>JANUYF010000004.1:150614056-153085924 GCA_026167975.1 Phrynosoma blainvillii
TCCTCGGTTTACATCCATTTTTACTTTTCCTTATCTGCTCCTCCATCCTTATTCTTCCATGCCACTTAGGGCCTTTACGGACTGCCAGAAATAATGCAGCTTGAGACCACTTTAACTGCCCTGGCTCAGTGCTAGGGAATCATGGGAACTGTAGTTTATTGTGGCACCAGAGGTCTCTTGACAGAGAAGGCTCAATGTTTCAGGGGAAAAACTACAATTCCCATGATTCCTTAGTATTGAGCCAGGACAGTTAAAGTGGTTTCAAGCTGGATTATTTCTAGCAGTCTGTACAGGCACTTACCTTCTGTCATTTTTACATTCTCCCATTCTCTCTTGCTTCTTTTTCTTCTACACTTCCTCATATCACTCAGAATAAGTAGATTCTTTCTTATCAATAAATCTGGTCTTGCTTTATCATTTCTTTGGTCTTAATATCTTGTATCCAGCCTCAGCATCAAGGACCTAAGGAGTCTTAATTGTTGGGTTGTTTTCCAGCTTTCTCCTGTAACTTGTCTTGGGATCAGTTTTTCATTTCTCGAGTTTATCTTATTTCCCAACAAGTTTAGCAACATCTTTCCATTCTTCATCATACTTTTGTATGTCGTTATTTTTAACTGGTTTGTTATTTTGACCATTGTTGCCACTTCCATTAGTTTTATAGCAATAGCAATAGCAGCTTCATTTACAGTTGGCCCTCCATTTTCGCAGGGGATCTGTTCTAGACCTGTTCTAGACCTGTTCTAGACTTGAATGGGGCACGCTCCCACAGGCACGCCCCATTGATTTCAACAGAGGTCGACCCTCCATGAATATGCAAAACCGCAGACTTCAAGTCCGCAAGAACGGAGGGGCGACTCTATATACTGCTTCATACCACACCATGCAGTCTCTAAGCAGTATACAGCTGTAAGCTGATTGTCCCCAAAAAGCTGGGTGTGCATTTTAGCAACCTCGGAAGGATGAAAGCCTGAGTCAACCCAGAGCCCCTGGCTGGGATTGAACTCACAACCTTGTGGTTTGTGAGTGGGTGGCTGCAGTACAGGCCTTTAACCACTGTGTCACTAGGGCTCCTTATTAATCCATTTTACGATCCATTTTTCAGTACTAGGAATCTTCTGTTCTTTCCATTTTTTTGCGTATAATGTTTGCACAGCTGTTACCATGTAAAATATATTTTTTCCGTATTTCTCCTCCATTCTTGTCTCTTATCTCTGTCAACATGTTTAGTAAATATAGTTTGGGGTGACAGCTTCATCTCAGTTTTCAGTGTTTCGTTTATTTTAGCATGGGTTTCTTTCCAGAGCTTTGTTCTCCTTGCAGGGGATCCCCCTCAGAGCTTTGCTGTGGTGCCACAGAGCCAACTACCATGCCCAAAATTTCATAGCATAGAGCTGTGGCAGTGAAAGTGGTGCCAAACCAGATTATTGCTGCAGTGCAGAGGCAGCCAGAGTATCCCTTTCAACTTAAGGCACGGGTAGGCAACCTAAGGCCCGGGGGCCGGATGCGGCCCCCTGAGGCCTTTGGACCGGCCCCAGGCTGGTCCTACCGCCGCCGCTGCCTGCCATGTTGATATTGATTATTGTTGATATTACTTGTTCTTGGGGTTTTCTTGGCAAAATCTCCACAGGGGTTTTGTCATGGCTTTTCTGGGGCTGAGAGAGTGTGCATGCATATTTTTTAAATTGTTATTTTTTTAAAATATTTTATTTATTTATTTATTTATTTATTTATGGTGCTTCAGCCCCCCAATTGTCTGAGGGACAGCAACCCGGCCCCCAGCTCAAAAAGGTTGCCTACCCCTGACCTAAGGTCTCGCATTTCGAAGGACTTGCATTTTGTCGTGTCACTACAGCAGAAAAATAAATAAAAGAATCACATTTATCCTCTTTGCAACTTGGCTGGGATCTCACAGGAAGAGTTTGACTGGAGAATCACAGAACTCTAGAGTTGGAGGAGACCCTAAGGGCCATCCAGTCCAACCCCATTCTGTCATGCAGGAACTCACCATCAAACTACCCCTGACAGATGGCTATCCAGCCTCTGCTTAAAGACCTCCAAAGACGGAAGTTCATTTTCATATTTAGGTGGAACCTCTTTTCCTGTAGTTTGAATCCATTGGTCTGTATATTAGAGCTAATCTGCACTGCAAAATTAGTGCCCTTTAACACCCCTGCAGCTTTTATGGCTCCATCCTATGGAATTCTGGGATTTGTAGCTTGTGGCAGCATGGCACAGTGGTTTGAGTGTGGACTACGACTCTGAAGACCAGAGTTCAATTCACAGCTCGGCCATGATATATGAACCTCTGAAGGCACGCCTGGCACCAACTGCCCTTCTCAGCACCATCAGAGGAGGAGTGCACTGCTCTATTTTATTTTGAAGAAGACATTTAAAATGCACGCTCTTGCATATTCCAACATGAGATGAAAAGAGAGATGATATAAAACAGACCACCTGTTCCAAAAATGTATGTCTATAAATTATTAAAATTGTATATTGGTGATGAAATCTGGAAACATCCAACACTTAATTTTGAATTTTATTGTATTCTATGTATTTTATATTGCTGTAACCCGACTGGATTCCTAGGATTGGGCAGGCTATATTATTATTATTATTATTATTATTATTATTATTATTATTATATCCACTGGGTGACCTCAGGCAAGTCATGCTGTTTCAGCCTCAGCAGAAGGCAATGGCAAATCTCCTCTGGATAAATATTGCCAAGAAAACCCCATAAGAGGTTCTCCTTAGGGTCACCATAACTCAGAAACCACTCAAAGACACACAAAAACAACAAGTGGCACCAGTATTCTGCCAAAAAAAAGCTAAATATCTGACAAAACTACAACTCCCAGAATTCCATAGCATCAAGTTACAACAGTTAAAGTGGTATCAAACTGCTTTATTTCAAATGGCAGGTTAGACCTGGAGCAGCAGAAAACAAGTCTGCTCCCTAAATATCGCACCCTTTCAAATATTTAAACACACCTATCGTGTCACCTCTTAACCTTCTCTTCTTTGGGCTAAACATATCCAGCTCCTGAAGCATTTTAACATCACCAGTTGTCATAGGAAAGTACAGATCTGGATATTATCATCATGAAAATATTAATAATTTCACTGATGAAATTCAGATTATATGCTGTCAGGTTGCCAGATAAGGTAGTGACATGAAATGACTTGAAGTATATTGCTCTGTTGACATTGATGTGTGATGTGTTTCACTAATAAAGGGCAAGAACAAGAACATGTCAGAATAAAACTATATATACATATTTTTAAAAAGATATAAATGGTTGTTTACCTCACTCACTCCCTTCTAAATGTGGGGGACACCTTGAGTCTTGCATAAGGAGAAAAGTGGGATATATATTGAATAAATAATAAATAATAGTACAGTATATAATATGGTGCCTCCTGCAACATACGGTTAAAGATTATTGCAGGACCTTTGCAAGCAACTTTCTTTGTACTACTAGCACCATCCATAATCTGACTATAGGGATAAATATAAATTATATGTAATATTTGAACTGCCAAGGCATTTAAAAACATGCTGAAAACTTCAAATCGTTTTTGATTTTCAAAAAGGTAGAATTTAAGAGAGCAGGAGGACACAATTGCTGCTGATTTTTAGGATTCTCCATTGTTTCTCCTGAACCACTGTCACTATTACATTACAGGCAAGAAGAAATGGCATTCACGTAACCAGAAAGGCCAGTCACCAGCCATCAGCTCAGTAACTATTCTGTTACAGTTGTAACTCTATGAAATAGTTTAAAAGTCTAAAAAGTTACATATATGCTGAATTTGCACTAAAAATGGAAAGCTATTCTTGGCTCATAGATTGAAACAAGGTTTAGACATGGTTTTAGTGAAAGTACTCCAAAGTGCTAAGTACAACTTAGTTTTATTGACTAACAGGAAAGTGTTAGTCAATAAAGTTATGTCAAAAGTTACTTTTGACATAATACATTACCATCTTCATTAGAGGAGTTTTTAAAAAGCTGTTTACAGCAGCGCTTCTTAACCTGTCTGATGCGGGGGACCAGCAGAGGTTTTATCCCAATGTACCAGGGACTGTACCCATTGACTACAACTCTTTCTTTCTTTCCTAGCACCATATGGCTTACAAACCGACACCAGTCCAAAGACCACCACATTGAGTTTGTTGTTGTTAACTGCCTTCAAGTCGACTTCGACTTCATGGTGATCAATTCTATGAATGAGAGACATCCAGGTCACCCTATCAGTGCTCTTGCTCAGGTCTTCCAGACTTAGGACTAAAAGGCTACTTTGAATGAGCCTATCCATCTGGAATGTGGTCCTCCTCTTTTCCTACTTCCTTCTACTTTAACAAGCATGATTGTCTTTTCTAGTGAGTCATGTCTTCCCGTGATATGGCCAAAGCAGGAGAGCCTCAGTTAGTCATCTAGGGAGAATTCAGGCTTATTTCTCTTTTTAGCAGTCCATGGTATCCATGAAACTCTTCTCCAGCAACATGTCTTCACTGTTCAGCTTTCACAACCTCATACAGAAATGGGAAATACAATGGCAAGGATAATCCTAACTTTAGTGTTCAATTATATATCTTTATACTTGAGGATCTTGTCTAGTTCCTTCATAGCTGCCTTTCCAAGGCCTAATCTGTTTCTGATTTCTTGACTGTAGTCTCCACTTATTAACGACTGAGCCAGTGTATAGAAAATCTTGACCTATTTCGGTGTCTTCATCATCTACTTTAAAGTTAAGTACCGTAAATCATCTGTGGTCATTACTTTTGTTTGCTTCATGTTCAGCTGTAAACCTGCCTTTGCACTTTCTTCCTTGACTTTCCCCAGTAATTATTTCAAGTCTTTGCTATTTTCTGCTATCATCTAAATATCTTACATTGATGTTCCTTCCTCCAGCTTCCCCACCTCCTTACTCCCAATCTAGTCCTGCTTGATGTATAATATTGCACATGCAAGTTAAACAGATGGGGTGATAAGATGCAGTGCTGCCAGACCTCCTTGCCAAATTGGAAACCATTCCATTTCTCCTTATTCTGTTGCAACAGTAGCCTCTTATCCTGACTAAAGGTTTTGCATCAGGACAGTCAAATGCAGACAATCAACCCATTTCTTTAAGAGTGATCCATAGTTTTTCACAACCTATGTAATGAAAAGCTTTCTTGAATAGCACTGGCTCATAGGTATCACAGTTATCATATATCATAGTACAGTAACATCCAAAAATCCACAAAATATTGATACCTTTATTGGACCAATCAAAATGTACAAAATACATGTTGCAAGCTTTCAAAGCTCCGCTGGCTTCTTTACCAGGCAAAGGTGTTAAAAATCATATGGGAGGAGGAAATTATGACAATGTTCTCAGTTCAGGTATGTGGAGGGACCTTCATGCATGATATCATATATCATGGTTATGATCTGACATTGGTTTCATCCACCATCAGAAAAAAATACAGTTGTCCCTACATTTTCACAGGGGATCCATTCCGGACCCACACACCCCATGAAAATGGAAATCCCCATAGGCTTGAATGGCCATGCACTCCTGCATGCATGCCATGGGCGCATGCACCATTTTAACCCTCCCCACTTGCTGGTCTGCAAAGGACCAAAACCACGGACACAAAAGTCCACAAAAATGGAGAGACGAGTATAGTCACAAAGACTGGAGCTTATTAAACTTTTTAAAATTCTAGTGATAGTATAAGAAAAATTTGTTTTAGTTAAAAATATTTTTTCAAATGCAGTGCAAATACAGCCCACAGTTATCCCAATATTGCTGACTGGGATAACAAATACTTCATATCTTGCTCACTGTATGTAAGATGTGAAATAGGAGCTGATAGTCAGAATCCCAGGAGCTATTGGCCAACATGGCTGAGGCTTCTGGGAGCTGAAGCCCCTCGGCCCTTAAAGGGGAAAGGTTGCCTACCCCTGATCTAGATACTATACTTCTATTAATGCGGCCTAAAATAGCATTGGCTTTTTAAGCTGCACTATCACACTGTTGACTCATGTTCAACTTGTGGTCTACTAGGACTCCTAGATCCCTTTCACCCATAATGTTGTTAAGTCAGCCATTCAGTCCAAACCTATCCTGTATTTTATTTGGCCCCCTCTTAACAATGAAGCTTTCAAATAAAACAAGAAACCAAGGGATGTGTATTAATCTAACATGATTATGCACTTCTTCCTATTTTTGTGCTTATGCATTGGCTATGGTTCTCTGTCTTTCTGGGTTCAGAATGATACAGTTCTGTATATAAGGTAAAGGTTTTATGTACATTTTTATAAAGTAGAAAACCAAATGGATTTTAATCCAGAAGTGCTAATGAAACATATGGTGGAGTTCCACTCATTTGATCTCATAGCAATCCTTATTGTTCCCCTGGTTTAAAAATCCAACACTTTTTTTTTTTTACTCTTCACTACCCATAAAACTTATATAAAGGTTATCAAGGGAAAGCACATTATCTATAATTGACAATAGATGTTTTGAAAAATTGAGGAGTTTCTTGTTAAAAAAAATAAACACCACTGTTATAGTGCGACTAGCTTTAAAGGAAAACATTAAGATTGTTCTATCTGTTGAGAGCTATGCCCAGATGAGAATTTGCTCTTCTATATAATGTAGAAGGAAAGAATTGACAGGTACAAAAGGAAAGAATTGATAGGTACCAATCATTATAAAGTGGAAGGGAATGCTGTATATCCTCTTCCATTTGTACTTCTGTTAGAAGTATTACTTTATTATTATTTTTGTTGTTGTTGTTATGGGAGTTATCGGTGTATAATGGTGCATTATAGGACAAAAGAGCAGTGCATCAGCTTGCTTCTAATCTAAAATTGAACACAAGTAATGGGAAGAAAAATTTTAGTTCAGAGAAGAATAAGTCACCCTAGTGTTTTGTCCTTCAAAATGAGCACATAGGAACATAGAGTACAACATAAGAATATTGTTTGGGTAAAGATAGTGGTGGATACAGCCAGCATAGTGTAGAGCCAGCATGGTGTTGTAGTTTCTGTGTTGGACTATGACTCTGGAGATCAGGGTTCAATTCCCTGCTTGTCCATGGAAACCCACTGAGGGACCTTGGTGGGTCACATATTCTCAGCCCTCGAAACTTCATGATAGGTTCTCCTTAGGGTTTCCATAAGTCGGAAATGACTTGAAGGCAAACAACAACAACAAAGATAGTGATGCTTGTTCCCAAATTAGCATTAATTGCCCAAAAGACAACCCAAGTCACTTTTTCATGATTTTACAGCTTTCTCCCAGGATCTTCAGGCTTTTGGGAAATCCATAATTGAGACATATTTAGTAACAATCTGGTTCATTAAATGGTCATTGATTCTTTACTTGAAATATTAGAGAAGACAGTAGAAATTAGATTAAGGGCCTTTGCAGACTGCTAGAAATAGTGCAAATTGAGTCCACTTTAACTGCCCTGGCTCAGTGCTAGGGAATCATGGGAATTGTATTTTTTTTCCTGAGACATTGAGCCTTCTCTGCCAGAGAGCTCTGGTGCCACAATAAACTACAGTTTCCATGATTCCCTAGCACTGAGTCAGGGCAGTTAAAGTGGACTCAATTTGCACTATTTCTGGCAGTCTGCAAAGGCCTTAAGAAACTTTAATCATACAACTAAATAAAGGGGGGGGGGAGATCTGGTAAATGTTACTTTGCTTAGTTTAAGAAGAAAAGGTCCCTAACCAGGATGAATGAGGTATATCAAGAAGCCTCCCAGAATGCATGCAAAGGGAAGACCCAGTCTTCTAGGTATAGGTGTGGGCCAGGGGAAAATTCACAGGCAGTTCAGGCAGGACAATCTCTACTCTATGGGTAGAAAACTGCTGTTATCTTACACACTCATTCAGTTTGCAAGGGGAAAATACAGATCTCTGAAGAGCACAGAATGGAGCAACAACAACAGTCCATGACAACACCAACAGTGCACCAGTCACATCCAGTGGGATGTCATTGGGGTTTTATGGCAATCACAAATGAATCAGATCTGTGTCTTGGAGAGACAGGAGGGGAAAACCCACTTACCATCCTCCCGCCCGGTAAACAATCTGAGAAATGTAATGATGCAATACTACCTTCCATTGTGTAAGCTACTGTGGCATTGATAGATATCAGCAATAAAAGTCATAACCATCTCTTCATAGAGAAGTCCGATTCCCCTGATACCACATGCTGCTCATCAATATTAAATATACAGCTGCATCCAAACATCACCTATCAAGGAAAAAGAAAAAAGAAACAAAGTTATGTAGCTACAACCAAACCACAATTCTGAAACATGTAATGTAGGATACTGATAGCATGCCTTTATAATTGGAGATACAAAGATATGTGGATAAATAACTTTATGTATTTTAACCATAAACACAGAAGACCCCCCCCCCATGATATCTGTTCCACAGACCAATAATGTCTCTTCTTTTTGCCATCCAGCTAGTCTTTTTTAATTAAAAGATTTTCCCCTCCCACATTTTTACCAAAATCCTTCTTGTGTTTGTTTCAGAGAAAGAAAAGTCAAGGGCTATCTGTATGACACAGCACCCAAAGACCTTCCTTAAAGAATCCTGAATAGAGCACACTCTTGGAGCAAGGGCTACTGAAGGATTGATTGGTGACAAGGGAAGCCACAATTGCACCCTAACAGCAGCAGCTTCTCATAGTTCACTGCAACTGAGGTGGAACACCTATAGAGGTCCACTGGCCCCTGTCTTCCCTGGATCTCAGAGGATCCTACCGACACACCCAGAGTTATTCAGAGTTTGAAAAGGCATCCTTTCCTGGAGCTTAAAACAGCTTGTGAAGTTTGAAAATGTGGCAAAATTGTCTCCCTGCAAAGGACCATTTTAAGCCAAAACCTGGGGGGTCAGGTGCCATAGGGTTCTGGACAGTAGCCATAAGGACTCCCATATGGGCCAAGGGCTACATTTTATCCATCTGTGCATACAGCACAAGTCTTGAATTGGGGATTGCTAGTTTAAGACTATCCTGGGGATGTAAGATCTCACTTACTTTTTGCATCAGTCAGTTCAGGCATTAAGGAGCTTCTCAGAGCTGAGCCCATAGCACATCTTTCTCCCCATGGAGCTAAAACAACAACAGGGAAAGGCATATCATGGTGAACTTTCCCCTTTAAGATTGAGATGCAATAGTTTCCCCACCAGTACATGTTTTGAGTACTCTGTGCATAGTTTAGATGCAGCCTGCATGCCAATTTATAATCTCAATTTTTAAATGTTAATTTATTTATTTATTTATTTATTTATTATGTTTGTTTGTTTTGAATTGGCATGGCAGGCATCAACGGCACAAAGCTGGTGGATATGGGAACCTCTCACATCTGTACAGTCCCTTGGATGCCTTCACCTGGGTAAGCATGAGGTGTCAATTCTGTGTTAAATGACTGGTGATAGCTTTATTAGAAGAAAGTGCTTTGATAGCAAACAAAGGAGTATAATAATAATAATAATAATAATAATAATAATAATAATAAATTTTTATTTATAGCCCACCCCTCTGCAAAGCAATATAATGGAAGTGTGTAAATGTGCCATTGAAGTTGCTCTGATAGTCTCTAATGCTTTCTCTCTTTTGACAGAGTGCCTTGGCTGTTCTTACCCTGGAGTTAGTCAAGCAAGTCCGGTGGCTGAGTTCTCTGCAACCAGGTAGAAGAGATGCTGGGGTTCATCAGCTGGAGGGTCCACTTGCTGTTTTGTCTCAACATCAGCACTCAGGTAGGCTGGTTGGGGGTTAGTGAAACCAAAGATAGAGTTTCCTGTGCTGGGAAGAATAGCCAGCACACTCCACATAAAGTTTAAATGAGAAAAATACAGTGCTGTCAGATGTTTGACAAGCTACTCTGTTAAATGAGAATCCAGAAAATGATATCTCCTATGAACTGTTAATGTGCTTCCCTCTATTTTCAAACTCTCCCACAGTACCAACTTCTTGTTCCCGTGCCAAAGAGGAACAACATTTTTTCATAGGTGTGGACTCTGGATGTGAACTAAAGAATCCATCTTCCAGTAAAAGATCACAATCAAAAGAATATCAACTTCCTTCAGACACAGGTACAAATTTTCACTCTTGGGAAGCAATATATATAAACAGTCCTTGATAGCCCTTTCCTCATAGGACTGTTGCTTCAGGCTCTTGATCATGTTTTCTATTTTGTTTCTAGTTCTGCAATAATACTTGTTAAAGTATAGTGACCTGTTTCTCTTTCACACTACACAGATATGATGCTATATTCAACTTCATTTTCCATGACTGCTTCCTAATCTTTGTACTTTGGTCAGAGGCAGTGGCATTATTAGGGTTGGTGTCACCTGGTGTGGGTGCCTGGAAAGGACTGCCATGGGAGTGGCAGGGGTTGCCTACCCTTCCCTCCCTCCCTCAGCCTTGTTCACCTGTCCTTACGGCTGCTTGGCCACTGGCCACCTTGCCAGACCCAGAAAGGGTTGTCAGGCAGAAGCAGCAACAGCAGCAGCCAGAGAAGCTGGGAGGGGCACACACTCACCCCACCTTCTCTGGTGCCTTGTCTCCCTCGGCTGAAAGAGCCAGAGCAGTGGAGAAGCCAGGAGAGGGGCATGCTCACCTTCTCTTGGTGCCTTGGGTCCCTCAGTGGAGAGAGCCAGGATAGCAGAAAACCCAGGATGGGTGTGTGCTGCCCCCCTTTTTCTGGTGCCTTGGCTCCCTCCACTGAAAGAGCCAGGACAGCAAAGAGGAAGGGGCAGACACAAGCAGCAGCATCACACACCACCACCCCATAGCAGGAAGAGGCCTCGACCAGGCATCAGCCCTCCTCTGAGGTGTCACCCGGCCACACTCCCTTCCACCGCTCTATTGACGCCTCTGGTCAGAGGGGCCAGAGGTACTCTTTCACTGAGAATTCTAAACAGCAAATTCCCTAAACAGCGAATCTAAGCATTCTGTAGGTTGCACCCATGGCAACTGAAGTGGAGAATAGCACTATAATTGTGTAGCATGAAAGAGCTTCAGAACTGCACACAAAAATTCCAGATGTGGTTGCACTATGGATTGGTATAAGTGCAGAGTGATAACTGGCAATTTTATTTTCATTTCTCTCTAATTATGCACAACATGAAAGTTAGCTTTCTCCTTTAACTTCTTTAAGCAGTTGACATTTTCATCAGAACCATTAAGATCAGTTTTTGGTGAGTCACAGCCAGCTCAGATCCATCAGAGTGTATGAGACAATGGAATATATTTGAACATACTTAACTGCTTACCTTGAGTCTCATTTGCCATTTTACTACCCATTCTCCTAGTTCGGTGAGATCCTTTTGGAGCTTTTTACAATTAATATTTGTTCTCATCAGCCTAATTAATTCAGTAAATTTGACCACATCACTACTGAGTCCTGACTCCAGATCATCTATGAATAAAATTTACTAGTTCCAATACATACCACTGAGAGACCCCACTGTTTCTATATTTACTGGAAATCTCTTCTTCATGTTCTTTAGCTAGCTTTCAGTCCATAAGAAGACATTTATTCTCATCCCATATTTGTTAGGTTTCTTGAGGAGTCTTTGACATGAGTTTGTTAAAAGCCTTTTGGAAGTCTGATTAGAGAATGTCTACCAGTTCATCCTGTCCATGTATTTATTTACATAATGAGATAGGATTTACCTTTATAAAAGTTGATTCTTTTGTTGACTCTTTTTCTTCTATATGCTTAATCTTTTTACCCTTAATAACACTTTCTGCTAATTTACCTGTAATAGCTGTTAACTTTACAGGGTACTGGATCTCCCCAAGTCCCTTTTTTAAATGGTGGTTTTACACTGACTGACCTCTACTTTGGTACCTTGGCTGGTCATAGGAACATACTTCATATTTTAGTTACAAGAATAGCAGTTTTGCTTTTCAGTTCTGTAAGAACCCTTGGATGGACACTATCTAGACACAGAGTGGGCAACTGTTAAAGTTTAGGAGGCACTCTCTTCCCCTGAGGAGACTTGGAGGGCTGCACTCCTTCCAGCACCAAAGGGAGACGATTTTTTTTATAGCCTCCAAACCTCCCCAACAGTGCCTAGGGGTCATGGGGGCAATTTTGTCACCTTTTTGGCCCTCTCTTGGCTATTTTAGGTGAAAGCCTCCCTCTTATGATGGTTTTTAGGGCATTTTGTGTCAAATTACGAAATTTTGGCAACGAGGGTGTGGAGGGAGAGCACCAGAACTCCCTGGGGCTGCATTTTGTCACACCTCTTGAGATCCAGTGATTTTTTTGTCAGTGTCAATGAGGTTTTGAATTTTCTCTTTTATCACTCCTATTTGCCTGAGCTCCCCACTTCTCTCCCAAGAGTGTAGGCATGGGTATCCAAATATATTTAGCAGTAAAGACAGTTTAAAATAATTCACTCGGCTTCTCTGCACTCTTTTCTTCTTTCAGAACTGCTTTACTTTTATTGTTACCAGTGGTCCACATATCTCTCTGGCTGGATTCCTGCTTGTGTTATCTATTTAGCATCATGGGCGGGTTTGACTCTTCCTTTAACTTTTTTATATAAGCTCCCTCATTTTAGAGATGTTTCCTTTTTAAACAAAACTGTGTTTGATAAATTTGATAGCATTATGATCACCATTTCCAGTCAATTCATGTTGACATCTTACATTAGGTCTCCAGTAATGTCACCATTAAGTGCCTCACTATTAAGTCCAAGGTTATCTTTCCTCTACTTTGTACCATGACCAACTGTCCTAGTGTACAGTCATGTAGGACATCCTGAAATTCTACCTCTTACTTATGACACAAACATGCATTATCCAGCCATTTTAAGATAAAGTCACCCATTATTATGACATGATCTTCTTTAGAAGCCTCCCTGAATTCATTCTCCACCTCAAGATTCCCTTGAGCATTTTGGTGAGGAAGGCATGTTCCTAATACTTTGGGTGATTTTGTGAACTCTTCAAAGATTTCTTGCTTACTCAGCACAATGCCTTCCCTAATACACAGAGCAGTGCCACTTCTCTTCCCTATTATTCTTACAGAGTTTTCACCCATAAATTCCATATCCTTCTGGGTCTTTATTCTACTAGGTCTCTGTTTACACCTACCATATCTATGTTTTCCCTTAAAGCCAAGCACACTTGGTGCATGCATTTTCCACTTAGACTCTTCAGTTAGCTGCCAGACTTTACTGTATGTTCAAGATCTGTTTCCATCCCCTCCATATTTGGATAATTTGAAATATTTTCATTATTATCCCTTTGGGGGGTCAGACCAAATAAGGTGCTTCTCATCTCATTTCTCCCTAGTTTATGTTATGTGTAAGCAGGCTGGTTCTATTTTGGTTCAAATGTAGTCTCTTTTGTACAGTTCCTGCTTGTCCAGAATGTTTCCCAGTGCTTAACCAATCGAAAGCCCTCTTCCCTACACCAGCATCTTATTCACACATTGAGACAATCCAGCTACATCTAGCTGGCCCTGCATATGGAAAATGCAGTGTTTCAGAGAAGGCTACTTTAGAGCTCTTGGGTTTCAGCTTGCTACCTAACAACTTAAATTTGGCTTCTAGGACCTCTGGATTACATTTCCACACATTACAGATGATAATGTGCATCACAACTGACTCCTCCCAAACTATTTAGATGCTACATTATGTTTTCAACCACCTCACCAGGCAGGCAGTTCACTACACAATGTAGACACCCACCACCAACCTGACTATCTACATTTCTAGTGATGAGGTCACCTGCTACAGCAACCTCTCCACCCAGCAGAGGCTATCTTCTCTGTATGAGAATATCTGTGCATGTACTGCAGCATGGGATCCTTCTAAATGTCCATCCCTTCTCCCTCATAATGACAGCCTCTTTCCCATGAATCTCAGTTTCCATGACTGCAGAAGAGGTGCAACATTGGGAGTGTGATAACACTACAACAGGGACCGGCAACCTACGACCCAGGGGCTGGTTAAGGCCCCGGTCCCTGGACTTACCGGCCCAGGCCGAAGGTTGCCACCGCCGCCGCGCGTTTTTGCCGCTCTGCGGCCGTGCTCGCCGCGCCCGGCATTTTAGAAATCAAAATGGTGGTCATGACGCGTTTGCGCATGCGCAGTACTCTTGCGCATGCGCAAACGCGTCGCGGCCACATTTTGATTTCCAAAATGGCAGCCGTAGCAGCTGCGCACGCTGCAGTGGCGGTGGCAGCGTGCGCGGGGGGTTGCGCGCGGCGGAGGAGGACGCGCGCGCCGCCATTCCCCCCCCCCTCGGCCCAGCCGAGACCTGGGCTATGGGAGACCGGCCCAGGTCTTTAAAAAGTTGCCTTCCCCTGCACTACAGCATCTCCACAGGCCTCATCAGTTTCCCCAGGTCATTTATTTTAACCTTAATAGAATGAACCTTCTGCCTGAGGTTCTTTGCATCATGCACACCCCCACAATTTCTCCAATGGGCAGATAGTCATCCATATGATATTCAGGGCAATGCACTGGATCTCTACTCTCTTCTTTCATAGGTATATGTATATTTTATTCTATTTTAAAATATATTTTACTGAACTGTTGATTGGCTTGCCTGGAAAACTCAATTAACCACTAACAGAAGGTGGAGAAAGATTGTGAGCCCCACTCTCCTCACCCTCTTTTCATATTCTGAAAAGGCCTTAGTTGAAGATAAGGAAAAGCAGCACTGAATGTAACAATAGAAATAAGGAGGTTGAGATCATTTTTGCAAAAAAAGTGATAAGGAACATAATGATCAACAAACTGTTATTAGCCCAAATAGTTTAAACATTTAAACAGAAAAGCTAATTTCCCTTACTACTTTCTGGCCTTCAGTCAATGGAAATAGTTATTAAAATATATTTGGAGCTCTTGTTATTTTAGCAACAGACATTCAAGTCATTAAAAAATCTATACAAGAAAGTAGTGAGAGTAATTGGACAACATATTTGCAGCAAGTGTGATGCAAATTCAGACTGCATGAACTTACAAAGCTGTTTTTTTAATTTGACCATTGGTCTGTCTAACTCAGAATGGTCTACTCTAGCCACCAGTACTCTCCAAATCCTGGTGTCTGAATGCCAGGAGGTGATGCCTCTGCTGCATGTAAAGCATGTGCTCATAGACTTAAAGAATTGCTGCTCCCCAGGAAAGTATGTGAACATTGATTGATTGATTTTTATTTCAAGGATTTATATCCCGCCTTTCTCCCACAATGGGATTCAAGGCAGGTTACAATAATTTTAAAAACATTGATTACAAAAGTTAAAAAAATAATTAAATAATAGTAATATTAAAACATAAGTTAAAAACACATAGTTACAACCAGTAAAAACCATAAAGCATTTACATCACAACAGAAGTAATATTTATCCACTAAGCACCTGCCTAAATGAAAATGTCTCCAGCTGCCAGCAAAAAGAGAGCAGGGAGGGGGCCAATCTGACCTCCCATGGAAGGGATTTCCACAGTCTGGAAGCAGCTACAGAGAAGGCTTCCTCCCCAAGTCCTCACCAACCTCACCTGCGGTGGAACTGAGAGAAAGCCTTCCCCTGCCATCTTAGCACTTGGGCTGGCTTGTATAGAATATATGGTCCTTCAGATAGTCTAGACCCAAGCCATTTAGGGGTTTAAAGATCAAAAACGGTACCTTGAATTCTGCCCAGAAACGGACCGGTAGCCAGAGGCAACTGTTTCATCAGGGGTCTGATATGATCCCTGTAGCCAGTCCCAGTCAACAGGCTGGCCACAGCATTTTATACCTGCCAAAACAGTTTCCAAGGACAGCCCACGTAAAGCGGATCACAGTAGTCCAAACAGAATGTAACCATAGCCAGATCTGACTTCTCAAGGAATGGGTGCAACTAACACATTAGTTTTAACTGCTCCTGGCCACAGCTGAAACCTGGGCATCCAGGCTCAGATCCAAAAGCTGCAAACCTGAGATTTCAGGAGACGTGTAACCTCATCCAACACAGGCTGAATCCCTATTCCCTGATCTGCCTTCCGACTGACCAGAGTCCTCTTTCTTGTCTGGATTTGTTCATCCTCATCCAGTCCATTACTTGACAGCAGACATTGGTTCAGTACAAAGACAGCTTCATTGGAATCAGATGGAAAGGAGAGATAGAGTTGGGTGTCATCAGCATACTGGCGAAACTTGAACACCAAAACT
This sequence comes from Phrynosoma blainvillii, assembly GCA_026167975.1. NCBI lineage: Eukaryota > Metazoa > Chordata > Lepidosauria > Squamata > Phrynosomatidae > Phrynosoma > Phrynosoma blainvillii. Next base: position 150,630,251 of record JANUYF010000004.1, read on the forward strand.
CCAGATGATCTCTTCCAGTGTTTTCATGTAGATATTGAACAGCATAGGGGACAGAACTGAGTGCTGAGGGACACCACAGGCTAGTGGCCAGGGTGTTGAACAGGTATCATCCAGCACAATCTTTTGGGTCTGCTCCTTCAGGAAGGACTGAAGCCACTGTAAGGCAGTGACCCTAAGCCCCATCTCAGAGAGGCAATCGCTGAGAGGTACAGCAGAACCAATGGGGACACACACCCCTGTCCAGTTTCCTGAATAGGTCATCCACCAAGGCAACCAAAGCTGTCTCTGTCCCATAGCCAGATCTGCAGCCAAATTGAAATGGATCTAGATAATCCATTTCATCCAAGAACCCCTGGACCTGGGAAGCCATCACATGTTCCAACGCCTTGGCCCAAAAGGGGATATTTGAGACTGGCTGATAGTTTTCCAATCTGGTCGGATCTAGGGAAGATATTTGCAGTCTCTTTTAGACAAGCTGGGAACCTGCCTTGCTGTAATGAAGCATTTGCTACTTCCTTTACCCAATCAGCCAGTTCCCCTCTGGCTGCTTTCAACAGCCAAGATGGGCATGGGTCCAGTATGCACATGGTGGCTCTCATCACTCCAAGTATTCTGTCCACATTCTCAGGTTGCACAAGTCCACATCCTCAGGTTGGAAAAACATGTCACTCTAATGTACATCCTTGGTCACAAGCAACCCTTGCTGTAGGCTTTTAATCTGGTGAAAATGGATATAGACCTCATGGAGGCAGGCAGGAGTGTAAGGCTGTGTGCTGTGACCAGGTTCTCAATCTCTTCTGCAAGGGTCCAAGTGTACTGGAAATTCTTGCTTTTCTGTTGCAGTTTTATAACATGTACCACAGGTTAGCCAGTCGTGTAATATATTGAATGCTCTGGTTAAGTTAGCTATTGGACTGAATTCTCAGTGATGACTGAATTTAAAACAAGTGGGTAAAACAATTAGAGTTGCCCATGGTAAGGAGTGGCAGAAAATGTTGTTGATTGAATAGAAGTCTAAGCAAATCTTTGATGAAGTCTAATTGCCCACTTCTTTTCTTTTTGTTGCAGAGAATTTCCCACTTAGCACAGACCTTGAACCAGATTCATGCCAATTGCATTTGCAGGTACTGCAGCTTAATTCCTTTTGTTCAGTGTGGGCTCTAGTATAGATTTGATTCACGGGTTCTGTTATCATTTTGTGATAATGGGCAAGAGAAAAGCCATTGTTCTTTGAGGTGGAGAGCATGCACAATGTGACAAGTGGATTTTCTCTCACAAAATATTTTGTACATATTTCAGCTGCTCAGGAAGCAACAATATTAGTTCTCATTTTGCCTCTTGAATAGTAAAAAGCTTAGTAACTTTCCTTTCCATTTTTGTAATTGCAGTATATACATGTACCACTTGATGGCACCAAAGGATTCCAGCTTTGGAATAACTTACTTCACACTTACTAAAATTTAACTGAGAAATAAAATATTTTTAATTGTCAGGCTTCAGCATGTGGCTAACTCTTAAAACCTTTCTGAAGTATTATTTAAAAGTGTTGACATCAGTATTAAGTAATAAGAATATGATGGGCTCTTTTGACATATTTTGCCACTTATAAAATGTCAGAACAGCTAACAGGAAGTAGAGAGCTGAAAATGCCTATTATTACACAGTCTGGTAAAATAAATCAAGATGTAGATTACTGCTGAAATGCATAGACATGCCTCTATGTCCTGTTTATATTATCTGCGATTCCAATTATCCCATCATGATATAGAGCTGGCAAAATTGCATATAAGGGAATCAAAATCATCACTTTCCAGCTGTGGAAAATGTCTGATGCTTTTTCAGGTAGAAAAAGGGTAGACTGCGACCCTATACTTGGGAATTATGTTAAACACAACTGATACTTGCATGTAAATAATTTGCATATCTACTCCAGAGTAAGAGGAATCATGATACAGGTTTAGGCCATCATGTATTGTGTGGAGAAAGTTAATAGAATATTTTTTGCTCATTCCCTTATAAAACTGGAAAGCAGGGCAATGATATTGGTTTCTGGTAGATTCAGAGCAAACACAAAAATGCTTCTTCACACAGTACAAAAATAATGTAAGAAATTCACTGCTACAAGATACTTAGGTAGCTTTTAAAGGATTTAGAAAAAGTTGTGCCTGTTAGTTGCCATGGCTAAGTGGAACCATGATAAAGCAATGTATCTCTGAATAGCAACTGCTTAGGGATGAGAAAGTGGGAGATGCCTCTTGCTTTCCTGCTATGTTTATGGGCCTTACCATAATATCTGACTAACACTGTAAGAAACAAAAATTGTTGGACTAGATTATTCCTTTGTCCTATGCAACAGAGCTGCACTTAGGTCCTGGAGTTATCTTGCATGAATTATGACTGCCGCTGTTGTGAGATAAAAGGGTAAGGAAGTGTAGTCAAAAGTAGACCTCCCCTACTATGATTCTTGAGAGTTTGAGGAAAATCTTCCCTTTTCACATATCTCAGTTTTACATATGTAATGCATTTATTAAAAATAGAGCTTGAAAGCAAAATGATTAGAAAAATAAAGGAGCTAAGCACAAAAGAAAAGATAACCAGAAGCATCAAAAGCAGGAAGATAAAAATACCAGCCAAAATATGCCCAGTCAGCAAGATCTTTTTAGAAAAGATAATTGGCGAAACAGAAAAATAACCATCAAAACAAAGGATGGAATATAGGTTAACAAAAGGCTAACTAAATTAGCTAACCACACATAAGGTTGGAGGATTGGGAGAGGGTCTCGTTTTGTTTTTGGCATCTGTATTCATAGTATTGGGTCCAAGCCAGAAAAATGTCCAAAATTTCACTCAGTAGGGCACAAGATCTTAGATGTTGAATTTAATCACACAGGCCATGCATGCAGAGGAAGGCAAATGTTTGATTCCAAGTAATGTATGGCCTTTGCAGACTGCCAGAAATAGTGCAAATTGAGTCCACTTTAACTGCCCTGACTCAGTGCTAGGGAATCATGGGAACTGTAGTTTATTGTGGCACCAGAGCTCTCTGACAGAGAAGGCTCAATTTCTCAGAAAAAAATACAGTTCTCATGATTCCCTAGCACTGAGCCAGGGCAATTAAAGTGGACTCAATTTGCACTATTTCTAGCAGTCTGCAAAGGCTCTTAGTTTGTCAAAGTAAGAGCCTGCATAGTGAACTGGTTGTGGAAAAAAATCAGCAATGTATGCAGACATAACAATAGTGAGTAGTATGTTCTTAAAGCAAAGCAGCTTCATTTATATACCGCTTCATATCACGCTATGGGATGTCTAAGCGGTTTACAACTGTGAGCTGATTGCCCCCCAACAAGCTGGGTACTCATTTTAGCGACCTCGGAAGGATGCAGGCCTGAGTCGAGCCTGAGCCCTGGCTGGTATTGAACTCGCAACCTTGTGGTCTATGAGTGAGTGGCTGCAGTACAGGCATTTAACCACTGTGCCACCAGGGCTGATATTGTAAGCATGGTGTATTCTTAGTTGTAAGCATGGTGTATTTCCAAATGTAAGCAATTAAGAATGGTGTATTTCCCCACTGAAAATTACAGAGGTTCATGCACTAGAATCATTCTGTACCAATCAGTTCTGAATAATCAGTTGTCCCATTTCTTCCCACTATGGTTTGGCTTTAAAGTGCTCATACTTCTAACTGTGTACAACTCATAGTTTGCCAAAAGCACATCTGTAAGAAAGTAAGTTAAGAGGGCAACTCGTAGTTTGCCAAAAGCACATCTGTAAGAAAGTAAGTTAAGAGGGCCAATCATTTTGCCTCCTTTTCCTCCTGTTGTTCAAACTAGAACAGCAAGGATTTCAGTCTATCCCAAGTCTTAGGAGAAATGCCTTAAGGAGATAGAGTGGGGGTCCAGGAGACTCCAAGGGACAGAGGCTGTATACCTCACTCCCACAGAAGGCTCTGATTCTGCAGGATGTTTAATAAGTAGTGACTATTGGGAAGAAGAAGAGGGGAATTGAGACTTTCCATTGAGTCCAGCAGCAAGGTTTGTCAAACTTCCCCATATTGGAGGATATGTGTGTGTTGTGGTTGAGTGGAGGAGTGGACTGAGATCTTCACAACACAGGACTGGAAAGTAGAAGGAGACAGGCAAAACCTGCATAGATTGATTTTTTTATTTACTTAACTTGTATTTGAGGCCAGGAAGGAGGAAGCCCAAACACTAGCACATATGTTTTGTTTATATATACATTTTTCTATATGTGATGTTAACACAGATTTTAAAGTAATGTTTAACTATATTCCCACCCCCACCACTAATTTAAAAATGAAGGAAAGAAGTTGCAGTATGCTGAACACAGAAGTACAATTAGTAGAAAAGGCTTGATACATTTAATCATTAATAAGCAAAAAAAAAGTCTAATGCAGTTGTATTTATATTAGAAAAAATAAAAAACATAACTATTAAGTTTATGTTAAATAGCTGTTAAAATTAAAGTTAAATGTTTTCATTAAAAGCCTTACCAGAGAGAAACTGAAAAGTGCTAGCCATTATTTTACACACATGCATACTTGTTTGTCCCTGTTTTGAGCCTGTGAGAAAAAGACAAGGTGCATTAATTTCTGAAATCCCATTTCTCATCTGCTACATCCTTCTCTTTCTTTTCACTTCTCCCTTCCATGTGATCTAACCTACTTATCTCTGCCCTTCCTTTAGTTAGTAAAATGACTTCTTGCTTTTTGTTGAGTCCTCAGTTAAAGGTCACATTAGTTAATTCCAAAGGTAAAAGAATTGTAAAGGATGTTTGGAAAGAGGGTGTCTTCTTTGTATCCAGTAGGATGCACATAGAAATCTAATCTACTTATCTATGCCCTTCCTTTAATTAGTAGGAACTAAACTAGATTCCTATGTGGATTAAGTTAAATTAGATTCTTATGTGGATCCCAGCATAAATCCCAGGATTATGAGGATCAAAATTCAATATGAAGGAAAGATAAAGACTTTATTTAGTGTTGTGTAGAATTCAGGAGGACTGTCTGGATGCAAAGAAGACAACCTCTTTCCAAGCATCCCTTACAATTCTTTTAACCTTGAAATTAACTAATGTGATCCTTCTCAACAAAAAGCAAGAATTCATTTTGCAAAAAATCAACAAAAATTAGGTTTGTGCTAAAGGGAAATGGGAAGAAGTCTGCTGTTTACCATTCCTTCTCATTTAATTAATTAATAACGTTATTAATAACTTAATTTTGCAATTTAGTTAATGCTAGGATGCCAACTGAAGTCAATCTAAGTAAAAGGGAAAACTTAGTTAAATTTATTAACATTTTGCCAAATTAAGGACCGAAGCCAACAGGCGGCAAGGAGCAGCCTCAGCTCGCGATTGGCCCAGGACTGTGGCAACCACATGGCCTGCTCTCAAAGCAGGCCACTGCCACAGTCCCAGATGGGCTACCCCCAGGAATGGATTAAATTTGCTTCTTTTTTCTGGTGGCTTTAGCAGCCTTGGAGCAGCTTCCAGCCACTTTGGGGGGGGGTGCATCATGTGAACATCACACCCCCAAAGCAGCCAGAAGCTGCTTCTTTTGGCCTTTCTGTTTCAGGGCTATGTCATCCAGTTGTTTAAAAAAGTACATTGAATTGTGTTGCTCTTTATAGTTAGAAAATGTCTAACTTAACTAATAAGTTAAGTGATTTTAACTACTCGACTATAAGTCGACCTCATGTATAAGCTGAGAGCAGGATTTGGGGCCAAAATTATGGATTTTGCCATGACCCATGGATAGGTTGAGGGTAAAACTTGAAGTTTCCTTCAATGTGTGTATATGTGCACGTGGCAAGAGGGACTGTTAAAGGAGCAATCAATCACCCACGAGGCTTTCTGCTTCAGTGTTTCAGCCTTCACTCTCGAGACAATGAAGGAGAAAGTGGCATACAATCAGGAGAAGGACTCTTAAACAAACAGCAATCAAATCACCCAGGACTCTTTCTGCTTGGCTCAAGAGAGAAGGAAACTGCTCTCCCAACCACATGAGGAAATCTGAAAGAGCTGCTATCACATTACCATACTGATCTCTAAACAAGTCGACCTGGAATTTTGGGGTCACATTTTGGGCATAAATTTTTCAACTTATAGACAAGTATATACGGCAATTAGATCCTGTCTCTGGCTCTACCTATGGAGTAAAAGGGCCATGCAACACCTTCTTTTATTCTTTTTTCACCTGTATCTCCAGCCTCTCCCCATCTCTAAGCAGTCTTTCTTTTTCTTTCATTCTTTTCTTTTCTCTGTTTCTGCCCTTTTGCTCATGATTTCTAGTACTTGCTGACTAACACCAACAGCATGTTTTACTCCCTCGTGAATTCACAGACAAAAAGAGTCTGGGATATAAACAGACTGTGTGAAATAGCTTGCTGACTGCAACACAACATGCCAGGTGTGAAATGTTATTTTGTCCTTGGGACAAACATTTCCGTTGGGCTACTTATGGCCTATTATTCCAGTGAAGATCTGGAGAGAGAGGGGAGGCCTCCATCCTCCCTTTTCTCTGCCTTGGCCACCAAAATTTTATCTTGAAAAGCGGTGTAGGAGAGAAGTGGAGGTGGACTTTGAGTAATCAGTGTGCTAATAGCAGAGAGAATTCTGGAAACTCAGTGAGTAGAGGTTGATAGGTAGCAAAGTTTTTAGCTCTGATTAAAATCTGAAATGGAAAAGAATGGCTTCTAAATGCTTTCAAATTGAGTCTAGCAATTATGAGCCCTCAAGATTTGGGGCATAGTTTAGCACCTGGAAACAGGGGCAAGAAATACAAATAGCCCCCCTAAGCTAATAACAGACTGAAATTGAGTTAGAAGGCAAGATTAGGGAGAGCCAAAAAACTATATAAGGGCAGATAGCCAGTGTAAACATTAACAGTTTGGATTGCAACTCATACCTTACAAGCAGCATGGGGAACCTGTGTTTGGGTTGTGGTTTATCCAAGCTGGAGGTAGAACCTCATTTGATTTCATTACTCTTCCATACAAAAATCAATAAGCAGTTACATCAAGATTATAGCCTAGCCTTCAAACCACAGTGCTCCTAGCAAGCAAGTCCTTAGGGGCAGCACTGAAGGGACAGAACTGAAGCACTTTTTTCTGTTTCACCTGCACCTAGCATCAAGCAGCTCCTAGTTAAAATCCCACCAGTCTCATACCTCATTAAGCAGCCTAAAGTTTAGAAAAACATCACACATCTCTCTCTTCTTATGCCCCCTCCCCAAGTTATCATGCAATACTTTGCCACAAGTCTGCCACAAATGTACATCTTCCAATATTATAAATTTAGAGAAAATTCTAGCACTAAATGCTTAGCTATGATAATAGGACTCAGTGTGGTGGGGTAGAGACACCGTCTCTTCAAGGTGGAGAGGAGAACCAGCAGTTAATGTATGCCGGATGTGGGGTGAACATTGAAAAGAAGACAACCATGGTGTCCAAATTTTTGGGGGGTGGGGGGAGAGAAGGAAAACAGTGCAGACCTATCCCCCAATCCTACCTGTTGCCTTCTAGCCAGAACCTCCTCAGCCACTGTGTCTGCCTCAGACAAATAGTGAAGCATGAAGGCTGGATTCCACTTATCCATCACAGCAGGAAGAAGAGGGAAGGAGGGAGCCACTACTAACACCAACCGAACCAGAAGTCAAGAGAAAGGGAGGTGGGAGGGTTAGGGATGGGGTGGGAGCGTTAGGGATTGGGATGTAAGATGTTTTAACTTATTTGTGTTTTAATTGTGCTGTAACCCACCCCGATTGCCGAGCAGAGGGGCGGGCTAGAAATAAAAATAATAATTTATTATTATTATTATTATTATTATTATTATTATTATTATTATTATTATTATAGCATGGAGAACAGAAAAACCTAGTCAGTGTAAAACACCTTACTCCCAAGTCCACCAACCAGGAATGGTTAGGTAACAGGTAGGTCCCCCTTTGGGTGGCAGCCTGGAAGCAATGCCTCTCCCAGTCCAATGGTAACTACACCAGCACTATCTAGCATAATATTCCCACAAAGAAGTAGGAAAAGTCAGCAGAGAAGGAGTAGGTAGAATTTGCAAGGTGCCATAAACAGTCAGGAGATTGCCCCTTTATTTATGCTCCTGTCTTTAACATACCTGCAAACTCAGGCAGGGGTGGGACTTGTACTTATCTCCCTTACTATGGAGAATCTTTCAGCATTGTCTGGGTGTGAGCTAATTTTCAAGAAAGAATGTATATTTCTATAACTTATTGTGTTACAAATAAAAGAGAAAATAAGTCCTTTTTAGATATTCCCCCTCATCAGGTGAAGGAAAAGAAAGTATCATGCATTCTGCACCCCTCAAACAAGTGCCTCAGCCGCTTGTCCCCCTGCTTCTACATATTGTGCAGTGGTAATATCTGAAGTGGGGAGCCATCTGTATACGTGTAGGTACCCCGTAAAAGACAGAGCCCTGTTTGTGCATACTTCTAGATCAGGTATGAAACCTACATGTGTATAGCAGGTTCACCCCTTCAGACTTTTCCTATCCAGTTCATGTAAGGCAACAGGATATAAGGCAAACCAAGATATAAGACAGTTGGGTACAGCCACTGAGCACAGTTACAACTGAGAGACTTCCTAAATGCATTAAACAAATGAGTCAAATAAATTGCTGGGTTTTAAATTGGACATCCACTTAAAAGCTGAACGCTTGGCTTGGAAAATCTCATGAGGAGAACTGCCTCATACTCATTTTTACTAGGATTGTTGGGAACTGGAAATGTTGTTTGGACCACTCAAAATGCAAAATTAATATATCTGACATTGCAATCCTGTAGAAATTTACTGAAAGCCAAATCACATAAAGGGAAGTAGGGAAGTATAGAACTGTAAACCTAGTTACAAAGCAAAACTTGTTGAAATATAGGACAGTAACTATAGTTTACTATGGTAAATATTGGATACACGGAAAAATTGCAAAATGAGCATGTGCACTAAAAAGCATACAGTTCTCTGACACGTAGATAGGCTGTAGCCATGGATCTGACAGTAAAGAAGAGATATGTTTCATAATATTCCAAAATCTCAGTACAGTCTGAAGTTTATATTTCTGGGCTTTTCCAGGTAGCCCTCAACATTGCAGCTATAATGTCAAGAGCTAGCTTTCAGAGGAGGGCAGACTTCTTTGTAATGATATTAGATGTATCTAAATTTTCCACAAGAGAGGAATAATGGCTGTTTTGGATATTTTTACGTGGACAGTCTGCATTATTCTAGCTTTATAATACCTTTTCTGGGTTTTCTCTTTATAATTGGGCTACCCATCCACAAGGAACTGACATACCAAATGATTTGGAAATGATGCGAAGGCAGACAGTATTATTGTTGGCTCAAATGTATGAACAGCAGGATGACTGCTATGGCAACATGTCTAACAGGCAATGTTCCAAACCTCAGTCGAGGGCTGCATTTCACAAAACAAGCCATCTGTCTGGGCCGCTACTAAAAAATGCAGTCTTCATGGTTGTACACATTTATAATATTCCTTAAGAATTACTTTAAGAACATTTTCAGGAACCTCAGAAAGTTGTAACACAGACACTTTGTGTTCAAGACAAAGCTGAGATAGCAACACTGCATACCACCAATTGTCACAGGGGATTTAACAAGCCATTTCCTATAGTCCCCTCTTCTTCTGTTGATTCTTAGGTTCTGATTTTCAGTCATAGACTTTCTTTTAATTTATCTGGAACTTTCAAATGATTGTTTAGAAAAGAATGTGATGCAGGAACAGTTCTTGCCAGGGTCAAATGTGCAATCCACTCTAGGAGCATCATGCTATGAACAACATGCTGTGGGCTGCAAGTCAGGTTTGCTGAAATCACAGTAATGTGTCAATTCCCTTGGACAACATAGTTATTGTATAATGATCTCTGTGATATAATGGTTCTCTATGAAAATAAGCAACTACTTTCCAGGGAATTTTAAGATATGGCTTTCTAACTGTTGATAATCTAAAGATCAACAAAAGAAAAGAGAAGGATAGAGATGGAGAAACTGGAATCGAGATAAACATATGCAATGTTATTACATTCAATTCCATAACTCCCCTCATGATGACATTTCAACTAGCCTTAAATACTAGTCCAGAAACATTGGGGGGGGGGTGGAATAAGTCACATATATTGTTCAGCTGCCTGATCTGTATATTATGATGCTGTGGGCTGCAAGTCAGGTTTGTATCTTATACATACACATGTATGTGTTTAAATTCTGAAATATTTCTTCCCAGTGACTAGCTGTGAGGAAGCCTACTACACCATATATGTTTACAAAATGGCACAGGCTCAGTATGAGCATCACCATCTCCTGCCATTATCATTTGAAAAAGGAGGAAATGTCATGATCATATTGACACTGTTTATCCTCAAGAGATGGCTAGACTCTTTGAAGCTAAAGTGCATTCCATAGCCCTTCTCAGGCCAGTGTAGTTGGACTGCTTTCCTTCTGGGACAGAATGTCTTTGTGGACATATTTGCAGATTCTGAATGAAGTAACTGCTGCTGAGCAGCATTTCCTGGGGGTGTGTTGGGGAAATGTCCCAAAAGGTGTGTTGGGAAAAAGTGTTGAAATTTCCTAAACTACTTGCACTATATTGTGAAAATTATGGAGATGGTTGGCCACAAATGTACAGAATTACAATCTATATACAGTGTTGATTGTTTGCTTCTTCTGTGCAGGGCAATGTGGCAGAGGAGGTGTCTGTTAATGAAGCTGCTTCTCAGATGGAGCAGGTGATTCAAACCAGCATTTCTGTGGCATTCAACATTCTCGGTAACAACTCAGCAGGCATATGTTCCTTAGCTTTCATTGAGCAGAGGCTTGAATGTTTTTAGAATATCGTAGTGCCAGGGGAAAAGACTAAAAGGTTGGAGAAACATGGCAAATCAACAAGCATCTCAGACCTACTCAGACCTTTGTTCTCCAGTTGTCCTTTCCTCATTCTGATTTAACCATGCTGCCCTCAACGCTTTTATTGCTCTGTAAATTGCCACCATATATGCCATAGCTTTCAGTAGGAGTGTAAGCCTGTCTGTTCTTCAGCAACAATGTTCAGGAGCTCTTTGACCCCTTCCTGTTTGGTCACATACCTCTCTTCTTGAGCTCTCAATCAAATAATGTTGGTTTATACTCAGTCTCTTGGATGGCCTTTTTTCCAAGGTCTTGTGCCAACCTCTTTACTATGAAGCTTCTGTCTGATTTTTTTTTTTTTTTTTGGGGGGGGGGCAGGTCTGTTCCAGATAAGAAATAGGAAGTGGGGGCTGTCAGTTTCCTGATCAGATGAAACAAGTATCAAATATATTTGCATGTGTTCAAATTTTGAGTGAAATTAAAATTTTAAATGTAATATTTGGGGGGGTTGTTTGGTTTTGGGGGCGGGTGTTTTTGGTTTTGGTTGGTTGGTTGGTTTTGGTCTTCTTGTAGGTTATAGAGAAATCTGTATGAAAATAAATGTGAAGGTACCTCATAGGAACTGGGATTAGCACATTTTGTATTTAATGGCTAGCCTTTCCCAGTCTTTATCAGCAAAATAATGTTATGCTTAGGGCTTTGGATATTCTCCTACAGTTATTTTTTTCCTGTGCTAGCTAGAGTTGTTGCTTGCCCCTTTATTCAAAGAATTATTTTATGCCAGTGTTGCCTGGATCTGTTGTTGCTATTTTCCCAGGGCTTGAGTACATGCAAGATGGGCAGCACAAAATGGCTTTTTCCTATTTCAAGCTGGCTGCAGACCAGAACTACAGTAAAGCCCAGTTCAACGTGGCAATCTGCTATGAACATGGAAGAGGCACCAAGAAGGATATTGCCAAGGTCCTCCAGCCCCTGCTGTATTAACTGGCCTGTGTCTTGCTTATGTTTTCAGAATACTGATCAAAGAGTGTCTTTGTCGCTTAGAGTGTTTAGTATTAACTGGGAGAAACAGGGATATTGAAGTGTAAGGAGGATATTGAAGTGTAAGGGTAGGAAGGGAAAAGGTGAACTCTTGTGGACTTTCCCATTGGGACATCTGATTGAACAGATACAGTGCTGGACTTGATTGGCCTGTGGTGTGTGGGACTGAACCAGGAGAGGAGAGGCCTCTCAGAGGAACTTATTTGTTTTCTGGCAGGGGTGTGGGATTATATGATACAGTATACATCTTTTCTGGTGTCATTTGTCTTTAGGCACTTCTCTACTACAAGCGAGCTGCTCACCAAGGGCATACCATGGCCCAGTATCACTATGCCAGGTGGCTTCTCCGGTGCTGGCCCCATCAACAGAGCAGTGGAAATCTAAAGGAACCAGCTAGTTTACAGGACAAGACAGCCAAACCAGGGCTCACCCAGGTGACTATAAATTAGTAGTGTGCTGATGTAGTATTCAGAAGAAAAGTAGGCCTCCCAAAAGAGTAACTAGAAATTATAAGTGACAAGAATTCTTCCCTTTGGCGCAGCAGTTTAGCTTTCTGTATACCATGATGTTCAGCTGCCAGCCAGGTTTCTTTTGGTCAATGCATTAAAGTGCAGATTGTGCAACTCTTCACTGAATTTCTTACATTTAATTCGTTTTAGTGGGCACTACATGCCTAGAATATACAGCCCAAAACAGAATTCAGGAAGAATTTACAGTTTAAACTGGATGAGATGGGCTTAATCAGTTCAGGCATCATATGTACCTCTCTGATGGGATTCTCTGACTTTAATGCAGTTGCCTTTTTCATTGAGATAGCTATTCATCATAAATGCTATTTAATTAAACCTTAGGTCCTTTTGAAAATTGTACTCTTCCACTGATGCATAAAGAGATTAAGCCTATGCTTAACTCTTCAAGTGAAATTAGGGGCTTAATTCAATCCTAAATATGCATATTTAGAATTAAGTCCTTCTAAAGTCAATGAGATTTACATTGATAGGAATGTTTAGGACTGCAACTTAAAAGTGTTTTTAGCTGAACCATGGACCAGAGTAGATGCCTGCTATATAAAGTTAGCACACAATCTTCTTTTAGGTAGCACAAGCCTACCTAATGGTATTCTATCTGAAAGGTGTGAAATATGAAAAGTAGAGAGCGCAGTGTGGGTACAGCAAGTAAAAGTGAGCAATTCATTTTTTAAAATGTGTGCTTTTCAATTTAGAGAGGTATATAATAAAGCAGCTCAACAGAGACATTCATTTAGCAGAATATCTGCTGTTTGAGATGTTTCACCTTTTAATGAAATACAGAAAATATCATCAAATACTTGCATACTTTGATTACTTTTCCAAAGTAATCAGTGCTTGCATTTCTAGTAATACTGAGAGAAGTCATTATTTACACATCATTGTAATTGTAAAATACATTTGGGCTTATCTTCCTAACATCCTAACACAATATCAAAATCATAGTCTTGGAGCAGACTCAATGGTAATAATTTACTTTATTACCTTTAGTATAGTGCAACCAACATGCAGGTGAATGATCTGCGCTTACTACAAATCTCCTTCCCCAGAAATGTTTGAGTTTCAAAAGGATCCTGTGGATCCAGAAGCCTACACTATAGCCAAACATTCCTTTTCCACAGTGGATAATTTTTTTTCCTGGGGAACTATTTATTTATTTATTTATTTTACACAATAGGATGAAGGTGTCCATCCTTCCACTTTTGACTAAATACTGCCCAAATCAGTAGTCAATATAAAGCAGGGGTCGGCAAGTTTTCCTTACCTGGGGCCGGTCTGCTGGTCCCCAGGTCTTCCGCAGGCCGAGGATGGGGAGGGAAAATGGCACCCCATGCACGCGTGCAGTACACTGGAAGTACTGCGCATGTGCGTGCACGCACACTCGCGCATACGCAGTACTTCTACAAAGAAATCATTTAATCTCTTTAAAACCTTATCTATTAATCTCTGAAAAATAGAAGGGGGGGTCGAGTCCAAAACACAAAACTGTGAACTCAAAAAACCCTTTTTGTAGTTGTTAACTGCCCTTAAGTTGATCCCAACTCATGGCAGCCCCATAGATGAGACATCTCCAAGACTAACTGTCTTCAGCTGCTCTGTTTAGGTCCTGTAGATTCATGCCTGTGAGCTCCTTAATAGAATCCATCCATCCAGCATGTGGTCTTTCTCTCTTTCTACATCCCTCCAACTTTCCTAGCATTATTGTCTTTTCCAATGAGTCATTCCTTCTCATGATGTGATATGACAAATGGATACATGGATGATGAATGCCATCTTGGCCTGTTCCTCTGGGCTTAATGGGACCTACCAGTATCCCTTGGTTAGAGCCAAGTTAGAGATGTACTTAGCCCTCCCCATCCACTCTATCAGGTCATCTATTTGAGGCACAGGGTAAAATCTACTTGGGTCATCCTGTTGAGCTTCCTATAATCCACCCAAAACCTAATAGTGTGGTCTGTTTTTTCAGCCAGGACTAAACATGATGTCCAAGGGCTCTCTGAGGGTATAATCACTCCTAGCTTCAACATTTCTTCTATTTCCTTAGCCACACTATCTCCATACCACTCTATATGGGGAAGTAGCTATAGGTGCTGTATCTCCTGTCCATATGGAATGCTGAACACTTTGTATCCTTCCTGGAAGGTTGGGAAATATTTTTTGTGCTTGTGCAATACCATATGTACCTCATTTAAAGTACTTTGGAAATTGTTTTACATCAGGTGGGTGTTAAACCATTAGTAGCTCTAGAAGTTAAAATAACTGTTAACTCCAGTTCCTTTATGTTTCATGTTATACATCTCTACCTCATGAACTTGTTGTCTTCCCCATTCCCCTCTCCTTTTCCAATTCTTTTCCTGTCTCCATTTGCAAAATTTCTAATTTTTTCTTACATTGGAGTTCCTTTTCTCTTAAGGCTATTTTAGCTAATTCAAGTCTTTCATTATTTTCCCCCCATATTTCCCCACTGTAGTTTCAGAAACGGTGGTGTCTGAACTCTCCATTATTTCCTCCACTTGTTCTTCCTCTTGAACTGAGTTTTCCAAAGTGGCCTTAACTTTCTTGGGAGGAATACTGTCAGTATTTCCTCACGCTTACCCAAAACTTCAACCTCGGGAAACACTGTAATAAGAACTAAAGCACTTTCCTTTATGCTTGCTTCTTATCGATAAGGCAATTTCAAGCGTTTACCTCAGAAATTGCCTTTTTCTTTTGATGTTAGATTGAGCTTCTTTGTTTTTACTAGGGAGTTTCACTGGGTTCCTGCTTGTAATCCCCCTACTATACCACAACGTTTACCTCAGGGATTATACTGTATTAATTTTAAACTTTGTAGCACCTCTTTCTAATGTACTTAAATTGAGTATTTTCAGTTTCTTGGTAATCCTCTGTGTTACCACAATTTTTAAACTCGGGATTACTCTTTTGTTTTTTAACTGTACTCTCAGGTACTCAAATTGGGTCTTTTAATCACTTCTGCCAACTGTCCACACACACAATCTCTTTTTGGTTTTATCTGAACCAAATAATTCTCCTTACTAGATCATGTGATTGTATCACTGAATCATTCAATCCTCTCATGGCTCTGGATCATTCAATCCATTTGCTTGACACACACAAAATTGTAAAACTTTTGTGATATCATCCTTCCCAAGGCTGATCCCACAATTCCTATCCTTGATATCCTGACACTCTCACTCTGCCTTTCAGTTCTCCTTTAAAATCCCTTTTTTGGATTTGGGTCCAGGGTGTCCAGATGATCTTACTGTGGACTATATATGCTAGCTTTCTGTTCCTCAGAAACAGGTTGACTAACCCAGTTCAGAGTAAATGATGCTGGTTAAAGTTAACAAAATAACAAGATAATGAATGTGGTTTATTATATTCTGTAAAACAATAAATTTTTAAAAAGTTCCAGTTCTTAGTTCCAAACAATAGACAAGCTGAGTTATGTCAGACTTTTTCCTTCAGTCAGTTCAGACACCCAGTAAACATTCGCTCCCAGCTGGCTCTTTCAACGCCTCATCCAACTGTCTCTTTTTCAAAATCTTCTCTCTGACACAGAGGCCTCTCCTTCCCATCACAGACTTCTCTGTGCTGGGATTAGCTGCATTCTCTTTTTCCAAGCATTGTTATACACCCATTCATCCAAGGGCTGTTCTGTAACAGATTAACAAGTTGTTTCCCCTTTACTTTTCCTGTTACAGTTTCACAATCATCTATGACTAAATGCCAATTAGGGGAAAATGTTGAAATCCTGTGTCTGTTACCACGTTCCAGAGATGCCCAGTACTTTCAAATACCCTCTGGCTTCTTAGGCAACTAAATAATTCTGTTCATTCCATTTAGGCCCATTGCTTACATTATCTTGGCGGTACAGAAATCTATACAGTACAGCTTCTTTCCAAGTCAACAGGAGACCCAATGGGAGGAGCCCATGTTCCTTCAGCTGCAAGAACTGTTCCTTAGAACAGTGGATTAACACTGGTCCAAGAAGCAGCAGGCTACCAATGTGAATCCTTGTAGTCTCCAAAACTGAAAGGTCTCCAAGAGGCCAGTTTGTGTGTGTGTGCCTGTGCCCTGCTAGAGACTATGGTTTTAGAACTTGCAATAATAATTTTATTAAATGTTGGAAGTATACAGTTGCATTGAGGTTGATGTTTTTTTCTCTCTGTGCCAAGAATCTTAAACACATGTGTTTGTATGTAGAATTCCTTGAGAAAATGTCATTTGAGTGCTTGCTATGAGAATGGCCTTGGAATCCATAGAAGACATTACCAGCAAGTAGATACTGCAAGTTACAAGACTGCACAGAAGAGAATGAAAGTAACGACAGAGGAGGAGATAGCAGGTATTGGACTGAGGGACCTGCTATTGTTGAACAAAATTGGTGGAGGTGTGTAGAATGATAGTTACTGAAGAGTAAGTGAGGGTGGGCAAGAAGAAACTTGCAATATGGTTGGTGAATTGGGGCAGGGTCAAAAAGGAGCAGACACTTATAAGTGTTTTATAATCATTGCGGTGAGAATGTATGTTATCACTGCTGAAACAATTGTGTGATATTCTCTTTCATTCCTAGATATGCACAGTTGGCATCTATTACCACAGATAGTGCGAACTTTTTCATCCAGTCCCTGTCTTCAGAGCTTGGATCAGCCAGTTTTTGACATGCTACGTTCCTGGAGCACTGGAAGCCTGAGGGATACAGCAAGTGACTCTGTAAACTGTAGGCATAGTCCAGGTTTCTCAGATGGCCTCACACTCAAACTACAATCCTTAGCTTGGTCCCCTGGAACAGTAATAAGCTAACATGGCCTATGAGGAAACATTTTCTTCAGATCTCTAGAAGAGAGTGCCTGTACATGGCTAGCACCATCAACATGTTTAGAAACAAAACACACGGACATTAGACACATGTGTTTTCCTTTCATACTAAATACATACTTTGTTTCTTGATGATGATTTTAAAAATTGTGAACAGGGAACTGTATCAATTAATATCGCTGCCAAATAAAGAAGCTCTTGTGTTCTGTTCATTTTATCTCACTTATTTTCCTTCTGTCAACATACCATCTTCTGTCCCTAGGAAGTATAACGTAACTCATTCAAGGAGAGGGTTTCTCAAAGACTTCAGGGTTGCACTGTACTGTTGGAGCAACATAAAAGTAGTATTCTGGAAGTATTCCATCTAGGTAATATTTAACCACAAAGGTAAACAGATTACTGAGTCCCTTTTCAGTATTAAGCTGACAATGAAAGTAAATTTGCTTCATTAACATGAAGGTGTGTGGCTAATAAAACTTAATAAACAATTCTGTCACTATTCTAAAATCAGTGTCTCATACAAAGTCTGATACAAAGATTCTTAAAGCATAGTGCTGAAGTATTGCTGAGGCTTTGCAGATGTGGATTAGGACCTATGGAAAGGAGGCAACAAGTATAATAAGTTTTTTTTTTAAACTAACTCTAAGCCACTATAGACTGGTCCTGCAGTCCACAGTACATTACAGAAACAATTTTTATTTATTTTTTTACTTTGAGCAGGCTAGTTATTGAATTTTTGTTACTGCACAAGGAACTCTATTGCTTTTTGGAGAAAAAACTTGTTTTTGCCTATATTTCTGAAAAGAGAAAATTTAGGATGAGGGCGATAGTCATGTCATATAAGCTCAAGGCTGATGGTAAAGTGCATAGGTTTCAGACACCTCGAGTGGTGGTAAAATCTCTTCTCTTAATAGCAGTGATAATGCTCTAGAATAAAAACAGGTATTGAGTTTAGGAGCAAAGTTTTGGTTCCTGAGAGTTTATCTATTTTTAAAGAAACTCAAAGTACGACTTTTAAGTTTCATGAGACTATAAATGAAATCTTCATAGTAAGTTTGAGTCTCAACTAGAGACTGAAAGTCTGACAAAAACAACAGAATCAAGCTTAGATGTTACCTTAGAGGACAGGTCTTGCTCCCATTTCCATCATCTTAATCAGAAAGATTTTGAGGAGAAAAGTCACCTATGCTCCAAATTTCCTTTCATTCTTTCATCCATATTAGCAATAGGTGAGACCTCCCACACAATTTTCATACAGCATGGTTTCATGAGGCAAGGAAGTTAGGACTTCTGTAGTCTTAATTCCATGTCAGAAGGTATTTGCTAAGGTTGACAAACTGGCTGATAGTACCTGGGATGTAAAAGATTTAAAGCCAGTGTTCCCTGAGCTATTGGTATGTTTCTTTGCATGCAGTTTGTTCACACATCCTTGCTGCCACAACTAGGAAACACAGAGAGGTCTTTATATTGAAAACCCTTTTTTTTTTTCAAAATGTTCTGTGGCTCAAAGCTCTGTTAGTCTTACTTCCCAAAACATCTCCATCCAGATCTCGGGTTTGGCTACATATTGAGACTTGCTGCAAGAAGTCCAAGGATGAATCCATTTGGGGTCTGGGATTCTGAGCCAAGATCATCTCAAACAGAGTGCCCATTTCAGAGAGGAAGGTGCTTGCCAGCCCGGGCTCTGCTGTGTTCAGTTTGCATCCATTTGCTTTGCCAAAGGTCTCAAAAGTGTGAGGTTCATCTTTGTTTCTGGTTTCCTGGCTCACTGGAAACAATAGTGTGCCAGGTGATACAACATTGTCCTTGTAGTCAAGTGAAAGAGGAATGGACAGCCTGCCCATCCATGCTGGATCTGCCTCAGCCTGCTGGTCCATGCCCAGCCCTGCAAAGTGGGGCAAGAACAGATTAGTTAAATTGTTATGAAAGAAACAAAAACTCGGGGCCACATGATGATCTCAGAATTCAACTTTCTGATCCTCCTTTAAAATAATAGTTTTAAAAAGGTAAGTTTCTACCCTTTAGGACAGGGATGGTCAACTGCTGGGGGTTAAGGGAGCGCATTGGCCTCCCATAGGAAATTGGAAGGCTGCTCTTTCCACTGTGTCCCTATTTGTTTTTACACTTTTAGAAAAGGTTTATGCTACACTTTTTAATTTACGCTGTACTTTCCCCACTCCAATGCCTAGGAAATGCTCAGGTAGGAATGGGAATCTAATAAAACTGTCTTTAGTTGGGAATTATTTATTCATTCATGCATTTATTTAGATTACTTACTCATTTCCTACTTTCTCCCAGCTGTGGGACTCAAGGAGACATAAGAGATTACTACACACAGCTTTTAAACCATAATTACAGCTGGAAAAAGCAGCTATGGCGATATTTATTGCACACTACTTCCAACATGTAGCTGCTGTGTCCCCCAAGCATGGTTAGGGCAGTCCTTTTCATTGACACGGGAAATCCATCAATGAGCTCACAAATGCACTGGTCCTCAAGGCTGTCGAGGCAGTTGCAATTTTGGCAATTGTGGTGTCAATGTCTTCTCCTCCCATCTCCCCTCCCTCTCGCTATTCCCAAGCAGCCAGATTACCTTTTAAAAAAAAACTTAAATCACAGTAGCAGAGTTCCAGAGCAGTACAAAAAAGTGATTTTTTAAAAAATAAATAAATTTTAAAAAAACAGAAGGCATGCTGGATAGGGCATAGGGTAGGGAGGTGGGGTTAAGGCGGAATCAGGAAGAGAACTGGCAGAAATAATTTCAGAACCACTGGAAATCATCTTATATGCTGCTGCTCCAAATACTAGGACACAGAGCAGTGGATTCTAATTATGGGGAAAATATGCCACCTAAAGATTACAAAGAACTTCCTAAAGGTAAGAGATGTTCAAGAGTGGAACATGTCGCCTTGAAGGGTGGTGGAGTCTCCTTTGGAGGTTTTTAAACAGAGTCTGGATGGCCATCTTTGGCAGTGCTTTAATTGTGTATTTCTGGATGGCCATCTGTTGGGTATGCTTTCATTGTGCATGATAGGGGGTTGGACTGGATGACTCTTGTAGTCTCTTCCAGTTCTGTGATTCTATGATTCTAAAGAACAACAAATGCAGACAATATAGCACATTATTAAAAGCCCTTTTCCCTAAGTCCCTAAGACCTGTTAACACAAAAGTATTTCTCTGCCACTAGAAGGACTCTATAGAGGGCTCCAGTGCAGTTTATCTAAGAAGGTTGTTCTAGAGTCTGGAAGCACCCACTGAGAAGGCTCTCCTATGCCGCTGCCACCACCACCCAGATGTAACTGTGATGGGGCAGAGAGGAAAAGCCTCCCCTCAAGATCTCAAAAACCAGGTAGGTTCATATGGAAGAATATCACACTGCAGATGACCTAGACCTAGACCTAAGCCATATGGGACTCTTGTGGGCAACTTTGAATTGTGCCCAGAAACAGACTGGCAGCCAACTGAGCTGTTGTAACAAGGGCATGCTCTTTATAATTATCCCCTAACAACCAAAAGTCTGTACAAGTGGAAGCCAGTGGTTCTATATTAAACTACAGTATCCAGGTAGGTCCAAGCAATTTTATCTCCAAAGCTCTGGGCAGGTTCACAACAAGGATGAGGCTTCAATGTCTGGTATAGTAATTCCTTGTCCTCCCCATTTTTAGCAGAAGCAGAGGAAATTATTCATTCAAGTATGCATTAAGGCTTTTAGTGAATTCATTGGCCACTACGAGAGCATCCTAACAATGTGCTACTCTCTTTCTGTGCCTATCCATACGTAATATGATTGTATTATCACCAAGTTTGGGTTAGAGGCTAAAATATCATGTGTTTAGTAAAGAAACATACCTGCAAGGTTGGCTGGCTAGCTGTTCTTTCACCCATTCACTATTGGACATGGGAAAGTACCAGGACAGCCAGCATATGGCTTCGGGCACTTAGGATCACTAAAGTAGAAAATTCATGACTGAGTATGCCTCACCTGGTGGATAATCTATAAGGTTCCCAAGTTCTTCTCCTAGTAGATCCAGGTCACGATGCCTATTCTCATTGTCCTCCTTAGTTATGAGATCCTCCACATTTGGATGGGGGCTCCTGGAGAGAAGAAGAAGAAGAAGAAGCTTAATACAATGGAGCTGATTTACCACCCAGCAAAAAAAAATACCAGACCAACTATGTTATCACACTTATCATCATCTACTACTTACATTGTGTCATCACTGTACATGGCACTTGATTGACTTCTTCCTGACATAGACCCATGGGTGACAAGCTTAACAACCAAAATGTATATACTCAATTTCAATTACAGCAGTGGATAAAAAAGAATAAGCATAATCTGCTAATAAACACATTCCAGTTTCTGAAATTTAATTATATGGGTTTATTTTTCCCAATTGAGACCAAGGTAGTTGGTATAGTAGTTGCATCAATAACACCACATTGTTTGGTGATTTCCTGACCTGTTTCACCCACATCTCGTGTGAACAAAATGCAATGAAATATAATGTGTTTTGAACTAGTGTCATTGGTCCCCAGAAACATGGTTGGGTACCTTCTGATGAGTTTAGACAGAAGGAAGCTTTGCTGACTGGGGATGCCTATGGGAAATGCTGTTTCCCACCTCTCTCTCACTAAGTCTTGTGTACATGCCCAGAAAAAAAGCATAAAACTAAAAGAGGACTTACCAGGCCAGTCAATAGATGGCATGGCAGTAGTATTTTTGAGTTTTAAGCCAGCCCAGCTCTGCAAGAGCAGGAACAGCCTACTCATTCATCCTCCCCAGCAATGAAGGGGGAAGAACAGTCACTGATCATATACCCAACTTCAGCAAGAGCAGAAGCATCCAGCACTGCTGCTGGTTCCTTAACAAAAGGCATGGCCTCCATTGGTAATTTCAGCAACCATCCCTAGTACTGGAGATGAGGCTCATGAACTGCTATTTCAGGTAGGGCACATGGGGCCACTAAAACCTAAAGGAAGCTTGGATTGTGCTTGGATTGCTATCAGACAATATGAAAATTCTGTCTGTGGCAACTGATCTTTGATGGTTCACTGCCAGGTGTAGAACAAGTATTTGATGCTAGAATTTAAAAGATGATCATTGTGATCCGTGTCTTGACACTTCCAAGCCTCAACATTTCTTCAACAGCTGTACCACATTTACTCCTTTTCTCCATGGATTGGTAATTTCCCCTTTTTTTCTCACAAGAACACTTTTGTCTCTTGCAGTACCCAGCAAATGGGGATGGACAGAGGGACTCACAACCAGGATGGAGGGGGGAAGTTGGAAAAAAGTTGCCAAGTGGTGCAGGTCTCCCCTCATTTGTATCACAACCAAGGAAAGAAGTGGAAGGAAGCTGAACTGTTTTACTAGTAAACTGTAGGTGACACCACAATTAAACCCTTGTCTGATTTTCCCTGTAGTGGTTTCTTGTAGTTAGTGAGTTCATGGCAGAAGAAAGGTTTGAACCCAGAATGTGATCACTCTCTGCTACTATACTATACTCACTTTAGCCAAACAAATATGGAGTACAGGGGGGGGAATTGTCTGTTTTAAGTTGTATATGTCAAGTTCTTATTAAAGAGATAGGAGTTGGGCCAGAAGTCGGGGAGGGAGAGGGGGAACCTTATAGGCTCAGAAGGCAAACCCATTTAATACTTGGTAGTTACAGTTACAGTCAGGCTTGAATACCACAAGTCATCTCTAATTATGGGATAGAATCTATCCAGGGCATGCATAAAACTCACCTACAACAGACATGTTTAGCAGTGTATTTATTCCCTTTGTGATTGGGTTTAGGCTGCACTTGGCCCTGGTGCAGAAGAGACAGCAACTGTGAGATTTGCTGAAAGGCAGGAAAAGCCAGTTATTGCAAACATTTCCTACCAAAGCTGTTTCCTGACAGGATATCCCCACCTCAATGCATCATTCTGAGGATATATATATATATATATATATTCCTTCCCACTCTGTTATATCCAAGAGAAAGATGCGATCATCAGTAGGAAAAGATTCTTCTTGCTCCCCTCTACCCCAGTACAAACCTCATATATCCACAGCAACCATTAGCAATCATACAACTCTGTATGTGTGTTGCCTGTCGACTTATGGCAACCTCACAAATTTCACTGGGTTTTCTTAGACAAGGAATACTCAGAGGTGGTTTTGGCAGTTCCTTCCTCTGAAATATAGCCTACAGTGCCTGATATTCCTTGGCAGTTTCTCATCCAAATACAAAGTAGGGCTCACCCTGCTTAGCTTACAAGATTTGATGGACTCTGGTACATTTAGGCCTCCTGTACTGGCATTTAATTAAGAAAAGCAGACTGCAGCACAAAAAGGCTCAGCTATAACTCAAGAGATTCACTTCAATTTCCTGTGGTTTCAAAAGGAAAAAGAGGTTTGTTTTTAATCGCATTGCATATGTTAATTAGCCAGTCAGGATGCTTGTGTTAATACGGCTGTTATTGCTTGCCTTTATTGTCTGCATTATATTTCCTTCTGACCTTAAGATTAACAATCCCTGTCTCTCCTTGTGTGAACAGTTTTTGCAACACCGGAAATACAGTGCTTCTACCTTCTGACAAAGTGCATTTCACAAAAGTTGAAGCCATTGTGTTTCAGGTGCTGCAAGACTCCGTAACATTTACAAGAAAATGTCAGTGAAATGTGCTAAGTTGATATTTGCATTACAGCAGTTTCAAGTGCACACACTTAACTGCAGTACATGCTTACCCAGAAGTAAGCATATTGAACATAGCTTACTTCTGAGTAAACATATATAGGATGTAAACATAGCAACCCTGAGCAGAAGTGCTGCCTTTAAGCTAAGTCTTCCCCAACACCCACTATTGGAAGTTTGAAAGTGTATCTACACATTGTGAGGACTGGATTCAATTTCTTCCCTCCTATCTCTCACTGGTATCTTTCACTATACAAATAAAAAGGTAAAAGATAAATAAAATAGAAACTCTCCCTGTATTGAGTCCAATGAGTAGTAAGATCCAGGAAACATATCTGCACTGGACATGGTAAGAATTACTTCTGAGTAATTACAGTTGGCCCTCTGTATCCATGGATTTTTATCCATATATTCAAGCACCCACGACTTGAAAATATTCAAATATATATATATAAATTCCAAAAAGCAAATCTTGATTTTTGCCATTTTATATAAGGGACACCATTTTACTGTACCACTGTATTTAATGGGACTTGAGCATTCACAGATTTTGGTATCAACAAGGGGTCCTGGAACCAAACCCCAGCAGATACCAAAGGCCCACCATATTTAATAAGACTGCACTGGAAGTAACCTTGGTGGAGAAAGTATAGAAATAAATACAACTTAACTATAATTTCTCATTGCTTATATAGATTATTCCTGCTGCTTACTATTCTTCAATTAATTAGCATGGAAACTGCTACAAAAACATACAAGCAAAACTGCCATCCATTTTTATGAGCCAGCTGTCATTGGCTTGTCAGGCCTAGGTCATATGCCTCCAAATTTATTCCTCACCCAGTCAGCCATATCCAGTTGGACAGTGCTACTCAAAATGGTGGTTCATGAACTGGTGCCATCTTCAAGTTATCAGTCCCTGAAGATCTTCCAAGAAAGAAAGAAAGAATTGTAGCCAATGGATGCAAATATGATACCAGTTCGTGGTCCACTGGGGGAAATAATGCTGGTCTCCTACATCTGAGAGCATTGCAGTAGTAGGATTGCTTTGTTGTTAAGCCAATATAACCATAGCACATACCACCCTCATTTAGTGGATCATTTGATTTGCCATGCACCTTAAAACTTTTTGTAATTTTTGAAATGAACAACATTAAAGCATTAGATAGGTGGTTCCCAAAATTTGGTCCTCCAATGTTTTGGACTTCAGCTCCCAGAATTCCTAGGTGAGGAATTCCTGGGTGAGGAAAGAATTTAGAGGCATATGACCTAGGCCTGACAAGCCAATGACAGTCGTTCAATGTTGGCTGGGGATTCTGGGAATTGAAGTCCAAAACACCTGGAAGACTAAAGTTTGGGAATCACTGCATTAGATAATGTAATTATATATCAGTAAGGAAGGATACTCCATTATATATCTATGCCCTATTGTACCTACCCATTTCCCATCATCCACCCTCTCCTTTCCTCAAAGCCATCTCTTACCTGCACAGGGGCTGATTCAATGCTTAATTGTCTGCCAGAGCCTTGTTCAGCTAGAGCAGCCATGGAGAGCCTCACCAGGCTTCTTAAGATGTGCCGGTGACTGTGAGCTTCTTCTGGACTTGCCTTAGGAACAGGCCTTCCCTGGTGCTGAGGAGCTATTTCTGACAAAGGGCCCTTGGACCGGGAGACGGAATATGACTTTTGACTAGTGGGCCACACATCTTGAGCACAAGGATTTCCAGTCTTCAGAGCAGAGAAAGGCCTGTGTTGCACATGCATACTTGGAACAGCAAATCTTTCACTTTGATCAACAAAGCTGATTTGGTTTTGCTGGTTCCTAAGAGTCCTGTACAGAGTTGGAGTCATATGGCATGTCTTTCCCAAGCAATCAGTCCAAACACTTTCTGGCAAAGCCTCAACCTCAGCCTGTGGTTGTTTAGCATCTTCCTGACGTATTACAGGCACTATACAGATGTCTGCTTTCTCAATGGGTTTGGGGGGCTTCTTCAGCAGCTGTTGGCTGTAAACTTGCTCTGCTTCCCGGCAGTTGTATGCCATAGTACCATGCTTCTCCCTTTTACACACTGAAATGATCAACCCCATGCTGACCAGAGAATGGGCAAGCAACCACCAGAGACAGACTGGGATACAGAGAAAGGATCAAGCATGTATTCACAATGTCTGCTAAATATTATCTTCACCAGGAAGCTAGTACAGAGCAGCAGCACCCCTTGGTCACTCACAGACCATTTCAGGTCACGTTCACTACAAGGATTCTGGCAATGTTGCAATTCAGATAAAGCTGCCAAGACTAGGAATTAAGGGCACAGATACCAGTTTCATTGCCATTTTGGATGCTGTACAGCAATGCTCCATTTAGGCCAGGATCCACATCTGTTGCAAGTACAGTGAATAAGAAAAGGAGTGTTAGCTGAGGAAGTTAGTTTAGAGCTACCTTATTCCTTGTGTATCAGAACAAACCCCATGTTAGGATCCACACACAACTGACACTTACCCAGCTACCTTTATTACCACTGGAGAACTGTCATTAACATCAGACACGGTGGCTTTCACAGAAACATTGGATGATAGCTTATGCTATCCCAGGTTGTCACCTATTATACTAAAGTCAAAACTGGTAATCACCTCAGCACTGAATGCTGTATGGACCCACACCTCCCCACTGCCTGCTTCTGCATTTTGGGGCCTGGAAAACTAACAAAGTAGAAGAAGGTTCAGTGTTCTTAGCAATAGAAACATAAGGATGTGTTTCAAAACAGGAGCTGTTATCAGCATCAGTAATGTGAACAGTGAAGTGTCTACTTGCAACAAGCAAAGGGTTCCCTAACACAGGGTTAGGTGCTTCTCTCAACTTTCCTAAGAAGATACTTGTCAACAACTTATCAAGATTGATTCTTCTCCAGGGAAAATACTCACCACCTTGTCCAGTGTAACAATTTACCTGCCCTTAATTCCCTACATCAGAGTCAAATACTGTCACCAAAACAACAAAGCTGTCTTTGGGTTCACTCTGTCCAGCCAGGATGAGTTAAATGTTGGTATTATCACTTACCAAAATCTTGCAATGTGCTGGGATGGGATTAGCATCATAGTCTCTGGCTTGCACATCCACATCAGAAGGGTTGCACTCCCAGTCCACTTCTTTCGCTACCACCAGCAAGTTTCATCATAACCAGCTGTTACTTCCTGGGCAAAATTCTCATCGGATGACAGGAAGTAGGAACAGAAGGCATTAGAGCCAGCATCTGGTTCCAGGGTTCAGTCTAACAATACACTTTCTGGTGACTCTAATTCCAGTGCCATTTGGGGAAACTGAGGCAAACTGTCCTTGATGTCCAAGGCATGAATTCCACATGAAGCAAGAACTTAGCAAGAGCACAATATTTAGCAGCAAGAATTCTGTGCAAAATAACTCTGGTGTTTCTAGGGTGGCAGAGCTGTTTTCTGTTCAGCCACTTCAATGTACTTAACAAACCATCTTGAGAGTTCTCCCAGAAAGGAAACACTACAGAAGAGTGAAGTACCTGGAAGGCTCCAGTTCCAGCCAAGTTCCTCAGATAGCCTCCTCAACACAATCCCAGCCTGCACTTTCCCCAGCACTTGATAATAGCTGGAAAATGTAGAAAGTTTCTGACGATCCATCAACAGAAAAATAAACCACCAAGTATAGGAATGTATAACACTGGAAACATCATTCTGAATGACAGCATAGCACAGTTAATCCCATAGGCATTTTCTGAAAACACAGGGGCTTCCTTTATTCTTCCTTCCAGTTTCCTTGTTTCAGGAAGAATCAGCTCTCTAGATAAGAGTTGCTATTGTCCAAATGTGCCTCTTATTAGTGCTCCCCACCACCCACCCCATTATAACTGTTGGGACCTTAGCAAGAGGACAATGTGTGCAGGGTGGCCCCTTTACTTCATTCAGTTTCCTGCCAAGCCATTTCCTAGGGAAACCCCACCTACAGGAAAGGGGAGGAAAGGGACTAGCTGTACAATGGCTTGACCGAGATGTGCTTGCAAGGAAACTGGGAAAAGGAATGGCTTCATCTGCATCCAACAGGCAACATAGAGAGGTGCGATGACAAACTTAAACGCTTGACCTGGACATGCCAAAACAAGGAAATCAGGTCAATCTACTTGGCACAGACTTTAGGAATGCCCCTACATGTTTGCCAGTTGACTCCAAAACTGCACCCAGCAGCTTGATTTGACAAAATCAGTAGACAATAAGGAGAGCAACATTACTGCATGTTTAAATGAGATCAGAGGCAACCTTGCTTTCATTATCCTAATTTTTCACCTTTGCCCTTACTAGGGCGTCTCTTATCTTGCTCTTCGTTCCAGCTGCTTCACTCTCCAGTTCTGCTTGCTAAACACTCCAGTTGGGCAGCTTACTTTGACCTTACAAACTTTGATTTTCCACCTTTGCTCCCACCATCCCTCGCCAAAATTCCTACTATGTAAAGGGATCTTGAAGCACCTTTGAGATTAAATGTGTGAAAGAAGTTGTAGCGTGCATTTTCATAGACATTTCAGGCATCACTTCTGTTTAGTAGCAAGGACTAAGTAAGGGATTAAAACCTGTTATAAACCTGTTTAGCAACAGTTCTGTGGATATTCTCCAAAAAATGTTTGAGGTTCAACAAAGTAGTCAAAGCAAAAAGGTGTTGTCCTTAACCAAAAAAAAAAAAACAGTATGGCAAACAGAAAGGTCTAGGGAAAAGTAATGAAAAGTAATACATAAGAAAGTTTCATTATCTAGAATATACATTAAATGTAGGAACGGTAGTTTTCTGGCATCCAGGTAAACAGTGTGTGGTCAAGGCAATACACTCTGCCAGAAAGTAAAAGCAACAAGTAATGTATATGCTTCCCATATATATGCAAATAAAAAGTGAATACACTATCAATATACATATAAAATTAGAAATATATGAATCTCAAATGACATATACAATATAAAAATATCCAACATTCAAAGTGCATGAAGGAACAGAAGTACCATATATGCACTTCTAGAGGACATGTAATATGTAATAAAATATAACAATAAAACCAAACGCATTTCGACTGAACGTCTTCATCAGTGGAAAATTAAACTGTTGTAACAGCACAATAATTTGCCTATTTGCAGGGAGTGTATTCCCGCCAAGACATTGCATTGTAATCTATTGGAGCATCCAGGATACAGAATTTATTGCCTGATAAACTCCTTACTTATACTAGAGGACTCCCTGGATGCCAGAAAACTTCTGAAGCTCAAAATATGAGAGTCAAATTAGTTCAAAACATAGCTCCCCACTCCCCACTCACACATATCCTTCCTGGTTCCACAATTTGTCTCCAAATGGACTTCCTGTTTCCATAGTTCTTCAGCAAGAGCAACAGTCTGCTTGGAAAAGTTACTTCCAGAAAGCATGGGAGTGGCAGAAGAAGACAAACAAACAACCTGGACCAACAAATAAAAATGCAGATGTTGGTTAAGTTTAATTTAAATTCAGTGCCCCCAAAAAAAATTTTTGGGGAGGCTACCACCCCTTTGCTCTTGGATGACAACCCTAGCACTTTCCAATGCTTTTGTCTTGATATTATGTCTATTTTTTTCTGCAGCTTCCAGTCAGCCAGTGGCATCTACCTCAGCTGTGCCCAGCTTGCCACTACAGCCTCTTCTGCCTCAGCATCTCATATGTGAATACAGCAGAGGCAGTGGCCCAGGCCTGCTCCTTTGTCTTGCCCCTCTGTCTTTCCTTACAGCAAAACGAAGGCCTGCTGCTGAGTTGCTGCTCCCAGGGTGAGTGGGTACAAAGGGAACAGTGGCTGAGCAACTGGTTGAGCAGTGACCAAGAAGCCTCTCTCTCCTGTGCCAGACTTGGCTGGCATAGGCAAAAGGCTTCTCAGTTGCTGCTTGACCAGCTGCTCAACCACTGTTCAAACAGCTGCTCAGTCACTGCTCCCTTTGCACCCAGTCACCCTAACAGCAACAACCAAACAGCTAGCTGAGCAGCAACTGAGAAGCCTCTCACCCATGCTGGCCTTGCAACGTAGGCTGCTGCAGGCAAGAGGCTTCTCAGTTGTTGCTCCCAGGGTATCCTGGTGCAAAGGGAGAAGCTTCTTCCCAGTGAGGAAGGACTCTCAATTCATCTTTGCCAGGGCAGAGGGTGGGCAGCTGGCTTCCCACTTTTCCCCCCAACAAGGAAGGACTCTCAATCCAAGAGAGGCAAAGAATCAATCCCAGATACTTCTATCCTCCTTCCCCAGAGCCATGCTTTCCCCACATATCTTCAAATTGTCCCCCCATGACACAAACATGGTTTCTTCTGCTATCTCTTCTCTCAGATTGTCTGAAGAAAGTAAGTAGAGTTGCAGCACAGCTCCTGCCACCCAAATCCCAGCAGGGTCCAAATGTGAAAATTGCTTTTTGCCACCACTTCTATCCTGCTGTCACATGCTCTAACTCCTCATCTCCACCATGATCCCAAAAGCCACTGGTTTCCCTTGTCTTTCTTGCATGCCAATAATTTGAATAAAGGTCTCCCTGCTGCCCCTTTTCCCTCATCATTCCGGTTGCCCCTTTTTCCCCTCACTGCCCCCTGGATCTTTCCACCACCCCGGGGGGGTATATTATCCACTTTGGGAATCACTGCTCTAGTTAATACAAGCTCACCTTATGCAAAATACACTCACAACTAAATCCTGGAGTTTATAGTTTTTAGTTTAGGGAGAGGGGATCGCAGGCTGGGAATTCTTAATGCCCTTTCCTAAACTAAATCCCAGTGTTCCATAAGATTCATGACAATTAAAATGGAACCATAGTGCTACAATTGTGTAGTGTGAAGGACCTGTCTTATGGAGGTATTGCATTGTTGTGTTCCTCCTCTAGCATTTGCAACCTTGATTGATTGTTTTGCAGTCCTGCTCATATTTGCCTAACAGGTTTTTGCTACTTATTTTAGAGAATAAACAAATATAACATTTTTAAAGGGAAGGTATAGGAATATAACTCAAATTAACCACCACAATTGCTTTGATTTGTCTCAAGGATATGAGGGAAGACTTCCAGTTGGGATGGTGGCATGATTAGTTGCTCTATTTCAATTCTTTTTTTCAGTTTTTAAACAATAAAATACATAAAAACAATAAAATCATAAATTACCATCCTAATTAAATATTTGCTACTTGGATTGTCTTTTGATTTGTTTTGTGTCTCATTCAGTATTTCTCTCTGCTTCACTTTTTTATTTTATTATTATTTTCTTCCTTTCAGGATTCAAAGACTAGTTTTAGTTTTCACTTGATCAGAGTTCAAACGCAAGAAGCGTTTTGTATAAACCTTGGACATAATTGGAGGGACTTTTTAATAACAAACTTCTCAGAAACTATCACTTTAATTAGACCTTAATTAGGTATTTACTATCTGGACTGAATTCTGTTTTGTTAGCTTGGTTTTGGTTCTAAAGTCTTTGTCTGTTGGAGCATGCAATTGTTTCTGTACAAACTGAATGGGATAAGTTTTTTTAACTAATGAAACTTCTTAGAAACTATCACTTTAATTGGATTTTTTTAACCTCTTAATTTTTACCTCTGGGAGCTTAGTTTCAGTTCCAGAGTTTTTGCTCAGCCAGATTTTAGAGGTGCCTTACACAATGCCCAGACTTATGACAGAGTATCATAAAGTTTTAATTATCACCTTTTTAAAAATTTGACAGAAAGTTTGTTTTGATTTGTAGTTGTTAACTTATCTCTACATAGTCACCATCCAGATTTACACATTTTTCCCAGTGTTTCTTGACCCTTCAAATACCATTATTGTAGAAGTCTGCAGATTGCGCCTTACAAGAATTTTACAATTTAGTCACTTCTGGCACAACCTGTCACAAAAATAAAGGACACAATGAGCTGATTTTCTCAACATCATGCACTTAGGGACCAATGTTGACACTGACAAAATTTCATCAATATACCATAATAACACCCAGGTGATAATTATTACTTAAAGAATCATAGAATCATAGAGTTGGAAGAGACCACAAGGGCCATCCAGTCCAACCCCCTGCCATGCAGGAAATCCCAATCAAAGCATCCCCGACAGATGGCCATCCAGCCTCTGTAAGGCGCAATCTGCAGACTTCAACAATATCAATACCCAATTGATTGAGCTTGCTGACAGAGCCTGGTGAAAAGACCAAGAATAACAGGGGCCCTTTATGTGGGTCTTTACCAGGGGACTTTTTCAGAGAGAAGCCCATAGTCCTGTTTCAGTGCTTACTTAAGATTTTTCAATATGGGCACTGAGGGAGTTGCTGCAGTCATCTGCAGCACTTGTGGGATGTTTGTCTTCTTGCCAAGAGATGTGGGGAACTTCACCTGCACCAAGTGCAAGTTCACAGCCCTCCTGGAAGAGAAAGTCAAGCTGCTGGAGGCCCGGGTAGCTACACTTCAGCACATTAGGGAGCAAGAGGTTTTCCTGGACAGAGCAGAATGAATGGTCTTGGATGGGGACCACACAGAGGAAGTTGTTGAGGAGGAGGTCATTTCATGCACACAGGAGGTGGACACCTGGAGGAACGTCACACTCAGAAGTAGGGAAACCAGGGATCATTCTGGGAGCTTGCAGCTACAGAATCAATTTGAAGCGCTCTCCCTTATCAAGGATGAAGAAGAGCAGCAGGAACAGTCCTCAGGTACAGTGCAGGGAACCCTAAGAGTACCACCGCAGGGAACAGCCACTGCTAAGCCTCAAAGGATGCATGTGGTGGTGGTTGGGGACTCCTTGTTTAGGGGTACAGAAGGAGTAGTTTGTGGGCCTGACAAGATGTCCCGGGAGGTGTATTGTCTCCCTTGGGCAATAATCTGTGATGTGACAGCGAGGCTGACAAGACTTGTCAAGCCTACTGACCATTACACCTCCCTCTTGGTCCATGTGGGAACCAATGATACTGCAAGGCAGTCTTCAGAATATCAGAAGGGATTATGAGGCTTTGGGTAGGAAGCTGAAAGAGCTGGACACACAGATTGTTATCTCATCTCTTCTCCCAGTTGAAGGGCATGGTCCAGGAAGGGAGAGGAAGATAGCAGATGTGAATAACTGGCTCCATAGACGGTGCCACCAAGAATGATTTGGATTCTTAGATCATGGGCTGCGGTTCCATGAGGGTGGACTTCTAGCAAGAGATGGACTGCATCTCACACCAGTTGGCAGAAACATTTTTGCCAACAGTCTCAAACATTTGATCAGAAGGGCTTTAAAATGAGTCATGTTAGGGAGGGAGACAGTGTCTTGGAAGGTATCTTGGAAGGCAGGGGAACATCATGGGCTGGAAATAATAGTCAAAGTGTTATAGAGGGAACAAGGCAAATGATGGAAGGGCACAACTGTGGAAGGAAAAAAACCTCACACAGGCAGCAAGTGGGAAGGACAAATGCTCTTAGATGTCTCTACACTAATGCACACAGCATGAGAAATAAACAAGATGAACTTGAACTCCTAGCACAACAAAGCAAATACGATATAATAGGCATCACTGAAACCTGATGGGATGAGTCTCACAATTGGAATGTAGGAATAGAGGGGTATAACCTTTTTAAGAGAAATAGGACAAACAGGAAAGGAGGAGTAGGGG
This sequence comes from Phrynosoma blainvillii, assembly GCA_026167975.1. Taxonomy (NCBI): domain Eukaryota; kingdom Metazoa; phylum Chordata; class Lepidosauria; order Squamata; family Phrynosomatidae; genus Phrynosoma; species Phrynosoma blainvillii. The sequence goes on from JANUYF010000004.1 coordinate 150,663,855, forward strand.
TATTACATTTCAGAGATGTTTACACCTGTGAAGAGATCCAGGATTAAATCCTGGAAATCTGGTGAAGAGCATCTGGATAAAAATTAAAGGGGAAGGAAACAACAGGGATGTTATTGTGGGAGTTTACTACAGACCCCCAAGTCAGACTGAGGAATTGGATGATGCCTTTCTAGAACAGATGACCACACACTTAGAAAGGAGAAATGTAGTAGTGATGGGTGACTTCAACTATCCTGATATTTGCTGGAAGTCAAACTCAGCCAATACTTCAAGGTCTAGCAAATTCCTCACTTGCTTCGAAGACAATTTCTTTGTCCAAAAGGTGGAAGAGGCAACAAGGGGACCAGCTATTTTAGATTTGATCCTAACCAACAGGGATGACCTGGTAAATTCGGATTCTTAGGTGGGAGTGATCATGTTCTCCTGGAGTTTCTTATACAATGGAAAAGAGAAGCTAGGCATAGTCAAACATTCATCCTAGACTTTAGGAGAGCTGATTTCAACAAACTTAGGGAAACACTGGAAGTGATCCCATGGTCAGGAATACTAAAGGAGAAGGGAGTTCAGGATGGATGGGAGTTTCTCAAAAGGGAGATACTGAAGGCACAATCTCAAACTGTTCCAATGAGAAGGAAAAATGGGAGGCGTCTCAAGAAACCAGGGTGGATGACAAAAGAACTTTCAACTGAACTAAGTTTTAAATGGGAGATGTATAGCAAAGCAGCTTCATTTATATACCCCTTCATATCACGCTATGGGATGTCTAAGTGGTTTACAACTGTAAGCTCATTGCCCCCCAACAGCTGGGTACTCATTTTAGCAACCTTGGAAAGATGCAGGCCTGAGTCTAGCCTGAGCCCTGGCTAGTATTGAACTCGCAACCTTGTGGTCTATGAGTGAGTGGCTGCAGTACAGGCATTTAACCACTGTGCCACCAAGGCTCCGTATAAGAAATGGAAAAAGGGCGAAATCACTAAAGAGGAATTCAAACAAATAGCTAGCACATGTAGGGCTAAAGTCAGGAAAGCCAAAGCACAGAATGAGCTCAGGTTTGCTAGAGGGGTTAAGGACAATAAAAAGGGCTTTTTTGGGTATGTCCGTAGCAAAAGAAAGAAAAAGGAAATGGTAGGGTCATTGCGCAGAGAAGATGGAGAAATTCTAGCAGGGGACAGACAAAAAGCAGAACTACTCAACACCTTCTTTGCCTCGGTCTTCTCACAAAAGGAAAAGGGTGTTCAACCTGAAGAAAATGAAGCAGATGACATAAAAGGGGAAATGCAGCACAAAATAAGTAAAGAGGAAGTACAGGAATACCTCGTTAACCTAAATGAATTTAAGTCTCCAGGACCAGATGAACTATATCCAAAGATATTAAAAGAACTGGCAAATGTAATCTCAGAGCCATTGGCAATAATTTTTGAGAACTCCTGGAGAACAGGAGAAGTCCCAGCAGACTGGAGGAGGGCAAACATTGTCCCCCATCTTCAAAAAGGGGAAAAATAGAGGATCCCAACAACTATTGCCCAGTTAGTCTGACATCAATACCAGGAAAGATTCTAGAACAGTTCATTAAACAGAGAATCTGTGAACATTTAGAAGGGAATGCCATAATCACTAAAAGTCAACATGGGTTTCTCAAAAACAAGTCATGCCAGACTAATCTGATCTCTTTTTTTGATAAAATTACCAGCTTGCTAGATGAAGGGAATGCAGTAGACATAGCATACCTTGATTTCAGTAAGGCTTTTGACAAGGTCTCCCATGATATTCTTGCAAACATGATAGTAAAATGTGGGCTAGACAATACAACTGTTAGGTGGATTAGTAACTGGTTGACTGGCTGAACCCAAAGGGTGCTCAGCAATGGCTCCTCTTCATCCTGGAGAGAAGTGACCAGTGGGGTGCCACAGGGTTTTGTCCTGGGCCCAGTGCTCTTCAACATCTTTATCAATGATTTGGATGAAGGAAAAGGGGGCGTGCTTCTCAAATTTGCAGATGACACCAAATTAGGAGGAATAGCTAATACCCCAGAGGACAGGATGAACATTCAAAATGATCTTAATAGATTAGAAAGATGGGCCAAAGCTAACAAAATGAATTTCAACACAGAGAAATGTAAGGTACTACACTTAGGGCAAAAAAACGAAATGCATAGATATAAGATGGGAGAGACCTGGCTTAATGAGACATGTGAAAGGGATCTAGGAGTCCTAGTAGTGCACAAGTTGAACATGAGTCAACAGTGTGATACTGCAGCTAAAAAGGCCAATGCAATTTTAGGCTGCATTAGTAGAAGTATAGTATCTAGATCAGGGGTAGGCAACCTTTCCCCTTTAAGGGCCGAGGGACTTCAGCTCCCAGAAGCCTCAGCCATGTTGGCCAATAGTCCCATGTTGGCCAATAGCTCCTGGGATTCTGGGAGTTGAAGTCCCTCAGCCCTTAAAGGGGAAAGGTTGCCTACCCCTGATCTAGATCAAGGGAAGTAATAGTGCCACTGTATTCTGCTTTGGTCAGGCCCCACCTGGAATACTGTGTCCAGTTCTGGGCACCACAATTCAAAAAGGATGTTGAAAAACTGGAGCATGTCCAGAGGAGGGTGACTAAAATGGTGAAGGGTCTGGAAACCAGGCCCTAAGAGGAACGACTTAGGGAACTGGGTATGTTTAGCCTGGAGAAGAGACGGCTAAGAGATGATATGATAGCCCTGTTTAAATATTTGAAGGGATGTCATATTGAGGATGGAGGAAGCTTGTTTTCTGCTGCTCCAGAGAATAGGACTCGGAACAATGGATGCAAGCTGCAAGAAAAGAGATTCCTCCTCAACATTAGAAGGAGCTTCCTGACAGTGAGAGCTGTTCGACAGTGGAACACACTTCCTTGGAGAGTGATGGAGTCTCCTTCTTTGGAGGTCTTTAAACAGAGGCTGGATGGCCATCTGCCAGGGATGGTTTGGTTTTGAGTTCCTGTGTGGCAGGGGGTTGGACTGGATGGCTCTTGTGGTCTCTTCCAACTCTATGATTCTATGATTCTGTGATTCTATGATTCTATGATTAGATATTTGGAGGGTCAAGAAACACTGGGAGAAATGTGTAAATCTGGATGGTGATTACGTAGAGATAAGTTAACAACTACAAATGAAAACAAACTTTCTGTCAAAAAAATTAAATATGATAATTAAAACTTTACGATACCCCCTCGTAATGGGAAAGGTAAAAGAAAAAAATGTCTCCACTCCACTATCTCTTCCTACATCTCCCCCTGCACAGAATCCAAAGAGTGTGGCTAACATGGACATGGACAATATATTTACTATATTACAAGGTGCACAATGTAATGAGCTGAAGCAATTTGTGATATCTGTGCTGCCTTTTGTTGCTTTTATTAAGGAAATTCAAGATTCAGTGGGAGCATTGGTAACCTGTATACACAGCAATGAAATGAAGACATGAGTCCCTAGAAGACAGGGTTACAGTTCATGAAATGGCTATGAATGCTTCCCATAGCCTTTGTCTACCTGGATTTCTCAGCTACAGTCTCTCACCCAACATGCTACCCTATGGATCACTGGCCTGTAAGATTTGGAAGCTGACCTAACTGAATTCACCTAACTGAATTACTGAATGAATTTCTACCTGAATTGTTGACTTTGCCTTCCACTGGTCAACTCGAAATCAAGAGTTTCCAATACTAAACAGCAGTTTGGATCTTATTCAGTTTCTCTGTGAGGGCAGTGGGCCACTAGGGGATGCAGACCGCACCAGATGACACCCTAATTTGGGGGTGACACCACTGCTCCCCAAATATCTGCCTTTTGGCAAAAATGATGGAAAGGGGCTGTGGCATTCGCCTGTACCCTTTAAAATGCTGAAGACGAGGCTTAGTAGGAGGAGAAAAATTGTTAATTTTTTTAAAAAATATTTTTTAAAAAATATTCTTTTTAAATTTTATTTAAAAACATCACATTTTACCAAATTTTTACTTTAATCACATTTTTAAAAAGGTAAAGGTACTCCCCATTGACAAGGTTGTCAAGTCGTGTTCGACCGTAGGGTCTGGTGCTCATCTCCATTACTAAGACAAAGAGCCAGCATTGTCAGAGACTACTCTGTGATCATGGGGCCAGCATGATTACACAAAACGCTGTTTACCTTCCCACTGAGAAGTGGCACCTATTTACCTACTTGCATTTGTATGCTTGCCAATGCTAGGTTGGCAGAAACTGGGACTAGTGACAGGAGCTCACCCCATCATGCAGCACCCAGCCTTGAACTGCCAACCTGCCAATCTCGCCATCAACAGAGTCAGCGTCTTAACCACTTGAGCCACCACATCCCTTGTGTGTATGATATTGGAATGTAAAGGTATAATTTTAATTTTGCTAGTTATTGACGTCACAACTATTACCATTACATTCAGTGATATACGGGAATTATGATTTATGAGTAACATTCGTACAAAAACATTCCTAAGGATTCTGTATGGTATGATATGGGAGGAGGTCCGGGAGGGAGGTGACACCATGAATTATCACACCGGGTGACACCAAACCTAGTATGTCACTACTAGAGATTGTTTGCTTCAAATTGCTAGGCAGCAGGGAAATCTGCAGCGGAAACGGTGATGTATAGCTGACTATACAAAGGAGATAAGTAGTCAGAGGAGACAATTTATCAAACCAAGAATGCTTGCAAGACAATTAAATCTGAAGCATTGCATCAAGCACCCAACTATATTCTGTGTCTTTGTAGATGGAGAAATAAAGAAAATTTAATTGGCAGAAGCAGCGGAATCTTTTCGGACTAAGCTTAAAATCAGGTCCATGGTCCAAGGCTTAACCCCAAACCCAACTTCAGAATTCAACACAAGCTGTTTGACTCTTTCCACAACCAAGCTGATGTTACTATTTACTGAGGCAGCCTCAACATAATGGCTAATAGCCCAACCAGACTCAAACTTCGGCCTGACATGTATGACATTTCAAACTATGGATCAACCTTTTTCTCTTTTTCTTCTTTCTTTCCTCCTTTCTTTTCCCCTTTCCTTTTCCTCATTTATTTTAATTCCTCTTCTCCATTTTCTTTCATTCTTTGGCTGCTTTATTCAATCTTTATTAGTGTTCCATTTATTTTATCTATTCTTTCCCCCCCCCTTCCTACTGAGGGTGTTCTTTGAGACAAAGTAAGGAGAGGGAAAACAGTACAGTAGTAGATCACAATGCTTTCTCCAACCCAAGAGGTTTCTTACTTACTTCACATTTTGGGTTTTTTGTTGTTATTGTTTTTGCATTTGTTTAGGTTTTATGTGAAGGGAACTGTGGGCACTTCATTTTTTATTTTTTCAACTACTTGAGATGTTTATTTTTTTTTCCATTTTATTTACTTACCGTATATGTATTTTCTGAGTATAACTGAGACACTGAGGGCCTTTGCAGACTGCCAGAAATAGTGCACATTAAATTGAGGCACTGCCCTGGCTCAGTGCTAGGGAATCATGGGAACTGTATTTTTTTCTGGGACATTGAGCCTTCTCTGTCAGAGAGCTCTGGTGCCACAATAAATGACAGTTCCCATGATTCCCTAGCACTGAGCCAGGGCAGTGCCTCAATTTAATGTGCACTATTTCTGGCAGTCTGCAAAGGCCCTGAGTCTGTCATACTTTGGGTATATTATGAGAAGATATGACTTACTAGAAAAGACAATAATTGGTTGGGTAAAAAGCAGTAGGAAAGTTAGAAGACCGCATTCCAGATACCTAGTCAGGAAAGCCACAGCCCTGAATCTGCAATACATGAGCAGGGATACTGAAGATAGGATGACTTGGAGGTCTCATATTTATGGGGTTGCCTTGAGTCGAAGACTTGATGGCAGTTAAAAACAACAAATATATGATTTTATAAGAGAGTTCCTGAGATTACCATAAGCAGTATGTACAATGAAATGATGATTTATGGAATTAATAACTACAGATCAAAACTTAGGAAAGATATGCTATTTTATGTAAGGTTTTTAAAAATCAAGTTCTGTAGTATTGGAAATCATGGCTATGATGCAGATGATAAAATGTACTGGTGATTTAATATTTAACATAATTTCACAGACTGTCAAAGGGCCGATGTCTCATCATAGGGTTTACTAGGTGATCGGGTTACACAGGGAGGGCCACCTACATCTCCCTGTGCACAATGCCAACCAATTTTAGCTATGATGTCACAATTCACTCCTGTCAGTGACACCCACCACTACTGCTGCTGGCCAGTAGCTGTTTGTCTCCCTATATTATTCCTCCCGTTGTTGTTTGTTTCCTTTCCTACTGATCCCCTTATGCCTCCCTGGGTTTCCCTCCTTCCCTTCCCTTGTGTCCTCCCTCCTTTATTCCATCCCCATCCCCTCCCTCCTTTAGTTTCTTCACTTCTTTCTTCAGGGTTGGGGGAAGGAGAGATGTCTGGTTGCCTTCTTCGCCTGCCTGGTCCTCCAGCAGCACTCCAGCTCAGCTGGGGGAGGAGAGTGGGCTAAGTTGGTGCTTTGCCCCACTCTCCCCTGCCTCTCCAATGGTCCTCTCTGTCCTCCAACTCAGCTGGGGGTTTGGGGTGGGTTCAAGCCCAGTTTCCACCTCTTTGTTGTTTCCTGGTGAGCCTTAAGAAATTGGGGGGGGGGGGTGGATTCAAGCCCTCTCCCCACCTCTCTGTTGTGTCCTGATCTCTTTAAGAAGTGGGAGGGTGGGGTGGAGTGGAAGGCTGGGGTGAATTCTGATCAGGCAGGATCAGAGCATTAACAAAAAAGGAAGATTGGAGAAATAAAGGGATATCACATTTGCAGGATTGGCCAAGGGCACAAGAAAGATGCCAAGACAAATATTAGACCCCCTTAGGAAGGCAAATTGCATCCAAAGCAGCATTACACATAAAATAGGGAAATGGAATGTGAGGAGCATGAGACAAGGGAAGCTAGACATAGTAAAAATGGAAATAGAACACATGAACATAGCAGTACTGGGGGTGAGTAAGTTAAAATGGACAGGAATGGGCCACTTTGAATCAAACAACCATACAGTGTTCTACTTAGGCAATGAAAAGACAAGAAGAAACAGGGTGGCTTTTATGCTAAGAAAAGATGCAGCAAAAGCAGTCAGAGGATAAATGCAAAATCAGACTGAATCATTTCAGTAAGTCTCCATGGTAAACTTATGAATATCACCATAATTCAAGTATATGCACCAACCACAGAGACAGAACAGGAAGAAACTGATAGATTCTATGAAGGAGTAGAGGAAAAAACTGACAGCACACCAAGACAGGATGTCAAGCTGATCAATGGAGATTGGAACACAAAAGTTGGAAACAAAGAAGAATCAAAAACAGTGAGCAGATTTGGATTAGGCAAAAGAAACAAAGAAGGTGACCGTCTGATAGATTTTTGTGAAGCCAACAACCTATTCATTGCAAACACATTTTTCATACAACCAGAAAGGCTATACACATGGACATCACCAGATGATCAACACAAAAATCAAATAGATTATATATTTGGAAGTAAAAGATGGCAGAACTCTATACTGGTGGCCAAAACTAAACCATGAGCTGACTGTGGCACAGATCATGAATTACTCATATCAAAAATAAGAGTTAAGACTCAAGAAGAAAGCAAAATCAGTGATTATATCAAAATATGATCTAAATAATATCTCAACAGAATTTACTGACAACATAAAAAGCAGATTTGCCCTATTAAGCATAGAAAAAAGAAAGAGGAAAAACCAAGGATGACAGAAAAAATGCTACAAGCAATAAAGAAAAGAAGAAAAAACAAAAGAGAGATAGGAACAAACTAAGAATTCTGAATGCAACAGTACAACAGCTTGTGCAGGAAGATAAAGAAAATTACTACAATAACCAATGCAGAGCAATAGAAAACAACAAAAAGAGAACAACAAGAGATCTATTCCACAAGATCCAGGAAATTAAAAGGAAAATTCTAACCAAGGACTGGGACGATCTATGACAATAAAAATAACATAATTCAAGACCAGGAAGGAATAAAAAGACATTGGATGCAATACACAGAAGAATTATACAAAAGAGATGACAAAATGAAGGACATATGGAATGAAGAGCCATATGAAGATGAATCCCAAATTCTAAAAAGCGAGGTGGAAACTGCAATAAGAGAAATAGCAAAAAACAAATCACCAGGAACAGGTGATATGCCAACTGAACTGCTGAAATCCACATTGACAGATTCAACTCTAGTGCTAACCAACATATGTCAACAGTTATGGAAAACAAAATTATGGCCAACAGATTGCAAGCGATCAATATACATCCCTATCCACAAAAAGGGAGACACATGAGACTGCAGCAACTATAGGACCATAGCACAGATCTCTCTTGCAAGCAAAATCACACTCAAAATTCTGCAACATAGACCCCAACCATACATGGAGAGAGAAATCTCAGAGGTTCAAGCAGGGGTCAGGAAAGGCAGAGGCACTAGAGACCACACTGCAAACATACGATGGATAATGGAGTGCAACAGGGAATTCCAAAAGAAAATCAGCATGTGCTTTATAACTATAGCAAAGCCTTTGACTGCATAGATCATGAAAGGCTATGGAACGCCCTTAAAGACATGGGAGTGCCAACACATCTAATAGTCCTGATGAGGAATCTGTACTCAGGACGAGAGACTATTGTCAGAACAGAATACAAAGAGCCAGAATGGTTCCCAATTGACAAAGGGGTCAGACAAGGCTGCATCCTTTTGCCCTATCTGTTCAACTTGTATGCAGAACATATTATAAGAAAAGCAGGCATGGACACAAAAGAAGGAGGAGTGAAAATTGGAGGAAGGAATATCAACAATCTAAGATATGCAGATGACACTATAGTACTAGTAGAAAACCTCACAGACCTGGAACATCTACTAAAGAATATCAGAGAAGAAAGTGCAAAGGCAGGCTTAATGTTGAACATTAAAAAAAATGACCTCCAAGGACCTTCACAAGTTCAACCTAGACAATGAAGAAAGAGAAATAGCAAAAGAATTCCCATACCTGGGATCAAACATTCATAGAAATGGGGACTGCAGTCAGGAATCAGAAGAATGGGGAGAGTGGCGATAAAAGAACTAGAAAAGATTCTAAAATGCAAATATATACAACTCAGCACAAAAGTTAGGATCATACAAGCCATTGTATTCCCTATTACCATGTATGGATGTGAGAGCTGGACAGTAAAGAAAGATGATAGGGAAAAAATCAATTCATTTGAGATGTGGTGCTGGAGAAGAGTGCTGAGGATCCCATGGACAGCCAAAAGGACAAACAAATGGGTCCTAGAGCAGATCATAATAATATATAATAATATTTTTTTATTTCTAGCCCGCCCCTCTGCTCGGCAATCGGGGCGGGTTACAGCATAATTAAAAACAGAAAACAGATTAAAACAACCAATCCCTATTTCCCTAACCCTCCTACCCCTTAAAACTGACATGGAATTAAAATACATTATGCATAAAAACTCAAAAAACAAAAACAATGGGCAGCATACAACAGTTATAGGGGACTCAAGGCAGGTAGCCAGGTTCCTCATGACTGGGAGGTTATTCTGGGAAGGCCTGCTGGAAGAGATCCGTCTTTACTGCTTTCTTAAAAGCAGCAAGTGTGGTGATAAGACGGATCTCATCCGGCAGGCCATTCCATAGTCTGGGAGCGGTCGCGGAAAAAGTCCTCTGGGAGGTCTGTGCCAGCCTAGTCTTCATGGGCTGCAACAGGTTCCTCCCAGAGGACTGAAGGGCATGGGGGGGCTCATACAGGGAGAGGCGGTCCCTGAGATAAGATGGACCCAAGCCATGTAGGGCTTTAAAGGTTAAAACCACAACTTGTACTGTGCCCGGAAACTAATCGGCAGCTAGTGAAGGGATTTCAACACTGGTGTTATGTGTTCCCTCCTTGATGTTCTTGTGATTAATCTGGCTGCCATGTTTTGCACGAGTTGCAGTTTCTGGATTAGGCACAAGGGTAGCCCCATGTAGAGTGCATTGCAGTAATCCAGATGCGAGGTTACCAAAGCATGTACTACAGTTTCCAGATCCCTCATATCCAGGTAAGGGTGCAGCGGGAGTATCAATCGAAGTTGATAGTAGGCACTCTTGACCGCCGCATTCACCTGACTAGTCATGTGAAGCGACGAATCTAAGAGCACCCCCAGACTGCAAACACAGTCCTTAGAGGAGAGTGTGACTCCATCCAGGACTGGGGACTGTATTCCCAAACCTGGTTTCGGGCCCATGACTGTTAGTACCTCCGTTTTGTCTGGATTCAACTTCAATCTGTTTTTCCTCATCCAATTCATTACCGCTCTGAGAGACGCCATCTTAAGTCTGAGCCGATGATCTGGTCATGGAGAAATATATCTGGGTGTCATCAGCATACTGATGACACCGCGCTCCGTGCCTCTGAATGATCTCACCCAGCAGCTTCATGTAGATATTAAATAACATCGGGGATAGGATGGCGCCTTGAGGAACACCACAATTAAGCTCTATTTTAGAAGAGCAACTATCCCCTGGGATCTGTCCAAGAGGAAGGAACGGAACCACTGCAGAGCAGTGCCTCCAATTCCTAACTCTCTCAGGTGATCCAAGAGGATGGCATGATCTATAGTGTCAAAGGCCGCTGAGAGATCCAAGAGCACCAACAGGGTCACACTACCCCTATCGATGCCCAGGCATCGGTCAGAGCAACCATGGCAGTCTCCACTCCATATCCTGTCCTGAAGCTGGTTTGAAATGGATCAAGATAATTGGTTTCATCCAAGACCTCTTGGAGTTGGGAAGCAACTGCCCTCTCGATCACCTTGCTCAAAAAAGGGAGCAAGGATGCTGGTCTATAGTTGTTTCTATCCAGGGGGTCCAGGGAGGGTTTTTTCAGGAGTGGTCTAACCGCCACCTCCTTCAAACAGGATGGTACAACATCCTCCCTGAAGGATGCATTGATCGTGTCCCGGAGGAACACTTTCAACGCGTCCCATCCCTTGGACGACCAGCCAAGATGGACATGGATCGAGGGGGCAAGTCGTTTTCCTTACCCTTCCAAGGAGCTTGTCCACGTCATCAGTACTCACAGATTGAAATTGATCCAGTAAATTGCCATCAACGGAGTTGCTGGATACCTCATCTACGGATTCTGCCAAAACTTTGGCATCCAAGTCGGTTCTTATCTGAGAGATTTTATCTGCAAAGTGGATGTTAAATGCCTCACAGCAGGCCATCGTTGGGTTAAGTAGGGGATTTGGCGCAGGAGGAACCTTTGTCAGTTCCCCTACCACCCTAAACAGCTCTGCCGGGCGGGACTCTGCAGACGCAATATGTGCAGAACAGAAAGATTTCTGCACTGCGCGTAAAGCCTCCTGATAGGAATCAAGATGTTTCCTAAGGTGAATTCTGTCAGATAAGAGTTGAGTCCTACGCCATTCGCACTCTAGTCATTGTCCAGCTCACTTCATCCTCCTAAGCTCCTCTGTATACCAGGGCTTACAGTTTGAAGAGGGCTGGAAAGAATGCTTGGGAGCGATTGTGCCGATAGCCTTGGTAAGATCGATGTTCCAAGTATCCACCAAGGCTTTGACAGAATCACCGGCGTTACCAACCATTAAACCCTCTAAGGCTTTCTGGAAACCGATTGGTTCCATTAGCCTTCGAGGGCGGACCATTCTAATTGGTCCACCACCCCCAGGGGGGCAGACAGTGGCTCTTAGCTCCATCTTGACCAGGAAATGGTCCATCCATGACAATGCGGAGATTTTTGTAACCTCCGCCCACGGATATTCCTGTTCCGTACTAAAAACTGCATCGAGGGTATGACCCGCACAATGTGTGGGCCCGTCAACCAATTGGGATAGGCCCATGTTTGTCATGGTATCCATGAACTCCCGAGCTGTGCCAGTTAGATCTTGCAAGCTGGTTTCGAGAGGAATGTTGAAATCGCCCAGAACCAATAGTCTGGGCGATTCCAACAGCAACTCAGAGACCAGGGCAGTCAGCTCAGTTAGGGAGTCTGTTAAGCAACAGGGTGGCCGGTATACCAACAGAATCCCCAAACTATCCCTGGTTTTCAAGCTAAGGTACATACACTCAGTGTAGGTTGTTTTCCGAATAAAGCAGCTGCAAAGCAGCTTCATTTATATACCGCTTCATATCACGCTATGGGATGTCTAAGCGGTTTACAACTGTGAGCTGATTGCCCCCCAACAAGCTGGGTACTCATTTTAGCGACCTCGGAAGGATGCAGGCCTGAGTCGAGCCTCAGCCCTGGCTGGTATTGAACTCGCAACCTTGTGGTTTATGAGTGAGTGGCTGAGTGAGTGGAATAGGCTTCCTGGTCAAGGTCAGGTTGTTTCTATGAACCAAGGCCACGCTGCCTCCCCACCCACTTTCTCTTATCTGCTCGCTAACCGTATACCCGGCTGGGAGAGCCTGTGCCCATATGGCAGCACTGGCATCTCCCAGCCAGGTCTTGGTAAAGCAAGCCTGGTCGGCCTCCTCATCCACTATGAGATCGTGGATGATATGAGTCTTGTTTTTGACCGACCTGGCATTGCAGAGGAGCAGATTAAGAGACTGTGGAATGGTTGGTGCACTCTCCAAGTTATCCTGGGAAGCAGAGTGAACTGAAGAAGGGATAGGTATTATACATCGATCCCTTCTTCTTCTGTAACATTTCTTCATTCTGCTGCCACCATACCTTCCCTGCCCCCACACAACCTCAATGCCCGCTCCCAGGCTATTCCCAGTTCCATTACATGCTGAGAGAGGGAAGCACTCCAGCTAAGATCTCGTCCCAAACTGGATAGGGCAGTGTCATTGACAACAAAGAGAGAGAAAACTGGAAGAGTCTGTCAATTCAGACTCTCAACCAAATAAGAGTTAACTCCTTAATTGTCTTAGATACAGCTGGAGAATAACTGCAACACCTCCCCCAGTCGGAGCTCAAACTAACCCACAGGTGACGTTGATTGGGGCTGGAGCTGGTCAGCCCTCCTCCAGCAGCCCAAGAACGCTGCCGATGCAGTGTGTTGCCGCAGGAGAGATAGACCTGGGTGGGTTAAATACCCGCCAGCACTCCTCCCGGTTCTTGCTGCCTCAGCTCGCCCAGGACTGCCAGGTGATGGTGATCAGGGCTGGCGCTCGCTCACACAGTCCTCCTCCAGCGGCCCAAGGACGCCACCTCTGCCGTTACGCTGTCCAGGGACAAGGTGGTATCTGGCAGGGTTCCAACCCACCAGTGTCCCTGGGCTCCACTGCTGGCACGGCTTCTCTGAGGGCTGCACAGGTGGAAACAGTCAAGCACAGTCCTCTCCAGCCCAAGGACGCCGCCTCTGCTGGGCCTAACAATGATGTACCAGAGATGTTTCATTATTGTTTCAGTAATCTCATTGACTCAGAACATGATTATTTGATTGTTGATGGCAATTTTAACAAATTTTTGTTTTAATTTGGATCCCTTGCTATACAGAAATATGCCTCCAGCAACCCAAAGCAACTTCCATAACACATTAAAAATGTTTACAAAAAGTTCAAGACAAATTTAAAAACACCACATCAAAACACTATAAAACTGATTTTAAAACATACAAAAGTTGAAAAGAGATATAACATATATCTCCATTAAAAACCTTCCATGCTTAAGCATTAAAAAGCTTGCTTAAATAAGAATGTCTTTGCCTGCCGGAGAAAGGAAAGCAGGTAGGGGGCCAGCCTAGCCTCCTGTGGAAGGCAGTTCCAAAGAAGGATCTTTCTAATGTTCTCATGAAACAAGCCTGTGATGGTGGCAGGAATGAGAGAAAGCTTTCCCCTGATGATCTTAAAACTCTGGCAGGTTCGTATGGGGAGATACGGCCTCTCAAAGAGTCTGGATCTAAGCCATGTAGAGCTTTATAGGTCATGACCAGCACTTTGAATTGTGCCCAGAAACGAACCAGTAGCCAGTGAAGCTGTTTCAACAAGGGAGTTATATGATTCCTATAACTGTTTCATGTTAAGTTATTTCTTAATTTCTGCATCTTTGGTTAGAAATATAAACACATGCAAAACTGAATCCTTGATAATATCACAGACTATATTCTGCTTAATCTAGAATTTAGCTTTTCTAATGCTCATAAATCCTTTAGTCTCTGGCATTTTAGTGTTTTACTTCTCAATGATGAACAGTTTAGGACTCAGCAGATCTGATAGGAAATTTTAAAATGAATGAAAGTTCTGCAAGCTCATATGTTATTGAATGGGAAACATTCCCATTCCCAGCCTACATTTGGGGTAGAATTGTTATTCATTCTTCTTTCAAAATGACTTCAAAATTAAAACGGGGAATTATTGAACAAGCAGCTGAAAGCTCTTTTATCTCAGTTTGCTGTTTCTCCATCTGAACAACATTATCAAGAATGGTATATGAATTGCATAATATTCTCTCACAACAAACGGAACTTGTTTTGACATGTCTATATCAAGCATATTGGGAAAATGGGGAACGTCCAAACAAGATTCTGGGGCATCCACTTAAGCATCAAGACCAATACAACGTTATTTCAGCTATAAAATATGAAAGTGGCAATTTATATACATCGCCCACAGATATAAATCTATATTTATGGCTTTGATCATGAAATTCATCTACAAGATATGGAGACTTTCTTTTCTCATATTGCTCTTCCCTATCTTAGCACATCACATCCACAATTTCTTTTGGAACCTTTACAATTAGAGGAATTATAAATGTTATAGTAAACATGAGAAATGGGAAGTCTCTATTTGAATAATACAATGCTTTTTCCAGTGTGTTAGCACTAAGACTGCTACAACACTATAAACATATTTTAGAATCTGGCTTCCTCTCTTCATCATTAAATGATGTCTATATTCCTTTGATACTTAAACTTGGTAAGGATCGTACTTGCTGTTCTAACTACCATCCTATATCCTTATTTAATGTTGATATTAAAATATTGACTGCTAGTCTTGACCAGATGGGATTTATCAAAAACAGACAGGGAGCCAATAATATTTGATTAGTTGATTACGTAGTTATGGATTTGTCTGCTTTAAACTCAGAACTGATCAGCCAGTGGTTATTTCTTTAGATCCTGGGAAGGTCTCCAATAAAAATTTACTGCCCATTTATTTTCACCGTAATGGCTAATACTGGGTTTCCTAAAATATTTTTGAAAGGGATAAAAATTTTATATTCAGCACCAACATTATGATCAATGTTTTTTCTCATCCTTTTTTTACATCAAAACAGGGTACAAGGCAGAGATGGCCATTGTCTCCTTTAATATTCCATTTGCACTTGGAACCTTTAGCATTCCAACTCTATGGTTCTATGATTCTATGTGCTAATAGACAAAATTCCAGGATCAATGGATTTCTGTGTGTCGGTTTAGAATTTAAAAACATTCCTTTTACAATTTATGTTTTGTTGTTCCTTTCAAAGTCCCAGCAGCCAATCCCTGTTTTGATGCAGTTAACAATTTTGGTAAAATATCTGAGTATTCAATTAACTGGTCCAACATATTGTCAGAAGCATGGATTCTGTCAGATTTTTATTGTTGTTGGGTTTAATGTTTTAGTATTCTATTAGTTGTAGTTGAAAGGGGATTGTGGGTATGTTAGTAGTCATAGCCAATACATTAGTTGGTATGGGGGGTTGGGACTATTGGTGCAGGGCTAGAATAGTTTTGAGAAAGTTAGGCCTTTGGACTGTGTAGGCTGTGGGATGCGGAGAGTTGGTGTCTGGATGTAACTGGAAGGAGGGGTGATGGGTGAAAAGCCTGGGCTGAAGAGAGATAGCGCTGGTGAGAAGGTTTAGAAAGGAGGGGTTGGCTTGATGCGGGGGAAAGCTATGGGAATTGGAGATGGGTGCTGGTTTTGGCGCCAAGAGTGTTGGGTGGAGTTTAATGGTTTGGGGGTTTTAAGATATCATTAGGCTTGGAGGGGGAAGTTCTGGCTTAAATGTTGACTGGTGAATTTCTGACTTATGTGTTCTCAATAAACTTCTTGTTGGTTCAACTGACTGGACTTATTCATACACAGAGTTCCTGAATTTGCTCAAGTCTGACACATATTTAAAGCAGGGCAGTTTTGATATTGCCCAAATTCTATTACTTTTGGGGTAATGCTCCCTAGGGATGAATCTCAGATTATTCATCTTAACATAAGTAAACTGATAAAACTTACTGCATAAGATTTAGAGAGATGGATGAGATTAAAAATGAGTCTGTGGGTAAACATGATTAAAATGAATATTATAACTAGAATGCATCTGACACAATATAGAATCATAGAGTTGGAAGAGACCACAAGGGCCATCCAGTCCAATCTCCTGTCATGCAGGAACTCTCAATCAAAGCATACCCGACAGTTGGCCATCCAGCCTCTGTTTAAAGACCTCCAAAGAAGGAGACTCCACTACTCTCCGAGGGAATATGTTCCACTATCGAACAGCTCTCACTGTCAGGAAGTTCCTCCTAATGTTGAAGTGGAATCTCTTTTCTTGTAGCTTACATCCATTGCTCCGGGTCCTGTTCTCTGGAGCAGCAGAAAACAAGCTCGCTCCATCCTCAATATGACGCCCTTTCAAATACTTAAACAGGGCTATCCTATCACCTCTTAGCCATCTATTCTCCAGGCTAAACATACCTAATTCCCTAAGTCGTTCCTTGTGGGGCATAGTTACCAGACCCTTCACCATTTTTGTTGCCCTCCTGCTACCAACATCTTTATTTCTGTAAGTCTCAAAGGTGCTACAAGATCTCTTTGCATACGATTTTCCAGACTAGAATCATAGAGTTGGAAGAGACCACAAGGGCCATCCAGTCCAACCCCCGCCATGCAGAAAACCACAAAGCATCCCCAACAGATGGCCATCAGCCTCTGTTTAAAGACCTCCAAAGAAGAAGACTTCACCACTCTCCGAGGAAGCGTGTTTCACTGTCAAACAGCTCTTAACTGTCAAGAGGTTCCTCCTAATGTTGAGGTGGAATCTCTTTTCCTGTAGCTTACATCATTGTTCTGGGTCCTGTTCTTTGGAGCAGCAGAAAACAAGTTTGCTGCATCCTCAATATGACATCCCTCCAAATACTTAAACAGGGCTATCATATCACGTCTTAACCTACTCTTCTCCAGGCTAAACATCCCCAGCTCCCTAAGTCACTCTTCATAGGACATAGTTTCCAGAACTTTTCATCATTTTGTCATCCTCCTGGGGACACGCTCCACCTTGTCAACATCCTTTTTGAATTATGATGCCCAAAACTGGACACAGTATTCTAGGTGAGGGCTGGCCAAAGCAGAATAGAGTGGCACTATTACTTCCCTTGATCTAGATGCTACATTTCCATTGATGCAGCCTAGAACTACATTGGCCTTTTTAGCTGCTGACTAACATGGCTATACTTTGAATTTAAACTACCTCATAAGCCAGCATGGCATAGTGGTTTGAGTGTTGGACTACCACTCTGGAGACCAGGGTTCGATTTGCAGCTTGGCCATGAAATCCACTGCGTGACCTTGGGCAAATCATATGCTCTCAACCTCAGGGGAAGGCAATGGCAGACCTCATCTAAACAAATTTTGCCAAGAAAACCCCATGATAGGGTCGCCATTAGTTCGAAACAACTTGAAGGCAACAACAACAACAGTCCATTCTCCACTTTCTCACAAGGAAGCCTCTTCCAGAATTTAGACCCTTTCCCTTCTGATACACCTCCTTGCCCCACTCCTTCTGCTGCCCTTCCCAGCGGTGGATTGGGAGTAAAGAGGTTTAAAATCTAGCAGAGGCTTTGTGATGGGAAGGTTGAAAAAATGGGAAACAGCAAAGGGTTTAAAGTTTGGCAGAGCCAAATTTTAAATGTTAATACTGACTTAAGTATCCACTATATGCAACTGAGATCCCTTTTGAATGTAAATGTTTTTAAAGTTTTTGTTTTTTTTTTAAGAATACAACTATCCCCCACCTTTCAACACATCACTTTTCAGTGCATTTTTGTTTCAACAGACCTAAAATACATATTTTTGACCCCTGGTCCACTCTTTTGACCACACACTGCTTTCTTCCTCTCAGTTTACTTGGTGTGTTGAGTTATTTTCTCTCTCTCAGTCAATGGTACCATCTAGTGTTCAGTCTTGCATTTACGAGTTTTAAAAAAAAGACAGTTCCACTTTTCAACCAGTTCTACTTTTTGATAGTCCTCTGGCCCTGAACACATCTGAAAAGCAGGGACTTCCTGGAACATTAATAGATTATTCAGTCTAGCGCCTATAGCCAGGAAATGTGCAACCTCTGTAGTCCTATAAAGGTTGTTGTTGTTGTTGTTGTTGTTAAGGATCCTTGAGTTGATCTCAACTCATGGCAACCCTGTGGATGAGGTATCTCCAAGACTCCCTGTCCTCCACTACTGTCCTCAGTTCTTGCAGATTCATGCCCATGGCCTCCTTGATGGAGTCCATCCACATAGTGTGTGGTCTTCCTCTCTTTCTCTTTCCTTCCACCTTTCCTAGAATTATGGTCTTTTCTAAAGAGCCGTGTCTTCTTATGATGTGGCCAAAATATGACAGACTTAGTTTAGTCATCTTGGATTCTAGGGATAAGGGTAGGGCTACCATATTCCAGATCCTCAAATTCCTCGAATCTATTCCTCAAATTCCTCGAGAGAGGTCCCTGTTGAGATACAAATGGATTTTAAATGGATTCCTGAACTTTGCAAATCTCTCTATAGCCACAGGGCCAGAAGGAGGAGGATCCTGCTTGCAAAAGATATCTTCCCCACCAAATACCATCTTAACTAAAGACTGAAACAACATGTAGGCATCTGACTAACATCTCCAATTGTTTTTCTCCTTTTTGGTTTATAACATCTGGCCTGACAAAGAAGCCCACGGAGCTTCAAAAGCTTGCAACAAGTATACTGTGCATTTTGGTTGGCCAGTAAAGCTATCGCTGATTGATTTTTGTTTGAATTTGCTAAATGGCCAACACAGCTATCCCTGAATGTTTTCAAATCTGTTTTGTTACTGATGGTAAAAAGTCCATGAAAATATCAGAGGAAGCCCATATTGATCTTTCATCACATTCCCCTCTTTTGCTTCTTGCATTCCACTTCTTGCATCTTGCATCTTTCCTTCCTTCCTTCTTACCTTGGATAACCACTCCTCTCTCTTCCATCATTTCTGCCTCCCTCTCTCTCTTGTTCCTAGCACTGTCCCATTGCACCTCTCACTCTCCTGTCCCTCCTTTGCCTCACCTCACCTCACCTCTTTGTCATGTTCCCACATCCACCATTTTCATGTCTCAAGCCCTTCTCCTCCCTTTCACCTGAATTGATGTTGACATATCTCTTGCATCCACCTGCTGCACCTTCTATCCTCCCTCCTTTCTCCCAGCTCTGCCTTGCAGCCACAATTGCATTTCCAACCTTCTCTTCCTTCCCTCACTTGTTTCCTTTTATGCTGCTGCCTGTCTACATTTCAAAAAAGCAGAGGTTGCACAAAAGTTCCAGTGCTGCTTTAAGAAAGAGGGCAGGAAAGCAAGCAGCTAAAGGCAGTGGTGACAGTGCTGCTGCAGGAGGAAGCATAGAAGCTTGAATGGAAGAAGCCATTTTTTAGAATATAGGCCGTTTTCCAGCATATAGTTCTTTTGGCTGGAGCAATTACTAAAAAGCAGTCTCTGGAATTTGCAATACTCCCATCTAGTCTTCTGCAACTGTTGAATATGGTGAACATATCTATCTGCAAAGTTGGCATTCTGGGCCATTATCCAGAAAACAGATGTTTTGCCTGGAATAGGTAGTAAAAAGCGATTGCTGTGGAATTTTTATGACTTGTGGAATTTTTGTGACTTTACTCCACAAGTCACAAACTAGTGTTGTGCAACTTCTGAACTTGGTGGGTAAAGCTAGTTGAAAAGCTGGCTTTGGGGGCCGACATTTTCCCTGGAATGGGTACAAGAAAGTGGTGCCTATGGAACTTTTGTGGCTTGTGGCATCTCTTTAAACTAGTTTTGTTCAGCTGATAAATTTGATGGGTATGGTTTCCTGGAAATTTTTGGTTCAGGGCAATTTTCCTTAATCCAATGCTTTGGCCTGTAATGGTATAAGGTGGTCCCCAATACATTTATGTTCCTTGTTGCAACACTCCTATCTAACCTTGTGCAAATGTTGAATTTTGTATTCATGACCTACTCAGAAGTTGGTATTCTGCGTAATTTTATTTTGCTTCAGATGGTTTCTGGGCAGTAATGGGCAATTCTGGGCAACATTATAAGGACATAACGCTTGAAATGTCTCCATTCTACAGTATTTTTCTCAAGCATGCACAACACATCCCAATGCTTTTGGCATCAGTCTCTTTCAGAAGTGACTTGTTTAGCTCAGGCTTACAGGCTGTGAGAGAATTTTAACTCCCTCTCACCAAAATTGCTTTGTATAGTAATTTGTATGGTACATATTAGTAAGAAGATCCTATACAAATGGCATGGATAAGCCTTTAATCTCTCTAATATTTAAAATTTGTTTTTTGTTCTCTAATTATAGTGACAGCATGTTCAATCAGTACAGAAATAGCACTGAATTGGGATGGCTTCCTGACCACATGAGGAAGAGAGAAATAGAGGGACTGCACAAGTTGGAATGGTATAGGAACGTTACACTGAGAAAGAGCCAAAATAAAGGGAGTGCATTTTTCTCATCTTCAGTTTGCTTACTCCCCCCCCCCCTTCCTTTAGTTAGTATGTATGGGGCTTCTCCACAAATTCATCTTTTGCTGCTGTTTGCCTAGACTATCCTTATCACATGGGGGTCCAAAGCAGAAGGTATCCAAAGCTGATACGTATACTTCTCCCGTGTGTTTACACATATCCAAAGGCAATCCAAAGCTGAAACGTATTTGTTTTCCGTGTGTTTACACATATCCAAAGGCAATCCAAAGCTGAAACAAATCCCCCCCCCCTTGATCCGAAGTCAAAGGGGATCTTTTGACATTCGGATTTTTGGGGATGTACAAGCGAGGCGCGGGAGGGAGCTGCAGCCAACCAGAATTTCAAGTAGTTCCTTTCCCATGTACTGTATCTGGGGAAACTCTAGATATCCCTCTCCAGCTAGCATGACGGCCAGAGTTTTTAGAGAAAGTGGATCCCAACATGCTGGCCACCTCTTTAAAGGGATCTACATTCCACTTCTTCCTGTGCTGGAGGGAGGGCGAGGCGCGGGAGGGAGGGAGCCTCCGCCGCCGCCGCCTCCGCGGCCAGAGCCGCCTCCGCCGGTGCCTTTGGGCTGGCTGGAGGGCTGGCAAGTGCCGGAGGGAGGGCGAGGCGCGGGAGGGAGCCGCCGCCGCTGCCTCCTCCGAGGCCGGAGCCGCCTCTCCGCCGGTGCCTTTGGGCTGGCTGGAGGGCTGGCTAGTGCCGGAGGAAGGGCCGCCGCCGCCTTCTCGAGGCCAGAAACATTGCGCTATGGCCGTGCAGGCGAAACAGATTCCTTTCGGAATCTGTCTACTTCACTTAAACTTCGCTTATACTTCGCTTGCTGGCCAGCGTTTGATAAGGTCCAAGGAGGTATTCCTCAATAATCTTAAACCTATGCCTCTGGATAAGCTGATAAGCTCAGATGTAAAAGACTAGCTTGAGGTTAAGACTCTCAAGTGATCTACAAGAAACATGCCTAGGTAAGATGCAGAATTAACTAAACACAATTGCTTTCTTGAGCATCTTGAAAAACTGGGCTAATAGTATTTCCTTCTGTTGATTATTTTTGTTCTCTTAAGAAGTAGGGTGAACTTCTAATATTTGTTAGACAAATGCTGCAATTTCCTTCTATAGGTAAGAGAAGTTTCTATGCTAAATAAAAAAATTAAAAAATGTAAACAGCTTTATTAACCTAATTCTATATATAAGGCCTGATGTTTAAACAAAAATAATTTCTTTAACATTGTGTTTTTTTAAATTTCCGTCAGAAATGTACATAGTAAATTATCCTTTACCCAGCCTCCTCCACCACAGACAACATTCTATGATTGATAATGTAATCGGACAATTACTATTGCAAAAAGCAACAGACCATAATCAATATCCAAAAGGTGTTCCCCATGATAGCTTTCAAAATATATGGTTCTAATATGGGCTATGTTCAGAATTTGCATGTACTGTATATAGTTGGTGCTGCACATCCACAGATTCCCTATCCATGGATTCAACCATCCATGGCTTGAAAATACTTCAAAAATATACACATTCCAAAGACTAGCCTTGATTTTGCCATTTCATATGAGGGACACCATTTTACTACACTATTGTATTTAATAATACTTGAACATCTATAGATTTAGATACCCATGGGGGGGGGGGATGTCCTGGAACCAAATCCCAGTGGATGCCAAGGGCTCACTATGTTATATACAGATGCCATGTAGTCTCAAAAGTGTCTTCAGCTATTTTGCCCTGGAAAGGCAACATTTGAGTGTCAGTTTCTCTAATGTCCAAACTCTGTCTAGCAACGTATGGACAAACTTTGTAAGTTCTTTCATGTCCTTGCTATCTCTACCCTTGATCTATATGGCAAGGGTGATATAAGATCTTTACATATTTTTATTTTATTACAAATTGATAAAATTCATAAAATACTTTTAAACATATATTTTGATGAATTATTTTGTTAATCCAATCCAGACTCTCCAGCCAAAATGAAATTATTTTAGGTCACCAAACACACATATGTTCCAGTGTGCCAACACTACTACAATCTCTCCAGTATCTGACAAATCATTCTTGATTTCATAGTCTTAAGAAGTACAAATACCAATGATGTATCACTAGTAATCTCCTTTACTATTGCAGCCAGCAACTTATATAGGAGAGCTCCATTTTCCTTGTTCTTTACTCCAAATTCAGTTCCCTCGCACTCTTAGACCTCTTAGTAGACCAATACATAATCTCAATAATTGTTATAATAATTCTCAGAGGCCAGTTGCTTAATTCTGTTTGAATTATCAAAGCAGTAAGGGAGCATTTGTGAGAATGTACAAGTTACTCGGCTGCAAGGAGGCAATTAGCTTCTCCATCATAAAATGATGTTATTACATACAAAATTATTATTTTATTTGAAATACATTAATCACAGAATCATAGCCATCTGGTCCAAACCCCTGCCAGCCAGGAATATACAACTAAATCACTCCTGAAAGATGCCCATATTATTTTTAATGAATTGGCACATTGGAGACGAGGAGTTTTATTCTAGCCAAGAAGTAGTAGCCATCCATGAATGTGTTAACTCCTATTGCAATCCAGGTGAGGCAAGCAATCACATATTTTAAGAAAGTATTTCATGTTGGATCCTCCTCAGTTCATTCCCAAGCAGTGACAATGGAAAGGAAGCTACCCAGAGAAAGGGAAATGGTCTTGTCACCTTAGGATGGCTCCTTCTCAGCTCAAAGGGACTGTCATGGTAAGTTCTCCCATGTGCCATTCTCAGCCAGCAGACAAGAAGCCATCCATGAATGTGAATTATTCTACAGGAAGGTGGCAAGTAAACTACTTAATTTGACAGGACCTGCTAGAGACCTTCTCACAAAGAATGCCCTAGCTGAGCAGAATTTGTCTATAATGCTTTGTCAAAGTGGAAGGTGTGACTCAAGTTGCTGCCTTGCAGATTTCCTCCAGGGGAGCATTATTGAAAAAGCAGCTAATAGAGTGTGCTGTCATGTTTTGTGGTTTAGGAAGGTAAAACAAAAACAAAAACCAAACACCATGCTTTGCTTCACGGAGTTAGACTAGAGGGAGAGAGACCTTCTTCCCTAGGAAAGTGGGTAAAAAGGAGAAAGCAAGTTTCTGATCTCCTAAAGGGTCTGGTATGTTTGATGTACAGTTCCAGAACCCACCTGACATCCAGTTTATGCCACTGCTTTTCTAGAGGGTAGAGAGGATGAGGGCAGAAGAAAGGTAAGATGATGGGCTGTGAATTATGGAATGGAGAATTTATTTTAGGCAGAAAGTCAGGATCAAACCAGAGAGAGCGTTCATATCAAATTTGCAACCAGAGGGATCCACAGAGCTACTAGCTCTGAGACTCTCCTAGTTGAGATTATTGCTATTAGGAGGAATACTTTTATGGACAGAATTCAGAGAGTGACTGTTTTTGGTGGTCCAAACAGAGGTGAACATCCCAAGATAGAAAAAGATGGGCAACTGGGAGATTAAGTAGAGATGCCCCCCTTAAAAATCTGTTCCCATGTGGACAGAAAGAAAAAGGTCGCTTTTGGCTGGTAGATAAAATGGGTACCAAGGCTGTAGTTTGCAGTTGTAAGGTGTTGGGTTGAAGACATAGGCCTGCTTGACCTGCTATGTGCAATGAAACTGAGTTTCTCCAAGACCATCTAAGAAAGGCTTTCCAGGTAGTCTCATATATTCTGAGAGTAGAATCTAATCTGAAAACCAAGAATGTGTTTACCACCTACTCAAAATAAGACCTCCGTTCAGTTGCCTAGTGGTTAGGTAGAGCCAGCCTTAGTGTAGAATGGGGCCGACTGATTAAATTGGGCAGGACTGGAAGTGGTAGAGGTTCCTGGGTTGCCAAGGCTGTGGTGGGAAAACCGAGGCCTGTAGGGCAAGTGGGGAGCTATGAGGATGACTGTTGCTCTTTCCTGCCTGATCTTGAGTACTCTAGAGATCAGGGGTACTGGGGGAAGGTAAGGATATTGGAGAAATAGTCCTGGAGGCCAGTTCATTTAGAGGACTAGAGAACATCCTGGGCTTCCACTCTGAGTAAGTGGAATCTGGTGAAGTACCTGGGGAGCTTGTGGTTTGTGTTTCATGCTGGTCTTGTGTGTCTGTAGTTGTTGACAGTTACATCCAGACTCCCAAATCTAGTGTGTGGTGGCTCAAATCTGCTTCTTTGTTTAGAGAGCCCTGACTCTGTTATGCTGAGATGGAGAGGACATCTTCCTCTGCCCAGGAGAGGAGCTATGGGCTATGGGCTTCCTTGTGTAGGGAGAGTCAGCAAAATTGTCTGTGCCTGATCAGGTATGATTTTGCAGTTTTGTTGACTGTTTGAACTAGAACACGTGTTCCTCTGAAATGTTTTTGGAAGTGCTAACTGGATGGCACAAAGTTCCAGCCAACTGATACTGTGAGCCTATTCTGTTGGGGTCCACACACCCCTGGGCTGATAGGACCTGGAATTGTACTCCTCAGCACAGAAGGCTGGAATCTGTGGTGAGAACTACTCTTGGAGGGTCTTCTAAGGGTCCTAGAGAGGTTGTGTGTGTTTGTCCACCATCAGAGAGAACCTGACTTCCTGGGTTAGACAAATCCTGATGTGTTGATGTTTGGCTATGAGTGTCTGAAAAGGTCAGAGGAGCCACTGCAGGAGACAAGAGTCGAATCTTGACCAAGTGGCGAGGTGAATACAAGAATTCACCAGGCCTAATAAATGTGTTAGTGACATTAGGTCTGTAGTCTTCATTCTTGCAAAGTGGAGAGCCTCTTTCTTATTTTTGTTATTTTCTCTGCAGAGGAGGCAATGCAACCCTTTCTGGTATCTATTAAGGAGCCTAGATGAACTAACCTATGGCTTGGGGACATTACTTTTGTTTGTTGACGACAAAGCCATGGATTTGAAGGACAGACAGGGTAGTCACTAGAGCTTATTTGGCTCCTAGAGGTGAACGATATTTCAGAAGGACATCATCTAGGTATGGGAAGATATGGATGCCCTGCAGTCAGGTGGGCCATAGAGGCAATCAGTATCTTGATAAACACCCAAGGAGCTGAGGCCAACCTGAAAGACAAGACTTTGAATTGACAGGACTTTGAATTGACAGTGGATATTCTGGTAACAAAAAGGAAGATACATGTATGATCAAATATAATATGAAAATAAGTTTCTAAAAAATCTATAGAGAGGTGGTAGACCCCTAGGAAAATGTGCTCTTGGATTGTCTGGAGGCTTTCCGTTCGGAAATGCCTGTATTATACATACAGTGGGACCTTGGTATCCACAGAGGAATCTGTTCTGGACCCTTTCTGCAGATACCAAAATCTGCAGAAGCTCAAGACTTGTTGTCCCCAATGGTGGCACATGCATGCAGCTGCACCGCCATTAGGAACAATGGGACTTCATGAAGTAGGCGCCAGAGGACTTGATGGGCTGAGGAGCCAAAGCTCTTTTCCTTCCAGGAGTCAAAGCCCTCCTCCTCTC
This sequence comes from Phrynosoma blainvillii, assembly GCA_026167975.1. Lineage (NCBI taxonomy): Eukaryota > Metazoa > Chordata > Lepidosauria > Squamata > Phrynosomatidae > Phrynosoma > Phrynosoma blainvillii. The sequence continues at coordinate 150,690,088 of JANUYF010000004.1, forward strand.
AGCCCTCTTCTTCCCCTGGGAAGATGGCTGTGGGGGTCCAGGTCCACTGCCACATCCTCAGGCAGCTGAGGGGGCTCCCACTGGCTGACCAAGAGCGGGGAGTCCCCATCCTAGAAAGCCAAGTACTCTCCAGTGCTGCTGCAGCTGTCACCACCACTGCCTTCTTCCTCCTCTTCCTCCTTACAATTACTCCCACTGCCCAGGAAGAGCAGCTTCTGACGGCGGTAGCCCCGTGGGCAGCTGCCCCAATCTGGGAGAAGCTGCTCTTCCTGGGCAGTGAGAGCAACAGCAAGGAAGAGGAGGAGGAAGAGGATGACAAGGAGGACTGCTAGGAGGGAGAGGATGAGGGGGAGGAAGGTGCAGCAGCAGCAGGTGCAACAGAATTAGGGAGGACTTGGCTTTCTAGGAGGAAGACTCCCTGCTCTCAGTCAGTTGCACCCCAGCCCAGCAGGACCCCCCTCAGCTGCACGCACCACGACTGATGACAATGGGGGCTTGTCCTCTGTGGATGCTGAAATCCGTGGATGGCAAGCCCGTAGACAATGAGGCTCCACTGTACTTGTTACAAATTTGAGATCCAGAATCAGGCAACTCTGCATCCTTTCACGGACACCATGAAGAGCACTGAGTATGTACCCATGAATTTTTAGTTTGGAGAGACCAGTTCTATAGCTCCTAGATCTAAGAGACAAGTGAGTGCCTAACGCACTGTAAAGTTCTTTGAGAGGTTTTTGGAAGTGGTGCTTTGGTTTTAATACCCACAGGTCTGAAATGGGAAAGGTCCATGCTTGTGTGAAATGAGAAAATCTTTTATCTTGGAAGGAGGGTAGTCATAACATTGGTTTATTTCTAGGGTGTTGGTTTGGATGGGGCAGGGAGGGTCTGCTTGGGCCTCCTTGCAAATGAAAAGGAATCTGAGACCTACGCCAGGCAGATTTGAAAGTCCTGAAGTCTCTAGAACAGGAGAAGGAACAGGAGGGATGGAAAGGCTGAGATGGCTTGGTCTGTCTTTTTATGCCAGGGGTCCCTCAGCCCTTAAAGGGGAAAGGTTGCCTACCCCTGTTGAGGCATCAGGCTGGGAGTCTTGTAAACCCAATGGTGCTACTGCTTTAGATAGAAGAACAAAGTCATGTTAACTGAAATGTCTCTCTCTGGCTAGGTGTTCCGGTTACCACGAATCTGACCAATCCCTTTCCTCTGTCTCAGACAAGTCCCTGAGAGAAGCTGAATGAAGAGCGGTGCCATTAACATCTCTGGAGAAAAACTGATGAGAAAGGATGGCAGGAGCTTCTATCTCTGGTGAGGAGGAAGATTCCTTGTCCAAGGAATGAGCTGAATTTACTTTTGTATTTGACTGAATAGTTGCAATGCCAGCCCTATAACAGACCTCTGTTATGGGGAGAGGAAGGGCTAGGGAGAGAAGTCTAGGTAATCTGGCTATAGTACAGCCAGGAAGAGGGATGGCTCAACCCCTTAAGCTTGTTAGAAACTGTGGAGGAAAATCACTGCAGCCATGAGTCCTGATCAAAAAAATGGCATAGGCAGAGACATGGAGACTTAAAAAAGTATTGGAAACATTTGACTTCTTTGTTGAAATTGGCTGGTGTTTGCTCGGCTCTCAACGTGGCTACCATGTTGTGAGTGGGTATGCGGATTTCTGAGATGGCTGCTTGGATATCATCCTTATCTAGGATGGTTGTTTAGGTTTTGTGCCTGTCTGGGTGACAGTTATGACTGGGAGCCTTCTGGGAGAATTGGTAATCTCAACTGATTTGAGGAGAGGTGGCTGGGCAATTTAAAACATATATAAAATATATAAAATATACTCCAGCCTCTGCTAATTATTTGTCAGTGCTAGCAGGGGCTGGAATATATTTGGGCTCTGCTAAGCTCTTGAAGTGAGTTCAGCAACCTCAGCATCTTTGAAAATGGAGGCAGAACTCAGCTCACCTTCTAAAGTGGTTCAAGCCTATGGAGTCCTGGGAAGTGTAGTTTGTTGTGACACCAGAGCGCTCTGACAAAGAAGGCTCACAAAACTACAAATCCCAGAATTCCAAAGCACTGAACCATAGCAGTAAGTGGTGTCAAAGTGCATTATTTCAGCAGTGCACACTCCGCCTAAGATGGCTATAGTCCAAAACACACTGCAGAAATAATCCAGTTTGAGACCGCTTTAACTGCCCTGGTTCAATGCTAGGGAATTCTGGGAACTGTCATTTTGTGAGCCATTTAGCCTTCTCTGTCAGAGAGCATTGGTGCCACAATAAACTACAGTTCCCAGGACTCCCTAGGACTGAGCCAGGGCAGTTAAAGTGGTCTCAAGCTGGATCATTTCTGCAGTGTGTTTCGGACCTATGTCTCGGATTTCTTAAAACACATGATCCCTTGCCTCACCTTGACAGTGTCTGGAGTGAACCCATTCATGGATGTCTCCTTTTCTGCTGCTTGAGAATATTAGTACTACATATGATGTAATATGTGTGCTTTGTTACATTACACGGATATTCTTCCACTTCTCTCATCCAGCTGCTGAAAGTGTCGAATATTCTCTAGTAGTTGAATTTCAAAAAAATCCATCACATGAATGTATCTTGATCACAGTATCTCTGCCTTTCAACTAATTTCCATTTCTGTCCCTTTCCAGGGAGTGACAACCCTGCTGCATGTACTGCTTCTATGTTGCATAGGTTTTGTCCCAAAGACACTGGCTTCTACTTTTGGTTCTTGTACTCTTTCCCCAGCCTTGGAGGACCAGTTGTTGCAGTCACCATCACTTCCTTTTGTCTAGACTATACTCTTTTGTCTTAACTATACACTGTCCGCACACGATCAGAGAGAAGTCTGTGTATGGTATAGTCTTGGATTGTTCCTTGTGGGGGGTCACATATGCATGTACCTTCAATCTCAGTTCTGTTCGTCATCTGGAAAATTTCAGGCATCTTCATCTTGCACAATTTTTCCTCAGCCAGTTTCTCATTGTACACTGTATTCTAGCATATGCTTTCAATGCAAAAGAGGGAACATAATTGTCAGAGCAAATCCTCTGCATGCAGAAAAGCTAAGGGACATGAGTGCAATTACCCTCTTCTGTTGTTCCCGAGTGACTGATATTCAGAGACATGGTATTTCTGATCTTGAATGTAGCATATAGCTATCATTATTTTTATCCTTCATGATATTTTGCCAATCCCCTATTAAAATTCCGTAAGTTGGGTGCTGCGAAATAATTTTTAGCAGCAGTTTTTTAAAAAAAAGTTTTGATTAAACCTGCATAAGGTTGGGGTCTGCATATTAAAATAAACAATTTTAAGAGATTTTTTTAAAATCAGAATTCTAAAAATAGAATTTGGAGGCATTTCATAGAATTTAAACAGTTGGGAAGGGCCTTCAAGGGCCATCTAATCCAATCCTTTGCCATTAAACTTTGTACTGACTAAGAGGCTTCAGTTTTGCCTATAGAAAAAAGTAATACCTTTAATTGCCTCATAATAAGATTTTATTTATAAAGCATACATATTTCACCCTATGTCCTGAGATTAACAATGAGAACAGAAACCATCTGGGTGTTTTAGGAGGTATGATTTCCAGCCCCAAAAACAGGGCTATCTTTTTTTTAATGCCTTGTTCTTTTTAACATTATGTTCCAAAAGGGAACTGTATGATCCAATGGCAACAAGCAGATTTATTTTATCAAAGCACAACCCAATTCCTTCAAAACAAAACCTGTCTTTCCAGCAGCTACATATAACCGTGTTTGATTATGTCTGTGTATGTTTAATACAAGAAACATTTTTGGAACTCACTCCTGCAACATGAACAAGAGTGAAGCATTTCTCCCCTCCATAATCTGCACAATTCCTTAATGAGGGTATGTTGAGCCAAAACATCTGTGGAGTACAAAGCTTTTCAAAAATGCTTCTCCTTCAAAAGCAATTTAGCATTTTCAAAAATACTCCATACCTTGAGTTCTCCCCAATTAAAAAGAGTCCATGATTAAATAATAAACTGGCTCATTAATTTGGGCTACAAGAAACTCTCCAGCTCATGGTTCTCGTTTGACTGCTAAAATTCTAGCCATTCCATCATATAAATACAGTTTGATGGAGATATCTCACCACCTTCATGGCAGTCATCAAAAACCTGGGAAGAGAATAAGGTTAGAATACAGTTAGTTGATTATATTGGTTAAAAGATCAATTTAGTTCTATGTACACACTGCAGTCAGCTACTGCAGTGGACATTTTCTAAGACTGAAAGCCTTCATTAGCAATCCCTAACATATATTAATTTACCATCAGCTGTGGAAGAAGGTGGTCAGATGGCTGGAATGTTTCCTCTTGCCCCTAAAATGATTGGCTGCTGATAAAAGCACTAATCTGACTGCTTTTAAGTGCACACAATTCTGCTTCCTACCTGGGTCTTTTCAATAAGGGTAAATACACATGCAGCATCTGTTCATGCACATAGTTCCTTACACAACTAGAAATATGTACATAAAATTTGGCTGCTAACTCAAGAAACTCATGTAGCTGCCAGATGTTGTAGGATTACAACTCTGAGCCTTCCTTGCCATTGGCTATGTTGTCTAGAGCTGCTGGCAACATCTGGAAGGCTGCATAATTCTCATCCCTGATGTAAGCCAACAGGAAAAAGTGCTGAGCACAGAAATGTAATACTATACTTGCTTAAGCATCATGACAGGATTTTCAAGTCTCAATGCCCCTATTTCAGATGGGGCTTGGGCCATATCCATAGACTGAACTGAAACAACGTCCTCTTAAGAGGTTTGCACATGTCAAAATGTGCTTATGAAGGTTTCTCAGGGAACAAATATGGTACAGTTCAGGAAATGTTTAAAAAGCCATGTAAAAAAGTGTGAATGAGCCAGATTACTATCATTTGTGTATTAGAAGCCTTGAAAATAAAATTTCTGTAGTTCTGTGTTTGCTCACTACCTACCTCTTGTGTTAGGGGATTTACTAGTTCTCAGTAATGCACCACAGGAAACTTGAAGACACACCTAATCTGTTTAAAAACTTATTGTTTAAGAAATATCTTAAGAAATATCTTAAAACTTATCTTAAGAAATAAGTGGGTGCTGTGAGAAATGATAGAGTAGGGCCCCACAGTAACAAAAGGTAGCCTGGACGTGGCTCTATCACAGCAAGTAATGACTCTATAATGAACTCTTTTACTAGAATTCAGTAATATAATGCAACAGGATATTATTATTGCTTCCTCTACAAAACCAGAGTGAAATGGACCATCAGGTTCTCTATACTGAAAACTTCTTGCTTTCCATTGGGATTCTGCAGAACCTTGGTGCAGTATCAAGGCAATGCAAAAAGTTATTTTGTAGATAAGATCGAGGTTTCCTTTCTTCTCCATTATCTGCAGAGAAATGGAGATGCAGGTTTGTTCCCAGAACTGGCTAACTGGAGCTTGGTATTGCTTCTTTAAAACCCAATGTTTATTTCTCACTCTCCACCCAGAAGTGGTGGTCATTTTGATTTTCTCTTTCCTTCCAATCCCCTCCACCTCCATGCACTAGGAATACATTCATTTTCTCCCTCCATCGTATGAAGAGTTTAGAGTCTAGAAGCAAGGAGCAACATGTTGAACTGTTTGGGGGAGAAGTGTTGTTGTTGTTGTTGTTTTTGGGGGGGACTGGTTTTTTGGGGGGGGGACTGTATTTGAGGGGAACACTGGAAGGCAGCCCTCTCTGCTCCCTACCCCCCAAAATTATCAATTTTACAAAAGAAAAAACTCAATTTGCTTCCTGGTTCTAAAAAAGCCCTCTCCTGGAGTTAAAATGGCCCAGAACCTAGACATGTGACAAGACTGCCCCCTTGTCCTGCATTCTGGAACAAACATGTTTTTCTTTTCTTCTATCCAAAATGTTTTAAGATGTACAATGAGTCCCTGGGCTTTGAAAACTGCATGTGGTCCTCAGCCTGCCCCTTCCTTAACCCTGATCCAGAAGAAATGAGTTTCCTAGCTTGACTTTAACCTAGACTCTAAGGTTAATTAGGTACACCTAGTGCTTAAAGGCCATAGTAGAGGTTGCAGAAAAAAAATTATAATATACAAAACTGCAGAATAAAACTTGGTCACCTGACCTGGGGTCAAGCATGATTTCTAAACCAACAGTAGTCAGAAGAAGCACAAGGCAATGAGGAGACTTCAATGGTCAGCTGACAATCATGCAGACTATGATGCAGCTATGATTGCCATACATTTTGTATCACTGCTGACAAACTGAATGGGAGGGAAATCTCAAGAATTGAGAGTGGAAAAATTTACTAGTAATATGAAAACATGCAAATTAAGAGTTCAATGTTCATGGGCAGCCTGTGTAAAAAGAATAAGGATGCATTGGATGGTGAACACTACTGTATTTTACTAGGCATCCTGGACTGTGATCCTAAATAATGTTTTGTCGTCATGAATGAGTTTATGATCCTCAGATCTAGTACGGGTAGTAACGTACCATCGCTTTTTTGAAACAAAAAGTATCTGGACTGGAGCAATCTCAGAATGAAGCTCCAGCACTGAATGGTAGTAAAGTGCCTATGGCATATTCATTGGAGAGTATGGATAAAACCCATGTGTAGTCTGATGTAACCACCTAATGTAATTGGCTGACAATGATTAAAAAATGGATGGAGTTTGTTGTTGAAGAAAATATAAGATGGATAGATATATCTTTATGTATAAGAGGAAGGCAAAGGCAGACCCACTCTGAACAAATTCTGCCAATATCTATCTTTACACTTCAGGATCTAGATCTTTCACAGTTCTCCTTCCAAGTCCTCATCATCTTCTAATTTCTTAACTGCAGTCTCCATTCTAATGAATGACTGAGCCACGGTATGAAAAATTTACAACTATTTCAATATCTTCATTGTCTGCTTTAAAGTTATGTAAATCATCTGTGGTTATTGTTTTTATTTTCTTAATGTTGAACTGTAAAATTGCCTTTGCATTTTCTTCAACATTTTTCTGCTAGTAGTATGGTGTCATCTGCATCTCTTAAATTGCTGATGTTCCTTCTTCTAATGTTCATGTCTCTTCCTCAGAGTCTAATCCTGCTTAACATATGATACATTCAGCATACAAACTAGGCACACAGGATGATACAATGCAGCCTTGCCTGACCCCCTTGCTAACTGGAAACCATTCCTTTCCTCTATGTTCTGTCCTAACAGTAGCATCTTGTCCTGAGTACGGGTTATGCAGCAGGACAATCAAAAGTTGTAGTACAACCATTTCTTTCAGAGCAATCCAAAGTTCTTCATGATCTATAACTTTGCTATAATCTATAAAGCACAGACAGATTTTCTTCTGAAATTTGTTTGTATGCTCCATTATTCAATGCATGTTGACAATATGATCCTTAGTGTCTCTTCCTTATCTGAACCCAACTTGGACAGCTGGCATTTTTGTTCCCTATATGGTAAAAGCCTTTGTTGTAGAATTTTGCATCACTTTGCTTGCATGGGAAATTAATGCAATAGTCCTGTGGTTACTGCAATCCCTGGTATTCTCTTTTTTGGGAATTAGAATATATATTGACCATTTCCAAACTATGGGCCACTGTTTTGCTCTCCATATTTGGTAGCAGATATTAGTTAGAACTAGAGTAGATTCTGTTTCTGTAGAGTGAAGCAACTCTATTGGTATAAGAGGAAGTCCTGGTGATTTAATTTTCCCAAGTGCACTGAGTGCAGCTTTCACTTCACTTTCTAAAACTATAGGTTTATCTTCAAATAGTTGTTCCTTGAATGAATGTCATTATTTCATCTTATATTGTTCTTCTGTGTATTGTTTCCATCATCTTTTTAATTTGTATGTGATCATGTAATGTGTTCCTTTGCTAGTCATATAGCATCCTCATTCTGGGTTTAAAGCCCTTTGATTACTTAGATCTTCTGGAAGAGGTCTCTTCTTCCTTTTTTGTAGTCATGTAATTCTTTGCATTTATTATTATAGTGATTCTCTTTGTCTTTGAGCACAAGTCATTGAACAGTTGCATTCAAGGTTCTGACTCTATTTCTGTCATCTTTTACTTTTGCTTCTTGTTTGTCCTTAACTCCTTGAAGAGTTTCAGCTGTCATCCATTGAGGTTTCTTTTTCTTTTTGGCTGCAAATAGTGTCGTTTTGCTTCACCCCTCCCCAAGAGTGTTCCTGTTTTCAGTCAAGTTTTACTAGCTTCTAGTCAATTAGGCTTAATACTGCAAACCTATTTTTTACATTCTTTTAATTCTACGGGGATGTTCTTCAGGTTGTATTTTGGGACAATGGTTGGTTTAATGATTTTTAGGCTTACTCTCAATTTTTCATATTAGCAGTTCATGGTCTGTGCCACAATCTGCTCCTGGTCTTGTTTTTGCTGACAGAATGAAGCTTCTCCATCTTCTGCTTCCAATGATGTAGTTCATTTGATTGCTATATTGGATGTCTGTGTATACTGTTGGCTCTTAGGTTGGATGAAGAATGTGTTTACAACGAGCAAACTGTTGGCCTCACAAATTCAGTTGCTCTCCTGCTTCATTTCTCAATCCTAAACCAAATTTTCCTATAATCTTTTATTGTGCCTGGTTTTCTATTTTTGCATTGCAATCACCTATGATTAACAAGAAGTGCTGTTTTGGTGTGTGATTAATTTCTCCCTGGACTCCAAGATAGAATTTTTCAATTTATTTATCTTCTGCCTCTGTAGTTGCAGCATAAACCTGAATTATGGTTATATTGATGGGTTCTCCCTGAAGTCTTATTGACATGATTGTCAGTATTTGCATTATATCCTTTGACTGTTTTTGCCTCATCGCCTCTCACTATTAACACCACCTCATTTCTTCTTAGATTTTCATTTCCTGAGTGAACATGGTGTAATTATCTGACTAAAAATGTCCCATTCTTTTTCACTTTAGCTCACTCACCCCAAGTATTACAATGTTTACATGTTCCATTTCTAGTTTTTACTATGTCTAGCTTCCCTTGATTCAAGCTTCTCATATTCCATGTTCCTACAACATATGCTGTGCAGCTTTAAACTTTACTTTCACCTCTGAGTACATCAACAGCACATCCTCAAGCCAACATCCTTTTGGCTTGAGTCCAGTTGCATTATTAGCCACAGCACTACTTCTAGTTGTCCTCAGCTGTACCCCAGTAGCTCACTGAGTGCCATCAGACCTGGCTTTTTCATCTTTGGGCACTATCTATTGTTTGATGGATTGTCTCATCATAGGGTTTTCATGGTAAAAGACATTCAAAGGGGGTTTAATCTTGCCTCCTTCTGTGCAGTACTAACAAATGTTAGCTACGGGGCCACTGCTGTTGTCTCTGAGAGATCCTCCACAAGTATCATCTCCCACTACTACTGCTGCCTAGTAGCTGTTCAGCACATTCAGTCATGGTCTTCAACAAAAAGCCTGTCTGGCCTGGGAGACCCTATTAGCTGCACTGCAACCGTCAACATAACTCTTGCCTCACAGGAGCACACAATCTCACTACCATGGAAAAATACTGCTATGGTGAACACCAACACAGAACCAAGTGTTAATAAATCCATAAAGTCTTACTCATAATACTATACTGACCATCACAGCTTAGATTAAACTATGTTCCATTCTTACTTAAAAGTTTTACCATCCTACATGATCTATTCCATATGCTGGTTAGTTTTTCATTCTCATTTGACTGGCAGGCCTGCTGAGAAATAAGCTTCACAAGTAATATTAACTAAAGATCTACTGTTTTTATATTATTCTTGAGAAACTTACTGGACAAAGCCCACAAGGTGTCCTAATTAAACCAGTTGGCTGTATGATAGGATTGACAGCTCTGTATAGTTTCATACGCCCATCCACACTGCCAGCTGTTGCTTCTTTTGCAGCAATGATGGTCATTTCCACTTTTCCATCATATATTAATGTATTTAGAATGGTTTCAATGTCCTCCATTGACAATTCCACCTAAAGAATTTGTGCAAACACAAACAGAGGTTAGAATTTTTCTATCAAAGGAAAGAATGCACATCGATACGTTGAAATCAGAATATAGTTATTGCTGTTAAAATTCGAAGTGAAAAAAAATCAGCTGATAGATATGACTAATTGGAAAGATTTTAAAAAGCAGGAATCTTCAGCTATAGGGGAAAACTTACATATTACCCATAACAAGATCCAAAAGATTATTTCTTTTCTTTTTGTAATATACCATGCATTTTTCCCAAGGATTCTATACAGCTTTGGAATATAATAGCATTATGTGTGTGTGTGCTTTCAAGTCACCTGTTGACTTATGGCAATCCCATGAATTTCTTAGGGTTTTCTTAGGTAATGAATACTCAGAGGTATAGCTAAAACCATCATCATTCAAATTAAATCAAATTAAATTACTTGTTGAAACAAGCAAAGCAGCTTCATTTATATACCGCTTCATATCACACTATGGGATGTCTAAGCGGTTTAAAACTGTAAGCTCATTGCCCCCCAACAGTTGGGTACAAGCCAAGATCTATTTGTCCTTGTTGGATATAATAAGCTATAGTTAGATGGATGCTCCCAATTTCCACCCTTGAGAGTGAAGGTGCTCAAACCCAAATAAGTTTCCTCCTGCAATGCTAAACTATAGTTTAGTGCAAAGGTAAGCAACCTGACAGAATCAGGGAAACATCCCCACACCCCAAATCTCAGAGGGCTGAAACTTCCATCTTTAACTACCCAAGCCCCCAAATTAAGAGAGGTTGAACATTTTTAGGCCCAGAAACTATGAAGCCCTTTCTTTTTTGCTTTTTGCCTAAATCTACAACAGGTGACACAGATCTCAATGTATGACATTTGCTGGGATTTTTTTTTTAATGCTACCGAGGCTAAACAGTAAAATTACTGCTAAATATTGAAAAGAGATACTAGGTGTGCATAATGAATCCTTGCGCTTCATGGCTCATTAAAACTAGTAGGGAGAGGGGTGGTCTCCATCAGTGGCGTCACTAGGGTCAGTGTCACCTGGTGTGGTAACTCATGGTGTCAACCCCCCATTGACTCATGGTGTCACCCTCCCATTTCACACCATAGAGACTCCTTAGTAATGCTTTTTTGCACTGATGCTACTCGTAAATTGTAATTCCCATATATCACTGAATGTAATGCTAATAGTTATGACATAAACAACTAGCAAAATTAAAATTATACCTTCAAATTACAATATCATATGCACAGCCTAAATGTATTTACATATACCTAGTGAAGATTTATTTAAAAGGTGATGTTTTTAAAGAAAATTTTAAAAGAATAAAAAAATTTAAAATTCAAAAAAATTACAATTTTAAAAAAGTTAAAATTTTGAAATTTGAAATTTTAATTTTAAAAAAGTCTGGGGCCTCTCCTTTCTCCTCCCACTGAGTTTGACCATACTCCCACCGTCTCTTAAAGCATTTTAAAGGGAAGCAGATGAATGCCACAGCCCATTTCTGCCAAAAGGTAGGTGTTTGAGGAGCAGTGGTGTCACCCTCCTTTAGGGTGTCACCTGGTGCGGTGCGTGCACCCCACTAGTGACACCACTGGTCTCCAGCTGGTTTTCCTGCTGTGGTAAGACTATATGAAAAAAAACTCCTCTGTGCATATGGAAAATCTGAACAATTGCAAGCCAGTGCCATATTGTCCATTCATGGGCAAGTTTCTTGAGCAGGTTGTCGTCAACCAGCTCCAAACAAACTTGGATTAAACAGGGTTTCTGAATCTATTTCAGATTGGCTTCAGGCCTTATTCTGGCACAGAAACTAACCTGATTGCCCTGTAACCTAAGTGGATTCTCCTTGACCAGCCAATGTCCTTCTAGGGAGACTGTTGGGAGAAGGGATACAACTGTGAAGTAGCTCCAATTCTACTTGGATAGTCAAGCACCAGAAGGTGGTACTCAGAAAGTAGTCCTTGGCCCGATGGACTTTCCAGTTTGGGGTTTTGCAGGGGTTAGCCTTATCTTCCCATGATATTTTACACCTGCTTAAAACTAGGTGCTATGATTCAGAGTTTTGGAGTATGCATGTTGTCATCAATATGCTGATGACAGTATCTTTTACTTCCCACTTTTACCTTCAGCAGGGTTAAGTGAGAGAGTGATGAACTGATGCCAGGCCATGATTATATACTGATGTAGGACAAAAATCTGAGGCTCATTCCAATGAATACTTACGTACTGCCAGTGAGTGTTTTTTTCTAGCCAAGTGAGTGTTTCCACATGTTATACACCTCTGAAAAAGAGGCACTCCCCCTTAAGGCATAGGTTTGCAGTTTGGTTCTTTTGAATCTACTACTGTCACTTGAGGTTCAGGTGGCCTCACTAGCACAGAATGCTTTCTTTGGCTTTGGTTTGTGGCTCACTTACATCCTTGTCTGGATAGAGATAACCTGGCTCCTCTAGTCTATATCCAGATACCTTCTAGGTTAGATTATTGCTATTTGTTATACATGCCTTTGAAGATATGCAAAGTCTTGCAGTTAGTTAAAATGTAACAGCCAAATTGACCATTAGAAGCAGAAGGTCTGGCTTATAACCTTACAACACTATTCTGGCCCAATTGCATTAGCTGGTATATTTCTAGGCTAAATTCAACATGTTCGATTTACTCTATATTTACATGGATTGGAACCCCAATATGTGACTGGAAGCATTCTTGTTATCTGAGGTCTTCCTCTTAGGACCTCCTCCAAAAGGTTTGGAGGGTGGGGACAAAGGAGAGAGCCCTATATACCCTTGCATTCACTGTTCTTCCTCCGCCTGCCAGCCTTGCTTTTTTCTGTCACATCATCATTCTCAGGAGTCCTGATGACAGAGGAGATGGCAGCAGCACATGGCACAATACAAAAGAATTAGCACAGCAAAGCTGGGAGAATCAATGAGAGAACAGAAGATTTGTTTTGAGTCTGGTGGTATTTTCCTTCCTCCTGAGGCTAGAAAGAGAGGGTGGCAAATGGTACAGGATATACAGAGCAATCAATCCATGCCCCCAGTGTGCATTTGTGCTGCAGACTGCATAAGTGTGCGAGATAAAAAATGGTCAAGACAGCTTGCAGAGCATATATCTAGTCACTATAGCCTTTACAAACATACTTAATGTTGCAATAAATTAATGATCTGGGTGTATAGTATCATGTTTTGTTTTGGAATTGTTAATTCCCTCCTATCCTTTCCTTCTTCTCCTATCCCTTCCCTAATAGTACATAATCATGTCTGTGTCTGCTTACTAGAAGACATCTTAAGTTCAGTAGGTTCTATTCTCAAGTAAATCTGCAAATGTGTTGGGTATCTCCCAACTGAGTGAAGTACAGTTTATGTTTCATTTGTAGAATGCTGTATCCAGTGAGTGTCCTTAATTAGTCCTCAATCTATTTCTTTGAGTCCTAGATAGTTTTGAACAGTGACAAATTGCCAGTATTCTCATCATGTACAATTATAAAAACTCCACACATTTTTGTGTTATCTAATAGGCCAGGGAAGGGGAATGTACAGTTCTTCTGATTTTGTTGGGAGTGCAAATCCATGAACTGAAGTCAGCAAAGCCAACTCTGAACAATGGTAAGGCTGGCAGTCCACCAATATCAGGAGGCTCAATCCTCCAAGCAGTAGGTAAAAGGGACAACTTTTTAAAAGGCACATTGGCTATTGCTATAAAAGTTCTTCCTGGGAAAGCCTCAGTGAAGCATCTGGGAGGTCTTGTATTTTAGTTACCACCTAGGATAGGCAAGGACATGTGATGTCATATCATCAATAAAAACAGCTGATCTTTGGCTCCACTTTCAGTTCCAACTATAGCCAAAAATGAAACACATTCTACAGAGGAACCCAGGCATGAGAAACAGTGTGAAGGAGGAAAAGACAGGGAAAGAAAATAGATACAAAGGACCCCTGCTCCCAAGAGATGTGAAACCCCCTTTAGCTCTGAGACTGAATAAAAAATGGAAGAATTCATAGTTCTGGCTTCTGGAGAAGACCCTGCTGGAAAAAAGGGGATGTCTACTTTTTTTCAGAAGGTGATATAAGTTGTCTCCCTCATCCAAAATGTTTGGAACCAAAAGGGTTTTGGATTTCAAGGTGTTTTGGGTTTTTTTAGAATATTTACATATACATAATGAGTTATCTTGGAGATGTGCCCCAAATGTAAACATGACATTCATGTATGTGTCACATACATCTTATACACAATAAAATATTTTAAATAATTTTGTGTGGAAACAAAGCTTGTGTACATGGAACCATCAGAAAGTAAAAGTGTCACCATCTCACTCACCCATGTGAATAATACACTCGTCCCTCCACATTTGCGGCTGACTTTTGCGGATTTGATTATTAAGGATTTTATTCATATATTCTCTCTAGGAATATCTAGGTCCTCTAGCACAACTCTATGGCCAATTTGAACCAAAAGTCGCACTGAAGGACCTAGAGATTCCTAGAGAGAACACTCCACTAGGCATCTGTCGCTCCTTCAGTGCAGTTCTATGGTCAATGTCTGGCAGATGTTGACAACAGAGTTGCACTGGAGGATCTAGAGATTCCTAGAGAGGTGCTCTCTCAGGTAAAAACATAAGTGTTTTTGTTATTTGCAGTTTTTCCACATTCATGGGGGTCCTGTGCCCCTAACCCCAGCAAATGTGGAGGAACAAGCGTATTTCAGATTTTGGAATTCTGGATAAGGGAGACTCAACCTGTACAGCTCAATTTTTCTTCTTAGTCTGAGGGGAAAAAAGCACTAGGCACTGAATGGAGTGTCAGCATTCCAGTGTTTAAATCATCTGGAACTCCCAGCCATTCTAGTGGCCTCAATGCTGAAAGGAAGGGAAGGTCCAAAATGGCCATGTATCTTGGCAGTTTGACAGAGGAAGAGCCAGTTTGCTAGATCCCAACAGCTCTAAAAGCCAAAGAATTACTTTATCCACTGTTTGTTTCTGATTTGCTGAGCACTCTGGCTTCTGCGTGACAAGGCTAAATTATAGGTGCTGCCATCAAAGTACTCTGATCTCACTAGGAGCTCGACTTGCATAGCTGCCATTTTATCCATCTCACCCATCAGCTGTGCAGTGACAGTAATCTCCAGAAAACTGATGCCTGCAGTGCTGGAATCAGGGGCAGGAGACATGAAGGTGTGGACATTCTCAAAGAAACAGGGCATTTGGCTTTCAGTTCCACCAATCTAATTAAAAGAGTTTTTTGCCTTAGCTTCTGTAGGATTCCTCCTCTTGCTTCTTTTGCCGGGTACCATGAGGGATATAAGAAAGCAAAAGTGATAAATAAATAGGGTTTTGTATTATTATTATGAATCTTAGAAATGCTGAAGAAAAAAAGGAAGTCATTGAAATAAAGGAAGTTCATACCAGGGGTAGGTCCTGTAAAAGCAAAGCTGAAAAGAAATTCTCCTTGGCAAGGCTAGGAAGGGACTACAGGCGTAGCAAGAAGGCAGATATTTTTTAGTGATATGATATCATACATCCTTGCATCTCCAGAGTGGTGACTAAAATACAACCCATTCTCCTTGATTTCTCCAGAAAATCCAAAAGACCTCCCAGAGAAAATGGAAACCAATTTGTTACTGAATTACTACTAAGAAGGTTTTCCCAGCCCAAAGTCCATAGAATTACAGTGATGGACATTCTGATTCTGTGCTTATTTACAAAAGAGTAAATCATTTGCAAAGAACAGCTTTAAGTTTAAAGACATGTTTTGTTTTTATTAACACAACTCAGTGCATAAAGTCTGCTTGCTCTAGAAATTCTAGTTGTTACTGTAGGTATTGAAGTCTTATTGTTCTGTAGTACAAGTGGATTGTATAGCTGACTAATAAAAAATAGTGGTTGGCTAAAGCAAAGCAGCTTCATTTATATACCGCTTCATATCGCGCTATGGGATGTCTAAGCGGTTTACAACTGTGAGCTGATTGCCCCCCAACAAGCTGGGTACTCGTTTTAGCGACCTCGGAAGGATGCAGGCCTGAGTCGAGCCTCAGCCCTGGCTGGTATTGAACTCGCAACCTTGTGGTTTATGAGTGAGTGGCTGCAGTACAGGCATTTAACCACTGCACCACCAGGACTACTCAGCTTTGGCACAATTTGTTAACTCCGTTCTGATAACCTGGTCCCAAACTTTAAACTTTAAACAAAGCTCTAAACAGTTAAGCTTACACCTTACATTGGGCCCAGAGACAAATAGATAGCCAATGTAACTTCTACAGTAATTGATGATGTAACTAGTACAGAATAGATAAACCTTCCAGAGGCATTCTAGCAGCTATACTCTGTACAAACTGAAATTTCAAAAACATGTTTACAGCCATTTGCTTTAAATATTATACATGACTCATTTGTTTAACCTCAATGTCTGAAGCATTTTTGTTTCAGCAAATGGAAGACATGAAAGGGGAAGATGTCAAGAAACTCATTTTACAGAAACAAGTTTCCAAGCAGAGATCAGCCAAAGCCAGAAAATCCAATTCTCTACAGTCCACAATATAACCAAGCCATTATTTTGCAAACCATACAATACTACCACAGCAAAACATGAAAAGAAGTCCTACAGTGGCCTCACCTTACTGACACCCAACTCACTGATGTATTTCCACACTTCATGAGAGGATGCAAATGAACTGTTTCTCTGTATCATAGGGTTCTGCTTGCTATCTCGAGCTGCTTCAGCCTACAGGATAAAATTAATGAAAAGGTAAAATAAAACAGGCATGAAAGAAACATTTGTAAAACCATATATATTTGTAATTTATGGTAATCTGTTGAAGTGTTATCCCAAAATGTTTTAACCAAAAGTTCTACATCATCAAGTGAACTAAAGCTACAATATTAATTCCTGAAGTATGACCTACTGAACTCTGGACAGCTTCTGAGTGACATTATTATGACTACAATGCAATTACAAATTACATGATGTCTTCCCCAACACTTTTTCCTTTAAAATGAATGTTGTAAACGACACTTTAAAAGCTGTATTTAATTCGTTATTCTGAACTAGCAATATTTAGCATTTATTTCTCTTTAGTTATTACTTTTAATATCCCACTTTTCCTCACATTTGAAGACAATGTGCACTTTTGTCTCACAAGTCAGTGGGGTAGTCAAATTGAGAAACACCTACCTGGTCTAAGGTTACACAACAAGTCTCAGTCCAACACTTCAACTACGGTAAAAGAATGTCCATTACACAAGTGTAGGAGAATAGGTAATAAGACCTTACATATTTGATGTGTACAAGCTACAGCAACTAAGCTATCCTCACATCAGGGGTTGCAAACAGATTTCATATCTACTGTAAAAGTGTCACTAAGTATGGTACTTAACTTTTGTCCAGAAGGGTGAAGGGCTTCAATTTGCTCACACAGAACAGAGTAAAAAAGAGCATTTGCACACTTCACTGAAACGGAACTACAGCTCCTCCTTGGCAATGGAGACTCCAGTGATGGGGCCAGGTGTCCCTTCCTCATCAACTGCTGGACTTGTTTCCTTTATTGCTAAACCATTTTTGGCAGCCCCCCCCCCATACAGTTATATGGAAAGGTTAAAATAAATGGCTACAATATATGGCTGCAATCTAAAGACTGTCTTAAAAAATTATCCCTACAGAATTTCCCCCAAGGAGCTGTGCCTGTCCGTTTCTCAGCTCATTCAACCTGGCAGCCAATAAATACTGTATAAGATGGTGGAAATCCTCCCAAAGCAAAGAATCACACACAAAACAAGAGCAGAGATTACTTACTTACCTTGGTCTGTAGAAATTTACAACACTGCTGGTTTAGCACCTCTACAAATTCAGATTCAAAGTCCTGGTCACTGTACCAAGCTCCTCCTGTCACAGAACGATCAGGCTGGAGGTTGTATAACATATACACTTTCTTCTTGGAAGCCTATTGAATGAATGGTATATATTCTGAGGATTGGTTCATTACACCTTGGTATAGTATGTGAAGAGTTACTATGGACACCAGAGCAATATCTATGTTAGGGATGTAGTCATCTCTAAGTACTAAGTGCTCACTTTCATTTGATAACTTTTTATAGCATCTACTAATGCTACATTTTAACTAGTATATTATGCTTATACTCTACATTTTATTGTTTCATAATTTATCTTATTAAGCATCTTGCAGTTCTGTCTCTAAATGTAGTAACAGCTTAATAATTAATAATCAATTATCAACAGTTCTCTCATGAATGATGATACTGGCTTTTGCTGTGGTATGGTCCATTTTAATAAGGGTGGGCATTTGGCAAATTAGATCAAGGTATTAAGGCTAGCTGGATATTGATGTCTGAATGCATGCATTCTCCTTGTCCCCATGAAAATGTCATCCATGCAGTGGGTGTCTCATTCATGACAGCTGTGGTGATATGCAACAGTAAGTGGCTTTCAAGGGGACACCTTTGACAGGTTTGTTGGGCCTCAGGCACTGCATGAATTAACTAACACATTCTAACAGATGGAGGATGAGAGGGGGTCTGTGATTTACATTAGTAATTCCACTGAGCAGCATATTCAGTTATTCCCTTTTTTCAGACTGTGCATATCTAAAACTCACCAATCCCTTCTTTCTAGGAGACAGGCTGATTTTAAAAGAAGTAGATTCTTATGAATATCTATGTAAATGACACATGCTCTGTTGTCAGGTCTAATAAACAGGACATGGCTTGATTAATAATTCTTTGCTTTTATGGCCCTACTGCCTCCACATTCAAATGTTTAAGCCTGCAGTACCTCTGGTATGTTGCACACTGTTGTTGTTTTTTGTTTTTTGTTGTTTTTTATTTTGTAAATATATATTTTATTAACATATACTATTCAAACATATCTATAAAGTTGACACACCAATTTCTTTTTCAATAATTATATACAAATATTTACAATTGACTTCCAAAGTATCTCCAGTTTGTACTCAACCTTAGTTCAATGTTCACTCATTGTCTTCATATATATGCAATTTTAAATATTGAATCCACTGTGTGTTATAACAATAGCTTTAATTATCTTGATCTTTAATAGTCACTTTTCACCTATTATTTAGTCAGTTTACTAATTTAGGGTAACCCATCAGTCTATATCTCTATTCAATTAAATTTTCTCTTTTACAGTATTGCAGTATCGGAGTTCAGTCTTGTTCGGTACTCTATACATTTCGTTTATTCAGTCTAGCTGTGAGTATATCCATACTCATCATTTCGATAAGCCTTTTAAACCACTTGCTGGCTGAGGGCAGTATGTTGCACACTGTTAGGATTCTAGCTGTGGAGTGAAATGAATTCAGATTGCTATCAGTTATGAAAATGGAAACATTGTGGGGTTTTTAGAATGACTATAGGAAATTTTTACTGGGAGATGGTCCCAAAAGGTGTCAAATCCCAGAAATTACATTTCCCACCAATCCTGAATTTTACCTACTTTTCATGATATGTATCATGCATATAGATGCAGAGAAAAGGTGATGGAGAACAATTCTAAATATGACTTCAGGAGCAAGGTTTCTCTTTCTGCAAATACCTACAACTGAGGACTGGATAGTTAAACTGATGCATATGAGAGAGTTAGACAGGTCCAAATCACACTGCAGAAATCATCCAGTTTGAGACCACTTTAACTGCCCTCACTCAATGCTAGGGATTCCAGGGAATTGTAGTTTATTGTAGCACCAGAGCTCTCTGACAGAAAAGGCTAAATGTGTCATCAAACTACAGTTCCCAGAATTCCCTAGCATTGAGTCAGAACAGTTAAAATGGTTTCAAACTGGATTATTATGTGTTGGACCACAGTCTTTCTCAAAGAATCAATGGAAATACACTGGATGATAGAAGACTGGAATCTGGTTGCAAATATTGGAGAAAGAAATGGAAAACAGGCTGATTATAGTAAGAAGTAAAAAATTATAGGCTATATAAAGAAGCAAACAACGTAGAACTGAAATACATATTGAGATTAAGATGAAGAAACTTCTTACTCAAATTTGGAAAAGAAAGACATAGACTAATGAATTAGAGAAATAAAGAGTATATGAGAAAAGAAGAAGACTAAGAAATGACAGAGAGATCATGAATATATTAACTTACTAGGTTTTTATATATTCAAAATATGATTATCTTAGGCTTAAAAAATTCAGTTTTTGCTGCAAATAAAGTTATGTACATAATTTCAAACTTTGTTAAAGCAGAAGCAGGCATATGTTGCATTAAATTTTATACATGTTGTATATGTAAGATTTGAATGGAATATGTAAAATGAATTATTTTTTAATAATGAAAAAGAAGAGCGAACATTCCTGTGCTCCTGATGAATAAGAAGCAGACACAGCAATTCAAAATTACTACTTACTCACCGCAACAGATTTCACTGCTTTAATAAGTTTCTTGCTTTCCAAATTCTTCAAGATTTTGTTGATTTCAGTTAAAGGAAGATTGCTTTTATATCTAATATCCCTGCTCCAAATACCTGTGGTTTAAAAGGAATAAAATTAATCCAGCTAAATATGAGCATGATACACTGTGGTTACATGCATGTAACTTCTGGATTGTGATGCTTCACCCCAGTCTAACATGTTCCTTTTCCTCTAGTGTTACATTCCAGAAAGTGTTGAAAGCCACTGGCTATACCGGCTAGGGATTATTAGAAACATAGCAAATGAAGATCACATACTCCTCACCACAGCTCTAGTTTTTAAAAAAGAACTAAAGAAAAACCCCATTCCAATATAGTCAAGCAGAGGCTGCCAATACAGACACATGTAAGACACATATGAGAATATTCAGTGAAGTGTTTCTGCCTTATTGACAGAAGGGTTGTGAACAGATTTGCTCCTCACACTAACTAAGGGGTGGAACAGACTGTCCCTTTGTGCCGGCTGCCCCAAAGCCAGCATCATGCTGCCTGCCCAGTCACATGGGGGTGGCTTTGCAGTGCAGTGCTCCGGCAGTGTGGCGTTTAGCCACCACACGAGTGCTGCAAAGCCGCGGCAGTAACAGAAAAAGCCAGGTTGGGGCTGTGGCGTGTGGTTGCCGCGGCCCCAACCTAGCATTCAAAGGGGTGGTGTCAAGCTGCCATTCCGGGCGATCTGTTTCACCCCCAAAGTTACAGTAGACTGTTTTTAGCAACACAACCAACAGGAGAACTCTGTGTTAAGAACATACCTTCAGAGCTTGTAGCAGGATTTGCTAGCTTTATTAAGTGTTTTTGGATTGGACTATTTATTTAATTTTACAAAGAAGTACATTAAACATATAAACAATCTGTCTCACTTTTTCCAGGACTTAAAAATAATCTTCTCAGATATAGGCAATCTGTTCACAGCAGAGTGAGTACTTTGGGAGAAAGCAGAGCACTGGTCCAGAGCTGATAGGAATAGACTTGGTTACATTGTGATCTACTTTTCAAGCAAAGCCCATTCTGTCAGCCACTGATTTACAATATCCAGTAAGAAACAAAGCTCTTGTTTCTGACTATTCCCCTAAGCAAATTAAGGTGAGTGCTCTACAAATGTGGACTAGCATCAATTCCAATACAAAATTTAAGGAGTAAGAGACCATAGGATCTCCTTTTTCAGTGCAGAGATGAATGAAAAGATTGAGAGATGAGATAAGAGTCCAAAACACATTGCAGAAATAATCCAGTTTGCAACCACTTTAACTGCCCTGGTTGAATGCTAGGGAATTCTGGGAACTGTAATTTGGTGACACATTTAGCCTTTTCTGTCAGAGAGTTTTAATAATAATAATAATAATAATAATAATAATATTTAAGATCTGTTAAAAACAATCAGGGCGGCTTACAACAGATGCCACAATAAACTACAATTCCCAGGGTTCCCTAGCACTAAGCAAGGACAGTTAAATCAATCTCATACTGGATTATTTCTGGGCTGTATTATGGGCCCTGGATTCACAGAATCAAATTAGTTGAAGCAAAGGCAACATGGATAACCTATCAACCTTTGACTTGAAATGAAGTTTTCTTCAAGAAGCATGACAATCAGACACCTTTCAAATCAAGAAAAAGCTTGGTTAAATATTAATTTATTGATAATATTCTGGCTACAACCAATTCTTATAATCCTCAAAAGCAACAAATTTGTTCTTACCTTTGTTTCCTGCATCTTCTATAATTTGATACACCAATTTCTCTTGATTGTCAGATCCCTTCATTTTACTGCAAGAGAACAAAATAAGAGATGAAAAGTGTAGGGTTTTTGAAGATCTAAGTGGATTTGATCAACATGGGGTTATATTCTAGATGTCAAAAATTATATTCTGTTGCTAAATTATAAACTTCCTGTCAAAAACACACAAGTAGCAATGGAAAAATATTACACAGACATAAGATCTTTGAGATAAATTTAACTAATTCTACTGCATTAAGAGGTTTTGTCAGGTTGTTTTTCAAGCTGCAGTATCATGGCTGTTACTTAAAAACTGATGGATACAATCGTAGCAGAACTTGTTTTAAAAAGCAAGTATGGATAATTCAGCTATAGAGTATTACCCAGCATTCTGAGATTCCTTTATTCTATAGAGGAGGCCAGTGCTGCTCCTGAGAAGATCCAGCTGTCCCTAAGAAAACATACATCATTTTAATGCATTATTTTAATATTTTGCCACATTCCAAAAATTTCATCTGAGGAAGTAATATGAAAGGCAGTCAGTTATACAATTAGATTCAGTTTGATACTGGCTATTTCCCTAGAATATTTATTTCAATTCTAAATGAGAATATTTATTTCAATTCCCTAGAATATTTATTTCAATTCTAAATGAGTTTTTTGCGGGGTTCCCCCTTGTTATTCTTCCTTTGATGCTACTGCGTGTATTAAAATGTTAAGGCATACACACACCAATTTGTAATGTGTGGATGCTTCTACAAATCAGGTATGGGAAACAGGCACATTTATCAGAGTCCAAATTAGCTGCGGTTCAGTAATAGTCCTGGGTTTGTGCTTGTTCAGAGCTTAGAAGTGACACATTACATTAGAGGGGTGGGGAAGGTCACAACACTGTCACATTTCAAAACAACATAATGAGTGGTCATTTCACTGATATAAGAAGCAACACCTTGTAGTTACTTTCAAAAGTTACGGTAGTTTAATTTTTTAGAAACATTTTGACAATATTTTTAATAAGAGTTTATACAATTCTTTTATTAATCTTACATTTTTTCTTTCAAAAAAGTTACAGAAAAATAACAAAAAAAAGAAGTAATGTAACAGGTTATCCTTGCAACACTGTAATGAGTAAGGTTAAAAGATGACTCTTCAAAAACTGTAATGAGGAATGGGAAAGAATTACTTTTAAAAAGTAACTTTCCAAGCTCTGCTGTTGTCTGATACGTGAAAATTTCTAATGCACCAGAGTTTACATCAACCAGATATATAACTCAGTCTTAGGGCCTCTACTGACGGGCCCAAAGGGCCAGCCTGGAGGCAGAGATGGGGAGGGGCAGCGGCACGCCAGGTACCCCAACCCCATGCCGGCGACATCACAACATCCTTCCGGCATAGCGCTGCGCCAGAAGGGGCGCTAAAGAGCTGCACACCGGCTCTTAGGGCGCCCTTTTGCCGGCTCTGAAAAGAGCGGCATTTTGCCACTCTTTTCCAGGCCGGCAAAAGGGAGGATTGGGACCGAGGCGTCCGGCAGCCTCAGCCCCGATCCTCCACTTCCCGGGGCGGCCCAGGGCTGCCTTTCTGCATCCCCCCCCTTAGTCAAAGTAGCAATAGCAAGTAAACACACACACAAAACTCTAAGGCATAATTGATTTATACAAAGTATTTAAAATATTGATGTCCTGCCTTTCCTTCAAAGTGGTGATCCAAAAGTATAATATAAAGTAAAACCAATCCTGAAAGAGAATAATTGTTTTAGCTGTGCTTAAAGGTAATGTAGTCAACATCCTAGCATTCTCCTTTGAATAAGTAGTCACAGGATAGTACCAGCAGTTGTTTCAGCAGGCTACATACCAGAACTGTTACTTTCAAAGAAGACATCACAGACAATTTTCAGATTACTGCTGCTAAACCACTGTTTTTATCCAACATTTACAGGAAATATTTTCATAGAACAAATTCATCTTTTACCATAGAGAGCAGCCTATTAATGGCCATGGCTCGTTGCTGAGCTTCCATGTGGGGCATGTCATTCTGAATCACCTGGTCTGTGATGCCATGCGGAAACTGATGGCATAGCTCAATGATCCTAGGCAAAGTAGAAATAGCAAGTTAAAAAAAATCACCACTCACAAAATTCACAAATGCAAAATTCAAAGATTTATATCCCACCTTTCTTTAAAAGTGGTGGCCAACAGTAAGTATAATTTAAATACAAGAAAAATTATCATCAACAAGAACCACAATCAAGAAAACAGCAGCAGAAAAGCAATGTGAAATTACGACTGTAAAAGCACTAAAACTAAAAACATGCTACAGACGAGTCAAATAGTCTATTTGATAATTCTATCAAATTTCTACACCCCCAAAATTTACACACACACACACAAAGGAAGCTTTCTGTTTTGAATGTCTGTCTAAAAAGGAAGGTTTTCACCTGTCAGGAGGAACGGCATCAAAGAAGGGGCCATTCTGGTCTCCTTGGGAAGAGAGTTCCAGAGTCTAGGGCCAGCCATGGAAAAGGCCCTCTTCTCTCATGTCCCACCAACCGTGCTTGTGATGGTGGTGGGATGGAGAGAGGGTCTCCTCTGAGGATCTCAGAGCCCTGGCCGGCTCATAGAGGAAGATACAGTCTGCCAGATATCGTGGACCTGAGCCATATAGGGCTTTAAAGGTCATCACCAGCACTTTGAATTGTGCCTGGAAACAAACTGGCAGCCAGTGGAGCTGTTTCAAGAGGAGCGTTGAATGATCTCTGTAACCTGCCCCTGTTAGCATCCTGGCTGCAGCTCTTTGGACCAGCTGAAGTTTCCAAACACTCTTCAAAGGCAGCCCCAGGTAGAGCCCATTACAGTAGGCCAAATGGGATGTAACCAAGGCATGTACCACTGAGGCCAGATCCAGCATCTCAAGGAACAGGCACAGTTGGCACACAAGTTTTAAATGTGCAAAATCACTGCAGAGACCTGGGCCTCCAGGTTCAAAGCTGAATCCAGGAGTACTCCCAAACTGCGAACCTGTGTCTTTGGGGGAGTGTAACCCCGTCTAACACAAGCTGAATCCTTATTCCCTGATCTGGCTTCTGACTGACCTGGAGCACCTCTGTTTTATCTGGATTAAGTTTCAATTTGTTGGCCCTCATCCAGTCCATTCCTGATGACAGACACTGGTTTAGGACCAGGACAGCCTCCTTGGATTGAGGTGGAAAGGAGTAGTAGAGTTCAGAGTCATCTGGAGACAACAGCTCAACTCACAGCTTGGCTCTGAAACCTACTGGGTAACTTTGGCAAGTCACACTCTCTCAGCCTCAGAGAGTAGCCATGGCAAACCTCCCCTGAACAAACCTTGCCAAGGAATCCCCAATAAGAGGGTGGCCTTAGGGTATCCATAAGTCAGAAACGACTTGAAAGCCCACAACAATAACAAAGATGAAAATTGTTTCGTTTGTCCAGACTGTAAAGGTTGTTGTTGTTTTCTGTGTTTTTAAAAAGAGGTAAGCTTGGCTGTTATAGTTTGCCATATTCATTGCATTTGGGGGCCTATTACAGTACAATATAAGCTCCTCCAAGAGTTTGGGATAAAGAGGAACTGAGGCTGCATCCACAGTGGAGAATTAACCCGGTTTGGCACCGCTTTAACTGCCCTGGCTCAAGGCTATGGCATTGTGGGAAATGGAGCTTGTTGTGGGGCCCACAACAAGCTCCAATTCCCACAATGCCATAGCCTTGAGCCAGAAAGAGTGTAAACGGTACCAAACCGGGTTATTTCTCCAGTGTGGATGCAACCTAAATGCCTTTTCACCCTCCGTCTGGGTAACAAGGCTTCGTCGCAACCCAGGACTCCCTTTCCACCCCGCTTTTCCCAAGAGCGGCACCTGTTCTCGATCTCCAGGGGCTCGGGGCCCTTCGCCTCCGCCATAACAGAAATCTCTCGCGCAGCCGGCGGAGCAAACGGCTACTCAGGCGCGCGGCGATGACGTCACCAGGGTGCGCCCGGGGAGAGCTGCGAGAGGCGGTTGCCGTGGAGACAGAGTCAGGCCGGCAGTCTCTGGGTGGTTCTTGCTGGTCGCCTCGCGTGGCTCTCTCCGGGCAACGAAGGCGGCGGAAGGTGACACTGTCCTGCGTGGGTCGGAGAAAAGGAAGGATGGGTACAGGGAGAACGAGCCTCAACAAGAGGGGAAGGCCAGGGGTCCTTCAGGAGAGAGTGTTTCCCTGTCAAGCGAGAGGCTGCTGGGACGGGGACCAACTAAAACTAATGACAGTACTTGCCCATAGGGAAACCATACTTGACCATTGAGAATCATTGGGGAATATTTGCCCATAGAGATTCTCTATGGGCAAGTATTCCCCAGTGGTTCTCTATGGGCAAGTCTGGTTCCCCTGTGGGCAAGTCTGGTTCCCCTGTGGGCAAGTCTGGTTCTCCTATGGGCAAGTACTGTCATATTCTAGTGCGGGGTAGGCAACCTTTCCCCTTTAAGGGCCGAGGGACTTCAGCTCCCAGAAGCCTCAGCCATGTTAGCCAATAGTCCTATGTTGGCCAATAGCTCCTGGGATTCTGGGAGCTGAAGTCCCTCGGCCCTTAAAGGGGAAAGGTTGCCTACCCCTGGTGTAGTGCGTCCCACGGGGGGGGGGGTCTCCTGAGTCATGTGGGATTTTCCTGAGGAAACAGCTACTGAGCAGCGGGGGGGGGGTGTTCGGGTCACACTGTCTCAGAGGCCCTCCCGCCAAACTATCTGCCAAGGCCCTAGCCTTGGAGGGAGAGAAGGACTGGCAGTATCTGCTGGGCTTGGTCCCCTTCCCCATTGCTTTTCCCTTCTCCTTTTGGGGCATCTCTCTTTTAGATTGTAAGCCTGAGGCCAGGGAACTGTCTGATCAACAATTTCTAAGAGCATTTCTAAGAAGCGTGGGATAAATACAGTTAACAGTAATAACAACAACAACAAGAACAGCAGTGGCACCATAGCTAACGCTTGTTAGTACTATGCAGTAGAAATTATGGTAACCCCCTTTTGAATATCCTTTAGCATGAAAACCCTATAATGAAATCACCATAACCCTATAACAGTCTAAAATGAAACAAGAGATAAATGCCCAGCTTGGATGGCACTCAGTGAGCTACTGGGGTACTCAAGCCAAAAAGACACTCAGCTGTTGATGCGCTCACATATTATAGGAATTTGGAATGTGAAAAGCATGAATTGGGGATGCTAGACATTGCCCAAGGTTACTCAGTGGGTTTCGTGGCCGAGCTGAGAATTGAACTAGAAATAGTTGTCCGAAACTCTTAGCAGTACCCATATTGGCTCAAGCAGAGTGAAATGCAGACTGTGGTAACAGTACTTATAGCACTGGACTACAGTTCTGGAGACTAGGGTTCAATTTCCAGCACCAAAAGTCTGTGTTCCTCCAGCCTTCTTTCACCATTGTCCCATTGCTGATGCTAGTCTGAGGATGAGATGGAAAGAGGGGAGCTGGGCAGGCTTGAGAAGACTATAGAAAGGAGCTTCACTGTCAGAGGCTTTGTCAATTGAAATATGTCTATACTTATGTCATAGAATCCTAAAGTTGGAAGAGACCCCAAGGTCCATCCAGTCCAACTCCCTGCCATGCAGGAAGACACAGTCAACCACTCCCGACAGATGGCTCAGTTTTAAAACCTCCAAAACAGTTTTTGTCATTCTCATTGTGTGACTGTTTCACTGATTGAGGAGTTTCATTTTAATTCTTCAACCTCACACACAGAAAACTATTCAAAGCAATTAGTAAAACCTTCACATTTGGAGGAAGTCTATCCTGCTTTTGACAAAACACCAGAGAGGAAAGACTGATGCTTTCCTCTGCGCTGCCTTTGGCCATGGCCCCATCCTTGATCTCCTTCAGTAGGCAGGTCAACATTTTTGTGCTGGCAGGCTTTTTGACAAACTGACTAGGGTTGTACTTTCAATGCTGTGTGGTTTTTAAGGGTTATATACTATACAGTCTTTTAATATATTTTAATCTTTTTAATGTTTAATTTTTTAACTTCATAAATTGTTTCATTGTTTTTTAAATCTTCTATTTATACTTTTGTTCAAGCACTTGTATTTTTAATGGTATTATTTAAAATATGTAAGCTGCCTTGAGTCCCAGTATTAGGAGAAAGGAAATACATAAATTCATCCATCCATCCATCCATCATGGGAGAAGCACAGTGCTGTGGATTAGAGTGGTTCGGCTGTGCTCAAGAATCTTTCTTTAATCTCCTGCCTCTTAGAGACTCCTAGGCAGGCAGATGTCTGGGCTGCTCCTTTAAAACACCTACCTGGCTGACAAGGTGAAAGATGTGTATATGTGCACAGTGTGGGCTCTTTGCTTGCAACTTCTTTATAATTTGTGGTAAGGCACAGTCTTCCTGGGCAGCCTATGCAGAAAGAAAGAGGCAGAGTGGAGGAGGGGAGCTTACCATGGTGCACAAAAAATACTATTTGTTATTGATCATTTTTAAGAGAAGACAGCAAGAACATCAAGGTTGCAAACCTGCAAGCCATTCTCCAGTCTCTTTAGAATGATGAAGGAAGAAGAGAGAAACTGAGCATTATTTTAATGAACAGCTGGACCTATTTTGTGCAACAGGAAACAGGATTCTGTGCAACTGGCAATATGGACCTTAATCAAGAACAAGGTTATTTCTTAAGTAGATGAGGACAAAAGATAAAGAAATATAAAATTAAAATATTGCTGTTACCTTTCTGTCTTCAGAGCCTTATGTCAGTACAGGCATACCTCAGTTAACAAAGCCTCTGTCAAAGCCGCACCTTTCTACAAGGCCTTTTAATGCCTACACAACCCTCCTTTTCCTCCCTGTCTTCTGTCTAGTTGGAAGTTTTAGCAACATTGGCTAACAAAGAAGCTTGGCCACCAAAAAACAAATCATTAGAAAAGTGGAGGCTGGTGAAAGAAAGGATCATCCCTGGATGCATTTTGGGAGAAGTCTTCAAGTGGCTTTATAGAACTCAGACAAGGCTTACCTGGTCTGGTTGTTTATTTCACATGCACATGTGGTTAGTAGGGACTGAAACATTTGCAGATATATGCTGAACCACATTTTTTGTGTTCTTGATTTGACGATGATAGATACAGGCCTTGAAAATGGATTCTTAGGGCAAGTGGACCTTGTATAATGTGTTGGAGTTTTGTGTAACTGTTGTTTAACTAGTTTGTATTTTTAACTTATTTTAATTTTTGATGGTTTAACTGCTTTTTAACACTGTGGATTTTTAAACTATAGAGCACATCCAGACTGATTAGAAAGTCTCAGATGTTGTTCCTGTTCTTTACAGTTTTATTTTGGAGATCCATATACCGGTATGTTTTGTATCTCAGACTATTTTCTGTTAGCAGCTGGTAGGATCAGAGAGATTGTTAACCCAATATAAAATTAGAAACGAAACAAAATCTGAGACTTTTCATCAGTTTGGATGTGCATGTTTTAACTGTCATGAGGTGTCTTGAATCCCAAACTGGGGAAAACGCAGGATATTAATAATGGGCACATCTAAACTGCAAAATTCCTGATCTTCTCACTTGGGGTTCATCTTTATATGTTTCTTCTTCCCATGTGTCATTCATCCTTTCACATTTTTATATAGATTTCCTGTGTATTGTTTCCATGGTCTTTTTATTTCATCATGGTCATGTATTATGTTCCTCTTCTGATCGTAAAGCAACCCCACCTTTGGTTTAAATTTCCCTTTGAATTCCCGGATCTTAAGGAAGAGGTCTCTTGCTCTTCCTTTTTTGTTGTTGACTTCTATTTCTCTGCATCAATTGATGTAGTAATTGTCTTTATCCTTGCACACTAATTGTTGAACAGTAGCATTCATGGTTCTGATTCTGTTCCTCTTTACCTTTTCTTTTACTTTTTGTCTTTCTTTTATTGCTTGACGTGTTTCATCTGTCATCCATTGTTTCTTCTCTTTATTTATGGCCACACATATCCTCTTTCTGCACTCCTCTATGACTATGTCCCTGGCTTTATAGTTCTTTTGGTTCATTAGGCTTAATAGTGCTAATCTATTTCTCACTTTTTTTAAAAAAAATTTGTTGGAATGTTCATCAGATCATATTTGGGTATGATGATTGATTTTGTGTTCTTCAGCTTTATTCTAATTTTGGACATTAGTAGTTTGTGATTGGTTCTGCAGTCTATGTCTGGTCTTGTTTTTGCTGTGAGAATAGAGCAGGGGTAGGCAACCTTTCCCCTTTAAGGGCCGAGGGACTTCAGCTCCCACAATCCCAGGAGCTATTGGCCAACATGGGACTATTGGCCAACATGGCTGAGGCTTCTGGGAGCTGAAGTCCCTCGGCCCTTAAAGGGGAAAGGTTGCCTACCCCTGGAATAGAGCTTCTCCATTTTCGGTTATCTATTATGTTATAGAATCATAGCATCATAGAGCTGGAAGAGACCTCAAGTAATCTGTTTGGTTTTCGTCTTGTCCATGTGTACAGTCTGCTCTCTGGCTGTATAAAGGTGGTATTTGCAATGAATAGATTGTTGGCCTCGCAAAACTCTTTATCACTTGCTGTCCTGCTTCATTTCTTGAACTGAGTACAAGTTTCCCTAGTATATTCTATTCTGCTTCCTGCTTTGGTGTTCCAGTCACCTATGATTGGCAAGAAATCCTATTTTGGTGTGTTGTGTTTCTTCTTGGACTCTATTGTAGAATCTCTCAGTTTCTTCTTCTTCCTCCTCTGTTTGTCTCATATACTTGGATTATGGTGATGTTTACTGATTTTCCTTGAAGACTTTTTTTTTTATCTTGCTATGTTTTTCCTCACTATTAGTGCTACTCTATTTCCTCCCCTCTTTCCGTTTCCTGAGTAGAACACAGTTTAGTTATCCGATTGGAAACTTCCCATTCTTGTTCATTTTAACTCAAGCAGAGACACCCTGACATTAAAAACAGCCTGCTCCCTCATGCATTCATTCATGTGCTTTTATTATTAAAGATATTCACTGAAGAATTCTTAGCAGTAACCTTAATCCATATGCAGGCTGGTATGTAGAGGTATTGTCCTTTAAAGTAAGGGGGAGTGATTTTCTAAGTCCGTAGACCACATTTACTTTTAGGGAAGTTCTTGAGTGCCATGTTTGAGTGTTGGGTGGAGTCAAAGGCAAAAGGCCAGAAGCACTAGCCTTGTGTGTGTGTAGCTGCGATGAATAATTTTTAAAAAACAGGCATGAGGTTTTCTGGTGTACAAATGCAAAACTACCTACTTATTTTTATTCAAGAAGTCTCACTGATGTCACTGACACTTACTCTCAGATAAGCATGTGCAGGATTGCAACCTAAATATTTTTCTTCAAGTGGATTTACTTATTTTCTTTCTGTACTATTTTTATTCCTCCTTTTTTAAAAAAAATCTGTAGGGAAAAATGACTGCTGGCTCCATCTTAGCGCCTCAAGTTATACCACTTCGAATCTCAACATCGGGCAAAGCTAAACATGAAATAGATACAAATACACTTGTAGAAATTAAATCAGGTACATGCTATAAATATTTCATTTATTTGATGTGTGTGTGTGTATAAAACTTAATGTTCATTTTTATTAATTCTTGGGTTGTCAGTGCTTTGTCTTTAAAATATATATCAATTTAATTGGAAAATGATTTGATGCAACATTTTGTTGTTGCTGCTGTGTACCTTTATCATGAAGTTTTCTTGGCAAGATTTGTTCAGAGTTTGCCATTACCTTCCTCTGAGGCTGAGAGCATGTGACTTGCCCAAGGTCACCAAGTGTGTTTCATGGCCAAGTGGGGAATCAAACCCTGGTCTCCAAAGTCTCAGTCCAGCACTCAAATCATTACACCACACTGGCTCCCAATACAAGATTTACTGCTGTAAAAAGAAACACCTGAAATTTGTTGAAAAACACTATTCAGACTTTCTCATATCTATATATCTATATATCTATATATCTATATATATATATATATATATACACAAACAGACAAACAACCAAAAATCCAGTAAAAATAAATTATACATATGAAACTAATTAAAGCAAACTTTTAAAACACATTCAGTCAAAACATTTAAAACACATACCATAGTTATATACATAAATGTGTTTAACTTTACATAATTAAAATATTTAAAAGTCTGACACATGCATTTAAACCCCTGATTTTAACAGGCTCATACTTCTGCAGGTCTCCTGAAGGCATGGCTATGGGGTTGTCTACAATGACAAATAAATAAATAAATAAACAGCTTCATCTCACAATTTCCTGATCTGTGGTGACCCTATTAGTGTCACACCTACTTAAAATAAACCAGACCCAAGTTGTACTGACTGCCACACATTTCCCATTCCCATTCCCAAATTCAAATTGGTACCAAAAGGATGCAAGGGGTTTTTTTCCTCCCCAGCATGACAAAACCTTATTTCTTACCAGTCAGTCTTGTCAGTTTGCACTCCAGTTGGTTTCCTCCCCCATCCAATTCTGTTTCCCCATTTGTGTCCCAGAGAGCGATGATGGTTAAGGATGGGAAGTCTAAATGTCTCCTTCCCTCCACTGACTATCTTTCGATTTATTTTTTAAAATGTGTTTTTTAATGTCTCTTGATACACATACATATTGAGAAGATGGAAGCTGCCCATCTCCTTTGCTGTGATTGCCACTAATGGAGCATTTCACCTTAGTTGCTGCCATCCTCTCCACAGCATAGCTGTGCTGTTGATATTGCTCTGAAGTCAAGCAACAATGAGAGGGTTGCCTGATCTGTCATGGCTAGGCTTGGATGGGGAGGGGGTGGCAGAAACCAGGATAAAGTGCTCCATTGCAAGCAATTACACCAAAGGAAATGGGCAGCTTTATTCCCCGTGGTGTATTGGAGCTAATGATAGATTGGACTACTCCCTCCTTCTTCCTCCCCCCACCTGAGGGAGCGAATGAGCAATGGAGTGCACATGCAGCCAGATATCCCAACCCCTGCAAATATGGAGAAACAACTGCATGTTAAAAAATAGTTTATAAAATACTAAATACACCTCCATTTCAGAAGCCTTGCTACCCTTCAGTTACTATGCCCTGAATGTGAAAAAATGGGGATATATATCAAGCTTGCCAGACTAGTCCTACCCTCCAATTAGCCCACCCACTCCAAATCCACCCTGATCCTGACACATATGTAAAACAAATCCAGTTATACCTAAAACAGCAGAGTAAAAAGTGAGTGTTTAAAATTTGTATTAATGCCTAAAAGAAACAATTTCACTGTGATATGGTGTGAGTTCTTTATTCCTACAGATCTGGAAACAAAGGGGGGTTGCAGACGGCCAGAAATAGTGCAAATTGAGTCCACTTTTAGGGTTAGGGTTAGTGCTAGGGAATCATGGGAATTGTATTTTTTTCTGAGACATTGAGCCTTCTCTGTCAAAGAGCTCTGGTGCCACAATAAATTACAGTTCCCATGATTCCCTAACCCTAAAAGTGGACTCAATTTGCACTATTTCTGGCAGTCTGCAACCCTCCAAAGTGAGTACTAATTTTGATACCTGTTACCCACAAGGCCATAAGTTTCAAGAACTAAATGGGGCAGGGGAACACTGCATGCTTCAGACACTGGCTTGTACCTCTGTCTCATATTTTGTCATAGGTGGCATGCCTGGTTTTGGATTAACAGGCCTCAGTCATTGTGAAACATTCAGTTTAATTTGACTAATTAGGTTATCTCACTCTCCTATGTCTATTACTTGACACGTTTTTGGAAATATCCTCTTGTCTTTTTTTAATGAACTTTAATGAGCACTGTCATAGCCTTCTGTTCTTGCTTTACTGTATCAAGAAAACAAATGCCTCTGAAAGCAGCATAAGTATAAAATCATTTAATACTTGGGGCAGGATAGCATAAGCCAAGGCTGTGCTGTCCTGCACCCATTGCTCACCAAGGTTAGCCCCAGGGTTGGCGGGGTGGGTGACAGGTATTCACATGCCCATCCTAGCACCGATCCAGGATTCGGGGCTGCTCCATACCTTTCTGCTGTGTGATCCATTTGAAAAGCCCCCGTCACCCCGTCTGACATGGAAACGTGAGGCCTGGCTGCACCCATGTGGCCAGGTACCTGGTTTCCACATCAGATGGGGTGGGTGACTCAGGGGCTTCTTGGATCTCACATCAGAAAAGTATGGAGCAAGGGCTCTCTGAACAGTCTGGTTTTGCCATGGAGTTTCTTAGAAACTGCAGAAAACCAGGGTTATTTTACCCTGGGGTCAGACCTGATCCTCTGGATCCATGTCTGCACAGGTAGGACTGGACTCGATCCTGCCATGAGTGTTTTGGTCTATGTCATCTAAACTAAATGATGCAAGTCTGGGGAAAAGCCAGGTCATTTGGCCCATGTGGACAACTGCTGAGACAGAGCACCATTCAGCCTTTCATGCTTAGTAGACTGCCAACAATAAGCAGCAACTTCTAAGTTGCTTTTTTTTCTTTAAGGACCATGGGAATGGAAAACAGGGCTTACAGTTAAGGCTACCTGCTATCTGGAAAGAAGGATTATCCTGCCCACATGAGAATGAGTTTTCATTCCTAAAAAATTTATAGGTTAGTCTGGAGGATGCCTCACGTAGAACATTGGCTGGCAATTCAGCTTGAGTGCAATATGCATCCTTTAGTGAAAAAAAAGATAAACTTTTCCTTTTTGTGGGTTGCCTTGCCTTTCACCTCTGCATTAGCCATTGCTATCCATCTGTGGTCAGTTTATCTGCCATCTAATGTAGTAGATGGAATTGCAGAAAGAGCCAAGGGTCACTCCTTCAGACCCAAAACTTTGTCATTCAGAAACCTTGTCTGGAGCTAAGAAAGAAAACCCCTTTTCTCCAAAATGGAAGGAGTCTTAATAGGAAATCCTAACCTTTCAATGAATTTCAAACATCTTACAGAGATTAACAGCTTTAATTTAGCTCTAAAAAGATACACAATACAGAAATACTCAAACGTTCTATATCATTAGTGATGTTATTATCTCCTAATTGGACAAGAATCCATATAGTTATTATGTCCCATCCCTCCGGCAAACCTACTATCTTCCCATTAAAGCCCCTGAAAAGGTATTCTTGGACATAGAAAGAAATCTGTCCTTCTGACTTAATTTTTCACACATTCATTAATTTTTTTAAAAAATAGAAGGATTGTGTTTTGTTTTGTTTTGTTTTGTTTTTCAGGAAAAGTTATAATGCCTTTTGGGAATGAAAGAACATATTGTTTTTTTTGTCTCTTTCAGATACTCCTGATGTTACAATCTATTATACTATTGATGGAACTAAGCCACAATTCTTTGAGAGACTTGGTTACAGAGATCATAATACATTTGTGTATAAGGAACCAATCACATTACCAGATGGGAAAATAACAGTAAAAGCTCTGGCAGTCACAAAGTAAGGGAACATCATAATGTAATTTAAGGCAGATAAAGTATAGTCTTTTCTTAGTATAAAACTTGAGCTAGTTTGCCACAAAAGTGAAAGGTGGGAATCAATATAGGCATTTAACTTTTACTGGTTTCTCATTTGATATATTTTGTAGTAGTCCACAAGTATTAGGTGAGCTTAGTAGATAACCATCATTTCTAGTAGCTAACTAATAATTCTTCTTACTTGTTGCTTTATCAAGGCTAGGTACATAGGCTTCTTTTTATGAGCAGAGAGGGTTTACACAGGAGGATTAGAGATGTGTGTAGTATCCACACTTGTAGTAATGGTTCCCTAAGATTTTGAGGCTTCATCAAATCAAAAACTGACCAGCCTCAGTCATTGTGAGAGACTCATTTTAGTGTACATAGTTGATTAGATCACTGAGATTTGCCTTTCTAATATAGCATTCGACAGAAGTCTACAATGTCAAGTGAGCTGAGTAGATAATCATTGTTTCTAGTATCTAACTCAGTGGTTCTTAACCTGGGTTCGATCGAACACCAGGGGTTCGGTGAGTCAGTCTCGTGGGTTCGGCGGGAGTCAAGACACACATCCGATTCATATGATTCGTGATGACACGCCCCGCTCGTCCATCATTGGCTGCAGGTGATAACCTGTATACATTTTATATTTATATGCCCCATCCAACCAAACCAGCTTGCCCTGCCTCCACCGACAGAAGTGGCCCTCTGATTGGCCATGTGGTGTGATTGACAGCGCGGCGGCCCACTCCCCTCACCGGATGCTGCTGACGGTCCGTCTGTATTGGTGGTAGAAGGGTTTGGTGAATGCGTAAGAATCGTAATAAGGGTTCGGTGAGTGCACATATGAAACTGGTGGGGGTCAGTACCTCCAACAAGGTTAAGAACCACTGATCTAACTACTATTTTTTCTTATTGTTGCTCTATCAATAAAAACTATATAGGCTTCTAATATGTGATGTGTATTCTCTGACTATCTAAGTCTTTATGGTATGTTTTTATTAGCACAATGAAGTTTCCATGTCAGCAGTACTGTACTGGAGTACTGTACAAAATCACTTAATTCTCAGATAGAGTTTCTTCCAAACTTCTGTGCTTAGAGGCCTGCCAAGTGCAAATAGCTTCAGACAGGAGGTTTTTGTTCAAGACTATGGCAGAAGGAGAAAGAGTGACATTTTTCCTCCCCATACAGATATAAATTCTACTCAGAATTCTATTTGGTTGCTTCTATGTAACAAAAATGTGCATATTAAATGAAATTAAGTCAAATCTAGTTTGTTCTTTAATCATGAATTATTATGAGCAAATTCAAACCATTTTATTCCACCACATTTATAAGGTTACATGATTCTTAGTAATAATTTTGACATGTTTTTTTATTAAATTTATGTCATTTTATTGTGCTTATTTTATTGATTGACTTTAGTATGATGTATTTTTTAATCTTGTTAGCCACAGCAAGGAGTCTTTGGGCAACTGAAAGACAGATTAAACTACTTAATAAATATTATGAAATATCATAAATATCACAGATATTTACCTATTATATTTTTACCAATATATAACACACTTGCACAGTTTGTGACCATGCAAGCAATATGGTACTGATACCCCCAAGTTCCAGCATTGTACCAGGCAGGCATCAAAGAACATGAAGTGTTTGGAGCTACTAGTGGGCTACTGGTTGTGGCCAGTAGACTGTTTCCTTCATGGGTTACAAATTTAACATGTCTTATCTAGGGCTTCTTGATTCTTGAATTACAGGGACTACCGAGAAAGTGCCATTGTAACAAAAATATTTGTAGTAACATACGCAACTTCAAACACCCACATAGCTGATGAAGATAATGAGAATTTGCTGAAAGATCTTTCGAGACAGGTGAGTTATAAAAATGATAAAGTTGATAGCAAAGTATTATGATAATTTTTAAATGTGAAGATCTTAAAACAAAAGATCTTTAAATTTTCTTCATTTTTGTTGTGAAGATCTACTACAGTTAATTTAGAAAAATATCAAGTAGTACTGAAATTTCATGCATTGAAATAGGCCATTAGAATTCTCATGTCTAAAGTTTATTGTCAGATATGTTTCTATATTTCTGCTACAAACCTGTACACAGCTCATATCAGCAGCAATGCACAGTAGGCCCTTCAGTGATTAAGGGCCTTTGCAGACTGCCAGAAATAGTGCACATTAAATTGAGGCACTGCCCTGGCTCAGTGCTAGGGAGTCATGGGAATTGTAATTTTTTCTGGGAAATTGAGCCTTCTCTGTCAGAGAGCTCTGGTGCCACAATAAATTACAGTTCCCATGATTCCCTAGCACTGAGCCAGGGCAGTGCCTCAATTTAATGTGCACTATTTCTGGCAGTCTGCAAAGGCCCTATGATTCCATGTTTTCAGTCTGGCTTGGGGCTACAGGAAAAGAAGATATCAAGCACCTGCAGAGATTTTGATGACCTCTCTTAACACATAATTGGTAGTCTCTATTAATCCAATTATAAGTGTATTGGTTTGAGGATCTACTAGGCCTATATGCATTTTTCATCAGGATGAAACAGAACTGCAAGCAGCTGCTTCTCAGTGATGAGTATTCTAGACTAATTTCACACATTCAGTCTGTTTGTTGAATCTTTCTGTGTAAGAATGAAAGCTTTGCTTGAGAAACAGAAACTTACTGATCTCTGACATGTTCTTCTTTCCTCCATTATTTCCTTGTTCTAATTTCTCGCTTGTTTTTATTGATGCTGGCTCCAGATTTATCACTTGTTTCTGTCTTGCACTTTGAATCTGACACCTGACCTGACTGGGCTAGACCCAGAATTCATGATTCTCAACTCCATCTTAGATTCTCAGGTTCATCTCAAAGTCTTTCCAACAGTTCGACTCTTACAATGTGGCTAATGGAGAAATAAAAACAGAAACTATTAACTGCATTCAGAGTAGAAAAATAGAATCAAGTCTGAAAAATGTCATTCATATGAATG
Source organism: Phrynosoma blainvillii (assembly GCA_026167975.1). Lineage (NCBI taxonomy): Eukaryota > Metazoa > Chordata > Lepidosauria > Squamata > Phrynosomatidae > Phrynosoma > Phrynosoma blainvillii. Next base: position 150,728,654 of record JANUYF010000004.1, read on the forward strand.
GAGGCATCTCACATATACAAGAAACAAAGACTGTATCTTCACAATTATTCAACTTTTGTTATAATACCAGATCTAGTGTCTGTTATCTCTTAAATCATCAGTTTCAGTCAGTTCATATAGAACACTAGATCTCTAAACCTTATGATATTCTGAAGGCTGTACCTTGCAGTATCATTGGTTTCCACATGGACCAAAACAAAGGGGTAACGGTCAGTAGGCTTGACAAGTTTTGTACACCTCACCTTAACATCACAGATCTTTGCCTGAGGGAGACAACACACCTCCCATGACATCTTGTCAAGCTCACAAACCACTGATTTTGTACCCCTCAGCAAGGAATCCCTGATTACCACTGCATGCCTCCTCCATGGCTTAGCAGCAAGCAGTCCCTATCCTGATTCTACTAATATCACCTGCACTTTTTCTGAGAACTGTCCCTACTGCTCTCCCTCATCATCCTTGTTAAGAGAGAGGGCTTCAAATTGGTTCTGTAGCTGTGTTCCCCATCCAAGACAGCACATTCCATTCTGTCCAGGAAATCTTGATCCCTAATATGCTGAAGTGTAGATACCTGGGCCTCCAGCTGCTGGACCTTCTTTTTCAACAGGGCTACCAACTTGCACTTGGTCCAGTTGACGTTCCCCACATCCATAGGCAAGAAGGCAAACATACCACAAGTGTTGCAAGTGACTGCAGTAGCTCCCTCACTTTCCATACTCAGAAGTCTTAAGGAGGCACTGAAACAGGACTATGAGTTTCCTCCACAAAAATCTGCCTATTAAATACCCTGTACTCAAGCAAATCTGAACTTTATAAAGAAAGGCACTTAAATTGGTCATAAAATCATGGAGGGGTTTTCATTCCAGTAGTACTGTCAAAGTCAGTACTAGCCACAGATGGCCTTGGCATTGTTTTCCCCATCTCAGAGGCATCCTGATTCAAGTATATGTGAGGAGCTGGGAAAGACTCCATTTAAGAAGCTGTCACAACTCAAGCTCTCATACAAGAGCATACATGTGTACATTGCTGCTACTGCCACCAAAACATGCAACTGCATCATGGCCAGAAAGAGGATGCTGCAGCTGACCAGCCTCTCTTCAGCAGCAGGGATGTTGATCATACATTAGTAATAGCTGTATATAGTGCTGCCAGTCTTCTCAGAGCTACCAAACCTTCCTTATGGGAGATGAAGCGAAGCAAATCTAAAAACAAGTGTTGTACTAATCATTAGTAGCCCTGTGATTTACTAGTTGGCTTTAATCACTATTGAAGTAAGTTATGAATATATTTTAAATTATACATTTTTCTGTTCGCAGGTAGATTCATTTCTCTAATAAAACTATGGCTCTGAAATCACAATAGAAGAAATCATTTCTGCAGAGTATATATGATACCTTTATTATACATTGATTAGATGAAATATTTCACTTGCTACTGATCAGGCATTGCATTTTATGCCAGCAGATGCAGGGTTATGTACACCTATATCGTAATTTTCCTTCCCATTACAAATACCCTGTTTTTACTCCAAACCCAAGCTGTTGTTAAAACATACTGGTGAGAAGATTTCTTAACAGAGGATATGCAAGAGGATGGAATTAGTATTCAGGGAGCATGCATCTGTGATAGATTTTTTTTTTTTTAATTTTTAGGAGGCAGAAAATGAATTATCTGATTTAAGTCTAAGAAAGAACAAAGTGAACAAGAAAAACAAACTCTGTTGCAGTGCTGTAGCAGAGGAATTACAAGGTAACTATATTTTAAACTAAATCTAAAATAGCTCTAAAATAATTACTAGTTAACATGATAAAATTATTTTAACTGATAGTGAAATACCTTCAGAAAATTCAGAAGGGCAGTAGTTCACTGTAGTTTCTTCATTCGATTTAGACTTCAAATATTATGCCTTGGGAACTTTATGATAATTGTCTAAACGTGTTCTCTTCTGTGTTTCCATGTATTGCTCTGGGATTAACCTTAGATATTGTCTTTTTAATTTATATCAATACAATACGATCATGGAAATTGGTTAGGCTGGAATCTGTCAGGCATGCACAATAAGGTGAGAACAGGAGACAGAGTCAGACAGGAGAACAATAAGCTGGAGATATGCCCTCAGTATTCCCACTCATACGTGAGATTGGAAAAGTTTAATCTGAACCTGGATTTAAGCATTTTAGAGGTTTATTTTAGAAAATGTATGGCTCCAACTGCATTGGGTTTTTTTTCCATAGTCTATAACTAACCTGGCTGTTCAGCAGTCCTCATTCTGCTTGAAATGTGGGACACGAATGCTGGGGTGAAATATAATGCTTAGCTGCAGGTAACAAATTGTCTCAGGCCAGTTGAGTATAAGTTTCCAATTTCCTATCTATTTTGTTGCCACACACACACGTTAAAATTTGCATCTTTTTGGAAATTCAGAGATGTTAAAAATTCAAGAATATTGCAGGCATAATGAAAATCTGTTATTTGTTCCTAAAACCATGTGGTTTTAAAATGCTTATTTCAATTAGAGTGCACCATCATTACATTGATGCTTCCTACCTGAAGTCTGTTTCTCAAAATAGTAATGGCTGTCACCAAAAGTGAACGGTGAATTTGTTAAACATAAATGGGAGAAGTAGAGCTGCTGCATCTGTGGATGCTGTTGTGTATATCTACATGAGGTTCTGTTACATGTTTATGCATGTAACACAGAGAGAAAGAGAGAGGGAGAGGAGCTGCTCACTTGCTTTGCAGTCTTTAGGATCATTTTCTTTTTGCCAAGATTTATTTGGTACTCTTTTGGCTCCACCAACAGTGCAGAAATAATCCAATTTTACACCACTTTAATTGCCATGACTCGATCCTACAGAATCCTGGCATTTGTAGTTTGGTGACGTATTCAGCCTGGCCTGTCAGAGAGTTCTGGTGCCTCATCAAACTACAAATCCCAGGATTCTGTAGGATACAGTCATGGCAGTTAAAGCGGTGTCATGCTGTAATAATTCTGCAGTGCTGATGCAGCCTCCTCCCCCCCCCCTTTTTTTTTTAAAGATGTTTTCTGTATGATAACAACAGCAGTCTGCATTCTAAACTTTTGAGCTTTGGACACCATCCATTGAAGCAATATGTGAATGACAACAGTAGACTACATTGTGTTTCTGGTACATTTTTTGAACCATTGAATAAACACTGAAGGGAGCAATACAATTGAATCAACACTGAAGGAAGTAAAACAAAATAATAATCAAAATGGTCTGTTTTGTACTGCAGGTTCTCTAGTGTATAATTTCCATTAGGGTTGGCATATATATGTTTGTCAGCGATGAATCTCCTCTCATAAATTCCTAGAACAGACTGATCAGACGAATACCATGTTTTTCAGTGAAGTGTGTGTGTGTGATTCTAGGTTTGTTAAAAGAAAAAGTAGATATGCCCTCGCATCTCAGTACACCACGTTTGATGAAAAGTTGCTTGAGTGCCACAAGTAACAAAGAAGAGTCTAACCTCGTCATATTTGTGCCTCAGTCACAGGTAAAAAAAAGCAATTTGTTGATTTCAGTATTAAACAGGATGAATATTTATGTTATCTGGTTAAAAAAGTAATGCTACAAAAGAATTGCAGTTCTTAAAAAAAAAAAAGTGGTGTCAGTGACACAAGGCCAGCAGCAGCCAGCCAACCAGTCTTCCTTTTGCTGTAAGGCCAGCATGGGCGAAAGGGAGGAGCAGGCCTGGGCCACTGCCTCTGCTATATTCACATATGAGAGGTTGAGACAGAGAAGGAGATGGTGGCAAGTTGGACGTGGCTGAGGTAGATGCCGCTGGCTGGCTGGCTGGCTGCTGCATAAACAGTAGACCTAATACCAAGAAATAGGTGTTGGGGGTGCTAGGGTTGTCACCCAAGATGAAAGAGGGCAGGAGCCCAAAAAAGTTTGGGGACCACTGATCTAGACAGAAATCTACACTGACAGCATCAAAGCCTCATTCAGTACTGACAGCAGTATTAACTAGCTCTGAACTGATGTTTTCCATAATATATACTATCCTGTCACATATAACATCATGCTTCCAGTACCTCATCCCTCTGAATCAGGTGGACTTCAAACTACCATCGTATTCCTTTGGAACTACAGCAAAAAGTTACAGACATTGGTCACTATGGGCTGGGGCAAGAATAGGTTCATAAAGTAGATATTCTTCCATTGACACTATAGCTTGCTTTTTAAAAATAAATACAAAATGATAGAGTCTCAACATAAATGCATAAAATGCATAAGATATCACAAAAACATAGGTGAAACTATTACTGTTTAAAAAGCCACGCCTTAGATCCAGACTAACTGAAGAACTGTATCTTCCCATATGAGGCAGCACAGATTTTAAGATCTGCAAGAGTGTCCCTTCTCTCAGTCCCACCACTTTACCAGGCACATTTGATGGGAACACTGGAGACGGCCTTCTCAGTGGCTGCTCCCAGATCATGGAACTCCCTGCCTAAGAACGCTAGGATGGGTCTTTTAGAAATTGTGCTGTTTTGTTGACTTCTACCTTTTGTTTTTAATAGATTTGTTTTAAATTTTTAATTCTATGGACAGATTAGTTGCATTTTAACAGTAACTTCTATTTTTTTATGTTTTCATAAATGCTTTTGACTGTTTTTGTCTTAATTTGCCTTAATTTTGTAAGCCGCCTTCAGTCTTAATATTGGAGAAAAAGGTGGGATATTAATAAATTAACAATAACAACATTTTTAACTATGATGACTACCTAACCTCTCAACAAAATTTTATAGGTGTCTTGCCAATTAACACCTCTAACATGTATGCCATTTTCATACAGATTGCTCAGGAAAAGCACACACACACACACACACAAGAGAGGAAAGGAGAAATGAATGATTCTTCTATTCCACCTCTGCTTAAAATAAATTGAGGAATTCTTTTCCTTATAAACTGCTTCAGCTATGTTTCTTCAACTGTGCATTTTTTAGAACCACTTCTGGTGTTTTCAGAATATTCTCTACTGAGTAATAAGTTTGGTCTCCTCCGGGAGCCTGCACTATATAAAAGCTGCTCTTGCAGACTTCTGGTTGGAAAAGAGCCATGACAGTTGTGCCTTTAGCGACAGTGCTGAAAATACAGACACTACCTACAGAGATTGCTGGTCCAGAGATACCAGGAACAGCAAAAATTGGTCTCCTTGCAAAGAGAGCTTGAATGCAGCTCATGAAAATCCATTTACTGTCCTTGGTGTACAATGGGAGACCGCTGCATCTGGTCCCCAAATGACACAAACACCACGTCCAACTTTTAAAGGTAATAAGAAATATTGAGCCCTTTAAAAACCGCCTAAAAATCAGGATACAAATGGACACCATGTAGGATTGGAGATAAAATCTCAGGATGTAAAAATCCTGATGGTTAGTGTATACTACAGGAGCAAAACTGGATTATTTTTTTCAAGAATTGCTGACTCAAATAATGGAATGTTCATATGGGAACAGTATTTTTCTAGGAGACTGGAATGGAGTTATTTCTCCTAAACTGATATCTGGGAAGAAGAAAAAATTAAAAAAAATAATTTATTTAATAGATGATTTGTCAGTACAAAAAGCATGGAGATCCAAATATGGAGGCTCTGTGAGAGTGCTGATATGAAAAAGGGCCTCTCTTTTAGACCTCAGAACTCAAGTATCCTCATATATGAAGGTATGTTCCTTTTCATAGCCTTGAACCCAAGGTATATAGTACTTCGTAAGTCATAACCAGCTCTTGGAAACAAACCAGTGGCCATTGGAGCTGTTGTAGCAAGGCATTATGCAAAGTTATTGCAAATATCTTCCAATCTTGCAAAGAAGTTTAAAAGTTATTGGCAGAGCCCTTGTTGTTTTTTTAAATAACTTTAAAAGGCACTCACACAGAGTCCCCCTTCTCTGAGGTTTGTCAACTCCTAAATGGATTTGACAGAACACAACATTTCATCTAGTTCTGACAAATGAAATTGATGAAAATCAATGGAAAAATTTGGACTTCCAAGTCTCAGCGTCAGGGCCTGGGTCAGATTAGATAGCCTCTGATTCATTCTGAGTTGAATTGGTCCATTTCTGAAGTACCGAGTTGGGATCCAAAACAGAAGTTGTACACACCAATAATACCTGTCTAAAACAACTTAGATGTTTTTGTAGAGATATCCGATAGTTCACCCTGTTTTGTCATTTTATTTCAGTTTACCGTGAACAATAGTAGAAATCCTACAAACACTCAAACACTGAGAATTCAGAGAGAAACAGATTTTATCAAGTAAGTGATTTTTGTATTTTTAAACTTGTTGAGTCATATGACACTCTCTTGTAAGATGTTGAAGAAGGTCTTGAATCTTGGCTTATATCAGTAAGTTTTTGACACTTTCTTTTATATTTACCAACACTCAAGTCTTTGAGGCATTCAGTCAAGACTAGGCTGTAAATATCAAGGGTCCCCTCTAGCTGCAATATTAGCCTGATCCCACAGCCTGAAGATGGGTGACTGACCTTACAAGCCAGTAGAGAGATGCCAGACCTTATAAAACTTTCCCTCTGCCTTAGCAACTTACTACACTGAACATCAGTGGAGACTTTCTTGCCTCACTGATGCCAGACCTACAGTTTGTCTGTTCCTGTTTCTTCTGCTTTTGCCATATTAATGGCATAGCTGCTATTGTCCCATGAGCCTCAACATAACTGTTTGTCTCTGGACTTCAGTTTGTGTGCCTTATCTTTTGCCCACTTGTGATCCTATCTTCTGCCTCTGGTCCCATCATCTACTCACAGCAGAATTCTGCTACAAAATTAGACTTTCAGCCTGACAGTTTAGATACATTACCATAATATGAGTCCAAACTATACTGGAATGTAGCTTTCAATAGGTGGCATTTTTCTCTTAATGCCTAGTCCAGGGGTAGGCAACTTTTACCTACCTGGGGCCAGTCTGCTGGTCCAGAGATCTTCTGCGGGCTGAGGAGGCGGAAATGGCGCCACGTGTGCACGTTCGCTCACGCATGTGCAGTACGCCGGAAGTACTGTGCATGCGCGCGCGCGCGCGTGCATGCGCAATACTTCCGGCGTACTGCGCATGCGCTAGCGAGTCGCAGCCGCCATTTTGTTTTCCAAAATGTGACTCGTTTGCGCATGCACAGTACTCCAGCGCATGTGCGGACGAGTCGTGGCCACCATTTTGGAAAACAAAATGGTGGCTGCAACTTGCGCGGGGGCGGCAGCGGCGGCTGGATTGGGTTGGGGTCGGTCCAAAGGCCTCGGGGGGCCAGGGCCAGCCCCCAGGCCATAGGTTGCCGACTCCTGGCCTAGTCCAACACAGCTATAAATGTATGTCTAGTCTCTTCTGGCTGATTTTGTTTACTTGACCCAGGGATGCTACTCTTAACAAACAGTGCTAACCCACTTCATCCTGGATTGGGTAAAGTAACCAAAACATGTAGTACTGTTACACTTTTCACTGATGATTCCATTATATAGTTCTTAGATGAGTAATTTCTACAAGATAACAGTATTTCCAACTGATTTTTCCCTTTTTAAAATATTCTATTATTTCCTAGGTGTGCACAATGCTTAACTCCTCAGCCATCTGATCCATTTTCTTACTTCTGTCAAAAATGTGGCTCATTGATTCCATCTGTGCCTAAATGCAACACTGTACCTCTTGGAAATGCTAAGGTCAGCAACAGAAACTATAACACATAAATCCAGTGTTTAGAAATTAAGTCAGTCTCAGTATATCATACTTTCCTAAAACAATTATAAATCCAACAAGAAGGCAAAAAAAAAAAAAAAAAGCAGATAATTTTCTGCCTAATGAGTCAAAAAAGAAATCAATTTGGCTGTTTCCCTTAGCCCTAGTTCCCAGATACCATAACATTAGGGAAAGGTTTAACAGGGCAACTTGATTTGAATTTTTGTAACTTGTTAGTAGGATGGTCACAGGAATGTTTTTAAGCATTATTATTTGCACTTTCCAAATATTTGTTAAAATTGTCTTGGAATTAATCTTGTATTGAACATTCAACACAAATGTTTCAGACATCACAATATGCTTTCAATGCAGTAATTAAAATAAATTCCTCTACCTATAACATGATAACATAAGAAGCTTAGCAACAAATTTAGATGAAATAATTTGTTAGCTCCTTGTTCCTCTTCTTTTCCTCTTCACTTTTCTGTTCAAGTACAGGTAGTATAATTGGTTGCTGAGAAAAATGTGGCACAGCAAATGTAACATACTGAAGAGAGATATAAAGAAATGATGTTGGATATAAAAAGAAGACAGTGTTGAGGATCATCTTGTATTGTTCATATTTGTTCCTTCGCCTTCTTTCTTCAATATTTCCATTCCCCTTTTTCCTTTCTTCTATTTCTCTCATGCCACTAAGGTGCGAATGGATATGGCTGCATTTGTGAGAAGCATGTTAAACAAGGTACATTGGTGGTATTCGTATTTTTCAGGTTTTAGTGACATATGCTTTTCCTGTATTTGAAAGGGCAAGGTACTGTGCCATGTTTGTGGAGCAGAAAATCCAGCTCACATTAAACAGTGTGTGATCTGTGACAGCCACCTACATGAAGAGAAGATGGTAAGAAGAGTTTCTGCACAAAATAAGCATACAAGCAGCCTTAGAGCACTGAATTTCACTTTAAAAGTTGAAGAACAACTGACAATATTTGCAATAAACCATGGTCAGATAAGAAATGATGTTTGTATATATCTATTTATTTAGTTATCACAGAAAAATCACTATAAAATAAATCAAACAGTATTTATTTTAAAAAAAATACCATCAGTTATATGAACATTTTTTCTTCACAAAAAATCAGGTTAAATTGTTGCTGCTAGAATCAGTCAATTAATTAATTAATTAATTATGTGCCACTTTTTTACCAGAAAGGGATCCAATGCAGCTCACAGATAAAATTGCTTAAGAACATTCTACAATTAAAATTTAAGAACAATGAAAATAATCTAGCTTTTAGTTTAAAGCTAGACTTTTAGTTTAACAGTATAAAATTATATAAAACATATGAAACTGTTTTAACAGTTATATGTTAAAAGCCTTGAATAAAAATGTCTTTGCCTGCTAACGAAAGGAAAGCAGGGAGGAGGCCAGCCTAGCCTCCCGTGGAAGGGCATTCCAGAGGGTGGGAGCTGTTGCGACAGAGTCCCAGGGAAAATGTACAATGTGGGATGAAATAGTAATGACCAGGCAACAAAGGGTCACTGGCAGCCATGATGACAAAGCACTTTTCCACCTGGTGGATGGTCACTAAGTGCAGTAAAGCACTGAAAAAGGCTGCAAAACTGCTAAGTCACCCTGGTTGAGTGACAAGTGTCATTGTGACTCAAGAGGAAGAGGCAGGGCCAAAAGGCCACATGGAGCTCCAGCTATATAAGGGAGGTGCCTCAAGTCACAGGGTGGTTGTAGATGTGGTGGACGTGGATGTTGGGGTGACCATGGGTTGATGGTGGACGGTGTTGTATGATAGCCTTGTACATAGTGGAACCAAGATTAAAAGCCTCATCTAAGAGACGCCTGTCTGCAATGTCTCTTTACTCTTTCTGGAAGGGGAGAGGTGCTTCTCCAGCTCACAAGCTGCTACCTGCATCCCAGAAGGTGGTGACTCTGGTGCCAAACGTTGATGTGGAACATCACGCGCTGCGTAACCACGCTAACAGGAACAGCCACCAGAAAGGCTCTCTCTCTGTCCTCACCAAGCTGTGACGGTGACAGAACTGAGAAAAAGCCTTCCCCCATAGATCTTAGGACCCTTGCAAGTTTTTATGGGCAGCTGTGATCTTTCAGGACCTAAGCCATATGCAAGAGATTCTTCTTTGGTTCTTTGTAGAAAGCACAAAATAGCATATAATATGCAAGATCTTAATTCTGTCCAAAACTATAGATTAATTCCTTTTGGAGGCAGTATATCTAAATACTGTACATCCCATCCAAATAAGCAAATGTTCAGTAACCACTATGAAATTGGGATTAAGTCAGAGGGCCTAAACAGATGGGCAGGATACTATGAGCCAACCCCATGATATCCTGCCTATGGTTCCACCTGAGTGAGTCCCCAGGCTGGCATAGCAACAAGCAGGTATTCACATGCCCACCTGCTGCCGCCACACAGTGAATCACCACCATTCACCCTTTATCTGCTGCCACATCACATTTTCTCTAAAGTTCCCTGTCACAGCCCATAAGGGCAGAAACTGCGCACCTGGCTACACCCATGTGGCCAGGTGTCCCCTTCTGACATCACAGGCTGTGGAGGAGACCTGCAGAGGGGATGACCCATAAACCTCTATATGGCTTAGGTTAGATAAAAGACTGTATTTTTGCAGTGTTCTCAAACTCTAAATGTCTCTTTTTCAGAGGACAAATCTGGTGCTTTTAACATCTTTCAGAGCAGACAACTGAAGTCTTTTAAGATGAATAATCTGTTAAACATCCCTTCAGTTTAACTTTCTGTATCAGACTAATCTCTATCATCTTTCTCACTGTCAGGCACAAGTTACGTTTATTCATGTGTCCTGGTTTTTTCTCCTCCTCATCTGAGGAGCTGTCATCAGAGCCCGCTTGTGTTGCATTTGTGTGTTTGGTTTTTTTCAGCACTCCTAACCTTTCCTTCTCATACTGATTCCAAATAATTTGTTTTCCTCTTGCACCTAGCACAGTATGAGTCTGAGACATTGCAATCTGATTGATTTGTTCAGTTACTTTTTCTTACCTGCAAATAATTGTTCAGAATGTATTGTTTAAATTGACTCATTTAGAGGGCCTTAAAAGTGGTAAACAGCGTTCTGTGCGATCATGTTGGCCACATGATCACAGAGTAGTCTCTGACAGTGTTGGCTCTTTGGCTTAGTAACAGAGATGAACACCGCCCTCTACAATCAGACACAACTTGACAACCTTGTCAACAGGGAATACCTTTACCTTTACCTTAAAAGTGGATTATACAGATTAATACAGGAAATGTCTCCCAGTAGCTAGTATTCATGATGCCTGTTTACCGTTCAGAGCAGGGGTAGTCAACCTTTCCCCTTTAAGGGCCGAGGGACTTCAGCTCCCAGAATCCCAGGAGCTATTGGCCAACATGGGACTATTGGCCAACAAGGCTGAGGCTTCTGGGAGCTGAAGTCCCTCGGCCCTTAAAGGGGAAAGGTTGCCTACCCCTGGTTCAGAGGAAGTATTGTTCTCTGTACCGGTTGCTAGGTCGAGATGTACACATCCCACAAAAGTCAGACATTATGTGTTTTGCATTATGAAGTTTCCATGATCTGTTGGCCACAGTTGTCTTTCAGTGTAGTTTTTGTAAACCTTTTGTAAACGTTTTCAAATTCAACAAGATTCAACATACATTTACAGATAATCCCTGTGATTGTTCCTGATTCCCTCTCTTGTTTCTTCTCAGCCTCAATGTCAATTCACTTGTTTCAAGTGTGGTGCAAGCAGTTATCCATATGACAGATTTTGTGGCATTTGTAGTCTTTATACTGAACATTCTTCCAGACTGGGCTCTGAGAATATGCTACAACTGAGCGCTGGAGATTACAGAGGGATTTCTGAGGTAGGTTTTCATAGACAAATGGTAGTCATATGTGGATCATAGTATGTAATGATGAGCATTAAATCAGTTTGATGTGAGCAAACTCATGTGGCTGAAAAGAAAAGAAAATAATTATGTGGGCTATTATTGCTGTATGTTGAGGATCATACTATTCTTAGTATTAGTTTTAGTATTTGGCCTTTTCCCTGGCCAGGGACATAAAAGAAAAATAGATAAAAATAAAATTCATTAAAAACATATAACAACATATAATTAAAATGTAATTAAACTATTTATACAGTTAAAAGTAGTTCAGAGTCTACCTATTAAAAACAAAAACAAATGCTAACAATAGAGCAGATAACTAAAAGTCCTTTCTGAATGAGCAGTAAGTTCCCAAAGGCCTTTTGAAACCAAAGTGGAAGATTGCCATAGAGCAGGGGTAGGCAACTTTTCTCCTTTAAGGGCCGAGGGACTTCAGCTCCCAGAATCCCAGGAGCTATTGGCCAACATGGCTGAGGCTTCTGGGAGCTGAAGTCCCTCGGCCGTTAAAGGGGAAAGGTTGCCTACCCCTGCCATAGAGGGCATCACACTACCTTTCTAGAAAGAGAGTTCCAGAGACTGGGAGCAGCTACAAAGAAGGGTTTCTTTTGATTTACTACCAGATGTGCTGTGAGAGTGGTAAAAGAGAAGAATCTCTCTTGATGATCTCAAAAACCAAACAGGCTCATATGGGAGAATGTGGTCCTTCAAATAACTTGAACTCATGTTGTATAGCAGGGGTAGGCAACCTTTCCCCTTTAAGGGCCGAGGGACTTCAGATCCCAGAAGCCTCAGCCATGTTGGCCAATAGTCCCATGTTGGCCAATAGCTCCTGGGATTCTGGGAGCTGAAGTCCCTTGGTCCTTAAAGGGGAAAGGTTGCCTACCCCTGTTGTATAGAGATGTCTGGTTTAAAATGGCATATATAGCAAAGGCCTTTAGTAGCTGTGCTGAGGGACCCTGCACAGGATATGGCATTGATTGGTCTGAATAGCCACAAACTGTTTGCAAGTGCTCCCCAGGTACGGGAAGCTCAGAGAATTATACACACAAGTTGAGATTCTGCTCCAAGTGTCCAGGATGACATTGTTACCTTGTGGATGGAACAGAGGAGACAATGCAGAAGCAACCTGTCCTGCTGCACCACTGGCACCAAAAGAGACCTTAACTCTGAACACTCAACTTTCTGCTTTTAACAAGATCCATAATTATTGTGAATTATAAGAAACTTGCCAGTGATTTACAGTTCACTTCAAGCACTGAAACTGCTGTGCTGAAGCTGTGGGCAAAACACGTATCAGCTTAAAGCAAAGAATGAAGTGCTTTTCAAATTGTAAACACATGTTTTAATATATTGAAAGCACAGAGAAAGGAAAAAGAAATTAACCCCTAAAAAAGAAGAAAATCAAGATTTTTTTTAAAGTAAGAAGATGGTGACAGACTTCCAGGAGCTGAAGGGGTTAGCTACCAATAATTGTAAGAAAGAAAATTATTTACCTTTTTGATAATCTAAACATTGTGATCTTATGGTGGAGGAGAAGGAAATAATGAACAAGAATACCTTTTGAATGAGGAAGTTAAGGAAGTATAGAGGCTAGAAAGCACTGTTTAGGACTGAAAGCAATCACTCAAGGATAAAGAAGAGCATCAGTTGAGCAACCAATTAAGCCAAATAGCTCTAATCAAAAAATTTCGGAAGAAATTAATCAGAAATAGTTGGTCAAATAAGGTAATAAGGAAAGAAAAGGCTCAAATGAATATTGATCTAAGGAAGGAATTAAAGATTTGTAGGAAGAATTACAAGTGGAGTTAAAAGATATTTTAATTTTTTTAGTGCAGATTTCTACTGATATGCAACATCTTAATGAAAAATTTACACCTCTGGAAGAGAGAACAGCGAAGGTGTAAAGGAGATAGAGGAGAAGGATCTGGATGCAATGTCCATGTTGGAACGTAAAGAGAGAGACTTTTGAGATACAGTGGAATTGAAGAACAGCAGAATGAAAATATTTATGACAGAGTAGTTGATGCCCTTTACTCCTCAGAAACTAAAGGATCTAGGTAGCTTTGACAGTTATCAAGGGGAGAAAATTCAATATTCCTTTTTGTGGTGTCTGACCCCAGACCCTGATCTATTTGCTTCTTTTTCATATGTACTCTCCAATATCACATGCCTTCAGTCATGCATTTTCTTCCACAACAGAAAATTCTAACAACATGTGAATCTGGGAAATCATTGATTTGCCATTTTATAACTAGAATAAGCAAGAAAAGTTCTGGTCATGTTTTCAGTGATGCATTGTAGTATCTAAAAGAAAGAGTCTGTAATTCATCTTGCTTGTAAACTTACTAGGCTGCTTTAAACAAGTAATAGTAATATATTTTTAAAATAAATTTTAATTACATCCTGGCCTTCTCCCAATATAGAACCTGAAGTGGCTTACAACATAGGTTAAAACAAACAACTAAAATAAATGTAAAACAATCAAAATCATTTAAAACATGGTGGGGATAAAAATACAGCAGCCTCATTAAAAGATCCTTCTGCAACAACTGAAGGACCTGCTAAATAATGTTCATTGTTTGGTGACAGAAAGAGAACAATACTGATCTACTTTACAAGGATGTTGTAAAGATTATGGTAATATTATATATAATGCATCCTAAACGTTCAAAATACTGTGTATGAATGCTGCATTAGGTTATGAGATATGAGAGAACACAGACTTCTCCAAAATATGTTACTTTGCTACAGGAAAATACATTAAGATAATTTTACTGTCGTTTGGTAACTTATATCAGTATTATTATAATTTGAACTCTTTTAACAGAATGATAACTTGCAGACCTGGGAGCAATCACTTGTTTCATTGTCAACCTCAAGACCAGATTTATTAGGGAAAAAAGAACAAGGAACACAAACCACTGGTTTGTTCTATCCATCCAGCAAACATCTAAAGAAGAAAGAATGTGAGCTGATCGCTCAAAAGGAGAAGCACAATAAGACAAATGATCACAATCGGCTGCTCACAGCTATTAGTCCTGGAAGAGGTAAACAAAGTTTAATCTTTCCTTTATTTCAAAATATAGTCTCCACAAACTGGCTATTGGATTTTTAATTTATGTGGGTTCTGACAGTTTTATCACCCCTGTTGTGGAACTGTTGAATGACTGTAAATGAGCATTCTGAGCCACCATACTATTTTTATTCATTTCCTCTCTAGGTGATTTTCAGTTGCCACCCAAGTGTACTTGTCTTTCTTACTGATGCTTATCCTTATAATTACAATTGCTTTTAAAATTTTGCCGCCTTCTAAAGCTCCCTCCCCTTCTCACATTCTTCTTTTCTCGCCACAAAATATCTTTCCACCTCTTCCAATGAGAAGATTGATACATTTGTGGTTTATCTCATGTGTGTGTATATATATGTGTGTGTATATATGGAAAAATGGCTTTCTGGACCACACTGGTGGTGAGGAGGAAAAATCTAACTTTGTCATAAAGTGATATTCTGGCATGCTAAATTAATTTAATTCCCTCTCCTAAATGAATAAATTATTAAAATACCAAAATAGTGTAATCTTTCAGTGGGTGGAACAAAACTGTTTATTAGGGTAGAACTGCCAAGCCCTTTGTTTTTAAAGAAGATTTTCTTTGTTTTGACCAAAATTAGATTTTTTAAAAAGAAACTGGATCCAGCCACTTCCAGTTTTCGTTAAGTGAGCTGAATCAACATTTTCTCAGTTTATAGCAAAGTTGTTTAGCCACTCTATTAAACTAGTTCTTTGATATGATATTTCTTCTCACTTTGTTTTCCACATTACAGGTTACTGGAGGAAGCAACTAGATCATGTTTGTGCACACCTCAGAAGTTATACACAGAATAACTTAGAGTTCAGAACCTTAATTGGAGAGCCTCAAATGGGGAAGGTGAGGACCACGTATTACATAACTTTGTGTAACACTGATTTGCTTACATGTTTCAGCAAAAATATGTTCTCTCTAGGCATTTTCTAGGCCCTTCAGCACGATTCTATGGTACACTTCCACTGGATGTTGACCATAGAGTCGTGCTGGAGAACCTAGAAAATGCCTAGATAAGTGTTCTCTTTAGTAATTTCTAGGTCTTCCAGCATGATTGTGGTCTAGTGGAAGCATACCATAGAATCATGATAGAGGACTTAGAAAAAATACTCAGAAATAACACCTAATTGTTCATCTCAGTTAAGAGAATTAGCCTTCTAGATTATACATAAAAATCATATTATGTTGAGGGTCCCAGAACAGACTCCTCACGCAATACGTGGGCTGTCTGTATTTCAAAATTTTGTTCTGGAAGAGATAATTGACCCAGTATAGCATCATAGTACTGCAGAGTTGATCAAATCCTGCCCAATGCAAGAATCAGCAGCTAGATCATATCTGTCAGGTGACTATAAAATCAGCCATCAAATTCCAATGAAGGAGGCTCTGTCATCTTCCTGTGTAGTTCATTCCACTGTTTATCACCTGTTACAATTGAAGAAAGCCAAGATTACCCTTCTTTCTATTTTTTTATTACTTGGACTGATTCAGCAGCTGTGCTGCTGTGGAAGACAGAAAATTAGCCATGATCCTAGCTAATTATATCTAGGCCTGCAATGTACTGCTTCTGGATTTGGTCTTGAAAACAGTTTAGAAACTTCAAAATACTGCTTTTTTCCTTGGCTTAGGTCAGCAGCCAGTTTCTGTTCCCACTTCAGGATGCTAGTTTGAGTATTTGGGGAATTAAGTCAGATAACTTCTTTCTGATAATCAGTCTTGATTAACTCAAGGAACAACTTTCCTCTTCACCATTTGAACCTCCATGACAATAAAGGCCTATGAGTGGACTCCTGCCACCCATCTTTCAGGGAGACCTTTGTCATTTGCACCCTGATATTGTGGAAGGCCATACTGAAAAAAGTATGCCTCGTCTTTGCCTTGTGCTGTTTATTTAGCAGGAAAAAAATCGAAAGACTTAACACATTTTTGCCCGTTAATCTACTGGATAGTTTTAAAAACACAACAGGGTCTAATGGAATTAGGAATAGGGCATGGAAGCCCCTCCCTCCATATATCCCAAAAACTGGATTTGAAAAGCAAGGAAATCCTCCACAGATGGTCTGTGAGCAACCTGCAGGGCTCAAGAGGACAGGGCAGGAGACTGGAGGAAAGTTGACCTTTCAGTACTAGTGCAATACTTTGTTTAACCCATTGATTATGTGTGATGTTTAAACTCACATTTTCACCAGTTTTGCATTCTTTATTTTAACATCTAATAAGTGCACTCGTTTTCTTTTCTTTCTTTCTTTTTTTTTTTTTTTTTTTTTTTTTTTTTTTTTTTTGTAAGGAGAAACTAAAAGCTAACTGCTGCTTTTTCTTCTACAGCTTATCTCTGCTACAGTCCACAAGGATGATTATCAAATCAGCCTTCAGATGAATTATGCACTTGCTGTAAATAAGGTCCGTTTGTGAATCTATACTAATAACGATGGCTTATCACGTTTGAATTATTTTGAAACGGGCGCTAGGATAAACCACTATTTAAAATGGCCAGGAGTATTGTAAAACACCCATCTTTCTTCATATCTAAAATATGAATTCATCCACTTCTACTTTCTTTACAAAGTGGATTTGGCACAAAAGAATGCTCTATTAACCGGACTGGGAATTAGATTTAGTGTTTTTATCTTTTGTCAGAGGTAAGCTCTATTTCTGCAAACAGAGCACCTGACAAGAATAAAAGCATGAAGAAGCCAAGGAGGTGAATTTACTAGGATGCCAATTTGGGATCTACACAAATGATATTTAAATGTAATTAGGAAAGAAGCTGTAGCATCCCTTGGTGCTAAATTAATTCATATGGCCAGGAGACTGGGCAAGATTAAAGATTCTGCCAAAGGAGCATTTGGTAAATGCAAAATTTTGAGAAAGAAATCTAAATGTTTCCAACACACTTGCAAGAAAGGATGGATGACATGGAAAGTAGGAGGAAAGTTATATTTTTGTTTGCATAATTTCTAAGCATGAGGACAACTGCAATATGATTACTCTTCTTATTTCCCGGTTTAGCGTAGCCTGCAAGCCAGTGTGGTTGGAGCCAGTGATAATCTCCATCCATCTTTCTATTCTAAAAATAAAAGAAAATATATGTACACCTCCTTCCCTGGTCATTGAGATCCCATTTTCAACCCACCCACCAGTCCAGGCAGCTGATTAGTGCTGGCAGATGCTAAAGGGAGTGCTGATCAGCATGCTCTTTAGCTGATCCCAGTGATGAGCAGCAATGTTGTCCCTGCCTGGGGTGTCACCCAGTGTAAGGAAGCGGGGCTTCTGGGATGGGGCCAAAAAGGCACTCTCCCCACCTTGCTGCCATGGTGCATAAAATGACCCCATATACAGGTGAACTATATGCAGCTTTTATTGACTTCAAATCAGCTTTTGATTCAATTGACAGAGACCTTTTATAGAGAAAATTGCAAGAAAATTGCACTGTGCTGGAGGGTGTGCTTAGCCCTCTCAACAGCACCCCCCCTCCGCCTTCCAGGTCTGTGTGGCCATGGACTCAGCAGGCATCCACCCGCCTCCCCTGGTCTTCTAAGTCACATGTGGCCATGGCCATGCAGGACCTAGAAGGCAGTCATCCGCCTCCCCCCCTGGGTATACTAGAGTCAGCATCACTGCACCACCACCCCTAGTGATGGCACTGCTGAGCAGCAGAGCAAAGCAGATCATATGGGAAAGAGGAGGGGGCCCAAGGATTACATACAAATTGCCCAAGGGCTGAGGATTGACTCTTTCAATTGGTGCTTGCAGTTATAATGTTTATCATATCAATATAAGCGATCATATAATTATAAATCTATTGTTTATTATTCTCCAGGATATTTTGGCCAGCAGACCCATGAGATTTGACGATTATGGTCTGAGACCCAGCAAAGCAGGTAGAAGGGGATTGAATAAAAGTCAAGCCAGTTTGAGTGATTTAATTTAATGTAAGGGAATTCAGCCCGCATAACATTTCAAGTTGCTCGTTCAGACAGTAGAATACTCATGGAAAAGTTGTCTAATTGATCCAAAGAGGGTCCCACTTTGGAAGAAAGGCGGGATAAAAATAAATAAATAAATAAATAAAGATCAAATAGGCCTTGAACAGAGTGACAGCTTGGCAAGAAAAAAAGTGAAAATAATAGCTGCTTTTGAAAACACTGTTTTAATGTAACATTCCTTTCAAAACTGTTGGCCGGCATCCTGTTAGGTATTTACATCATTGTAAACAGGAATTGCAACAACGTACAACAGTCTGAATACTCTAAAGGCACCAAATTCTGGAAGGTAAGCATGTTCAGCCCTGGTTAGTACTTGGATGGGAGACTACCAACGAATACCAGATCCTGCAGGCCATATTTCAGAGGAAGGAACTGGCAAAACTACCACTGAGTATTGCTTGCCTAAAAAAAACCCTATGAAATTCATAGGATCACCATAAATCAACAGGCGACCTGAAGGCGCACACACACATGTACATATACACAATGTCCATATTCTCAGGAGAGGGGCAGAGACTTAGCCATGTCTCTTGGGACCATTGTGCAAGTGGAGCCAGAAGTGTGTCTGTTTCACAATGGGCACCATAGTACTATGTGTCCCGTAGCACAGTGGAACACTGCACAACACACCCAAGTACACATTGTTGCAATTCACTAGAGGCTTTGCGTATCATTTCAGAAATGTAGCTACATCCTTGTAAAGTTATGCATTGTCATCTCTGATTCAGGATCTCAAATGTTATTCTTTAATACAAAAATAAGATAATTTAATCACTAACAAGTCAGAAAAGGTAAGCATTCAGAAAGTCACTCATCCATCCATTCCTCTTGCTTTCTGTTTTTACAGAAACCAAATCCAGCATTTTAACATAAAATATAAACATTTATTCTGGATAGCAGCATATATGATTTGTTACAAATCTAGATAAACCTAGAAAATAATAAACTGCAATGGAAATTATTTATCTGATTAAAATTTTCTTAATCAAGGGTGAAAATGTTTCATGCATCACTCTCATATTGTTATGCTGTACTATTGATATCACTTGAATTTCAATGTGGTGTTCTCTGTTTTAGTAGATGAAGTAAGTCAGAGAATGTCAAGCCCCAACAAGATGATAGAAACAAGGAAGTCTCTAGAAAAAGAAGACAGGCTTAATGTATGTATGTGCTTTCAATTTTGAGGTTGCATCTATGTAAGCATGCTGAGACATAAGCAGTTGTTTTAGAGATGAATCTCTTTGGAAAAATACTATTGGGGGGGAGGAAATATAGTGGGGGGGAAGGAAATATAGACATTTGTACTGCTTCTATTTTTTTTAGTTATTTTTCTCCTAATTTTGGTGTACAGATTTTTCTTTGCATTCCTCTTCAGTTTAGAATGGGAGCTCCCTCCAAAACACCTTAAAGCAACTCTCCTTTGTCCAGGACATCATCATGGAAGTCTTGCCTGCCTTCAGAGCACCTCTCTCTGAGGAAGAAACTTCTGGGCAGGCCGATTTGTTGATTTTTTAAGGGAGGACCATCATACCTTCTCAAACTACACTGGAAAAGCTTATCATCTGTTTTTCTTTCATGTGTACAATTTGAAGGCTGCAAGGAATTGGGAGAGGAGGGGAAGAATACTATGGTTGTTGTGTATCTTCATTTCACTTTTTGACACTGCTGCAGACAAGCTGGTAAAATGTGGGCTATCCATCTCTTTGATAGATTTGTAGCTAGCTTAGGGACCAAACCCAAGGGTCTTCTTCAGTGGTTCCTCATCATCCTGGCAAGAAGTGATGAATAGGGGTATCCTTAGCTCAGCTTTGTTCAACATCCTTATAAATGAATTGGATGATGGAATAGTGGGCATGCTTATCAGATTTGCTGATGATACAAATTAGGAGTGATAGCTAATACTCCAGAGGACAGGATCAGGATCATTATGGCCTTAACAGATTGTAAAGCTTGGTCGAAACTAACAAAACAAACTTCTATAGGAATAAATGTAAGGCACTACTACCTGGCTTGACATCAATACATGTGAAAAGGCTCTAGAAGTCTTGTTAACTTAAGTCAAAAGTTTGGTGTGGCAGCAAAAAAAGAAAGAGAAAGGGGGGAAAAAGAAAGAAGTCCAGTGCAATCTTAGGCTACATCCATAGGGTGATAGTATCCATATCAAGGAACATAATGATGTCACTTCATTCTGCTTTGGTCAGACCTCAGTGTGCCCATTTCTGGGCATCATTACCTAAGAATGATATTCACAAGCTGAAACATGTCCAGAGGATATGATAGAAATCTGGAACAGAAAGGTTGAGGAGCTGGGTATGTTTAGCCTATAGAAGAGAAGACTGAGAAGAAAGTGATATGAGGCATGCTCAAATATCTGAAAGACTGTTGTGTGGGAAATGGAGTGAGCTTGCTTATTGCTGCTGTAGGGGGTAGGACTTAAATCAATGGATTTAAATGACAAGAAAAGAGATTCTGCCCAAATATTAGAAGAACTTATTTACTGTTAGAGCTGTTCGACAGTGGGACAGATTCCCTTGGAAGGTGGTGGACTCTTTCATTTGCAGTTTTTTAAAATGAAGTTGGATGCTCACCTCCTGGGAGCATTCCTGAGGCAGATTCTTTTGTTGGGAGGGATTGCCCTGCATGTCCCATGAGATACAGGTAGTTTGTCATTTATCTGTGCCAGTTTTGTGTCATCTGCAAATGTAATAAGCATCTGTTCTATGCCCTCATCCAAGTAATTTATTTTAAAAATTATTGAACAGCATGTAGTGAGACACACGTTCCATGACACTTCCACTCAAGACCTACTTTGAGGCTGACACTTTAAAGAGCACATACTGGGTACACAACTATACTTTGTTACTTTGAACTTATAAAAACTCCTGAACTTCTTTCTTGTCTTTCAGTTGGTCCCATAGATGTTCTACTTATTTCTCTAACAATCCAGACTTGATTATTGAGATATATCATATGTGGCTTCCTTGCTTTAAATTGTTAAATTTATGTTTGTTGTTGTTGTTGTTTGTTTGTTTATCTCTGTTCTTTCTGGTCTACATTTGTCTTCCGTTGCCCTGTATAATTACATTTAAAGAACTGTCATCTCACAAGTAGGTTGGCTTTTTAACTTTTTCCATATTTGCTTCTCATTAAATACAAACTTTTATCTGTTTTCTTCCATTTGATATCCTTCCCTTTTTAGTGAAATAGATAATAAGAATGGAGCCAGGACTTTTCTTGAGTTTATTTAATTTATATTATCTGGTTTTGGTAGTTATAAAAGAAATTTCATTCCTAAATCATGAGAATAAATTACCACTGACATTGATTTACATTTTTTGCTTTTGGAAATGTTGTTTGCTTACATAAAGGGATAGACTTATTGATGGCTGTAGGCATAGTAATAAAAATGTCAACATCCATGGAGCTTTGACTATGATAAACTCGGCATCAAGCTAAATCGGATGGATATCACATTCATGCCATTCTCTGGAGGCAGCTACTTGACTGACTAGTCAGTGCTTATGGACAAAATGCTAAGCTCCATGGAATACTGATTTGATCCTGTGTATTATTTTTGTCTTCTCAAAAGTAGAATCCCTTGCATTGTCTATAGGGATTTAACTGTATTTTTAAAAAGCTTTTATTGTAGGATTTGTATAGATTTGCTGTATGTTAGCAGCAAGGTGACTTTCATCAATAGATGCAAATAAATTTCAATGTAGAAGGAGTCATAGATAACAACAGTAATAGAAAATAGCCATGGGTATGATGATACCTGAAAAGATAAGATATGGGTTTGTTGTTAAGAATATTATCAATGATTCAGGGGTTCTGAGGAGAGTACATAATTCCAGTTTCACAAGTGATGAGCTGGAGATTTCAAGAGCTGTATATTGCCATTAATATATTCTATAAGAGAATACCAACATTCCACAAATGGTTTTCTGTTCATAGGTCCTATAGTAGGTGACTTTTTTTTCTGATAGATTCTCCATTCACCATACTTCCCATACTCTATTCCACCAGTTTTCAAGGGAGAGATTCTCTAGTTTCCAGGTTTGTTTGTTTTTTGCAATTTCAAGTGTAGTAATTGATAGAAAGAACCAGATTAGATCTTCATATTTTAAGTTTTTGTTTTCACCTTGGAAAACTGAGAGCAATTCAAGCAGAATGTACGTAATATTCTGCTTAGTGATGTTGAAGATCTGATCAAGTATTGTAAGCCAGAAACAGTGTATTTTGTATTTTTATTTTTTGTATTTTTGTTTTCTAGGAATTGGCATTATTGGCAGAAAGGGATATGCAGATAAAATATAATTTTGTTTCTGTGGGTAAATAAGACACTTGACCTGCATCATATATTAATAGAAACGTGTCTATGTGCTGTTTGATTTCTTCTTTTTTTCAGTCTGAGTCAAGGCAGTTACTGAAGGAGGTGGGTCCAGAAGGACATGGAGAACCCTTTTTGATAGAACAACTGATTGATGAGGTAAAGTTTCATTACTATCCCAGCAGTCTATACTACTTTTTGAATAAAAGATCACTAGGATGGGGGAAAGCATTTTCTCCAAAATAAGGTATCATTTTAGCTGAAAGAAGCAACAGAGCCATATTTTTTTACACTTTCCTTTAGCTTCTCTTTTAATCCCAGAGTTTTTACCAAAATGTCAAGGTTACATCCTGCAGACCAAGACTGGACAAGTCTAGACATCTACGGCCAATTCTACCCATAAACTTTAAAAAAACAACAGAAATAAACATATATTTTTAAAACATCAAAAACCCAGGAATGACTGGAGGTATACTTCCAAATTATATCTTTGGGTTTCTGAGGTTTTTAGGGAATATGTGATGTGTTTAATTCAGGTCTAAACTGTCACTCCTGAACTCTTCTAGGAAAAAAGAAAGATGAAAACAACCAGTCAGTAGTTGAAAAGCAAATAGAAGTTGAACAGTTTTCAGCAGAGTATATAAACACTAAATAAGCTCAAAGTAATATATTTACAGATGCATAAGCAATAAAGAATAGTATTGGAAGCAGCAGTTGTATAACAAGAAAATAAAAATAATAACCTTTACAAACAGACCAGTAATATTAAGTAAAAGAAAATGAAAGGTCTTAGTATATCAGTGATGGAAACAAGTTGTAATAGAAACAATCCAGCAATGGAAAGATTTATATATATATATATATATTACAAAAATGTAATTGTAAATCATGTCTAAAGACAACTCAATAGTGCACAGGTGGAAGCAAAGCAGTCCGAAAAACTTTGAAGATATTACAAAGCAAGAAGCATTTCAAAAAAAATGTACCGTACATAAAAACACTTTGGGTGCATCTACACCAGGGGTAGGCAACCTGTCCCCTTTAAGGGCCGAGGGACTTCAGCTCCCAGAAGCCTCAGCCATGTTGGCCAATAGTCCCATGTTGGCCAATAGCTCCTGGGATTCTGGGAGCTGAAGTCCCTCGGCCCTTAAAGGGGACAGGTTGCCTACCCCTGATCTACACTGTAGGAATAATGCAGCTTGACACCACTTTAAGTGCTGTAGCTCCATCCTATGGAATCCCGGGACTTATAGTTTTACAAGGTCTTTACAATACTGGTGCCTCACAATACTACAAATCCCAGGATTCCATAGAATGGAGCCATGGCAGATAAAGTGGTGTCAAACTGTTGGTCCCCGAGTCGCATGGCAAATGGTGCTGTTGTGGGGAGGGCGTTCTGTGTTGGCCTCCGTGAGAGGAGACCAGGGGACCTTGGCCCATGGGACGAAGTGAGATTGCATGCAGGGGCCGAGAAGGAGGCTATTTCAGGGCCCATCACTCCCTCAGATACCTCCTTTCATCAAATCTCCACTTGCTCTCAGTTCTATGTGAATACTGCTGATCATCTTGGGGCAAGGTAGGATATTTTTCTTAACCTGTTTGGTTTTGGTTTGGGTTTGTTTTTTTTTTTGCCTACCCCTTACTATATCTGGTGAGACTGACAATTAGCTTGTGGTGGGCTTGTTAAATAGGCATTGATCTAGCAAGTAGTTTGGAGAGAAAATATCAGATTGGTGTACACCTTGCCCCCTCTTGCACTCAGTGGTTTTCCATAGAGCCTGAGCAGCGGGAGGAAAGGGAGAACATGGAAGCAGGTTGTGAAAAAGCAATCCAGCAACCCCAACCAGCTTCAGGCACATACAGAGAGCTCAGCAGCCTTTTCAGTTTTGAATCATATGGAATGGATGAAGGTTTTTTTAAAATTTAATACATAAATACTTTTTATGCATCCAGATTTGGCTCTTGATCCTGTAGGTGCTGACCACTATTGTGCCTATTACTTGAGATAACTTCCAAAAGGTATAATTCATCGTGACCTTAGCCAGTTCTTCCTGTACTTCACACTCTATAATTATAAACCTCTAATTCACATTGAATCATCCAACTACTGCATAATACTTAGGGTCTCATATTTGGTGCCATATTGGAAGGAGGGTGGGATATACAATCAATAAACAATAAAATGTCTCCTTTTTTTCTATATCCTAGGGAGCTGACCCCAATTGTACCAATAATGATGACCAACCAGTTTTAACATTGGCCGTCCTGAACAATCATCATGAGGCTATTCCTGTTCTTGTACAAAAAGGTGCAGACATTGACCATCAGTCAGGATTGTACGTCAGCCATCTTCAACTATTTCATGCTGGTTTACTTTTTAATATTTATTTGCAAAAGGCATCTGTTAGTATACAACGTGAACTATAAATATTGTATGGGAAAGGGGAAATCTAATTGGCTCCTTCACAGTCTGAACATGCCTACATATTTTGCAGCTTATGCTGCTATCTCAACAAATTGCTTTACTGGGATCTTAAGCTAATATTAGAATATTCTTTCTTATATTCTTCTACCATGGCATAAATTGGCTGGAATTCTGTCATTGTCTTACTGATGTGTAAGTTCACCAGTGGGTTGGATATATTTGTCCCATGTAATAATAATAATAAAATTTGTTTTTATCCCGCCCCTCTGTGTAACACAACCGGGGAGGCTTACAACATTACAACTTCAGCATTCAGTTCAGGGACAGGAAAGTGTAACTGCGCATGCAGTGTCATTGTGCATGGGGATGCACATTCTCAACCAATCCATACATCTGCTCCTTTTGTAATTGCTAGTACTCCTTTAGTTGTTCAGTTGTGCAATGTTGCCATTTAATACCGGGGTCACAATCAATGTGTGTGTGCATGTTGTGTGCCTTCAAGTCATTTCCAACTTACAACAACCCTAAGGTGAACCTACCATGGGGTTTTCTTGGCACAATTTGTTCAGAGGACATAACTCCAAATGAGATTTACACCAGTGTAAATATCCTCCAGATATTTTGGACTTCAGCTCCCAGAATCCCTGACCATTGGCCAAGCTAGTTGAGATTTTTGGCACTTGTTTACTTGTCTGTCATGGGGAAATAATTTGGTACGTTGATCAAGCTGGAGCAACACAGACCCACTCAGTGCTATGAAATTGTGCAAGAAACAGCCACAGTATCAATCCCAAACCCACTGAAGTAGGCCAATCTGTATGCATTGTATGCCAGACAAAATAGATAAATACTGGGGCTGGTAGCAGAGGCATAAGAAGGCAGAGCGACAGAACGGTTCTGTGATCAGTACTTAAGCAAGAAAGGCTTAGGCTAAAGCTAGTTAGCTAGGTTTTCTGTGTGCATGTCTTTGTGTGCCTTGGTGCTTCCAAGTGCAAATTGTTCATCTCCCTTCAAACTAATAAAAACAATGACCAAATTAAACTCACACCAGCAGTGACACATTTGGTAGCTGGACATTTGACTTGCACTGGACTACATTATAGTTACAAATGTCAAATTCCATTCCCTAACAGGCATTTTAGTTTTATTCATTTAGCATTAGGTTGCTGATTCTCTGAGCTTTGGAAACTTCATGCAGCCTTTGTGTTTGTCTCTTCTGCCTGTTTCCAGAAACTCCATTCTTTTCCCCTTTAGTTGGAGGCAACTGCCATGATCCAAAAAAATGGAAAACAGCATCTCACAAGAGACTACATTAAGCAGCATATTCTTTAGTAGGCTGTTTTTAGCTATTATTTTAAAGTATGTTGTCCTTTGACAAAATGTGTTACACATTGACCTTATTTTTGTTGTTATTTAATATTTTTGTTGTTATTTAATATTTTTGTTGTTATTTAAAATTTATGTGGAATAAGAATGAATGCTAAACAGAGTGGAGGAGAAACAGGCAGATAACCCCAAAGTTGACCCATTTTATGTGTTGCAATAAACATAGTAAAATAATTGGTGTGCACCTATGAACAAGCTTCCATCTTTATTCTTGTATTACAACTGATGGCTTCTGTTTTTTCTGTCTTATTTCCTTTCCTCCCCTACCTCATACAGACTTAACAACACAGCTCTTCATGAAGCACTCTTGCTTGGTCTGAAAGGATGGAAATGCACTGAAGCTTTGTTAGGGTAAGTTAAGCTTTCCATGGAAAGTCCTTGATTTGGAAGGGGTATTGAATGGAATCAGAATGTGAACTTCACCCATTAAAATAAGGCATTCTGTTCTTGGAGACCTTTCTTTCTCATAGTTCTAGCAGCTGGACTCTTATCTCAAAATAGGTGTTCTCTCTACAGATGCAACGCAGACATTAACAAGAAGAATGCCGAAGGATTGTCAGCCTGCAATTTGGCACTGAAGAGCGGCAGTGACAAAATAATTTCCTTGTTTGCTAGTAAGCTAGAATAGAGGAAGCTGAACAAACGTACTCCATCCAAAGTAACTGCTAATCAATAGTTTCAGAATCCATTTTGTTTGGAAGACCAAAGTTATGGAAATTTTCTTCTTGATTTATATGGCTTCTAAAGTTAGTTATGTGTAAGGCTAACTTTACTAATGGCGAGGTTCATGTGAGAACACTTAACTTTACAGATGAATGGTTGATGCAGCGATTCCTTCTCCGGCTGAAGGTTGAAGGATGTGGTCAGCTAAACATTGTTCAGTGACTGTGCTTCTGTTGTGCTATGATCTATGCCTATGAATTCACAACTGATCCGAGCTCACGATAGTGCTGCTATGTGCAATTTATAGTATCTTGCTGACACAAATACATAAGCATTTTCTATTCCTTAGAGAGATATACACACTCAAGTTTAAGTTCTGGTTATGCAGAGATCTCTGCTACTGTTTAGCAATCATATTAGCAATATGTTGCTCCATAGCATTATTTTTATTGTTCTGATCACTTTGACTTTCTTGGCAAGATTTATTCAGAGAATGTTTGCCATAGCCTACTACTGAAACTGAGAGAATGTGACTTGCTCATGGTCACCTGGTGGCTTTCCATGGCCACATGGGGATTTGAACCCTGGTCTCCTGGAGTAGTCCAACATTCAAACCACTACACCATGCTAGCTGACCTAGCATAATTTAAATTATTTGTATTTCCCTTGCCTTTGTCTTACAGGACAATATTTTTATGTATTTTTATGTAATATTGAAAATGTCCCCACACCAAAGAGAAGTCAAATCTCTGCATTAAGCAAGAAGTAATTTAACAAAACTTCTCCCTAATTAGAAAATGAGATGTTGGTACTAACTCATTCTTGGAGGTGCGAGGAGCGCTCTACTTACATGAGTTTCCATCACACCAGCATTCCTAGGCAATGTTCCTTTTCAATTAAACAGAAGACTCCTGACTCCTTTCAGTTTAGTTATAAAGCCTTGATGAGTGTTAAATTTATCTCAAGTTACTGTTCCTCCAGAAATCATTGTAAGTTTAATGGATAAAACAAAGACTATTACAGGAAAGAGACAGCCATTAGTAGATAGAGGTTTCTCCTTTTTTCCTCCTCTCCCTCCCTCTCCCCCTCCTCCTTGCTCCTCTCCATCCTCAAGAATGAGCATTCACAGAAATTAACAAGCCTAATCCTCAGAGATGGATCCTTCCATCCTGTTGCTATTGTTGCATGCCTTTTAAAAAGCAACCAAAAGCCACTTCTGCTGCTCTTTCTCCATTTTGGGGTTTTCTTGGCAAGAGTTGTTCAAAGAAGGTTTCCCATCGCCTCCCCCTGAGGCCAAGAGTATGTGACCCAGGTCACTCGGTTTCAGGACCAAGCTGGGAATTGAGCCCTGGTCTTCAGAGTCGTAGTTCAACACTGACCTTCCATCCTACAAAAACTCAAACTCTCTAACAATGTTGCTGAAGAATATGCATGTGTACTTGCCCTTGATCTTTGGACTGGACCCAAACATTAACTGGCCTTGATTTATTCTCTAATGTATAACATACCATAGGTGGACACACACTCTTATCCATCTTGAAATCAACCTTTTTTTTAGCTCCATGACTTGTTGTTCTTGGATTATTAAATGATACGAAAAGTGCCTCAGTACCTAATGTTTCTTATTCTGTTGACATAAAACTATACTGCTCTATGCACAGCCAATGCATGCCATATTTTCTCTGTTGGATATCTGTTTTGGATTTGAGCAAAAAGCAAGCAAACACACTGTTTTGAGTTTTTCAGCCAGTTCAGCAGAGTTTTTGTCAGAAAGAAGGGTCTAACATTAGAACCAAACTGTCGTCTTTAAACTGACATACATTCTCATTAGTTGAGAGTGCTGCCAGTTTTGAAACTCGGCTGGTACATGCTGGTACTTGCTATTTTCAAAGTAAGCAAATGTAATGTTATTTCTGATAGTGGCTCAAAAACTTCAATCGTCTCTGCAGCCTTAGATTTACATCCCAAGAAGGAAATCTGTGTGTCATTCTTGTCACTGTTGCTCCTCTTAGGAATCGTTTATTGTGAAGGTGTGATGATAGATTTTGACCCTCAAATGAAAGTACTGTTGGTAGTGCAACTACTTGATGCCTCAGTGTATTAGAGTGTAATCCTTATCGATTCCTATTTGCAGAAATTCAAAGACATTATCAATTGAAATATTTTTCACAGTAATATCCTGTGCCACACTATTTTGAAAATGCTTTTGGGGGGCTTTGTTGATTTGGTATATAATTATATGTGTAGTACTATGATATTCAATGTTGTCCTTTGTGTTATGGCAGGGGTAGGCAACCTTTCCCCTTTAAGGGCCGAGGGACTTCAGCTCCCAGAAGCCTCAGCTATGTTGGCCAATAGTCCCATGTTGGCCAATAGCTCCTGGGATTCTGGGAGCTGAAGTCCCTTGGCCCCTAAAGGGGAAAGGCTGCCTACCCCTGTGTTATGGTGTTTGGCTGAATTTTGTTCTGTTTTGGCTTGCTTTAATGAATATTATTTTAAAAAAGAAAGAAAGAAAATGCTTCCCATGTCATATTAAATTCTAGTGGTTGATTCCCTTCAAAACGATAAAATTGTGCCCATTACTGATTCACAGTACCCTGGCTCTAACAATTAATTGTGCTCAAAATCCATGCGGTTAACTTTAGCCATGTTATATTTGAATGATTCAACAGACCCTGAACGAACAATTCCTTTCTCTCTTTTTTGTAAAAGATTAATTCTTATTAAGTTTTAACACAACCAATCTAATTTATAATCAAAATAATATACAATCAAAGATAAAGAAACTGGAGAAGGGAAGAAAAGAAGGGGGGGGGGAAGGAAGAAAAAAAAGAAGAGTAAGGGAAGAAAAAACATTTTAAAAAAAAGACAACTAATACATACTAGGGCTCTGATCCCCCAATCCTGACTAATGAAAAGGGGAAAAAAAGAGGAAGAAAAGTATTGTTCTATCATTTTTTGTTGTTGTTAACTGCCCTCGAGTTGCTCTTAACCCATGGCGACCGTGTGGATGAAACATCTCCAAAAAACCCTGTCCTTCATTGCTCTGCTTAGGTCCTGCAAACTCATACCTGTGACCTCCTTAATAGAGTCCATCCATCTAGCATGCAGCCTTCTTCTCTTTCTACTTCCCTCCACCTTTCCCAGCATTATTGTTTTTTCGAATGAGTCCTCTCTTCTCATGATATGTCCAAAATATGACAGCCTAAATTTTGCCATTTTGTCTTCCAGGGAGGTTTCTGGCTTGATCTGCTCTAGGACCCATTACGGATCCAAATAAATAATCCTACTAAAATTACTAATAGCCACAGATTATTATTCAGAGGGGTCTGTGGTCTTTGAACCATGGTGAACAATGATGGGAATGAAATTCCTCTGGTGAACATGTATAATAATGGTCTTGACTATCCCTTTGGCATCAGTCTTCCAAGGCATGGTGATGTGAAGGAAAGTTCATGCCCATAGCATGCCTTGTCCATATGGCTTGATGTATGAAGGTGCTGAGCAGGGCTGGAGTGCATCTCTAGGAGAACATTACTGCCTCAGGGATAGGAAGTATGTTTCTATCTAATAAAATTTGCAGCACCTATACTGATTGATGCAAACACTTTTAGAACAGTGAACAAAGAAAAGCTGGAAAACTCAACAATGAAACTCTATTATTGTTACTTACTGTTTACTTATTATTTTATTTGAACTGTTCTTCTGAAAGGAAAGGTGTTTCTATCCACTTCTACCTTACAATAAATGAGTGCCTGTATTTCTGTCTTAAGAGATTCCACCTAAACATTAGAAATAACCTTTTTCTCCCAAGAACTTTTAACAGTGGAATAGGTTGCCTCAGGAGGGTCAAGTCTCTTTTGGAGGTACTTAAAACAGATGGTAGGTGGGCATCTTCCAGGAGTACTTTAGTTGTGTGTTCCTGCATGGCAGAGGATTGGACTGGATCATCCTTGCGGACCCTTCTAACTCTATTCCATGATCTCTCTTGACAATTTTCTTGGTAGTTAAAAATTATCATTCTCAAAAAATTTCAAAGACTGAATTTATTAGCATTAAAGGCAACAGAGCACTACAAATGTCCATTAACAGAAACACTGGAGCTATTTTTTTTTTTTGAGTGATTGGTTTTCCATGAATCTCCCAATAAATCCTTGTATCATCGTCGCAACCTGAGAAAGAACGCATGCTTGCACTCCTTGCTATCCAAAGGATAGTATTTGTCATAAAAATCTAAGATGTATTCTTCGGTTTTAAATCCAAATTTTTGGTATAGCAGCATTGCAGAATTACTTGCCGAGACGTGAAGGGTTGCATCTTTGCCCATGCAAGTCTGTCAAAAAGCAACAAGAATTGCATCATACGTTATGAGGAAAATGAGGAAATAAAAGGACAATTATAAGAATGGAACGGATAGCTCACAAAGAGAGAAAGAATCAGGAGTCTCCTGCTTCTATTAGAACTTGGGCTATGAGATTCATAGATCACACATGATGCCCTATATCCAAACAATCATATTGCAAAAGAAAGGTTTCTCATGTTCCTTCCTTGTCATGTGAAATCTGGCTCTAACAAAGGTATTGGCTTTGAAACTTGAGCAGTTACCACATTGATAACCAACAGGAGAAGGCACTGCAATTTACTCAAATCAGAAATACTAGAGGAACCGAATTATTTCGGGAAGCGAGGAGTTTGTTTTTTAGTTTACCCACTTACAATGGAGAAGAGAGGTTGGAGGTGGGGTTATGCATGCTCTTGCATAAATAACTACACTTTGTCAGTCAGCTTCTACCCCAGTCTGAATGATCTGCTCGCTCTTCTTTCTCCTGTTTCCCTCACTTAGGATGGATGGAGGGAGGAGGATTCCTCTTCTTTAGTGAAGATGTGGCAATTGCATTTGCTGCTTACCCTAGCAAGGGGTACATGTGGCAGGCAAGGAAAGGCTTCATTCCCAACATGCTGCAACTGTGTCTTAAAAGGGGGGGGGATCCCCCTTCCCATTTGTAAAGATGGGTGGGCTGAGAACAATTGCCAAGGATGCCATAGTGGCACTGTGGTCATTCCTCACCGTTTACAAGGCCATGATGGGAAGAGGCTCATTTTTCTACTACTTTAAAAAAAAAATAGTTGTGCCATGGGAGATGTGCAGTCCAGCCAAGGACTGGAGCAAAGTCTGCTAATCCTTGGCTAAACAGCCCACTTATAAGGGATTGTTTTTAAGAGGAAAAAGAAGTCCCATCTTTTGCCCGCATCACCTGATAGGATAGGAATGGGGAATGGGGAGACTACAGTTCTTGCCCTATTCTCTCACTTCACTCTGAGAATGAAAACCATTCCTTTTATTCTTGTCCATTTGAATAGCACAACAGTTAAGGCTTCAGCAGCAGCAGAAACACTTCGCAGCCAAGTTCCTGGGAGCCAGAGGCCATGATGTGCTCACTGCCATCTTAACTTCCCAGAGTCTGGTCTAGCCCAGAGGAACTCTGGGAATTGAAAGAGGCGGCCACATTGCCCTGTGGATTATTTGGTTTCCCTTTAAGCTTGGGCCCCAAACCTCTACCTAAAGGATCCAGGCTAAGAGCAAATATGCTCTGTAGTAATACTGAATAAAAACAAAGAAATTCTAGATTTCACTGCTTTTTCTATCAATATATAGATTTCATATAACCTCAGTATTCTTTTGATTCCGTCAATCTGACACTAACTGAAGCTGCATTTGCACTGCATAAATAATCCAAGCTGACACCGCTTTAACTGCCATGGCCCAATTGCTGTGGAATTCTGGGAACTGTAGTGTGTTGTGGCACCAGAGCTATCTCTGACAGACAATGGTTATTTTCTTCATATACACATTCATGCATATTTAAAGTGTTGATTAAAAATACGGTTGATTTACAGAGACTTTAATTTGCTTGACTACTCCTATCTGAAGATAAGTTCAGCAGTAAGATGAGGGACTATGGTTTCCTAAAAATGTTAGGCTGCATCTGCACTGCAGAAATAATCTGGTTTGATACTTTAACTGCCATGGCTCAATATTATGGAATTCTGGGAACTGTAGTTTTGTGAGA
This sequence comes from Phrynosoma blainvillii, assembly GCA_026167975.1. Lineage (NCBI taxonomy): Eukaryota > Metazoa > Chordata > Lepidosauria > Squamata > Phrynosomatidae > Phrynosoma > Phrynosoma blainvillii. Next base: position 150,762,218 of record JANUYF010000004.1, read on the forward strand.
CATTTAGCCTTTTATAGAGCCATTTTAAAATGTTTAGATGTTAAATGTGAATAACAGGCACTTTTATAGAGAGGCACATTTCTTCTTTTGAGTGAGAGAAGGAAGGGCTCATCTAATATGGTAGTTGCCACTTTTTGTAAATAATCTTATTAAAAATAATTAATCATATTCAACATTTGCCCAGATCCAAGGCATGTTTTAAATGAAATATTTTATCCAACTGATCTAACTAATTATTAACTGATCTAATTACTATTATTAATTATTTAATTAAAAATTAGGGCCCTTTGTGCAAGACTTGCTTTTTAAAAAAAACTTTATTCTTCACTATGAAATTTTTCTTCTGGTTTTAAATTTATGACTGAACAAAAATGAATTTTCGGATTAAAACAGTAAAAGAAGTTTCAACAGCCTGCACTTTCAGAAACTCACTTTTAAAGACTCTGCTGTTGTACTGGTCATATATTAACCATACTTTTTGTTTTTAACCTACAGCAGTTGCAATAATGTTTTAAATGTAGAGGCAGCATACCAATGAACAACAAAACACTTCCTGCTAGTTATGGGGGGGAAAGGAATATGATATGTTAACAAGCAGGAACTGCAGAAGTCAGTTCATGGATAAGCCACACACGTCTATACCAAGGTAATTTGAAGCGAAAAGCTGCCCCTCTAAACTGGACAAATTTATCTAACAAGCATGTGAACGCTTACTCCTAGAGGGCTCTATCAGGTTTGTGCCTTTGTTAAGTATGCTTAGAAAGTTAGTGTAGTAACATCTATGTTGATTTCATATTACTGCAGAGTTCAGCTCTAACATGCAATAAACTAAAGTACTCAGGCGTTATCTGTACCAGAGGTCTTGGAATAGACTCTGGTTGAGAATTTGAAATGCTTCTCTAAATTGCAAATTCCAGGATTCCACAGGAGGCAGACCTAGGAGTAAAATTGGAATAGAGCTATAACAGTGTAATGCAGTATTGTCTGTATGTGGAACTTGGCCATAAGTCTCACCAGATACCAGATATGCTTCCAATTCTGATGCAGTTTGATCAGTTTACTTGGTGCCAGCTGCTAAGTGTCTTTAGGGATTAAGGACTGTCTGATCTTTGTGGTAACTAGGAAGCAGTGACTAAATCCCAAACTACATGCTTCTATAATTTGTAGAGCACGTCTTTTCCCTCTTCAGTAAAGCAGGGGTAGGCAACCTTTCCCCTTTAAGGGCCGAGGGACTTCAGCTCCCAGAATCCCAGGAGCTATTGGCCAACATGGGACTATTGGCCAACATGGCTGAGGCTTCTGGGAGCTGAAGTCCCTCGGCCCTTAAAGGGGAAAGGTTGCTTACCCCTGCTGTAAAGCATTATAGAAGAAATAACTGAACAATGAATGATAAGCTGCACAAGCACTTGGGTACATTTGAGTTCTATTTACATTTGTTTTTAAAATAAAAGGAAAACCTCATATGGATCAGAAAAACAGCTACCTGGATAAGATGGTAAATCATAAAAGTTGCAATTCCTGACCGTCTCCACTCAGGATGAACAAACAGAAAAGAGATGTATGCTTCATTGTATTTAACATCTGGTACCATAAAACCAAAAGCAATTATGACTTTTTTGTAAAGGACAACCACGCTGAAATCTGGATACTGCAGGCATTCTGACAGGTCAATCCCTGTGGGATGAGAAAAGCAGACTCATGAACAATCATAGGCTGGTGATGAGAAAAGTAGTGCCATAGAGAAATACATTCAATATTGACTGAGATTTAGTGGAAAAACATAAATCAGACAGCACTACAAGTTTTACCAGCATATGAGAACCAAGTTCTAATATAAAAAGTAACAGTCACTAGAAAAATTGACTTAATAACAAGAACAAACATGAAAAGATCTTTTAAGAGACTCCGACAACAGCCTGGTTAATGCTGCATATATCCATTTGAACTATCAGGTAGGAGACCTATGCACCAGTGTCGTGGGGCATAGGTCTATCGAAATTTATAATCATCTTTAAAAAACACTTAAACAGGAGTATGTCTCCGATGACATACCTACAAAGGCTGCAGACCTAGTTCAAGAAGATCTTGACAAAACTAACACCTAACCAACTGAGAGTGATGAGGGCAAAAGCTGCTATCCTGGCACCATATGAAAAAGTGAATGTAGATGCACTTGTACATCCTACGAGAGGGCTCCTGGCACAGTATCAAGTACGTTAGATGACAGAAAAGAAAGCCTTGGCTGAAGAGATCTGGACTAAACTTCAGCAATGGTAGGTTCTTCAATTTTAAACAACTGATGTAGTTGTGGGATGTATCTGCCAAGCAAATAATTAAGAAATCTGTATAGCCAGAGATCCCATCTGGAGCTTCCTCATCTGGGGATCAGGGAGCCCTTTGACCTTGTTCTGGTAAAAAAAAAAAAATGGGTAGTCTGTCTTTGAAGGGATCACAGTGAAATATCATGTTGGCATGGCATATTACAAACTGATGCACCCCTTCTCTGGGGGGTAAAAATGCAAGATTATGAAACCAAGCCTCCCAAACTTGCCCTTTCCTTTTAATACATAAGGGCTTGATAGACTAGTTCTGCTCATTTGAAAAACAGCATTCCTATAGAATGTTCTGCCTACCAATGCATGCATAGCTAAAGTAAATCATGCGTAATGTCTAGAGGTGTATGCATTTACTCACATGTAAGAGTTTTAGATTAAGAAGACTGAGACTGGACCAAAACAAAAACTAAAAACACTCAACCATCATATCTTTGTACCAGGTTTTTCATCCTGACAGACTGGAGTTGGTAATGATAATCATTCTTCTCTGGTTCCCAATCCAAGTTTTCAGAATGCAACTACACTAGGGAAGCTATATGCTTTTGTGAGATTGAAAAAGGCACATTTCCTTCTGCTTGAGGAGGTCCTGGAGAGAGTGAAGGGTCATCTAGAAGTGCTATGAGGTGATGTCTCATCTACAGCATTAGGGCCAAACAATTCCTAAGGATGGCCAGTAAACAACAGAGCAGAGAGCCACATTATTTGAATGAACCGTGTACACATATTCTTTGCTCACTGCAAAGACGTATTCTTTGCTGCATTGTATTACTGATGATGCCTAGATACTGTAAACACTGAGTTGAATACAGATTACCTTTGTCACTGACAGGGCTGTGCTCTTCCCTATATGATACAGCAAGTTGTCTGTTACTTCATTTCCTCAAAAGGAATCAAAGTATCATGCAAGAAAATGTAAGCTTGCGCATTTTTCCACTTGAGACCCAGAATGACTTGCCAGAGTTTGGATAGTTGTGGCCAGACCAAAGGACAGAACACAATCTTCATACTGCCACCCCCTGCAGGAACTGCTTGCACCCTGCAAAGTTTCTTCAACAGGAATTTACTCAAGAGCAATACTATAAAATTTAAGTGGCTAGTGGACACAGCAGGAATAGGTTCTTGTTCTTGGATTTTTATATTCTGGGATAAAAGAACAGAGGAAGATAGCTCCCATTTCCCACTGCTTCACAGGAACTCCTTCCCAACAGAGCTATGAAAGCAGCAGCAGACACTGGATTCACTGGAACCACTGATCTAGATTCTCAAAGTCCTACCTGGCCAGAAGAACTCATGACACATTGCATTAATAGTGGGAATGTGATTAGGGCGCACATAGCAATAATCAATGGGTGCTTCTGGTTCTGCAGTCCAGTTGGGATCATTTTTGTGTGAATGGGCTCGAATCTCACTCAGCAGCTGAAGTTTGGGAGGCTTGGTTTCATAATCACGTCTGGAAGGAATAAAAGCAATATTAGAGCACAAGAACAGTTAATCTCAAGTCAGGCCTGATATGAAGACATTAATGCAGTACATATAGAACAGGCATGGGCACATCTTTATTGCTGCAAAAATCTAATCACCAGAGGCAATTGTAAAATGTTTGCTTAGGAGACTGGGTTTAAATCTAATTATTAGTTCCAACTAGAGTAGGCCAAGAGAATCAGTGTAAACCTAAGTAAACCAACACCTGTGCAACTTCTACTGATTCTGTAGTCCTTTCTAGTTGAGATTAACAATTGGATTTAGGACCTGATACATCCATAAATTACATACTAGGATATATGTGAGTGCAAATACAAATTTAAGCAAAGAAGAGCAGGGATTGTAATTTCAAATGTTAAAAATCCTACAGAAAACTGCACAAATCACAGACAAGGACTTGATGCTATTATTATATTGTAAGAAACAAAGGTGTTGAGACATAAATTGTTAGAATTGTTTTTTATTTACAGTTCATTTATCATAGTAATATGTGTCAGCACTTTTAAACAGTTTATTTTTAATCCTGCTAAATAAACATTTTAGTTTGGCTTGATTTATGATAATTTATAAGCCAACCTGTAAAAATGACCTTTCACATAAATTTCGTAACACAGAAATACATTGCTTTTGCAGAGAAAAAAAAAATGAAATTATTTCAGCAAAAAAATGGTGCTTATATCATAAGGGACAGATAACCAAGGATGAAGTTAAGAGATGCATTTAAAATATTTTTCTTGATTTAAAAATGGATACGTGTTATAGTCATAGAGTTGGAAGACACCAAAAAGACCATCCAGTCAACCCCCCTGCCATGCAGGAACTCACAATAAAAGCATCCCTGACAGACGGCCATCCAGCCTCTGTTTTAAAACCTCCAAAGGAGGAGACTCCACCACCCGCTGAGGCAACAATGTCTTCCACTGCTGAACAGTTCCTGCCATCAGAAAGTTCTTCCTAATGTTGAGTTGGAATCTCTTTTCCTGTAGTTTGCATCCATTGCTCTGTGTCCTGGTCTCTGGAGCAGCAGAAAACAAGCTTGCTCCATCCTCAGTATGACACCTCTTTAAATACATAAAACATGGCTATCATATCACCTCTTAACCATCTCTTTTCCAGGCTAAACATACCCAGCTCCCTAAGTCTCTTCTCATAAAGCATGATTCCAGACACTTCACCATTTTGGTCACCCACCTCTGGATACGCTCCAGTTTCTCCACATCCTTTTTGAATTGAGGTGCCCAGAACTGGGCACAGTATTAAAGGTGAGCTCTGGCCTAAGCAGAATAGAGTGGTACTATTACTTCTCTCAATCTAGGCATTATAGTCTTATTGATGCAGCCTAGAATCATATTGGCTTTTTAGCTACAACGTCACACTGCTAACTCATGTTCAGCTTATGGTCTACTACAGGGGTAGACAACCTTTCCCCTTTAAGGGCCAAGGGACTTCAGCTGCCAGAATCCCAGGAGCTATTGGCCAACATGGGACTATTGGCCAACATGGCTGAGGCTTCTGGGAGCTGAAGTCCCTCAGCCCTTAAAGGGGAAAGGTTGCCTACCCCTGGTCTACTAAGACTTCTAGATTCCTTTCACATGTACTGTAGTCATGGAATACTCACAGATCAACTGCTCTCCAGAAAGCATCAGTTAGCTCAGCTGCAATAAACACATTTTTTTACTAAAGGGAGCCTGTATATTCCATCTGCCTTGAAAGTGTTTAAGGCTAAATCTGTTGCACAACTTTTATAGGCTTCTATATTTGGACAGGGGAGTATCTTCTGAAACAGATAGGCAACAGACAAAGTTTATAAGGACCCTTCTTCAACTCCCCAACTGTGTCCCAAATTCTGTGTTACTACTGGAGACAGGCCAAAGCTCTCTCTCGACAAGGGCCTGGTGGTATGCTCTAAAGCAGGGGTAGGCAACCTTTCTCCTTTAAGGGCCGAGGGACTTCAGCTCCCAGAAGCCTCAGCCATGTTGGCCAATAGTCCCATGTTGGCCAATAGCTCCTAGGATTCTGGGAGATGAAGTCCCTCGGCCCTTAAAGGGGAAAGGTTGCCTACCCCTGCTCTAAAGCTCTGGCTGCAAATTGGTGACTTTGGGGTTGGTTCAGGTTTGCTTGCATACCTGCCCCAGGGCAGTTATGTAAGCAGCTGGTACAAACTTCCTGAGAAAAAAAAAGCAGCTTCGATTGGTCTCTCTTCACTTCTAATTTGGGATTGGAGATTGCCCTTAAATCTCTCAAACAGAGATTTTTGCAATCTGCGCTACTGCTCAAATGTAAGCTGCTCTCCAATGTACTGAATGTCCATTACACCGGGCCTTTTCAATTAGCTTATATAATAAATGTGTCAGTGCCTAAGTACTGCAGACTTTGTTCTCAGGCCAAATGTAACATTTTTTCTACCGAACTGCTCTGAGGTAGATTTGCCAGTGTCCCTTATTCAGAGTGACAGTGCCCTTATAATGACATGGAAGTTAAGTCGATGAAGCACATTTTTTTTGCCCTGTAGCTTTTATAATGTGGTGTGCCAGGATTTGATTATTTCATTATTGAGAAAATTTGTTAGATGTTCTGACCAATTCCATATCAGGCTCTTGTTGGAGGATAAGTCCCCAAATGTAACATTGGCTGTTGCTAAATTTCTTTCAGAAGCAAAGAGGATTAGAGTTCATTGTGTTTTAGGTAAAAGCTGATAGTAACTGATTTATTGTACTGCTTATCCCTTTTAGATGTTGTTTCTATTTTATGCTTGAGTCTCTTATTGGATCTGTTGATTGTAATAAAATAAAGATGATAATGATGATGATGATGAAGAAGAAGAAACTATCCAGATTTCAGCTGAGGACTGTAGGATTGCTGCAGATCTTACTCTGCACTGGCTGTTACTTTGAAGGCTTTTTTCCCTTTATCAGCTTTCACTTTTCTTATGATTTACATTTTGGTATCTAAACTGATAGATGTATGCTTTTTTAAAATGCTGAGTGGAGCTTGTGAGACAAGCAAATCTATTTTCTCCTTCTCCCTCTGTATTGTTGTTCATACATGCTCAATATGAGATTCTGGAGGCAACTGCTATTTACCTGGCCTGTTGTAGGTAGGTACATATAGCTTAAAGTAAAACCCTGTCCTTTGCCAGGTCAAGCGTTATTTAATTTTGTACTGCAGACACACTGCTACACCCTGATACTGAACTCTGTTTCTTCAGCTTGATTTCACATTCTTCCAATGCTGACACTGCTTACAAACATCCAGCTAATTAGAGAATGAAAAGGAAAAGGGAGGCTGCTGAGCATGAAGAATGTTAAAAAGGAGCTCTTTTGTATGAGGCTTTGTTAATTGAGACTAGCCTGTACTGTGTTTATCTGCCACAGAAGATAAGAAATCTGAAAGAAAAAAAAATGAGTAGTATGCTTCTAAACAACAAAAGCTTAGAGATCTTTACCTGATATAAGGTTTTAAGACACGAGAAGTGTAGGGACTGATGATGCTATGGTCAGATAAGGCATCTTCTGAACCCACAAGTCGGCACAGAAATTTTGTTTCCATTTGTCGAACCCCTTTTACAGCAGACAGCTTAGTCTGTAAAACAAGAAAAATGACACATTAGGAAAATAGTTAACAAGACAGTAACAAGATATTGTGAACAGAGATGGCCTTAGCAACTATTATGTGCAAAAATGTTTTGCCACTTGCCAAGTCTCCTCAAGAATTTACCTAGAGTTAGCTGTTGAGGTCCTAAAAAGAAATACTGGATTTAATGTTAATGTTAATTTTCTTAAACAGATGGAGTTGACGTAGAAATGGGTTGTGTTACATACATACTGTATGGAATTTTAACTGTTGTTAGCTGCCTCGATTGTTGACAGAGGGGCAGGGTATAAATAAATAAATTATTATTGTTGTTGTTGTTTTTGTTGTTGTTGATGATGATGATTTAAATGTGTTACCACAAATGCTTGTTAAAATTGCTATACAAATTATTTTTTGTGTAGCTTTTCTGTGTTTCTGTGTGGCCTTTCCACAGTTTGGGGGCACAATTAAGTAAACAAAATGCAATTAGATATCCAAGAAGCCACTAAATTCATAGAATCATAGAGTTGGAGGAGACCACAAGGGCCATCCAGTCCAACCCCCCTGCCATGCAGGAAATCACAATCAAAGCATCCCCAACAGATAGCTATCCAGCCTCTGTTTAAAGACCTCCAAAGAAGAAGACTCCACTACTCTCCAAGGGAGTGTGTTCCACTGTGGAACAGCTCTTACTGTCAGGATGTTCCTCCTAATATTGAGGTGGAATTTATTTTCCTGTGGCTTGCATCCATTGTCCATGTTCTAGTCTCTGGGAGGAGCAGAAAACAAGCTTGCTCCATCCTCAATCTGACACCCATCCAAATACTTAAACAGGGCTATCATATCACCTCTTAAACGTCTCTTCTCCAAGCTAAACATACCCAACTCCCCAAGTCTTTCCTCACAAGGCATGGTTTCCAGACCCTTCATTATTTTGGTCGCCTTCCTCTGGACACGCTCCAATTTGTCAACATCCTTTTTGAATTGTGGTGCCCAGAATTAGACACAGTGTTCCAGGTGAGGCCTGACCAAAGCAGAATGCAGTGGCACTATTACTTCCCTTATTTATCCCAGCACCCACCCATTATCCCAGTCACCCTAGTGGGAAAGAACAGAGAGGTGTGGAAGAAAGCTTGAATTATCCCAGGCCCCCTCCATTCCTGAAGGAGCACTGAGAAACAACAGAGAGGTGGGAAGGCTTGAATCCAGCCCAGCCCCTCAGCTGAGCAGGAGAATGAAGAGAACCATTGGCGAGGCAGGGGAGAGAGGGGCAAAGCACCAACTCAGCCTATTCTCTGCCCCCAGCTGAGCCAGAGTGCCGCCAGAGGACCAGACAGGCGAGTGGAAGAAAGTGACTAGCCATCTCTGTCCTCCCCCAACCATGGAGAAAGAAGTGAAGAAACTAAAGGAGGGAGGGGTAGGGATGGACTAAAGGAGGGAGGACAGAAGGGAAGGGAAGGAGGAAACCCAGAGAGGCATAAGGGGATGGTTAGAAAAGCAAACAAGCAACGGGAGGAAAAATATAGGGAGACAAACAGCTACTAGGCAGCAGCAGTAGTGATGGGTATCACTGACAAGAGTGAATTTTAGTGACACCATAGCTAACATTGGTTAGCTCTGTGCACAAGGAAGTGTAAGTGGCCCTCTTTGTGTAACCCCATTGCCTAGTAAACCCTATGATGGGACACTCCAAGTGAGAGACAGGCAGGATCAGAGCATTAACAGAAAGAGAAGGAGGGGAGATAAAGGGATATCACATTTGCAAGATTAGCCAAGGGCACAAGAAATATGCCAAGACAAATAGCAGATACCCTTAGAAAAGCAAATGGCACCCAAGCTGCATTACACATAAAATAGAGATGTGGAAGGAGTAAGAAGCATGAGCCAAGGGAAGCTAGGCATAGTAAAAATGGAAATGGAACGTATGAACATAGCAGTACTGCAAGTGAGTGAGTTAAAATGGACAGGAATGGGCCACTTTGAATCAGACAACCATACAGTATTCTACATAGGGAATGAAAAGACAAGATGAAATGGGGTAGCTTTCATACTAAGAAAAGATGTGGCAAAAGCAGTCAAAGAACACAATGTAAAATCAGACCAAATCATTTCAGTAAGGCTCCATGGGAAACCTATGAATATCACCATAATTCAAGTATATGCACCAACCACAGAGGCAGAAGAGGAAGAAATTGATAGATTCTATGAAGGAGTACAGGAAGAAATTGACAGCACACCAACACAGGAGGTCAAGCTGATCATTGGAGATTGGAACACAACAGTTGGAAGCAAAGAAGAATCAAAAACAGTAGGCAGATTTGGATTGGGCAAAAGAAACAAAGCAGGTAGCATCTGATAGATTTTTGTGAAGCCAACAATCTATTCACTGCAAACACATTTTTCATACGACCAGAAAGAAGGCTATACACATGGACATCATCAGATGGTCAACACAAAAATCAAACAGATTATATATAATTGTAAGTAAAAGATGGTGCAACTATATACTGGTGCCCAAGACTAGACCAGATGCTGACTGTAGCACAAATCACGAATTACTCATAACAAAAATAAGAGTAAGACTCAAGAAGAAAACAAAACCAGTGATTATACCAAAATATGGTCTAAATGATATCTCAATAGAATTTACTGATAACGTAAGAAACAGATTCGCACTACTAAGCATAATAGACCGAGAACCAGAGGAACTATGAAATCAGGAACATAATAAAAGAATGCAGACAGACTCAGTAAACAAAAAGAAAGAGGGGAAAAAACATAGTTTTTTGTGGGTTTTTTGGGCTGTGTGGCCATGTTCAAGAAGAGCTTCTTTCTGTCGCCATGAGTCGAGATCGACTCAAGGGCAGTTAACAACAACAAAATTACTTCCCTTGATCTAGACCAGTGATTCCCAAAGTAGGCGCTACCGCCCCCTGGTGGGCACTGCAGCGATCCAGGGGAGTGGTGATGGCCACAGGTGCATTTGGGGGCGATGAATAAGGGGGCGGTGAAAGCATAAAAGAAAGAAGAGAAGATTTTAAAAAATTGATTTATGTGTTCCGCTCATAACGCTTAATTTTTCTTTGAACAACGTACTGGACGTTGGCTCGGTTCCCGCATACTCCCTCACTTGCATTGAGGTATGTGCAATCGCGCACTGCTACTGTTCATGTCCACTGATTTGCCATTCCAAAACACATGAGCACTACGAGCATTGCTGCGGGCAACTGCAACTCGTGCAACTCGTTTAATTGCTATTAAAAAAATTTAAAAATTAATTTCCAGGGGGCGCTGAGTAGTATTTTTTTTGGAAAGGGGGCGGTAGGCCAAATAAGTTTGGGAACCACTGATCTAGACACTATACTTCTATTGATGCAGCCTAAAAAGGCATTGGCTTTTTTAGCTGCTGCATCACACTGTTGACTCATGTTCAACTTGTGGTCTACTAGGACTCCTAGATCCCTTTCACACGTAGTTGCGTTAAGCCAGGTGTCCCCCATCTTATATCTTTCATTTTTTTGCCCTAAGTGCAGTACCTGACATTTCTCCATGTTGAAATTCATTTTGTTAGATTTGACCCAACTTTCTAATCTATTAAGGTCTTCTTGAATTTTGATCCTGTCTTCTGGGGTATTAGCTACTCCTCCTAATTTGGTGTCATCTGCACATTTGATAAGCATGCCTTCTATTCTTTCATCCAAGTCATTGATAAAGATCTTGAATAGCACTGGGCCCAGGACAGAACTGTGTGGCACCCCACTGGTCACTTCTCTACAGGTGGAAGAGGAGCCATTGTTGAGCACCCTTTGGATTCAACCAATCAATTACAAATCCACCTAACAGTCACATTGTCTAGCCCATATTTTACCAGCTTGTCTGCAAGAATATTATGTGGAACCTTGTCAAAGGCCTTACTGAAATCGATATGCTATATCTAATGTTCCCTTTGTCTACCAAGCTGGTAATTTTATCAAAAAAGAAGATCAGATTAGTCTGACATGACTTGTTTCTCAGAAACCCATGTTGACTTTTTGTGATAATGGTATTGCTTTCTAAAAGTTCACAGACTCTCTGTTTATCCCCAGAAGGGAATATTTCTCTCCCTGCTTGGGTCAGAGCTGAGTTTCCTTGCTAATTAGGCTTTAAAAAGGCTATTAAGACGGATCTCTTCCGGCAGGCCTTTCCAGAATAGATTTCCTGGCCTCTTATCCCACCCTCTCACAATTTGGATGTTCCCACTGCTCCGTGTGTTTTATTCTATTATTATATTGTTATTTGTAATTAGTTTTTATTCTGTGTCTTTTTAACTAGATGTTTTAATAGTTCCTTGGTTTAATACTTTTTTAAGGGGTGGGTGGGTTTTGGGGTCTTTGTGAAGTCATATTGTTTGTAATTTTAAATTGTTGTTAGCCGCCCCGATTGTCCTCAGAGGGGCGGGATACAAATTATTATTATTATTATTATTATTATTATTATTAAACAAATCTGAACTTTCAGAGCAAAAGCTGTGACCTGTGTCTTAGTACTGAAAACGAGAGGCATTAGGACTCACACCAATCATAAAAGAGTGGAAGTTGGACAATTTGTTGAACCTGTACCTTAGACTGACACTGCTGCTTCAGATCTCTTGGAGACTACTATGCCCACAGAAAAACATTCTGGCCAGAACGGAGACAGCAATGGAAGACTTTGGAAAGAGAAAGGAGAAGCTTCATGTGTCTTTTAAGGCTTGCCACTTGCTCGTTTGAGTTAATTTCCAAACATCCCCTCTGGCTTGGCAGAAACCAGAGAGGAGGCAAGCAGAAACAGGGCATCCACAAAGAGAAGAATATGTAGTTTAGACATCACATTTGGGGGAGACTGGAATAACAATTATTATTATTATTATTTGAACACATGATGGTGGAATTAGCCTACTGGAGGTAGGATTGTTCCAATGTACCCCTACAACATGGGGAGGTTAACAGGCACTCCTTCAGTGTTTCAGCCTCTTGTTTCCACTGCTGGGAAGGGTGCTTCTCTCCTCCTTTATTTGCATGATCAAGGGAAGTTGCTTATATCAAGGAGCTAGAAGACTGGGAGGGGAAACGGCAAAGGAACTCTGCTACAACTGTTCTGTCTCAAGGCAAGGCTAAAGAACTGAAAGAATGAACTAAGGATGCTGTGAAAAAGACTCTGTTTAAATGTTATCATTCCCTGCCTTGCCTGGGTGGCAGAAGAGGTTAAACCATTTCTGGATGGCTCCTTCTCCACTGACTAAGAATATACCTTATACAAAACAACAAAATGATTGGTTTTTTTGTGGGGGTTTTGGGCTGTGATTGCTTCTTGAAAGTAAAGAGGTTAGAACAACCTGCACAAAGAAGTAACACTTAAAAATTTACAACTATTGCTTCCTTGATTATTGATTTATAAACAGCAAACACCACCTAGACATACGCTATATGGTCAAGAAGGCTTCTGTTCCCTTTGCTGACTACCCTCATTTGCAGTAAGGGAGCTATTTAAAGAATGACTGCACTGGAATCATTAACCTGGTATCGATCCAAGATTCTGAAGTCTTGGCTGGTAGTTCTGTATGTTGCATAACCTGCTGGCAAACAGGGAACATTGTCTCCTTCCTTAGTTCCATAAATCCGATCAATCAGGAGAACAGCTGCATTCACAATGTTGTCCAAGTCAAAGAGGGGCAGGCCTCTCTCTCGTTTAGCCTGTCGGACTAGCAACTTGCGCTTCAACCTCCGAGCCTCAGGGGTCATAGCCACAGCGTTTGGATATGCTTCCAAGTTCCTTAGAAGAAGCTTTTCTTCATAGATACTAACAGGTGCATACTTGGGCATATTGGACTTATTATTATGGTCCAGCTGTGTCTTCCGCTTGTCCTTACGCTGGTCCTGAAAGCCTCTGCGAGTATCAGAATTTTCAGAATCACCTTCCACTTTTTCTATTTTTTCTTCCTCACTCTCCAGCTCCTGCTTAATCTGTTCAGGTATCTTCACCTTCTTCCGGATCATTCCTGCTAATGCACTGGGAGGTGGAACATATTCTATTCCTGGGTCTATGACACCATCACCTTCCATCTCTTCATCATCTATAAACATAACCAAATAATTTCATTTCAAATATATTATGACAGCCAAAATATTGTGACAGTATAAACAAGAAAACCAGATGCTCTTTGGGATACTATAGTTTTAAAGTGAAAAGTGTATACACCAATTCATAAACTGCAGCACTAATGTGAAAAATACACAGCAATATCCCTATAATATTAAAGTCTAATAGTACCAATCAGTTACCCCTTTCCCCATTTGCCACTATAGAAAAAGGTGGTTTATCAAAAAGAACTTATGAAAGAAAAGTAAATCCAGCCCTCCTCTGGATAGGATACTTAATCCAGGAAGGAAGATGAACCATGAAAGTCTGATAGCAGAACTAGTGATTAAGCTTTCCTACTGCAGATCTGTTTCTGAATCCATACTGACAAGATGTGCCAACAGGTGTATATAGAACTATTTGTTGACAGCTAGACTGTCAGAAAAATATAAACAGACAGCAAAGGATTAAATCCTCTCCTATTAGGAGGCATAGCCAATAAGCACAATATAAACAGAAAAGAGATGATATCGATATAGGTTTGAATCATTAACTGTCTCTAATTCACCTTTCATCTCACTTTCCATACCCAATATACTTTACTTATTTACAGTCCAAAAACCTAACAGTGTAAGCAGCAAGATTACAGTACTGAAAAAAGAAAAATATATATTAAAAATAAAGCCAATGTAGAATGTAGGTGAATAAAATACACTAAAATATAAATATAAAATCAAAAGATGCTAGAAGAAATATAGTTACACATTTGTTACGACTCTCCCCTATTGACAAAGTACAATTGAATTGCTTTTATGTTACCAGTACCCTGACCAATTTTTGATACTTCACTCTCTCTGGTCTTAATGACCACAGACAGAAATGTAGTGGCTGATAGATACATTTGGACATATATCCTTTAACAAAATTTTAACATAAAACTTTTCTGAGCAGCCTGGCATGCAGCTCAGTAGGGGAGAGATCAATTGCTTATGGATCTGACTGTAGAAAGTACAGCATAAAAGAATATGTGACACTGTTTCAACCGCATGAGACCCACAGGGGCAGTGTCTTGTGAAAGTGGGCATACCTGCCAAAGAATAGCTGTGAGGGGAAAACGTTGCATCTGGCCTTAGCAAATAGTATGTGATAGTTTGCACAGAAAAATGATTTAAATAGACAGTGTATTGGAAGGGTCCAGCAAATCAGATATTTAAAGCACTGGATAAAGAAGATGAGGCAGAATTAGCCTGAAGACTATATAATGCAATATCCCATAAGCTTTGTTTCGACAGCTTTTAACGACATCTCAAGAGCCAGATTAGAGGGCAAGGCTGGAGAAAAGGCAATGGAAGCCACCTTCTGGGCAATAAACTTGGGCTACCTGCTAGCATAGTTGTCAAAGCAAGGTGGCCTAGCAGACCTTTGCAACACTTAAAAACAAATACTTTGAGCCAGTTTTACCACTATCAGCCATGCCTTTGTAGAGAGGAAACATCTGGAAGTATAAAATGCAATGAGGTGGCTTAGTGGTTAAGACGCCAATTCATACAATCGGAAGATTGGGAGTTTGAGGCCCAAATGCTATATGATGGGGTGAGCTCCTGTCACTAGTCCCAGCTTCTGTCAACCTAGCAGTTCGAAGGCATGCAAATGCAAGTAGATAGCTCTTAGCTTAAAAACAGAGATGAGCACCACTCCCTACAGTCGGTTACAACTAGACATTCATGTCAAGGGATTACCTTTACCTTTACCTTTAGTCATGTATGTACTTCTCATAGATGTTAATCAGCAACAGCAATACAATGGTCAAAAACTGGTTTTGTAAATGAGATCTAATAGAGTGTAGCAGACATGGAAACTTTAAAGTAATCTTTACCATGAAACAGGGCCTGGGGTGGCATTATATCTGGAATAAGGTCTGCTTCTGAGAGCAAGCTAGGTGTAGCTGAGTGTGAAGCTGGTGTTCCAGGAGCAGAGAAGTCTGGAGAAGGAGACGGAGAAGGGCTTGTCAAAGGAGTTCGATCAGAGGAACTCAAGGAAGAAAAATCAACCACTTCCCCTTTCTCAAGCATAATGTCTGGATGCCGGCTCCGACTGATGAATTTGACTGGTGTGGAAGATGTACTCCTGTCCAGAAAGCCTGCTGCCTCCTTCTGAGCTCTCCTAATGTCCTTGGCTTCCTGAGTACGTGACCTCTTCTCTTTCAGTTCCATGGCAGATTCAACTGGATTACGACTTGCTCGTTTTCTAAGCCCCTCCACTGTAATGATTGGATCCAACGACGTTTTTGAAGCTGCTAGAAAATAAACAGTGTGTTTTTCTAACAAGCATTGTGAATGTTGACTTTAGGTCTATGGCAAGGACAATATCTACAGTCAGCTCTCTTCTTCCATGGGCTTACCATCCACGGAATGGGGCATCCGCAAATGGCCCCACTCCGTTCTCCTCAATGGTGGCATTTGCACGCAGACATGCCAATACAGTCACACATGCATCACATCACCACTGGAAACAACAGGGCTTGAAGTCCCATGGATTTTGCAATCTGAGGTGGGGGGGTCCTGAATGGAACCCCCACAGATATGAAGAGTTGACTATACTTCTGTAAAAAGAATACAACATAAACCTAGATTTTTAAAACAAGACAAAAAAGCAAGTTAGGAAGCAACACTGCTATAGACAAAAAGGTGCTAACATGTGAGAGGATATCGTAAAATAATAATTATCACCCAGAAGTTATTACGGTATATTGATGAAATTTTGTCAGTGTCATCAATGGTCCCTAAGTGCATGATGTTGAGAAAATCAGCTCACTGTGTCCTTTATTTTTGTTACAGGTTGTGCCAGAAGTGACTAAAGTAAGATGGAGAAGATTGAGGCTCGCAGTGTGATAAAGTTCCTGCATTTGAGGGGTAACAGTGCCTTGAAAATTCATTATGAGATGATGGTAGTTTATAGAAATGATTGCCCATCTTATGACACTATTGTGAGGTGGAAAAGGAATTTCCAAACTGATCACATATCCCTCACAGGCGAGCCAAGACCTGGAAGACCATCGCTGACGGATGATGCAGCCACAATGAAGAAAGTGAAGTGTTTAATCCTGGAAGACAGATGAGCAACCATTCAAATTATCATGAATGAAACTGGTCTCAGTTAAGGTAGTGTGTGGGAAATTATTAATTATGCACATGTCTAAGGCTTCTGCACAATGGGTTCCACGTTTGCTAACCCCTTTCTAGAAACAAACACAGTGTGATCTTTTCAAGACATATGTTGATACTGTTGGAACAAGACGAAGAAGATTTTTTTGGTTGTCTGGTAACCATGGATGAATCTTGGATCTATCAATATGATCCAGAGACCAAAACCATGAGCATGGAGTGGAGGCATGCCGGTTCCCCTCCTCCCAAAAAGGCAAAGGTGCAAAAGTCAGCAAGGAAGGTCATGCTCTCAGTTTTTTGGGACTGCCGTGGAGTCATTCTCACAGATTACCTTGCAAAGGGACAAACCATCACTGGCACATACTACAGCAATCTTCTGGACAAGTTGAGAGATGCTCTGAAAAAGAAATGCCGCAATATGCTCTCCAGAGGCATTCGTCTCCTGACAACGCACCAGCTCACTCATCTCAAGTTGCAGTTAACAAAGCAAGGGCATGTGGCTTTGAGATCTTGCAGCATTCACCTTATTCTCCCAACCTTGCATCAAGTGACTTTTTCTTGTTCCCAGAAATGAAAAATCTGTTGCGGGGTCACCGATTTGACAACACAAATGATGTCATTCATGAAGTGGAAGAGTGGTTTAAGGCGTAATCTGCTGACTTCTACAATAATTGTATTTGGAGGGTCAAGAAATGCTGGGGAAAATGTGTAAATCTGGATGGTGACCACATAAAGTTAACAGCTACAAATCAAAACAAACTTTCTGTCAAAAATTTTAAGGGTGACAATTAAAACTTTATGATACCTCCTTGTATTTAAATCCACAGACTGCTTAACAGTGTGGGAATAAACTCTCTGCCATATGCACTGAACTTTTGAACACAAGTCAGAAAGCAAAAACAGTGATGAAATAAAAGAGACAGGGGGAGAAAAGTGCAGGGATGTTGCTAAGTGGTGATAGCTAGATGAATCTAATGATCTATAAGAATAATTTGAAAAATAACAATAACAATAACAATGAAAGTGAATAATGTCAGGGGAGATAACAGAGCAGGAAAAAGAAGGGAAATGAAAGATTCTGAATTCACCTTCACCACTCACCTATCCCATGCAGGAATGTTACCTACAATATACATGCATTTCTAGATTTGAAGTAAACCATTCTGATATTAGTTGAAATTGACAGATGATCAATAGTAGAGAGAAGGCTCTCTTTCTTTTTTCTCACTTTTAATATAGATAGATAGATAGATAGATAGATAGTATATTATATTTCCTATTTGAGAATGAGTACTTTTTTTAAATATAAGTTGTCCTTTTTGTATGTATGTATGTATAATAAAAAACAACAGCAGAGAGAAGTGTAACTCAGGGCCAAAACAGACTGGCAGTAAACGCCGGCTTGGGGGCGGCGTGAGGGCATGGCATTTGGACGACACACACCCTGACACCACCCTCAAGCTGGCATCACACTGCCCGCCTGACTGCATGGCAGGTAGCGTTGTGATGCTCCAGTGGCATGGCATTTACATGCTGTACACCGGTGGAGCTAAAAAAAGCCAACGCCGCAGCAAAAGCGCCCTTTTCCCGGCTCAAAAAAGAAAGGCTTTCTGCCACTTCTTTTTGAGTTGGGAAGTAGTCAGATCAGGGGTGTGGGGTGCAGTCGCCACGGCCCCAATCCAGCACTCAAATGGGGGGTGGCAAGCCGCTCCTTTGGGGCAGTCTGTTTCACCCCTCGGTCTCTCATTCCTACCAAATCCTCAAAGCTGATACACATTCCCACCCCAAATATTTTTCAAAGCTAGGCTTACCTCACCACTTAAATGTGGAAAGCTGTGTACAATTTCCAACTCATTACCTTTAGCTTTTAGGGCAGATGCAGAGAGCTTCTCTCCTTCAGGCTTCATTGTAGGGGGCCTATTATGAACCAGCTTCCACCACCCTGGTTCTCCAAATTCCTGAGCCCCTGAGCGAAAATACAGAGGGCTTCCCACAGAAAGACAACCAGCAACAGTGCTCCACCAAGTAGATGTCTTCTTTCTAAATTAAGGGAAGGAAAAATAACAGAAAGTTAAATGTGGTCAGGAGACAACCAGACACTACTTGGGCTTGCCCAAGACATTCTGAGGCCTATGGCAGAAAATCCAGCTGGCAGCTGAACCCCTTCAAATGTTTGGAGGGATCATTTTCATTATATAGTTAGTGGAAACTATACTATGCAAAATATTTCTCATTCAATGGTAGCATTTACCATCAAGTCCCACCCACCCCCCCAAAACCTAGGCCACAACCTGCAAGTAACAACAGATCAATCATGGCACCTGACATTGGAAATCTGTATGCAAAGGGATCCTGTAGCACCTTTGAGACTAATTGTAAAAAGAAGTTGGTAGCATGAGCTTTTGTAGAAATATTGCTAGAAATACAACAAGTTAAAAGGTGCTAAATTGAAACAGCCTCCTCTTTCTCCCATTTTTGGAAAAGCATATAATTTATTTCTGTCAATTCTGATAAAAACTACTGATATACTTTATTTAGCTCTGTCAAGAAAATAAATCTTTAACTGGTTTGGCAAAGTTCTGAACAGCAAGTTAAAAAAGTTGTCACATAGCATGAAACTACCCACTGTAGTAACTGCTGACAAAGTTATGTCAAGCACACTTCAACTGCAGTATGGAATTAGAATGCTGCCAATAAACTAAAGGGTTCTGTGTCTCCCACTGACTATAACTGGAAATGAACAAATGGTT
The DNA here is from genome assembly GCA_026167975.1 of Phrynosoma blainvillii. Classification (NCBI taxonomy): domain Eukaryota; kingdom Metazoa; phylum Chordata; class Lepidosauria; order Squamata; family Phrynosomatidae; genus Phrynosoma; species Phrynosoma blainvillii. The sequence goes on from JANUYF010000004.1 coordinate 150,781,619, forward strand.
CTGTTTTTGTTAGAATTAGATGGCATTTTCAGTAACACATTATGAAGGGATCATATCTGCCAAATTGCAGAGAGATAGGTGCAAACAGCTTTGGGCAATGGACCTTCAAATTTTAATTGACTAGAAGGGATTTTTTTTAAATCTCTTGGCAAAAATGGTCATATCTCATGTTGTGTTAACATTATGCATAGTTATGGATAATTTGCTGTATGATCATGTTCATTTCTTGTAAAACACAGTGTAATTATCTGACTAAAAATATCCTATTCCTGTCCACTTTAGCTCACTCAAGTACTGCAATCCTTATATGTTTCATTCTTTGTTTTACTAACGTCTAGTTTCCCATAATTCATGTTTCTAGCATTGTGTATTCCTATAATATGTGTCGTGCAACTTCACACTTTCCTCTGAGCACATCAACTACTAAACATTCTTTCGCCTTGAGTTAGCTACAACACTACTCATATTTGTCCTCTGCTCTTCCCCAGCAGCTCACTGAGTGTCTTCTGACCTGGGAGTTTCATTTTGGATTGTCTCATAAGAGACTTTTCAAGGTAAAAGGCTTTAAGAGTGGTTTACCATTGCCTTCTTCTGCACAATATTAACAAGGATTAACTATTGTGGCACTGTAGTTGTCTCTGAGAGATCTTCCCTGCCAGTGTCACCCTGCACTACTGCTGCCCAGTAGCGGCTTGACACATTTACTTTGGCACTTCAGCAAATTCTGTCTCCCATGGGAGACCCTATCAACAGCACTGCTACCGACAGCATAACCACCTGCCTGACAAGAGCACGCAATCCCACTAACATGGAAAGGTAGTGCTATGGTGGGTAAAATTGTATAGTAATATATAATTTATATATGATATATAAATTATATAGTTTTATATAGTTACATTTTCTCTATTTTATTAATGTTGACAGTTTCTCCTGTTTTTATTTTTACCTGCACCTTATAAAGTGGCAAACCACAGAAGTTCCTTACAGTTCAGGACCTTGTAGCTCCATTTGTGACAAAATGTTTAAATGTTTCAAAGGGAATTCAGTTTGTAACTATTACCTGACTGAACTATACTTTTAATGTATCAAACATTATATTATGTCAAAAATGGCATAATTGTTTCATAATATGTATACAGTGGGCCCTCCTTCCAGGATCACCCGTGGATACCAAAATTTGTGGATGTTCAAGTCCCATTAAAAACAATGGCATAGTAAAATGGTCTCCCTTATATAAAATGGCAAAATCAAGGTCTGCTATTTGGAATTTATGCTTTTTTATATATATGTTCAAGCCATGGATGCTTGAATCCATGGATAAAGAATCTGTGGATACAGATGACTGTACAACTCTTGTTACTTAAATTTCAGGGAGTCCCAAGAAGGCACCCCCAAATTGTATTCAATGGGGAAATTAATTTAGCTTGAGGGCCATGGTAGTGTTAGCTGGAATCTTGCCTATGTATAACAGGTCTAAGGACTACTGTAAAACTCTCAAAATGCAAAGTACAACTTAGTTTTACTGATTAACAGCAAAGGGGAAAATCACCATTCATGCAATAGCATTCACACATGTTCACACACAAGAACTAACAAAATTAAAGGCCATAGCATGTAGCAAGGTTGAGGGAAGGCAATATTTTACCAGTCCAGAAGTGGAACTCCAATCATGGGGTGATAGAAGTGACAGTGGCTCAACAAGGCTGCCTGAAACTTTCAGGGGGAGGGCAGCCTGTGTTGAGGGGTCAATATGTAATCCAGCAGCATTCCTGCCTGATTCCAGACTAAGCCAAAATGTGAGTGCCAAAGCAGGGTTTTTATAGAGTCTTGAGGCAGCTGGGTGGATTATCCAGGAATCCCAGAAACAATGGGATTCCCACCTGATTGATGGTTTTAACTTTAGAGTTACAAAAGGAATATGTTTAGTTGATGGCAGTGACAATGATTTAATCAAGCAGTAAGAAGAAGAGGACAACCCCAGGGAGTTTGGGATAGGATCAAGTGAAGGAAAATACAATGGGGGCGGCGGTGTTAGCAGAAAGACTGACTTAATGCTTTAGGGTTGACAAATCTTTGTCTGTGATCTTCAAGCAGAAATGCACACAGCAGGGGGTGGAGAAGTAGCAATATTCACAGCCATAACGTTGTATGGATCCTTTCCCATATGCTCTCAGGTCTGTGACCAGTCAGAAGGTCACTTAAAGGTCATCTGACCTTTCAAGGTTTATGCTTATGGTCTCTCTAACTGCTATTATAAAAAAATATATAACAAAATGATCAAAATAATACAGGGTATGCAAACATTCCCTGTTCCAATTTTCCCAAAGATTTCCAGGTTCTGTCTGAAAAAAATGGGGGTGATGTGATTCCCAATGCCTTCAAAACTTACAGAAATATTACATCTCTACCTTTGCCTGAAAGCAGAAGTGGCTTGTGCCAGACAAACAGCCATTATGACTAAAGGCAGATCAGAACATTTGTACTTGATGTGAAGGTTCCTTTTCTGCACTATTAGGGAGGAAATCCTTACCATTGATTGGGTCTTGCTTCTCTCTCAAACATCCGAGGCAGGGCTTCTTCAGAATATCAATCAACCTACTCATTCTAAGTGGGATATCTATTCCCTCCCCTCAGTGACAGAATAACAAGCTCCGAACAGACGTAAAAATACTATCAGCAGCTCAAAAAATCAATCAGTAAATCAATCAATCCACCAAACAGAGTGGAAAGGATTCCCTCCCCACTATTGCAGAAAAGGAGTCTTCACTGTAAGTATCAGTGTTCCATTTTCCTGCACTGTGAGGAGACAATCCTTACATTAAGGCCAATACAAATGGTCCCCATACCCATTGGATGGCCTATATACCAAAACTGCATGAACACAACCTGCTGCAAAACACACCTGCCAAAGGAGTGTGTCCAAAGGAGGGTGACAAAAATGGTGAAGGGTCTGGAAACTTTGCCTTATGAGGAGAGCCTTAGGGAGCTGGGTATGTTTAGCCTGGAGAAGAGATGGTTAAGAAGTGATATGACAGTCATGTTTAAGTATTTAAAGAGGTGTCACATTGAGAATGGAGCAAGTTTATTTTCTGCTGCTCTGGAAAATAGTCACAGAACAATGGATGCAAGCTACAGGAAAGGAGATTCCACCTAAACATTTGGAGGAACTCCTGACAGTAAGAGCTCTGCAACAGTGGAACACACTCCCTTGGAGAGTGGTGAAATCTCCTTCTTAGAAGGTTTTTAAACAGAGCCTGGATGGCCATCTGTTCAGAGTGCTTTGATTGTGTGTTCCTGCATGGCAGGGATTGGAATGGATAGCCCTTATGGTCTCTTCCAACTCTATGATTTTATGATTCCATGATTCTATGATGTGCCAGCAAAAGCAAATATGTCGATCTTAGAATGCCTGATAAAGGACAACAGGGAAGCCCAAGTGGCTACACTGCAAATCTCCACCAAAGATGCTGTCGTACGCAAGGCCACAGAACTGGCTGGTATCAGCCAAAAAGGTATAAGCCTTTTCTAATTTACTAACACCTTGTTTGAGCTTAGTCTGCTATCTAGGAATCAGTGAAAGCAAGTCTTTGGCACACCTAATAGCGGCCCTAGCAAACAATAAAGTCACCGAAGCAGCTCAGACAGCATGAGCTGCCGCTTCATAAACCCTGCACAAAAAAGCCTCCAACCTCTTATCCTCAGGATTTGGGGAAGTGCTGTCACCATCTCTAGGGGAAAGGGTTCCCAAAACCAACCCCAGTACAGGGGGAAAGACAAAGGGCAGCTTTAGTTTCTGCATTAATTCAGGAGGTAGGGAATAAAGGAATTCAGCATAGGATGGAGAGGCCTTAACTAAACCTGAGAGATCACTCTCCTTCCATAACATGTGCAATAACCTCTGGGATGAGTGCCACACAGGACTCCTGCTTAGCCCTAGATCTAATTTCTGGCACCCCTTCAGAGGTATCAGCAAACACCTGGCTAGAAAAAGTTAAACAAAGAGTCTTTTCCACCTTCCTGAGAGGGACAGGAAACTCCTCTGACTCAAACAGACTAACAGAAGCATGCTCTGGAGAAACAACCCCCTCATCTGGGGATAAATCTCCCTCTTCCCTATCTGAAACAACAGAAGAGACCAAAGTTTCAGATTCATTCAAAGACGTGACAGAGGAAACATGCCTTCTCTTTTTCTTTGGCTTGCAAGGGAGATAAACCACCATAGGTACCCTCTTCATGCTCAATCCCCCTTCCTGAGGAGGAAGACTGTGGAACAATCTTTGAGTGCATGCATACTTTCAGCCTTTGGAGAGCCTCTGCTCTGTAGTCAGCTCACCATTGGATAGGTGTTGTCTTTTTTGATGCCTGAACTCTTCACACGCAAACTATCCCCATCTTGGCCTCCACAGCCCCCCCCCCCTCCGGAGCCCATCTGGCATACTATGAAGGAAATCCAACATCAGAGCTCCAGGAGCAAGGCCTGCCCTTCAATAACAAAGGGCAGAGAAGAGGACCAGACAACACACACCCACATGGCCAAAGCTGTGCATGTGTTCCTTCTTCCCATACACACCGTCTTCACACATCTCAGTGGCACAAGAAAGGTCAGCATCCAATCCCTCATAAGGTAAGTTGCTCCCGGAAGTGGGCTCTGCTCAGTTGCTCCCTGAGGAGAGTTCAGGGCTACGCACATGACCCATCCTTAGTAAACCATCCCCATTGGGCTAGAAAAGCTGGTGGAAACAAAATAGTGTTCTCTTAAAGGAAAAAAAAAAAGGTAACTCTGTCAAGAATAGCTCAAGATCGGAGTGAAGCAAAGCCGTGTCCTGATCAATGCAAGGCAGGACAGAACTGGGGAGGGACTAGATCTCCCGCTTTGGGTGGATAAGTTGATTGACATTCTGAAGAAGCCCTGCCTCAGAAGTGCATGGGAGAAGCAACACCTAATATAATAACTGCCTCCCCACACTGCAGGAAAAAAAAAACATTCAGTATGAACTCTGCTTTAGCAATATGAGTCACCTCTGCAGTTATTGTTCATATTTTGTTTAAAATAATGCACAGGCATTATTTCATAATCTTATTCTCAAAATAATACTATTACAACTCCTTTGCTTGTTGCTGATAAATCTATTCACTTTTCTAGAGATTAAATCTATATTGTTCCAATGTGCTCAAGACAGCCTACATGAAGATTATTCACTTAAATTCTTCTAACACTGTAATATTTGGCTAAGAGTAACTATCTCCACAGTTCTCCCATCTGATCTCTAAGTTAAGTTCACCTGAGACTATGAGGTGATATCACTCCACATTAACATGCTCTATTACCTAATTTATGGCTTCCCTAGCCAGGTTTACATCACACTATGTGTCTGCCATAATGTGTGTGACCAAAGCAAGAATCTGAAAGCAGGTCCACTGATTCAATCTATTCCTTTATCTGCCACATAAACTGGCTTTTCTATAATCTCAATCAAGAAAATAGATTACAGTCGCCACTCCGTTCTCGCAGACCTGAAGTCCTCAGTTTTGCATTTTCACGGAGGGGCAACCTCCGTTTAAATCAATGGGGGACATCCCCCATTCAAGCCTATGGGGCTTGAATATTTGCAAATCTCCGTTTTCACGGGGGATGGGGTCCAGAACAGTACATACTTTATATATAGGCATACCTCAGTTAACAAAGCCTCTGACAAAGAAGCTCCTTTAAAAAAGTCTTCTTAGGCCTACCCAGCACCCTTTCTCCCTCTTCTCCTAAGCTGGAAGGGTCTTTTTAGTAACCATGACACTGGAGCATAGTGCAGGAGGAATGGAGAAACACAGATTTTTAGTGATGGGTTGCAGTGGCAGGTTTTCAGTAAATATTGCATTAAACCCTGAATTGCAAAAGAGCAGGAGTACACTCTAGTTGATTGTGTGTACCAAAGGCATGACTGTATCTACCAGATTGTATGTACCAAAAGGCAAGGTAAACAGTAGCTACCTCCAGAATCCCTAACAGAGTAAAGAGTAAAACAGAAAGAAAGAGGGACACCAGACAAGCCTGTCTCACCAGTTTCTCTCAGTATGTTAAAAAAAAAAAAAGTTTAGGTGCCAAAATAGAAATAGGAAAAATTGAGGCAGGTAAAAGGAAAGAAAATCCTTGGATACATTCTAGAAGAACTTTCAAGTGGTTCCTAGATGGTTCAAAACAAGCATTTTGTGTCATTTCCCATGCACATAATCTTAGATCTAGATAAAAACTTGGCTGAATCATGCTGGATTGCTTGGGGGGGGGTGCAGACACCTATCCCTAATCTTTCCATGTTATTTCTCCCTCTGGTACCAGATTTTTTTTTAAAAGATGGAATGCTCAGGAATGCATCAATTTCATTAACTGAAGTAAACATGTATTTTGATTTTTGTTCATTTTAATTTATTTTCACTTTTAAGTCTACCCAATGACATTACCGGTTTCCTAGTAGAAAACTCCAGTGTTTTTCAATGAAAGCACAAATATCTTCCTTCCATCTGAAATAACCTTGGCGACCAGTTCCTTCCAGAGACAAATTGTACATTGCCAACATAACAACCTGAAAAACAAATAGGAGTGTTTCATTTACAAGTAGTCTAAAAGGATCTTTCTTCTGCTAAAAGACAATTTCCTTTCTCCTGCTAACAGATTTTATTTACAAAAACTTCTGATTTTTGTATCATAAAGCTTTGAAGTTTATATTATTATTATTATTATTATTATTATTGATTACTATTGATGTTATCTCACTTTCTTCCCAGTTCAAGACTTAAGGTGTCTTACAACAGATTTCAAAAAGTTAAAAATACAAAAGTTAAGAAGTGATTAAATTATCGAAAATTAAAAGCAGTTGGGAAGAAAAAATACAGAATACAGTTATAGAAGAAATACAGTCTAAGCTGAAGGTAAGGTAGCTAGTTAAAAAAATTAATGTAAGGTTTGGGTCAGGAAAAAGAGAAAGGATAGATAAAGAAAATTGTAAATGATAGAAGAGATGTTGGAAGATAACTGTGCAAGAGAAATAAGAAAAAGATATGTATGAAAAATAAAAAAAATAGAAGATAACTTAATAATAATTATTATTATTATTATTATTATTATTATTATTATTATTATTATTATTATTTATACCCCACCCCTCTGCTGAGCAATCGGGGCGGCTTACAGCGTTAAAAATTCCATACAAATAAACCACAAATAAACTTAAATATGAACGGTATGAATGTATAGGGAATAATTCTTTGAAGATGCCAGCCACAGATGCTGGTGAAACGTCAGAAAGAAACTTTTCTAGAACATGGCCACACAGCCTGAAAAACCCACAAAAAACTATGGATGACAGCCATGAAGGCCTTCGACTTCACAGATGGAGGAAGGATCAGGCCTTCTGGCAGCCTGGTAGGCTAATAAGACAGTAACAGCCACTCACTTGGAAATGCACTGAGAAATCTTGACAACCTTGTTTATGAGTGTCATAGCAGACAAAAAGTCTATAGGATTTTCTGGAGTTTTGTCCAATCAACATAGAAGGTGAGGGCATTCTGACATCTAGAGTGCACCAGGCATGTTCATCTTCTGTTGATAGGTTCAGGAAAAAAGTCAGAAGCAAGAACTGCTGAGACAAATGTAAGGAGGAAGCCACTTTCAGAAGGAAAGCAACACCTGGAATCAGGACCATCTTGTATTAATGGAAGTGAAGGAACAGTGGATCTACCCACAAAGTGACCAGCTCACCTGACCTCCTGGCAGAGGTAATGGCCACGGTATGCCAAGGAAGACAAGAACTGATGAATATGGTTAATGGTGCCAGTCCATATGAATGTCACCGGGAAAATATCGTCCAAGCAAGATCCAGCACCCCTTCACCTTAATCCAAACTTACCCCACTCCCACGACAATGTTAAAGCCAAAACCAGCTACAGTGAGAAAGAAGCATCAACATCCCGTGCTCCTTCACCTTCTTCTCCCACTCCACCCTTCTCACTTTAGCTGGCAGAGGCAGCAGGGACAGATGCATCTAGCAAAGGGTGCATGTAAAAGGTCTGCCAGAGCAGAGTGCTGACTGAACTAGGCAAACAAAGTCTAGTTCAGGGACTAGGGAAAGGGAGCAGACAAGCAAGGGAGCAGGCAGGTAAACAGAGGGCAAGCACACCATGGGCTGGAGGAGATTGAGAAGAGGACAAGGAAACAGACAGTGACCCTGTAGGAGATTTCTGTAGCAGTGTCGTTGTCCTAGGAGGCAAAGGGGGGAAGCTACCAATTTGCAAATAATGAAATCCATGGAAGCAAAATCTGCAAAAGTTGAGAGTGGACTATAATGTGATCTACCAGTACAGTAGATGGTGACAGCATTGGTAGCAATGGTGAAATCAGTCATGTTAATAACCAACTCCCAGAGAAAGACTTTAAGACACAAAGCCTTGTTTCAATGGGCCTAATGGGAAAAGAGTCTACAATGAGAGCACATATCTACAACGTGGGTCTACCACAAGCAGAGGAGGCACTAGAATGGCCCTCTGTTTGAGAGGTCTTCTTCAAGTATGCTATAGATGTCATAAACAAGAGAGTCAAGAAAAAATGAATGAAGAAGAGTAATAAACATACAAAGTTCCCTATCATGCAGCTGCAATGGCAAACCAAAAAGAACTGAGAAGATCTGAGTGGGAACCATTCTGAGCATGTGTGCTGAGGAAAAGGTGGGCCCTCAGCCAAAGTGATTTACCGTATTTTTCGCCCTATAACACGCACTTTTTCTTCCCCTAAATGTGCGTGGGGAAGTGAGTGCGCCCTATAGGGCGAAGGGCCGAGGCCGCGGGGAGAAGGAGCCCTCCTTCCCCCCGCGACCTCAGTCTTTGAATGGGCTGGTGCTGGGATCGAAGCGATCCCGGCACCAGCCCATTGAAAGACTGAGGCCGCGGGGAGAAGGAGCCCTCCTTCCCCCGTGGCCCCAGTCTTGGAATGGGCTGGTGCCGGGATCGAAGCGATCCCGGCACCAGCCCATTGAAAGACTGAGGCCGCGGGGAGAAGGAGCCCTCCTTCCCCCGTGGCCCCAGTCTTGGAATGGGCTGGTGCCGGGATCGAAGCGATCCCGGCACCAGCCCATTGAAAGACTGAGGCCACGGGGAGAAGGAGCCCTCCTTCCCCCGTGGCCCCAGTCTTGGAATGGGCTGGTGCCGGGATCGAAGCGATCCCGGCACCAGCCCATTGAAAGACTGAGGCCGCGGGGAGAAAGAGGGCTCCTTCTCCCCACGGCCTCAGTCTTGGAATCGGCTGGTGCCGGGATCGCTTCGATCCCGGCGCCAGCCCATTGAAAGACTGAGGCCGCGGGGAGAAGGAGCCCTCCTTCCCCCGCGGCCTCAGTCTTGGAATGGGCTGGTGCCGGGATCGAAGCGATCCCGGCACCAGCCCATTGAAAGACTGAGGCCGCCTCTTGGAATGGGCTGGTGCCGGGATCGCTTCGATCCCGGCACCAGCCCATTCCAAGACTGGGGCCGCGGGGGAAGGAGGGCTCCTTCTCCCCGCGGCCTCAGTCTTTCAATGGGCTGGTGCCGGGATCGCTTCGATCCCGGCACCAGCCCATTCCAAGACTGAGGTCGCGGGGGAAGGAGGGCTCCTTCTCCCCGCGGCCTCAGTCTTTCAATGGGCTGGTGCCGGGATCGAAGCAATCCCAGCACCAGCCCATTCAACGACTGAGGTCGCGGGGAGAAGGAGCCCTCCTTCTCCCCGCGGCCTCGGCCCTTCGCCCTATAGGGCGCACTCACTTCCCCACGCACATTTAGGGGAAGAAAAAGTGCGTGTTATAGGGCGAAAAATACGGTACTGAAGCAAACAATAGTCATTTGTTAAAACCCACTGTAGTGAGAAAAAGAAAGAAAGAATAATAACTACCTTATTTTCCTGTGTATAAGACTACTTTTTTACCTGCAAAATCTGTGGCTAAAGTGGGGGGGTCATCTTATACGCCGGATATAGGGATAATGGGGATAGAGGTGCTAAAACTCTATATTTTGACTGGAGAAATGGGGGGGGCCGTCTTATACGTGGGTCGGTAGTTAAGAAAATGTATAATGACTTAATACAGGAATAAAGAAAAAGGAGCCAAGATGTTCTCTTTTTTGCTTTCCATGCAGCTATTTCTATGTTAGCTTTGATTATATTTTTTCACAACTTACTTTTCCTGGGTCAGCCATAACATGAAAATGCCTAATAATGTTGAATAAAAAGGCTTGACTAAAGCTCTCAGCAATTTTCATCTAGCTGGACAAAGGTTATTCCAAATAATGAACAGGGGAGGTGAACTCCACTAGATGTTTTACAATTTCAGACCAGATTTCTGGGATATTCAAAAATGCATAATCTGATATAGCTGTAGACACAAAAAGACTGGCTTTAAATGCTCAATAATCTGACCACTTTTGAGGGGAGGTAAAACTATGAAAAGATCTCTCAATGTATATGACCCTTTAGTTTTCCCATCTCTATATTGCTTTTTTAAAACTTTATTTCCAAATGGGGATTAATATAAGACCATCATAAGCAAACATGATATGAGTGATATACTGTTTTCCATTTGTTCCAAGCCATTAAGCTTGTATAAAGAATAGTTTTCCATATGTAATGTTTTTGCCTTGAAGCGGGAACAAAATGAGACACTCCATAAAAAGTCATTTAGAAAGTGATAGCCTATCTAACACATTGTAAGTGCAATTAGTCATTCGATGTTTTGTTGACACTATACACGTTGTCCAAAAGGAGCTTTTTCAGTCTTATGAAATCATCTGATACACATATCAGGAGAAATTGAAAGAAAGTAACATAGAAAATGACTAGTACTGTCATTTTTACCGATGCTGTTTTTCCTAAACATCATCTGAATAAACTATTTACTTCCCCTATATTGGAGTTTATAGTTAATTTTTAAAATTTGCTTTAAATTACTTGGTATTTGGACTACTAAATACTTAACAGCTGTATACTTGATTGGTATATTTAAAACATTGTATGTTTTTCCTTTGACACAGCATAGTTAACTCTGTGAATGTCTTGCCTAAGAATTAAGAATGTAGTCTGTCCTGTAATGAACTGTGTGCTTACTAACATAACATGTAACATGTAATCACCAGATGAGGGAAACATGCATCAGACCATATTTGTTAAAGAATTATGGTAGTCTACAAACTTAATACTGGGTACAATGCCCTCCAAGATGAACAATACTCTGTGTATCCGTGTTAAAAATCATATCCCAGTATCATGTCCCCTTCTCTGAAGTTCCTAGAGCTTTTCGTAGCAATTATTTTTTCTTAAAAAAAATTGAAGATATTATGACAAAATTAACTTGAATCCAAATCACTGCCTAAAAGCAACTGTAGGGGTCTTCCAGAATAATTGACAACAGAATACAAAGAGGTCTTGTAGCACCTCTCAGACTAACTGTGTGAAAGAAGCTTTTGTAGACTTGGTCTACTTCCTCAGATGCATGGAGTGAATTAAAATTATTCACAACAGAGTCCATCAAAGGGTGACCTCCAAATTTCAGTAGCCCCTGTGATATGAATGCCATGAACATATATCTAATTTAATGCAATTCACACTACAGCTAACATAGTTCAATAGATATGCACAAGAGCAACTGAAAAAATACTGAACTACAATCTATAATGTCTTCCTGACCAAACTCTTGATGAAGCAGATGGGGGTCATCATCTCCAGAGTAACTTTCCATGCTTCTCATTTGTGTGCTTCAAAGGCAAGAAAGGACCATTACATTTGTAACTGTGGTCCAAAACACACTGCAGAAATAACCCAGTTTGAGACCACTTTAACTGCCCTGGCTCAATGTTAGGGAATTCTGAGAACTGTAGTTTTGTGACACATTTAGCCTTCTCTGTCAGAGAGCTCTGGTGCCACAACAAACTATAGTCACTCCTTTGTTCTCACAGACTTGAGGTCCATGGTTTTGATTATTCATAGAGGGACAACCTCCATTAAAATCAACCTCCATTCAAGCCTATGGGGTTTGAATATTGGCAATTCTCCGTTTTCACAGGGGGGAGGGGATCCAGAACGGATCCCCCCACGAAAATGGAGAGCCAACTGTACAGTTCCCAGAATTCCCCAGACTGAGCCAGGGCAGATAAAGTGGTTTCAAACTGGATTATTTCTGTAGTGTGTTTTGGACCTACGATTTTGAAACTACTGCAGCTAAAAGATCATTTCCCTTTTGCCTTTGAACCAAAAAAAAAAAAAAAGGATTGTTCCATAAGATCCCCAGATTCACATTTAGAACGTCACTAAACAAGTGAAAGCCCCCCCCCTCCGGTGTGTATCATAATACCAAGAAATATGAAATCTTGTTACTCTTATTACTTGCTTGCTACTTACTTGTTGCCATGTTAGCTTTAACCGTTCAAACTGTTCTTTGCCATCTTCTGAACATTCAGAGCAAGTAAACCTGAAAAAGTTATCTCCCTTGAGATGGGTGACCTGTTCTCTCACCTGACCTATAAACAGGTAAGCAAAAGGTCAGGCTTCAGTTCTTTTATAAACTCAAACATTGTAAAATTGCAGCATTACATTCCATGCTCTGGAGATTAAGATTGCAATCCTACAGACACTCCCATTGGATTAAGATCCATCAGCCTCAATAAGGTGGTTCCCACTAGACAGTTTTCTCTTAGAAACTGTGGGGATTCAGATTTATACTTTATGTTCATAGTAAATTTCAATACATCAGCATTAGATTACCAGAAATACTGACTCTCTGTCTCTCTCTGTGTCTCTCTCTCTATATATATAGCACTACACAGTAAGAAATACTGACTGAAATACTTTCAAAAACTTTAGCATGCATCATGCTAGATTTTTTTAAAGTATCAGATTATACCCCAAGAACTCCACAACTTGTTTGTTCAATTATGTTATCTTAACATGACAGGGAAGAGACAGATGATTACAAGGATTTCTTGCCTTGTATTAAATAAACTGTGCCCCTATTCATATAGTATCAGATGTGATGCTTATTTAGAGGCTGTGATCATCATCTAAAAATCAGTGTGGTGGCTTTTGCACAAGCACATCACACACATGCTAGAGTTTTTCAAGCTTCTCTTTCCACAGCAAATCCCATCATCCCCTGAAAGGGCAGTCATGAGGTTCAGATGAACTTCCAGAACAAGATTCAACACAGCACAAATGCTACATCTGAGAACAATAACAATCCAATCTCTCTGCATACAGGAAGAAGCACCTTAGGTGTGAACATGGGGCTTCATGGAACTAAGCTTTATAAATCACAGCTGCACAAAAGTTAAAGGCTGTACTGTTTTCTCCCATCAGCAAACAGACCAAGACATCAGTGATGCACAATAATACTCCCAGTTATTCAGCATATATCCAGGAGGGAAAATCTCCCACAGCAAGCTTAATTTGTTCAGCATTTTAGTTCTATTTCTGTCTATGTGTCCATGCTACGTGGCTTCTGCTCTCATTAAAAATGTATTATGTTTTGAATGTAAACCAGCTCCTCAACATGTGCAGTACTGCAAATAACTGTATAGCACATAAATTGTTTTTATATGGAGAAAGAGATTGAGGGAGGGAGGGAGGGAGGGAGGGAGGGAGGGAGAGCAAGTTCAGATTCACAAAGAGCACCAGAAAAATGAGAATAAAGGATTCTTACTTGCAGCTATCCATTTCTGGCATCTTTCACAATAATAAGACATCTCTTCCGTCCAGGATGTTTCCCCTTCATCACTATTCACAGAATCCCCACTCTGATCATGACTCAAATCCACTGATGCCTGATCTTCAGATTCTACTATAAGAAGAGTCTCCCCTTCCACTTCCCCTTCTTCCAGTCCTTCTGAAGGGGACGTCCTTGTAGCTTCATCATCATGACAACTCATCATCTCACTTATGTACATACTATTATCCATTGTGCCTTGACAGTTATTTTTTGATATATTAGAAGCCTCCTCTCAAAATACTGCAAGAATCAAGAGTATGAAGACTGGCTCAATGAACAAGAAGTCAATACAATTACTTGAAGTAAAAGGGAAGTTTCCAACTCTTCTCCCTCAACGCTGGGATTCTCTTGGCAATGGAATTTTGCTTCTTTCCATTTCAAGTTGCTTAGTCAAGACAGACTGTTCCTCCAAAAGGTGAATATATTCTTGTTTACGATTCTGTCTCTCAAAGTCTCTGAACACACCTTCACGTAGTCTCTGAAAAAAAAGAACATTATTTTTAATTCATGGAGAAGATGCAGTAATAATGCTGCACAAAATAAAGGCCAAGAGTGAAACTTGTCAAGTTTGTCATGAAGTACAAAACTTAATCTGAGCTAATCCTTTCCAAACAACTATAATAGGTTTTTAGGCTCTGCTAACTAGTGACAGAGTGAGCTCCCATCACTAATCTTAGCTTCTGCCATCCCAGCAGTTCGAAAGCATGCAAATGCAAGTAGCTCAATAGGTACCACTTCAGTGGGAAGGTAACAGCATTCGGTGCAGTACTAATTAAATAGTGAGAGATAATTATCTAAGGATTTTTGTTGCTTGCAAAAACAATCTCAAACATCAGTGACCAGAAGCATTAAAATCAGAGCCCCACTGCAGCAGCAATGATTTTATGAACCAATGAAGCATTACAAAAATGGTAATGTTTGAGCTTGGCAAGTATCTAAGAAAGGGAAAGTATCTAAGAAAAGGAAGAAGCTAAGATAAAGCAACAGGTATAAATTCTCCTTCTGCGAAATACAGCTGTCCCTCCCCATTTGCAGACTTCGAGTCCGCGGTCTCGGTCCTTTGTGGACCAGCAAGCAGGGAGGGATAAAATGGGTTGCCTGCCCGCGATGGGGCTTGAATATTTGCGTTTTTTTGTTTTCACAGGGGGTCCAGAACGGATCCCCCATGAAAATGGAGGGGCGACTGTAAATAACTCCAATCTTTTTTATTTTTTCTCTTTCAGCTCCTATATAATCTTTTTGAGATGAAAACATATAGTTGCTTCATACCAAGACCAGTAGAGTACACTTGTCCCTCCGTATTCACAAAGGATCTGTTTCAGACCCCTCCCCCAGATACTAAATTTTGCAAATATTCAAGTCTGCCATTGGGGACAAATGGGACAAGTCCTCCCTTCCCTCCTTCTTCCCCCCAGCACCGGGGCTGCCGGGGCCTTGCTTTCCCAGAAGTACTTGCAACCCAGCGTGAACACACCCTGCCCCCTCTGCCACACCCATTGACTATCACGCACCCACTGGCCGCGGTGGAGGGGGGCAGAGTGGGGTGTGCTCATGCCGGGTCTGGGAAAGCGAGCCCCCATGCCATGCAGCTGGCGTGAATTACAGGCACAGGTGGCCCTGGCGCTGGGAGAAGGAGGGAAAGAGGGAAGTGCAAATAGAAAAGAGGGAGAGAGAAAGGAGGGTCTGAGAAATGGAGAACAAATTTTTAAGGAATCTTTCCCAGTTTTAAAACATTATATGACCCCTCTATTAACCCTCATGTAGACAGGCAGGCCACTATAGTCCCTCCGCAGTGTCACAATCTGTTGCAGAAATGGAGAGCTGTAAACAATGTCCATGCGCTTTAGATACCAACCCTGTAGTTTGTTTTCAAAGCAAAACAGATGGGCTAAAAATGTATCCCAATAAATCTATTCCATTTGTGGTGGCAAATTTTTCAACAAATATGAAGGGCTGACATAGGAATGTTCTCTGGCACTGGTTGTTTGGATATTGTGGAATACCATTAATTCTGTACCCACAAACACTTCTGTGGACATGGGACATTTTTATACCTCACAATACATATGAATTCTCATTGCTATCAGAAAATAGCCCTGATTAAAGATCCCAATGGAGGTGTTGTTGTTTTTTTAAATCTGTTTGGATTTAAGCCACTTGTTAAACCACTTGTTGTGTACCTTCAAACACTTTCAACTTATGGAAACCCTAAAGCAAACCTATCATGGGTTTTTTTTTGGGGGGGGGCAGTGTGTAAACTTTCCCAGTCACCCAATGGGTTTTCATGGTCAAACAGGATATCAAATCTTCATCTCCAGAGCTATAGTACAACGCTCAAACCACTACACCAGAATAGCTCACTAGTTAAACTACTACAAATTCAATTCTCAAAAAAGTAACTTAATTGTTTTCACCAAGCTATGATGTAAGGCAGTGAATTCCACACGACAATTTCTGTATGTTTGTAAGTAAACAAAGTATTTCCCTTTTTAATTACTCCATTCTACTTATTACTATAAATATGGATGGGAAAAAATCAACTCATTTGAGATGCAGTGCTGAAGAAGAGTTCTGAGAATACCGTGAACCTCTAAAAAGAAAAACAGATTGATCCTAGAGCAGATCAGGCCCGAACTCTCCTTGGAAGCAAAGATGACTAAACTGAGGTTGTCCTATTTTGGCCATGAGAAGAAAGGACTCACTAGAACAAATTATACTGCTTAGTAAAGTGGAGGAAAAGGGGAAAACTGGATGGATAAAGATGCATAAACTCAGGGCCTAAGCAGACTGCCAGAAATAGTGCACATTAAATTGAGGCACTGCCCTGGCTCAGTGCTAGGGAGTGATGGGAACTGTAATTTATTGTGGCATCAGAGCTCTCTGACAGAGAAGGCTCAATGTCCCAGAAAAAAATACAATTCCCATGACTCCCTAGCACTGAGCCAGGGCAGTGCCTCAATTTAATGTGCACTATTTCTGGCAGTCTGCAAAGGCCTACAGTAAGAGAAGACATGAGTCTGCAGGAGTTGAGCAGGGCAGAGAGAAGGACAGAGTGACTTGGAGGTTTCTCATTCATAGCATCACCACGGATCAAGGTTGACTGGAAGACAATTAACAACAAATTACAGTTGGCATTTCACATTTGCAGTTTTGACTTTTGAAGATTTGATTATTTGTGGGTTTGATTCATATGTTCTCTCTAGGAATCTCCAAGTCCTCCAGTGCAACTCTGCCAGACGTTAGCCATAGAGTTGTGCTGGAGAACCTAGAAGTTCCTACAGAAAACACTTCTCTAGGCATTTGTAGGTCCTCCAGCATTATTCTTTGCTCAACCTCTGACAAGATTGACCAAAGAGTTGCATGGGAGGACCTGGAGATTTCTAGAGAGGTGTTCTCTTAGGTACAAAGGATAGCTGTTTTTTTATTTGCGGTTTTTCCACATTCATTGAGGTCCTTTACCTCTAACCCCAGCAAATGTGGAGGGACCACTGTACTACCCACATACCATCCAGTGAGTATTTTTATAAGAAAATAGATAGACTCAATGGACAGAAAAAAAACCTGGAAGACATGACTTTGCTAACATTTGGGGAGGGGGGGACTGACAGTAACAGCAGCCACCTTAGTTACTTCTTAAATGGCAGTAAATTATAGCAAAAAAAGTTTTCCAGTTGTTTAGTTCTGTTTGTTATTTTTTCCTTTTTCTTTCCCATCATTTGGTGGAGGTGAGAGCAACCCTCAGAAAACAAGTCTACCCTAACCTCAAAAAAGCAAAAACTAATTCTGGTTTGTGTGAAAACCATGGTTTTAAAAAGGATGCCAGCCCAGGCCAGCCCATAAGACTTATATTGAAGGCTGTAGGTAAGCGAGATAGGATTGTAACAAGCATTAGAGCAGAATATCAGTATTTCACTGAGCTCCAAAGCACACAACAGAAATAATCCAGTTTGAGACTTTAACTGCCCTGCCTCTCAGTGCTAAGGAATCCTGGGAACTGTAGTCTACTGTGGCACCAGAGCTCTCTCTGACAGAGAAGGCTCAATGTCTCCCAAAACTACAGATCCCAGAATTCCCTAGCATTGAGCCTGGGCAGTTAAAGCAGTCTCAAACTGGATTATTTCTGCAGTGTGTTTTGGACCTATGTAACCATCCTTTCCTGCCACTGAAGCACACAATGGAGAACCACAAACAGTTGTTCTGAGCCAGGCCAGTTGAAGCAGTCTCAAACCACATTATTCTTGCAGTGTGCTTTGGACTTCAGAGTCTGGTTTAGATTTCTGGTCTAAATCTCTAGCAGCAGCAGCTACTAAATTGCTGGATAGAAAATGAGTTTCAGGAGGTTTTAAAATCAGCTTCCAGACTCTTTCCTGGCCCAAGAGTTTGCGCTTTTGTGTTTTTAAAATGCATGAAGCCGCCGCTTTGCCTGGAGAATACTGGGCCTGAACAGACTGCCAGAAATAATCCAACTTGAGTCCACTTTAATTGTCCTGGCTCAGTGCTAGGGAATCATGGGAACTGTAGTTTTTTTCCCCCCTGAGGTATTGAGTCTTCTCCGTCAGAGAGCTCTGGTGCCACAACTACAGTTCCCATGATTCCCTAGCACTGAGCCAGGGCAGTTAAAGTGGTCTCAAACTGGATTATTTATGGCAGTCTCTTCAGGTCCTTAGTCAGCCAGGCCCTTAGTCAGTCAGACCTGAACAGACTGCCAGAAATAATCCATCTTGAGGCCACTTTAACTGTCCTGGTTCAATGCTAGAGAATCATGGGAATTGTAGGTTTTTTTCTGAGAGATTGAGCCCTCTCTGTCAGAGAGCTCTAGTGCCACAATAAACTACACTTCCCATGATTCCCTAGCACTGAGCCAGGGCAGTTAAAGTAGTCTCAAGCTGTATTATTTCTGGCAGTCTGCAAAGGCCCTTAGTCAGTCAGGGTCTGAACAGACTGCCAGAAATAATCCATCTTGAGTCCACTTTAACTGTCCTGGCTCAATGCTAGGGAATCATGGGAATTGTAGTTTTTTTCCTGAGAGACTGCCCCTTCTCGGTCAAGAAGCTCTGGTGCCACAATAAACTACACTTCCCATGATTCCCTGAGCCAGGGTAGTTAAAATGGTCTCAAGCCGGATTATTGCTGGCAGTCTGTTCAGGCCCACTATTAACATGATTCTTCTTCAGGCGAAGGGCCGCTTCCGTCGCGCGGAAGGCTGAGGGAAACCGCCAACGGCCCTCGATCGTTCCAAAATGGCGCCCAGAGGGGGCTCTGTTACCTCCCTGAGGCGCCTTTGCTGGAGGTGGACGCCGACAACGATCCCGCCGGAGACCAGGAGCGAAGCCCCCAGCACCACCTTCGACACCGTCGACATGGCCCGCCACGGAGCATGCGCACTTCCACACGCCCCTTCCGCGCATGCTCCCAAAACCCTCTTTGAGGGAACCCCGTAACCAAGGCGACATCCTCATTTCAGAAACAGTCCGTTTTGCCCTGGCTCCGTTGCTCTGGAATTCTGGGACTGGTAGTTTGTTTTATGGAACCAGAGCGTCAATCACGCGATAAGGAAGGGATCATCCCGTCCTTTTGGGCCGTGTGATAATCTCCTGTCTCTGTGTTATGTAAACCTAATCCATTAAATTTAAAGATACAGCAGTGTTAGGACCTTTGAAGACTGCCAGAAATAGTGCAAATTGAGTCCACTTTAACTGTCCTGACTCAGTGCTAGGGAATCATGGGAACTGTAATTTATTGTGGCACCAGAGCTCTCTGACAGAGAAGGCTCAATGTCTCAGAAAAAAATACAGTTCCCATGATTCCCTAGCACTGAGCCAGGACAGTTAAAGTAGACTCAATTTGCACTATTTCTAGCAGTCTGCAAAGGCCCTTGTTGATATGTGTAGAGATTTTGATATGTATATAGATTTTGTAACACCTTTGAAACTAAGGGCTGAACAGACTGCCAGAAATAATCCAGCTTGAGGCCACTCTAACTGCCCTGGCTCAATGCTAGGGAATCATGGGAATTGTAGTTTTTTCTGAGTCATTGAGCCTTCTCTGTCAAAGACCTCTGGTGCCACAATAAACTACAGTTCCCATGATTCCCTACCACTGAGCCAAGGCAGTTAAAGTGGCCTCATACTGGATTATTTCTGACAGTCTCTTCAGGCCCTAACTGGAAAAAAAAAGTAAAAGAAGAGGTTTGTAGCCTGAGCTTTCGTAGACTTTAGTCTCCTTCTTCAGATACTTATGATGGACTGAAAGCCAGGAGAGACAGGAGTGCAGATGTTTAACCCAAGAAGAAAACTGAAAAGGAAAGTTGGCTACTGCAGAAACTTCCAAAAACACATCTGCACTCCTGTCTCTCCCTGGCTTTCAGTCCATCATAAGCATCTGAAGAAGGAGACTAAAGTCTACGAAAACTCAGGCTACAACCCTCTTTTTTTTTCCTCCAGTTAGTCTCAAAGGTGCTACAAAATCTATACATATTAATTCGACAGACTAACACGGCTATATCTTTAAATTCTACCACTATGGAAAGCACCAGATTTAACCGAATGAAGTGGAAATCCATTCACCTCCTCAAGAAACTTGCCGAAATGCCGACAGACATCTTAATTCTCAACAAGTGCAAGCAACAGGATGTCATTCCTGCAGATCTTTGTGTGGGGAGCCCTTTGCAAACTACGCATCATGTAGAGCTCATGGGTTCTACTTATGCTGACTGGGTCTACAGTAACTAACAATACTTTTCAGTTTTCTTCTTACGTTAAACATCTGCACTCCTGTCTATCCCTGCTTTCAGTCCATCATAAGTATCTGAAGAAGTAGAGTAAAGTCTGTGCTGGCCGAATGGCCGTAATAAAGAAATTGAATTGACTAAAGTCTACAAAAGCTCAGGCTCCAAAGCTCTTATTTTCTTTTTCTTTTTCAGTTAGTCTCAAAGGTGCTACAATATCGCTATACATACTAATCTATTAAACTATCTAATGTAACATTCAGGGGTATTGGCCATTTAGGAAATTCCAACAAAAATCTATTAGTGATACTTTTATTGGCCAACCAAAATGCACAGTATACTTGTTGCAAGCTTTCGAAGCTCCATGGGCTTCTTCATCATCAGGCAAGGTGTTACAAACCAAAGAAAAACAATTTGAGATGTTAGATGCCTGCATGTTGTTTCAGTCTTTAGTTAAGATGGTATATGGTGGGGAGGATATCTTTTGGAGGCAGGCTCCCTCTCCTTCTGGCCATGTGGCTATAGGGAGATTTTCCATGTCTAGGAAATTTGAAATCCATTTGCATCTCAACAGGGGCCCCTCTTTTGCAATCCAATCTGTCTCCATTCCTCAAGAAATCTCCATGTGTTTGTTACAGTAAATTGTAACATTACAGTGAACATAATTTTGATATAGTTGTTAACCACTTTAAATTCTGTTGTCTTCTTACTGAATGTTCCCTTTAACTACATGAAGCTATGTAAACGTAAATACTTTTAGGCTGCATGTATTATATTTGAATTTAAAGGTGCAATTTTAATTTTGCTACTTGTTTATGTCACTACTAATGCCATTACATTCAGTGATATATGGGAATTACAGTTTATGAGTAACATTCGTACAACAAACATTACAAAGAATTCTGTATGGTATAAGAGTAACTTGAACCTAGGGAATTGCTAAAAGTTCAAGAATCCAATGGGATTTTTTATCCTATGTTTATGGAGATGGCTAGGGAACAGACTGATAAAGACAAAGCTTTCTCAATGAGTCTGTGATTTATTTGAGGATTCAAACCTAAAGACACTCTAACATACACTGTCTTAAGAACACAAGAACTCAGGAATAAAGTAGTTTGCTTGGATAGGAAACAGAAGGCTTTCTAATGGTGATAATTACCTGACGGAGATTGCTACAACAAAGAATGAGAATGGATAGACTCAACCATGTATGAAAGGAAAAGGGCAACGGGAGGAGCCGGGACTCAAGTCAGAGTTCACAGTGGCACCATAAAATCCAACCAGACCCAATGTGCCTGAGATTTGGGGAACCTCTTATACCCTTAAACCTAGCCTGAGGCAAAGATTTGCTATTGTATATCAAAGGATTCCAGATAGACAACTTCCAAAGAGGGGAGATGGGGTGTTGATGTTATCTCATCCTCAGCCAGACACATCCTGGCTGGTACTCATAAATCTCCTAAGTGTGAATGTCCTGTTTTGAATTTCCTAACCCTGGCCTTTTGATCTGCTAATTCATTGTAGAGGCAGACGTGACCACTCAGGTGCCTATGTGAGGTCCTCGCTTAAGATCCATGGGGTTTTGGGCTGTTCTGGTTTAGTGCCATGACAGGAGACTCACAAAGGAGATTTTATATTAAATCTATGTTTGTAACAATGGTCTGGTACAGGAGGAGGTCCATGAGTGTGATGCCACTGAGAAGGTCATTAACAAAAAGAAGATATATAGATCAATGACAAAATCTAACTCAATAGGTTAAAAAATGAAACCTAATACTTTGAGATAGCCTTTACCAACCTGCCTGTTTCCATGCAAGTTCAACTTTCACCACCTCCAGGCAACCACTAGCATTTTTGGCACTGTAGTCCACTCAAAGTGGAATCTAGACTGGGGAATGGCAAGTTTAAAATGAGAAAAGGGGTATTTTTAAGGTGCCATAACTATTAACAGCAATATGTCCTTACTGTCAACAGCAAGGACCATGCTAATTTTTTGTAAATCTTGTGTTCTGTCCCAGAAACCAAAGTTGTAATAAGGTAATTAACCCTGATACATTCAAATCATTAGTGTTGGTGGTAATGATTTAATTCCCTCAATATCTAACATTTAACAATATCAAACTAATTTTCAAACATAATGTTTCAAATGTTGAAGTTATTACTAAGAAAAATAAAAAAGGCTGTGCTAAGAAATAAAATTAAAAGCATAAAAATAAAATGGGGAAAATTATTGCTAAAACAGATGATATTAATACAGAATTAAAATGTTCTTTATAGTTTATAGTCTTTGGATAACAGCAGCAGCTTCATAATCCAGACTGTTATCAAATGCTAGAATATCTACAGAAAACACAATTTGACAAAAATAATTGTGTGTGGAATCTTGACATAAGAAATTGAATAAATAAGAAAAAACATTGCAAAAATCTTAAGTCTCATTAAGTGCCTGGTTTTGATTGCAGTTTTAAATACAGAAACATACAGCAGGTTACAAACCATCCAGTTATCACTTTAATTTAATGTGTTAAAATTTAAGATCAACACCTTTTATCACCTTTTAAATTGTATTATTGATTATTAAAAGTCAAATAAATGGAGTTATATCTATGGTCCAAAACACCCTGAAAAAATAATCCAGTTTGAGACCACTTTTGCCCCAGCTCAGTGCTAGGGAATCCTGAGAATTGTAGTTTATTGGGGCACCAGAGCTCTCTGACAGAGAAGGCTAATGTCTCAAAAAACTACAGTTCCCAGAATTCCTAGCTTTGAACCAGGGCAGTTAAAGCAGTTTCAAACTGGATTATTTCTACCCTGTGTTTTGAACCTATAATTTATATTCTGATACCTCATGGACTGTACAAAATCTTCTGATTTCCTGGCTACAGTCCCTGTTTCTATCAATGTCTCATCCCAGGTATGAGAACTCTTCTACCTTTTCTATTTATCCATTGTCTAAACTTATGTAGGACTTCCATGGTCATTATTTTTGTTTTTCATCTTATGTTTAATTGTAAGCCTGCCTTTATACTTTCTTCCTTGACCTTCCTTAATAGTTGTTACAGGTCTTTGAGGTTTTCTGCTAGTAGTATGATGTTTGATCTAATTTTTTTATATTGCTTCCTTCTGTATTCATTCTTCCTTCTTCTATGTCCAAGCCTGCTTTTTTACAGTATGTTCTGGATATAAGTTAAACAGGTGATAAGATGCAGCCTTGTCTGACCCCTTTGCCAACTGGGAACCATTTCTGTTTCTCCATGTTCTGTTCTGATAGTAGCCTCTTGTCCTGAATACAGATTCCTCATCAAGACTATCAGATGTATTGGCACTGCCATGGTTTTAAGGATGTTCCACAGCCTTTCATGATCTATGCAATCAAAGGCTTTGCTATAGGAGGGTTGCAGACTGCCAGGAATAGTGCAAATTGAGTCCACTTTTAGGGTTAGGGTTGGTGCTAGGGAATCATGGGAATTGTGTTTTGTTTTTTTTCTGAGACATTGAGCCTTCTCTGTCAGAGAGCTCTGGTGCCACAATAAACTACACTTCCCATGATTCCCTAACCCTAATCCTAAAAGTGGACTCAATTTGCACTATTTCTGGCAGTCTACAACCATAGTCTACAAAGCACATGCTGATTTTCTTTTGGAATTTGCTGGCATGCTCCATTAGCCACCATATGTTTGCAATGTGGTCCCTTGTGCCTCTTCCTTTCCTGAACCCAGCTTGAACCTCTGGGATTTATTTCTCCATGTATGGTTGGAGTCTTTCCCCCTCTGCACACCAGGGCGTCGGGGACGCCCTGGTCCGGAGCGCCAGTGGAGCTCAGCCTCCTCACCCCGGCGCTCCTCCGGCGACTCTAAAAGGAGCACCAAATTGGCGCTCCTTTTATATGTCAGGGAAAGTGCGCCCTAAAAGCGGCGGGCGCACTTTCCCTGACTCAAACGCCGCGGTGCGTCCGGTCACCGCGGCATGAGGTCATCCCCGGAGCGCTGGCCTTGCGGACGGACGGCGACTCCGAGGGCGACCTCAGGAAGAGGAAGGGGCGCCGCTCGTGCCGTCTGCCGAGGCCCTATGTTGCAGAATTTTGAGCATAATTTTGCTTGCATGGGAAATTAGTGCTATGGTCCTATAGTTGCTGCAGTCTTTTGTGTCTCCTTTTTTGTGAACGGGGATGTATATTGATCATTTCCAATCTGTTGGCTATCATTTTGTTTTCTATATCTGTTGACATATGTTTGTTAGCACTAAAGTTGACTCTGTCAATGTGGATTGCATATGAACCATATTCAAATGCATTTAAAGAATTACCTTATATACCATCGGATGAACTTCAGTTACCGTCTTATTACCACCAATGCGTTACTGTCTGAATTGTCTCAATTGAACCAACATAACACACATTTTGCCTTGACATATATGGCAGCCAAGTCAGAAGAAAAACAAACACTGCACCATCACACATCAATTCTGATTTAAGACAACTCTATCCTAGAGTTTTATGTGCAAGATTTATTGAGAGGAGGTGTGCCATTGCCTTTCTCTAATCATCCAAGTTCACCCGGTGGGTTTCTGTGGCTGTGCAGGCATTTTAACTTTTGTCATCTAGAGTCCTGGTCCAACACTGAAACCACTATGCTATGTTGGCTGTCTGCACCACCACTATCCCCATGTTCTATAGAGAACATGCCAAGACTCTCATCTTGTCCCTATTTCTTGGTTTGAAAAACCTTCAAGCACAGGAATGGCTGGGAGAAATATACATCTCCATGTGAATATTTCTCCCAACCATTCCTGTGCTTGAAGGTTTTTCAAACCAAGAAATAGGGACAGATGTGTGTGTAAATCACGGCAAGCAAAAGAAATATCTCACCCACCCAGCCCCCTAAAAGCAGAGTGACCAGATGTCCTCCTTTTCCTGGTCATATCTTACATTTCAGCCATCTGTCCAGGAGGAATTCCAAACGTCCTCCATTTTGAGCATGACTAAGAATCATGAATGGGTGTATGTGTGTATGTGTGTTGTGATGTCCCATATTTTTTCTTGAATGTCCCACAGTTTGCGATACCTTTTCCTCCTTTGCAGTTAGGACATCTGGTCACCCTGCCCAAAAGCCTCTTCCTGAAACTAACTGGCTTGATATGCCAGCCAGTAGTTGCTTACCATAAGGAGGCTTTTCCCCAAATGCAGTCCATCCAAATGTTTTGGATTAATTTTCATCCCCTCTACCATCATGATTAATGATCAGACAGAAGGTGTGGTCCAAAACATTTAAAGGCCATCAGGTTGGGGAAGCCTGCCATGAGAAAATGGAAGGTCATGTGTGTTCTTCACACACAAAGGTCAACACCAGAGAGAAGCACAGATGTGTCTGAAAGGGGAGTTTGTTACATTAAGACAGAACTGGTGCCATTTGTTTCTACGTGTCCAAAACACACTGCAGAAATAATCCAGTTCGAGTCTACTTTAACTGTCCTGTCTCAATGCTAGGAAATTCTGGGAACTGTAGTTTTGTGAGACACTTTACCTTCTCTGCCAGAGAGCTCTGGTGCCACAATAAACTATAATTCCCTAGCACTGAGCCATGGCAATTAAAGCACTCTGAAACTGGAGTACAGTTGGTCCTCCACATTTATGGCTTTAAGTTTTTGCAGATTTGACTATTTGCGCTTTTGATTCATATGTTCTCTCTAGGAATCTGCAGGTTCTCCAACACAACTCTGCCAGATGTTGACCACAGAGTTGTGCTGGAGAACCTAGAAGTTCCTAGAGAAAATACTCTAGGGATTTGTAGGTTCTCCAGCATGGTTCTATGGTCAACTTCTGGCAGATGTTGACCATAGAAATGCACTGGAGAGCTGGAGATTCCTAAAGAGGTGTCCTCTCAGGTCAAAAGAATAGTGTTTTTTATATTTGCAGTTTTTACACATTGATGGGGTTCCTGTGCCCCTTGTTGTTGTTGTTGTTGTTGTTAACTGCCTTCGCGTCAACCTCAACTCATGGCAACCCTAAGGATGAGACATCTCCAAGAAGACCCTCTGTCCTCCACTGCTCTGCTTAATTCCTGCAACCCCTTCATACCTGGGACCTCCTTAATAGAGTCCATCCATCTAACATGTGGCCTTCCTCTCTTTCTTCTTCCCTCCATCTTCCCCAGCAGCATTGTTTTTTCCCCCAAAGAGTCCTCCCTTTTCATGATGTATCCGAAGTACGACTGTCTCAGTTTGGTCATCTTGACTTCCAGGGATATCTCTGGCTTGATCTGTTTTAGGACCCATTTGTTTGTTCTTTTGGCTGTCCATGGGATCCTCAGCACTCTTCTCCAGCACCACATTATCTCAAAGGAGTTGATTTTCTTTCAGTTTTCTTGACTGTCCAGTTCTCACATCCATAAATGGGAATAGGGAATACAGTGGCTTGTATGATTCTGACTTTTGTGCTGAGTTGTATCTCTTTGCATTTTAGGATCTTTTCTAGTTCTTTCATAGCCGCCCTCCTCATTTTTAATCTTCTTCTGATTTCCTGGCTGCAGTCCCCTTTCTGATCAATATTTGATCCCAAATATGAGGACTCTTTTACTATTTCTATTTCCTTCTTATCTAGTTTGAATTTGTGTAGATTTCCCACGGTCACTATTTTTCTTTTCTTTACATTCAACAGTAAGCCTGCCTTTGCACTTTCTTCTTTGATCTTAGTTACCTGGCAAAACCACCTTCCTAGTCCTGATGTCTACCTGGAGAGCTAGTCAGTTGTGCGCTCTATAGGTTGACCCTCCATATCTATAATGGGAATACGACGGTTTGTATGATTCTGACTTTTGCGCTGAGTTGTATGTCTTTGCATTTTGGGATCTTTTCCCTAGGCCCAGCGAAAATGTGGAGGGACCACTGTTATCTCTGCCATGTGTTTTGGGACCTATCTCACACCAATACAGATTCCAGATTACAAAGGGAGAGCAGCCAAGGAGGCAA
The DNA here is from genome assembly GCA_026167975.1 of Phrynosoma blainvillii. Taxonomy (NCBI): domain Eukaryota; kingdom Metazoa; phylum Chordata; class Lepidosauria; order Squamata; family Phrynosomatidae; genus Phrynosoma; species Phrynosoma blainvillii. The sequence continues at coordinate 150,809,072 of JANUYF010000004.1, forward strand.
GATAGCACCTGGAAACATGGGCACACCTGAGGCTCCATGCCTACCTTTTCCAGACTTTGGGGAGGAGAGAGAAGTAGAGGCATGCTGTCATTTGAGGGGCAGAAGAGCTCACCTGGGTTGAGAAGTTACACTCTCTTGAGCATCTTTTCCCCAACACACATACATATACATATACATATACATACACACACCCCATTGCCTGGCTTTCCAGACGTTACATTCTTTGCCAGCCAACCTGCATGCTCAAGGAAAAGGGCAGGGCCTAAAGCAGAGGAGCTGCTCCAACCGGTCCGACAGGTAAGAGGCAGGTTGTTGACACCGTTATGTTTCCAGCACGCATGCTCCCTTCCCAAGGTTCCTGGCCGTCCCTCCTTCCCTGGAGACGCCTGAGGAAATTGGGGAGGAAGGGGACACCTCCTCAAACTCCCACCAAGGCTGAGGGAGACTTCAACATGCCCAGGGTCTTCCTGGTGAAGAGGAGCAACCCTCTGCCCGCCAGCCGCAGTTGGGACCAGCTGCCGGACGAAGAGAGAGCAGACACCTATGTCCCAGGTAAAGCAGCCCCAGGTAAAGCACACCTGCCAGGCGCCCTCCCTCCCTCCCTCCCTCCCTCACCTGAGCACTTTGGCGGGAAACCTTGCCCTCAGCCCTTAGCTGGGGACCTGCCTTGAGCGCAAGTTTTGAAGAGAAGAGACTCCGCATCCCCTCAGAAGCACCTTTTCCATTTATTTTATGGAGGAATATATATATTCCCCCTCCCCTCCACAATAAACTACAATTCCCCTAGCAGAGAGCTCTGTCCTTCCCCTCCACAATAAACTACAATTCCCCTAACAGAGAGCTCTGCTCCTCCCCTCCACAATAAACTACAATTTCCCTTGCAGAGTGCTCTGCCCCCTCCCTCCACAATAAACTACAATTCCCCTAGCAGGGAGCTCTGCCCCTCCCCTCCACAATAAACTACAATTCCCCTAGCAGAGAGCTCTGTCCTTCCCCTCCACAATAAACTACAATTCCCCTAGCAGAGAGCTCTGCCCCTCCCCTCCACAATAAACTACAATTCCCCTCGCAGAGAGCTCTGTCCCCTCCCCTCCACAATAAACTACAATTCCCCTGGCAGAGAGCTCTCCCACCCACCCCCTCCATAATAAACTGCAATTTCCAGGGTTCCCTAGCACTGAGCCAGGGCAGTTAATAATAATAATAATAATAATAATAATAATAATAATAATGTTATGTCAATTGATGGGCACAAGGTTTACCTTGGAATAAACATGGCTAGTAGGTTGACTGCAGGGGAATTTGTTACCTGGCAAATGCTGTTAAGACTACCACTCCCATGAACCCTAGGTAGGATAACTAGTGTGTAGAGAGGTCTTGTAGCACCTTTGAGTCTAAGAAAGAAATTATTCTCAAAGGTGCTACAAGATCTCTCTACATACTGGTTCTACAGACTAACACGGCTATATCTTTCAATTCTAGGATAACTAATGGTGTGGGATGATGGGAGCTGCAGTCCAAGAACATCTGGAGGAGCAAAAGTTGCTAGTCTCAAGACTTACTGCGGGTTTCTCACGGGACCCAGGAGTTATATCTGCCTTATGCAAGGAAAGGGCTCAGCATGGGCATTATGGGCCATTGCAGACTGCCAGAAATAGTGCAAATTGAGTCCACTTTAAGGGTTAGGGTTAAAGCTAGAGAATCATGGGAATTGTGTTGTTTTTTTCTGAGACATTAAGCCTTCTCTGCCAGAGAGCTCTGGTGCCACAATAAAATACAGTTCCCATGATTCCCTAACCCTAACCCTAAAAGTGGACTCAATTTGCACTATTTCTGGCAGTCTGCAAAGGCCCTATGTCCAACATTGAGAACCTTTTCCTTTCTGATGCACTCTCTTCTACAGGGATAGGAAACTTTAAATGGTGGACTTCACCTTCCAGAAGTCCTAGTCATTGTGGCCAATGGTAAAGGAATATGGGAGTTGTAGTGCAAAAAAAAAAAAGTCAGCATTTCTACACACTTGCTCTAATTTTTGACAGTATTTGGGCAAGAATAACCATGGTGTAAATGTAAAAGATGCTTTAAATGCCACAGGTGTTCAATGTCTGTGTACATGAACTTGAGGTTGCCTCTTTTGTCTGAAAGCAGTGACAAAACACATGCAAGAAGCAAGGGGCATCTTGCATGATGCTGCGCAAACCCGCTTTCAGCAAATCGAGGCTGTACCCACACTGCTGAAATAATCCAGGTTGACACCACTTTAAACTGCTGGGGCTCCATGCTATGCAATTCTGGGAAGCATAGTTTGTTGTGGCACCTCTGGTGCCACAACAAACTTCGCTTCCCAGAATTGTATAGCATGGAGCCCCAGCAGTTTAAAGTGGCGTCAACCTGGATTATTTCAGCAGTGTGGGTGCAGCCCCAGATGGCTCTTTTTGTCTCTCTGGCACCATCCCAGGAGGAATTTCGGGGCATCTTTCTCCCAGTATAACGGGTTGGGTTAGTCCAGGCAGACTGCTGTGAACTTTGGCCTCCTGGGATTGTTTTGTGTGTTCCTGACTGATTTGTTAGTTAGCTGAAGCGCCTCCCTCTTCTATGGCGAGGAGACCCACCCTGAGATTAAACAGTGCTCCTTTAGTGCCTTTTGTCCCCAAAGCACAAAACATGGGCCCTGCGGAGTATTTTCCCCACCTTGCTGCGTAGTGGTGCTCCCCACCACCACCGACGTTTTATTGTATGCTTAATAACAGAGTTTAACCAGAGTGAATGAAATTACCAGACGATTGTTTGTTCCATCCCCTCATTTGAAAATATTTAATAGTTTAAGTATCACACTAATTTTTTTTCTTCTTGTGTGCCTTCAGGTATTTCTGACTTACACCACCCCTAAATCTCTCATGGGGTTTTCTGGGCAGGATTTGTTCTCAGCGGGTTTGGTGTTAGTCTGAATTAAATCTTTTCCTCAGATTTAAGGGCACTGTCCATAACCTATAATAGAATTTTCCACTTCAACTAAAAGTGTGCATGAACATGTAGATAAATGCAAAGGCTTCAGGCAGCAACCTTCCCTCTAGTTTCTTTACATAGCTGAACTGCATCCCTGGACTTGCATTGCAGCAGCTGCCTAGTTTGCATCTGTGTTTGGATTGCTTCTGGCCAAATTCCAGTGGATTCCCCAGCCTTTCAATTAACAAAGATCGCGCTTTGCCTCGACGCCCATTTTCTTTATATACTTTCAAGTGAAGATATTTGCAGTGTCATAACACTTTCCTGTGGGTCAGGAAAATATGTAACATTTTTTAAAAAATTACAGATTAAATGTTTTATATGTAAAAAGCCAGCACCTTGGCAACTAACTTTTTAAAAACGACTACATGGTTTCACAAAGTGAGAAACAGGTCTCCAATAATAACACAAGACTGCGATGAAAAAACGTTTTCTAACATCGTGGTTGTTTTCAATGTATTTTTGGGTGCTTAATTCAAAACACGCAATAAATAATAATAATAATAATAATAATAATAATAAAGTTTATTTGTATCCCGCTTATTGCCAGACAATCCAAGCGGCTTACAATACAACCTGTATAACATATCTCCAAAAAGAAAAACCAACCCACCCCCTAATCAACCTCTACTGCGTTCCTCATCCATCAACAACTGATGGGGCCATGAGAGGAACGCAGGAGTCAAGGAACCCAAGGCCGGGGTGATTAGTCTGGGAAGGCCTGCCGAAAGAGATCTGTCTTGACAGCTTTTTTAAAGCTGTCCAGTGATGTCAACTGACGTATCTCATCCGGCAGGCTGTTCCAGAGTTCGGGAGCGACAACAGAAAAAGCCCTCTGGGAGGTCGCCACAAGCCTAGATTTTTGAGGCTGCAGCAAATTCCTCCCAGAGAACCGGAGAGCGCAGGGAGGATGGTATGGAAGGAGGCGATCCCTGAGATAGCTTGGACCCAAGCCATTTAGGGCTTTAAAGGTAACAACCAACACCTTGTACTGGGCCCAGAAGCTAATAGGCAGCCAGTGGAGGGACCTCAAAACCAGAGTGATGTGGTCCCTCCTAGATGTTCCTGAAACAAGTCTGGCTGCCATGTTTTGAACCAACTGAAGCTTCTGAACAAAGCACATGGGTAGCCCCATGTAGAGCGCATTACAGAAGTCGAGGCATGAGGTTACCAGTGCATGCACAACAGTCTTGAGATCCCTTACTTCCAGAAAAGGGCGCAGCTGGCGTATCAGCCGAAGCTGATAACAAGCGCTCCTGACCGCTGCATTTACCTGATTAAAATAAAATAAATAAAATAAAAATGTTGTATCACACACAGGACTTTCACAAATTCAATATTTTTATTAATTCACTTGTTACTTAGTTTTGATTAAGCGCAGATGCTGATGTTCCAATGCAATTTCTTTTAACAACAATTATTATTATTATTATTATTATTATTATCATTTATACCCCGTCCCTCTGAGCGCAATCGGGGTGGCTAACAAATGTTAAAAAATACAGAGTACAATCAAACCCCCATACCCTTCCCCCCTTAAAAATCTATTAAATCAACTAAGAATTAAAACCATACAAATTAAAACAAACATTAACAATCGACAAACTACATCAAATACAGATAAGTCATTAAAGGAAAGATAGTGGTTACATGTTGACGAGGAGGCGGGCTAAGAAGAAGGATCCTGGGGGGCTCCCCTAAGCAGGATTCCTGAGGCCGGGATTTCTATCCTAGAAAGGCCTGCTGGAAGAGATCCGTCTTAATAGCCTTTTAGTGCTTTTGAACAGATTTTTGTATTTCATAACAGTGAATTCAAGTTTTCTGAAAATCTGTTAGAAGACTGACTTTATCCCCTTTTTTACTCTTTGCAGGATCATTTCAGTCACATAGCATAGAAATGTCAAAGCAAGTTGTGAAAACACTGTGATGGAGCAAATCTGAGGTCATTTATGGATTTAGAATGCCAAATTCCTATAAAATCAGTATAATTTTTTTAAAAAGTTTTTATGTCCCTCAATTTTGCCAGCCTGCATAATTTCTCTCTTCAGAGAAGTTCTGTCCTAAAGCACAGGAGCTGAAGAACCTCAATAAAATCTCCTATTGTTGGTCTGGAAGCTAGAGCATCTACAACCAAAGAATATACCCTTGTTTCCCTACCTTTCTTTACATGGAAAGATGAAAGAGAAATGTACCTGGGAATCTGAATCCAAATTGGTAATGTGGGTTAGAGCTGGATTTGGTTTACTCTTGAGGGAGCCACACTTCAGTTTTAATATCTTCCAGTTCTCTGTAGTTTAACCCCATTCAGTTCAGAGTTCAGTCAAATCCAAAGCATGCAGAGTTCAGCTAACTCCAAATCAACATATTATTACCCATCAAAATATTTGGCATAGAGTAGGGTAGAAGATCAATAGGGTAGAAGTTAATAGCTCTAATGGTACATTTTCTGCAGGCACTGTTCTGTAGAGTGGGCAACTGTGGGCTTTCAATGTTTTCAGGTTACAACTCTTCCTGCCACCTTAGCCAATGGTGAAGGATTATGGGAATTGCATTTTGAATCTTTTGGAGCAGGGGTAGGCAACCTTTCTCCTTTAAGGGCCGAGGGACTTCAGCTCCCAGAATCCCAGGAGCTATTGGCCAACATGGGACTATTGGCCAACATAGCTGAGGCTACTGGGAGCTGAAGTCCCTCAGCCCTTAAAGGGGAAAGGTTGCCTACCCCTGTTTTGGAGGGTCACTGTTGTCCATCATCAAAAACTAGTATATATATGAATGCTGCCTGTTCCTGAATTTCAAGCCATGTGTTTTCTCTCCAGGGGAGTTGAGATGTGTACTCCTGAATTATCGTAGTGAAGACAGCTGCAGCTTAGAGAGCTCTAGCAGCAGGGACACAGAGATCGCCAATATCTCAGCCCCTGAGTCAACAACAGAAGAGACACTTTTGGACTTGGCAGTGAACCGCCCAACAGTGAGATCCAAAATAAAGGTACATAGTGTTACTGATATGCATTGATATTTCCTGTCTTTGTCTGCCTGTACGAACATTAATAGATATTCAAGTCCATTATATACAATATACTACGGTAAAGTGGTGTCCCTTATATAAAATGGAAAAATCAAAGTTTGCTTTTTGGAAAACATTTGAATATTTTCAAACTATGGAAGACTGAATCCATGGATACAGAATCTGTGGATAGGGAGGACAGACTGTACATCGCTTTGTACATCAATATGGTGATATAATTGATACAATGTTTCCCATCTAATTGTAATTTCCTGTCTTTCTGTAATTATCTTTCTGTTTATTCTTCTACATTAGTTCTGTGAGCATGAAATAATTTTTTCCTAACATGTTATACCAACTTCATTTTACATTTACATGTATTCCTGTCTGTATTTTGTTATCAGCACCATTGGATACTGTGGATGTGTCTATCAATTGTGGCTTAGTGAGAGAGCACCTCAAGGATTCTCTGACTCCTTCAAGAGATCTTGGTTCTGGCACAAGATTTGGAGGGAGGGGTTGCTATTTTATTATTATTATTTTACAGTTTTTACAAACATAATTTCTATAAAACTCTGTCTCTGCATAAAATTCCAATCAGCTTGGACATGAACATACTGGTGCCCTAGTGGCAGACAGTATTTCAGAGGACGCAATACAAAGTATTCAAGAAAATAGCCTCAATCAGCTGGTGATACCTGGGTAGTGATATGTGAATCCATCAATGGATTTTTTAAAAAGGGAAGGGAAGGGAAGGAGCCATGGTTTCAGATAGCTGTATGTTAATGCACAGAGCATAGAAAACAAACAAGATGAACTTGAACTTTTGACACAGGAAGACAACTATGATTTAATAGGCATCACAAAAGCCTGGTAAGATGATACTCATGACAATGAAAAAATAGCAATGAAGAGGTATAACCAATCTGAAAGAAATAGGCAAAACAGGAATTGTATGTTAAGCCTGTGTACATCTGAAAATATAATGACTTGAACCATGGCCAAAAAGGTTGAGAACATTTTGGGTAAAAATTACAGAAGAGGGTGGTATCACTGTAGGGGTTTGTTATCGACCTCCAAGCCATACTGAAGACTTGGATGAATCTGTCCTAGAATAGATCCCCAAACATTCAAAAAGAAGAAATAACAACAGTAATGGGCAACTTCAACTACCTTGATACCTGTTGCCTGTAATATAAAGTCTAGCAATTTCCACACTTGCCTTGATGGCAATTTAATTTTCTAAAAGGTGGAATAATAACCAAGGGATCGACTGTCTTGGATTGATTCTCACTAACAGAGTAAGATTTGGTCAATGAAGTATGATTAGTGGGAGCCTTTGGTGAAAGCCACCATGTCCTGCTGGGATTCAATAAAGAGAGGAAAGGAAAAGCTGAGTTCAGTCAGAAATGCACTCTGGACTTTTAACAAAATCAGTTTCATTAAGTTTACAGACATATTCAGTGAAATCGCACAGGCGTGGTGGATGTGAGATTCTTAAAAGGAAGACTGAAAGCACAATGAAAAATAATTCCAATGAGAAAGAAAAATGGAAGGCACCTAAAGACGCTAAGGCAGATGTATAAAGAGATTTCAGAGCAGCTGACATTTAAAAAGCATATACTGTAGAGCAGGGGTAGGCAACCTTTCCCCTTTAAGGGCCGAGGTACTTCAGCTCCCAGAATCCCAGGAGCTATTGGCCAACATGGGACCATTGGCCAACATGGCTGAAGCTTCTGGGAGCTGAAGTCCCTCGGCCCTTAAAGGGGAAAGGTTGCCTACTCCTGCTGTAGAGGAAATGGAAATGGAAGAAGAGACAAATCACCAAGAAAGAGTACAAATGATTATTTGGAAAGAGGTCAGGAGGGCTAAAGATCCAAAAGGACTCAGGTCAGGCCTGCAAAAGATTGTAAAAATCATTAAAAAATGAGATTATTTTTTGGCTATGTTAAGTGCAAGAGGAAGAACAAGGAAGCAGTAGGTCCTTGTGGAGAAGATGGACAATTGCTAATGGGTCTGAGAGAGAAGACAGAACTACTCGACAACTTTAGCTATCCTTTTGGCTGTTCCCAACCTGATGAAAACAGAATAATTGATGCAATGAGGGAACTGCATCCCAAAATAAGTAAATAAATACATGAACAGTGAGCTACATTAAATGCATTCAGATCTTTATAACCAGATGAACTGTATACTAGGTTGCTAAAGGAACTTGCAGATGTAGTCTCGGAGCCACTGTCTACTCTATAATCTTTGATAATCCTTCAAAAACGGATGAGATCCCTGCAAACTGGAGGCAAGTAAATATTGTATCCTCCTCCAAAGAGTGGAGTGTGTGTGATCTGGGCAACTTGTGAACAGTCATTTGGACATTGTGACATGAAAGGCCCTAAATAGTTAGTCTATTAGCATTCAGGAAAAAAGACTGCTGTGAACACTTAAGAACCAGTATGGGTTTCTCCAAAACAACTCATGTTAGACTTACCTTCCCTCCCTCAACTGAGTTACAGGCTTGGTAGTTAATGGGAATACCATTGCTATAGTGTATCTTGATTTCAGTAAGTTTTTTGACATGGTCCTTGTGATGTCATGGACTTCTTCAAATGGAAAATGTTGTTTTATCTATTCATTATTATGGTAATAAGGTAAGGAACTGGTGGAAAGGGTGAGCAGATGGAGTGATGATGGTGGGATGTCCGATGGGATCTGAATAAGGCTGATGAATGGCAACTGGGGTAGGAAAATAGAGAGCAGTGCTGTGAGTGAATGAGTGAGGAGCTGAGTTGAGCAAGTCAGTCAGATTTAGGTTGATGGGTTAATTATGTAGTGGCATTTAAGAGTCTGTTACCTAGGAGAAGAGGGTGAGTGAGAGTGATATATTTGTTTTAAATGTATTAAGTTAGTACAGTCAGTCCTCCATATCCACAGATTCAAGCATCCATGGCTTTAAAAATATTATAAAAGTACAGTATATACGTTAAAAACAAAAAACACCAAACCAACAACCTTGATTTTGTCATTTTATATAATGGACACCATTTTACCATGCCATTGTATTTAATGGGATTTGAGCATCCACAGATTTTGTTATCCATGGGAGGTCCTAGAACCAACCCCCAGTGGATACCAAGGGCCCATTGTAAATCTGTTTTGTTATATTCAACTTCTGTAAATTAAATATTATTTTTGTGTTTTCGTCTCTTAAAAAACCACAACAAACAAACAAACAAAAATAAACCTGGGTTGAGACATAGTGTCTGTGATGGCAGGAGAGAACAGAAACAGATCTGGTGTCCAGTGATGATAAAAGTTGCATAATATCCCACAGAGGACCCTTGAGGGCATCTAATAGGTCCCCACATTTGGTTGCCACAGCAGCGGAAGAAGAGGAGGGCTTTACATGGGTGGCTATGGTAGGGATAAGGGAAAACCTTTACTCTTTGTAGTAGTAGTGAGAATTGTGTAAGTCTGCACATTTGGTGACAGATTTTTAGACAAAACCTTACATCTGATGAGAAAAGGAGCAGAATAAGGAAGAGGAGCCTCACAGTCCCCCAATGCATTCCCTAAACAAATTGGTAAAATTTTGGCTAAAGAGTACTAGTGATAGTAGACATGTAACTGGTTGATAGAGTGAATCCAATGAGTGTTCCCTAAAATGTTTCCTCTTCATCCTGGAAAGAAAGGTACACCATAGTATACTATCTTGAACTCAATTTTGTTCAAAATCTTTATAAATGACCTGGATAATGGAATAAAGGGCATGCTCATCAAATCTGCAGATGACACCAAGCTTGGAGAGGCAGCTAATTCCCTCAGAATACAGAACCAAGATAATTGTTTTCTTTTAAAAAAAATTGTTTGTTCCCAAATATCCCTCAGCATACTCTGAAGGCATTTTGCAATATTTTTGTGACTTTCCTGGACTATTTTAGTTTCAGAATCTAAAACTAGTGGGAGAACACTTCAAAATGCCCCCCTGCACTCTGTTACAGATCTTAAAGTAGCTATTGTAAGCAAAGCAAGCAGAGTTCAAAGAAAGAGACTGCTAATTAAAATTTGTTAGGAAATTCCAGTCTATCACAAATGTTTTAGGTGGTATAACAGAAGCTTGCCATGCACATGTTTTAACTACCATGTTTATACATGATCAACAACAGTTTTCTGGATGGCTAAAGTTAATAATGGAATCACTGTTAGTACTTACTGCATGTCATTACTGCACCTTCTGACCACATTCTGAGCAATCCTGTCCCCAAGAATGTGTATTTCATGCATTATGCCCCTCATTCATGGCTATAATTAATGAAGTATGTGTTATAATAAATTTGTTAGAATTCCCAAAAAGTTCCTCTGCTCTTGGTGAAGACTTAAGTTTTGGGGCATTCATCATTACAGAGGGCAGAGGTCCTCATACAGGTTGCAGTTGTAGTCATATAGCAAGTTGAATGTGTGTCTGAGTGCTGAATATGTAGATTGTCTATCTGTTCTTGCTTTGCAAAACTTTCAATAGAAGAGCAAGAATAAAAGAAGGAAGGGGGAACTGTACTTGACACTGAAACAACTGATAAGGAGGGTACGCCTAAGAATTTCAACATAATATTTTATTGATTAATTAAAAATGAGGGAGCCCTGATGGTGCAGTGGTTAAATGCTGGTCCTGCAGCCACAACATTGTAAGTTTTAACCTGGAGGGTATCAGCCTTCCATCCTTTTGTAGGTCTGTAAAATGAGTACCCAACTTGTTGAGGGCAATTAGCTTACACATTGTAAACCACTTAGGAAGTGTTAGTTCACTGATAAGCGGTATAGAAATGTACTTGCTACTGCTATTAATATGCTATCTTCCAATAGCATACCTTTCAGGGGCTTCCAGAAGTACAGTTCCTTTGAAAAACAAAGCACAAAGCCCCATGTACCTTTCTTAAATGGCAAAATTTGCTGATTTTTGCTACCATGGCTGCTTCAGAGCCTCCCAAAATGGCAGGAGGTTGTTTCTGGCCCCTGCTTTAAGGCAAGTGTATGTAATGGATGCGGCTCTAATTCCTTCTCAGTTCTGTAATTCTAAAATCCTGTTTCACTTATTCCTCCTCCTAGTTCACCACTGGCATTTGTGGTGATGTCTTGACGCACAATTGTGAATTGTGTGGCAAAGGATTTCGCCTGCAGCGTATGCTCAACCGTCACATAAAGTGTCACAACCAAGTGAAGAGACACTTGTGCACCTTCTGTGGGAAAGGATTCAATGACACTTTTGATCTGAAAAGACATGTAAGGACACATACAGGTAAGAACTACGTAATCTTGTTGAAAGAGGTTATTTGCTAGAAAATGTGATGGGCTTTCCCTCCCTTTTAAGCATGCCAGATGTTAACAGGAAATAACAGCCCATTTGTAAGCCATACTTACTGTTCAGTTTGTGATTGTAGTTGCACAGAAATCACACATAGATTATAATAACCAGTTATGGTCCAGGCAAAAATACAAAAATATCTGTTTGTTGGGGCCACAGAGAATAATGAGCATGCCCCTACTTTGGGAGGCTGCACAGTCAGCTGCCAGATATGAGTGGGACAAATCACTCTTATTAGAGATCTGAACTGATCAGTTGGAGAGGGCTTTTGAAATTAGACTGAGGGTTGCAGGTTGTCCATCCCGATAAAAAGTTTCTAAATGTATGCAGGGTCTCATTAGTGAGTGTTTCTTCTTGTTGTTGTTGGTTTTAAATTCTCTGAAAACACCTAACGTTCTTTTGCAGGAATTCGCCCATACAAATGTGAGATCTGCAATAAAGCCTTTACCCAACGTTGTTCCCTGGAATCACACCTTAAAAAGATTCATGGTGTGCAACAACAATATGCTTACAAGCAACGGAGAGATAAACTGTATGTCTGTGAAGATTGTGGTTATACAGGCCCAACCCAAGAAGACTTGTATGTTCACATCAGTAATATACATCCTGGAAGTACTTTACTGAAGAAAACATCAAAAAAATTAGCAGCTGTTTTGCAAAACAAACTGACCTCCTCAGTGGAGATAAGCCCAATTCAGAATGAGGGGGAGCAGTAATGCTGCAATGGACTATACAGGTAGTGGTGAAATGCAATGAAGTTTACATGCATACAGACAAAGATTGCCAGGAATCACAGCCTAATTAAAAACTTCTTAAAGTCCTCTAGAGAAGAACATCTCAAACTGATGTGGGGGACTGGCAAGTTTCTCTCTCAAACTGATGTGGGGGACTGGCAAGTTTCTCTCCTGCAATGTGGCAAGAACTGGTACCAGATTTGTGCCTATTGACTACAACTACAGTTTCTTTCTTTCTCAGAAAACCTCTAAAGGCCAGTAGCCAATGACTTGTGGACTGGCAATGGTCCACATATCACCACTTTGAGTAGCATAGCTCTAGGATGGGAAAAAGTAATATTTCAGGAAAAGGAGAGCAAGTTACTTAATTTGCCAGGATGAAAAGTGTTTACTGTCCTCCTTCCTAACCCAATTATGGGGCCCGACCTGCCAGGCCAGTTCTCTGCCAACACCAGATGCCATAATTTCAGAGGTTAGCCAAGTGCATGCAGCTCCCAGGGCTCTTACTATACATCCCTACTCTCAGATTTAAAAATAAATAATTGGAAAAGCCCCCTCTCTAAAGACTGTAGGGGGGCATTTCACCAAGCCTGGGGTGTGTGTATGTGTAGGACTCCTGCCATGTTTTATGCCCCAGTGAGTCGCTAAAAAGAGCTGCTTCTGAGCATAAAACAGGCTTGGGGCAGGGAGAGACCTGGTAAAATTCATCCCACAGCTGACAGAGGGCACATATTTATTAAGACATACTGGAGCTACAGCATTTCCAGGTTGGCCAGGTGTATGTGCCAGCAATGGGCTGCAGGACCCTGGGCTAGGTTCTGCTTATTCCCTAACTGGGATCCATTTACTGGTCTGTCAAGCACCCTTCCATAACTGTGAACCTCAGGAAATGTGGGAGCTCTAATTAGAATCCACTTCAAATTGTCACTAGTGCTTAAACCAGTTGTTTGGAACAAGCTGGGTGCCTACTTAATTTCTGAATATGAATGAAATCTATGCAATATGGGATGAGCAGAATATGGAGCACAACCTAATCTGAATTTTGTGTAATTTTAACAAGTGCCTCTGATAAATAAAAGCTTAACATGGTTGTAAAGTAGTTAACAAATTTTTATTCAATATGAATACAGGTTATGGGCTTTGAATTAAAATTAAATCTTTTTTAAAAAATATGGTTCTCCACCAAATCTGAATATATACACCCCAAACATAAAATTATTATTGTTAATTGCCTTCAAGGTGACTTCGACCTATGAAGACCCTATGACTGAGAGACCTCCACATCTCTCTGTCCCCAAACACTGCTCAGTTTTTGAAGACGCATGGCCATGGCTTCCCTGACTGAATCAATCCATCTGTTTATGTGTTCTACCTCTTTTCTATTGCCCTCCATTTTAACAAGAATTATAATCCTTTTAAGTGAGTCTTTTCTTCTCATGATATGGCCAACTATGTTTAATCATCTGGCTTCTAAGTAGAGTTTGGGCCTGATTTCCTCCAGGATCCATCTATTGGTCTTTTTAGCGGTCTACCACATTCATAGAACTATTCACAGAAATAAACTTTCAAATGAGTTTATTTTCTTCCTATTAGAAGAATCTTTATGTTCTTACTTTAACAGCTACAGAAAGACAGCAGAAAGGGAATTCATCTTTTAAGGTGGGACTACATATTATCCTACAAGTGTGTATACCCAAACCTATGGGTGCTAAGATATACACACTTGTAAGGTAATGATAATATAGGACCAGAGAAGACATGAGAATGACTAGCCATAGGGGGGAATCTGGTGGCTTTCTTTTACAAGCTCCGGCTCCCAAGGATACTTTCTCACCAGCTGAGCTTATAATTTCACAGAATAGCTGATTCCTGCTCCACAAAATGGGCAGAGGCAGGGGAAAACTGAGAGCCAGCATGGTGTGATTGTTTGAGTGTTGGACTATGACTGAATACTAAGGTTCAAATCCCCGTTCAACCATGGAAACCCATTGGGCAAGTCACATCCTCTCAGACTCAAAGAAAGGCAAAGAAAAGCACCCCTCTGAACAAATCTTGCCAAGAAAACCATACAATAAGTTTGCCTTAGGCTCACTGTAAATTGGAAATTACTTGAGGGCACACAACAACAACAAGGGATAAATTGACAGATTAGAGGAATGGCGTGCTTAATCATATTCCTATGTATCCATACTCTAACAGCAAATGCCCCTTTATGAGAAAAACACAAAGCTGGGAATTCCAATGGTTGATTGACTTCAAGGCCAAAGAAGTATTCAACCTGTAAACCGGGAATTTTAATTTAAAGGACATATTTTAAACAGTTTCACTGCCTTTCCTTTTCTCTTTATATTCTTCCAAACGACACAGCCACTTTTTCCAGTACTGAGAGCATAGTTCAGAGTCCATGTAATGAGGGTGTGCAGGAGAGCCATCTTTGTAGGCAATGACAAGGAGTCCACAATCAACCTGAGAAGCAAACAAGATTGTTCAGAGGCAATGCATATTTTTTAGCCCATGTTCCTTATTGCTTTATACATGAAGTACTCATCAAATGTGGAATACGCATGGAAAAACTGTGCTAAGCTTAAGCTGAGTACATTCAGATATATTTTTTATCATTTTTGTTTGCAGTTTCCTAAGTTTTTATCCCTATACTCAGTGTTTAGACTGGTATAAAGATACCGTAAATATTATAGATACATTGTCATTTCTCATAAGCAGGAGTTCTGCAGTGGTGTGAGATCTCTCTGATACCCATTAAGGATACTGTGCCAGATAACATTGGCCAGAATCATGTTGGCACTGCCAGATGCATAGTTGCATCGGTGAAAGCAACTGTGATAAGAAAAAAAAAAGCCATGGGTACACAAGCACTGAGGAAAGCAGTAACAGGTGTATATGACTGTATGCACTGTGCTGCCCCTGAGGCTCCTTGAGGCAAGGTACCTTGGGAGAGATGGCTTATGCAATCCCTTCTCCTAAAATTGTTTAAATTATCTCTCCAAGAGTGCCCTGGATTCAAGATAACCACTTCCCTGAAGTCAGGCATTCAGGATACAAGTGGTATGGAGCTGGCAGCCTTCTGCTACCTCTGCCACACACACACCCCACACACCTCTCTATGGGTGCTGTGAAAGAGCCATTACACTGGCAATGCACAACAAAATTATTTTGGTGATAGCCTCCAATATCCCCTTCCCATATCAGTGGCATGACTAGGGTTAGCGTTGCCCGGTGTAGTAACATGGTGTCACTCCCCCTGCAGTTAACCTCCTCTCATACCACACTATACAGAAACCTTAGTAATGTTTTTGTACTAACGTTACTCACAAATTGTAATTCCCGTATATCATTAAACGTAATGGCAATAGTTGTGACATGAACAATTAGCAAAATTAAAATTATACCTTTAAATTATAATATATGCACAGCCTAAATGTATTTACATGTATAGTTTCATGTGGTTAAAATGAAAATTTGATAAGTGTGATGTCTCTAAAGAAAAATTTTAAAGAATTTTTAAAATTAATCTTTAATTTAAACAATATTTTTTATAAAATTAATTTACTTTTTAAAATTTACATTTTTAATTTTTAAAAAAATTGACCTCTTTTTTTCTCCTCCCACTGAGTCTCATCCTACTCATCCCATCTCTTCAGCATTTTAAAGCAACACAGGCGAATGGCAAAAGGCTGATGTTTGGGGAGAAGTGTCACATAGTGCGGGTCTGCATCCCCTGCACCCCAAAGTGATGCCCCTGTCCAATATAACTAGCCCTGGGAGCTATTTCCTAGTCCATCAATACCATCCCTTTAACATCAGGACTAAATTTAGCAAATCATCCACCATCCCGCAGATTTCCTTTTTCTATTGTTTCTTATTGGAGACCAAAGATTAACCATAGAAAAGGCATGTACAATAGGGATGAGGAAGCACACCAGTTTTGGCTCATACATAATACTCCAAATCCATGGCTCACAAGAAAATCTGAACTGAGCCAGAGGAATGAACAGCATCACATAGCAAAACAGGAAGTTGATCCCAGAAATCCCAGAACTGGTCAGTGTGGAGGAAGTTGTCTGTTGAGGCAATAAAAGGCAAACACAGAAAACATGCTGAACATGGGTGGGGACAGGGGGTAGAGCTGGAGGAAATCAAAGTTATGAAGAAATATGAGACTGGCATGTGAGAGACCCATGCCTTCTTAAATAGCTTTGCACCCCAAGTGTAAATGTATAGGGGAATGAGAGCCATGCACCCTTTTTCACCTTCAGCTAATCCTCTTAATTCTGTTATTTCAATCCTGGCCTCTACTGAGGATTGCTGGACATGTGTGAGTAACAAAGCTATTCCAGTTCAGGACTAGAAGTGTTCTAATCTTATCAGATTCTCCCTATCTTTACCTAAGGCATGACTAATTCAGAAGACATATAAAAAGGTGAGTTTTTGCTTTGATTCCAAATTTCACCAAGCTGCCTGTTGTACACTGCAGTCACTTGATTTGTTCTTGCAAAAGCACAATGATAGCTTTCTTTGTTATTTGCCCTTGCATCTCCTTTTTTCTGCCATAGTTAAACTCATTTTCACATGGGAACTGCTTACCCAGGAGACGTAACTGTCTTGGGAAGCCTTTATTTCCTATGCATGCCTTCTAAATATGTTCTGGAGCTGCTTGAGGGGTTATTTGAAATTGTGCAAGAATGATATAAAGGGATCCAAACCAGTATGTGCAAAGATCCCTACAGCAGCTCAGCTCTTTAATTCTTGCACCCCAGTGGTTGGTGCTATTGAGGTACTTCGTGGTCCAGCAGTCTGCCATCTTATCTGTGTAATGTAATGTCACAGTAGTGTTTCCTCATTACTATAGAGGTAGACTGGCTCCTGACTTGATACCTCTACAGGTGGCATATTGGCATATCATTCCTAACTGTGTGTGTAGTGCTGCCACGGACACTGGGAGAATAATTTCTGGAACTGCCATATTCTTTTGTTTGAAGTGTTCTCAGCTTTGCTATTGGGGATGCAGTTTCTGACTAAGCTATGCCAATATTAGGCTGGCATTAGCAGGCTTCAGTGCAGCAGGAACACCAAACCAGACTCATCTGAAATATCACAAGACCTAACAGTTATAGCTTGGATTGAATAAGGGGAGAATGAGAGAATGCAAGTGCAAAATTGCATTTGAACTGAGATGCATCTCAGGAGCAACCAGTCATGCTCACCTGGAAGTTGTAGTTATTATCGTGATTAATAGCTCCTATGTATGCTGCAATCTGTAGTGGACTGTCAAACGTATTGCGGAGAAATGGCTTAAATTTCCCTGAGGTCTTCCAGTCAATTACACATAATGTTCCTCTGTGTGAACAAGCATTAAGAGATAATTCATTAAGCATTAAGAAATGGTATGACCACTTCTAAAAAAGCCCTCCCTGGACCACCTAAACTTAAACAGTTATAGACCAGTACAAAATCTCCCTTTTCTGGGCAAAGTAATTGAGAGGGCAATTGCCTTCCTCCCAATTCGAGACAGTCTTGGATGACACAACTTATCTAGATCCAAAATGCCCCCACTTCCTCTGGTCAGATATGGGGCACATTTGCTGTGTTTTTGCACTCTTTGCTGTTTTAGTTCCAAGAGATGCAAGAAATAAACCAGAATCCAGTTTACTTCCTGCTTTTATAAGAAAGCCTACAACAGGCCTTTCCTGGGTCCACAACAACTTGCAAAGGCCACAAACATTCCAGGAAATGGACTTCCAGGATCAATTTATGGTGAACTTAAGGTGAACTTCTCATTGGGTTTTCTTGGCAAGATCTGTTCCGGGAATCTACAGCCTATCTGTATTCATTTTTACTCAAACTTTCCAGCTAGATTGGGCCTCTTCTTTCTATAGGAAGAACTCAGTTCAAAAGTAAATATTCAGATTTTTTTCCTATGAAACTTCTGTACCCTCAATTTTGAAGGCACTCTTATTGGGTCCAGTGGGCATTACTCCAGATAAACGGGTAAAGCAGTGCAGCCCTAAGCAAGACATGCAGCCCTCCAACTGTTTTCTGCATATTTCCTCTGACAGTTATGATACATTGTTCTGCTCCTATTCATCTTATTTCTGCTACTTTGCTCTATCTGTTTTACTGACCAGCATTAGGCCATCTACTTTACTATTAAGAGCAGCCTTCCCCAATCTCATGCCATCTCTATGTGTTGAACACCATACTGGGTAGACATTATGGGAACTACAGACCAATGGGGTCCTGGAGGGCACCTGGATGAGTTAAATTGTGTTAGGGAGCATTTTCAAATGATTACGTGATCTTGGGCAAACTGTTATCTCTGCTTCAGTTTCTCATTTGTGATTTAAATCCAAGGTTTAGGGAAGTGAGAAGGAAACAATTGCTAGGTATACGCTGCCTTAATTTTGAGTGTATTGTAAGATTGTATCTGGCTTACACATTTTAGGGCATGAGGTAGTTGAAATTAAAGACATTTAAGCCCTATTGTTTTCACTGGAAAAGTTGATCATGTGCCCACCATTTAATTCAATGGTTGGAATAGGGATACACAGATTTATCAAAGTGATAAGTTTTACAATTCTTACCGATATTCTGCCACACAGTCCACTAGGCCTTGGTAATGAAGCGTCTCATGCTGTACTGCACTTTCAAGGGCTCTTACTCCAGTGACTCCTTGTAGCACATGCTTTACACTTTTCACAAAGCCAGAGACATCAGGGTCTTCTCCCTGCTCCTTCACAGGAATGTCATCACCTAACAATAAGTTCTCCATGGCTGCATGAAAGCACTTTCCTTGTCGAAAGATATCTACAAAACAAGAAAAGCGAGTGAGATTCGGACATTTCAATATAGTTAAAGGGCATTTTATATATTCATGAAAATTTATTGAACCTATAATCACTTACTCAATACTTAATGATCAGCTCTATGATTCTATGATGCACATGGATCAATGTGTGAACTGTCTACTATGTTTGTGGCAATAATTAATCAAAAAACCTCTGTTTGTAGAACTTTATCTTCTTCTGATGATAAGTTTCTGAATTCTTCCCACCTCAAACTCTTCAGTTTGTGGAATGATGTTTTAGTTTGATATAGTATTTTACTAATGAACACACAGATTTTAAAAGGTATCCATATAATCTTTTTACATTATTTTCAAGGAATGTTAGTGTTACTGTTGACATTGTTAGTTGTACAGTATTTGCTTTCTTTGTACATGAATATCAAGAACATGAATGTTTTACATGTATGGTGAATGGAGCTGCAGAGTGCAGTTAGAAACCAAAACAGAGGACATTTGTAGTGGATATTACTGCATAGCGATGGGAGTTGGGTAAGCAACTTATGAACAGTACATCACAATTTTGAGGTTCACATGTTCTAAATATATGGAGCTGCCTTATACCATGTCAAACCATTGATCCCTGTATACGAAACAGCAGCTCTTGATTCTTAGGTAGCAAGGTAGAGGCTTCCCTAGTCTGGCTGCCCAATTTCATTTTACCTGGAAATGCCAAGAAACAGTCTGGGATCTTCTAAATGCCAAACATGTGCTTCTGTCACTGCACTCTAATCTATAAACAAACCCCTTACACTTGTATTATGCTGCCTCTCTGCCCAATAGACCATTTGCTATTAATAGATTTTAACAGATTATATTTTTTAAACTGTGCTAAGTTTAATTCTTTCTTGAGGGGGGTAAGATATATTATCATGTATTGTTATTATGTATTGTATTGGTTTGTTTTAACATGTAAGCCACTTTGATTGCTATTATAGTAGAAAAGCGGGATACAAATAAGTTTCATTTATTATTATTTAAAATGCCAAATTTTTGCAGAGCCATGCCCACAGCTTTCCTAGGATATGAAAACCCCACATTGCTCAGCTGATTGGAAAGGAAAAGAACCGGGATGCAGATATAATTTTTTTATAAGTAAGTAAGCAAAAGTCAAATGGTGTATGTGTGTGCATGCCTATGACTGACTGGCACCAGAGTGGTATTTGTGTATGACTGAAAAGGGCTTAGATGCACAGAAAATGGGTCTTGCTTAGTATTCCTCCATGTATATATGTGTTGACTAAAAGCCTGGGATGGAAAATCTCGGCTCATAGTCCAGATCCAGATTACAACTCATTTTCCTCTGGTTCATTTCTGTTATAACCCAGAATAATTCAAAGGCAAATGGGTTTGCAAAGCCAAATATTTAATTATACACATGCTTTATATCAGTGGTCCCCAAACTTTTTCCAGCTACCATTTCCTTTCATCTTGGGCGATGACCCTACCCCCCTATCCCCATGTGTATTTCTTTATATTAGGTCTACTGTTCGGGGGGGAAAACAATCTTGGTCACTCCACCCTTTGCACCTGGTCACCCTGGGAGCAGCAACCAAGCAGCTGGCTGAATAGCAACCAAGAAGCCTCTCACCCATGCCATCCCTCCAGCAAAGGCCAGTGCAGGCAAGAGGCCTCTTGGTCACTGCTCAGCCAGGTACTCAGCTGCTGCTCCAAAGGTGCAAAGGGAGAAGCTTCTCTCTGGCAAGGAAGGACTCTCAATCCTTCTTCATTGGGACAGAGAGGGGTGAAGCCAGTGTGCGTATAGGGTTTACACAGCCCATATGATATGGACTGGAGACTGGCATGGACAAAGAAAGCGTGAGATTTTAACTACAGGAGCTGTTCTCCTTCACTAGAGACACAGCCTCCCCATAGTTTCAAGTGTTGCCCCCATGTATAAACATTGCTCCTTCTAATACGTCTTCTCTCAGCCTGTCTGATGAAAGAAAACAGAAGTAGCAGAGTAGCCCCAACCTGCCAGCCATGTCCCAGCAAAGCTTACAAAGCTTAAGCAGGGTCCCAAATTCGAAAGCTCTTTTTTGCCACTGCCTCTCCCACACTGCCATGTGATCTAACTCCTTGGTCCTGTTACTCTGTCCCAAAATGGTGCCACTCTAAACCACAGAAATGTTGTCCTGCACCCAAGCCTCGCAAGAATTTCCCAGCTGCTGCCACCACCACCACCGAAAGATGCAGCTAAGGGAGTGAGCTCATGTGAGTGGGCAAACAACAGGAGACACTACCACACAAAATGATTGGTGAGCCTGCGTTGTGGTTTTAAGGGACCCAGAAAAGACATTTCATGCAACCCTCATCCCCACCATGGACCTAAAGGCTGCTGGCCCACCTTGTCTTTCTTGCATACCAATACAGCACACCTGCGCCAACCAATCTTGCCATCCATGGATTTGATCTTCCATGGACGGCAAGCCCCAGCTTTTTAAATGGGTGCACATGCATGCAGCCACGCGTGTGAACACCCATTAAAAAGAACAGGACTTAAGGTCCTGTGTTTTTTGCTATCCACGGAGTTGGTGGTGTCTGGAATGGATCCCCACAGATAGCAAGGGACAACTGTACTTTGATTAAAGCCCCCCCCCATGCTGCCCCTTTCCCCCCTCACCGCTCCCCCTGGATCTTTCCACTGCCCTCAGGGGAAGCATACCACCCACTTAGGGAACCTCTGCTTTACGTCTTTATAAAGGTTCAATTTAGTTGCAAACCAGTTAAGTTGTAATTGTTAGTATAACCAGTTAGAGTGCATGCTTGCTCAGGAAATATACAAATTTCAAAACAGAAAACTTGATTTAAATCACTAATTTAAAGTTTTCTCTCATTGATTTAAATTAGAGGCTGTACAGACAGGCAGGAAAAGGTGACACGAAGCTGCCTTTTCCCTAAACTGCAGCAACCGCATTGCCAGCCCTGAGGATGCCCTAAGTGGGGATGGAGCAACCAAATTGGGGGCAGTTGATGTGGCTTTTCCAAGGCCATACTGAAGCCCTGCCAACTGCACCACTAGCTCTGAGGATGCCACCAAGGACACGGAGCAACACACAAGCCGGCAGCAGCTGCTTTAATTTTGTTGTTGTTGTTGTTGTTCTCTCAGGTGCATGCGCACGTGCGCAGGAACACATCCCTGCACAGAACCTGTCATAGACTGGTATACAGTCAGTCACTCTCTGTATACAAAGGTGACTGAAATTCAGCATCCCTGCGCACCTGCACAGAACTTGTCATAGGGTGGCATACAGTCTGTCATTTTGTCTGTACAAAGGTGTCTTGATGTTCAGCATTCCTGCACACCTGCACAGGACCTGTCATACACCCACAGATCATGCAAGGATTCACTGACCTTGGCTTCCCTCAAGTACTGGGTGCTAGGAAAGAGAAAGAAAGCAGTTTCCAGGCAGCCATTTTGAGTGGGTAAGTTTTAAAATTCTTTTTTAAAACACTTGGGGAGAATGTGACTGTTACTCAGCAGGTGAGGCTTTGTTGAGTCGCATTTGTGAGTCAATAGGGGGTGGGCTAGCCAGTTAGCTCTATACAACTGCTCCCAGAGCCAAGCGCCTAACGGCGTGTGAATTTTATAACCACTACTAATTGTAGAAAAGTTCTGGTTATCGGCAGACTTTAACACTGATGTTAGCGAGGGATTTTCTTTGAGGAGGAAAGCCGTAGTCCTCTTTCAGGTACTAATTAAGACTTAGTATGGACACTGAAGGAACTGCTGCCGTCACCTGCAATACCTGTGGGATGTTTGTCTTCTTACCTACAGATGTGGGGAACTACACATGCTCCAAGTGCAAGTTGGTAGCCCTCTTGGAGGAGAAAGTACAGCAGCTGGAGGCACGGGTAGCTACACTTCAGCATATTAGGGAGCAAGAGGCTTTCCTAGACAGAACGGAACAAACAGTCTTGGATGGGGACCACGCAGAGGAAGTTGCTGGGGAAGAGAAGGTCACATCACATATACAGGAGGTAGACAGCTGGAGGAATGTCACACGCAGAAGTAGGGAGACCAGGGATCATTCTGGGAGCTTGCAGCTACAGAATCGATTTCAAGCTCTTTCTCTTATCAAGGAGGATGAGGAAGAGCAGCATGGACAGACTTCAGGGACAGAGCAGGGACCCTGGGAGTTCCACCACAGGGAACAGTCTCTGCTAAGCCTCGGAGGAGGCGTGTGGTCGTGGTGGGGGACTCCTTGCTGAGGGGGACAGAAGCAGTGATTTGTGGGCCTGACAAGATGTCTCAGGAGGTGTGTTGTCTCCCTGGGGCAAAGATCTGAGATGTGACAGAGAGGCTGGCAAGCCTGGTCAAGCCTACTGACCAATACCCCTTCCTTTTGGTCCATGTGGGAACGAATGACACAGCAAGACACAGCCTTCAGAACATCAAAAGGGATTACGAGGCTGTAGGTAAGAAGCTGAAAGAAATGGAGGCACAGATTGTCATCTCGTCTCTTCTACCAGTTGAAAGGCACGGCCCAGGAAGAGAGATGAAAATAGCAGATGTCAACAATTGGCTCTGCAGATGGTGTTGTCGAGAATGATTTGGATTCTTAGATCATGGGCTGCGGTTCCATGAGGGCGGACTCCTGGCAAGGGATGGGCTGCATCTCACGCCGGTTGGAAGAAACGTTTTTGCCAACAGTCTCAAGAATTTGATCAGGAGGGCTTTAAACTGAACTATGTGGGGAAGGGAGACAGCATCCTGGAAGACAAAAGGACTGGAAAAAATAGTCAAACTGTCATAGAGGAAACAAGGCAAACAGTACAGGGACCCAACAGTGGGAGGCAAAAAAACGTGCACAGGCAGCAAGTAAGGGGGACATATGGTCTTAGATGTCTCTACACTAATGCACAGAGCATGGGAAATAAGCAAGATGAACTTGAACTCCTAGCACAACAAAACAAATATGATATAATAAGCATCACTGAAACCTGGTGGGATGAGTCTCATGACTGGAATGTAGAAATACAGGGGTATAACCTTTTCAAGAGAAACAGGCCAAACAGGAAAGGAGGAGGAATAGCATTATATGTCAGGGATATTTACACCAGTGAAGAAATCCAGGACATCAATCCTGGAAGCCAGGTGGAGAGCATCTGGATAAAAATTAAAGGGGAGGGAAACAACAGAGATGTTAGTGTGGGAGTCTACTACAGACCCCCGAATCAGGCAGAAGAACTGGATGATGCCTTTCTAGAACAGATGACCACACACTCAGAAAGGAGAAATATAGTAGTGATGGGTGACTTCAACTATCCTGATATTTGCTGGAATTCAAACTCAGCAGAATCCTCAAGGTCTAGCAAATTCCTCACTTGCCTCGAAGACAATTTCATTGTCCAAAAGGTGGAAGAGGCAACGAGGGAGTCAGCTATTTTGGATCTGATCCTAACTAACAGGGAAGACATAGTTAATGGGGTGCAAGCGGTTGGACCCTTAGGTGGGAGTGATCATGTCCTCCTGAAGTTTATTATACAGTGGAAAGGAGAAGCCAGGCATAGTCAGACACGCATTCTAGACTTTAGGAAAGCTGATTTTACTAAACTTAAAGAAATACTGGGGGTGATCCCATGGACAGGAATACTAAAAGAGAAGGGAGTTCAAGACAGATGGGAGTTTCTCAAAAGGGAGATATTGAAGGCACAATTTCAAACCATGCCAACGAGGAGGAAGAATGGGAGGTGCCTCAAGAAACCAGGATGGATGACTAAGGAACTTGCAAATGATCTATGTTTTAAACGGAACATGTATAAGAAATGGAAAAATAGGGAAATCACCAAAGAGGAATTCAAACAAATAGCTGTGCAGAATGAACTCAGGCTTGCTAGAGAGGTTAAGAACAATAAAAAGGGCTTTTTTGGGTAAGTCAGCAGCAAAAGGAAAAAGAAGGAAATGGTAGGGCCACTGTGTGGAGAAGATGGCAAAAAGTTAACAGGGGACAGAGAAAAGGCAGAATTACTCAACACCTTCTTTGCTTCAGTCTTCTCAGAAAAGGCAAAGGGTGATCAACCTGAGGATAATGGAGCAGAGGACAGAATAGGAAAATTTCAGCACAGAATAAGTAAAGAGATAGTACAGAAATACCTGGTTAATCTAAATGAATACAAGTCTCCAGGACCAGATGAATTACATCCAAGGGTACTAAAAGAACTGGCAAATGCAATATCGGAACCATTGGCAATAATCTTTGAGAACTCCTGGAAAACAGGAGAAGTCCCAGCGGACTGGAGGAGAGCAAATGTTGTCCCCATCTTCAAAAAGGGGAAAAAAGAGGATCCCAACAATTATCATCCAGTTAGTCTGACATCAATACCCAGAAAGATTCTGGAGCAGATCAATAAACAGAGAGTCTGTGAACATCTGGAAGGTAATTTCATAATCACAAAAAGTCAACATGGGTTTCAGAGAAACAGGTCATGCCAGACAAATCTGATCTCTTTTTTTGATAAAATTACCAGCTTGGTAGATGAAGGGAATGCTGTAGATATAGTATATCTTGATTTCAGTAAGGCCTTTGACAAGGTTCCCCATGACATTCTTGCAAACAAGCTGGTAAAATGTGGGCTAGACAAAGTAACTGTTACATGGATTTGTAATTGGTTGACTGGCCGAACCCAAAGGGTGCTCAACAATGGCTCCTTTCCAACCTGGAAAGAAGTGACCAGTGGGGTGCCACAGGGATCTGTCCTGGGCCCAGTGCTATTCAATATCTTTATTATTGACTTGGATGACAGTATTGGGGGCATAGTTATCAAATTTGCAGATGACACCAAATTAGGAGGAGTAGCTAATACCCCAGAGGACAGCATCAACATTCAAAATGACTTGAACAGACTAGAAAGCTGGGCCAAAGCTAACAAAATGAAATTCAACACGGAGAAATGTAAGGTACTGCATTTAGGGCGGAAAAACGAAAACTACAGATATACGATGAGGGACACCTGGCTGAATGAGACTACGTGTGAAAGGGATCTAGGAGTCCAGGTAGACCACAAGTTGAACATGAGTCAACAGTGTGATTCAGCAGCTAAAAAGGCCAATGCAATTTTAGGCTGCATCAGTAGAAGTATAGTGTTTAGATCAAGAGAAGTAATAGTGCCACTCTATTCTGCTTTGGTCAGGCCTCACCTGGAATACTGTGTCCAGTTCTGGGCACCACAATTCAAAAAGGATGTGGAGAAACTGGAGCGTGTCCAAAGGAGGGCAACTAAAATGGTGAAGGGTCTGGAAAGCAAGCCCTATGAGGAACGACTTAGGGAGCTGGGAATGTTTAGCCTGGAGAAGAGAAGGTTAAGAGGTGATATGATAGCTGTGTTTAAATATTGAGGGAACAAGCTTGTTTTCTGCTGCTCCAGAGACTAGGACCCGAAACAATGGATGCAAGCTGCAAGAAAAGAGATTCCACCTCAACATTAGGAGGAACTTCCCGACAGTAAGGGCTGTTCGACAGTGGAACACACTCCCTTGGAGAGTAGTGGAGTCCCCTTCCTTGGAGGTCTTTAAGCAGAGGCTGGATGGCCATCTGTCGGGGATGCTTTGATTGGGAGTTTCTGCATGGCAGGGGGTTGGACTGGATGGCCCTTGTGGTCTCTTCCAACTCTATGATTCTATGATTGGGTGCTATAAACAGGTGCCACTGTCTTATTATGCCACACTTGGGGTGGAGGAACGAGTTTGTCAACCAAAAATACACCTATTCTGTCATTGTCCACAAAACATGTCCTTCACAGATCAGGGAGGAGGGGAGAGGTACATGCAAGGGAGGTTTGTGTAGACAGACTGGATACATGCAGTTGGTAGTCATGCAAGGGACATGGTCAACAGGACACACGACAAACGTTACTACAGGAGGCCCCCCCCCCCGCCCAATCATGCCAGGAAATAGTGTGCAGGTCTTATGCACACCTGTGCAGAAGAGGTCACAAAAGCCTCTTTCATGCAAACTACTGTGCATTCTGACAGCAAGAGTACATGCGATGGAATGCATTTATTGTCATAATAGAGAACAGTTGTTAGGGCGCATGCGTAGGGTTACAATTAGGGTTAAGGTTCAAATATTCAAGTGCACCTGTGGTGATGCATCCACACCTGGAAGCACAGGGCGCTTTAAATGAAAGCCTGCATCATAGGGCGCATGCTCTGGATCGCCAACTCAATTTCCATCATATGTGCGGTGGTGCATTTATACATCCGTTTTAAATCTCTGGCACCCTTTTTCTGACGCACCTGTGTCGCTACATACATACAGACATGCAAAGGTGCACATCTTTCTGGAAGAAGCAGGGGAAAAGTTGCTCCTTTTTGGAGCGGCTTTTCCCAGCATGCAGCACCTAGAGCAGGGGTAGGCAACCTTTCCCCTTTAAGGGCCGAGGGACTTCAGCTCCCAGAAGCCTCAGCCATGGTGGCCAATAGTCCCATGTTGGCCAATAGCTCCTGGGATTCTGGGAGCTGAAGTCCCTCGGCCCTTAAAGGGGAAAGGTTGCCTACCCCTGACCTAGAGGGTGCTTTCCTGCTGGATTTTATAAACACCACGCCTCCAAGTCAGCCTGAAAGCACCCCTTTTTGCCCAGCTGTGCAGCCCCTTAGTCCACCCTGGAATCTACCCATAAGTGTATCTTGTTGCTTACTTTTAGTGTATTCTGCAAACCCCTCTTTTCCAAGTTCCAGAATCATTCTCTGTTTCCACTTTTCCAGATAAAAAGCTTGCTCCAGAGGCATGGTCTGCTGCAGCACAGATGTCACGCTGGCTAAATTTCTCTTTTCCAAACTGATTTGCAAGGGCAGTCCTGGGACAGTCTGCTGGTGCGAAGAAGTCTTACTAGGATTCATTAGAGGAATCCCGTTCCCATTAAGTTTTGTTTCAGCCTCCTGAGGTGGAGGTTTATATTGACTTTCATGTCCATAAATCATATCATCTTCTACAAACAATGATTCAGGTCTTTGAAAACTGTCTTTGCAGGACACAAGGTCACGGATCAAATCTCCATACCTTTCTTGGTCAGTGTTTTCATATTCACTTATTTTCTTCTTCTTCCCATAAAGAGGAAAAGAATTAGCAAGAGATCTGTATAGAAATTGGTCCTTGTTTAACAAACCTTTCGATAGCATTGGCAATCTCCTACATTTTCCGATTAAAAGATGTAATGACGACATACTGCAAGACAGTATTTATTGATGGTTAAAACCAAGAAGGTCTTCTTTCTTTTTTCTTCTTCATGAAAACCTTCTAGCTTCCCATAATTTCCTAGTGTAAAAAAAAATGCTTTGGTTATTTACTGTGCATTATCATCATACCTGCCACTACTAGTAGGCAGGATGGTACATTATGAACAAACCCTTTTCTGAAGTACCAGTAAAGGAAACAAACAAAAAAAAAGTAAAAAATAAAAGAAAATGTATATTTTATCTGTACAGTGTTAGAAATGTGACAAAACAGTTGAAGACATTGCAGAAATGGTGGCTCCCATGCTGGTAAATTATATTTACCCTCAGACTACCAATTACCACCAAAATATAATTACCACTAGCAGTAATAAAATGCATTCACCCTTAATATCTTATATTTTACTCTCCATTAATGGTACTATCGTAGACTCCCTCAGAAACACCTGCCAGTAATATCAGGAAAGCCTATTTCTGATTAGGCTTTGCAACACAACACAGGATTTTAAATGATGAATTTAAGTATTAAACTGTTTATAAATAAACACTGTGGCAATGAAAAAAATTACATTAGGGCGCCATGGAAAGAGATGAGAGAAAGTGCTTCTAAATGATGGGAACAAGGTTCCTGAAGGAACATGAAGTAAGTTATATATAGGGAATAAACCACAATTCCCAGGATTCCCTAGCACTGAGCCAGCGCACATAAAGCAGTCTCAAACTGGATTATTTCTGCAGTATGTTTTACACCTTAGAAATTGCTGCTGCTGTTGTAGGGCTGTTTCTTTATATCCTGCCCTTCCTCCGTCCACAACTCACGGCGCCTTGTAAGTTAAAAGAGAGCTTTAAAAAAAACACAACCCACATCATACATTAATTAAAAACATAACGATACTTTCCACAAAATTTAGAAACAGTGAAAAGCGCAAGCATTAAAAGGAAAATAAAAATACGCCAACAATACAACACGTTGTGAAAGCTCTCTTCATTTGTAAATACAAATGAATACCACTTGTTACATTTGCAGAATCTGGAGCAGAAAAATGAGGAATGGATGAGAAAAAAATAATAATGTCTTTCTGTGAGAGAAAAAACGTGTAATGCTTGTGCTCAAAAAGAAGGAACTATGCCTCCGGCTATTACTCCCTCAGTTCAAAAGTGGACTGCCAGAAAGAAGGAAAGTGGTGCATCTGCACTGGAGAAATAATCCAGTTTGAGAGTGCTTTAAAGTGCCATGGCTCCGTGTGATGGAATTCTGGGAATGGTCCACAACAAACCATATTGTGCAGAGCCATGGGGCTCAAAGCGAATTATTTCTCCAGTGCAGATGCAGCAATCTCAGTTCCAAATATAGATGCAAGGGAAACAATTTTAAGCCCACTTCTCTGGCCAGGAACAACTCTTTAATTGAAAAGAAGAAGGCGCCATTGTGCTACTGAAGGGAACTACATTTTCCTTACTACAGGTTGAAATCCTACTTACCTGGCTCTGCGCCAATAACTGATTTAAGAAGAAATCGCTTCTCCTTCTACTGATCTTGCGAGGGAGTGAATGTTTCCTAATAGATACATGGGGAGAAAAAGAATAGAGTGACATGCATGTAGTCGCAGAACAATCCATTTTTAAACATTTTCAATTCACTTCTTTATTTCATTGGTTTGCCGCCTTTCTCCCCCAAGGCAGTTCCCAGATAGAGTCACAAAAAAGAAGTATAATCAAACTTTTGAAATCAATTAAAATCATCACATGTATAAATCACTTAAATATTGGACCAGGGCACTGGGACTACATCTACACTGGAGAATTAATGGAATTTGACACTGCCTTAACTGTCATGGTTCAGTGCTATTGGTTTGTTTGTTAACTGCCTTTGGGCCTTTGCAGACTGCCAGAAATAGTGCAAATTGAGTCCACTTTAAGGGTTAGGGTTAGTGCTAGGGAATCATGGGAATTGTATTTTTTTCTGAGACATTGAGCCTTCTCTGTCACAGAGCTCTGGTGCCACAATAAAATACAGTTCCCATGATTCCCTAAACCTAAACCTTAAAGTGGACTCAATTTGCACTATTTCTAGCAGTCTGCAAAGGCCCTTAGTGTCAATCTTAACCCATGGCGACCCTATGGATGAGACATCTCTAGGCCCCCCTGTCCTCTGCCTCCTGCAAACACATATTTGTGGTCTCTTTAATAAAGTCTATCCATCTAGCAGTGACCTTCCTCTCTTTCTACTTCCCTCCACCTTCCCAGGCATTATTGTCTTTTCCAGTGATTCATTCCTTCTCATGATGTGTCCAAAGTACGTCATTCTAAGTCTTGTCATTTTGGCTTCTAGGGATATATCTCTGGCTTGATCTGCTCTAGGACCCACTTGTTTGTCCTTTTGGCTGTCCATGGGATCCTCAGCACTCTTCTCCAGCACCACATTATCTCAAATGCATTGATTTTCCTCCTATCTTCTTTCTTGACTGTCCAGCTCTCACATCCATACATGATGCCATAGGACACTATATTATAGGAAAATTAAAATGGTGGCAATGAGCAGTCCAAACTGTAAATCCCTTTATTCTACTGATTCTGATAGGAAATGTGCAACCTGCACCAGGTGCACAAAGCCAAAAGGACACAAGGTTTATGCATTCCAAAGAGAAAGGGCCTTTGCAGACTGCCAGAAATAGTGCAGCTTGAGTCCACTTTAACTGCCCTGGCTCAGTGCTAGGGAATCATGGGAATTGTATTTTTTTTCTGAGACATTGAGACTTCTCTGTCAGAGAGCTCTGGTGCCACAATAAACTACAGTTCCCATGATTCCCTAGCACTGAGTCAGGGCAGTTAATAATAATAATATAATAATAATTTTTTATTTATAGCCACCCCTCTGAGGAGCAATCGAGGCGGGTTACAGCATTAAAGTGGACTCAATTTGCACTATTTCTGGCAGTCTGCAAAGGCCCAAAGATTTTGGCCGGGATGCCTAAAGTGTAAAGATATAACACTGGATACTAAACGCATCTGAAGAAGTAGACTGAAGTGTAGGAAAGCTCCTGCTGCCAACTTCTTTCTTTCCGATAGTCTCAAAGGTGCCCCATGATCTCTCTGCATATTGAACCTAAAGTTAGGATTGCCCATGCCATCGTATTTCCACTGTTTATATAAGGTTGCGAAAGCCGGATTATGAAGAAAGCTGCGAGGAACAAAATCAACATATTTGAAATGTGGTGCTGGAAAAGAAGAGTTTTAGGGATACCATGGACTGCTAAAAACGACAAATAAATGGGTCCTAGAGTAAATCAAGCCTGAGCATTCCCTAGAAGCCACAATGACTGGGGCTCGTGTAGTTTGGCCAATATCACTTGAGAAGACGCGACACACCAGAAAGACAATAATGCTTAGCAAAGTAGAAGGCAGTGAGGAAAAGAGGAAGACCGCATTACAGGTGGGCAGACGCACCAGGCATTTGCACTGCAGAAAGAATCGGGTTTGATGCCATTTTAACTGCCGCGGCTCCATGCTGTGGAATCCTGGGAACTGTAGTTTCTGCTCCGCTCTGGTGCCACAACAAACTACAGTTCCCAGAATTCCACGGCATGGAGCCATGGCAATGGCAGATACTAAAACAAATGACAGTACTTGCCCATAGGAAAACCATACTTGCCCATAGAGAATCATAAGATTGAATACTTACCTTATGTTTTCCTATGGGCAAGGACTGTCCTTTGTTTTAGTATGTTCCCATAGCAACTTAAGTGGCGTTAAACCAGGTTATTTCTGCAGTGCAGAGCCAGTCTGGTGTAGTGGGTTTGAGTGCTGGACTGTGACTCTGGAGAGCAGTGTTCGAATCCCAGCTCAGCCATGAAACCCACTGGGTGACCTTGGGCAAGTCACACTCTCTCAGCCTCAGGGGAAGGCCATGGCAAACTACCTCTGAGCTAATCTGGCCAAGAAAACCCTAGTTCATAAGGTCGCCTATAGGGTCGAACTCGACTTAATGGCAGTGAACCACAAATGCCTCATCTACTTGTGCAACTTAATCCTAAATTAAATATCCTAAATATGGAAATATTGTGAGCCAGTTCTGGGGAAAGAGAGGGATACAAATAATAATGATGATAATAATAATAATAATCTCAATAATAATAGCAATAATGGCAATAATAATTGTGGCAATAATAATAATAATAGCAATAATAATAATAATAGTAGTAGCAACAACAATAGTAATAGCAATAATAATAATGGCACACCTGTTTGCATAAACCACATTCTTTTTTCCTTCTCCTCCTTATAACCAAAACTTGATGAAGTTGCCTTTTTTTTCTAAATGGTGATGATAAGAACTCCCATCATCCTCTACCAAACACTTCAAAAAGTGCCCTTCCTGGCTGAAGGATTGTGGGAGTTGTAGTCCAGAGGGAAAGGGCTTCATTGCCACTCTCCAATGCTTGGGGAGCTCAGTCCAGAAACCGACAGGAGCCCTGTGTTAAAAGGTGTTTCTTATCTTGTCCTCCTGCGTTGCCTCTTTGGCCCAAAAGAACGCCCTCCGGTGACTTCCTCTGAACTCCGCGGAAGTCACGGAAGTGCCAGGGAGCCGCGGCCGCTGACCGATTCCCTTAACTCTACGCTCGGGGCGTGGCGGTGACGTCAGGAAGCTTAGCGCCTGCGCAGTAGGAGGGCGGGGCGCCATCATGGCGGCGGCTGGAGAAGGGCCGGAAGAGATGGAGGGGTCCGGCGGCAAGGTAAATGCCACCGTTAATGTCGGGAAGGATTTCGGAATGTGTAGCCGTTAGAAGGTTCTTTTCGTTCCAGGAACGTAGCTGAGTTACTGCCCTTCTCGTTCTTTTTTACTTGGGAACTATGGCGCAATCCAAACGTGAACTAAAGTTCCTTACAAAGTTAATTTGGCAAAAGTAATTAAAAGCTCTGAGAGCTCTGGCGCCCCAACAAACTTACCATGGCGCAGTTTTCAACAGGAATGTAAAAAGGGCCTGAACAGACTGCCAGAAATAATCCAGTTTGAGACCACTTTAACTGCCCTGACTCAGTGCTAGGGAATCATGGGAAGTGTAGTTTATTGTGGCACCAGAGCTCGCTGACAGAAGGCTCAATGCCTCAGAAAAAACTACAATTCCCATGATTCCCTAGCACTGAGCCAGGACAGTTAGTGGTCTCAAGCTGGATTATTGCTGGCAGTCTGTTCAGGCCTGAAGTTTGGCTACCAGTCCTTGAAAACAATGGGATGCAGAGGCTCAAGTGATTAAGACACTGACTCTGTTGATGGCAAGATGGGCAGGTTGGCAGTTCGAGACCCAGGTGCTGCATGATGGGGTGAGCTCCTGTCACTAGTCCCAGCTTCTGCCAACCTAGTAGTTCGAAAGCATGCAAATGCAAGTAGATAAATAGGTACCACTTCAGTAGGAAGGTAAAGAGCATTCTGTGCAATCATGCTGGCCCCAGGATCACAGAGTAGTCTCTGACAACGCTGGCTCTTTGGCTTAGTATTGGAGATGAGCACCACCCCCTATGGTTGGACACAACAAGACAACCTTGTCAACGGGGAATACCTTTACCTCAAAAACACCAAAATCAGGACTCAGCAAATGCAAATGAATTTCACCCAGGGTCAGAGGGTTTGCCAGCTGACAATGGACCATTAATTAAATAGACACTAATCCTTCTCGCTTGTTCTCCCATCCTGAGGCCTTGCCTCAACAGAACAATACACTGATTTAAATGCTAATTTACTTGCTAAGTCCCAGCAGACAATGGACCATTAATTAAATAAACACTAATCCTCCTCGCATATTCTCCCACCCTGAGAATTTTTCATGCTAATTCCCAGCAGACAATGGACCTTTAATTAAATAGACATTAATCCTCCTCCCATATCCTCCCACCCTGAGGCCTTGCCTCAACAGAACAATACACATATTTACATGTTAATTGACATGCTAATTCCCAGCAGACAATGGACCATTAATTAATGTCCAGAGATGGTGAAAGGTTTGTTTGTTTATTGAAATATTTATATATCCCATCATTTATCTCAGGGTAGTGTACAATAAAACCAGCCAACTAATTTTTTAGAAATATAAACAATTAAAATGATTTTAAAGACTTAAAAACATATGAAACAAGTTAACAAGTTCAAAAGATAGACTAAGGGCCTTTGCAGACTGCCAGAAATAG
This sequence comes from Phrynosoma blainvillii, assembly GCA_026167975.1. Classification (NCBI taxonomy): domain Eukaryota; kingdom Metazoa; phylum Chordata; class Lepidosauria; order Squamata; family Phrynosomatidae; genus Phrynosoma; species Phrynosoma blainvillii. Next base: position 150,843,386 of record JANUYF010000004.1, read on the forward strand.
TGCAAATTGAGTCCACTTTAAGGGTTAGGGTTAGTGCTAGGGAGTCATGGGAATTGTCGTTTTTTTCTGAGACATTGAGCCTTCTCTGTCAGAGAGCTCTGGTGTCACAATAAAATACAGTTCCCATGATTCCCTAACCCTTAAAGTGGACTCAGTTTGCACTATTTCTAACAGTCTGCAAAGGCCCTAAAATTGGTTAAAATAGTTTTAAACCATTTAAAACCATGGTCTAAAACACACTGCAATAATCCAGTTTGAGACTGCTTTAACTGTCCTGGCTCAGTGCTAAGGAATTCCTGTAGTTTTGTGAGACATTGAGCCTCTGTCAGAGAGCTCTGGTGTCACAATAAACTACGGTTCCCAGAAATCCCTAGCACTGAGCCAGGGCAATGAAAGTGGACTGGATTATTTCTGCGGTGTGTTTTCGACCCATGTGCATGTGAGCTTGTGTAAAATCAATTGGGTCCCAAGGCTTTTGGGAACAGCCATGGTTGCTTTTGGCACAAGAGTGACAGCAATGTTGGCATCAACTGTGCCTCCAAGGGCAGGGTAATCCATAACTGGGATGCCATGGCAGAGACTGTCCTCTTGCTCACCCTTATCAACCCCTTGAATTCAGACCAGAGGTCTATTGGCCGCCAGTGCAATTCCTTTAAAACCAGTGTTATGTGGTTTTTGTATGAATGATGGTATTATATGGTTTAACTTCTGCATTTTGTATCAGCTACACTTTTTGAACCATCTTCAAGGGCAATCCCCCATAACCTGTGTTGCAATAGTTTAATCAGGAGGTTACCAGTGAATGGACAAATGTGGCGAAGTTATCTCTGTCCAGGAAAGGTTGTAACTGGCAGATGAGTAGAAGTTGGCTCCAAATGCTCTGAACCAGGGGTAGGCAACCTTTCCCCTTTAAGGGCCGAGGGACTTCAGCTCCCAGAAGCCTCAGCCATGTTGGCCAATAGTCCCATGTTGGCCAATAGCTCCTGGGATTCTGGGAGCTGAAGTCCCTCGGCCCTTAAAGGGGAAAGGTTGCCTACCATGGAGTTCACCTGGATCTTCGATGACAAAGGGCCTGTACAGGATGCCAGAAATAATCCAGTTTGAGACCACTTTAACTGTCCTGGCTCAATGCTAGGGAATCATGGGGATTGTAGTTTTTTTCTGAGACATTGAGTCTTCTCCGTCAGAGAGCTCTGGTGCCACAATAAACTACAGTTCCCATGATTCCCTAGCACTGAGCCAGGGCAGTTAAAGTGATCTCAAGCTGGATTATTTCTGGCAGTCTGTACAGGCCCAAAGATAAGTTTAAGAGTACTCTCAAGTAATGTACCTGCTCCTTCAGGGGGAATGCAACCCAATCCAGGGCAAGTGACCAGCCAATTTTCAGTTTACTCCGTGTGAGTATTTATTAGTAATTTATATACATTTATCAATTTTGCCAGAGAGGTTTTCCTTTTGGCAAATGCATATAAAATTAATGAATTCAAATGGTGGGATCAGACTTCATAGCGGGCAGCTCAAAACTGGCTTGAATAACTAGCCCAGCCACAATTTGTTGACCCTGTGGTAAAACCCATTCAAGAAGTAAGACAGTAGTTGGGTATGATTCAGTTACTTTAACCTCCTCTGTCCATTTAATTGAAAAGATTGATCATTCAGGTGAGTTAACACAATAGCAGCTGTGCTAGACTGTTGCAGCAGAAACAACAAATAGTTGTATAGTACTGGCTTGAAAATGTGTACACACATACTGGCAAGTTTTATTTGGCAATAAGCAACTGAATCAATGTTCCTTGTATCTAATGAAGTAGGCTGCAGTCCACTAAAGTTTATGCTAAGTGAAACATGTTGGTTTTTAAGATGTTGCAGGACTCTTATAGCTCAATAATTCCATCCAATTATTTAGTTCCTGGTCTTAAATCTGTTAGTTTAGCAGTAGAACAAAAATCTCAGTTGTTCATTCAAGTCAATAGTTCAGCAGAACAAAAATTGAACATAAAAATATGAGTGATACATTCCTGTCTCATCTGTCAGGGACTGTCATGGGATAGAGCAAATTGACCAATTTCTTTACATTTCTCTTCTTTCAATTTCAGATGAGATCTGTGTCTGTTGATCTAAATATCAGTGCTTTGCTGCAAATTGACATTCCTGATGCTCTCAGTGAAAAAGACAAAGTGAAATTCACAGTCCATACTAAGGTAAAATGGCAAAATGGAGGGAAGATTAGAATTGGGAGCTATAAGTGGCCATCATTGACAAGATTACTTGTGTTGTAAGAAGCTATAGATTAATAATTCTGGGTCAGGAAACAGCCTGACCCCCAAAACACTGCAGTACAATAATTTCTTGTACCAAACTATTCAGGAATAAGTGCTCTATCAGACATAACAAAAAAGTATTCCAAAATCATGTCTTAAGAGACTTCAAGAGACATATTCCATTATGCAATTCTTTTTGTTTTCTCAGCTTTTCATATATAACTTAGGGCCTGCACAAACTGCCAGAAACAATATAGCTTGGGACCACTTTAATTGCCTTGGCTCAGTACTAGGGAATCATGGGAATTGTAGTTTTTTTGACATTGAGCCTTCTCAATCAGAAAGCTCTGGTGCCACAATAAACTACTGTTCCCATGATTCCCTAGCACTGAGCCAAGACAGTTAAAGTGGCCTCAAACTGGATTATTTCTGGCAGTCTGTTCAGGCCCTTAGTAACTATCTGCAACGATCAGATAGTACTTAGCACTATCTGAAACAATCAAGACAGACGAATGTACAAAAAAAAATATGAAAGATCATATCACAAACTTCAAATCAAAATATTATTCCAAGACATATTTTATCCTTTATTGCCATCAAGATAATTGTAGAAATTGTACTTTCCTCTTCAATCTCCACACCTGAATATGTGTACCGAAGAGTATGATGTGGAACTATTGCAAGGGCATGGCAAACATTGTTTTAAATGTCTGTTATGAAATTTATGTAGAGGAAAACTGCAACTGGTGAGATGTGGTAAGGCCACATGGCATAAAATGGCTTGCCAGTCATGAATTGGGTCCCACTGTCATCTTGGCTAGTCATATCCATTTCCCTGAAGACAAAATGGTGAGGCTCAGAGACAGGTTCCATGGCACCAAGGAAAAATGAAAGGTGGAATTAGTGTCCCAAATGTCAAATCACACATTTGCCCTTATAAAGCATAGCAAAGTATCCATTCCACAGAAGGGAAACTAATATGCTTAGAGACATACAAGCAGAGCATCCTGTTACTTTCAATTATTCGAGCCTCCACCCTATGTTTGCTTGATAGCCCTCAGGATATTATCCAGCATCTTCAGACTAACATTTTATTTATTTTTGCCTGGATAACTGGGCATTCATCATAATCAATCACTGGGCTATAGCTGTCCACCATTTTTATTTTCTAAAAATGCCCCTGAGAACTCCATAGTGAAATAAATGTACTGCTAGAAGTCAACTCCAGTGTTTGTTTGTTTTTGTTTAAATGGGAACTTTGAGCAATATACTTATATAGAGAAGGGGAGGCAAATTAAATCAAGTATTATAGACTTAACAATTAGAAAAATTCAAATTGTTTATTAATCATTGCAATATAAATTGTCATGATATATATTCTTAGCATTATTTTCTCTTACATAGCTTTTTGGGTGTATACGTATAGATAGCTATTAATGTCTTGGAAATAAGTCATCTGTCAGAATCATCTTATTCTTCCATTAAAAAAAAAAAAAAAAGATGAGGTGCAAGAAACCTGGAAGTTGCCATGGGCTTGGAAATGGGAACATCAGGAGTAGGGGGTCTTTCCAGCTGAATAGACTTAGCAGCAAATACATAGAGCCAGTGTTTCTCAGACTTTTTACCCTTGTGACCATCTTTACATCTGCATGTGGACGTCACACCCCCACTCGATGTAATATATGAATACAAATATTTTGTTCATTTAGTGCACATATTTTCATTTGCACATTCATCATCAATTCAATTTCTTTATTACGGCCATTCGGCCAGCACAAGTTACAATACAACACTTCTTAATTGTATACAATAGCTTCTTACAAGAACATACCGATAACTACAGACAAATCCTAATTTGTACAAAGGCAGAGATAGGACAGTATAATTATCAAAACACCATGATAACTGGAAATTCATTCATCATCTTTTTTTACATTTTTAAAAATAATTTGATTGCTCAAATTAGAACAGTTTAATTTAAGTAAATTCAATATTTAACTCAAGACATATAAATTTTACACATAAAAATGTTTGGTAGAAGGAGGAGAGACCAGGGCCTCCAAGTCTCATGCCCCCCTTCAGCATCTTTCACGCACCGCTCAGAGTCCCTCCCCACAGCTTGAGAACCACTGCATAAAACTATTCACAATGATAAGGTGGCAAGAAGAAGCTATTTATATGAAGAAATGAATGGCTGATTTCTTACAGACCACACTGCCAACTTTTCAAGGCCCAGAATTCTCAGTTACAAGGCAGCATGAAGATTTTGAGTGGCTACATGATGCATTTGTTGAGACAGAAGAGTATGCAGGCCTAATTGTAAGTATATACAAAACTTGCTTAAGAAGTTTTGAGTGCTTAAGTCTGTCATTTTCATTAAATAAGTAAATTAAATTCAATAAATTGCATGCTGTCAGCTCTTTAATTTTTAGAAGGCGTTTTTTTTTTTTTTTTTTTTTTTTTTTTTTTTTTTTTTTTTGGTGTGTGTTTTTTAGTATTGCTTTCACCCAGTGAAGTTCTAAGTTCTGAAGGTCTAAGTTGAATGAGAAGTGAATTTTGAGACAGCTGAGAGTGCAGCAGCTGAGAGTAAACTACAGAATGAGTTCAGCAGATCTTATTGCGAGTAGACAAATGTAGGATTGCACTGTTACTCAACTGCTGGTTAACCACATTTAACCCTTTACAGTAACTTGTTTGATTTGATTAATGCCTAGTGAGAACAGCAAAACTTTCATCTACAAAAAAGTAGTGCTGCATTGTTCCTCGTCCCCCCCCCCCCCCCAGTATGTCCTTAAACTCAATCCCATGTTTGTGGCTCAAGACCTGCTTTTATAGTAATAATAATAATAGAATATTTATTTATTTATTATCCACCTTTCCCCATGGATCGAGGCAGGGAACAGCAACAGATTAAAATGCAATACATATCAGTTAAAAACACATAATATCAGCTAAAGCATATAACATAAGTTTAAAAGAACATATCAGACTAATACATATTAAAATGATCAATCCATAGTTCAACATTCATAATTTATAAATCATCAAGATAGGTCTGCCTGAAGAGGCTGGCCTTCGATTATGTTTTAAATTCGGACAGCAAATTCAGCTGTCTAATCCTTTCCAACAGGCTATTCCACAGTCTAGGGGTGGCTGAAGAAAAAGTCTTCTGGGTGACAGCTGCCAACCTAATCCTGGAAGGCTGGAGTAAATGTCTAACTGCATCTGAACTGAACTGAAGATCTAACTGCATCTTCTCCCTTGACAACCTGCCAGGAAGGACAGTGATCAAGAGGACAAGTTGTCTTCCTTATTTGTCCTAGCAGCTTGTCCATCATCTGTGGTACTCACCAACTGAAAATGATCCAGTGTAATCCTGTTCATGGAGTTGCTGGACATCTCATTGTCAACTTCTGCTATAACAATGGCATCTAACTTGGCACTTGTTGCAGAGAGATTTTATCTGTGAAATGATGATTAAGAGATCACAAAGAAGTGCTGAGGGCTCTAGAATTGGAGTTGGGGGAAGGTTCCTCAGGTGGATCCCTCACCACTCTAAATAAGTCAGCTGGGCAAGAATTTGTAGATGTAATACATAACAAGAGAAGGCCGCCTTCACTGCATTTATTGCCCCCTTATAGGAACAAAGTTGTTCTCTATATCATATCTTGTTGGATATAAGCCGTGTTTTCTGCCATCTGTGCTCCAGTCGTCCTTCCCATTTCAGCTCCTGAAATCTTCTGTATAGCAAGGAGCCCAGTTTGTAACAGGTTGGATAGGATGTTTGAGAGTTATCATGCCAATAGCCCTAGTCAGCTAAGTTAAACAACCATGTAAGTGAAGGACTCGATTGGTTTAAGCAATGCTCTTGAGATCTGATGAGTTTCATTGTACCAATTGTGAGTTGTTACTCTGTTCTTACTGTCGTTAATTTCCTTCTTAGAAAACATAACATAAAAATTGATGAGTTGGGCCAGAAATAACGAAATAAATTTCATCAGCAATAAACGTATGATACTAGATTTGGGCAGGACAAACAAAATGCACAGATATAGGATGGGTGACAACTGGCTTGAAAGCAAACATGCAAAAAGGATCTAGGAGTCTTAGTAGACTACAAGAGTAAACATGAGTTAACATTGTGATACAGTGGCCAAAAAGTCAAGATAGTTCTAGCCGCATTGACAAGAGTGGATTGTCCAGTTCAAGAGAGTTAATACCACCACTCTATTCTGCATTGGATTAGACCTCACCTGGAGTACTCTGTCCAGTTCTGGGTACCACAATTTCAAAAAGAATATCAATAGATTGATATATGTCTGGAACACATAGTACCATAGTGATGGAATTTCCTTTGCATGATAGTACCATGGTGAGCAGCATGGTCAAAGTTGTGGCAGCAATGTCCTGTAAGGAGTGGCTCAAGGAGCTGGATATTTTTAGCCTGCAGAAGACAGGATTGAGAGGTTACAAGATAACTGTCTTTAAATATTTGGAGGGATCTGGAAGATGGAGCAGGCTTGGTTTCTACTGTTCCAGAGACTAGGGCATGAACCACTGGATTAAAATTATAAGACGATTCTGACTAAACATTAGGAGGAACCTCCCAAAGGTAAGAGCTTGACGGTAGACTAGTGTACCCCAAACGTTAGTGATCTTCCCTTCATTTAAGTTTTTTAAACAGAGGTTGGATGGCCATCTCTTGGGATGTTTTAGCTGTGGATTCCTGCATTGTGAAGGTTACACTAGATAGCCCTTAGGATTCTTTCCTGCTCTCTAATTCTACAAATCTGTGTGTGTGTGTGCCTTTACATACATGTGTGGCCCTGTGAGACAGTGTGGCGTTGACCCTTGGGGTTGAAAATATTGTACAGCCTTTTTTAGATAACAATTATTAGAGAAGGGAACAATTATTAGAGAAGGGAGTAAATAAATGTAGTAACTCATTTGATCCTAATGCAGCTGTTCAAAGGGTCAAAGACTCTGCTGTTCCATTGCTAAAGTCTAGCAGAATTCTGGTAGAAATTGCTACAGCACTCTTTGCCTTGATAGCAGTTAATCACATTGTTGCTTTCTCCCCCCTAAGATTCCACCAGCCCCTGCTAAGCCTGATTTTGATGGCCCTAGAGAGAAGATGCATAAACTTGGTGAAGGAGAAATGTCTATGACAAAGGAGGAGTTTTCCAAAATGAAGCAAGAGCTGGAAGCGTGAGTCATTTCTTGAGTAAAGACTCTCTGTCCCATGTAAACATTGTCCCTTGCTGATAAATCAAACGTTACAGGCGACTTCTAAAATGTTAAAACAGCATAGAAACATTATTGAATTGACATATTTGTCAGGATCAGGGCTTTTCAGTGCTTGTATGCCTTAGGAGATTAACGTAGCGCTAATTAAAGCGGCTTACCTGATGTTATCACAAGAGTTTTGCCACCGAAATTGCTGCCCAGCTTTTTTCAAAGCCAGGAGTTTTCTGACTTAAGGAAATGGCTGCACTGAGCAGCCCTGGGAGTGGGGATAGGCCCAGGCTGCATGCAGGCGGCGATTCCGGTGGCAAAATCCTTGTGATAACATCAGAATGCCGCCCATTTAAAATGTTAAGCCAGCTCAGGTAAGCCGCTTTAATTAGGGTTGCGATAATCTCCTTAGTTTGTTCATTACATTCACACCCTGCCTTTCTTCCAAAAAGATCAAGGAAGTATAGATGGTTGCATCCCTATATTATCCTCCCTGCTATGGTGGATTATAGTGGGGTGACTTGCAAGAATCTATCAGTGATCTTCATGGCTAAATTGTGGTTTGAAACTGGTTAAGTGTTTCATGGTTTCATGATACTTATTTAACTGATATTAGTGATAGGTGCATTGTGTCCCACTTGGGTTGGCAGGGAAGGCACAATACAAATCTAATGAATAAACAAAATAAATGTAAACCTATGTATGCACTACTGCAGGGGTAGGCAACCTTTCCCCTTTAAGGGCCGAGGGACTTCAGCTCCCAGAAGCCTCAGCCATGTTGGCCAATAGTCCCATGTTGGCCAATAGCTCCTGGGATTCTGGGAGCTGAAGTCCCTCGGCCCTTAAAGGGGAAAGGTTGCCTACCCCTACACTACTGTATGGAATTTCACAGCCATTTACAAATGTGATAATATCTACAAAATTAACAGTAACTAAAAATAGTAAAGTGTAAAATCAAGTCATCTGGTGTTACTAAATGATTTGATTCATTTAACATATTGGTATCCCTCAATTTGGAGTAAAAGCCTCTCTAGACACTAAATAAAACAAATAAAATACCCACATCAACAAGATGTACAAAAACACAAATAAATTAAGAACTGAAATAGCAATTAAAAAGCAGTGAGAGCCAGCCTGGTATAGCAGTCTGGTTGTTGGACTGGGACTTGAGAGTCCCAGGTGTAAGTCTTTACTGTGTCATGAAATTCACCAGGTGACTTCAGGCCAGTCACTTTCTGTCCATCTGACATAATGGACAGAGTCATTGTGACAATAAAGTGGAGAAGAAGAATGCCAATTATTATAACAGTATAATAATACATAGATTCTTGCATTAAATCTGTCAAGCAGATGCCAAGTGGTATAAAAATGCTATTAAAATCCACTGGAAGATAAAAGTTTTCTATCTACCATTCCATGAATGTGATATTTCTTCATGTGTTGTAGATAATCATAAAATCTATTTGTGTGGAGGCTGAAACTAAACAAATACTTTTTTAAAAAAAAAAGTAATCTAAACTTTAGCAAGTCCCACTACTAGAACACATGAAGTCATAAAAATTATACTTATGCTATTTGCATTTTCAAATATTATTAAAACTGGTGATAATTATTATGAGAAACTGTTAGATATCAGGTTCAATATACTGGACTTCCATTTTCTCAGACTCAGGAAACAGGGTTCTGAAAACATTTTGCTCTCATTACCCATTACAGAACTCATTACCCATTACAGTGACATGAATAAATTAGAATGGCTATTGCTCAAGTCCTCCATGATTTAGCTCCAAATATGCATGTTCCTAAGACAAAATGAGGCTTTAGAAACAGAATTTGAGAATCTTGAAAATTTTCTTGTTTTATTTTCAAAAAGCTGAACAAATTTGTATCTTTTATGAATCCCAATACATGTGCTTAAAAGTTCTCAGTTATCAAATCTCAGATGTTGGAGAGGTAAAGGTAAAAAGGTTTCCCCTTTGACAAGGTTGTCAAGTCATGTCCTACTGTAGGAAAGGTACTAAACAATATTTCCAGGGGTAGGGTATACAACTTTGGGTGATTCCCCCCCCCTTTTTTTTTTGACTAGAATAAATTATGCAAAGCTATAAAAACAGTTGAATATACTGTACATAAGAGAGTATGCAAATTTACTAAAATTGCTTTATTTATACAAGTTGCCAAATTCAGTGGCTCTAAAAGCAGAATTTGAATATTCTGGGTGTAACTTTCATAGAACAGTCCCACATATGAGTCCTCAAATACCAGGTAACTATTTCCTGTCCCAAAAGAAAGGCTACAGAAAAGAGGCTTTGAATACAAAAGTAGGTTCTGGAAACATTTGCTGAAGTACTTCATGCAGGACTGTCAAAACAGACAGCTTTTTTCACTTGGTACATGTAAGGCAGACCAATAAGTTTGTTTCATAACATGGATATGGCCTTTCTGTGTCCCTGCCTGCTAAACCTCTGCTCTTCACTGAGCTGAGCTTACCTGGAGGCCAAGGTCCTGCATCATGAATGGATTTTGTTGAAGAAGTTGAATACTGATCTAATGTATTCAAGATCAGAGCTTGTAACATTACCTTTAAAAATGGGTTGGGGTTGTTATTTTCCCAAAGTGATATGTTGGCTGGTGTGCATTATTTTGCAAGTAACATGTGGCAAGTAACAAAATGCCCCTAACTACCCCCAGAGGTTTAGGATAATGAATAAACATCATCCATCTCATACAGACATGAGTAATGATGTTATAGTCGTTACATTATTTTTCTAAAACATAGTTAGAGCTCCCCAGTTACCCTGCAAAGTGGCATGCTACAGATATCACCATTATTTACACTGTGTTCAGGATACAAGATTCAAGATAGTGAATGTATGGGTATGTGTAAGAAGGTGGTTAATGTTTAACTGCATATTTTTTTAAAATAGAAGCAGGCTTGGTTACAGAGCTGCATGAGCAAACAGGTAGCATACATTCTATCAGGTGCTAGTTTCCACATCAAGTATTTGGCTGTGTATGTTGTTCTTACTGCTCATTGAGAAGCCACGCACACAGCCCTTGCTAGATGATGATTGTTGTCAATTGATGATACTGGGATGAGGACAGTAGAGACTAATCTATTCTCTAAAATGTAACCAGATTAAGGTAACTATTAGTAGTAGCAACAGCCAGATGGAAAAAATGTTTAGAAATCTTTATGTATAGACCCTACTGCTGTGTATACATATCTCTCTCTGGTTTGTTAGAAAGGACCTCTGGGTTTGTGTGCTTTCAAGCCACCTGTTCACTTGTAGCAATCTCACAAGTCTCATAAGTTTTTCTTAGGCGTGGAATCCTCAGAGGTGGTTCTGCTAGTTCCTTCCTATGAAATATAGCCTATAGCATCTGGCATTTGTCAGTGTTCTCCCATCCAAGTACTAACTAGGACTGATCCTGCTTAGCTTCCAAGATCAGACAGGATCTGGTGCCTTCTGGGTATTTGGGTAAAATGACCTGTATCTCCTCTGAATCTTGAGATAAAGTAGGGGCAGTGTGCCGTATAGGTATACCTCCATTAATGAGGTAGATGTGCTTCTAGACTTTACTTCCTTAATAGAAAATTTGGTACCAGAGACAGAAATAACATCGAAAGAATAGGGATTAGTTTCTATACCACAAAAAAGAACAGCAGGTCAACATATTTCAGCTGGCTTTTTATCCAAAACGAACAATATGCACACGTGAAAGGAAACAACCAGCTCAGGTAGCCCTTACATAAGCAAACAAAAACATCTTAAACTTTCTAGGGACCACTTGAACAGCTCTGCCAAAATGTATCCAGGAATTATTATTTTCTTTTACTGTCACTGTATTTTTCTTATGATTTTCATTTTGATGGTCATGCTTTTGGTCTTTGCTTCTTTAACATCCTGGAGACAGCTGCTGTTTACCTTCTCTGGTGTAAGTAGATGCACACAGATACAATAGGATTGGCTAGAATAGAATCCTGTTCTTTCCCAGGTCAAAACTTTGTTTATTACACTAATGCTGCTGCAACCTGATACTAGAAATCTATTTCTCCAGTGTTCTCCCTCCCTCCCCCATGCAGATTCTGCTAAAGAAAACTTCCAAGTAGACAGGACAAAAAGGGAAATGAGATGGGTGGGCAAAAAATAATTTTGTAAAAAAAAGATCTTCTTTGTTAACTGTAGTATGCCTGTATTCATTTTTTTTCTCTTCCAGGGAATATCTTGCTGTTTTCAAGAAGACTGTATCTTCACATGAATTTTTTCTTCAGCAGATTTCAAGTCATCCTATCCTCAGCCAAGATCACAACTTCCATGTCTTCCTTGAATATGATCAGGATGTAAGGCACGTTGTCTTTTAAACTGTCAGGTCACAAAAGACTGCAGTAAGCCATACTTATTCAACTAGTTACTCATGAAACTGAGCACAGTCCCCTTGCCCTGCCAGGTATGATAGCCTATCTGATACTTGTTAAGCCCTCCTGTATTCACAGTCTATCTCACATTGCAAAACCTGAGGAGCTAACAAGCACTAAGAGGGTTGTAGTACGTGGCTGGGCTGTAGCAGGCTTGGTGAGTCACACTTGGCACCTTGCAGTAAACTTTCAAGAGAGTTCAGCCAGCTGGAATTGGGTGCATACAAGTAGTTGTGGTTGGTGACTCCCATGTTATTGGGCAGTAAATCCATTCCAGGTTATAATCCAAGCTTTTAGGGAACTACCCAAGGCTCAGAACCCATGTTGAGGGATAGGGTTCAGTATCTTGGAGAGCTCGTGTATAGTTTAAACGAAAATCCAGAATAGGTTCACTATCCATTGTTACAGAATCCACCAGCTGTAACTGCCTACAAATCTTACATTCTTTGACTACATTCAACTTTTGTAGTGGAGAAACCCAAAATATGTTAAGTTTATTTTGCTCATTTCCTGCCCCCCCTCCGCCCCCCAATAAGCATTTGTGGATTGAAATGCAGAAACTAAAGGCAGGTGGAAAGATGAAGATTTAAGTCTTAGTGAAACAGTTGCCATCTTCTGTGAAAGTTCCTTTCCTTGGGATGTGACACAGCTGCCAGACTTAACAATGAAATCTCTGTTCATGTACTACAAAGCTGTTGTTGCCATGTAGAGCCTAACACACTATAGATAACACTTGGACTGTGACAGCTGAGTATCTCCTGTTAGAGTACATCCTAATACGTATTTTGGGTAGGCATGCAGTGAGAGCTGGAGGGCAATTTTTGGCATCTCCTGAACCTCAAGAAGAAACACTGATGGGGTCAGCAGTGACCAGAAATTATGTTTTGGATGACTAGGATTCACTTCAGTCACTTTCTGATGCTAGTTTTTGCTGTTTTGAGTTGTTCCTTGGAACTGTTTGTGGGCAGATCTGTACCCCCAAGAGGCTATTTTCATGCCAAAATAAGAAACTGCTTATTTTCTTTAAACCTTTCTTTAAAGGTTTCCAGCAAGTGCCACATCTTTCTCACCCAGGTATATAGAAATGGCATGTTTAATATATAGTACAAATTTAATATTGTATTTTATATGTGTTTATTTAAAATATACATACACAGTCTACAAACTGAGCTCTAGAAACAGTCAATTACAAATGTTTCTACTTTGAACCTTTTTTTAAAAAAAAGATAGACCACTATCTCTAAGATTAATGGAACTAACAGGAAGTAAGGAACTTCAGATATGTCATGTTGTTTACAACATACACACTCCTGAAAGCAAATCTATCACAGACTGTGTAACTTTCCATTTTATGCAGTAAAAATAACTAACCTTCTTACAGTTTGGTAATTAGTTTAAAAGACCAAAAATGAATCACAGAAATGAAAACAAGTTTGGGAAAAAGTACAGTTCATATTTATAATGTTTTATGTTTCTTAATATTCTCAAGGGAGATAAGGTCTAAATCCAGTTATTATCCCCAACTGTTAGTCCTAGTGTATGTTGTGTGACTATTTTAAATTGCTTGGGCAGTAAAAATGAAATGAAATGTAAATGAAATGCACTAGGATGGGTGATACCTGGCTTGACAACAGTACATGCAAGGGATCTAGGAGTCCTAGTAGACTACAAGATGAACATGACTCAACAGTGTTATGCCACAGCTTAAAAAACCAATGCAATTCTAGGCTGCATCAATAAGGGTATAGTGTCTGGACTGAGGAAAGTAATAGTTCCGCTCTATTCTGCTTTGGTCAGGCCTTACCTGGAATACTGTGTCCGGTACTGGGCACCACAGCATTAGGAAGAACTTCCTGATGGTAAGAGGTGTTTGACAGTGGAATACGCAGTATCGGATTGTGGTGGAATCTCCTTCTTTGGAAGTTTTTAAACAGAGGCTGATTGGCTATCTTTCAGGATTGACTTGATTTTGACTTCCTGCATGGCAAGCGTTGGACTGGATGGCCATTGTGGTCTCTTCCAACTCTGATTCTGTGTTTTGTATGCACTGATAGACACCAAGACGAGATACCGGTTACAGGAAAGAAGGATGAAAATAAAGAAGCAAAACAGCTTCTTGAACTCTGCAAATATAATGCATTTGGCAAGAGTTCTAGGACTTCTGATTGCAACAGTCCAGTTAGCACGATGGGCAAGATTTCATACAGGATTATTGCAGCAGTTTCTCCTGCTCCATCAGATGGTGATTTTATGGAAGCACCATTACAAAATGAGCCTTCCCCAGTCTCTGAAGCAAGACTTAGAATGGTGGCTTCAGAACAAAAATATAAACAAAGGAATACTTTTCATAAACGAGGCAAAGATAATAGTGACAACAGATGTAAGTCTCTCCAGAAGGGGAGCTCACTGCGAGGGACATTCAGTTCAAGGAGAATGGACACAGTTAGACCTGAAGCACAACATAAATTGTTGAGAATTAAAAGCAATGCAGTTAGCACTGCGGGGATTTGCAACCTTAATCTTGTTCAAGTGTGTATAGATAACATGGTGCTGAATTCCGACATTTGCAATCAAAGGGAAGCGCATTTAGTACCCCTAATCAAGGAATGAATTATAAAATACTTCAATGGGGCAAGAGGTCAATGCAGTCCATAAAAGAGTGCTAACAATGTCCATGTGGAGTATTTGAACAAATACAGGATCTATCGGGGGAGTAGTCCTTGAACTAAAAAATATTTCAACAATTAAATAAATTCTTTGGTCTATTCCAGGTTGATTTATTTACTGCAGGAGAGAATGTCAAACTAAACAGATTTTTTCAATATATGGAAACAAAAGGGCAGAATAGCACAATGCACTGTCTGTCTTGGCCAGTGAGCATACTTTATACTTTTCCACCACTACTGATCATACAGAAAGAGTCGATAAAAAATTTGAATAGAGAGCGCCAAAGTGGTGCTAATAGTCTCACAGACCTAAAACAACTACTAAGGAAGATCAAAGAAGAAAGTGCAAAGGCAGGCTAACTGTTGAACATAAAGAAAACAAAAATAATGGCTACAGAGAACTTACACACATTCAAACTAGACAATGAGGAAATCGAAATAGTAAAAGAGTTCTCATATCTAGGATCAAACATTGATTGGAATGGGGACTGCAGCCAGGAGATTAAGAATGAGGAGGGTGGCTATGAAAGAACTAGAAAAGATCCTAAAATGCAAAGACATACAACTTAGCACAAAAGTCAAAATCATACAAGCCATCGTATTCCCTATTTTCATGTATGGATGTGAGAGGTGGACAGTCAGGAAAGAAGATAGGAGGAAAATCAAGACATTTGCGGTAATGTGGTGCTGGAGAAGAGTGCTGGGGATCCCATGGACAGCCAAAAGGACAAACAAATGGGTCCTAGACAGATCAAGCCAGAGATATCCCTGGAGGCCAAAGACTTAAGACTGTCATACTTTGGGCACATCATGAGAAGGCATGAATCGTTGGAAAAAAACAATAATGTTGGGAAAGGTATAGAATGAAGTAGAAGGAGAGGAAGGCTACATGCCAGATGGATGGACTTTATTAAAGAGACCAGAAATATGAGTTTGCAGGTGCTGGGCAGAGCAGTAGAGGATGGGGGCCTGGAGATGTCTCATCCATAGAGTCGCCATGGGTTGAGCACGACACAAAGGCAGTTAACAACAACAACAATACACACACACACACACACACACACACACATATATATATATATATATATATATATATAAAACTTACTATTGTGAGCTTTGCTGGATGTACTGTATCATTATAGGCATCAGAATTCAGAGATGTCATCCAATAATTCACTAGGCTCATTATTGTATGCCTTAACATCTATCCCAGCTCTGCAGTGTTTTTTCAAATTATGAATACTTATTGACCAAGTAATAGGGAAATTTATTTTCCATTTCATGCAGGATAGTTTTCAGTCAATTAACCTCAGGTTTAGAGTGTGCTTTATTTAAACTGATACCCAATAGTCTTCAGTATTATTAGTTAATGTAGTTGCCAGTGCAATAATGACAACAGAAGGAACATTGCTTTCTGCTCACTTTTTTCATAGCTAAGTGTTCGGAGGAAAAATACAAAGGAAATGTTTGGTGGCTTCTTCAAAAATGTGGTAAAGAGTGCTGATGAAGTTCTGTTCTCAGGAGTTAAGGTAAGATCTCTCTAACGTTAGAGTTTGTTTTCATGCTCACTCACATTGTTGTGTTGTCTACCATATATCGTTATATGCCTAGATAAGAAACTTAGAAGCCATATTTCTTTTTCTGTGCAGGGTTAAAGACTAATAAAGCAGAATATATTTCTTAACCATCCAGTTTCACTACCTTTCTGCAGTGGTAGGATTGTGTGCTTCTCTGAGGAATAAGCATCTGTTGACAGCAGCATTGCTGCTGGTAGGGTCTCCCTTGTCAGACAGGCTTCTGCTGAGAAGCCAGTCTAAATATTCCAGGCAGCTTCTGGACAGCAGCAGTAGTGGGGTGTGTGTGACACTAACAGAGGCTCTCTGAGATAATACCATATTGCTCAATATGTATTGATTCCAGAAATAGGTATCTTTTTTCCAAATTAAAAAACTATTTGGCAAACAAATCACGTCCACTTTTGCGCTTATTTACCATAAATGTCTAAAAGGAGCAATCTGGCCTGTCTCTTTTCTGCCAAGCAAGACAAATAACGTAGGGTTTGTTCTTTATTTCTCCTGCTGCTTTAGTGAAAGAGTGGTGTTTTCAGACACCCTGGTAAGCAAGTTCAGGCTAGAATTCATTAGCATGCTGACTAGTTCATGGTCAACCAGAATTCTCCGTTGTCTTGTAATGGACTGTTTTGGTTTGCATTTTTCTTTGAAATTTTTAATATATCTTTTTTCATATCTCATGAATATAAAGAAAACTGTAGAAAATCTTTCGATGCTAAACATACATGGAGTTGAACAGGTGTGCAATGACCAGCAACATAGATCTGAATTTGACAGTCTTGGTGGTGTTACCTATATATAGCTGTAGTGGCACATGTTTGATAGTGATGAATCAAATTAGTGTAAATAAAATTATGCTCATTTAATATAGATATGTATCCTGTACTGCTTTCTGAAAGGAAAGGAAAATATAATCCTCCAGAAAGTCCTTCTGCATGAACCTCATTTGAAACAATGGTGGCAGTACATATAACTTGCCACTTTCCCCTAGGTCTTCAAACTTACAAGCAATATTTTGTATATTGAGTAGTAATATCTTGCCTAATTTTGCCACTACCTGAACTGAAACATTACTTGTGGTACTCTAATCACTCTAAAATCTCTTTTTCTAGGAGGTAGATGATTTCTTTGAACAGGAGAAGACTTTTCTCATAAATTACTACAACAGAATCAAGGAAGCATGTGCCAAGGCAGATAAGATGTCAAGATCTCATAAAAGTATTTTTTTAACCTATTGAGTCACTTCCTTATAGTATTTCTGTGTTCACAAGGAACACTGAGCCCCCTTTGCATTCTTTCTCAACAGATGTTGCAGATGATTATATACACACTTCTGCTTCCTTAAATAGCTTGGCTCTGGAAGAGCCAACTCTCCTTAAGAAGTAAGTTCATGCCAAGTATTTCAGTTTTCTTCAGAAATGACTGTAGCAAGATTCTCAAATTTTGTACAGTGAATGATTTGGCTTAGGTTTCATCTGTGATGTCTTTTTGTTGTCAAGGCATGGGGGTTTGTCAAAGAGTCAGACAGTTGACATACAAAATTTAATATTGGAAAACAATATTAAAAATTAAGAGCAAGTTAAAAATAGGAGTTGGCAGCTTCTCTTTGGTTCTTGCGACTTCTATCGGTCCTACTATTTCTATTAATTTTGCTCCCCCATTTCTGTATTTTCTATTGCTTTTGTTGCCAGTGTTTACAGTCTCCTTTTTCTCTTAATTACTGTCTTTGACTTTGCCTGAGATTTGATTTCTGCAGCTATCAGTTGTCTGAACCCGACTATTATTTCACTGTATTAATACCTATCCTACTGTAGAAACTTATTTCCATAAAGTTCTTTTGTATTCTGACTACACAGTGAAGAAGGGGACTACCCCTGTTCAGTTCTTTGTGCTCACATCTATTAATACAAAGTGTGATACTATGCTACATCACTAATGTCTGCAGTAAACAGAAAATAAATACAAATATATCCTATATTACCTAACTGCTGGACCTTTCACTTGGGCTTAAAATGTAAGCAGTTTGCTACTCCACTTGCTCCCTATGTTCTGGAACATCACCATTTCTCACTATTATCTACCTGCCCACTGGAATCCTAGTCTTCTAGTGCAAATACTTTGTCCTCAAACGTTATCGTTCATTCTCTGCTATCTGTTGCTTGCTGTTGTGATGTGTGTGGTATCACCTTTGAAAAAGTTCATTGAAATATATTGCTGTCTGTCCCTTAAACTTGCCACGTAAGCAGCAGAATAAATGTATTCTCCGGATTAACTCATTAAACTCATTTAATGAGTTGTGGCATGAGTAGCAGCTTTCATTCTTCGGGGCATAGGGTGTCTGCCCTCACATTTTTTAATAATTCTGTATCCCTCTCTTTGTATTTATGTTTTGGCACCCTTGTTCTTGTTCTTTTTTTGCTCCCATCTTTGTCATAATATCTCAGCAGCCTTGTAAAATATTCAGATCTGTTCTAACATATGACATGGAGTGGGCACTCATCCAAATGTTGTTAGTTAGGGTTAGAAGGACTTCAAGGGCGATCTTGTCCAGCTCCTGACTGAGGCAGGGCATCACCTGTTAAAGTAGTACTGTTGGTGTGACTGCATGCTTTGAGAGATTAAGTTAATATTCTCTTCTCACTCTTTCTCTCCAGGTATTTGCTGAAAATTTCTGAGCTCTTTGAGAAACTCAGGGTAACTTCATTTTATTTACTAAAGATTTGTAACTCACCTTTCCCCCAAAATAGTTGGTGGGCCTAACATTAAAAATAAATTGCAAAATGGAAATGGTATAAAACAGCAAGATCAAAGCACAAGAATACAAAACAGCAACTATAGTTAACACCTCATGTCTACAATGTAAAATCAGGAAAGATCATTACCATTCACTGTAGTTCAGTTATTATAAGACATGAGGCAAGACTACCCTCAGGAAAGTGTTCCAGAGCCTTAGTGCGATCATAAATAGGGTGCGCTCCCTAATCTAGCTAGCTGGACTACAGGAATTGAAGGTCTCCAGTTGTCTGAATAAACCAGGATTTAGGGCCTGTACAGAGTGCCAGAAATAATCCATCTTGACACCACTTTAACTGTCCTGGCTCGGTGCTAGGGAATCATGGGAATTGTATTTTTTTCTGAGACATTGAGCCTTCTCTGTCAGAGACCTCTGGTGCCACAATAAACTACAGTTCCCATGATTCCCTAACACTGAGCCAAGGCAGTTAAAGTGGTCTCAAGCTGGATTATTTCTGGCAGTCTGTACAGGCCCTTAGTTAAAGGTGGTCCTTTGGATATATTTCCCTAAACACTCTTTAAAGATCTTTGTTAGCACTTGTTTAGGCTCAGAAGTCATTTTAGCTATTTCAGCGTTGCTTCCAATAAGCAGATGTAGTTAATTCAACCATAGTTGTCACCTAACTGTCCATTGTCAGGATGGGATTTAAAAACGCTCCAAAACTGTGTTTTTAAGGTGCATAGAACCAGACTCCCAACGTGTGTTGAATTAGGGTCGCCATAAGTCAGAAACAATGTGAAAGCACACAACAACAAACAACATATTGGAGAAGCAGTGTAATATGGTGGCTTGACTGTAGGATTTGGACTCTACAGATTGGGATTTGATTTCCTGCTTGGCCATGGAAAACCACTGGGTGATCTTGGGTGAGACACACTCTCAGCCCTAGAAAATGCCATGATAGGGTTGCCCTAAATTGAAAAACCGTGAAGGCACACATTAACAAATCTGACTTCTACTGAATGGCTGGCTGTTCTTTCTTTTTAAATATTATTTGGATCATTAGAGACATGTTGCTGATAAAAGAAAGGTCTGGTTTTTGCAACAGTTCTAGTATGTAGTGTAGTGTGACCACTGTGCTACAGAGTTTAGTATTCCTTCCTACTGACCAGAAGAAAGAACAATCTGTTCTGTGTAGATTACTCTTCAGTCTGTTAGTCTGCATTCGGTCCATAATGGCCCCAGGAACCAGAATTTCAAAGGCCTTCCTTGATTGAGGAAGAAAGAGTTTCATTCAGATACAGATAACTTCACACTCAAAATTCCTGGATGACTTCTCCCATCTATTTTATGTAAATTTTAAACTGTATGGTTGACATGTAGATCCTTGAAGAACTCCATATGCTATCTATAGTCTCAAATACAAGTCCACTGGCACCATCTGCTTGAATTGATCCTCCAGGAATTATCAAGACCACTGTAGCACTCTGGCCACGTGATTCAGAATGTTTACCATGGCTGATAACACCAAAAACTGCTCAGCAGTCCAGCTGTTCCTATCTTGTCCTCAGTTTCCATCATCCAGCTAAACAACTAAACCTGCCTCTATTTCAAAACCAGGCCTAAGAACAGATTGAAATGGATTACTTTGTAGAATTTATACTTTTTGTTTTTAAAGTTCAAGGCAGGCTACCTTTTTAAAAGATGCTTCACACATTACGTGCAATTTTTTTTAAAAAATAATTCATAAAATTGATACAGCTAGTAATTCTGTCATCTTCTCCATAGAAAGTAGAGAATCGTGTTTCTTCTGATGAAGATTTGAAACTATCAGAGTTACTGAGATACTACATGCACAATATAGAAGCTGCAAAGGTGAATCCTCTCTAAAAGCTTTTCTGGTGCTTTGTCTGAGAAGACAGACAGAGGTTGGGTGTCCATCTGTTGGGGGTGCTTTGATTATGAGTTTCTGTGTGGCACGGGGTTGGACTGGATGACCCTTGTGACTTCTTCCAACTCTGTGATTCTATGATTCTAAGAGCAGTTTGAATGTCAGTAAAGAGCAATGTGGTAAGTAACCATATTTAGAACAATTAGAACAGGAGATGGAACATCCTGAAGAGAGAATTTGCTCCTTTCTCTACTGCCAGTAATGAAAACAAAAAGAGAGTAGGGAGGGGAACACGGAGACAAAGAGCCACTTTGATACCTGTTGGTCTGAAAGAGAAGACCCCTTCATCCCAGGAGCACTGACACATTGCTGTCTGGGTTCCATTTCACTGTTGAGTTAGCATAGGAGGTCCTGTAACTGCACTTGATTGAGATGTGTGTCTGTAGATCCATGCAGTTTCATTCTGTCCAGGAAATAAGCCCTTTTGGATTATGAATAATTTAAGAGAAATGCACCTGCAGGCAATATATTTATGAGGACCAACTAAAACCACAGTAGTGTGCAAGCTTTAGAATTTTCCAGAGTTCTTTCTCATCCTAGGTGGTAAAAACAAAAGGGTGGAGAAGTATGGAAGTACAAATATGTAGTTAGATGTTGTAACCTTGATATCTGCACCTAAAAATAAGTCCTGTGATAGAGAATGGAGGCTTGATATCTCACCGATAGGTGTATGTGTTATAATACACTTGACAGATTACATCTGCCAGTCCTAGGTAGAAGGAGAATTGGGGGGGGGGGTTTCATTAAATTAATTAAAAATGTTTATACAGCACCCAATGGACAATGCGTTCAAGGCAGTTTACAAACATAAAAGCACAAATTCTACATATAGAATTCACAAATACTACAGTAAAAATGAGTAAAACAGCTGAAATAACAGGTGTGTAGAGCCAGCAATAAATCAATTTCATATGAAAATTTGTCATCTTTGAAACTAAGAGCTAACTGCTGTGCACAGTGACCCTGGGATTTTTCATGTAATTTTTAAAAGAAGTATAGAATAGCCCCTTTCCTGTCATTTTTTTTCCCCTATCAACAGTGTTTGTTGCAACTCCTTTTCCTGGTATCCCCTTCATTCGCAGATGTTTTCCAACACATTCCTTTCACACTTGCTGCTTCAGGAGTTTTTTCAGACTTCTGCCAACTCTATTTTCCCATTATTAAAGCATCATTGTCACATTGTTTTAAGGTTGGGGTGTTTTGTTTTGTTTTGAGATATGCCACAGTGCCAGCAAGCTGTAATTCTGCCCCAGATGGGGTAGACGGTTAAAGCCCATGGTATATGTGTGCATTCTAGTTTCACATGTCTTCCCCCCACCCACCCCCGCGCAATCTTGGGGTGATGGAGAAATGCATTGTAATGCTGAACTGGCCAGGGGAGCAGCAGCTCCTTAGAAGCTAAACTGAGGCTGTTATATTTTGGGCACATCATGGAAATGGCTCACTGGAAAAGATTATAATACTCCTTAAAGTGGAAGGCAGTAAGAAAAGAGAGAAGACCACAGGTGGATTGACTCAGTCAAGGCAGCCGTGGCCTTGAGTTTGCAGTACCTGAGCAAGGCACTTGATGACAGGAGTGCTTGGAAGTTTCTCACTGACAGGGTTGCCATAAGTCACATTTTATTTGATGGCAAACAACAAAAACAAATAGTGGCACTGTGGGATATCACACATTTTTTAAAGGATCCAGGAATCAGCAGCAGTTTCTGTGTACCTTGTATATGTGCCATGTGCAGTGGGCCCTTATACAAAATATATTTTAGCTCCCTGATGATTTATGAGGTCATAGGCTTTTGGTGTAAAACATTGTTTAATTTAATATATATATGTGTTAAGATAATTTATTTGTGTATACCAAGGACCGGCAACCTATGGCCCAGGGGCCAGTTAAGGCCCCGGGCCCCGGACTTACCGGCCCCGTCCGAAGGCTGCTGCCGTCGCTGCGCCGCACGCCGCCGCCGCGCGGCACTGCTGGGGAACGTTTTCAGGTGCGCTTGTCGCGGCCGCCATTTTGGCTTCCAAAATGGCGGCCACGCATGCGCCATGGCAGCTGCGGCGGCGTGCGCCATGGCGGCGGCCGCACCGGCAGCGTGCGCAGGGGGCCGCGCGCACAGGAGGAGGGTGTGCGCGCGGATGTGCGCGCGCGCTCCGCCATTCCCCCCCCCTTGGCCCAGCCGAGCGGCAACCTTTTTGAGACCGGCCCAGGTCTCAAAAAGGTTGCCTGTCCCTGGTGTATACATTGTGTATTAGAGGAGTGAGAGGTGAGTGGTGGATGTCTGAAGGGATTTGAATTAAGGTTGGTGAATAACAGAAGGACAGTATAGTTAGGGTATTTAGAGAGAGGATGGAGGAGTGAGTGAATGGAGGATTCAAACTGAGACTGTGAGGTTTAGAATTAATGAGTAGTATTCTAGGGTCTGAGTTAGCTGAGAGGGGAGTGTGAGGTGTATTTTAAATATGTTTAAATAAGCAACCTGTTTGGTTATGTTCAACTTCTGTATTATACTCGTCCCTCCACATTCCCTGGGATTAGGGGCACAGGACCCCTGTGATTGTGGGAAAACTGCAAATAACAGAAACACTATGTTTATACCTGAGAGAATGCCTCTCTAGAAATCTCTAGGTCCTCCAGTGCAACTCTGTGGTCAGCATCTGCTGGACATTGACCATAGAATTGTGCTGGAGGAGCTACAAATGCCTAGTGGAGTGTTCTCTCTAGGAATCGCTAGGTCCTTCAGTGTCACTTTTGGTTAAAGTTGACCATAGAGTTGCACTGGAGGGCCTAGATATTCCTAGAGAGAACATATGAATAAAATCCATGAATAATCAAATCTGCAACAGTCAAAGCCGCAAATGTGGAGGGACAGGTGTACAAAGCTTGGATTTAAACACCGTGTCTTGTGGCAGTAGTAAAGAAAGAGGGGTGGTGTTCAGTGGGGATATAAATTGCATATCTCACACAGGTACCGTGAGGGCATCTAGCAGGTCCCTACAGTTGGTGACCCCAGCAGTAGAGTAGGAGGAAGGCCTTACATTGGTGGCAAGCACAAGGGCAAGCCCTCACTCTTCATGGTAATAGTGAGATTTATAAAAGACTTCACATTTGGTGGTCCCAGGGGTTTATGCAGAGCCTCATACCATGTAGAAAAGCAGTATGTTTTATGTGGTAAATCTGCACACTATCCTCCTGCCTCCAGTTTATTTGAATATACAGAATGAACAGGAAGGAAGATGTGAAGGTGACATTCAGTAGAGGAAAGCTGGATTGACAACCTTGTTAGCAGGGACCTTTACCTTTTACATCCCATAACAGTATATTATGTCACTAAACTAATGGATGAATGTGGGTGAAATATTTTCCAATTAACTTCTACATAGCTCTGTGCTTATTGTTATTCATATCTGTCTCTATCCATCAATGTTAGCATCACCAATAAGGGTTTCTGTAATCAGATCAAATACAGAATGGTGCATCTCCCCGTCATCATGCATGCAGGGGTGCCCCTGCTTTCTTCAGAAGTTCTGCATGCATATTAGAATGCTTTTTTTAGCAGTAATAAGTATAAAACGGAACATAGTTTTGGATTAAATTATTCTAAAACAAGTAACTTATTTTCTTCTGTAACCGAATTCTTTCAGGATCTCTTATATAGACGTACAAGGGCTCTTACAGACTATGAACATTCAAATAAAGCGTTGGATAAAGCTAGGTTGAAAAGTAAAGATGTCAGATTGGCGGAAGCACATCAGCAGGAGTGCTGTCAGAGATTTGAAAAAATTTCTGAATCTGCTAAACAAGGTGAAGCCTCATCATGCTAAGAAGATACTGTGCTGTATTATGAGTTATTTGTGAAGAACATAGGGCCTGTACAGACTACAGAAATAATCCAGCTTGAGACCACTCAATCATGGGAACAATAGTTTATTGTGGCACCAGAGCTCGGCTCAATGTCTCAGAAAAAACTACAATTCCCATGATTCCCAAGCATTGAGCCAGGAAAGTTAAAATGGTCTTAAAATGGATTATTGCTGGCAGTCTGTACATGCCCATAGACATCTGCTTGGGAATTGATCACATAATGCCATTCCCCTTTATGCAGTTTACACATTTTTGGTTGTCATTATTACATATAGTCTGTTTTTAATTGGCGGGAGGCATTACACAAGTGGAACCAAATGTAATCCGAGTAGTGCGCATGCGCGTGCTACACCGGGTACCATTTTGGCTTCCAAAATGGCGTCTGGCGGCGGGCGCGTGTGCAACGCCACGCGCATGTGCACGACTCCGGATGCCATTTTAGAAGCCAAAATGGCATCCAGGGGCAGACACGAATGGCAGGGCCGGGGTGGTAAGAAGGCCTCGGCGGGCCGGGGCCAGCCCACGGGACGTAGTTTGGGGACCCCTGCTCTAGGTCCTTCAGTGTGACTTTTGGTTAATATTGACCATAGAGTTGCGCTGGAGGACCTAGATATTCTTAGAGATAACATGTTAACAAAATCCATGATTAATCAGATCCACAAAAGTCAAAGTCGCAAATGTGGAGGGACGTATATATACTTTGTTTTCCTTTTGAAAAGAAACAAAAGATTTTGAGAGAGATTACTGGAGTCATGACTTTTTGCGTTTGTTGGTTTGGTACACAAATATAGGTACTAGGTTAAGGTCAACAAAATGTTGCATGTAGGCCACATGCAACCCCTAAGGTGTTTTTTGTTGTTGTTGTTTTTGTTTTTGTGGCCCATGATTTACCTTGTTGCCTCCCTAGCACAACAAAGGCTTTGCAGGGAGGGGGATTACTTTTTCACGTCCTAAAGGTCTCCAGGAACAGCAGTCTGGAGTTTGGAGAGGTTGGAAGGCCCTTAAGGCCAAAAAAAAAGCCCCTTCATACTCAAAAGCAAAACCAGAACCTCCTGTCCTTTGAATTTCCAGTTTGATTATTTTCTTTTAATCTTTTCCCATTTTCAGAAGTGGTACAGTCTATTGTGGGGCAAAAATTGGCACCCTAGTGTGCCAAAATTCTCCCCCCCCCCCCCGAATAAAGACACAGAGTTCGATGCTCCTATAAACAGCAGTTCTCCAATAGATTCCCAGTAGATTCCCAAACACTTCAGCAATCTTTTCAGACTTTCAGTAACAGTACCTTCTCTTACTCGGTTCCCAAGAAATGTTTTCATTCTTTTTCTTCACTTTTACATAAGGGTGTGTAGATAACACACAGGTCACATACAACTATGGCCCAGTCCTTCAGTAATATAAGGAGGAAATGACTGTGGATCACTAAAGTAAATCATCGTGTACCAAAATGGGTCCAAAGATGTATGTCCAACTATTCCTAGCTATTCTAGTCCATTTATCTGTAATTTTAAAAACAGGTACGGCTGATAGCCTGACCGCCAGATATTCACACAGAATTCTTAAACTTCTTTAACTTTTGTTCATTCAGACTCTTTCACACAAAATTCCTGATACAATTAGAAATTTGTAACTAATAATCAGAGTTTAATTTTGCACTTGAATCTTTAAACCAGGGGTAGGCAACCTTTCCCCTTTAAGGGCCGAGGGACTTCAGCTCCCAGAAGCCTCAGTCATGTTGGCCAATAGTCCCATGTTGGCCAGTAGCTCCTGGGATTCTGGGAGCTGAAGTCCCTCGGCCCTTAAAGGGGAAAGGTTGCCTACCCCTGCTTTAAACCAATCGAACACCCACAACAAAACATTACGAAACTACCATGGAGTGATACACCAATTTAAATATCTAGGAATTTGAATAGCTCAAATGCTGGTGCATGTGATGCAGCATAATTGAAATGTTTTTTGGTTAAAAATTAAAGCAGA
Source organism: Phrynosoma blainvillii (assembly GCA_026167975.1). Lineage (NCBI taxonomy): Eukaryota > Metazoa > Chordata > Lepidosauria > Squamata > Phrynosomatidae > Phrynosoma > Phrynosoma blainvillii. The sequence continues at coordinate 150,870,057 of JANUYF010000004.1, forward strand.
TTCCTCCAGCTTTTCAGATCAAAAGATTTCTTAATGAAGCAAAATAACAATTTTAAAAACAAATGCCCTCTCCAAAATACTGTGTTTTCATTATTAATATCCTACCACAGATATATCTGTAAATAGAAATTACTTGACAAAAAACTGACAGCAATATTTTTAATAAATATGGCTGGGTGACTCTACAGGAATGGTTGCCAGTACTGTGTGTGTCTTCCCAAAAATATAATAGCCATATATTTTTTTTAAGAAAATAAGCAGCTAAGCTGTGTTATGTGCCTTCAAGTCAATTCTCATATCATAGAGTTCTCTTGACAAGGTTAATTCAGAAGGGGTTTGTCATTGCATTTCTCCAAGACTCAGAGTGACTTGCTCAGGGTCACTCAGTCGGTTTCCATGACTGAATAGGGATTAAACCTTGATCTCCCAGAATCCTGTTCTAACACTTAAACCTCTGCATCATGCTAGCTTCACTAAGCTGAGATGCTAAGCCTGTGATATGGAAGGCAGCATGTTTTGCTGAAATTAGTCCTGCACTGCTCAAAGTAAAATGTGTGTTTTGGAATGCTATCTGTATTCTGCAGTGATCACAGGCATTCACACCAAGTCACCCCAACCTATAATCCATAGGGATGCTCTGTCTGATGAATATTTCTCTCACTTGTACCTTTAATCAAAACTATAATAATGTAATTTCTGTCTGTTTTCCCTCAATGACAGAACTGAACAACTTCAAACAGAAGCGAATAGCAGCATTTCGTAAAAATCTAATTGAAATGACTGAGCTCGAGATCAAACATGCAAAGGTATATATTCACAAGTAAGACTTGCAGTAGTAGGCAGTCTTAATTGCAGAATCTTTTCAAAACTGTGCATGTGCATATTTTGGCTTATTTCTTTGAACTGCAGAAGGAGATTGTTCTAATATAAGGCTTGCCCAAGTGGAAAACTGATAAAATAACATCTCTTAATCACATGTAAAGTGAAACTTTTATGCCCTGAAGTCTGTTGCTTTCATGAAATAGGAAACAGTTCTGTAACATGAAAAGAAATCTGTTTGCAGTGAAATCCCATTGAAGTCAATGCAGTGTAATTTAGGGCCTTTGCAGACTGCCAGAAATAATGCTGCTTGAGGCCACTTTAACTGTCCTGGCTCAGTGCTAAGGAATCATGGAAACTAGTTTATTGTGGCACCAGAGCTCTCTGACAGAGAAGGCTCAATGTCTCAGAAAAAAACCACAGTTCCCATGATTCCCTAGCACTGAGCCAGGACAGTTAAAGTGGCCCCAAGCTGCATTATTTTTGGCAGTCTGTAAAGGCCCTTAGTTATGTAAATCCCATTCCATTGCTTTCCTTTGAGTGGCTGAATTCTACATGTCCAAACTGGCCCTGGCCTTTTAGAAAATTCTGATGAATTCTTAAATGGAAGATCATTTAAGGCAGGAGTGGATAATTCCTTACCATCTCAGATATTCTGCCCAGACAGCTGGGAGTTCAAACTGCTCAGGAGTGTTTGGTTGCTTTGTTGTTTTGGCACTTCAATCTTGTAGATGAATCTTGTGCAACTAGATAAATACAGTGAATGGTGTAGTTTGCAAATCAATTAATTTTTCTTGTCAATTTTTCTGTCTTCTGGCTACTTTGTTTTCCAGAATAATATTTCTCTCGTCCAAAGCTGCATCGAAGTATTAAAGAACAACTGAAACAATCTTCATTTAGCTATGAGGCTGGAGGATTATGAGGCTAGTGGAAATGATGAACTATGAGCTGCAGTTACTTAACAGCCATAAGGGTGTTCATTTCTAACTTTTTTTCCCCTTAAAATAACTTTTTGGCTGGAAAGTTAACCAGACTGGCACTAATGATAAAAAATATTGGATATAAATATTGTACTACATACAGATTTGCTTAAAATTCAACTAACATATTGTAAATTTCTCAAGCAGAGCATATAATATGCACAACGATAACTGATAAAATTCCGTTGTGCCCGAAAATGGCTTCTGAAAAAAAAAAATGAAATGGAGAGCATGAGTGGAGAATCTGAAATTGTAATCTATTGTGGGTTTTGCTGTAGATGTACCATGACTCCCAAATTCTCAAACTGTACTTCTAATTTGCTACTGCAAATTCTTCTATTTTATAAAGAATTTCCTTAACATTCCATTTCATAGACTTCTCTTGCAAAGTAATTTCAATCCAATGTTTGTATGGCTTTGAATGATACCAAATAAAGATGCCTACTGATTATGCTGTTCTTGATTTAGTAGTTTTAAACAGTACTTAATTCATCTGGAGTTCTCATTTTTCCTCATTCTTTCTATTTTCTTTGAGTCAGGAGGTAAACAGCTATTTTTACTTATAAATAGAAACTAACAGTGTGAACAGCAAGGTCTATTTATAATTGCTTGAGAGCTTTAGGACCAAAAGATTGATGCAGCTTGGAGTTTCTGTATGGGAGGATTGTCAAGAATATATTGGCAGAGTCATCACTGGTTCTATTCTGATTCAACATAACCCAGCATCTGTGTCAAAAGTGGTGTGTGGTGGGGAAGCAGCAGAACTTAGGTAGTCCATAAAAGATTGTGCCACAACAAATGTATTAGTCCTAAATTGCCACAAAATTGTTTTTGTTGCAACAGATTATCACTGATATCCTTCTGGAAATTAATCAGCTTTGTCAGCCATTGGTCCCAACCCCCAGTAATGACATTAAATTATTATACTGGCAAAAGAGAGAGTGCAACTCAAAACACTGTGTAGTGTTCTAACATTAGGAAAAGAATAACCTTGGGTGTAGTGAAAATACAAAGGCATGTGTTGTGTGCCTTCAAGCCGTTTCTGATTTATGGTAACCCTAATGGAGACAAATGTATTATTCCTACATTTAGGCAGCAAACCCCAAATGCACAGGTATAGGATGGGGGATACATGGCTTAACAGTACTACATGCAAAAAGGACCTAGAAATGATTTTTAATCAGAAATTGAATGTGAGCCAGCAGTGTGATGCTGCAGCAAAGAAGGTGAATACTATTTTAGCCTGCATTAATAGAAGCTTAGTTTCCAAAATCAAGTAATAATCCTACTATATTAAGCACTGGTCAGACTTCATCTGGAGTACTGTATTCAGCTTTGGGCATCTCATTTTAAGAAGGATGTAGATAAATTGGAGCAGGATCAGAGAAGGGTAAGGAGGATGATAAGAGGTATGGAGAACAAAATGTAATTGGGAAAGGCAAGGGCTGTCACAGAGGGAAGGGTTCAGGTTTGTTCTGTGCTGCCCCAGGGGTTAGGACTGGGTCTAATGGGTTTAAGTTACAGGAGGGTAGATTTCAATTGAACATTAGAAGGAATGTCTTGACAATAAGAGTAATTCAGCAACGGAATTGATTGCTGGGGGTCTCCTCTGGAGTCTTCAAAAAGAAGCTGAACTTGGTGATGTTTTAGCTGGAGATCCTGCACTGAGCAGGGGGTTGTATTTGGTGGCCTATGGGGTGCCTTCTAACTCTGATTCCAGAGCTGTCAGGATCTGAGAACTTCAGCTTGCCTGCCATAGTTAACAAACATTCACATTTTACATTGCATTAGTACTGGATAATGCACACGTAGTTGCAAGTTAATTACTAGATTGTTGCTTACATTCCTTTAGTAGTTAATGTACAGATATGAGGGGAGGGTGTGCTGGAAACTCAAGGTCAGTCTCATGAGAACAGGTTAGTTTGAGGTTGGTAGGACCTTCTAGGTTGGCAGCATGATGCAAAGATGTATGATGCTGTGGTGACAAGGAAACAGCTAAAATGATGAAGTGCACACGACTGTGAGTTCAAATCAAAAGTAGGCAGTTTCATCTACACAAGATGGGGGGAAATGGAGGGTGCAGTGTGGCCACCTACTTTTCCTGTTCACCCTCATGAGAAAAGGTCTTGCCCAGCCAGCACCAGGTGTTAAAGGTAAAAAGGTAAAGGTATTCCCCGTTGACAAGGTTGTCAAGTCGTATCTGACAGTAGGGGGTGATGCTCATCTTTCTTACTAAGCCAAAGAGCAGCATTGTCAGAGACTACTCTGTGATCACGGGGCCAGCATGACTGCACAGAATGTTTACCTTCCCACCAAAGTGGTACCTATTTATCTACTTGCATTTGCATGCTTTCGAACTGCTAGGTTGGCAGAAGCTGGGACTAGTGACAGGAGCTCACCCCATCATGCTAATCTTGCCATCAACAGAGTCAGCGTCTTAACCACTTGAGCCACTGCATTCCTACTACCAGGTTTTAGCATGATGTCAAAACAGAAAAAAGGACCAATTGTGAATCTGGGGCCAGGATAGGGTAGAAGTCTGAATTTTGGCTCAGGTACTGCAGAAGAGAAATCTAAGTGGAACATTTTAATGGCAAGATTACTGCACAAGAGCAGCAAGGGGTGGTACAATTCAGTATCCCTACCTGAATGAGTGGAGCAGATTAACACTATAAAAGTCAAGTATAGTAAGGCCCTCAGTCTTTACTATCACATCAAGTATGCTTCTTTGAGTTATTTTTTTCCTGTTCTTAACTTTATTTTACTCATCTAGTTGGCTTTTTATTCAGTTTTGCTTACGTTTATTAGACCACCACCACCACAATATCCCCTGTGAAAAAATTTGGTGTTAATTTGGCATTACTGGGACCAGTCAACTGCACTACACTACTATCAAGGTTCAAAGATTTCTTATTCAACAATATGTATGAGTTCTTAGAATATGTATGAACTCACACACCTGGCAACAATTTAGGAATGGTAAATGCCATAATTTCAGTTTTACAATTTCATTTATAAATTAAATAGACTTGATTTACATGTGTGTAATGTTTATACAACAGGTGAACTGATTTGTAACATTTTGTAATGCATTTTTTCATATTGAAAATAAAGGAAAAATATGTACACCATTAAAAGGATAGGAAAGCTAAGGTCTGAGACAGCCTGCCTCCTGACCAATCTGCATTGTTTTGTCACTGGCACCTAACTGCAAGCATAATTGTTACTGTTGCATACCTAAGATTATACCTATACACAGCATCCCCATTCATTTTGCATGGTGGTTAGCCTTCTTCCCAATATCCAGAATTATAGGAACAAGAAAATCACAGGTGAGCAGACATTATTTGTAAAACATTCTACTTGCTATAGTTTAGTGGATTGATTATTAATGTGTTGTGTGCCTTCAAGGAGTTTCCAACTTATGGCAACTCTGCATCAGTCCTCACAGGGTTTTCTTGGCAAGATTTGATAAGAGATGGCTTGCCATGGCCTTCCTCTGAGACTGAAAGAGTGTGACTTGCCACTAGGTTTCTTAGCCAAGTGAGGATTTGATCCCTCGTCTCCCTGAGTTCCCAGATATGGGGAAGAGTCACGTCTGCAGAGTCATGTCCGGCAGAGCTGTTTAAGGTGGTGAGGGAGATGACGCAGGTGCCCCCTGCGCCAAATCCCTTGCTTGACCTGACAACGGCCTGCTGTGACGCATTTAACAACTACTTTGCAGATAAAATCTCTCAGATAAGAGCCGACCTTGACGCGACTATTGGGACAGAGTCTATAGGCGAGGCGTCCACCGACTCCGCCGATGTAATTTTACTGGATCAGTGGCAATCTGTGAGTACCAAGGACGTGGCCAAGCTGCTTGGTAAGGTGAGGAAGACGACTTGCCCTCTCGACCCTTGCCCATCTTGGCTGGCCATCCAGAGGGGGATGCATTGATGAGATTCCTTACGGATATCATCAATACATCCTTCAGGGAAGGACATGTTCCATCATGTTTAAAGGAAGCGGCGGTTAGGCCGCTTCTGAAAAAACCTTCCCTGGACCCCCTGGACATGAAGAACTATAGGCCTGTGTCATTGCTGACATTTTTGAGCAAGGTGATCGAGAGAGCAGTTGCTCTTCAGCTCCAGGCAGTCTTGGATGAAACCGATTATCTAGACCCATTTCAAACCGGCTTCAGGACAGGCTTTGGGGTTGAGACTGCCATGGTTGCCTTGACCGACGATCTGCGTCTGGGCATCGACAGGGGTAGCGTGACCTGTTGGTGCTCCTAGACCTCTCAGCGGCTTTTGATACAATAGATCACGGCATCCTCTTGGGCCGCCTGAGGGGGTTAGGTATCGGAGGCACTGCTTTGCAGTGGCTCCGGTCCTTCCTCTCGGGTCGGTCCCAGAGGGTGCTGCTCGGGGACTGTAGTTGCAGCATGAGGGAACTCACTTGTGGGGTCCCTCAGGGAGCTATTTTGTCCCCGATGTTGTTTAACATCTATATGAAGCCGCTGGGTGAGATTATACGGCGTTATGGTGCTGGGTGTTATCAGTACGCTGATGACACCCAAATCTATTTCTCCATATCTCGTTCGTCGGTCTCGAATTCCAATGGCATCTCTTCTCTCAATGAATGTCTTGGGGCGGTAATGGGCTGGATGAGGAAAAACAGATTGAAGCTGAATCCAGACAAGACGGAGGTGCTCACGGTAGCGGCCCCGAAACCAGGAATTGGGTTGCAACCTCCAGTCCTGGATGGGGTCACGCTCTCCTCCAGTGACTGTGTTCGCAGCTTGGGGGTGCTCCTTGACTCGTCGCTCCTGATGACGAATCAGGTTAATGCGACAGTCAGGAGTGCCTGTTATCAGCTTCGGTTGATACGCCAGCTGCGCCCTTTTCTGGAAGTAAGGGATCTCGAGACTGTTGTGCACGCGTTGGTAACCTCACGCCTCGACTTCTGTAATGCACTCTACATGGGGCTACCCTCGTGCCTGGTTCGGAAACTACAACTGGTACAGAACATGGCGGCCAGGCTTGTTGCGGGAACATCTTGGAGGGACCACATTACTCCGGTTCTGAGGTCCCTCCACTGGCTGCCTATTAGTTTCCGGACCCAGTACAAGGTGTTGGTTATTACCTTTAAAGCCCTAAATGGCTTGGGTCCAAGCTATCTCAGGGACCGCCTACTCCCATATAATCCTCCCCGTGCTCTTCGGTCTTCCAGGAGGAATTTGCTGCAGCCTCAGAAATCGAGGCTTGCGGCTACCTCCCGGAGGGCTTTTTCAGTTGTCGCCCCTAGCCTCTGGAACGGCCTGCCGGACGAGATCCGTCTATTAACATCTTTGGATAGCTTTAAAAAGGCTATTAAGACGGATCTCTTCCGACAGGCCTTTCCGGACTAGTTACCCCCACCCCGGACATAAATAGCCGCTAATGATGCTCCTACGTGGCCCCATCGCTAGATGGAGGGTATCATTCAGTTAGGCATTAGTTGTTCTGTGTAGGATTTTGAATTTTAATCATGTTGATTTTAAATTTGTTTGATTTAATATTGTTTTAAGGGGTGGGTGGGTGGGTTTTTCTGTATTATATGTTTTATCTGGATTATGTTTTAAACTTGTAAACCGCCCTGATTGGGTCCCCATTGGGCGGGGTATAAATAAATTTTATTATATTATTATTTATTATTAAGAATAAATCACCAGGAACAGATAAAATTCCAAATAGAATTGCTACAGTCCACACAGACAGAATCAACGCTCGTGATGACTAAAGTATGCCAACAAGTATGGAAAACAAAATGGTGGCCAACAGACTGGAAATGATCAATATACAGCCCAATCCACAAAAAAGAGATTGAACAAACGATTGCAGCAACTATAGGACCATAGCATTAATTTACCATGCAAGTAATATCATGCTCAAAATTCTGCAACATACTCCAATCATATATAGAGAGAGAAATCCTAGATGTGCAAAGGGTTTCAGAAAAGTAAGAGGCACTAGGGACCACACTGCAAACATACAATGGTTAATGGAGCACAATAAGGAATTCGAAAGCAAATCGGTATGTGCTTTATAGACTATAGCAAAGCATTTGACTCCACAGTTAATGAAAAACTGTGGATGGCACTTAAAGACGTGGGAATGCCAACAGACATAATAGTCCTAATGAGAAATCTGTACTTAGGACAATAGGCTATTGTTAGAACAGAATGTGGAGAAACAGAAGGGTTCCCAATTGGCAAAGGGATCAGGAAAGGATGCATTCTATCACCCTATCTGTTCAACTTGTATGCAAAAAAATTAAGAAGAGCAGATTTAGACTCAGAAGAAGGAGGAGTGAAGATAGGAGGAAGGAACATCAACAATCTAAGAGATATACAGATTATACCATACTACTAGAAAAAAAATCATAGACTTGGAACAATTACTAAGGAAGGTCAAAGAAGAAAGTGCAAAAGAAGGCTTATTGCTGAACATAAAACAAAAATAATGACTACAGAAGATCTATATAAATTCAACTTAGATGATGAGAATATCGAAATAAAGAGTTTGCATACCTTGGACCAAAAACTGATGAGAAAAGAGATTACAGTCAAGAAATAAGAATAAGACTAGGGAACCACTAGATAAGATCCCAAAGCGTAAAGATATACAACTGAGCACTAAAGTTGAATCATCCAGGCCACTGTATTCTCCATCATGTATGGATGTGAGAGCTGGATAGTGAAGAAAGCCAATAGAAATAAAAATAAATTGATTTGAGAAGTGGTGCTGGAGAAGAATGCTGAGGATACTGTGTACAGCCAAAAAGATAAAAAATGGGTCCTTGAACACATCAAGCCTGAATACTCCCTTTAAACCAAGACAATGAAACTGAGGCTATCATACTTTAGCCACATCATGAGAAGGTATGGCTCTCAAGAAAAGACAATAATGCTAGGGAGGATAGAGGGCAGAAGAAAGAGAGGATGCCAGATGGCTAGGGCGTCCTGTCTCCCTCCTCCCTCCCTTGCACCCAGAATTCCAGGCTAACACTTAAACCACTATACCACACTGGTTGTCACTGAGTTTTATGACTGGGTTCAGACTGGGGCAGTTTGTAGCTTGAAGGTAGAGCACATGTTTCGCCCACAAAAATCCCTATGGTCGAAACTTTTCCAAAAGCTCCCTGCACCCCTCCCCATACGTTAGGGAAGAGTGCATAATGATGCATCTTCTGCCAATTTTTCCAGATTTATTTATTTAATATATTTCATAGACAAAGGAATTAAATACATTAAACTGACACTGGGTAGTAGCTATCTAAGACCATGGAATGTACAGACTTGTATTCAATATACAATTATTATTATTATTATTATTATTATTAGCTTTATTTATTAAGCGCCGTAGATGTACACGGCGCTGTACAAAACCAAATAAAAAATCGAGAATATATAAAAAGCCTGCCTGTGGCGTACAATCTAAAAGTACAACACACCATTGCTTCTTCTAAGCATGTGGGAACCATGTCATGCCTTGAGGAGCCTCTGAAGTCTGAATACCCAGCCCAGCCTTGACAGTTTTCATAACAGAAAAAAAGTGGTGAGTCTCAATTGTCTTGCTAGAGAAGTGGAAAGGTATCCATAATAACATGACTAACTGTGCACTTCACTCCATCTCAGACTCTGTCACAACAATGGCATCCAAGTTGGTATGGATATGAGTGGTTTTTATCCACAGAATGTTCTGTAGATTGGCCATAGTGAACTTTGTTCAAGAAACAATTTTCCATAGCCTACAATGCACCTGAGCAACCCACAACCCTACAAAAAATTGTAGAGTGGAACATTATTCCAACAATCATTAAGCAAGCCAAAAAGTAAAATGTTGGTTTTAATAGAACAGAGAACTTTTTCCTCACAACATTTTCCACCCTCAAGTAGTATCTAAGTTATGGCAACCCTAAATCAAACCTATAATGGGCTTTTCTTGGCACGATTTGTTCAGAGGAGGCTTGCCATTGCCTTCCCTTAAAACTAAGAGCGCCCAGTGGGTTTCATGGCAAAGTGGGAATCGAATCCTGGTCTCCAGTGTCATAGTCCAGCTCTCAAACTACTGTGCCATACTGGCTCCAGTGTACACATCTGTAAAGGATTTTCCAACACTGGCAATAATGTGTCAAAGGCTGGTCCCAGTAACCCATATTCCTACACAGCTATTCAAAAGGTCTTTTTACTGAACACACAAAATCAAAATACACACCATGATCACATGGAGGGATAGCAAACAATGGCAAAAATGTAGCCAATAAATAAATAAAGCAAATAACCAGTTAATAAAATCAATTTGCTCAGAAGAGCATGTTCACAAAGTTGAAAGGAAAAGGGGGAAAATGTTCAATGCACACTCACCATAATATGGAAGGTTACCTTCCATAATATGGTGGAACTTCAATGTACAAGAAAGGGCTTCCAGAAGATAAATTCAGGATGACAAAAGGGCCATTCACACTACAGAAATAAACTGGTTTATTTCCATGACTTGCCCTGACTGCAATCTTAAACCTGTGCATTTGGCACTGGACCCCTTAACAATTCTTTTTTAAAGAGCCGCAACAATCGTCATCTTCAGTAGTGTGAGTACGCTACCGAATTGATTCTGATAACACTGCATTGTTCCTGGAAATGGAGGTGCCTCCATTTTAAATTGATACGGTGGAAAATGTAAATGGCAACAGGGTTAAAATGGCACTGAGAGATTTGATCGCAGTAAACGTAATGGGAACACCGAACTGATTTTGAATTGGTTCTGGATTGGTGCAGAGATGTGAATCTCTTTTTCAAAAAAGTAAGTGTGAATGACCCCAAAGATTACCTTACTTGCATCCATTTGGATGACCATGAAGTGAACCTATGGTATTGTGTAAATAAAAGAAGGTATTTGGCAAAAAATTCAGGAAGAAACATGCCAGAGCAGTCCCTGGAGACAAAACCAGGATTTATGAGAGAAAATAGGTTAATAATAATAATAATAATAATAATTTTATTTGATATCCCGCCCCTCTGGGATCAATCGGGGCGGCTTACATCATAAAAACATCATACATCAGTTAAGAACAATCTCCCCCTCCCTCTTCCCCTTAAAAAGTTATTAAACCAAACAGATATTAAAACAACATACAAGAAGGTAAATACCTCCACATAACATAATTACAAATTAAAAACCAAGAAAAAGTGCTAGCAGCGAATATAAGTACTAGTTCGGAAAAAAAAGGCCTGGTCGAGAAAGGAGGGGGCATCTCCAAGAGGAGGTTGAGCCGGTGGATTATTCCGGGAAGGCCTGCCGGAAGAGGTTGATGAGACTTTGTTGTTATCCACCCTTGAATCCACTTTGACTCATGATGAACCCATGAATGAGACACCCAAAACTACCAATTCCATACATATACACATGTGTATGCAAATAATTGCAGGGATACTGTTTCAGTACAAGCAGTTTACCAACATGATTTTAGTTTGAATCAGATTTTATAATTTGGTGCTCTTTCTGTTTTAATATAATGCTTCATCTTGTGTTGTCCAATCTTTCTGTTTATATGTGGAACAAAAGCTTTTAATATATATACGTACTTATAAAGATTTTGCTGCAATGGCATTCAGTTAAAGGCCAAATTTGGTACAACTTGTGTTCCTCCTAAACTAGATTTACTAGTTTAAAAACTAGTACAAATCTGTGATGGCTCGGGAAGAATGGAGAAAAGAAATATATAAGCAACATTAATGCCATAGTTCACATCAGGCAAGTGTGAAAGACAAAAATGTGGCTTCCTTATATAATATGTTATTTGTTTAATCATGCAATCCTGTAGATATCTAATAAGAAGAAAGTCGCATTGAATTGAATGGGGCTTATATTCAGGTAAGTGGATATAAAATTTCATCCAAAGTGTGCTGGAATTGTCCAGGTTGTGAATCCTAGCCTATATTATATTATGGAGTCCTTCAGAGGAATGAATTGGCAAAACCACCTCTAAGCTTTCCTTTTCCTTGCCTAAGAAAACCTAATGAATTCATGGGGTCACAGTACGTTGCCATAAGCCAACAGGCAACTTGAAGGCACATTTACACACAAGGTTTAGTGTAAACCTCTGTAAAAAGTCCTTAATTTATTTAATGTATTTATCAATCACCCTTCAGCATATTTTAAACATATTTGCTTCTGTCCTATTAGGGCTATTTATGATGTATTATGTATCTGTCAATTGTATATACTGTATATATGGATACAAACACTTTAACTCTTTCATACAAAGACACTTCCATTACCCAACAGACACTTACTATAATCAATATATTATATATATTTCTTCTCACTTGTTTCCCTTTATTCTAGTGCTGTTATAGATGATGGTAGTAAGAAACAAAAAATTTCAGGAATTTGTGTGTGAACCTATGGCTGACAAACTTATTACTGAAGTGGGTGGTATCGATGAAGAACTTGGAGCGAAGCTAGCTGCAAAGGGCTTTGACAAGGTAATCTTTTAACCCAATTGTGCCCTAGTTATCACTAATTCATTACACAGTCTCTTCAAGCTACACTACAGGAAATGGTTTTTGAAGAGTCAGTACAACAAACTACCACTTCAAGAGCAGAGATGTAAAATTTCTAGAATTCTGCAGCCTTGGATCATCTCCAAATCAAAACACTTGCTATAACAATAGTCATTTTAGGCACCATTTCTAAATCAAACTACATGTTTACGGCAGCAGTCTTTAAGGAACACAGCCAAATAGCATATGCAACAGCAATTTCTAGGGATTCTCTCCAAGCAAGGAAACTAATTTGAATTAATTAACCCAAAGGTGCCTAGAGACTCCTATGTTGGTCTTAAGACATGTCCCAAAGCCTTAGCAACCCTAGGCGCTCCTATGAGCAGTAAGATTCCTAGTATGACCTGTTTGATTCTGCTAGTCCAATGAGTAGATTGTCCAAGATTCCCATGAGTAGATTCCTAGTATGACCTGTTTGGTCAGCTAGTCCAATGCATTCAGAAGGAAAACCCAGTTCTACAAATGGGTCATGGTATTGGGCCATTGCTGTGCTCTGGGGTACTCCTTCATTGCACCTATGGCCAATAATGGGGCTCTTAGGGAGCTCTGGTGGCACAGTGGTTAAATGCTGGTCCTGCAGCCGCAACGTTGTGAATTTGAACCCAGGGCTCCAAGGTTGATTCAGCCTTCCATCCTTTTGTAGGTCGGTAAAATGAGTACCCAGTTTGTTGGGGGCAATTGGCTTACACATTGTAAACTGCTTAGGAAGTGCTGAGTTCACTATTAAGCAGTACAGAAATATAAATGCTATTGCTCTTACTCTTTCCCATGGGGTTCCTAGTACCAGTTAAATGCATCCCTACAGTCATTCTGACAGGTCATTTCTTTGGAAAGGTTAGTGGAAGGAGATAGTCTGGCAGTATTACATGATCTAGGAAATTTGTGAAATCCTTTTGAGTGTAGTCCATTTGAATATGGTGACCAAACTCTAACAGATATGGGCTGTAGTTTAATACACTAAAAGGAATTATCTATTTGGGAAAAATTCCTTCAAAGTGTCATGTAAGTGATAATAAGATACGTTCCCTAAAGATCACTGTGTAAGCCAGGGGTAGGCAACCTTTTTGAGCCGGGGGCCGGGTTGCTGTTCCTGAGACAATTGGGGGGCCGAAGCACCATAAATAAATAAATAAATAAACAAATAAATAAAAATAAATATATATATATTTTAAAAAAATATTAAAAAATATGCATGCACACTCTCTCAGCCCCAGAAAAGCCATGGCAAAACCCTTTTGGAGATTTTGCCAAGAAAACCCCAAGAACAAGTAATAACAACAATGATCAATATCATTATGGGGGGCGGCGGCAGCGGCAGTGGCAGGACCAGCCTGGGGCCGGTCCAAAGGCCTTGGGGGGCCGCATCCGGCCCCCGGGCCTTAGGTTGCCTACCCCTGGTGTAAGCAAATAGTTTGATTCAGGAATACTGTGTAAAAACAACTGTATCCACGTAAGGGGGTTGCAGACTGCCAGAAATAGTGCAAATTGAGTCCACTTTTAGGGTTAGGGTCAGGGTTAGGGAATCATGGGAACTGTATTTTATTGTGGCACCAGAGCTCTCTGACAGAGAAGGTTCAATGTCTCAGAAAAAAAAACAATTCCCATGATTCCCTAGCACTAACCCTAACCCTAAAAGTGGACTCAATTTGCACTATTTCTGGCAGTCTGCAACCCCCCTAAGTGTCTGGATTTAAATATGGACCCTAAAATTTTCCAGTCATTTTCTATGGCCATCAAATGAGCCAGTGCATTTCAATGGCCTTTACATGTCCTTTTTAGAATAGACATAATCATCGTTAATGTGACAAATGTGTGTGTGCAATGAATACTTTGATATATAGAGCCACAGAACACTAGAGACCTCAAGGGTCATTTTATCTAAATCCCTGCCAATATTCCTCCTGTTCAAGGACTCTGCTCACCATGCAGCAGATCTGAAATATAATGGCAGTGGATCTGAAATTGCATGACCGTTAACCTACACATCCTCCGCTTTAAGCTTTCCATGTGGCAAAAGTGCTTCTAGCCTAAACTCATGATTGGGAATCCTAGACTTTGGCCTTTTCCAGATTTCTGAGCAACTGAATGATTTTAGAAAAGCTTGTTTTTAAAGACACTTTTATCTACAAAACAGTGCTAGATGATGGTGATGAAGACAATAATACTTTTGTTAAAGTAACAAAATATTGGGCAATCTAACCCAGCATAAAGGGGCTTGAGAATTATAGCAATAGCAAATACTTTTCTATCCTGCTTATCAATGCACTTAAGCACTCCCTAAGCAATTTACAATGTGTAAGCTATTTGCTTCCAACAAGCTGGGTACTCATTTTAGCAACCTACTGAAGGATGCACGGCTGAGTCGACCCTGAGCCCCTGGATGGTATTGAACTCACAACCTTGTGGTTTGTGAGTGAGTGGCTGCAGTATAGGCATTTATCTACTGCGCCACCAGGGCTCTTTTAGCAACAACAAGTACATTTCTATACTGCTTATCAGTGCACTAGCACTCCCTAAGCGGTTTACAATCTGTAAACCAATTGCCTCCAACAAGCTGGGTACTAATTTTAGTGACCTATGGAAAGATGCAAGGCTGAGTGGACCTTAGGGCCCTGTCTGGGATTGAACTCACAAACTTGTGGCTGCAGTACAGGCATTTTTTAATTAAAAAACTACACAAAGAATAAAACAATAAAAGATGGTTAAAACCTCACAAAATTTTACAATTATAAAACAAACTTTCAAATACATCACATATATATAGTCCTATACAGTTTAAGTTGTTTGAAAAAGATCAGACCATAGTGACCACTGGCAAGTTGGAAGTTGGACAACTATAAAATTTATATTAACATAATCAATAAAAGGAAGCCAATTTTCATAGAAGGATTCTTGGTTTTGTTGTATTAAGTTACATTTCATTTTATCTAATAACTTCTCCATTAGCCATTGGTCCCAAACTCTTTTCCATCAATTACCTAGGGACACAAGTCCTATCTTCCAAGATTTGGCCACTTCAAGTTGAGCTGCCATCAAAAGAAAAATAATAAGTATTCTGTGTTTTAAAAATTTATTGCTCTTAGTGTAAACTGAAAGTAACAAAAGAGCTGGGCAGAAGTTGATTTTTTTTGTTTAGTAATTAAAGCAATCTGATCAAGCACTTCATGCCAAAAGAGATTAATTTTGGTAGTATTTAACCACTGTGCCACCAAAGCTCAAATTGAAAATTGAGCTTTTACAGCATATACCGAACCAATGTCATGATTATGTTAAGCATGCCCTTGAACTGGTGGCTAAAAGTGTACAACATAGTCAAGTGTTGACAACAAATGCCAGTGCTCAATTTTGAATAATGGATTTGAGGGATCCAGTTTGAACACCAAAATCCTGAAAACCACATATTTTTCAGATTTTCAAGTTTAAAAGTCAATTCAGTGATTTGTTTTTAATGTTAACTGGGAAAACAATGTTAATTCTCCATTCCCATTCTTTCTTTCTTTTTTTCAGGCGTACATCCTCCTGGGCCAGTTCCTGCTCCTGAAGAAGGAATGTGCTGCATTTCAATACTGGTTAAAGTTGTCCTATGGAGCCAGCAGCAGCCAGGCTGAGCAGTGTGCCTTATGCCTCTTGGAATGGTGCTATGCATTCTTATAGGGAATAGACATATCCTCTTCCTCCCAAAAAAAGAATCACCAGTTCCCCCTCTCATGGCCTGAAATAAACAGTGTCACATAATATTGCTGTAATTAAGGCCTTGCCATGCTAACTAGAAAATAATGTATTTATATTGTGTTTATATATGTTGTTGTTTCTGTTGTTTTTGTTGTTGTGTGCCTTCAAGTCATTTCTGACTTATGGCGAACCTAAGGCGAACTTATCACAGGGTTTTCTGAGGCTGAGCAGAGTCACAGTCCAATGCTCAAACAACATAAAATGTATCAAATTTAAAATGTAATAAAGCCATTTGGTGATGAAAGCAGCAGGAAAAGATAATGTAACAGACACAAAACATACTGTTTGGTAATCAATTTCAATCTTAAAAGGACATCAGCAAAAAATAGATTTTTTTACTCTGTGCGGAAAGCCAGCATAGAAAGAAATACTGTTATGAATGAGCCCCCTTTGAAGGATACACCATACCATTATATTTGCAACAGAGAAGGCTTGGATCTTGACAAAAAACAACTCTTCTGTTTAAATAATCCATTATTTATCCCCATACCTTTTATTTTAACTTCTTTTCTTATAGCTCTCATTAGTACTTCAAATGTTAGAATAAAAAACAGAGGAGATAGAGAACAGCCTTGTTGGGATTCTGAAGACGTTTGCTAGTTTCCCATTCACCATTTTTTTTTTTTTTTTTTTTTTTGCCCATTGTGAATTCTGAATTGCCTTTATCCAGGTGCTATAGTTAATGTCAAAATCCATCTTATCTAAAACTGCAAATAGAAAATCCCAATTTAAATTATCAAATGCTTTTTCAGCATCTATAAAAATCAAGGGTGTCTTCTTATGTCTCTACAGGTATTCCATTATACCTAATACACACCTCAAATTGCTTTGTAATTATCGCATTGGCAGAAAACTAACTTCATGTATAAACATTTGCAATATCACTTTACAGTCGTCCCTCCTAATTTGCTGGAACCCCACCCCCGCGAATCTGGAAAAACGCAAATATTCAAATCCTCATTAGTTACAATGGCAGCACGCTCCCATGTGTGCCACTGCGCATGCACCTCAAACACACACACCATTTTGTCCCTCCCCACTTGCCGTCCATGAAGGAGTGAGACCACAGACTCCAAGTCCGCGAACGGGGAGGGATAAGTGTAATTGTTTCTGCAAGATAGATGCAAAGATTTGGTAGACATTATTTAATAGGGAGATTGACCTATAATTACTCCTATTAGTCATGTCTTTGCCTGCTTTTGGAATTAATGACATTGTGGCCATTTCCCAAGACTCTGGAATCTTCTTGGATTTTAAAATATTAAATTATATATATGCATATGTTTAAAAAGTAAATAGTTTCTGCATACAACCCCCTAATTCTTCTTCTGTGATCTCCCAATCCAAATAGTATGGCTAGCCTTGGTGATAGCCCCCCACCCCCAGGTTGAAGCTGCTGCTGAATGCCAGGTCAGTGAATGGTAAAACAGGGGCCATTCAGGACTTGATCCTGGAAAAACAAGCTGACCTAGCATGTATTACAGAGACCTGGTTGGATGAGGCTGGGGGAGTTAATCTCACTCAGTTTTGCCCAGCAGGATCCTCTGTGCAGCAACAGGCGAGACCTGGGGGGTGGGGACGTGGAGTTGCAGTGGTCTATTGTGTTTCCATCCCCCTGACCAGATGCCCCTTCACACAGTCTATAAATTTTGAGTGGGTTTATTTGAAGGTGGGTAGACAGGACAGAATAGGGATTCTGTTGGTGTACTGCCCACCCCGCTGCACAACAGACTCCTTGCCTGAATTAGCCAGGGTGGTCTCAGGGTTGGTGTTGGAGTCTCCTCGTCTGATAGTACTGGGGGACTTCAACATCCATGCTGAGACTGCCCTTTCAGGAGTGGCTCAGGACTTCATGGCCTTAATGATAACCATGGGTTTGTCCCAAGTGGTATCTGGCCCTACTCATGCTGCTGGGAACATTCTGGACCTTGTTTTCTGTGCTGGGTGGGGTGATGATGATCTTGGTGTTGAGGAAGTTGCCACAGTTCCGTTGTCATGGACAGATAATTATCTGGTCAGGTTTAGACTCACTGGGACTTGGAACCTCTGCAGGGGTAGGGGACTGATTAGGATGGTCTGCCCCAGGAGGCTGGTGGACCCAGATGGATTCCTGAGGGCTCTTGGGGAGCTTCCTGTCACCTCGGCAGGTGATTCTGTTGAAGCTCTGGCCAACCTTTGGAATGGGGAAATGGCAGGGCAGTGGACACAATCACTCCTGAGCGTTCCCTCTTACGGAGTGGAGCCAAACAGCTCCCTGGTTCTCTAGGGAGTTGATGGTGAGGAAGTGAGTGAGACGGTGATTAGAGTGATGTTGGCAGAAGACTCAAAGTGAATCTGACCGAATATTCTCGCCTACTCTATGGCAATGCGGGCAGCAAAGAAATTGTTTTTTGCTGTCAGCATTGCATCTGCACGGAGCCATCCAGCAGAACTATTCCGAGTAGTCAGGGGTCTTTTGCACACTCATCCTCAAGTAGAAAATGCAGACCACTCGGCAGCATGCTGTGAAGAATTTGCATGGCACTTTGCAGATAAAGTCACTCAGATCCTCTCTGACTTGGATGCTGTAGTTGATACAGTGCTAGTGGATATAACCTTGGTGTCCAGAAAAGCCATCAAGAGTGCTGATAGCAGCTTCTTGTGAGGGTTGAAGGTAATAAAAGTCTTTTGCTAATGCAAAGCAAGAAAGCAAAGGTCTGTATTACCAATCCAAAGGTCCAGCCAGAGAATGGTCAAGCAGTCTGAAGGTCTAAGATTCCAGAGAGGCAGAGCTACAAGGCAGTCTGAAGGTCAAGGGTTCCAGAAGTTCAGGATAAGTCAGCAGTCCGAGAGTCAAGGTTTCAGGCCAAGTAACAAGGAGAGACAGAGACAG
This sequence comes from Phrynosoma blainvillii, assembly GCA_026167975.1. Taxonomy (NCBI): domain Eukaryota; kingdom Metazoa; phylum Chordata; class Lepidosauria; order Squamata; family Phrynosomatidae; genus Phrynosoma; species Phrynosoma blainvillii. Next base: position 150,889,048 of record JANUYF010000004.1, read on the forward strand.
AAGCTTTCGCTAGGAAGCTCAGATAATCTCTGGCACCGAGGCAGACCTTCTGCACCAGCTTAAATTACCAAACTGCAGGAGCTCGGCTGAGGCCAATTGCTCTGGCATTTTTCATAAAGTTTCCTCGAACGCCAAAGGCCCTCCCTTTCTGCTCAATGCTGGTATTGTCCCTTGATCCTCCTCCAAGTCTGAAGGTTCTGCTGCCAGGAGGCTTGGCTGTAGAGCCTCCTGGGAGGCCACAGCCTCTGCTGGAGGCTCTGCTGGAGCAGAATTAGGGGCAGGCTGAGGCTCCATAGCTGCAGGCTCAGGTCCCAGAGGAGGTTCTGGCTCATCCTCCTGATCCTCCTCCAGGCAAAGCATGACACTTGTCACCTGTTTGTCCAGCATTAATGGATACTTTTCAACTTGTGGAGAGGTGAAAGCCCTCACATGTGTCTTAGATCCTTGTCCTTCTTGGCTGATTAAACAGGCCAGAGGGGACTGGCTGAGTGGGTGAAGGAGGTAGTCAGTGCCTCCCTACAACAAGGCAAAGTCTCAACGTGCCTAAAAGACACAGTTGTGAGACCTTTGTTTAAAAACCCATCCTTGAATCCCACTATAATGGATAATTATTGACCAGTGTCCAACCTACAATTTTTGGGCAAGGTACTAGTAGAACGTGTGGTGGCTTCCCAACTCTGCGGTTTCTGGATGAAATGGATTATCTAGATCCATTTCAATCTGGTTTCAGACCTGGCTATGATGATGATGATGATGATATTAATAATAATAATAATAATAATAATAATAATAATAATAATAAATTATTTATACCCGCCTCTCTGTTAAAAACAATCGGACTATGGAACAGAGACAGCCTTGGTCATTTTGGTGAATGACCTATGCAGAGAACTGGACAGGGGAAGTGTGTCCCTATTGGTTCTACTGGACCTCTCAGCGGCTTTCGGTACCATCAACCATGGTATCCTTCTGGGCCACCTCTCTGGGATGGGACTTGGAGGTACTGTTTTACAGTGGCTCCATTCCTTCCTGGAGGGGTGAACCCAGAAGATGGTGCTGGGGGACTCCTGTTTGACCCTCTGGGGTTCTATGTTGGCCCCTATGCTATTTAAGATATACATGAAGCTGCTGGGAGAGGTTGTCTGGAGTTTGGGGGTGCAGTGTTATCAATATACAGATGACACTCAACTCTACTACTCCTTTCCACCTCAATCCAAGGAGGCTGTCCTGGTCCTAAACCGGCGTCTGTCATCAGTAATGGACTCGATGAGGACAAACAAGTTGAAACTTAATCCAGGCATTCCAAGTGTGCTAGGCGACAGCTCCCAGGATTAAGGGTAGAAAGGGGCAGTTTAACAATATTTGAAAGGGAAGTGGCAGTTAAAACCATGGTGAAAGAAAGTGAAACAAAGCTGATTGCAGCGACAATCCTTTAGAGTAGATTTACCGCAGTAGGAAGTTGTGGCTCAGAATCAGAAACTGACAGCAGGCTTTGGGCTTCAGAGTGAGTGGTACAGAAACAGGGTGACTCTGAGGAAGAGATGGAGCTGGATTGTTAAGAAAGAAGATAGGAGGAAAATCAATTCCTTTGAGATGTGGAGCTGGAGAAGAGTGCTGAGGATTCCTTGGACAGCCAAAGGGACAAACAAATGAGTCCTAGAAGCCAAGATGACAAGACTTAGACTGTCATACTTTGGACACATCATGAGAAGGAATTAATCACTGGAAAAGACAATAATGTTAGGAAAGGTGGAGAGGAGTAGAAAGAGAGGAAGGCCACATGCTAGATGGATGGACTTTATTAAAGAGACCAGAAATATAAGTTTGCAGGAGCTGGGCAGAGCAGTAGAGGACAGGAGATGTCTTAAAAGGTTGCCATGGGTCGAGACTGACACGAAGGCAGTTAACAACAACAAACCTATTGGAAGGGAAGGGGGATAGCTGACAGATGGTTTCAGTCAATACCAATGAAGGCTTTACATTTTTTATCCTTGTGAGAGAAAAGAGAAACATTATGGATTTGATACAAAAGTATTTACCTATTTATTTGCAATCACAGCCGTAGTAATTTATTTCCTCCAATTCCAACATACAATAGAGGAAGATTTCAAAAATAAATTCAACAAGGTTTTAAACAGCAACTCTAGTTTTAAAACAACTTGGCATCCAACAAGAACTAAGCAAATATGCAGGATTACACAGAGCAGTATTACTTCTCTTGCTGCCAAAAGTAATCAGCAAAAGCAAACTGTCAAGAACGTATGCCTGGACATGCTGAGGGTCTTCCACCAGCACCTTTCCCCATGTTTCACAGATGTTGTGCAAAATCATACGCAGATATGACTGAGGACACATTTTCCTCAGACACCTTCAATTCACCTTCAATTGCCCAAATGCTCTCTCCACTACATTTCTGGCTCAACTGAAGTGCTTATTGAACAGTGCTTACCTTGGAGTACTTGTTAACCGGGTGGAGTTTATGAGCCATTTTCGAATCAGTTAGGCACTATCCAATATCATCAGTGGCACAATCTACTTCCTACACAAAGTAATGGTAGGGTTTCCTGGGGCAAAACCCCCTGCATCCATGGATTACTGAGTTTCTAATGACCTTACCATCGTGATTTATCCTGCGCCACCCAATTTCTATGTCCACAAAACTTGTGCATGGATGTCCCATGGATAATTAAACAGATAGTTAAACAGACAGTCTGTAAGCACTTAGAAAGGAATCCCATGATCACTAAAATTCAACATGGGGTTCTCAAAAACAAGTCATGTCAGACAAAACTTATATCTTTTTTGATGGAGTCACATGCTTGGTAGATGAAGGGAATGCTGTGGATGTAGCGTATCTTGATTTCTGTAGGGCTTGTGACTAGGTCCGTCACGATATCCTTGCAGAAAAGCTACTACTGTAAAATGTGGGCTAGACAATGTGACTGTTAGGTGGATTTGGAATTGGTTGACTGACCAAGCCCAAAGGATACTCAACAATGGTTCCTCTTCATCTTGGAAGGAAGTGACCAGTGGGGTGCCACAGGATTCTGTCCTGGACCCAGTGCTATTCAGCAACTTTATCAATGACTTGGATGAAAGAATAGGGGACATGCTTATGGAAATTGCAGATGACATCAAATTGAGAGATGGAGCTAACACCCCAGAGGAGAGGATCAGAATTCAAAATGACCTTAACAGATTAGAGAGCTGGGTCAAAAATAACAAAATGAATTTCAATAGGGAGAAATGTATGGAACTACACTTAGGCAGAAAAAGCTAAATGCACAGATATAGGATCGGGGACACCTGGCTTGACAAGAGTACATGTGAAAGGGATCTAGGAGTCCTAGACCACAGGTTGAACATGAGTCAGCAATGTGATTCTAGGCTGCATTAACAGAAGTATAGTGCCTAGATCAAGGGAAGCAATAGTGCCACTCTATTCTTTGGTCAGGCCCCACCTGGAATACTGTGTCCAGTTCTGGACACAATTCAAAAAGGATGTTGAGAAGCTGGAGCGTGTCCAGAGGAGGGTGACCAAAATGGTGAAAGAGCTGGAAACCGTGTCTTATGAGGAGAGACTTAGGGAGCTGCGTATGTTTAGCCTGGAGAAGAGACGGTTAAGAGGTGATATAATAGCCTTGTTTAAATATTTGAAGGGGTGTCATATTGAGGATGGAGCTAACTTGTTTTCTGCTGCTCCAAAGAATAGGACCTGGAACAACAAGCTACAGAAAAAGAGATTCCACTGAAACATTTGGAGGAAGTTCCTGACAGTAAGAGCTGTTCGACATGAATAAAGGGGACAATGAGAAGGGGCTGAGGAGAAGATGGAACTGAAAACCGGAGTGCAAGAAAGGAGAGAGGTATATTTAGTCCCCCACCTAAAAAAATAAATTAAAAAAGGAAAGGTGATAAAGGCAGCGAAAGCATGAGGGAATACTAAGCAATTTATGAAGCAGAGGGAGAGGGTTAAACATAGAGAGAGGACAAACACCAGAATTGGAGGGATTTGTCACTAGGGACGTGTTCTTTCTCTTTCCCACATCTTCGGAGTTTATCACATGGAGAAAACTGGAAGTTGAAACGGGTCAGAACCTGCAGTTATCCAACATATTAGGTGCAATTGTACAAATGGTTTTCACACAACGTTGTGCACAAGCCGCTTGGAATCTGACAAGAAAGTAACATGAACCAGCAAATAGGCATTTTCGGGAAAATACAGTAAATTCATTTCCGTTTAATTCACGAATTCACTTTTTATGCACAATTGTTCTAGTGTGAAAGCCATTTGCGGGATTCTCCCTGTTTCTGTACTTGTTGCTAGATTTCCCATAATTCTTTGGGGTGAGTATCCCAGGGTTCTTAAAGGAACAGTTGCTGAGGCAAAGGCAGGGACACAGAGAAAAAGCTTGCTTCTCCATAGTCTGTGTGAATGTCTCTTCTCCCTTGCTCTTCCCCATTAGCCAGGGCTCTTAAAGGAACAGCCGCCGAGGGAAGGCAGGGACACTGGTTGCTGAGAGGGACGCATCCTTTTATGTTGTTTTTCTACCTTTCCTACTTCTTTGGGTAATGTTTTGTTCTTTTTACTTAGGTTGGATACCATTTCTTGGAAAGTAAGGGACAGTACAGTATATTTTTATAAAGAAAACTGTGTAAATAAAATTGTTTATTTCTCTGGGTGGTTTCTGGTGACGCACGTGTAAAAAAGTGATTCCCAAACCATCATCGGGATTTACACACATCCGTGTGAAAACCAATTGCGCGTTTTACCCTCTTTCTCGCTTTAGTAATGAGCTTCTAATGCAGGGGTAGGCAATCTTTCCCCTTTAAGGGCCGAGGGACTTCAGCTCCCAGAATCCCAGGAGCTATTGGCCAACATGGGACTATTGGCCAACATGGCTGAGGCTTCTGGGAGCTGAAGTCCCTCGGCCCTTAAAGGGGAAAGGTTGCCTACCCCTGTTCTAATGCGTGATTGTGTTCTGCGTGTGAAAATCATTCGTGCATTGCACGCTTTTGCGGGTTGCGGCTGCTTTAATCATTTATTATCGGGATGGAGGTACATATAGTCCCCGTGTTACAAACTTTCCCTCAGAGCAGGGATAGGCAACCTTTCCCCTTTAAGGGCCGAGGGACTTCAGCTCCCAGAATCCCAGGAGCTATTGGCCAACATGGGACTATTGGCCAACATGGCTGAGGCTTCTGGGAGCTGAAGTCCCTCGGCCCTTAAAGGGGAAAGGTTGCCTACCTCTGCCTCAGAGAAAGTAGTTTCTGGAGCAGCTCCTGCTGCAGAAAGAGGTACAACAGAAAAGTCTCCAACAAGAAGAGAGGAACGTGTTTTCTTGAACCGGGCTGTGCTGGAGAGCTGCCTGTTTTGTCAAATGCTCGCTTCCTCCAAGGAGTGGGCCCTCAGGGGGCAAAGAATTAGACCTTTGTGTCTGTGTGTATGTGTGTGTGTGTATGAGGGGGGTAGTATTGGCCATTTGTCCTGGCAGAGTACGGCGAGGAGGAAGGCCTTTTTCCCGCTTGAGTGTCCGAATCCTCCTCAGATGGAGGCAAACCAGAGAGACAGAGGACAAAACAAGCAAAGGCAGAAGACACCGCCTTTGCACTCTCGATCTTCCACTCAAGCTCCATCTGCACTGCAAGAAAAATCCGGTTTGACACCACTTTAACTGCCATGGCTCCATGATAGGGAACTCTGGGAATTGTATGTAGAGACCTTGTAGCAGCACCTTTGAGACATACTGAAAGAAAGTTGGCAGGAGGAGCTTTCCTAGACCTCAGTCTACTTCCTCGGGTGCATAAGAAACTACTATACTACTACTACTACAAGATAATACTATGCACCTGAGGAAGTAGACTGAGGTCTAGGAAAGCTCCTGCTGCCAACATCTTTCTTTCAGTGAGTCTCAAAAGTGCTGCTAAAAGATCTCTCTACATAGGACCTTATCACACGGGGCCCAATCCAGACAGAATCCAATCGAAATCCCGACCTAATACGTATTATTTTCCCGTGTTTCCACACGACGTCGCACAGAACCCCGACAGAATGCGGAATGATCCAAGATCTTTTGAATTTCGGTTTCTTCAGGAATTACAATTGCGCGACGGGAATAATTTCGCTTTTACCGTAAGTGTGATCACCAAATACGTATCGCCAAATACGTATTGGGGAGCATTTCCCTGTCATTACCTCCTCGGAACGCCGATCCGACGCAGGGCCGGCGCTCCAAGGAGGACCTCCTCGGTGAATGCTGCGGCGGGAGGTCCTCCTCGGAGCTCCGGCCGTGCGGAGGGCCGGCTGCACCGAGGACGACCTGGGAAAGGGTGACAGCCGCGGTGAGTGACAGCCGCGGCGAGCATAGTGCACATGTGCAAGAACATCATTGCTTGTTCATGTACGGGATTTTCTCACTTGTGTGTGAACGGCAAATACGGTTCCCGGGAGCACTTTCCTTAAATGCGCGATGAAGGTAATTGCGTGTGAAAACCATTTGCGGAATGAAGGTTTATTTTCGGTTTCTTTTCGGAATCTGTCATTTCAGGATTATTATCGCTTTGTGGGCCACGTGTGATAAGGTCCATAGTATTATCTTGTAGTAGTAGTAGTAGTAGTATCATAGTAGTTTCTTATGCACCTGAGGAAGTAGACTCGAGTCTGGGAAAGCTCCTGCTGCCAACTTCTTTCTTTCAGTGAGTCTCAAAGGTGCTGCTACAAGGTCTCTCTACATAGTATTATTATTATTATTAGTCTAGGAAAGCTCCTTGTTGCCAACTTCTTTCTTTTCAGTGAGTCTCAAAGGTGCTTCTACAAGATCTCTCTACTTATTATTATTATTATTGTTATTATTATTATTAAAGTCTAGGAAAGCTCCTGCTGCCAACTTCTTTCTTTTCAGTGAGTCTCAAAGGTGCTACAAGATCTCTCTACATATTATTATTATTATTATTATTATTAAAGTCTAGGAAAGCTCCTGCTGTCAAGTTCTTTCTCTCAGTGAGTCCTCAAAGGTGCTACTACAAGATCTCTCTCTCTACACAGACTTTAACAGGGCTATAGCTTTGAATTGGACGATCTGTAGAAGAAGACTGGAATCTGGTTGTAAATCTTGGAGAAAGAAATGGAAAAGTTGTCGGAGGAGAGTAATTTGACGTATCCTCCTTGAATGCCCCCCTCCCCTTCTCAAGCAGCAGGCGCTGGAGACAGTGAAGGAGACAGACTGAGGGAAAGGGCGCAGCAACAACTCCCATCATCCACCCACTGAGCCTGCCTTGCCTTGCCTTGCCTTGCCTGCGGCCTGGTCCTTCTGCCTTCCTCCTCCTCCTCCTGGTCGGCCTTGGCCTGGCTGGGCGTCTGAGGGGGCCGGCGAGCCTTTGAGTGACAGCCGCCCGAAGCCTCCCTCCCATCGCAGCCCTGTGTGTGAATCCTCCCTCCCCGCCAAAGTGCCACGACTTCACCGAGGCAGCAAGGCGAAGAAGAAGAAGAAGAGGAAGACGCTCCTCAAGGCAAGAAGAGCCAGGGCCGCTTCTCCAGGCTCTGACAGGGAAGGAAAGAGGAGGAGGAGGAGGTAAGAGGGAAAGGGCTCCCTCAGCCTCCCAGGGTCGCCCCAAGAAGGGACAAAACAGGCAGCAGGTCTGTCAGCGCCTGCCTCGCGCTCACGTCGACGGTTAGAGGGGGCTGGAGGGGGGCCGTTGCTCCAGGAGGGAGAGAGTGAGGGGCGGTTTAACAAGCCCCCTCGGCCACGCCACCTTTTGAAATTTAACGTACAGCCATTCGCATAGCCCCCCCCCCCCCCAATATCCATGGATTCAGCCTTAGACAAGTTCCCCAGAGGCAGCAACCTGGACTCCCTCCATTGGACTCTGCTAGACCTGAGCTCCAGGATTTGGGGTCCTGCAAAACCCGACCCTCAGCCGATACACCAAGGTCCCAATGGATTAGTTCAAGGGGGATGTAGGTTATGCGTGTGTGTGTGTATATATATATATATATATATATATATATATATATATATATATATGACTATATTCAGAGAGAGCTATATTCAGAGAGAGCGAGCGAGCGCTATATTCATATATATATATATATATATATATATATATATGGCTATATTCATAGAGAGAGCGAGAGAGCGTTATATTCATATTATATATGGCTATATTCATAGAGAGAGCGAGAGAGCGTTATATTCATATTATATATGGCTATATTCATAGAGAGCGCTATATTCATATATATATATATATATATATACATATATGGCTATATTCATAGAGAGCGAGAGCGAGAGCGCGTTATATGTTCAATATATATATATATATATAATATATATAAAATTATATTCATATTGTATATATATATATATATATATATGGCTATATTCAGATATATATATGGCTATATTCAGAGAGAGAAAGAGAGAACTCTATATTCATATATTTATATGTGGCTATATTCAAAAAATCCCAGAATATAAATGGATGGCAATATGTATATATAGCCAGGGAAATCCCGGATTGAAGGGGTTCAAAAGTGTCCCCGCAAGAAACTACAAATCCCAGAATGTAAATGGATGGCAAGATAGATAGATAGCCATCTATTTACATTCTGGGATTTGTAGTTTCTTGCGGGGACATGTAAATGGATGGCATATATGCGCCATCCAGTTACATTCTGGGATTTGTAGTTTCTTGCGGGGACATTTTTGAACCCCTCCAACCCGGGATTTCCCTGGTTTCCCGGGAGAAATGGCAACCCAACACGTGTGGAGAGCTGCATCCTGACTGCAGGAGTAACCCCGCTTGGAGTACGCTTCGGCTGCCAAGGCTCCATGCTCTGGAATTCTGGGAACCGTTCCCAGAATTCCAGAGCATGGAGCCGCGGCAGCCGAAGCGCTCCCCAGGTGGGGTTACTCCTGCACTGAGGCTGCACCCTGCTTGAACCGAGTCCCTCCCCGGGAGCCCAGTGACCCGCCGTCCTCCTTTTCCCGGACTCGCCCTCCATCCCTTCAGGAGGGACTCCATTTTGAGTAGGACCCTGAGAAGCATGGTTTGTTGGTCTTTCTGTGAGTGGCATTGTCACTGTGTGGTCTTCTTGGTCTTGTGTCCTCCACTTCTGGGGTGCCTTGTCCTCTTTTGGTCCTCCTGGAAGGGAAGGCCGTTTGCTGGGGATGATGGGGCTTCCAACTAGTAAGGGACAGAGTAGGAAATGAGTCGGAGTCTCTCTCCTTTTCCTTTCAAGGGGGAGGAATGGCGACGTGTCCAAATCTGTTGGGAGGAGCGCTGGACAGGGACAGTTCCGCCCCCAAATGGGCCTCTCTCTCTCTCCGCAGGTTCCCAGCCCTTGAGCCTCGTCCGCACTGCAGAAATAACCCGCTCTGACCCCGCTTTAACTGCCCCGGCTCCATGCGATGGAATTCTGGGAATGGTAGCCTTCACTATGGCCCATATATATATATGTGTGTGTGTGTGTGTGTGTGTGTGTGTGAGAGAGAGAGAGAGGGAACAAAGTGATGTATGTCCTTGTTGGGGAAAAATAAAAGGAGCATCAGGGAAAAAGAGAATGGAGTTCAAAATGGGGTTCAAAAATACACTATAAACTAATTTGGGGGAAAAGGTCTGTCGATCTGTTGGTGGTGGTGGGCAAGGCGGCCAGATGTTGTCCTCCTCCTTTCCCAGGACATGTCCTACATTTCTGGCCAGAAGGAATTCCAAAATGGAATCATCGTATCAGAGAGTTGGAAGAAATCAAAGATATAGCCGTGTTCAGTCTGTATAATTAGTAGTATTAGAGTTGGGAGAGACCCTCAAAGGCCGATCAGTCCTCCAACCCCCCCCTTCTGCCATGCAGGAACTCACCATCAAAGCACCCCCAGTGACAGATGGACATCCAGCCTCTGTTTAAAGACCTCCAAGGAATGTCTCCTTAGTATCCTCTTTTTTGAGCATGACTGTGGCTACGGGCACACTGCAGAAATGAGCCAATTTGAGACGGCTTTAACAGCCCTGGATCAATGATAGGGAATTCTGGGAACTGTAGTTTTGGGATAGAATTCAAAGATATAGCTGTGTTAGTCTGTAGAATCAGTACGCAGAGAGAGCTTGTAGCACCTTTGAGACTCACTGAAAGAAAGAAATTGGCAGCAGGAGCTTTCGTAGACTTAAGTCTACTTCCTCAGATGCAGTCTACAAAAGCTCCTGCTGCCAATTTCTTTCTTTCAGTGAGTCTCGAAGGTGTTGCTACTACTCTCTGTAGTTTTGTGAAACATTAAGCCTTCTCTGTCAGAGAGCTCTGGTGCCACAACAAACTACATTTCCCAGAATTCCATAGCATTGAACCACAGCAGTTAAAGTAATGAGAAATTGGATTATTTCTGCAGTGTGCTTTGGACCATAGAAATCTTCAAGCCATTGTGCGGAAGGGACAGCCAAAATGACAAGGCGATGCATAAAAACACTTGGATCTCTGAGATGCCACAGGGAGCGGATGGAGGCCACCACACTAACTTTCCCTGCGGGCAGCCAGTCTTTTTCCCCCCAAAAGGGAGGGTTGCCCACTACCAAGGTGACCGAGGTCATACCCTCAAAGGAGGACAAGGCATTGCCAAATAACAGCTAAAAATGCTAAGACAAATATAAATTCGTTCCATATGGTTTATTTACAGCTATCTTACATATGCTGTATTTTATTATCCTTCATTTATTTTATTTTATTTTATGATCATAGAGTTGGAAGAGACCCCAAGGGCCATCCAGTCCAACCCCATTCTGCCATGCAGAAAGACACAATCAAAGCACCCCTGGCAGATGACCATCCAGCCCCTGTTAAAAAACCTGGATACTAATGGCAGGTGCTGCGCTGGTTGTGTCTTCAGTTTGTGTCTCCCTTGCATGCTTTGCTTTCTCCATTGTCTCCACCACACTGTCAAGCACATGCTGCCTTCCCTTGGTGTCTTGCCTTTCTTGGACATAAACACACAACACACCCATTAAGCCTGACTAGGGTTCTGAATACATCTACTGTTCTGGACAACCTCAGGCAGTGTTTGTGATGCCATACCTCATTGTGCCAGGGTTGTGTAGTGGTTTAAATGTTGGACTAGGACTCTGGAGACCAGGGTTCATATCCCAGCTCAGCTGCAGAAATCTGTTCAGTGACCTTGGGCATGTCACATACTCTCAGCCTCAGAGGATGGCAATGCAAACCTTCTCAGAATTAATCTTGCCAAGAAAACTTCATTATAGGGTTGCCTTAGGGTTGAAGTAAGCTGGAAATGACTTCAAGGCACACAACAACAACAACAACAACAACCTCACTGTGTGTGACATAGGGCCGATGCAGATGGCCCCCTGGGAGCGCTGGATCGGGGCCACGGCAACCACATGCCGTGGCCCCAATCCTCCTTTTTGCCACTCCAAAAAGAGCTGGCAAATGCCACTTCTTTTGGGGGTGGCAAAAAGCCACCCTTAGAGCTGCTGCAGCTGCTGCAGCTCTTTTGCTCCCCTTTGGCACAGAGTGTGTGCACACTGTGCCAACAGGGCGCCCTGATGCCATGCACCATGCGGTCAACTCCACCCCCAGGCTGGAATGCATTGGCCCATAGTAAATCTCCAAAGTGTGAAGTAATTCTGCCTAAATTGCTGTGAGTGAATGTGGAATTTGATGTGCTGTAATTGGAAATTCCTTGACAATTCCTTTTTCACTGCCTGAATTTCCTGTTTTGACTTTGCCGCAACGCACAAGTCATCAACATAAATAACCAACGTAACACCACCCTTTGTGTAGACTCACGCATCAGCAATGCTGCGTTTGTAACCAAGCTTTACAAGCTCTTAATGAATACAAAGATTCCAACTTCTAGCACTCTGCTTTAATCCATACAAAGCCTTTTTCAACTTGTACACCTTTTTGTCACTGTCCTGTTCAAAACCTACAAGCTGCTCCGTGAACACAACTTCCTCAAGACAAGCATTCAAGTATGCAGTCTCAAAATCAAAATGTTGCACCAATTGACTCCTTGCTGCTAAAGCCAAAACCAATCTCAGGCTCTCAGGCTTAGCTCTTGGAGAAAATGTCTTGTCAAAATTCTCAAACCTCTGCTGAGCAAAACCTTTTGCCACCAACCAAGTCTTGTACATCTGGCTACCATCTGGCATCTCCTTTCCTTGTAAACCCATTTGCAACCTATCACCTTGTGATTCCTAGGTCTTTCAACAATTTCAAACAACTCCTTGTCTACCAAAGACATGTATTCCTGCTCCATAGCAGACAACCATTTCTTCCTTTCCTCATCAGAAAAACTTTGCAAATCCTTGTATCTCTCAGGCTCATCAGCCACAACTGTACAAATTCTAGCTTCCTGTACAACAAAACGATCTGGAGGTTTTCTAACTCTTTGGGTTCGTCTAGGGATGAATGTTTTTGTCCTACCTCCCTCATCTTCAGTGTCAGAACATGTGTGAGGTTCCCTATCTCTGTGTCTCTTTGTCTCAGACATCCTAGATGTAGTTGGTCGTGTTTGTGTTGACTGATCTGATGTGCTAGCCTCACTGTCTGAGGATGTTGACTCCTGTTTCACCACCCTTCCATTTCTGGTACTTGTTTCCAACTGCTCCAACTTAAGAAAAACTTCTTTGTTGGAATGCAGTCTGTCCCAACCTGAATGTTTTTCAAAGTTGGCACTTCTGGATAGCAAGATTTCTCCACCACCAAGATGAAACCTGTAGTTATTCCCAGAATATTCCACAAACATCAACCTCTGCCACTTGGGCTGATTTTTCTTTCTGAAAGCTCCTGGCACATACACATTTGCATACTGCCCAAACACTCTAAGATATTTCAGATTAGGTGCTCTCCCATAAAGCATTTGAAAAGGGGTGTTCTTTATAGCTGAATTCCAAGTTCGATTTGCTAAAAAAAATTGCTGTAAGAATTGCCTTGCCCCACAAATTTTCAGGTGCATCTGCATCTAGCATCATGCAATCTTTCATCTGCTTTAGGACACCTATTCTTCTCTCTGCCAATCCATCCTCTCGAGGAACTCCAGGATTGGTAGTGTTGTGCCGAATTCCCTTCTTTTTCAACCAGTTTCTCAAACTGTGAGATAAGAATTCTCCTCTCTGGTCTGTGATCAAAGACCCCACTTTGTATTCAAACTCTTTCAATCATGTTAACCCAATCTTTGAACCTCTCTGCTGCTTCACTCTTTTCCTTCAGAAGCATCACATAAGAAAACCTGGTAAAACAATCCACAAAAAATCCTAGCGACTTTTGCGTTGGGCCTGAGAGATCTGCATGAATCACCTCAAAAGGTTTTTTTTTGCTATGTGCTTGCTCCGTTTTGCCACAGGAAAAGCCTTCAACTTTATCCTGCTGCAAACTGAGCACTCCCAAGTACAGGGAGACATTTTGAAATCTGGACACACTTCCCCCGGTTTCCCAAGACTATTGAAACCAATAAGACCCATCACTTTATGAAAATAATGAGCACATCCTGAATGCAAAGGCACATTGTTAACAATTGCACATTCTGCCGTATCCAGCATATAGTACATTCTGTCATTCTTTACAGCTTTTGCACAAACCTCACCATCCTTGGTGATCACACACTTCTCCCCCACAAACTGCAGTGCATACTCCTCAGTGGTCAAAGCAGACACACTAACTAAACAGTTTTGCAATTTAGGCACACACAAAACATTATCAAAGTTTTTACCAAACCCAGGAATAAAAACAGTTCCCATCTGCTTGATCTCTCTTGCTGCTCCATCAGCCAGAGCAACTGAATTGGAGCGTTTCTTACTTCTGAGTAGATCAGGAGTGTTTACCATGTGCCCAGTGGCACCAGAATCCAAAATCCAGACTTGGCTCACCACCTGCTGAGTCACACTGTCACAGCCCTTTGTAACAGCTGCAGTGCCTTTCTTAGTCCCAAAGTCCCTTGGTTGATCTTGTTAGTTCTTCTTTTCGTCTGCTGCCAATTTCCTGCAGTCCCATTTCAGATGACCTGCTTTCTTGCAGTAGAAACATCTCTTTTCCTTGGACACAGCTGCCCTCTCTGCCTGCATTTCTTTGGACGCTCCCTCCGAAGCATTTGTGGACTCTGATGCTGCATGTGGCTGTCTTTGAAGTCCTGCCTCGAATTTGCGGTGCTGGCTTTCTTCAAGCACTCTGGAGGCTACCAACTCCATGGTAATTTGTGCCACAGGTACTCCTTGAAGACCATGCAATATGTTATCATATTTTCTCGAAAGAGATCCCAACAAAATGTATGCTTTGTGCTCTCTGGGAATTTGGACCCCTCTCATCCGCACCTAGTTAAACAAGTCCTGCATCACTTCCAGATGCCTTTCTGGAGATTGGCCTTTCTCCATTTTCTGGGCATATAATCTCCTACACCACAACATTTTAGCTAAAGCTGAGCTTGACTGGTGTATGTCCCTCAGAGAATCCCAAATGTCCTTAGCTGAAGTTTTCTCTCTCACATAGTTTAACTGTCCTTCTGTGAGAGTTAGGAGGATAGAAGCACGAGCTCGGTCGTTTCTTTCCACATCTGCTGGAGTGAGTGCCTGTGGAAGCCCATCTCGGACTACTGACCACAGCTGTTCCCTGACCAAAAGGGACTCTGCATACAAGCACCAGGAGCTGTAGTTTGAGTCTGTTAATTTTGAAAATTTAACAGTCTCCATTTTGACTCAATTGGCACTCAAAAGAGTCGTTTTGCAGCCTTTTAGCTTTTCAGCTTCCTGCTTCCACTGTCTTGAAAATGTCCAGGCTCAGAACTCAGTCCTTAAAAAGCCTTGCACTTTGCCAAATGGCCAGACAGCTTTTTGAAAAATGCAGAAGTGCAGATGTTTACTTACAGCTGATGATTTCCAGAAACTTTCTGTTTTACCTTTCCCTGGCACATTCCTTTGCTCCTCTCAGGCGTGGCGCAGCAGAAGCGTGCTGGGCCCATAACTCTTGTGGAATTTGGTGTGCTGTGATTGGAAATGCAGCAGAATTCAGGAACCAGCTTCCTTCATCAGCCATCCTGGAAATGCTGTCTCCATGAAGACACATTTGTAAATCCAAAGTTAAGCTTTATTTTTCCATAAAGAAATCAGAAAATAAATATATGCAATCCATCTTGTTGATGGCAAAGACCATAGGATCACATCTTGTAGATGTTGTAGTATGACAGCATTAGCAATAGAACAGTTACAGTTTTTGTTCAAAAGAACATATTGCAAGTATATAAACAAAGAGAACAAAGAAACTCTTGGCCCATCCTATACTCCATCTTCTGGGTGTTAACCTTTATGATGATTGGATGATCTGCTGTAACCCAGCCTCTAGCCCAGCCTCTAGCTGTGTGTCATTCCCCATGTGACCTGATTCTCATGAGAACTAAATGAGCTCATATGTTTATCTGTTAATATCCTGTTCTCAGGCCCAAAGTGTTTTTGTTATTCTGTACAGTGTGAACTTGTTTTGGCTTTGAACCACCTGCTGGCCGAATCCTCTTTGTTTACCTTAGACACTGTTCCCATAAGAAATTTTCACACACACATCTCTACATTTCTACTTTGACTGTATATCCCATCCATATTCCAACAGTTATCACCAATAGCTAGGCCACTGACTGAACTCGGTGTCCTGCATTGCTGGGCTTCTTTCATCCCCTTCCATAGCAGGCTCCCTTACCTTGCTGCTGAGAGGATTTTCAGAGGGGAATAACCATCCTCCTGCCCAACAGTGATTGCTGGTTGGGGTTGGAGGGGCCCCATCTACCTGTGGCATGAAGGCCCTCAGAGAAGTAGACTATTGAGATGTCCTAGGTTCTCAACAATTGTCTTGACTGAGGGGGTCATTCAAATGTCTTTTTTGTGTGTGTGTGTGCAACAGTGCAAATAATCTCATTCACTTATTGCGGGTTTGTTATTCACACTGTGGAACCACATTTATGTGCATCTCTGGGAGTTCAGTTGCTCACTTGTGCCAGCACTCAAATAAACATAGGGGGGTTGCAGACTGCCAGAAATAGTGTGAATTCAGTCCACTTTTAGGGTTAGGGTTAGTGCTAGGGAATCATGGGAACTGTTATTTTTCTGAGACATTGAGCCTTCTCGGTCAGACAACTCTGCTGCCACAATAAAATACAGTTCCCATGGTTCCCTAACTCTAACCCTAACCCTAAAAGTGGACTGAATTCACACTATTTCTGGCAGTCTGCAACCCCCCATAGAGTCAGTGATGCAACTGTATTCGAAACACATCCCACGTCTAGTGGCATCGATTATCCACACTGCCGACGATGCAAATCTTTAAAAAAGAACTGGGGGGGGGGGATGGTATTTATTATCCCGGGTTAAGTGAGTTTTTGGGTAGCCCCTGCCAAAACTGACTTGGGTGCTTTCAGGATTCATGTGAACAACAGAGATTCAACCCACAATCATCCTGGATTATTTTTGCTGTCTGAATAGGGCCTGAAAGAGAGACAAGCTGACTCGCATGTCTATCTTGCCTGCAACTCTTTGCAGTGCCAAAAAAGGTGGCTGGTGCTTGAGCTCAGTGGTCCCATCCAGTACCTCCTTGCTCTTTCTGTTTAATCTGTTTAGGAAAGGGAGGAGATAGGGAAAGATGACTGCTGATTTCTGTGTGTGTGTGTGTGTGTGTGTGTGTGTGTGTGTTCATGAGTATGTGTGTGGGAAATTACTCCTTTGTAACCCCAGGAATATGTGAGAAGCTCAGCTCTTTAGGCAGAGCTAAAACAGTGAGGGGTTCCCCCGTGTGAGAGAGGGTTTTTTTCTGGCTCTAGCATCTCAGAGAAAGAGATCAATCCACTTTGTATGTTCTAGTCCTCAATGACCAAAAGCAATTTCTGCAACTTCTCTATCTCCTTCTTATAATTCCAGGCTTTCCTTTCCTTGTATTGACTGGACTCTTCTTTCTGCATCATTTGAAGGGCACAGGATTTTTGCGTCATTTTCCCACAGATAAGCAGACATCCGTCCGAGGATTCTTGGCTTAAATTAAAGTGAACAATAAAGTGATAGCTCAGACAGTTTCCAAGTGGGTAGATGGATGTGGCAGAAGTGCCTTTTTACTCCTGTTATTTGCCCTCTCCCAGAGTTTGGAAATAAGTGCTAAAACTATTTTGTTACTTACTGTATATATTCATGTATAAGTCTAGAAATTTTAGTCAAAAAACTGACCCCAAAAAAACTGGGTCTACTTATCTACGGGTCAATATAAGTACTGTACTTTAACTCTTATCGAAAACGAAACCACGCCCTGGTGAAAAATGAGAGCTTAATCTCTTCTCGAAGTACCTAAATAAATTTTTTTAAAGATCTGTAGCATCAGTTTCCTTTGCTTCATCCTTCACATCTCTTGTTACATGCTGCTAAGTTTTTCCCTAGACTTACCCATAGGTCATATCAAAATCCATAATTTTGGCCTCAAAACCTGCCCTTGACTTGTACATGAGGTCGATTTACACTCAAATATATCCAGCAATTTGTGCTAGCCATTTGATGCCCTTTTTAGTAGTCTTAAATTGATTATTTAAAATTTAAATGACACATTACTATCAGTTAATACAATTAAATGATGAACTAATTCTGTGGTTTAAACCAAAGATATTAAATTAGTATTGAATTTATTTTTGGGTTTAACGCTAATGCTTCCAAGTTCTGCCTTCTGTGTTTAACCGTTTGAAGTGATGGCAGGGACTGATTCAAGAGTTTTGGCCAGAGCAGATCTGAGTCCTGTCTAAGACATACAGCATTCACAGTGTGCTATTCTGCTTTTCAAGATATGATAAGAGAGTAAGGTACAGTGTTTGGGTATAATATAAATTGTTCAAAGCCTGAACAAAACTGAGTCAATTATTTCTCATGCAGATCAACAGTATATTGAGGAAATGTGGAATCTTGAGGTGTTTTAGAAGTACATTACTTTGGTTGACATCTATACATTTCTAGTGTAGCATAAATATAAAACATGGGATCCCACAATTGTACAACTGATTGCAACACAGCACCAAACCTTGAGCAAACCTCTTGTGTAATGGTTTATTTGCTCTCCACCTGGCAAGTCAAAACAGAGGGCTGTGTTTGTATGCTTGCAGAATGATTGGCTCCATTAGAGACCACCACAGTTGGAAGCTCTGAGAAAGTGCAACTGCTTGTGCATTTGTCAGTATTGTTCCAAACATGATTCTGACCTCATTTCTTACATGGGCTTTTTTAATGATAATTATAAGAAACAGAAGTGATCTTAAAGCGTAGACAGTATGGAATCTTAGCTTAGTGATGTCAAATCAAGTAATCAAGATGATAGTTTTTTGTAGGTTTTTCGGGCTGGTGGCCACATTCTAGAAGAGTTTCTTTCTGATGTTTCGGCAGCATCTGTGGCTGGCATCTTCAGAGAATGCTGGAATGGAAGAGAGTGGGTATATATATACTGTGAGATCCTGGGTAGGGAGGAGTGATTCCCATGTAAACTGTGTATTGTTCTGTTGTTGATTGAGTATTGTTCTATGTTGATGGCAGGGCCTCAGGGTAGGAGGATATGCAAACGAGGATTATTGTCTGGTAATTGGTGTTGATTGTCTGCTGGGAAAGCCCCTGCCCCTGGGTGGTTTCCTATTTGCATTTGCTGAGCGCTGATTTTCCTATTTCGCAGGATTGGTAGCCAAACTTTGGGGGGTTGCAGACTGCCAGAAATAGTGCAAATTGAGTCCACTTTTAGGGTTAGGGTTAGTGCTAGGGAATCATGGGAATTGTTTTTTTTTTCTGAGACATTGAGCCTTCTCTGTCAGAGAGCTCTCGTGCCACAATAAAATACAGTTTCCATGATTCTCTAACCCTAACCCTAACCCTAAAAGTGGACTCAATTTGCACTATTTCTGGCAGTCTGCAACCCCCTTTGTTTACTTTTAGGGTTTCTTCTTTCTTGTTGAAGTTGTCCAAGTGTTTGTGGACTTCAATGGCTTCCCTGTGCATTCTGACCTGATAGTTGTTGGTATGGCCCAGAATTTCAGTGTTTTCAAACAGCATTTTATGCCCAGGATGGTTTATAATATGTTCTGCTACTGCTGATTTTTCTGGCTGGCCCAGTTGCAGTGTCTCTCATGTTCCTTGACTCGTGTTTGGACACTGAGTTTGGTGGTCCCTATGTAAACTTGTCCACAGGTGCATATTATGCGGTAAACTCCTGTGGCTGTGAGAAGGTCTCTCCTGTCCTTCACTGAGCGCAGCATTTGTTAGGATTTTCTTGGTTGGTTTGTAAACTATTTGGAGGTTGTGTTTCCTTACCACTTTCCCTATTCTGTCTGTGACTCCTTTGATGTATGGTAAAAATATCTTCTCTTTGGGTGGTTGCTTGTCTTCAAGATGATAGTTTTCTTTTTTCAAAAATATGCCAGTTTTAAGCCACCTAATGTCATTTACGACTGTGACTGAAATAAATGTGACTAGTCATTTATCAGGAAGCAATTATTATCTGTAACTGTCTCCTCAATGCCACTGACCCAAAGGATTCTAACTAGCCTTCATTTGCACCTTTATTAGAAACATTTTAAATTATATCCAATGCTGGTTTCATTATTACCTCACCTCCACAGTATGTATATTGATCCTGAGAAAATTTTTGAAATATATTTTATTTTAGAAGATTGTTTGTGTGTGTGTTGTGTGCCTTCAAGTCATTCCGACTTATGGTGTCCCTAAGGCAGGGGTCCTCAAACTACGGCCTGCAGGCCACATGCAGCCCGCTGAGGACATTTATCTGGCCCGCCGGGTGTTTTTGCTGCCGCTGCCTGTCCTGCTTAGCAGCTGACGTGCCCCGGGCCTGCAATGCGCATGTCCGGCCCTACAATGGTCTGAGGGACAGTGAACTGGCCCCCTGTTTAAAAAGGTTGAGGACCCCTGCCCTAAGGTGACTCTATCATGGGGTTTTCTTGGCAAGATTTGTTCAGAGGAGGTTTGCCATTGCCTTCCCATGAGGCCGAGAGAGTGCAACTTGCCCAAGGTCACCCAGTGGATTTCATGGCCAAGTGGGGAATCCAACCCTGGTCTTTTTTTAAAAATAAAATTTATTCATTAAAAAAATTAACATTAGAAAGATAGATCAACATAAAAACATTGACAAATGCTTACATAGAACATACGGCATGAGTTATGATATCCTGATCTTGAAATGCAAAGAAAATCTCCCTGCAATTATTTGTTCTATTGGATTAATCCTTTCCAAATGGAACCATAGGTCGATAGAATATGACTTCTTTCCTCATTAACTTGATTTACATAGAAAATAAATGGGAACCATGTTACCTCAAAGGTATTATTATTTTTCTGTTCTTTTGCTCATCTTACTTTCCATGTTAGTCTTTCTGATAGTGCTAAATTCCAAACCTATACCATAGTTCTAAACTGGGTGCTATAGGGTTCTTCCAGTTGCTGGCAATAACCTGTCTGGCTGCTAATAAGAGAAAGGAAAGCAAATCTTTATGGTCTTCAGAGTTGTAGTCCTCTCAAACCACTATGCCAGGGGTAGGCAACCTTTCCCCTTTAAGGGCCGAGGGACTCCAGCTCCCAGAAGCCTCAGCCATGTTGGCCAATAGTCCCATGTTGGCCAATAGCTCCTGGGATTCTTGTCCCTCGGCCCTTAAAGAGGAAAGGTTGCTTACCCCTGCACTATGCCATGCCCACTGTACACAAAGGGCCCACTGTACTAGTATATTTTAGCAGTGGATTTTCTGTAAGAGCAGAGTGTCAGGCTAGGTAAACCTTGGTCTCCCTTCTGAGTCTGTGATTTTAAAGTGGCAACTGAAATAAATGAGACCACCTTAAGTGGCCAATGTATCAAAGGGAAAACAAGTACCTTTGTTTTCACCTATTTCAACATGCTTGAAACAGAAATGTTTTAACTCTGGGACTGAACTTGAACCTGTAGAATTCAGTCAATAGAAAGCTATCAAACTAATATGATTTAATGTGAAGCAAGAAGACAGTCACAACCTAAGACACAGCATCTTGTTATTCTGTGGTTTTCATTGGCTAAGTCCAAAACCACTCTATCACACTGTGCTCAAATGACACATGATATTAATAGTTTTGACCATACCATCTGAAAATGAACTATTCTTTGCTTTGCTAGCATCAGCAAAGGAGGCCAAGGAAACACTTTTTAAATATCTGATAGCAATATGCTAAAATCGGCTTAGTTTGGAGTAGGGATTTGCAATGTATCAAATACAGTACAGACAATAGCAATAGCAAGTACATTTCTATATTGCTAATCAGTGAACTGGCACTTCCTAAGAGGCTTACCATTTGAAAGCCAATTGCCCCCAACAAGCTGGGTACTCATTTTACCAACCTATGAAAGGATGGAAGGCTGAGTGCACCTTGGAGCCCTCCAGGATTGAATTTGCAATGTTGTGGCTGCAGTACAGGCATTTAACCACTGTGCCAACAGAAATCCTCTTTTTAGACTGATATTCTATTCTCTACTATCATTTTATGTTGTGATTAAATTTTAAATATTTTATTTTTATATTATTGTTCATATATCTGTTACTGGGTTGCATATAAATGTAGAAAATGTACCTTCTCTTCCTTAATTTGTAACTTATATTCAATTAAAATATGGCTAT
Source organism: Phrynosoma blainvillii (assembly GCA_026167975.1). Lineage (NCBI taxonomy): Eukaryota > Metazoa > Chordata > Lepidosauria > Squamata > Phrynosomatidae > Phrynosoma > Phrynosoma blainvillii. The sequence continues at coordinate 150,910,695 of JANUYF010000004.1, forward strand.
TGAATAGGACATCAAATCTTTTAGTTTTTTTCTGGTAGAACATACTTAGCTCAAAACCAAAAGGCTTTAATAAGCAACCTTATCCAAGTGAAAAAAATCAGGATTCAGAACTGCATGGGGAACCTACATGATTATAGAAGTTTTAATGTTATTTATTTATTCAGTTTAATGCCCACTTTCGTCACAATATGGGACTCAAAAAAGTTCATTCTCTACATGTGAAGTGCAACGAGGACATTGATAGAGTGGCATCCCTGCTCTTTCCCCTTGTATGTTTCCTCTATCCTATAGAGCCCCTGAATTCGGCTAGAATTTTGTGGTTGTCTAGAATTACATTTCCTTTACGTCAGCTGCCTCTTGCTTTAATCCTAGTGCAGGTCTTCTCATGCATTTGCCAAGGTCCTTGATATTTTAAGAAGGGAACGTTAAGAACAGATTAAAAAAAATAAAATCCTTAGTAACACATGATAAACTCTGGTATTCCTATGAGCCAACTTATTGATAATGCTTTGAGTGAAACGACAATTCCTTCCTGATTCCCACTCACCAACCAATTAAGAACAAAACATCCTGATTTTGTTCCCATATTTCTAAGGTGAATCATATGCTATTTGCCCCCCCTTGAAGTTCCAACTTCTCTTCAAACTTAAAGAGGGGGCAATATGAATTCCACACTTCTCATTCAATATGAAGAAAATAGCAAGTAGAGATCTTCTATTTGGATACCAAATGCTAAATTGAATTATTAGTGCAAACTAGAATAGATTTCAGTGGTACTTACACAAACATTGATTTTTTTTTCATCCAGCAACTCAATGGTCTACTCTAGTTGGAATTTAGGCCCAAGTGTATGAAAAAATATATTGGTCATAAGATACTGGCTTTTCAAAAATCTAGTCTACTTGTCTTCTAGATCTGAAATCTGGCACCTTCTTCTGACTTTGCTGGTGCTGTGCTTCTTTTGGGGGCAGTTACATACATCTAGATTGACTTGTTGTTTCTAAGACTTGCTATCATATTAAACTTTTTGGTATAATAGTACAAATGTTTTTAGTATTAAGCTGCTTACTAGGTGTTCTAGAATAATTCAGAAAATGCTTCCTGTTGGCAATCCATATATATATATATATATATATATATATATATATATATATATATGCGTGTGGTATTTTGCTATCTGTGGTTAACTTTTTTTGTCTAGTAAACTGCAGTCTACTTTTTAGAGACTTGACTGCTAGAAATAGTGCAAATTGAGTCAACTTTAAGGGTTAGGGTTAGGGAATCATGGGAACTGTATTTTATTGTGGCACCAGAGCTCTCTGACAGAGAAGGCTCAATGTCTCAGGAAAAAAACAATTCCCATGATTCCCTAGCACTAACCCTAACCCTTAAAGTGGACTCAATTTGCACTATTTCTGGCAGTCTGCAAAGGCCCTTTGTGGAGGGGGTTTAGGAGATTATCACACCAGTTCCTTTCTTGCTGCAACCATGCAAGCAAAAATAAAATGGCAACATACCTATGTTAGAGCAGCCACATCTTTCATTCATGCAACTGCTGTCCTCATTGGACTCCCTTCCTGTCTTCTCCCTTAAACCTTCCATCCCTCCCTTGTGCCTTACCCAGCATGCCTTTACAATTTTTTAATTTTTATTTTCAACTTTTCCCATGCAATTTCAAAGCTCTGCAGCCCTGATTTAAGCTTTTTAAAATTAAAAAATGAGCTCTGAATTGTGCAAAAAACAGGAATTATATATATATATATATATTTATATAGCAAATGGGAGGAGGGAAAAGGGGAGGAAGAGACAGTGACAGCCACATGATAGCACAAGTGACTGGGAATGACTTGTCACACCCAGAGCATTACACGATTGCCATTTCATTCATGGCTGTTCCCAATAAATGAAAAGGAATGACTGGGGAACAGGGCAGCTGTGGCTGGGAGGCAGCATCATGCAATCAGCATGGCCAAAGTTACTTCCTTCCAAAGAAAATCATGGTTTAAAAGCTGTATGTGGGAATCTCTTTACAGAGGATGGACTCTTTTGGAGATTGGGGGCAGGACCTCAGGTAAGTGATGAAATACACTGTATGCAGTAGGCTCAGATTCAGTCCCTGGCAATTCCAATGAGAATATCTTGTATACCAGGTAACTGGTGGACTCCTGTTTCTTGAGAGCTTCCTTGTGTCATACCTCTGTATAAGTTAACACCATATGTCCATATGTCAGTATTAATGTTCTCTCTGTTACTTGGCAGGTTAAGACCAGGGAGCCAGGATGGATCTTTTTGACCCTCAAATGCTAGGTGTCATGGTTTTTGGAGGATTTATGTTTGTCTCAGCCATTGGGATATTCTTGGTGTCCACTTTTTCTATGAAAGAGACATCTTATGAAGAAGCTTTGGCAAAGCAGCGCAAGGAGCTGGAGAAAGCCAGTCAGCCAAAGGTGGAGAAGAAAAAGAAAGAGAAGCCTGCTGAGAGGAAATTAAAGGCCAAAAAAAGAGAAGAGAAACCTAATGGAAGAATACCTGAGCCAGACCTGGTTCTGGATGTTTCTGACAGTAATAAAGATGCAAGCCCTGAACCAGTTTTGGCCATTGAACCAACAGACTTCCAGTCATCTACTGTGCATCTTTCAGCTCCTTCCCTGGAGAAGGAGAAGCTAGTCCCACCCCTTAAAGACAAGAAGAAGAAGGAAAAGAAGGTGGGGAAGGAAGAGCTGGCTTCTAGCCAGGCAACTTCTTCCCTGCCAGCCCCTGCCTCACAAAACCCTCTTCCTGATATAGCTCCCAAAGAGGTGGCAGCAGTTGCGCCTCCACCAGTTGGCACACTACCAAATGCTCCCTTAACTAGCCCAGCAGCTGTTAAAAAAACAGAGGTTCTTGGAATCCAAGAGGAACGAAAGCATGATGCAGTTTCTAAGAAAAAAGTGAATGCTAAAAAGAAGAGAGAATCAAGTAAGTCAGTTGAAAATGTTGTGTTAAACTTATTATAGAACATTGATTTGATTTATCCTGTTTAGATCATCATCTCTCCTTTCTGCTACCTTTTTCCGGCCATCCAAAGAATAATACCATTTAAAATCATTTCCAGATGCTCACAGTTAAAGTCTTTGACATCCAGAGTAGTGAGAGGTATGGTAGACAGAATAGATAATGATGGTTTCCGAAGGGCCTTCTCTGTACGCTTTTGACAGTATGCAGTAAATTTAAGGGAGACAATTATACAAATTATTATGGAATAGGAATCCACATTTTGGCTGACGTTGACAACTGGCTAGAATTTGTGGTCATTAGAACTCCTCCCCATCTGAATTTCAGCAGTGCTGGAAGCAAAGCGTGACGTCATGGTGCAATTCAGATCCTAAGACCACTGGAGGCAGCCTGTGCTGAATTCAGGCTATTTAGAGTTGTATAGGTCATTGTCAGTGTGAACTCAGTCTGGAAAACAATATATGTATATTGTATAGAGCCTGAAAATAATCTACTTGTCTCTGGGTGCACTTGTTCAAGGAAACTTCATACAAATTCTCCCATATCTCAGTGAGAAATCTAGGATAGATTTCCAGAGATTTCTCCTCTCTAAGGACTTTTCCCATTGATTTGACTGGGACAAGCTGAAGCATGTATTGAATTTTCCCACTGAGATCAAGGCATTTTAAAACTGCTTATCTTTGGCTACATTATGCCAATGAACTACATATCTATGAGAACTGAGGCAGACAGACTATAGAGCAGCATCTACTGGTGGACTTCTCAGTGATTTGTAGTAGATTGGTAGGTATTTCCTACTCTCAGTGAAACAATTATGAAAACAATTGACTCACCCAAATTAGACTGGCAACACTAAGTAGATTTTGTTTGTGATAATATTTATATGTGGGCACTACTTTTGAAACTGAAAAAGGTGATTGTAATATTGAGCATGTGCAACTTTGTTTCTCAGTTCAGTCCTCTATGTTAGGAAAATTGTCATGGATAAAGCAGACTTACATTAAGAAACATTATATGCTATATGTCAGGCTTCCACAACTTGGTGCCTTCTGCAGGTTTTGGACTATACCTGCCATAATGAAAGTTGATATTCAAAACATTTGGATGGCAACAGGTTAGGCAGGTGGCTTTACAAATATACTCTTTCTATAATACATCTCAGTAACTGTATCTTTTCAGGACCCCCATATTGAGCATATATAGCTTGGCTCAGACATGCTGCCTTTCTGTGTGCAAAAACATTTTAGTGGTGAGGTTTTTCAATTTGTTTAACTTAATCTTTACTACTAAAAGTTTGAAAAATAAGTTCTAGGGTTAAACAGTTTGTTTGACTTAGGATGAAGTCTTCTGGGATGCTTTATGTTCAGATTCCAATAATCTATGCAAACTGAATTAATCTTATTTTAGAGATAACATTAATTAACTCCTTCAAAGCAATTCCAGTGAATATTTGGCTCATGCTTATGTTTCTGTCTGAATGCAAGTATGCAAAATGAGCTATAAAATTTCATCTTGCAAGTGGAAAATTGTATTTTTAATTTTCATGTCCATAAAAGATTTAACACAATGTGAAGTGAACTGTACTAGAGCCCAGGAAGTTGAATTGTTGATGGGGTGAGCTCCCGTCACTAGTCCCAGCTTCTGTTAACCTAGCAGTTCGAAAGCGTGCAAATGCAAGTAGATAAATAGGTACCACTTTGGTGGGAAGGTAAAAAGCATTCTGTGCAATCATGCTGGCCCCGTGATCACAGAGTAGTTTCTGGCAACACTGGCTCTTTGGCTTAGTAACGGAGATGAGCACTGCCCCCTACGGTCGGCCATGACTTGACAACCTTTACCTTTAAAGACATTCTATGTTATTTCCCCCATTCACCTCCATTTTTGTGAGAGGCTGTGATTTGCTCAAGGTGACCACATGAGTGTTACAGGAAAGTTTAGACTTGGCCTGATATATAATATGCAAAGGGCAGAGGGAATGGCTATGAACACAAATCTTATGCAATAAGCATGGATCTGAGAGAAAGTTGTAATTTTGACCAAGGTCTGATAAAAGCATTTTGATTTTACAGTAGTGTATCATATCATGTTATATTCATTATTAATCATCCTGGGGACATGTGCATGCATGCACACACAGAGGGGTATTGTATTTATTGTTCTGATCCCCCCCCAGACTTTCCTAAACTCTGTACATTCCAAGGTTTTCCTGTTTAAAATAGTATGTATGCTCTTTATTAATAATTTTGGCCCTCTTTTGGGCAAAAGTACAATTGATATGATTGTAAATGCCCCTGAATCCCACTGCAAAATCCAGGCAGCTGTACAAGGGGATGGAGTTCTATGACACTGGTGAGCAGGTTGCTGAAGGATGATTTATCCAGCCCCTCTCCCAGCAGCAAGCAATAATATGCTGATTAATTGAGACAGGACCCCAGAGGGGTCTCCGCTTCTGTTTGGCACACTTACTGGTGAGAGGAGGCTGGAAGTGTCATCCTTCAACACCTTGCTTGCCAGTACTGCAGAATTCTGTCCCTTGGTGCAACTGGTTGAATTTTAAGATGGATTATGGGAATCAGAGTAGGAGATGGATCTGCTGCAGAATCTTGACCTATCCCCATAAATCCTAACATATATACATTTCAAACATGGCAAAAAAGATTAAGAAAAAATATAGGCAGGAGGCTGTTGACATATTTGGCTGCATCCACATTGCAGAAATAATCCAGTTTTACATAATTTTAACTGCCATGGCTCAATGTTATGGAAGTCTGGGAACTGTAGTTTGTTGTGGCACCAGAACTCTCTGACAGAGAAGGCTAAATGTTTCACAAGACTACAATTCCCAAAATTCCATAACATTGAGCTATGGCAGTTAAAATGGTGTCAAACTGGGTTATTTTTGCTAAGCAGATGCAGCCACAGACTTTATAAGAGATGATAAAGATGGGTTGACAATTTCAAATCTCTGAACCATGCTGCTTTTCAGATTAGTCAGTTAATTCATGTAATATGTAATAATGATACTGGTTTAAAATGAAACAATCATGCTAAATTGCATAGTTGCAAAAACATGATCAATGGAAAAAGATTTTGTTCTTCTTACTCTATAAATCCACACCATGTTCATCCAAGGAAAATGTCCTTAAAGTATCTATTGATAGCAGCTTCCACCATCTGGAATAATTTTTATAATATTCAATCTCCCACTGTGTGCTGGAGTGGAAGTAGCACAACATTGGTGGACCTTGAATGGATTGTCTGTTAGACTAGTTACACAATGTCTGGAGTATAGCACTTTCTGAGAAGTTAACACAAATTAAATAGTGTACTCATTCATGAAATAGCTTTTGTAGAAATCTGGTACCCATTTATTATTTATTCTAACAAGGGAGACTCCCCATTTGGTTCACTGCAACAGATACTGAAATGTTTTATGTTCTGTTTGACTGTGCTGTTGTTTTGTCAAATAATTATCACTGCTTTTATGTAATTGAATATTGTATTATTAAACGCTTTAAGCTAAAAACAGGAAAATTCATTGGAGGCCCTAATTCTTCTGTTTTCGAACTCTTTTCATTCATATCCACCTGATTCTCAGAGGAATACATTACATGTTAGTTTAAGGGGATCAAAAATAAGAAAGATAAAAGAAAAAGAACCTCTGTATTCAGCTATCAATACTGTATTGAGGTTGGTACTGGTAGAGTAGTAAGAGATGAGGAACGTGAGCTGACACCCTGTCCTTATACAGCCTCTTGGTAGGGTTTTCATGACAGTTTTGACAATGTAGGAGGAGACCTATTTTATCAGGATTGTACTCCTTTGTTTTTGCTCCAGGAGAAGAAGCATGCTACTTGCTAGCACATAAAGCAGTGTCTCAGGACAGCCTGAGGAGACAATGCTGTCCCTAATTGCAAGGAATTTTGACGTCCATCAATTAAACAGAATTGTGAGGATGAGGTTTTTTTTTTTTTTTTCATTTATCAATCATATTCTGCACTCATAAATCAGCCACACACACACACTGGTTTTATTTCATTTTGTAATCCTAGAATCTAACCTGCTTGGGACCCGAGACGATCAAGCCCCAGAGTTATTGCAAATTCATCTAATACCTTAATTTCCATCAAGCTATCTAACAGCTGATGGCAAGTGATAGACCTTCAAGTCACCCTGTTGTCAACAGCCCTGTTCAGGTCTTGCAGACTCAGGGACAAAGTTTCCTTTATTGAGTCTATCCACCTGTAGCGTGCTCTCCTTCTATTGCCTTCCAACTTGACATCTTATCAAAACTCTTCAGTTGGACAAAATGGACACTTTCATTCACTTACACAGTACTTGGTGGGAAAACATTTCTTCATAAAAACATTCTTAATCTGTTCATCCCTCTCAACTCGTTCCCCTATGTTTCCCTTTCTTCCTTGCTGCTCCTCCTTTCTCAATTGTTTTAGATATAATCAGTATTCCCTTCGAGGACCATCTCTTGGTCCTCAACATCCCTTCGATCCAAGTACAAACCTCCATCTATGGTTTTCTCTTCCCATTCCAAGATGACTCCTCATTGCTCTTCCAGTCCAAAACTCTTTGCTTCCTCCACTTCCTCCTCTAAGAATTCCATTTCCTCATCCTCAGTCTTATCCTCCAACCCACATTCAGAATAATTTTCATTTTGTAATTCTGCAAGTCTTTAATCATCCATTTAAGCTCCTGCCGTATCTCTTGCCGCATTACTGAAACAGAATCCTCTTCCCAGGGTTACATCTTTGCCTTCTTTAATTAACTGGGACTTGGCATGCAAAAAGTTAAGCTTTCTCTTTTCCTCTGATATAATGTAACAATGACACAGCCCAGGAATTAAGCTCTCATGTTACCCAGTCTGTTTTCAATGAGAAGCTTCTTTCAGCCAAAACAATTCCATTTTCTCAAAACAAACCAGACTCACAGTTTTAATCCATTTTTACTTATAAGGCATTTACAAAAGCCATCAGTATTCCGATTTCAAGAGTTTACTTTATAATTCCACACTGTTATTTCCTTCTACAAAGAATTTTATTTTTTCCTTTTACTCTGCTCACAAATGTATTAAACTTTCAGACTTCAGTCTGCATTCTTAAAACTTCTTAGGAGTAATCCTCAAGATCTCATCCATTAATATGAAAGGCAGAACACTCACCCAGGTATTAATGACAACCACTGGGTCAAAGATTTCTTTTCACCTCATAAATCTCATTATTGCTACAGAGATAGTTAAAGAAAAAAATATGGTTGCCTACTTAATGTTCATAAAGGCATGCATGCGGCAGAATAAGCTGATGGAATTTGTCCCATGGTTTCCCCTCCCTTGTCCCCCACGAGCAGCAGTCCCCACAAACATGGCAAGGTTTGTAGACATTTGTGGGTGATCTCCTTGTTTGGGGGGATAGATCACCACATGGAACTTGCTCCGAGACCAGTGATAGTGTGACTGCTGCTCTCTCTCTCCATCATTCCCCCAATTCTGATCCTATTTAAAAACTTATAGCTAAACAGGGAATGAAGAGGCATAATTTTTGGACTTTTCTGATCCTTTTGTCCACCCTATCCTTTTGTACAACTTAGCCAAATAAATATTTCTGGAGAAAACAAATGTTTTGTGGTGTTATTGCTGCCCTAATACATCAAGGTTGGGGAGCCATGGTGGAGTGAGGTGGAATGAAGATGGATTCCTCACTTCAGAGCCCTAGAGGGGTTGAATGATGTCTGAGTGATTGGCAATAACCATATGATTAGAGATCACAAAGAGATTCGCCTACAAATTGTGTGTGAGAGGGAGTCATCAGAGCTAGCACTCTCAGCTGACACATCTGCTACACACAAGTCCAGCAGAGAAGGCTCTCTTACCCCTTTCCCTGCATAGGGAAGAGGTAAGGGGAGCAAAGCATTCCCAGCTGGATTTAAATGTGCTGACCATGTCCTGATTGGAACTTTTTCAGCACTTACATGTGCTGCCTGAGTGCTCCCAGTTTTGGACATCTGGCTCCCTCCCAACTGAGAGAGCATTGCACATTGCAATTCACTGGTTATCTCAAAGTGGTTACCTAGCAGAAGTAACAGGGAATTTTTATCCCACCACAAGGCATGAGGCATAGAGTAAGGGAGCCCCAGAACCTCTGGTAAGCAGGATTTTGATTGTCTGTGGGTCAAATTGGGCCCATGAACCAGAGTTCCTCCTGCTTCCCTGTCATGAAGCTATCTATGACTAGCTGCTCATTTTGGAACACCCCCCCCCCATGGATTGGCACAGATATCCTTTTTAAAAAATAGATCTTAATATGGAATTTCAAATGTTATATAAAAATCCAAAGTTTTGACATCTGTTTGCTATGTAAATAGGGTTGACATGGCCCATGCACAACAACTCCTTGGTCCCATAATTAGACTGGTAATTTCTCTGCCCTCTTACTAGAGGCAGAGATATGGTGGGTGAATGAATTCTGCAGTGTTCTGAGGCACCCCACTGGCAGAGCTCTCGATCCGCAGGGATAGGCTGGATATAAAAATAAACTATATTATTATAACAGAATTCAGTGCTCTTCTCCACTCTGATCACCTGTTTGCTTATAGCAAGAATATTCACCAAAAGGTAAGTATTACAAGGAGATTTTAAAATCTGTTTGTAAAAAAACCAGACAAACCATGCAGCAGTGCCTAGAACAAGTTATTCAAAGGTTTACTAATTTTGTAACTTTGCCCAACTGAGAAATCTTTGGTAAGAATTTGCTGTGACCTAAACCTGTAAAACAGAAATGAGCAGTGAAAAAATTGAAATTTAAAATTAAAATTCTCAGCTTACTTCTATTCCCCCTTCTCTTTGTAGCTACCACAGATGCTGAAAGCATGCTTTCTCTGCCATACAAGACCTTAATTTCCATAATCAGCAGCATGGTTTTTGGTGAAGGTGAGGCCCAGCAGCTGATTGAAATCCTGACTGAGAAAGCAGGAGGTGCTCAGGACCCATGGCTTATGGTATGGACACCTTTTGATATTCAAAGCTCTGTTGTGAATATTTAATTTCCTCTCTATATAAATATATCACAGTTGAGTACAACTGTGAAAAGACAGTGTAAGAGAGAAGTAAAAATGGCTTATCAAGAAAGAAGTTGCCCTAGCATGAGGTAAGGCGATATATCTGCATTGGGCAGTGTTCTTTTAGAAGAGGCAGAGTAGTGGCCAACCTGCATCTTTGTTGTCTAGTTAAGAGCTCAGGTGAGTGAATATCCCTCCATGTAAATGTGTTATTTAACCCGATAAGGACATCAGTATTTCCTTGGGCTCTTCCTTGCCATCATGTGAGTCTATGGAATAATGTTTGGAACACAAGGGAATAATTTTACATGGACCTTTTTATTACACATATGATGGTTCAATACAGAGCAAGATGTATACACTTCTGAATGCTTCACTAGTAAAAATTGATAACAATATATGGAAGTGAAGATGTATTCCAATTTTGCATTCTTTTCTGTTCAGGATCTACTATGAAAATGGGGAAAGAGTTACAGAGTTTAGTAATGTTTCTTTTCTGATGTCACATATTTTAATGGGGCTTGTATCGGAAAGCATTCCTTTAGGTTGCACCTCATATTCATTAATGGGAGGGGTTTGCTATCCGGATTTTTTATTTCAAGCATCAAAATTATTTGGATGAGCACTGAAACGATGCAACTTCGTATATTGTAATCTCGTGTTGTCTTAAATGTTTTTTCTCCCATTGGCTGCATTGTCCTTCTCTATGGATATATGTGATATCTGGAAAGATAATTTGCAGTGTAAATAGAAACCACATGGTAAAACTTCTCCTGGCAACAAAAGTTCCAAAAATTCTATCCTACTGTTTTTGTTTAGACAGTTATTGTAAAAATGGATTATTACAGATGAATCTTCTCTTTTGTAGAATAACATCAGGAAGTTCACAAGGGCTCTTGATGTTCTGCCAAGAGGACATGAAATATGGTTCTATCTGCTTGATCCAAGTAAACAGGGAAAACTAGGTTGCAGTTTTCTCCATACTTACATGAATCCATTGAATTCACTAGGGCTTACTTCCAAGTAAGCATGCACAACCCTGAGCTGTAGGTCTGATGGTGTATAAACAAAAGTGTTTCAATGTACTGCGCTTGGGACAATATAATGCAGAAAATAGTGCAGCAGAAGTTTTGTTTTGTTTTTTTGGTGGAAAAAATGGCAGCACATGAGATACAGAGATTCTCCCATCCTCCCACATGTGGGCAGAAGTTAGCAGAGAGAGAAGCTCTCATCTAATTTCATATAAAAACTGGAGGCTGCTTTACAATGAGTGAGATCATCTAGCCCAGTATTGTCAACACAGACAATACTGTGTTGTGTGGCAGTCGCTGTCCAGGTTTCAATCAGAATTCTTTCTGCTTCCCACCTGGAGATGAACATAGGACCTCTGCATGCAAAATATGTGCTTTGTATATAGCTCCTCTCCAAAAATCAGTGGGTTTCGCTCTGCTTGTTACCTTTCCCAAGGCCTGAGGTAGTGAATGTGAGACACCAGGGAGAGACATAAAAGGAAAGAATCATGCTGCTTTTAGCTTTCTCTAAAGACTAGCAGAAAATGAGAAATGAGACTGTGTGGGCGTAGGTGACTATGTTCATACTGCCCTGTGATATCAAAAAGCCCTTTGTGACATAATCTGAGAAAAAATCTTGGATTAAGAGATTAATTTCTATTATTTCTTCCAAAATAATGTATTTACTGTGGCAGGAGCCTTTGTGATCTAGTCCACTTCATTAGATGTTGGTATATTAATCATAATTAGCACTCTGCTCTCAACTACCCTGTGTGCTTAAATTTGTAGATTTCCTCAAAGTGTTACATTGTGCTGCTGCTCCTTTCCTATTCACTCTATTTCTTTTGAATAGGTTATATTTTTCAATCAAGTCTCACCAATATAAGTGGTTTTGGGTGCATAATGAAGAGGAGCAAATATATATTTAATCATTCAGTGCATGAATGTGGGGAGCATTGTGTCCCTAGGCCATTCATACTGGCCAAACAGGAATGTCTGTAAGAGAGAATTTAATTGGGCACAAAACAGTGGCCAGTAAACTTGTCCGTGAACACCTTAGTTGTCTTGGATGTGTAGTTACAGATGTCTGAAGTATTTCATTCAGCACCACGGTCTTAATTTTATTTCTGATAATTGATTCTTCTAATAGGCAACTCAGAAAAGTGACCCTGTTGCTGTTCTGAAACGACAGCTAGAAGAAAGAGAGAAGCTTCTTGCTATGGAGCAGGAAAATGCAACTGCTGCAAAAGCTAAACTGAGAGAACTTACAACGGTAAGTCTTTAAAGCTTTTAGGCATCAGAAGTGGAACTTGACATCCCCAGAAAGTATTTGCTTCCACGCCTCCTCATAGGATCCTATAGCAATATGGACACTCTCATTCTGCTCTTAAACATGAGGGAGTGTTTTGTTTGCTCTAATCCCCACTGGTCTAATTTAGGGTTTATATCTAAAATTTCATATATAAAAGTTCATATGTACTGAAAGACAAAGTATGCAGTTTGGGAGTACTCCTGGATTCATCTTTACAGTTGTCATCTCAAGTGGCTGCAATGGCCAGGAGTGCTTGGTATCAACTTCAGTTGATTCGCCAACTGCGTCCCTACCTGGACCGGAAGGACCTTGAAGCTGTAGTACTTGCCCTGGTAATCTCTCGTTTGGATTTCTGTAATGCACTCTTCATGGGGCTACCTCTGTACCAAGTTCGGAAGCTTCAACTTGTTCAAAATGCGGCAGCCAGATTGGTCACCGGAACACCTAGGTCTGACCATATAATTCCTGTGTTAAAAGCTCTACATTGGCTGTCGATTAGCTTCCGGGTGCAGTACAAAGTGTTGGTTATTACCTTTAAAGCCCTACATGACTTGGGCCTGAGTTACTTGAAGTAACGCCTCTCCCCACATAATCTGCCCCGCACTCTCAGAACATCTGGGAAGTATTTATTAGATCACCACAAAACCAGATCGAACTCGTACTTCCCATAGATAGTTCATGGCCACAGCCCCCAGGTTATGCAACAGCTTGCTGGAGGAGATCCATCTTGTCACTACGCTAGATGCCTTTAAGAAGGCACTTAAGACGGAGCTCTTCCGGTGGGCCTATCCATCTGATCTTCTGGATTTCTAGACTCTGATGATGATTACTATTTTGTTTTATTTTATTTATTATATTATATTTTCTTATAATTTATTATTGTTGTTTTGACTTTACTATTTTATTGCTTGTATTTTATACACTGTATTCATTTTTATTCTGTAATCCCGCCTCGATCCGTAGGGAGAGGCAGGAAATATAAATAAATTATTATTATTATTATTATTATTATTATTATTATTATTATTATTATTGTTATTATTATTATATCATGCTTTGAATACAGCTTTCCTGGTCACATGTGAGTTTGGGCCTGTTTGGGTCAAAAATTGGTTGATTTTTTTCTTCTCCTTTTGAAAAGCTCTAGCCTGATACCATGTTTTAAAAGGCTTGTGATAAATATTACACTTCAAAGTGTTGAAAATTAAATGAGAATTTTGCCATGTAGGAATATCATTGTCTTTTCTGCCATAGTGTTATAATCCCAAACTGCTTGGGTCAATCAGATTTCTATGTTTTTAATTGTGTTGTTCTTTGAATGGTGTGAGCCAGTTTGGGTCCCAATTCTGAGAAAAGAGTGGGATACAAATATCATCATCATCATCATCATCATATGACAAATTGCTTGGGCCAATCAGAATGTTGTTTGCTCTGTGTCCTCCCAAATGCGGGAAGGCACAGGGAAGTCAAGGCTGGCCAGCTGGTTATGCTTGCAACTCCAAGTGCCAGACCTACTTAGACTTGAAGGTGAGGATAAGAATGAAGACTAACCCTGCAACTTCTGTCCCTCTGTTCCCATAAAAGAAGTGTCTAAGGAGTATGTGTGTGTGTTTATGCATGCATTTATACTACATGTCAAGCTAGTAAAATATGAAGTATAGTTCAGAATGAGATACCAGTTAGTAGGTGATAATCTTCAGCTATTCATGATTTAATAACATTGCTTTACATGCATGTTTCATATCACCCGCAACAATAATGAGGGTAGTGTATCAAGATGGGCAGTGGGTCCCCACTCCTTTTTGTGCCTCTTCCCGCCCCCCAATTTCAAAAAAGGAGAGCTGTCCTTCCTAGAAGTTTCCAATAGCAACAGTTCACCTTTAAAACACTTTGAATGACCCTCCCCTCCACTGCCCTTCGGTGGGGGGAGTGGTTTTACAAAGCCAGAAGTAGACATCCAGACACTGCCAGTTTCATTTTGAGGAGCAATGTAGCCCATGATAAGTCCAAGACATGGATTGGTCCCTGGACTCTGTCACACTTGTATTATGTTTCATAACCTGACTCTACACACTAAATCTTTTTAATTATGAATGCCTTCTCTTAAAGGATCTTGCAGCTGAGAAGGCAAAGACAGTCACGCTTGAGAATAAATGTAAGGAGCAACTGCTAACACATGAGCAAGAAATGTCTGCTGTCCAAGCTCGCATGCAGGCCAGTTATCAAGATCATGCAGCTGAGACCCAAAACTTGCAAGGAAAGGTAGGGGAAGTGACTTAGCTTTATTTTGTACTGACTTATCTTTGCATTGTCAGGATATACATCACTTGATTCAAGTTGAGCTTTATTTGCTAAAAACATTGGGAATGACAAGACTAGGAAGAGCACATGATACTTTTGGTGACTGGGTACTTTGTTATATATTATTGCAATAGATAATAGTTTGGTTTATTTAGAAAATAGATTTTAAAAGTTTAAATATTAAAAACATACAGATAACACACAAAAGATGTAACAAACTTAAAACATATCCATGAAGAAAATAAATATCTTATGCTATGGTGAGTACCTAGAGGTTTGGGATAGCCCCTACAAATTCTGGTGGAGGTCCCTTAAAGCAGTGGTCCCCAACCTTTTTATTGCCGTGGACTGGTCAACAACTCCGGCAGACGCAGGAGTCCCATCCCTGCGCTTATTATCGGGACTTGCAGGACCCGCCGCCGCTGCTGCACAGAAGACGCAGTAGCAGGGCAGCCCGGTACCATTTGTTCTGCGGACCGGTACCGGGCCACGGACCGGGGGTTGGGGACCACTGCCTTAAAGAACCAGCACAAACTTTTTTTCCTCGCTGAATAGTCAGAGGCATTGGGAGCACATCACTATCCAGCTTAACATCTTATATTTATCCCTACTGAAATCTCTGCTAAAATTTCATGCCACTGCTCAATTCTCCAATCTGTTAAGTTTTCAAAGAAGTAGCCGTGTTAGTCTCTTGCAGCATAAAAAGGATGAAGAGGGGGGCAAAAAAAAGAAAAAGGAAGAAGAAGAAAAGCTAAGAACACTCAAACGCATCATCATTGAGCTACAGCTAATTCTGGGAAATAACACAGCCCTCTCACAAGCTCTGGGAGACAGTTCTTTATTGTCCTACAGACAGCCTCCAAATTTTAAACAACTCACTTACAACAGGATACACAATGTAGACGGTAATACAAGATACTGCGACAAACCCAGATGCCAAATCTGTCCCCACATCTATGCTGGGAGCAATATTACAGGGGCCAATAACATCACTCACAACACCAGAGGTGCATGTACTTGCTCTTTCTCCAGTGCGAGATAAACCATCCTATGCCAGCAATGCCACTTTGCACTCTACAGTGGACAAACAGTCTCTATGCAAGAGGATAAATTGACACTAATCTGGTATTAGAAATGGCAATAGTAAAAAAAAAAAAAACAGTTTCAGAACATTTCAACAACCATCCTGGACACACACAGTAGTGATTTGCAATTTGTGGTCCTTGAACAAAGAAATTACAAAGGAAGACTAAAAAGAGAAACTGCTAAATTGAATTATACTCATAAGTTCCAATCCGTTAGCAGAAGAAGTATGAACAAGGTCAATGGCTATATGATACACTACATATATTAATGCAAGAGTCCTCGCAACTGCACACATAATAAAAGAAATAGTCTCTGAGAGATATGTACTGTAGAGATATGAAAGACCTGTATCACCCTTTGAAAATGTAGACCAAGGGTCATGATTTTCATCTTTCTGGCTCCTGTTGCATTCCATCCCATTTCCAATCCAACAACTGTGTAAATATGCTTTATTCAGGGGAGAGAACTAATTATTACGTATACGAAGCGAAAGCAAAACAGGAGGCAAGCTCCACATGCTGATAGATGGTCACTTGTTTTATTTCTTATTATTTAAAAAAGCCTAACACTTTTCAGCTTCTGTCAAAATTGGTCTTCAGGGACTATGCTAAAAATACAAATATAATTCCATTAAATATATTATCAAAGACAACACAAAGTTAGTTATATTCTTTAAAAAATTGTATAAATTATATTTGTTCTACTTATTAAAGTGCATATACATATCTTTAAACAGAAATTTCTGGAGTTGTACAAGACCATATCCAAATAACTGGAGCATCAGGTGAAGAAGAAAAATTATTCTTCATTATTTCTACACAAACTCAGATAGTCGGAAGAGAAAAAGAACCAATTATTTCTCTGAAATTGGTCACAAGGATATCTGATGCAATTACCCTGAATGTTTCATCAGTTTGCTTATCATGTCTTTCACTTTTTTTCATGTCTTTATATTAGAGACTGTAAATTCAAATCTTCATTTAAACCTGCTGGCAATAGTGATTTTAGTCTTAAAATCAATTCCCCCTTTTCTTAAGAGCATTATGATTGTTAATTCTCTCTAGAATACAAAAATACACGTTTGATAAAGAATGCCCAGTTCTTTACATTTTAAAATACATTTTAAAATGAATGTCCATTTATTTCTAACCTTTGCTTCCTGTTCTTTTCATCAGTCAATCAATATTTTTTTCAGTCCATAGGAGGATTTCTCCCATATTTGTTCAGTTTGATAAGGAAGTTCAAGTAAACAGTGTCTGTCAGATCACTCTGTCCACATGTTTATTTAAACTTTCAGAGCACTTTAAAAGAGATAGAAATATCTTTGCAAAGCTTATCCTTCTATATATTTGAGTTTTATATTCTATAATATTCACACAAATTTACTTGGAACAGACATTAAGCCTAAAATTAATAGAATTACTGTATTTTTTTATGATCAGTTTCAGTTTTAGTTACTTGAGTATTTTCATAGCAATATCATCTGGATCTAGTGATTTGTTTTTATATCATTTATTAATAAAGTCTAATACTGCCTTTCTTCTCACCACTATTGGCCTTAGCTCCTCATTCTCCCATCCGGTAACATTACTTCTAGCACCAGTATGATATTGATACTTTTGGATGCCTTCCTGTTATTATTCTTCATTTCAGTTCATTCTATACATTTTGTTCAAAGCTATGATAATATGACCTCAGGACTAAAATATTTTTGAGGTGTGTGATATTATTACTCACTGCAGTTTTGTGAAGGAATCTGCCCCTTTGGAAACTCCTAGTTTGATACTATTCCCCTTTTAATGTACAAAGTGACAAGCCATCCTGAATAAATATTTCCCTGTTCTTTCTGTAGCATTTGTATTAAAAGATAACCATATCAAACTGTGTTTTTTGTTTTTGTTTGTTTGTTTGTTTTTTTGCATTTCATCAGTTTCCATTCTGCCCACTGCTTCTATGTTGTTCTTTAAAACCAAGTTCAGCTTTCCCACCTTGGCTCAGAGGCTCCTAGCAGTAATATAAAAACATATGTGCGGTGTCATTCTCCAGATGGCTCTGGCAAGAGCATTTTCCTTTATGGGCCTTCAACCCTTTGGAGTGGTTTTCACATTTTGTTCCAGTTTTTTGGCTTGTTTGTACCTTGTCAACCATGTGGATGATTACTCTAATCTCCTAGGGACGAATTAATCTAGAAACCATTGGTTTTCTTTCAAGTTTCCATTTAAATGTCGCCTTTCTGATGTATGTTTTTCTTTGTACCTAGAGAATCCTTAATGTTGATTCCACTGCCTTATTTATGGGAGGCTGTGTTTCATTTTCTCACTGACAGCACACTGATTTTGCTTGGATGGCTTATACTGGGAGAAGCAGGCCCCACATTAAATTACTGGCACCTCTAATTTGAATTATGTTAGGAAGCAGGGCTAGAGATGGTTCTGACATCAAGGAAGAGCCCTGCTGAGTAGACAGTAGTGGGCTAGACAGACTGTTTGGCTATAATGCTGTTTCTTATATATGTGTTCTCTGGATAATCCCTGATATAGTCTCCTAAAGAATCAGTTCTGACAACTGGGGCAAATGAATATGGTTTTGTTAATAAGCTGGGGATGTTTAACTTGACTTGGCCTAATACATTTGGCTAAATGTATTAGTGCAGCTTACAAACTTGACTTGGCCTAATACATTTGGCTAAATCTGTTCAGTTTACATTCTCACCATCTTGGTGGGCTGTGGATGATAGAGTCAAAATAGACGTCTCTTACACCTGGTAAAAATCATATGTTTTCTACATAAAGTTCTGAGCTCTTATGGCAGGATAAAATAACAGCTACAAATTATTCTGATGTTATTCTTATTGGTTGATTTTTAGATTCGGACGCTACAAGAACAGCTGGAGAATGGGCCTAACGCCCAGCTTGCTCGCTTGCAGCAAGAAAATTCCATTCTCAGAGATGCTTTAAACCAAGCTACGAGCCAGACTGAGAGCAAGTAAGATAGAAAATATTTTAGTTAATGTAGATTCATGAGATTCTCTCATGGATAAGAAAGAAATGGTTAATTCTGTACCTGCTGCAGACCCCTATAGTAAAGTTGAAACTGATTGAGCAAACTGCTGGCTTGATAAAGAGTACAAATAAGAAGAGAAAAACTTTCACTTGGAATATGTTTCCAGTCCTGGGTGCCACAGTTTGGGAAGGAGGCTGACAAGCTGGAATGTGTCAGAAGAGTGGTAAAAATGGTGGAAAAAAAGTCTAGAAACTAGTTCTATGAGGAATGGCAGAGAGAGCTGGGTATATTTAGCCTGGAGAAAACAAGACTTGAGAGGTACTGAGATTGCTGAAATATCTGAAGGGCTGTCATGTGGGAAATGGAGTAGCTTGTTTTCTTCTGTTCTGTAGGATAAGGTCTGAATAAATTCAATTATATTCAAATTGTAAGAAAGTAGATTCTTAATAAACATTGGGAAGGATGTGCTGGCAGTAGAAGCTGTCGGACAGTTAAACAGACAACCCTGGAAAGTGGCAGACCTTTCTTTGTAGGAACTTTTTTAAACAACAGTTGGATGTCACCCTCTCTGGGATACTTAGGTTGTGGGTTCCTGCACTGGCATGGGGTTGGACTATGTGGCCCTTGGGAATTCCTACCTATGTTATAATTCTATGACATATGTGCTTGCTGGTTGGAATCTGGAAGGATACCATCTTGTAAAGCAGGCACCTTTATGGTGTTACTATGCAACTCCTCTCCTGTACCTAAACTTGAAATGCAGTCTTGGGCCTGTATCTAGTTATATTAACATTTTCAGAGTTAATGCATATGTACCGTAGTAACAGATACAGCTTTTATTATACAGGCATTTGTGCAAAATTGATTATGCAACTGATTGTAGATGCACAACATCTGATACTACAACCTCAACATCCATTTGCCCAAAGATGTAATTCAGTGCAACTTTGCTAGAGAGGACTTTAATTCCTGTATTTTTATGCCTTATTGGCTGCTTACAGGTCTTAGAGGTCAGCAGTGTCTGGGACAAAGAAAATTGGGCTAAAAGTATGTAGCTTTTATGTATGTGTGTGTGTGTGCGCGCACACACATGCTTGTACCCAGTGTTCTTAATGCTATTTCCCATGGCTTTTTAAGGCATTTTGCTATTATACAGGTTGTTAAGTAAAACACTTTGACTTCTCTTGGAGTTGCTTATGGCAGGGACTAGATGGATTATGCAGGCTATAGGTCGTTTTACTGTGAAGTACTTGCATTGATTTGTATGATAGTGTTCAATAATTAGTGCATGTATGTGTGTTAAAGCCCTTCTGCTTTGCATTCTACTTTAAGAGCATTCAAAATGGTAGCCATGAGATACCATCCAGGATCCAAATTCATAATTCTTTCTCATTCCAATAAGTGTGGACACCTTCACATGGCAGTTTAATATTTCCTTTTCTGTAATATCACATTTGCATTCTGTCTTTTCTTAAAGGAGGTCAGCATGGTATGACTTGGTTGCCTGTTTTATTCATGCATCAGTCCTCACTTTGTGGAAGACTAGTTTAAGGGATAGTGGTTTGCCCAAAGTTTCCAGGCTAAGGTTGCAATCCTGTACACGAGTACCTGGGAGTTAGTCCCACTGAGCTCAGTGCAGCTTACCTCTGAGTGCAGGTTTGTATTGCAAATTGAGATTTGGGCCTGGCTTTCCAACTTCCAAGTCCAGCATTGTTCATCACACCCAGCTGCAGTATAAGAAAATGGAAAACCTCTATGCCTGCTGTAATGTGGCCTCTTTGTTCAGATACGAGGGTAATGTAGTAGCAGCAAAGGAAATCCATATATTGTTGTTGTTTTTCTTAACAGGTCTTCCATTCTTTATATAGATTGCAGAATATTCCCTTTCCAAATGTAATCCTTTAGGGAAAAAATGGAAATAAATCAGAGAGAAGAGAAGATTTATTTTCAATAGCGTTTTAAAAGAAAAATGTTTCAGTGTAAACATTAATAAAAAAATATGTAACAGTGCTACCTTTATTGGGCCAATCAAAATGTGCAATATACATGTTCCAAGTTTTCAAAGCTCCACTGGCTTCTTTATCAGGCAAAAGGTGTTAAAAATCATACAGGACAAAGAAAAAATGGTGACAATGTTAGTCATAGGTCTGGATTTTGTCAAGATGTTGTGGTTGTTGCGATAGTCAGATGGTATTGGAAGGGTATTCATGCAGGCAGGCCCCTCCTTTTTATGACCATATGGGTAAACTCCACTAGCAAGGCAAAAACCTACTGCTTTTGAGATCCAGTTTGTCTTGAATCCTTTGCGAAGCTACAAGCTCCATTGTTAGGCAGAGAGCCTAAGGACAAAGGAAAGCCATCCTTTGTTATGCTGAGATGTTCCTCTTGAGATCCAAGTTGCCTCCACCCTTTCTGAAGCTACATGCTCCTTTGTTAGGCAGGGAGCACTGAGAGAGCTCTCTGCCTAATAAAGGAGCTTGTAGCTTCACAAAGGACAGAGGCAACGTGAATCTCAAGAGGAACGTCTCTTTTTCTCTTATGAATGGAACTTAATTTTTTTTTTTAATTTCCTGGACTTTCACATGGCCAGAAGGAGAAGAGGCCTGCCTGCCTGCCTGAATGTCCCGCCAATATCACCTGAACTGAGAACAGCCACATCTTGACAGAATGCATACTTGTGACTAACATCATCATAATTTTTTCTCCTGTATGATTTTGAACATCTTTGCTTGACGAAGAAGCCAGTGGAGCTTTGAAAGCATGCAACACTTATTTTGGTTGACTCAATAAAGGTATCATTGTTTTGTGGATATTGGATGTTATTGTACTTTGCTACATAGCCAGCATGACTCCTCCTGGATATGTTATAAGAAAGGGTGTAATTATTCCCTTGTTGCCACTCACTGTCACTCATAATACATTATAGCTAGCATTCCTACTTCTGATGCATTACTTATAAGTTTTGGGTGGCCTATCAATGAAACAGTTGAAGGTTCTCTTAGAACATAAAATAATAAGGGGCAAGGAAACAAGATGCCCAAATATTCAACTTAATCAGCTGTTGCACAGAGATACATCTTTTGTCTCTGTTTAATCAGAAAGGTATTGAATCAAGCTTGATGCAGCTTTATTTCTTGTGCTTTTATTATTCAGGCAAAATACTGAACTGGCTAAACTTCGTCAGGAATGTAACAGACTAGGCAAAGAGCTGACTGAAAAGTTAGAGATTTTGCAACAAGTAGAAGAACAGAACAAGGTCCTAGAAAGGAAAGCTGTTTCCTTTGAAGAGCAAATCTGTCAGCTCCAGGTAAGTAGTGTACTGTTTTTATATGGTTTAACAAAAAAAGCTGTATTTATTACAATAATTCACTTGAGGAAATTGCAAAATTAAAATGAGTAGGTCTGGAATGGGAACCATGTGGCCCTCCAGATGTTGTTGGAGTAAATTCTCATGAGCTCTAGTCAGCAGTGAGAAAGATGTTGAATGCTGGAACTTAAGAGTCCAATAACAGCTGGAAGGCCATTTTAGTCCCACACTTACTTTTAGTCCAGTTTCTTGGATCTGCAATCTTGAACTTGATCCTAACCACTAGGGAGAAGTGGGTCACTGGAATCAAAGTAATTGGCACTTTAGGATGCAGTGACCATATCATGCTAGAATTCACAACTGTGGCCCAGGACAAAGAAGCCTATGGTCAAACATGGAGCTTGGAAAGCTGATCTTAAGGAAGCTGATTTTAACAACTCAGGGTTGGTAAAATCTGGGCAGAATTCCATGGCTAGAGATGCTGAAGGAAAAAGACATCCAGCAAAGGTGGGACTTCTTGAAGAAGAAGTTGTAAAAAGCACAATCACAAACAACTCCACGGAAGAAGAAAAAGGGGGAACATCTGAAAAAGCCAGTGTAGCTCTCAAGGAGGAAATTCAAACAAAAATCCATCAGTGATACCTTTATTGGTCAACCAAAATGCACAGTATACTTGTTGCAAGCTTTTGAAGCTCCATGGGCTTCTTCATCAGGCAAGATGTTACAAACCAAGGAGGAAATGAAAATAAAAAAGAGTATGTATAAAGAATGGAAGGAAGAATGAACCACCAAGGTACAGTACAGATGTGTAGCCTAAGCTTGTAGAAATGTTATAAGGAAAGCTGAAGCTCAGAATGAGCTGAGACTGGTAAGACATATGCGGAGCAACAAGAAGGAGTTTTTCAGATATATTCAAAGCAAGAGAATGACCAAGGAAACAGTGGGGACTGCTGCTCAGTATGGATGGTAGAGTGCTAACAGATCACAGTGAAAAAGTAAGACTGCTCAATAATTGTTTTGCTTCAGTCTTCTCCCAAAAAGAGAACTGCATGCTTCCAAGCATCAGTAGAGACCTTGGCAAGGGATCCAGATTGCAAATCAAAATTGAAATGGCAATAAGTCAGGAATCACCCAGCTAACCTAAATAAGTTCATATCTGCCAGGCCAGATGAACTGAAGGAACTTGCTGATACCTCTGAACCACTTGTCATAATTTTGAGGAATCTTGGAGAACTGATGAGGGTGCCAGAGGACTGAAGAAGGGCAAACATTGTCTCTCCCTTCACAAAGGGCAAAAGGAATGATCCAGGAAACTACATGCCTGATCTCTATACCAGAAAAAATATTATAACAGATTTTTCATGAGTCTGCAAGTATCAGTGTAGTGCGGTGCAGTGCAGTGATAAGTAGGAGGCAGCATCTTATATCTTGTTTTGATCAAGTTAGCAGTTTAGTACATGGTGGGAACACTGCAGATGCTGTTTATCTGGATTTCAGCAAAGTCCCCTGTGATATTTTTATTAACAAATTGATTAAATGTGAAATAGATGGAAACACTGTCAGATGGATCCATAATTGGTTGGAAAAACAGTTCAACAGATAGGGGGTTGGAAGAGAAGTCCCCTAGCATCATCTTCTGAGCTCACATCAGTAGAAGGGAACAGAACCACTGTAAAGCAGTCCCTCTGATTCCTACTGAAGCAGCTCAGAAGGATATTTTTTATAATACTGTATTTATTTGTATCTTGCCTTTCCCCCTAGTTTGGGACTCAAGACAGCTTACAATAATTTAAACATAGTTAAAATTCACAGCATACAAAAGTTTAAAAGCAATTAAATTATTGTAAACTAAGCTAGTTAAAAAGAAAAATAATGTTAAAAAACTAAAAATAAATAATAAAAGTTCAGCACATTATACAAGGCCTGTTTCTTCTAAAAAGTCAATTCTCAAAGGCCTGCTAGAATTAAAAGGCATTTACCTGCTTGTGGAAAAATTGTAAGGAAAGTGCTAGCATAGCCCCTCTGGGAAGGAAAATTCAGAACTTAGAAGCAGCCATGGAGAAGGCCTTCTTCCCTGTTCCCAGTAAATGTACATTTCAGGGCAGAGGGGCAGAGAACAGGGCCTCCCCAGAAGTTCTCTAAACATGACCACGTTTGCATTTGAGAGTATGGCTCTTCAAATAACCTGGACTTAAGTTGTAAAAGGCTTTGCAGTCATCACCAGGATACAGTGGTATTGGTCCCAGCTAAGGTTGTTCACTAAGGAAACCAAAGCTGCCTCTATCCCATAGCCAGGTCTGAAACTAAATTGAAATGGGTCCACATAATCAATCTCATCCACATGGTGGCTGAGATGCCACCGTGTGTGATCACATGTCTTGCCTAAAAATGAAATATTAGCAACTGGTTGAGAGTCCTATACAATGGAATTCAGAGAAGGGCTATTTATTGCCTATTCTAGGCACATTGGTATCTTGGTGTAACATTTTGATGTAACATTGGTCCACCACCACCCTTCCATTATTGTGAGATAGGAAGTGCAAGGATCTAACATACATGTGATATGGGGAGGGGAGGTGGAGGGGAGGGATAGAGAGAGAAAATATATTTAAACTGCAGTATTTGTATTATTGTTCTATCTTGTGTGTTGAAAAATACATAATTATGTATTTGAAAAATCTTTTAAATTTTTTTAACAAGGAGCAGACAGCAGCAAACAGCTGGATGACAAACTTGCCTCCTCTTCACTTAGAAATATTTTCCTAACCATTTCTAGTTAGATTTGTAAGGAAACCACCTGCTTACAAAGGAGAGGATACTGGCTGTCTCCTACAGAAACAGTTACATCATACTACAAGATGTTATATCTAATGGAGTCTCACACAGCTTCTTGCTGTGCTGTTCGTTTTTCCACTAGGAATCGCATCCAAAGAGTTCTACTAAAAATTGCCCTATGTTGGGTGTGTGTGTGTGTAAGGATGTTAGAAAACTACAACTGTCACCTCATAATTGCCATTTGCCATTGTCTACTTGGGTAAAAGGCACAACTAGAAATGTCACGATTCCAGAAGGTGGAAGGATTGAAAACTGCAGCATTAGTTAATTTAATTTAATTACTTTCTGTCCTGTGTTTCTCTCAATACTAGACCCAAGGCAGCATATAAAACATTAAAAGCAGTACAATTAAAATGCTCTTAATATACCAATTAAATACAAGTAATAATTTCCATAATAAAAAGTTGTCAAAAAGGGAGAGCTGCAGTATCCACTGGTTTGTTTGTTTTTTGTGGGGAAAATTACCGTATTTTTCGGCATATAAGACGCACTTTTTCTTCCCCAAAACGAGGGTGGGGAAGTTGCTGCGCCTAATGAAGCGAATATAAAAGCTGAGGGCAAACTGCCGAGGCCTAGGCTAAAAGTAGGCCTCATTTCAACCTCAGCCTTGGTGCTCCAGTGGGCTCCTCCCATCCCAGGAAGAGCCCATTGGAGCAGCCAGGACGGGGGTGGAAAGAGTGCTCTTTTCCTGGCTAGTTGAATGTGCTCCTCCTCTTTCCACCCCCATCCTGGGTGCTTCAATGGACTCTTCCTGGGGTCAGAGGACATCCTCCCATCCCAGGAAGAGTCCATTGGAGCACCCAGGACGGGGGTGGAAAGAGTCCCCCCCTTGAAGAAATCTGCCAGGAAAACCCTCATGGTAGGATCCAAATGAGCCAGAAATTACTCCAAGGCACTGGATTAGTACCTTGGCCAAGTTACACTGTCTCAGCCTCAGAGGGTGGAAATGGCAAACTCCCTCCTCTGAAGAAATCTGCCAGGAAAACCCTCATGGTAGGATCAAAATGAGCCAGAAATTACTCCAAGGCACTGGATTAGTACCCTGGCCAAGTTACACTGTCTCAGCCTCAGAGGGTGGAAATGGCAAACTCCCTCCTCTGAAGAAATCTGCCAGGAAAACCCTCATGGTAGGATCAAAATGAGCCAGAAATTACTCCAAGGCACTGGATTAGTACCCTGGCCAAGTTACACTGTCTCAGCCTCAGAGGGTGGAAATGGCAAACTCCCTCCTCTGAGGAAATCTGCCAGGAAAACCCTCATGGTAGGATCAAAATGAGCCAGAAATTACTCCAAGGTACTGGATTATTACCCTGGCCAAGTTACACTGTCTCAGCCTCAGAGGGTGGAAATGGCAAACTCCCTCCTCTGAAGAAATCTGCCAGGAAAACGCTCATGGTAGGATCAAAATGAGCCAGAAATTACTCCATGGCACTGGATTAGTACCCTGGCCAAGTTACACTGTCTCAGCCTCAGAGGGTGGAAATGGCAAACTCCCTCCTCTGAAGAAATCTGCCAGGAAAACCTCATGGTAGGATCCAAATGATCCAGAAATTACTCCAAGGCACTGGATTAGTACCCTGGCCAAGTTACACTGTCTCAGCCTCAGAGGGTAGAAATTGCAAACTCCCTCCTCTGAAGAAATCTGCCAGGAAAACCCTCATGGTAGGATCCAAATGAGCCAGAAATTACTCCAAGGCACTGGATTAGTACCCTGGCCAAGTTACACTGTCTCAGCCTCAGAGGGTGGAAATGGCAAACTCCCTCCTCTGAAGAAATCTGCCAGGAAAACCCTCATGGTAGGATCAAAATGAGCCAGAAATTACTCCAAGGCACTGGATTAGTACCCTGGCCAAGTTGCACTGTCTCAGCCTCAGAGGGTGGAAATTGCAAACTCCCTCCTCTGAAGAAATCTGCCAAGAAAACCCTCATGGTAGTGTCAAAATGAGCCAGAAATTACTCCAAGGCACTGGATTACTCTGGCCAAATCACACTCTCTCAGCCTCAGAGGATGGAAATGGCAAAAAAAAAACCCTTGAAGAAATCTGCCAAGAAAACCCTCATGGTAGGGTCAAAATAAGCCATAAATTACTCCATAAGACAATGGCCTAAAAACTCCAAAGGTACCAGTCCATCTGATCTTGGAAGCTAAGCAGGGTCAGCCCTGGATAGTCCTTGGATGAGAGACCGCCAAAGAATCCCAGGTGCTGCAGGCTGTATTTCAGAGGAAGGAACTGGCAAAACCACTTCTCGAGTCTTCCTTGCCTAAGAAATCCCTAAGAAATTCATGGAGTCACCATAAGGCGACAGGAGACTTGCAAGAAAGTTGGGCAGGGAATTTGTGCAATACCTGGCCCTGCTGCTGGCTTAAACTTACATTTACAACTTAAAATTGTTCTTAAACTGCTGTTAACTTTATACAGTTGATATAAAATATTTTACTACAGTATTTGGTTAAGAATCTTTTTTTTCTAGATTTTCCTCCTTTAAAATTGGGTGCGTCTTATATGCCGGAGCGTCTTATATGCCGAAAAATACGGTACATGGAATCCTGTCATCTGGTAAAGTCACTATATAATACAAGTCATATCTTGTATTAGCCATCTTGAGTCCCTGTAGTGGGAGGAAGGTGGGATATAAATAAATAAATACTACTACTACTACTACTACAAGATCTTCATAGAGGGCCAGTGCTATCATTGTCAACTAGGCAATTGCCTACGGTGCAGACATCAGAGGGGCACAATGTTATACAGATTAGGTTTTTTTTAAACCATTGTAAAAATGCAACTGACAATTTATATATTTTAAGATAAATACAACAGTACTATGAAATATAATTAATGATAATATCTTATGGGAAAAATCATTTATCATTTTCATTGAACAAAGGATAATGATTGTATTTTGATGTAATCAAAATACCATATAATGGCGATATCTGAGCCTGAGGATATCATAAGAGAATCTTTCTTGGGAATCTTCCACTAAAAGAGCTGATGGGTGCTTTTATGATATAAACTCTTCTTGGACAGTTTAGTAAATGGGATTACCAATTAAAAATCTGCATGGTCAAAGCTATGATAACGGGAATAACATGAAAGGCAAAGAAAATGGTATATAAAAGAGAGTCCTGGGCATAAACCCACATGCTTTTTTTGTGCCCTGCAATGCACATTCTTTAAACTTGGTAGTCAGTGATGCTAAGTGTTGTCTGAAGTCAATTAGTTTCTTCAGTTTGGTTCAACAGATCTATAATTATTTCTCTGCATCAAGTTAGCGTTGGCAAATTCTAATGGCCAAAGACTTAGACATAACTGTTAGGCCACTGAGTGAAGTAAGATGGAGGAGTCAGGTTGATGCTTTGAAACCACTGAGATATTATCTTGGTAGTATGATAATTTAATAGAGATATTTGAAGACACAAGCCTAAAAGGTTTATATGGAAATACGTCCCAGATTGAAGCTATGGCCCTTGCTAATGCAATTTGTAAGTTCAAATTTGTGGTATACGTTGTTACAAGTTACAACAATGTTTTTTAAGTCAATCCTACAAGCAAGCTACTACAAAATAAGAAAGTTGATTTAAATTCAACTGTGAGTCAGTTGAAAGTGTCCAAAAATTACCTTGTGGACTGCAGTGTGATAAGGATTTTCAGAAAGTTTTGCTAAATGCTACTAAGATTGCAAAGAAGCTAGAAATATTACCAAACTCTGAGACATAATAAGTTAGAAAAACGAGAAAGAAGTGGCAGTTTTGAGTATGAAGCTATAGAAACGGCACTGCAAGAGCCAAAGCAGTAATTCAAAGTAGGTTTCTATTATGGTCTTACAGTATGTTGAAGAGAGATCCCAACAGCTATAACAATATACAGTGGTACCTCTACTTACGAAATTAATTCGTTCCGACAGCCATTTCGTAAGTAGAAAATTTCGTAAGTAGAAGCAAATTTAACATTGAAATGGCCTAATCCGTTCCAGGCCCCCAGATTCAAGCTACAACTCAATACAAATGTACAATCCTGGAGATCAAAAGCCAAAAATATCACAAGCCAAAAATACAGTCCTGAATATCAGAAGCCACAAATATCACAAACCAAAAATACAGTCCTGGAGATCAGAAGCCACAAATATCAGAAGCCAAAAATACAGTCCTGGAGTTCAAAAGCCACAAGTCCTACCTTAGAAGCCACCACTTTAGCTAGCCACACTTCCTCTCCTCTTTCACAAGCCCAAACAGTGCTGCCTAGCTGAATTTCGCTAGGCAAACACTTCCTCTTTCGCTAGCCAATACAGTGCTGCTTTGCTAGATTTCGCTAACCAATGGCATGCCACAAAATTCGGAGAGCAGCTCGTTTGCACCAATTTCGTAAGTTGGAACGCTTTCTTAAGTCGAAGCAAATTTTTTCAGGAGGCACATTTCGTAAGTCGAATTTTTCGGTAGAAGAAGCATTCATAAGTAGAGGTACCACTGTAATCTCCTATTTTGTTTCCTGTATGACATACATGGTATCAGCAAAAATCTACCGAACATGTACTTAAGTCTTGCAAAAATCTGAAAAAATCATTGATGTTCAGTGGGAACAAAGATATTAAATGGTGAAGATCTGTGCTGTGAATTTATAGCAACAGCTTGAAAACTTCCAATATCAATGCTGCCACAAGGAGTACTTCTCTTTATACTACAACAGAAACTCCTGGATAATGTACCTAATGTTTCTGTTGCTCTAAGGATCCTTCTTACAATTCTAGTGTCAGTAGCAAGCAGTGGTAGACACAGTCTCTCAAAGATCAAACTTATGAAAACTTTTACAGTGCTGTAAAAGAGACTAGTTGGCTTGACAAAATGAGATTTTGATGTGCCTGAAATTGAAACTTTTAGGAGGCTTTAACTTTAATGTCACAATTCATAAGATTATTCAAAATGATTTGTGTGTGAAAGCATTTTCTTTTGTACTGGAGAAAGGTAGTCAAAGGATGTTATATTAGTTTTTCTTATCTTAATATAAATTTAGCAGTTTCAGGTATTGTGCTTTTCATTTTTATTACAAGACATCTGTTTTTTTAAAAATGGAAGTTAACAGAAACATTTGAGGGGAGGTGCAAGTAGTTAGACTTTCCTAGGGTACAAAATAAGTGCACCAGCATCATCTTTACATCACTTATGGTCCTTTGGGCCAATGTGGGTCCCACTGAAATTCATCATCAGTGTTACCACATAAGCACCCTTTTCAGGTCTTGAGAGATACTGCTCACGACACCAACAATAGTTTTACTTACAGAAATCTTACAAATCAAAAGTTAAATAATTGGAAGAATCTTGAACCTCTCTGCAGTCAGAGGAATTGGCTATAAGGGAACCATGAAAGGTAATTTAGACCAACTCCAAACCCCTCACAATACATACAGTGGGTACACTGTTTATGACTGGCAAAACACTGTGGTGTAGTGGATTCACTGCTTGGTGTGGGAGACCTAGGTTCAAACTTCCATGACGTTCCTTAGCCTAATCTATCTTTCTCGGCTATTGGGAAGATTAAATGGACCTTCCAAGTATTTTAGGAAGAAGTAGAAGAAATATGATATTTCTTATCTCAGTTAAGTTAAGTTATACCTCAGTTAGCAAAGCTTCTCACAAAGAAACACTTTCCCATAAAATCTGTTTACACCTACCTTGCCCCTCTTTTTTTCCTTGTTTTCTGTTTAGCTGGAAAGTTTTCTTTTTAGCAGCTTTGGGAGGATGGTAAAGGAGGGCTGGAGAATCATAGGCTTTCCGAGTCACTTTGTAGCAGCATAGCTGCTGTAAACAAAGCAATAAAGGCTCCTCTAGCCAATCCTACTATAGCAATGTGTGCATGCCTGCAGCAGGCAAGATAAACAGCACCTACCCCCAGAATCCCATACCTAGCATCCATGAACAGCAAAACAGGAAAGAGAAAAGCAGGTAAGCCTGCCTCACCAGCTATCCTAGCATGTTAAAAAAATATAGATGTGTAAGTTTGGCCACCAGTATGGAAATCATAAGAAAAATGGAGACCTATGCTAGGCTTTCCTGGTCTGGTTGTTTCATTTGATGTGTGTGTAATGTTTTGAATAAAGGGTTGCTGAAACATATTGAACTGCTCTTCTTTGCTATGGTACAGGAACCTGTCTCTGTATTCTTTCCATGTTATTTTGCCTTTGGCACCAAATTTTCTGTTAAAGAAATAAAGTCCAGCAACAGATCTGCATTGTTAAATGGAGGTATGCCTGTATTTATAAATGTGTTGGAAAGGTGCAGCAGTTGTCTCTCCTCAGTTAATGTCATGAGGTTTCATTAAAGGCAGTGGTGCTGTGTAGTCAACTGTGAAACTGTCCTGCCTTTATGAATGTTTTGGAAGGAACAGAAAAGGAATTGTGAAAACTGCAATGACGTCTTGTGATGTGCTAGAAGTGATGTGGCTTAAAGAAGATTAGCCCTATGCTTATATACCTGCTTTTGTCTTCCAGCTTAATTTTCCCCCATCTCCTCCATGCAGATATCCCAAAAAGAAAAAGAGGCCCCACTACAGAAGAGGTTTAATGAGATCAGTGAAGAACTCTGCAAAAGCCAGGCTGACTATCAAAGCTTGCAGAAAGAGCTGCAAAAGGCAAAAGAACAGCAGCCCAATTTTACTGGTGAGATCACATTGTACATGTGCAATTTCAGTGATGGAGGTCATCAGCTTGTCTCTTTTCAGATATTTAGGCATCTAGTCCTTGGCTGATTTTTAGTGAGAGCTTAACTGACAGCTGTATTCTACCTGAGCTAAAATCAATATTTTTCCATCTTCCATTCTTTATAGAGATTCAATCTAAACTGCTGTGCTCTGAAGCAGAGTTGAAGAGAAAAGTTGAAGAATTAAATGATTTACAGATTAAGTTATCAGACATCACTACCCAAAATGTACAGCTTACTGAAAGGATTAAATCAATTGAAGCCCTCCTGGAACCCAGCCAAGGAAGTGGAGAGAAGAACAAAGATGTACAGGTCAGCTTCTTGCAATACTCATTCTGAGCAGCCTGTTCTTTTTTATAACTTTCTTTTTCACTCTGTGGATTTTGCGTCCTTGTACTGCCAAATTACTTACACCGTAGCATGTTTTATTTTGAAAACATGGGACTGCTTTAGCAAGGCTAATGTAACTATCTTTGCTTCTTTCCTCCCCTCCCTCCTATTTACAGGAAACAGATCAAAAGGAGGGCAGTCTAGTGCAGTTAAGGTAAGCCTGGTGAGGTTTAACACTGCTAAACTACTTCTGCTGTTAAGGCAAGGACATTTTTATCATGTGTACTTGACTGTGTACATATATGTATGTACACACACACACACACACACACACACACATATATATATCTGGTGCTCAAAACTGAGAACTTTTACTGTACACTTATACCAAGGGAAATTAGCAAAAGAACACATCAGGGCCTGGGTAAAAGAATATGGACTTCAGTAAACATTATAAAGAGAAAATATAAGTTTGATACATTGAAGTTTAATGCTGCTTGTATTCATGCAGATAAGCAGCACTCAACTTGGACTGGAGGCTTATTTCAAAAATAAGACAGGAACGAGAGAAATGTCTCAGAGGCAGGCTAAAGGAGGTGAAAAGGCCTGTACTTCTTTGGCATCTGGTATCTCCAGTATCAATGAGGCAAGGAATTAATCCCCAATGGAGTTTAGTTCAGAATGTAAAGGCACTATCAAGGATATCAAATTCTGTTCACAAAATAGGTTCAGCACCTTGGACAGTTCCTTTACTGCTCAAAGTGAAACCTGGATTAATTCACTGCCCCATTAATGTTTGATCTACCAGCCAGCCCTGCTTTGTGTGCAGGAAATAAGGTTGTGGAAGGGCAACAGCGCTACTCCCAACGGAGCAATTAAATATGTAGACAGAACAGGGCTTGGGGCAGAACAGCTGAAAAAAGGAGCAAGTCAGGAAGAAGCGGGGCGAGAGAATGAAGACTCAGACTGGAAGTATTACTGGAAGAGAATACTCCTTTTCCTGAGGAAATAGGCAATTCACAAAGTTGTCTGAGGAAACATAATACTAAAGAAAAGCCTACATTAGGGAAAGCAGAGAAAGATGCTCCTTGTGGATCCTGAAAGGCTTCTACTGTGGAGGACATGTTGTGAAACTGGATGACGGTAGGGGTGTGAAACAGTCCATTTGCTTAAAACTCCAGCTGAATTAAATTCAATAATAGAGAAAGAATAGGAATGCATGGAAAAGGGAGAAGATAAGCCTGACTAGTAAGGTGATAGAGTATCCTGTCAAATCTTTGAAGTTGCATCAGAACTGCAGTTCTGGATGACCAAAATGAACTTATGAGTTTTGGAAAAGGGTAACCTACAATTTTTTGAGAGAGAGAAGTATCCCTGAAAGAAAATAATGAACGTTAGGTAATTTAGACAAATACCTTGGTTTTCCTGCTGTTTTTGTTTTATACAGGTATACTCAATTAACAAAGTAGTTATGTTCCAGGGCATTACTTCTTTAACAGAAAATTTGGCATTACAGTCGTCCCTCCATTTTCACGGACTTGGAGTCTGTGTCTCTCACCGGTTTGCGGGTGGCAAATGGAGGGGGCGCATCCGTGGGCAGCTCCGCCATTCAAGACAATGGGGCTTGAATATTGGCGATTTTCTGTTTTCGCAGGGAGGGGGTCTGGAACGAATCCCCTGCAAAAACAGAGGGGCAACTGCACTTCTTTAAGCAGAAATGACACAGAAATAATAGGGAATGGTTCCTACAGCACAAAGTATAAGAACAGTTCAGCACATTTTAGCAGACTTTTTAATCGAAACTAACAAACAATATGCACGTGTGAAGTGAATCAACCAGGTCAGATAAGCCTTACATAAATAAGCAAACCATTTTGAACCTTTGAGAGATGACATGAAGTCTTTTTCCAAAATGCTTCCAGGGACTGTGTTTTATTTCATAAGCCTCTCTTTTTCTTAAGATTTCCATTTTGGTGGCCAAACTTACAGATCTTTGTGTGTTTTTTAAACATGTTAGTGGTAGCTGGTGAGGCAGACTTATCGGCTCTTCCTTTTTCTCTCTGTTTTCATGTTCATGCATGTTCAGCAAGGTTTTCTGGATGTGGCTGTTGTTTATTTTACTTTTTATAGGCAGTCCACACAGAACTACAATAGGATCAGCTAGACTAGTATCCCATTCTTTCCTGGTTCAAGCATTATGGCATTGAACAGGGAAATAGGAAAAGAATACATGGGTACCCAAAATGAATTCACATTTACAGGGCTGGATGAACTGCATCCAAGAGCGCTAAAGGAAATTACAGGTGATATCTTATAGTCACTGTTGATAATTTTTGAGAATACCAGCAAAGTGGTGGAGGGCAAATGTTGTCCCTATCTTCAAAAGTGGGAGGGACCAAGCAACTATTGACCAGTCAGCTTGACATCAATACCAGAGAAGGTTCTAAAACAGATCGTTAGACAGTCAGTCTGTGTGAGCAGTTTGTAAGACCCAGCATATATTTCTCAAAAACAAATAGTGCCAAATTAATCTTGTCTCTTTTTTTAAACAGAGTTACATGAGTATAGTAGATCTTGATTTCAGTAAAGCTTTGACAAGGTCCCACATGGCTTCTTCATCAGGCAAAGATGTTAAAAATCATATGGAGAGAGGAGAAGGTGAAGACATTAGAGTCATAGACCTACATTCTGTCTCAGAGGTTATTCTGTTTTCAGTTAAGATGTTATTGAGGGATTTCAGTGTAGGCAGAGGCCACTCCTTCTTGGCCATGTGAAGATCAGGGAAAAGGGCAGTAAAAGACAGGTAATAAACTTTGAAATCCTTTAGCAACTGAAAAATAATTTCTGTTGAGATTCAGCTGTCCCTGTCCCATATGAGGCTAACTGCTCCTTTCTTATAGAACACTGAATTTCTCAAGGAGTCTCTGTTTATCGAAAAAAAATTAGGTGATGTATAGGTAAAACTTAGAGCCAGCATAACTTAGTGGTTTGAGTGTTGAACTGCAAATTTGGAGACCAGGGTTCAATTCCTGATTAGGTCATAAAACCTATTGGGTGACCCGATTAGGTCATAAAACCTTGGGAAAGTCATGTGTTCTCAACCTCAGGTGAAGCCAGTGGCAAACCTCTGAACAAATATTGCCAAGAAAACCCCATGATAGAGTTGCCCTTAGGGTTGCCATAACTTGGAAGCAACAACAACAATAGGTAAAACTTGCCAATTGTAATCCAGTGAAAGTTTGACCTTTGTTGGAGGTAAAACTTCAAAGAATTAAGTCCCAGTCCATTGTTCCTTCTTGTTAAAGTTCACCCTGTTGCAACAAAATTTGGTATAGTGAGCTCTTGGTATTCACTGGCGTTTGGTTCCAAAACCAGCCCCCCCATACCAAAATCCATGGATGCTCAAATCCCATTAAATACAGTGGAATAGTGAAATGGTGTCCCTTATATAAAATGGCAAAAATCAAGGTTGCTTTTTGGAATTTTTATATGTTTAAATACTTTCAAGTTGTGGATGGCTGAATCTGTGGATAATGAATTTGTGGATACAGAGGGCCGACTATCTTCAAATCTAGGAAACATATCCAGAGGTATCTGTGATGGCATTCAGTCCGTCAGAAAATTCCTGTGCACCTTTCTTTTGGGATAGATAAACATAATTTATCCTTGAGACAGACATTACCAAAGGATTTGAATACTTAATAGCATGAGCATATCCAAAACTGGATACAGTGAAATTACTAGGTGAAAGTCTCTATATATGGAGTAGGGAAAGTCTTAGAGAATCCTTTTCTGTTACAGATTCCATGAATCATCCACAGAAGTCTCCACTTTACAGAAGGACATTGAAGAACTACGAGATACAGTAGAACAGTTGAAAATAAAAAACAATGTGAGTAATCATCAAAGCAAATATAAGCTAAAGTATTTGTACTGGTGCTAGAATTTTATATTTTAAATATTATCTAAACTTCCTTCTGATTAATGATTCCCCATCTTTTCTTGAATGAGAATTATTATTTAGGTGAAAGTATGGGAAAGAATGATGATTCTGAAGCATTGGCAGTTTCAGAGCCTTGTCTGTATGAGCCTTTTGTGTGTCATTTTATCTCACCTGTAACATATAAAAACCATGTGGTACAGTGTCACATGCTTAAACAACATGAGATGAGTGCTGCAACACAATTGTTTCTCGTGCCACTTTTGCATCAGAAGCAGCAGGAAAGATGTGATGAGGTTATTTTTCACTGTGCTTGACTAAATGAAATTGACATGATGATGCCGTGCCCCATGTTTTTCATGTTTGTGGAATTAAACCACAGACAAAGTTGTGCTCCTCTAAGATAATAGCTGGATTTGGACCTACACACATACAAAGAATTTTCTACATGACATGTATTTGACATCGAAGATTTTGAGTTTTAATGTTGTGTGGAAACTTCATTTGTGTGGCTTAATCTCTTACCATGAACAGATGTCCAATCTCAAGAAGTGGTTGAATACTTTAGGTATTTGTTGAGAAAACCACTAAATTATTTTCTGTTCTTGATGGAGTAAGAAGATGATGTTCCTGGCAATTGGCTTAAATTGTAAGGGTGGGGAACCCTACCTGTGGTGGATCCATATTCCTCCTTGCAGCCACCCAGTAAGAGATTAATATTCTACATTTTTAAAAGGCATAATTAAAAGAAACATTTTGATAGGGTACAAGAAAAGCTATGGGAGTAATTGGATTTACAATATAACAATTAGGTTTAAAATGAAGGGTAATAATTTTAAAAATTAACATAAGGGAATTGATTGAATTGCTGCATTTGAAGGTGAATGTCACCTTCCTACCAATACTTATCTTTTTGTTGTTGTTTATTTCCAACAGGACTTACAAGAAAAGAACTGGGAAGCCACAGAAGCTCTGATTTCAGTGAGAAAGTCTTGTGAGGAAAAGTTGCTGTCCTCAGCCAAAACAAAGGTTAGCTTTCATGCAGACTCCCTACAGTAACACTGTAATTTTTAAAAAAGAATTCTGTAAGTTTTGGTAGGTTTATATTTTCTTTTTAAAAAAATTATTTTATTAACATACAACAACAACAACAAAACCCACAACAGCAAATATATATCAATATGTTAAAACAATATACAAGGTTTACAAACACTAGGTTTATATTTTCATTGTAAATAATTGTAATTGAGGCAAACAATCCATGATTGTTACAGAGATATTGCCATGCCTGCTAAAAACAGGTGTCTGTACAAAGCCTGGGCAGTTACACAGCAGCCATCTACTCAGCAGCCCTGTTCAGCAAGGATT
Source organism: Phrynosoma blainvillii (assembly GCA_026167975.1). Classification (NCBI taxonomy): domain Eukaryota; kingdom Metazoa; phylum Chordata; class Lepidosauria; order Squamata; family Phrynosomatidae; genus Phrynosoma; species Phrynosoma blainvillii. The sequence goes on from JANUYF010000004.1 coordinate 150,947,940, forward strand.
TATGGTTGATAATTATTGCAGTTATTGAGGTTTGATAAAAGGTATCCTAAATACATTGGCAAATGGGGATCATTAGTTTTTGCACATTCAAAACTAACATAGTTCAAGACACAGAGGGCCAGACTGGTCCTCTTCTCCATGTAGATAGAGGTTGAGAGGTAGGCTGCATCCCTGATCACCACTGCTACGTGCCACTAAATTTTGGCAGCATAATTATAAGCAGAAGTGGGGGAACCATTTTCAGTTTTGGAGAAACAAGGTTTTGAGATAAAACAATATGTGTAGGAGCTGCACACCTTGGTTTAGAGGAGAATTTTGTTTCCTAGAGGATTCCAGGAATGCAGTTCTCTTCTACAACCATAGGAATAAGAGGTTTCCTCCCATTCCTGAAATTTAACAGTGATAAGTGACATAGAATCATAGAGTTGGAAGAGACCACAAGTGCCATCCAGTCCAACTCCCTGCCGAACTGTAGTTTGCTGTGGCTCTAGAGTTTTCTGACAGAGAAGGCTAAATGTCTCACAAAACTTTTTCAGCCTAAGCTTTGTCTGCACAAGCCCAAATACCCATGTTCCCCCCAGCCTCGTGTTCTCCTGTTTGGATGATGCAGGCCAAAAGCCCGGGGCCAGGACTGAGTTAGATCCTGGCAAACCAGACATGGGTCTGGTGGATCCTGCCTAATCTCAGGTTAATGGGGCTCAACTCAGGTCAAAATGACCCCCATTAGCCACAGACTTTCCTAAAAACTTTCCAGCATCCCCCAGCTGGTTAGACAGCTCCTGTGTGCTCTTTACCATCTTGTGACATTGTCACCTCTACTGAGAAGCCTCCAACAGATGGCCATCTAGCCTTTGTTTAAAAATCTCCAAAGAAGGAAACTCCACACACTCTGAGGTAGTGTATTCCATTGACAGCTCTTACTGTCAGGAGGTTCTTGCTAATGATGAGGTGGAACCTCTTTTCCTGTAGTTTGAATCCATTGCTTTGGGTGTTATTCCCTGGAGCAGCAGAAAATAAGCTTGCACCATCATCAATATGACATCCCTTCAAATATTTCAACATGGCTATCATGTCTCCCTTTGGCCTTCTTTCCCCTAGGCTAAACAAACCCAGTTACGTAAGCCACTCTAGGCTGTGGGAGACTAGGGTTCAAATCCCTGCTTTGCCATGGAAACCCACTGAGTGACGTTAGACAAGTAACATTCAACCTCAGTTGAAGGTAATGGCAAACCTTCTCTGAACAAATCTTGACAAGAAAACTGCAGTTGGTTCAACTTAAGGTCACATACCCCCTTTGCAGACGGCGCTGTCTTGGAGGTAAGGAAGGGGAGGGGCAGCCTCACGCTGGGAGCCCCACCCCCTTCCTGAACACATCATCGGAGCGCCCGTCGCTCCACACGACGGGCGCTCCGATGACGTCCTTCCGCCGCAGCGTCCGGACATGCTGCGACGGAAGAGATGCCAAAGAGGTGCCCAACGCCTCTTGCGGCGCACCTTCCGCGCCTTGCGGAAGGAGCGCTATTTTAGCGCTCCTTCCAGTGCCCTAAAATAAGTGGATCTGGGGCGAGGAGTGCAGATATCTCAACCCCAATCCGCGGCTTCTCGGGGCGGTCCACGGCTGCCCGTCGGCTTAGGGCCTAAGTTAGGAATGACTTGAAAGCACACATAATGCACACACAAGTAGCAAATGCTGCACAAAGTATTGGGATGGGTAAGGTAACCCACGCAGGCAAGATGGTGATAAACAATTACAACAAAATGAAATGTAGGAACAAAATGGAAGCAAGTTGATACCCTCTCTCAACATTCTGGCACTTATTGGAGAAATGCCGTCAACCTTGTCACTCTGGTAAATATGCCTGTGTGGTACACCTATACGTTATATTCTACTTGTTGTAGAGCAGGGGTCGCCACACTTTTCCGGCCGGGGGCTGGTTCGATGTCCCCCAGAACAGCCGAGGGCCAGGGAAAAAAAAACGGAGGTGTGCGTGAACGCATGCGCACAACGCTGGGTGCCATTTTGTGTTTCAAAATGGCAGCCAGAGTCATGCGCATGTGCGTGGCGTCACGCGTGCATGCGCATGACGCTGGTCGCCATTTTGTGTTTCAAAATGGCGCCTGAGTCATGTGCATGCGCACAACTCCGGACGCCATTTTGGAATACAAAATGGCGCCCGGTGGTGCCGGCAGCAGGACCGGCCGCGGGCCGGTAAGAAGGCCTCGGTGGGCCGGGTCCAGCCCCCGGGCCGTAGTTTGGGGATCCCTTGTAGAGCTTAAGATTTTTAATATGTGGATTGGTAGATATTGGTAATTGGTAGATATCAGTTTAGGTACCCTCAAGGTCTCTGCTGATCAAGAATAGGTATTAAGCAATTCACATTCTTTGAAAGCTCCTCATTTTTTTCAGGAAACATTGGAGCAGCAGCTTGGAATGGTTCAGACACAAACAAAGAAGATCCTTGTTTCTCTCTTCCCACAGGTCCCATTAGATGATCAAGAGGTGGGTGCCATTTTTCATTTTTTTCTTTACCACTGAGGTGGGCAGAAAATAGGTCTGGATTTCTAGTCAATTTGAAGTAGATCAGTGAGACTTTCTAACTCCCAATCGTTTAACAATGGCAACCACAAAATCATTCCCCATCCTAAATTATAGTGCTGAATTTAAAAAGCTGAGTGTAGAAAGTCATGGATTTTTGTGAGCTCTTCTCTGTTTTGGTACTGAAAAGAAATAATTTCCTTTAACGGACATTTCTTAATTGTAAATGTGTCTGTATTTTACCAGGCTCAGGTTGGGCAGATAATGAAGCAAAGTAGAATCCTCAGGTCTAAGGTCTGTCCAGCTTTGTTTCACAGACCTAAAATGTGACTGTACAGTTTCAAATGTGAAAACTGAGGGTGGAAGATAGGTAGCACTGCACCTGTACATCAGAAATGAGAAACATTGGGTTCCCTCAATGTTCTTGGACATTGTACATGGACTAAATAGCCCATCAATCCTCATCATTGCATATTGGAGCTTTATATCTGGAGAGCCACAAGTTTCTCACTTCTGATGTACAAGATCCCACATCACTCCCTTGCTGGTTCCAGTTAAAAGGGTAGTATCTATGTCTAACATCTTCAAAAGTTGTTACCAGTCAGAAGAGACAGATTATAATTAGATTAATCAATTTCTTGACTCCGTATAAGTCACCCTCAAAAGTTACATTAAAAAGATACTGTAATTGGTAATATTTTACTTATTATCACAAAACTAGGGTTCTTTATAACTACTTTGAGGCATCATTTACCATGATATATCCTCTACAGAGAGAGGTTTACAGAACATTCCCTGGTCTTGAGGGCCCACTGTCCCCAGACACCTCTCCCACCTAAGGCAAGCATGAAGATATAAAAGGCACACCCCAATTGTTAAATATCTTTAACTTGATTTGCAGTCTTGGCCTCAAAAGTAATGTTTTGTTAGCTAAAAATAAAAATGGAGCTTCCTCTGCACCACTGAAAGCAAGACACATGGCTGAGCTTTGCACCATGTTTACAAACATTAGTGTGTAACCACACTCTGCACACCCTGCATTATTTTAACAGCAGTTACAGAGAGGCCAAAAAGCATGAATCTGGAAAGGTGAACTTTAAGTGAACTTCTCATGAGTGGTCACAAGACCTGAGGGCATGTGTAAAGGACCCATGCAACCTAATGGCTGTGAATATTGCTGCTTCCCAACCCCCTGCCATGTGCATTTCCTCTTGAAGGTCACAGACAACAAAGTTTGTCAGCCTAAAGGACTAAGCCAATCTTCCTACTAGCCCCCATTGTATTTTTCCAACACTCCACCCTATCCCAATTTCCCTGGGGTTGTCCTGATCTTATCTCTGCTTGATTAAATCAATGTCACTGCCATCAAACAAAAATGTTACTTTTGTAATTGAAACCGTCAACCAGCTGGGAATCCTATTGTTTCTGGGATTCCTGGAAAATCAACTCAAACTGCCTGAAGTCATGTTTGGCCCATCAATACCCTGATTGGGCATTTCCATTTTGGTCCAGTTTGGAATCAGACAGAAACTCTGTCAGATTCAAATTTGGTCCCTCACTACTGCTGTCTGTGCCACATAGCAGTAGACTGAGTCATATTCAACTCCCAGCTTTCTCCAAGATTGGAGCCTGGCTTCTGGAACTGGTAAGCATTGCCTATCGCAATCCTTTAATTTGCTATGCACTGCCACCTTTTTAAATATCTTAGTTCTTGTGTGTGGGGGGGGGGGGGGGAGAGAGAGAGAGAGAGAGTGCTTTGCATGAAGATAAGTTGAGCATACCCCACCAACTTGCATACTTGCATGTTGGTTTAAGAAAGAAAAAACTAAAGATGGCTTGCAGCAGCATCAACAGCATCAATGGTCAGTTGTAGCCTCATAAGGTTGGGGAAGCTATCTGTGTTACATCGAGTAACCATTATACCCAGAAAGTAATGTTTCCTTATTAATATTAATATGAGATGCAAAATGCAACACTAGCCACTACTGAAGAAAATTTAATATGTTAAGAGTTACCCAATGTTATCTCCACATTGTGGGAGTGGGGAGCTTATACTCATATTGGTCCAGGATGAATGATTTCTGTGCTTTTCACAACCACATTGCGAGGCAACAGCATGCCTGTTTGGGAGGAGGGAAGATTTAGGGTATGCAATAGATCAGTGATGGGCAACCTTTTGAGCTTGGTGTGTCAAACTTCACCAAAAAACTGAGCCTAACTCAGGTGGTGTGTCACTTTGAGGAAACAACATTATTTCGCCACCGGGAGAAGGCCTAAATACTTCGGCCTGGGTCTGGACCTCTTCCTGGTCCCACGCTGGTGGTGCCGCTGAGCCCGAAGTCCCAAAACTAGACGCTCTGTGCTGGACTTCTGTTGTTTTGGCCTACAGACCTCCGGCACAGAGTGTCTAATAGGGGAGGATTAAACATTTGCAACTAGAGCAGGGGTAGGCAACCTTTCCCCTTTAAGGGCCGAGGGACTTCAGCTCCCAGAATCCCAGGAGCTATTGGCCAACATGGGACTATTGGCCAACATGGCTGAGGCTTCTGGGAGCTGAAGTCCCTCGGCCCTTAAAGGGGAAAGGTTGCCTACCCCTGAACTAGAGTCTTAGAGTCTAACTCTAAAACTCTAGTCGCAAATATTTCATCCTCAGGAGCAGCAAATGTTTCATCCTCGGCTACTGCATTTGGCTGTGCAGAAGCCGAGGATGAAACATCCTTCTCAGCTTGCGGCCGCCTCAGGGGCCACGTGTCATCAGAAATGGCTACGTGTGTCAGTGCTGACACGCGTGTCATAGGTTCGCCATCACTGCACTAGATAGAGATGAGAAAATCTGTCTGAAAGCATCAGATGATTTAAGAGTGATGTGCCTCAAACAGAGAGGGACACACTGCAGAACTTGGAGAGCCATACCATCTTATTTTGGGGTTCCCTGGAGGGCCACCACAACTTAGTGCAGCTGCCACTTGGGCTGTTGCAACTTTTGGGGTGTTCTGATTTGTGTGTGTGTGTGTAGTTATTTCTTTTGTTATTGTTTGTTGGGGAGCTGAAAAAAGCATTGTGTATCCTGATTTGGGGCTCATCTACAGTTTCCAGAATACTCAGGGCTGCCCCTGGAGTATTCTGGCCCTGAATTCCACCTGAATCTCCACTTACCTGCTGCAGAAAAATGTGGTGACAACAGGCATCTGTCTTCCCACATGATCCCTGTAAACTGGCAGGTGCTGCTGTTGGTGTGAGTCACTCTGAGATCTGGATGAGGCAGGGTACTTTGTTCTGACCTCAGAGCAATGTATGCCTGCAGAGCGATTCAGAAAGGACTATGCTGAAAGCAGCCATCTGTAGTCGCCACCTTTTGACCTGGGTTTTCTGGAAAACCCAGAGCAAAAGGTAAGCTTTAATGCTGGACAAGGGATAGAAACCCTGAATTGGGTCTGGGCATTGTGTAAACAGCCCAGACCCAATTCTTGGTTTTGGGGATGTGTAGTGTAAACAGCACCCAGCCAGCCCAGGGGGAATTCAGGGTATATAGATAATGTAGACAAGCCCTTGGTTAATCCAAGGGGTTGAGGTTTTTGTTTTTGTTTTAGCCCTAGAAGTATGAAAGTAGGCAATGAAAAAGAAGCATTCTTACATTTATAAGTTCTTTAAAATATAGTTTGGAGAGAACTTGAAACTCTGTTAGGAAGAATATGATATGATACAAAGTAGTTTATTGCTTTGTTTACTTCCTAGACATATGATGAATGGTTGGAGAAATTTAAAGAGAAGGCTTTGGAATCATTGGAAAAGAGGGATACCAAAGCAGAGACTGTGAGTATACCTAAAAATCAGTGATGGGGAATCACCCATCCTGTCACCCCACCCCTCTGTCATGAGGAAAGGCAGCTTTATTGGCCTGGAACACTTTAAAGTTGCAGTTCTCAAAAGCTTCAGGAAAAGTGAAGGGGTGGCAGACGAAAGTTGTGCTGGGAATGCTGCCTTAAAGCTTCTGGAACATTTAGTGGAAGCTTAGAACTGGATGCTGGATGTTATGAAGTTGTCCTTTCACTTGGAAAGACATAGTGGATGGACAATCATTGTATTTGGGATGACTCACAGAGCCTGTGCTTTTTTTCTGCAATGTACTATTTGCATATATGTATTGACTGACGCTATATTAGTGCTATCTTTCAGGCATACTGAAAGCTGTGGCCTGTGTAGGAATAGGCTTGGTGGCCTCTTTCAATTCTGTTAATAATTCTGCTCCATGTCAATTCCATTGAAAGGTCATCTGTGAATTTTCCTTTTAGGATATGGCACTTAGCACACTACAAACAGAATGTGATCAGTACAGGACCACTCTTGCAGAGACGGTAAGGAAAACTGCATACCAGCCAGATCAAATACATTCATTGTAAGTCTTTCTATTGGGTGCACTTTGATGGATCTCCCACACATTTTGGCTGTCTCCACCTAGAACTGCAACAAGAGATCTGGCTTTCCCATTTCTTTGTCTTCCTCTTGCAAGAGAAAGTGGGGGAGAGGAAGCTTTATTCACTCTATACTTTACTCATCTGATCTCAAGTGCCAATTGTAGGTGTAGTCATGTAACTGGCACTTGGGTTGGGGAGCTTTGCACACCCTTCAGTTTCTTCCATGATGAGGACACAGTCAAGGTTCCCTTTGTTATCTCCAATAAGAGATATCAGCAAGAGTTCCTCATATTTTGCTGGACTTCTTAATTGGGAAGGTGAGCTGCAGGGTGGGGTAGGCAAAATACCTACTGTTACTGTTACCTGATCTCTAATTAGACAAAATTTGAGGGGATTTCTTCTCATGGAATTTCTTCCATGAGGAGGACACAGTCAAGGTTCCCCTCTCCCTGCTCAATGAGTAGGATGACGTGGGAATTCCCAAGGGGACAGGTTATGCAAATGGAGTGATTTGGAGAATGGCATCCCCTGGTCCCTTCCTCGTCTGATTAGGTACTCATAGGATGAACTTGTTTCAAGGGCCAAGGATTCACCTACCCTGCTCAAGCTATGTCATGGCACATGCTCAATGTGGACCTTTGTTGCCAAGCAGTTGTTTAAAAAATGGGAAGGGGAGTGTAGGTGTTATAGGGTATGCTTAGAAAGTAGTCCTGAAAACAAGTGAGAGTGGCTTCTCTTGGGGCTGCTGAAATTGATGAAAAGGAAACTTGAATTTTAGAGTTGGAGCTTGTCCAACTCCCTATTCAGTGCAGAGTTGGCAAAAGGAAGAACAGCTGCAAAAGAAAACATCCCTTCTTCCACCTCCTGTACATCCACCACCCAGGGAGTGTGTGGATTTTATCCTTTGCCAGTTGACTATTTGTAATATGGAATGGTAGCTGCTACTCTATGTCCCTATTCCTCTGAACAGCCGAACTGGAGACTTGGTTCACTGCTCTGGCACTGAGAGTCATCCAGTCCAAGGTCCAGGTGCAGCTGGCACTAACCACAAGAACTATCCATATTGACTAAATAATGTATCTGCTAATGATGTGCCTCTTAACATTAGCAAGTTTGTAGCAGTTTGGAGCTTGGAAAGTTTTTACACAACTTGTTAGCCAAGATAAAGGTAAAAGTATTCCCCGTTGACAAGGTTGTCTTGTTGTGTCCAACCATAGGGGGTGGTGCTCATCTCCGTTACTAAGCCAAAGAGCCAGCATTGTCAGAGACTACTCTGTGATCATGGGTCCAGCATGATTACATAGAACGCTGTTTACCTTCCCACCGAAGCAGTAAATTTATGTACTTGCATTTGCATGCTTTTGAACTGCTAGGTTGGCAAAAGCTGGAACTAGTAACAGGAGCTCACCCCGTCATGCAGCATCCAGGCCTCAAACTGCCAACCTGCGATCTTGCATTCAACAGAGTCAGCGTCTTAACCACTTGAGCCACTGCACCCCCTTTTTATTAAACCAAAACATTTTAATTAATTGAATTATTAATTTACATGGGGCCATTTATGTAATTTTATTTTCTGCTTCTGATTAACACCACCCAAGCATGTGAAATCTACCAATTTAAACTTGTGCATCTGATGAAGTAGGCAGTATCTATGAAATCTTATAACTTAGCTAATTGTCCTGCCCAGCAATTCCCAACTCCCTCTGCAAGTCTAATTTATTAATTTGGGCAAAATAAACCCTTCCATTTACTACTTTCCTTTAGCAATAGTGGTTTGGACTTGTTGTTTGGCATGAGTGTCATTATAAGAAGAAAGCAAAGCAAAAAGCAGCTTCATTTATATACCGCTTCATACCACGCTATGGGGTGTCTAAGCGGTTTACAACTGTGAGCTGATTGCCCCCCAACAAGCTGGGTACTCATTTTAGCAACCTCGGAAGGATGCAGGCCTGAGTCGAGCCTCAGCCCTGGCTGGTATTGAACTCGCAACCTTGTGGTTTATGAGTGAGTGGCTGCAGTACAGGCATTTAACCACTGCACCACCAGGGCTGATTAAACATCAATAAAAGGAGCCTGAGTTTGTTTGTTCCCCATCCTTCTACTATCTCTTTTATTTTGTTGTGTATAAAAGCACTGTGTTGTTTTTTGATAGTATGTAAGCCACTATGGGGACTTACTATTTTTTCCCTCAGGGGAATGGTTCAATCATCTTTGGAATGGACCATGACAGCCAGCTAGTTGAATTCTTTGTCATGCAGAAATGCAGCTAAAGCATTCCTGAAAGATGACCATCCAACTTCTGTTTAGAGACTTCCAAAGAAGGAGAAGCAATCTTCCAAGGGAATCTATCTCAGCAGCTCATGGCATCAGGAAGTTCTTCCCAATGTTTAGAATTAGATGGACTCGCTTTTCTTGTTTTGCTGATTGTCCTATATTGCTCACTCTCCTCTTCCCTACTTTGTGTTTTATAGCAACCTTTAGTAGTTAATTATTTTGTCTTTTATATACTTTTTTTTCAAGCTGAAGGGTTTTCAAGACCTCAGATTGGTTAGAGGTTGATCAAGAAACTATGGAAGCCTTATTCATGGGCCAGTCAGGTCAAGTAGAAGAAATAATTCAGTGAGGATAACCCATCCACGGAATAAAATAAACTTGTTATCACTAAAGGTCCAAAGTTGCTTTTACTTCTTTCTCCCACTCCTCATGATTTGCTTCTCTCTCAAAACTATAGGAAAAGATGCTCAGGGACTTGCAGAAGTGTGTAGAGAAGGAGGAACAAGTGTGGAAAGCAAAGCTGGCTGCATCAGAAGAAGCACTTCAGAAGGTAGTAATGTGTATAAGGGACAATGAATTGCAGGGTGGGGAGAGAACACTTCATAATTGTTTTCAAACACCACTTTCTGCTTACTAATTACTGCAACCAGACTCTTTGATCAGACTGTTTGTCACTTACTGTAAATTGATTGAACTTTGTGTGTCTACATGTGCCTTCAAGTCTCTGGTCAACTTATACTGATCCCATGAATTTCATAGGATTTTCTTAGGCAAGCAGTGCTGAGGTGGTTTTGCCAGTTCCATCCCCTGAAATATACCTATAGCACCTATATACCTATATCAATATTCATTGATGGTCTCCCATCCAAGTACTAACCAGGGCTGACACTTAGCTTCCAAGATCAGGTGGGATCTGGTGCCTTTAGGATATTTAGACCCTGGATTGAACTTTGGTCATAAGCGGACAGGTAGGATAGCACTGGCCAAGCCCACGCTGTCCTGCCCCAGGTCCTGATCAAGATCAAACAGTGGGCCAGTGGGTGTTTACAAGCCCACCCACTACTATGCCATGCCATGCACCTGCTACCACTGCATGCCTGTATCTGCCCTCACCATCATGTCTGCTGAGAAGACTCGTTGCAGCCCATAAGGGTGGAAATGGGATGCCTGGCTACACCCTCATGGCCAGGTACCCCCATTTGACATCACAGGCTGAGATGGGGGTCTTCTAAGCTGATGCAATGGCAGAGGCAGCCATGGGGCCCATGGAGCTGTCCAGTCTACTAACTGTTGCCATGGAGTTTCCTAGAAACTCTGCAGCAAACAGCCTATCTTTTTAGACCTGGTTGGGGCCCCACTGGATCCATGACCAGTCTGCCTCATCCTGGGCCAGGTCTAATGGCCTGCACCATCTGGACGGGACAGTGGAAACCTGGGGGAAGTACAGGCTTTTGGGGCTGTGCATACGGACCCCTTATATACAAGCAAAAAACCTTGCCCTCCATCCATTTTACAGCCCAGATATACTGGCCAGTTTGGTTTCTATTGTATACTTGGGCGGAACAGACCACCCCTTTGCACTGGCTTCCGGGCAACTTCAGAGCACAGTGTTTAAATGCTGCTTCTTTTTGTGCTGGCAAAAAGCTGGATTGGGGCTGCAGTGTGCAGTTGCCGCAGCCTCAACCTGGCATTCAAAAGGGCAGCATTAAGCCACGGAAGGTTACTTACAAATATTTTAAATAAAATGCATATATAAATGTAAACTGTCTGAAATTAATTTTGAAAATAATTTTTGTTAATATAAGAACTGCTCATGGTGTAATGGTTTCAATGTTGGACTGTGGATCTGGAGACCAGGGTTTGATTCCCTGTTCACTGGGTGACCTTGGGCATGTTCTCAGCCTCAGGGGAAGGCAATGGCAAACTTCCTGTTAACAAATCATGGCAAGAAAAACCCATGATAGGTTTGTTTTAGGGTCACCATAAGTCAGAATTGACTTGGAAGCACACAACAAATGTTTTTCTTTTCTTTCTTTCTTTCTTTCTTTCTTTCTTTCTTTCTTTCTGCCATACAGGGCAGCAATGTGTTCTGATTAGAACTGCAGACTTGTTCAGATAACTATTGATGCTTTCATAGAATCATAGTGAAATCTGAAACCATACTCACTACTTTGTGATTTTAGCTGGTTCTGATTAAATGTTGTGTTACAGCTGTTGCTTGTATGTTTTCCTGTGGCAGAGATTGGAAAAGTTACTTTTTATGACTACAACTCCCCAAAAGCCCAGCCTATACTAGCCATTCTAGCTGAGGGTTTTGGGAAGGAGGAGGGGAGGGGAGAGAGAATGAGGGAGTTAGCTGTGTTGTATAAGAAAAGGTAAAATATCCAGGCAGTGATCAGCTGGGGACAGCTAGTTTCCTTTAAACGTACATATAACAGCTGAATACATTTACACATAAAGAAATTAACTTTATACTTTAGGGGGGGAAAGGAAAATAATAAATTTCAGTATCCAGTAGAAGTGTCTAAATTGGGTTCTGTTTCTAATCTATATGTGCCAGTAGAACAGCAGTCTTATGCATTCTAAGCTTCTGAATGTGTATTATGCATTCTGTATGAATAGCTTTTGTGGGAAGATTGCAACTTCACTTTCAGATAATAGTTTACTGGTATTGAAAATGATTATTTTGTTGAGTCCAATGAATGGATGTACCATCCAGGATTCCAAATGGAACATGTGAACCGAGCTCTCTTTTTCTCTTTCAAGTACAAATATAAACTATTAATATTGCACACTAATTCTCTCATTTCTGGTCCTCTGGATGTGGGAAATGCTTAATTTAGTCTGAAGACCAAGTGAAATGTCTTGAAGATGATGTGGAGAAGTTCAAGATGGAATTCCAGAATATGGAGAAGGTATGGGAGCATTCTGGGACTCAAGAGATATAGTATCAGAGTCCAGAACTACCTATTAACTGCCTTACTACCAGTTCAAATTATTTTTCTATTTAGCTCAGTATTGTCAATTCTGACAGTAGTTCTTGAGGATTTGTTCACTGTTGAAATTCAAAATCTTGGTTAATTCTATGCTTGGAAAATATGGCTGGTCTGACTGGGTAAAGGAAAGGATCTCAAAGGAAATATCAGTGTATGAAACAGTGCATATTACAGCTTTTGACAGAATTACTGGGGGGGGGAATTAAAGTATCTCTCTTCTTTGGAATATGGGACATGACATCTGGCAGTATAGAGCAAACCAAAGTATGGCTTAAATATGGAAATTTCAATCCAGCCTTGTTTTAAGAAGAGGAAGGATTTCCCATGGTAGTCAGGATTATACCATCAACATGGCATTTATTGGGTGTCAGTATAAGAGAAAAGGTCATCTGAAGAGCTTTCCCCCCCCCCCCACTTTTTACTCCTTTACACAGTTAAAAGAATACACTTCTCTTTTGGAAGCACAGTTGAAAAATCACTTGGCAACTGCTAACTCTGAACACCAGAATTATGCAAAAGAAGTTGAAGTTGTAAGTATTCGTCTCTTTTTCAAAACAAAACAAAACAAAACAAAACAGGGAATAAGGAAAATGGAGGGTTGGATGCACTGAGTACAAAATCTGATGGTTTAAGTAAGGCACCCCTCTCTGCCCTGAGGGAATCCTTCTGAAGTAATGGTTATAATGACTCCATTTGTTCTAGTCCTGATGTATGCTGTAAAGCAGGGGTTGGACAGGCTTCAGAGCCGAGAGGGCCACATAGTGCCATTTTCAGCTCCTCTAGGGTTAGACAGCCAAAAGTGCTCCATTGTAGCTGCTATTTTGGTGGATGGGAAATTATGTATCGTTACTTTAAACCACTATTTTAAGGTAATTTAAGACTGTTGGGGGGATGTCCACATAGGGGCCTAATCTGCTGTCAGTATTTGGGGGAATTTGGCCAATACCAGGGGTTTTGGATAGGATCTGGGAGTTTGGGGATGGGACCCCCTCCACCCCCCAGGTCCACACACAGTCCACAGGTGGCACAATTCCCACTCCTACTGTAAAGCCAAGGGGTCAACTTTTTCATTTAAAGGGCTGTATAGCTTCAGATGAATAGTGTTGGGACTTTATTTCACCAATGAGCAGGACCAGGCACAAATGCAGATGGTGCCAGATCCAAAATAGGACAGCATACTTTCATTAGATCATCTCCCTTCCACACAGCTGCCGCAGTTCAAGAATTACCAACAACAGCAATGTGAATGGCTATTTCTTGATTATTATTTTTTTACCAGCACATATTCCTGTACCTACAATCATCATACACATGTAAACTATAGTTGTTTTCTGAGTTTTTCCTGCATTCACACTGCCCCAACCCCACTACGCCTTTACTTACATCTCTGCCTTTCACCCATGAGCTGGAAGAAATAATGGGCTCCTGGGTTGCTGTGAATCTAAACAAAAATCTGGAAGGAGGCTGAGCACTTATATACATACTATCAGTTCTCTCTCTCTTGCATTTCATCAGTTGCAGCTACTCTCTGAAGTTGTGATTACCTGCAGGTTGATGCCCACATAACTGTTCTGTGAATTCCCTCTGGCACATACACAGACATTTCATATTTCTCTTCTTCCCACTGCCCATGCCTCCATTTCACATTCTTAGCTGAAACTCTAATGATAAAGCAGCAGGCTCTTAGGCACAGAAAGCTCACCCCTACCCAGGCAGTTTTCAGTTTGGCTTGAAGCAGCAACATTGGGAAGGGGATGATGACAATGGAAGCTTTCATTCACTTAAGTTCTCGGCTTGACCAGAGTGTGTCAGGGACCTGATCTTTCTGAGCATAGGAGCCTAGTACTTTTGTCCTAAGATGCAAGAGGGGCTTTTGTTCATAATTTTCTAGTGATCTCAGGTTGACTAGTGTTTCTGTGTGAGAGCCAGCGTGGTGTAGTTGAGTGTTTCTCCAGATGAATTGTGTATGTATAACAATTTTATGTGAGCGTGCCTTTTTCTTTCTCTTTTTTAGTTGAGACAAATGTTATCTGAATCCCAAGAAAATCTGGATGCAACAAAAACAGAAACACTCAAGCAAAGTCAGGAGCTCACACAGGTAAATCATAATGGATGATTTCTAAGTACACTCATCCCTCTACATTTGCGGCTTTGACTTTAGCGCCTTTGATTATTCACGGATTTTATTAATATGTTTTCTCTAGGAATATCTAGGTCCTGCAGCGCAACTCTATGGTCAGCTTTAACCAAAAGTCACACTGAAGGATCTAGAGATTCCTAGAGAGAACACTCTACTAGGTATTTGCAGCTTCTCCAGTGCAATTCTATAGTCAATGTCTGGCAGATATTGACCACAGAGTTCCACTGGAGGACCTAGAGATTTCTAGAGAGGAGTTCTCTCAGGTGAATATTATCATCTCATATGGACCTCCTGGGTGAGAATTTGACTACCATTATGGCATAGATCCGCCTCGCAGTCTTTATACTGATTATTTGCTGTTTTATTATTGTTTTTATTGCTTTTTACTGTTGAAGTTTTTATTATCATGTTTTACATATTATTATTATTATTAAAAACATAGTGTTTTTGTTATTTGCATTTTTTCCACATTCACAGTGGTCCTGTGCCCTAACCCCAGTGAATGTAGAGGGACAAGTGTAGTTTGTAGTAATAAATTAACACCTTGGAAGTAATGGATTGACTCTTGGAGTTTCAAGGATATAATAAAGTCACATTTCAAAAGCAACACAGTGATTTTGGTTATTTCTGACTATTGGAGAACAATATTATAAGTATTTTTGTAGGAAAGCTTAGGAAACCTTTTGAACTGATGGCATCCTGTGATCTTCATTTATTTACATGGGAAACAGCCTTTTTGGTGGATATCACATCTTGCCCAGAGAGCTAGTGAGTTATGTGCTTTACAGGTGGACCTTCCCTATTTACATTTTCATCAGGACAAGGCTGTTCTCCATCCTGACATTTCCTTCCTTCCAAAGTGGTTTCAACTTTTAATTTAAACAAAGATGTTGTCTTGAAAGCCTTCGTGCACACCCTAGCTTGGATTTTGAACGTAATTTTCATTGTTTGGACATTTGACAGGCGTTGGCTTTCTGTGTTGATAGAGACTGTTTGTTACTCATTTTTGAAACTGAGTTGCCAAGTTTCACTGCAAAGATTTTTGAAGTGGGTGGTCTCAGCCATCTATTTGGCATATGAGTTAGTGAAGAGGAAACCATCACATCAAATCGAGCCCACTCAATTTGAGCAGTAGCTGCATCCTCTGCATTTTCAGCAGGAGTTTTACTTGAGGATGTGTGTAAAGGTGCTGTCTGGTTCCAGTAATTAATAATATTACTCATTACTGGGTGGATGCTAGAGCAAGATCAGATGCAGCATTTGAGAGGGCTGTTTTGCTCTCTGCATTACAGTGAGTGTTACGTGACTCTATAATGGTGAGAAGAATTTTTGGTTTCTTATACTGTGTTCAGTAAAGTTTGAAATTTGTGAGTTTACTTTTTGACTCATTGTATTTATTTATATAGTTATTCATTATTGTATTGTTCTACCATGACACTCCCTTCTTCTTCATAAGTAGATTGCTAGTCTCCTGAGTGTGTGAGTCACAGAGACCACAAAGAAGAACAGGTTGCATACCTGTAACTGTGGTTCTTCCACTAGTCATCTGTGAACTCACACAAACCTGTCCATCCATCCTTCATATGTGCCTGCCTCTTGGTTCAAGGGATGCTGTAATGTGGCATCTTTTGAAACTGGGGGAATTGAGTAGGAACCCAGGGGGGGAAATCGAGGGTGGGTGGAGCTATGCAGAACAACCCAGTGCATGAGTTCACAGATGGCCACTCAAAGAACCACAGTTACAGGTATGCAACCTGTTCTTATGCTACTTCCTTAAACAGCAATTGGAAAGGAAATACCCTTCAGAGCTACCTTTCCAATTAATTAGCCCAATCTTGAGTACACACCTAAGGCTCTGTCGATAACCTTCTGTGCTGGGCACAATTTTATCTATTTACTGGGCTTGATAGCCAACGTAAGTATCCTGAAAAGTCAGCAAGTCTCCTAAGACAAACAAACAAACAAAAAACAGAGAAGGAAGACAGGATTGAAGCGGTGGATAATATAGTATCTTTGTTCCTAAAACAACCCTAGATATCTGGTACTGAACGGAAAACAAGTAAGACCACAAAAGAGGACCCATGTAAGGTTTGCGTCTCTACAGTGCAAATGCTGTGTGCTGGGTACTGACCATCATTTCAATCATTGTTTTCAGTTGGAAGCAGGAAGGGCCAATCAACAAAGCACTGGGATAGATCTCCCTGGTTACATACTCACAGTATTATCTTGAAACTGCCAGTCATTTTTGTAACGTATCATATAGAATGTCTTGGCATTCCCCCCACCCCCATTTAGCTACTATAAAATTCCAGCTCCAAACTGTCTGTTGTGACTTTTTATTTGTATAGCTGACTGGAACTAACTTTTCCACATTTTGAACTTTCAGGCTAGGGATTTGGTATGCAGCTTGCAGTCTGAACTGGAGAAACTAAAATCTGCTGGAAACAGTTCTGCCTCCACAAGTGAAGATGTTCTCCAGCTTCAGGTAGTATTTGTAAAGCTGCATAGGTTTACTGAATTTTTAGTCATGATTCAAGAACTACAGTGTATCCTTGGAAATATTCAGCTGGTGGGGGAATAAACATTACTTTTGTTTTCAATTGCAGGAAACACTGGACAAGGAGAAGAAGTTAACAAAGGACTTGGGATGTGCAGCTACCAAACTAAAAGAGCTTTTGAAGGTCACCCAAGAACAGTTGGCCAAGGAAAGAGAAACAGTGAAGAATTTACAAGAGCAGCTTCAGCAAAAGGCATGTGATTTTATTCTGTTTCTATCCTAGGTTAATAAGACTTGCAATCTTATCGCACCACACTCTTGAAACAGGGCTAGAATCATAGAATCATAGAGTTGGAAGAGACCACAAGGGCCATCCAGTCCAACCCCCTGCCATGCAGGAACTCAAAATCAAAGCATCCCCGAAAGATGGCCATCCAGCCTCTGTTTAAAGACCTCCAAAGAAGGAGACTCCATCACTCTCCGAGGAGTGTGTTCACTTTAACAGCTCTGACTGCATTCGGGGGTTTGTAGTTCCGTGAGGCTTAAAGGCTCTCTGGGTGAGTATTCTAAATGTCTAAACTACAAGTTTCCAGAAGCAACAGGAGGCAGCCAGAGCATTTAAAATGACTCAGCCCCATTTTAAGAGTGTAGAGCGTTAGTCTCGCTGGTCACCCACTACAGCAGGAAGTGGTTTCTTCTGCTGAAGGTCTTAGAAGGTAAAATAAACACTGGAGTAAATATAGTCCTGCAGCTGACTAGGGTAGATTGCTTTTCTTGCCAATAGGTTTACAATGTATTATACTTTGAATGCTGGTAGTGGGGAACTGAAGAGAATCACTTCTCTAGATGGCAGCCTGTATTTTTTTCATTATTTAACAGTAAGACTCTCTGATAGATTGGTTATACAAAACCACATTTGAATTCCCCAGATGTGTAACTTTAAATCTTAATTTAAAAGTCACACTGATTGAATACTCGTTGTTTGGACTCTTTAGAGTGGAGTGCAGTGGAGAACTGTAGAAGGCTAGGGGGCTGCATTAGCCCCTCCTGGAGACCTTGGAGAGCCACACATCCTACCACACTTGCTTCCACAAAAACTGTTGCCCCCAAGCAACCTCTGAGGGGCATTTTCATTATGTTTTGGGGCCTTCTTGGGCCATGAGAGCATTTACCCTGTGGCACCCTGCCCTGGCCACCACAAAAATGGCTCTGGGGGGTTGCAGTCAGCCCGTGAACCATACTTTGCCCTCCCTTGCTTTAGATAATAGATTGCATAATTTGATGGTTATAACTGTAAAGGTATAACATATACAACTCCCACAAGTATACATTTATGTTGTTGTCATAAATTGTTGTCAAATGAGCACCTTGATGGAATGAGAGACCTCCAAGACACCCTGTCATCAACAGCTCTGCTAAGGTCCTGGAAACTCAATCTATTCACCTATAATGAATAGTCTATTCATCTCTTTTCCTACTGCCTTCCACGTTACCAAGCATTATTGTATTTTCTAGTAAGTCATGTCCTCTCATGTTATATCCAAAATATGACAGTTTCAGTTTAATCATCTTGACTTATTTATGGGTTATTTTGGAAATCCATGATATACCTAGGGCTCTCTTCCAACCACAGTTTCCTCTCAGCTTTATTCACTATCTGGTATTCACAACTGTGAATAGAAATTGGAAATACTATGGCATAGACAATTATACCATTCTATATGTACAAAATCATGTGCCATGAAACAAAAGGTTATATTTTAATTATGAAAGTACAGTTTTTACATTTCTGAAATCACAAGGCCCACCCTGATGCTTTTTAACCATGGCCCAAACCTTTCCACCCTGTTAGGGAAGCTACTTTTATGTGAAATAACATGAAGCTTAAAAAATAATCCTATAAAGCTTACTAATTGTTTCTGTCTTTTGGTAGATTCTAATTAACATGCTATTGATATTCTGAATTTTAAAAAATTCAGATAGACTAATATTGCTGCAAATATTTTATAATTATTCAGTGTGAAACGTTGCTTCTTTTCTTATGTAAAAACTGAAAGATTGGCTGCTGTGTTTTAGCTTTTTTTAGTCTCCTTTAACATCCGTATGGTTCTGGCTGACTGACAGGTGTTCATAACCAGACAGTGCAGTATGAGGTGTGTGTGTGTAAGGAAGAAAACTTGCCATATACAGGCATACCTCCGTTAACAATGCCTCTGCCATGAAGTTCCTTTTTTATAAAGTCGTTTCATGCACCCCCATCACCCCGTTTTCCTGGAATTTTTTAGTAGCATTGGTATTGGGAGTTTGGTGAAGAAGGGTAGGAAAAACACATACTTTTAGAGGCAGATTGCAAGAGATTTGTTTGCAGTAAATAGTGCAAGAAATCTTGAGCTGGGAAAGAATGGGATTTTATTCTCTCTGACCTAACCATATCTGTTGGCCTACAACAAGCAAGATAAACAGCAGCTGCCTCCATAGTGAGCATGCACGAACAGCATAATGGAGAGAAAAGAGGAGAGCAGATAAACCTGCCTCACCATCTACTACCAGCATGTTTTTGTTTTTTTTAAACACCCTGTAGATCTGGAGGTCTGGCCACTAAAATGAAATCATAAGAAAAATGGAGGCTGTTGAAAGAGAAAGTCATCTCAGTCATAATGTCATAATGGAAGAAGCTTTCAAGTGGTCTTTAGAATATTCAAAATGCTTTTCTTTACTTATGTAGTGCTTAGCTGATCTGATTGTTTTATCTCACTGAAACAGGTGTGGTTTCCCCACCCCTGTCTCTTAGACTGTGTTAAGGAGGGTCCTTACCACTTGTCACATAATCTGGATTCTGTCTGGGATTACCTTTATCTGCTTCTGGTTACCTGAGTGCCCAAATCATGAGGGTGGTTAAACCAGACAGGCCAAGTTATAATCAACATTCAACTTGAGCATTTTCAAGTACTGGCATTTCAAGATATTAACAGGGGAAATTAACAGTATTTTTGGTACTATTTCGCTATTTATTATAAATACTCATAGATATATAAATATATCCTGGATGATTAAAAAAAGAATGGTGTTCTTACTTGGTTTTGTACCATTCCTTTTTAAATCACCCTGTACATTCCCTTTAGCAAGAAATACAAGCATAGCAATGTCTGGGCTCTTTGCTTCTTTATATGATAATACATGGCATCTAAGGGATAATTCATATCATTACATTACAGGACATGACTATCAGAATGTTACACTTTCATAAGAATTTAGCCTTGATCTCCCTGCATCTGTTTAACAGGATTGGTAATAATTACGACATGTAAGAACACTCCATACACTCTTAAACCATATTCTCCCACACTTGTAACACATACACCTTCTATACCTGGGCCCTGCAGAAACAGTTAATTGAACATATGGGTTTTTGTTTTGGTTTTGTTTGTTTTGTTTTGTTTTGTTTGTTTGTTTGGTGGTCTGCCATGCTGATGGGACTGAGACTGTCTAGGTGTAGTAACATACTTTTCATTCCATTTCAGGAAGGAAATGATGGCACTGTCAAGGAAGGAACATCTGTTTGACAATTCCAGAATCCACAATATGCTCTTCACACTACAAAATGTCTTATACAATTCCATACTATGCACGTGTTTACTACAGAAAGCAATAAATAAATAAATGACATGAATGATCATGATCTGCCTTAATTTTAAAAAAAGAAATAAAAGCAAACTTTGCAGGAACCAGTCTATAAATGAATGTGTGTCTGTGTGTATATTATTCTGTTTCCTCCCAAAGCAACATGTGAACACACTATCAACATAATGTTTAGTGCCATGCCTTTCTCAATGGAATGAAAGTAGTATTAGAAGTGTGGTGTCATATCTAGGAGCACAACCACTTTGTTGTTAATATCATCATGTGGAAGTGGGCTAGTAAGCAAAACACACCAAGCTGGAGAAGCAGGTGATTTAAACTTCTGTTTTAATCAGTCTGTTGTGGTTTACTATAGACTGGCCCCTAAGGGGCCACTCTGTGCTGCCCCTGAGAGTGCCAGATCGGGGCTGTGGCAACCACATGCTGCGGCCCCAATTTTCCTTTTGCCGCTCCAAAAAGCCATCCTTAGAGCCACCATGGCAACTCTTTTGCGCCCCTTTTGTGCAGTGTGTGTGCATGCTGCGCCAATGGAGCACCATGCAGTCGGGCATGTGGCGTGACGGCGTCGGGGCGGCCGGCATGCGGTCGCCCCGCCCCAACTCCACCACCAGGCCAGCCCTTTAGGCCGGTCTACATTGGCCCTTAGAAACATCTGAAAATCTAGCTTTCCTAGTTCCCATACTGAAACAAACAATGGCTTCTCTTGGAGAGTAAAAGGCACTGTTCAAGGTCTTGGTTTAGGCACTCTTTAATCACCAAACCACCACATAAATTGTAGCAAAGAAGATCAAACAACCAACCAAATACAAAAAGGGGAAAGGCAGAGGGGAGAGAAGGAAAAAACATAAAAATCAAAATGGTAAAACTGAGCAACAGATATCTATGTCCAGTTATGCCGTCATCTTACCTCATTGGCTTTCAGTACTACTATTTATGGCATCCTGGACCACGTCTCTGGGGTGGGACGCAGAGTCACTGTTTTACAGTGGCTGCATTCCTTCCTGGAGGGATGAACCCAGAAGATGGCACCAGGGGACTCCTGCTAGACACTAGCCATTGATCTGTGGTGTCCCTCAGGTTTCTGTCTTGTCACCTGTGACTGTCAGCAGGACAGCAATACAATTCAGCAATGTTGCAAGATCTACACAAAGGACAAAGATAACAAACCAGCAACAAGCAGTGGAACTATTTCATGCCAACAAATTACTCTACAGATTTCTATGCTTTTCTGGAGGAGACTAATGTTATTGTCTATATATATGTTATTGTCTCTCTCTCTCTCTCTCTCTCTCTCTCTCTCTCTATATATATATATATATATATATATATAGACAATAACATTTATAACATATATATAAACAGTGGTCTTGATTACACTGTATTATAGAACCCACACATGTATAGTTATTTTCTCCATGAGTGTGAATGAGAATAATGGTACACCTCCCAGTTAAAAGCAGTTTTTTGTCTTGCTGTTAGGCAATGGAGCCTGATCAAGTGTTTATGCAAAATAAAATTTGTTGCCAGTAAAGAGTGATAGAGAGGTAGTTCTGACAACAGTTCAGTACCTTTATATAGCAATTTCAGAAATTACTGTCAATTTAAATAAGTTCACAAATGGGCAAGCAAGACCATCAGACAGATGCTCAATTCTGTGCTGTCTCTCCAGCATCTAGGAGAAATATATTTGACTCAACCTAGCAAGGATATAATACCAGCAATGAATAACTCCATCATCCATGAGTTCTCAAACACTGGCCAATACAGAGCTTACTGGAGTCCCATTCCAAAATATTTCTGGCATAATCATTACTATTCATATCCAAGTCCTTTCTCCCAAACCAGTTTAGAGTGAGATAAGTTTATAAATATATTTATACAAGGAGCTGTATTTTAATGGCGTTTGTAACACTAACAAATGGGATTAGAGCATAGGTTATTTGTTCTCTCACTTGGAGATGTGAAGTTAAATAGGATCACTTGAAGAATCTGGACCCATCTGATGGTGGTTTCTTCAAGGTCATGAAACTGAGGTCCATTCCGGTCACGTATTACGTTTGAGCCATTTATCAAAAACAGTGGTTATCTAGGAAAATAAGACAGATATGGAGGAGTATTACTAGAATTGCAGTATAACTGGAATTCCAATGTCAGTTAATGGAAAAGGGTCTATCGTCTGCAGGGCAATTAAATCCTAGGATTTTAGATTTGCTGCCATTCCAATTAATCAAATATGTCTGTAGCATCAAAATACGCGATGCTCAACCATTCAGATCAATGACTGGGCAGAATACGGGCCCCATGTGAACCCCAGAGCCTTCTTTTGTATCCCCCGAAGCCCTCTAGTAGACCCCCAAAGCCTTGCCACCATTTTTTTTTTAATAGTGTGATTTTGGGACTACCTTTGCCTAAAGCTGCACTTAACATCCCCACCTAAAACACACAACACCCTGGAACCCTCACTATTCTTAAACAGCTCTATTTGTCTCACTTACCCAAACTCTCCTGAAATTGTGCATATAAAATGAACCTCCAGCTTTCTACAAACACAAAAATGCCTAGTATCTGCTGTCCAGCTACCATGGAAAATTGATTTCATGTACAGATGTTCAAAGATGCTGAATTTTCCACTGTCGAGCAATTTTTTTTCCAACAGAGCCACTTCATGTGCACCCCTCCACGGACCTAAAAACGACATGTTACTTGGCCAATAAAATATTAAGTGGTAATCTCATTGCAAAATGTTCACATACATAATAGGAAGCATTTAAATGCGGCATCATAACAATCAAATTATTTTCAGTAACAGGTTTTAAAAAATAATCAGTCATGAAATAAATGTTTAAAGGTGATGGGAGAAGGTACATGGTCTATTGAACGTTTAGGCGTTGCCCCATCATCATCATTAATCACACTTTTTATTTATTTTTAATTTAATTGAATTTTATAAGTGAATAAGGAGGATGGCAGGTTCACCCAAGGCACCAAAGGTGTGTAGGAGTCTCCAGGGCTTGCAGGGACGCATGTAGGACTAGCTGCCAGAACGTGCAGCACTAAAAATGGGAGAAGGAATTGCTAGGAGATTTGGGATCCTGGGTACATGATGGGCTTTGAAGAGAATGCTTCAAGCACTTATGACCCCCAAGTGTTGAAGGTGTCAAGAGGCTGCATCCACACTGCAGAAATAATCTGGTTTGACACCATCTTGGCTCAGTGTTATGGAATTCTGGGAATTATAGTTGGTTGTGGCACTAGAGCTCTCTGACAGAGAAGGCTAAGTGTTTCACAAGACTACAACTCCCAGAATATGATAGCATTGAGCCACGTCAGTTAAAGTGGTGTCAAACTGGATTATTAGTACTAATATTATGAATAATTATTAATATTATTAATAATTAGTCTATGAAATGGTATGTTAAGGTTACAAAATAGAATACACATAATACGTTAATGTATATATGAGAAAAAGAATATATAAGTTAAGGAACACAGAGAAAGTGGAAATATTAGTTAAAACAGTTTTATATAAAATGGATGTAAATGGTTATAGCTGATAGTAATACACGAATCAAGAGGAAAATTTTTTAAAAAAGAGGATGTGATTAAGCAACATCAGTAGATAATAGAAGGAAGCCCAATTTATGTTATGTTAGTAATGTAGTTATAGATGTAGTCTTGTTAATTTTGTTTTATATGTTTCTTTGTAATGTGTCTTGTTGAATTTTTTTTAAAAAAAATTCAATAAAATTTATAAAAAAAAAACTGGATTATTAATACAGTATGGATGGAGCCCTAGTGAGTCGACTTACTGTACTTGTTCCAGCTTTAATGTACAGTTGGCCCTACACACTTGTTGCTTTGACTTTTGTGCATTTTATTATTTGCGGTTTTGATTAACACGTTCTCTCTAGGAATCTCTAAGTCAGGGGTAGGCAACCTTTCCACTTTAAGGGCCGAGGGACTTCAGCTCCCAGAAGCCTCAGCCATGTTGGCCAATAGTCCCGTGTTGGCCAATAGCTCCTGGGATTCTGGGAGCTGAAGTCCCTCGGCCCTTAAAGGGGAAAGGTTGCCTACCCCTGCTCTAAGTCCTCCAGCGCAACTCTGCCAGAGGTTGACCATAGAGTTGTGCTGGGGAACCTAGAAGTCCCTAGAGAAAACACTTCTCTAGGCATTTGTAGGTCCTCCAGCATGATTCTATGGTCAATGTCTGTCAGATGTTTACCCCAGAGTTGCATTGGAGGACCTGGAGAGTCCTAGAGAGGTGTTCTCTCAGGTAAAAAGAAGAGTGTGTTTTTTATTTGCAGTTTTTCCACATTCATGGGGTCCTTCATCCCTAACCTCAGCGAATGTGGAGGGATCACCATCTTTGGTTTTGACGTGAAGTGAGCAGAACCGCCTGTACTTTGTATTTCAAATGTTGTCACAGTAGCTACCCCACAGATTTGCACAAAAATGGGTGTCACTTGGAAGAAAGACCATCAATACCAATAGTCGCAAGGCAAGAAAATAAAGAAGTGTATTAGCAAATGTGTATGTATTCATGTTTGTAAGTATGCGTCTGTATGTTGATATGAGTGTTATGTATTTTTATGAAATATTGTTTTGTGTTTTGATATTCTCTGCCACAAAGAGGCCTGTGGCCTCACTAGAATGGAGACAGATTGGATTGCAAAAGAGGGGTCCCTGATGAGATGCAAAGGGATTTTAAATGGATTCTTGGACTTGGAAAATCTCCCTTTGGCCACAGGACCAGAAAGAGGAGGAACCTGCCTACAAAAGATATCCTCCCCATCATATACCATCTTAACTAAAGACTGAAACAACATATAAGCATCTGACTAACATCTCCAATTGCTTTTTCTCCTGTTGGGTTTGTAGCATTTTGCCTGACGAAGAAGAAACCCATGGAGCTTCGAAAGCTTGCAACAAGTATATTGTGCATTTTGGTTGGCCAATAAAGGTATCCCTGATGGGCTTTTGTTTGAATTTGCTAAATGGCCAACACAGGAATGTGTTTGGATATGTTTAATAAAAAATATATTTTTTTAAAAAATGGGTGTCTCCACAAACAGAAACCATTCGTAAACCGCTCTGGGAGACTTTGGGCCTTTACAAACTGCCAAAAATAATCCAGTTTTAGGCCACTTTAACTGCCCTGGCTCAGTACTAGAGAATCATGGGAACTGTAGTTTATTGTGGCACCAGAGCTCTCTGACAGAGAAGGCTGAATGTCCCAGAAAAAACTACAATTCCCATGATTCCCTAGCATTGAGCCAGGACAGTTAAAAGTGGCCTCAAGCTGCATTATTTCTGGCAGTCTGCAAAGGCCCTTTGTGCCTGAAAAGAGCGGGGTATAAATACTCGAAATCAAGAAATTGATAAATTAAACTAAAGAGCTCCACTAGCATGAAGCATCCTTCCCAAAAACCGCGGACTGCTGAGTGTCGGCTTGAAAAGAAAACGAGGAAAGAGTGAGGGAGCAAAGGCATCCTCCTACACGTCCGCAGTGCTGACATAATCCTTGTCTACACCACTTTAATTAATTGGCCAGGGCTCCATGCTGTGGAATTCTGGGACTGGTAGTTTGTTGTGGCTCCAGAGCGGAGCGGAGCTCCGCTCTGGAGCCACAACAAACTACCATTCCCAGAATTCCACAGCATGGAGCCCTGGCAATTAAAGCGGTGTTAAACCCGGATTATTTCTACAGTACAGACGCAGCCAGAGTCCTTCCTCCCCTCACCAGGCCCCTTCCCGCCTCAGGAGCACAGCCTCCGAGCCATTTAAAGCGCTAAATCCCTCTTGGGCCGCCTTCTTAGGCCGCTTAGTGCTCCCCGCCCTCGCCTAGGGCTCCGGGGCGGGACAGAAGCGGAGGCTGGGCCGTCTCCTGCGTCAGGCGAGGCCCCACGGCGCCCACCTCCGCCTCAGCCTCCTCCGCGGGGCTCTTCAGGGGCGCCACAGGTGACCCCAGCCCTGGGGAAGGCCTGAGCCTGGGCCTGGGCCGGGCCGGGCCGGGCTGGGCCTAGTCGTCTGCCCAGAAACCTCGGGCTATGAGTGAGGGCGCTGTCGGTGGGGCGCAGTCCTTCCAGTGAGGTAAACCCCGTTTGAGGCGGAGGTTGTGGAGGAACGTCGTGAGGGAGGCCTCTGAGCGGGGTTTGCAGGCCTTTCGGAGCCCCGAAGCCTGCCTGCCCCGGATTAGGAGGGCCTAGCCGCGCTTGGCATCCGGCTTTCCATCCCTGGCGTCCTCAGGGCACCCTCGGGGCCTAATCCTCCTCCTGGCTGCCCTGCCCTGCAGAAGAGCTCCCGGTCGGAGAAGAAAGAAGAGAGGCCTGGAGGGAGGGAGGTTGGGGTTAAGAAAGCCAAAGATGGCAGCTTAGTCCTTTCTTTCTGTTTCTTTTTTAGCACTGTGGTGAGTGGAGTAACCTCACCAGGTTGTTGTTTGTTTTTTTTCAGGAGGATGGAAGTTTCGTTAAAAACTACAAAGAGCGCCAAAGTGTAATAATAGGTAAGAGGCGGCTTGCAGTATTTGGGTTTTTCTTCTCCTCTGTTTGCTGAAAGAATAAACAGCATACATAACCCTTTTTGCTGTGTGTGCCCTATCTCTGGGCCTTTGCAGACTGCCAGAAATGATGCAGCTTGAGGCCACTTCAGCTGCCCTGGTTCAGTGCTAGGGAATCATGGGAACTGTATTTTTTTCTGAGACATTGAGCCTTCTCTGTCAGAGAGCTCTGGTGCCACAATAAACTATAGTTCCCATGATTCCTTACCACTGAGCCAGGACAGTTAAAGTGGCCTTAAGCTGCATTATTTCTGGTAGTCTGTAAAGGCCCTCTCTTTCGGCAGTACCCATTTAAGTTATGTCCAGCCTGTGGAAGGAATGTATAACTTTTAAAAGTACTACTCAACTCTCAAAATTTCTATGATGTGGCTCTGTGCAGATGCAAGACCCCATCTGTGTGAGGGCACAGATGACCACTTGAAGAACCACAGTTACAGGTAAGGCCATGAAGAAGAACATGAAATGTGAAGTCAAAGGCTTTCATGGCTGGCATCCATAGTTTTTTGTGTGTTTTTCGGGCTGTGTGGCCATGTTCTAGAAGAGTTTCTTTCTGACGTTTCGCCAGCATCTGTGGCTGGCATCTTCAGAGATTCAGAGATTCATATTCTCTGAAGATGCCAGCCACAGATGCTTGCAAAACGTCAGAAAGAAACTCTTCTAGAACATGGCCACACAGCCCGAAAAACACACAAAAAACTATAGAACATGAAATGTTGGTTAAGTGGTAAATACCTACAGATTGTACAGAATTTGAATAGGTATCGTTTTGTCATATACTTGATACCAAGACACCTTTAACAGGATAATACTGCACTGTAAGTTATTATCCTGTTAAAGGTGTCTTGGTATCAAGTACATGACAAAATACCTGTTCAGTTTCTGTGCTAACTGTAGTTATTTACCACCTAACCAACATTTCATGATCTTCATGGCCTTACCTGTAATTGTAGTTCTTCAAGTGGTCATCTGTGCCCTCACACAGTTGAGGTCTTGCACCTGTGCAGAACCACAACATAGAAATTTTGAGAGCTGAGTAGTATTTATCACCAAAACCTACTTTTATCTTCAGTTCCTTTTCATCCATCAAAGGATTCACATCTTGGATAGCTCTGTACTGAGTAGTGTTCTCTATTTCTCATTCTCCTCTACTTCTTTCTAATTTTCAGCCTCCCTTTTTGTTCTATAGCTGGCCCTCCATTTTCATGGGGAATCCATTCCAGACACACACCCCACAGAGACTTGTTGATATTCAAGCCCCATAGGCTTGAATGGGGCACACACCATTGATCTTAACAGAGATTACCCCTCCATGAATATTCAAAACCGTAGATCTCAGGTTTGCGAGAAAGGAGGGGTGACTATAGTTTCCAAAGAGAGAGAGAGAGAGAGAGAGAGACTAACTGCTTTCTTACTTTCCTTTCTCGTTCAGTCACAATTGGTATTTCTCATCTTTTTGCATAACATCTAAAGTCTCTTTTAAAATTATGTTTCCTGTGGGGTTAAATGTCGGTCCCACCGATGGCCATTCCCAGTGCTTAGATTGCTTGAAAGAAGGACACCTGGTGCACTTTTGCTCCATTTGCCAGTGTTTCATGGTGCAGAGCTTGAGAAATTGTCTTTCTCAGCTCTGGCTTCACCTCCAGGAAGTGTTTCTGAAAGTGGCTGATTCAGCAGTGAATAATGAACCTCTGTGTATGGCTTTGGTTTAAAACTAAAAGACTCCATCCAAGAGTCTTGGCAGAGTCAGTGGAGCCACATGGTCATCAACCAAAACCTATGTTGTGTTGATACTGCTCTTGGTACTAGTGGTTATATTGGAGTCTGAGGATCCATCAGGATTGGTGCAGACAGCTCCAAGAGGAAAACTGCTGAACCTGCCTGCTTCTGGAAGATCCGTTCTCATATGGTAAAAGCTGGATAAGTCTCTAAAGCAGATCACTTCAGACGTGGAAGTGGAACCCAGAAAGAAAAAAGATGAAGGCCAAGTACAAAGAGAAGTCTAAAACATCAGCAACTATGATTGCACCTATCTTTGTTGCTGTGTCTCTGATATCTATTCCACCCACTCGATCCCTTGGTCTGGCTACTATCCATTTTTATTCTTACCGAGGACCAGTTAGTGCAAGGAGTGGTCCAGTAGACTGCTGCTCACACTGACCACACCTCAGCAGGCCAACATGCTCAAGTTGATATGTTATGTGGAAGCGTTATCATCCCATATTGAGGAATGAACACCCCCATGAACTACTCACATCCCACCATGGTGATGATCTCCATCCCCTTGGTCTGAGTACTCACATTCATAGAATAGAATCATAGAATCATAGAGTTGGAAGAGACCACAAGGGCCATCCAGTCCAACCCCCTGCCATGCAGGAACTCCCAATCAAAGCATCCCCGACAGATGGCCATCCAGCCTCTGCTTAAAGACCTCCAAGGAAGGAGACTCTACCACACTCCGAGGGAGTGTGTTCCACAGTCGAACAGCCCTTACTGTCAGGAAGTTCCTCCTAACTCAGCGCTCCAGCTTTTTTGTTAACTGCCTTTGCGCTGACCTTGACTCATTCTGTCTCTGTGGAAAAGACATCTGTAAGACCTGTCTTCCACCGCTTTACTTAAGTCTTATAGATTCATGCCCATGACCTCCCTAATTGAGTCTAGCCATCTGATGTGTGGTCTTCCTCTCTTTCTACTACCCTCTACCATTCCTAGCATTAATGTCTTTCTAAAGATTTTTGTCTTTTCATGATGTGGCCAAAGAAAACAGCCTCAATTTTATCATCTGGGCTTCTAGGGGTATTTCAGGCTTGATCTATTCAAGGACCCATTTGTTTGTTTGTTGTTTGTCCATGGTATTCTCAGCACTCTTTTCCAGCAGCACATCTCAAATGAGTTCATTTTCTTTTTATCCGCTTTCTTCACTGTCAAGCTCTCACATCCGTACATAGTGATGGGGAATACCATGGCTTGGGTAATTCTAACTTTGGTACTTAATTGTATATCTTTGCTCTTTGAGATCCAACTGCATGCCTGCATTTCACCGGACCTTAGAAATTGATTCCATCACAGGGAAGAGGAGTTTTACTACTGCAGACCTCAAATGTATTACAGGGACTTTTCCATCATCACTTCCAGGCATTTTCTCTGGAGCTGATCTTATGTACAGGTACATCAAGGACTCTCCAGCCTCAGTGGCTTTGGATTGTTATTGACATGATCACCTGTGACATGCTGCCTAGAGCTTACTTGCCATTGTCTCGGAATGATACTGTGAACAGAGGGGACACCAATATTTATCTCCCAAACATTATGTCTACCACAAGGAAATTGCCCACCAATATCACTTACCTGATTGAACATGACACCAGGCCTTGTCACTGCAGCCGTTGTTCTGGACCAACTGCCACTGTCTCAAGACCACTGCAAGAATCAGTTCCTCCTGTGTCTACAGCTTTGGACATGCAGTACCTTCAGCTAGTGCACTCCAAAGACTTCCCTCCATTATTGCTTTACAGTCTGTTTCATTTGCCTTGGCTCCATCAGTATCAGCTCTAGCACCTCCTCATGTAGCTTCCACATCTACTGCAGTTACTCAGGGGCCAACTGGCTTGGTGTTCCTCCACAGATGATTGTGACTGATGCATTTGCACATGAGCCTCCCTCTCTCCTACAGAGGAGGTTGCTGACAACACATCAGTGTCACTATCAGATGCTCTTCTCATTTTGCACATGGGCAGATAT
The DNA here is from genome assembly GCA_026167975.1 of Phrynosoma blainvillii. Classification (NCBI taxonomy): domain Eukaryota; kingdom Metazoa; phylum Chordata; class Lepidosauria; order Squamata; family Phrynosomatidae; genus Phrynosoma; species Phrynosoma blainvillii. The sequence goes on from JANUYF010000004.1 coordinate 150,978,734, forward strand.
CTTGTGCTAAAAGTGAAGCCTCAGCCTCCATCCATGGTGGATGTTCAGAATTCTACTCCAGTCATGATTTCCTTCCTGCCTACTTTGCTAGATAAAACAGTTTTGGTCCAAGCCTTTGGTATACCACTCCTGTCTTAGGGCCTGTACAGACTGCCAGAAATAATCCAGCTTGAGACCACTTTAACTGTCCCAGCTCAGTGCTAGGGAATCATGGGAATTGTAGTTTTTTTCTGAGACATTGAGCCTTCTCTGTCAGAGAGCTCTGGTGCCACAATAAACTATAGCTCCCATGATTCCCTAGCACTGAGCCAGGGCAGTTAAAGTGGTCTCAAGCTGGATTATGGTATTTCTGGCAGTCTATATAGGCCCTTAGTCAGTGGAGAATTTATATAGAGTTCAGCAAAAAAGGGGACGAGATGGCTCAGTGGTTAAGATGCAAACTGACTATCAAAAGGTTGGCAGATCGGCACTTTGAGACACAAGTGCCGCATGATGAAGTGCGCTCCTGTCATTAGTCCCAGCTTCTGCCAACCTAGCAGTTCGAAAGCATGTAAAAGTGCAAGTAGATAATGGGTACACTTTGGTGGGAAAATAACAGCGTTCTGTGTAGTCGTGCTGGCCACATGACCACAGAGTTGTCTTTGACAGCACTGACTCCTTTGACTTAGTAACAGATGAGCACCCCCCCCCCTACAGTTGGACATGACTTGATAATCATGTCAAAGGGCCTTTACCTTTTTACCAGCAAGAGAGTGCCAGATTTCTGTTTAAAACCCAACTCCAAATTCAGTTATTGTCAAAGCCTCCCAGTCAAAAACTATGAAAAAGTTGCTTTTTCCCCCCTCTGCCCTGATTGAGAGGGCCACCGTTTGGCTCTCCTAGGTCAAAGATTTATTCTCCTGCAGCATTATCCAATCAGGTAGCCAACTATAAAGCATGTATGACTAGATGCCAGCTATTTCTGTGGAAGACACTTCTTTTCTTGATCACATATTTACCTGAAGACCAGCTTAACATTGCCATGCTCTTCTAACAAGAGGCTTACAGACTGGCAGCCCAGCAAATTAGGGCAGCTAGACATGGGGCAGATTGCTCTGACAAAACCATGTCAGCTTATATTCCTTGTGCAGCTATGCATGGCTCAGGTCTGCAGGCCTCATGAAAGATCTAGGTCTAGGACTGAAGATCTTCCCTAAGACTGATGAACCCATAGACTCTTTGTTTAAGATGTGTATTATGGCCCAGAAGATGGGATTTGGTCAGCAGTTCTGCTTCTGTCACCCTCAGAAGCACACTTGGAGAAAATTTCCACATTCTTCTTTTGCTGTCTTGTGAGTTATCGCAATCTTCCTCAACCCAGCGCAAGACATCTTACCACTGTGCATATTACCGCTCCTCTTCATCAAAACAATCCTACATGAGCTGTAACACATTTGACTGTTCCATGTCTGTCACTTCTTCCTACATTTCTTCATTCTTGAATATGCTCCATCACACATCCATTATTTGAACCATCATCTTGACTCCTTGTCCCAGATAATCAAGATTCCTGGGTAGAGTCATCTTGGGGGGGGGGGGGAATTAATTCTAAAAATCACCTCGCAAAAAGTCACTAAGTTGCAGACTGACAGAAATAGTGCAAATTGAGTCCACTTTTAGGTTTAGAGTTAGTGCTAGGGAATCATGGGGGAATGCGGGATCTCATTTTTTCCCTGAGACATATAGCCTTCTCTGTCAGAGAGCTCTGCTGCCACAATAAAATACAGTTCCCATGATTCCCTAACCCTAACCCTAAAAGTGGACTCAATTTGCACTATTTCTGGCAGTCTGCAACCCCCCCTAACTCTTTGTCCTTGTTCCCATTCTATCAGAGCTTACAGCTTCTTACGCATTGCTCAAGAGACTCTCATTACCGGATGTATGCCATACTGCAACATGGTCAGAGCCCTCTAATGTCATGCCACATTACAGACTGACTGTAGAGTGGGGTCTAATGCTTCATTTGCTCTATGTGGATGATGGCTTCACTTTCAAGGGCAGTCCCCTCTGCTATCTTCAGCTAACTTGGACCTGATACTTCCTCTGTGGTAAGCTTGCTAGTCACTCAGTTGTGTGAGGCACAGAGACCACAAAGAACAGGTTGGCTGTATGTAACTGCTTTTTTGAGTAGTCATGTGCCCTCAAACCACCCACCCTCCTCTCTTATCTTTCTGCAGGTCTGTCTCCACTTGACAAATGGTGGAACTGAAGAGGGAGTAGCTTTTGGCACAAAGTATAGGTGTACACCCGAAGCGGTGGGATTATCATCAAAAGTGACTGAGCTCTTGAACTTTCCATGTTGTGGCTCTGTGCAGGTGCAAGACCCAATTGTGTGAGGGCACAGGTGACCACTCAAAGAACCAATTACCAGTTACAGGTAAGCAACCTCTTTTTTATAGTTGGAATAGTTAAAACAGTGGTGAAGAAACAGGTATTTTTATCAATATATGCAGCATTTCTACTAATATCTATAGCAGGGGTAGGCAACCTTTCCCCTTTAAGGGCCGAGGGACTTCAGCTCCCAGAAGCCTCAGCCATGTTGGCCAATAGTCCCATGTTGGCCAATAGCTCCTGGGATTCTGGGAGCTGAAGTCCCTCGGCCCTTAAAGGGGAAAGGTTGCCTACCCCTGATCTATAGTATATCTCTACTGAGAGCCAGTGTGGTGTAATGGTTTGAGCATTGAACTATGACTCTATAGAGACCAGGGTTCGAATCCCAGCTTGCCATGGAATCCCATTGGGTAACCTTGGGCAAATCAAACTCTCTCAGCCTCAGAGGATGGCAATGACAAACTCCTCTGAAGAAACTTGCCAAGAAAACCCCAAGATAGGTTTCCCTTAGGGTCTCCATAAATCGGAGATGACTTGACAGCACAAAAACAAAAAAATCACTACCATTTCAGAAAACTTACATACAGATTCATAGATGATATTTTCAGTCTCTACTTTGGTATCTTAGGGCCTCGGCAGACGACTAATAGAGTCGTCTTCCGGGCAGGGAAGAGGAGGGGCAGCCGCACGAGCGGCGCCCCTTCCTCTCCCTGAGGTCGCCCTCGGAGTCGCCGGCCCTCCGCACGGCCGGCGCTCCGGGGATGACCTCATGCCGCGGCGACCGGACGCGCCGCGGCGGAAAAGACAGCGAAAGTGCGCCTGCCGCTTTTAGTGCGCACTTTTGCTGTCTTGAGGAAGGAGCGCTGATTTAGCGCTCCTTCCAGGGACACCGCCGGTGCGCCGAGGTGCGGAAGCTGCGGCCCCGCGGCGCGCCGGCCCAGGGCGTCCTGGACGCCCTCGTCTGCTTCCCCCCATAGTTATCCAACATTAAGAAAGACTGCATCTTTTTTTCCTTTTTTTAAGTATGTAAAAGATTTTACAGAAGCAAACCTAACTAATGAATGTGTCTGGGTTCCAGTAAAATGAGATGTATCAATCTTGACTATTCAGCTAAAAAATCCCTAGCTGATAAAATGACAACTATAATAGAACATCTTTCCAAAAATTAACATTTGAGGAAAGGAGAGAGAAAAAACTGGCATTTTCATTTGAATAAAATAACTAATAAACATGAACCATGTCATGGAGAATATGGAATGGTCTTGATTATCCCTAGTAGCCGTTATTCTTTCACTTAATTTTTTCCATCTGGCAAGATGTTCCAGACTCTTATCTATCCATCAGGAAAGTGGCAGAACATTTAAACCTTCCAATTATATGCAGTCTCTTGTACCATAAAACATAAATACACGACCAGTTCTTTAAGATAAAAATACTAATTTACATATTAAAAAAGAAATGGTCCCAATGACCTTTTAACCCTACATTTTTCAAGTCAAAATCAGGAATGGTTGGTTATACCCCATTCTTTTCCCCAGATTAATTTAGTTTCTAGATTACAGTATTAGAAAAAATAACAGATCAAAAATTTATATAGCGTAGAGGTCATTCCATTAACTTCATTTTCACTTAGTAGTATACAATTCTCAAATGGCAGTAATAGTCTTGTTACCTGTTCCTGAATTTATTGCTTATTGTTTGCAGAATTTGAGGGAGTGTGTTTTCACAATTATTCTTGCAACTGAATACCTGTTTAGAGGAGAGGATTATGAAATAGGTCCCCCAGTCTATATAAACCTGTTTGTTTCTTAAACTTAAAATATTTCCATTTCTCCAAGTACACTCTATATGCGCTTCCCTCCTTGAAATATTATTTCTAAATGATCCCAGATTGTACAAATATTTGTTGTTGTTAACTGCCCTCGTGTCGATCTCAACCCATGATTACTCTGCTGATGAGACATCTCCAAGACCCCCTGTCCTCTATTGCTCTGCCCAACTCCTGCAAGCTCATACTCATGATCTCTTTAATAGAGTCCATTCATCTGGCATGTGGTCTTCCTCTTTTTCTACTTACTTCCACTTTTCCTAGCATTATCGTTTGCTAGCAGTTAAATATTCATTGATCAAAACCTGTCAGTTTGGGACTCAAGCTTTAGCAGAGGTACCCCATGTTCAGCAGTGATGCTGTGCAATGTTACAAATTGTGATTGCTTACAACTTTTCCTCCATGCACTCATCTTTTTCTTTGGTCTTTCAGGCCAAAATCCAGATGGTAAGAATGAAGTACCTGGGAGCAGCAAAGATGCCCCACTTTATCCTGGGAGATTATCACACTACAGTTAAACCGAATTAAAAAGAGACTTACTTCGCCCGAATTGAAGTAAAATTCGGGCTGCGTCTGGACGCTATCGTATGGATTTTCCTCCAAAAACCGTCATCTGGATGCAACCTGAATTCAGCCAGGCTGACTTAACTTGCTCCAGCAGCCATTTTTCTAAGTCGATTAGACTTAGATGGTAGTTTTGGGGGGGAAATCCGTGCAATAGCGTTTGGATGAAGCCTGAATTTTACTTTAGTTCAGGCGAGGTAAGTCTCCTTTTAATTTAGTTTAACTGTAGTGTGATAATCTCCTTTGTCTTGTATTGCCTAATGAAGCATCTAAGACTTAGGTCCAAAACAATTGCAGAAAGAATCTAATTTGAGACTCTTTTAACTGTCCTGGCTCAGTACTAGGGAATTCTGGGAATTGTAGTTTTGTGAGACATTTAGCCTTCTCAGTCATAGAGCTCTGGTACCACAATAAACTACAATTCTCAGGATTCCCTAGCACTGAGTTAAAGCAATCTCAAACTAGATGATTTCTGCAGTGTATTTTGGACCTTAGTGTATTGCTAGAGGAATCCTCCTGTGAGTTAATCCATGCTTGTTTGTTTCTTGCATTAGTATTGGGCAGGATGGGTTAAACAGTTAGAAGGGGGGGTGCCTTTTCTGATGTGACAGAGTTGAAAGCTGTTCTGTTACTAACAACTTGGATTACTGGATATGTAGCCAGATTTTCTGTTACCATTGCTGTTGATGATACTGCCAGTAATGAAAAATGTTAACCTAAATTTAGAAATTACTAACTCATTTTATAGACTTTTTTGAAAGGAGCAGTTAACAGCTATGCATCTTGGCAATGAGGCATAGGGGAATGAACTCAGGTTGATCTGGAATCAGAATCAGTTGGTTAATAATTTATATTGCAGTGGATTTATGGGCCAGTATCTCTTCCCTTCCAAAAGGCACTGACAGTGTCTTTTTTATTTTAAAAAAAAATCTTGTTAGATAATTGAGCACACAAACTGTAGCCTACACATGTCTTTTTTCTGTTGTAACGTAATGCTCTGAAGCATAAATATTGAAGTTGATTGCTAGTTTTTAGTTCTTTATTTGAACATTTGGAACAGAGTTCACTCAGGGGCAAAACAGACAGCCCCAGAGAAGCAGCTTGCCGCCAACCCTTTGCTCACCAGGTTGGGGCTGCAGCAACCGCACACCATGCCCCCAACCTGGCATTTTCCCAGAACAAAAGGAAGTGGCAGAAAGCTGCTCCTTTTTGCACTGGGAAAAAGGTGCCTTTGCTGCAGCAGTGTTTTTTCTGTGTTTCAGTGGCATGCCGTGTCTAAACATTGTGCCGCCGAAACACCATGGCCGTGTGGTTGCTTGGAGCAGCTTCATAGCATGTTCACTGTGTTGGGGGGGGGGGTTGTCGTGTGTACACCACACTCCCAAGCCAGGACGCCAGCTCTTTTTGCCGGTCTGTTCAGCCCCTTTGTAAAATAAGAAAAGTTAATATATACATATTCTGAACCTCCAGGCTGGGATAAAAATAAAAGACCCTCTCCAGTTAAAACTGTCATTTTTTGTACAATATATGTTTTTATAGTGCATAATTACCCCAATGACAATTACAAATAAGGAAGTGGAAAATTAAACCTCATAATCGTGGGTCACTCCAAATGAAACATATCGAGGAAAGCATCCTTCCTGTAATGGCTTTGAAATGTACATAGCTTAAAGCAGAGGTAGGCAACCTAAGCCCCGGGGTCCGGATGCGGCTCCCTGAGGCCGCCGCCGCCGCCGCCCCCTGCCATGATGATATTGATTATTGTTGTTATTACTTGTTCTTGGGGTTTTCTTGGCAAAATCTCCACAGGGGGTTTGCCATGGCTTTTCTGGGGCTGAGAGAGTGTGCATGCATTTTTTTAATTTTATATATATATTTTAAAAAATTGTTTTTTATCTTTATATTTATTTATTTATTTATTTTTGGTGCTTTGGCCCCCCAATTGTCTGAGGGACAGCAACCCGGCCCCCAGCTCAAAAAGGTTGCCTACCCCTGGCTTAAAGCCTCTTTTGAACAAAGGACAATGTTAAGTAGGTGCGCTCCAGTTACAGCTGGCCCTTTGGCTCCACAGGGGTTTGGTTACAGAACTCCCCGCAGATGTGAAAAAACACATGTGATTGCACCCCATATTAATTGAATGGCAGCAACATGAACACATGTACTTCAGTGTATCTGAGTTTAGATTGCTGCCATTTAATAATATGGGATGTGACAATCTGCAGATAATGGAATTTGCAGATCCAAACCAAGATTCGCTCTCAAGAAAGTTCTACAAAGTGGCAGTCAAGCCAAAAACTTTCTGTATGCACAGGACACTCTTAGTGTACTCAGGCCAGTTTTAGCTATTGTGGCCTTCCAGTATTTCTAGCTTATTTATTTATTTAGAAATATCACTTATATTTGACGATTTCAGAGAAGTCTACAACAGTATAAAACAGTATATATAATCAATTCGTTATGCAAATTTTCTGTAAAATACAAAGTAGGCTGAACTTGGCCAGGATAACTTGTAAAAACAGTCAGATATCAGCAGATATCTAAAGTAACAATTGTCAGAACATCTGGAGAGAAAACTAACTACTTTTATTGTTTCTTACTCTGGCGTGGGCATCAAGAGCATGTGGCACTGCCAGAAGGGCATCTCCAGCTAAATTCAAGGACTAAATGGACTTTATTTATTTATTTATTTATTTAATATTTGCCTTTCTCCCAATCTGGGACCCAAGATGGCTAAAATAAGATGAAGCTAAGACATGATAATAAAAAATAATAATATTAAAACACAATTTTAAAAGGTAACATACTAAAACACCACTAATACGAGGAAATATGTGGCCTCTTGTGTAACTTGGTCCCAAGCTGGTTTTATATGTTATTGTCAAACACTCGCACCTGGGTTTCATAGCAATAAGGCAAAATGCTTCCTCTTGACTGCCCATTTAGAAACTTGCACCATCTGCAGCTTCTGGACAGCCTATGGGGCATGGTCACATCAAACACATTGCAATAGTCCAGCCTCAAGACTGTCAGGGCCACCATGGCCAAGAAACCCCAGTCCAAGAAACAAAGCCTGTAAAATGCACTCTGAGATCACCTCCAACAACAAAGGCTATTCCCAGATAAAGTCCTGAACCCAGATTGAAGTGGATCCTGATCATTGGTTTCATTCAAAAGTGTCTGTAGCTGCACCACTTCAACACTCTCAGGAGCCTTCTCCCCAAAGGGGTATGTGTAACCAGGCAGTGAGGAACAACCGAGGGAAGGATAGTCCACTGCTGGATACTTGGAACACAGCCCTGTTTGTCCCTGAGGAACTGCTGTTGGATGAGAAGCAATATTTGCAAATGAGAGTGGAAGATCTGAAAATGGAAAGAGGCTGAGATCACAGGAACAGTGAATAAAAGTACCACCTAGAGCAGGCAGTGCAATCAGTACCTTCAGTGGGCTTTCACTGAGCATTGAAACTACATCCCTGTAGGGCTTTGTAGCAGCAGGCAAGCTGAAGATGAAAAATCTTGTTCCTGGGTTAAATAATGTGTGACCCACCTGATTTTGGACTTGGCATTTGGAAGTAACTAATTACAAATAACTGATTTGGAATAACTGTAACTCAGCAAGGTATAGCCTCACCTCTTTCATGCTGCAACTGTAACTTCAGTTTCCTTTGGGAAAGTGTAGCTTCACTCAGGGCCGAAACAGACAGCCCTGAAGGAGCGGCTTGAAACCACCCCTTCTGAAGCTGGATTGGGGTTGCGGCAAACATACACTGCGGCCCCAATCCTCCTTGAAGCTGGCCAAAAAAGGAGCAGCAAACTTGGCTGGCAAAAAGCTGGCTTTTCCCATCCCGGCACAGTTTCATAATGCTCCTGCGGCGTATAAATGCCACATTGCTGGAGCTTCAAGCCGGCTTCTTGGCGTCATCAGGATGTGTGGCGTCTAAACGCCATGTGCCAATGATGCCCAGAAGTGGGCTTGTTCGGCCGTCTGTTCCAGCTCTAAATCATGGAAGTGGATTTAAGTGCTAACTCATACAGTGTGTTACATGTTCTAGATGCTACCAGGAACAGGAAATTTTATGTTATGGCTCATCATTTGATTTTTTCCCCTCTTTTCCTTTACCCATATGGTAAAGAGAGGGGAATTTTAAAACCTCAGAACATTCATTTCTCAACCACAATTCTCACGCATGCCCTGCTCTAAATTACTCACTATAAGCTATTAGGACTTGAGTAGAACATTTTTCTCCTCCACTTGATTTATACCTTCCACATTTCATTGAAAGTCTTCTTTTCCACAAAACAATATACAGCATACAAACATTGGACAACATGCAATATGAGGCGTTCTTTTCCATCCACCATCTATCACTTGACCGTCTTTCTTGAATTCTTACTGTGGGTTTTTGATTGATAGGCCAGTGCAACATGGGTTACATTGCAGTAAGTCTTTGCCTTGGGGCTTGTATCCAGTGAATGATAAGCCTGTGCCTGGCTTGTACCACCTGGATTGTAGATGAGGACTCATAAAACATATTATTTAATGTTATCAAAGTTACAGTGAAAGAGTTTTCTTACTTTGTCCACAATGAGAAGGTTAAGAGATGATATGATAGTCTTGTTTAAATATTTGAAGGGATGTTATATTAAGGATGGAGCAAGCTTGTTTTTTGTTGCTCCAGGGAACAGAACTCGGAGCAATGGATTCAAACTAGAAGAAAACTGAGATAGCCACTTCAGTTCACCTTCTATGCTGTTGATGGTGGGAGCTTTTGTTCAGACTGGGGGTTAGGAAAGAATTTTAAAGTTCATTTATTTTCTACAAAGTGACTTATTTCCTTAACTTCTCTTTTTTCCTAAGGTTTGCAACAGTCCTTGGTTTCCTCCATTTTAAATGTGACGGTTCCCCATAACTAGAGTACGTGGGATTGGAATCAAACTATCATTGGCAATCTACATGTAGCCAGGCTTGCTTGGCTGCCATGATGACAGGTAAGTTCTTCTCTACATACACACAATCTACAAATACAAGCACAAACACACATAAAAGGATCATGAATCCATAGCCTGTCCAGTTGCAGACCCTCTGTTTCTATATGTACTCATTGGCTTTTCACATGTCACCTTAACTGTTTGATAAATAAATCCTTGGCCTGACAGTTTGACATTCTGGCTGTTCACTGATGATTGGCAGGTTCCTCATCCTTAAATAAGTGCTTTGATTAGTTATTCTATCAAAATAAAATGATGGAATATGAATTGGAGAATCTCCACATAGTGCATAGGTTAGGTGGGGTGTCATGTTCATTTTCAAAATGCATGTCGAGGTGAAGGACTGCCTACTTAGATAGATTTGATAATACGTAAGTCAAAAAGGGAATCTTAGTTCTGACAGCTAGTTCAATGCAAGATATCCAAGTGTGTTGTTTTTTTTATAGTTTCCATGTCTGTGTTAATTGAAGGTGGCTGGAAATTTAGAAGGAGACTCCAGAGGTATAGGTTGGACAAGTCTAAAACTATTTGCCTACTCATTAACTTTTCTTTAACTGACAACTGGTCTTTATTACATTAAGTTAATAAACTCAAACAATTTGCCAGCTTCCTGGTTACTTTAAGACAGGGATAGGCAACTGCATTGGGTCCAGAGGCCAGTTTTCTGCAAGTGGACAGAATGTAGTTTGAAGTTTTCTGATAGATCTCTGGCAGGTTAGCAGCGGATTGCCAAGAGTTTCTGGCTTTAACAAGACCAAGGAGCTTTTTCTGTGGCTGCACTCTTCTATGGCTGGCCTTGGCTAATTACATATTTCTTAACCTCAGTTTTCCTATCTCTAAAACAGATGGGTTACTATTCATCCCATCTTGTGTTGGTGTGATATGCTAAAATCCTTGGTCTCTAGTTATTCATATGTAGATTGATATATATCCCAGTTTGTTGAGTGATGTGGATAATTGCACCTGGATGAGAAAATGAAAAGTGCCTGTTTTGTTGTTGTTAACTGCCCTCAAGTTGACCTCAACTCATGGCAATCCCATGAACAAGACACCTCCAAGACACCCTGTCCTCAGCTACTCTGCTCAGGTTCTGCAGACCCAGGGCCATGGCATCCTTGATTGAATCTATCCACCTGGCATGCAGCCTTCCTCTCTTTCTACCACCTTCTGTAGTGTTAGTGCCTTTTGTAGTGAATCCTGCCTTCTCATGATGTGGCCAAAGTATGTCAGGCTCAGTTTAGTCATCTTGGCTTCTAGGGAGAGTTCAGGCTTTTTCTGTTCTGGGATGCATTTATTTGTCTTTTTATTCATCCTTAGTATCATTAGTGCTCTTTTCCAACACCACATTTCAAATCAGTTGATGTTCTTATTCTCAGCTTTCTTCATTGTTTAGCTCTTGCATCTATATATGGTGATGGGAATTGCTATGGCTTGGATCATCCTAAGTTTAGTGCTCAGGTGTATATCTTTGCACTTCAGGACTGTCTCTAGCTCTTTCGTATCTGCCCTTCCCATTCCTAGTCTTCTTCTAATTTCTTGACTGCAGTCTTCATTCTGATCCAAGATTGATTCTAGATATGAGAAATCTAGATTTCAGTTTCCTCACTGTCTAGCTTCAAGTTATGTAAATCCTCCATGGTCATTATTTTTGTTTTCTTAATGTTCAGCACTAAGCCTGCTTTTGCACTTTCTTGTTTTACTTCCCATAATAGTAATTGTTCCAAATCTTTGTTGCTTTCTATTAGTAGTATGGTGTTGTCAGCCTTATCTTAGATAGTTGATATTCCTTCCTCCTATCTTTAGTCCTGCTTCCTTTGAATTTAAATCTGTTCTGTATATGATATTTTCTGCATACATATTGAACAAGTATGGTGATAACATGTAGCCTCTTCTCCTGAGTACATATTATGCATCAGAACAATCAAATGTGATGGTACATCCATTTCTTTAAGATCAAACCATAGCTTTTCATGGTCTATACCCCAGGGGCTGTGAAACAATCCAGGCAGGCGGTGAGGAGGAAAGAGGGCAGCAGGGGGGCCTTCAATCAAAATATTGGTGTGCAGAAAGACAAGGAGAACTAGCAGCTTTTAGGACCATGAGGGTTGCATGAAACCTCTTTTCAGGGTCCCCTAAAACCACCACTGATAATTTCATGTGGTGGTGTCTCCCACTCTTTGCCTGCCTGCACAAGCTTACTCCCTTAGCTGCATCTTTCACTGGTAGTGGCAGGGGCAGTTGAGAAATTCTTGCAAGGCTTGGGGGCAGGACATCACTTCTGTGGCTCAGAGTGGCACCCTCTGCAGTGGGGGACAAGTAGAGGCAAAAAGCTTTCATATTTGGGACCCTGCTTAAGCTTTGTGAGCTTGGCTGGGACTTGACTGACAAGTTGGAGCTGCTCTGCTGTTTCTGTCGTGTTTCATCGGACAGGCTGAGAGAAGAATTAACAGAAGAAGCAATGTTTGTATATGTGTGTGGTGGAGGACACTTGAAGCTGTGTAGGAAGGCATGCCTCTGCTGAAAGAGAGGGAGGAGTATCTGGGGTCAATTCTTGGAAAGAGTCCTTTACCTTGGAGTGGCTCTTGTAGTTAAAATCTCTCCCTTTCCCTATCCATGCCCGTCTCCAGTCCAGAGCATGTGACTTCTGTAAACCCCCTACACACACTAGCTGTGCCCACTTCCTCCCCAACAAGGAAGGATTGAAAGTTCTTTCTCACCAGGGAGAAGCTTCTCCCTTTGCACCTGGTCATCTTCAGAGCAGCAACCTAGCAGCTGGCTGAGCAGCAAGCAAGAGGCCTCTTGTCTGCACTGGTAACATGGGTGAGAGGCTTCTCAGGGGGGTTGCAGACTGTCAAAAATAGTGTGAATTCAGTTCACTTTTAGGGTTAGGGTTAGTGCTAGGGAATCATGGGAATTGTTATTTTTCTGAGACATTGAACCTTCTTTGTCAGAGAACTCTAGTGCCACAATAAAATTCAGTTCCCATGATTCCCTAACCTTAACCCTAACCCTAAAAGTGGACTGAATTCACACTATTCTTGACAGTCTGCAACCCCCCTCAGTTACTGTTCCCAGGTGACCAGGTACAAAGGAAACAGTGGCCGAGATTGGTAGTTTTGAATTTGCAGTAGAACAGTAGTCCTAATATCAAGAAATATGCATGAGGGATGCTAGGGTCATCACCCAAGACAAAAGTGGGCAGGAGCCAGAAAAAGTTTGGGAACCAGTGGTCTATACAATAGTCAAAAGCTTCGCTGGAATCTTTAAAGTACATGCTGATTTTCTTTTGGAATTGCCTGGTCTCCTCCATTATCCAGCATATGTTTGCAATGTGATTCTTGGTGCCTCTTCCTTTCCTGAAATGAGCTTGCACCTCTGGAATTTCTCGCTCGATATATGGTAGGAGTCTTTGTCACAGAATTTTGAGTATGACTTTTCTTGCATGTGAAATTAATGCAATGGTCCTGTAGTTACTTCAGTCTTTTGTGTCTCCTTTTTGGGGATGTTAATGTATATTGGTTATTTCCAATCTGTGGGCCATTGCTTTGTTTTCTATTTTTGTTGGCAGATTTTATTTAGAAATAAAGTCAATTCTGTCTCTGTAGATTGTAGCAGTTCCATTGGTATGTCATTAGTCCCTGGTGATTATTCTCAGTTGCTTTGAGTGCAGCTTTCACTTCACATTCCAAAATTTGGGGTTCATCTTCATATGATTCTTCTTCCTATCATTTCTTCTCTTTTATATATAGCTGTTCTGTGTATTGCTTCCATCACCCTTTTATTTCTTCTTGGTCATATATTGTGTTCCTCTGCTGGTTGTAAAGCATCCTCATCCTTGCTTTAAATTTCCCTTTGATTTCATGAATCTTGTGGAAGAGGTCTCTTGTTCTTCCTTTTTTGTTTTTTCTGTTTCTCTGCATTGGTTATTATAATAATTCTCCCTTTCCTTGTATACTATCTTTGAACAGTTACATTTATGGTTCCGGTCCTGTACCTGTCTTTCTTTTCTTTTGCTTCTCATCTTTCCTTTACTTGGCCATCTGATGATGTCGATGTGTACAGTCTCCTCTCTAGTTGTATGAAGAAAGTGTGTGATAAATAGATTGTTAGCCTCACAAAACTCTATCAGTTGCTCTCCTGCTTCATTTCTTGATCCTAGTCCAAATTTTCCTACAGTTTTTGATTCTGCTCTGCTTCCTACTTTTGCATTCCAGTCACTATGATTAATAAGAAATCCTGTTTTGGTTTTCTGCTATCAAACTGCTGCCACTATCAAAAAGAAAGCAAGTTAGCTGAATGTAGGATAGGCTTACAAAAATGAATGAAGAGATCTCATTGGTAATGTCCAATGCCTTTATTTATATGTACACAGTATACTAAACAATTTGAAGAGGTAGGATATGAATCACTAACACTAAAGTAGGAGTGACTTCTGAGATTTTGTTGTTCTTGTACGTATGTCTTCATGTTGTTTACAAATTATGAAGATCCTATCATGAGTTTTTCTTGACAAGATTTGTTCAGAGCAAATCTGGTCCTTTTGCCTTCTTCTGCGGATGAGAGAGTGTGACTTGGCCAAGACATGTTCTTAAAATTCTACACTAATTCTCATCCTGGTGCAGAATACCTATTTTGTTAAATGCTGCCTCATTTCTTTTCCCTCTATACCAGGGGTAGGCAACCTTTCCCCTTTAAGGGCCTAGGGACTTCAGCTCCCAGAATCCCAGGAGCTATTGGCCAACATGAGACTATTGGCCAACATAGCTGAGGCTTCTGGGAACTGAAGTCCCTCGGCCCTTAAAGGGGAAAGGTTGCCTACCCCTGCTCTATACTATAAGCATTTCCTGCATATGTACATAGATTCCAAATTCTTCAGAAAGACTCATACCAATCGGTCAGAGTATTGCTATTGTAATGACTTGTTTGGAATGCATGTCTCCATTGGTTTGGAAATGCTCGTTCAATATGGGGTTTTCTTATTGTTAAGACTGTCCTACTTTATAAATATATACTAATACCAAACTCAATTCTGTGAGTAAAAGTTCAAAGGTTAGGAAGAACAGAACAGAACTTCCAGATCCAATAGGGAGATATTTGTAGGCTTGGGAAACTTACTGGTTGTTTGAAGGGGGCCATCCATAACAAGTCTAGTGGGAACTCAATATCTCCTGTGTATGTGGGAGAGGGGAAATAAGAAGTTGGGAGAGGAGTAGCTGAAGAACAGTAGCACTGTATTCATCAGCATTTTGATGCAGGTTCAATTTGCCCACCACTAATGTATGTGTCTTTAAGTCGCCTGTCAACTTATAGTGATCCAATGAATTTCATAAGGTTTTTTTTTTAGACAAGGAATACTCAGAGGTGGTCTTACCAGTTCCTTGGCATATGGTATTTTTTGGTGGTCTCCCATCCAAGTACTAGCCAGAGATGACCCTACTTAGTTTCTATGATCAGACAGTATCTGGTGCCTTTAGGATATTTACACCATCACTAATGCCCACAAATATTTTTTGTAAATGCCTGTACTGCAGCCACTCACTCATAGACCACAAGGTTGTGAGTTCAATACTAGCCAGGGCTCAGGCTGGACTCAGGCCTGCATCCTTCCGAGGTCGCTAAAATGAGTACCCAACTGTTGGGGGGCAATGAGCTTACAGTTGTAAACCACGTAGACATCCCATAGTGTTATATGAAGCGGTATATAAATGAAGCTGCTTTGCTTTGCTTTGCTTTGCTTTGCTCTGCTCTGCTCTGCTCTGCTCTGCTCTGCTTTGGGCAGCATGGAATACTGTGGCCGGTTCTGAGCACCACAGTTCAGGAAATGAAATACATTGACAAGTTGTGATGTGTCCAGAGGAGGTCAGCCCAGATGATAATAGATGTTGAAACCAAGTCTTATGAAGAACAACCTAGGGAGCTGGTTATGTTTACCCTGGAGAAGAGAAGATTAGATTGAGAAGGGATGTCATGAAGATAAAGCAAGCTGGTTTTCCGGCTCTCCAGAGATTAGGGCATGAATCAAATCACAAGTAAGGAAATTCCACCCTTCTGACAGTAGTAGGTGTGCAACTTTTAAAAACAGTATAGATGGTCAAGAGCCAAATTGGTATAGTGGTTTGAGCATTGGACTATAACTCTGGAGACTAGGATTTGAATTCCCACTTGGCCATGGAAACCTACTGAATTACATTGGCAAGTCACACTCTTTCAGCCTCAGAGGAAAGCAAAGACAAATCTCATCTGAACAAATCTTGGAAAAGCCCTTAATAGGGTCAACATAAGATGGAAACAACTTGAAGGCATACAAGAAAATAGATGGCCACCTTCCAATACTTTAGGTTGGACTATATGACCCTTGGTATCAGTTCTAATTCTGGTTCTATGATTCTAGTGCAGCTGTATGTTTCTGCTAAGTTTTCTACTATTTTCTTCTCTAATTTTCAAATTAATACTTATTTTTAGGTGCATGGACTAACAAAGGCAGATAATGAACTTCATATCAGGAACTCCATCTTTGTAAGAAGCCCAGTTCTGTTTGGATAGTGTGATGAATATGCCATTGCATCGTATCTCTGTAATTCCAGCACGGGATGTTACTTTTTCCAGAGTGTCTAAGAGCAAGGCTAAGGGGAAAGAACAGGTATTGTCAAAGACTTCATTATTTTTCTTTCATTTAGAGAAGTTTCAGGACTCACTAAATCAGAATTTTCTGGAAATGGGGAAGAAGAACTTTGCAGTCTTCATATTTCAAGCCGAATCTGCCTCTTCTTTTCCTCTTATGAAGTTAATTTTTAAAAAAATAAATGATATATTTTATGGTTTTGAATTTTAGTTTTTGTTATCATCTTGGGGTTAAAAGGATCGTTGTAGATTTTATGGCAGTTTCTAAACTCCTTGTAATGGAAGATGGGCCATAGTCTTGAGTAACTCTCATCCATCGGTATGTTATTACCACATTTTCAGCTATGGCTGCATCCACACTGCAGAAATAATCTCATTTGACCCCACTGTAACTGCCCTGGCTAGGTATCGTGGAATTCTGGGAATGATAGCTTGTTGGGGCACCATTCTCAGAATTTTATATATTGCGCCAGGGCAGTTAAAGTGGTGGGAAACTGGATTATTTCTGCAGTGTGGATGCAGCCTATGTCCTTGAATTTGATAACACCTAGCATACAGTTGTGCCGGGGAGTCTCGGGATCAATATCGTATAATATTTTTTTGTTGAGTCAGGATATTCCCAGCTGTCCAGCAGCTCATACATGAAAGGAATTATCTCTTCAGTTTGGCTTCAGACCTGACTAGTGTATAGAGATGGTTTTGGTCACCTTTGTCATCTTGGTGAAGGTAGAATGTATCCTAGCCTCAGCTCAGCCGTGAATCTGGATATTCAGGTTTGGGCATCAGCTGGGAGTGTTTTTGCAAGATTAAACCTTGTATAACAGATAGACCTGGAGATGATACATGACTCTCTCTTAGATTACTGTAACATGTCCTCTGTGGGACTATCTTTGAAAAGTATTCAGAAGCTTCAGCTGATCCAAAATGCTAATGCCAAAATGTTGGCTGGGGTTGGTTATATGGAACACATAACTCCTTGTTAAGACTGCTTCGCTGGCTACTGGTACATTTCTGGACATAATTCAGAAGTCCTTATACAACTTAAGAGTTCATGTGAAAATTTTCTCTGAAAATGCCAGCCACAGATGCTGGCGAAACATCAGAAAGAAACTCTTCTAGAACATGGCCACACAGCCTGAAAAACCCACAAAAAACTATAGTTCATGTGACTGTCAGAAGGACTATATTCTTCCATACCAGCATGCTATGTCCTTGTCATTTTGTGGGGATGCCAGTTGCAGCACCTTCTTAAACACATGTAATGTGAATGGAAGAGCTTTCTTGGTGTTTGCTTCCATACTCGGGTGCTAAGGAGGACAGGTTTCCTCCTTCCCTCCCACTTGTCTTTCACTCAGCTGGCAAAGAACTTTTTACTTACTTTTGGTGGCTGACCTTGTTTGCTTTATTATTTGTTATTAATGTAATGCTTTTGTTGGTTTTATGGTTTTGTATTATTTTATTGGAAGCTTTCTTGATGCTCACTCTTTGGGGAGAGATGGAATATGAATAGAGTAAATAAATAATTAAAAATAAAATTAAGATATAAGATAGTTAAGCACCTGTTATTCCTACTATAACAGCATTTCACCTACCATTACCAGTTTGACATTTACAGCTTCTTACCTTGTCTTAAGTCAGTTTTTTTATTACTTCTGATAAACTAAGAATGTAGTTAAAATTAATTTAGATACCATTTTTGGCAGTAAGAAAATAATAGCATGTAAAAAAGAAATCTTATCTATATTTAAATAGGACTAACTCAAATCGAATGTAGGGGATTTCTGTAGAATTGCACTGTCTGTATAGTATAAATATTCCTATTTCCCTAACTCTATTTTTGATATTCGTATTTTTCATAATTTACAAAAAATATTTCAGCAGAATGTTTCAGGCAGCTTCCATTCCCTGTTCCATTTATTACAATTAATTGATGCTCCTCAAATCTGTGCATTTGATGGCATTCGTGAATGTAGCTAAGGAACTGTATTTCAGAAGACTGAGTGGTAACAAATAGTTTTCTGTTTTTGGAACATATGATGTATAGCATTGGTCTTCAGACTTTCATGTCGTAGTCACACAAATTAATCTGTCAGAGGATTTGAATCTTTCTGTGATAGGAAGAGGAACTCTTTTCCCCGCTTATAGGTTTATTGGCATTCTGTTGTTATATTTGTCATTTATGTGACTTTTTAAGGACATAAATCCAATCAATAGTATTGTTGGAAGTAAACATACACAAAAACAAAAATAATTCATTACCAATGGAATATCACAATAATATTTTTAGCATAAAGTTTACTGCTACAATAAAAATAAAACATAAAGTATATAATTCTTAAAAGAATACATTAAGACTGGTGGGAATAATTTTAATTGCTATGAAATATAAACCTTTCTAGAATAGTTCTGTCTTCCATTGGTGGTACATGTACAACTAGTTAAGAACCACTGCTATATAGTAATGCTTAAAACTGTGTATACATATGTTTGCAAGAGAGAGATGGTGTGATGGTGTGAGATAAACATGTTAGGTAGCCCTAATTTTTGAGTCCTGCTGCTGAGACCGATAATGAGTTTAATAAAACCCCAAAGGTAACTGGTTTTTTGCCCCCCTTCTTCTTCTAATTGTGAAGATGTCAGTGACCGTGGCCAGAGGTAGCCCAAAATTATAAATTATTCTTGTGTGATGCTTAACAAATTATTATAGAATGGTGATGCATGCTACATTGAAAGAGTAATTTTATAACGTTCTTTGCATTAAAGACTATTATTAGTTTGAAGTAGCCAAAATATCTGTTCCTGAGTAGCAGTTTTAAGCATTTTTATTACTGTTTAGATAGGACTCTTCACTTCCCGCACTATTGTTACGAATACTGTATCGTTGTTGTTGTTAGCTGCCTTTGAGTTAACCTAGACTCATGGCAACCTTGTGAATGAGATGTCTCCAAGCCTCCCTATCCTTCACCTCTCTCTGTTCAGGCCCTGTAGGCTCAAGCCCATGGTCTCCCTGTTTTGAGTCTATCCATCTGGCATGTGGTCTTCCTCTCTTTCTACTTCCCTTCACCTACCCCAGCAATATGGTATTTTCTAATGAGTTCTGCCTTCTCATTATGTGGTTAAAACATGACAGCCTCAATTTAGTCATCTTGGCTTCCAGGAAGGGTTCTGGCTCAATCTGTTCTAGGACCCATTTGTTAGTCTTTTTAGACTAACATGGTATCCTCAGCATTCTTCACTAGCCCCACATCTCAAATGAATTAATTTTCTTCCTCTCTGATTTCTTCACTGTACGGTTCTCAGCCATACATAGGAACAGGGAATACAATGGCCTGAACTATTCTAACTTCAGTATTCAGATGTATATCTTTACACTTTAGGATTTTGTCTAGTTCTTTTATAGCTGCCCTTCCCTTTCCTAATCTTCTTATTTCCTGACGGTATCACCCACCCCAAAAGCAAGAATTAATACCAATGTATTAAAAATAGTTTGTGTATGCGTGTTTCAAATAAAATCTGGAAAACTGTAGTATATAAATTAGGGGTGGCATCTTTAAGCATGCTGGAGGTGTTGATTCCCAAATTTATTATTCATTTATTTATTTATTTGGAGTATTTTTACCCCACTCTTCAGCCCAAAGGCTCTCAGAGCGATTTACAAATGGTTAATTAGACATTTCCCTGTCCTTGGGCTTACAGTCTAAAAAGACAAGACACAAAAGGAGAAGGGAATGGCGGTTGGGAAGGGGAATAAAGTTGTGTTGCTCATTGTTGTTGAAGTAAGAATCGGTGGGGAAGGGGAATAAAGTTGGATTGCCCATTGTTGTTGAAGTAAGAATCGTAGAATACCTGACTAATGCCTTGCTGGTTGGGGCTTCTGAGAGATGAAGTCAACAAAATCTAGGGTCCCATGAGAAAATCTCTCTTGAGTATTCCAGTGGAATGTTCTTGCTCTCTTGCTCTTAATCCTTGCTTATAATAAAAAGAATGCACATACATACTGAACGCCAAAATGAATGCCACCTTGAATAAGTCTTTTTAAAAATCATACTTAAACTGACAGGTTTTATTTTGCAAGAAATCCAGATTTACAATGAATGATTGCGGCGAGACCAAGGCTCATGTGATAAAATCCTCAGACAAGTCTGAGGGACTCCTCCTGGATGGCTGCCACAAAAATAGCCTAGTTTAGTCTCTCTTAGTGGTGGGACAAATAAACCAGAAAGATGACCCTGGGAAGGTTTATAAAACAGTGGCAGATGATTTAGACTGCAGTCCTAGACCAGCTTAAACTCTGTTAAATGCATTGAGATCGGGTAAACATACATAGAAATGTATTGTTCGTCCAATTAAGACTGGAGCATATTTCAGCATATTTAACACTGTTTCTACTGAATTCCCAATTCTCTAATATAAAGAGAACCATTTGTTTTGAATTCTTCTACTTATGATCACCAGTCTAGGCAATTGGGATATGTTATGCACACAGTACTTTTTAGATTCTATGTTTAACTCAATGACATTTGAGACAGACAGTGGATGCGGCTGATAAGAGTAATAGAAGCAATTCACTTTGAGAACTTGAACATATACTATCCCCAGTGACACTGCATTCAAGTCCAAAAGGCAATAATTGGAAGGTAAAATAGAACAGTATGATGGGCCATTTGATTAGGTAGTTTCAAGCACTCAGGTGCTGTATTCATTATAAATGTGCACAAAGAGTTTCTTTATATAGTATAGCTCAATGCTGAGCAAACCTCAGGGTTTCAGAACTAGTTGTTTTTTCCTCATAGAACACTGAGGTTCAACATTTACGTCAAAATACAAAATAGTGTTTTACAAAGCAGTCACTTATCTATAGCACATTATAAAAGATGCACTAGAGTCTTATTTCATATATGCTACCATGGTTCAGGGATTTTAATGTTACATGTAAAGTCTCAGTCAAACTTATCTGAAAGCCTGACTATTATTTTTCTTGCAGACTGGCAGTTCAGCCTCTATTTCTGCTCCTCGTAGTTTTTCTCAGACATCTGTTACACCAACCAGTCAGGACATCTGCAGGTAAAATAGTGGCTGTGTCATTGCAATGAAATACTACAGAAGATGGCTACGTTTACATCTTCGTCATGTCAAGTAACAGATACACAGACTACAAGGTTCTGCAGGACAGTTATCCTATTCATGTCACTCTTAGAATATGCAGCCATATATTTTTTTTTTAAAAATGCAATTTTAGAAAAGTAATCTTAGAAATAGGCTTTCCAGACCGACCCCCCCCCCCAAAAAAGTGTACTGAACAGTAGAAGACTTTGGCATATGTTATTAAGATCCAGCATGATGTTAGGGTAGCACAACCTTTGGAGTACAATACATGTCATACCAATATAAACTGAAAACAATGGCACTCTTAGATCATTTAAAGCACAACAGATAGGACAGGGTCTGTGGATGGAAACTGTCTTCAGAGCCTTTCCTCTGTACCCCTAGACGTTATTTTCCCTAATGGAGTCCCATAGCCACTAGAGTGAAATATTTTTGGAAGGAGAGGCAGCACATAGAAGAAGAGTTCAGCAGCCCTTCCCTAAACATATTGTGTTTTGAGTGGCATTCTCTTGTGCCTATGCAGGCACACACACATTTAAAGCAAGAGTGGGCACAGTACGGCTCTCCAGATGTTGGTGGTCTGCAGCGCTCATCTCACTTGGCCAGCTCTCTCAATGGTAGGAAATGGTGAGAATGAGTCTCCAGCAACATCTGGAGGGATCCCTTTGTCCAGCCCTGCTTTAAAGACATAGGCATAACATGCATTGCTTCATATGCGTCATGCCACCGTATTAACTTACCTGTTTCATGCTGCTGTTTGCCACTTCTGTTCTGCTTGCTGTTTGCTATCCCCACACTAGCTGAAATTGTCATTTCTTCACATTATTGTATGCATTCTTTTTAATAATTGTTTTTACTTTATGTGCTTTTATTCCACTGTTCTGCATGCAGTTCCAGTGCAGTGTATTCTGAATGTTGTCATCACAGTCCAGTGCAATCTGCTGTTGTCTTGAAAAATCCTGTCTGCCAGAATTCTTTGACTCAAGGGTCCACTGTGACAATAATCTGTCAGAATACGGTGCAGGCTTCAAAGAAAGACCTCCATGAGCATGATTGTGTCCATGGTCTCAAGTCTAAGAATGGAAAAACTACCCAAGCTCTGAAATTCTCCAAGTCTCTCAGTGATATGGACCAGAAGGCTCAGAGCACAACTCAAAGTTTTAGCTACGTGGAACGAACATGTTCAGAAGGCAAACTGACACAAACTCAGGAGCAGTGTTTAAGGCTTAACACATTTTATCACAAAGAGAAGAAACCGTTCAACCTCAGGCCCTTTACTTTTAATAATTCCAAACTCTCTTATTTCCAGTCACTTTCTACAAATTACTTGAGCACTTCTGGGGCTAGTGCTATCCACAGTGCAGTACACATTCCTCTCCTGGAGGACAAGTGTGACAGTGAATTGTCCCGGAGTAAAAAACTGCTGCACTGCCTTTTCTCCTTCTCTCATAGTTCCAGTGTAAGCAGTCATGAATTGGATAACTACTCCACCTGCCTCCAACCAAAGAAATCACCCAGTGTGATAGTAGAGAGCACAGGTTTCTGTTCAGATGACATGGGAGATGATGATGTCTTTGAGGACAGTTCCTCTGTGAGACTGAAAATTGCAGAGCTGCGGGCACCACTTTGTTCAGTTGAAAAGGATAGTGACCTAGACTCTCCTTCTCCCTTGTCAGAAAAATTTTCCCCACTTTCCCCTGTATCCATATCTGGGGATGCTTGCAGGTTGGTTTACAGGGAACCACTTTCCTCTATTCCCTCCCAGTTTTGTGGCAAATGCTATGTCCCTGTGTTTCCACTCTTGCTTGCTTGCTTGAATATCTGCAGTTTGAAGAGCGAGCTGCTCTCTCTCATCTTACTGATACTTTTTAAAGCATAAATTTGGAGTTGCTGTTTGAAAACATGTAGCAAGTTGTTTTCCTTTCAATGGTGAACCTATACATATCTGAAGAAAATCAGTTTAAATATGAAAGACCAGTTCAGACCTGTATCCTGTAAGATGTATTTTACCCATTATAGCCTTTGCTTCCCAGGATTTTCAGCTAGGTAGACTAAGGTTTTGAGAAGTTTGATTTGGATCTAAGGAACCATGCCTACTCTTCCCTACATGCAGTAGGGTTCACACACCTCTTTCCTTGCTGCAGTTTATCCTCTCCCCTCCAAACAGTTTGTGAGGGTCAAGTGCAGTGTGACATAGAGGCTTGCAGTATAGGACCAAATGTATTCTCTTGAGTTTGAGTGCTTAGCTTTTCCCACTTTATTACCCATTTAAAGATAGCAAATGCAGGGGGCTGTTTTGGAAGATTTGAGTGAAAGTTTTTTTCAGAGTGGCATAAGTAAACATAAATGGTCATTCATCATGGTGGTGGAAGTAGCAGTTCTCAGTAAGGGGTTACAAAACAAAATATGTCATTTCTAGTGATGGCTGATTGGAGAGCCACCATTTCCCCTAGAATATTTCACAGGGATAACAGTAGCATTTAGTACCCTTCCTTTGAAACAAGGTGCACCCCATCTCGTCTGATAGGAACAGTTATTTTGAATGATCATCATTGAATGATTCATGGAGTTGCATAGTCAACTGGTCTCTGAAGTAGTAGTAGCAGTAGCAGCACCAGCAACAGTGGTAGTAGTAGTAGTAGTAGTAGTAGTAGATAGGACAGGAGTAGATGGATTATGGAATACCCCCATAATCTTCCTTCATTCAACAGTTATCTTCCTTCAACAGTTATCAATAAATCAGTGGTTATCACTGTAAAATTTAGGCTATAAAATTTAGAGTGATATATATACTGGGTGATTCCAAAAGAATGGTGCAAAACCAAATAAGAACAACTTTACTCTTGTCCTATTCTTTTTTAATCACTTGGTATAACTGTTTTTATACTAGTCTAGTGCCTCAACAGGATTGCGTCTAGTTACTTTGCCATTTGTGAAGCTCTCTGGTCTTCATTTTGTCATAGAATCATGACTACACTAGGCATAAACTAAAATGAATTCAAGCTGAGGTTTTTGTAACAGCCAAGCACAAGTGAGTATCCAGAAATCTTGTTGAGAAAATTAATTTGGACTGAATTCAACCCCATCCCTTAGTGACATTTTTACTACATAACCAGCATTTTAAAACTGTCTTATTTGGTTCTCATAGTGTTGTAGAATTCAGTAATGATTTCAGATAAATCTATAGAAAGGTCATTTTGTTCTGACCGAATAAGCATGTTTATGTCCTGGAAAGTACTTCAATAAGTACCACTGTGTCTCTTAACAAGATGATGTAAAATGTAATTTTTTTGCCTTTTAGCTACCTGTTTTCTTTTTGGCCAGGAGTGGGCAGCTTCCAGGATCAGAGACCTAGCCCCACATCTCTGCCAACCCTCAAAGTTTTTGACCAAAAAAATTGGCCAGTCACACTACCAGAAGCATTTAGGGGACACACCTGGCCCTTTCGCACCACCCCACACCCTTGTTTGAGTCTTAGAGAAACCTTTCTCAAAACCAGAAGTGACAATTTCTGAGAAAAGCATTGAGGCCAAAGCTGGCCTGCCACTAGAATAAGAAGGCCAGGAATGGTACCCTTTGAGTGTTTTGTAGGTGAGATTGGCCAGTTTCTTGGGCTGAAAAAAATGAAGTCTACAATAAAGGCCTTGAGGTTTTAGGGCCACTCCTGGGTCATACTTTGCCCATCTCTGAAGTGAACTCGGAGCCTTTAGAAAGAGCTGAATTAATGCTTGTGTTTACTTACTGAGTCTGTGTCATGCAGTTTTATATTATTTCATTGGAACCAAAATTGCAGCCTTGGGAATCTGTGCTAGCTCACCATGCATGATCTCAAACGTTACATATCTCATTCATATTGTTCCGATTTTCAGTTGTATGTTTATTTAGTTTGGGTCCTGGTCATTTTTCCTTTCTCTTAATAAACTGTTGTGCTCCTGACACAGGATATGCCATTGTGAAGGAGATGATGAGAGCCCTCTAATCACTCCTTGTCACTGCACAGGAAGTCTTAATTTTGTGCACCAGGCTTGTCTGCAGCAGTGGATCAAGAGCTCCGACACTCGCTGCTGTGAACTCTGCAAATATGAATTCATCATGGAGACCAAACTGAAACCATTGAGAAAAGTAGGTTGCAGCATTGTTATTTGAACGCCTTATATTGTTGGACAAGTTGTGTGTTTCCTCATTAATTCTCAGGGCCACTTAATTTGTAAAGAATTTCACATTATATGTCTGAAGCAGCTGTTAATCTTTATTTGGATATACAGCGTACCTATGCCTTACGCAGCCTTGCCATCTGCAGATTTAAGCTTACGCGGTCTGCAAGCCCTGCATGTTTTAATGGTGTGCGTGCCCATTAATAACAACGGGACTTGAGATCCCGGGGTTTTTTGCATACTGGGGAGGGGGGGGTCCGGAACCAAGGCATGCAAGATTCATGGACTTGCTATCTGAGGTATCCAGATTGTGTGGCTGGAATTTAAAAATAGAAGTCACTTCCTCTGTACCAGTGCTGAGCATCTGTACCAGGAGCAGTGGTCAGTTTTTATCCCTGTCCACCTCAACAGGTTTCCTAACAGGATAACAAAAATAAAGCTTAAGGAAAATTGGAAGTTCCTTCCAACTTTTGATTTAACGTGGTTTTGGATTGGCTTTCAGGTATTTTTTCCTTCCATTGTGTATTGTGAGATAAAAAGAAGATTCATGAAGGTTCACTACCACATTTTCTGTGTGTTTGTAGTGAACGATTCTGTGTGATTCTTTAAAAAATACGAGGGGGTCCTGAAGTCTTGGGGGCAGAAATGGGTTTGGGGCACCAGTGACCTGCACTTTCCCCCTACTTTACAGAGAGATACTGTGAGTACTGCTACTATGGGTGTCGATGTTCCCGTAACTTTTGTATGTGGAGGTCAACTGCTGCTGCAGATAGGTGTGAGGTGCCCCTTCTAGACTGTATGCAAGGTGCTGCTGTCTGCTGCTGCTGCAGTGAGAGAAAATCCTAAACTCTTGTGTGAGAGAGGTGCTGCATTGGTTAAGAGGTATGCATTCAAGAGAAATGAAGAGATAACACTTCTTCAGACATTTCTCTCATGAATGGTACAAATGAGAGGAGGGAGCAGGGCTGTGACAGCTAACACTTTACTGGGTGTCACATAAACTTGAGTAGCCTCTCTCCTTGACATCTCTGTGCATGAGCAAAAGCCCATATTCTGCAGACACTTCCATTGTATGTGAGTGCCAGGGTGAGTTGATGCAGCCCTGCTCCTTCCTAATGTGTTGATTCAGTGCAGGGAGGGAAACTTTTGGAGAGGACTGCTAAGCATGTATGTGCAGCACCCCTTCAGGTCTTTACATGAAGTGTATAGAAGAGGAAGGTAAGGACAAAGTCTGTGGGATATGTGCCTCTCAGGTCAGCAGGTGAATAATAATAATAATAATAATAATAATAATAATAATAATAATAATGATGGATTACATTGTCTCCTGCTGACTATAAACGTAATATAAGGATAATGCAAATGGCCTGTCTTCCAGGATGGCTGTAAAAACTACCTAGACAGTATCAGTGATGGCCTTTCAACATCTTAAAGTACAGTGTAACTGGTAACTTCAAAATCACAGGAAATAGTGCTGATGCTAGGTTGGTATGATCGAGGTCTTTCTGAAATCGACTGCTTAGCAGAGATGCTTGAGCAATCTCTGTTTTCCTTCCTCCTCCATTCTAATGTTTTCTGAGGAAAAAAGGATCCATCTTGTAGATTTTCTTGGATTGCAACAGTGACAAAATGTGGTTTTGTCAGAGCCTGTAAGTACAAGGAAGGAAGAAGATTAGAGGAAGTGGAGGTCAGACACATATATAAAATGTTTGTTATCTCATTTATGGTTTCTGTAATAACCTTTACCAAGTTACTTCATTACTTTTTTTACATACATTATGCCATTAAAAGTATACAAGTGAAAAATGTTCCCTTCAATATTGGTATCAATAGTTCTTAATTGCCTTGGAAATCACACAAGTACTAAGAAATGTGTCTTTTCTGTGATGTCCTAAAATCCCCTCAAATGATCTAACTTCCTGTTCTGTTTTCTGGATTTTGGCCTAGTGGGAGAAATTGCAGATGACTGCCAGTGAACGAAGGAAGATCATGTGCTCTGTCACTTTCCATGTGATTGCTATCACTTGTGTGGTGTGGTCTCTCTATGTCCTCATAGATCGTACTGCTGAAGAAATTAAACAAGGGGAATCCACTGGTATGTTAACTTTGATTTTTGCAGCCAGAAATTTTTTTTGTGCCTTGTGCTGTGATGATTATGCTGTTTTATATCTCCTTTCCACAGAGCTACTTTGTATGTAAAGGTTTTGAAGAGAACACAAATGCAAAGTAGTTTATGCAGTGTACATTGTCCAAAAATGCATATTTGCATCTGAACAAACTCAAAGTGAGAAGTGTAAAAGGTGTAGGAGGAACAGAAATCTTGGTTCTAGGATTTATCCAAGTTCAGCAAGCATGGAGCTTTGGGGAAGTAGGGGATGTATTATTCTTGTGACATAATTTCTGATAGAAAATTCAGATTGAGTTCTTCTTCAGTATCACTGTCAATTTATCCTCTTGATTCCTTTCGTTTTGCTCTCACTGCTCCCAACATTTATTTTGTATTTCAGTGCTACAAACAGAATACTACGGAAAGTACAGAAGCTAGTACTATTTAGAGCAGGGGTAGGCAACCTGTCCCCTTTAAGAGCCGAGGGACTTCAGCTCCGAGAATCCCAGGAGCTATTGGCCAACATGGGACTATTGGCCAACATGGCTGAGGCTTCTGGGAGCTGAAGTCCCTTGGCCTACCCCTGATTTAGAGCCTAAAAATCTTGGTTTTCATTTTTAATAGGAAATTAAAGTATCTGGAAATGAAAAGCAATAGGGTATGCTGCAGTGGTGGGCAGCATTAAGGAGTCTGGAGGCCAGATATTGTCTCCCTGCCCAACACCAAAAAGAACTAAGTCAGTGGCAGACAAGATTCTTGGAGTGTCATTCTTGAAAATGCATGTAAAGATTGAACTAGCATTTGTATTGAAAATATTCTACATGTACATGACAGCAAAGGGATGCGGTGGTTAAGATGCCAATACTGACAATCGGAAGATCACAAGGTTGGCAGTTCGAGGCCCGAGTGCTGCATGATGGGGTGAGCTCCTGTCACTAGTCCCAGCTTCTGCCAACCTAGCAATTCGAAAGCATGCAAATGCAAGTAGATAAATAGGTACCACTTCAGTAGGAAGGTAAAGAGCATTCTGTGCAATCATGCTGGCCCCATGATCACAGAGTAGTCTCTGACAACGCTGACTCTTCAGCTTAGTAACATTCATGTCAGGGGACTACCTTTACCTTTACCTTTTTATATGACAGGAGCAATGTTCAGATATAACACTAAGTGGTGGTTTAATGATGATTTTGTTGTACAAGCCAAGACTTGTATTACAAACAAGCAGAGTAACTGTGGTTTCTTTCCAAAGTAGTTGGTATCCCAAATGCCTATGAAGTCATTTAGAACTGACATGTTCTCAGTTTACCACTCACCCACTGCAAAAGTGACAGGGAACATGAGCGTTCTTCTCAGAGTCCATTTCAAGCAGTAGTAGGGTGAACGAAGTGTGGCCCTGGGCTGCATGAAGTCCCCATGGACTGTTTTTCTGGCCTCCGCTTACCAGAGGTCAATTTCTTTTTGGCAAATGCCCCCACATTCTCTCTAGAGTGTGTGGAAGGCTTTGAGGCTGCCCAAGGTTTTAAACCATGGGTAGGCAACCTTTCCCCTTTAAGGGCCGAGGGACTTCAGCTCCCAGAAGCCTCAGCCATGTTGGTCAATAGTCCCATGTTGGCCAATAGCTCCGGGGGTTCTGGGAGCTGAAGTCCCTCGGCCCTTAAAGGGGAAAGGTTGCCTACCCCTGGTTTAAACAATTTTTTTACCAAATTCTGCAAAAAATAAACAAATCCCTCTATATACCACTATGCCCTCTAATGAGTTGTGGGGCACATTTTACACCCCTGCCTTTTTTGGAGAAGGGCACTTTCCCCCTTCATTTCCTCTTGTTTAAAAAGGGCCTGGTTTCTCTTGGACCTAAAGTGGCCCATGGGATGCTGAATGTGGTGAAAATGTCCCTATATCTACCAGAGGTCTTTTGGGAGGTTTTTTTTTTCCCTTGGTAGGAGTAGGTACAGTGCAGGATGTGGCCCTCTAAGGTTTCCTGGGGAGCCTTCCATAGTTGTCCATCCTTGAGCTAAAGCAGGGAGAAGTACAGCCTATGGAGCAGGGGTAGGCAACCCTTCCCCTTTAAGGGCCGAGGGACTTCAGCTCCCAGAATCCCAGGGCCAACATGGGACTATTGGCCAACATGGCTGAGGCTTCTGGGAGCTGAAGTCCCTCGGCCCTTAAAGGGGAAGGGTTGCCTACCCCTATGGAGCATGGCCTCTGTGGTCCCAATTTTTTGTTTGTTTGTTTGTTCCCAGATGCCTCCTATGGGCTGAGGAGGATTCATTGTTGCGTGATTTGGGGGTCTCTAAGCACTGGAGGACCTAGAGATTCCTTGAGAGAACATATTAATAAAATCTGTGAATAATCAAATCTGCAAAAATCAAAGCCACAAATGTGGAGGGACGAGTGTATTTCAGGAGAAGGCAGCACCTCTTGAGTATTCCTTGCCTAAGAAAACCCTATGACATGCACCTGAATAGCACACACATATGCGCATTGGACGTCAGTGACTTAGAAACAGAGGCCAAAGGAGTGTTAGACTTTTCTTTTTTGATAAATTTCTTTGCCGCTCATTACAAGTTATAGAACCTGAATTAATTCATGCAAAATATGGAATGTGGCTTAATTTCTTTCAATGTATTTCCATTACTTATTCTAGTACTATCCTGTCCCGTCCCCCCGTTGTATAGTATTTTGAATGTAAATATCTTTTCATATTCTAGAACAGGGGTAGGCAACCTTTCCCCTTTAAGGGCCGAGGGACTTCAGCTCCCAGAAGCCTCAGCCATGTTGGCCAATAGTCCCATGTTGGCCAATAGCTCCTGGGATTCTGGGAGCTGAAGTCCCTCGGCCCTTAAAGGGGACAGGTTGCCTATCCCTGTTCTAGAAGGTCTTGAATCTAAAGGTGTTGATGTGTTGTCTTTAACAGAGGCACTATATGCTAACTTTAAAAAAAAAATTTTTTTTACAAAATCTTTTTCCAGGTATTCTAGAGTGGCCGTTTTGGACGAAACTAGTTGTTGTGGCTATTGGTTTCACTGGAGGAATTCTTTTCATGTACGTTCAATGCAAAGTCTACATACAGCTTTGGAAAAGACTTAAGGCATACAACCGTGTAATATATGTACAGAACTGTCCAGAAACAAGCAAAAAGAGCATGTTTGAAAAACCAATGCTAACGGAGTCAAATCTTGAAAATACAGATATCCTTGCGAGTCATCATGCAGAAACTAACAGTTCGCATTACATAGAGCCTGAAGACTCCAGGGCAAACATTTTGCATATCTGACATTCTCTTCTTTTTTCTCTCTCTCTTTCTATGAAGATCTGCACCAGCATTGTTCTCAACCATTTAAAATCAGCTAAGATGTAGCTGGTGGATTTTTCTAAAAAAATTACTAAACACTTTAAGATTACTGAGGCTGCAAATCTCAAGCTGACCTGCAGAGAGAAGTACAAGATTGATTACATGATATGTAAGAGAGGTGGAAACTTTAAAGAACACAGTTTTTTCAAAACTTGTTCCCCAGTTTTTTAGGGTTATGAATTAATGGAAATGTCTACTTCCTTTACTGTATGAGAGGCACATGGAGCTAAAACATGCAGTCGTGTTTTAGCAGCATGCGGATGTTTGTGCTCACGTGTGTCTGTGTGCGTGCGTGTAAATATGAATGAACGTCCTGCACAAACTAATATAGTAGGGAGAAGTCTCCCCTTCCTCCAGACTTTTAAGGCTACAAGTCCTGTGTAGATCTAGTATGACCACAAACAGTTTGCTAAAATGTGAGACTTTACTTCATATTGTGAAAAAGCATAGAGCACTTTTAATCATTTTTATTTTATAATAAATTTTAAAGAATCTTAGTTCGGTATGTTCCCTAGTATTATTGAAGACCCATCTGTACCACTTGCCTTATAAGAACAGAAAAGGAGAAATGGTTTGTGAAGTCCTCTATCTTTCTTAAGTGTACAATAAATACTCTGGACCTTTTGTCCTGAGAGCCTATTTTGCAGACAGTAGTGTTTGCACACATTAATTTTGTAAGATTATAAACACATTGAATGAGTCATGTAATCTGTACAGTGTTTCGGTGTTCTGAATGGTCTTTGTTAAAGTACGCATCCCACGGACCAACCGCTTGATACAGTTTTGATTCCTTGTATAAATAAGAGCAAAGGGAATTTTGATACTGCATTTTAAACTTATCTACTCCTCTGCATAAAGGCTATTGGTGTGGGTGTCATCTGTCATTTTCATTTGCAGATTCCAAGAAACTTTTAACAATTGATGAACTGTACCTAGTTCATGTTTACAGTTTGTGTGTCTGTGTAGTGATAAACAAAGGTGTTAATCACAATACGGTTGGAATATTTGATTGGTTAATTGAACACATTGCCTAAGGAGCCAATTAACATTCTCTGAAATCTTTAAAGGCATCTCAGATACCCGATTTTGCCAATTTTCTTTTTTTAATAGTCTAATTTTACCCGTGTGCCAAGATCCAGTGTCATTGGCTACATATTTTTTCCCTTTCCTGGAAACTGGGTCCATGTACTCCCGCTTGGAGTAGCACTCATCTAAACCATGGTGCTTTGGAGAAAGTGCGCTTTCTGAACTGTTTTCAAGGCACCCTGAGAAGAGTACATTGTAGTGATGGGACCTTGTCTGTGTGGGAGGGAGATCTTGCCATTTTCAGGTTTTTTTTGGTGGTCCTGAAACTAATGGAGTGCTTTTGCTACTAAAGACAAAACCAGTAGCACTTCTAGACAGCATACCTTTTAGGGAGAAAGCATTCCTCTCCCTCCCTGACAGAACACTATTTTCAACGTATGACGCTGTCTTCTGTAATATTTCTCACACATTCTCACTTTGTAAGCTTTCCCCTCCTTTCCCCTCCCATGTCTGCATTCTTTCCATTAGTTTTGCACATTTTCATGTACGTTTTCTCTTGCTTATTCTCTCCTTGGTGTCGTTTTCCTCATACACATGCTTGCTTTCAACATGAAATGTACCATTTCTTGCACTCTTGAATTCATCTTCTCTTGTACTCTTCTTGGAAACACCCTGTGTGTCTCTCCTTCAAACTCCTCTTTGATCCATCTTAAAATGCACATGCATTCTCCCACAGAGTTTCCTTTATACCTTCCTTAGGTTGTGTGTTCTTTTGAGCAAGAGATGGGACAGAAAATTGGAAAACTACGAACAATCTAAATAGTAGGAAATCATACGTTAAGGTCTTGGAGCTTGCTGAACTGGAAAAACTAACAAAATGTTATAGAACTGAATGGAGACATTAGCTGTAATTATGTACATATCAATGTAGCTTGGACGTACTACAGGTTGAGACACACACACACACACACACACACACAACTTACTAAACACTTCTGAAATCCAACCCAACTGACATTCCATGGTTCTTAGGAACAGGCAAGATTCGCGAAGCACCTGGCTACATCCACTGTAGCTAGAAGCAAAAAGGTTACAGCAGTACTGAAACCTTTGGAGGACTCCAGTGAATCTCAGTGCTAATGCAAAGCAAAGCAAAGCAGCTTCATTTATATACCGCTTCATACCACGCTATGGGATGTCTAAGCGGTTTACAACTGTGAGCTGATTGCCCCCCAACAAGCTGGGTACTCATTTTAGCGACCTCGGAAGGATGCAGGCCTGAGTCGAGCCTGAGCCCTGGCTGGTATTGAACTCGCAACCTTGTGGTCTATGAGTGAGTGGCTGCAGTACAGGCATTTAACCACTGCGCCACCAGGGCTGGTCATCATTTTGCATCTGGCTGGGGAAAACAAATGAGTCCGAGAGAAGATCAAACCAGAAACCTCCCTGGAAGCCAAGATGACCAAACTCTGGCTGTTGTACTTGGTACACATCATGAGAAGGGAGAACTCTGGAAAAGACAATAATTCTGGGAAAGGTGGAAGGATGAAGAAAGAGAGGAAGGCCACATGCCAGATGGATGGACTCTATTAAGGAGGTCACGGGTATGAAGGGGTTGCAGGATTTAAGCAGAGCAGCGGAGGACAGAGGGTCTTCTTGGAGATCTCTCATCCATAGGGTTGTCATGGGTCAAGATTGACTTGAGGGCAGTTAATAACATAGAAGAACCTGTAATCCTTGGCGGTTAATAACATAGATGAACCCCACAAAGCAGAGAATAAAGGTGGCAGGGGAGATTGAGAGGCTACTTGTTAAGTTGGGGACAGCATTGAGAATTGCAGAGGAAGGAAGGGAATATTAACTTCTACAGCACACATAAGGCAAACTTGTGTCCCTGCCAGCTATAAACATGGATGACTTCTCAGCAATTTGGGTTCCTTTTATTAGCTATATTCGTCATCACGGGGACACATGAACCAAGCTTCCACCAGCTTCTGATATAGGGCCTTTGCAGACTGCCAGAAATAGTGCAAATTAAGTGCACTTTAACTGCCCTGACTCAGTGCTAGGGAATCATGGGAACTGTAGTTTATTGTGGCACCAGAGCTCTCTGACAGAGAAGGCTCAATGTCTCAGAAAAACAACAACAATTCCCATGATTCCCTAGCACTAACCCTAACCCTAAAAGTGGACTCAATTTGCACTATTTCTGGCAGTCTGCAAAGGCCGATAGTCTCTACACATTGATTGATTCTACTTTGCTATTGCTCATTTTTGTTCTTGTACATATTTGTATTTGTACAAGCGATTTCTCCTGTCAGTAATTACGGGTTTTTCCGTGATTACAAAATGCCAAAAGCGCTTTTCAGCCTGCTGTGTGTTTGGGAAAGTGATTAGCGCAATCACTTTCACTCAGGTCCCCAACGGGATAAGGATGGGAAAGCGATCCTCTCCTCATCCCATCCCTCATGTGACAATCTCCTATGCCTTCTTGAGTGGAAAAGATGTGAATAAGTCCTCCCAAGTAAGTTTCCCAACTACAACATTACATTACTGGCGCTTCCTGGGCGGTTGATTGATGGGGTAAGCGCATATACGTGTGAAAGTAATTTGCACAATCGGGCGGGAAGGACGGGAGAGGGACGGATGGGACAAACATGTCCCATCCTTCATGTGATAATCTTCCAAGTCATCACCCCTTGATTTAGGTTTTTAAAAATTATATATATATATATATATATATATATATATATATATATATATATATATATAATATTACAAAAGCAGAATTACAACATTAACAGAATTGTCTCCTAACAAGTTAACGCCTGATAAATGCTGACTCT
The DNA here is from genome assembly GCA_026167975.1 of Phrynosoma blainvillii. Classification (NCBI taxonomy): domain Eukaryota; kingdom Metazoa; phylum Chordata; class Lepidosauria; order Squamata; family Phrynosomatidae; genus Phrynosoma; species Phrynosoma blainvillii. The sequence goes on from JANUYF010000004.1 coordinate 151,013,696, forward strand.
AAATAACCAGCATTTGTCCTTTTGCTTTTGGAATACATCACCTCTCAAGGGATTGAGTACAAGGGTAGCCTTTGCATGATCAGTTTACTTTGAAGAAATCAACAATTTCATTTTTCTTGAATAAATTTCCCCAAATCTCTACACCGTCTTTATGTCTAATTACTGATATAGTCCAATATCCTGCATCACACTTGCCATTTCGTAATCTCATAAAAGTGAAGCTACACTGCAGAAATGCAAGGAAGCCCTGTTAGTCAATTGCCTAGATGCCCATCCAGGCATTGACATGAGGGCTCTCAAGCAATTCTGATTCACATCAGGCAATCTTACACTCTGTCCCTTCCTAGTCAGTGTCCGAAAGTGCGTCATTGCCCATGGCACATTAAGCCATGGGGCATCAGTCACTCCACTATGGTGCAAACACTACACATACATTATAAAATCATGGCGTCTGTTGCACCGTGGTGGAATGACTAATGCACCATGGCTTAATGTGCCATGGGCATCTAAATGAAAGTGGCCATTGTGAAACAAGTACGGTCATTTCAGAATATATAAGTCCCAAGCAATAAAAGCCTTCATAGGCTCCTAGAGTTGGAAAAGACCCCAAGGGCCATCCAGTCCAACCCCCCCTGCCATGCAGGAACTCTCAACCAAAGCATCCCCGACAGATGGCCATCCAGCCTCTGTTTAAAAACCTCCAAAGACTATGAATGTATCTGTTGCTTCTTTAAGGGCTTTTCTTGGCACCATCAATGTTTCATTTAGAGCTAAATTCCATATTCATCTCCACATACCCCCATGTTGATTTCCTCTTATCGAATGCCAGCGTTTTGCTGTAACTGGTTTTGCTAGAGATAGCAATAAAAAAAAAATTAAATGCTTGCTACCCACATTTTTATTCACAAGGCTACCAGTCCCTTGAGAGGAGACGTAACCAACATAATCAAGTATTCCAAAATGTTTCAGTTTGGGGCCTAACACCTACGGTATTTATGCATGAACATGAGAGTAACAGTGTATTATTAGTAATAATTTGGATGGGATGAGTTACCACCTATGGCAGGTCTACAGTAGCCAGAATACCCAGGACTGTTCCCTGAGTATTTTGGCTCTGAAGCAGCCCCAAATTCCCTTTTCCCTGTGGATCAAGACAAAGGACATCATCTGCTTGGCCCTTTGGAGGACCTTTGTGCAGTTGGATGATGCCTAGGTACCTTTTGCTTCCCCTAAGAGCTAAATTCTGAATGCCTTTGGTGCTCTGGAGGACCTCCAGTATGCTATCTGCCTTCTTTGTGCATCCAGCTGCAAGAATGGTGCCTTGCTCCCGTGGCCACATCGCCATGATCCTCATGGTCATGTGGAAGATCATGGAAGCATTGCTGTGGAGGATGGCTTACTGTGTGCCACCTTGGTTTTTTGGAGAGACTTTTTATTTCACAGGAAATCATTTCAGCAACGTTTCTCCATAGCTTGTTTCCACTGCCTTTGAAGCCAAGATAAGAAAAATGCCCGTTTTTCAGGAATGCTGCCTTTGGCCACTATAGACGACAATGGCTATTTCTGAAAAATGAAACTAAGGTCTGGTGAGACCATTCCTAAGATTGGCAGACAGATATTACAGCTGGATTTGGCCTAGTTCACGGGTTGTATAAATGCTGAATTTCTAAACAAGTTGATTTACAGATTGACTGTCTGAATTTTTGTACTCAAATACAATTTTTGTACTCAAATACAACATCACTTTTATAGTCTGTTCACATCAACAAAACTCACTGTTAATTTGGTAGAAAAATGCTGAACGAAATTTTAGCATGCTTTACCTTCCTTACTATGGTCATGCACTGTTTCTAAAATATGAAACAACTCTTGAAACTGTTGAACTAACGACTTCCAAGATCAAGGTACCCAAAAGATACTCAGTTATGTATGATTTGAAAAGGAAGGTAATTTATAAAACTGCAATCTGTTAAAAAAAACAACCAAAAACACGGCATAGAATTGAAAATGGTTAAAATAGATAATTACTTAACTTCAGAAATGGTAGAACTGGATCTATGATTCTTACAAAAGAAAGATATTGAATGCCAAGACAGCGGCCACAGAGGGATCCACTCTGAAGTTAACATGTTACAGTCCTTTTCAATTGTTGCAGTGAGTATGATTCAACAAAATGCTGATTAACTTGTAGTAAATTATCTTAAGAAAAGGAATAATAATAATAATAATAATAATAATAATAATAATAATTTATTTCTACCCCGCCTTTAGCTGAGGCTATCAAGGCGGCTTACATTAAAAGTACAGCCCACATTTTATGACAATCATATAACCCCCCCCCTTAAAATTACAATTAAATCAGAGTCACTTAAAAACTAACATTTAAGCAGTAACACAATAAAACCAAGCACTGAGACAAAGGCACTGGAAGTGGTTTCTAAAAGGAGTAAATTGGCCAAGCAAGAGCAAAGGAATTGCAAAAGAACAAAAGAGCCTACTTTATGTTAGCAGTGCATTTGCTATCATTTCTCTCACTTCTTTTGTCTTTGCAGTGTAGTTATAATAACAGATCATCCTATCCAACTCTTCACACAAGCCTCTTCCAGTTTCGTGTTGCTGTCCAAGTGTGCTTCTTTCCCATTTCATTGCCACACGGTATTTATTCACTCTGGCCAGAGCTGATGTCTATTGATGTCCCTAGACTGGCTTGCCAGCATAAGCACTAAAGGCCAGAAGAAAAATAGGACAGGCACAGCTAGAACTGGGTTCGAGTCTAGCAGGTTAACTCAACTTCTTCAGTGTTCAATAGCTCAGCCTTTTCCTAAATTAAAAAATCACTGTCCTCAGTAAATACATTTTCCATTTCCTTTGCAAGTTCTTAATTAACTGTGAAACAGAAAATTACACAGCTACAGCAAACTGAAATTTCACCACCTTAATACATTTAATATTGAGTAACACACAGTTGGAATAGTAGAAATGAAAATTATATGTAGATTAACATTTAATATGAAAAGTGTGTGGTGTGTCTTAAAAGAGTATACCAGTGGTTCCCAACCTTTTCTATCCCTCGAACTCCTAGGAAATGTTTACTATCTCCACCCCCTACAAAAGTAATATCACATTTGAAGACGAAGAAGTCTAGTTTCTAAATTTTGAACTGCATACAACACTGCAGGTGATCAAATTGAACTTTTTGCAAAAAAGCTTTTGACTCTGTGCATACAATGCAAATCTAAATTGAGCAATTAGATTCTAATTTGTGCAGAAAAAAAACCTTAGTGATGACTTGTGACTTGTGACTGAAGGGCACAAGTAACTCTTTTTTGCACCCCCTGAAAGTCTGGGCACCTCAGATTAGGAACCCCTGGAATATACCCTATTCTCTGTATTTCATATTAAAAAATTAAAAAAGTTTTTTTAAAAAAATAATTTCAAAAAGGTTGATAAAATTGGCTCCCACTGTAATGATTTTGTGGACCATGTACTAAATCCCAGTGCTTTGTCCCAGTAGGTTATCACCCACATTAAAATTGCATCCCTTTAAAAAAACAACTAAAGGACAATGACTCTTGACATGATGTTATTACTTCCCCAACCTTCGTAAAGGAATTGTACTTCCTCCGATAAGAAAGAAAAGAAGATGGTTGCAGCCCTAAGAGAACATGGGAAGTTTGCAGATGGATGCTGTTTGGGGAATCTTGTAAAGTGTGAAGGAGGGGACCAGCGTGATTCCACAATAAATCCTTGTCTGGAAGCAGCCCCGGTCTTCCCTTTCTGTCCACTTCTCACCTGCAAACAGCATACAGCATTGCCTGTCTAATACACCTTTTTATGGCTTTTCTCCACTCCTCCTTCCTCACTGGCATTTCTTCAGCTTGTGGCCTGTTGGTGCATTATGTCAACACCGCTACAATGGAGCAGGTGATGGTGGCAGGAGATAAAAAAGGCCAATGCAATTTTAGGCTGCATCAATAGAAGTATAGTGTCTAGATCAAGAGAAGTAATAGTGCCACTCTATTCTGCTTTGGTCAGGCCTCACCTGGAATACTGTGTCCAGTTCTGGGCACCACAATTCAAAAAGGATGTGGAGAAACTGGAGCGTGTCCAAAGGAGGGCAACTAAAATGGTGAAGGGTCTGGAAACCAAGCCCTATGAAGAACGACTTAGGGAGCTGGGGATGTTTAGCCTGGAGAAGAGAAGGCTGAGAGGTGATATGATAGCCCTGTTTAAATATTTGAAGGGATGTCATACTGAGGAGGGAACAAGCTTGTTTTCTGCTGCTCCAGAGACTAGGACCCGAAATAATGGATGCAAGCTGCAAGAAAAGAGATTCCACCTCAACATTAGGGGGAACTTCCTGACAGTAAGGGCGGTTCGACAGTGGAACACACTCCCTCGGAGAGTAGTGGAGTCTCCATCCTTGGAGGTCTTTAAGCAGAGGCTGGATGGCCATCTGTTAGGGATGCTTTGATTGGGAGTTCCTGCATGGCAGGGGGTTGGACTGGATGGCCCTTGTGGTCTCTTCCAACTCTATGATTCTATGATTATATGAATAAGGCCATTAAGGAAGTCAGGCCTTGGAGAAAAGACCTGCTTGGAGCTGGCAGTCCTTCTTTGCTGTCTCTTGCCATCATTTTATAACCCTGGAAAATGCGTAACCATGAACACAGACAACAGGATTCCTTCAAGCCATAGTGTCTTCCACCATCACTTCCCAAGATTATCACTTTTCAGATTGCTGCATACTTGGGTCTCAAGACAGAGCTAGAGGAACTTGACCCATCTGCCTAGCGCTCCACTCCCTCCACCTTACCTGAAGTACCGAAAAGAGCCTTCACTTTCACTTGGCCTTTCTTGCTATAACTATAAGGAACTGTATAGATCTCTTCTTCCATTTTCCTCAAGCCTTTGCCTACATGTATTGTTTAGTGAGCAGCCTGGGCAGGTCTGGAGGGGTCTGTCTCCTGTCTGCAAAGGGGGAGACTCTTTAAAACAAAGAGAAAAATCAGTGGTGAAATGGGAAATAGTTTTTTGTGGGTTTTTCAGGCTGTGTGGCCACAAAAAACTATGGAGGCCGGCCATGAAAGCCTACGACTTCACAAAATGGGAAATAGCCTTCAAAAATTCTTACCCGCTTGCTAGGCTTTCTTCCTGAATTTAGTGTCACTACTTTAGGAACCTTCATTCTGGACTGCTATTAGTTCTTAGCCACTTCTTGTATGAGGGTTTATTCAAACTACAACGTTCTTGCAATTGCTTTTTCCTCTGAACAGCTGAATGTTCAAAGCCACACCAGCTTAGCACGTTTCCATCTTGTGTAAATCGCACCTGTTGCAGTGAAGACACACTGAGTGTCACAGAGAATGTCCAAGGAGTAAAAAAATTTAATCTAAAGGGAGACAGTTGTCTGAAACCCTTTCCGTACAGTTAGTCAAAGTATACCACAACCATATCCTGATACTTTATTTTTAATGGTTGAGGAGCTGGGGGAGAGAAGGAAGAACTTTGTGGGGAAGCAGACGTATCCAACTCAACCACTTCTCCTTTTATAAAAACAAAGCTCGATGTCCAGTCCATGGCCTCCATCGAGCTTTTAAAAGATTTTTAATGTGTGCTGGAATTGTACGCACACTTCATATAAAAATCATGATTGCAAAGAAGCTGAAGAAGTATTGAATTTCTCCAAATATGAACTCTCAGTTTTGTCTTCCCAACATAAGTGTGTGAGAGAAAGCAATTCAGGGATGACTCTCCCTAGTTAAAAAAGACGCTGTTAAAATAAAAGAAATAGAGAAGGGTCAAGAACAGTGCCCCTTTGAATATTATTGGATGGGAACTCCCATCGCCCCTAGCAATCTTAGCAAATGAGGAGGGATTATGGAAGCTGAAGTCCAGCAACATCTGGAGGGCCACAGCTGCCCAACTCTGCATTAGTTCTAACATAGTTCATATTCAATAGCAGTAGTAACTAATTATATCAGTAGATGTACATCTAATAGAAACCAAGGCCATTATGCCATTCAGTACAGATTAAGCTCCAAGAGGCACTAAAGCCAGACAATCTACCTTTAGCTAATTTGTCATATATGGACAGTTATTCCAGCTCACTACCACTCCCTGTCTTTGCCAGGCTTAACATCAGATTGCCACGCTATTAGGAATCCGATCTGGGGAAAGGTAATAGTAGGGGAGTTTTTTGTTCCTGTTCCGTTCAGTAATATCGCTGGTAATATCATCAAGATTCTTCCGGAATTTCTTCATGGCCTCTTTCACTGGCTTCTCTATAAAGTGTTCATCTGGATACATCCCCAGGAACACCTAGTAGTAAAGTTGACACAAAAGATATTTGTTGTAAAAGATCAAAAGTTAACTATGCCATTGCAAAAATGTGATTTCATGAGATGAGCCACTGTCCCTAGAATATTCTCCAATATAGAATATTGATTTTCCTAAGTTAAAATACTCACTGCAGAGTGTTTGCAGTGCCTGCTCACGGATTCTTTCAGATGGTTGTGAAACGAATAACTAATGTTGCATGTTGCATCCTCTCAGGACGGGAGTTGCAAAGGGCGGATGTTGCAAAGGAAGGATTCAATACCTCTGAATGTACACTCTTCTCCTGGCAGCTTCTAACTGGAGCACACTTCTGCTACCATTTACTAAAAGGGGGGGGGGAGGCAGGACCACTCTCAGCTGTAGTCTTGCAGCTGGGAGAGCGATCTGATGTTGCCCTCCCAGATCTCCAGCCTTCGGGTCTCCCACACTCCCACTCCACTCCCTAACAAATGGTTGTAACAGTGTCCCCTGAGCCTTCAAAACTGCCTCCTGAGAGCAGGAGGAAAGCAGAACGGTATGGCAGAATGCTGTGTTCTTCTAGTCTTGGTGTTGGGTTTTGATATGGGAACACCAGCTATATATTCTAATCCTGCACAATCCATCTGTTTTAGGTAGGATTCAGTCCTCCAGTCATGTAACTACTGTTAAATGAAGTACATAGCAATTCCATATACTTTCAACTGGGTGGAGTCTCATATACCTGTATCACATACCGAGGAGCATAAGGAGCAGCCTGGAAGAATATTCCACATGTATACAGGACAACTTGGCCTACTCTTGTGCAAGACCCTTGTAGCTGCAGGAATACAAATGTCTGGGCTCCAAAGAAATCCCCTAGCACCACTTTAGTACCCACAGTTACAACTCTCTGGTGGTGCTCTTGCTAGGGACATTAACAGGACTTAAATCTTGGCCAACTCCTCAAAATGATGCAAAGTGCCGATTTGGGTTTTATGTATATTTAATGAGATATGTAAAAGCCGACATCTTATGAGAGAGAAAGGTTTCACTCACTTCGTTTTCCTGAAACTGACTTAAGGCCCAGACAGCACCAAGATGCCAACAAGAGCGCCCCCTGTCCGGTAAACTCTCAATGATATACTCAATGGTAACATTCCCTTTTTTTGTAGGTGGTGGGCAGCGCATAGTTGGAGGGGCATTGGGAATCCAGGAGCACCAGTCATACTGAAAAATAAAAAGATTAAGGCCAGTAAGATTAAACTTTATTAGGGATTAGGAAATTAAGCGAAGCAGCAACAGAATGATGATGGCTAGGAGGTAGTCTTCTTCAGTTTGAGTTGCAAGACTCACAATTTAGCTGGTATATATTAAGGGAGCAAGAGTAATTGTGTATGCTTTAAAATTAGGGTCAGGGTCAGGGTCAAGACCTATAAAATAAAAAATGTATCCTCTGATTTCATATGACTTTTCCAAAGGATGATACTCAAACCACCCTCACATCAGAGATCTCCTTCAGCTCTGTAGAATGAATCACAACAATCACATATTTGTCACACTGTGGCACCACAGTGCTTAAAAAACATGGAACTGAGACACAGATCCTCATGGATTCATGTCTCAGGTATGATAAAATGTCTGTATTAGATTACCCTGAAATACACCCAAATCATGTTTCTCAACCCTAGACATAGAGTGAACCACAAAAATCATGGATTCTGTACATTAATGTGCCCCTAGGGTGCAAGAACATGCATCCTCACAGATTCATAGGATTTTTATATGGGATCCATCTAAATTACACTCAAATCACATATCTTATCCATAAACACAGGCTGAATGATAAAAATCACTGATTCCTTGCACCACCAGGCTGAAAAACAGGCATGGCTCCTCATGGGACCATACAATTTTTAGTCAGATCCTTCTGAAGCACACCCAAAGCATATCTCCCAACCCTAGAAACAGTCACAATTACAAAAATCATGGATCCTATAAACCAGTGCACCACCAGGCCACAAAAACATGGTTCTCGAGTAGGGATTTTCATGAACTGACTGTAATCAGTGAAGGAACTATATGTTTTCATGGTGACAATGATTCTCAGCTTTGTAAACAACTCTTCTTATAACTTTTATATTACTTGCTAAGATAGTATACCATGTCACAGGAATGTCCAACCCCAGAATATTATCACTAACCTTTCTTGTCTTAGATGTTCCTCAATTCTGAGCACTTCCCTTTATTACAGAATATTTTTTCTCTCTAATGTACGGCAGCTTACCTCTCTCTTGTTACTTCCCTCATCCTTTTATACTGTATACCCATTTGAAAAGTTGTATGGAATGAAAATTGTAAGGCAATTTGTAATGTAAATTGTAATGTAAACTACAAATGAAGTATAATTAGGACAATTATTGTCTCCCAGCCTCTTTCCCATGCAATGTGGGGATAATAATTTCTAAAAACCCTAGAGACACTAGATCCCCTCTGATCTTGGAAGCTAAGCAGGATCTGCCCTGGTTAGTTCTTAGATGGGAGGCTGCCAACAAATACCAGGCGCTGTAGGGCATATTTAAGAGGAAGGAACTGGCAAAAGCACTTCTGATATTCCTTGCCTAAGATAATCCTATGAAATTCATGGAGTAGCCACAGACTGACAGGTGATTTGAAGGCTTATGCATACATACTTTTTCTTCATCCTATCACAACACTGATTGCTACCAATCAGGAAAACTAATAGTATGATGACAACACTTCATGCAGTAAGTTCCAGCTGAACTTATGGAGGATTTTGGAGGTATCTTGACATCATATGAAATGTATCTCTATATTTCCTCCCTCTTCTCTGTTCGTTGAAGTCCACCTGTATTTCTTTTGTTCCATTCTTACTTCTGCACTTTTCCTAGAACACCTTCTTCACTTCTTATTTCCTGTCTGAAAACCATCTTCTCTGGTTTGCCTTTTCTGTGCTTTCTAATAGCAGATAACCTGACACATTTCCATTTCTGATATTCCTTTGTCAAACCCTATCGTATTGAAAGCCCAGGCACAGAATTACTTTAAAATAAACCAGACCTGACCAAAATTTACAGCTGCGTGTTGTGCTGATGTTGTGAACATCACTACAGTAAGATATTCTGACAGCTTCTCCCGTGTCTTGATTGTCTTAGGAAATCCTGAAAGACAGAGGAAAGACCTAAGTTAATAATTTTAAACGTTGAAGAAAGCATCTAAAATTATTCTGCATTTTTTCAAACAAAGTAATGTTTCTTTTTCACCATCTCATGATGAAGACAACAAAATCACACACGTTCTTTCTGACCCTTCACCTCAGAGCCAACAGTGTGACAATGATGCAACTGTGGAAGTAAAGCAGGGGTGAGCAAAGCATAGATTCCTCTGGCCATGTATTTCCTGGCAAAAAAGGAAGGTGAACTATCTCTCTTGGAGGCTTCCAGGAGCACCAATTCACATTTCAAATAGCTTACAGGGACTCCATGCACTTTTAAAGCTCAAAAGCACACATCTTTGAAAACCAGAAGTGGACGTCTGTTATGTTCTGCCCCTACTTTTATTCTTGTCTTCCCCCCTGCTTTTTTGGTGCATTTTTAGAAGACTGAGTGGTTCCCCAGAGAGTTTCAGGGGCAGAAGGCTGGCTCCCAGACCTGCCCAAACTGCCCGCTGTAACATGATAAAAAGTTCAGGGACTTGCAGAAGCCAGAAAAGTGTTATTCAAGAATGAGTTTTCTATGTGGGCAAAATAGTCCCTCAGGGGAATTGCACTATTGTGGAATTGTGAACAGCACCACCTACAGTGTTCCCACTTCAGTCTTCCTCCGAATTGTACTATCAGATACAGCTAGTATATATAAGGCTTTTAAGAATCACATGTGCTAAATTAATGACCTAAATTCAATTTCTGCTCCCAACTGGAGTAGATCCATTGAATCAACTGCTGAATGGTGAATTAAATTATGGAAAACCCATTGATTCAATGGATCTATGCTTGCAGGAATAGCAAATGGATTTAGGTCAATGTATCCAAGAAACCTATTTTATTTTTTCCAGAGTACATGTTTTACCATTGGTTGGTTCCATTAGCAAACTTGGGCTACATATTTATTCTGAAGAATCACAGCTCTTAGTTTTTTGTGGGTTTTTTGGGCTGTGTGGCCATGTTCTAGAAGAGTTTCTTTCTGATATTTCGCCAGCATCTGTGGCTGGCATCTTCAGAGAAAGCCCAGGTACAGAATTACTTTAAAATAATCTTCGGTTTCTCTGAAGATGCCAGCCACAGCCCGAAAAACCCACAAAACGTCAGAAAGAAACTCTTCTAGAACATGGCCACAGCCCGAAAAACCCACAAAAAAATATGAATGCCGGCCATGAAAGCCTACGACTTCATACAGTCACAGCTCTTGTCTGAATGATCTGGCAGGGTGAAAACAAAGGCAAAGACATGGCACTGGGATGCCAGTTATACTCTAGAAAATTATGAACTGGTACACATGACACAACTGTATTCTGCACCAGCTACAAAGATCTAGGGCAGGGGTAGGCAACCTTTCCCCTTTAAGGGCCGAGGGACTTCAGCTCCCAGAATCCCAGGAGCTATTGGCCAACATGGGACTATTGGCCAACATGGCTGAGGCTTCTGGGAGCTGAAGTCCCTCGGCCCTTAAAGGGGAAAGGTTGCCTACCCCTGATCTAGGGAAAACCTTTGTGGATTTTTTAAAAAAGTTAAAACATATGAGTGAAATATTTTACAGTGGTGCTTTATTCTGTAATAATACAGGGTAACAGCAACTGTGACAAATATCCTAGATCCAAGATAAAAATGTCGTAACAATATTAGTAGTTATTATAAACTAGGAGAAGAATGGGGAGAGGAACATTATCATCTTTAGAATACTGGACATTTCCCAATTATATAGTATGATAGCACCTGAATGTGAGAAGTAATGTATTTGGCTTCCAATGGATCAACTCAGTCAAGGAAGCCACAGCCCTGAGTCTGCAAGACTTTTGCAGGGCTGTTGGTGACAGGGTGACTTTAAGGTCTCTCATTCATAAGGTCTCCATAAGTCAAAGATGACTTGATAGCAGTTAACAACACATTTTAGAGAGATTGAGAGATGTTAATTGATTATTGGAAATCTCATACATTTTTAATACAACGATTAAGAACACATATATCATACATGATTAAATATTAATGTCTGTTCAGTTTTTTCATTAATACACTTTGATGTATGACAGTTACCAATATTTGTTATCGATATTTAAATTTCTGGGAAGTACAATATTCCATCTATTTCAGTTTTCTCTCATAATTCCTTTCCTTTCAGGAAAAGAAGGGGGTTATTGGCCAGATTATTTTCTGTCTCCCTAAGCTCAGTTGACCCACTTTGTGTTGAAGAGGGAAACTATAATTTACACACTGGGCAGCATTACAGGACAGAGTATCGAGTTCAGCCTCACCTGAAGCCTTGTTGCCTCTCATCCCATAGATATAAATGTCCTTCACAAAGGCCTGGAGCTCCACGTCTTCACACACCCTCTCTTCATTCTCATAATAGATGTTGACAACATCTGTCACAAAGCTGTAGGAAACAGCAAGGGAAGTTAGCAAAACATCTATATTCATATATAGAGAGAGCATTTATATGCTCAAAGTGATAATTGGTCATAACTTCTTCCAAACATTCAAAGTGCTCAATGAGATGCTGGTGGTGTTGGTGCCAAGCTAGTTAATGCCACCAAAGTCAAAGGCTCAATAAATATTGACTCTGAGGGCAGAAGGATAATAGATTGCACATGCAAACTTGAGTGCTGAACAACACAAACAATGCTGGACTAGTGCAGAGAAGCTATGAAAACCTATCCTTTACAATCTCTGGCTTTAAAAGCCTGTTCTCAAAGCAGGGCTTAAAGTCTGAACAAACAGTTCCAATGAATGTCTTTGGTGAATCCTTGACCATACTGGCAGGATTCAATGATGGGCTCTTTACCCATGCTTTGTAAACCCTGCATGCATCCATCAGTGAGTGAAAGCTTATTTCTGCAGATTCATGTATACACTCTTTACATTTCTGTATACATGTCTTTGAGGCCCTAACTCCTGAAAGCATGGAAAAACATGTTCAGAGTCATAGATATATAAAAAAAGAAGAGAGACTAAAAAGTGAAAAATACGAAGCAGCTTATATATCATGTGGAGGTAGCAAGAGAAAACACTCCAGATGCTGATGAACTGGTGGCCGAAAAGCAACGGAGCAAGGAAAGCAGGAGCTTCTACCAGAGACATCCAGTCTACCTCCTGAATTACAATCAACAAGGTGCCTGTTTACTCTTCAGAATTAGAAACAAATCATATCCATCCATGAATAGAATTATAATGAAGAAAAGAACATTAAAGATAGGAAGGTAAAAGTAAGTAGAAGAAGGTAAGAGTAAGTGTATGAAGGTAAGAAGGAGGGTGAGAAGATAAGAAAGAAGAAAGGTGGGAAAAGAAAAGATTAGGGGAGGATAAAGAAGAGGAAGAAGTGAAAAGAGTGGAAGTAAGAGTTAAGTAGGAAGAAAGAGATGGAAAGGAAAGTAAGGGAGAGGGTCTTAGGGAAAGGTTGAAAGAAGGAAAAAAATCAGAAAAGATATAATAATTAACAGGTAGGGTTATACATACATATTTAAATTTAAACTTAGATTTATACATTTAGACTATAGATTTTATATAGTTTGTATTATATAATACTATAATATCATTAAGAGATGTTAAAAGGATGAGTGAATGGGGAGATCAATGGAAGACAAAGTTTTAATCATATAGGAGTAGCATGGGATAATAATTTATAAAGGAAGCACAAGTACAGGGATATGATGTAAAGTAATCGGAATAGAAAAATTGAAGTTATGTAAAGATGAAGGTAAATGAAAGTAACATTGTGTTGACCAATGTGTAAAGGACATTGTATGTGAAAATGATCATAAGTATGAAAATGAATAAAGATAATTAAAACAGAATTAGAAACAAATCAAAACAAAGCAAGCAGCAATTAAATTGGAGGAAAGGAAATAATGGATTTATCTTTCTGCAGATGTGCAAGGGGGTTGTTTCATCTACTGAAAACAACTGGCTACCTCTTGCAGTTGGCTTACCCTGTCTCAAAAGCATTTTGGAAAGCTAGAAAAATACAGAAAAGTGAGAGAGAGAAGATGTCACTTTTATCAGTTCATAATATTTCTGTGAAATGTCTGTCAGTGTTATTTTTCAGTTGAGCCCAATCTGAAACAGCCATTTCTTCTGTAAACTTACTGAACAACTAAAAAATATTTTTTCCTTAGTAGCTGAACAACAATACTTCTAAACATGCACCGAATTCTAAACTAGGAAACATACACACATAGACAACTGTATTGCATCTGTTTATCAAACCTGACTAAAATATAAATTTATATACTACCTATACTGTAATTAAAATTGCCTCCCAGAATTAAAATTCCTTTCTTTAAAATGGTGACAGGTAAAGTAAACTTTTCTTCTTTTTTTAAAAAATTGAGAAGTTATCCATATGATTCTTAAGATACAAGTCTTTAAGATATTGTTGTCTCATTTTAAAATAAATCTTTATTCAGATGACACAAAGATCTTCTGGAGAAGTCTTGAATTTATTATCACAGTTCTGTTAGGTTTCAAGTTATACGATCAATGTTATAAAATCAGAATGGATGGCATTTCAGGATTGATGATAAAAATTAAACTAATCCTAAAAGCAATTGTAATTCCTTGAATGGACATTCTAATAAGATATTGGGGAATTTGGATAATGTATCATCTAATTTATTGAAATAACTTACCATAATTATATTTCACCAAATTAGTGAATTATATTGCATCAACTTACCAAAATTATGGTAAGCCATTTCAATAAATGTTTGAAAGCTTTAATATAGTGGGTACCATTAAAAATAACTTGAATGGACCAAATAGCAGCCATGTAAATGAATGTGCTACTCTGAATACTATTTTCTGTTTCCAGTATCCTGTACAACTACACAAATTACTTGTAAAATTACAAAATACTATTTTGGATTTTCTCTATGGAGAAATAAAGACTTGAACTACATCGGCAAACACCATTACCAAGAGGCATGTGAGTGTGTTTCAAACAGTTATGTTGTGTTACCTAAAGGCTTCATTCATTCTTTCAAAGAAGACAGCCTGACCAATTGAGAGCAAAAAGGTATTTCCAGAAAAATTAAAATATGTTTTGGTATCATAGTAACATTAACCAGAACAGAGACTGCAGTCAAGAAATCAGAAGACTAGAACTGGGAAGGGCAGCTATGAACGAACTAGACAAGATCCTAAAGTGTAAAGATGTAACTCTGAACACTAAAGAGAGGATTATCCAAGCCATTGTATTCCCTATTACCATGTATGGATGTGAGAGCTGGACAATCAAGAAAGGAGATAGGAAGAAAATAAATTCATTTGAGATAATGTGGTGCTGGAGAAGAGTGCTGAGGGTCCCATGGACAGCCAAAAGGACAAACAAATGGGTCTAGAGCAGAACTCTCTCAGGATGACTAAATTGAGACTGTTGTATGAGTCCCATCATGAGAAGGTATGTATGATAAAGACTATGATGCTGGAAAGGTGGAAGGCAGTAGAAAGAGAGGAAGACTACATGCCAGATGGTTAAACTCGATCAGGGAGGCCAAGGGCCTGAGCCTGCAAGACCTGAACAGTGGAGGACAGGGAATTTTGGAGAAGTCTCATCTGCGGGGTCGCCATGTCCTGGTCAATTCGAGGGCAATTAAAGTAAAGAAGATCTACAAGAAATTAGAAAGAATCCTCACATTAATTGTCTACATTAATAGATTACAACGTAGAAGTATATCAAAGACAAATAGGTAATATTATACTCTGGGGAAAAGCAGGATTACCAATATTACAAATTTTTGTTAAGGATGCAGTGTTGCAAACTTATTCTCAAATTTGGCATCAAATTTATAATGGACAATTATCTTTGTTTCAGTATTTGGAGACACAACAGTTGTTACTCAGTTATTCAGAAATATAGTTATCTGGGAGACTGTAGGGAATTAGATAAATTAGTTTTTAGGAAAGAACAAATTCCTAATGCTGAGAATTGTGTGTATGTTTTTAGTTGTGTGTTTTTTTAAAAAACTCCAAGATTTTTTATGCAATTCCAGAGCTTTGCAGCCATAATTTATGCTTTAAAAAGTTTTTAAAAACTTAAATTAAGGCTGCAGATCTCCGAAATTGCACAAAAAACTGGAAAAATTTAAAACAAAAATATAAAAATATATAAAATAAAAAGACTAGCGATGTGGAGGGATGAATGGGAGGAGGAGGGGACACTGACACCATGTGACTGGCAATTGTGTAACTGTCCCAGGAATGACGTCTCACACCGGAGGCATTACGGCAGGGATAGGCAACCTTTCCCCTTTAAGAGCCGAGGGACTTCAGCTCCCAGAATCCCAGGAGCTATTGGCCAACATGGGACTATTGGCCAACATGGCTGAGGCTTCTGGGAGCTGAAGTCCCTCAGCCCTTAAAGGGGAAAGATTGCCTACCCCTGCATTACGGGATTGCCAGTTCATCCATGGGTTTCTCCCATGAATGAAAAGAGATGGTTGGGGACAGCTACGAGTGGGAGATGGCATCATGCGATCAGCATTGCCAAAGCCCCTTCCCGCCCAATGGAATCACGGTTTAAAAGCCGTGTGTGGCAATTTCCTAAATGGGAAAGTGACTTTGAGAAAGATGCATCTTTAGATAATGAGATTTGGAAGCATATACTTTCATTTACATTGGGCCAGAAATCAAGAGAAAGCTTTTTGTGAATTACAGTGTAGATAGTATCAGATTCTGCAAATGTTGAGTAGAATCTACCCAAAAGCTACACTTATTTGTTGAAGATGTGAAGCAGCAGATAAAGATATTTATCACATATTTTGGCCATGCTCATTGATAACACAATTCTGGCTTTCTGTTTTGAAAGGAAGTGAAAATATTGCAGGTTATAGTTGGATCCAGAAATAATCATTTTGCTACATAAATTGAATAGTGGAATCAGGATATGTATAATTAAACAGCAGCACAAATGCACATTTCTAATAACTGGAAAAGGTTGTTCTCTCTAGTTTTTTGCGGGGTTTTCGGGCTGTGTGGCCATGTTCTAGAAGAGTTACTCTCTAATGGAGACAAGAATGAGTGCACTGGATATGAAATGTAGCTTATATAGTCAGGTTGATGAAGATCATTGGAGTCCAAAGAGGAAAAACTAATGCAATCAAACTACGTGAGACATTTAGAAGGCACAAATATTTTATAGAAAAGGTATCCTTATTTCTAGACTATGGGAATTAAAATGTTCAAAATAAAATCAATCCAGAGAGAGAGAGAGAGAGAAACAGGGGAGGCGAGACAAAGGAAATCATATAGTTACTTGAGAATACTGGTTAAATATCAATAAAATGTATTAAAATGATTGAACTTTTTTTTTTTTGGATCATGCATAGTACAAACATTTTGCCTTATTGTCTTTTTGTGTAGAATCCAGAACAAATGAAAATATCTGAATAATATGTATCAACTCTGCAACTCTGGGAGCAATGAGGTTATCCACCACTTTCATTAATTATTGGGAGTGTTTGGTGAGACTCAAAGTCACTTCATGATGGAATAGCACATGTCACATATAGCATTTCCCCCCCCCCTCGCAATTAAGAGCCAATCTATATTCTTTATATTTCTATGTGCTTCTTAAATTATGTGTACCCAGAAACATGTGGCCAGTCCCACTCTAGGCAAAAATATAGTGGGGGCAATCAAATTCAAATGTAAATACAATTAAACCAAAGCCCATTCCAGGAATTATTTTAAGGGCAATTAATTAGTCCTTTAACTTTCATAATGAGTTTGCATGGTTCACACTTTGTGATCTAGATGTAGGAAACACTGGTGCAACATCAGCATAATTGTGATAACTGTACTCGCAACAAAAATGGGAAGTGGCCCACAGAGAAATAGAGAAGAGGAACAGCAGGTTTACATGGTTTTGCATCATGCTTTCCTCTTAATAAATGTGAAAAACTAACACAGATAAATGAAAAGGCTACAAGCAAATTACTCGCTTTTTCAACCATACTGCAACAGGTCTAACTGATGTGTTCTTAACTAGAGTAGTCCTTGCAGGGAATTTAACAGGTTATTAGTCACAATTATGTTACATATTGCAAGCGCTGCTGATATTGTCACCCACCAGCAGTAACAGTAGTATGCATTCTTTCATCCCATCTTCCCTACTCTTAGGGTTAGGGTTGTTGTTAACTGCCGACATCTCCAGACCCCCTGTCCTCTACTGCTCTGCCCAGCTCCTGCAAACTCATATTCATGGTCTTTTTAATAAAGTCCATCCATCTAGCATGTGGCCTTCCTCTCTTTCTACTTCCCTCCACCTTTCCTAACATTATTATCTTTTCCAACAATTCATGCCTTCTCATGATGTATCCAAAGTACGACAGTCTTAAGTCTTGTCATCTTGGCTTCTAGGGATATCTCTGGCTTGATCTGCTCTAGGACCCATTTGTTTGTCCTTTTGGCTGTCCATGGGATCCTCAGCACTCTTCTTCAGCACCACATTATCTCAAATGAATTGATTTTCCTCCTATCTTCTTTCTTGACTGACCAGCTTTCACATCCATACATGGTAATAGGGAATACAATGGCTTGTATGATTCTGACTTTTGTGCCGCACTCAAATTAAGAGACCTCTTCTGGTAAACAGCCATTTCCTCACTGAGCTGCTCTATTATTATAAATCAGTACAAAATCTGGAAAGTGAAAGTGTTAGAACTCAGCAAATCTACATTAGTGGACAGCATCATTCTTCTTAATAAACCTATAGTCAGTATCTTCAGAAAAAAATATCTTCCTATGACAGTCAACAAAATTATTCATGTAGAACAAGCAGTAGAGGCAGTAGAGGCAGAGCAGTAGAGGACAGGGGGTCTGGAGATGTCGGCAGTTAACAACAACCCTAACCCTAACCCTAAGAGTAGGGAAGATGGGATGAAAGAATGCATGGGAAATAAGCAAGATGAACTTGAACTCCTAGCACAACAAAGCAAATATGATATAATAGGCATCACTGAAACCTGGTGGGATGAGTCTCATGACTGGAATGTAGAAATAAAGGGGTATAACCTTTTCAAGAAAAACAGGACAAACAGGAAAGGAGGAGGAATAGCATTATATGTCAGGGATATTTACACCAGTGAAGAAATCCAGGACATCAATCCTGGAAGCCAAGTGGAGAGCATCTGGATAAAAATTAAAGGGGAAGGAAACAACAGGGATGTTAGTGTGGGAGTCTACTACAGACCCCCAACTCAAGCAGAAGAATTGGATGAAGCCTTTCTAGAACAGATGACCACACACTCAGAAAGGAGAAATATAGTAGTGATGGGTGACTTCAACTATCCGGATATTTGCTGGAAGTCAAACTCGGCAAAATCCTCAAGGTCTAGCAAATTTCTCACTTGCCTCGAAGACAATTTCATTGTTCAAAAGGTGGAAGAGGCAACGAGGGAGTCAGCTATTTTGGATCTGATCCTAACTAACAGGGAAGACCTAGTTAATGGGGTGCAAGTGGTTGGACCCTTAGGCGGGAGTGATCATGTCCTCCTGGAGTTTATTATACAGTGGAAAGGAGAAGCCAGGCATAGTCAGACACGCATTCTAGACTTTAGGAAAGCTGATTTTACTAAACTTAGAGAAATACTGAGGGTGATCCCATGGACAGGAATACTAAAAGAGAAGGGAGTTCAAGACGGATGGGAGTTTCTCAAAAGGGAGATACTGAAGGCACAATTTCAAACCGTGCCAACGAGGAGGAAGAATGGGAGGTGTCTCAAGAAACCAGGATGGATGACTAAGGAACTTGCAACAGAACTATGTTTTAAACGGAACATGTATAAGAAATGGAAAAATGGGGAAATCACCAAAGAGGAATTCAAACAAATAGCTAGCACGTGTAGGGGTAAAGTCAGAAAAGCTAAAGCGCAGAATGAAATCAGGCTTGCTGGAGAGGTTAAGAACAATAAAAAGGGCTTTTGGGGGTATGTCAGTAGCAAAAGGAAAAAGAAGGAAATGGTAGGACCACTGTGTGGAGAAGATGGCAAAAAGTTAACAGGGGACAGAGAAAAGGCAGAATTACTCAACACCTTCTTTGCTTCAGTCTTCTCAGAAAAGGCAAAGGGTGCTCAACTTGAGGATAATGGAGCAGAGGACAGAATAGGAGAATTTCAGCACAGAATAAGTAAAGAGATAGTACAGAAACATCTGGTTAATCTAGATGAATATAAGTCTCCAGGACCAGATGAATTACATCCAAGGGTATTAAAAGAACTGGCAAATGTAATATCAGAACCATTGGCAATAATCTTTGAGAATTCCTGGAAAACAGGAGAGGTCCCAGCGGACTGGAGGAGGGCAAATGTTGTCCCCATCTTCAAAAAGGGGAAAAAAGAGGATCCCAACAATTATTGTCCAGTTAGTCTGACATCAATACCCGGAAAGATTCTGGAGCAGATCATTAAACAGAGAGTCTGTGAACATCTGGAAGATAATTTCATAATCACAAAAAGTCAACATGGGTTTCAGAGAAACAGGTCATGCCAGACAAATCTAATCTCTTTTTTTGATAAAATTACCAGCTTGGTAGATGAAGGGAATGCTGTGGATATAGTATATCTTGATTTCAGTAAGGCCTTTGACAAGGTTCCCCATGACATTCTTGCAAGCAAGTTGGTAAAATGTGGGCTAGACAAAGTAACTGTTACATGGATTTGTAATTGGTTAACTGGTCGAACGCAAAGGGTGCTCAACAATGGCTCCTTTTCAATTTGGAAAGAAGTGACCAGTGGGGTGCCACAGGGCTCTGTCCTGGGCCCAGTGCTATTCAATATCTTTATTAATGACTTGGATGACGGTATTGGTGGCATAGTTATCAAATTTGCAGACGACACCAAATTAGGAGGAGTAGCTAATACCCCAGAGGACAGGATCAAAATTCAAAATGACTTGAACAGACTAGAAAGTTGGGCCAAAGCTAACAAAATGAAATTCAACACAGAGAAATGTAAGGTACTGCACTTAGGGCGGAAAAACGAAAAGTACAGCTATACAATGGGGGACACCTGGCTGAATGAGACTACGTGTGAAAGGGATCTAGGAATCCAGGTGGACCAAAAGTTGAACATGAGTCAACAGTGCGATGCAGCAGCTAAAAAGGCCAATGCAATTTTAGGCTGCATCAGTAGAAGTATAGTGTCTAGATCAAGAGAAGTAATAGTGCCACTCTATTCTGCTTTGGTCAGGCCTCACCTGGAATACTGTGTCCAGTTCTGGGCACCACAATTCAAAAAGGATGTGGAGAAACTGGAGCGTGTCCAAAGGAGGGCAACTAAAATGGTGAAGGGTCTGGAAAGCAAGCCCTATGAGGAACGACTTAGGGAGCTGGGGATGTTTAGCCTGGAGAAGAGAAGGCTGAGAGGTGATATGATAGCCGTGTTTAAATATTTGAAGGGATGTCATATGGAGGAGGGAACAAGCTTGTTTTCTGCTGCTCCAGAGACTAGGACCCGAAACAATGGATGCAAGCTGCAAGAAAAGAGATTCCACCTCAACATTAGGAGGAACTTCCTGACAGTAAGGGCGGTTCGACAGTGGAACACACTCCCTCGGAGAGTAGTGGAGTCTCCTTCCTTGGAGGTCTTTAAGCAGAGGCTGGATGGCCATCTGTCGGGGATGCTTTGATTGGGAGTTCCTGCATGGCAGGGGGTTGGACTGGATGGCCCTTGTGGTCTCTTCCAACTCTATGATTCTATGATTCTATGATTCTATGATTCTATGTGAGAAAACCCAGGCTCACAGTCTTCTCATGGTGCTCACGCTTCTTCTTGAGTTATCTAATGTTGTGGATGAGCATTCGCCCCCCCTTGTTTGTCAGGAATCAGTATCATATTTTTGCCATATTATTATCCTATTCACATAATTTCCTGAAATTAGCCACAGAACAGCAGCTGACAGCTCATGGACCCACAAAGAGCTTAACTGGCTGAGCTTAGCTGGCATCAAAGGTGGGCATTCATCTTGGGTTCAGAGCATTTATGATGCACGACTCAAACCCTCATCATACTACAGTCATACCCCTAGGAGCCAAGATGATCAAATGTCATACTTTGGCTACATCATGAGAAGGCACAACTCATTAGAAAAGACAATAATGCTGGGAAGGGTTGAAGGTAGCAGAAAGAGAGGAAGACCACATGCCAGATGTCTGGAGTCAATCAGGGAGGTCATGGGCATGAATCTACAAGTCTTAAGCAGAGCAGTGGAAGACAGCAGGTCTTGGAGACGTCTCATCTACAGAGTCACCATGAGTTGAGGTTGACCCAAGAGTAGTTAAAAATGTTCCATCGATATATTTTGGCCCTGAAGATACTTCACTCTTCTGTTCTCAATTTCTTCTCCAAGGTTGCTAAAAATCCTAACAATATTCAGAATTACTGATATATCACTTCTGTTGTTGTTGTTTCAATAAAAAAGCTTTTGAAAGCCTAAAACAAACTCAAGGGGGAAACTACCAGAATCTTATGAAGTATAATTTGCACTATCGATGGATTCCCACACACACACACAACACAGGCTGTTGAGGCTTCTGATGTAACTGGAGAGTCATACTGGGAGCCATGGGGACCTCACATGGTACATGTGTTTCAATCTACCCAGCCTTGTTCTACAGAATGGTACTCTCAACAGTAGTGGATGGGAGCTTCCTGTTGGAAGGAATGCTTAAGAACTGTTGCAACACTGCTGTATTCCAGTTCTGGACACTATTGAGGGGAAGGTATGTTATGATAGACAAAATGGCATATAAACTGGGCTGTCGGACTGGTTTTACAAAAGAAAGTTCTGTCTTGGTCAAGGAATGAAGTATGCAAGAGTTTGTGGAAAGAGTTTGTGAATTCCCCCCGGCCCTGTGTGGCCAACTTTCCTTGAAAAAAAATCCAAGATGGGCTCTTTCCAGCTTCTCCAGCTCACGAAACTCCAGGCAGAGAGGAGAGTCAGGGTATTGCATCAGGCTGGTTTAAGGAATAACAATACAGAGGACTGCACTTAACCAAATGATGTATCCCAGGTCCCAGTACTGCAAAAGTGCATCAAGTGCAGGGAAACATTTTAGCTGAAATTACATGTCAAGGGTTAACTGTCCTTTCCTTCCTAGTAAAGTTTGTTATCAGCTTTATTTCCCACAGCAGCACACAGGTGCTAACAGCAGGGGTCCAATGGGCCCTTGGAAGGCACACTGAGGCCATATGGTGATATGAAGATGTCTACAGTACCAATGAACAATTGGACGAGAAACAAAACAGAAATGGGTAAGACAAGCCACAGATTGTGTGATTCCCTGCTGCACAATTCATAGTGGGGGGGGGGGGGGGGGGACCACCAAAAAACCAAATCACCACATAGTTTCTCTAACAATGGCTTACAGAGTCATGTGAATGAACACAATGTCTCACTTGCCATAGATATAACACAGACTACAATGTAATGAGAGATGAAAATCTTCACCACATCTAGCTGTAGAGGCCCCCAACATCTACCAAATGTTACAAGGCATATCTGCAAAATATACCTCCCCCCAAAGTAGTCTGTCAACGTAAGGAGCTGAATCTTGCATTTTGCTTGCCATGGATTTAGTGCAAATACAGACCTGTGAGATGTAACCAGGGTAATGTGTGTTGGCATACTGGAGTAATGTGATAGGATATGCAGTGGGGTGTTTATTGTAAGAGGTTGTTGATTACATTCCTTTGTGCTGAAATAATAAGGGGTTATACCTGGCTCAAGCCAGCGTGGTGTAGCGGTTTGAATGTTGCACTACAATCAGGGTTCGATTCCCCACTCGGCCATGAAACCCACTGAGTGACCTTGGGCAAGTTACATGCTCTCAGCCTCAGGAGAAGGCAATGGCAAACCTCCTCTGAACAAATCTTGCCAAGAAAAACCCATAATACATTTGTCTTAGGATCCCCATAAGCCAGAAAGAACTTGAAGGCACACAACAACAACAACAAGAGCAACAACACTTGTTATTTACTTCTGAGAATTAATGTCTCTGGTACAAAGCTATAGTTTTCTGAGTTTACCACTGTATCCTGCAATTTTTGAACTTGGGAAGTCACTGGTTTTGATAGTCAAAGAGCAAAATTATACAAAAGGGGATTGGTATGTGAAGGATGAACCCAGCTTCCACAACATACTCCAAAAGTTATTAAAAGTGAAATGCCACAATCAAACCACACTTCAAAGACTCTGTCAGTTTATTATTGCTGTCCAGAGTCTGTATAACATAGCAGACTATTTCAAGTAGCCTCATACCTCCTTATTGCCTCCCACACTTTGAGACCATCATCTCGATAGTAGTAGTATGGAATATCTTCATAACTTTCCATGTGTCGTGCCTTGATTTCTTCAGGAAAGCAGAGGGAACTGTAGGTGAGTTGCTTCATTGCTCGCTGAACCATTTGCACGTGTCCGCCTCCTCCAGTAGCGTTTGCCTTTGGCACCCCCCAAAAATGGTACAGAGTATTAATCAAAGGCAATTTCATGGTTGTGCAAATAAATGCTTTTAATAGTGGGTAGGAGTTGTTAAACCACTCCTCCAAAAAATAAGGAAAAAAAAGTGATTTTACTCAATTAGAAAATAAGTTTCTAATGTGACTGGGGGGGGGGGGGGCTGAAATGCTGAAGAGAACGGTTTTCCCAGTTTCTTGCAAGGCACTCTTGGAAGACTGCTCTTTTCTGGCTCTATTTCAATTTGGAAGTAAGCATGCATGAGACTGACTCAGGCACATTGATACATCTTCATCAAGACAGAGACTAAGAGAGCATGACATTATTAATTAACATGGACCTCTTAAGTGTCATTTGGCACCATTTTTGTAATTTTTGGGGCTTTCTTTCAGGATTAGAGGAGCTCATTCCTGGAAGACAGATTTGAGAATTTGATACCAGAATACTGTTGTTCTCTACAGAAATTAATTTATAGTTCAGCATAGTTCAGTATTCAGCTCTTAGAAGGTTGTGGTTTAAATTTCATCTCATGGAGCAGTCTGATGAGCCTCCGATATGAACAGTGTCTTTTCTCTAACAGCAATATATTATAGAACTGCCTTCTAAGGAAAGTTTTAAAATCATTCCTGATGATTGCTACGTTAAAGCCTTCTGTTTCAGTTGGTAGAATTCAGAGACATAGCCATGTTAGACTGAAGTATCAGTATTCAAAGGGATCTTGTATCACCTTTGAGAGTAAGGCAATATTTTTCCTCCTGCTTTTGTCCCTCAATGATCATTGATTGAGCTGAACTTGCCATCCCGTCACCATACTCACATTTTGCATTCCTATGGCAATTCATACAGTCTGATTATAAAGGTCCTTCCTGGGCACCAGATCACTCCATGCATCTGAGGAAGCAGACCCAGTCTACAAAAGCTTATGCTACAACTCCTTTTACTCAATTAGCCTCAAAGGTGCTACAGAACCCCTTTGCTTTCTATTTCATTTGGACTTCATAGATTAATTACTATTTTGTTCTGCTCTGTTTTGTTTTTAGCTATGCTGTTGCCTTTTGGTAGGAGCAGAGGGGAGTGCTTCTATTGAAAGACACTTCTTTGTAGGGTCCTGTAGGGCTTCCAGATTTATGAAGAAAGCAAAACCCTCTCACCTTATCAAAAAGGCCATATTCACATATAAGCTGCTCACGGGCTTTGGTGTTGATGGCTACTGTAAACCGTACATGAGGTATGAGGAGCTGTAAACCAGAAAAGAAAGCAGCTCAGGATGAAATATTCCTTACAGTTTTCTCAATATAATGTGATTGGTTCCCAAAACAAACTACACTCATCCCTCCCGATTCGTGGGGCATATGTTCCAGACCCCCTACCCCACAAATTGGAAATATTGCAGATATTCAAGCCCCATTAGTTATAATGGCAGGGCGTTCCCATGTGCACCGCTGCACGCATCCACAGGCACATGCGCCATTTTGTCCCTTCTCGCTTGGTGTCTGTGAAGGACCAAAACCATGGACTTCACGTCCGTGAATGGGGAGGGACAAGTGTACTTTCAAACAATACATTACAGAATGTCAGTTGGTCCATGCCTTTAAATAAACTACTTGTACCGACAAGGAAGACAAGTTCAAAACCTATTTCTTTACAAGTCAATGTGACATACATTGCCAAGATGTTAAATTTACATTATAAGAAACAAGCTGTTCCTAGTGTTAAAAAATTAATTCAGCATATAGATGGTATTCCAACATGTTGGACCATAATATACTTTTAGTTTAAGAAACCTTAGGGATGCATACTGCTCACCCCAGAGACAGAGGTTTTGGGGAAGTTGGTGTCACATATCATTCCTGTGATCATCTGTCCTGCCCATTACATCCCAACTTCAAACCCAGTGTGGCCATAACCCATAACCCCATTGCCACTTGAACTAAAGATGAACTAAATAAAGATGAACCTGTTATCATGCTACCTTTTCTTCCCTTCTGCCACTTACCCTCTTCTTCAACAAGGCCACAACTTATATAGGAAACTGCTGCATAGTCAGTCAAATTGTCAACTGATTGATGGTCCCATTCCAAGTTTCAGGCAGAATCCTTTCAGAGCCCCGCCTGGAAATCCCTGGTGGTTCTCCACCCAAGTATTAACCAGACCTGACTCTACTTAGATTCTAAAAACAGAAGTGTTTCACTGGGTTTTGCTCTTGTTGGAAGATGCATTTTTACATCTGGGACTTAGATAATGTGATCCCTTCCAGATCTTTGGAAGCAAAACCATCTCACATTATTAAAAAGGCCATATTCTTAGACAAGTAGTCAAGCATGTTATTCAGACATTTGGAGGTCAGATTCACCATTTCGTTTAGGGCATTTGTCAACCAACATGGGGCCTTCAATGTAGGACAAAATGTTTATTGATCCAGCAGTCCTTTGGTTCTGCTAGCCAGGCAGGCTATCCCAGCATAACTTGGGCTACTTGGCAGCAGAAAATTCAGGAGAGGAAATATATATATATATATTTTAAATCATTAAAAGCACATAATGGATATCAATGATAGAAACACTGGTGATACGCACCAAAAAATGGCAAAGAGAATAGGGTCTTTAAAATAACCTGATCTCAAGTCATGTAGGTCATAACCAGCTCTTTGAACTGTGACCCATAACTAGTAATGAGGAAGTAACATGCTCCCATAACTGGCTCAAGCAATGCCTGGTTGCAACATTCTGGAACAACTGACGTTTATGAACGCAGTTAAAAGGGAACCGTATGTAAAGTAGTCCATACAATATGTAACAAACATGTGTAACTGTGACCTGATCTCTTATCTTCATGAATAGGTGCCATTGACGTACTAGCTTTAACTATGAAAATAAAGTCTTCACCACAGCCAAAACATGAGCAACTACATTCAGGGGTAGATGCAAATTGCAAACCTCAGCCTGCAAAGAGACTGTAACTTCATTCAACAGAGGCTCATTCTTGTTCCCTGATTTGCCTCTTGCCTGACAAGGGCACCTATGTCTTTGTCTACATTAAGCTTCAATTTGCTGGTTGTCTCATAACTAGGGCTTAAAAATGGACCAAAATGGATTTAAACAATCCATCTCTTATCTGCAGCTAAGATGTTACAACATGCTTGAGGATCCTGAGCAAGAATGGAATACAAAACCCTGGCTAAAGAGTATTCAGTATCCAGTAATAGCGTGTCCTCCATGTATCTATACTTTCTTTGATATGTGGAGACCAGAAGATTAGCGTGCTTCAGGCACTGTACTACTGATCCTGTGAAAAGTGGATCTCAAACTTTATTTTCTCACAAACTTTTAAATTCCTTACAATCCCTACCAGGTATTTGAATATCTTGATTTTATAAAAAGTAGAATTTTCACATGTTATAATGGCTGAATGCTGTTAGACTCATCTGACTTAAATATTTAAAGGGCATTTTTATTAATTTTATTAACAATTAATTTACTAGGAAAAGTAATATATTTTTGAAAATTCTTACAGAATATAGACAGGCCTTGGAAAAGCAAAATAACCACATTATCCTGACACCAAAATGACTTACCTTGTAGAGAGGATGGACAGAAGGCAGCTGCCGAAACACTGCCACTGCAAACACTTCTGAAATTAAGTGAGTCCTGAGAAGATGGGTAACCGTCTGATGTATGTGAAAATCTGAAGATCGAACCCAAATCTTAGCCAATAACCAATCATACTTAGCATCAGATGGGAGGAAAATAGGATTGTCTGGTTTTGGATCTTGGTTTATCTGAAAAGTATTAAAAACAGTTAACTATTCTTTCAATAATGACAGAAATAATATTTAATAGGTAAGATGCAGATTACCTGGATTGCAATAGGAACAATCTTCTTCTCCAAATTCCTATACAGTAAGCAGATTGGAGCAGCCAAATACTGTCTTGTGCAGGGATCTCTCTTATTGACTTCGATACCATCCAGAAGCTCATAATCCACTATGAAAATGTTCCCTTGCTGTGGGAAAGGAAATGTGAACATATACCACCTGTTTCTTTTGGTTTATTTTGCTCTCCCTGTAAATAATATTGTTGATTTAGCTTTTATCTTTCTTGTCTCACTTGAACATGGAGTGCAACACGAATCCTGCCTGTGTCACATAGAACAAATGAATGAATACTTGTCTAACAAAGTGGAGGACTGGGAAAACTGAAGCAGACACTTAAATATTTGGGTGAGAGGGATAGCGGAACAAGCAGAGAAAAATGACATTATATCCTTCTTACTGAACTGGCTAAACACAACCTGACCAGATCTTCATTTATTGAACGATAATAAATGCGTCTGATATTGAACGAGCACACAGGATTCCCACAAGGAGACTAAATTGAGTCCCCATGCCCAGAGACATCATCATTCGTTTCACTCACTACATGAAGAAGTCTCTGGTTCTAAGGAATCTCACTGGAATCCCATGCCTCACTTTCCAAGACACAACCTTACAAATATTCCAGGATATCTCTCCTGAGACACTCCAGAGGCGTCAAAGCTTTAAACCACTGACAGCACTGCTGCAGCAGGCATGGTAAATATGGATGAGGATTCCCCTTCAAGGGTGACATTGTCATGTCTGTTTCGAGCAAGACCCAAATGCTCAATATCTGAGAGGCTCTTGACATCAAAATGCCTAGAGAGCTGGAGCGAGAAAGCCTGGAAGAGGTCCAATCTCCAACACCAGGTAAGCCTGCATTCAATGGCCCAAGATGGATGACAGCTCACCATGGACGGAACAAACACAGGGAAGGAACTGGAAAACTGAAATTTAATACATCCACCTAATTCTATATAACTTTGGTCATTCAGGCAAAAATCTCTTTATTCTATTTGTGAGTTTGTCCCTTTTTGGCTTGTTTTTTTCCATGTGTACTGATTATCTAGCCTCTTCTCCACCCTCTCATGCTAGTGACTTTTCAGTCCCCACCATCTTGGTTTCTTCTTCCCCAACCTGGTTTTTTTTATAACTCTACTCCAACACGCCTCCATTTTCTTCTCTCTAGTGACAACTATTTGTATTCAATCTCAGCTGTCACAAAACCTCTGCGGAGCACTTCACTCTTCACTCACACCCGCCCCTAATTGTGTTTATAGATCTACTCTGTCTCTCACCCTCTGTTGGTATACTTCTCACATCCGCCCTTTACTGTGCTCATAGATCTATTCAACCTCTTGGCCTCTGCTGTTATATTCACCAAGTCACTCTGTTCTCCATTACATACCAATCCTTTTCATTGAGATCTAAGCCCCCATGCCATCATACATCAATGACATTTCCCCCACCCTTCGCTCCAGGGGAGATCACCAGAGCATGGCTAGATTGGGGTGAAGAGCGTGCCCTGCGCTTCCCTCCCCTTGGTCTGTTCCTGGCTTTAGTTAAAGTTTTTCAGTTAAGATTGTTTGTTCAAGACTATGGACGTTATCACACGGGGAGTCGCGGGGAGAAAGTGCAAATAAACAGGCACGAGCGGAAGTCTTTAATTTACGGGTTTTGTCCCGTTCCGCTTCGTCTGATAACTAAATTCGAATTTAAAAGGGGGTTAATTCGAACGAAAACCTGATCTTTTCATTTTCGGGATTTTTGAGGTTTTGAAAAGATCAGGTTTTTGTTCGAATTAACCCCCTTTTAAATTCGAATTTAGTTATCAGACGAGGCAGAACGGGACAAATCCCGTAAATTAAAGTCTTCCGCTCGTCCCGTTTATTTCCACTTTCTCCCCGCAACTCCCCGTGTGATAACGTCCTATGTTTGTGCTAGTTATAAGGAAGTGACCCTCTCAAAGTCCATTATCATATCTATCCCTCAATGTATGATTGCTGATCCTGACAAGGGGTCTTATTATAAGGGCTTTATGAAAGTCAGATTTTTTTGGGGGGTTCTAACCTAGGGATAATGTATTTACAGCTCAATCTCTTGAACTCTTGAATTCTGGACAGACTCAGAATTGAATCTCTCAATGTAAAGGGGCTGGGATTTTCACTGAAATGAACCCACATTAATGGTTACTTGAAAAAACTTAAACCAAGCATAGTTTTGTTGCAAGAAGCGCATAGGGGGAAAAAAAGGACAGGAAATATCCTCCTCAGGTCCCCCTTTGCAACTCAATACACTACAGGTGACTCAAACAAGTCAAGGGGAGTAGTGATACTTTTCCTGGATTCATGCTCATTCCAGCCCAACATGATAATATGCAACCCATCTGGTCACTTTCTGATTTTGAAAGGAACCATAGCCAACACCTCTCTCGTGCTGGCAACCTTTTATTCTCCCAACTCTAATCTGCAAGCCTTTATGTTGTCCTTCCTAGAAACTTTGAGGGAGAAGGGACCGCTATTACTGAGGGAGACACAAATGAGGTGCTTGACTATAAGATGGACAAATCCCACCATCTTTTCAAGACTAAAAGAAAGCTATCCCCAATTTTGGACCTTATATCTAAAGAAGGGATGTTAGATCCGTGGAGAGCATTATACCCATCAGCTAGGGATTACACCTTTTATTCACACACAAATCTACTCTAGAATTGATTACTTCCTTGTTTTGCAATCCTCCCTTTCCAAAGTAACTAATGTCCAGATAGAGCCTATAGTCTATTCTGACCATTCAGCCACAGTGCTGACCTGATAGTTAAAGCCAGACTCACAGAAACCTCGCATTTCGAGGTATAACCTCAGACTTTTTACTAACGAGGTGTACAAAACCCAGATTCAAGATGAAATTAAGCAGTTTTACTTGGAAAATAGGAAACTAGAAACCTCGGAAGCCCTACTGTGGGATACCTTGAAAGCAGTCCTCAGGGGCCTATTAATTAAAGAGGGAGCCACACAGAAAAGGCTCAAAAATGCCACCAAAACCAAACTCCTTCAAGACATACCTCAGTTGTCACTTGATTCTAAGATCTTTCACCAACTCCAAATGAAAAAGACAGAGTTAGCAGCATTAGATGCTAGGAAAATACAAACTGCCCTACATTATACTAAAGCGTATTATTATGAGTTTAGCAACAAAAACTCATGCCTCCTGGCCAGAGCAGTTAAATGCAAGGCTAGGAAAAGTATTATTTGCACTCCTATTTCCTACAACAAAACTGTGGAAACGGCCCCAAACAAAATACTAGAGGAATTTAAAGCTTTTTATTCCAAATTATACACTTCGGAATTGCTTCGAATGAAGATCCTGTTCCCATGTCATGGCACAGAACCCAAATAATCCAAATTCCTAAGGCAAAAGAGGATAGCCCCAAAACTAAATCCTTCTGCCCCAATAGGTCTCCTTAACCAGGATGCCAAATTATTTATTTCAATTATGGCCACCAGGATAAATGAGTTTATCTTGGAGTAGATAAATCCTGACCAGGTGGGCTTCATGCCAGGTAGGCGACTGGCAGATCCGATCCGTGGGGTATTAAACATCCTGCACTACGCCAAGCAATCAAAAATGCCTCTGGCCCTTCTATTGCTGGATGCTTTAAAAGCCTTTGACTGAATAGAATGGCTGTACCTTTTTGGAATATTAAAAGAAATGAATTTTGACCAAAGATTTATTGGAGCGTTGTGCCACATCTATGATAGCTCGGAGGCAACAATTTTAGTCAATGGGTATGAGTCTACACGTTTTACTCTTACTAGGGGAACTAGACAAGGGTGCCAGCCTCTTTTATTTGCCCTAATGACTGAACCCCTAGCAAACTTCATCAGATCTGAAACCAATATAACTGGTCTCAATATTAATGGCTAACATCATAAGATCACCCTTTATGTGGATGCTGTGCTGATTTTTTTGACTAGCCTGGAAACATCATTTCCCTCACTGAAAGAGGTATTCAAAGTGTTTGGCAAATTCTCAGGTTTCCTGAGAATCTACCATGATGACCCTGAATACATCCCATCAACAGCAGCAGCATTGGTAATCCCTCATGAACTTGCATATCCATCCATCCATCCATCCATCCATCCATCCATCCATCCGGTTTTACCTATCTGGGAATAATCATAACTAAAGACACTCAACAACTTATATCCAGGAATTACAATCCATTCACCAAGTGGATAATGCAAAAACTGAAAGTATGGAAGACACTAAAACTTTCCATCCTGGGCCAAATTGCTTTAGTCAAAATGTTTTTGCTTCCCTGCCTGTTTTTCTTGTTTCAAAATATTCAATTGATACCTTCCGCTTCCAGGTTTGCAAAATGGCAGTCCATAATTAACCTATTTATTTTTAATAAAAAAAGACCTAGGTTCTCTAAACACATCAGACACACCACCTCTACCTATGATGGACTGGCGGTCCCAGATATTGAACTTTACTTTCAAGCCGTTCAGTTAAGCCAAATTGTACAACTGATCAAGGATGATGACTCCATGAAATGGGTTAGCTTGGAAATTGGCAAACTAAATTCAATAAAAGCTTTTTTCCTTCAGAATCAGACCACAAAACACAAACTTAAGGCAATTATCAATCCCTTTTTTCATAATTCTCTCACAATTTGGAATAAATGGAGGCATGGCCTTGCTCCTGACCCTTCTCCCCTGAAACTCTTCTTCTTACACCCAAACTTTCCAAGAGATGGTCAGTTCCTCCCCAATAGAACCTGGAAACAGGAAGGTGTTTATTACATTGCTGATTTATTTGCAGATGGAAAACCTAAATCTCCTGATATTTTAAAAACATCCTTCCAAACTAGAGACCTAACTTGGTTCCAAATGCACCAACTCACCTCCATGTCGAGAATAGGCTCTATCGGGCAATTCTTACAGCCACTCACCCAATATGAGACCCTTTGTAAAAAAAAATTACAGCCCAGACTAAAGGAATTGCAGCATATACATACAGTCATTTGCTAGAACACACATATGGAAGGGGCCAGTCTGTCCATTCTTTCTGGCAATCAGAATTAAAGCTATCAATACTGGAATCCACATGGACACGTATATGGTCCTCACCCCCATTTAAGTCTAGGTCAGCAGCCACAAGGGAAAACTCCCT
Organism: Phrynosoma blainvillii; assembly: GCA_026167975.1. NCBI lineage: Eukaryota > Metazoa > Chordata > Lepidosauria > Squamata > Phrynosomatidae > Phrynosoma > Phrynosoma blainvillii. The sequence goes on from JANUYF010000004.1 coordinate 151,046,701, forward strand.
CAAAATTATACATAGGAGGTACCTTACCCCCATCCTGCTATCAAAAATGGTACAGAGTCTCCCAATGAGTTGCTGGAGAGGGTGCGAGGACACTGGCTCCTATACCATGTGGGTTAAATGCCCCAAGATACAGGAATTTTGGTGCCTAGTTCAACACCAGATCTCATGTATTACATGCCAAACCCTATACTTTAGTCAGGCCCTGATTTTACTCTCTGTGTTTATTGATAGAAATGCATGCTTAAGCATAGAAAACTGATCACTTATTTCATCACAGCTATGAGATGTAAGGTGGCTAAATGATGGAAACATGGGATTCTGTCTATTGAAGGTTGGTGGGAAACAGTATGGAACCTATGGTTAATGGAAAAACTTTCCACTACAATGAGACTTTATAATGGACATTCAGAACAGTACACTTTTTATGAGGATTGGAGGCTCTTTATTGAATTTGTAAATGAACCTTCACACCGCCTCCAACCTCCAGACTCTCACAGCAACTTCTGGAAGGACACTTTATAACTCAAAGCAAAGACTGAACTGACTCCAGGCAAATTCCATTCACAGAATCCTGCAAACTAATGATCACTGAATAACATCACATCCTATGGTTATTGTTATATTTGTTATTATGTTGCACTGTATGACTATCTTATAAAGACTTGAAAATCAATAAAAATAATTAAAAAAAGAAAACACAATAATGCTGGGAAAGGTTGAGGGAAGTAGCAATAGCAATAGCATTTACATTTCTATATCGCTTAGCAGTGAACTCAGCTTTCTCGAAGTGGTTTACCATCTGTAAGCCAATTGCCCCCAACAACCTGGGCACTCATTTTACCGACCTATGAAAGGATGGAAGGCTGAGTTGACATTGGAGCCCTTGGATGGAACTCACAACATTGTGGCTGCAGTAACGGCATTTAACCACTGTGCCACCAGGACTCCAGGAAGTAGAAAGAGAGGAAGGCCACATGCCAGATGGATGGACTCTATTAAGGAGGTCATGGGTATGAATTTGCAGGAACTAAGCAGAGGAGTGGAGGACAGGGAGTCTTGGAGATGTCTCATCCACAGGGTTGCCATGGGTCGAGATTGACTTGAGGGCAGTTAACAACAAAAATACCTTCAAGGACACATGAACAACATAAATGGAATTCTCCACATATTATTCCAGCATAGATCCTGAAAGGAACTGTAGGCCTAGAGACAAAGACTCAAAGTCAACCAGTAAGCTTCATAACTGTACCAGTGCTTCAGTTTCCTCAGACCAAGATTACCACTTTATGCACTGAACTGCATCTATGCTATTTGCTTAGGTGATGAAATTTGAACATAAACCCCCATTTTGAATTATAGACATAGGATCATGACTTCTATACACACACACACCAAGAAAAAAGGAAAACAAAAAACACAAATTATGGAAACAAATGTGCACAAATACTCTTAATCCATATGTTTTATTTTATGGGGGGAAAACTGAATGATTTTCAGGAATCTGGAATTTAATTTAATTTTTTTTCTGTCAGAGATGGAATTTAGACTTGTCATATTCAGATACAAATAAATCAAATTTGCTGTAGAGTTAGGACAGTGTTGGAAAAATATATTATATTGTGTTATATCAACAAAATAATAATTAAGTTGTTCCTTACTCCAATTGACAAGTCCAAACAACTTCATTTTCACTATTAGATATACTAACTTCTTTGTGTAATTAATAAAGATGTTTGCCTTCTTATAATCATGTGGTGTGTGTGTGTGTGTGTGTGTGTGCAGCATTTGGTGTCCCTTATTTGCTTTGAAATCTGCTTCCTTTAGGATGGAGACAGAGATATATTAAAAGCATGAGATGGTGTTAAAGAAAATGAATTTGTAGCCCTGGAAGATTTTGCATAGCAGAGGAGATTGGGTAATAGACTGATAAATGCAATACCTTTGGTGTAGCAGCCAGTGCAGCAACTCTGGTTGCTCAAAAAGTGGCTGGAAGTTTAAATTTCATCATGGTTTTGAAAAAATGTGTGGGGACCATGGACAAACCTTCTTTAAATAGGCACAGGACTGACTAGTACTCAGAAATAAAACCCACTGTGCTGATTATGATTTACCTACGGGTGCAGATAAGGTTGTAGCCCTAGAATTAGGCATTTTAAATCTTGTTCTGAATGTTAGCACTTGTACAAAAGAAACTGACTGATTCTGTAACAACATAAAAATTCAAAATTTTCTCCTAGGAATGTTTTAATCTATCTTTTAAATAAAATTCCTAAAAAGCCAAAAGCCTTTCTGAAGAGTACAATAATAATGAAATAGGTGCCCATTTGATGGTGGTACCTTTATTTCCTCTTCCAGAGTAAGATTCCTTTCCAAAGTGCATTCTACCATTTCTGTAGTCACTGGAAACTTCTTTGGTAATTCTGTGCACTTTCGGATCAATACAGGATTGCACCCATTCAGAAACTGGTATCCAAACATAAAATTTTCTTGCCAATGCTGCATCACATACTCTAAAAGAACAAATGAAAATTCCGCTAAATGTTGTTTTAATCAAAAAATTAGCTACTCTGTGCCAAAGTACATGTCTTTTAAAAAATGAAAAACAAAAAGGGTATAGGGAGCCTCAAAGTGAAGGATGGAGCAAAATGAGAAGCAGGTGTTTATTTGTAACCATTGCTTATCTCTTCACCTGGTCAGCTGTACATTCATAGATACGAGTTTATACTATTTCAGAAACAGTGACTGGGAAAATGTCTTAAATGTTCTATTACCTGGTATCTGAAAATTATATGTGTGTCTGTATATGTGTGTCCTTAATAAAAATTCCACTTAACTTTTCATCGTATGCCATACAAAATTGTAAGACCAGACTGACAGGGAAGAATGCCATATCCTGTGGGTCATACCAGGATCCATCTTAGTGGCTGGAAAAGAGTAATCTCTCCAAACAGGTAACCTATAGACACCCACACACAGACTGAATACTACAGGGTAATAGTCTATTGGAATAGGTAGCACACCTGTACAGATATGTAAATGTATTGATCTGAAGCAGAAAATCCAGAGAAACACACAGTAATTTGGTTAGAGATAAAGCTGCTCCTTCTAACATTTTAGAATCACCTTGAGAAAGTATATCTGTTGAAATGAATGGACAACATCATGATGAAAAGAAGCAGGCCCTATTCAGACAGTGAAAACAATCTAGGATGAATCTGGGTTGAATCTCTGTTGTTCACATGCATCTCAAATGCACCCAATTAAGTTTTTTTAAGGGGGGCTGCCAAAAACCCACTTAATTTGGGATAATCGATACCAGGATTTTTCCTGAGTTTTAAAAAAAGATTCGCATTGTCAGCAGTGTAAATAACTGGATAATTCAGGATGAAACTCTGAGTGCCTTGAACATGCTTCATATACATTTGCATTGTCGACTTCATGTTTGAGTGCTGGCATGTGTGAGCAACTGGATTCCCAGAGATGTGCACAGTTCCATAGTGTGAATAACAAACCAAGAATGCATGGGTGAGATCATCTGCATTGCTCTGCTAAAAAACAACATCTGAATAACCGCTAGGAAACCATCTAAATCTTTCACCACTCAGATTTCTTTTAAAGTAGATCACCTAGGAGGTATCTCAATGACTGGTTGAACAGGACCTCCATTAAGCAGTTAGAATGAATGATTGACAAGAGAGCATTCTGACTAGTTTTCACTGCACAAAAGGCTGTGGTCTAAATGTGGTTCATCATTTGATCCAGTTTCACTGTTTCTGTGTACACATTAAAGATGGCAGTTAGAGGAAGCCCATTGGTTCAGGCAGGCCATGAAAAATTCACTAGCTGAAGAAAAAAATAGCTTGCCCAAATCCCAATGATAGCAACATTATTTATTTGACTCCTAGATAGTAGGGGGTACCTTTCTTGACTCTGCTTTGCTGGTCAGTGGCTCCTGCTGCTCTTCTCCAGTGAATGCATATTCTCTTTTCCCAATGCATCTAGGCATCCAGGGCAAGCAGAGCATCTAGGACTACTTGGCCCAATTCTGCCTAATTTCTGTTTCTCCAGAATGTACAGATGAGTTAGTCTAGCAAAAAACCGACAGTCTTGTTTTTGCAACTTTGTGTGCATCTGTTTTTGGATTGATTTGACTGTATCAAATGCTTTGAAATAGTGGTAAATAATTGATACTTTCTGATGGAAGTATCCACAAATTGCAATGAAACTCACCAGAAATTGTATTGCTTATTCTGACAAAGATCTTTTCAAAATCTGCAAAGTCACTCCAGGAGGATTGGAACATATGCATGAAGCGATTAACACAGAGATTTTCCATTCTTAAAAAAAATATATAAAAATAAAAATAAAAAAATACAGCACTTATTAAATAATCATTGCAGCTTTACTGTCTTCCATCACCCTGCAACTTTCACTTTTCCCATTCATCTCCTTTTTTGGTTTCAGCTGGAAATTCTTAGCCAGAGCTTTAATGGAAGAGAATTAGATTTCATCTATATCAATTAAATATCACCAATGAAATTATATTAGTATTTTTCAAAACAATATTGAACTTAAGCCCTTCTTCTACATTGATCTGACTTTCTGGGTCATCTTCAACCCACCCCAATCACCTGTTCCCCAGTCAAACCTGTAGGAGTCCTTGCATTGTTCCATTAATGAAGCGGACTATAAATGAAAATATTACTATAACAAAAGAAGACTGTTACGAGACATATTGGAGACCTTCTCCTAGAGCAGGCAACCTTTCCCCTTTAAGGGCCGAGGGACTTCAGCTCCCAGAATCCCAGGAGCTATTGGCCAACATGGGACTATTGGCCAACATGGCTGAGGCTTCTGGGAGCTGAAGTCCCTCGGCCCTTAAAGAGGAAAGGTTGCCTACCCCTGTCCTAGAGCCACATTGCCCACTATGAGAACAAAGCAGTAGCTCATCTAAAAGGAAGTTGGGGTGCTGCATCAAGCAAACAATTCCTGAAATCCAGAGTAAGTCCCTGATTATCATATATTTTAAAATGATATTCACTCAACCAAGGTCTTGACTGGGTGAGGGGAGAGAGGTGCCACTTATCTCAAAAGCCTTTCTATCCCTCTCTGGAACTTTGGTTTCCTCTCCCTAGATTTGTCATGTACCTAAGACCTGGGCTGGTGTGTTTTTCTGTTCCAAACAGTAAGCATCCCCCATCCCCATTTTTCAGCTGAATAGTTATTTAGTACTATAGTTGTGCATTCTTGTATGATAGGGATTAAACTAGACGGCCTTTGCAATCACTTCCAACCCTATGATTCTATGACTATATGATCCATAAGAATCAACATTCTTGACCTAGATGTTGGGACGTCTATGGCATGGACCACCACATTATCTAATTTTACAGCATTTGAGAATATAGTATTAAATTCTCATTTTAACTACGATTATCTTGTGGAAATAATGTTGCTTTGGAACTTAAGCACTTCACATCTCATCACAATACTTACGCTTTGGTGTAATTCAAAATGAAATCAATTCCTTTTTCACTGTCAAACTGGATGTTACGAGGCAAATCCTTGTGAGATTTGGCATCTATGTTCAGTGGAAAGCCTGGCTGCCATTCTGCCCACCTGATTAAGTATCAAAGGAAGTGCTGAGCAAGCCAACAACATTTACTTTTCATATTATTTCCAAAACTGAAAATAATGTAGCTAAAACTTACAGTACAATACATTTCCAAATTATTTTTATTTACTTTTCCAGGATAAAAGCAGGCTATGTACACTTTGCTGTATTGTACCATATTTTTTTTCTTACTGTAATTTGTTTCAAAGTTGTACAATCTTTATTGTATGTTTTAATTATTTAATTTTTACCTGTCTTTGCATCCTGTAAGAAAAGGTGGGATATAAATCAAATACAACATCAACATTATTATCACCATCTATTCTCAGACAACCCCCAGAGAGGTCTTTATTTAAAACAGAACAGAGTTCACTTCTAGGTAATTTCCTGTTGTAAAAAAGGTCTCCCCTGGTCCCAAAATGGAATGGGATATCAAAACATGGCAAGAATGCCTCCCACAGCTCCTGGAGGGTGTTTGGAAGCAAACATTTTTAAAAAAATTGTGGGGGTACAGCAGGGTACATCCCACTATGTTCTTCTGGAAGGGCCAGTGCAGTCCTCTAGTGGTCACTCCTGGCCCAGAGTAAAGGCCTAAGCAGACTGCCAGAAATAGTGCACATTAAATTGAGGCACTGCCCTGGCTCAGTGCTAGGGAATCATGAGAATTGTATTTTTTTCTGAGACATTGAGCCTTCTCTGTCAGAGAGCTCTGGTGCCACAATAAATTACAGTTCCCATGATTCCCTAGCACTGAGCCAGGGCAGTGCCTCAATTTAATGTGCACTATTTCTGGCAGTCTGCTTAGACCCTAAGACAGAAACCTACCTCCCCATCCCACCCCACCAGATTCACTCCATAATATTCTTTTTATATAGGCTGTTAGTTGTCTTGGATCCCATTATTGGAAGAATGGCAAGATATAAATGAATAAAAATGATGATGTTGTTAAGGCGAAGAACCCCTCTGCAGCAATATTTCTACTTGCTGGTTACTTCATCTTGTGCCTGATCTCAAAACTGGACTGCTGCTCATAGTGCTCTGGTGGCAGATTTCATTAATTCATTAATTCATTCTCTCTCTCTCTCTCTCTCACACACACACACACAGAGACACTTATGTTGCTTTGCATAGATTGCACAAAATAGAAAATGGTGGTGGGTTCTCCATTCTATCATACTTGGTAAAACAGCTGCAAAGATAATTTATTGATTGTAGAAAATAATATAACATACTTGATTAGCTGTGGATAGCTAACAAGCCATTTTGTAAACATTTCTGGCATGATCCAATGCCTGTGTGTCTGTGTAAAAGAGTTCTGTTATCAACTGCCATGAAGTCAACTTCAACTTATGGCAACTCTATAAGTGAGAGCTCTCCAAGTCGCTCTCTCATCAGGTTCTGCAGACTCAGAGCTGTGGCTTCCTTGATGCAGTCTTCGGGCCGTTGCAGACTGGCCCAAAGGGCTGGCCTGGGAGTAGGGTTGGGGCGAGGCAGCTGCATGCCAGCCGTCCCAACCCCACCCCAATGCCATCCTGATGCTGCGTGGCCATCCACACGGCGCGCGGCATCAGGACGCCCTTCTGGCACAGCGTTTAAATACGCTGCGCCAAAAGGGCACTGAAGAGCCATGGCACCGGGTTTTAGGGCGGCCTTTTGCTCTTCGCCACTCTTTTAGGGGCGGCAAAAGGAAGGATCGGGGCCACGGCGTGGGGTTGCCGAGGCCCCGATCTGCTGTTCCCTGGGGTGGCTCTTTGCTGCCCCAAACGGGCTGTGTGCATCGGCCCTTCCTCTTTTCCTACTATCTTCTACCTTTGCATCATTGCCTTTTCTAATGAGTCATGTCTTCTCATGGTATGTCCAAAGTGTAAAAGAGACAGAGAGATTGATAAAGAGGCAAATGTAATTTACTAGCATGTTTTGCATCCAGACAGGTCAGGACTAGCAAATCACCTGCCTACTGCCTTTCTTGTCATGCCTCTGTTACATCCAAAAGAAGAAATAAGAAAGAAAAGGTGGAAGATGCAAAAAGGAAATATTGGGAATGATCAAAATAACTGAGAAGAGAGATGTTGGGTAGTTTCTAACACAACTAAACAAAAATAAAAATAGGATTTCCCCCTTATCTCTGTGCAATGGCAGACAAGGCTGTTTCCCCTTTGCCCTTATGATGCTCTGCCAGTGGTGTATCTTGAAGGCCTCAGTTTACCATTACCAGTAAAGAGTAATACATGTATTATTTCATATTTGATATTTTACAAAATGTAAAAGGGTGGGAACACAAGAGTCCATTTGAAACACTTCAAAGGGAGAAAACTAACAAAATATGTGGAATTAATAATGCATTTTTAAAAATTATATAAGAACCTTGAGTTATATATAACTTTGTCAAACAATGACCTAAATACTATTTTAGCTTCGATTAAAATAGACTCATTAAATCCATTGGATTTATTTAGGTCCTGGATTACTATTTAACAATTGATGTAATGGGTCTCTCTGGTTGGTACTAATCAACAGGATGCCAGCCCAATCTGTGTGGAGTCACAAATATTTGAACAACAAGAAGAACAAAAAAGGGAGGAGGATTCCTGAGTGTTGGAAAAACCCAGCAAGGAGACTCCTGCATGAGAATCTTCACAGTTCAGGATTTAATCTGTGCAAAACCACATAAGATTTGCTTTTTGTTTGCCCAGAGTTAAGTCCTAACTGTGAATACACCTTGAAGACTATGCAGCTTTCATATGGCAATGTGGACATCCTCTTTGCTATGAGCACAAAACTAACAAAGATTTACATCTGTGGATAAACAAACACAACATTGTACTATTGTAAACAGTTTCCATACTGTACAATTATAGCAGTTAGGTATTGCTTTAACTGTCATGGCTTCATCCTATGGGATCCCAGGATTTGTAGTTTGGGGAGAATTCACTAATATAGTCCCTTGAACTACAGCACTACAGCTCTCTGGCAGAGAATTCTAAGTACTTCACAAAACCACAAATCTCAGAATTCCATAGGAGGGAGCCATGATATCTAAAGCTGAATCGAACTGCTATAATTGTGCGATGCAGACACACCCAATGGTTGAGTGGAATTGGGTAACACTTTGTTCTGTTCTTAAGCCCAGCCACTGACAATCTTAGAACATACATAATGTAATGCATCAATGCACACATTATTCTTATCCTTTGGAAGGACAAGTATTTTCTTTGTGTCTGAAGTGATTCTTGTTCTTTCCCATACAAACCTATCAGATTTTTTTTAAAAAAAGAAAACAGAGCACTTCCTCTTATGGCTTCATGATGATCAGATGATATTGAAAAATCATAACTCAAAATAGAAAAGAATGGGAACCCACCGATACAATTTCTGGCGTTCCTCCAGTTCTTTGGATCTGTGAAGCTTAAGCATATGAGTCTTGTCATCTCCATAAATCTTAGCTGAGGAAGATAAAAGATAAGGATAATATCTGAAATCAAGATGTGAAATATGCTCTAGAAACTGCTTGGTTTTAGGACAGGGATGGGTAAACTATGGCCCTCCAGATGCTGTTGGACTGCAACTACCATCAGCTCTAGTTTGCACAATCTATGGTGAGGTCTGTTGGGAGTTGCAGTCTGCACCACTGGCAGAGCATCATAAGGGCAAAGGTCCACCAACATTTGGAAGACCACACATTTCCTATCCCTGTTTTAAGTGGTAATTCAGTTTTCTTCCAGTACTAATGAACCAGAGGCCAATATGTGATGGATGACTCTGGATCAGTTTGAATTTGCCTCCACATTTGTATGGCAGGGTTGTGCCAGAATTTCATTTAGTACACATTTTCTTACAAATTTATCACATTCATGTTTCCTGAATTCTCAGAATTTTGCAAGGAAGCAGGGTAAAGAAAACTACAGTGGATCTTTTAAGGAAAAGATGCATCTTGTCCACACACAACCCAATAGACATCACCTGCCAGTACCAGGACTTGTGCCTGATGCAAGTAATTCTGATTTTGTCTCCACCTTCCTTTCTAATGTCCATAACAATACTTAAGCAACTGTAATAAAATTTGTTAACAGCTAACTGAAATTTAGCTGGCATGGATTTAGACATAATAGTAAGAGTTTGTGTCAGTCTGGAATATCAGAATGCAAAGGGATCTTGCAGCACCTTTGAGACTGAAGATATTCCAGACTGATATTCTGATATTCCAGACTGACATGACTATTAAACCTTAGCATTACTCATATGTCTAAATTCATGCCAGCTAAATTTCAATTAGATGTTAAAGTTTTGCTATAGTTGCTTAATATATTTTTGTAGAGTCAGGGCCTTTATAGACTGCCTGAAATAATGCAACTTGAGGCCACTTTAACTGGCCTGGCTCAGTGCTAGGGAATCATGGGAACTGTATTTTTTTTTTTTGGGACATTGAACCTTCTCTGTCAGAGAGCTCTGGTGCCACAATAAACTACAATTCCCATGGTTCCTTAGCACTGAGTCAGGACAGTTAAAGTGGACTCAAGCTGCATTATTTCTGGCAGTCTGTAAAGGCCCTTAGTCTCAAAGGTGCTGCAAGATCCCTTTGCATACTAAGGTTTATAATTAGATGAAATGAACCTAGCTTCTGCTGCTGTCATGCCAGCCTCATTTGCTTCCTCACCCTTTTAACCGAGCTGCTTTGAAGAGACTGGTTTTAAATAACCATCACTTAAAGTTTTAGTATTATGTCCAAAGTCTGCACAAAGGTTAAGGAAAGGAGGCAACTTCATAAACCAAGGTTTGAAGCTGGCTTGTTTCAATAAACTGTAGTTAAAATGAACCAAACAAACTTGAATAGTAAGGTTATGTAAACCCAAGGTTTGCTTGGGCAGCCAGAATGAAATTAGCATCCTATGTTTGGATAGCTTGGATTAACTCCCTCAGTATTAAAGTTTGGAGCTAAAGGAGTCCTCAGCTTAGCTCCTCATATTATGAACTTTCCAAAGCACTCACCCCTTCCATCTCGGAGAACTACCTCTTTTTCATCTGTAATCCATCTGTAACATGGAAACTCCAGGTAGTCACCATTTGGTGTTTTCACAGTGATATATTTCAGATACCAATCATCAGGGAACCAGTACTTCCGTTTCTCAATTTTTATCAGCTGAATCTCCCCAAGCTCTTCTGTTACTGTCACATCATAAGTATCAATCTAGAAAAAGAAAATATAGGTTCTGGTTTCTGGAGAACACAAAGTGCAGCCATATACAAGTAATGTTCCTATTCAATATGCAATATCGTTTTTAAATCACAGTAAAACTAATATTTTATATTTAATCTTGCTTTTAACTCTGCATGTAATTTATTTATTTATTTATTTATTTTAAAAAACATAATACATAGAAGTCGTAGGCTTTTATGGCTGGCATCCATAGTTTTTTGTGGGTTTTTCGGGCTGTGTCGCCATGTTCTAGAAGAGTTCCTTTCTGACGTTTCGCCCGCATCTGTGGCTGGCATCTTCAGAGAATACTGGAATGGAAGAGAGTGGGTCACTCTCTTCCATTCCAGTATTCTCTGAAGATGCCAGCCACAGATGCGGGCGAAACATCAGAAAGGAACTCTTCTAGAACATGGCCACACAGCCTGAAAAACCCACAAAAAAACTATAATACATAGACCTCATTCCAGGTTTTAAAGGTCCCATTACAAATTGCCTTTGGGCCTCCTCCTCCTCCTCCCTTTGTGGGGTTGCCTAAAGTGGCTGAATGAACAGAAAGAAGCAGAAGAGGTATTATCTTCTCTTGCTGCTCTGGGCCATGCAATGGTTGGGACTGGGAAGATGTCGTGCAATGAGAAAGCTTAGCAAGTGACTGGAGGCAACTTGTAGATGAACCATTTGCCACTTGCCACCTGCCCCAAATCTGGATGGAAGGTGGCAGCAATCTTGCATTTTCATTCTAGTCCAGACTGCAGTGGTCCCTCATTCACTACATCAATGCTGTCAGAGAGAAGCAGAGACAGTATCTTCCCCTTCCTCTCTCTCTTGTGGCAATGTGATGGCCCCTAATTCTTCCCATCACACAGCTACATTCTCCATTTACCCACCTGCACTTTGCTTGGGATAGAGATTGTACCTAGAAAACGGTATGGCTACAAATGGTCATAGGCAAAAAGCGTTACTGCAAAAAGCATTAGCAGTTCAAGTATTTACATTGTCCACAACAATAGGATTTTCTTGCTCACAAGAAGCCTGTGTAAGAGGTCAGTGGAAGACATGGCAAATTCAGGATGAAAAAAAATACATATATAAGAGAAAACTGGCATATATCTAATTTGAGGAGATGTTACTCTCCCAGTTAGTCTGATTCTGAGTATCCTAATCATAACTAGCAAGCTTTTTCCCCCATGCTATTTTTGGTCACAGACCAGCATGTGGTTTCTTTTGACTCATTTATCTACAAAATTATAGATATTGCATTGGGGAATCAATACCCTTCAGCTTAGTACTCATTCTCTACCATGTTATTCTCTACCGCAAACCCAACCATTTTCTCACTCTTGCCAGTTAAGTCATGTTTCAAAATATTTCCTTCCTCATAGGGCTAAGAAAGTATGTTGTGATAGCAGAGAAGTGATAAATGACCAACCGTGGGGTTGCTGCAGACAGCAAGTGTGAATTAGACCGTGCTGAAGAGCCACAATGAAGATGCACAGTATGGAGAAAGTAGATAGGGAGAATCACAAAATCATAGAATCGCAGAGCTGGAGCTGTCCTTATGGGTCATCAAGTCCCAAACCTGCTCAGTGCATGATTTCCAGCTAAAGTAGACCTTACCACCACTATAGGCAATTGGTTCCATTGCCAAACCATTTTTATTGTCACAAAGTTCCTTCTAATGTTTAGTTGAAATTTACTCTCCGGTAACTTCAAACCATTAGACCTTTTCCTACCCTCCGGGGCAGCAGAAATCAGGCCTGCTCCCTTCTCTGTGCCAGCCTTGAGAGCTTTAAAGAGAGCTATCAAGTCACCCCTCAGTCTTCTCTTCACCAAGATGAACAACATGCCTTCAGCCTTTCCAGGTACATTTTGTTCTACAGACCTCTTATCTTTGTTCTACAGACCTCTGAACCTAAATCCTTCCTAAAATGAGGTGCCCAGAACTGAATATAGTTCTCCAGATGGGCCCTGACCAGCACAGAATATAGTGGGACTACTACTTCCTTCAGCATGGAAACTGTACTTCTATGAAAGCAGGCCAAAATAGCATTTACCTTCTTTGCTGCAGTACCGCACTGCTGCCTCATGTTCAGTTTATGATCAACAATAACCCCAAGGTCCTTTCTGCATGTAGCACTGCTAAACCATATATCCCACTATCCTATACCTGTGTATTGTGTTTCTGTGGCCTAAATGTAGGATTTTGCATTCATCTCGATTAGATTTCATTTTATTAATTTTTGCCCAATTTTCTAGTTTATCTAGGTCCTTTTGAATTCTGTTCCTATCTTCCAATGTGTTAGCCACCCCTCCCAGTTTTGTGTCATCTGCAAATTTCATACCGATTCCCTCCACTCCATCTTAAAAATTGGTAATGAAATTGTCCATAATTTGTTGCCAAATCTTAATTTTTGTTTTTCCTGAATATAACAGGATTGCTTGGAAGAAATATAGAAATCTAGGAAGTCAGTGAGCCTTAATTGTAGCAATTCTGCTTAGTATTGATAGATTTAAAAACTTCCATTCCTTTAACTTTTTTTTATCCATTTAATTAATGGAAAATAATTCCCATATAGTAATTGGTTTGTATCTTTTGTTAAAATGATACCCAGATATTTAACACTTGAAAAACAGTGCTGATTAATTTCTTGATATTATGTTGTTCCTTTATAGGCATATTTAAACACATTAACTTTGATTCTACATAACTTATATTTAAACCAGAATAAGATCTAAATAGATCTATGACATTTTCGATCTGTGATAATCCCTCCACTATATTTGAAAGAAATAAAATTATATATATCCGCAAACATATTGATGTTAGTATATGTCTTGATTAATGAGGCTTATAGCTCCAAGACAATGGCAAATAGCAGAGGTGACAGAAGACATTCCTTTTGTGTACCTCTGTGTATATTAAATGGTGCAGATCATTAATTTAACATGTGCTGTAACATTTGTGTATAATTGTTCTATTAGAGAAACAAAATTATCACTATAGATAGCTTTTATAAATAACCCACTAAGATATGGTTTCGTCACCATATCAAAGGATTTTAAAGCATCTAGTTGCACAATTCTATTTTGGATTTGGATTTAGAACCATAATTATATTAAGAGTCCTTCTAATTGCATCTGAAATCTGTCCTTTTGACATGAACCTAGCTTGATCCATTGAGATACTTTGGGGAATAAAATTGTTTACATTGCTGTTAACAGCTAAGCATCTTGATTGAGCAATATTACTGGAAAATGTTGCTGGACATGAACTGTCACTATCAGGTTTCAGAATTGCTATAATCCTTGAAGACTACCAAGATTTGGGCAAATCTCCTCCCTTTAAGATGGGGTTTAAAATGATTAATGTTTGTGGAGGCGGTTGGTTGTGTGTGTGTGTGCTAGATCTTCACTAAATATTGTATAAAATTTTCCAGGGAAACGACCTGTTCCCAGGGTCTTTCCTAGTTTTACTTTATATCACATACTGGAGCATTTAAAGAGGCTTAATTGATCTTGGATATAGGGAGGGTGTCAAGAAATTGTTGCAGATTCATTGTGGGATCAATATCAGATCTACACAGGCTCGAACAAAAGTTTTGGAGTGCCTCATTCATTTCTTCAGCTGAAGCCAGGAGTGTAACTGAATTATGTTTTATCACTGGAATTATATTTTTGAGGCTCCTTTTTTAAGAGCTTTTGCTAACATTTTTGTATTTTTATTGCTGAATTCATAATACTGCCTACTCAGATATGCTAAATGAGCTTACAGTTGTAAACCGCTTAGACACTGCATAGCGCGGTATATAAATGAAGCTGCTTTGCTTTGCTTTGCTTTGCTTTGCTAAAGTAGTATGTTTTAAATTAAGGTCTAATGTCTCCAATTCAGGTCTCTTTTGCTCTATCCTTTGAAGTATTTTACTGCTTCCTGTTATTTTATGCTGTTTAGTTAGCACTTCAGCAATTTGTTCCTGGCTTTTCCCTTTTGCTTTCTTTTGAATAGAGCCTTTTTTATACATAAATCTCTATTGCTGATGGGTGGCATTTTCTGTGGATTTTTAAAAATAGTGTGCTTAATTTAATCTATGAAGAAATCCCATGTTAAAAGAGTGATATCAAAGCTCCATGCTTTTTTAAAAAACAGCTGAGAGTATCATAGTTCACATGAGAGCAATGCATGATCTGTAACTAATACTGGGCCAAAATTTATTTGTGATATCTGTATAGCTAGGGATTTTGAAGTACTCTATATATTCATGTATAAGTCTAGACATTTTAGTCAAAAAATTGACCTCCAAAAACTGAGTGGATGCATCCACAAGTCCATGTAAGTACTGTATTTTAACTCTTATATAAAAAAGGATCCATCTGCTGGTGGAAGGCAATAGTGTTATATTATTATTATTATTATTATTATTAAAGTTTATTTCTAAAGCGCTGTCAATGCACACAGCGCTGTACAAAGAGATAATCAAAGCATTAAAGCATTATCTGTCCTGAAAGTACTGATTCCTCATCTACTCTCTCATCCATCCTGCCTTTACGGTGTGCACAAAAAAATTACATCTGCTGGATTTTTTAAAAGTTCATTGGTATTGTTTTCCTTTGCTTCACCCATTAGATCCCTTGTTGTATGCCCCTATGTTTTACCTTCGATTTATTCACAGGTTTTATCAAAATCCATAATTTTGATTCCCAAACCTGCCCATGACTTATACATGAGGCCAATGTATAGAGGAGTATATATGGGTAAAAAAAAATCAACTCTGAAATAAGAATTATGTTTAGAAGAGAAAATGTAAACTTTTGGAAGTGAGATTCTGGTGTCTCCGTATATTTAAGAGACTGGGTTTCTTTAGTTTGTTTTGCATAGCCCTAGCATCTCTTCTTGATTTGGGATATTTTGCAGATAGATCTAATTTTCGATTAAAAATAATGGTTACTGGTCAGGATCACCTTCAGTGTCACAAGGCTACCTTGTCCATCTATTCGCATAGTGATCAAACCGATGCCCCTGTGGAAACCCATGCAAGACACACATACAGCTGCATCTTCCATCTCACGTTCCCTTGGACTAATAGGCATGCTGACAAATGACAGCTCATTTCTCTTGATCTACAAAGGCTAAAGAGTTTAACTTTAAAAATTGCTGTATTCTAAGTCATTGATAAAGATGTTGAATAGCACTGGGCCATTGCTGAGCACCCTTTGGGTTCGGTCAGTGAACCAGTTACTAATCCACCTAACAGTTGTATTGTCTAGCCCACATTTTACTATCTTGTTTGCAAGGATATCAGGGAGAACCTTGTCAAAAGCCTTAATCAAATCAAGATATGCTATATCCACAGCATTCCCTTCATCCACCAAGCTGGTCATTTTATCAAAATAAGAGATCTGGCATGACTTAAGAATCACAGAGTCATAGAATCAAAGAGTTGGAAGAGACCACAAGGGCCATCCAGTCCAACTCCCTGCCATGCAGGAACTCAAAATCAAAGCATCCCTGACAGATGGCCAACCAGCCCCTGTTTAAAGGCCTCCAAAGAAGGAGACTCCACCACACTCTGAGGGAAGAGTGTGTTCCACTGTCGAACAGCTCTCGCTGTCAGGAAGTTCCTCCTAATGTTGAGGTGGAATCTCTTTTCCTGTAGCTTGCCTCTATTGTTCCGGGTCCTGATCTCAGGCGCAACAGAAAACAAGCTTCCTCCATCCTCAATATGACATCCCTTCAAATACTTAAACAGGGCTATCATATCACCTCTTAACCATCTCTTCTCCAGGCTAAACATACCCAGTTCCCTAAGTCATTCCTTGTAGGACATGGTTTCCAGACCCTTCACCATTGTAGTCTTCTTCCTTTGGATACATTCCAGTTTCTCAACATTCCTTTTGTTTTAAGAAACCCATGTTGACTTTTTGTGATCATATTTCTTTATTACAGTTCCCTCCGTAAGAAAGAATTTGCCCATTCTGTTGAGAAAATTTACAGCAGCATTTACCGTGTTGCTGTTGTTGTTTAACTGCCATGAGCTCGATTTCGACTTAAGGTGACCCCATGAACGACAGACCTCCAAGTCACCGTATCCTCAACAGTCTGGCTCAGGTCTTGCAGATGCAAAGCCATAGCTTCCTTGATTGAGTCTATCCATCTGGAATGTAGTCTTCCTCTTTTCCTACTGCCTTCTACCTTACCAGGCATTACTGTCTTTTCTAGTGGGTCATGTCTTCTTAGGATATGGCCACAGTACAACAGTCTCAGTTTGGTCGTCTTGGCTTCTAGGGAAAGTTCAGGCTTGATTTGCTCTAGGACCCATTTATTTGACTTTTTAAGAGTCCACAGTATCCACAGAACACTTCTTTTAGGCTCATCTGCACTGCAGTAATAATCCAGATTGACATTGCTTTCTGGTGCCACAACAATTCTATAGCACTGAGCCATGGCAATTAAAGTGGTGTCAGCCTGAATTATTTCTGTAGTACAGATGCAGCCTTAATAATAATTTTTAAAGAAAATGATGTACTGGCCTGCTTCCTTCTGGGAGATGATAAGTCTAGTGATAAAAAAAATTGGTGATGGAAGTGGTGATAAAAATAATTTTGTGACAGCACAGTAACCACACTATGATACTCACCGCTAAGAAAATCATGTGCCTTAACATCTTACCAGATAACACAAAACAGTCCTTAGCTGATTGCGTTAGAAAATACAGCATAAATGCTATGAAATATTCTGGATCCAAAATGAATCAGGATGACCAAAATGTTACCTAAGAGTACATTATCATTGTCTATAAGATTACTGGCACGTGTAAATTAAATAACTCCCCCAATTCAGTGAGTACAGTAGAATTCAAAGATATAACCATGCATTTGAGGAAGTAGCTCAAGTCTATTTAAGCTTATGCTAACAACTTCTCTCTTTCAGTAGATCCCTTTGCATACCCATTTAGTGAGAAATAATTTACAGCTTATTCCTGTCAAGCTTTTTCCATGACCTTTATAGACTCAGTTACCCATGGTCCTAGTTATTTGTTTATATGCAAAACAGGCATGCACTAACCATTGAGCTAAACGTGATTATTACCAATAAATTCCCCACTGTGAAAAATACGTGACCTTAGCCAGCACCAGACTCCTTTAAAGTTCTCTGCAGCATAAAACATGGTTGTCTATTCCGTATTATATGGTAAAAGTAGTGTCAACGAATGCATCTTCGTTGGCACACAGGTCTTCAGGGCATGTGGAATAAAGTTAACCTGTCAGAAACTGCATATATTTAGGCTTTCAAAACCGTTTTGACAAAACAGGCCAGTGTCAGGCTTGCTGCCCGCAATGCCAAATGGTCTCTCTCTGCCAACATTTCCTGCCCTACCCTCCTTGGGAGCAGAAGCATTAGTGAAGCAGAAGCATTAGCCTCCTACTTTTTGGGTTATAGCAACAGCATAATGGGGGGGGGGGAGATTAAGGGAGTCATCTGGGTCTGCTATTTTTGTGCCTTTCACTACAATATCTAGCCAGTCTAGGGCAGTAGTCTCAGTGGATGGTTAAGATGCTCCAATGATGCTGACTCTTGTTGCCATCTCTGCACGAAATGGAATAAGAAGGATGTTCTTATGGACTGGTCACCAGTTAACAAACAGGAAGCAGAGAGCAGAATCTACTATTATCTCTCACAATGAAGAAAAACAAAAAGGAAGCGGTGCCTTAGAACCGAAAAGTTTTATAAACATTTTAAATATGTACTGGGACTATTGCTTTCCATTTGTTAATTAATGATCTGGAGTTTGATGTAAGCAGCAAGATGGCAAAAAAATTTGAGTGACACCAAATTATTTGGCAGCATGAGCTTTCGTAGACTTAAGTCTACGAAAGCTCATGCTGCCAACTTCTTTCTTTAGTTAGGGCCTTTGCAGATTGCCAGAAATAGTGCAAATTGAGTCCACTTTAAGGGTTAGGGCTAGGGTTAGGGAATCATGGGAACTGTATTTTATTGTGGCACCAGAGCTCTCTGACAGAGAAGGCTCAATGTCTCAGAAAAAAAACAATTCCCATGATTCCCTAGCACTAAACCTAACCCTTAAAGTGGACTCAATTTGTACTATTTCTGGCAGTCTGCAAAGGCCGTTAGTCTCAAAGGTGCTACAAGGCCCCTCTACATCTGATTCTACAGACAAACATGGCTGTATCTTTGAATTTTACCCAATTCTTTCTTATCCTTGTTTATTTAAAGCATTTATACTCTTCTCAACTGCTTAGGGAGTGCTTAAGTGCACTGATAAGCGGTATAGAAATGTACTTGGTATTGCTTGCTATTCAGCTAAAAAGGCTCCAAGGTGGCTTATAAATTGATAATTTGACAGTCCCCTTCCTTCAGGCTTACAATCTGAAAAGTCAAGGAACTCAAGGAAAGGGAGATGGCAGTGGGGGAGAGGATTAAATCTGTTTATTATTTTACTACAAATTCAAAACCACCAGTCTTGGTTGCTGTTCCCTTTGTACCCAGTCACCTAAGAAGCAGTGACCAGGCAGCTGGCTAAGCAGCAACCAAGAAACATCTTGCACATGCTGGTTTGTGGCAAATGCCACCGTGGATGAGAGGCGTCTTGGTTGTTGCTCAACCAGTTGCTCCCAAGGTGACTGGGTACAATGGGAGTAGCTTCTCCCTAGCAAGAAAGAAGTCTCAATCCTTCTTCTCCAGATGAAGAGGGACATAGTCTGCTTCCCATTGTATTATGTCCCAAAATGGTGCCACAGGAGTGAGCTCCTGTGGCTGGACAAAAGAGCAGAAGGCACCACCACATGAAGCAATCAACAAGTTTGTACAGTGCTTTTAAGAGAACCCGAATAGCAAGGTTTCATGCAACCCTCATTTCCATCATGGCTCTAAAGGCTGCTGAACATCTAAACATCTGCTGAGCTCAAGGGAAGGGGTGCAACCAATTCTGAACGATGTGGTGCGTTTTTGCCGTTTGTGGGTTTGCTGGATTCATTGCTATCGATGGAGTTACCAATGGAGGTGGTGGCTAGGAATGCCTTTTATCAGCTTTGGTTGATTTTTGTATTGCAGTCATATCTAAACAACTTGTCTGAATTATATATGCCCTGGTTACTCCTAAACTAAAGTGCAGACTTTATCACACAGGGAAAATCCCATACAGAAATGGGATTTAAATAGGGGAAAAAACTGCAAAAGAGGGTAGATTTTCACACACATTGATGTTAAACTGTGCTTAACCTGAACAAAAAGCAGTTTAAAGCCAGTTCTTTTTACTTTCAGAAAATCCCAAAAGTAAAAAGAAGCGGCTTTTGACTACTTTCCGTACGGGTTAAGCACAGTTTAACATCAATGTGTATGAAAATCTACTCGTTTTTGCGGGTTTCCCCCCACCTTTTAAATCCCATTTCTGTACAGGATTTTCCCTGTGTGATAAAGTCCTACGTAATGCTCGCTATACATGTCTTCCTTAAAAGATGGTTTGGAAACTTCACACGATCCAAAATGAAGCTCTTCTCAGATGGTGGTGGAGGTAAGGCAGATACAGATAAGACTTCTACTTATTCAGCTCTACCCAATTATGGGCCCAAAATATGTGATGCTAACAATGTTGGAAGCCCTTAAGAGTTTTCGATCAGGCTATTTGAAGGACTGCATGTACTCATGTAAACCTCCCTACTTTACATGGACTGAGATCTGTAAAATTTGCAATCAAAATAGACAATGCCTGCATACTTAGGCAATTCCCTTCCTAGGGAAACACATATTACCTTTTAAAATTCTAATTTAAAACTATATTTACCAGAAAGGGGCACCAAATAACAAGGATTAAATCTGAAAAGTCTTGTAGTCACTATGCACTGGCCAAAACCCCAACAATGTCATTCTGTTAACACTCATGGACATTTATAGTTTCCAGTTGTGAAACTGGGAACCAGTTACATAAGTAGCAACATGCTTAGGAACCACCAGTACAAATATATTACTATTTGTGCAGCCTGAAAAACAAACAAACAATGGAACTCTGCTGGTGTACATCTTTTCTTTATCTTTCTTAAAATATTAAGGAATTTAATATTTGCCACCAATGCCACAATGACCAAAATAGGAAAGTACTTTGTCAGAAAATAAACCTATATTAAAAAGTTATCAGCCCTTGCCCTACAAAAATAACACTATCACTGTACAAATGAAAGGAGACATTACAGGTGGCAAGAGAATTTTAGTACATCTGATATTTTAATGTGAAAGGCAAAATGCTGATTTTTAACATTTGAAAACTTCACTGGAAAGGAGATTAAGTTATTGGAGATGAGGAACTGAAATATTATGCAACATGATCACTGAAAGAATAGCCCGGGAACAGGAACAAGAACAGAAAAAGAAGCAGAACATGTTTTAAAGAAGCACGCATACTTAATATGGCTCCCAGCACGTTCCAATAAGGGTAACCAGACTAGTCTGTGGTAAGAAAAGTCACGTGGCATAACACTGGCAAGTATCTTAAAACATTAACTGAATATCCCCATAATACTGCAAGCATCTAGCCTATATTAACTCCATTTCTTACACTGAAGGATGGAAATTCTTCTCTTCATGGAGCTGCCAGAACACAGCTAAGGGCTGCGTAAATGTCTTGCTCCTCTTAATGTGTCAGTCTATATTGCATCAATTACTCAGTAATGTATATTGCATAAATTACTCAGCTTTAAGCCACCGCAGTTTATTCTGTCATGCCCCCATAATCCTGACTTCCCCATCAAACTTGGCATGCCCTATATCTAGAAAGATCTAATTCACTCTGGGAAATATACCAATGAGTTTGGCAGAATTGCACCTATAAAGTAAACACCCATTTAGACTTTCCTTACCAGTTGCTTTTATAATACTATTTGGCATGCAAAAGCTCCTGGCTGTTCTTGTCTACAAATGTCACCACGAATTTGAATGACTTCTGAGGAAGCAATGCCATGTTGATGGAACCAGAAAAGTATACACAGAAGACAGACTAAAGATCACTGAAGGAAGGAAGAGGAAGGAGGCAGCTTGTGAACAAGGGTGGTGGAAGGACATTTTTGCAACGCTAGCTTCTTTCCTAAAGCTAGCATTGCCAGCCAGAAAAACAGCAGCCTGTGCCTTCCATAGCCATTTACAGAAACCAGCAAGTGAAGCTCTTCCTTACAGCGAGAAAGAAAAGTATTATTTGTTTCAAGAAGCTCCATGGCTAACAGGGAGCCAATATCATGACTGTATCTGCACTTTAGGAATAATCCACTAATGGCCATGGCTTAATGCTATGGAATTCTGAGAATTGTAGTTTGTGGTTGCACCAGAGCGCTCTGACAGAAAAGGCTAAATGTCTCACAAAACTACAATTCCCAGAATTCCATAGCATTGGGTGATGGCAGTTAAAGCAGTGTCAACCTGGACTATTTCTGCAGTGCGGACGGAGGCTATGTCACCCTGCTAACCCTTGCATTTAATAGTCATGCATTTGGTGCATGGATGCCTGCAAACAGGTGAGTAACTATGGAACTTAGCAATACTGGGGCTCTTCTATTCGTGAAGACCCTTTATATGGAAAGTGAGCTATCATAATCTACTAACACCCATATCTCATGCTGATCACCAAGGCTGAGTCTGCTTAAAAAGCTCACAATTGTGCAAAGAATTTATCTGCATCCAATGAATGCAGATGAATATAAATTTGAATATACACATGAATATAAAATTACAGATTCTCATAAACTATACAAGTGGTACACAGTGGCCATTCTTCACATCTGATACATAGTTGTAGCTGTTGTATATATATCATTATACTACAATGGCCCTTGGTATCTGTGCGGGTTCTGTTCCGGACGCCCCTGCAGATGCCAAAAACCACAGTCCTGTGTTTTTTAATGGTGGCACATGCACGCATGCAGCCTCACTTCCACGGTCACATGCTGCCATTAGGACGTATGGGGCTTACCATCTGTGGATGCTCAAATCTGTGGATGATAAGCCTGTGGTTGGAGAGGGAGAGTTTTAGCCTATCTTCAGCATGATTGTTTGAAACCATAGGATGCTAGTGATGATTTATCACATTGGTGTCAGTTGACTGTGTACATCAGGGTTAGGTAACCTTTCCCCTTTAAGGGCCGAGGGACTTCAGCTCCCAGACGCCTCAGCCATGTTGGCCAATAGTCCCATGTTGGCCAATAGCTCCTGGGATTCTGGGAGCTGAAGTCCCTCCGCTCTTAAAGGGGAAAGGTTGCCTACCCCTGATGTACATAATTATCTGCCACATCAAATATACATCTCTGCAAATACATGCACAAGACCACTGACATAAACACTCTCTCTTTAGGCTTGCAGAGAGAGAGAGGAAGAGATATTCTGCTTCTTTCTGCTCATAACCCAGGGAACCAAGTAGGTGAAAGTAGTTGTGTCTATGAGCAATCTCCTCATCCTCTCACTCACTCATCCGGTTTTTCCCAGGTGATGCAGCAAGCCAATACTTCCTATTTCACTACCTGGAGGAGACAGAAAGCAACTGAATAGAAGTGGATTTGGTTTCCATATGGATTCATTCATTCTGGGACAGCCCAGCTGTGGCGAAACTGATCTACTAAGCTGCCCAGATGCCATGAGCAAGCCAAGAGAAGAGCTTCCCAGAGGGAAAGCAGGACTTGTGCCCTATGACACTCACTGCTTGTCAGCTCCTATCCCAGTTGACAAGAGGTGGCAGTGCCTGCTCCTCATTTGCCTGCATTCTCTTCATGAGCAAAGCTGGACCCAATCTTCCCTGCTATGCCACCCAAAAGGAAGTGAGAGGAACTAGCTCATAATAGAAGCATCAACTTAGCCTTCACCATTATGCATCTTGGTGTCTCCTAATAGCATGACAGAAAGGATTGAGAAAGTGAATGGCAGTTTTTCCATCACTCATCAGTCGTTCAGTTATCTATCTTCCTTCCTTCCGTCTCTCTCTGATTCTTCCTTTTGATTCACTGGCATTATCTTTGGGTGGCATGAGCCAGGAGTGAATGAGGAGCACTAATGGACTTAAAGGAGCCTCTGCTTGCTTAGTTGCATGCTTTAGCAATAGCAGTAGCTTCATTTATATACTGCTTCATACCACGCTAGGCAGTCTCTAAGTGGTTTACAATCTGTAAGCTCATTGCCCCCCAACAGTTGGGTACTCATTTTAGCGACCTCGGAAGGATGCAGGCCTGAGTCGAGCCTGAGCCCTGGCTGGTATTGAACTCACAACCTTGTAGTTTGTGAGTGAGTGGCTGCAGTACAGGCATTTAACCACTGCGCCACCAGGGCTTTCCCTCCTTCTCCAAAATCTGGTGACACAGTGGGGAGTACTGGGCCCAGTTCCACTACCACCTAAAAAAAAAAAGGGCACTGGTGAGTTAGCAAGCGGAAATGATGCCTCCTCCTTGAATAGGCAATCACTCTACTCACTTGCACACCTCCACTCACTCTCTTGATTGTGGAGTTTTGCACTTAGCTGTAGAGCTTGGGAAAAGGGGTATGTAAGTGCTTCAGGTGTCATTCCCCTTTAATGTTGTCTAGAGAGCAGCAGCATCACAAGGGGGTTGCGAGGGGTGCGGACCGCACCAGGTGATGCCCTAAGAGGGGAGTGACACCACTGCTCTTCAAACACCTGCCTTTGGGGAGAAACCGGCTGTCATGTTCACCTATGCCCCATTAAAATGCTGAAGAGACGGGGTGAGGCTCAGTGGGAGGAGAGATTTCCCAGGTTATTTTTAAAAAATATATGAAATTTTTGAATTATATATATATATATATATATATATATATATATATGTGTGTGTTTAAAAACATCACATTTTACCAAATGTTCACTTTTAGCACATTAAAGCAAAGCAAAGCAGTTTGATTTATCTACCGCTTCATATCGCACTATGGGATGTCTGTGTATATGTAAATAAACTGTGTATATTAAACTGTGTATATGTAAATAAATTTAAGCTGTATGTACAACAGGTAAAAGGTAAAGGTAAAGATAGTCCCTTGACATGAATGTCTAGTCGTAACTGACCATAGGGGGTGGTACTCATCTCAATTTCTAAGCAGAAGAGCCAGCGTTTTCAAAAGACGACTCCAGTGGCCATGTGGCCAGCATAAGCACCGAATGCTGTTACCTTCCCACTGAAGTGGTACCTATTTATCTTCTTGCATTTACATGCTTTCAAACTGCTAGATTGGCAGAAGCTGGGGCTAGTGATAGGAGTTCACCCCATCATTCAGCACTCAAATCTCGAACTGACTACCTTCTGATCTTCCGATCGTCAGAATTGGTGTCTTAACCACTTGAGCCACCGCACCCCCTCACAGTACGTATGATAGTGTAATTTAAAAGTATAATTTTAATTGTGCCAGTTGTTTATGTCATAACAATTGCCATTTGATTCAGTGATGTGCAGAAATTATGGTTTATGAGTAACATTAGAACAAACAATCATTCCTAAGGATTCTGTATGGTGTAGGATGGTGTGGGGGGAGAAGGAGGAGGTCAGTGGGGTGTGTGTGACACTAAGGGGGGGATGCAGACTGCCAGAAATAGTGCAAATTGAGTCCACTTTAAGGGTTAAGGTTAGTGCTAGGGAATCATGGGAATTTTTTTTTCCTGGGACATTGAGCCTTCTCTGTCAGAGAGCTCTGGTGCCACAATAAAATACAGTTCCCATGATTCCCTAACCCTAACCCTAACCCTTAAAGTGGACTCAATTTGCACTATTTCTGGCAGTCTGCATTCCCCCCTAAGTTACCACACCGGGTGACACCAACCCTACTGAGACCACTGCTGAGATGCCTACCTTCAGAAATGAATCTGAAATAAACTGAGGCGGGCAGGCCGGGTGGCGGGAGAGGAGGCAAGGAGAAGATGTTTAGGAAAGGAGGAAAGGGGGGCAAGGAGGAAAGGGGCAAACAGCAGCAGCGGAAGCAGAAGAAGCCGCCAGCCTTGCTGAGGAAGCAGCCCAGGTTTGCCAAGAGCATGGCCTAAGGCAGGGGTAGGCAACCTTTCCCCCTTAAGGGCCGAGGGACTTCAGCTCCCAGAAGCCTCAGCTATGTCGGCCAATGGTCCCATGTTGGCCAATAGCTCCTGGGATTCTGGGAGCTGAAGTCCCTCAGCCCTTAAAGGGGAAAGGTTGCCTACCCCTGGCCTAAGGGCAGTGGCATCCCTAGGGTTGGTGTCACCTGATGCAGGAACTAATGGTGTCACCCCTTCCCAGTGACCTCCTCCTCCTCCCATTTCACCCCATACAGAACCCTTAGTAATGCTTTTTTGCACTAATGTTACTTGTAAATCGTAATTCCCCACATACCACTGGATGTAATGGCAATACTGTAGTCGTGACATAAACAAGTAGCCAAATTAAAATTATACCTTCAAATTACAATTATCAGAAGCACCAACCTAAATGTACGTATCTGCATATGCATAGTGAAGATCTGGTTATTAAAATGTGATGTTTTTAATGAAAATTTGAACAGCAACGGATCATAAATTAATTCCTCTCATACTGACATCAGCATACAAATGAGATTGTAGTGTTTCTCAAATGCTGATAGAATCAACAGCGCAACTCCTTAAAAAACAGGTATTATTTGAGGGCCTGAACAGACCACCAGAAATAATCCAACTTGAGACCACTTTAACTGCCCTGGCCCAATGCTAGGGATTCATGGGAATTGTAGTTTTTTCTGAGGCATTGAACCTTCTCTGTCAAGGAGTTCTGGTGCCACAATAAACTACAGTTCCCATGATGTCCTAGCACTGAGCCAAAGGTAGTTAAAGTCGCCTCAAGGTGGATTATTTCTGTCAGGGGTAGGCAACCTTTTCCCCTTAAGGGCTGAGGGACTTCAGCTCCCAGAAGCCTCAGCCATGTTGGCCAATAGTCCCATGTTGGCCAATAGCTCCTAGGATTCTGGGAGATGAAGTCCCTCAGCCCTTAAAGGGGACAGGTTGCCTACCCCTGGGACTCCAGGCCCTTAGAGACAGTCAGTGAGGGCTAGGGGCCCTGTCTGAGGGAAGGGAGACTCACGGCGCCCCGCTCGAAGTCGTCGTAGAAGGGCTTGTCCAGGAGGTGCCTCTCGCTGGCGCCCTCGGAGCCCAGGAGACTCAGGTAGACATAGTCGTCGGTGCCCGCGAACCACTGGCTCCCCGTCGCCACCGTCACCGAGTAGGAGCTGGGCATGGCTGCCCCACAGAGACCCAGAGGCACAGGCAGAGGCAGAGGCAGAGAGACTCCCCTTCTCCTTCTCCTCCTTCTCTCTCTGCCCAGGCTTTGGGCTTTGGGCGGGAACAGGGGAGCCGCCCTCTGCCTCTGGCCCCACCGAGGGAGGAGTGCTGGAGGAAGACTGGGAGACCCAGGGAAGGACACTCCTTGCGATGAATGGCCAGAGAGGAGGGAGGAAGGTCCAGTAGCAGCTCCAGCAGGATCTTTGGGGGCAACAGCCTCTATTAGACCCCTGGAAGAGACCTCAAAGGCCACCAAGTGATTCAACCCCCCCCCTTCTGCCGTGCAGGAATTCTCCATCAAAGCACCCAAACACCCCCTTCTGCCATGCAAGAATTCCCCATTAAAGCATCCCAAACTCCCCCTTCTGCCATGCAGGAATTCCCCATTAAAGCATCCCAAACTCCCCTTCTGCCATGCAGGAATTCCCCATTAAAGCACCCCAAACTCCCTCTTCTGCCATGCAGGAATTCCCCATCAAAGCACCCCAAACTCCCCTTCTGCCATGCAGGAATTCCCCATTAAAGCATCCCAAACTCCCCCTTCTGCCATGCAGGAATTCCCCATTAAAGCACACAAACTCCCTCTTCTGCCATGCAGGAATTCCCCATCAAAGCACCCCAAACTCCCCTTCTGCCATGCAGGAATTCCCCATCAAAGCATCCCAAACACCCCCTTCTGCCATGCAAGAATTTCCCATTAAAGCATCCCAAACTCCCCCTTCTGCCATGCAGGAATTCCCCATTAAAGCATCCCAAACTCCCCCTTCTGCCATGCAAGAATTCCTCATCAAAGCACACATACACACACACAGAAACTTCAAGAGTTCCCAGATCCAGGGTCAGACGTTAGTCGGACAGTCCTTGCAATGCATGGTCAGAGCAAAAGGAAGTCCAGCAGCAGCTCCAGCAGGACCTTTGGGGGCAAGAGCCTTGGACCCTTGGAAGAGACCTCAAAGGCCACCAAGTGATTCAACCCCCTCTTCTGCCATGCAGGAATTTCCCATCAAAGCATCCAAATCCCCCTTCTGCCGTGCAGGAATTCCCCACCAAAGCGCCCCAATCCCCCCTTCTGCCGTGTAGGAATTCCCCATCAAAGCATCCCAAACTCCCCTTCTGCCATGCAAGAATTCCCCATCAAAGCAACCCCCCCCCCAAAGGACCTTCAGTAATTCCTGGATCCAGGGTTGGACATTAGTCGGACAGTCCTTTCAATGCATGGTGAGAATGGAGTGGAGGAAGGTCCAGCAGCAGGTCCAGCAGAACCTTTGGAGTCAAGAGGCTTAGACTCTTGGAAGAGACCCCAAGGGCCACCCAGTGATCCAACCCTCCCTTCTGCCATGCAGGATTTCCATCTCAAACACTCCCCCAAGAACCCTCAAGATTTCTCAGATCCAGGGTCGGACATTAGTTGGATAGTCCTTGCAACGAATGGTCAGAGAGGAGGGAGGAAGGTCCAGTAGCAGCTGCATCAGGAACTTTGGGGATAAGAGCCCTAGACCCTTGGAAGAGACCTTCAAGGACCACCCAGTGATCCAACCCCTCTTCTGTCATGCAGGAATTCCCCATCAAAGCACCTCCCAAAGAACCTTCAAGAATCCTTGGATTCAGGGTCCGACATTAGACAGTCCCTGCAATGAATGGTCAGAGCGAAGGGAGGAAGGTCCAGCAGCAACAGCAGGACCTTTGGGGGCAATAGCCTTAGACCCTTGGAAGAGATCCCAAGGGCCACTCAGTGATCCACCCCCTTCAGCCATGCAGGAATTCCCCATCAAAGCACACCCACACACCCAAAGAACCTTCAAGAATCCCCAGATCCAGCATCGGACATTGCAATTAATGGTCAGAGCGGAAGGAGGAAGGTCCAGCAACAGCTCCAGCAGGACCTTTGGGGGCGAGAGCCTTAGACCCTTGGAAGAAACCTCAAGGGCCACCCAGTGATCCAACCCCTTCTACTGACATGCAGGAATTCCCCATCAAAACAACTCCCCCAAAGGACCTTCAAGAGTTCCTGGATCCAGGGTCGGACATTTGTCAGAAGCCAATTTGCCCCTTGCAACCAAGAAAGCAGAAGAAGGTTTGGGAATGGGGAAGGGTAACTAGGGATTAATGTGAAGTCGAACACGGCCAGCATTCATAGGTTTTTGTGGGTTTTTCAAGCTGGGAGGCCATGTTCTAGAAGAATATATTCCTGACATTTTGCCTGCATCTGTGGCTGGCATCTTCTCTATATTCTTCAGCCTCATAGCCCGAAACAACCACAAAAACTTATGGTAGCTAGGGACTTTATCACACAGGGAAATCCCATGTAGAAATGGGGTTTTAAATAGGAAAAAACCCGCAAAAGCGGGTAGATTTTCAGATGATGTCGCTTTTAAAGTGTGCTTAACCCGAGCGGAAAGTAGTCAAAAGCCGCTTCTTTTTACTTTCAGAAAATCAGTTATTGACTGCTTACTGGCAAACATCTGGGGTAGCTATGTTGGCCATACAGCAAATCCAAAAACATCCAAACAATGTTGTTTTTCAGACATGTTTGTGTAAAGGAGAAATAATGTGACATTAACCCGAATGGAAAATCTCCAAAACCCGCTCCTTTTTTACTTTCAGAAGTTTCTGAAAATAAAAAGGAGCAGGTTTTGGTGACTTTCTGTTTGGGTTAATGTCATGTTATTTCTCCTTGACGCCAACGTCGTGTGAAAAACAACCCACTTTTGCGGGTCACTTCTACTTTCTGTTCGGGATAGTCCCGAACGTCATGTGAAAAACAGCCCACTTTTGTGGGTTGTTTTCACTTTAAATCCAGTTTCTGCATGGGTACCGTCCCGTGTGATAAACTCCAATGATACCTTTATTGGTCCAACCAAAATGCACAACGACATGTTGCAAGCTTTCGAAGTCACACTGGTTTCTTCATCAGGCAAACAGGAGAAAAAAAAATTGAAGCGGTTAGTCTTGGGCCTGTATTTTCTGTTTCTGATCTCAGTTCAGATGTTAGGGGAGGGCTATCTGTAGGCTGGCTCTTCCCCCTTTGGCCATGCGGTCATTGGAAAATTTTGCAAGCCAAGGAAATTTAATGTCCATTTGCAATCCAACGAAGATGTTTCCTCTTATGACTGTGCCTCTTATGATTGACAGAATGAGAAGAGGAGAGGAGTGAAGTCCTGCCTAACTAAAGAGGATCAGAAGAATGCAAAACATAATTTTTTCCTACAGTAAAAATTACTGTAAACAAAAGTTAGAATTGTATTCCCCATCACCAAACATGGCTGTGAGAGTGGAAAAAGCAGATAGGAAGACAATTCATTCATTCAAGATGTGGTGCTGGAGACAAGGATACAGTAGAGGGCCTCAAAGACAAAGAAATGGGTCCCTAAACAGATCAAGCTTGAACTCTCCCTGGAAGACAAGATGACCAAACTGAGGCTGTTGTATTTCGGGCACATCTGGAGAAGGCAGGACTCTTTGGAAAAGGCAATGATGATAAGAAAGGTGGAGGGAGGGAAGCAGAAAGAGAGGAAGACCACATTTCGGGTGGATGGACTCAGTCAGGGAAGTCATTGTCTACTACAGGACCTGCGCAGAGCAGTGGAGGACCCGGGGGAGCAAGATCTTGGAGATGTCCCATCATCCACAGGATTGCACTAGGTTGGGTTCACCTCAAAGGCAGCCAGCGCCAACAAGTCCCACCGACTTCCATCCCCGCCATCGGTTCAGTTGCGTGAGATCATGGGGGAGAAGCTTTTCGGCGATGGTCTGGCCACAGAGAGCTGGATTAACAACTTTCTGCAGCCCTTTGCTTCCTCTGCTTCCTTCTTCCAGTTGTTTAAAAACCAGCCTCCAGCAGCTGGCTGCAAAGGAAGCTTTTTGTGAGCGCCGTTCCTTCAAATCCAGCCTGACACACCTTCACGGACCCCTATGACCTGAAAGGCCTGAGGGATCACCCTAGGTAGCCCTTGGAAGATTTAGGGCCCTGTGTTGCATCCTTCTGGATCCCTCTTCCATGCCACCCCATGCCCTGTGTGCATATGCTTGATACCTGAGTGTTTACTATCACCTTGTCCTGCATCTCAAGGAGTGGGTTCATATCCACCAAAGCTCATGCCAAATAGAAATCAGCCTTAAAGGTGCTGCTAGGTTTCCCCACAGGACATACTAAAAGAAATGACAGTACTTGCCCATAAGGAATCATTGGAGAATACTCAGCTATAGGGAAACATTGAACGCTTGCCCAATGTTTCCCTCTGGGCAAGCATTCTCTAATGAGTCTCTATGGGCAAGTATGGTTTCCCTATGGGCAAGTATTGTCCTTTGTTTTAGTAGGTCCTTTTCCCCACCTCCCCTTCGCCCCCCCCCCCCTTTTTGTTTTTTTGCTGGAAGACACTCGCATGGCTACTTTGCATCCACACTGCAACAATAATCCAGTTTGACACCACTTTAACTGCCATGGCTCCATGCTCTGGAATTCTGGGAATTGTTTGTTGTGGCACCAGAGGTTATACCACAACAAACAATTCCCAGAATTCCACAGCCTTGAGCCTTGGCAGTTAAAGTGGTGTCAGACTGCACTATTGCTGCAGCGAGGACGCAACCTGTGAAAACTAAAAAAATGGCCTGGTCCCATGGCTACCACTCTCCCCCTTGTGGTGAAATTTCCTTTTCTTTTGGGAACTGTGGGCTACCTTTAAAAATAATCAGAGAGAAGCAGCATTTGTCCCCATCAGTGAGAAAATAAATATGTTTTAAAAGCCGTTTGTCCACCTGGTGCGGAAATAGGAGACCTCCACCAGGTAAAAGGCCAGTCCTGTTCTTAGGCAATAGTGAGTGCAGCCCTCCCAGGCAGGAAGGCTGAAAGGCATCATGGAAGGACAGCAAATGGGGGATTTATTCACTTTTTATTACTTTTCCAAAAAAAGTTTATCACAGCAATAAATACCTCATGTCTGGTAACACAGAGATCACTTCATTTTGAAATGGTGCACCTATGAGGTCAGAAAAAATATAACCCATCATTGTACAAAACCTACAAACTTAGCACCTGTAAAAGCAATTCATCATTGTAGTAACAGATGTCACTATAAATTCACATGTGCTGCCGGGGGGGGGGGGGATATATATATATATATATATATATATATATATATATATCACATTACAACTTGGATGACAATCAAACACACTCTGCAAAATGTTGACACATCTAGCATAAAGTCCCAATGAGTTATGGCTACCACAAATATGCCCTCATCTTTAAGCAACTATATATATATATATATATATATATATATATATATATATACATATATATTGTTGCTATTAATATTTATAATAAAGATGAGGGCATGTTTGTGGTAGCCATCTTTAAGCAACATATATATATTGTTGCTATTAATATTTATAATAATAAAGATGAGGGCATAT
Source organism: Phrynosoma blainvillii (assembly GCA_026167975.1). Classification (NCBI taxonomy): domain Eukaryota; kingdom Metazoa; phylum Chordata; class Lepidosauria; order Squamata; family Phrynosomatidae; genus Phrynosoma; species Phrynosoma blainvillii. Next base: position 151,079,180 of record JANUYF010000004.1, read on the forward strand.
TTGTGGTAGCCATAACTCATTGGGACTTTATGCTAGATGTGTCAACATTTTGCAGAGTGTGTTTGATTATCATCCAAGTTGTAATGTAACATTTTAAGTAAAAAGTCAAAATTCTGAACAGGAGGCTTCCTGGAAGTAAAAAGTAAGGCAGTTGTAATTCATCAGGAAATCGTAGCAGGTGCCTCTAAATCTGATAGCATTTTTTCACTTGTTGCACTCAGGTTGCAGCGGCCAGTTTCAAATCAAAGATCTAAGGATGAGAAGGCTTCCCAGAAGCAAAAAGGGGGACCCTCCCAAAACTGATGGGTACATCATGGTAGGTGCCTTGAAATTTGACAGAATTGTTTTGGGTTGCGATGGAAATTGCAGAGGCAACTTGAAATTTCAAACTGGGGTGGAGTGAGGGCTTCCTAGAAGCAAAAAAGAAGAAGCACCAGCCATAGGTAATCAGGAACTACTTTTCTTTTAAGGGCTAGAAAATAGGAAAGGGCACTGAAGAGAAACTGCTACTAGGGTCCTTCATGTTAAAAGGGGGGCACGGGAGCAAGAAAGAAGGCTCCATTGACTCTAGTGGGGTAAAAGGGAGACCTGGGCCACCCCAGAAACACTGGCTTATAAATCATGGAACAGAGCAGCAAAGTAAGAAAAGCAATGCAGAAAGAAGCAGGAAATACATGCCAACTGCAAAAAGAAACCATGAACCCTTAGGATAAAGGAAGAAACTGATGTACTATACAGTGGTACCTCGACATACGAGTGCCCTGATATACGAGTGTTTTGAGATACGAGCCGCCGAGCGAGCAATATTTTGCTTTGAGGTGAGAGCAAGATTTGAGATACGAGGAATCGCACACTACACCGCACACTACATTTCAATTAATTTCAATGGGGAAAATTGAGATGCTTTGAGATACGAGCAATTTGACATACGAGCAAGGTTATGGAACGAATTAAACTCGTATGTCGAGGTACCACTGTACATATGTAGCAAAGGGAATGGCACATTCAAGTAACTGTCCTTTTTTGGCCTCTATTTTTCGTTATTATACAGCACAGATGCTACCACAAAGGACTTATGAACTGAAGCAGACACTGGGAAACAAAAAAAAGGGAGGAGAAATGCAGGCACAGGTAGGCAGAGAAGAAACCCTATTATACACTTTTTATCACTTACAGTAAAGCATAGGGATTGGGAGATAACCCAAGGGATTTCATTAAAATGTGAGGTTTGATGTGACGCTTTAAAGAAATGAAGGAGAGCATGGTCACACTGAGACTTTCTGGACATAATTCCAAATATAAGAGTCTCAAAGGAAAATGGATGGAGACATTTTGGGAAGCAAGAGACCTTTGCATAGTTGAGGTAGGTGGCATGGGAAGGTCAGCCTCCATCCTGTCATGTTTGTTTTGCTCATTTGCACTTATTGCCGGCTATTGTCCCAGTAGATCCTCTTATCTCTCTCCTGCTTCCTGTAGACTAGTTGCCTTGTTCACCACCACCATGACATAACTGGAAAACCTCTGAGCTTTTGCATCTTGTTCTCTTACCTTTCTGGAGCTCTTACCCTTCTCTTCAGCAAGATAAAATGGAGATCGTGAGCTGTCCTGCGCAAAAGTGGTCGCCCCTTCCATTCAGAGGTCTACCTGAAGATAACTGATAGTTTCATAGGCAGAACTAGAAAACCACAAACGCTTTAAATAAACAGCTTCAGTAGTGAAGAGTGTCTTCAACAGGATTGTTCTAGCTTAAACAGAGTTTGTATATCCTTGAAAGCTGCAACAACCACCATTGGAAAAACAAGTGTCCCACATATCCGTGGTGGTAGCAGAGACCGAATTTTGGCAGTGGTTCTTAGTCACTGCAAGAAAGTAGATCATGTTATAGGATGATTTTGACAGGGCAGCAGATTCCTTTATAAAACGCCTCAGTTGAAGAAGTAACCTGGGTACTGTACCACCATTAGTCTCTCCTACAGTACTAGGCTGTACTTCTATGGCAGAAAAGGCAGGCAGTTAAAGTGTCTCAGCAGGCTACACACAAGGAGTCCCCTTTCCACCTTCCAAAGCAGTATAGGCAACCCATGTATGGAGGAAATGCAGGTGGCAAGTATGGGGCTAGAAGATGGTACAGATAGGAAGATAAAGTGATTTACATAGCTGCTTCTTTTTGTATTGGTTTCTTCCTCCCATATGATGTCTCCTTTAGCAAAATCTGGAATTATTACTATTAAGTTAGCTATAAATGGGTGTTGTCCTCTTTTGGTTTTAAGTGCTTATAAACAGCAAGTGTTGGGGGACGTCTGGTAGGGCTGAGGAGTCACAAGGGAGTCAGAAGGAGAGATGTAGTAGCAAGTTCTCAAATGTTCTGCAGCTGCTCACAGGAAACAAGCAGTAAGAAACAAAACCAAGGAAGTAGAATGATAATTTGTGTTTCACATAGCTGGGTCATGAAGTGAAGAAAATTGAACAAATGAGTTTGTCAATCAGTGGTCTGCAATAAAGAATTTCTTCTACTGCTGAGTGATCCATAGGTATCTTACCTGCCATAGCTAAAGTGAGGGCTCACCAACCAGAGTCTGCAGCGCCTGTGTCTGCTTTTGATTGTTCAGGCTTTGGGGAGTATTCTCTTCAAGTCTGGATCCTCAGCTAGCACAAGGTATGTTATGACACTTGGACAATATATTTAAATTGGTTATTAAAGCAGAAGAGCCCAACATTGTTGAGAAATGTATAGGTGAATATTGATCCTAATAAGATCGGGGATCTGTCGGGGATGCTTTGATTTTGAGTTCCTGCATGGCAGGGGGTTGGACTGGATGGCCCTTGTGCTCTCTTCCAACTCTATGATTCTAAGAGCCATGACAATGCAGACATACTTTTCTAGTATTGTAACAATATGATGCCTGTCAATAGTATCAGGAAACCACAAAACCTGTCATAAACCCCAAAGACCAGAGGTGCTAGCCTATGAACAGGAATAGTGTATGGTATCTTTTGAAAGGGGAATAGCAACTGGGAGCAAGAGTCAGAATCAGCTCTTAATCACACTAATGTCTTCACCATCCTGCATCAGTATATATAAAGCAAAAGCCTTCATATACGCCCCATTATTCTAAGTGTCAACCTTCCCAAAACACTAAAGAAGCTGGGGGAGGGAGAGAGGAGACAATCCCATAACTGCTTCATTTGCTGCTGAAATCCACTCAACTATGTTGCAGTGCTGCAGACCCACTGGCTTGTGGGGCACTGTGATGCAAGTATGCTAGATTCAGAGCCAATCAAAGTAAAAGTTTTTTTAAAAGTTTCTATTGGCACCACTAGAAACCATTTATCTAATCTATATTACTGTATAGGTGTGAGATTTTTTTCAGGGCCCTTGAAAGAGACAGATAGGGTGAAAAGAGAGAGAAGATGGAATGGTCCTGTCTGTTGCTGGGTTTATTTGTACACAGGTTTTCATATGGTCTCCAGACACTGAACAGATCCAGTCCTGTTGGGTTTTGGCAAGGGTGTTGTATCATTTGACCATATGATATGCCATTCTGAGAATAGGAAACTATGTCTGAAGAGAGACATCCTTGAATATTTCTTTAATGATTTGCAGATGTTTTGCTAAAGTCTACCTGGATCTCATGGGAAAGAACAGGAGATAAGGGTAAGAAAAAAGTCAAAGCAGAGACATCTTTGAAATGGAGAAAAAACAGAGATAAAACCATTTTATCAAGTTGTTGCAAGATGAATTAGTCTTAAGGGCATGCTTTACAGCACCATCTCTTAAAGGCCCAAACTGGTCTCTTAAATATAGATGATGGCTTTAGGAAAGTAGGAGACCAGGACAATACAAACAAAACGTTCACTTTAACATGTTTATTTCACTGCTGACACTTGGTGGGAACAGACAACTAGCTCAATAATTACCTATCAGTGCTGAGAATCTATTTGGCCTTGTCAAAAATAAAGAAATGATTGTTTCCATTTCAGGGCTCCCACAGATCTTAGTTGAGTATTCAAATGGGACACAGTAAGAATTTAGAAGCAAGTTGTCAGCAGCAAAACAGCAACGTGCAGAAGCCAGGAACAGATTTACTGTCACAAGAGCCTCGGGATGGCAGCCTAGTTCGGACAGGCTGCCTTCTAAGAGTTTATAAGGGAGCAATTCCATTATTCCCTTCTCTACAGCACACTCTAAGACATGTGCTTTTGGGAATTTTTGAATCTCTGGACCCCTCAAAATTTGCCTGAGGGACCAATACCTTATTGAGTTTAGATTGCCAGTGGATTCTGCTCCAAAACACTTAATTTATATTTTGCTACACAGAAACAGGAAACAGACAAAGATCTGGGAAACAAGACCAAAAAGTGAGCTAAAATTTTTAAACACAGACAGTTCAGGAAGAGGCCTGCTCTTCAGATCCTTCCATAAGCAAAGTACATTGTCATATAGGCTGCATATTTTTGTTGACAAAGGACATTCAGCAACTCCTTGTAAGATATGATAGTTATTTTTCATGAACACTTGTTTAATCATGTTTTCCTGCATTATATTCAGATGAGCAAACTGTTGTTAATGTTAACCATGGTTACTTTATGGGGGGGGGGGCAATGGCCCATAGTCCACATGCAGTCCCCAAGGCCATTTTATGGCCCTTAAGTACTCCAAATTTGGGGGATGGGAAAATGTCAAACTTTTTTGCTAAAAAATGCACCCCCAGCACTCCTCTCAGCCCTAAAACATTCCATGCTTCCCTAAAACATGGTAAATTTTATCCCCAAGCTCCCTAGTGTGTACCGGAGAGTATTTTGGTGCATTACATAAATGGGTTTAGGGGTGATGGAGTGGAGTGCCATCTCCCAAGTTCCCCTGGGAGGGACAATGTTGCCTCTGACAGTTGATCACCTCTGCTTTTATCAGTCCAGCTTGTATTAACTATAGTTCAATGTTACATTTCTTAGAAGTGACAACAGTTAGAAGCAACCTCTGCTTATCAGTCCAGATGATATTATAAAGCACGGCTAAATAAAAGGTTCTGAACTCCTTCTCTTGACAGAACAGGAGGAGTGGAGGGGTGGAAAACACATGAGGCCAAGGCTCACAATGGTTCATTCACATGACCCTTAACTATTGCTTAGCACAATGCTCAAAGGGAGCTACTGAGAAATTTGTTATTACATCCAAAAGAGGTTTTAAAACATAGACTTATCTGAAATGCTAATGAATTATGTACTGGTAATTTAATTCTATGACAAGTATTCCAACATTTCACTTAGCACTGGATGATATCTGAAGCAAAATTTCACACTAACTTTCAAAATTATTGGTATAATGCAGCCTTTATTATCCTGGCACCTTTTAGATGTGTTGGATTACATCCATACAGCACAGCTATTAAGCTGCTAGCTGGGTGTGTTAGTACTTGTAGGCCAACACATCTGGAGGGCAGCAGACTCATGAGGGCTGATGTAAATAGTCAAGATGTCTGACAATATAAAATCAGCACTGGCTGGACAAACTAAACCCCACCCTCATATGTCTCATAAAGTGTCAGTCTTTAAACTGGGATTTCTGTTCAAGTAGCAAGACCCAGGCTCTTAATAAGGAAAGGTCACTAGTATAAGGAATGTTCATTAGAGTCCCTTTACTAACAGGGCTGGGCTTATTTACAGAGATAGGATGTCTCTACTGCCAGCAGTGCTGGATAGTAGTAAACTGGGTGGATCAAACAGTGACCACACCATCAGTGCTGCTGGTGGAATGGACAAATGTCATGCCTCTGAAGTGTGCAACAGCTGAAAAGGAAAATCCTTAGTTGCTAGCAAGGTCTGACATTTGGAAATTAAGATTCACTGGAGAACAGCAGCAATTCTCATAAAGATAACCCTATAGAGATTCTAATGTACATCCCTGTGATCTTGGTATCTGACTATATGCCTGCTTATTACTAGTTGCCCATCTTTGGTGCTAGGAAACCACTCACAGCCACCAGAACCGCACATAGACAATCAACATGATAAAAAACACAGCAACAGCAGCAAGCTTGGCATAGGTGGAACGCATGTTCAGGTACTTCGCATCCTGGCGGTATTTCTTCGACAAACTGGAAAGGTTGTTTGCTTTGGAATCCAAAGCTGTTTGAATCCGGCAAAATGAAAGAGAAAGAAATAAAAAGATTAAATTTCTGAAATAAAAGATGGTAAATCTGAAATTATATTTCTACTACATTCATAATATGCTTAATGTTAATCATAATATATGATCCACTCCCAGAATTTTATGCTGAATGGTTTACAGACAGGGTTGGCAAGTGTTGGCGTGTTAGAGGGTCACACAGATCCCTCAAGGGATCTTGAAGGGCTGCACTGGCACACACCTCCAATTTTATTTTATTTTTTGAAATTTTGTTTGGTCCCCCAATGCCTCCCTGGAGTTTTTAAAATAAAAAATTAGCTTGTGGTGGTCATAAAAATGGCCATGGAGGCTGTGTACTTTTTCAGATGTGCACAATTAGTTGGCAATGTGAACACCATTAACAGGAACAATCAGCCACACTAAATAATGTTTCTCTTCTGTCTATAACATCTAATGCAATCTAAAGAATATCCTGAGCATTTCAGATTCATTTCAGAAAAATGCATAAGTGTATCTGTAGTATAACCCTCTGAATAGATCAAGTTTAGTGGGACCATCAAACACCTGATTGTGTATCGAGATCTGCACCTGCCTTTTATAAAAAAGAAACCTCCTTGCCAAGTCAGCTGTGGAGAGCTTTAATTCAAATGTGCTCGGCAGGCTGGAAAGCCGGGAGCGGGGGAGTGGGTGGGTGGGTGAGGGAAAGCTCATCAATAACCAAACAAATAGTTTTGGTAGCTGAGTTCTGGATAGAGATATGGGTGAAGAGACTTTTTTTTTGTATGGTCTTGGTTTCCAACTAGAAATCTGAGAGCACCAAGTCTGACACTGCAAACTAAGCCTTGTGCTAAGCATCCAAAATCCTATGCAGGGATGGGATAATTTCCTATTTCTTTCCTTGGTTCTAGTTCTTAAGACGGTGAAAGGGAAATTGTTCCTGCAGTTGGATTAGAATTCAAATTACTTTGGAAGCACACAGAATTTTTTGTGGATAATCCCCACTTCTCCATCTCTAATGGAGAAAAAGGCAAGACATGAAGCACAGCATCAAAGCAGGTCATACCTTCTCTTAATCTACAGAGGAATGCTAGGGCCTCTTTCAGTTCAGCCCTGCACTTCTGCAACCCCCTGGAATACATGGTTCATTATAACCTTAGAAATTGGCAGAAAATGAGGGTTGTTCCTCTAGTTGTTCTGGGCTAGTTGTTCCAAAAGACAGAAAGATGATCATGATCCCCAGCTGCTATGCTTCTGCATTCCCAAGGATCAAACTAAGACAGAATATTGTTATGCTCATCCTGGAATCTTCAAGTGAACTAAAGTGTGCCAGGGAATTGCCATAGAGAAGGTTCTAGTAATCAGGGCTAGTAGGAATAAAGCTCCTATTGGTACCTCCCCTCTCCTGCTGTGCCTGAGGCTATGAAAATCTGTCTACTATACCTTACTCACGTTCTCAACCTGGTTTAGAGAATGTATGCTTGTCTTGTGGAAGAGACATGGAACCTTGGTTAAACCAAATAGCACTGTTTCAGTGATTTTATTTAAAAAACTGTTTTAACCCTTCCTCTCAACCAAAAAGGCCCTCAGAGCTATTTAGAATGACCAGAAATAGGGCAGCTCCTCCATGCAGACATTACAATTAAAAAAACCAAAACCCTAAGTGCTTTGCCCAACTTACTTAGGAAATATGACTTCACAACAGAACATGTGTCTACAAGAACAGGGTCTTATGTCAGTATCTGCTTTGAGTAATGAATGGAGCTTTATTTTTTAGTTTATATATATTCCTATTTTTTATTTGAAGAATAATGAAGAGCCACTTATAAAAATAATAAAATATAATGCAACAAAACAAAAGCGGTTTAAAACAGCAGAGCTATATATTGTCATTATTTGTAACACCCATCTCCACACACATTATTGTCCATCATACAGTTTAGCGTGAAAGGTGCTACCTGAGAAATGGTTAAAAAACTGGTCTTGTCGCTTTCTTAGGGGCGAAACAGACTGACCAAAAAGGGCAGATTGCACCACCCAGAGCTGCTCACCCTGGAACCGTGACAAACAGATGTGCATGGCCCCAATCTGCTTTGCTGCTGCAGTCCTGGACAGTGCTCTGAAAAGTAGTTTTTTACAGCTCCTTTTTGGAGTGGCTTTTCCAGATTGGGGTGGCTTCTGTGTGGATTCGGAGTGTGTGTCATGTGACTGCCACACACCCCAGCCGTGCAGAAGTGGGCTTATTATGCCTGACTGTTTCACCCCTTAGTTCAAATCAGAAATGTCTGGTGACATCTGCATGGTTTTCGTTGGGCCTCCTCCACCTGCCATCACTGAGAAATATTGAGGCTGCATTTGCATTGCAGAAATAATCCAGGTTGACACCACTTTTAACTGCAATGACACCAGAGCCTTCTGACAGAGGCTAAATGTCTCACAAAATTACAATTCCCAGAATTCCATAGCATTGAGCCACAGCAGTTAAAGTGGTGTTAACCTTGATTATTGCGGCAGTGCAGAAGCTGTCTGAGAATGAGAGGAAACAGGCTGAAAACAACATTAGCTGCTATGTCTTTCTTTGCTGGCAGCTGTTCCTCTCTGTTGTGGCTACTTGGTACGTCACCTGCAAGAGTGGGTAGATGTACGTATGATTTATGAAGATAGCTATAGATAGTGGCTGCCTTCTGTGTATAGATCCTGTTCTTTTTTCTCATCTGAGGATGATTGAGTGAGTGGTAGAAAGTAATATTTGTACCATCAATTGAAGACAGACTGAACAACTGTCAGCAATTTCTTGATCACTAACCTTGCCAGCACTCCCTAGTTACTATTATTAAAACTTTTATTTTTGAACATTTAGTATTTTGCTAATTTATTTCATTGTAGTTTGTTGACTTTTATTGTAAACTGCTTTGGAATTTATTTTAAAAATGAAATGTAATTACTAAATGGATAAATAAAAAAGCTGTTTACATTCCATTTAAGAAGAATGGAGAAAAAAGGTTTTCATATAGTGTCAAAATGATACCAGAGTAGGTGAACATTGTACAATTGGGTAACCATAACTGATTCCACCCCCCACTTGTTCCCTACTATACTTTCAGTGGTAAGACACTTGAAGATGACTTCAGTGTGTGGAAAAGTGAAAGGTAGTTTTTATTAGAAGAAGGCTGTGTAGCGTTAAGAAGAACCGTTTAAGACAATTTCCCCCTTTTCTTCTGGGTAAAAAGGTAACCTACATAACCTACAATCAACTGTTCAATCACTCAAAAAACGGAACAAGTGTTTGCATTCCCAGTAGCTCTCTGTACCTGAAAGTGCCTCGCCTCGTTGTAAAACTTCCTCAATGTTTGCTACCATGATTCTCTGTACATCCTGCAACTCTGTGTTGATGGAGCCAAGGTTTCTTCTTGCACGGCTATCAATATAAAGTTTCTTGGTTTTTTGGATATATGTATCTGGAAAAAAAGAGGTAGTTGCTTGTCAATAATCCTCCAAGTCTCAAAGTTAATGTACTTGATACATCTGTTTTGTTCCAATCATCTAGTCATGTTTGGCTCTCTGCCAGTCATATTATCCTTTGCAGCTCAATGGCCAACTAAACAAATTAAGCCGTTCAGAGAAATGGTAGAATAAGCTTCAACTCAGATGATAGTGATTTTGCTTTACAACCAATGAAGCTGATGTACAGCAAAAAGAAAAAAAGTAAAAAAGTTAAGGTCTCAGTAGTTTGTGGAGCTACAGAAGAGATGGGGCTGGGCAAGACAATATGCTTCAGGAGAAAATGGAAAAACACTTGAAAACTAGTCACCGCAATTTCCTCATCATGGTTAAGCAGGTGCATTGGTGGTAAGCATTTAGATACCATACATCTGATCACATCTGTATCACCTGCTGGAAAGGCTCACAACACACAGTGGAAAATAATTTGATTCAAAGTGGCCCATTCCTGTCCATTTTAACTCACTCTCCCCCAGTATTACTATGTTCATGCAGTGCATTTCCATTTTTACTATGTCTAGCTTCCCTTATTATCATGCCACTCTATGAATATACATTAAAAAGCCTGCCTGAATAAAGCCATTTTTGTTTGTCAACGAAAGGCAAGCAAAGGGGGGGGGCAGGCTTGCTTTTCAAGGAAGTACTGCTCAAGTTGAATTTATGTTATCAAGGGTCTACAATTTTTTTCTGGTTTACTTGTCAGTAATGATTTGCATTATCACAAATTCCGACCTTTCAACTGATGACTCAGGCACTAGGCTATGCAATTAAATATAGAACAGTTATATTTTGAAGATTTTAAAATGAAAAAGCCAATTATTCTAGGTGTGTTAATAGCCTGGTTTAAAATAAAATCCAGATTAAATGTAATACAGTATGACCCCTATTTCAGCAGGGGATACATTCCCAGCTTTTATGTGGATAGAAGAAACTGTGTATAATAGTGAACTCCAGGCCAAGTGGAAAGGCATCGGAGGAAACACCACCTCCAAGTTCCTTCTTGTTCTTCCACTCTCCCTCCTGGCAGGGTTTGGCTAGCTCCCTGAACCCCACTCCATCTTTGCCAGTTAAGAGATGAGGAAGACAGTGGGCTGCTCCCTCTGCTGCTGCTGCCCCCTCTGCTGCCTCCAGTTTGTGCTTCTTAGCTGAGAGAGGTGTGTGGTACCCTGACTACACAAAGCTGTTACCTTTCTTGATGGTGGACACCACACTCTTGCATGCGAGAGCAAAAGGCAGGAAGACAGAATGGCCAGCCACTTAGTCATTACTCCCTTTGGGGGGATACTTGGAAGAGAGTGGTGCCCACCACCAAAAGAGGCACATGGCTTCACGTAGTCAGCCTCCCACACCTCTCTCAGCCAACTGGAGATGGCAGTGGTGGTGGCAGAGGCAGATGCTGCTAGCCAGCTGGCTGCTGCACAAAGGGGGAGGGGGTTGTAGCAGCGAGGGTGCAGCCCCCATTTCCTCCATGTCCCACAACTGATGATGATGGAGAGGGGTGCATAGCAAGCTAGCTAAGTTCTGCTGAGAGAGAGGGAGGCAGGGAAAGAAAGAAGGCAGGATAGCTACTTGGTCGCTACTCCCTTCTGTTCCTGCAGGCAAGTGCAGCACCCACCGCCAAGAAATACACATGGCTTCATGCAACCAGGGCCCCTATGCCTCTCTTAATGGAGGAAGGTGTGTCCATCTCCTTTCTTGGCCAAGACGCATGAACAAGAGGTGGTGATGAGCTGAGTGTGGCCAAGGCAGATGCTGCTGGCTGGCTGCTGTCCAAAGTAAGGGATAGTAGTGAGGGGGAAACCCCCTGTACTTCTAGTTCTCCAATGGGTGAGGATGGTAAGGGATATGCAGGGAGAAGGAAGCAGGAGCTGGGTACTGCTGCTGCTTCCCTTCTTCCTCTACCATCTTGCTTGAGGAAGAACACTGGCTGGTGCCAGCAGCCATGGATTACAGCTAAGTGAAACTGTGAGTATCAGTCCCATAGATAAGAGAGTTGTACCTTATTGTACAATTTCGTAAAATTCAGTATGCTTGGTGGCCAGGTAGGTAATACATCAGGTACAAATCCACATATATTGCTCAAGAAGCATCGAAAACTGGGAAGGGGAGGTGGGATGATCCGAAAAGAAGTAATCAAGAAGACTACCAAATGGCTCTTCCAGGTAAACCCTTACTAGTTAGTTTGAAGGAGAAAAACCTCACCAAACTCAATGAAAGAATACGGCCTGGACACTGTTGGCACTTTCTTTCCATGCTGTTCATCAAATTCTGAGTGCAAGTCTTCCAAATATGCAAACGCTAGCTTTTTGGGGAAGGCAGCTTCACACAATACCAGATAACACACTCCTTTCTCAATAATATAACTGCAAAAGAAGATACAGTATTCCAAATGTTAGCCTGGCAGGAAATGAATTCCTTTTTTTAGAATTAACAATCCCAATTCCAGATATACTTACTCCAGCTTTACCTTCAAGACAAAGAGACGTTTTCTTCTTTTCAACAGCCAGCATACTAATCTATGTTATTTATAATATTATGAACAACACTTTGTCTCCATAACGGTATTTACATCAGATGTTGTACTACTCTTTACATTAGACATAGGGGATTTCCTGCCAGAAGACTACATTGATTCAGTGATACCTTGTCTGGGACCACATACAAGCAGCGCAGAGAGTCACTCCGTGCTCTATTTCACAGGAGCACTCAAACAACTCCACCCTTTCATGACTGCCACAGGCACACATATGCACCCATTCAGACATATGAAGATCCAGTTGCATCAAAGTTAGGCTTTAAATCTAAGGGTAAGGTACACAACTTTTAAGTAGGGGTGCTGCTGAGGAGGCAAGTGCTAACCTTCCAGTGTGCTGCCTCTTCCCTGCATAAAAACCCCTAGGTTTTCAAAAAACCTCCAGTGGTGCCAATGATGCCTTTATAAAGGCCTTATTGCTGCTTGAGTGTGGAGAGGGAAGGTGATAGGAAGGGACTGCCAGGCTACAGAATTCCACACTCTAGTTTGATTCTTTCTTTGATATTATAGCTTTTCCTTAACAACAGACTTAAGTGAGAAGCTAATAGCAGGCTTGTCAGCTTTGGCACAGCTGCTGTCTAGTTTCGGCATCCAGGCTTGACAGTGTCCCAGGGTGGCAAAGGTGCCATGAAAATATAAGAAAGCTAATCTGGAAGTGACCAGATGGGCACTACTGGCTTGATCTGCTGTCAAAATGAAAACTACCACTCTTGCAGACATCTAAGAATGGCAAAACTTATTTTTTCAGGCACATTTTTTCAGGAGTGGCAGTAGAACCCCAGCAAAAAAATGTATTAGGGGTACTATCTTCTCATTCTATGAGTACAGGCATTTAAAATGGATTTTAAAATTTTTGATTAAAAAGAAAAGAAACAAAAATGAAAAGGGGGAAAAGAGAGAAAAAATGGGGAAAGAGAAATATATAGTTTATGAATGAGAGCATAAACTGGCCATACTTCCAAAAATATATTTTCTGGAACATGCATACAGGCATTTTAGAGTTAAACCCAAAGTAAAATTCCAGTTGTGTTATCACTTTCTATTTTTATTGAGATATTCTAAAATCCCCTAAATTTTCTCTGTTGTTTTGTGTTGTTCCAGCATCTGCGAGATGAACAGCAAGCATTTTTTAACTGGTCACAGTCTAATGGCATGCTATAATCATCAGGCACTTAAGCTCAAAAATTGAATATTTGCTCAATAACAGAAAAAGAAAATTGTGAAAATATAGGATTAAGGATCTTTAACGAAGAGTGGAATGCATAAAATGCATTCTGGCCATCCCTGAAACTGACCAAGTCTCATTCAAGTTAACAGGCTCTCCTTGTAAAGCACATGTCCTCTAGCCCCCCCCCCCCCCCCCATTGCAGTTCATGTTATACTTACTGAAAAGTCATGGCTCCTGCTTCTAAGGTACATCTGGTAGGAGACTGTTCGTTGAGCTTCCGGAACAACTGCTTTGCTTGGCTCTGGTATTGCTGCAGGTCTCGACCGGACTAAGAAAAGAAATCTTTTAAGACAAAGCTCCAACAAAGCCTGACAAACTCCAGATGAGAGAGTCCCTCAACATTTAAACAATGAAGAAAGATAACCAACCAGCTCTCTACCTCTCATTGACCCAGTCAGGTTTCTCTTCCCCAAGCAGCATTTACTACCTGAAAAACAAGCAGCTCTACTCCTCTTCCTTGCAGTCAAGCTTCCCAGTATGCCAGTAAAGCCGGTCCTCTGCATTTGCATTTTGATTATTTGCAGTTTTGATTAATATGTTCTCTCTAGGAATCTCTAGGTCTTCCAACGCAACTCTGCCAGACATTGACTACAGAGTTGTGCTGGAGAACCTAGGCAGTTGTAGGTCCTACAGCATGACTCTAGGAAGTTTATCACACGGGGGGGGAAATTGGGTGAATAATCTGTCAAATTGTGCAATTGAGATTAAAACATGATTAATACAAGGGCCATTATCCCATGAATAACCAAGCAATAAACAGCAATAACTTATTCACTGGAAAATTCTGTGAATGAGTTGTTGCTGTTTCTTGCCTAGTTATTCATGGGACAAGGGCACTTTAATTACGTTCCACCTTGATGTTCTGTGAAAACCATTAGCGCACGATTATCATGGGTTATTCCTAGGATAATAGTGCTTTGAACACAACGTTGTGTGAAAACCATCAGTGCAACTGCGCAATTATCATGGGTTATTCCCGGGAGAATAGTGCTTTGAACACGACGTTGTGTGAAAACAACTAGCACGATTGCGGGATTATGACAGGTTAATCACCATTCATACTTCCAATTGTCCCCTGTGTGATAAACTATTATGATCAGCTTCTGGCAGATGTTGACCACAGAATTGCACTGGAGGACCTGAAGATTCCTAGAGAGGTGTGCTCTCAGGTCAAAAGAATTGTGTTGGGCTTTTTTAATTTGTGGTTTTCCCACATTCACGGGGGCCCTTCACCCCTAACCCCAGCGAATGTGGAGGGCCCACTGTAGTTTGTTCTTCCAAGAACAGGGTTGCCACGTCCCAGTTTTGGCCGAGACATTCCAATTTTTCAGCCTTTGGGCTGAACCAGGGAGGCACAGCAAGGACTCCCTGAAGCTGGAGATGAGGCACAGCATGAAGGTATATTAAGGTATATTAATGTTTTTGGTTTTTAGTTGGTCATGTCCTCCATTTTTCTCAAATGTCCTACAATTCTCCAGGTTTGTGGTAAAAAATTATGGCAACCCTATCCAAGAAGGCAAACATCCCCCCTCAGCTTACAAGCTATAACAGTCTGCATAAGGTGTGGAAATCTAAGAGAGAGAGGGGTCTCCCCATGTTTTCTTTTCCTGGATGTCCCTGTCTTTCTTATTTGAGGCTGAGGTTCACTTTCTCATGGCTCCAGTTCCAAACGTTAAATCAGGGGTAGGCAACCTTTCCCCTTTAAGGGCCGAGGGACTTCAGCTCCCAGAATCCCAGGAGCTATTGGCCAACATGGGACTATTGGCCAACATGGCTGAGGCTTCTGGGAGCTGAAGTCCCTCGGCCCTTAAAGGGGAAAGGTTGCCTACCCCTGCGTTAAATGATAAAAGCGGGGGGGGGGGGAGGGCTTTATAACAGGAAAGAGCATAGTATAAGGCAGGGGTAGCCAACCTTTCCCCTTTAAAGGCCGAGGGACTTCAGCTCCCAGAAACCTCAGCCATGTTGGCCAACAGTCCCATGTTGGCCAATAGCTCCTGGGATTCTGGGAGCTGAAGTCCCTCGGCCCTTAAAGGGGAAAGGTTGCCTACCCCTGGTATAAGGAAAGACTGCCTCGTCTGAAAGCGGTTCAAAAGCGGAGGGGGCCGGGGGGGAGGAGGGTTTGTGGTGGGCGTCGAGGGAGCCTGGCTGGCTCTGGGCCCCTTGGTCCTCCTCCTTCTCACCTGCTCGTCCTCCTGCATGGAGGCGGCCAAGGGGAGCCCGTCGGCCACTCTCGCGATCATGGTGAGGAGCACCATCTTGCCTCCCGAAACCCTCCAAAGACTCCTGCCCCTTCCCCGCCACCAACCACGACGACGACGGGCCAGAGACTGAGGTGGCCGGAAGCTTCGGGAAGGACTTCCGGTCTCCTGAGCGCTTACTTCCGGTCCGGCCCCACACAAAGCCTGGAAACGTTGGTTCCGGAGCTGCGGGAGGACGCTCGCTACCCGCCTCTGGGCTCTGATAGGCTGCTGAGTAGAAGCCGGGGGCGGGGCTTCTTGGGCCGGCAGAGCGGAGAGTCCGGAGAGCAGCTTCTCCTCAGAAGGCGACGACTACGACGAGGAGAAGAAGGAGGCCTCAGTCCCTTCCGCTACCAGGCTCCGGCGATGGCGGTCTCGGCAGTGTCCGAGCCCCGCGGGCGCTCCGGCAGCGGCCTCCCCGGCGGGCCAGGCCCCTCCAGCAGCAGCAGCGGTGGCGGTAGTCCGCTCCCCATGAACCTCTTCGCGGCCTGGGAGATGGAGGGCTCCAACCCCAGCTGCGTCCCCAGGTCAGTCCGAGGCCAAGGGACGGTGGAAGCGGCTCAGGGCCCCAGAGCATGGCTCCTGGGAGGCGGCTCTGGGGCGGAGGGAGAGGCGCTGCTCGGCTGCCTTCAAGGCCTCTCCCGCTTGCGCCGTCGGGCAACCTTTTAAACCACTGGGAAGGACAATAAGGGCCTTTACAGACTGCCAGAAATAATGCAGCTTGAGGCCACTTTAACTGCCCTGGCTCAGGGCTAAGGAATCATGGGAACTGTAGTTTATTGTGGCACCAGAGCTCTCTGACAAAGAAGGCTCAGTGTCTCAGAAAAAAACTACAATTCCCATCATTCCCTAGCATTGAGCCAGGACAGTTAAAGTGGCCTAAAGCTGGATTATTTCTGGCAGTCTAGAAAGGCTTCTTGACACCACAGTGGAAGAAGAAGAGGGGCGGCCTGTTACTAATTGGGGTTGCAGACTGCCAGAAATAGTGCAAATTGAGTCCACTTTAAGGGTTAGGGTTAGTGCTAGGGAATCATGGGAATTGGGTTTTTTTTCTGAGACATTGAGCCTTCTCTGTCAGAGAGCTCTGGTGCCACAATAAAATACAGTTCCCATGATTCCCTAACCCTAACCCTAAAAGTGGACTCGATTTGCACTATTTCTGGCAGTATGCAACCCCCCTAAGTACTGGGAGAAAACAACGGAAAGAGATACTCATACCATGCCTTTCAACAAAATGGGCAACCACAAAGTGTACCAGGCGGTATCATAAAGTAATAAATATCATCCAGAGGTAGTTATGTATGGTATCTTGAGGAAATTCTGGCAGTGTCATCATTGGTCCCTGAGTGCACAATGTTGAGAAAACCAGCTCTTTGTGTCCTTCATTTTTGTGACAGGCTGTTCCAGAAGTGACTAAAGTGGAAGATGGAGAAGTACAAAGGAGTATCATAAAGTAATAGTTATCACATGGAAGTTATTATGATATATTGATGAAATTTTGGCAGTCTCATCATTGGTCCCTAAGTTCACGAAAACCAGCTCTTTGTGTCCTTAATTTTTGTGACGGGTTGTGCCAGAAGAGACTAAAGTGTAAGAGGGAGAAGTATGAAGGGGTATCGTAAAGTAGTAATTACCACCTATGCTATATTGTTTAAATTTAGTCAATGTCATCATTGGTCCCTGAGTGCACAATGTTGAGAAAACCAGCTCTTTGTGTCCTTTATTTTTGTGACAGGCTGTTCCAGAAGTGACTAAAGTGTAAAATGGAGAGGTACGAAGGGGTATTGTAAAGTAATAATTATCACCTGAAAGTTATATTATGGTATATTGATGACATTTGGTCAGTGTTGTCATCACCATGTGACTTTTTCTTTTCCCCAAAATGAAAAATCCATTGCGGGGTCGTCGATTTGACAACACAGATGATGCCATTCATGAAGTGGTTTAAGGTGCAATCTGCAGACTTCTGCAATAATGGTAGTCAGAGGGTGAAGAAATGCTGGGAAAAATGTGTAAATCTGGATAGTGACTACGTAGAGATAAGTTGACAACTACAGATCAAAACAAACCTTCTGTCAATTTTTTTTAAAAGGTGATAATTAAAATTTTATGATACCCCCTTGTAGACACTAGTTTTCAGAATGAAAGAATTTCTTACGTACATTAGCAGAATTATAGACATTTCACCCCTCTTAGTTTATAACTTTATTAAAGACAATGATGTTAATGTGCTTAAGTTAATTGATAGTTGTTGAAGAAGCAAGATTTGAAGAATTTCTGCAGAAGAAAAACAGGACCACTTTGTATTATTTGAGATGGTAAAGAACACCTTTAATATGATGACAAATAACATTGATTCAAGTTAATATTAACATGAGCTAAAATTATGGGGGAAGGATCAAGATAGTAAGGAACAAGAATAAAGAGATGTGTGTATTTATAAAGAAGAACATTTGTCAACAGTAACTCAAATGCTATGTTTTTATTGTTTATAAAATTGTTATAAATAAAATGCTTTTAAAAATGTTGGGAAAGGAGAAGTCAGGTTTGGAAGTTTTTTGGGTTTGGTGAATATTTAGCAGGAAGTGCTGTGATCATTAAGAAATTGCATGGATTTTTAATAAACTGATTGATGAGAGGCCATTCTGTGTGTGTATTACCTTGATTCCACCAAGCTCCCACATTATATGCTTGTTGGCCAGCAGGTAATATGTGAGTTGGATGGGGGCAGGCAGGAGGTAGCTGCGGATCTACAAGGAGATTTCTGAGCATATGCAGTAGATTGGCTGGGATATCTGACTCCCAATTGTATAACAATAGCAGGACCAAAATGAGTCCTCCTTGTTAAATATGCTGCTGACATGAAAGAATTTTTCAGTAACTAGGGGTGGATTCTTGTATAGAATGACAATGCGCTCCATCCAGTTCTGCATTCAGAGCAAATTCCTGAGTTCTCTGACTCAAAGTGTTGAGTTTTCTTAATCCGAGTCTTGATGAATCTCAGGGTTGTTGGAGCAAGGGAGGGATTCAGATCCCACAGGCCTGAATTGTGGCTGCCTCTGGGCTGGATGCCACTGGGTGGATTGGTGGAGTGTGAAGACAGATGGCTCTTCATCAATTGAGAGAAAGTTGGACGAAATAAGAAAGGCGGGGTGGGCAAAGTGCAGCCTGTGGGTGCATGCAGCCTGCCAGGACTGCTTTTGTGGCCCCCAAGGCCCAGTAAGGGTAAAAAAAATTGCTCTAAAATGTCCAAAATAATCTATTGAGTGTAGAGGGCATTCACATATGTTTGAAACTCCCTTGGACACCCCCACCAGTCAATACAGATTTTTTTTTTTGGGGGGGGGCTGTCATTTTCGTTGGCCACAAAATGTTCTCAAATGCCCTCTAGAGTTCAAGAAAGACCCCAAAATATTTCCCATAGAGGGTTTTTTGGGGCAGAAAATAGATATATATATTTTTGGTGGGAAAAAGATGTGGTCCTCCAAGGTCTCCTAGAAACAGATGCGGTCCCCTTGTCTTCCATAGTTGCCCAGTTCTGTAATAAAGAGAATACTCATTTAAATCTGCAGATGAAACCAAACGATGCAGTGCCTAATAAGTCAGAAAACAGAACCAGGATTCAAGATTTGAACAGAACTGTGAACTAGACCAAAACTTACAAAACTAACAGATAAAAATAAAAGGCTGCAGTTATTGTAAGAAGGAAGAGTCAGTTGCACTGTACTGAATACAGAATGGAAGATACCTGGCATGGCAGTAGCACATGTGAGAAACATGAGTCAGCAATGCAGTGTGGCATCCAAAAAGGTTAATGAAGTTCAAGGTTGCATCGAGGGAAGTATAGTGTCTAGAAAGAAAGAAGTAACGGTACAGCTTTGGTTTAGTCAGGCTTCACTTGGAACCGTGAAGTGTGTTCAGTTCTGAGCATCAGATATTAAGAAAAATAGTGACAAACTGGAATGTATTGAGAAGAGCCCAACATTGACAGTGAGTGTCCTGGAATCTGGTGAGGATATGCTGTAAAAGTTAGTAAGTTTAATGGTGAGAAGAAATGATAATATATGTCTTCAAATGTTTAAAGAGCTGTCACATATGATGAAGCTGTTTTCTTTTCAGCCATAGGATAGGACTGAAGCAATGGGTCTTTACAGACTGCCAGAAATAGTGCAAATTGAGGCCACTTTAACTGTCCTGGCTCAGTGCTAGGGGATCATGGGAATTGTATTTTTTTCTGGGACACTGAGCCTTTTCTGTGAGAGAGCTCTGGTGCCACAATAAACTACAGTTCCCATGATTCCTTAGCACTGATCCAGGACAGTTAAAGTGGCCTCAATTTGCAGGCAGTCTGTAAAAACCCAATGTTTTTAAATTGCAAGAAAAAGAAGTCTAACATGAGGCACAATGACCTGATGGTGCTGTTCTGTTCAACAGTGGAACAGACTGCAAGGTTATGGGCTTTCTTTTATTAGGGACTTTTAATTTCAGGTTAGATCACCACTATTGTTTATGCTGTAGCAGTGGATTTCCAGAGCTGGTGTAGGGTTGGACTAGGTGACCTTTGATATCCTTTCCAGTTCTATGATCTTGGCACAGAATTCTTTTGCCTGCCTGGTGGGTCTTCAGGCAGTTCATTCTAATTTTGTGCTTATATACTTAGAGAATTTATACCCTGCTCTTCAGCCACAAAGGCTCTGGCTTACAAATCGTTAATTTTCCAATTCCCTGTTTACAGTCTGAATAAGACTTGACACACAAGGAAAAAGAAATGACAGTGCGGGAGGAGATTAAACCCAGTAGATACTGCCTCTTTCCTCTCTCCAGTCAGGGTAGTGTCACCTGGGATGCTTGTGTTCCCTCCATCTTTTCTTGTGGAGGGATTATTTTTGTGCTCCTTGTTTATGCATAAGTTATACCTTCAGACTGCCAAATCCATGAAAGATTTATAGGTAAATACAGGCAACTGGCGCAGTTCTTCCTTTCCCTAGAAGTATTCTCCCTTTTTTACTTTATGCTGCCATCACCGTTGGTGGTTGTTTTTGTCCTTGTCCTTCCTCCTGAACGCAGAGGGCACATGTACTGGGTGCAATCACTGATAGGCAGCCAACAGTGTCAACTTTTTAGAGTAACCCCTAGGCAGAGGCTGCTACTATTTGCAGCTTTTCTTGCTTATTTGGCAATAACAAGTAATAGAAGCTAGTGACAAATATTAGCAGCTAGCACTACCAGCTCTATGGTGGCTACTTTTAGTTGCTGTTACTGATTACCTGCTCAGGCAAGTGGCAATGGTGACGAGCAACAGTTGTTACTACTCACTCACATTGTTGTTGTTACTACTCACTTACTTACTTCCTGCTGTCTGTTTGTTGACCATCTGGAGGAGGGAGAAGCTGTCACCTCAAGAGTGATGGCACTGAAGCATAGCACAATGTGAGGGTGAAAAGGAGTAGGCCTGAATCCTCTTTTCTTTCAGACAGGGGGAAGACGAGACTACGAAAAGCTCAGTGTTGGGTTTTCCAAGGACTTCAGCTGCTCTTTCAGCCATAAGCAGTACTGTGTTTCCAAATATTAAATGATCAGATATTTCTGTGACAGCTACTCTAATCAGTGAAAATGTAACTTAGCGATCAGGAGAAATTTCAGAATTTTGGAATTGACTGCTTTTTACTTACCAAGCACCTACTACTTAAATATTTAAAATTTTTATCTCTTTCTTTTCTTTCTTTCTTTCTGTTCTTTGTAGTTTTAGACAGAGTAAGTAGTTAGCTAATTTCCTTTTAAAGGTAAAGGTATTCCCCGTTGACAAGGTTGTCAAGTTGTGTCCAACCATAGGGGACGGTGCTCATCTCCGTTACGAAGCCGAAGAGCCAGTGTTGTCAGAGACTACTCTGTGATCCTGTGGCCAGCATGATTGCACAGAATGCTGTTTACCTTCCCACCAAAGTGGTACCTATTTATCTACCATTGCATGCTTTTGAACTGCTAGGTTAGCAGAAGCTGGGACTAGTGATAGGAGCTGACCCCATCATGCAGCACCTGGGCCTTGAACTGTCAACCTGCCAATCTTGCAATCATCAGAGTCTGGGGGGTAGCAGACTGCCAGAAATAGTGCAAATTGAGTCCACTTTAAGGGTTAGGTTAGGGTTAGGGAATCATGGGAACTTATTTTATTGTGGTACCAGAGCTCTCTGACAGAGAAAGCTCAATGTCTCAGAAAAAACACAAATTTCCACGATTCCCTAGCACTAACCCTAACCCTAAAAGTGGACTCAATTTGCACTATTTCTGGCAGTCTGCAACCCCCCTCAGTGTCTTAACCACTTGAGCCACTCCAGTAAAAAAAATGGAACCATCACTCCAACTATTGAAAGCAAGGACTACTTAAAAATAAACTTTCAGATGTTTCTTCAGAAAATTACTAACTTGAGGTCCAAAACCAATGAACCACTGTGACAATGTCCTCCTTCTATTAATTGAATAATTTAAATGTACCTCAGAAATGCAAATTGTAGTTAGTGGTTGGTACATTGGTTGTTTTAGATGTGGAATCAGTTCCTTTTGTGGCTTCAAAACAAAAATAGGAGTTGCTCTCTTCTCTTCTGCACTCTACCTTTGCTTAGGGACCAGGGCTGTACCCCAGAGAGATGATTCTGCTATTACTTCTTACACCAAATATTGCTAGCTAGCCTGGGTTCTTGCCTGTGAGTAATAATTAATAAATAATTGCAATCTAGTCAGCATGACATCAATACCAGGAAAGATTCCAGAACAGATCATTAAACAGTTAGCCTGTAAGCACTTAGAAAGGAATGCCACGATTACTAAAAAGCTGCATGTACTTCTCAAATTTCTCATGCCAGACTAATCTTACATCTTTTTAAAAAACTGAATCCCAAGCTCAGTAGATGAATGCTGTAGCATATCTTGATTTCAGTAAGTCATTTGACAAAGATATTGTGTCACAAGCTAGTAAAATGTTGGCTGGACAATGCTACCGTTAGGTGGATTTGTAATTGGTTGACTGACATCCTAAAGATACTCAGCAATGGCTCCTCCTCATCCTTGAGAGAAGGGATGCCACAGGATTCTGTCCAGGGGCCAGTGCTATTCAACATCTTTATCAATGACTTGGATGATGGAGTAGAGGCTATGCTTATCAAATTTGCAGAATACACTAAATTAGGAGGACTTACACTAAATTAGGAAAATTCAAAATGATTTTAACAAATTAGAAAGCTGGACCAAAAGTAACAAAATAAATTTCAACATGGAGAAATGTAGAATATTACATTTGGGCAATAAAAATGAAATGCACAGATATAGGCTGTATGACACCTGGCTTGACATGCGAAAGGGATTTTTTAGTGGACCATAGACTGAACATGAATCAGCAAAATGATATGGCAGCTATGAAAGCCAATGTAATTCTAGGCTGCATCAATAGGATTAGAAGTATCTAGATTGAGGGAAGTAATAGTACCACTCTATTCTGCCTCACCTGGAATATTATGTCCAGTTCTGGGCACTACAATTCAAAAAGAAATTGGACAAGCTGGAAGGTATGCAGAGGAGAATAACCAAAATGGTGAAAGATCTGGAAACTGTCCCATGAGGAGCTGGGTATGTTTAGCCTAGAGAAGAGAAGGTTAAGAGGTGCATGATAGGCATGTTTAAGTGTTTGAAGGGATGTCCTGTTGAGGATGGAGCAAGCTTGTTTTCTGCTGCTCTAGAGACTAGGACATGGAACAATGGATTCAAACTACATGCAAAGAGTTTCCACCTAAACATTAGCAAGAACTTCCTGATGTTAAGAGCTGTTTGACAGTGGAGCACACTTGCCATTTAAGTCTCCTTCTTTGGAGATTTTTAAACAGGCTTGGTAGCCATCTGTCAGGAGTTATTTGATTGTATATTTCTGCATGCCAGGGGATTGGATGGCCCTTGTGTTCTCTTCTAATTCTATGAGAATAGTTTATGCATTAGCATACTTTCCATTTGTAGTACTACGCTGTGTTAAATGCAGTGCTGCTCTTGAGCATGATGTGTAACCTGCAACTAGTACAAGTTGTGGCAAGTCAACTACTATTCAGGAGATCATGTAGAAACAACATTTCTTCAGTTTTAAAGGAACTGCATTGGCTTCCAGTACACTTCCAGTCTGCGTTCAAGGAATGGGTGATGATATTTAATATCCTGAACCATGTGGGACCTTGATACTTGCAGGAGCACTCTCCTGGAAAGTACATATCCAAACAATCTGCTGAGGAGTTTCTCCTCTGTGTCCCACTATGGGAGCACTACAGCTGTTTTCTCAGCTACAGCACTCTGGTTGTGGAATGCCTTCAACTTCAAGGTCTGATTGGTGCTGTACTTCCAGATTTGGGGTTCAACAGTTATGGATTGATTATTGTACTGTGGACTCTCTTTTCTATTTTCTTTGTTCCTTTGTTTTGGGAGAATTTTTATAATTTTTATATGATTTTTGTTGACTGTGCTGCACCTCATGATCATTAGATATAGTAAGAGTGAGCAACTGTGGAAGGCTAAGGGGCCACATTAACTCCTTAAGAGGATTTGGAGGGCCACATTGGCATTTTCATCATGGTTTGGGTTTCAAAAACATATTTCGTCTGGTCCTAAATTGGCTTGGGGTGTAAAATATTGTGGAAATTCATCTTATGACTGCTAGTAGACACATTGGAGCATTTCAGGGCAAAAAGCCTTGCTTTGGAAACATTTTGAAAAGCATGCTTTTGACTCCTGGAGGCCCCGGGGGCCTGTCAATGTGGAGGAAATCCCCCTTATACCTTCTAGAATACATTTGGAGCCATTTTGCAGCAATTTTTAAAAAGACCCTTGAGGCTCCACAGAAAGGACTCTGGGGTCCTCATGAAGTCCATTGCACTTTGCCCACCCTTGCGATATAGGAAGAGAAAGAAATGTTTAAGTAAGATGAATAAGTTTGGCACTTGGAGTTGACAGAGAGATTGCTGCTGAATCTCTCAGGATTTTTTGATATCATCAGTCATGGCATTATGAGATTTCGAAGCTATTAGTTATGGTTCTTCCACTCCTCTTGTGGAATGTTTCCAGAAGATGGTGTTGAGGAACTGTTTCTGAGTAGGCCTGTTTGGTCTTTCTTTTGTCCCTTTGTCCTGTTTAATATCTGTGTGAAGCCTTGGAGACGTTATCTGTAGTTTTGAGGCTGGGTCTCGTAATATGTTGATAATCCCTAATTCTTTCTGACTTTTCATCTGAGCTCATGGAGGCCATAGAATTCTTGAACTGTTGTCAGGGTCCAAATATAGATTAATAAAGAGAAGGATAGTCCAAATAAGAGCGAATCAGTAGAAAGGCAACCCAGGATTGGAAATACAGTTTTATCTAGATGGGGATATAGGGGCGAAACAGATTGCCCCTTTGCACCACCTTCCAGGCAGCTTGGGATCACGGTGTTTACACACTGCATGCTCCTAAACTACCCGGAAGCCATTTACATGGAGGATGGTTTCCAGGCACTCTGGTGGCGTGGCATTTATATGCAGCATGCCACCAGAGCACCTGAAAACCAGCTTCTGGCTGTGGCGGGGTGGAAAAGTCGGCTTTTTGCTGGCCCAAAAGGAGCAGCTCCTTGCCACTCCTTTTTCAGCTGGCAAAATTGTAGATTGGGGCTGCAGCGTGCGGTTGCTGCGGCCTCAGTCCAGCTATGGAATGGGTGGCCTGTTTCACTCCATACTCTTCTGTAGGCAGGGAGCTTATGGGCTGCTTCTAGGTTGAACTCTGCTTCTGGATGTTCTATTTTAAGTGATGTTTCAGTTTCCTCTCTCTTTGGAGTGGGTGGATCTGGCCATGTGGAAATGGGTTTTACAGACTGTATATTAGCTTTAAAACAGCTTCACTGGCTTCCAGCTTGTTCTGAATGCAATTTGAGGTGTTGATTTCTAGCTATAAATAGCAATAGCACTTACATTTCTATACTACTTTATAGTGCTAAGCACTCTAAGCAGTTTACAATCTGTAAGTCAGTTGCCCCCAACAAACTGGGTACTCATTTTACCGACCTACAGAAGGATGGAAGGCTGAGTTAACCTGGAGCCCTGCAGGATCGAACTCACAACGTTTTGGCTCTAGTACTGGCATTTAACCACTGAGCCACCAGAGCTCCTGTAGAGTAGTGGGTCTGTCACTTTGGGGCTATACAGATGGGCAGGAAAAGGTGACATGAAGCTGCCTTTTCCCTAAGCTGCAGCAACCTCACTGCCTGCCCTGAGGATGCTCTAAATTGGGACGGAGCAACTGCACTGGGGGGCAGTCAATGCGTTTTTTCCGAGACTGTATTGAAGTCCTGCCAACCACACCGCCAGCCCTGAGGATGCTACAAAGGGAGATGGAGCAACCTCATGGGGCTGGCACTGGCTGCTTTAATTTTTTTTTTTGGTTCTCTCAAACACATGCAGACATGTGCAGGGACACATCCCAGCAGACCTGCGCACCTGCACAGAACACATCATGGCTGGTATACAATCTGTCACTCTCTGTGTACAAAGGTGACTGAAGTTCGGCATCCCCGCGCACCTGCACAGAACATGTCATACAAAGGTGACTGATGTTTAGCACCCCTGTGCACCTGTGCAGGACCAGTCATACATGCATAGATCATTCAAGGATTCGCTGATTTCTGCTTCCCCCAAGGAGTGGGTGCTGTAGACAGGTGCCACTGTACCACCCTTGGGGTGGAGGAACGAGTTTGTCAACCGAAAAGTCACCTGCTCCACCGTCCTCCACAAAACATGTCCCACACAGATCAGGGGAGAGGGGAGAGGTACATGCAAGGGAGGTTTGTGTGGACAGACTTGATACATGCAGCTGGTGGTCATGCAAGGGACATGATCAACAGAACACACAAACATTATTCCAGGAGCCCCCCTCCCATCATGCTAGGAAGTGGTGTGCAGGTCTTATGTACACCTGCGCAGAAGAGGTCACAAAAGCCTCTTTCATGCAAACTACTGTGCATGCTGACAGCAAGCTTACATATGACGGAGTGCATTTATTGTCATAATAGAGAACAGTTGCTACGGCACATGCATAGGGTTACAGTTAGGGTTAGGGTTCTAATATTAAAATGCATCTGCAGCAGTGCATCCACACCTGGAAGCATAGGGCGCTTTACATTAAAGCCTGCATCGTAGGGCACATGCTCTGGATCTGCGAGTCAATTTCTGCCGCATATGCAGCGGTGCATTTATACAGCCATTTTAAATCTCTGGCGCCCCTTTTCTGATGCAACAGTGTCACTGCATACATACGCATATGCGAAGGTGCGCATCTTTGCGGAAGAAGCAGGAAAAAGCTGTTTCTTTTTGGAGTGGCTTTTCTCAGCACCACCTTTGGGCTTTTCCAAACTTACCAATGTTCACACTGAAGGATGCCATGTTCCATGTTTGGCAACTTTCCAGAAACAAATAAATCTTAAAAATAAAATTAAAAACCCAAAGCAAAATGATCATGATTCAGTTTAATTTGGGATGGGTTCTGAAGATAGATGGTCCTTTGGGTCCTGCTTATGTGTTTTGCAAAAGGTTCCTTATGTAGTTTAAGAGTGAAACATAGCATTAGTTTGCTATAAGTGTGGTTCACTGATGGAGTCCAGTGGGCTTTCTAACTATTTGCGATTTAGCAATAACTGCTTTGGCAAAGCGGCTGGTGTTTTTGAGAACAATCATATTCTGTTAGAGCTTGTTACAAATAACAAAGAAACATTGTCGAAACACAAGCAGTCTTTGTGTAATGTGACAGCCTAAGTTTGAACATGTGTGATCAAGTTTATGTTTGTATAAAAATATTGTCTTCCTTTAACTAGGATGGGGGAGAGATTCAAATCTTTTAAAGTGAGAAATGAAACATAGCTGCAGGAGACAGTGAAGTTTCTAAGAGAGCAGTGCCATGTAGAATTGAGCATTCTTAAACCCATTGAACCTAGAAAAGTGGGATATAAATCCAATAAACAATAACTAAATAAATAAATAGTGATTTGACTTAAAGCAGAGGTTTGTTCATGTCAGAGAACTTTGTATCAAAGCAGATCTTAGACTGAAAATAAGGATGGATTGAATAGATTTGTGTTGAAATAAGGTCGAGAGAATCTGAAAAGATTATCCTCCCCCCCCCACTCCAAAATCTGGGTGCACCAATACATGCCCTCCAAGAAATCAATGGATTCTGTTTGCCTGACCTCCTTTGGGCCTATTTCTGCTGAACTCCATCCAGTGTGTTCAGATTCAGTTTATAATTTATTCTTTTCCTTCACAATAATTTACTTCTTTTCCTTGGTCCAGTGCAGCCTTTGGCCTGTGCACCATGTACTGAGCAGTAGCTGTTTGCAGTTATCTGCTGTGGGAGTTCTGGTAGTTCCCTTAGCCTGGCTTGAAAGGCAGTTCATCTGCGAAGAGTATGGAATTACAGCCCACACTTTCGTGCCCTTTTGTGCAATGGTACAAAATGGGCACCTTAGATCCTTCAAAGAAACTGCTGATGCTGCTGTTCTTTGTGAGACAACCTCAGGAAGACGCATGTACAGCCTGATAAATGGCAGTAGAGTACTTTCTTTCTGATCAGAGGGTTAGTCAGAGAAGAGCAGGAGAGGAATCAAAATAGCTAAGTATTTTATTTTGCTTTGTCAAGGGAGTAGCCACCATTGCAGCTATGGACATAAACATATTCCTGGTCGGGTGGTAATGCCATAAATAAATGAGGGAGAGATTAATAAAGGGCAGCATATGATTGCCACTCTGTCTGGGGTTTAGATCAAAGCCTGCAACTATTTCTTATTATTTCTTTTACTCTTATTCTTTGTACTCCTTTCTTGACTTCTCTCTTATTTTCTTTCTTGCAGCTTTCTGTCCTTGTCTTCCTTCCTTCCTTCCTTTCCATATGTTCCTTCTAAGACATGCTCCTGTTAAGGCAGTATATATTTAGGATTCAATGGAGACTGCAGTAGGCATTGAATTTTAAGTTTCGACTGCAGATTCAGTGTACATGGCCTGCAGTAGCCCATGAACCCCTTTGGCACACTCAGGTGTAATCCAGGTCTAAGGATAGCTGGATGCTCCTTCCTTTACAAAACCTGCATTGATCATGGGATATGAAGTTTAGACTATCTAATTTGGCCAGGTTGTTTGTGACTTTTTAAATGTAATTTTGAAATATAAGTCACTTGGTATCCATAAGGGTTGCCAAGTGACTTATAATTGCCAAGTGGCAATTAACACAATTCTTGACATTAGCATTTAGCCCTTATACCTTGAATGCTTTTCTTCTCAAGTACCTGGCCTTGTGGTGTGTCTGCTTCGGATACTATTGAAAGGTACTATTCGGTTTCAGGGATAGGGAGAGAGTGAAAAATGGAATGTCTCATATTTGAAAAGCAATGGGAATAGGCATTGGTCTGTTTGTCTGCCAAGTTTCCCCTGACAAAACTATGGCTCATTTTTTTTTAAAGCATATTAAGAGCCCTGTTGGACAGGTATAACTTAACTGCAGTAATCCATGCACTGGTAACTTCCTGATTAGATTACTGCAATGCACTCTACATGGGGCTGCCCTTGAATATGGTGCGGAAACTGCAGCCAGTGCAACATGCAGCAGCTAGACTGCTTACTAAAACTCTGTTTAGGTCCCAGTTATGAAGAAATTGCATTGGTTGCCAATTATGCTTCTGGATTGAATTGAAGGTGCTGGTGATAACATTTAAAGCTCTAAATGGCTTGGGAGCTTGATACTTGGGAGCTTGATACCTGTGGGAGTGCTTCTCTATCTATATGCCTGCCTGAGAATTGAAATCTGTTGGAGGGGACCTCTTCAGTGTCCCACCAGTAGGGCAAATACATTGTGGGATGACATGGGAGAAGGTCTTCTCAGCAGTGGCAGCCCAGTTGTGGAATTCATTTCCCTTGGAGGCCTGATTGATCAATTTGGCACCAAGTTAAAACCTGGCTTTTTATTAAAGCCTTTGGGCCTAACTGATTTTATCCAGGCTGCGCATGTCGTATGGTTGCACTGTTTAAAATATTTTGTCTGGTTTTAATTGAAAAACTATGTAATGTATTTTTAATCTTTTAAAATTGTTATTTATTGTTTTTAAATTATTTTATTATAAGTTGCCCTGAGATCTTTGTACACTCATCCCTCCACATTTGCGGCTTTGACTTTTGCGGATTTGATTATTCACAAATTTTATTAATATGTTCTCTTTAGGAATATCTAGGTCCTACAGCACAACTCCATGGTCAACTTTAATCAAAGTCACACTGAAGGACTTAGAGATTCCTAGAGAGAACACTCCACTAGGTATTTGTAGCTCTTCCAGTGCAATTCTGTGGTCAATGTTTGGCAGATGTTGATCACAGAGTTGCATTGGAGGACCTAGAGATTCCTAGAGAGGTGTTCTCTCAGGTGAAAACATGGCATTTTTATTATTTGCGATTTTTCCACATTCACAGGGGTCCTGTACCCCTAACCGAAGTGAATGTGGAGGGACAAGTGTATATAGCGCAAGATATAAATATTTTAATGAAATGAAATAATGAATATATAAATACTGCCTTTCTAGAAAGCATTTGTAACCATCTGACATTTTTCAGAGATGTGGCTGTGATGTGGATGTCCTTTGCGATAGTCCCCTTGTGATCTAAAGCGGTTGTTTTTGTTCTGTGAAATTCATGGAGTCACCATAAGTCGACAGGCAACTTATTGAACATTTTAACTCTTCATGTACTCTTTGTACATTAGCCACATCAGGACTGACGATAAGACAGAAGGAAAGAATTCTTTCTGGCTTCATATTCACTAAAAATTAGTTTTGCACCGTTATAGTTTATTGACCCTCTTCCAGTGGATTACAGCATTCAGGCATCAGTCCAGCACCTATACAGCTTCACCTGACTCTCATGACAAGGAGTTATCAGAGCTGGGTTATGTCAGCAAACCTCATAGCGCTTAGCTTCGAAGCTCAGTCTAGCTAACCTTCCCCTTTGACTTCAGATAGAAAGGACTTCTTTGATACTCCACAGCTTAATAGTCATGGGGCTCAACAGAAATCCTCTAGTGTTATTGTCTGTAGCAAGCCTGGAAGGTAGGACTGGAACCATTTTACATCATGGCTCCCTCCTACTTTAGATTTGTGTAAGAGGGCACCATGGATGGAAGGGATCAAAAGTGTTAATAAATTTTAGGAAGGCCTACAGAGTGGTGTTCTTGTGTTTTTGCAAGACTGCTTTAGCCCCCAAGTATGGTCTGAAGCTAGACAGTAGAAAGAGTTAACGGTGGTCCAAAACACACTGCAGAAATAATCCAATTTGAGACCGCTTTAATTGCCCTGGCTCAGTGCTAGGGAATTCTGGGAACTGTAATTTTGTGAGACATTTAGCCTTCTCTATCAGAGAGCTCTGGTGCCACAATAAACTACAGATTTTTAAATAAACTACATATGTATTTTAATATTGTATGATGTTTTTAAATTGTTGTGAGCTGCCTCAATTGCGTGACAGAGGGGCGGGATATAAATAAAATTTATTATTATTATTATTACAATTCTCAGAATTTTCTAACACTGAGCCAGGGCAGTTAAAGTGGTCTCAGACTGAATTATTTCCTCAGTGTGTGTAGACCGGTGAGGATTTGAGGTTGAGGAGGAGTTAAACAATCCTCTACTACCTTTGCTTTGCACATTTGGCAGCAAACATGGTCTTAGCAATTTGTCGCATAGCACATGCTCCTGAAATTTAACCATGAAGCAATAAAGAAATAAATGGTGACACATGAAAATTCCTGTTGGTGTGGTGTGGCACAGACCTTCTGCCATACCTTGTCATTGCCTCATCCTTCCCCAAAGATAGGTAGGAAGTATTTTTGGGGTCAGCTTCAGATCTCAGGAGATGCTTCCCCCCCACCCCCAATATGGCATCATTTTGAAACATGGTAGGAAATCAGAGTGGCAACCACAGCCACAAAAAACTGCTTTTGAGGGATGCTTCTGGAACTAGGAACTGAAGCTGGTAGACCCCACAAAAACAGAGGAGGCCCACCAAATAGTAACTTGAGATCTAAAGCTGGTCCCAAAAAATGTGCAAAGCTAATGCGAGAGAGGATTGTTTAACTCCCCCTCAACCTTAAAGCCTCACCGGTCCAAAACACACTGCAGAAATAATCCAGTTTGAGACCGCTTTAACTGTCCTGGCTCCTTGCTAGGGAATTCTGGGAACTGTAATTTATTGTGACAGCAGAGCTCTCTGACAGAGAAGGCTAAAGGTCTCACAAAACTACACTTCCCAGAATTCCCTAGCATGGAGCCAGGGCAGTTAAAGCAGTCTCAAACTGGATTATTTCTGCAGTGTGTTTTGAACCCTAGTTTATTTCTTAAGTTCTGGATTTTTTAAAAATCCATATCACAGTGTTGCTGGGGTACAGGGAGGTGAGAGAACCATGTGTGTTCAGTATATTGGAAGAGACGAGGGATAAAAATGTATGATAATCTGGTTTTCATCCTGCTAAAATAAATAATATTGCAAGGAATTGTGACTTTTGAGGAGCCAGTTCTCTAGAATCGCCAGAGAAGTCCCAGTTCTCACATTGAAGAGGTGAAGCTAAAGTATGTTATTTACGAGTGAAACCTTGTGGGGTAGGAGAAAGCAATTTGGAATAGCTCAGTTTCATAATAACTGAACATAGGATTTTGTTTTTAACTTGCAGGTTGTGCAGCTTGACTTTGAAGAAACTTATAGTATTGAGAGAACTGGATAAGGATCTCATTTCTGTTGTAATTGCAGTCAAAATGCAGGTAATATGAATTTGACTATTTTTAAATTTGTATGTTTTAAATTTGAACCTTCTAGTGTTTTAATTAGGTTATTTTAATTGTTTTTAAACATGTTTTTATGTGATTGTAAGCTGCCTTGGGTCCCTTTTTGGGAGAAAGGCAGGATAGAAATAAAATAAATAAAAATAAATAAATAAACTTAATACAGTTGCCCCTCCTTTCTCACAGACTTAAAGTCTGCAATTTTGCATATTCATGGAGGGGCGATCTCCATGAAAATCAATGGGGCGTGCACCTGTGGGGGCACGCCCCATTCAAGCCTATGTGGTTTGAATATTGCCTAATCTCCATTTTTGCGCGGGAGAGGTCCAGAACGGATCTCCCATGAAAACGGAGGGCCAATTGTATAATGTAATTGACTTTATGTCAGATAGTTTACATGGCCCAGTAACAGAGTCCTGTTGCCTAACATACTGCTGAAATTTTGGTGTTAATCAATATGAAAGTAATTTAGAAATGAACTCTTTTTGGCTATGGCAGTGATATGGGCAATTTGGCGGGGGGCGCGACAACCTGGAATGTGTGACAATAAATAGTACACTCCAAATAAGAAGAGAGCAAAGGGAGGCCTCAATTGAACATTCACACACATACACACCCACACCCCTCAACACCTTGAACTGATCTTTTGAAAGTTCTTTCATATTTGTACTGAGCTTGGGAGCAGATATAGCAAATGAACCAAAGACTTTCTTAGCTTTTCCCAAGTTATCTGGATGTGCCAGATAGCTTAGGGGAGGCATAGGTCTGCTGAACTTTATAGAAAGCAGAAGGAGAAAATCACATTATTACTCTTGCCTACTGCACACCTCCCCTTTACCAGGTTCTTCTGCATGCCAGAGGACTTAGATAAGTGAATCTTCTGGACATGCTGACCAAGATAGGCTTAGCAGAGGACAAAGATAACTAACTTCTAACTACTTCTCAAGCAAATTTTGGATGCCTAGCTGTGCATCTTTTCTTAGATGTCAATGTGTTGTTTGTCTACTTCCTAAATAATTTTATTAATTGGAGGTTGCCTATCATTCTGGCTTGGAAATGGAAGCCAGAGTCAGGTCAAGAAAGATATCACAGAGCCAGAGATCATCAGCATTGTGAATAAGCATTAATCAGGAAGCTGTTTGAGGAATGAAGTGTTGGCCAGATGTTACCCCAAAAGCGGAATGAAGTGGAACACAATTTTGTACCAAAGAAATGTAAGCAGACAGTTTAAGGGTCCATAAAAGATTTTGTGGCGCATATTGCTAATTACATTGAGAACAACAACAAAAAAAGTACATTAGAACCAAAAAAAGCTGCTAGGGAAGCATTTGCCCTTTTCAGTGACAAGGAGATAAAGTAGTATTAAAGGCAAATAATGGCAGTTATAGAGAAATGGAATGATTTCCTCCTGCTTTAGAAGATGTAGAGCAGGTTTCTGTGCCTGAACTGATGTTTACACAAAATTGTCTGGAGAACTTGGACAGGTTGCAGAAACAAGAGATGAGGTTCTAAATCTTATTGATGAACTGAAAGCTCGCAAATCACCCAGTCCTTCCTGGATTTCTTAAAGAACTTAGCTATGTGAACGCTGGTCGCCAAGATCAACTTTTAAACTTGTTTAAACGTAGCATAGTGGTTTGAGTGTTAGACTATGGCTCTTGAGATCAGGGTTTGATTCCCAGCTTGGCCATAAAACCCACTGGGGGGGGGGTTGCAGACTGCCAGAAATAGTGCAAATTGAGTCCACTTTTAGGGTTAGGGTTAGTGCTAGGGAATCATGGGAATTGTTTTTTTCCTGAGACATTGAGCCTTCTCTGTCAGAGAGCTCTGGTGCCACAATAAAATACAGTTCCCATGATTCCCTAACCCTAAAAGTGGACTCAATTTGTACTATTTCTGGCAGTCTACAACCCCCCTGGGTGACCTTGGGCAAATCACATGCTCTCAGCCTCAGGAGAAGGCAATGGCAAACCACCTCTGAACAAATCTTGCCAAGAAAACCCCATGATAGGTTCACCTTGGGGTCACTATAAGTTGGAAATGACTTGAAGGCACTCAACAATATGAACCACAGTGGGAACCAGTGAGGGTGGCTAGGTTTGCAGATGATAGCAAATTATTTTTAGTGGTTAAAAACAAGGATAATGAAGAGCTCCAAAAGGATCCCTCCAAACTGGGAGAATGACAAGTTTTCAGAGCGCCCTCTTGCATTTTAACATTTTTATTTGCAAGAGTCAATACATGCTGTTGTTTTAATGGTCTTTAAGACTAGCATATTTACCCCTTTCATAAGTTTAAAATGATAGACTTTAGAGCAAAAAGTACATTTAAAGAGCTGGACAGCACAATAGCTGCCAGTATTGTGCAAACTCCTGCTACGTCACCATTGCGTGTTTGCCAAATGAAGAAAATGTTGTCCTACTATTGTTGTGCCCTTTTGGCAGGAGTAGGGATGGCACATAGCTAGGTGTAGGACATACCATGTAGATGCCACAGGGTGTTGGTTTGACTGGCTTTCCTCTGTTTCTGGGATTTACTTTGGCACCTAGGGCATGTGCTGCTAGGCTATCTGGGTGGGTTTGCCAAGGTATAGTGTAATCCACCACCTTCCACTTGAGTGTGATGTTTTCTTAGCAACTTTTGGATTGGCCTATGCACTTTCCTCTGTCACCTGGACAGTCCCCCTCTGTGCCCCTCTATCATTGTGAAAATATGCTGGAGCTTTTGCTCATGGGCCCAGATAAACATGAGTGTTGTGTGAAGTTGAAGATGTAGTTCCCCCATAGCATTGTTTTCATGTGATCATGTGCTCAGGTAGATGTTTCTTCATTTCACTGAACTGTGCTGCATGGATTCTGAATAGTTCCTCAGATAGCAAAGTTTGACTAGGACTGATAATCAGATAAACCTGATATTTATCTTTATTAGTCCAACTAAAAGCTGCAAAATACATCATACTAGCTTTTGAAGCTCACAGGATTCTTCATCAGGCAAAGATGGTAAAAAAAAAGTGTTTGCATTCACATTACTGGTGAGATGAAATATATATTTCCATGTCTACTGCAGGTGGCATCTTTCTTGGTTGATCTTAGATTCTGAATAATAATAATAATAATAATAATAATAATAATAATAATTTTTATTTCTTCCCCACCTTTTGCCGTAGCAGTCAAGGCGACTTACATCTAAAACAACACAAAAACTACCCCCATAATAACAACAAATCATATAAATAAACACACTACCCCCCCCCTTAAAGGGTTGCTGTCCCTCAGACAATTGGGGGGCCGAAGCACCAAAAATAAATAAATAAATAAATAAATAGAAAAATAATTAAAAAAATAAAAAATTAAAAAATATGCATGCACATTCTCTCAGCCCCAGAAAAGCCATGGCAAATCCCCTGTGGAGATTTTGCCAAGAAAACCCCAAGAATAAGTAATAACAACAATAATCAATATCATCATGGTGGGCGGCGGTGGCAGGACCGGCTTGGGGCATCTGGCCCCTGGGCCTTAGGTTGCCTACCCCTGATTAAAACCATAAACAAAGTTAAAAGCAATAGGCACTCTGGGGATATGGGGGGAAATATGGCGGGGGGGGGGGAGATCGAGCTGAGTAGTTTATTCCAGGTAGGCCTGCTAGAAGAGATCCGTCTTAACGGCTTTTTTAAAGCCTTCTAAGCTGGTTATCTGATGGATCTCTTCTGGCAAGGCGTTCCATAATCTGGGACCAGTGGCAGAGAACGTCCTCTGGGAGGTCTCCATCAACCTAGATTTTATCGGTTGAAGCTGCTTCCTCCCAGAGGACCTGAGGGCACAGTGCGGATTATATGGAAGTAGGCCTTTATATAGAAAGTAGGCCTTTATATATATACATAATTATATAGATCTAGGCCTTCCCCTTACCATTTTTCCTCCTTCCATTTGCTGTGACTTTGCAGGAGGGCTTGCATTAATTACAGTGGGAGGCACCTTATTGTTGGGCCAGGTGCCGTTTGTGTGCTAGCTTTAACTGTGATTGTGTTCATGGCTATAATAGAAACCTGACCATTTAGGCTTTGGACTGAATCTAGACCTACATCCAAAGCATGAACCTTAGTTTTCAGGGAAGCATAATTATGTCTACTACAGGTCAAATTATTGTTTTTTGATCTGCCTTTTGATTCACCAAAAAGATGATTACTTTATGTGGATTTGGTTTCAATGTGTTTGCCCTCATCCAGTCTATTACTGATGTCGGAGCTTGTTTTAGGCCTAAAGCAGTATCAGCCTGGTGTAGTGGTTTGCACGTCAGACTGTGATGCAGGAAACAGGGTTCAAATTCTGGCTTGGCCATGTAAACCCACTGGGAGATCTTGGGCAAGTCACACACTCTCAGCCTCAGAGAATGGCAATGGCAAATCCTCTGAAGAAACTTGCCAAGAAAACCCCATTATAGGTTCACCATACGGTTGCTGTAAAATGGAAATGACTTGAAGGCACACAACAACAACTACAACACCATTTCCTTGAATGTGGATGGAAATAAAGAAAAGTCAGATATCAGTCTATTGGAGGCACTGAACCCCCAGGCTCCAGCTAACCTTTCACAACAGTTTCAATGTTAAATAGCCCTGGGGACAAAACAGAAGTCTGAGGAATCGCACAGACCAACAGCACAGGAGTTGCTTTATACCACCATCACCACCAATGAGTTCAGTGAGCCATGGGCCACTGAACTCATTGGTGACCCTCTGAGCTCATCTCTCCAGGCAGAAAAAGAGCCACAGCAAAACAGGGCTCTAGGTCCCATTTCAGAGATGCAGCTGAGAATATTGTGGTAAATGGCGTCAAAAGCCAGTGGGTGGTCCAGCAAAGCCAACAGGGGCATGCATCATAGGTTATTCCTCAAGGTGACCAGAGCTGCCTGTGTCTCTTTCCCAGTCTGGAAATCAGATTGAGACAGATTCATGTAATCCACCTCATTCAGGAATCCCTGGCAGTGAGATGCCCTACATTCATAATCCCATTCACACAATCACAAAACATTCTTTTCCAGAATGGAACATTTGAAATTGGCCAATAGTTAGTTAAAACGATGGAGCTCAGAATACACACTTTTCACCATGTGTTTTGGGCACATGGGAACTTTCCCTTGCTGTAAAGAGTCACTCCTCACTCCCTTTACTCACTTGTCCATCACCCCATCTGCCTTTTTGAATTCCTGGGACCCCTTTATATATATATATACCAACATTGGAAGGAATGTTCCAAATGGCCTGATTTATAATACAGACAATGTTGGTGAAAATATGTCCAGCTGTTTCTCCATGAAGCAGTGACAGACAGAATCTTAATTTTATTTATATAGATTACAGCTAGTTCCCTCTTTCTCATAATAAATATATTGTTATGTAAATGGTGTATTTAAATGTTATATGGAGAGCATCTCAGTTTTGTTTTTAAACATTTGAAGATATACAGTAGTACACTGGATGATATCCAAATTAAAATTTTAAGATATTGTTATTCCTGACCATCATGTTGTAACTGAAACATGCTCCTTGTAGAAGACTTGTTAATTGGAAGAGATCAGGTACCATATGGATGCAACTGTTTGCTTCAAAAGGGTAGAGAAATTATGGAAAGGGAGTATGGGAGGAGATGGAAGATGGCGATGTCTTCCCAGAGATCTGAGGCCACAAAAGATAGGCTTGGCATGGCCTGCAACAAATGTTTGCCAGAGAAAAAAAAGTGAAGGCCAGTGATCTGTTGAACTCATTTTTGAGCTACTGATGCTGAAAGTTAATTGGTTTATTAAAAAAAAAAAAGACTAGACAAACATAAAGGGAGTAGATGTATCAGAGCTATTAGTTATTAAAACTGTGAAAGTCTCCAAAAACCATCTACAGAAAAGAAAAGAGAGAAGCTCTCTTGATCATGTGCTTTCTGTTATTTACATCTTGGTATATACACTATTGTATGTGATAGAAAACTATGACTATGTGATAGTATAAGGCTGTTGTTTATACAGCATCACGTCCAATGCTGTTTGTTCAGCACATGAAAGGTCTGCATTGGAGGTAGCAAGTGCGTATCTGTTTTCATAAGAGGACTTGAGTTGATGATCTGGTAACTTTATGAATACGTGCACTAGTTTGTTGTAGCATCTAAGCACATCTTATCTTTTTCTGTGCAGGGTTCCAAAAGAATACTGCGTTCTCATGAAATTATGCTGAACCCTAGTGGTCGTGTAGAAACAGAACTTGCACTCACATTCTCTCTACAGGTAATATAAGAAATACTTTTGTCTCCTTGTGTCTTACTGTAAAGGTGTTCATGTACAGTTTGGACAGAATTATCTAATTAGCCTGTGTGTGTGTGTGTGTGTGTGTGTGTTATTGTTTCAACTTCGCTCAGTGATTGAATTTCCTCTGAAATCATAGGACTATAAGAGATTGGAACAAAGGTGGAAAAAGTGAGGATTGTGGCCTGTATATTTTGGCCCCCAAATGCTCCCCACTGAAACAACCCATGGTTGTGTGGGAAATATTTTTTGTTGTTCTTTCACAGGGATTATTTTAATCACAGGAGGGATATTTCTTCGAGTGGTCATCTGCGAATTCACACAAATGGCTAGCTCGGAAAGTCCTGGTATCACTGGGCAAAACTTCAGTTGCAACTTTTTGGCGGTAGCTCCACTCACCCCTATAAATCCCCGGGTGTTCCTGCTCTTTCTCCAGTTCATTTCGTCTGCTGCTTTTTGCAGCTAGCAAGGAACTTAGCTTGCTAGAGTCTCTCTCTAACTACTTGATTTGACCTATGGCTGTAGGATGAGTTACAGGTGAGCAACCTGTCCTTCCCCCCAAACACAAATTGACCCAGAAGTCAACTTCCAGTCATAATGTTGGAGAAAAGTCTAAAATGGCCCAGAGGCCAAAACATGGTGATGTTGCACTCCGTGTCCCCTCGGGGACATTTGAGGGCAAAGATTTAAATTTTTTCATGGTGTGGAGAAGGTATAGCCCTCCGAGGTCACCTGGAAGGCAAATAAAGCCCCTCTGATGCTTAACATTTGCCCACCCCTGGACTAGAAGATTGTTATGGACTTGAGTCTAGATGGAATCTCTTTCAGCAGAAGACCTCAGAGAAGATTACTTGACAAACTTGCTGATCTATCATTGATTTGTGGTGTTTGCTCAGGTAGATTGATTGCAGAGAGGAAGTAATTTTGTGTATTGGACGTTGTCGTGCCCATAACATAGCATCAGTAATCTCATCTGCTGTTTAATTGAAAAGAAGATAGCCATATGCATCTGCTTTCTTTCCCTGAATGTCCAAACTTTTATGTGACTTACTTTACTGAAACAAAACTTCTCAGAAGTGTAGGTAAAATGGCAGTCAGGTGAAGCTTTGCAGTAACAGTACTTTGAGGCTTTAAATCACACTTAGCCAATTGTTCTTGTAGAATGGGGTAGACAAAATGCTGCACCAAGACGCTATTTTTGTGGGCCCAGAGCTTGCCAGCCCCTGTCCTGAAATTTTTGGTGCTATTTTTGAGTGGGTTTTTCCCCCCACTGAAAGCCCCTAAGACATGCAGAAACCCTAGCACACAAAATACCTTTATTTTTGTTGGAATAGTTCTCAAAATGGTGACAGGATATGATTTGTGAAAGGACTCCAGTGAATATAGAGGTATATGAGAAAATTGTCTGGGGCTGCAGCCCACAAAGACGCGTGGGAGAGGGTTTGGTCTCTGGGTCCTGTGCAGTTGCCCACACCTGTTTCAGATAATCTGATAATCCATGTCAGATGCTTCTCCCTAGAAAATTTATAGAAGATCTTTACTTTTTTGTACGTTGTAATACAATTGAAATGTTTCATCTACAGTATCCTCATTTCTTAAAAAGAGAAGGCAACAAACTTCAGATAATGCTACAGAGGAGGAAACGATATAAAAACAGAACAATTCTTGGCTACAAAACTTTAGCAGTGGGCTCTATCAGCATGGTGGAGGTAAGTGCATATCTACTCAGTTCATAGTTCCATGACTGATCACCTTACACCTTACAGGTGGAGATTTCAGCATAAATAAAAGTTACTGATATTGAAACAAGCTATTGCAGCCGAGTTCCAGCCAAGTAATATCTGGAGAGGCCACAAATTCCTTACTTTGATTGTAACATTTGCCTACAGTAAAGGGGTTGTTAGAATGTATCACTTCAGAAGATTAACATGATGGCTTAGACTGATAGCTTTTTATTTTGAGTATAGACCAAAAATTGATTTGAGGGAGATTGTCTGGATAAATTTGTAGAGATCTAAAATCTCTGGAAATTTTGAATTGCCAGCTTTTCCTGCCCCCCAAAAGAGAACAATTTTAGGAGAGAAAAAATGAAAAATGTCATACTAGCAACTTTTGCTGATTGAAAGTCATTTTGTTATTTAAACAAAAGCTGGAATTCTGCATCACCTACTTAGTTGCATATGTTTAACCAAGTAGCATCTCTTGGCCGATCTCAGCTTTACTGAGCATCGGCAACATCGAGAGGAGGAGGTCCATTGTGCTGATGATGGGCATGCAGGTGGATGATGTTTCCACCCCTTTCCCATCAGTGAGCCAGGCTGTGACAATAAGAAGCAAGATCTTTGTCGCACGTCCCTGTTTCAGCCTTGCTTGCTGGTTGGGGCTGAGTGGGAAATGTCATCCACCTGCTCACCGATTGTCAGCACAACAAACCTCTTCCTTTTGGTTTGGTTGATACGTGGTAAATAGATTTTGAAGGGCAGTTCCAATTTTGATAATAGTGCTGTGATTATGACTTGTAGGATTTGTGATTATGGAGTTGTCATGAATGTGTAACTTTAAGTTACCCATCTGTAACTGAGATACTGAATGTCAGCCATGAAATATATTATTATTAATTAGTTGGGCATAAAATTATAATGCAAATATATTAAGAGTACATTTTTAAGACGATAATTATAAGTTGAATTACATTTTAATTTTTCTGTTTTATGTTATAAATGGGGTTACAAAGTCCTGAGTTGTATGAAACCTCTCTGCTTTTGCTAGTTATTAATAGCAAGCAAAAACAATAAAAACAGAAGAAACCATCAGCATTAGTAATATAGAATATTATTTTTTCTCCTGTAGTTATCTGTAGTGTCAAGCACATGTACAGTGCTCATTCTGATAACTGGAAAAGCCAACAAAGACCAGGAATTGCAATGATCAGATTCTGAACATTGTATTACATAAATGTCTTCTAATATTTTCTATTAGTTTTGAAAGAATGCTGTAAGATGAATACATTATTGTGATAGCAGTTTTGGTATAACAAGTCTGTAGAGGGGCCCTTCTAACTAAATTTGCTGTTAATGAGAAGAGCTAGATTTAAAAAAAATCAAAAGGTAGATTTGTAGGAGAACTGGTGTGATGCTTGTAATTGGAATACAGATATACCTTAGTTAACAAAGTGGATATGTTCCTTGACATTCAGTCTTTTTAACACAAAATTTGGTGCCAGAGGTAAGCATGGAAAGAACAGGGATAAGTTCCTGTGCCACAAAAACAAAGCAGTTCAGCATGTTTCAGGAAACCTTTTTATTCAAAACTAACCATACATGTGTGACATTAAACAGCCAGGTTAGGTAAACCTTCCATAAGTAAACCACAACATTCTGTACCTTCTGTAGACCATTGAAAGGCTTCTTCCAAAATGCAGGGATGTCGGCCTTGCCTTTTTTCTTTTATCACACAGCATTTCACTATAACAATCTGAGTACAGTTGTCTGAGGCTTCTGTTGGAGGACTTATCCTGTGAGTTTCTGAAAACCTGCACTCAGAGGGTTAGCTCATATCTTACTGAGGTGAGAGGGGGCTTTGGGAATCCTCTACAGCCACTTCCTGTCTTAGCATGTGTCTCTCTCTCTCCATGGGCAGAGTTAATCTGCTCTGTGTTGCAAATATGTTTTCGTTCCACTAAACCTTTGTTAGCAACCCAAATGCTTTGGCTAAGGTCCTACTCTGGCACACACATGCAATTCCACATCCTCTTAGTGCTTGGCAGCTGTCAGACCCTGGGAGGGGGCCCTGCTATTGTTGCATCCTGGTGGGTGGGAGATGTCTCAGACCATGAAGAAGCAGCCAGTACCCCCTGGGGGGTGTTGGAATGAAGGTGCTGTTATCTGCTGTAATTTCTGAACACTTCAATTCAGAAATCCAGTTCAGTATTAAAACTAGAAAAGCTTTATTCAGAAACTAGATGTTTAGCACAGATGTTAGCAATGCATAATTCAAGCATACATACATTCAAATTTTAAGTAGGCTACAATCTCATTTGTCATTAAACCAAACCACTCTCCTTTTGCCCTTTCTCATGGATGCCCTTCCTGCTCTCACACCATCCGTTCTCAAGAGATTGAACTTAGATCTCCAGGCACATCCTCAACTCCCTTCCCATCTGTTCATTAACCACAAAGGAATGTGGACAACAGTCCTTGCAATTAACACACATGCACCATCATTTAGCAGCATTATTCTATAATACACTGTGAGCAACCAAAGCTATGAGAAGCAAATCCACTTCTCTTAAACGTGGTAGACAAGCTGAAGGACTCAGCTCCTGACAGGTACAATCTCAAATGAAGTGTACCCCCTTTCCTTCTCCTGGGAGCTCAGAACAGTAATATATTCCTGGTTTGAATTGCCTTCCCCCACCTCTCTCTCCACCAATATTTGACAGCAGAAGGTGTCCCTTCTGAGACTTGCCAGGTGTTAGATCAGGGGTAGGCAACCTAAGGCCTGGGGGCCGGATGCGGCCCCCTGAGGCCTTTGGACCGGCCCCAGGCCGCCCGCCATGATGCCGCCGCCCGCCATGATGATATTGATTATTGTTGTTATTACTTGTTCTTTGGGTTTTCTTGGCAAAATCTCCACAGGGGTTTTACCATGGCTTTTCTGGAGCTGAGAGAGTGTGCATGCATATTTTTTAATTTTTAATTTTTTTAAAAAATATATTTTTATATTTATTTATTTATTTTGTCTGGGGGACAGCAACCCGGCCCCTGGCTCAAAAAGGTTGCCTACCCCTGTGTTAGATGGTAGGAGGTTTTGGACAGAGCACAAGAGCAAATGAATATGCCTCTGCATCTGCTCCAAATGGGACTTAAATGCATGTAAGTTGTCCTTAAAGGTAAAGTTTTCCCCATTGACGTGATTGTCTAGTCATGTCTGACTGTAGGGGTAGTGCTCATCTCTGTTACTAAGCTGGGGGAGCCAGCATTGTCAAAGATGACTCTGTGGTCATGTGGCAGCATGACTGTATGGAACAGTGTTACCTTCCCACCGAAGTAGTACCTATTTATCTACTTGCACTTTTATATGCTTTTGAACTGCTAGGTTGGCAGAAGCTGGGACTAGTGATGGTGCTTGGGTCTCGAAATGCCGACCTGGTGAGCTAATGGTCATCAGAGTTGGCATCTTAAACGCTGATCACTAACAGGATTCTGGCCTTAATCTCCTATCCGATTTGTCGCTACACATAGACAGTTGATTCAAGAATACAGTTCTAAGCCTGGTGGGTGGGATCCTGTGGGCTATCACCACTGGGTGGCTTTTCTGTTCTTCAGAGTGGAAAGGAGCCCACTTCAAGCCATGTGTGCCTAAATATAATTCTAAAAAGGAGCATCAGTAGTAGAGGATTTATTAGGTATGCTTGTACTGATTTCCAGGTTAGTGTGCAGTAACATGTCTTTGTTACATCCAACAGTATATTTTCATGGACACTGATGAATGTACAGTGAGAATAATAATAAATAATAATAAATTTTTATTTGTAGCCCGCCCCTCTGCTCAGCAATCGAGGCGGCATACAGCAAGGTTAAAAAGACAACAGTTAAAACATCCATTATCCCACACCCTAGCCCTCCCACCCCTTAAAACTAAATTAAACTACATTGGAATTAAAATCAAGTTAACACAATTAAAATACAATAAAAT
Source organism: Phrynosoma blainvillii (assembly GCA_026167975.1). Lineage (NCBI taxonomy): Eukaryota > Metazoa > Chordata > Lepidosauria > Squamata > Phrynosomatidae > Phrynosoma > Phrynosoma blainvillii. The sequence continues at coordinate 151,123,646 of JANUYF010000004.1, forward strand.
CAATTTTTTGGCTGACATGCCGTGGCGACAAGAGGGGTGAGTAGCAGATTGCCTCCAGTTAGCCTCAAGTTATACTTGAGAAGCCTCTCAAGTATTTAGTGTGTCATTTTCCATGGAAGTTAGGCCTCATGAAGTTGGAGGTTTCAACAATCTGCTTTGCACTGTCTCTTCTCATCACATACTCAGGTTGCAAATGCGTTGAGATGATGTCAACATTCACAGCAAGCTTCCTGGCCACCCAGGAGTATTCTCTACTTGGTTGTCATGTGGCTGGTGCAGATCTGGCTCTTGTTTTCCTCCAGTATTGTCTCACAAGAGGCTCCTCTACCCCCAAATTTATGCTCATATTGAAGAGGTACATCCCTTCTGCATCAAGCACCTCCCCAGGACTCATGTCTGCCTTCTGTCCAGTGCCAATCTGCTGGAGAGAGGGCGGAGAGTGAGCTTCAGGAATGTTGTAGCAAAGGCCATTAATAGCCCATATGTGTTGTAAATCACTAGTGCTAATTAGTTGGATGGATAAAAACTGTTGACTAAGATGCTGTGACCATGGAAGAGCTGCTTGTTAGCATCCTATAATTAGTGATTACTTTAGCAAAGGAAGGAATTGGTGTAATTAATTTTTCTGAAGTAAAGAGAATGCTTGTTTGAATTACTTGATTATAAAGTGCATAAGAAATTGGATTTTGACACACAAAATTTGATTTGAGTGCATATGTATGTCTCTTATTCAAGGTATTGCAACACCCAAGAGAAGGAGGCCAAGTTTTGAGCCTTTTCAGCAGCATAAAGGAAGTTACAGTCAAAATAGCAGAAATATGGATCTTCTCACTGTCTAGTCAACCAATAGACCAAGAGGATAGTGCCGTACACATGAGCCAGCAAACTAAGGCTACAGGTAACTTTAGAAGGGTTAAACATTTATGTTTTGTATTCTGCATATCTTAAGTGTCAAATGATTATGAGATATTGATGACAAAACTTTTGGGAACAATCTGCTGTTGAATTGTGCTAGGATGTTATCTATGGGATTTTGCAGGATACTATTCTGTCCCTTTCACTCTTAATCCTCTTCCTGTCATTCATTCATGCCTTTGTCATAGCCAAGGAAATCCTAGGTTATGTTGGAAGTATTTTATCTGGTCTCATGGTGTTGTTTCTGAGTGCCAGATTGAATTATTTAAAACTACCATGTGGCATTTAATTTTTAATGACAATACTGTATAGGACTATAACATAGACCTGTTTGGATGAAAGAGATGTTGAACATTTACAACTATATATTTGTCAGTTCTCAAAACTGGTAAATAAAAAATTAAATGATTCTGGAGGCAAAAAGCAATGTAAAAGAACGAAGATATATTATAAAGTAATACAAAATGATACTTAATGTTATGGTTGCTCATAAACAGCTTAGTTTTGGTTTTCTATGATTGAAATAGATTTACAAAATAATGGGCCTTTGCAGACTGCCAGAAATAGTGTAAATTGAGTCCACGTTAAGGGTTAGGGTTAGTGCTAGGGAATCATGGGATATTTTTTTCTGAGACATTGAGTCTTCTCTGTCAGAGAGCTCTGGTGCCACAGTACAGTTCCCATGATTCCCTAACCCTAACCCTTAAAGTGGACTCAATTTGCACTATTTCTAGCAGTCTGCAAAGGCCCTAATGTCTTCCTTGTAAGACATAACAATACAAATAACAAATATACAGGATGATTCCATTTACCAGATACATCTCAGTCTTGTGCTCTTCGTTGGCATATAAAGGGTAGTTAGCTAATCCAGAGCACAGTTGGATTCAGGACTCATTACATTTTGTTTATTTGGAATATACACTATGCATGCAGTACCCTGTATTACAGTGCACTGAGTTGTATATGTATATGTATATACCATATATACATGACTATAAGTCAAGAAATTTATGCCCAAAAATTGACCCTAAATTCCTGGGTTGACTTATATACGGGTCAATATCGTAATACAGCTTAGGTCTTGAAAGAAGCACCACCTTGTGTGCCTTAGCAGTGATTTCTGAAAGAGCTTCCAGGCAGGAGTGTGTGTGTGTGTGAAAGAGGTGATTCCATTCCCGATCTGATGTTAAAGGCTTCTCTCCCCACCAACCCCCTCCCCCCATTTAAACCCACTTGTTTCCCTTCAGGTCCCACAGGTCATAGCAAAATCTGTGATTTTTACCCTACAACCTTCCCTTGACTTATACATAATATATATATGCGCAACTCATATATCTCTTGAATCTTTAAACAAAACCCAAATGCAAAATCCTTCATTTCTCAGAGGGTCTAAATCAAGATAAAAAGTTGGTGCTCACTGTTTGTGATAATCAGATGCAAGTCTGTGGATACAAATGCACATCATTATTAGCTACATTTATACTTATTGTTGTACTTTGACCACATCATGAGAAGGCATGACTCCCTTGAAAAGACATTAACGATAGAAAAGATGGAGGGCAGTAGAAAGAGAGGAAGACTGCACACCAAATGGCTATACTCAATTAGGGAAGTCACAGGCCTGAATCTATAGGACATAAGCAGAGTAGTGGAGGATAGTAGTGCTTGGAGATGTCTCATCCACAAGGGTTGCCATGAGTTGAGGCAAACGTGAAGGCAGTTAACAGTAATAAACACTTATTGGAACATGGACATTGCCACCCAAACTCTTGAAAGGGGGAAGAGCAGACATCTCTGCTATGAGGAAGGCTAACAGGTCTGTTGGCATCACTGCCCAGGTGCCTGAACAGGGAGAAGAGAAGCAGTTCTGCAGATGTGTTTGAAGCAATGAAAACAGAGATGACAGTGATGGAGGGGTTGGACATGAGAGTGGTGGAATTGAGTGGGGAGAGAGTATAACATTTACACCAGGGGTAGGCAACCTTTCCCCTTTAAGGGCCGAGGGACTTCAGCTCCCAGAATCCCAGCAGCTACTGGCCAACATGGGACTATTGGCAAACATGGCTGAGGCTTCTGGGAGCTGAAGTCCCTTGGCCCTTAAAGGGGAAAGGTTGCCTACCCCTGATTTATGCCCATCAAATAAGTAGGAGTAAAGATTAATCATACTTAACTTAAACAACCAGCTAATGAGCAGCAGTAGTAGTGATGGATGATACTGATGGAAGAATTTCAGAGACAACAGCAATGACATCATAGCTAATGCATGTTAGTACTATGTAGAGCAGGGGTAGGCAACCTAAGGCCCGGGGGCCAGATGCGCCCCCCCGAGGCCTTTGGACTGGCCCCAGGCTGGCCCTGCCGCCGCTGCCCCCCCCGCCGCTGCTGCCGCCCACCATGATGATATTGATTATTGTTGTTATTACTTGTTCCTGGGGTTTTCTTGGCAAAATCTCCACAGGGGCTTTGCCATGGCTTTTCTGGGGCTGAGAGAGTGTGCATGCATATATATTTTTTAAATTAAATATTTATTTATTTATTTATTTATGGTGCTTCGGCCCCTCAATTGTCTGAGGGACAGCAACCCAGCCCCCGGCTCAAAAAGGTTGCCCACCCCTGGTGTAGAGGGAGGCAGTGGTGAACCCCATTGTGAGAATCTCTCACCAGGAAAACCCTGTGGTGAGACAATCCAGAATGAAACAAGAGGTAGGGATAGGATACAAACAAAGTGCTAAAAAGGCAGAGCAAAGAACAACTACAAAAAGGGATGTGGCCAGTGGCAGAGTGGGAATCAACCAGAATGGAAGTCAAACAGTAGACATGCTCAGACATGAAAAGAATGTCCGAAACTGTACTACACATATTACAAGTACAAGGAATATGAGACACATGAACCAAGACAAGCTAGACATATTAAAACAAGAAATGGAATGTATAAACATAGATGTATTTTGAGTTGCATAGTGTATAGTGTTGTATAGCACAGTGTTCTACTCAGGAAATGGAATGACAAGAAAAAAATGAGGTGGCATTAATAGTGCGGAGAAATGTAGCAAAATTAGTCGGATTAAATCATGTCAGTAAAACTTCAGGGAAAACCCATTAACGCTACCATAATCTAAGTCCATGTGCCAAGCACAGAGGCAGAGGAAGAAGAAATTGAGAGATTCTAGATCACGTCTAGGAAGAACTTGATAACACACCAAAACAGGGATTCTTGTTAAGCATAGTGATTAGTAAGCAAAAGTAGGAAGCAGAAAATAATCAAAGATTGTAGGAAAATTTGGAATAGGATCAAAAAATGAACCAGGAGAGTGACAGGAGAGGCCAGTAATCTGTTCATTGCAAACACCTTCTTCATACATCCAGAGAGGATGCTGTACACTTGTGCATCACCAGATGGCAAAGCAGACTACATAACTGGGAACAGAAACAAAACTAGATGCAGACTGCAGCACTGACTATGAACTACTAATATCAAAAATTAGAATAAAGCTAAAGAAGAGCACTAGACTAACTGTTTTGCCAAAATATGATCTGAAGGACATCCCAGCAGAATTTAAAGATATTTGGCCAAGAACCAGATGAACTATGGACTGAATCCAGGTTCACGGTCAACGAGGAAAGCAGAAAAATGCTATCTGTAGTTGAAAAGAAAGAGAAGGATAGATAACAGATTAAACATTTGAAGCAGTAAAGGACAGAGGGAAAGTAAAAGAAAAAGGAGACAAGAATAGAATTAGAACCACGAATGCAGTTATTCAATGATTAGTGTCACAAATAAAGAGCCTTACTATAACAATATTTGCAGAAGAATAGAAGCTGACAACAGAAAAGTAAGACCAAACAACCTCTTCCACAGGATCCATTAAATCAAAGGGAAATTTTCACCAATGGTGGGGGTGATCTCCTATCAGCAGAGCAACATAATACACAACCAAGACAAAATAAAAAGATGATGGATGCTACGTACAGAAGGCTGCATTCTATCACCCCATTTGTTCAACTTGTATGTAGAAACTATCATGAACACAGAGCAGGTTTAGACTCAGAGGAAAGAAGAGTGAAGATTGAAGGAAGGAATATCAACAATTTAAGATGTGCTGATGACACCATGCTGCTAGCAGAAAATAACAAAGAACAATTACTAAGAGAAGTCAAAGAAGAGAGTGCTAAGGCAGGAGTATTGTTAAATATTTAGCAAACAAAAATAATGGCCATGGAGAATTCACATAAATTCAAGGCAGATGATGAGGAAATTGAAATAGTTAACCTTGGATCAGTCATTCACCAGAATGGAGATTGTGGTCAGGAAGTCAGAAGAAGACTCAAAGTGGGACACTATGAAAGAACTAGACAAGATCTTGAAGTGCAAAGTTATACAACTGAGCAATAAAGTTAGGATTTTTTGTGTGTTTTTTTTGGGCTGTGTGGCCATGTCTTAGAAGAGTTTCTATCTGACATTTTGCCAGCATCTGTGGCTGGCATCTTTTCTGAAGATGCCAGCCACAGATGCTGGCGAAACGTCAGATAGAAACTCTTCAAGAACATGGCCACACAGCCTGAAAAACCCACAAAAAACTATGGATGCCGGCCATGAAAGCCTACGACTTCACAAAGTTAGGATTGTCCAAACCAGGGGTAGGCAACCTTTCCCCTTTAAGGGCCGAGGGACTTCAGCTCCCAGAATCCCAGGAGCTATTGGCCAACACGGGGCTATTGGCCAACATGGCTTTCGGGGTGCTGAAGTCCCTCGGCCCTTAAAGGGGAAAGATTGCCTACCCTTGGTCCAAACCATTGTATTTCTGATAACTATGTATGGGTGTGACAGCTGGATGATACAGAAAGCTGGTAGAAAGAAAATCAACTCACTTGAGATGTGATACTGGAGAAGAGTTCTGCAGACACTGTGGACTTCTTAAAAGACAAACAAATGGGTCTCAGAACAAATCAAGCCTAAATTTTCTCTAGAAGCCAGGACCTGAGCAGAGCAATTAATGATCATGTCTCTTGGGGGTGTCTCATTTCCCATCAGTCAGAGTTGGAATAAAATCTATTCTTATGCCCTTCAAAACTTCGGATGGAGCTCAAAAACCTGTAGTAAAACAGGAACCAACTCACTTGTTATCTGTAATTCATACCCTTAAGTATTTTTCCAGATAGAAAAGAAACCATTAAAAGTTGTTTATAACTTTACAATAATAGTGACTCTTATTAATCTTACTAAATAATATTTTTCAGTGACTAGAGGTTGGGCTTCAAGTTTCCTGCCTATATCCTTGTTCTATCCCAAGTCCTTTCATTGTTTACTTAGATATTACAGCAGGCCTGGAGAATCCAAGGCTTCAGTGCCTATGGTATGCCTCCTCCCCGTTCCTTCTGGGAATAAGTCATGCAGAGGCTGGGCAAGAGGGAAGAGGGAACTCCAGGCAGCACTGCAGCAGGGATGGAGCTCCTAACCCTGATGGCACAGCCAGGATGTTTGGATAGATGTGTTTAACTTGGTGCACTATCCTGAATATGGAAAGGCTGGGGCATACATTTAAGTAAATACAGATTGGAATGCAATAGTAATTATGAACTAAAATCCTAATGAACCTCACACTGTTACAGTTTTCTTTTCATCTTCTGCTTGCCACATTTCTGCCTGCTTGTTTAAGTGGAAGGGCATTCAACAGATGTGCATATTTTAATGTCCTTTTTAAGGAAAATATGTTAACAGACAAAGATGAGGGCAGGTGTAGCATGACTGACAAGCAGGGAATGTGGGTCTTCCTTGAAGTGAGAGAACCATTACTAGACATTGTTGAATACACTCAGCGATTCAAACAGGATACAAAAGCAGATTGAACCTGCTTCCTAAAGGCCCTTGAGATTCAGATATCATGTGGGGTTTTTTTTTGGGGGGGGGGGAATGCCATGAAGTCATGGACTTGCATAGCAAATGTTTATTTTATTGGTTGTATGATGGAGTATAAAGCAAGGGGCTATTGGGGGGGCAAGCTAATGAAACATTGGTGTGAATGCTGGTTGGTGGAATGCTCGAGCAGATTTGGATAAGGCTGGTGAATGACAGTTGGTGAATAACAGAATCATATAGTTGGAAGAGACCACAAGGGCCATCCAGTCCAACCCCCTGCGATGCAGGAACTCACAATCAAGCACCCTGACAGATGTCCATCCAGCTTTCATTTAAAAACCTCCAAAGAAGGAGATTCCACCAGACTCCGAGGGAGTATGTATGGTTGTATGATGATATAGTAATGTACTTGCTATTGCTATAAGAGTCTGAGGGGCTATACAGACAGCCCCTAATGATTGGCATCCCGCCGCCCCTTTCTTTGCTGGATCCTGTGGTCCTGATCTGGCACTTTGCTGCTCTCAAAAGAGCTGGCAAATGCCACTCTTTTATAGAGCAGCAAAAAGCTGCCCTTGCCCTGGTGGCAGCGGCTTTTCCATGCTCCTTTGGCACAGCATGTCTGAACACTGTGCCAAGGGAACACCCTGATGCTGCCCACCGTGCAGTGGGGCTCACGCCATGACGGCGGCATCAGGACAGAGTTGGGGTGGCCGGCATGCGGTCACCACACCCCAACTCCACCCCCAGGCCGGCCCTTTTGGCTGGTCTGTATTCCCTGTGCGTTAGTTAGAGAGGAGTATGTGAAAGAGGTGTGTGTAGTGTTTGCAATGTAGCAAATATTTAATCTGCTTTGTTATATTTAACCTTTGTACACAAAAATTGTTTTTGTTTTCATACATTTTTGGCATTCAGGAACACTATTTGACTCAGACAAAGTGTCTGTGATTGCAGCACTGAATATAGAGAAGTGGTGTCCAGTGCAGATAGAAGATTGCAAAGATTGCGTAGATCCTCAAAGGAACCTTTAATAACATTTGGGCAGTCCCCACAGTTGGTATCACACAAGGGGGACAGGAGGAAGTCCTTACTCTGTTGGCAGAGGTGGGGACCAGAGAAAGCCCTCACTCCTGCTTATTGCACTGAGTACTGTGGAGGTCTTCACATTTGATGAGTCAAAGGGTGGTCAAAGTTGGTGGCAAAGAGAGATTTCTAGAGAGAAAGCCCCCACATTTGGTGGCAGTATGGTGGTATAAGAGTTGGGAAATCCCACAAAGGCTGCTTGTAGAATCCTTTCAAATGAGCCTTAAGCACCTAAATAAAAATTGCAATTGTTACAGCAGGAATGAAGAGCCAGCATGGTGTCGTAGTTTTGGTGTCAAACTAGGACCCTTGGAGACCAGTGAACAAATGCTTGCCCAGCTGTGGAAACTTCTTGGATGACCTTGGTCTAGTCACACTCTTTTAACCTTAGAGGAAGGCAATGGCAAAACTCCTCTGAATAAATTTTGCAAAGAAAACCCTAGGATAAGGTCGCCATACATCAGAGGCACATAATAACAATGGCAAGAACAAAGACCTTGCTAACTAAGAGAGAGAACATTGCTAGTCAAAACTGATATAGGATCTGAATGGGGGAGGAGGGGTATTGAAAGATGAGATGTGGAGGATGGAAAACGGCTTCTGTCCTGATAGTTTTTGGTGCTTTTACTAGACTTCCGTTGTAGAGACTAGACTTTACTAGACTTCTGTTGCTAAAGAAAATTTGCAGAATATAGGGCTTTGGCATGAAGCCCCTGAAATTAGTATGGTTGTGAGGCTTTATTTGTGACACATTCATTGAAAAATGAGTTTATCTATTGGCTTAAAAATCATTAAGACATTACAGGGCAAAGTCATCCAGATCATTATTTCAAACCTTTGTTCTGAACTTCTGCCAAGCGGCAAGAATAGCCAAAACCTCTTCATTCCTTACACAAGTACATTGCAGTGAGCAGAATTCTTCTATTTTGGGGGTCTCCCCATCAAGCTGATGATATTTTGGAAGGACAGTGATGAGCAGCCTTGACCACATGGGAAACTGTGGAGGCCTTTATTCATCTGGTCCTGGGCACACTTTAAGAAAGAGCATCTGCTGGTGAAGTGGAGTTTATGAAGCAAAAACCATGTGGCCAGACTCATCTGTCCAAGGAAAAAGCAAATAGTGGTGTAAAACATGATCTTTGAAAATGAAAAATACAGCTGTTTTTTTAATTACTAGAATTCTGCTGGCCATCTCTTATATTTCTCTCTGAATGTGATTGAAATAACATAAGGAAACAATTAACTAGACATTTTCTGGGTGTTTTCAATACAGTAGTAAAAGCATAAATGTTCTGCTCAGTTGCAAGAACTTTTGGGGGTTGTACTGCATTTCTGAGAATTTATAAAGATGTTTTGCAATATTTGTTGCCTCTTGGGTATGGGGAATAATATAAAGGATTAGTCACCCATATTAATATTTCTGTGGTTATGTTCTTTATAGTCACAGATCTGTGTGCAAAATACCATTTGTATGCAAATTACTTTGCACAAGGGATTCATGGATCACTACTTCAGTGAACGTGGAGCTTCAGATAATCCATGTATCTCAGATACACCCACTTTAGAATCATTTTAGTGTATTATGTGAAGCTTTGTTATAGCTTTTCTATGTTTATTTTAATTATATTTTTGAACTACTTTGAAATGGTTATTGTTCAATAAAAGTGTGATCCAATTACTTCTGTGTCTATCTCTTGCAGACAACTATTCTGAAGAGGAATATGAAAGCTTCTCTTCAGAACAAGAAGCAAGTGATGATGCTGTTCAGGGACAGGTACTACAGAAATTATTTCTGTACACTCTTGTTGAATTAAGTGTTTTGCTCTGATGGCAACGCCAACTGTAAACTTTGATTTTTAACATGGTTTTCACAAGGTCACCAATGTAAAACTACTGCTGGATGGTTATTTTATTCATTTATTTTATTTAAAACATTTATTAGTTATGCTTTAGAAACAGCACCTAAAGTGGCTTAGAAATGGAAGAGAAGCCTGTTGTGATGCACTGGCTGTGGTCCTTCAGGAGATTAAGTTGCTTTGCTACCTCAAAGAACATGATGCCACCTCTATTCCATGTACAGAAATGAATTGAGCTGCCTGTTTAATTTTACTTCAATACTGGCAACTTGTCAGTATTATTTACCATACCAGAAGGCAGCAGCTTAGTTTAGGGAGCACAGGACAGACTGTGTGAAATATGTATATGTCCTTTGACAGAGAAAATGGCTAGTGGCTACAAATGATGGCTAAGGGACTACTTTCACCCATTACCTGCCACCTTAGGCAGTTGCCCCATTCTTTCCAGTGAAAGAACTGTCCCTGCCAAGGAGACTAATAGATTCAAATAATTTTTGGTGACTTGTGAGGGATTGCTGACAGTTGTGGCAAAGTTCTGGTGGCCTTCTGGAATGGAAAATTAATTGGATAGTTGATACAGAGGAGCTGCCAGCAGTTAAATGACCATCTTGACAATTAGAGCAGCAGTGTTGGACCCCATCAAATAGGAGCAAGGGCTTCTTTATGGCTGGTTTGGGAAGAAAATCTCCAATGCACAGTGTCTGAATCTAGCCTCAGAGTCTCCCAGAGAAGTCCTCCCTCTAGCCTGACTAGGCAATGGAAGAGATTTCTAATCAGGGATCAGAGGTAACAGAAATTCCCATTTTGCTCTCCTTTCCCTGGAACTGCTAGCTGAGAACACCTGACTTCTCTTCGCACTTTCCCATGCAGGAAGCAGTACGGAAGTTTGATTCCAGGTCAAAATGTCATGTGGACAAGCTCCATAAAATGTTTTGACCAGGGATCCAATGACATTACTGGGTGTGACTTTATCCCTTTTATGGGGGGGGGGGGACAGGACGGGACGGGACACAAGGTTCTGGAATATGTGTTGGCCTCATAGCTCCAGTTATCTGGACTCATTTCAATTTGCCTTTAGCCAAATGGGTTGGGTACAGCTTTGATTACCTTAGTGGATGTCCTATGCATGGAACTGGACGGAGGGAGTGTGTCCCTGTTGGTTCTGCTGGACCTCACAGTGGCTTTTGATACTGTTCTTAGTTGCCTTTCTGGGATTGGCTTTAGAGGCACTAATTTACAGTTGCTCTGGGGTTTTTTTGGAGAGCTGAATTTATAAAGTGGTGCTCCATAATTCTTGTTCAACCCTGATTGTTGGTTCATGGGGTTGCTCAGGGTTCAGCTCTGTCCCCTATGCTGTTCAACATATGCATGAAGCCACTGGGAGAGGTTGTCACTGGGTTTGGTTTGTTTCACTAGTAGGCTGGTGACATTTAATGCTTATCTTTCCTTTCTATCCAATTCCAAGGAAGCTGCTTTGGTATGAAGCCAACACCTGTTTTCAGTAATGGGTTGCATGAAGGTGTAGATAAGATGGAGGTGCTCCTGTTTTGTCTGAATTTAGAAAAATCAGGGAATAGAACAAGGCTCCTCTCCTTCTGAAATATCAAGTTTATAGCTAGTACACCTAGACTGAGCTTTGACCCAACATGCCCAAGCTTTTGCAGTGCATTAGTGGACCAGTTGTGTTTGTTCCAGAGATGTCAGATCTAGGTATTGTGACAGATATCTTTATTAAATCCTATTTGGGTTATTGTAACATGTTGTATGTGAGGTTGCCTTTGGAAATTGTTCAGAAACTTCATTGGGTCCAAAATGCTGCAGCCAGACTGCTGATTGGGGCTGATCGCAGAGAACATGTCTCACCACTGTTGAAAAAACTAACAGTGGTTCTTTGACCTGTAATTTCCCTTTTTCATTGTAATTATCTTTTTTTCTGAACTATTCTCCCCATTAGAGGTTGAATGCTTTGATATATTTATCTGGACCACACATCCATAGGTCATACAAACTGTTCATTTGTTGTGACAGTACATATTGAAAGCTGTTGGTTGCTTCCTTGTATTTGGCTAAGTCGATGACTTTCTTTGTGTTCCCTTACCAGTTAGTGCAGGGGTAGGCAACCTTTCCCCTTTAAGGGCCGAGGGACTTCAGCTCCCAGAAGCCTCAGCCATGTTGGCCAATAGTACCATGTTGGCCAATAACTCCTGGGATTCTGGGAGCTGAAGTCCCTCGGCCCTTAAAGGGGAAAGGTTGCCTACCCCTGAGTTAGTGCATCCACTTCTGCTTTAGTCTCTCAAAGGACATTCCTTCTGACACTCTCATCCTCTACTTTCTCCTCCCAGGAAGTTCTGATATCATAGAATAATAGAATAAAGCAAAGGAGAATAGAGTGGAACTACTACTTCTATTGATGGAACCCAGAATTGCACTGGCTTTTTTAGATGCTGCATCACACTGTTGACTCATGCTTAGCTTGTTGTTTACCAACACTCGCACATCTTTTTACATGTACTGGTTTCAAGCCAGTGTCACCCATCCTATAATTTTACATTTCATTTCCCCTGCCTAGATGTGGTGGTCCAGTTCTCCAATATGTCAAGATCGTTTTGAATTTTAATACTGTCCTCTGAGGTATTAGTGACTCCCCCTAATTTGGTGGCATCTCCAAATTTGATAAGCATGTCTCCTATCCCATCATCTAACACAAGGTTCCTAAACTTTTGCGTTGGACTTTATTTGCTTTGGACTTCAGATCCCAGAAGCCCTAGACAACTTGGCCAACAATCAGGAATTATGGGAGCTGAAGTCCAAAACATCTGAAGGACTAAAGGTTGGGAACCACTGATCTAAGTCATTAAGAAAGATGTGAAACAACAGCAGGCCCAAGACAGAATCCTGAGGCATCCTGATAATCACTTCTCTTCAGGTTGAAGAGCAATCTTTGGTGAATACTCTCACCAACAAATACAAATCCACCTAACAGTAGGTGTTTGGCATGGGTTGTTTTTGAGAAACCCATGCTGGCTCTTGTAATCACAGCATTCCTTTCCAAGTCTTCACAGACTGATTGCAATCTAGGAAATTTAGTGGGAAGAGTAGGAACCACATTCCTTGAATGAGTCCAGGGAGGCATAGAAATCCCCAAGTATTTGTGTTTCATTATTCCATTCTTCATTATTGAAATAATGTTCATTTTTCTTTCTGTTCAGGATTTGGATGATGATGAATATGAATTGGGGAAGCCAAAGAAACAATGGAGATCGATAGTAAGAACAACATCCATAACCAGGGTTGGTGGAAATTAATTTTACTAACATTCATGAGGCTGTGGAAAAAATGTACAGTTTGAAACAGTTTGAGCTAGATATAATGTTCTTTTTGGAAAAATGCAAAACAGTCAGTGGCTATATCAATTGTTATATTTTTGTTTTGTTATTTTTGTGAACTGCTGTGAACATAATGGATATGGAGAAACATTGTACAAATAGAGTAACCAAATTGATCCAAATAGCTAAACTGAATCTTGGAAACACATCAATGTATGGCAGGATAGTTAGATAAGCAAAGCAAACTAACATATTTTGGATTGCATTTTTTTCTAACCTTTCTCCAGTGAGCTTTTTAGCCTGTACAGCTTAGGTCATAAACCAGGGGTAGGCAACCTTTCCCCTTTAAGGGCCGAGGGACTTCAGCTGCCAGAATCCCAGGAGCTATTGGCCAACATGGGACTATTGGCCAACATGGCTGAGGCTTCTGGGAGCTGAAGTCCTTCGGCCCTTAAAGGGGACAGGTTGCCTACCCCTGTCATAAACTATGATCTGAGAGTCTGTATCTCACCTTATGAGCCTGCCCAGGTGCTTAGTTCTTCAAGAGACGTCCTTCTCTCAGTCTTATCACCTTCATAGGCACACATGAGATAGGTAGTTTTTAACAGCTCCTTTCTTGCTTCCAGTGGCAGGCAAAAACTTTTATTCCAACAGGCTCTTGAGGAGTGAAAGTATTTAAAGAGAGTACTGTGCTGTTTTAATTATACTTCTCATAAACTGTTTATTATTTTACAAGAAATTTTAAACTTTTAAAATGTTTTGGTAATTTAATTCTCTTTTTTTGTCAATATTTTGTATGCTTGTTTTAATTTGTAAGCTGCCTTGAGTCCTCATTTTGGAAAAATAATGGTGTGATGGTGATGATGGTTATTCTTCTTTCACTCTGTTCTTACAGCCATCTGTGAGGTAAACTAAGTTGAGAGAGTGATTGGCCATGAACTTTATTGGGAAGTGGAGTGTCCTAATCCAGTGCTCTTGAGTGGTTTGTAGGACCATACTTTGCACTGTTTGGTGGTTAAGATTTGTGGCCATTCATCTGCTTTAGGAGTAATGAAGAGGAAGAAGCAGAACGAACTAGTCATATGGCACAAAAGAGGAAGTCCCAGCCAGTCGAACCATCTGTCTGAGTTGTTGTTATGTACCATCAAGTTGACTTCAGCTTACAGTGACCCTATGAATGGGAAATGCTCCAGAGAGTTTGTTATTAACAGCCGTGATCAGATCATACGGATCTCTGGTCACGGCTTTCTTCAGTTCATCTTTTTCTACTGTCTTCAGATTTTCACAGCGTTATTGTCTTTTCCAGTGAGGCATGTTATCTCATAATATGATAGCCTCAATTTACTCATTTTGGCTTCTAGTGAAAGTTCAGGTTTGATTTGTTCAAGGACCCATTTATTTATCTTTTTGGTGGTCCATGGTATCTGTAGAATTCACCTGTAGCACCAGATTTCAAATGAGTTGATTTTCTTGTCAGCTTCCTTCACTGTCCAACTTTCACAGCCATATATAGAAACTGGAAATACTGTGGCATGGATGATTCTGACTCTGGTAATTTAATGATATATCTTTATCAAGATATCAATTCAAATGATTTTTACACTTGAAGGTCTTATCTAGTTCCTTCATAGCTGCCCTTCCAAATTCTAGTCATCTTCTGATTTCTTGACAACAGTCTCCATTTTTGTTAATAACTGAGCCAAGATATGGGAAATCTTTATTTCAAAGTTATCTAGTTTTGAGTTACACATATCATCTGAGGTAATTTCCTTAATATTCACTTGTAACCTTGCTTTTGCACTTCATTCCTTAACTTTAATTAATAGTTGTTCCAAGTCTTTACTATTTTCTGCTAGTAATTTCTGCTATAATATGGTGTCATCTGCATAACTTGAACTGTTCCATATTCCATTCTAATGGTGGCATCTTGACTAGAGTATGGATTGTTCATCAGGACAGTCAAGTATTGTAGCACTCCATTTCTTTTAGAATGATCCGATCCATAGTTTTTCATAATCTCTGCAATCAAAGACTTTCCTATAACTTATGAAGTACAAGCTGGCTTTCTTCTGAAATTCTTTGGTGTGTTGCATTAGCCCATGTATGTTTATAGCTACCTTTTCCTCACTTGTACAGCTTGCATTTCTTGCTCCGTATATGACATTGTCTTGTAAAGAGATCTTGTAACACCTTTGAGACTAACTGAAAGAAAGAAATTGGCAGCATGAGCTTTCATAGACTTCAGTCTACTTCCTCACATGCATCTGATTCTACAGACTAACATGGCTATATCTTTGAATCTTTAGCATCACTTTGGTAGCATGGGACATTAATGCAATAAATAAATAAAGTCCTAGTATCTATTTTCTTTGGAACTGAAATGTATATTGAGGATTTCTAGTTTGTGGGTCATTGTTTCATATTCCATATTTGTTTAGCTGTTTTTTTTTTTGTTTTTTTTTTTGTTTTTGCTTATGCTCTAAGCCACCTTGGATCTTGTACTGGGAGAAAGGCAAGATACAAACCGGAGGTAGGCAAGTGTGGAAGGCTAGATTGCCACATTAACCCCTCAGGACTCTTGGATGGCTGCACACACACACACACACACACACACACCGCACCTGCCCCTGCAAATAAATAAATAATCAAACACCCTCCCCAAATGTCCTCTAGGGGACATGGGTGCATTTTCACCATGTCTTTGAACTTTGGCATTTTGAGGCAGGAAATTGTTTTGAAAAGGTGAGTCTAGAGGGCCACCAGACATGGTGAAATTGCCCTCTACCTCTTCTAGAAGTCATTATGGGGCATTTGAAACACTTTTTTAAACCTCTGGGATCACAAAATGGGGGCCACACATTTTTCACCCTATATAAATAATTTTTATAAATAAAATAGGACTTGGCAAGTTTTTAAGATGTGCTTTGAGAGCAGCTTCACTTTCTAAAATTGTAACTTGATTGTCAAAATGTGGTTCTTTGAATGAAGTTTTCATGTCTCCTGTTTAGCTCTTTGTGTACAGGTTCAGTCTTTCTTATCTGGAATTCCAAAATCTCAGAATTCCAAAAACTAAAACTTTTTTCATGGGTGGCTGAGATAGTGACATCTTTGCTTTCTGATGGTTCAGTGTACACAAACTTTGTTTCACACACAAAATTGTTAAAACTATTATGTATAAAATTATCTTTAGGTTATTATATAAGGTGTATATGAAACACAAATTAATTTTGTGTTTAGACTTGGGTTCCATGTCCAAGATATCTCAATATGTACGTATATGCAAATATAGGTATTCCAAAATCTACCTCTGGTCCCAAACATTTGGGATAAAGGAGAATCAACCTATATTACTTCTATCTTCTTTTTATTTTGACCTTATATAATTTGTTCCCTTATTGATTGGATTACTCAGTATCCCTATTCCTGGTTTAAATTTCTCTTTGATTTTTAAATCTTGTAGAAGAGGACTCTCTTCCATTTTTTTTTTTTATCTTCTGTTTCTTTGCATTGGTTATTTGTCCCTATGTACAAGTCATTGAACAAGTGATGAGTGAATAATGAGTGATCCCTTCTCAATATTCCCCTGAGGATTTTTTGTTTTGTTTTGTTTTGTTTTGTTTTCCAAGGGAAAAATGGGAAAGTAGAGTGAACACACAGTTTATCCCCATTTGTAATGAGTGAAATACTTTTAAAACAAGATTTTACACATTCAAGAGGTGTTACATTAACACTTGAAAGACTAGTCTATAGCCTTAGAGAATGATACTTCCTGTGCAAGCGATAGATATCAATACATTTGGTGTTGTAAAATTTAACTTGATGCTGAAATTAATTCTTAATGTTGTGATTGTATGAAATTCTTTCTTTCTAATATACATTTTTATTTTATGTTTTCTCAGATGGAAATAATGAATACACCTATGCCTTCCTTATACATGTAGTATATGGTGTAAGAGCTTGCAGCTCTCTTTCCCTAATACTGGATATATTTGCAGTTTTGTTTGTGCAAAATTAAGGCATTTGTACTTTTGAGGCTATAATCCTCTGTAAGATTATGTGGGAGTAAGTTTCACTGGATAGTAGGTCTTGGTTTTGAATACCCATACATAGTGCTCATTTATGTAAGCTTCCTTGAAAGGATTTTTGCTCTGAAAGGGAGCCTTCAAATTTCTAAAGAAAATAGCTTGATTAATTTCATAAATGGCTTAAGCTGTAAAGTTTTCTGTGCTAAGTTGTAAACTGTGCTGTGTCGAGACTTGGTAGGAAGATAGGCATTGTATTACTTCCCAAATTTCAGGGTTGTCTTTAAAAATAAAATAAAATAATTACATGTATATCTGCATATGTTTAGAGGAATATGGGTGTCCACTTTTATTCTATCCCTCTTTCAGCTGTCCACCTACCACTCATTTGTTGCAAAATGTCTGGAAGTTTTACAGCTCTGAAAATAGGTACTTTCTAGATGAGAGTTTGATAACAGTTCCTTCTTCCCAAAGGGTGTGGGATGAAACTTTGCACTTTACTAGCTTTTGCTGTGGGTAGACACAGCTTCAAGAGGGCGCCTTTTGCATTCCAAAAATAGTTCATGTGTAGCTCAGTTCTGAATCTATGTGAAATGAAATTGGTGAAAAGTACTCCTAAGTATTGATGCTTTATGAAGTAGAGGAACAATAAAGATATCAAAGCAATTGGAGCTGATCAGAGATTCAGGGGTTAGTCCAGAGTTTGAAGTGTGACCCTTTTGGTCAGCAGGCTGCTTTGTCGGTTTTTCTCCCCTTTCCTGCAGTCTTTCTTTGCAGTATCTTTACCTTCAGTTTTCCCCCTTTTCTTCTGGAAGATTGGGAGATCCTTGGATAGCATGAGAGAAAGCCCAGGGAGCTGCTGAGGGCATGAAGAATCACCAACTAGGATACTCCCTGTTACCATTTTAAATTCATTAACCCCTTGGCTATTTGAATAAAGCCATAGCTTTCAATCAGAATCAGTAATACAGTTGGCTCTCCGTTTTTGCGGGGATCGTTCCGCCCTCCCCCTCAATGGAGACTCACCAATATTCAAGCCCCATAGGCTTGAATGGGGCATGCTCACCATTGATTTCAATGGAGGTTG
Source organism: Phrynosoma blainvillii (assembly GCA_026167975.1). Classification (NCBI taxonomy): domain Eukaryota; kingdom Metazoa; phylum Chordata; class Lepidosauria; order Squamata; family Phrynosomatidae; genus Phrynosoma; species Phrynosoma blainvillii. The sequence goes on from JANUYF010000004.1 coordinate 151,141,789, forward strand.
TCCCTCCGTGAATATGCAAAACCGCAGACTTCAAGTCCTTGAGAATGGAGGGGTGACTGTATTGTGAATTACAAGGATCAGTACTCACCCTCTTTATGAAACAAAATAACCAGGTTCAGAGAACAGTCATTGTGGCAATATATTTCCATTTTCTGAAGACAATTCCAGAGCCAAAAGGCTGAGAAGCAATCATTAAAAGATGAGGATAAAATTCTTCTTTCTACAGTTTTACCTCCTCCAGTGATTCCAGTGGTTGCTATTCCATTCCAACCTCATAATGCCCTAGAATTGTGCTACATATGGCCATTTTAGGCAAGCAGAATTGGGGCCGGGCTTATGTTGTATATTATATCTGGCAGAATAAAATATTGCAAAAAGACTGAAAGAAGCTTCAGCCATTGCAAATGGCAACTCCTGGCAAACTAATTTTGCAGCCCTCTTGAATAAAAGCTAAATTTTGCACACACACATACCACTTTTCACTATTGAATGCTTCAAGTTGTTGTATAGTTTTGCCCCAGGCGAAATATATTTTGACAATTATATACCATTGTTAATTAGTTGCTGTTGCTTTTGCAACTATTGTATTTTCAGGCCTCTTCTTTCCCCCAAAGGAAAATAATCATATTTGAGCACTTACTCTGGTTCTGGTGAGCCTATTATATAAAGCTCTGGCATTGGGTATAGGCTTCTACAGGTTAGCTCAAGCAAAACAGACCTTGGCAGTTAGTTGAGTGTCATGGGCAGGAGTCAATAAAACTAGTTTCTGGCTCTTACAGCCTGATGCTGGACAGGGTTAGGCACACCTAAATCCTTGTTTTTCACATTACATGGGATACAGTCAGACTATTAGTGATATCAAAATTAGTGTCATGAGTTGCAGAGTTTAAAAAACTGTAAGTAGGCTGCTAAACAAGGTCTGGTTTTGTTTCTGGTTTGTTTGCCTTTTTCTTTCTTTTTTTTGGTATTTTGTCTTTGGTTGCAGTGTGGCTTGACTATTTTATTGGAATTATCTGAAATTATTTGCTGTATTGTCACTTTCCTATCTATGCTTGTGGACACACTGAGTTGCTCTCTAAAGGGTCTATACTAGCATAGACTGGTTTTATTTATAGGAGGGCTATTTTTTATTTTCTACCTATGTGATAGTATAGAAACAGCACATCAGAAATCAAGTTGATCACTGACAGACTCAGCATATGGCAGGCTAACATTTGCCTCATGTGGATGGCAGTTTTCTTATTATTCAGACATTCATAATTTAGGTTACAAACTAGATGCTTAAAATAGTGCTGTGTCCCCCATGAAATGTCATTCCTTAGTCCCTTTATTCTCCAAGGAGGATGTGCAACATAGGTTGCAGCAATGATTCTTTATTTATTTGCAAAGATTTAACAGAAAATAATGGTATGGTAGGAGGAGAGCTTAATATGCCTTCAACCTTTGTGCTGGAATGCAAAACATGATATGAACTTTTTGCTGAGGGAGTGGACTTTTGATGAACCGAAGGGCAAAATGGTCCTGCGGCTTTATGTTGAGGATGGCTGACCAACTAATATAATCATATAGTTTTGTTGGACATCTCTAGAGACAGAGAAATATTAAAACAGATGAATTTAGATGATTGGGAATTATTGTTGAGTGGAACTGCCTGGCATCACTGCAAAAATAGTAGTAATAGCAGTTAGTAATGAATTAATCTTACTCCATTGGAAAACTGCAAAGTAGATTGTGTAGTGCAAAACAGATAGCACAAATGGATAGGTCCTTTGGATAGATCAAGGAAACAAGCTATGCTTGCCCTCTCTGTGTGTGTCTCCAGGCCCCCAATCATGGGCCCAGGCCTAGCTTAGCCTTGAAACATCCCCAGAAATACATTTGGTACAGCACACAAGCATCTATTCTTTGCTTAAACTGACTAGACCTCATCTTGCATGTCCATTTCAGTTTGGACTAGTGCCTATTGTTTGGGCCCAGCTGCTCCAAATCCTGGAAGGGATGTATCCCATCCATTAATTCAGTGAGCAGTAATATTGACTCAGTAATTTATGAGTTATTTGCATGCATTAATTGTGGAAGAATGGTGCATGTACTGCTGAGGTGGGCAACATACAGTCTCTGGGCAATTTTGTAGCCCCTGAAGCACCTGTCATTGTCTTAACACCTCTCAGTTTAATTCTAAAATAAGCTGCATAGGGAGTGTGGCCTCTCTCAGAAATATTTGGGAACATCTTCTAAAATGAGGCCTGTGCTGCTGATGGGTTCAGTGGGCTGCTTTTCGCAAGCAGAAGTGGGTGGGGGTGGGGGGGCGGGAAACGACAAGATGCTGCTGAAAAACAGCAGTGGCAGTCTACAAGAGGATCCAGTGGGCAAATTAGCCTCACACCCATCAAAAGTACTCAACCCTGGTATATTGTAGTAGTTATTCACAACAGGTTTTTTTCCATAAAGTTTTATTGATCTATTTTATATTTATATGTGGTATTTGCATTTACAGCAACAAAACTTCAAGCAAAAGGTGGTGGCGCTGCTGAGAAGATTTAAAGTAACTGATGAGGTAAGTAACTACTTTTGCTAGTTCTAGAAACTACCTTTACTTCTGTTTAGGTTTTGCATAGTCTGGCAGACCAATAGCACTTTCATAAGATGTTCTACACCAGTGGATTTGTTTTGAAAAGGTTGCAAATCCAACATTTAATTCTTCCATATGAAACAATTTCAGCCTTGCACAGATACATTAATAACATTGCTTCAAATGAACCATCAGGACTACCTTCTGTAATTGTACTTCTCCTGAACAAGAATAGGAGAAGTTTAAGATTATTAACACTTTTTTTTTTGCATAATGTGAGCAGTCAGTACAATGCAGGTGCCATTTAACAAATTTAATAGCCTTTAAAATCCAGACTAAGTTGATTGAACTTGGTTTCCTCTGAAATCAATGAGCTTTAATTTGTCCCATTGACTTCTCCTTACTCTGAAACTATCATATAACAATTGTATCCAACAATCAAATTATTTCAACCATAATATATCACATACATGAAATCTAACGTTCTAACACATATATTTCAAACATGACACAACAGCTCTCCCTTCCTATCCTCCTCTCTCATCTAGCTCATACCCTTCTATTCTCATCCTTATCCTTCCTTACAGCTTCCATTCCTTTTCTCCCTCATCCTGCATACTCTCTCCATCCACATCCTTCTCCTTCACCTCTTTCGTCCTTTACACCCCGTTCACTATTATCCATCTCCAAGCTTAGTGGTCAGTTTTGATGTTCAGTGGTCAGTTATGATGGCGAGTTGCAGAGGGGAACCTCTGCCTGATCTTAGCATTTCCCTAGACCAGAGGTGGGCAACAGTAGGAGGCTGGGGTGCCACATTAACACACACCCCCAGGAGAACTTGGCAGGCTGCACCCCTGCCAAAAACCTAGCAAAAAAATTGTTCCCAAATGCCCCCTAACACCCTCTGAAGGGTGTAGAGGGAATTTCTTCCACATTTTATGCCCAGAGGAGGCCTTTTTGCTTCTGTTTCCACCACCACCTTTAAAAGGTTTCCAAAACCTTCAGCATGTGGTAAAATGCCCCCCCCCACCTTCTGGAGTGCATTTTGGGGCAATTAGTTTTGCTTTTTTTATCCCTAGGGGCCGCAGGGACCCTTTGGACTGTACTTTGCCCACCACTGCCCAAGCACTGTTCAGATACTTTCAAGTAGCAGTCTTTCAAGCTTTCTGTGCTTCAATTTTAGAGGTTAGTAAGGAGGGGGAATTTCCTTTTTGTCTGCCTTTTGCATACTTTTGCCAGAATCATACCAATTATGTTCTCCAGCTTGTTCTATTGCAAGGTTCCGCTAGCCTAAAAGCTGTCTTAAGTGCGTCACGACTTTAAAGCATCTTTTACTTGGGAAATTGAGGAGAGTCTACAGCAGGGGTCGGCAAGTTCCCCTTACCTGGGGCCGGGCCAGGGATCCCCTGGTTTTCCGCGGGCCGATGGTGTGTGGGGGGGAAATGGCGGCGCGCGCGCATGCGCGCATGCGCAATATACCAGAAGTACTGCGCATGCGCACATATGCTTGCTCGCACATGTGCAGTACTTCCAGAGCACTGCACATGCGCGAGTGAGCCGTGGCCGCCATTTTGCAAAACAAAATGGCGGCAGCGACTCGTTTGCGCATGCGCAGTACTCGGTGCATGCGCAAAGAAGTCGCAGCTGCCAAGAAAACAAAATGGCGGCTGTGACGAGCGGCGGCGGGGGTCAGCGGGGGCTGGTCCAAAGGCCTCGGGGGGCTGGACCCGGCCTGCGGGCTGTAGGTTGCTGACCCCTGGTCTACAGTAAGGTTGGGTGAAGTGCAGCCTGTGGACTGATGTGTCCGCATGGCCTGTATCAAAAAATGTTTTGCAATCTGTTGTCAAAAAATGTTTTTTAGTGTCATCTGGGGCATTTGGGAGACATTTTTGCCATGTTTTTGTCCCCTTGCAGGCCATTTTAGACCCAGGGTTGACCATTAAAAAACCAAAACAAAACCAAGAAATGACTAATGGACACTTCCTATTGTAGAAAAAAGGTCTCTCCAGCACACAAAACTACATGGCAAAAGTGCTTACCACGTGCTCAGATATTTTGATTTTTTTTATCAGGGGCATATGGCCCTTCCAGTTATCCTAGGGGGCTAATGTTGCATCCTAGATTCCCAAAGTTGTCCATGCCTGGTCTACAATCTGCCTAGGCTTCTTGATCCGCTAATAAAACAGATAATCTTTTCACAAGCTTCCCCTCTAAATTGTAGGCTACCTGTGCTTAAGCATACTTTGTCTTTTTTTATCTTCAGTTTCAGCATCAATTGGCCTTTCTGGGGTTTGTAAAACCTCTCCATACACATAGAATATTCATTTTCTTTTCATTAAACATTTTCCTTTTTCACAACTGTTTAGAATTCTGGTACTTGATTTGCCTCCTCAGTTCTTTCTTATTATAAACATGCCTCTCTGTCTTGTTTCCAATTTATGAACTGTGATTTCCAGAACTGAACTTTAGATGTGGTCTTGCTTGAATTCAGTAGAACATTACTATCACTTGATAAGTTTAGAAATAATGGTTTGGACCCTAAGGAATTTGAGATAATTCTTCCTTTTCCCAGCATTTTCCATAGCCCAACCTCCCTACTTGTTACCTGTTGAACTGCCTATTGTATCTAGGTTTTGGATTCTGAGCAAGATCCAACTGATCATGTCCAAGAAGTAGAAGAAGATTTAGACCTTCTCTATGACACACTTGATATAGATAATCCCAGCGACAGTGGTCCTGACATGGAAGATGATGACAGTGTCCTCAGTACTCCTAAACCAAAGCTAAAGTAAGATGATTTGATTTTTAATGACAGCCTTTCTAATTCAGCAGCCTTGTTGTCTGCTAGGGTGGGAAATATTTGCACAGTAGAGTGGGGAGTTAAAAGAAGCTTCTGACATTTCACTGTCTGTGAAAGAACAGGTTTACTACACAAAGTTTGATAAAGAGAAATATCATTGTCCAGGGAGGGCTGTAGATATTTTAAACATTCATCTTTTAGGTCTGCCTGCAGTAGTTCAGACTTGTCACACTGGTTTGTTTTTTGCTTTGTTCTCTGGTTATTATAATCTTAGAAATGTTGGATTGAAATTCTGAGTCAGAACAAAAGTGGTTGTATTGCTGGGTAATAGGTTTTTTTGTATTGTTCTGGGTAGAAGCTGGAAGCATCTAGGCATGCACAGAGGTCAGTAGGTTTCTAATAGAAGGTGGTCCTTTTATGTGCACAATAGTGCCTAGAAGATGCATTTGCTGTATGGATTAGCTTAAGATGAGATTGTTGGTGGAATGCATGTTGTTGAAGCCTTGGTACTCAGTACTCAGGCACTTCTTTTCCATAGGATTTTGTTAGTGTATCTCAGGTAGAAGAGAGGCTTTGGAGACAGGTGTTAAGAAAATACAGTTTTCCCTCAACTCTCAAAGAATTTTCTGAATTGCTTGAGGAGCAGGTTCCTCCCTTTGATCAGGGGGAAAGTAGTTGCAGCCAGCCCTGCCTAGTGTCAGCGATGCAAGCTTTGTAAAATAATTTTTTGGGGCACTTCATCATTTTAGTCAGGGTGGAAAGCACTTGGACAGCTGAAGTGAGAGGAGCAACTTGAAGGGAAGCCAGTTTACTAGTGTGATACAGATGACCAATGATATAACCCAGTTAGCCAGACATCAATACCAGGGAAGATTCTAAAGCAGATCATTAAACAGAGAGTCTATAAACATATAGAAAAGAATGCCATGATAACAAAAAGTCAACATGGGTTTCCCAGATACAATTCATGCCAGACTAATTTTATCTCTTCTCTGCTAAAAATACCAACTTTGTAGATGAAGGGAATGTTGTGGATGTAGCATATCTTGATTTGAGTAAGGCCTTCGACAAGGTACCCACAATATTCTGCAAACAGGCTAGTAAATTGTGGGCTAGACAGTTCATCTCTTAGGTGGATTTGTAATTGGTTGCCCAGCTGAATCATAGAGTTAGGGTGCTCAGCAGTGGTTCCTCTTCATCCTGGAGAGAAGTGACTAGTGGGGTGCTACAGGATTTTGTCCTGGACCCAATGCTATTCAACATATTTATTGATGACTTGGATGAAGGAATAACGGACATACTTATCAAATTTGCAAATAATATCAAATTAGGAGGAATAGTGAATACCCCAGAGGACAGGATAAAAATTCAGAATGATCTTAATAGAAAGCTGGCCCAAAACTAACAAAATGAATTTCAACAGGAACAAACATAACATACTACATTTAGGCAAAACAACAAAAAAACAAAATAAAAATGAAATGCAAAGATATAGGATGGGGGACACTTGGCTTGACAACAGCCATATGAAAAGAATTTAGGAGTCCTGATAGGCCACAAATTGAACATGAGTCAACAGCTAAAAAACAATGTGATTCTAGGCTGCATCAATAGAATGAAATAGTACCATTCTATTATGCTTTGGTCAGGCCTCACCTGAAATACTGTATTCAGTTCTGGGCTCTACAGTTCAAAAAGGATGTTGACAAGCTGGAGTGTGTCCAAAGGGCGACTAAAATGGTGAAAGGTCTGGAAACCATGCCTTGTGAGGAGTGACTTAGGGAGCTGGTTATGTTTAACCTAGAGAAGACACGCCTAAGAGGTGATACGAAAGCCCTGTTTAAATGTTTGCAGGGGTGTCATGTTGAGGATGAAACAGCCTTGTTTTCTGCTGCTCCAGAGACAAGGACACAGGGCAGTGGATTCAGACTACAGGAAAAGAGATAAACATTAGGAGGAACTTCCAGACAGTAAGAGCTGCTCGACAGTGGAACACACTCTTGGAGTGTGGTGAAGTCTCCATCTTTGACGGTTTTAAAACAGAGGCCGGATGGCAATCTGTTGGGGATGCTTTGATTGAGAGTTCCTCTATGGCAGGGGATTGGACTGGATGGCCCTTGTGGTCTCTTCCAACACTATGACTCTATGATCAGTATGGAGTGGTTCTTTGTCTCACTCACTCTTATGCATCTGCTCTGTGAAGAGGAAGAAGCTGTCTATCATCTCTACACTGGAGATTTCCAAGCTCCAAAGAACATTGCATTACTATGGTTTGGAGAGTCTTTCTTGGATTCCTGAATGTTTGGATTCATTTTCTGATTTATGGAGTATCAAAAACCAGAGAAAGGAATTTCCCCACTGCCAAATGAGTCAATAAATGAAATGTATAGTAAAGCTCTCTGGTTTGTTTAGCTGTTTTTATTTCAAGTAAGAGCAGTCAAGTAGTGTTTTGTCTTAGTGGTGGAAATAATAGGGCTATTGGTTAATTTTAGTTCTTTTAATCCTCATATTTTCCTGTAGTGTTATCTGGAGGAGGAGGACGAGATGGAGATGACAAATGTGTCTTATGCACACAGCCTCTGGAAGCTATAGCTGTGGGTATGTGTTGGGACTCATAGAAAATCAACACTAACAATATTTTTTGTGTTCTTCCTGTAGACCTTACTTTGAAGGCTTGTCACATTCAAGCTCTCAAACAGAAATTGGAAGCCTCCAGAGCGTCAGAAGCCAGAAAGAGCCACCCAGTCCTGTAAGTCATTCACATTTATTTATATCTAAAATAACTAAAAGCAGTTGATAGTTAAGTTAATCTTAAATGAATTGCAACATCTCATTATATACATTATGAAACCATCTGCTGTTCTGTAGCTATATGGATTTCTTCTTTATATGTAAAGGCTGGAGAATTTTTAAAGTAAATGCTAGCCTTTTGTAATTTATACCATGTAAATGGGAAGTCTTCTTGTTGTTAACTGCTATCAAAGTCAACTTTGACCTTTTGAATGAGAGACCTCCAAGTCACCCTGTCATCAGCAGCCCCACTCAGGTCTTCCAAATAGGGCTGTGGCTTCCTTCCCTATCCATCTACAGTGCAGTCTTTCTCCTTTCCTACTGCCTTCCACCTTCTTAAACATTATTGTCTTTTTTGGTGAGTCATGTCTTTTCATCCAAAGTACAGCAAACACATGGTATCTACCGGGGGTTGGTTTTAGGACTCCCCATGGATACCAGAATCAATGGACACTCAAGTCCCATTATATATGTTGTAAAATGTTGTCCCTTAGATAAAATGGCAAAATTCAGGCTTTTTGGGTTTTGTTTATTTTAATATTTTCAAGCTGTGGATGGTTGAATTTGTGGGTGCAAAATCCATGGATACATAGGGCTGACTGTACCACAATCTCAGTTTAGTCATCTTGGCTTCCAGAGAAAGATCTGAACAGACTTTTGCCTCTTCCCACTTGTGTGAAAAGCTTTACTATACAACTGCATTGTTCAACAGAAAATGCAGTATACTAAATTTTGTGGGGGGAAAAATGAAAGTTATTCCATTTCATTATCTTTGTTGATCCTGCACAGATAAAGTTTATCTGCAGTATTATGACAGTGTTACTCAGAGCAATTCTCAGGACTATGTTGTCTAAGAACCAACCAGAAGTTCCACTTCTTGTGTTACTTATTCTTGTTTAAAACAGGTAGAAGTGCCTGAAAATAAAAATATTGCAAGCAAACAACCAGCTGATAGCATCACTGACACTGTGTGTTATGTAAGTACAATTGCTTTTTTTAGTCTCTTTCTAGTTGAAGTCCAGCAAAAGTGCCTGAGGATTTCTGCCTTCCTTCCTCCAAATCACTGGTCTTTTTGTGTCTTGTATTTTAGATTGTAAGCCTGAGGGCTTACAATGCTAAAAGCATGTAGTGCCAAAATGTCAAATGTAGAATGCATTTGTGATGCTAGAGGCCTGGGATAGACTGGGAATTCTTTTGACATATTGAATATAGCAGAAGCTCTGGTCAAGCTGGAAATGTCACATTTATTCAAGCTGGGCAGACTCTTCAAGGTGTTGCAAAGCTTTGTGGCTTCCTGATACTATTTAGGATAGATTCATAGTTGCATTATAACATAATGCAACTATGAATCTAACCTAAATAGTATCAGAAAGCCACAAAGCTTTGCATCACCTTGATGTTTTACAAAACTTGTTTTAGGCCAATGTTTTACACTGGCCTAAAGTCAGTGCTCTGGTTGTTAGCATCATGGGAAGAAACATGAAAAATGCATTATTCACAGACTGTTGCTCCTTCCAGCTTGGTCCCCACAGAATATCAGCATCTTTCTGGGATTTCAGGCGGGTTCTTTCATAGCCCTGCTAGAAGAGAGTGAGATTGTATCTGGGAACTTCTGCACTTTGTGACTTAACCTTTCCTTTTAAATCTTTTAAAGAGAAATCTTTTGTTGCTTCTCTGCTACATTTGCTGGCAAAATACAAAAGTGAACTTTCTTGTGCAGGATGTTTTCTCTTATGTATTTTTCATTTTTTACAAAACAGAAGACTCAACAAGAAGACGACAACCCAGAAACAGAGCAACTGTCCACTCTGGATATCTTTATTGAAAAGCTTCCACCAAGTGGCAGAATTACAAAGACAGAATCTCTCATAATTTCTTCCAGCAGGTAGCCTGCCTATAAGCAGCAGCAGCTAGCATTTGTCTCTTGTCTAGAAACAGGTGACTCATTCCTTTTGATTTGTGGCAACTCAGTGCTGTTTTAAATTGTTTCCAACCAGATTCTAGCTTTTTTAAAGCCCCCCACATGGTAGCCCCAGTATTCTCTTCCATGTGTCATATGATTCCCATTCTTGCAGTCTGCTGACAAACTTGCATTTTAAATCTTTCCCTCAAAACAAAATAAATTATTTTTAACCCCAACCTCCCCAAAATAGAGACAAGGTCTTGCCAGTACATAGCTAAGGAAAATAACATTTATTAAAATTATGTAGAGATAATTGGCCAGATGTCTGTTAAATTGTGGTACCTTCTTTTTAACAAGGAGATTCATGAAACTATAAATAACTGAATTCTGTTGTTTTTCTGTAAAATTTGACCCTATAATACCATAGATCCTGTTGCCCAGTCCACTAAGTAGACAGTAGGGAAGTTCGGAATAGTCACAATTTTTCTCATACTTGGTGAGAAATAGTGTTTTGAGATACCTCACTCGAAAAAATAAAATAAACTACTGCAAAGAATTTCAACTTTTTTTTTTACATTTTTTGGAAAATAGTCACAAATGGTTCCCCCCCCCCTGCACAAAACTATATTTGTGCAAAACCCCTTGATGAAAGTTTTGCAAAAAAATTCCAAAAATTGTCAAAAATAATTGGAATATGTAATCTCATATAGCAGGGAGAAACATTTTGCTATTTTTTGTTCTTGCCTGTGAGAACAATAGAGGTGAAGATTTTTATCTCAAGTGGACAGTGGCAAGTAGGTGTACAAGGCAGGCTTCTCTAGGTATGCGATTCTCTAAGGAATAGGCTTCTTCTGAAAAGGCCCTGTACCTTGGAGGTACCTCAGATTTGCTGAAAGTAAGTGGATGTGGGAGAAAGTGGTCTGTAAAGATTCTTTAATTCCAAATCAAACAGGAAAATCACTGAATTTTTCTTGGAATGTAGTAGGAAACCAGTTTAAGTTCTTGAGAACAGTTATAATACATTTTCTCTAATCAGTTTCATTAACATCCAGGCTTCCACATTCTAGACCAATTCCAGTTTCTAAACATCTCTGAAGCATTAACAACTAGTTGGAAGAGGCTTACTTCTACAAATGCAGTGTAGAAAGAAACAAGTGGTCATTTCCAAATTTGCAGTTTCATGGTGTGCAACTTTCTAAGATGTAACCACAGAAAATATAGCATTGCACCCAATGCATTGAGAGAACAAGGGCATGTGCTTATGAGTGAAGACAATTCCTAGCCCACCAGAAGCCCTCTGTGAGCCTAAAAAAACGTGTCCTGAGGACTTGAGAGATCTTAGGAAAGGGTTTGAATGTATGAGAGGCTTCAGTAGGAAGGGCAAGGCAGCTTGCAGAAACAGAATATTGGCTCAATGTATGTTGCAACTCTAAACTCAAACAAAATCTAATTTCTTTCATCACAGCAATATTATGTGTATTTCATTTTAATGAAAGGATGCCTAAAAAGGTAGAGCAGATAAAATCCATGATCAAGTGCAGAAGGTAATTCTTGAGGAGGATACTCTTGGGAAGCTTGGATACCAAAGATAATTAAGCTTTTTGGCACTTTTAGTGAAAGTATCTGTGAGCAATCTCAGTCACTGCCTGGAATATATAATGAATTTAATTTAACAAGATTCCTGTTAACTTCTGGGCTCAATTCAAAGGATTGCTGTTTACTCTGTAACCCTATAACACACCTGAGACATAAGTTCCTAAATGATTCTCAAACTAGCCTGCCTGCAACTAAGGTCTTTCTCCAAAAGTATCTTCATTAGAGGTGAGGTTTATTGCAATAACACAAATAACTTTTTCAGTTGTTGGTGCCAAATGTCCTATCGCATAGAACTATGCCTCAGTGAGAATTTTCACATGCCCATTAAAAAAAACTTTTATTTACTCAGGCATTTAAAAATACTTTCATTGTCTTCTGTATTTTAAACTTTCTGACTTAATTGTCCTTTTAGTTGCTCTTTATTTTGCACATATATATTGTTCCTTTAAATTTTGTAAACTACCTTAAATTCATTGATAAAAAATCAGTAGGATAATAAATAAAAGGAGAAAAGGAGAAAAACGTGGTGATACTGGATTCTGTCTCTTTCCTGGGATCAGGTATGTTGCAGTATAGTAAATAGTGACTGTGCTATCTTGATTTTCATGGTAAGCATGCAAATACTATCCCTTAGCAGATTAGAGGGGAAACAGATGGGCCGCAGAGGCAGAAGCACATCACTGAAGGAAAGACAGCCAGCAAAACAGCAGAATGAAAGGGCCAACAGTCTGGACAATGAGCGTTCTCCAGACACCAGGCACCACTTACAGGTGAGATTTGTCCTGTTTTCTCATTTTATATGACTTACAACACAATTTTCAATTCCATGCATTACTCAGAAGCAGTATAGATATATAAAACTGTATTTCTTCAAGGGATGTTGCCTCATTCATTCTAAAGGCCAATAACTTCAAAGAGTATTTATTATATTTATTTATATCTTGCTCTCCCCCCCAAAGCTGGTGCTCAAAGCAGCTCACATTTTAAAATAACAATACAATAAAAACCTACAAAAAGATAGCATTAAAATAGAATAAAACTATTTGCAGCATTAAAAACAGTCACACTTCAATAAAATAATACAATTAAAAAGCTCTTAAAAACAGAAGTTGGTAGCATGCACTTTCATAGACTTAAGTCTGCGAAAACATTTCTTTAGGTAGTCTCAAAAGTGCTAGAAGATCTCTGCATGCTGATTCTACAGACTAACACGGCTAAATCTTTGAACTCTTAAAAACAGTTCAGTTAAAACAATACAGCATTCTCCAGCCCAATCTTTAAAAACGTTCTATTTTAAAAGCCTATGTGAATAAAAGGGTTTTAGCCTGCCACTGGAAGGACTATAAGGAAGGGGTGTTCTGGACTCCCTGGGAAGGGAGTTCCAGAGTCTAGGGGCAGCCACCGAGAAGGCCTGCTCTCGTGTCCCCATCAGCCATGCTTGCAGTGTGGTGGGACTGAGAAGAGTGCCTCTCCTGATAATCTCAGAGCCCAGATCAGCTCATACAGGGGGATATAGTTTACCAAATAACTTGGTCCTGAGCCATATAATTGTTTCATTATTAAAGCCAAACAATCATACTGATGCAGAACAGGATATTATATAACTTTTCTAACATTTAGAAGTTGCAGGATGCTCCACTTCAATATCTTACAACTCTATAGCATACTTAGAACTGCCTATACATTGTAATGCTTTTACCCTGCCTTGATGTTGAGCAATTCCCTCAGCTGTTCTTGAAGGACACTGTAAGAAAATACCATGTCCGGAGAGATGCTGCTCATGTGACTCTGGCCAAACTGAATCTGTGGAGCACATGCTTCTTCAGTGCTTGTTCTGTAGAGATCTACAATCTGATCATATTCTGTCAATACTTCATAAATACACTGAGTAGGTTCAGGTTTTCCTGTTACTTTCTGATACCAATCCAGCCATAATATACAAGGTGGCCAAATTTTGCCCAGCAGCAATCAAAATGAAATGAGCAATGATTAGCATCAAGGATTAGTTCAGTAATGAAGTACTGGTCCCTTGTAGGTTAGTAGGGCTCCACCTCAGTTTGCTAAATACATATCTGCAGTTGCCTTCTTTCTTAATTATTCAGCATGTTATTTTACCTTGTTTTACTTTGCTACGATCTTTTAAATGTTTAAATGTTTGCAATTGTAATTGTAGTAAGTTTTCATATATTGGTCTATGACTGCGATAAAATATTTACTTAACTTTCTCTTTCTCTTTAACTGTCATACACATCAGCCTTTTCAAAATCCCACCAAACATTCAGCCAATCACCAGTCACCCAATATTCCGTATTCTCACCCCCTCCCAACAGATCTTTACCTTGTTACTTCTATTATATCTCACATACATAACCATATTTTACTTTAATTTCTCTAGTAAATGGAACATAATTTTAAAACAAAAGTCCATATTATCACACAAGGCTGTTCTGCTGAAGAGAAGAAAATATAAATCCCATGGGAATAAGAAATAGAAGCAGTCTTGCTCCTTTTTATTCTTTTCATTCTTTTTTCCATTCTAATGACCACAAACAGTAAATCAGGCTTGGAGTTTGGCAAGTCTGGTATATTAAGTAACTCTATCACCAATGAGTTCTTTGGCACTGCCATTACCAGGTATAACAGAGACCCTGATTGGTCTCATATTGACACTTGATCCTTAGGAAAATCAAGAGTTGCCTATCTAATGAATGAGTGCCAATGTAGTAACTAGATGCTTAGATCCCACAGAATATGTCCAGGGGTTACTTAGAAGAATTTATGAGGTTTTAAAGGGATTAGTTCATAGATTTCTTTGCTTATTGGGTTCAGGAAGAACACCTGAAGATCATGGGAGCAGTTCAGATTCAGGACTGGCTACACATTTGGATGATAAGAGCTTTTCTTAAGATCTCAGCAGTCCTAAGAAATGTTTTCATTTGTGTTTTGTATTTACAGATCCCTAGAAAAACTGTGTATGACCAATTGAATCACATTTTGATCTCAGATGACAAGCTACCAGAAAATGTCATTTTAGTCAATACTTCTGACTGGCAAGGACAGGTGAGGAGTGCCAGTGAGCTCATTATATTGTATAAGCCAGGAAGACTGGTTGTCATATTCCAAAGAAATGTTATCAGGCCATTGGTGGATTTTGGCAGGGTTTCATGCTTGAATCTTTCATCTCTCTTTGGGAATTTGCATGCAGGATGTGAATGTATGTACTGTGTGCCCTTGGCATCCACTAGGGTTTAGCAGTAGCAATGGAATATACATGTCTATACCACTTATCACTAAACTCAGCACTCTCTAAGCAGTTTACAATCTCTAAGCCAATTGCCCCCAACAAGCTGGGTACTCATTTTACCAACCTACAAAAGGATGGAAGGGTGAGTCAACCTTGGAGCCCTATGATCAAACCTTGTGGCTGCAGTACTGACATTTAGCCATTGCGCCACCAAGGCTTTGGTTTTAGGACACCCCCCCATAGATAACAAAATAGGTGGATGCTCAAGTCCCATTAAATACAATGGCATTATATAATGGTGTCCCTTATATAAAATGGCAAAATAAAGGTTTGCTTTTGGGGATTTGTATATTTTAAAAATATTTGCAAACCATGGATGCTTGAACTGGTGGATAAAAAATCAATGGATGCAGAGGGCTGCATTCATCTCAAAATTATTTTTAAGGTTAGGTTCCTTATAACAGTCAAGGTATAGGTTGCTTTTGTTTCTCAACTGAATTGCCTTCCTGAGTAAACTAAAGCCTTCCATGGGCATTTTCCCCCAGGCTGGAGGCAATACAGTTGACTTTTATTAGTGGATTTCATGTATTAAATCCTGTGCATTCTTGTGAATATATCCAGATGTCTGCTAACCAACAGGGTAGGATCTGAAACATTTTTCAAAAGTTAAAAATACCTTTTGAAAAGTTTGAAGGATTGATTCTGTTGGACTATGTTCTGGACCTATACTGGGTCATTTAAAGATTAATTCATTCACAGAAATCCAGAGAACATAAGGTTTGCTCTGCTGGGTCAAACCAATGGTGCAACCAGTTCAGCAACCTCTTATAACACTGCCAGTTTTATATTCATTCCTTTTCTTAATGATACTTGACACGAAATTTGCCTTCTTCGTGCTACCAAACACTGAGCTGAGCTGGTTTCCACTGAACCATGGCTCCAGTATATCTTTTCTGTTTAGGTAAACCTACTTTAATAGTTAAAGTCTTTTTTTTAAAAACCCAAACCTATGAGCATCAGGATGCTTATTTATGTGGAACTGCATTTACCATTGTGTTGCCCATTCATTGAGTTTGGGAAGATCTTTTGTACACAGTGTTCACAGTTCATTTGGGGCATCATCATGCTAAGTAATTGATATTATGGGCCCACAACTGTTTCTTTCTTTCCTGGAAACTCACCAGAAACCAGAAGCTGATAGGTTGGGGGCTGGTACCAGTCCAGGGACTGCAACTTTGAGTAGCACTGCTCTGTGCCATTGCATATATCCAGTATTATATATTTGTAGCATTGGTGTTGCTTTGAAGGTAACCATAGTACGCTGCAACACTTCTCTTAGCCTGCAGTTTGCTGAAAACAGTGCTGGCCATCACACCTATTTTTGAATCATTATGTAAAATATCCTAGTAATTTTTATTGACATATGGTGTATAAATATTGAGAATATTTGATTAATTATCAGCAGGATCATTTTTATGACAGACTTGCATATTCTTTTTAGTTTCTTTCAGATGTCCTACAAAAACATGCTCTTCCAATAGTCTGCACATGTTCTTCTGCTGATATTCAAGCAGCTTTTAGTACTATTGTCTCCAGAATACAGAGATAGTAAGTTCTTATTTTAACGTAATCTTATCATATGTGTTCCCTGTTTCCTTATGTACATACTCCCCACCTTCAGTGGGAGAGGGGGGGAGCTAGTGTTTGTGGACAAGGAGAGCAAAGGACAAACCCTGAAGGTAGAAAGAAGTCAGTGGGGAGAGGCTGAGTGTCCCAAGACTCCTAAGACAGGCAGGAGGAAGCCAACAGTCAGCAGAAGGGAGGTAACATTGGAGGAAAAGGAAAGTGAACCAAGACGACACATCCCTAGGCAGTGGCAGAGAGTTCCCGGGGGATTAACAGGATGGGGAGGAGTGAGCCCAATGTCTGTAGAGACAATCTCTGAGGACAAGGGGAAAGAGGATAGATGAAGGATGGCTGCCCGGTGGTCTTGTGGATGGGGGTGCAAAGGGAATGAGAAGAGCGAATGGTAGAGTTTGGAAAAGTCTCCTTGGTGAGCAAGGGAGGAGAGCTGTTTCCCAGAGGCTATGGAAGGGACTCCAGTGGAGTAAGACTCATTGATGTCACTCAGAAAAAGAGGGATAGTTGAATTGCTGCAGCTTATTTTATTTGAATTAGGTATAAGGAGGTGGTAGACAATCTTGTGCTTCTGATATAATTGAAACCTGGTGTTCAACGGAACATTCCACTTTGGATACTTCTTTCCCATGGAGATACCTGCTAGACAGGGCCCCCTGGCTCCATAGCCACCAGGGGTGGGGTCACACGGGCTCAACACCTTCCCAGGTTTGGTTTCCTTTGGGATGAGATCACTGGAAGCTTGGTTTGAAATATCTGGTTTTCTTCATCATAGAACAGGGGTAGGCAACCTTTTTGAGCCAGGGGCCTGGTTGCTGTCCCTCAGACAATTGGGGGGGGCCGAAGCACCAAAAATAAATAAATAAATAAATAAATAAATATAAAAAATAAAAATAAAAAAATATGCATGCACACACTCTCAGCCCCAGAAAAGCCATGGCAAAACCCCTGTGGAGATTTTGCCAAGAAAACCCCAAGAACAAGTAATAACAACAATAATCAATATCATCATGGTGGGCGGTGGGGGGCGGCGGTGGCGGTAGGACTGGCCTAGGGCCGGTCCAAAGGCCTCGGGGGACCGCATCTGGCCCCCGGGCCTTAGGTTGCCTACCCCTGTCATAGAACATAGGTTGAGTATACAGGTTAAAGCACTCCAAATTCCACTGCCTCACAATGGAAGTATTTTCCAAAGTTTACAGAGCCCCTAAAATAATCTTCCTTGTCTCCAAGTACTAGACAGATGACTGCTAGCAATACCAATCAAAACACAAAACTCTTCTATATTTCTAAGCTTTTATTATGGTATGTGGAGTCAGCCCACAGGGTTCTGTTCAGTCCCCCATGTTATTTAACATCTATATGAAACCACTGGGAGAGGTCGTCCAGAGTTTTGGGGTGAGGTGTCTGTCAGGCACTCAGATACCAGTGTGGAATAAAGAAGCTGGACTGGACAGCTCAAAGGTGAAGAGATTTATTTACAAGTGCTAAGTAGAAGCTACCGTATTTTCCGGCGTATAAGATGACTGGGTGTATAAGATGACCTCCAACTTTTCCAGTTAAAATATTTGGGATATACTCACCATATAAGACCTCCAACGCACACCCAAAAAAATAAAAAAATAAAATAAAAATCAGATCTGATTTCAATATGGTAATTTTAATTCAAATTCTTATGACATGCAGGTACTTAGCAGGAAAACTATCACTTATAAACACAACAAACTACAACTCCCGTGTTCCCTAGCATTTATTTCTGCAGTGTGTTTTGGACCTTATTTTTAAAATAGTCCAGATTTAAATGCTGCTTTAAAAATTATTTCCATATCCCAGCTATGAGATGGTTGGGAGGAAATGAGAAAGTGTTGGGGGAAGGACTACCAATATACTAGATCAGGAGTAGGCAACCTTTCCCCTTTAAGGGCCGAGGGACTTCAGCTCCCAGAAGCCTCAGCCATGTTGGCCAATGGCTCCTGGGATTCTGGGAGCTGAAGTCCCTCGGCCCTTAAAGGAGAAAGGTTGCCTACCCCTGTACTAGATGATGCATTCTGGGGTATGTACAATTTCTGGCCAAGTAAGTGACCCTGGGCATGTCACACACTCTCAGCCTCAGAGGATGGTAATGACAACCCCCATTTGAAGAAACATGCCAAGAAAACCCCATGATAAGGTTGCCTTAGGCCTTTCCTAAGTCGGAAAGGACTTGAAGACACACAAGAACAACAAAAAAGTCTGCATTTGTTTCATGTGTATTGTTTCATGGGAATAGGAGCCACCACTCTGGAGACCTGGGTTTGATTCCCCACTCTGCCATGAAACCCACTGGGTGAACTTGGATAAGTCACACACTCTCAGCCTCCTCTGAGCAAATCTTGCCAAGAAAACCCCATGATCACCATAACTCAGGAACAATTTGAAGGCACACAACATACACATATAACCTCTAAGTTAAGAAACTTGGTTCTCCTTTAGATAAATCCTCAAGGGTACGCTCTCTCTCTCATTGTGCAGAATTATTTGTTAAAGAAGCCATGCCCAAGCAACACATCAACTTTGGCTGCATCTGCATTGCAGAAATCTATTAAAGCAATTTGACACCGCTTTAACTGCCCTGGCTCAAGGCTATGGAATTCTGGGATTTGCAGTTTTGTGAGATATTTAGCCTTTTCTGTCAGAGAGCTCTGGTACCACAAAGCAAACTGCAGGTCCTAGGAGTCCATAGGATGGAGGCATGGCAGTTAAAGTGGTGTCAAACTGCATTATTTCTGCAGTGATTCAGGCTGCATCCATACTGTAGAATTGGCTCCCTTCTCCTTCTCCCCTCATTCTCCTCCTCCTCCTCCTCCTCTCTCTTGGCTCTCTTCTCTTTCTCCCTTCATTCTCATCCTCCTCTCTCCTGGCTCTGTTCTCTTCCTCCCTTCATTCTCATCCTTCTCCTCCTCTCTCCTGGCTTCCTCCTCTTCCTCCTTTCATTCTCATCTTCCTCCTCTTCTCTCCTGGCTCTCTTTTCTTCCTCCCTTTGTTCTCATCCTCCTCCTCCTGGCTTCCTCCTCTCCCACCTTCGTTCTCCTCCTCCTCCTCCTGGCTCTCTTCTCTTCCTCTCTTCGTTCTCCTCCTCCTCCTCCTCTCTCCTGGCTCTCTTCTCTTTCTCCTTTCGTTCTCATCCTCCTCCTCCTCTCTCCTGGCTTCCTCCTCTTCCTCCTTTTGTTCTCATCCTCATCCTCCTCTCTCCTGGCTCTCTTCTCTTTCTCCCTTCATTCTCATCCTCCTCCTCCTCTCTCCTGGCTCTCTTCTCTTTCTCCCTTTGTTCTCATCCTCCTCCTTCTTTCTTCTGGGTCTTTTCTCTTCCTCCCTTCATTCTCATCCTCCTCCTCTCTCCTGGCTTCCTCCTCTTTCTCCCCTCATTCTCATCCTCCTCCTCCTCTCTCCTGGCTCCCTCCTCTTTCTCCCTTCATTCTCCTCCTCCTCTCTCCTGGCTTCCTTCTCTTTCTCCCCTCATTCTCATTGTCCTTATCCTCTCTCCTGGCTTCCTTCTCTTTCTCCCCTCGTTCTCCTCCTTCTCCTCTCTCCTGGCTTCCTTCTCTTTCTCACCTCATTCTCATCATCCTCATCCTCTCTCCTTGCTTCCTTCTCTTTCTCCCCTCATCCTCATCATCCTCATCCTCTCTCCTGGCTTCCTTCTCCTTCTTTTTCTCCCTTCATCCTCATCCTCCTCTTTCTCTACCTGGCGTATAAGACGACCCCCGACTTTTGAGACCCTTTTCCAGGGTTAAAAAGTCATCTTATACGCCAGAAAATACGGTATATACAAGAGCAGGAACTATACAAACAGTTCCTCTCTGACTCACAATAGCTTACTCACAAACTCACACAGCAACTCACCAACTACACTGTAACCTACAACTGTAACCCACATTGTTTACATTAAGACACAGTTTTATATAGCCTTGGCTGATGCAACCAGTCCTGCACATGGCATAAGCCATTCCCACACTGTGCTGAGTCATACATAGGTGTAGTACAGAATCCACATCTTGGTGCCTGGCCTCAAGGACATTTATCTACATGTCCAGGCCTTGTCACACAGACCACATATACACACACGATGACATTGCAGTTCTACAGATATTCGTATTCACTGCCAATTTGGCTGACAGTGTCACCAGTATGCTGATGACAGCCAACTCTATCTGTCCTTCTCATCTGATTCCAAGGAAGCTGTCTCTATACTGAACCAGTGTCTGCTGTCAGTAATGGATGGGATGAGGGCAAATAAATTGAAATTTAATCCAGATAAGACAGAGGTGCTCCTTGTCAGTCGTAAGGCAGATCAGGAAATAGGGACCTTGCCTGTGCTGGATGGGGTTGCATTCCCCCTGAAATCTCAGGCTCGTAACTTGAGTGTGCTCCTGGGCTCTACTCTGAGTGGCCAAGAGTGCATTTGCACAGCTAAAACTTGTACGCCAGCTGCGCCTGTCCCTTGAGACATCCAATCTGGCTACGGTAACACACACCTTGATTACATCCTGTTTGGATGTACTCTATGTGGGGCTGCCTTTGGAAACTGTTTGGAAACTTCAATGGGTTCAAAACACAGCAGCCAGAATGCTGACCGGGCCCAGTTATAGGGAGCATATAACTCCCTTGTTGAAACAGCTTCACTGGCTACCTGTTCATTTCTGGGCACAGTTCAAAGTGCTGGTCATGACCTATAAAGTGCTACATGGCTTAGGTCCAGACTATATGAGAAACCCTATCTCCCCATATGAACCTACCAGAGCCATAAGATTTTCAGGAGAATGCTTTCTCTTGGTCCCACCCTCATCACAGGCTCGCCTGGTGAGGACATGAGAGAGTGCCTTCTCGGTGGTAGCTCCTGCCCTCTGGAATGCCCTTCCACAAGAAGCAAAGCTGGCCTCTCCCTGCTTGTCTTCTGTCAGTAAGCAAAAACAGTTTTATTCAGGCAGGCTTTTAATGTGTGACCATGGGACAGCTTTTTATATGGGATGTTTATTATGTGGGGTGGGTATCATGCTTTTTGCATGGTTTTAATGTTTGTAATAAGTTTTCAATGTGTTCTTATTTGTGAGCCACCTTGGGTTCCTTTCTGGGAGAAAGGTGGCATAGAAATAAAATAAAATAAAATAAATAAGCTGCAGTTTGGATAGGAGCCCAGTTCAGTTTGAATTGGTCTAGACCAGGCCTGCACAACATATGGCCCGGGGGCTGCATACACCTGCCAAAGAATTTTGGGCAATCCACAAAGATGTGGAACAACTTCAAGGCTTTCCTACCGCACAACCTTTTCCTGAGGAGGAGGAAAAAGGATGGATGTTTGCTCTACAAAGCTCCTCTGCTGCTCGGCTTTCTCCTGGGGAGAAGGTCGGGAGGAGGATGGGATAGACACGCTCACCGCTCAAGGCTCCTCCACTGCTTGGTGGAGGAGGAGGATGGGCAAACACTCTGCAAGGCTCCTCCTCCACCTGATTTTCTCCTGAGGGTAGTAAAGGAGGAAGAGGGGCAAATGTTCACCTCACATAGCTCCTCTGTTGCTTGGCCTTCTCTCAAGGAGACAGCTGGCTGGAGGAAGAGAAGGATGGGCAAGGCTTCTCCTCTGCTTGGCTTTCTTCTGAGGAAAGGGCCAGGCAGAGGAGGAGGAGGACCTATCTGCAGCTCAATGAAGTTTAGCCTATTTTAATTTTGGCCCCTTCCTACTGCCAAGTTGTGCAGGTCTGATCTAGACCCTGAATCCAGATTGAGATTTGGGAATCTGGATAACCTATCCACCCCTAGTGACTTTCACTGGAATACCAAAAATGGCTATAGGCCTTTGTATTGGAAAACCGAAACAAGGGCCTAAGATTTGGACCCTGAAAGAGGAGTTTCACTCAACCAATTTTCACAGAAGTAACTCCAAGGCTTGTTTGTGCTTAGACAGCTGTAAAATTTGCTGTTTTCAGGAGGAAAATAACTAGAACTTGATCCAAATTAGACTAATTCATGTTCTTTATAAAAGATTCAATTGATTTGGTTGTGCAGAGCTAACATAGACTTCATCCCAAGGGCTGTGTTGTTCTTTCCTGCTGTCCTGATCATCACCCTACATGTGTTTTTTCCTGCTTCTCTTTATTTTTATCTAGTAAGTTTTTGTAAGTCACTCTTTTTTAGCCCCTATTTTAACCCTCGTCAGACATTCATAATTAATGTGTGAAGAGGGAGACATGCTAGTTCCACATTCTATATTGTCAGTGTCCTCAGTGGAGAGGTGCAGTCTGAATAGAAGTGTCTTTGCTATGTCTGGATGGTCTTCACACTATCTATAGCCCCCCCAAATTAGGGTTCCTGGTCATGTGTTCTTCTTTTCAGACCCTACTCTTGAAGAGAAATGATGGAGGTTGTGGGGCTGGTGCAATATCCCTCCTCATATATTTATTTTGAATGCCTGAAGAAGACTTCTTTGTCATAGATATATTTAGGATGTTTGTAATATACTATCTGTCTGTGGATTTTCTTTATAAACAGTAATTTAAATATGTGTTCCCTCTCTCTTCTTTAGCTGTAACTGCAATTCTCAACCTCCCAGTCCAATTAAAATTGCAGTTGCTGGAGCCCAGAATTACCTCAGTGCCGTGTTGAGGCTTTTTGTAGAACAACTGTCTCACAGAACCCCAGACTGGCTCAGCTACATGAGATTTCTCATTATACCACTAGGTAAATAAGAACCTTCTTTCTTTCTTAAATTTAATTGTTTCTCAGCAGCTTGTAATACTTCAGCAACTCTTAGTTTCATTGTGTTCTGCTTCCTATTGTATAGTCTTGCAACTTGTAACTGCAGCCTCTAAAATATCAGCACTTTACTATCATTCCCTTTCAGTTTCTGTGACAAAATGGGAAGGGAAACTACCAGATTGTCAAAAAGCTTTTTCAACACTTGACAAGTGTTCTTGCACAGGTTTCCTGGCATCTTGTTATAAACAATAAAAAATAAATAATAAATTTATTTTAATTATTTCCTGGCATCTTGTTATAAACAATAATGACGGTTGTTCCTTTTTTACAGTCTGTTTTAAATTCTGGTAAAATGTTAAGCCATTGCCACTGTTATAGGATGCATAAGAAAGAAGGGATCAGAGAAGGCCTTGCCAGATACTTAAAATACATAGGGCCTATCATCTGCCTTTTAAAAGGGTGTACCTTTGGAAGTTGCATGCAGAGCAGTTACATGGTCACAGTCTTTTACCTTCATCTCCCACTGTAGAATCCTAGAGTCATAAAGTTGGAAGAGACTCCAAGGACCATCCAGTCCAACTCCCTGCCATGCAGGAACACATAATCAAAGCACCCCGATGGATGGTGGTCCAGCATTTCTTTAAAAACTTCCAAAGAAGGAAACTCCACCACACTCAGAGGCAGCATATTCCAAAGTCAAACAGTTCTTACCATCAGGAAGGTCATCCTAATAATAATAATAATAATAATAATAAATTTTATTTTTAACCTGCTCCTCTGCTAGGCAACTGGGGCGGCGTACAACAAGTTAGGTGGAATCCTTTCCTGTAGTTTGAATCCTGTCCTGATCTCTGGAGCAGCAGAAAACAAGTTTGGTCCATCTTCAATACAACCATCTTTCAGATATCAAATCACCTCTTAACCTTCTCTTCTCCAGGCTAATCATACCCAGCTCCCTAAGCCACTCCATATAGGGCATGGTTTCTAGAACTTTCTCCATTTTGGTCATCCTCCTCTGGGCAAGTTCCTGCTTGTCAAAAGAATAGATACAAGATCCAGGGCTGACATGGCAGATCTATACTTTTCCATGGTGTGGCATGACACTCTCGTCTCCTGTGGGAAAAAGTCAACTGTTGGTTTCCATTGGGTTCAGCCCACTCCTAGTTTTTGATGTTCTTCAGTGCTGGTTACAGTGCAGGTTGCCACTCTTGAACTTCAGAGAGACATTGAGTTAACTTTTTTTTTCCATCATCTGGAGAAATTCTGGCTAGATAGCTGTCAGAGCTTGAGGCAACTGGCTCAGGTGATTATCACACTGTCTTTCTGCCCAGCCTCAATGCAGGCTGAAACTTTGAAAACTTTTTTAAAACGGTTGTTGCACACATCCATGCCCAGTTTGGAAGAATCATGTACCCGATCTTGGCATCCCGTCCCAGATCTGTACTTCTCCCGTACTTTGCAAAGAACAGGAAACTCCTGTTCTTTCAAAAAGTGCTGGGTAAGTACAGATTGGATATGCGATGCCTCTGGACTGGACACAGAAGTGTGCGATAACACCAACTTTAAAAAAATTTAAAAAAAATCAAAAGTTTCACCCTGTGCTGAGGCTGGGTAGAAAGGCAGTACAATAACCTCCTCAGACACAATCAGTAGCAAGGGCTGCTACACAGCAAAGAACCTTGAATGGAGCAGTTGTAAATTTGCAGTAAATTTGCAGAATGAGCCTGCTATCCCCCAGTCTTCTGCTGCTCATAATTTGGGGCATTTCCAGACTCATGGATATTGTAACTAAATGTCTAGATATCTGAAAGATCACACATAACCAGTCTGCCTGAAATTTTAGATCTTCAGTGGAGGCCTGTTGCATGTCCCAACACCTTGTGAAGTTAGATTGGTGGGTACATGTAACAGGGCTTTCTCTGTAGCAGTGCCTGAACTGTGGAATTCCCTACCCAAGGAAGTTAGGCTGGCCCCATCTCTTTTAAGCTTATGGCTGGCAGCCTAAGCCAGGGATAGGCAACCTTTTCCCTTTAAGGGCCGAGGGACTTCAGCTCCCAGAAGCCTCAGCCATGTTGGCCAATAGTCCCATGTTGGCCAATAGCTCCTGGGATTCTGGGAGCTGAAGTCCCTCGGCCCTTAAAGGGGAAAGGTTGCCTACCCCTGGCCTAAGCAGTGCTGCTTCATATGGCGTTCAGTGCTTCAAATTGCTCTTTCTTTTTTAAAACTGCATTTTAGGACTGTTTTTAGATTGTTTTAAGAAGTTTTACAAGAATATATTTATGCGCTTTTAAAATGTTTTTAATTTTTACTGTTTTAATTGTTTCTATTTGTTGATGGCCTCGGGAGCCCTTGTGGGCTGGGAAACAATAAATAAATAATAAAATTCTTATCTGAAAGCATGAACATCATCAGAGGGAGACGATGATTGGGTGTTCAAGGGTGGTTTTGAATGTGATGGGGACCAGTCAAGGTCACTGCTGGAGCCCGACGAAGAGCCCGGTGAGAGGGAGCGGTATGATGGAGAAGAGTCGGAAGAAGGGTGGCGGGGTTTTTTAAGCTCACCATTTCGACGTTGGCTTCTAGCTGAACATTGGCTTCTAGCTGGAGAGGAGATGGCTGAAGAAGAACGGTCCTTGCGAAAACCATGCGAGGAGTGACGACGAGATTCAGAAGATGGTGGTGACCGGACGGACCGGGAGACGGAGACGGTGACAAGCGGCGCGGAGAGGCAGGCAACTGTCCTGGTGGAAGGCGATGAGACGACGGGACTGAGGACGGATGGAGCTGCTGTATAGCAGGACTGGAGGAAGGACGCTGGGACGGGACGGAAAGGGGCTGCTGAGTAGCAGGATAGGGAGGAAGGTGTTGTCTCTGATCCCCCAAGAGGAGCAGGTGTTCCGGTTGAACTGGAAGATATAGGTGTTTGAGGCCTCGTTATATACCAGCTGAGGAAAAGTGGAGAGCCACGAATCTGAAGGAGGAAAGGCAGGGCCTTGTTGTCTCATCCGAACAGAGGCCGGCGGAGAAGTCTGGTCCGGGTCGAGCCCGACGCTGTGGGCTGATGATGGAGAGACAGCGGGCGGTGGAACCGCACGTGGAGAAGGCTGAGCTCCTTGGTCAGATTCGGTGTCGAGGCACACCATCGGTGAAGGCGGTTTCGAGCCCGAAGGGCCTGTCGGGCCTGAGACGGATGTGGTTGCAGCTGGAGGCGTGGAGCGTGATACCGTCGGAGTTACACGGATTTCTCCGGACCGTGACTTGCTCCGAGAGGTCTCGCGTTGCTCCTCATCGGCTGAGAGCCGGGGAGACAACGAGCGGGCTTTTTTCCTGGAGGACGAGGGGGCCTCATCGATGGTCTCCAAATGTTTGCGTTTGGAGGACCTTTTTCCACCCCTCTCCAAGCCCTTAGGACTCATGCTATCCGTCTTAGAGGACCTCTTAGATCTGTCCTTGGATCTGCCCCGGTGAGGGGGTTCCGAGGAAGGTTTTCTTATGGCCACGGAAGCCAAAGGAGAAGCTGGGGAGTTGGCTTGTAAGGCCTTTTTCCAGAGAGCCGCCTTGAGTTTCACCATCTGGTTTTTCAAGGCCTGTGGCGTCATTTTTCTGCACATCTTGCAGGTAGTTGGATTATGGGACTCTCCCAAACAGAAAATGCACTCGTCGTGCTGGTCGGAGGTCGGCAACTTAGAGTTGCAAGACATGCAGTGTTTGAAGGAAGCCATAACGTCGTAGTTTGGAGGGTGAGGCAAACACGAGGTCTGGGCAGTCCGTTGAGAACAAACAAGCGTCGAGTATTTCGTAGGAAATCCAAATCGTAGTCGGTAGAACAGTCCAAAGGTCAGAATCCAGTAGTTGCAATCCAAAAATTCGAGGAGATTTTGGTCAAAAGCCGTTAACGAGTAACTGCACTAGTGACGAGGTTCCTTGCAAGCTGCAAAGCGGCAGACGAAAGGAACTGAGGAGCGAGCGGGAACGCGAAGCCTATATAGAGGAGGGCGGAGCTACCGCCAAAAAGTTGCAATCCAACTTCTGCCTAGTGATTCCAGAAGGTTCCGAGCTGGCTGCGCATGCGCAGACAAAACCCATTTGTGTGATTCGCAGAGACCACGAAGAAGAAGTTGTTTTTATATAAAATAAAAATAAACTCAATTTATATACTATAAATTTCCCTCCATATAAAGTTCTCTGAATTTAAATTATTACATGTTTCAAGTGATTTCAACTACCTGGACTTCAGTTATTAGGCCATGAAGTCCCTAATGGCAATGAGTAAGGGCATGGCATTTATATGTACTCGTGTTGTGATCAAGAAGTATCCAATATCCTTTCTGTCCTTGGGCTACTCTGACTTTTTATCCTCTCCACCATTGGTTTGCCACCATTTGTGTCCTACTTCTGTCTTATTACACTTTGTAAACCATGGGGGGGGGGAGAACTCTGATATACTTGTCCTAGAGAGATTCTTGTTGCCCTTTCCTTAGTTTTACAGTGTTATTTATGGTGACTTGCTTTTCATTTACAAAGACTAGAAACTGTGCATAGTTTCTGGAGTACTGATGTATGTTTAAGTGTACTCAATTTGTGTGTTTATTGTAGGTTGTCATCCAGTAGCAAAATATCTGGGTTCAGTTGATTATCGATACAACAACTTCTTTCAAGATTTATCGTGGAAAGATTTATTCAACAAACTTGAAGCACAAAATGCTGGTAAGTTGTGTTGAGTGATGTGTAGCTGTGTAATACAAACTGCTTGAATTACGGTACTAACTTTGAGGAAATAAAACAGTAATTATGTTTTCAGTCTTCTTCCTTCCCAATTTTCTGCAAATCAGACCAGGGGTTGAATGGGGCCCATGGGCTACACTTCTCCCACCTCTTTTTTAGTATTACACTAAAGCTATATCAGGTTTGATCATCACCATTAGATTGTGCTGTTGTGTCTCTAGAAGCTTGGCTTCTGTTAGAAATAAAATGTGGGAGTGGATAGGCCATTGTCTTAAGTTTTAGCGGTCTGTTTTTATGTTTTTTGACAAATGCATGTAAAATGGTCTTGTTGCTTCTTTTTCTCTGTTTGCTTTGTTCCAGCCCAGGAATTGCCTGATATTGTCTCCAGAATAACCCAATACATAGTGGGAGCAAACTGTGCTCATCAGTTACCCATTGCAGAAGCAATGCTGACATACAAACAAAAAAGGTACATTGTTTTTAAAGCAGCTTCTTGATCAGCAGTAAATCCTGCAATAAATGTGGAAAATGTTTTCATGTATGTTGAACCCTAAAATATTAGCAGTGTAGCTCATAATAGTCTTACACTGGTTACAATAAGATGAATGTGCTACATCAGTTAAGTACTACTGAGTGTTAACTAAAGCTCTGCCAATAACAAAACAAAACATTCATGATGATAATTATGGTTTACAGCTCAGAAGATGAACTTAGTTGGTTATTTGAAAACAAAGTGTAAGTTCTCAAAACATGCATGCATATGCTACAGGAAGGTAACATGGTTCCTATCTCAGTGGAATAATATGAGTATTCAGCCTTACAGTTTGTTTTTATTTGTATCCATGAATGTAATAATTTATGTATTTTTCTCTTGGTTGCTTCTGAAAAGGAAAAAGACCTTTCAATTTGATTTTAATATAAGGTATTAGTCTTTCTAGATTTTCTTTTCATTCTTTTACCCTGCATTTTTTATTTGCTGGGCTTTCAGAGCTTAACAGTATTTCATGCTCAGTTTTGGTACAGTATATACTGATTTGCTGCTTTTAATATTACCTCAGGAGGCAGAATGCATTGTCGAAAGGACCACATTTTTATGCTTCATAAAGACATTCTGTTATTTGGAATGATTAGGAAAAAACTTTGGATGGTCCATTTGAGAACTTAGTGACATAAATTTTAAGTCTGATTAAAGTTGGCATTTTAACTTTCTTCAGTGTACAATAAGGATGTAATTCTTCACTATGAGTAATTTTAGCAATTTTCTTCTTGCTGAAGAAAGTCTTCAAAAATTGTGCCATTTTTGAAGGCAATTCACATTTCAAGACTTACTTGGCACAAAATTCTCACTTGGAAACAGAATGCTTTTTCCAACACAGAAAATTATCTTTACTGTGCAAAAAACAAAACAAAAAACAACCTCACATCTGAATTTTGCACAGAATAAGTCCTGATCTATGAAGAATTTTGTCAGACCTGGATTTTCCTTACAAAGGAAGGCAGGGCGAGGGGGACCCAAATTTTTCTCCATTTTTTAAAATTAAAATATTCTTTCAATCTTTAATACATAATGGTTGAAAATTTACATCTGACCTGGCCTGTACACACAACTTTTACAAGGCATCCCTTTGTCTTCTTGATAGGAAGAATTATAGCCTGCTTCTTGTTTCACAGAAATAGTGTCAAGTCTTCATATAGTTACCTCAGTGATGTCACAGTGATATCAACAGAACTAAATTCTTAGTAATCATAGTTATAATCAAAATAAATGTTTAATTCCTCCCAAAGTGTCACTTAGTTGTGCATAGAGTAAAGCAGGAAGTCATATTAAGTTTGGTTTTTCTGGAAAGCAATGACCGTGGAAACTCCAAAGGGAGAATGTTGCATCATCAGGCCCTTACCATTTTGTGGGCATTGCCCCAAATGTTGTTGGGGTGCAGAGAGCCTTAAGCAAAAAACAAAAAATCTTCTTTGTCCTGTTTACTTTAGGAACTACTATAGTGCTATATTGAAGCAATCATGTTTTTTCTTTCTTCTCTTTATGGTGCTGTATTTGAACCCTCTGCTGCAGGAATTTCCCCATCTACTCTTCCTGTTAAGCCTGGAGCTCCATTTCAAATAAATTGCCTCATTGTCTTATCTTGTCCACTTTGGCACTGCTTGGGATCTAAAGGAAATTGTGGAACAGGGACATCATAGTGGAGTTGTCAGCGAAGGTTTAGAGAAGTGGGTGAGTGGTTCTAAAGCAAATCAAAGCAGCTTCATTTATATACCACTTCATATCGCGCTATGGGATGTCTAAGCGGTTTACAACTGTCAGCTGATTGCCCCCCAACAAGCTGGGTACTCATTTAGTCGAGCCTCAGCCCTGGCTGCAGGATGCAGGCTGGTGTTGAACTCGCAACCTTGTGGTCTATGAGTGAATGGCTGCAGTACAGGCATTTAACCACTGCGCCACCACTAGGAAGGAATGCTGCCTTAACCTTCATTTCTTCTCCCCATTCTCCTTTATCCCATAAGGGACTGAGGCAAAAAATTCTTGACATCAGAATTAAGAGAAGCGATGTCTCTTCCTACCCACCTTCAAATTTTGTCCAAATACAAGGATGACCTGACTCTTTTAATCTACTTCTTTCCCCACTCCTTACCAAAACTATTTCCAAACCCTCCAAAACAGCCCCTACCACTTGAGCTAAACAGTCTTTTGCAATTTGTGATCACTCTTCTAAGGGTAAACAAAGCTTTTCCATCCCACAACTTCAGAGACATACTATTGAGAGATTCGTTTCTGAGGATTGGGATCCTGACCTCCTCTTGGTCCCATCTAATTCTTTAAACCACTGGTTCCCAATCTGTGGTCCTCCTAATGATTTGTACTTTTGCTCTCATAAAAGTTGTGACTGTTGACCAATTGGCTGGGAATTTTGGCAGCTGAGGTTCAAAACAAATAGAGGACCAAAGACTGGGAACCACTGCCCTAAACAATTGGCTGGAATGAGAAGTTGATGATTCAGCCCAACAAGAAAATATTGACAAAGACAGGCCATTAGATTCTAATGATTTTATTCTTCTGTCAAAAGTAGTTCAGTCCTGCATCGTCTTCTAATAAAGAGGCTTCTTTTGCCGCTTCTTTGATTTTTGCAGGGAAGGCAGCAAAGGTTCCATAGATGAAAATGTTCACCTGCCAAGCCTTTTTCTAGGATTTTAAGCTTTACTCTCTCTCCTCTCCCCTCTCTTTCACACACACACAGACAGACACACAGAGCCATGAACATGCTGAAAACTTCTCTTTTAGATACTCCCATGTCAGGCCTCCTATCTGAGGCGTAAGTCCTCAAAGAGGGTGACACTTCCCTTTAGAGGGCAAATAAAAAGTGATTAGACACTTCTCTAAAGGGTGGTCGTGATTCATGTGCTCTCTCAAGTCAGGCTTTCCCAGTGGCTTCAACTGTGGCTTCATAATTTGGATTGAGGATTTACTCAATGATCAAGATTTAGAAGCTAGATCCTACATCATACCCTGATCACAATGTACAAGTTCATAGCCTAAATCACAAGCAACTCCCTTACTTTCTCAGCTACTTTCATTGCCTCCACAGTAGCCAGGGGATCAGTATGGCAGAAACTCTGGAATGTTGGTTTCCGTTCCAGACAAATTCTTGCCACATGTCCTTTGCTTGATTTCCAACTCATTGGAGAGTGGATTCTTAAAAAGACAGCTTGGTTGAGACTAAGAACAAGAACAAGGCTACACCTTCAGGACAGAGTAATAAGGAAAAGTGTTAACCCAGATGGTCTTTTCCTGCCTTTTGTCTCTTTCAAATCTTCTCCAAATCTAGAAACTATAGAACTTTCTAACCAACATGGTCCTGGTCCTGTTTTGAGACCAGACTATAGGAAGGCCAATCATCCAAAGCAGTTAAGGCCAAATTTCTCACCAGAATCATCTGCCAACAGCTGGAAGGCCCTTTCCCCTTTAAGGGCCGAGGGACTTCAGCTCCCAGAATCCCAGGAGCTATTGGCCAACATGGGACTATTGGCCAACATGGCTGAGGCTTCTGGGAGCTGAAGTCCCTTGGCTCTTAAAGGGGAAAGGTTGCCTACCCCTGCAGTATGGCTTTCTTCCATTGCAAATCAAAGGGTTTTGAAAACAGTATAACACAGGTATGTTCTGAAGTTTGATCACCTCCCAAGGGGGAGGTTTCTTTCTTGCTCCAGCTCCCACAGTAAAAAAGAAATGGTAGACCTAGCTATCCAGCACCTATTGCATATAGGAGCATTTAACTGTTCTCCTTCAATTTTTTGTAGGAGCCTACTCTGGTGGCGCAGTGGTTAAATGCCTGTACTGCAGCCACTCACTCATAGACCACAAGGTTGCGAGTTCAATACTAGCCAGGGCTCAGGCTGGACTCAGGCCTGCATCCTTCTGAGGTCGCTAAAATGAGTACCCAACTGTTGGAGGGCAATGAGCTTACAGTTGTAAACCGCTTAGACATCCCATAGCGCGATATGAAGCGGCATTTAAATGAAGCTGCTTTGCTTTGCTTTGCTACTCCCATTTTCCTTCTCTGGGCCAAGAGATAAGGAGATACTCAATTCATTATCTGTCTCAAATATCTAAACAGGTTCATTATGTACAGAAAATGTCAGGTAGAATTGCTTCAGATCTTCTAGGAGGCTCACTATCATTTGAAAAAAGGTAAAATACCTTTTGTCTATCAGCCTGACAGAAGCCTACCTACACATTGTTGTTTTGCCAAGTCACAGGAGGAATCTTTATTTCTTTCACAAAATCCTACCTTTTTAGTTGAGGGCTCTTCCTTTTGGTCTAGCCTCTGTCTCCAGCATCTTCCTCAAGTTAATGGCCCTATTTTCTCACCATTTCCTTGCATACAGTCAATACATTTGCTCCAGCAGACATAAATAGGAAGGGGAGATCCAACTTCTCTCTACACTAGAAAGCAGTACTCCTCCTGTGGGTATAAATGCTCTCACAGTCCCTGGTAGCCCATATAGCAAAACAAAAGCAAAGCAGCTTCATTTATATACCGCTTCATACCACGCTATGGGGTATCTAAGCAGTTTACAACTGTAAGCTCATTGCCCTCCAACAGTTGGGTACTCATTTTAGCGACCTCGGAAGGATGCAGGCCTGAGTCTAGCCTGAGTCCTGGCTAGTATTGAACTCGCAATCTTGTGGTCTATGAGTGAGTGGCTGCAGTACAGGCATTTAACCACTGCGCCACTAGGGATCTCAACACAAAGGTAGATTCCTCATCCACCAGACCTTAGATCTGGAGAAGTGGATCTAGATAAACTTTCTCTTCAGTCCTCTTCGAATGGACCTTCTGCCATTTTCCCAAAACACAAAGCTACCAATTTGTTGGGTGGATACAGTATTCCAGGTGAGGCTATTGATGCAGCCTAGAATCACAATGGCTTTTTTGGCTGCTGCATCACATTGTTGACCCATGTTCAACTTGTGGTCTACTAGGACTCCTAGATCCCTTTCACATGTAGTCTTGTCAAGCCAGCTATCCACCATCCTATATATGTGCATTTTATTTTATTTTTTTTCCTCCCTAAGTGTAGTACCTTACATTTCTCCCTATTGAAATTCATTTTGTTAGTTTTGGCCCAGCTTTCTAATCTATTAAGGTCATCTAAATTTTTTGATCCTATCCTCTATGGTATTACCTCTGGGGTATTAGCTACTCCTCCTAATTTGCAAATTTGATAAGCATGCCTTGTATTCCTTCATCTAAGTCATTGATAAAGATGTTGAATAGCACTGGGCCCAGGACAGAACTCTGTAGTGCCCCACTGGTCATTTCTCTAAAAGCATGTTACTTTTTCCCAACACCAAAAACAGTCAGGAGGGATTGTCTCTAGAGCCTTCATACTTAAATTCACAAAGCATGTCTGTTTTAATTAGTTATTTTAACTGAACATTTTAACCTGGCATTTCAATTTATCTTGCTTTACTGTGTGAATAATCTCATCTTTGATTTCACTCTTTCCTCCATTTGTGGGCTGGGGTATTATATCAGGGACAAACACACTTTATCTCGATCTATCCTGTTCTAGTCAGTTATTATTTGTGAAACTTGTGAAGAAGCTGAGAATGGCATGAACATGAGACTCTGGTGCCATGAGGGATCCTACACCTAATACACCTTCTAGTTAAATATGGTATTGGAGCTTCCATATGTGCATTCTTGAATCTAGAATGTCTTGGATCTCAGTCTCTTCTTGCCATTGGTATGGACAAGTGTGAGGCATGAGCAGTGAAAGCTGAATGAATTTTATAGAACTAGGAAGGCAGAGATGGAAAGCCTTGAGAGTAACTACCTGGTTATTGTTGTTGCTGTGTGTCTTCAAGTCATTTCTGACTTATGGAGACCTAAAGTGAACATGTCATGGGGTTGTCTAGAGCGGAGAGTCTGTAACTTGCCCAAGGTCACTCAGTGGATTTCCGGGGCTGAATGGGGAATCAAATCCTGATCTCCAAAGTCATAGTTCAACATTTAGACCACTACTCTATGCTGGGTGTCACCTGGGTTATAGGAAAATCCAGGCTTGAGGAAAGATGTTTAGCATTTTGCATAGAGCTAGATAGAATTCCAATATACAAGAATTGTTCTGCTCACAATTTCTTGTAGGGCTCAGCTTTCTATATAGAATGTGTGTGTGTGCAGTTCTTCTAAAAGTGGTCTACTACTGGTATTTTGTCATGCAAGCAAACATCAGCAAAGTAGTAAGTCAAGCTAGAAGCTATTTGCAACCACAAGGGGTATTTTTTGTTAGAAGTAAGGTGCTACATGTGAACTTAGTGAGATAGCGAATGTGGCCCAGCAGTCCTGTTTATGGGTTTTAAAGTGTCCCAGTTGTTCCGAGACCTTTCTCCTGGGGTGGGATCCAATTTGGAATTGCAGAAATTTTATACATTCCATGAACTATTAATTTAACTGCTGCAGGCTTCTAAATTTACCATTGTGCATGTGCACAGAAGTGCTGCATTTTGGGAGACAAAGAAGGTGATCTTGCTGATATTTTGCAGTTCTGTTAGATGCCATGCACACTAGAAATGTCTGCCTACTGAGCCTTCACTTGATTTGTCTTGGTTACAGTTCACACATGTATGTCACATAAAACCTTAGTTCTTGAAGGTGATTCAAGACTATATTTCACTATTGTGAACAAAGCAGTCTTAAAACGTACACTTCTTTCTCCACACTCATTCCACTTCGAGCCACCAAGCTGACCTACAAAGTCATTTGTTTCTTCTTCCTTTCTGCTCTTGATCTGTATCTTTGCACCATTTTTATAATTACTTCACGCTAAAGAAGGTAGAGTGCTGTTTCCCTGGCATGAGAAAAAAACCTAATAACTGGGAGGAGGATCCTGCTTTTGAGATGTAACCATAATTACATTGTATAAAAAAATCTAATTTTTGAATGAGGCTTACAAGTGTCTGGTCTAAGTCATTTTAAGAACAGTTGTTTGCGACAAACAGAATATCAAAGAGGCATCTGTAATTTGAAGCAAAGTTTAGTTGTTCATGGGCTTGCAAGAGTGATTCAGGTTTTGTTTTTTGTTTCTTTGTAAAATTCCAGGATTTGGCTGACTTTCTATCGTTGTTTTTTTAAGGGCAAAGTTGCTTGTAACTCTGCAAAATCTGCAATAATATTATCAAACACCTTTTTACTACAGAGGGTAAGGAGCAATCTACCCACAGGGATATATTTGTTTTTATTCTTGGATTCTGTATGCACTTTTATGAAAGTTGACAGAAAAAAACACATAGATTTCAAAAGATATTCAGGGGAGTTAGGAATAGTCCTAAAGAGCTTTGCATTCTGCCTCAAACAACTGCTATATCTGAGCTGACCTCCCTCATGATCATTTGACTTCTATACATAGACTTTTCCCACCTTATGCAACCAAGAGATTATGGGCTAAATGGGGATCTCTAAATGTATAGAAAGTTTAGGGTCTTCAGAATTATTTAGTGTATTTTAGCATTAAGCTCTGTTACCTGAGGATTTGAAAAAGAAAAATACCTT
This sequence comes from Phrynosoma blainvillii, assembly GCA_026167975.1. Classification (NCBI taxonomy): domain Eukaryota; kingdom Metazoa; phylum Chordata; class Lepidosauria; order Squamata; family Phrynosomatidae; genus Phrynosoma; species Phrynosoma blainvillii. Next base: position 151,177,846 of record JANUYF010000004.1, read on the forward strand.
TAGAACTGGATATTCTGTGCATATGAGCTCCTTCCCAAGTTGTTTCTTAGTGAATAATTTGTGTGATGCTAACTGACTGCAGTTTCTGTCCCCTTTTCTTCCTTTTGCATCTTTAGTCTTCTTTTTTTTAAAAAAATCCTGATGCATGCATTGTTTGTGAGGTGTTGTGTGGAAGCTTCATTTTGTCTGGGTGGTGAGAGGAATTGTGATTGGGAAAAAAAATACACTTTTTAAAGCTGTAGATATAATAATTCTTACACAGAGGTTCCCTGAGATCTGAAAATTATTTCAAGAGCTTCTCCAAGGTGAAAAAGTTGAAAAAGGCTGATCTAAACAGAGTTTAGAAGGCGCTAGTTACAAATAATGAGTTACTTGCAATTAAAACTCTTTTTCGGTAATAAAGGTATAATCTCATTACCTTATGACATAATGGGAAATGATTTCACTCCTTTTGTGTATAACTGTAACTTGGAAATGTTGCATTGTAATTGTAGTGATGCTCCAGTGTTAAGATGTCATACCCTCTGAATTGTGACATTTATCTTAACAGGAAGCCCAGCTTGGTTACAATGTGGTTGAATCATATTTCTGCATCTGACATAATTTTTTCCACCGGTTTAGTACTGGCAGCAATACTTTCTGCTAACAAAAGTCATAGTGAACACAGTGAACATTCAGTGGAATAAGCCCCTCCACCCATTTATTTTTGCAGTACGGCAATGGATATAAAAACCTACAGATGGTTTATCATATGGGATATTTGCTTGCAATGACCATTAAAGCACTGAAATGACATGCTTTGGTTTTCTGTAGGTTGGGTAGGACAAAGAATGCTCTTCATTGGGAGCAATTTCCCTCGGCAGAGACTATTTTTTTTTTTATTGGGCTAGAAAATTGTCTCACAATGTAAATTGTGTAAATAAATAAAAATGTTATGTTTTCCTTTAGAACTTACACTTGTTTCTTAAATGAGGAGGGCAAAACAAGTTTGTTTTTTGTTTTTTAAAAAGTGGAAATAACAGTATTTTGAAACACCAATTATGTTGGTTACTCTTTTTTTTTTTTTTTGGCAGAACAGGAGGATTAGTAGCTAATCAAAACATGAACATGTTTTCCAACTCTAGATGTTTGGGTATTATGGAATGTGGTTCAATCTTCACTCATAAAAACTCCTGTGGACATTGGGCATTTTTATATGCTGCAATACATTGGAATTCTTGTGGTGTTAAACAGTATTCTAGAAGTCACTCAATGAAAATTTCTTAATCAGCTTGGATTAGTGTTAAATCAAGCATGGCCCGAAGACCATAATTACCTGGCCAGTTTCTGATGGAGAGTAGGTTGGTTGCTGGCATTCTTACAAGGAATTCTATGGCAAGTGGATATTGCATACTAAGTAAAATTGTATACACTTGTCCCTCCACATTTGCGGCTTTGACTTTTGCTGATTTGATTATTCACGGATTTTATTAATATATTTTCTCTAAGAATATCTAGGTCCTCCAGCACAACTCTATGGTCAACTTTAACCAAAAGTCACACCAAAGGACCTTGGACCTTATCACACGCGGGCCACAAAGCGATAAGAAAGTGAAATAAGAATAAATCCAGGAATAAACCGAAAGAAACCCCACAATACATAAATGGCTATCAGACGCAACTAGCATCATCGCGCAATTAAGGAAAGTGCGATGAAGCGCACCTGGGAACCATATTTGCTGTTCGCACACAAGTGAGAAAATCCCGGACATAACCAAGCAATGATGCCCTGCACATGCTCAGTACAGCTGCGGCTGTCACTTGCCGCAGCTGTCAAACACACCCCTTCCCAAGCCGGCTGTCCCCCAAACCTCTTCCCAAGCCGGCACAGGGTCCGCGCTCCGAGGAGAACGTCCTGAGAGAGGCGCCTCTCTGAAGATTTCCTCCTTGGAGCTCGGACCCTGCGCGGGGCCTGAGCTCTGGGCAGAAGGTCCTCGGAGAGGCGCCTCGCTGAGGACGTCCTCCTTGGAGCTCGGACCCTGCGCGGGGCCTGAGCTCCGAGCAGAAGGTCCTCGGAGAGGCGCCTCTCTGAGGACGTCCTCCTTGGAGCTCGGACCCTGCGCGGGGCCTGAGCTCCGAGCAGAAGGTCCTCGGAGAGGCGCCTCTCTGAGGACGTCCTCCTTGGAGCTTGGACCCTGCGCGGGGCCTGAGCTCCAAGCAGAATGTCCTCGGAGAGGCGCCTCTCTGAGGATGTTCTCCTTGGAGCTTGGACCCTGCGCGGTGCCTGAGCTCCGAGCTGAACGTCCTCGGAGAGGCGCCTCTCTGAGGACGTCCTCCTTGGAACTCGGACCCTGTGCGGGGCCTGAGCTCCGAGCAGAACGTCCTCGGAGAGGCGCCTCTCCGAGGATGTTCTGCTCGGAGCTCAGGCCCCGCGCAGGGCCCGAACTCCAAGGAGGACCTCCTCAGGTCCTCCTTGGAGCGCAGGCGGGGGCGGGGAAATGCTCCACAATACGTATTGTCTTTTCAAACTGATCAGGTTCTTACGGTAAAAGTGAAATGATTCCCGTCGCGCACTTGTACTTCCTGAAGAAACCGAAATACAAAAGATCTCAGTTCTTGCCGCATTCTGTCGGGGTTCTGAGCAACGTCGTGTGGACACACAGAAAAATAATACGTATCAGGCCAGGATTTCGTTTGGGTTCTGGCTGCTTTGGACCCCATGTGATAAGGTCCCTAGAGATTCCTGCAGGGGTAGGCAAACTGTCCCCTTTAAGGGCTAAAGGACTTCAGCTTCCAGAATCCGACTATTGGCCAACATGGCTGAGGCTTCTGGAAGCTGAAGTCCCTCGGCCTTAAAGGGGACAGTTTGTCTACCCCTATGACCTAGAAAGACCACTCCACTAGGCATTTGTAGCTCCTCCAGTGCAATTCTAGGGTCAATGTCTGGCAGATGTTGATCACAGAGTTGCACTGGAGGACATAGAGATTCCTAGAGATGTGGTCTCACAGGTAAAAACATAATGTTTTTGTTATTTGCAGTTTTTCCACATTCACAAGGGTCCTGTGCCCCTAACCCCAGCGAGGGACAGATATACTCTAGAATATGTAAAACTGATTAATTGTGCCTTAACTTTTAAGAGATTTCAAGTTTCTTTATAAATTTAAAACAGCAGGATTCTAATGTCCGTCCAGTCCATGAGCACAGCCAGCCCCCCCCCCCCCATATTAGTGCTGATACTGCTATTACAGAGGAGCTAAGGAGTATTTTACTTTTTTAAAAAGTACTTGTATACTGAATAGAGATATCAAAGGAGCTCAAATAAACATTTTCTAGCACAATACTTTTCATGATGCAAAGCAGTTTTTAAGTCAGGATAGATTTTAAGATAATCCATGGTTGAATTCATATGTAACTTTGAGTGAAATATAGCGATCATCTTGGCTGTTCAGAGTACTGCACATGTATTTCCCTTGGGAGGAAAATTCTAGGAACAATATTTACTTGTGCAGCTGTCCTATTTATCTTTGAATTTTTCTACAGCTGTACTGAAACCTTGGAAGTAGTGAAATAGTGATTTGGGTTTTACATCATTCAGTTTTCAGTTGCTTTTGCAAAAAGGGAATTGGGTGTCCTTGTTGTATATTGAATTACATGTGACATTTGCTAATGTTTCCTTCCCAAGCATACCTCAGTAGCTCTCTCTAGCACCTACCCACTCCTTGCCCCTTTTATGTTTAGTGCTGTGGCAAAAAAAAAAAAGCTATGGCAAAGAAAACTTCCTTATTTTTCCAAGGGCCAAGGGGACTATTGTATTGACAGACATAAAGAAGATTTCCAAATATTCCTGAAACATAAGCAACACATGAATGATTAGGAATTGCAGAACCCCAGGAAAAATCCAAGGGCTAGAATGTGCTTTGTATCTTTCTCTAAAGTAGCACGTAGCCATCTTTTGGCAATTCTAGTTCTTCTGGTATCAGAGGAACACTTGAACACACCACAGCTCCACTGAAATAGGCAGGGATCCTCTTAATCACTTCATTTGAGCTGAGCAAAAAGGATTTCCATCAAATAGAGGTTCAAGCAGGTGTTTATTTCCCAGATGAACACTACCCATAAGCTCAGTTACAGAAATGCCTGCATTACTGCTCCCTTGTGAGATGGACTTTTGCCATTCTCTCTCTGTGTTAATGTGCCTTTGGCAGAGAGCCACTTGGAACTCCTTTAAAAAAAAAACTTACTGCAGAAGGAAGACATTTACTGAAAAGAACATGTCTTAGAGGATTGAAGTACCAGTTTAAGATGTGAGCTACTCTAATTGTGTCATTTGATTGCACTTTTTTTGATATAGACAATAGTCCTATTCCTTATTTTGAGGTGTCAGAGCAGAGCTCCAAGATTGTTCTATATAAATTTGGTGATTGTCATGCAGGAAGGAAATGGATGAAGACAAGCCAGTTTCTTCCAAAACAGTCATATACACTTAAAAAAAAGTTCTGTTTCTGGCAGAATTCTTGTATTTAGAGCTGCGGCAGCATCTATGTTTATTAATAATTTCATACAGAGCTTGGAAATAACTAGTTGATCAACTGAGTAAATGATCAACATGTTGATTTCTCTAGCAATGTCACTTAAGTCAGTAGATTGCCTAGTTAATGCTGCGGTTAACCATGTGCTTAAACAAGTTAATTGGTTTAAGAAGATTGAGAATTCATTGGAGTGATTGGTTGTTTCTCTGTTGAATTCAACAAGAAAGGAAGAACTAGGGAGAAGCTGTCCCCTCCCTTGGCTTGTAAGTCTTTTTGGAAGATGCAGGGCGTGTTGTTAATTTCTTCTGCTCCCTTTCTCTGTTGATTTCATCCTGGTGTTTATTGTATATTGTTTTGTAACATATAATACTATTTATTTGAAGTGAGCTGTGTTGAGCCCCTTTGTAATCCTTAGTATGTATATTGTTGCTTACGCAGTGCCAAGTTATGTGAGAAGTTTTCCTCCATTCCACCATCCATTTTCTCTTATCTTGGCTTCTTCTCCCTCCCCCATTCTGTTTTCCATCCACCCATAATTCAATGGGTCTCAAAGGGGTATAGTGAGGCTGGAGTTAATGGTTTAGAATAAAAAGAGTACCGTAATTTAATTAAAACCTGCCCCCCATGCCTGCCCTACTTTAGTAAATCCTACTGAACCCATTTGTAACCCTTTAGTGTGTTTATTATTGGTTACACAGCACTAGGAACTTGGATAATGTAGAAAGTTCCAATTTATTTCTCTCTTGGCTTTTCTCTCTCTCTCTCCTCTCCCCACCCCTCCTATTCTGCCTTTTACCCACTCCCTTCTTCAGTGGATCACACACTTTGAGGGGTTTGGTAAGGTTGAAGCATGGAGCAAAAAGATACAGCTAGCTAAATTCACATCCCTGTTCATGCTTTCCTTAAAAAAAATACTTAAAAGCAGGGGTAGGCAACCTTTCCCCTTTAAGGGCCGAAGGACTTCAGCTCCCAGAATCCCAGGAGCTACTGGCCAACATGGGACTATTGGCCAACATGGCTGAGGCTTCTGGGAGCTGAAGTCCCTCGGCCCTTAAAGGGGAAAGGTTGCTTACCCCTGCTTAAAAGTAAGTTTCATTGAGTTAAACGGACTACTTCTGTGCTCTGCTACTGATCTTTCAAGATCAAATCAAATCAGATCTTATTTGTATCAAGCCAGTGGCCATTACAGTTATAACAAATACAGTATATACCACATAAAAACTTACTAGTACTAATACTAAAACAATCTTATATCTAAAATATATCTCTGGTATTAAAACATATAAACAACTTAATACTTAGGGAGTAGGCAAGTGGAGAGCATGAAGTGATTTATTTATACAGAAAAAAAATCTGCATATGCTCAGAGGCACTCCAAAGTTTAATGATTAAGAATTTTCTACCCTTGATTCACTGACTGATCTTTGTAGCCTGCCACTTATTGGTCCCCTATCCAAAGGCAACACTTGTGTTATGGGCTTTATAGTCTATTGGAGGAAAATTCCAGGTTGTTGAAAGATAACTTTACAAGGAGGAGAAGACAACTTTTGAGAGTGCCAGTAACAAAAAGTTCTCCTAAGGTCAACAATGACAATCTCCATGCCATTCTCTGTAAATTAATTCATGGTCTGGCTCTGAATTAATGTTTCAGATACCAAATTTATTAAAAATAACTCAGCTAATCAATGATTTCAGTTATTAGAGTTGGCAGTAATGGTTTAATTTCCCATTTTCTAGAAGGTAAAATTATTATTTTAGTTTTGAAACCTAATGTTCCAAATCACTTCAATTTGGAGAGGAATTCTGAAAAAGAAACTAGCTTGTAAGTTCTTAGACTGGCAGAATAACTATTTTTTAGTTGCGCATTGCAGGCAGGAAACATCAAAACTCTTAGTAAGCAATCTATACACATTTATGTAGTTCATATATTTTAAATCTATTAGTTATTATTATTAGTTATATCAACCAATTAAACTGTCTAGGTAAACAAAAATGATTTTCAGTTGGTGCTAAAACAGTTCTAAGATTGGCACCAATCACAGTTTTATGAGATATCTTTTTGTAGTCAGATTGCCACCACAGAGGAGTGGTGACATTTCATATACCCACTTGAAGAGGAGCTTCCACTGATGATCTTAAGTTGTATTTACCCTATTTGTCACATCTCTAAAACTGGCAATTATTTGTATATAGTTCATGCAGTGTTAAATCATTTTATTCTAAAGATAAAAGGGTCAAAATAAGTACAAGTGTGTTGTGTGTGTGCAAGTGTGTTGTTTGTGCACGAGTGTGTGTGTGCTTGCATGCACATGCACGTGTGCCCACTAATATCTGTTTTGCATGGATTTATAGTTGAAAAATATTCAGGGCATACAGAGAAATCTGTAATTGCATGTTTTTTGGTGCTGCTGCATGTTTTAAGATAAGTTACTTGCTTCTGCATTTCATAATGATAATTCTCCGATTTCTTTAGCCCAGATGAAGAATCAGCCCAGAAGTTCATCCCTTTTGTTGGAGTAAGTAATATTTTATGAGGATGATTTTACAGGGCTTTTTCTGCATATCATGCCTATTTGCAAATATAAGAGGGACTGATTAATCTGAAGGTCTTTTTGTAGCTAGGATTTCTGAGATCTGTAGTCTAAATTACAGTTGTGGGTTGCATGCTGTCTGCTACCTGTGTGCAGTTGAGCACCCTTTCCATCAGACAACATGTAGCTATCCATTCTCCAACACCCACACACCAACCATTGTACACCATCACACTGTTCCTTTATTGCCAAGTTCATCCAAGTGTTTGTATAAATTTCCCAAGCAGTGAAATATAATTTGGTGCTTATGTAATTACTAAAGGAAAGCATTGATTTCCTTTTCTCTTTCATTATTTCTTGCTGCTTGGGATACTTCCTGGAAGTCATTTTTCATCCATTTGGCATGGTGGTCTCCAACTCAATGACTGGAAAAAGATTTGGGGAGCATTTTGTCAACAAATATGCTGCTAATTCCAGTTAATTCTTTCAGTGTTGTTTCTGGAACCGCAAAGGGTTGACAACAGTCTTGTTCTCATCCAAACCAACTTATTTAGGGTTAATTTTATATTTAATTATTAATATATTTTGTGCATCTTTTAACAACTGTAGGTGTCCCACCCCCCCCACCCCCCAAAAAGCATTAAAATAAATACTTAAAACTTAGTTTGAATTCTAGAGGACTGGGGGACATGTTTGTTCCTTTTGTAATATGTCTTCTACTTTTAATACTACCCCTGAGAGCATAGTTTGTCCCCTCTCAATGTCTTGAGTCTATTCTCCAAGATGCCTTCTTAGGAACCTGTTCAGTTATTAACGTCTAAAGAAAACTGTAAGCACGCAGTTTTTCAGAGGAGCAGCTAACAAAATGAATTTCAATAAGGATAATGTAAGGTACTACATCTAAGCAGGAAAAATGAAATGCACAAATATAGGCAGGGTGACACCTGGCTTGAAACTAAATAATAACTAAGATGTGGCGGCCAAAAAAGCCAGGGCAATTCAGGGTTATATCAACAGGAGTATAGTGGTCAGATAGAGTAGTCCCGCTTTATTTTGCTTTGGTCAGACCTCACCTGAAGTACTGTATCCACTGCTGGGCACCACAGTTCAAGAGGAATATTGACAAGCTGGAACATACCCCAAGAAGGACAACCAAAATGATCATAGGTCTGGAAACCCAGCCTTATGAGGAATCACTTAGGAAGCTGGGTATGTTTAGCTTGGAGAAGAGAAAATTAAGAAATGACATAATAGCCATCTTTAAATTTATGAAGGGATGTCATGTAGAAGATGGAGCCAGCTTGTTTTCTGCTGCCCCAGAGACTAAAACATGAACTAATGGATTCAGGAAAAGAGATTCCACCTTTTCAGGAAGTACAGAAATTAGCCCTTAGTTCAGCTTTCCTCCTGTTACAGTACAGCTAGTAATTCTATGTAAAATCAGTTTCTTTTTCTTTTGTCAGGTAGTAAAAGTTGGAATTGTTGAACAATCCTCTGCAACTTCAGGTAACACTATTTTCCCACAGTGATATCATTTCTCATGAATGTATGTATGTTCTTTGGGAGAATGTGGCCTTTAGGTTCTCTGGGGTGTTTGTTTTTACTTGTGTTTTGTAACATTAGACGATATTACCATCCAGATAAGATGCAATGCAACTGTAATTGAATGCATGTAAATCCCTGTATATAAAAGAGGTAATAAATTATGTCATTGCGCTTTATCCAGAAATTATAATTGTACTAAAAAAAGGTCAAATCATATGTGGTCAACTTTTAAGAAGGTGAAAAGTTACTGGTTTAAGATGTATATGTTAATCTAAAAACTGTAAAAGTAGATTTTGTAAAGCTATCAGAAATAGTTTCATTGGGTATTATGGATAAAGAACTGAAGAGTAAATATGGATTACTTCTTCAGTATATGACAATAGCAACAAGAATATTGTTTGCTCAAACTTAGAAACTAACTAAAGCACCAACGATGCAAGGATGGATTGTTAAGGTCACTGAAAGTAGCCCAAGTGACCAAATTAATGTGAATTCTAAAAGATTATGCCAACTAAAAACTTTCTGAAAAACTAGAAACCATTTATGGATTTTTGAGCAATAAGAAATGTAATGATTCATCAACGTATCCATTAGCCCGTTGTAAAAAGTAGCCTTGTCGTCATTTGAAGCACAACCACTACCACCCCAAGTCTTAACCCCTTGCATATTAATCTGCCCCCCCACATATCTTCCTTTTTCATTGGCCAATATCAGTTCTGGACTTAATTGAGGATTTATATATAAAAAACTAAACTTTTCTTTTTTGATCCTGCAGAAATATATTCTTCACCTATTTTTTATAACTCAGATCTTTAATATCCTTTTTTCTGATATGTCTTTCCTGCAAACAAAATTATATCTGGTTTAAGTATATTCATCTAATGGATTTTTTCTTATTTGGGGAGCATTTGTTCAATTTATATTCCACATAAGACATTTCTACTCCATGGTCAAGCTGACAGCTTAGAATAGGGCTTCCAGGAGAGGGGCTTCCAAGTGAGGGAATCACTGGAAAGAGTGGCCAGTGAAAATGCTCCCTGAAGAAAAGGAAGAGTGGCGAGATCACCCACATGTGCCTGGGATCCTTGCTACTTGCATGGATCTTTGGTGGTTGGGATGCAATAGTGAGGGGGAGCTTGGGATAAGCATCTGTTGCTCAGCCACAAAAGCAAGCCATTCTTTATAGACATTGATACAAACCTCACTTTCTTAAACTCTTGAGACTACCGAAACGCTGCATGGTCTAAATGGTTTAGCTTAACTTTTAATACTGTAAATGGAAGGTTTGTGGAGATTTATGCTGCAACACCACCATCTCCTGGCCTACCAATACAAATTTGCCTTATTTATTTATTTATTTATTTATTTTAATGAATAATAGAACAAAGACCCATACCACCTAGTGGTCAAGTAAAAGAACTACAGATAAGAATGCCTTTTTATTTTAGCTTTAAAATGAACACTAGAACAAGTTCAAAAGCCATTGAAGGAAGGAGGGGATCTATAGATTTACCTCAAAATCAACAGATATGTCTCAGAAAGTGCTTGTGGAGGTAAGACTAAAGCAACAGGAAATTTCACTAATTGGGGAAGGGAAAATTTTAAATGAGACCTTAAAGAAGTTAAGCCAGGGATAGGCAACCTTTCCCCTTTAAGGGCCGAGGGACTTCAGCTCCCAGAAGCCTCAGCCATGCTGGCCAATAGTTCAGTGTTGGCCAATAGCTCCTGGGATTCTGGGAGCTGAAGTCCCTCGGCCCTTAAAGGGGAAAGGTTGCCTACCCCTGAGTTAAGCAATTACTTGCACCAATGGTACTCAAACTTTCTACCCTTGGACCCCCCCCCCTTTTCATCTATGTGCACATGTTGCATGCCCCCACTCAATTTAGTATAGGAATAAAAACATCTTGTTTATTTAGTGTGCATATTTTCATACAGACATTCAAGTATATTCATATTATTAGGAAATAACGTTGTTCAAATTAGAACAGTTTTATTTAAGTAATTTCAATATTTAACTCAATGCATGTGTAAATTTTACACAAAAAATATGGGAAGAAGAGGAGGAGGAGGGATGATGGCCTCCATGCCTCGTGTCCCTCTTGAGCAACTCCTGCTCAAATCTCCCCTGCTAATAGTGTAGTAAGGGGACTATGGCTAAGAATAAGTAAAGAGATTGTAAAGGAATACTTAGCTACTGTTAACAAATTAAAATCTTCAGTACTGGATGGGCTGCACCCAGGAGTACTAAAAGAACTTGCAGGTGTAATTTCAGAGTCACTGTCAATCATTTTTGAGAATTCTTGGAGAACAGGAGAAGTCCTAGCAAGTTGGAGAGGGGGAAATGGCTCCGTCTTGAAAAAAGAGGAACTGAGCAACTACTGACCAATCAGCTTGACACCAATACCAGGAAAGGTACTGGAATTGGGCTACCTTTGGACTACCTTTGTACCAAGTTCAGAAACTACAACTGGTTCAGAATATGGCAGCTAGATCGATTACAGGTTCTTCCAGAAGTGATCACATTTGTTGTTAACTGCCCTCAAGTCAATCTCGACTCATGGTAGCCCTATGGATGAGACATCTCCAAGACCCTCTGTCCTCCACTGCTCTGCTTAATTCTTACAACCCCTTAATATCTGTGACCTCTTTAATAGACTCCATCCATCTGTCATATGGTCTTCCTCTCTTCCTACTCCTTCCACCTTTCGCAGCATTATTGTCTTTTCCAAAGAGTCCTCTCTTCTCATGATGTGTCCAAAGTACAACAGTCTCAGTTTGATCATCTTGCCTTCCAGGAAGGTTTCTGGTTTGATCTGCTCTAGGACCCACTTGTTTGTCCTTTTGTCTGCCCATGGGATCCTCAGCACTCTTCTCCAGCACTACATCTCATCTTGATTTCAGTAAAGCTTTTGATAAGGTACCTCATAATATTCTAACAGGCAAGCTGGTGAACTGTGGGCTAGACAGTGTTATAGTTAGGTGAATTTGTATTTGAATGACAGTCTGAACACAGAAAATACCCACCATCAGTTGCTCTTCATCCTGGAGAGAGGTGCCTCGGGATTCTGTCCTGGGCTAGTGTTGTTTAACATCTTTATTAATGACTTAAATGATGGAATAGAAAGCATGCTTATCAAAAATTTAAATGCTACCAAATTAGCTAAATACCCTTAGATGACAGGATTTGAATTCAAAATGACCTAGAAAGATTGGAGAAATGGGCCAAAACTAACAAAATTAATTTCAATAGAGATAAATGTAAGGTGCAGGAAAAATGAAATGGAAAAATATAGGGTGGGTAAAACTTGGCTTCACAACAGTATATATGAAAAAAATCTAAGAGTCTTAGTAGATAACAAGCTAAACATGAGTTGACAATGAGATGCAGTTGCTAAAAAAGCCAATGCAGTTCTGAGTTGCATGAACAGGAGTATCAATCATCATGAATCAATCAAATTATTTATTGTGCTAGCCAAAGGCCATGTCAAAAAGCTTATCAAAATACACAAAACATTTAAAACAAAAGGCACAAAAGTACAAAAGAGCAAAAGATATCCTATCATTTAACATGTAATTAAAATTATTAACTGATGTCAGATAAAAAACCTTTCCTGAATATTGGTAAACTTGTACATTGCCATCATAAAAATCTAATTAATACTTTGAGTCTCCCTGGCAATTTATGGCAATTTAATTTAACTCTTTCTTCCTAATCTTTTTTGCAGCCACGGCAAAAAGAGCCACTTTATGTGTTACCTAGTCATTGGTATCACTCAAAAGAAATTGAACCGAATCTACAAGAGAGCTCCCATTTCCATTTGTTAGCAAGGGTGTTAGGAATTTCTCTCTAGGATTTCTATACCAATGACAAATTAGCATGTAATGGACAATGTCCTCCACCTGAGACTCACTGCAAATACATAGTCTGTTTTCAAATAGCACTTTGTTATGGCGTCCATCTAGAACTGCAGTTGGCATTACTTGAAATCGTAGTTCAGTGAAGGCAATTCTCAAAGTAAACAGTTTAGGTTTGGTCAAATATCTGGCTCTAAAATATTCTGTTTTCAAAAAGAAGAAGCATGGGGAAAATTTTGAGGTCCTAATTGACTTTAAATCTCTTCTTGAATCTATCCAGAATAGCCAGTCTCTTAATTGCCTCTTATTGATGCCAGAGTTCAGCTCAGAGAAGTGGTACCTATGTAAAAGAATTTGAAGGCTTGATTTCCAAAACTGGTTGTTATTTCCAATGCTGGAAGACGATTGGTTGATAAGGTGGTACCGTAATTTGTTTGAAGTACCTTGTCTGTACACAATCTATTCTTGTTTTAATTGATGGGCAGCCAGATTCAGTACACAAAAAAAATTGCAGGAGTTCCAGTTGGTAGAGAAGTTTTCGGAGAAATTTGTTCTGTAATATTTCTAAGGCTTTGCAAGTATTGATCTCTAAGCCCCAAATTTCCACACCATAAAGCATCTGTGCAGTTACTTTGCTATTGAAAAAATTTAGGACAGATTCAGTCAGCCGACCACCCTGATTATAATAAAATTTCATCAGTGCTCCAACTGTCTTACCAGCTTTCAGCTTTACTGCCTCCCTATGCCATTTCCAAGAGAGAGACTCACTGAAAACAATGCCCAGATATCTGAATAGGTGGGTTTGTTCTATGGTATGTTGATCTAAAATCCATTTATGCCTTGGACAGTTTCTGCCAAAAACCATTACCTTGGTCTTGGAATAGTTTATTGATAGGTGTTCCTGTTGACAGTAGGCACTGAAAGCACTCAGTAGGTTTTTGAGACCCAAACGAGATAGGGAAATAAGCACTACATCATCTGCATACATCAGGATGAAGATCTTTCTATTCCTGAATACTGGAGAACAGGAGTATCATGTCAAGATCAAGGGAAATAGTAGTCCCACTTTAATCTAATTTGGTCAGATCTCATTTGGAATACTGTTCTGGGCTCCACAGTTCAAGAAGGATAGAGATAAACTAGAATGCATCCCAAGAAGAGTCACCAAGATGATCAAAGATCTGGAAACCAAACCTAATGAAGAATGACCTAGGAAGCTGGGTGTGTTTAGCTTGGAAAAGACAAGAATGAGAGGTGATGTAATAGCTATCTGTAAATAACTGAAGGGACAGTTATTTGCTAGTCCAAGCTAGAGTACACTTTACATAAACACTGAATTGCCACTCAGCAGTTGATTCACTAAGGCCCCTCTAGTTGGGACTAAACATTAGAGGTTACCAATGTTCGGTGCTGTTGTTGGTGCTCCTGCCCCTACTACTATGCAAGAAAGTTCTGATCATTTTGCTCTTGTGTAGGGGTGAAAAATTGCATGATATTTGGTAAATATTTTGTTGGGCTGTCTTGACATATTGTGACACACTTAGCAGGGACAGGTAAATTTGTGAATATTCTTTGCATCTTTACAATCCAGCATATAAAAGGAATCTGCCTGCAAACTCAAAAATCTAATTCAGTTTGACTGCAGTCCTGTACACTGTCATATTGAAGTCAGTGGTATATGTTTCTGAGTTAATGTTGTAGGATTGTGCTATAAATGTCTTTTACATTGGTAGATAGTTTTTCAGCTGACATTTTCAAGACTGTTTATTTTAGACAAATACTACTCAGACTACTTTCTTTTAATGCCAACTCTGGAATGTGTAATAATATGTCTGTTGACTTCTGAACTTGTTTTAAGGCCCATTCCTTACTGGGGTGTTTTTTTTTTTCCTTTCTGGATGTTTTCTGACTTTAGATTCTGCATTTCTTCCTTTTTGTTATAATCTGTTCATGTTTAATTCTTCCTTGAATATCTTCTTTAATTTTTGTCTTTTGTTTATGCAGGGCAAACCTAGAAGGCCCTGCTCTAATTAGTCATATTTCCCTTGTACAATTTCCAGGTGATCTGAAATATTGTAATAATAATTGATGTGGTCCTTAGTACTTTCCCTTGCTTTACCAAGTGAACTCCAAGTGTACTCATTATACTAATACCATGATAATGTGATGCATTTTTGGTGTGCTACTTTTTGGATAGAAAAATTTTCCACAGTGCTTTAAAACTTCTGGTTGCTTCTCATGGTAAACCAGTCTTTTGGGTTACATTACCTCTCTCTTTTCTGTATCTCTTCCTCTGCTGATAATATCTTCCACTTCTGATCAGACTAATTTGAGTCCTTTCTAGTTCATTGCCAAAATTGCTACTTAAAACAATCTTTGTTATCACTTCATACAGCAAATGTTCAGCTACTAAGATGTTAGAACTGTAGAGTCCAGTACAAAAGGAAAAGGGAATGAAAGAATCAAGTATCACCATTGAGACTTTGAAACTATACAAAATTCAAAGACTGCTTCTAATGTTGGGAAAGTTATAACAGCAGTTATGCTTATTTTGAGTATGCATTTTTTATCTTCTGGTTAAGGGATATAAAAATGTTAATTTCCTGCCTTCCCCACCCCAAGTATCCTGAATCAAGCACAAGGAAACAGTATTTATGTTTGCAGTAGCTGTTAAAAAATATTGGAGCCACTCCACTAATAAAAGTGGCAGCACTCTGGGAATGCTGTGTAAAAGGTACAGCCTTGTAACATAAATCCCTTTAAAAAAAGATATTTTGTGCAAATTAAAAAATGACTTTTTGCAACAAAGTAGGATCAGAAAATTCTGATGGAAATCCAGAAATGTCCTCATGAGGTGTGCAGCTGGTACTTTTTATTATCTCTAGGCTGCAGACCAACCATTTGAATCATTCTTTTTAAGGTGACTCGGATGATGCAACTCCCTGTAGTTCGAGTATCCTTTCCTCTACCCCGCCTTCTGTGTCTCCTGCTGTGAAGGAATCTTCCCCCACCCCACCTTCCTCACCATCTGTCACAGGCAGCTTTGCTTCCTCCAGGTAAAGCACTTTCTGCCTTTTCTCTGACTTGTAAACTTGAGCTAAGAAATGACACCTATTTATGCGATCACTATATCCTTGGTCTTGCCCCTATTCTGTCAACATTCCTTTTTTTTCAACACTGTTTTTCCAGGCTGTGTTCAGATGTTCAACTTTATCAGATTGGCTTTGCTTGTCTTGGGTGTTGCTTCCTTTAGAAAAATAAAACGCAGTGGAGTTGTGCTAACAACAGTCAAGCATCTACTCTCTTTTCTCTGAGGTGACTAGAGAACATGAACCATTCCTTGTCATTTCATGGAAATTGCAGTTATTAGTTCAGTTATTGGTTCAGATGAAAGCCAAATATGAATAAAAGCCAAATATGAGAAGGAAAATAGTGTTGTTTTTAGAACCTTGCATATAAAAAGGGTCTCAGTAAGGTGTGTCCCTAGAAATTATGGATTGTTCACTTTGTGAAATATCAGGAGTTAATGAATTAGCACTATTATTGAAAAGAGGAAGCAGTAGAGGTGGCAGGCAATGTGTTTCTAATCTTTTCAAAGTTGTGTGTGTTTAAGTGGTTTCTGATTTATGGCAACCCTAAGGTGAACTTATCACAGGGTGCTTTTGGGTTTTTTGGGTTTGTTTTTTTTTTTTTTTGCAAGATTTGTTCAGAAGGGTTTTGCCTTTGCTTTCCTCTGAGGCTGTGAGAGTATGACTTGCTCAAGGTCACCCAGTGGGTTTTCATGGCTGAGCGTGGATCTGAACCCTGGTTTCCACATTCATAGTCCATCATCACAGTCATAGTCCATCACTACATCACACTAGCTCCCTACTTTTTAATTTTTAATTATTTTGGTAATTTGCAAGTGTGCATTTGAAATTATTCATAAGAAACCTAAGCATAAAAAATAGCAAATAATAACAAGAAAGATTGTTATGCTGTATTTGACAGGAAATTAGAGAGGCTAGGAAGTAACTTGTTTTCCAATGAGTTACTTTGGTAATTTGTTACTTTTTGCAGTTGTCAGCTAGAACTTGAATTACTTTTGGCCTACAGTGGCCATGGCTGTACCTCACTACTTTTCAGTGGAATGAGAAGAGTCTACCTCAGGGGTAGGCAACCTTTCCCCTTTAAGGGCCGAGGGACTTCAGCTCCCAGAATCCCAGGAGCTATTGGCCAACATGGGACTATTGGCCAACATGGCTGAGGCTTCTGGGAGCTGAAGTCCCTCGGCCCTTAAAGGGGAAAGGTTGCCTACCCCTGGTCTACCTATTACGTTTTACTGTGTGTGTGTGTGTGTGTGTGTGTGTGTCTTGCCTTCATTTAATGATAGTAGGGTGAGGGGCAGAGGAAGAGTGGCTGCTTCATGCTAGAGCAGACAACAGGAATAAGAGAGAGAATGAGCAACTAGAAAAGAAAGAAGAAACATTCATAGGCTCACAGGATTTCTCAGATAATTAAGTAAGGACCAATTCCAGGTTCCACTGAGCAGAAGGACCTGCAACTGGTGGGTGTAAATGCTTGTGTCCTCTAAGAAATCTCTTGATTAAAGGGATTAAAGAAGGTACAGAATGTGTTGCACATCAGAAGAACCTTGAATTAATAAGAAGGCCAGGAACTTGTTTCATTTGTAAACATAAGACCTTTGAGTGGTAGACTTATGCACTGAGTCAAACATGCATCTAACAGATGCAGGTAGGGAAGCTATTGGAAAAATCTCCATACTGTCAGTTTGAGAGCATCCTCCCCTCATTTATGGTGAGATCTACATGAAGCGGTAGTCTGAGAGCCTTGCCACACGGCTCCTTTATACGGTGTTAATCCACTTCAGCTGTTTGTGGTAGGGTTGCTGATTTCAGATTAACTGAATTACCTCTTGCTGCCTTTCTGCAGTAATCTCGCCATTTGTATGCTCCACAAATGGATTTCTCTTCCGCAGTACCAGATTCATAGCCTCCTCCCTTATCCCACCCCTCACTTCATGATTGGTCTGGTTTTTGTTTGTTTTTCTGTCATGACATTGCTGATAACTCCTAGTGACAGAGGAGGCCTTTTCTCAAGAGAGATCAAATAGGAAAAGAAAGTGGCCATTCTGCCCCTCCCATTTCTTTCCATTCGGTGTAGATGACACTGCCTTGACTTTTCAACTGTGTAATTTTTTTCTGTTAAATTCATGATTGTGTTTTGCCTCTTGTGTGTGGTAGGGTCTTCTTGCATCCTTTAGCATACCTTCACCATTACCCTGGCGTAGATGCTTGGAAAAACAAACAAACAAACTCATAGAGTAGTCATGCATTGTCCTGGTGGAAAGTTCCATGAAACTGTTAAATTGTGATGCTAAAACGTTAAGGCACTATAATATGATGTTACGAGGGCACAACAGAAATAGGGTTTTTAAATTAAATTAAATAAAACATGCCGCAAAAGTTGCCTTCACCCACCCAAGCACCATAAGTGGTCTGTGGATTCCCTGCACAAATCTCCTGGGGAATCTTTGAGAGAGGAATAAGCTGACCGTACCCACATCCTATACATTAATAGAGATGCCATGGAAGGAGGTGCAGTGGGTGTTCCACAGCAGAAAAGGTTACCTTTTGGTAGTGAGAAAAGAGATCATTAACCAATTTTTTTTTGGCTTGAAAAAATGCAGAAGGAAAGGGCAGCTGTGGAATAAAATTTCTGGGCTGCAGTATCCAGTTTCTTCCTTTCCCTGTTTGATGGTGTTAAGTGGAGCTCTCGATATGACTTCAACTGAGCAGCGTGTACGATGATTGCATTGGACTTTGGATGATGTACTAGACCAGGGGTAGGCAACCTTTCCCCTTTAAGGGCCGAGGGACTTCAGCTCCCAGAAGCTTCAGCCATGTTGGCCAATAGTCCCAAGTTGGCCAATAGCTCCTGGGATTCTGGGAGCTGAAGTCCCTCGGCCCTTAAAGGGGAAAGGTTGCCTATCCCTGTACTAGACATTCTGAATCAATTTTGACAATTTTATAAAGTCCCTCTATCTTCTTGGGCATTGAAAGTACTAAAGAAGGAGTAGCCCAAGACTTAGGGCCTTTGCAGACTGCCAGAAATAGTGCAAATTGAAGCCACTTTAACTGCCCTGACTCAGTGCTAGGGAATGATGCGAAGTGTAGTTTATTGTGGCACCAGAGCTCTCTGACAGAGAAGGCTCAATGTCTCAGAAAAAATACAGTTCCCATAATTCCCTAGCACTGAGCCAGGGCAGTTAAAGTGGACTCAATTTGCACTATTACTAGCAGTCTGTAAAGGCCCTTACTTTCTATCTGAAGCAGGAACTGAAGCACTAGTATCAATGCTGACAATGCAGCCTGGCTCTGTACCCTTTGAAAGACTGGGTCTGATACCCTAGATTTTCTAAGCATTTAGTCTGCGAATGACCATGTCATCAGTCGGAGAAGCCAGGTAGTAGTTACCTGCTGAGGTAGATGGAGAAACTCTGGTAGATGAATTCAAAGATTCCAGTGATTAATCCAAATCCTCAGAACCCAATGAATCCTGCTGTAGAATGGCCTAGGACTGGCAAAGTGAAGAAGGTAGTAAGGATGGATGTCAAGCCAGTTAAGTAGACAGTACCGGAAGAGCCCTTCCATGATGTGAATCAGAGGAATCAGGCTGTGCTTGCCCTGGAGGTTCAAGCTGTGCAGGACCCAGAGACAGTGCATGGACACAAATGGAGGTTGTAGGCCATGATGGAGACAGTGATGGCAAACAAGCTGAAGTATGCTCCCACACTGATGATACCGGAAGTGGTATGGAATTTCAGCCATGTTGATAGTGATGAGGATCATCAGCTGCTCCATAGTAGTAATGGTATCCATAGTCCCAGTGGTAATAGTAGTCTGGGGATGAGAATTGGTTTTAGAGGTAGCCCAGAGACTCAATACAGTATCTAGAATATCACGGTTTAGAATCATATCAGTGATAATATGGTGCCAGAGCAAAGACTAGGAATAGTAGTCTTGAGGGCTTTGGGACTGTGAGTGACACAAACTGGTGTTGGACAAATCTTAGCACAACCAGTGCCAACAATCTGTGGAGAACATGGCACCGGCAGGAGAAGACAGGACCGAGGCGATGGCAGGATCTGACAATTCTGCTAAGAAGGAGAGGAAGGAACAGGAACTCAATGGGGATGAATCCAGAATTTCACCCTCGGATGCTTTAATGGTTGAGGAGACCTTTCCTGGATTATAGCAGCCATCTCAACATCTCTGCAATCGAATGAGTACCTGGAGTCTATAGATATAGATGCAGAAGTTTCCCTCTCTACAGAAGTATATTTTTGAGCCTTGATTTTCTGAAAGGACAATTGGGGACAAGTTTTTTTAAAAAGTTTTCTTTGAAAAAATTTGCAAAACTTCAGTTTGCCCCTGGAAGTCCAGGGAAGCTCCAAACATGTGGAAATGTCCTCCACACCCTGTCAAGATCACATTTGGGCATGTTGGAGAAAAAAATATTTTTATTGCAAAATTAAATTGACCCATTGGGCCCACAGAAAGAACCTAGTGGCAGCACCTTGAGTGTTGTGTATATATTATTTTATTTTTGTGAAATGAAACTGCAGTTGTATTTCTTTGTCTGCAGAGAATTGAGTTATCATGCCTCCATGCCATGTTTCTGTCACTGTACAACTTGGGTTTTTTCACATTCAAACTGCAAACCTTAGTTCCTCCCTTCATAGTGCTACCTGCATTGTAGAGGAAAATGGACAACATTCCGGCTAAGAGAGTTTTCACTCACCCTTTAACTTTTATAATTGGGTGATGAGTAGGGGTTGAAACCAAATGCTGCCAAATGATTATCTAACTTTTTCCCCTCTACTTCTGGAAGAGCTACATCTTTGCTCATATAATAAGCAGATGCAAGAATCTAAAAGTAGAGAATCTATTTAAAGAAAAGTTTTAAATAAAAAAAATGACTAGAGAAGGGCACTGCATCTTCTGTGAAATATGATGTTACAGATCATAAAAATATGCATAGAGAAGATGGGGAAATTTAGATGTCTAATGTATGTGTGCTTCTGTTACTAGTACACCACTCTGTTTGTTTGCTTATCTTCTCTATAGCTTTCAGTCTTTCTTTCCCTATCTATCACTGTTGATATTTTTTTTCACATTTTGCATTCCAGTTATGTGAGAATAAGACGTTTTGCCTTTCAAGTTGCCATCTCATGTTTTAGGAACATAAATGTTTGATGATGTTTAATGGTCAAATGAGATGTGATGTTAATGAAAGCTTTTGCCAGAAATGCACCATATACAGTCAGCCCTCCATGTCCACAGATTATTTATGCATAGATTCAAGGATCCACGCCTTGAAAATGTATATATTTTATATATATATATATAGCAACAAGCAAGTCTTGATTTTGCCATTTCATATAACAGACACCATTTTACTGTCCATTGTATTTAATGGGACTTGAGCATCTGCGGAACCAAACAAGAGCCTGCTGTATTTCTGTATAAAATGGTAGGGAGACTTAAAGCACAGTGCACATGTGGAACATATGAAATTCGTTCATCTCTGTTATTTAGTTTTCCACAAGCATTCTTATTCCCCCTTGTTTCTGAACTGGGTTGTGAAAGAGTTTTTTCCCATTTATGGATATTTTTTGTACACTTTTCACAATGTATGGATTTTGTGCACATTTGGGAATGCATTTCTTATGTTAATTAAGACTGTTTGAAAGTTTTTAAAATGTATTCACTTATCCATGCACATCTTAAAAATGGTTCCCCCTCCAAAATGCATTGCAACCCTAGCATATATATTAATTTCTGAATTAGGTTTTGTTTCATTCCAGAGACAGTCTTAAGAGATGAGAAATAAATATTTCTGACGGGAAATGGGAATCCAATGAAATCCTTTTTCTCCTCTAGTGTAAAGGGAAAGGGAGATGAATGCTTATAGTGTATGTGTGTGTGTGTGACTTCAAGTTGCCTGTCTACTTATGATGGCCCCATGAATTTCATGGGCTTTTCTTAGGCAAAGAATCCTCAGGAGTGGTTTTGCAAGTTCCTTCTTCAGTTACACCTTTCTATCCATATTTCTGCTTATGAGGCTTTGTCATGAAAATAACTCCAGGTAGGAAGGAAAGGGGGAAAGAAAGAAAGGTCATCTGTTTTTGTGAGACATGCTCTAAATCTCATCTTAACACTTGATAAGGAGTTATCAGGATTAATAGATCATCCATCATCATGGATATTTAGTTGGCACCTGTGCAATTAAAAATATGTAGGCAACCAGTCATGTGCTATTTAAAAGTGTTCACTGATTTTGAGCAAAGAGGTCTACTTGAAAATATGCCATATGTTGTTTCTTACATTATTTTGAAGACAGATATGTATTTGTAAATCACACCCAAAGAACAAAGCCTAAAACTGTTTTTGCTCCTATGTGATATATACTTGCCACAAAGAGAAAATGCATGTAGTGTAATATTCCTGAGACGGCTCTATAATTCAGTATTAATTTGTGTCTCAAAGTATATTGATTATTTTCTAACACATACAACTCTATTATTGAACAATAACAAGAGAAATCTTTGAAACTAACCAAAAGAAAGAAGTTGGTACCATGAGCTTTTGTAGACTTGAGCCTACTTCCTCACATGCATCTTTTAAAACTGAAGAAATAGCTTCAAGTCTCCAAAATCTTATGCTAACAACTTCTTTCTTTCAGTTAGTTTCAAAAGTGCTACAAGATCCCTTTGTATACTGATTTTCCAGACTAACACCACTTTGTCTTTGAATGAGAAATCTTGTGGCTATAACTATGCAGCTCAGGCTCTTGGGTAGTGGAGACCACAGTGGGGAATGCTAAACATATTTCCAACATATCTTTTCACTTTAGTATTATTCTCCCTTCCACCACCACCCCCCAAAAAATTGGACCTGTTAACAACTTAAAAATTAAAATATTTTCTTGCACTTTACAGCCATAGTCTTGGTATGGAACTGATGGGACTTCAGGTAGATTACTGGATTGCAACTCATCCTATGGAGAAGAAGAGAGATTCAGAAAAAAGAGATCCCTCCACTGCCAAAAACACACTGAAATGCACTTTTCGGTCTCTCCAGGTCAGCCGGCTGCCTATGAGTGGAGAAACCACTTCCACTCCTACTATGTCAATGACAATTGTGACAAAAGAAAAAAACAAAAAAGGTGCGGAAAGAGAAAGTAATTTGACCATTTATTTTCTGGTAACATTACTAAGTTAGGGTAATTTTTCAATAGTAAATTATGTCTATGAGAACTTTTGGGTCCTGGGGGGTTATTAGTATGCCAGATGCATTTAATTGCAGTAGTTTCCAGATAATTTTAGCACTTTAAAAGAAATCTGTCTTGTTAGGCTGTGTTGGATGTCCTAAGACAAGGTAGGGCCAATTATTTCACGCATGGAAGCTGACAGTGTTGTAAATTGAATTCTCTTACATCCCAAAAGGTTTTTAATATTTTTCTGTCTAACGTCCAATGACCATAGGAATTCACCTTGGGGCTGGGTTGTCTGTGTTTAGAGTGAAAATAGAACTGTAAAAAGTGACTTCATGCTCACATTCCTGATTATTGTTGATCTAAATACTTTGCTGGTTGCATTGATGAAAATTAAGCTGATTTGTATTCATGAAAAATTAGGATTTGCAGATATCCTAAGTTTTGAAGCAGGTACCGGTATATGAAAAAAGTAGAGGGTACGAACTATAGAGGCTAAGAGTTACAGGAACATAGCATTAATTACCCATGCATGCAAAATTATGTTCAAAATTCTTCAGCACAGACTCCAACCATATATGGAGAGAGAAATCCCAGATGTCCAAACAGGGTTCAAGAAAGGAAGAGGCATGAGAGACCACATTACAAACATATGATGGCTAATGGAGTGCAGCAAGGAATTCCAAAAGAAATTCAGCATGTGCTTTATAGACTATAGCAAAGCCTTTGACAACATAGACCATGAAAAGTTATAGATAGCTCTTAAAGACATGGGAATGCCACTACATTTGATAATCCTGATGAAAAATCTGTACTCAGGAAAAGAGGCTACCATTAGAACAGAATTTGGAGAAACAGATTGGTTCCCAGTTGACAAAGGGGTCAGGAAAGGATGCATTCTGTTACCCTGCTTGTTCAATTTGTATGCAGAAAACATCATAAGAATAGCAGGTTAAGACTCAGGAGAAGGAAGCGTGAAGATAAGAGGAAGGAAAGTCAACATATGCAGACGACCCCATATTACTAGGAGAAAACATCACAGAACAATTATTAAAGAAATTCAGAGTTGAAAGTGCAAAGGCAGGCTTAATGCTGAACATAAAGAAAAATAATAATAACAACGGAAGAAATACATAAATTCACCCTAGAGAATGAAGAAAATTGAAATAGAATTTCTGTATCTAGAATCAAACATCAAAACAGAATGGTGACTGCAGCCAATTTATTTCATTTCATTATTTTTATGCTGCCTTTCTCTCACAAAGGGACCCAAGGCGGCTCACAAGGTCAAAACACTTTTAAAGCAATTTAAAAAACAACAATTAAAACAGTATAAAACTAAGATTAAAAATATACAAAAGTTAAGAACATAATCTAAAACACATCCCCAATATAACAGCCACCCTATCGTGAGTTTAAAAAGCCTGCTTGAATAAAAATGTTTTTACTTGCCCATGAAAGGTCAGCAGGGAGGGGGCCAGCCTAGCCTCTCATGGAAGGGAGTTCCAGAGTGTGGGAGCCCCCACCGAGAAGGCTCTCTCTTATGTCCCCACCAAGCGGGCCAAGAAATAAGAAGACTAGGAATGGGAAGGGCAGCTATGAAAGAACTAGAGAAGATCCTAAAGAGTAATGACATACAACTGAGTACTAAAGTCAGAATCATCCAAGCCATAGTACCGGTATTCCCCATCACCATGTATAGATATGAGAGCTGGACAGTGAAGAAAATGGATAGGAAAAGAATCAGCTCATTTGATATATGGTGCTGGAGAAGGGTGCTGAGGATACCATGGACAGCTAAAAAGACAAGTGGATTTTTGAACAGATCAGATCAGAAATCCCCCTAGAAGCCAAGATGTCAAAACTGAGGCTACCATACTTTGATCACATCACAAGAAGACATGACTCGCTCAAAAAGACATTCATGCTTCAAAAGGTGGAGGGCAGTAGAAAGAGAGGTAAGCCACATGGCAGATGAACAGACTCAAACAGGGAGATCACAGGCATGAGTCTACAGGACTTGAGCAGAGTAATGGAGGATAGCAAGGCTTGGAGATGTCTCATCTATGGGGTCGCCATGAGTTGGGGCCAACGTGAGGGCAGTTAACAATAACAGAGGGAAAGCCTTCATAATTTTAATATCAAGCCAGACCAGGCTCTTGTATATACACAAAGGAAAGGCCATATATAAAACACACTTGGACATTTTTTTAAAACATATAGAGCAATCCGTTAGCAACTTTGAGTCTGAGAAAATGAAATATTTAGTATAAGCTTTTGTGGATTCATGGACTTCATCAGCATCTGGAGACCATGAAATCTTATGCTAGATATTTCATTTTCTTATTCTTAAGGTGCTACAGGATTCCTTTATATCTTTTTATGCCAAAGCAGACTGTCATATTTTCTCTTTGAATACTGTTGGAAGTGTAAAAGTACAGCTTCTCAGTAGATGCCAGACTGCTTCAGAGGCATAGTGGATTTTGATTTGTTGCAATTTTGTTATACCTGCTTCACCAGTCTGAAGATTTTCAGAGTGACTTATAATTTTTAAAAATAAATTTCAGAATCCAATTTTTATAAAAGCATTGCAACATCAGCAGACTCAGTAAAAGATATCATAAAGTGCTAGCAATAAATCTTTACTTGGTTTTAAAGAAGTGTCAGAGTGGTGCTAGGTAAATCACTTTTCAGAATGTAACATGCCACTAGGGAAGATTTAGGAGTTATAATAGATCACTAGCTGAACATGAGTCAGGAGTGTGATGCAACAGCTAAAAAAGCCAGTGTGATCCTAGGCTGCATCAATAGGAGTATAGAGTCTAAACTGAGGGAAGTAATAGTATCACTCTATTCTGCTTTGGTCAGACCTCACTTGGAATAGCGTGTCCAGTTCTGGGCACCACAGTTCGAAAAGGATGTTGAGAAGCTGGAGTGTGTCCAGAGGAAGGTGACCAAAATAGTGAAAGATCTGGAAACCATGCCTTATGAGGAAAGACTTAGGGAGCTGGGTATGTTTAGCCTAGGGAAGAAAAAGTTAAGGGGTGACATGATAGCCATGTTTAAGTATATGAAGGGATGTCATATTGAAGATGGAGCAAGCTTGTTTTCTGTTGTTCCGAAACTAGGACATAGAACAGTGGACTCAAACTACAAGAAAAAAGAAAAGAGATTCTACCTAAACATTAGGAAGAACGTTCTGACAGTAAGAGCTGTTAAACAATGAAACACGCTGCCTCAGAGTGTGATGGAGTCTCTTTCTTTGAGGTTTTTTAAACAGAGGCTGAAGGGCCATCTGTCAAGAGGGCTTTGATTATGACTTCCTGCATGGCAGAGGGTTGGATTGGATGGCTCTTGGGGTCTCTTCCAGCTCTATGATTCTGTGACAGCCTCAGTCACCACTGGCCTGGTTATGAAAGTTTGAGAGACATGAAGAAAGGTTTCTGAGGAAGATTTTAATGCTTGAGATTCATGATTCATGAAGGAGAAAGTAATCCTTTAGGGATCTAGATCCCTGCTCTTTAGGGCTTTAAAAAAAGCACTCTGGATAGCTAGTGATGTTTCAAAACAGAAGATATATTCTCTGCACCAGGTCTCTATATTTGATGCTTTTTAAATAATTGTGTCCAAGCTTTGTAGGAAAGTCACATCAGTCTTACCTAGCTACAAGGAGTTTATTCTATAGAAACCACTTAAGTGCCCATGAAGAGGCAAATGATTCAACTGGCACCAGCTGCAGCACTGAAAATTATCAGACTGGACTCACCAGCAGTCTCATGTGGATGCACCTTAGGATTTAGGATAGAAGAGCTCCAGTCAGTACAACAGCCATTCTTAACACCACCACTATGGGCATCTATCCAGCTAGCCCATAGCTATGGCAGTAGTGGCTGCTATTATATTGTATGCTGGTGCTGGGCAGATTTCCAAATCCTCACCTGAATCTGATGGAAAGGGGAAAGTGTGTTGGCTGTGATCACTATCACAATGTAGGATGACTTCATTCATTTACTTCATGGAGAAGTTAAATGGCATAAGACACAGAGTACAGACCTGTGGTACCCCGTAAAATAAAAGTCATAGAACTGTGAACAATAGTCTTATCAGCATCACCTTCTGGAAATTGCTACCTAGATAAGACAAAACCACTGGAGTGCATGACTTCTGATTCTTGCTCCTGACAGCCAGTTTAAAAAGATGCTGTAGTGAATGGTATAAAAATCTGGGGACACGTTCAAGAGAATTTAGACGTGTCAGTAAATTTTGCAGGAGAACTTGCAAGACCATACTTTTCCTCTCTACCTTCTGGTCAAACAAAACTGTTCTGTTGCCCAAATCTAAACTGAAATTGATTCCGATATTTGCATCATCCAAGAATGTTTGAAACTGCAAAGGAACAACTCACTTGAGCATATTGTCTTGTTATTTGCTCTTTCAAAGCAGTGAGGAATTGCCTCTTCTCACTGGGAGGCACCGACTGTGTCCTAGACCAGCTTGTTACATCTTTTCTGCCAGATGTTATTAACCAGGAGGGATAAGGGAGCTGTCCAATAAAAGTTTGCCCAATACAATCTGATTACCCAATAGATCATCCAGTTATACTGGAGGCAAAGTACATGCCAGAGCATGATGGATATTAAATTATTTCATCCTCAAAATGCTAAGCAAGTCATAATAGGCCTCCAGGATTTCCTGTATGTATGTATAAATGTGTGTGTGAGAGGGAGAGAAGTGGGGAATGGGGTGAGTAGTATGAGGGATGATCACACCAGGAGCAGTGTGCCAACAATGGCAATTGGCTTCACTCATTTTTGGTTATGGCCCTGCCTACTGCTGACATGTTACTCCCAACATATTTGTACAGAGCTAGCCAAAGTAAATTTCTACCACTCTGTTAATATTCAGGTCCTCTGGGCACCAACAAACTCTGTCAGGTAAACAGGCAGAAAATAACTCTGCTGATGTGTTTAAATGTCTGTTTCATTTCTTTTAGTGATGTTTCTGCCTAAGAAAGCAAAAGACAAAGAATATGATTCTAAGAGCCAGTGTATTGATGGCATCAACCGTCTGATTTGCACAGCAAAGAATCAGCAGAATATGTTGCGGGGTAAGTATAATAGTTTTCATTTCAATGTCTGCCATAGCTTGTTCCCCATCTACTGAGGTTTATGTTATACTTCCTTTGTAGATCAGGGTCATATCACATCATCTCTTCATACAAACTGCTCTTGCCTGGAAGTCCCTCTGGTGTATAGTCTAGCTAGCCATTCCTAGTGAGTAGGAGCTGTCCAGTCTTTGGAGGTGGTCTCCTTTCTCTGGATACTGATGACCAGTGGTGTATACTTGATGAGTGTTCCAATGGTATGTGGATGTCTGGTTGAATCTTGCTGGCATTCATTTTGCCATTTGCTTTCATCTCCTCCATTGTAGTTCTCCTCTTTCTTACTGGAGTCAAGTGTGATACACAAACTGTCTCTCCTTCATTGCAGCTGTTTGTGTTGGCGAATCATCTTCTCAAAGTCTGCTATCTGGAGCTGTGTCTCCCTGCAGTGTTTTCTCATTACTGGCACCTCCTCTTCTAGGCCTCTCTGCAGTGTTTCTGCTATTTATTTTCATATTGCTTTCAGACCTGTTTACATGAGCTCTGAGTTGCCCAAAGTCTTCTCCTTTTCTTTTATTTGTACATTTGTTTCATCTGGTACGTTAACCTGATTTAGGTCATCATCTGTTGAGTGTTCAGTAGTATTTTCTCGGTGAGCCTTTTACCTCCAAAGGAGTTAACCCTGCTTGCTCCATCTGCCCCAAATTCCCAATTCAAATACATCACCTTTATCTGTTGTTTTAGCCGTTGTTCTTTATCTTATTTGATGAACCTATTTATATCAAGGTGAAGGAAAACATTGGTGTTGGTATCTTTAGGGGTTAAACTTGCTGTCAATTGCATTCTCTTTAATTTCAAATTATACATCTCTGGTTCATGTGCCCTTTGCCTTTATTTTTCTCTTTCTTTTAGTTCTCTTAATTTTCTCTCATGTTCAGGCCTAGTCAGTTTGATTCTTTCTTTTATTTTTGTTATTTCTACACTCAGTAGTTTCAGTTGTGGTTGTGTCCATGTTCCCCATTGTCTCCTCACACATTTCTTCCACTTCTGGAACAGGGCTTTCTGCTAGTGGTCTTTATTCTCTTGGGAGCCATAATGTCAGCATTTTCTTTCATGTACCAACAACTTTTACCTCAAGTTTTATTTCAGACCACTGCTTTATACTTTATTTATGCTTGTTTTCTTGTTACTTTAGTGATTTCATACTTATACTTCAGAAATCACCCTAATGAGTTCAGGGTTCCTGTCAGTCTGTGGGTTTTCACTGCGTTCCTTTTGTAATCCCCTACTTCGTACCAGCTTTTCACCTCAGGGATTACACTTTCCTCTAAACCTTTGTAGCACTTCTTCAGGTACTTCAACTCTTGTCTTTTCCACTCCTCTTCCCCACTTTTGGCAGAACTTGGCCAACTGTCCACTCAAGACCTCTCTTTGGTTTTCTCTTAACCATAAAAGTTTACTCAGAATATCCTATTGCTTGGCACCAAATACATGTGATGGATCCCTGCTCCACATTTCCAATCCCTCGGGTTCCTGTTACTCACCTTGCCTCCTTGCCTCTCAGGATCCCTCCGTGGATTGGGCACTTGAACCTCTAGATCAGGGGTTCTCAACCTTTTTGATTTGCGGACCACTTTTTAGAATCAATTTCTATGGCAGAGCCCCTAAGAGGCCTACCCTATGTCTTACAAGTGAATGGTGTTTAGAAGTAGTGTAACTTTTTGTTTCTTATTCTTTAATTTCATTCATTTTTTATTTCTTTCATTTTCCTGGAGTGGCTGCGGAGCACCTGGGAAGTGCACACAGAGCCCTAAGGGCTCCATGGAGCACAGGTTGGGAATAATAATAATTTTTTTTTTATTTATATCCCGCCCCTCTGCCAAGCAATCGGGGTGGCATACAACATTAAAAAATTACAAACAACTTGAAATCCCATCCCTCCTTTACCCACCCACCCATCCCCCAACATATTAAACAAAATCAATAACAATAATAAAATCAATAACAATAATAAAAATATACAAATTTGAAAGTACAAAAATTTCTTATCATTATAATGGTTCAAGGACTGTGGATGGCAAAGCAGTCCTCCGCAGCAACTCCCTTGAGATTATCACAGGGGAGCATGAAAAAAACCCGAGCCCGCGGTGCGAGACTTCTCCCAGCCGCCCAGCTGTCAGAAATAAGGGCAGGCAGAGCCCTTAAGGGACCAGAGTCCTTCCCGGGGCTTCTGCAGGCCAGGGAGGTCGCCGCTGCCGCATTAGTCCCTCAGTGGTATGTAAGTGATGTTTAAAACCTCTAGTACAAGTGTCAATGGCTAGGGAGCGGGGGCTATAAGGGAGCTGACTCCGCCTCTGCTTCCTCCCAAGTTGCTCCTGGGCCTCCAAGCCCATCGGCGTTGCAGCCGGTGTTGTGGGCTGACAACTCCCAGCCGACACTCCGCCCGGTGCCTCTGTAGCCTCGGTGCTGCTCTCGGGAACCACTGCTCTAGGTGATCGGTATATGGACAAGTGGTTGTGTTGTTCAGTGAGTTCACTGTGGTAAGCGTGACCAGACTCAAAACTTAACAGGGACAGCCAAAACCAATAAACTGTTTAATCATTCACAGCTCCCCAAAACCCTATTCAGTTCTCCAGTCTGGCTGATAGTCCTGTCTCTATTACAGTTGTCCCCTCTCTCTAAGGCATCTTCTTCCTATCTCACTGCAATCTCTCCCCATCTGCCTTCTGTCAGAGATAAGCTTCTGTTTTGTATCTCCCCACCCCACCCCCTTTCACAGCATTTCCTGAGCTGTGATTTACTGGTTCTAACCAGGTTTGGTCAGTTCTTCCCTTCACAGGATAGAAAGGGGGTGGGAGGGAGGGCTGGAGCTGAAAATCTCCTAATTAGCAATGCTTTAACTTCTGTAAACTTCTATAAAGTTTAACTTCTCTGTGAGAAAGAGTTATGTTCACTTTCATGGGATTCAGACATAAGTGAACTGGAAAGTGCATGAACAGGCTATCCCTAAACATTTTGCTTCCCGAAATGAAGATGGTGCCCCTGGCATACCATGAACAGAAGGCAAATGGACTAGCAGTTGCATGTTTATTGATTGTCAAAACTTGCTGGCAGTTGTATAGCATCTTCCTCTATACAGGGCAGGCAGAGAACACAGAACACATAGCCTTTGGTAGCTCTACCGTCTTGATGCCACACCACTCTCAGTCTGTTGAGGTTGCCTTAGCCTGCGTAATGATGGGCTGGTCCTGTGTGAGAGAGCTAACAGTGAGTCTGAATCCAGATAAGGCAAGATATTAACATTACAGGCCATATGATATTAGTATACTAATAATTAGCTGCAATGCTCTGAACAGGCTGCAATTAGAATAACTAGGAAGGATATGGGCAAGTTGGAGCAGGTTCAGAGAAAGGGCAACAAGGAACAAAACATATGAGGAAAAGTTGAAGGAGTTGGGCACGTTCAGCCTGGTGAAGAGAAGACTGAAAGGTGAAATGATTGTAGTCTTTAGATACCTCAAGGGTGGTCAACAGAGAGAAGGGTGCAGGCTTGTTCTCAGCTGCCCCAGCGAGTAGGACCAGGTTTTAAGTTACAGATTTTGATTGAACATTAGAAGGAACTTGTTGACAGTAAGAGTTGTTTGACAATGAAAGCAATTACTTGGAGAAGTGGTGGGGTCTCTATCTCAGAACGACTTCAAAAAGAAGCTGTCCAGCTACCTGCTGAGGATGTTCTAGCTGGAGTTCCTGCTCTGAGTGGGTGTTTGGACTCAATGGCTGTGGGGCCTCTTCCAGTTCTATGATTCTGTGTTCCAAGTGGAAGGTTAACCCAGTTGTCTGTCTACAATAAATATGAAGTTCTCTCGGGAAGCACCTTCACAACATACTTGAGCAGAGAATTTTTTAAAACTGGTAGACAGAAACTTATAGAGCTATGTTATATCAAAGTAAAAGCTACTGCCAGGTCTCAAGGCAATATTTTCCTTAACTTTTTTTTTGTCTCTTACTGTAGTACTTATCGATGGAGTGGAGTGGAATGATGTGAAGTTCTTCCAACTAGCAGCACAGTGGTCTTCCCATGTCAAGCATTTTCCCATCTGCATTTTTGGGCATTCCAAATCCTAATGTAGGATAATTCCTATGACACCACCAAACACTGAGTGACAACTGTTTGCGTTCTCATGCATTTACTTATGTACATGCTTGGATAACTGCTTATCTACTTATGTTTGTTCTTCATTTGGCTGTGGGGGAAGAAGAATACTTGAAACAGCAGCAATTCAGTTTTAATTCTGGATATACGCCTAAGGTTCTTGCAGGAACTCAAAGTAACTACTCCTTATTAACATGGAAATAGTTGAATAGGATTGGGAGATTTATTTGGCAGCAGGTTAGGGATGATGGTACAGCTATTCAAACATGAAAGATCTCAGATAGACAGGATTTTCTGACTTTTTCTTTCTATCCATTCACCCTTTAATCATTCAAATTACATCCTTTCATAATAGTTTACCTATCTGGGGTATCTGATTAATTTGCCCCATCACTTTTCCCTCCCCCATTTCCCTTTTGTTCTGTGGCATTATTGTTATTGCTAGCCCTTGAGCAATGCACATTTTTCGAGATGTCATTTTAGAAATTGGGAAGGAGGGAAATATCAGATTCCCTTGTTAGCACTTAATGTCTGGAATTCATTATTGCTTATTGCTCCATAAGAAGAGGATGGAAGGAGAGAGATTTGGAGCATTGTGAGGTGACGTGTTATTATAAGACTGGTTCAGAAAATTATTTAACTTGTTCCTGATTTTATTGGAAATAACAGTTCTTTTGTGAATCAGTCTCCTGGTTCAGATAAGTAGAAGTAAGCTTAGTTAGACTAATGTTGTCAAAACACTTCTCTCCTTTGTCCAAATTTTCCACTTGCCAGAATTGAAATTGCCACTCATTTGTTTGCCAAAACTCATCTATGACTCTGTGATTGAGCTCTTATCAGATAAGATGGGGTAAAGCAGGATATGAAATCTAAATCATGTCTATTATATATCAGTGGCTCCAGTATATACCAGTGTAATCTACACTTAGTCCAGTTGTGAAAATCCTTATTGTGAGAAAGGTACTACTGGAATTACCACTGTGTAGAATGCACATCTGGGTTTTGTGTGTGTGTGTACTGTCACTTAGCATGTTGCACTTACTAACTTTTCAGTGCAACCCTGACCATTAAATGTGAGATAATACTTGTAAATGTTATGTTGCCAAAAAAGGCCAGAGACGTGGAGCTGGTCTTCAGCTTCCTGAAACTGATTTTTTTTAACATGACACTAATATCTGCCAAAACAAACACCTCACCACATATAACACTTCTCATTGTTTCCTTATCCTGTTGAAGCACTTTGGCCCTTTTTCTCTTCTCTGCCTATAAGCCTCTTTTCCTATACCCCATTAAACTAGGATATTTGAAATATATGCCCCAAGTGTTTTCTCAAAGCTTACTGCTTCCTGTGGAATATAAGCTGTGATCTCCAAACTAACATATCTGGGAGGCAGATGTATTCCACAGGTTTAAATCTGGAGGAAGTTCACAGCTTGTGCCTCTCCTGCAAATAAAAATTCTTGAGTGAGGGAATAAATATTTGTTCTAGAGACAATGCACATATCTTGGGAAATTTCCTCCAAGCCTTTTCAGTCTTCTTCTTAGTCTTCAGCTAGCTCTGTGTGGATTAGTAACTCTGAAAGGGAGCCAACAGGCTGAAGTGTTGGTTGCAGGTTAGTAATAATGAATATCTGTGAGGATGAGTTGGTATATTGGCAAATTGCAAACCTCCAAGAAGAGGAATGTTTGGTGCATGCTCTTCTTTGGACCAAAAGAAGAGCATGTGTTTGTATAGTAGATCTCTCTTAAAAGAAGAATGAAAAGCTACTGTTGTACAGGTCATGAGGGAAAAAAGATGTCTGTTATAGGCATCTGTTTTATATTTTATTTTACTAAAAAAAAATGCTGTGCATTACACGATTGCTTCTGTTTGTGCTGCTATTCTGAGAAAATATTCTGACACTAACTTTTTGTCAGAGAGCAACACTCCTTTGACAATATGATCTAATCTGAGGAAATTTGCCTTGCTGCTCTAGGATAGCTGCCAGTAATGCCTTGGAAAGAAAGCACACAAGCACATAATTGTTTCTCATGATGTTGTGAAATGGACACAAGAGACCTGAAAAGAAAGTGTTTGACTTTCTCCTTTATGCTTGTTCAAGAATAATAATCCAAACACATTTCATCTTTACTATCTAATTTACAGAGCACTGAACTGGTTAGTAGTGATTGGGATGGCCTTTGCGTTTCTTTGCAATAATATTGTCAATGGATGTAATTAAAGATTTTATCTATTGTACATAGAGACACATTGTAGCATGTCTGGGTCTTCCATACACCCCATGACAACTATCTTGCTCTCAGCTGGGATGAATCTTCAGTTGTTAATTTTTTTCAACTGTGATTCAGAATAGAATATTCTGTATTTCTGGAATTGTATGTTAAGACATTCTCGACCAAACTTGTGGGAAAGTTCTTTGGGCTGAGAGCACTACATTCATTCCTACCTCATTCCATCCTTAAATATAAATACAAATACAAATATAAACACAACGTCTGGTCAAGCTTTACCTGAACATTCAAGAAACCAGTAATTAGTGCTGCAAAATTCAGATTGTTAGCATCGCTGTTTTTCCCTTGTCTTATTTCATTACAATATAGGACAACATGCTAAAGCTGAACTGGTTAGGGTATCAAGCTTTTCTTGCAGATATAGAGCTGCTGACTGAGAGGTTGGTAGAAACATTCTTCTCCAGTAGCTACTTCTCTTGTCAGATTTGACGGCGTTAGGGAATGCTATGCTACTTCATAATCGGGGGGGGGGGGGAATCTGTATATGAATTTTTGCTAGAAAATTTTTTAGAGCAGGTAAGCAGGATTGGAAATGAAAAGAGTTTGCTCTTGGTGACAGCTTGTTGGAATTCTCTAGGGCTGCTGAATTCCAGCTTCAGTTCTTCCATATTAAAATTTTAGATGATTGTGACAAATTTAACCCTAGTGTCCTTTTTGGACTTCTTCAACTGTGAACATTTATAAGGAAACATAGATAGAACTTTCTAATAACAGAGGTGTGCAACTGTGGAAGGATTGGAGGTTGCATTAGCTGTTTGAGAGATCTTAGGGGCCCTCACCTCTCCACCACGTCTGCTCTTGCAGTTGAAAAAAACAAAACACATACATACTTTTGCCCTCAAATGCCTTCTTGGGGACATGGGTGCCATTTTCATCGTCCTTTGGGGGCCATTTTAGGACAAGAAGAGGAGGGTTTTTTTAACAATAGAATGTGACGGAAATCATTTCCTGTTTTAAAAAGGCTGCTCCTGAGCCTAAATTTTCCCCGGGGGAGCACAAAATGTGATGGGAATGCACCTCATGATCCCTAGAAGACATTTTGCTGCATTTGAGGACAAAAAAAAAGTCTTTTGGGGAAGTGCATAAATGTTTTTGACTCTTGGGGACACCTTCAAACATGATGGAAATGCATTCCACACCCCCTAAGTGCATTTTGGAGCAAAAAGATTTTGTTTTTGTTTTGTTTTGTTTACTCCTGAGTGCCCTGGGGGGCAGCATGTGGCCCACGGGCTGCACTTTGCCCATCCTTGCTAATAGGAAAAATGAAGCCACATGTCAACATTATCACCCGTGAAGACGCACATATGGTTTTTTTCCTACATAAAATGCAATCCATGCAAGAAGGTCTTTGTTGTGAAGCAATACCCAGAGTACTTCTAACAAGGTTTGAGCCAGTAGTTAACAGGCAAAGGCAGCCAAATCAAGGAAAGGGAAGTGAAAAGAGCACCCTGATGACATTTCTCTCTGCCTTCTATTGCTGCCTTGGGAAGATTTTACTTACTATATACTGAGGGGAACCAACTGTGTGTGGCCTCTATATGAAAAGGCTGGCAATGGGCTAAGATATGAAATGACCCTTGCTAGGAGAGAGAGAAAAGGGGAGAGTGCAACACTGCTGTGTTATTTTTTTCTGGACCTCTGAGCAGCTTTGAGTGCCACTGATCATGGTATCCTTCTGGGAAGACTGTCTCTTGAGAACTTTGCATTCTTTTATGGTTGTTCTGCTTTTACTCATACAAGGAGTTCCAGAAGGTGGTGCTCTGGCTCTGTTGCTTTTCTGCGTGGAGATAGTTTTGGGGTTTCTTAAGAGTTCAGTTCTGCTTCCCCTACTCTTTATTGTGAACATAAAACCACAGGTGGAAGGAGTGAGATGTCCTCAGTGTGCAAATGATACTCAGCTCTATTTTCCCATTTCCTCAAATGTAGTTGAGGAAGTAAATGCTCTGAACTGATGCTTATATTCAGTGGTGGGTTGGATGAGCCTGATAAACTTAAATTCAATCAAGGTAAAATAAAAGTTCCGTTAGTATGGCATCTGTTTGTCGAGTTAATTGGTGCGCAACCTGCTTTACATGGGTTTGCATTCTCCTAGAAGGAGCAGTTGGTAGTTTAGGGTTGCCCATAGATCCAGCTGTCAGCCTGAGTGGCTTCAGTGGCATGGAGCCCTTTTCACCAGGTTTGACTGATGTACTAACCAAAACCTTCTCTGGACAGAGATAGTTTCGCTACAGTTATCTGTATACCGGTAGCCTGCTGCCTGGATTACTGCAATACATTGTATGTGGTCTACCTCTGAAGATGGTCCAAAAACTTCAATTAATGCAGAATGGAGCAGCATGGCAGCTCACTGGGACTGGGGTTTTTGAACACAACACCTCAGTTACCAGTCAGTTTCCATGCCTTACATGAACTGTTGGTGCTAAATTTTGAAGCCAGGATGAGCAAAGTATGGCGGCCAAAAGAGGGTTGGGTCTTCCAGATATTGCTGAACTGCAGCCCTCAGCATTCCTCATCAGCATCCGGAATGCTGGGAGTTGCAGTCCAACAACTGCAACTCAGCAAAATCGATAGCACATTTTGCCAAATCTTGCCAAATCTTGCTTTAAAATACCAAATGTTAGTGCCCACAATAGTGTAATGGGTGGCTGCCAGAAAAATAATTTTCTTATTAGCGGTTCTCTGTGGGATGTCCTCAGAAGAGAAATCCATCTGGCTTTCTCATTGGCAGCATTTAGATGCCAGGCTAGGACTTTCCTCTTCTGGCAGGTATTCAGTCCTGATTTTTATTTTTGTTCTTACTATTTAAGTTTGATTGCTAGCTCTTAACTTCATAAGAGGTTTTGATACCATTCTGTCTACTGCATTTGATTTTGTTGAAAGTTGTTGTTCTGTGTTTTATATTTGTAAACCACCCACAAAACATTTTAAAGTTCTGTCATGTATAAAACTTGTAAATAAATAAAAACTGTAAAATAGGTGAATATTTGGGCTGAACTTAAAAGAGCTGATCTGTGTGTATTAAAGCCATCCACAGGTTATTCTAGAATGGTCCAACATGTTGATGTCCTTCACCAGCTGGTTCAAGCTAAACGTTATTCCTCTTTTACCCTTGTTGGACTGCTTCTCTGAAATGAAAGTGTTCACCCCTGAAGCAATGCTATTATAGAAAGATGTGTCACATTTCTCTGCTGAGAACTCTGCAGATACTGCTGGTAGGTCTACAGAGTTCTTCCTTTCCTTACAGAGTTTTTTTACTGCTGTAAGTGCTTTTTCCATAATATGTTCTACAAGGAAAAGGTTGGTGTGGCTCCAGGACCAGCTTCATGTATTGGCAGTTTATTGAAAATCACTACAGACGCTTTGCCTCCTATGCATTGTTTCACTGGTTTTATGTAAATTCTTATAGCATTCAGTCTAAGGAATGGGTCTATTATGTCTGGAGACATGTACTGAAATAAAAATCAGTTGGGTTCTGTTTTGCTTATATAGATATTTTCATCCTAATCTAAATGCAGTTTGCTCACTACAAGTGTTTTGTGCCATCTTATACACCAGGGGTAGGCAACCTTTCCCCTTTAAGGGCCGAGGGACTTCAGCTCCCAGAAGCCTCAGCCATGTTGGCCAATAGTCCCATGTTGGCCAATAGCGCCTGGGATTCTGGGAGCTGAAGTCCCTCGGCCCTTAAAGGGGACAGGTTGCCTACCCGTTGTACACCATTGGAGTTACATTATCATGCATTGGAATGTATCAGTCCATTTTGGTTGGCATAGGAATACATAGGAATACAGTGTGTGTGTGTGTGTGTGCGCGAAGAGTGGGACCAAATGGTAATGAAGTGCAAGATTTGACATTGAGATTCAGTTCAATTAGAACCATTTCTCCCAGGGATGGGGTGAATCTTTCACATCAAGTGGATAAGGAGAGATAGGGGCAAAACAGACAGGCAGGAAAAAGTGGCTTGAAGCTGCCTTTTCCAAAGCCACATTGAAACTCCAGCAACTGCACTGCTGGCTCCCAAGGCAGCTGGAGTGTGCATGTCATGACCACATGGCATGGCACTGCTGGCTACTTTTTTTTTTACTGTCCCCACCACCATCCCTGCACACCTTCGCAGGAGTGTACTGCTGGCGACCGCCATCCCATTGCATGGCCATCCTTGTGAACCTGCACACATTTGCAGGTGCAGCGCTTCACCGGGGCAGGGCCTCAGAGCAGAGGTGTGCTCTTGCAGATGCCAAGCAAGGTACAATCATGCCTCCCTTCACTTCCCCTTCGCCCTATGCCACCTCTTTGACTGTCTGTTTTGTGTATCTTGTTCCATGGTTTCACTTTTGGGCATTGCCACCCCACCACTTGTGTATGGCAGCTCTGTTCCTTTTAAATGCGCTCCTGCGATGGGGCGTTTACAGGCAGAATTAGGGTTACGGTTTGGAAAGAGCACCTCTTTAGAGCTGCACTGGCGTTGGTGCATTTATACGTACATGGGAAGGTGGGTAATTTCTGGGAAGAAGGGGAAAAAAGCAGCTTCTTTTTTAAGTGCCTTTTCTCCCCATAAGACGGCTAGAGGGTGCTTTCTGGCTGTGCTTCATCTAAACCAGGGATAGGCAACCTTTCCCCTTTAAGGGCCAAGGGACTTCAGCTCCCAAAATCCCAGGAGCTTTTGGCCAACATAGGACTATTGGCCAACATGGCTGAGGCTTCTGGGGCTGAAGTCCCTCGGCCCTTAAAGGGGAAAGGTTGCCTACCCTGATCTAACCCCCCTGCCTTGTAGCCGGCCTGAAACCTGCTTATTTTGCCCATTTCTTTCGCCCCATAGTGAGCCAGTCCCATCCCAACAAGCCACCGGGAGCAGGACGACTGCTTTGGAGAAGCAAGTGCTGGCCCCTCTCTCGCAGCTGTGGCAAATGCTGCAGCAGAAGAGTGGCAGCATGACTCCCTGAAGTAGCTTCCTCATTCATATCTTAATGTGTTTTCTGCACACTCAGTATTTCACTTTCAAGGAGTCCCCATAGAGCAAGTTATCATAAGGGCACTCTGAAAAGCCAAGCTAGGCAGAATCCCTCCATCCAAGTAGTTTCTTTAGACAAGCATTGTAAATTAGATAGCTGTAGACACTTAAGAGTGAAGCATCCAGACAATGGGGGAACAGTGGCAGTAATGGAAGAACGGATGGGGGAGTTTTATACCTGGCTTAAGTAATGTTATCCCACCTCTGTAAACCATAAACGTATATAAAACAAGTTATATATTCAAGTTTATATTCAAGTTTTTACTTGTGAAAAACTACCTCTTCCATTTCATGGCCACTTGGACCCACTGAATGCATGGTACAAGATGAATGGGTTTGGTTTACACTCCTTAGTTGCCTGTTTGTTTCCAAACTGCTACTCAAAACAGTGGCACCTATATTTTGAGCAAGAATAAGGGAAAACTTAGCAAATGAGTTAATTGTAGCTTTCCTTAAAAAGAGAAATATATGACGCAAATATCTTACCTCTTAAAAGTAAAGAATCCAAGAACTGGCAGCTTAGCCCTATACATTATTCTGTATGCAGCTTGTGAAGTATGTTGAAAGTGAACTTACTGGACAATAGAGTATTGCTCAGACTGTCAAATGAAGGGATGCTGCCCATGATACCTATTTCTGATCAGTCCATCTTTTTCATTGAATTTTTTTAAAGACTGTAAATGTACATAGCTTTTTTTTGGAATAAATTGCAATGTAGACTATGAAATATTTTATTATACTAATGCATCACTAATAAAACTGGATTGGAAATCACACACCTGTTCGTAGTCTTGTTTTGGAATGGGTTATTTCACTTTCTATGTCAAAATATCCCATTTTTGTTTGACAATATTTAGATGACAGTTAAAAGCTTTTAGATACATAAGCTTTTATAAGCATAAACTGCAAAAAGTTTGGGCAGCTGCCCTTCAGCCAGTAGATAATAAGCTACATTTTTTGACTTTACAAAGAAAATATGGGTGCCGGATATGACAACCTTGTCAATGAGGAATATCTTTATTATTATTATTATAATTATTGAATAACTAAACTTGAGAGCATGTGCAGTGAGGCAGTGGAGATAGGAATTTTTCATGCACAAATAAAGATCTACCAGATCTTACCCAAAGTATGCAGGCTAAATCTGGGGACATAGAGGACAAAACCTGAAAATTAAATATTGGATTTTATGGAATTCTTGAAAAAGAACATCCCCTCTGTCTCTCTCTCCCCCTACCTCTCTCGTGAATGGCAACCATATTTATTAACAATGAGTTGTGCTTGGCTGAATGAACTTGGTTCAATCTATAGTTATGAGATGCTGATATAAAAAGGATATATAAAGCTTTAGGATCAAACCCATTGTGGAGAGACACTGGCAGAATAGACTGTTCAGAGCAGTCAATTAGACCCAGGCTGGCAAAAAGGTGGGGGCCTGCCTGGTAAGTGACTATAAAAAGGAGGAGGAGGCATTGAGAGCTTGTGAGTGTATCTTAGAACTGCCAGGAGTGCAGTTGGAAACAAGGGCTTAGCCTTAATGGGATTTAGATACTCATGAAAGGAGGACGCAGTGGCTCAAGTGCTTAAGATACTGACTCTGTTGATTGCAAGATCAGCAGGTTGACAGTTCGAGGCGCAGTTGCTGCATGATGGGGTGAGCTCCTGTCACTAGTCCCAGCTTCTGCCAGTCTAGCAGTTCAAAAGCATGCAGATACAAGTAGATAAATAGGTACCACTTCAGTGGGAAGGGAAACAGCATTCTGTGCAATCATGCTGCCCACATGATCACAGAGCAGTCTCTGACAACTCTGGTTCTTCAGCTTAGTAACAGAGATGAGCACCGCCCCCTATGGGCGGATATGACAACCTTGTCAACGAGGAATATCTTTATTATTATTATTATAATTATTGAATATTTATACCCGCTATTCAGCCAAAAGGCTATCAGAGCGGCTTTTTAAAAGGATGAGAGAAGTCCTGTGAAATTAGTTTAAAGTATTAAGTTTTGAGAAATGGAGAGCCAGGTAAGGAATCCACATTACTCTGTGGAATTGTAACTTATGAATAAAGCTAAAGGTTCATAGGATTTATACTCCTAATGAATATGCTTTAGTGGAAGGTGTGTGTGAAGAACTAGAACACAGTTGAAGTGTAACTGAAGTCATTGGGAACTGGAACAAAGTCAATTTGTAACAAGTGAAGTATACATAACCACAAGTTTTGAAAACAACCTACCAAAGGAGATACCATCATAAGTTCTTTCTGTAAATAAAAAAAAATCTTCTTCTTGTATACAAAGGAGTGGCTTGAATTGATTTATAAGTAAAAACATCAAAAACACAGTACTAAGAATATTAGAAATACTTAGTAAAGAAGCAGAAGAAAGTGGGAGAACCAAGGGTTAGAGAAATAGTTCTGAGGGAAGAAAAGCTTCAAACTATTTAGGATAAGACAGGAGAAGAATCTTGTGGAACCCAGTGGTCACACCCATCAAAAGAAGGACATGCAAAGGATATATTCTATGTTGTTTGTGATCTAAATCTGAATATTGCGGACCCTAGAGACCAGAAGACCAAAGATTTAAGATAAATGGAAAGGCAATAGTTTTAAACACTTGAACATGTTTATAACTTGAATTAGGTTCAGTAAACTGCTGTAGTTCTTCATTCATGGTTCTTTGCAAAAAGTGATAATAATAATGTTGGAAAGCAGCTTATGTTTATGTTAGTGCTATTAAATGACTGACAGTGGCAGAAGCCCTAGTTTTGGCACATACCTAACATTGCTTAGTGATTTGATCAAATACAAAGTTGTTAAATATATCCCAGCTTTAAAAGATCTCCTTAGACCGAGGAATTCAAAAGTATAGATGATTAAAGATGAACTGAAAAATTAAAGTCATACTTGATTGCTCTGATCGTATTTAAAGAAGGAGGGCTGTATGCCATTTTAACAACGTACAGTGGGCCCTTGGCATCCGCTGGGGTTTGGTTCCAAGGGCCCTCCTGGATACCAACATCCGTGGATGCTCATTCAGTACAGTGGCAAACTAAAATGGTGCCCCTTATATAAAATGGCAAAATCTAGGTTTGCTGTTTGGAATTTATATTATTTTTGTAATACTTTCAAGTGATGGAAGGTTGAATCAGTGGATTAAAAAAAATCAATGGATATGGATAGCCAGCTGTACTGCTTAGCAGTGAATCAAAAGTCTAAGAAGATATTTTAAAGCTGGGATATATTTAATATTTAAGACCAAAGCTAAACATGAGTCAACAGTATGATGCAGTAGCCAAAAAAGTAAATGCATTCTGGACTGCATCAATAGGAATGTAGTATCCAGACAGAGGGAAACAGTCTTTCCATTGTATCCTGCTTTGGTCAGATCTCACCTGAAATACTATGTCTAGTTCTGGGCACCACAGTTCAAGGATATTGACATGCTGGAATGTGTTCCAAGAAGGGCAACCAAGATGATCAACCAAGCTTCATGAGGAAAGACTGAGGCACTTGGGTATGTTGAAGAGAAGACCAGGCCCCAGTCTACTCACAGGTGTGTTATGTGAACTGATGCGGATTTTCCAATCAACGTTCAATTGCCTATGCTTTTCTGAGTGCATTCCTACCTATTCGCATGTATTCTCCTGGCCATATGCAGCTATCAAAGGGGAGGTCATATGCATTTCCACTTGGGTTGTCACTTATTCCTGCTGGTGTTATATGATCTCCGCTTCAAATAAATTTTTGATTTTAAAAATATTTTCTCTCTGAACAAAAAAACATGTAAAGCCTTCACTGGTGTTCTCTCATTTGGGCAGATCACATTCTACATACATTAAATATTTGAAGGATCTCATGCTGAGGATGAAGCAAGCTTGTTTGCTGCTCCAGAGACTAGGACCTGGAGCAATGGATGCAAACTACAGGAAAAGAGATTCCACCTGAACATTAGAAGGAACTTCCTGACAGTAAGAGCTGTTCTATAGTGAAACACACTCCCTTGGAGAGTAGTGGAGTCTCCTCCTTTGGAGGTTTTTAAACAGAGGCTGGATGGTCATCTGTTGGGCATGCTTTGATTGTGTATTCCTGCATGGCCAGGGGTTGGACTGGCTGGCCCTTGAGGTCTCTTTCAGATTTATGATTGTTTGATTCTATGATACAATAGTTAATGGAGCACACCAAGGAATTCCAAAGGAAAGCAGGATGTGCTTTATAGAGTATAGCAAAACATTTGACTGCACAGATCACAAACAAAAAACCCTATGGAATGCTCTTAAAAGACATGGGAGTGCCACTGCAGTTGATAGTCCTCATGCGAAATCTGTACTTTGGACAAGAGGCTACTATTAGAACAGAATACAGACAAATGGAATGGTTCCCAATTGGCAAAGGGGTCAGGCAAGGCTGCATTTTATCACCCTGCCTGTTAAACCTGTATGCAGAAAATATAATTTAATATAAGAGCAGGCTTAGACTCAGAAGAAGGATGAGTGAAGATAGGAAGAAGGAACATCAACAATCTAAGATATGTTGATGACACCATACTCTTAGCGGAAAACATCACAGACTTGGAACAATTACTAAGGAAGGTCAAAGAAGAAAGTGTAAAGGCAGGCTTACAGCTGGACAAAAATAATGACCACAAAGGATGTATACAAATTAAACC
This sequence comes from Phrynosoma blainvillii, assembly GCA_026167975.1. Taxonomy (NCBI): domain Eukaryota; kingdom Metazoa; phylum Chordata; class Lepidosauria; order Squamata; family Phrynosomatidae; genus Phrynosoma; species Phrynosoma blainvillii. Next base: position 151,221,784 of record JANUYF010000004.1, read on the forward strand.
TAGATAATGAGAAAATTGAAATAGATTAAGAGTTCCCATATGTTGGACCAAACATTGATGAGAATGGAAATTGCAGTCAAAAAATAAGACGACAACTAGGACTGGGAAGGGCAGCCATGAAAGAACTAGGCAGAATCCTAAAGTGTAAAGATAAACGACTGAGCACTAAAATCAGATTTATCCAAGTCATTATATTCCCTATCTCCATATATGGATGTGACAGTTGGACAGTGAAGAAAACAGATAGGATACTGCGGACAGCCAAAAAGACAAGCAAATGGGTCCTTCATCAGATCAAGACTGAACTCTCCCTGGAAGCCAAGATGATTAAATTGAGGCTATTGTACTTGAGCCATGTCATGAGAAGGCATGATTCATTAGAAAAGACAATAATGTTGGGAAAGGTAGAAGGTAGCAGAAAGAGAGGAAAACCACACACCACATGACTAGACTCTATCAGGGAGGTCATAAGCCTGAATTTGCAGGACTTAAACAGAGCAACGGAGGACAGCCGGTCTTGGAGAGATCTCAACCACAGGGTTGCCATAAGTCAGGACCAGGCAGTTAACAACAACAACAAAGACAGCTTTGCAGTGGTGGATCTTCTATGGCATGAGGAGTACCAATCTTATTATCTAAGTCCTGGCCGTTTGTTATTGATATTAGTGACTTATGGCGACCCAAAGGGGAACCTCTCATGAGGTTTTACTGGTACGATTTATTCAGGATTTATTCAGCTTTGCCTTCCTCAGAGGTTGAGAGAGCATGACTTGTTCAAGGTCATCCAGTGGATTTCCATGGCTGTGTGGGGATTCAAGCCCTGGTCTTGAATTGTAGTCCAGTGCTCAAACCACTACACCATGCTGGCTAACAGGAAGAAGACACATTTTTCTTCATGGACAACTTGCAAATAATTTATTACATTGAGAACATACAATATGCCGTACTTAACAAAGACCAGATTATTTTTATTAAATACCAGATGGAAATGCTGAAGGAGTTCAGAAAAGGTGTAAGATTGATAAGTGAAGATAGAAATGTGGCATTCAGTGGGAACATGCATGGAATGTCTGAAGAATACAGACAGAGAAAAAAGGCAACTTCACTGAAATGATTGCAGCTAAGGAACTGATAGATATTTAGGGAAATAAACACCCAACTGTCAAGGAGTATAAACATTACTCAAGGAAGTGCAACATTTATTCACATATCCATGGTAACACATCTATAAAGTGTAGAAATATTGCCAGGAGGAAATTCAGATCCAATACAAATGACTTTAAGCTGGAGAATCTTATTTACTTGGCTCAGGGACATGAGGTTAGTCTTACAAGATCTTAAATTGTCAATTTAATTTAAAAATAACTAAATTATATTCCCCTTAATCCCCATGAAATATTAATATGGATGATCCTTGAAATACTGTTTTTGAAAAAGTCCACTGAGCATAAAATCGAGTTTAGTGGATTGATCACAGATGACAAACATGTTATACAGAAAACAGAGACTGGGAAATGCTGGGGTGGATATGACAACTGGTGAACTCTTCAATGGGTTCCCCACCATTATATCCCCCCTTTATCCTAATAATTTATTGAGTAGCATCTTGAAAGATGATAATCTTCCAAAAAAAGGTGGCTAGATTCATAGGCATGACTTAGTTTTTACTGATTTTGCCTTTCCAAAAAAAGGTGGCTAGATTCATAGGCATGATTATTTTGCCTTTCCAAAAAAAAAGGTGGCTAGATTCATAGGCATGACTTAGTTTTTACTGATTTTACTTAAAAACATGACAATAATACCACACAATAATAAAAAAACAGCTCTAGACAATCTATTTTACAAAAGGTAGTCATGCTGAGGGGGGAGAAGCAGAAAAACAAGCCAGTGACTTTTGTCCAGTATTTTTGATTTCACCCTGGAAGTGAAATTGTCATTTCCCATAAATTGCACTAGTTGTTTAAGCTGGGCAGATATAAAATAATAGTTAAGACTCAGTAGAGATAAACTTCTACTTGGACAAAATACACATTTTTGATTTCCTGTGATAAATTGCTCTAAATTATTTTGCTAATTAATTTTTAGCTTCTTTGTGCCCAGGTTTCAAGGGGTGGATTGAAAAAGAAATGTGAATTTAGGGAGGGTGGAAGATTTACATTTACCAGTCTTCCCAGCATAGGTAAATGACGTTTAGTCCTCTTATTAAGGTTCTGAGCAGAAGATGTAACAGAAGACAGGATTATAATTCCTATATATCTTTTGACAACAGATACCTGGATCTCCAAACACTTTATACCTGAAAACTTAACAGTGATTTGGAATACTTATCTCTTTTTGTTTAGTTAATGAGTTACTGAAACATATTCATTTATTTTTAATCATGTATGATGTTGAAAATTTACTAATAAAGGCTGTCAAGTGTTTCAGTCTTAAGATTTATTAAAAAGGGTAATAGATAGTTGACAAGGGTTTAACACAGAGGTAGGCAACCTTTCCCCTTTAAGGGCCGAGGGATTTCTGCTCCCAGAATCCCAGGAGCTATTGGCCAACATGGGACTGTTGGCCAACATGGCTGAGGCTTCTGGGAGCTGAAGTCCCTCGGCCCTTAAAGGGGAAAGGTTGCCTACCCCTGGTTTAACACATGTCCCTTGCCACCCAGTGAACATCTCCTATCCTGAAGTTCCCCCTTTTTGTTAGAAATTTTCCAGTGTAATTTATTTTAACAAGCTAGTTCCTACCTTTCACTGAATGGTGCTACAGTGGGACCTTGGTACCCATGGAGGATCCATTCCGGAGCCCCTCCCGCAGATACCGAAAACCATGGGACCATGGGACCTCAAGTCTCATTGTCCCCAATGGCGGCATGTGCATGCCGCTGCCCCACCATTAGAGACAGCCCCCGTTGTCCCTAATGGAGGTGCATACTGCCATTATGGACAACGGGACTTCAAGTAAGTCCTGCTGTTCCTAATGGCGGATTGGCCACATGCATGCACCACCATTGGGGTCAACAAGGGCTGTCCCTAATGGTGGCAAGGTCATGTGCACATGCTGCCATTGTGGACTTGCCATCTGCAGATGCTTAAATCCGTGGATGCCAAGCCCGCAGATAACAAGGCCCCACTGTATTGTCGTCACAGCTCCTCCACCTCCAATCTTTCTCCCTAGTGACGGTCAGTCTCCTCCAATCCCTGAAAAATGACAAAAGTTAAAACCCATTTAAAAAAACCCAAAAAACTATTTTTATTAATAACTTTTATAAAACCATACATCAAATAAAAAAGAACACAAAGCTCCAAAACACGCTGCAAAAATAATCTCATTTGGCACCACTTTAAGTGCCCTGGCTCAATGCCAGGTAATTCTGGGAACTGTACTTTTATGAGACATTTAACCTTCTCTGTCAGAGAGCTTTGTGCCAGGGCAGTTAAAGCAGTCTCAAACTGGATTATTTCTGCAGTGTGTCTTGGAGCAAATATATACATTCTCTTCACATTAAGCATTCATATCCATGTCTTTTGTGTCATTTAAATTTCCAACACCCAGAACCGTAAACATACAGTGGTTCCACAAAAGCAATCAAATGCAGTGAAATTAAATCCTAACATCATACATCATCCATACAACATTCAGTACTTCCTCATCTGCAGCATTGTGGAAGTTTTCCCAACTTTCCCCCTTTTTCTGTACTATCTCTCATTAACTATACACTGCATTTCTATGCTTTTTTCTATTGAATAATATACCCTGAAGTGTCTATAATCCAAATAATACATAATAATATATTAATTAACTTCTTGCAATATTATCAATTTCTTTATATTATGTATTTACATCCAATACTATTATTTTCCTCATTCCTGATTCAGGTAATTAAATACCTTTTTCCAGTCCTCAGTGAATATGTTTGTGTGTGCAATTTGTCCATTTTGATTACCTCTAGTAATTTTACTAAGCAATTTTGTATTGAGGGTATTGTTTCTGATTTCCATAGTCTACCAAAGACCATTCATACAGCGGATACCATGTAAAATAAAATTATACTGCACTTTTCCCCCTAAAGGTGCATCAATCATATCTGACAGAAGTATTTCTCATTTAAATTGATTTTTTCCCTGTAAAATTACATTTATGGTATGATGTATTTTTTGACCAAAATGTCCTTACTTTTACACATGACCACCCATAGAGGAAAGAGAGTTCCCGTTTCTTTTTTGTCTCATAATTTTTTGTTTTACAGGCATCCCTCCCCTTTTGTGGACTTGGAGTCCAATCTCACTCGTTCGTGGACGGCAAGCAGAGAGGGATAAAATGGTGTGCATGCCTGAGACGTCACACCCTGTGCAGCACTGTACACAAGCGCACCCCCACTGTAACCAATGGGGACTTCAATATTTGCGTTTCTCTGGATTCACGGGGGGTGGTGGTGTCTGGAATGGATCCCCTGCAAATTGGGATGCCTGTACAGTGTTTGACAGTTAACACTTTGTGGTGGGCGTTTTAATAACAACACCTAATCCTTCCATAGATCCAAAACACATTGCAGAAATAATCCAGTTTGAGGCTGCTTTAACTGTGCTGGCTCAGGAATCCTGGGAATTGTAGTTTATTGTAGCACCAGAGCTCGTTGATGACAGAGAAGGCTCAATGTCTCATAAAACTACAGATCCCAGGATTGCCTAGCATTTGAGCCAGGCCAGCTAAAACGATCTCAAACTGGTTTATTTCTGCAATGTGTTTTGGACCACAGTCATATTTGAGTGCTCAGTGTCCCTCACAGTGCGGTACCAGAGGGAAGAGGGGTCCCCTCAAGGGCCTTAGTGGGGCTTGAAGGGGCCATTTCCCACCCTTCCTGCCCCTCAGAACTTATGCGTTTCTGTATCTTCAAAGAAGATCAAAGAAGAAAGTGCAAAGGCAGGCTTAATGTTGAACATCAAGAAAACAAAAATAATGACCACGGAGGACCTTCACAAGTTCAACTAGACAATGAGGAACTAGAAATAGCAAAGCCCTTGACTCCATAGAGTCGTAGACCATGAAAGGCTATGGAATTCCCTTAAGGACATGGGAGTGCCAAGACATCTGATAGTCCTGATGAAGAATCTGTACTCAGGACAAGAAGCTACTGTCAGGACAAAACACAGAGAAACAGAATGGTTCCCAATTGGTAAAGACTGTATTCTTTCACCCTATCTGTCCAACTTGTATGCAGAACATGTAATTAATAATAATAATAATAATAATAATAATAATATTCTTATATCCCGCCTTTTGCCTAAGCAATCAAGGCGGCTTACAAATATAAGATACATATTAAAAACATACATTGCAACAATAACAGTAATACAACACCCTCACTTAAAAGACTAAATACAATATTAAAATAAACATAATAAGATTAAAACAGCAGGTATTCTGCCTTCTCTCCCTCCTGATGATGGTGGATGGAGGGAGGGCCTTCTTTTCTGGCTAGACCCCATGGAGCCGGCCTGCCTTCTCTCTCTCTCTCCAGATGATGGTGGATGGAGGGAAAAGCAGGCTTGGACACAGAAGAAGGAGGAGTGAAAATAGGAGGAAGGAATATCAACAGTCTAAGATATGCAGATGATACCATAGTACTAGGAGAAAACCTCAAGACCTGGAACACTTACTAAAGAATATCAGAGAAGAAAGTGTAAAGGCAGGCTTAATGTTGAACATAAAGAAAACAAAAATAATGACAATCTTCACAAGTTCAGCCTAGACAATGAAGAAATAGAAATAGTAAAAGAATTCCCATACCTGGGATCAAACATTGATAGAAACAGGGACTGCAGTCAGGAAATCAGAAGAAGACTAAGAATGGGGAGGGTGGCTATGAAAGAACTAGAAAAGATTCTAAAATGCAAAGATATACAACTCAGCACAAAAGTCAGAATCATATGAGCCATTCCATTCCCTATTACCATGTATGGATGTGAGAGCTGGACAGTCAAGAAAGAAGATAGGAAGAAAATCAATTCCTTTGAGATGTGGTGCTGGAGAAGAGGGCTGAGGACCCCATGGACAGCCAAGAGGACAAACAAATGAGTCCTAGAGATCAAGCTGGAAACCTCTCTGGAAGCCAAGATGACCAAACTGTTGTACTTTGGACACATCATGAGAAGAGGGGACTCTTTGGGAAAAACAATAATGCTGGGGAAGGTGGAGGGAAGTAGGAAGAGAGGAAGGCCACATGCCAGATGGATGGACTCCATTAAGGAGGTCACTATGGGTATTAATTAAGGCAGGGGTAGGCAACCTTTCCCCTTTAAGGGCCGAGGGACTTCAGCTCCCAGAAGCCTCAGCCACGTTGGCCAATAGTCCCATGTTGGCCAATAGCGCCTGGGATTCTGGGAGCTGAAGTCCCTCAGCCCTTAAAGGGGAAAGGTTGCCTACCCCTGAATTAAGGGGTTACAGGAATTAAGCAGAACAGTGGAGGACAGGGGTCTTCTTGGAGATGTCTCGTCCATAGGGTCGCCATGGGTCGAGGGCCCTTAACAACACATCTTCACGTCGGCCGTCGACTGAGGGGTTTCTGAGGCGACTATAAGGCCTACGCGAGATGGGGGGGGCTGGCCTTTAGGGGGGGTTAGGCCTTGCGAGGCGGCTCCTGACAGGCAGAGAGGCCTCCTCCTTCCTTCCCTTCCTTCCCCATTCTGTGAGGCGTTAACTCGGGCCACACTTTCCTGTCGAAGGAGGAGGAGGAGGAGGAGGAGGAGGCGTTGGAGTGCGCGCGCAGCCTCCCTCCTCTTCCCTTCCCTTCCCTTCCCTTCCCTGCCTCCTTCTCTGGCGTAACCGAGGGCCTGGGCGGCAGGGCATTGCTCTCGGGCAGGGCAGGGCCGGACTCAGGACCCCGGATTGTTCTGCCCCTCCTGGCCCTGTGGTGCGGCCAGGCCCTCAGGGGAGGCAGCGGTCCCCGCCCGGCCTGGCCTTCCTCCTCCTCCTCCTCCTCCTCCTCTGCCGGCATGGCTGCCAACATGTACCGCGTCGGAGGTAAGCCCTTCTTCCCCATCTCTCTCTCTCTCTCTCTCTCCCCGCTGAGCCGAAGCGGGGGCCTGCCCTGCCCTGCGAGGAGGACCTGGGCCGGCATCGGCTTTGGCCTTGGGCCTGAGGGGGAGGTTCTGGGTCCAAGGCCGCAGCCTGTCTCCATGGAAGCGGAGCGGAGGGGCCTTATGAGTAGATCGGGGATCCTCATCCTCTCTTTTCTCTATCTACACTCGTCCCTTCGCATTCACGGCTTCGGCTTTTGTGGATTTGATTATTCACGGTTTTTATGAATATGTTCTCTCTAGGAATATCTGGGTCCTCCAGAGCAACTCTGTGGTCAACTTGAACCAAAAGTCGCACTGAAGGACCAAGGGATTCCTAGAGAGGACACTCCACTAGGCGTTTGTGGCTCCTCCAGCGCAACTCTGTGGTCAAGGTCTGGTGGATTTTGACTATAGAGTTGCACTGGAGGACCTAGAAATTCCTAGAGAGGACACTCCACTAGGCGTTTGTAGCTCCTCCAGAGCAATTCTATGGTCAAGGTCTAGTGAATTTTGACTATAGAGTTGCACTGGAGGACCTAGAAATTCCTAGAGAGGACACTCCACTAGGCATTTGTAGCTCCTCCAGAGCAATTCTATGGTCAAGGTCTGGTGGATTTTGACTATAGAGTTTCACTGGAGGACCTAGAAATTCCTAGAGAGGACATTCCACTAGGCATTTGTAGCTCCTCCAGAGCAATTCTATGGTCAAGGTCTAGTGAATTTTGACTATAGAGTTGCACTGGAGGACCTAGAAATTCCTAGAGAGGACACTCCACTAGGCATTTGTAGCTCCTCCAGAGCAATTCTATGGTCAAGGTCTGGTGGATTTTGACCACAGAGTTGCATTGGAAGACTTAGAGATTCCTAGAGAGGTGTTCTCTCAGTAAAACCAGTGTTTTTGTTATTTGCGGTTTTCCCACATTCACGGGGCCCTGTGCTCCCAACCCCAGCGAATGTGGGGGGACGAATGTACTATCTTTTCCTATTTAATGTTGTGGTGCTCCCACATCCTTCTCGCTCTCTTTGAAATGACCCTCCTGGGCATTCTTCTTGCAGGCCAAGTGCTCCAAGAGTGAGGGTAAGTGAGCATTTAGATCACTTGATTCCCTAACTTTGGTACTCCAGGCTTTTGGACTTCAACACCCAGAAGCCTCAGCCCACTTAGCCAACAGTCAGGAATTCTGTGAGCTGAAGGCCAAAACATCTGGGAGACCAAGGTTTGGAAGCCACTGATTTAGACAGTGGCTGAATCTGCACTGCAGAAATAATCAGGTTTGACACCACTTTAACTGTTGTGGCTCAATGATGTGGAGTTCTGAGAACAGTTGCGGAGCTCTGGTGCCATGGCAAACTACACTTCCCAGAATTCCATAGCATTGAGACTTGGCAGTTAAAGTGATGTCATGTGTCTAGATCAAGGGAAGTAATAGCGTCACTCTGTTCTGCTTTGGTTAGGCCTCACCTGGAATACCGTGCCCAGTTCTGGGCAACACAGTTCAAAAGGTGTTGATAAGCTGGAGTGTGTCCAGAGGAGAGCAACCAAAATAGTGAAGGGTTTGGAAACCATGCCTTATGAGAAGCGACTTAGGGAGCTGGGTATGTTTAGCCTGGAGAAGAGACAGTTAAGAGGTGATATGATAGCCCTGTCTAAGTATTTGAAGGGGTGTCACATTGAGGATGGAGCAAGCTTGTTTTCTGCTGCTCCAGAGAATAGGATCCAGAACAATGGATGCAAGCTACAGGAATAGAGATTCCACCTTTATATTAGGAGGAACTTCCTGACACTAAGAGCTGTTCGGCAGTGGAAGACACTCCCTCGGAGAGTGATGGAGTCTCCTTCTTTGGAGGTCTTTAAACAGAGGCTGGATGGCCATCTCTTGGGGGTGCTTTGACTGTGTGTTCTTGCATGGCAGGAGGCTGGTTTGGATGGCCCTTGGGGTCTCTTCCAACTATGATTCTATGAAATCGGATTATTTCTGCTGTGTGGATGCAGCCTAAGCCTCACAGAGGTAGTCTTTAGTCTAGTTACCAGAAACAGTAGAGGCTGTTGCTTTATGTCTGTCACTTGTGTGTAGTCTTTTCTTGTCCAGATAGAGGAAGCAGGCCGAACACTTCAAAGATGTATTTGTATTCCTCCCTGACAGTGTCCTTGGCTTCAGTCCAGAGTTCTCCTGGCTCCTGGTCAATTAAGCTTAACAGTGCAAATCTATTTCTCAAATTGTCTTTAAATTCTACCGGAACATTCTTCAAGTTGTATTTCAGCATGATGGTTGTTGGTTTAGGGTTCTTTAGCTTTACTTTAATTTTTGATGTTAGTGGTTTATGGTCTGTGCCACAGTTTGCTCCTGGTCTTATTTTTGCAAAAATGGAGCTTCTCCATCTTATGGTCCCAATTATGTAGTCTAATTGATTTCTGTATTGTCATTAGGTGATGTCCATATATACACTCACTTCTTTAGTTGCTTGAAGAGTATGTTTGCGCTGAACAAACCGTTGGCCTCACAAAATTGTCAGTCAATCTCCTCCTTCATTTCTGAATCATAGGACAGATTTTCCTACAATCTTAGATTCTGCTCTGTTTCCTACTTTTGCATTCCAGTCACCTATAATAAGTGTATGGCGCGTGATCAATTTTCTCTTGGACTCCAGAATGAAATCTTTCAGTTTTTTCTTCTTCTGCCTCTTTAGTTGGACTGTAAACTTGGATTAAGGTTATATTGATAGGTTTTCCCTTAAGTCTTATTGACGCGAGTCAGTCAGGCTTTGAATATATCCTTTGACTACTTTTGTTTCATCTCTCTTCATTATAAATTCTAGAAAGTAAAGTAGAAGCAGTACTTAGATGGTATACAAATTGAGCTGCTTCAGTTTACAGAGACAGAATCTATTCCAGTTGTAACTAAAATCTGTCAACAAATATGGGAAAAAAACAATGGTATACAGATTGGAAATGTTCAATATATATTCCAGTCCCCAAGAAAGGAGATACAGTGATTGCAGTAACCACAGGACAATTGCATTAATTTCCCATGCATGCAAAATGGTGGTGAAAATACTACAATATATATACTCCATATATGGAGTGAGCAATGCCACATGTCCAAGCTGTGTTCAGGAAAGGAAGAGGCACTAGAGATCATAGTGTAAAAATATGTTGGATAATAGAGCTCACCAAAGAATTTCAAAAGAAAATCAGCCTGTGCTTTTTAGATTATAGCAAAGCCTTTGATTGTATAGATCAGGAAAAACAATGGATTACTCTTAAAGAAATGGGTATCTCACCTGTACTCATGACAAGAGACTACTGTTAGGACAGAATACAGAGAAACGGAATGGTTTCCAATTGGCAAGCCTGTATTCTATCACCCTATCTCTTTAACGTATATACTGGACATATATATATAAAGCAGGAATAGACTAGGAAGAAGAAGGCATGAAAATTGGAGCAAGGAACATTAACGATTTAAGATATGCAGATGAAACTGGACTACTAGAAAATAACAGACTTGGGATGATTACTGAAGAAAATCATGGAAGAAAGAGCAAAGGCAGGTTTACAGTTGAACATGAAGAAAACAAAAATAATGACCACAGATAAGTTCCATCATCTTCAATGTAGATGACGAAGACATTGAAGTATTTGAAGGGATGTCATATTGAAGAGGGAAGAGGCTTGTTTTCCGTGGCTCCAGAGACTAGAACAAGGAGCAATGGGTTCAGACTACAGGAAAAGAGATTTCACCTAAATCTCGAGAGAAACTTCCTGATGGAGTCTCCTTCTTTGGAGGTCTTTAAAGAAAAGATAGATGGCCATCTGTCGGGAGTGCTTTGATTGTGTGTTCCTGCATGGCAGGGTGTTGGACTTGATTGCCCCTGTGGTCTCTTCCAACTCTATGATCATAGAATCATAGAGTTGGAAGAGACCACAGGGCCATCCAGTCCAATCCCCTGCCATGCAGGAACTCAAAATCAAACCATCCCCGAGAGATAGCCATCCAGTCTCTCTTTAAAGACCTTCAAAGAAGGAGACTCTGCCAAGATTTTCCATACCTTGGCTCAGTCATTAATCAGAATGGAGTCTGCGGTCAAGAAATCAGAAGAAGAGTAGAAGTTGGAAGGGCAGCTATGAAGGAACTAGACAAGAACCTGAAATGTAATAATAATAATAATAATAATAATAATAAATTTTTATTTATAACCCGCCCCTCTGCGCGGCAATCGGGGCGGGGTACAACAATATTAAAATAGAACAAAGTTAAAAACATTCCATCATCCCATAGTCCCACCCTCCCATCCCCTTAAAACAGAATTAAACAAATGACCAATTAAAATACAATATTAAAAACATAATGACAATTAATATAAGGAGTCAGATTTACAAGTCAGGGACCCATCCCTAGGCTGAGAGTTATTCCGGGAAGGCCTGCCGGAAGAGATCCGTCTTTACTGCTTTCTTAAAAGCAGCAAGAGTGGTAATTAGACGGATCTCATCCGGCAGGCCATTCCATAATCTGGGAGCGGTCGCAGAAAAGGTCCTCTGGGAGGTCTGAGACAGCCTAGTTGTATAATTGAATATTACATTTAGGATTGTCCATGTCATCATACTTCCCATTTCTGTGTGTGATTGTGAAAGCTGGACAGTGAAGAATGCTGAAAGGGGGGGGGGAACCCAACTTATTTGAAATGTGGTGGTAAAGGGTTCTACGAATACTGTGGCGTTCTAAATAAAGAACAAATGGGTCCTAGAACAAATTGAGCCTGAATGCGCCTTGGAAGCCAAGATGACTAAACTGAGGCTGAGAAGACATGACTCAATAGAAAAGTCTATAATGCTTGGTAAGGTGGAAGGCAGTAGAAGAAAAGGAAGACTGCATTACACTGGATAGACTCAATCATGGAAGCCATGACTTTGAGTCTGGAAGACCTGAGCAGGGCTGTTGATGAGAGGAAGACCTGGAAGTTGCTCATTTATGGGGTTGCCATAAGTCGAAGTTAACTTGACAGCAGTAAAAAACAACATGGCAAGACATAGAAGGCTCCTTTTCTTACTTGAGCCATGGCACCAAAATTTAATTTATGCGGACTGTCATAAAAAGCTGAATGTGATTTTGTTGTTGCAAATTCTTATTCCTCAGTAGTTGGAAATTGATATTGATCCTGCAGCTATTGCTGTGTTTTGTCTGGAATCTCATTTTTAACATACTCTACACACATTTTAACCATGAACTTTAAAATTAGAGTTACTCAGGTATGCACACTTCTCTGTATAATACAGTTTTTTTTTACCTTGTATCACTTGAAAGCATTTTTGTTACTTCCTTAAGTAAGAAAAATACAGAACATTCCATTACAACTCTTGCTCTTGATGACCTATAAAATTGGATACATATTGTTCTTATATATTATTGTACAAAGGGTCACTGATACTGATGCAATGTTCTCTGTAGGTGTGACATACTAGTTTCTTACATCAATTGTGTTTATATCAATTCACAGTGTAAAGTTTGTTAAGTTTATCCAAAGCATGTCTTACTCATTTTCAGACTGGTCACCATAGCAATCGTCTATCTCTGCCTTAAATATATGTCAGCATTCTCTGAACCTGAATACTGAATCCCAAAGTTAGAGAAAAAACTAGTATCAGTGCACCTCAACCCATTTTTTATCTATACGTTTTTTATTAGCGTACACTTGTCCACTTGCACACTAGAAGATCAAGCACAGCTGCAGATGCCAACTAACTGCTCACTTCCATTTAAAATGCCTAGGAATTTTCTGTTGGCCATATGTGACTGCATAGACCAGAGGTGGAAATCATACATCGAGAAGCCCTGTATTCATGAAATCCCTGCTGGCATTTTTGAATAAAATGAATAAATAATTAAAATGCGACCGACTGTTCTCAAAAACATTTGTTAAATTCCCTTTAGCAGGGCAACTGGTTGGTATGAATTTTTATAAATATATTAGTTGTATTCTGTTTTTAATTGGATTGATTTAATAGTTTTTTAAAGGGGGAGGGGGGAGGGGTGTGTTTTAGATTGCATTTATTGTATATTGTATTTTATTATGTTCACCACCCGGATTGGTTCGCCAGAGGGCGGTATATAAATAAAATGTATTATTATTATTATTATTATTATTATTAAAAGGCTTTCAAAGAAACTGGAAGTAAGCACCCATTTATTTATTTATTTAATATGCTGCCTTTCCCCCAAATTGGGTCCAAGGCAGTTCACAAAAGATGCTTAAAAGCAACAATAAAACAGTACAATTTTAAAACACAATTGAAACACCACATTACTATAACCGTCAAAAATGTAAAATCATTTTAAAAAAACCATGCTAAGTTAAAAGTATAAAACCATTAAAACCTACAAAAGCCAACACCTCAATAAAAAGCCTCCCTGGGTGCAATTGCGTATTAAAAGCCTGCTTGAAGAGAAAAAATTTGACATGGACAGTCCTAAATTTAAAGAGGAGCCAGCCTAGCCTCTCATGGCCACTGAGAAGTCTCTCTCTCTCTCTCTCTCTCTCTTGGGTCCTCACCAAATGAACCTTTGATGATGGCAGGACTGAGAGAAAGCCTTCCCCTGAAGATCTTAGGGTTCTAGCAAGTTCGTATGGGGAGATATGGTTCCTTCCTTCTTAAAAAGTCTTGACACTTTGGAGAGCTGGGCCAAAACTAACAAAATGAATTCCAACAGGGATAAATGTAAGGTAGTATATCTAAGCAAGAAAAACGAAATCCACAGATATAAGATGGGTGAAAGCATTAGATGGGGAAAGGACCTAGGATCCTAATAGATCATAAGAGTTCTGGGTAGTTTACCATGAAATCAATAGTGGCACGGAAGTAGGCCAGGGCTAGTGTAGTTATAAGTAATTTACAAAAGGCATAGGGAGAGGTTTGGACTTATCATGTCTTCAGCTGTCCAGTACATAGAAGTCTGTGCTTGGTCAACATGGTAATACTTAGGGGGGTTGCAGACTGCCAGAAATAGTGCAAATTGAGTCCACTTTTAGGATTAGGGTTATTTCTAGGGAATCATGAGAATTGATTTATTTTGAGACATTGAGCCTTCTCTGTCAGAGAGCTCTGGTGCCACAATAAAATGCAGTTCCCCGGCACACGAGCCAGCGACGGCAGCGCTTGGAGGCCTTCTCCAGCCCTCTCCAGCCCCTCCAGCCTTGAGGAGAAACACCTGAGGGACGCGCTGACTGAGAGCCGGGAGGAGCTTCGGTGGGGGGATAAAAGCCCCCGCCTGGGACCATCTCCCAGCCCCGGGAGACCATCTGAGTGGCCTGAGCCGCCCCACCTCCGGTCCGCCTATATAACGCCACTGGAGAACACCCTCGCTGGCACCACGTTATGGCCACGGAGGTCTGTTTTACCATCTTACAGCACCCGGAGGACCATAAGACAAGAAATTATGCATCTTTTATATTGTATTTTTAGCTATTTTTATTTAATTTGTTTGTATGTTTTGGGGGATGGGTGGGTGGGTGAAAGAGGGATGGGGTTTCATTTTGATTTATTGTTTTGATGTTTTATAATGTACGCCGCCCCGATTGCCTGGCAGAGGGGCGGGATATAAATAAAATTATTATTATTATTATTATTATTATTATTATTATTATTATTTCCTGACCCTAACCCTAAAAGTGGACTCAATTTGCTTTATTTCTGGCAGTCTGCAACCCCCCTTAGAAATGCATATTTGATCATAGTTGCACAACATCCCCCTCCATCCACACAAATAAAAGGAAAAAGAAGGGAACGAGGAGGTCCTGGCACCTTGAAGATTGATGTGTTTTAGCATGAGTGTTCATGTATTACAATCCAGTTCCTCACTCGCACATGTAAGCCCCAGGTTCGTAGTTACGTAGCTGCTCAGTAATAACTATGTTACTCTGTGTGTATACACACACTGAGGCTTGAGTATTGTACTTCATCTATACATCTGAAGAAGTGGATTGTAATCCATGAAAACTCATGCTAAAATAAAATGGTTCCTTTTAAAGATGCCACACAATTCCTTTTCTGCCCTTCCTCTTCTTTAAAACTGAAACAAATTAATACAGCTGTCTCTTAGAGGAAGTTTCTCTTGATATTTTCTTTCTATCAGCTTTTTTCACTGCCCAGCTCTCATCTGTACACGGTGATGGGAAATGTGATGGCTTGGACTTTGGTATTCAGCTTTGCACTTTAGGATCTTGTCTAGTTCTTTCTAGGTGCTATTCCAATTCTTAGCCTTCTGATTTCTTGATTGCAGTTTCTGTTCTGATCAATAATTGATTCCAGATGTGGGAAGTCTTTAACTATTTCAATTTTCTTTATGTAACTCCTCTGTGGCCATTATTTATGTTTTCTTAATGTTCAATAGTAAGCCTTTCTTGACTTTTTAGTGATTGTTCCAAGTCTTGGGTTTTCCCCCTGCTAATATTATGGAGTCATCTGCATATCTTAGATTGTTGATATTCCTTCCTCTGAGTCTAAACCTAGCCTGCATATGATGTTTTCTGCATACAAGTTGAACAAATATGGTGACAGAATGCAGCCTGGTCTGACACCCTTTGCAATTGGCAGCCATTCTGTTTCTCCGTATTCTGTTCTAATAGTAGCCTTATGCATCAGCACAATCAAATACAATGGTATCCTCATTTCTTTAATATCACTTCATAGTTTTTCATGATCTGTAAAGTCAAAAGCTTTGATCTAGTCTTTAAGGCACATACTGATTTTCTTCTGGTATTCCTTGGTGCATTTTATTATCCAGTATATGTTTGCAGTGTGATCACCGGTGCCTCTTCCTTTCCTGAACCCAGCTTGCACCAATGGAATTTCTTGCTGGTAGGAATCTGCTGCAGACTTTTGAGCATGACTTTGCTTGCATGGGAAATTAATGCAATGGTCCTGTAGTTACTGCAGTCTTTCATGTCTCCTTTTTAGGGGATGGGAATGTATACTGATATTTTCCAATCTGTAGGCCATTGTTTTGTTTTCCATATTT
This sequence comes from Phrynosoma blainvillii, assembly GCA_026167975.1. Classification (NCBI taxonomy): domain Eukaryota; kingdom Metazoa; phylum Chordata; class Lepidosauria; order Squamata; family Phrynosomatidae; genus Phrynosoma; species Phrynosoma blainvillii. The sequence continues at coordinate 151,237,850 of JANUYF010000004.1, forward strand.
GTTGACAGTTTTAATTAGAACTAAAACCTTTTCTTCCTCTGTAGATTGTACCAGTTCTATTGGTATGTCATCTCATCCTGGTGATTTATTCTTTCCAATTGCTTTGAGTGCAACTTTCACTTCACCTTCCAAAATTTGGGATTCATCATCATATGATTCTTCTTTTCATGTGTCATTCATCCTTTCATTTATTTTATATAGCTGTTCTGTGATTGCTTCCGTCAACTTTTAATTTCATATTGGTTGTGTATTATGTTTCTCTTCTGTTCATAGATCATCCTCACCCTAGCTTTAGATTTTCCTTTGCATTCACAAATCTCGTGGAAGAAATCTCTTAGTCTTCCTTTTTTGCTGTTGGCTTCTATTTCTGTGCATGGATTATCATAGTAATTCTATTTATCCTTCAGCACTAATCATTGAACAGTTGTAGTTGTATTCATGGTTCTGGCTCTATTCCTGTCTCCCTGTTCTTTTGCTTCTCTTCTTTCCTTTACAGCTTTAAGCATTTTGTCTCTTGTTCATTGTTTCTTCTCTTTTTGGCCATACATAGCTAGCATTTTTCTGCATTCCTCCCTGACTATGTCCATAGTTTCTTTCCGTAGTTCTTCAGGTTCCCAGAACATTAAACTTAATAGTGCAAATATGTTTTTCGCATTATTTTTAAATTATGCTGGAATGGTCTTCAGATTGTATTTCAGCATGTTGATTGATTTTGTGTTCTTCTTAAGCTTTATTCTAATTTTTTATATTACTCATTCTTGGTCTGTGCTACAATCTGCACCTAGTGTTGTTTTTGTTATGAGAATAGAACTTCTCCATCTTTTGTTTACAGTTATGTATTCTATCATTGTCCATCCAGTGATGTCCATGTGTACGGTCTCCTCCAGTTGTATAAAGAAAGTATTTACAATAAATAGATTGTTGGCCTCGCAAAACTCTTTATCAGTCACTCTCTTGCTTTTCTTCTTGATCCTCCCTTGCTTTGCATTCTAGTTGCCTATGATTAACAACAAATCCTGTTTTGATGTGTTGTCAATTTCTTTCTGAACTCCATTGTAGAATTTCTCAATTTCTTCTTTCTCTGTCTCTGTGGTTGATACATAAACTTGAATGATGACAGTGGTTCTCAAATGGTGGGGTAGGGCCCCCCGGGGGCACACGAGAATTGCTCAAGGGGAACATGAGACCTGGAGGCCCTGATCCCTCCTCTTCCTCCCAAACCTTTTTATCTGTGAAATGTACACATGCTTTGAGTTAAATATTAAATTTATTTAAATAAAACTTTTAATTTGAACAATGTTATTTCCTTATAAAATATTAAAATATGAATTTTAAACATGAGTGTGTGACTGAAAATACGCACACTAAAAAAACCAAAATATTTTTATTAATATACTACATCAAGGGGGGGAGGTGACAGCTGCATGTAGATATAAAGGGGGTCCCAAGGGTAAAAAGGTTGAGTACTACTGGATTATGGTAATATTGATTGGTTTTCCCAAAAGTCTTTGACTAATCTTAGAATCATAGAATCATAGAGTTGGAAGAGACCACAAGGGCCATCCAGTCCAACCCCCTGCCATGCAGGAACTCCCAATCAAAGCATCCCCGACAGATGGCCATCCAGCCTCTGCTTAAAGACCTCCAAGGAAGGACACTCCACCAGTCTCCGAGGGAGTGTGTTCACTGTCGAACAGCCCTTACTGTCAGGAAGTTCCTCCTAATGTTGAGGTGGAATCTCTTTTCCTGGAGCTTGCATCCATTGTTCTGGGTCCTAGTCTCTGGAGCAGCAGAAAACAAGCTTATTCCCTCCTCAATATGACATCCCTTCAAATATTTAAACACGGCTGTCATATCACCTCTTAACCTTCTCTTCTCCAGGCTAAACATCCCCAGCTCCCTAAGTCATTCCTCATAGGGCTTAGTTTCCAGATCCTTCACCATTTTAGTTGCCCTCCTTTGGACACGCTCCAGTTTCTCCACATCCTTTTTGAATTGTGGTGCCCAGAACTGGACACAGTATTCCAGGTGAGGCCTGACCAAAGCAGAATAGAGTGGCACTATTACTTCTCTTGATCTAGACACTAAACTTCTGTTGATGTGGCCTAAAATTGCATTGGCCTTTTTAGCTGCTGCATTACACTGTTGACTCATGTTCAACTCGTGGTCTACCTGGACTCCTAGATCCCTTTCACACGTAGTCTCATTCAGCCAGGTGTTCCCCATTGTATATCTGTGCTTTTTGTTTTTCCGCCCTAAGTGCAGTACCTTACATTTCTCTGTGTTGAATTTCATTTTGTTAGCTTTGGCCCAGCTTTCTAGTTGTTCAAGTCATTTTGAATTTTGATCCTGTCTTCTGGGGTATTAGCTACTCCTCCTAATTTGGTATCGTCTGCAAATTTGATAACTGTGCCCCCAATACTGTCATCCAAGTCATTAATAAATATAGTGAATAGCACTGGGCCCAGGACAGAGCCCTGTGGCACCCCAATGGTCACTTCTTTCCAGGTTGAAAAGGAGCCATTGTTGAGCACCCTTTGGGTTCGGCCAGTCAACCAATTACAAATCCATGTAACAGTTACTTTGTCTAGCCCACATTTTACCAGCTTGTTTGCAAGAATGTCATGGGGAACCTTGTCAAAGGCCTTACTGAAAGCAAGATATACTATATCCACAGCATTCCCTTCATCTACCAAGCTGGTAATTTTATCAAAAAAAGAGATCAGATTTGTCTGGCATGACCTGTTTCTCTGAAACCCATGTTGACTTTTTGTGATTATGAAATTATCTTCCAGATGTTCACAAACACTCTGTTTAATGATCTGGTCAGAATCTTTCCTGGTATTGATGTCAGACTAACTGGACGATAATTGTTGGGATCCTCTTTTTTTCCCTTTTTGAAGATGGGGACAACGTTTGCCCTCCTCCAGTACAATTACAATTACAATTACAATTTATTCGGTCCTTGACCAGCATGCCCTCCTCCAGTCTGCTTGGACTTCTTCTGGTCTCCGGGAGTTCTCAAAGATTATTGCCAATGGTTCCGATATTACATTTGCCAGTTCTTTTAATACCCTTGGATGTAATTTGTCTGGTCCTGGAGACTTATATTCATTTAGATTAACCAGGTATTCCTGTACTATCTCTTTACTTATTCTATGCTGAAATTCTCCTATTCTGTCCTCTGCTCCATTATCCTCAGGTTGGGCACCCTTTGCCTTTTCTGAGAAGACTGAAGCAAAGAAGGTGTTGAGTAATTCTGCCTTTTCTCTGTCCCGTTAACTTTTTGCCATCTTCTCCACACAGTGGCCCTACCATTTCCTTCTTCTTCCTTTTGCTGCGGACATACCCCAAAAGCCCTTTTTATTGTTCTTAACCTCTCTAGCAAGTCTGAGTTCATTCTGCGCTTTAGCTTTTCTGACTTTACCCCTACATGTGCTAGCTATTTGTTTGAATTCCTCTTTGGTGATTTCCCCATTTTTCCATTTCTTATACATGTTCCCTTTAAAACTTAGTTCAGTTGAAAGTTCCTTAGTCATCCATCCTGGGTTCTTGAGGGGCCTCCCATTTTTCTTCCTCATTGGAACTGTTTGAAATTGTGCCTTCAGAAATTGTGCCTTTTGAGAAACTCCCCTCTGCCTTGAACTCTTTTAGTATTCCTGTCCATGGGATCACCCCCAGTCTTTCTCTAAGTTTACTAAAATCAGCTTTCCTAAAGTCTAGAATGCGTGTCTGACTATCCCTGGCTTCTCCTTTCCACTGTATAATAAACTCCAGGAGAACATGATCACTCCCACCTAAGGGTCCAACCGCTTGCACCCCATTAACTAGGTCTTCCCTGTTAGGGCCTTTGCAGACTGCCAGAAATAGTGCACATTAAATTGAGGCACTGCCCTGGCTCAGTGCTAGGGAATCATGGGAACTGTAATTTATTGTGGCACCAGAGCTCTCTGACAGAGAAGGCTCAATGTCCCAGAAAAAAATACAGTTCCCATGATTCCCTAGCACTGAGCCAGGGCAGTGCCTCAATTTAATGTGCACTATTTCTGGCAGGCTGCTTAGGCCTTTAGTTAGGATCAGATCCAAAATAGCTGACTCCCTCGTTGCCTCTTCCACCTTTTGGACAATGAAATTGTTTTCGAGGCAAGTGAGGAATTTGCTAGACCTTGAGGATTTTGCTGAGTTTGACTTCCAGCAAATATCAGGAGAGTTGAAGTCACCCATCACTATTATATTTCTCCTTTCTGAGTGTGTGGTCATCTGTTCTAGAAAGGCTTCATCCAATTCCTCTGCCTGAGTTGGGGGTCTGTAGTAGACTCCCACACTAACATCCCTGTTGTTTCCCTCCCCTTTAATTTTTATCCAGATGCTCTCCACCTGATTTCCAGGATTTAAATCTTGGATCTCTTCACAGGTGTAAATATCCCTGACATATAATGCTATTCCTCCTCCTTTCCTGTTTGGCCTGTTTCTCTTGTTCCATCTTTTCTCACTAGTATTGTCATCCCATTTCTTCTTGTCTTAGCATTTCCTGAGTAATATAATAAGTGGTTATCTTATTCGTAGTGTTCCATTCCTGTCCATTTTAGCTTGCTTACCCCTAGTATTGCTATGTTTATACATTCAATTTCCTTTTATTTTTTCTTTTACTGTGTTTAGCTTTCTTGGAGTCATGCTTCTCACATTTCATGTTCCTATAACATGCTTTTGACTTCTCTTCTTGTTGAATTCTGTTGTGCCCTTGATTGTATCCTTATCTGTATTTCCCCTCAGCTCTGCCCTTTTCACAATCTGTTTGTGTCCTGTCCCAGCCTCTATTTTATTTTAGGTTGTCTCATCATAGCGCTTTCTGAGTGAGAGGTTTCTGCAAGCATACATCATTATCCTCCTCCACACAGTACTAAATCATACTAATAAGTCTATCCAAAAATAGAGTATAAAGAGAAAACATCAAAGGGCCCAGAACCCTGTGGAACCCCAATCTAAAGGAGAAAAGAAGAAGATACATGACCTCCAGCTACCACATTAAATGAAGGGCCTGAGAGGACCAGCTGAGGTCTCATTCAGTAAACTCTAGGTCATTAAGTGAATCCAACGAAAGAGCATGAGTAAGAGAGTATGAACTGGATATAGCCTTTCTGACTTGGCCTGAAGGAGCTCATTGGTGAGCTACATAAAAGTTTTCTCCACAGAGTGCAAAGGGACAGAATCCAGATTGAAAGGGATCCATTACAGAAATGTGAGAAACAAAGTTAAGGCAATGCCCATAAACAGCATATTCGGAAACTTTCAAGAGGAAAGGCAACAGTGAAGCAGAGCCATAATTAGAAAGAGAAGATGGATCAAGGCGGGCTTAAGAATTGGGGAAATAGTAGCATGTTTAAACTCAGAAAGAAATGAAACTTTGGAAACTTCAGCGGGTCCAGAATGTTGTGGCCAGAATACTGACCAGAGCCAGTTATAGGGAGCGTATAACTTCCTTGTTAAAATAGTTTCACTGGCTACTGGTTCATTACCAGGCACAATTCAATGTGCTAGTCATGAACTACAAAGCTCTATACCAGGGGTAGGCAACCTTTCCCCTTTAAGGGCCGAGGGACTTCAGCTCCCAGAAGCCTCAGCCATGTTGGCCAATAGTCCCATGTTGGCCAATAGCTCCTGGGATTCTGGGAGCTGAAGTCCCTCGGCCCTTAAAGGGGAAAGGTTGCCTACCCCTGCTCTATACAGTTGTCCCTCTGGATTCACAGGGGTTGGGGCGGAGGACCCTTGTGAATTCGAAAAATTCGTGAAAACTCCGCTCGCTCCCTGCTACCCCATAGCTGCCCCAATTGAGCCGGCTACAGGGCAGCAGGGAAGAGTTTGGGGTAAGTGAGGGTGCGCTTGCCTTAATCTCTTCCCTCCCTCCCCATAGCCACCCCAATGGGGCCGGCTACGAGGCGGGAGGGAAGAGTTCGAGACAAGTTCCGGGATGCGTGCCTTAAACCCTTGTCTCCCATAGCCAGCCCAGTGGGGCCAGCTACAAGGCAGGAGGGAAGAGTTTGAGACAAGTGTGGGTGCGCTTGCCTTGAACTCTTCCCTCCCGCCCCGTAGCCAGCCCAATAGGGCCAGCTATGAGGCAAGAGGGAAGAGTTTGAGGCAAGTGCCGGCGTGCTTGCCTTAATCTCTTCCTTCCCACCCCGTAGCCAACCCAATGGGGCTAGCTATGAGGCAAGAGGGAAGAGTTTGAGACAAGTGCCGGCGTGCTTGCCTTAAACTCTTCCCTCCCACCCCATAGCCAGCCTGATGGGTCCAGCTATGGGATAGGAGGGAAGAGTTTAAGGCCGCCCATCTCCTCTTCCCGAGCCTGGAACAGCTGTAGCCAGCTGTCCCAGGCATGGAGGAAGGGGCCAGGGCAGCCTGCCCACCTTGTCCCCTGGCTGGGATGGCTGCAGCCAGCTGTCCTAAGCACAGGAGGAGGAGGTGGATGGGGCTCACACTGAGATCACGAAAAACCAAATTCGTGAATCCCAAGTCCGCGAATCCGGAAGGACATCCGTACAAATTAGGCCCAGACTATATCAACCTGCCAGAGACTTAGGATCTACTGGGGGAGGCTTTCCCTAGTTCCCGCCACCATCACAGGTACTTTTGGTGAGGACATGAGAGGGAGTCTTCTTAATGGCTGCTCCCACCTTCTGGATTTTTTCTTTTGCTGATAGGCAAAGACTTTTTAATAATAATAATAATAATAATAATAATAATAATAATTTATACCCCGCCTTTTGGAAAACCAATCTAGGCGGCTTACAACAATAAAATGTGAAATCCACATAAAACATATATACAATATAACAAACCCTTCCCCCCCTTAAAACAGTATTAAATCAGAAAATATTTAAAAAAGCCATATTTTTTCATTTAAGCAGGCTTTTAATGTGTGAACAGTGGAGCTTTTGACTACGATGGGTGTTTTATTCATTTTTTAAAAACTTGTTAGTATGTTTAAAAATGATTTTATATTTTTAATGTGTGGATTTTAATTGGTTTTTTTAATATTAAAGTTTTAAATATTTAATTTCTTTGGGAACTGCCTTGGGTCCTGCTTTGGAAGAAAGTTGGCATATAAATAAATAAATAAAATTTTAAAAGTGCTTTAAAAACTCTTGATATTTTAGAAAAAACTGCTTAAAGCCAAACACAAAAAAACAGGTATTGAAAAAATATTTAATGCTTTTAATAGAAATGTGCAGAATTTTTATTTGCATAAAGTGTGAAAAAGATTTTTACTATACCCACCAGATATTTTGTCAGTTTGTCAACGAGAGTTCAAAGGTATTTGTAAATGTGATTACAAAGAGAAAATGTAAGCAGAGAAATCTTTTTATTTAACACTTATTGGAGGAAAAGATTTTAATCATGGGAAAATCAATGAATGGTTTATTGATTATTTTAAATCTATATACTTATCGCATACCTCTAAGATATTAGACATCAAGCAATTATCAGATAAAGGCATGTCTGACGAGATTTATGGAGGAACATAAGTAATTTTTAACAGAACAATCAGAAAAATTGTTTGATATTGATCTTTTAATTTTCTTTCCTCTATATGGTAATTTGTTTATCTATTTATTTTATTTTATTTCTTAGAGTGTACGCCGTGGGCAGGCTTTTTTATATTTGTAACTTTTTTTACTTTGTACAGCGCTGTGTATAATTACAGCGCTCTAGAAATAAAGTTTAATAATAATAATAATAATAATAATAAAAATTAAAAAAGTATGAAAAACACTTTAAAAATGAAAAGCAAACACGGGTCCAGGCCCAGACAGTCACACTGGCCGTTTTTGCAAGTGTTTTATTTTATTTTATTTAAAATCAACAGATTTCACAATTTCTCTTAAGGCTATTTGATTCCTTTATATTTGTTCTCCATTGCCAAAATTGTGGCACCTATCTAAAATAATCTAAAATACGAAATCTAACAAGAGAAGGTAGACTCATAATGACCAATTAGTCTTATTAATTGGAAACTCAGTTATTCACAAGTATATTTTTGCAGACAGATTCATCTTACTGGCAACTCTTTGTAACAATATAGATCAGTTTGCCTTTATCAAAAATAGACAAATTTCTGATCCAATTTGGGATTTATTCAACATAGTCTGCCCCAGTTTTAAAAAACCCAAAAACAACAACACACATTTTGCTATTTCATCTTTGATTTGGTCAAGGCACTGATAAATTGGAGTGGGACTATTTCCTACAGGTTTGCCATTATATAAATATGAAATACCCATTCACAGGGGTACTACGTGAACAGTACAACACATACCAAGTTATTCCTCAGTCTAATCGTATCAGCTCTAATCCTTTTAAGATCTATAGGGAACCAAACAAGGCTGGCCATTGTATCACTACTTTTTGTTTGTGTGATGGAGTCTCTTGCCAACGTTACTCAAATTGACTCAAAGTTACAAGGTATTAAAATTAATGATCTGTAGTAAATTTATTCTCAGGTGCCACTGCAATTCATAGACTCGTAGACTCATACAGTTGGAAGAGAGCACAAGGGCCATCCAGCCCAATTCCCTGCCATGCAGGAATACATAAGCAAAGCACTCCCCACAGATGGCTATCCAGCCTCTGTTTAAAAACTTCTAAAGAAGGAGATTACAATTTTGAAGCCTGTTAATGATTTGCTTTATAAAGTTGCTTTTTTGGGGGGAGGGGGGGAAGCATTAGAATTAGGAATAAATAAGAGCAAATTTAAAATCTTAAGCCTGAACATGAATTCATATTTGAATTCAAGATTCAAGATTTCAAGACACAAATTCAAGATAACCAATATCCCAATCAGTACATTGTTAATAAAATATTTGGGGAGTCACATCCCTAGCTTATCTACTAAGGCTATCACACTTAAATTATGGTTATAAGCGTTTATTTAAATTATGTTGAGCAACATAAAATCTTGGAAAAAATTAAATCTAACTTGGTTGGATAAAATTGCTGTATGCAGTATGAACATTTTATCTAAATTTATTTATATTTTACAAACAATTCCATTGAACATACCTATGAGAGTGGTTTCAGCCTGAGAAAAAACATTATGGATTACATACATGAAAGCAAATGCCCTTGATTCTTAGAAATGCATGTTTTGAAAATTAAAAATACGAAGTCTAGGAATTCTTTGTCTAATAATGTATTATGAAGCTTTTCAGTTGAGATAAATGTTAAGATTTCTGTTACATTCAATGTGCTTTCACCAAACTGGATGTCTCAAAATTTAAAAATCCATTTATGAATTATATCCATCAAATATGGAAGAGAAAATAAAAACATATTATTCCCTCTGCCTTCTTTATTGCTCTTCTAATGCCTTGCTTTGTTCTTAGGTGATGACAGGTTTCTGATAGAGCAATACACATCTAAAATCTGTAGCAACAAGAATTTTAATTGTTTTATTCACTTATTGTTTCATTCCAACAACTGCTGATAACTTGGGAAGTTGACAAGAGTGTTTGTTCATCTAAGTTAGCGGAGTAAACATACTGTATAGTGGAACCCTTCTCTGGGCTCTCACTGACTAGGAACCCACATAAACTGGCTTGCAGCCACCATCTCACAGTATTGAAATCAGACTCAGGTATTTACTATTGTGGAAGGACCCAGAAATTTGTGGGTCAAATATGAATTTATTTGATACAGTTGCTCCTAAGTGACCTATCTGATGATGTAGAGCCTATAATTTACCTTGGTTTACAGAACACCTGTGAAACAAGCTGATGTCTAGAAAGCAGGAGGCATAGGTGTATGAGTGAATATCAGAAATCAGCAAAGATTCTTTATTGTGCCTACCTTGTGGCAGTAAGACAGGCCAAAAATGTATATTACATTACTGGGATCATGTTCTCAATTTTCCACCCAGAAAGCTCATTTCAAATGGTAAGAAGCTTTTTGGGTATGGGCCGAGAAATCGGGAATGGAACCCATGGCTATCTGCTGTGAAAAACTTGCCAGTTATTTTGAAGAGAAAATTGCTCACATTCTCTCAGAACCTGATAGTAACATATTACAGAGTTTTAAGAAGGTGTCCAGTGCACCATCTGGTCAGATTTTCTGGGATCAGTTGCAGGTGTTGTGGCTTGATGATAAGGATAAGACACTTGAATCAGTATATGTCACCACATGTAAGCTTGACCCTTGCTCATCTTGGTTATTAAGATCTGCCAGAGCAGGGTTGACAGGGTAGATTAAGGTGGTGGTAAATGCTTTACTGTTTTGTGGGAGGTGCTTGGTGCCAAGGAAAGAGACTGTGGTGAAGAGGAGCTCCCTTAACACAGAGTTATATGAAAACTACCATCTTATCACAAATATCCGTTTCTGGGCAAGGTGTTGGAGCATATGGTGGCTGGGCAACTTCAGGCATTCTTGAAGGAAACAAATTATCTGGACCCATTTCAGGATGGGTTAAGGCATGGCATTGTAACATCCTCTCCACCACAGGTCACACAGTATTTCTATATACCCCACTCACTTCCATGCCGCTATTCTCTGAAGATGCCAGCCACAGATGCAGGTGAAACATCAGGAAGAAATTCTTCTAGAACATGGCCTCACAGCCTGAAAAGACCACTAAACCCCACGGATGCCAGTCATGAAAACCTTCGACTTCACAGCCTTGGATGATTTAATCTGGGGGGAAGGCAGTGGTAGTGTTAACCTGTTGATCTTACTGGACCTTTCAGTGGCTTTGATACCATTGTTCATGGTATCTTACTAGACCAGCTCTGTGTTATGGAAACAGGAGGCACTGTTACAGTGGTTTCACTTGTATATATAGAATCAGTTACAGAGAGTAGCACTGGGGAATTCTGGTTCAGCTCCATGGATGTTAAGTTGTGGAGTGTCGCAGAGTTTCATCTTATTCCCCAAGCGCTTCAATAACTGTATGAAACCATTGGATGAGTTCATTAGGGGCTTTGGAGTTTAGTATTGTCAGAATCAGTTGTTTTTCCTGTCATCAGATTCAACTGGGGCTGTTCAGGTGCTGGATCAGTGCCTGGATGCTGGAATGGGCTGGATGAGAGCCAATAAACTGGAAGTGAATTCTGATAAAGACAGAAGCTCTGGATAAGTGATTCTTAGGTCTTGAATTAGAGTAAACAGCTGTCCTGGAGGAGGTTGCACACCCCCTGAAGAAGCAAGTGCAACCTAGATCCATCCTTGTAAACTGGAGGTCCGTGTGGACTCTTAACTTGGAGTGCTTGATGTCAGCTTCAGTTACTGTGCCAGCTACAACTTTTCCTGGATAGAGATAACCTAACCACAGTAGTTTATGCACTGGGAACTCCAGATTACATGACTGTATGTTCTATACGTGAAGCTGCCCTTGAAGAATCTTGGAAGCAGCAGTTCGTGCAAACTTCATCAGCTTCACTGCTGACTGGAATATTATATTTTTGTTGTTGTTGTTGTTAACTGCCTTCACGTCAGTCTAGACCAGGGGTAGGCAACCTTTCCCCTTTAAGGGCCGAAGGACTTCAGCTCCCAGAAGCCTCAGCCATGTTGGCCAATAGTCCCATGTTGGCCAATAGCTCCTGGGATTCTGGGAGCTGAAGTCCCTCGGCCCTTAAAGGGGAAAGGTTGCCTACCCCTGGTCTAGACCCATGGTGACCCTATGGATAAGACATCTCCAGGGCCTCCTGTCCTCTATTGCTCTGCCCAGCTCCTACAAACTCATATTTGTGGTCTCTTTAATAAAGTCCATCCATCTAGCATGTGGCTTTCCTCTCTTTCTACTTCCCTCCACCTTTCCTAACATTATTGTCTTTTCCAATGATTCATGCCTTCTTATGATGTGTCGAAAGTATGACAGTCAAAGTCTTGTCATCTTGGCTTCTGGGGATATCTCTGGCTTGATCTGCTCTAGGACCCATTTGTTTGTCCTTTTAGCTGTCCATGGGATCCTCAGCACTCTTCTCCAGCACCACATTCTCTCAAATGCGTTGATTTTCTTCCTATCGTCTTTCTTGACTGTCCAGCTCTCACATCCATACATGGTAATAGGGAATACAATGGCTTGTATAATTCTGACTTTTGTGCTGAGTTGTATGTTTTTGCATTTTAGAATCTTTTCTAGTTCTAGCCACCCTCCCCATTCTTAATCTTCTTTTGATCTCCTGGCTGCAGTCCCCATTCCAATCAATGTTTGATCCCAGATATGAGAACTCTTTTACTATTTCGATTTTCTCATGTTCTAGTCGGAATGTGTGTAAGTTCTCTGTGATCCTTATTTTTGTTTTCTTTATGTTCAACAGTAAGCCTGCCTTAGGAGGACCACCTACACTTCCCTGTGAGCAGTCCTAAAAGCATTAACTATGATATGACTGCTGTTCTTCACTTTAGTGACATTACTTTAGTGACACACACCACTGCTGCTGCCCAGTAGTTGTTTCCCTATGTCATCCTCCCTCCCCCCATTATTGTTGAATTGATTGTTTCTCTACCCTTCTCCCTCTTCCTCCTTCCTTTTCCCTTCCCCCTCATGTCCTTCCTTATTATGTACATATTATTATATACATAGCATATAATGCCATATTATATACTTTATTATTATATTATAATATTATATATTATATATTATATACATATTATGTAATATATATTATATACATATATTATATAATATTATATACATGTTATTATATACATAGCATATAATGCCAGTCTTAAAAGAATTGCAGTAGCTGTCAGTACACTTCTGGTCTGAATTCAGGATGCTTGTGACAACATTTAAAGCCCTAAGCTGCATGGAGCCTTGATACTTGTGGGAGCACCTCTCCCTATATGTGCTTGCCTCAGGACTGAGATCTGTTGGGGTTCCCTCTGTGTCTCACCAGTGTGGTCAGTACACTGTGTTGGACTTAGGAGAGAGCCTTCTCAAGGTTGGCACCCCAGTTAAAGAATTTTGAACACTTGATTGGTTCCAACACCGATTTTATTTAAGTTCCAAGCAAAAGTGTAGCTCAGGGGTAGGCAACGTTTCCCCTTTAAGGGCCGAGGGACTTCAGCTCCCAGAATCCCAGGAGCTATTGGCCAACATGGGACTATTGGCCAACATGGCTGAGGCTTCTGGGAGCTGAAGTCCCTCGGCCCTTAAAGGGGAAAGGTTGCCTACCCCTGGTGTAGCTGCTCATCAAAGACTCTGGGCCTTATTGATTTCTCTCAAAAGCTAACACACATGGTTTTAAACTATTTCAGTTTATAAAATCTGTTTTAACTTCTTAAATTATGTTTAAGATATTTTTTAATTTCTTTACATTATTTTGTTGCTTTAAACTATTTGGCCTGTTTGTCTTAATTTTATTTCTAAGCCTCCCTGAGATCTTTTGATATAGAAGTAGAAATATTTTAATAGATAAAAATATATGAAAGTGAGGCAAGGAAATGGGAATAGAGAAGAGGAACATGGAAACAAAAAGAGAAGGACAAAAGATAATAGACTGATAGGCAAGCAAGGAAGGCTGGTGACCAGTCCAACAGCCAGGAGAACCAGTGCAAGACAAGTTGTTCTCTATCCAATAGCTTGTCTCTTACTTTTGGCTTCACCCAAGGAAGGTTTGCTCCCACTGGTACTTTGCTGGTCATTGCAGCCAATAAAATTAGAAATTTTTTTTTGAATGATTAAACTGTTGTATGGCAATTTGAATAAACAACCTTTCTGGAGCATTAGCTCATTCATGGAGAGAAGATGGATAGAAAGGAATTTGAGGTCTCCTTACTGCTTGAGCCAATGAGAAGCTAAAGGAGTTGGATGATGGGAAGGTACTGAGAATATGGATGGAGCAGCTATAACAAACAGTGGAGTTGGCAATAGAGAATACAACACTTCAGAAGTATGAATGTTTATTTATAGGAGGTTGAGTGTAAGGGGTGCACCTATATTTTACAAGCTCAAAACTTCAAGGATGCCTTGTTTTTCAGATTATGTCTACTTTGAAAACTCTTCAAGTAACCCATATTTGATACGCAGAATAGAAGAACTAAATAAGGTAAAATATTAACTGTCTCATTGATTTTAAAGGTCTTGAATATGCTTGGTTTTAATTGTTAAATAAATGTTGCTTTTAGCTGCAGTTCCTTCCCTTTGGGTGCAATTTTGGCATGATTGCCAGTTACCTTTTTGTAAGGGGGACACTTAACAGTAATAATATCTGAAATGGGCAAATGAAGTAAATTACTTTAAGTATTAATAATATTAATCAAATATTAATATTAATATCCGAAACAGGCAGGGGGAAGGTTGTCATAAACATTATGGGCTATCCATTTTTTGCCATTTAAGATGGAGATTAATACTAAATGTTTCAACTGCAGGTCACTGTCTCCCTCTATAATATGTGCTGAGACAGCAAGGAGTAAGCATCATTGAATGTAGCTGGACATATTTAATACGAATGGATGATAAAACATTTTATATTTATGGCAGAAACAAAGGTACAGAACAGAAGACAGGACTGTCATGTGATTATAGAAAGCTTGATTGATCTTCTGAGTTTTTCTTAATTAAGGCTGCCTTCTTACAGTCTTACATGTTATATTTATGGCACAAACAAAGAGATACTGCACACAGGACTGTCACATGATTAAAGAAATTTTAATTGATAGATCTGAGCTATAGATAATTAAGACTGCCATCTTACAATCTTACACGCATGCACCTCTGAGTGATCCCATTTTTGCTCACTGGAATTTACTTTTGAATAGACTTTGTATAGGATTCAGTTGTTAATGTATTAATCTGTGTACACTTGCATTTAAATAAAATTATAGAATAGAAAGGACAAAACATTCTTGATGACCACAAACGCACACTTTTGTGTATACAAAAATATAAAATAATATTAAATTACACAAATGCAAAAAGACCTGTCTATACTGCTGATGCTAATATACAACAGTTATTTATGCTAATATACAACAATGTATTTATTAAATAAGTTGAATTTATCATTTAATTTAAATTTATCATTTAATTTAAAATAAAATAATATCCTGTGTGTATAGGTGTGTGTGTGTATGATCTGTTTCTTTGATAAAACATGCCTACCATATTGTTCATTTTTCATTTGCATAATTCTAGTGTCTTATTATCATCCCTTAGAAGTATGCACTGCAGAAAATTTAATTAGCTAAACAGTGCCATTATTTGTGCAATAAGAAAATTTCTAGTTTTTCATTTTCTTCTTTTTGAAGAGCCCAGTATAAAATTTTATTTTGATGACATTTGACTCTATCAAGATTAAATAACATTTTAAAGATAATTTTACATGCAGGAAATGTAATGTTACAAAGTAGACTTGTCTCATGATCTTGTATTATAATTTTCACTTTCTGGTTACAGATTTCTCATTTACAGAAAATACTTAGTAAGTAATCAGCTCTATTAAGCTTGGGCTTGCTTCAGAGTAAACATGCCTTGAATTTTATTGTTGTTTAATATCATGTTTCAGTCTGAGATCTTCTTTTAAATTATAAGGAAGATCTTTAATTTTGAATGAGTGAATGTCTAGTTATACTATCAGCTTCCTTTTTTGAAAATCAGTTCCTAAGTGTCTGGACAAACAGAGCTATACCACCAGGAGCAACAGCGATTTAAAGAAAAAAGTCCTACTGCACCATAAACCGTTTGTTGCTGTGTGGTTTTCGAAGACAGAGGCATGAATCTAGATTCTATCTCTATATCTAGGAATTGGAGATAATTTGAACAGTTATCTCCAAGCTGCGGTTTAATGAAGAAAAACCATGTGTTCGTTAACAAAAGTGAAGACTGTTGTTTAGTACAAAAGGTTTCTCCAGTAGTAATTCATTAAAGATATCATCATATTGTAAGATGCAGCAACTCTGTGATCATGGTTAAGTTTGTGTGTTTATTAGTGCTTGTAGCAATATGGTATCCAGAAGTTAGATAAAAGACATTATTATTTTATTATTTTATATCCCGCCTTTCTCCCAATAATGAGATGCAAGGCGGCTAACAACATATAGATTAAAAACACTACAAAGGTTAAATGAAAGTATAAAATATACAATTAAACAATCATATATTAAAACAAAATGCATCAAAAACAATAAAAATAAATAAAAATACTTGTATCACATACCCGTAGAGCGAAAACAAAATGTGATGGGCTCTGTTGTTTATAAGCTTACATGACTACAGTGATTTAAAGAAATTCTTAATAAAAATCTGTGTTATTAATTTTAATGACAATGAACTTTGAAAAATATTTACCATACCATGAAGGCAATACAGTTGAGAATGACATTTGGATATGTGGCATTTCCTTTTTAATTATCTTAACATTCAGTACATGATCACTTGTTATTTTAGTATCAGTTCTGGAAGAGCAAAAATTCCCAGAATTTATCTTACAACATTCACAGATTAATGTATACTCTGGCAATGTGAACTTAACCCATCAGGATACAGACCATACTTAAGACAAATGCACAATTGTTATTTAGTAGATAAATTCCACTGTCTTGTAGAAAAACTATTTTTATACTATATAAAAATTCAATCAAACATACTATACCCATGGAAAACTACAAGTTGTTATGGATTTCCACTGCAGATACATACACTGGAATGGACATTATTTGTTAAAAATAATGGATTAAAATGGTTTTGCTATACAGAAGTGAAGCAGTGCTGATGCAGAGGAGTGTCAAGCTGACCACTGAAATACAATGCAGCCATGCATTCTATGTTAGAAAGAGAGGTGAGACACACCTTGTCAAGGGTAGTTGACTGTTTCAATTAGAGGCCTTTTCGGTGCTGGTATTCTGTGGAGCAGATATTTAAAAAGAATTAAACTAGATAACTTCATTGAGGAAGTTATATTGCTTTTCAAATTAACATAATTGTTATTTTTGCTCATTATTACAGACAGCCAATGGAAATGTAGAGGCAAAGGTGGTGTGTTTCTATAGACGAAGGGACATCTCAAGCACACTGATTGTACTGGCTGACAAACATGCAAGTAAGCCATTTGATTATTATTAAACTATTTGACTATAAATGTTCATTAAATGATTGTGTGTTTAAGTCTAAAGAACATACGATTGGGTTGTGCTACTAAGTGATATTAAAAGTAGTTCAGTTAATCAAACTTGTTACTCAAAGCATTTTAAAGACTGAGACGTAACCATAAAGAAACCATTCCTTCCTCTAGTTTCACATTCTGGCTGACTAGAGGACATTACCCACAAAAGTCAGGCCTAGGCTGTAATCCCCATTCCTATGAAGAAAAATGTGGATAAATGGCAAATCATGCATAAAGAAACTTTGTTGTTGCTGTTGTTGTGTGTCTTCGTCATTTTTGACTTGAAAAGCGAACCTGTCACGGGCTTTTCTTGGCATGTTTCTTCAGAGGAAGTTTGCCATTGCCATCCTCTGAGGATAAGTGTGTGTGACTTGCTCCGGGTCACCCAGTGGCCGAGCTGGGATTCGAACCCTGATCTCAAGAGTTATAGTGCAATGCTCAAATCACTACACCACTTACAGAAACATAATTCTTTATAGTTTAAGAGATTTGCTGGAACTAATCAGAAGCAGTGTTAGAGCAATCTGAAGCCACATTTTGAACTGCTGCACCTCCTGGTGTGCCCCCAGTATGCTTATGCAATTACATGAGGATTGTGTGAGTCTGGAAAATGGAGAGATTTGCTCTCCTCTATTTGATGTGGTCTATCATGGTAAGAACCACAAATCCCCGAGTTTCAGGAGGGATATCTGGTTGGGAAGGGAAAAACAAAGCACCACATTGGAGAAAATGCTGCTGCACAAAATAATATATGTCTAAGACACACACGGCCAAGTCACATCCATACCATCCTGTCATGTCTGGTGGTAGCTGTGAATAGTAAACAGAGATCCATAAATCTGAGGTGGTAAAAGACAGGGAACAAAAAAGGCTAACATGCACCAATTTGTCCTCCAGTTTTTCTAATCAGATTGCAGTCAGACTACTAGAAAAGCAGATGAACAAGATCAAATGAAAATTATTTGAAGACCCATGTTTGTCATAGAGCTCATGAAGTCTTGAGCTGTTCTTGTTAGAAATTTGAATGTTGAAGTCACCCAGAATAAAAGTCCTGGAATTCTACAGTGATTGTAGGGTATTCTTCATAGTTTGTGCCTGTACAGCCCATCTTCAGAAACATCTAGAGCAGGGGTCCCCAAACTATGGGCAGCAGTCTGGACCCTGCCTGCCGAGGCCTTCCTACCAGACACCGCTGCCGGACACCATTTTGTCTTCCAATTTGGCTTCTGGAGTCGTGCGCACCACTCCGGGCGCCATTTTGGAAGACAAAATGGCGTCCAGAGTTGTGCGCATGCGTGCGTGCGCCTCCGCCCCTCCCCCCCGCCCGAAGATCTGGGGGCCAGCGAACCAGCTCCCGGATCAAAAAGTCCAGGGACCCCTGATCTAGAGGTAAGATACCTTTCATGGAAACCCTTCCCCCTTCCACTGTGCATCCTCTATGCAGTTCCTGCTCAAATCTCCCCAGTTCTCTTTCATCCACCATCTCTTTGCATCATGGGAACTTCTATCATGAGCTTCCTTCACTTTTTGGTGTTTTTTTCTTCTTCTTTGTTTTTACTTTTGTTTCTTTTCTTTTCAGTAGGATGTTTATACTGTTTCTTTTCCTGTCTTTTCCCTTTTTTCGTTGCAGGACCTAGCGCTTGCAACCCACTTGGGCCTTTTTTGAAAAAATGCTTGGATTGTGGGAGGAAAATTCCCCAGACAGATGCCCATTTCAGGTGTCATGTGTGCCTTGGAAAGGGCCATATGTATAGTGGATAAGTGCTCACATTGAAGGGCCTGCTCTCATCAAGCACACAGGAATGGAGCTTTGTGACTTTAAAGCCCTTCTTTAGGAGCTAATGATTAAGATGTTGAAGCTTACTGCTCAAAAATAGGCCCCTGTTTACAACTTGCATGAGCATTGCTTCATGTGCCTCAGTACCGTCAGCTTCACCTCCATCTGTGCTGATTGATCATGCTGGTACCAACAATATTCTTCAGCCTCAGTTTCTGGTCCATCAGCATGGAGAACCTTGGTGCTGGTTGCCTCAGGTTCTAGTCAGTCAAGATCTATGGTGCCAAAACATCTCACCTCAGTGGCTTCACAAGGCTGCTCCACTTCTCATGAAACCAACAATGCTTACTCATCTGAGCTTCTAAAGAAGATAAAAAGCATAAGAATTGTACAGACAACCATCCTCATCAGAAGTCTGAAGTTAGCTAATTCTCAGAACTCACTAATTACTGTGGACCTTATGGATACATATGTTCTTGTTTTTCCTTTTGCTATGAGTCCAATAGGGCTTTCAGCCCTATTGTCATACAGCTCATTCAGACCCATCCTTCAGCATTTTGAGGAAGAACTCTTTCTCCCATAATCAAATCTGGACAAAGTCCAGTGTAGGAGTTCCTGTTCTGAAGGTAAAGTGCCAAGAAGCTGAAGCCTTCCTCCATCCACCCTCACTCTACAAGGACTGTCTTGGCCTCATTCACCTTTCTGGCCAGTGTGCCTATATTTATTTATTTTTATTTGGAGTATTTATACCCCTGCTCTTCAGCCACAAAGGCTCTCAGAGACGCTAACAAATGGTTAATTAGATGGGTCCCCTGCCCTCAGGCTTACAATCTAAAAAGACATGACACAAAAGGAGAAGGGAATGGCAGTGGGGAAGAGGATCAGGTCCAGCAGTGCTTCTTTCCCTCAGTAGCCTGGACCATGGCAAATGGACTGGAGGGAGAGCTCTTCTTCTTAGACCAGGGCAGGGCCGATGGAACTGGGCCTGCATCTCTCCCTCCAAGTCTGGATGGTATCAGATGGACTGAAGGGAGGGCTCTTCTTCTTAGTCCAGGCCAGGCCCAGTGGAATTGGGCCTGCATCTCTCCCTCTGAGGCCGGATGGTATCAGATGGCCTGGTGGAAGGGCTCTGCTTCTTAGTCCAAATCTAGGGCCAATGGAGCTGGGCCTGTCTCTCTCCCTCTGAGAGAGAAAGCTTGCTCCACTCCTGCTGGATTGCCCTCCATTGAGGACTCCATTGGGGACTATACGTGTCCTCTGTCAGGCAGCTCAGCCACTAACCTTTGTGAAGCATTATAACTAGATATTCAGGCCAGAGATTCTGTCTCCTTTGACATGGCTTCTTGGCATTTCATTCTTTGCAAGTATAAATCACTCTCAATCCACCTGAGTATCTTGCTAAACTTCCAGATATGTCAGGTCATAGAGCCCATAAAAAAGAGCAGGTTGCATACTCGTAACAGTGGTTCTTTGAATGTTCATCTGTAAACGAATACAACCCTTCCACCTCCCCACTGCCTTATGCTCATCTCTCTTGGTTACTGTTCTATTCTGACAGACAGAAAACTAAGGAGACTTGTATGAGATCTGCATGGAGCATATACAGCAAGGGAGGGAGTGCAGCTTCCATCAGGAACACCTTAGCTCTAGGAATTTCTGAAGATGGGCTGCACAGGCACAGGTTTCCCCGTGTATGTGAATTCACAGAGCATCACTCGAAGAACTACTATTACAGATAAATAACCTACTTGGCAATAATCTTTGAGAATTGCTGGAGAACAGGGGAAGTCCCACCAGACTGGAGGAGGGAAAATGTTATCCCCATCTTCAAATCTTTTTTTTTTGATAAAATTACCAGTTTAGAAGATGAAGGGAATGCTGTGGATATAGTATATTTTGATTTCAGTGAGGCCTTTGACAACGTTCCTCATTATATTCTTGCAAGCAAACTAGTAAATTGTGGGCTAGACATTGCAACTGTTTGGTGGATTTGTAATTGGTTGACAGGCCAAATGCAAAGGGTGCTCACCAAGTGCTTGTCTTCATCCTGGAGAGAAGTGACTAATGGGGTGTCATAGGGTTCTGTCCTGGGCCCAGTGCTATTCAACATCTGTATCAATGACTTGGACGAAAGAATAGAGGACATGCTTAACAAATTTGCAGATGACACCAAATTAGGAGTACCTAATACCCCAGAGGAGAAGACCAGATTTCAAAATGACTTTAATAGATTAGAAAGCTGGGCCAATATATAGATAATAATACCAGAGACTATTGTTGTTGTGTGTCGTCAAATCATTTCCAACCTATTGTGAACCTAAGGCAACCCTTTCATAGGGTTTTCTAGGTCTGAGACTGTGTGACTTGCCCAAGGACACCCAGCAGGTTTCCATGGCCGAGTGAGAAATTGAACCATGAACACTAGAGTCCTAGTCCTACGTTCAAACCACTACATCATGCTGGCACCAGAGACAATATTCCTCTGTATATCTGTTGTTGGTGGGCATGCGTGTATGCGTACTTTTTGTGCTCATGTCCTGCTCATGAGGTTTTCATAGGCAATAGTTCACAACTGGAGGACAAGATATACTTTTGCTCTGATGTAGCATGACTTGCCTTGTGTTTTTACTATGGCTACATTAGACTACTTTGATTAAAAATACTTTTGGGCAATAAAGTGGATGGTACATACACCAGCAGCAACCCCAAACTGTCTCTGGCCCAGCATTGAGATGCACATCCTCATAATAGCTCATACCAGGAGAAAGACGTTTCCTTGTGAATAAGATGGTATATTTAAGGACTACAGCAACCTTCCCACTCTCTTCAGCCCTCCAGTCTCTGCTGCACTGAATATCCTGTGGGCACAGCTGGGTCAGATGAACCTTGCCCAGGTTTACCATGGGGTATCATAAAGTTTTAATTATCACCTTTAAAAAAATTGACAAAAAGTTTGTTTTGATTTGTAATTGTTAACTTATCTCACCATCCATCACCATTCAGAGTTACCATCCAGATTTTCACATTTTCCCCAGCGTTTCTTGACTCTCTGAATACTGTTATAGTAGAAATCTGCAGATTGCACCTTAAACCACTCTTCCACTTCTTGAATGACATCATCTGTGTTGTCAAACTGGCAACCCTGCAATGGATTTTTCATTTTGGGGAAAAGAAAAAGTCACTTGGTGATGATGACACTAACAAAAGTCCACCAATATACCATAATAACTTCCTGGTGGTAATTATTACTTTATGATACCCCCTCGTACTTCTCCATCTTCCACTTTAGTCACTTCTGGTACAACCTGTAACAAAAATAAAGGACACAAAGAGCTGATTTTCTGAACATCATGCACTCAGGGACCAATGATGACACTGATAAAATTTAATCAATATACCATAATCTCTGGGTGATAATTATTACTTTACAATACTCCCTTGTATTCTTTCCTCTGTTATTAAAAAAGGGATGGAATCAATCTTCTTTGAGGGTGGCCAGTCATTAAATAACAGCACTGGCCAGAATTCCCAACAACTGAGCAACCAATTGTTGGAACACTAGGTCATCCTCTTGACATTACACCTTGCTCTATTCATGACTAAGAGTTATTGGGCAGCCTCCCCACTCTCTCCTTTGCCAGTCTTATCTGACCACATTCCCAACTTATTACTGTTCTACTCTACAACAAACCATTACTCATTAATTCTTGTACAAAAGGGGATCTCAACAATGAGAAAAACCCATGCGTGATTCTAGGCAGCAGCTACCACAAGTCGTCATCAATCTGCTCATTACCCCACATATTCCATCATTCATTTGGTATGACTTGTCTGCTAGTGTCAGGCAGGCCCCCACCCTAATGTTAAAATCCAGTTTTCTGTCACATTGTGTTCATTCTATAGACTCATTTATTCATGCATTCATTTGAATTGCCTGTCTGAAGGCACAAGCCAGGCTCTGAATCCCCAGCTTAGCAGAGACTAGAAAAGGTCAAGGATGTCACATCTAAACAGTCTTGATCATCTAAGCATATACACAGAGCACATCTGTGGGACTGCCCTAAAAGCCTTCAGAAATTTAAATTAGTATTGAATGCTGTTGCTAGAATCTTGACTATGACAAAGTGATTGGATCATGTACTTGTTTATACTGCGAAGCTGCACTGGTTGCTAGTTCATTTTGAAGTGTCGTTTCAAGTACACTTCTTATTTTTAGCTTGGGACCAGGTTACTTGAAGAACCATTTCCTCATTTGTGAACATGAATATTCAGAGCCTTTATTTTGTTTACCATTGCCTTCATAGGCATATTTGGTGGCAATATGTGAGAGATAATTGTCTGTATATGGATTCTGTATATGAATTCCCTCTTGATTTGTAATCTATTGGCAAGTGAAAACTTAAAAAATAAATAAATCAGTTGCCAATTCAACATATTCACTTCTCTTGGATTTTAGGGGTTTTATCTTTCCTGCTTCTTTCATCACGAAAATGTTTTTAAATTATAGTCGGCCTCCACATCCATGGATTTTGCATCCACAGGTTCAACCATCCATGACTTGAAAATATATATTTTTAAAAATCCAAAAAACAAAGTTTCATTTTGCCATTTTATATACAGGACACCATTTTACTACCCCAGTGTATATAATGGGACTTGAGTTTTCATGGAACCAAACCCCAGCAGATCCCAATAGCTCACTGTTTTGTTTTGTTTTTGTTTTGTTTTTTAAATCTTATATCTTGTAAGCTGCTTTGAGTGACCAGAGGGGAGAGAATCCAAACATGAACTGAAAAATCCTAATAAAATGAATGATAATAACTGAGCATGTATATGAGCGAAACATATCTATCAGTGTGACAGAACCCCCTTCCAGATTAGCACCACAATTCTAACCCAATGGTTCATACCACTCACTTTGGCCTTTTACTCTTAAGACATCCACCTGATCTGTTACTTGGGCATCAAGTTGACTACTGTACTGGATAAAGGGAAGTGTTGATCAATGAGTTAATTGTGATAAACTGTGGCCAATTTTCCTTGTTAATTACTCAGTTAAAACATTCATACAGAGAGATCAAATCTAAAAAAGTAAAGATTTTTTGTATAACAAAATAGAAGTCCACCCTTAAGGTGGACTTCCACACACAATATGCAGTAGCACATTGGTTTCAGACAAAATTCTGTTTCTTCTTCTTGAACTCTTTCTACATTCTCATCTCCCATCAAACCCTATTCTGCTCTATCCCATTCCCCTCTTCCTAACTGGCCCTATCTTCATCTCTGACTGGCCCATCAAGCCATTTTACAGACAGTCTTTTAGGTCTGAGTTTTTCAAACCATGGTTCCCCGTAATCATAAGGCGCTGTGAGAGTTTACTAGGGGTTCTGTGCGAGATCATGATTGAAAAAACTAAACTACTTAAAAAACTGTAGATATAATAATTTTTATATAGAGGTTCCCCGAGACCTCAAATTTATATCAAGGGTCCCTCAGGGGTAATAAAGCTGAAAAAGACTGCTCTGGGTTTTATCTTTTTCCCCATAGCCACTGCTCACAGCACTCCAGGAGCTGTGATTGAGTGGCATTACCCAGGCTTGCTTAACTACTTGCTTCCCAGTCAGTGTTTTGTTTCGTTTTGTTGAGTGCCTTTTTGGACATCTTCAAAGATGGATGTTTACTTATTAATTAAAATATTTGTATCCCACACTCTATCCAGAGATCTCAGGGTGACATATAATAATATTTTAACCCAGATGTTTTATGATTGATAACAGTAGTGATGATAGAGGTAGTTGGCTGACTATGATGCAGCAGCCCAACAAATCAGCTTCATCCCCTGGGGCTGTGTGAGCTAGCTCCTCTAATACAATGTGATAAGTCACTCTTCTCTCGGTAAAGATTCTTCTCATCCTTCTAATAGACGGGATAGTAACCCATTTGGGGTTCATAAAATGGGTCTATAAAATTGTGGTGAGGGGTGCATAACCCAATCTGCTCAGTAGGTCTAGTGACTTTTATTGGAACAAAAAAACCAAAGTACTGTCATGGTAGTTATTTCTGGACCAGTCTATCTGGAAATGTCACAGGGGTGCCTTTAAGTTTTGGCTCTCTTTTACCTTCTCGGTGCTGTTGTAAGGAGAAATCCATTATTTTTGTTTAAAGTGACAATGTAAACCTGTAGCTAAACTGTCTAGGACATAAGAGATGAATTCAGTGGAGCTTCAGTGCTTGTCATTTGCTAAGATCACTAGCATAATTTTGCAGGATTCTGGATGTTCCATCTTTTTGAAATTCAAGATATATAACTGGTTTCAGATACTGAACCTTTCAAAGAAATATTTTCTATTTTCTTAATTGTTCCAAAAATGAATTGGAAGCTGGTGATGATTCTGGACCGGAGAAGAATAGGCAAATTAGCAACAGAGAAGAATATCAGGCTGGAGCCACGCTAGCCTTTTCAATTTGATGGACAAAAAGTTCCCTATCTGTATCTGAACTATATATTATCATAAGGAAAGCCTCCTACAAATTTCTGACATACGGGGACCTTAATTTCCACTACTGTGCACCTGTTTCAGCATTACATTTCCCCAATCATTTTCATAGCCAGCATGTTGATTTTAATGGCCAGTCAAGAGAAGAAGGTCATGTATACCACTACTTTTTTTGTGCCTAGATCCAGTCAACATTCTCTGCCGAAATGAATTGATGGTCCTGTTTTGGCTCCAAAACTCCTTTCTCAGGGTCCAAAAGTGTTATAAAATACATATGTTTCCATCAGTGCAAGACAAACAATTGAAACTATTATGCGAAGAAGTGCTCCTTAAATTTCCACATTTACTCCTTTAAACATTAGTATAGTCAATTCTCTGTTAAAAACATGCACTGCATTGCATTCTATCTCAGTTGCTAATCAACCATTCCCCCTCACCTGGTCATAGAAATGCATTGCATGTTGTTGGCAGTTATTTGGTGCCACACTCTCTACAACTATGTTGCAGGTAGTTACTGTGGTTGTACAAGGTGGACTGGATTCATAGGCATGTACTGTCCCAGTGACTTGCATCCTTGTTGAAATCCATGAGGCTCAAGTTAATTCACAAATTTTGCTACGAGTTATTAATATATCTACTTTTTTGCATTTGTGTGATACATGTAGAGCTTAACCTGAAACAAAGTAGCAATAGTCTAAACTTTTGAACCATAATTTAGTAATGTGATTTCAAATTTATTGATCAAGGAATTAAAATGTAGTGATTATGTGCTGTTTGATTGCATCTGTTGGTTATAGTTGCTTGATATGATTAGTTGTTTCATACTTTGGTCAAAAATACTGCTTTTTCAATCTTCAGAGATTAATTTTTTTCCCCTTTTCAATCAGGAGAAATGGAAGAAGAGATGGAAAACCCAGAAATGATGGATTTACCAGAGAAACAGAAACACCAGCTGCGCCATCGCGAACTTTTTCTTTCACGGCAATTGGAATCCCTACCAGCCACGCATATTCGGTATAGATGAAATAAGTAAACAGGATTTCTTTGAGAAAATTCTGTGAATTTTTTTGTAAAATAAGACACACATATACACACACAGACTACATATCAGGAGACCTGAATGACTTTTTTTTCTCAACATGCAATTTTTCTTCTTTTTTTAGAGGCAAATGCAGTGTTACTCTGTTAAATGAGACAGAATCCCTTAAATCCTATCTGGAACGTGAGGTATGAAAACATTTTGACAACTGAAAACCTTTCAAGTTGGTTTGCCACACTGTTTTTCATAAAATACTTTTTCTCAGTATTTCAAGCATTTATATAAATCAGACTAGTTGTGTATCTGGTCAAGGTCATATGCTCTGATTCTTAGCCATTGTCCTGTTTCATGGCAAACCATGTATTGTTACATCCAAGCTGTAGAAAAGAGATTTGTGTGAGTTACATATTGCTATTAACCAGAATGAGAAATGTTTGGTGTTTGTCTCATTCAGCTATAATGTCAAAGTGTAGTTTGTCACAAAGGAAGTCTGGGAACTAGAGGATGTGGGAGACTCAGAACACATGCTAGCCTAAAGCCTATACATAGTTGCAAATCATGGTTTACAGTAATTCTCCCACTTTAGGATCATACTACAAAGAAAAATTAAATAAATAATATAAACAGGATGTTGGTAAGTTTGAGGTCACCCAATAAATTCCTGTTGGAAATGAAGGTAGAGAATGGATACTGAAAGGCTCTCTTTCAGTTGAGCAGACTGGAATGGACCAGGTGTCTGACTTTAGCTATGGTCTGTCAGCTTTATCCTCTTAACCAGTAAGCAGTGCTAGTCCTTTAGATCAGGAGTAGGCAACCTTTCCCCTTTAAGGGCCGAGGGACTTCAGCTCCCAGAAGCCTCAGCCATGTTGGCCAATAGTCCCATGTTGGCCAATAGCTCCTGGGATTCTGGGAGCTGAAGTCCCTCGACCCTTAAAGGGGAAAGGTTGCCTACCCCTGCTTTGATAATGTATTTGGATTGTTATAACATACTCAACTCTGAAGTACTACTTTTTCATTTTTGAGTATTGGTAGGTACACCAGGGCTACTCTTAATTAAAAAAAAAATCTGCTTCTTCAAATCTTAGTCTGGATTCTCTCTGTGGAAGTTATGACCCTGGAGGATAAGGTTTTCAGGGACAAGGACATGAGAGACTTGAAGTAGTCTTGATAATAGTCAGATCACCATTTGGATGTTCTATGGGGTGAAGTAGATGGATGGCTAGGAGTGACCTCTGGCCACTCCAACTGCGATCGGGCCCCAACTGGCCCAGGAGCGTGGTGGCCACATGGCCTGCGTTCAAGTGGGCTGCCGTCATGGTCCCAAACAAGCCACTGGTAGGAGCGTTTTTTCTTTACTTTTGGACCAGCTCTTGCGGCCTCTGTGCAGTGTCGGAGTGGCTTTCCGCTGCTTTGCGGGGTACGTCATCTGCATGCCAGGCCCCTGAAGCGGTTGGAAGC
The DNA here is from genome assembly GCA_026167975.1 of Phrynosoma blainvillii. Lineage (NCBI taxonomy): Eukaryota > Metazoa > Chordata > Lepidosauria > Squamata > Phrynosomatidae > Phrynosoma > Phrynosoma blainvillii. The sequence goes on from JANUYF010000004.1 coordinate 151,265,717, forward strand.
CACTCCTTTTGGCCCATCTGTTTTGTCCCTATATCAAGCAGCTGGAGGCCTGAGCAGAAGTAGCATGAATTTCTTAGGGAACAAAAATAAGAGATTGCTGAATATGATAGTGGAAAAAATGATTCTTTATTGCCCCCAAACCATGCAAAACACTTGCCAATTTGCATTTAAACATGTTAGACTGTAAATCAGGGGTAGGCAACCTTTTTGAGCCGAGGGGCAGGTTGCTGTCCCTCAGACAATTGGGGGGCCGAAGCACCAAAAATAAATAAATAAATAAATAAATAAAATATATTTTTTTAAAAAATAAAAAATAAAATAAAATATGCATGCACACTCTCTCAGCCCCAGAAAAACCATGGCAAAACTGCTGTGGAGATTTTGCCAAGAAAACCCCAAGAACAAGTAATAACAACAATAATCAATATCATCATGGCGGGCGGCGGCAGCGGCAGTGGCGGCAGGACTGGCCTGGGGCCGCTGCATCCAGCCCCTGGGCCTTAGGTTGCCTACCCCTGCTGTAAATCATCTTCCTGGCAGAAGTGAAGTATTGCTTGATGCCTGTAGAACAGGAGTGTGATCCCTAAATCCTTTCCGTGCCCCCCCCCCCATTGCTTCTCAGAATTATTTAAAAAATTAATTGCAAGTTGGCTGCCACATTTCAGGTGGACAAAGTGCTAAGTGCCTCATAGTAGGAAAAGAAGCCTAATGCACTGTAGCCAGTGGGATAATCATGTTTTAAAAATAAACAGAAAAGTACCAGCATCATTCTTGGCTAACCTGAAAAGTGGCCTCCAGGTCTGCAGCAGTTGCACATCCCCTGCCACATAGGGATAAGGACTGCCTTTTGGTAGAATGCCTTCTAAATGCTAACTGACAAGATGCCTCCTACTTGTTCAGAAGTATCCAAAGCCTTTTAGCATTTTTTGCTCCTTGTCCAGACAACCAGAGACAAGCTGGGTGAAGGTGTTAGAAGAATGTGGGATGTTTCATTAATTCTCCCTATAGCAGCTCTGCTCTCCATATGGCCATCTGTGAAAAAAATGTATAGAAAACCACAGAGCACCCAAAGAAGAATTTGACATTTGGTTCATCTGAGAGGCAAACTAGTTGATCTTTACAGTCCACCATGACAGATTTTAGAGTGGGATTGGGAATTGTTGCATCCGTCCAACTTGCTGCCTACTTGCTAGGATTGGCTGCAGTGGCAACAGGAATTGACATCACAAGTAGCAGCAGAAGCAATGTTGCATGTGTGCCTGAGTGTTAAAATGGCTGCTGTGTCTGGTGAAGGGGGGAGGAGGTAAGAGGCTTTGGCTGGTTCTGCTGGTATATAAACATTATGGTCAGATAATACAGGGTGAGTTTATGAATCTTCTACAAATCATGTTACATAACTTTAAAAAATGATTTGCAAACGGAATAGTTGCTAGGGAGAGAAGAAACCAAGGCAAATATTTTCAAACAGACAGCAAGGAATGTTGGAGATGGGCATTGGGATCTGTAAGAAGAAAGACAACAGAAAAAGCATTTTGAGAAGCTTTAGTCTCATTAAATAATGACACAGAAATTAAGTGCTGATCTTAATATACATAAAGTTTCTGACTAATGCAAAGTGGGCACTTTTATCAGTTATATAATATATTCATTGTATATTACAAAATCATGACTAGGTTTTTATTTGTTTATAAATTTATTGATGTCTTTGTTTATAAATATATATAAAAGAAATAGTTTGACTCGTAGTATATGGTGACTGAGTTGTGTTCATTGAGCAGTTGTTAATAATGTATTGTAAAGGAAAGTCAATGCAAATATACTGTGGCGATGATGATGATGATGATGATGATGATGATGATGATGATGATGATAGTGGTGGTGTCTTCAATGACAAGGCATATTGGAAAAGACAATGATACTGGGAAAGGTAGAGGGCAGTAGAAAGAAAGACCATGTGCCAGATGGTTAGACTCAATCAAAGCGACCACAGGCCTGAACTTGCAAGAGCTGAGCAGAGCTGTGGAGGACAGCAGGGTCTTGGAGATGTCTCATCCATATGGTCACCATAAGTCAAGGATGACTCAAGGATAGTTACTACCAACGATAACAATTTCTTGAAAGTGTATGATAATATAAATGAAATGTATTAAACATGGAATAAAATGTGTACATGGGATGATAGTGTAAGAGCTGAATTATGAAATCACATATGCAAATTGCACCTCTTATATTTTATATATTTGGTAGAACAAGTAGACAGTGTCTCATAGAATTCATATATACAAATTTAACTGAGTTTTGACTAAATTTTTTGACAGTTTTCAGAGCCGTCTAGCCTCCATGTCTGTTGGAGGTAAGGTTAGAATAGAGTGGATAAGCCCTTACACTGGCAAATAGGAACACTGCTAGTGATGAAGGGCACATTGCCTAGAGATCCCAGTTTCTGCAATAGGCTTCAAAGTCAAGTTTCCTGGGGAGCTTTGTGGAAAGTGTATGGATCCAAGACCTCTCCATTCCCTTCTAAGACTGAACTGGACTCCCATATATGAAAGCTGCTGGTATAGGTGCTTTCCTTCCCATCAGAACTAATAAGAGGAATAATGAAAAGCTACCACCACCTATTTGAAAGAAAAAAAGAAAGAACTGTTCTGTGTCTTTCATCTCTGCTCACTGCGTGCTATTTTTTATGCAACCCCACTTAGGATTACTTTCTGAATCAAGTAGCGATTCTTTTAACAGTGCTTTCCATCAGTAACCTGGAAGAGATGTTAAGATAGCTGCTTTGTAATATCCAAGACCCCTTTGTTAAAACCCGTTGTTCCTATAGAACTGCTGCTGAGGCAGAAGCAAAGCAATGCAAAGCAATGCCCCTAATTCTACTGCCTGTGGAACCTGTTGATCCTGACACAGTGTTAGAGAAGAGCTGTAGCTATAGCAGACTAATATCCCTTATCACTAATCCAGCTGGCCAAGCAGCCCTCCCCACTCATCCAGAAAAGAGGAGGAGGATGACCACAAAGAGGCTGTGATGGTGTGGCAGTGGCAGAGTCCATCACTGAGGAGGTGGTAGATCTAAACCCAGTAGATTCCTTTCTGGTTCTGGATCTTAAGAGACAAGATCTGAGGGCAGGGCAGAGATGTTAAGAAAATCACCTGTGTTGCAGCACCTCTGCCCATCTCACAAAGTCTGGCTCTTAAGATCCAGAGCAGAAAACTCATGACGTACAGAGTCAAACAAAGGTGGTAGAGTGGGATCTTCACCTATTGTCACCTTTGCCTTCTACTTCTTGGGATGAAGTGGCAGTGCCTGCAACCAGCACTGTCATATAATTCTCATTCTGTAGAGCTGTTCAGACTAGCAACAACTTTCCAGAATGTCAAAAGGCCGGACACCGGAAACAGTTGCCTTGCTAATGCTAATGGCACTGCCAATCCTGGTTAGACGTAGAGTTAGACGAGAGACATAATTACCTTACAAAATCAAATCTTATATTTGAGTTCTTTTGAGAAGTCCCAAGACAATGTTATCCAGACCCATTGTGTTTTGTTAATTTTTAATTAGACCCTAAAACTTATGTATTTTGATGTTGATGTTCTTTAGACTTTTTTTTCTTGAAAAACCTAAGACATGGATGCCTGTTGTATATTTTCTGCGCTGAAGACATGGATAAATTATTATTCCAGTTTTCTACTTGTTGTTTTTTATTGCCATCAAGTTGGCTTCAACTTATGATGACCCTGTGACTGAGACACCTCCAAGACAGACTGTCATCAACAGCACTCCTCAGGGCTCGCAAACGTAAGGCTGTAGTTACCTTGATGGTGCCTGTCCACCTCTCATGCAGTCTTTCCCTTTTCCTATTGTCTCCCACTTTGCCAAGCATTATTATCTTTTCTGATGAAGTCATGTCGTTTCATGATATGGCCAAAGTATGAAAGCATCAGTTTAGTCATTCTAGGGAGCGTTCAAGCTTACTTTGTTCTAGGTCCTATTTATTTGTCCTTTTGGCAATCAATGGTATCTGTTCCAGCACCATGTTTCAAATGAATTCATTCTCTTCCTGTCAGCATTATTCACTGTTCAATGTTTCTACAATTTCCTTATTCTCAGTTGGCATATCTTTTATTCTTTCCTTTGTTGTCCATTGGTCTTACCAGCTCCTTGGCCATTTTCCTGCTCCTGATGCTATTGATGTTATTTAGTTGTTGTTGTTATTATTTATTTAGCAGAACTTCCTCAAATTCTTCTTTGGTTGCCTGTGAATTTATGTTTAGGAAGGACCAAGGAAATAGTTACTTTTTGTAATGTGTTACTTAGGCAAATAGTTACTTTTTTGAGATATGAACTGGAATGGTATTAGTTTTTGCATGTATATTTTGTTTTCATTTGGGCAAGATTTCACTTTTTTTGAAAGAAGTCTTCTTATCTTTTAGCCTTCTTTACTGTGTTAACCACATGCTTTTGAATTTGATTGTACTTATCTTAATCTGTTATATATGTTAAACATTCAGGGGTAGCTGTGTTACCATTTAGCAAATTCAAACAAAAATCCATCAGTGTTACCTTTATTGAAAGACTGCAACAAGTATATTGTGCATTTTGTTTGACCAATAAAGGTATCACTGATGGATTTTTGTTATATACATTGTAGCTCTCCTTCTGTTATTATGGTTTTATTTTCCAAGCATTTGAGAGAGATTTGACTCTCTTGACTCTCCCTTTTAACTTTTTACCAATACCCTCATTTTTAAATTTCTTTTTAACTCAGGTATGACTATGAACAATATTCTTGACAATTTCCTACTGACATATAAGTTGACAAAAATGTGTTCACTCTTCCCGCACATTTCTTGGAAATATCAGCTTTGGTTAATATGCAAACTATATTCCTTCCTAGAATTGGAGGGCCTAAAGATGGTGGTGTATGCACTGGTAACCTCAAGCTGGACTTCTGTGATGCACTACATTGGTCTGCCTTTGTATCAAGTCTGGAAACTCCTATTGGTTCAGAATATGGCAGCTAGATTGATTACATCTAGGAGTGATCACATTACACTGATCTTAAAAGCACACCACTGGTTGCCAGTTAGTTTCCAGGCAAAGTACGAAGTGTTGGTTATTACTTTTAAAGTCCTACCTGGTTTGGATCCAGGTTACATACAGGATGTGGGATGTGGTGGCTTAGTGGTTAAGATGCCAATTCTGATTATCATAAGGTCAGAAGCTTGGCAATTCAGGGCCCGAGTGCTGCATGATGGGGTGAGCTCCTGTCACTAGTCCCAGTTTCTGCCAACCTAGCCGTTTGAAAGCATGCAAATGCAAGTGGATAAATAGGTACCACTTCAGTGGGAAGGTAACAACAGTTATGCTGGCCACATGACCACCAGAGCAGTCTTTGGATAATGTTGGCTCTTTGGTTTGGTAATGGCCCTTACAGTTGGTTACTGTACTGTGACCATAATAAGGCTAGAACAAGGTTTCTCAGCTGGGGTTCCCTGGAACCATAGGGTTCCTTGAGAGGTTACTAAGGGATATGTGAGAGATCATACTAGGGGGGGGCATTTTTTGAGCTATAGATACAATAATTTTTATGTAGGGATTCCCTAATGAGAATAATAAAAATGCTACTTTTTATTTCTAGGATTTCTTTTTTTATTCACTGGTATATGACCCACAGCAGAAGACACTTTTGGCTGATAAAGGAGAGATTAGAGTTGGGAACAGATTCCAGGCTGATATTACGGACTTCCTAAAAGAAGGTAGCTGCACTTCTCTCTGCATACAGGTTTTGTATTGTGTTATAAAAGATCTGAGTACTATTTGAAATAGACATGATTTCTTCACTCATGTTTCCAAACAGAAGATTGAAGATTATTGTCTTGAACTTTATGTCTTTTATATATAGAGAGGTTCTTATTGTTCACCTTTGTGGTCTTCTAAACTTCTTCAATAGGATAGTCTGGATAAGACTCCCATCAAAACAATTCAGGAAATTTAATTGTATTAGGAGAGTTTCAAGCAACTTTATATATAATATTTACTCTCTTATAGAACAATTGAATGTTGTTGTTTTTCACTTTCACACTCCTGTAACAGTCCATCATACCAGTATTTCATATACTGTATAGACATTTTATTATTATAAAGTACTTTCTACCTCCAGTGAAGGAGAGCCTATCCCCTTCCAAGGCTGTCTGTTCCACTGTCAAACAGCTCTCACTTCTATGTGGTTTCTCTGAATTACACAAATGGGTGTTGCACAAGTACAGAGCCGTCTGTGGAATATTATATTGCTGAACCTTTTTGGTTAGAACCCCGCCTTACTCCCTCAATGCACATGCCTAGGTATGCGTTGACTATCTCTCCTCAGATCCTTTTCTTTCAATGTGTGATCATGAGATGGAATGGTATCTTCATCTTTATCTGAGTGTTCTTTTTGTCTTTAGTCAACTTCTTTCAACTGTTTTACATGTTTTTCTTTCTTCTCCATCATTCAGTTCTCATACCTATGATGATTATTAAAACTACACCATGCTTTGTTCTCCATTGAATGGCCTGGACAGACCTTTTCAAACCCTGCACCTTGTCCAGGCAAAGACCACCTATTGAAAGGTCTTTTCTGCTTGGTGAGGGGCACAAAATTTATCATTGTGCCATTGGTGAGAGTTTCACCAAGCAAACCCTAAAAATAGACAGATTAAGTTGCAGCTTGCTGCTTGGGAAGACATGCTGAGTTCAGTCGATCTTGTGGCCAAAGACCCAGCTCCCAGCACTGCAATGCTGCTGCTTAACCAAACTTGTCTCACAGCCATATGCCCTTAGAAACTGTCTCAACTCTGGAATTGGTTCTAACTATTCATTTTGCTCCTGGAACTTCTGTGGCATCGACTGGTAACAATACCATGTCCAGCTCCCATAGCAAGACCATTGCTATCACAAGTGTTACTTCCCCTGACAGCATGTAGAACTCTGGAGAAATCTCTCAAATGTTGCTGCTTTCAAGAAGGCAAGCCTGCTATTAGGATGGCTAAGAGAGTAGGGAAACCAAATTTATAGAGAAGATTTCCCTCACTTTGCTTTTGGTGATAACCAATTCCAATTTTTTTGGCTTTACTTTCTCCAGCAGAACAAAACAAAACACTTCAGCCCTCCTGCTCAAACCATACATTAGTCCACTCAACCTTCCAATTCAGTACCAATTATCAGCCTTCTACTGGTGCTGGACTTGCCTTCAAACTCCATCTTAAAAATTTTAATCTTGCCTTTAGCAGCTATTCTTTGTAAATCCCCCCATCAGCTACCACAGTCTCCAGGGTCCTCTGTATGGGTTCATACTCTGAGAGAAAAATACTGGATGCCTCTCCTAGATACCAGCATTCTCTGATGCCACTTGCCTGTAACAGCCCAGAACCAGTGTTAAGACAACCACATCCTTCATACTTTTGTTCTCCATAGTGCCAGAAGGATTACATGTCCGCAATCTGAATTCATAGAATCATACAGTTGGAAGAGAATACAAAAGCTACCCAGTCCAATCCCCTGCTATACAGGAGGACACAATCAAAGCACTTCCAACAGATGGCCAACCACCTTTGTTTAAAAACCTCCATAGGAGGAGACTCCACTACACTCCAAGGAGCACATTCCACTGCCGCACAGCTCTTCTGTAAAGAAGGTCTTCCTGATGTTGAGGTGGAATCGCTTTTCCTATAGTTTGAATCCATTGCTCTCTGTCCTAGTCTCTGGAGCAGCAGAAAACAAACTTTCTCCATCCTCAGTATGACATCCCTTCAAATATTTAAACTAGTTATCATGTCAACACTTAACCTTCTCTTCCCCAGGCTAAATGTATCCAGCTCCTTAAGTCACTCCTCATAGAGCATGGTTTCCAGACCTTTCACTATTTTGGTCACCCTCCTCTAGACACATTCCAGCTTGTCAATATCCCTCTTGTGGTGCCCAGAATTGAACACTTATTCCAGGTGAGGTCTGACAAAGTAGAATAGTGTAGTATTATTAATTCCCTCGATCTATACACTACACTCTTATTGATGCAGCCTAGGATCACATTGGGCCTTTACAGACTGCCAGAAATAATGCAGCTAGAGACCACTTTAACTGCCCTGGCTCAATGCTAAGGAATCATGGAAATTGTAGTTTATTGTGACACCAGAGCTCTCTGATAGAGAAGGCTCAATGTCTCAGGGAAAAAAACTACAATTCCCATGATTCCCTAGCATTGAGCCAGGGCAGTTAAAGTGGTCTCAAGCTGCATTATTTCTGGCAGTCTGTAAAGGCCCATTGTCTTTTTTAGCTGCTGCATCACACTTCTGACTCATGTTCAGCTTATGGTCTGCTAAGATTCCTAGATCCCTTTCACACGTACTGTTGTCAAGCCAGGTGTCACCCATCCTATGCACAGATATAGATCTGTGCATTTCATTTTTTCTCTAAGTACAGTAGCTTACATTTCTCCCCATTGAAATTCATTTTTTTAGTTTTGACCCAACTCTCTAATCTGTTAAGGTCATTTTGAATTCTGATCCTGTTCTCTGGGGTATTAGTTACACTTCCTAATTTGGTGCCATCTGCCAATTTGATGAGTATGCCCTCTTTTCTTTAATCCAAGTCATTGATAAAGATGTTTAATAGCACTGGGCCCAGGATAGAACCCTGTGGCACCCCACTGGTCATTTCTCTCCAGGATGAAGAGGAACCATTGGTGAGCACCCTTTGGGTTCAATCTTTTAACCAGCTACAGATCCACGCAACATTAGCATTGTTAGCTCACACTTTACTGGTTTTTTACAAGAATATAATGGGAGACCTTGTTGAAGGCCTTACTGTAATCAAGATATACTACATTCACAGCATTCCCTTCATCTACCAAGCTTGTAACTCTGTAAAAAAAAAAAGAGAGATAAGATTAGTCTGACTTGACTTGTTTTTGAGAAACCAGTGTTGACTTTCAATGATCACAGCATTCCTTTCTAAATGCTTACAGGGTATCTGTTTAATTATTTGCTCTAGAATTTTTCCTAGTATTGATGTTAGACCAGTTGGGTGGTAATTATTTGGGTCTTCTTTCATGTAAGAAGCACTCATTCCAGGTAATGATCTCTGTGTTCTTCCTGTTTTAACCACTTCAAGGGCTTAAGGAGGCAAAACTGAGTGATTATCCATGGTCACGCTATTCTTGATCTTCTTCCCATCATAGGGATTATGATGCTTCTTCTTGATACTGCATTAGGGATAGACAGGACTATCATTACTGAGTTTTCAGAATCTAAGTTCCCCATCATCTACAACATTTTGTGTAGCTCTCTTTTCTTCTGTGGTGCCTCCAGCACCAACAACCTTTTCTCAACAGTCTCTCTCAAGACTCTCTCAAATATAACTGCCCTATCCTATTGTTGTTGTGAGCCTTTGTCATTTCTGACTTATGGTGAACCTAAGAACCTGTCTTGGAGTTTTCTTGACAAGATTTGTTCAGAATAGGTTTGCCTTTGACATCCTTTGAGGTGGAAAGAGTGACCTGCTTAAGGTTATCCAGTGGGTTTCTATGGCTGAGTGGACATTCAGCCCTGGTCTCCAGAGTCAGAGCCAAACCACTACACCACACTGTCTGTCTGTCTAACTCTATGTTCCCTACACAACAGGATATTGATACCTCCTTCTCAGAAAACAGATATGATTCCATCATCTAGCACTTAAATCCATAATTGTTCCACTGTACCAGACAAAGAGGACAGAAAATAAGATCTAACTGATAAAAGATTTTACACTTTCTGTTCCTTAATGATAAAAGTGAGTAGCTGTCAGACCTGTATGGCTACATATCAACAGTATTGAGAGAAGGTCTTGCCTCTTTTTCACCTCTTTTTTGCCACTTGCATTTTCCCATCTTATCTCTTTTACGTTTTAATTATTCAACCCAATCTGCTTGTTAATGTTTATATGTTAAAATGTCATCCTTTCTGAATTCTGAAGAAAAATACTGAGAAACTTGCTTTGTGCTTTTACTCTACTTCTTAAATTCTTATGTTAAAGAACAGGTCATCCTCATATTTCCCTAGATTCTATTGAAGCTCTGTTTGTCTTCTCAATTTGTATAACCAGTTCTACTTTTGTTCCTCGTCTGACTTATCTTTTCAGCTTCCCCTACTTGTAGTTCCTCTCCCAAATCCAATTCTAAAAGGATTTTGCATCTCAATAGGTTTGAACTATGATTAGTAGATTATAATTTTAAATGGTTTATCCAGCAGGAATGTATTCTGGCGTGTCAGAGTTGGTTAGTACAATACCAGAATGTTTTGGTTGGTTTGTACAATACCAGATTGTTTCTGAAATGTTTGAGGGCTTGTGCCATAAACAGTTTGTATTTTATCATTGGGAATGTATTGGGTTCAACTCGCCAGTTGATTTATAGCAACCTCATGAATTTCATAGGGTTTTCTTAGGCAAAGTATATTCAGTGGTGGTTTGCCAGTTCCTTCCTCTGATACATATGTCTAAGATGTTTTCCATTTAGCCTTCAGTGTCCAAAACTGTTAATCAGACAATGCACAATCGGGATATAACTGCAAGCGAAAACATCACACACTTCTGACTCCTTTTCTGTTAGCGTGCTTTCCACAGAGCAGAAAGTTATAGTTCAGTACCCTCCTAGATGGAGCAAAGGAGGAAAGAAAAAGCAAGTGTTTTAAAAATGAGGCGGTTAGGTTTTGGTGCCATAATTAGTGTTGGGACTTGGAGGGTATTTGGAAGGGTGGTAAATACTACTTTACAAATCCAGGAGAATGGCCCCAATTCTCTACAGAATAAAAATAGTAAAGACACCTTAAATAGCTGAAAACATAATAAAAGCAGGTTAAAGACTAGGAAGAAATAAAAAGACATTAGAGGAAATGCACAGAAGAGTTATATAAAAGAGATGAGAAAATGAAAGACACATGGAATGAAGAACCATATGAAGACGAACTCCAAATTCTAAAAAGTGAAGTGGAAGCTGCAGTCAGAGAATGGGAAAAATAAATCACAATGAACATAGGATATTCTAATTGAACTGCTACAGTCCACACTGACAGAATCAGCTTTAGTGCTAACCAGCATACGTCAACAAATATGGAAACAAAATAGTGGCCAACAGATTGAAAACAATCAATATACTTCCCCAGCCACAAAAAAGGAAACACAAAAGACTTCAGCAACTATAGGACCATAGCATTAATCTCCCATGCAAGCAAAATTATGTTCGAAATTGTACAGTACAGGCTCAAACCATATATGGAGAGAGAAATCCCAGAGTTGCAAGTGGGGTTCAGGAAGGGAAGAGGCACTAGGGATCACATTGCAAATGTATGATGGCTAATGGAGTACACCAAGGAGTTCCAAAAGGAAATCAACATGTGCTTTTTATATATTATAGCAAAGCCTTCGACTGCATTGATCATAGAAAGCTATGGAATGTCCTTAAAGACATGAGAATGCCACCACATCTGGTAGCCCTGATGAGAGGCTCCTGTTAGAACAGAATATGAGGAAACAGAATGGTTTCCAACTGGCAAAGGGCCAGGCAAGGCTGCATCCTTTCACTATATCTGTTCACCATGTATGCACAAAACATCATACGAAGAGCAAGCTTGGACACAAAAGGAGGAGGAGTAAAGAAAGGAGGAAAGAATATTAATCTAAAGTATGCAGATGACAGCAGAAAGCATCACAGACTTGGAACAACTACTAAGGAAGATCAAAGAAGAAATCACAGAATCATAGAGTTGGAAGAAACCACAAGGGCCAGCCAGTCTAACCCCTGGCTATGCAGTAATACACAATCAAATCACCCCCAACAGATGATCACCCAGCCTCTTTTTAAAAACCTCCAAAGAAGGAGACTCTACCACACTCGGAGGGATGCTAAGGCAGGGTTACTGCTGAACATAAAGAAAACAAAAATAATGGCCATGGAGGATCTACACAAATTCAGTGAGGAAACTGAAATAATAAAAAAGTTTTCATACCTTGGATCAAACTTCATTTAGAATGGGGACCGTAGTCAAGTAATCAGAAGAAGACTGGGAATGGGAGGGTAGCTGTGAAAGAAGTAGAAAAGATCCTAAACTGTAAAGATATACAAATGAGCATGAAAGTTACAATCATACAAGCCATTGTATTCTTTCTACCATGTATGGATGTGAGAGCTGGACAATGAGGAAAGCAGATGAAAGGAAAATCAATTTATTTGAAATGTGGTGCTGAAGAAGAGTGCTGAGGATATTGTGGATTGCCAAAAAGACAAAGAATTGGGTCATTGAAGAGATCAAGCCAGAAATCTCCCTGGAAGCCAAGATGATAAAGTTGAAATTGTCATAATTTGGCCATGTCATGAGAAGGTATGACTCATTGGAAAAGACAGTGATGCTAGAGAAGGTGGAGGGATGCAGAAAGAGAGGTGGATGGGCTCTATTAAGGAGGTCACAGGCATGAATATACAGGACCTAGGCAGAGCAGTGGAGAACAGGGACTCTTGAAGATGTCTCATCCACAGGGTCACCATGAGTCAGATCAACTCAAAGGCAGTTAACAACAACAACAACAACAAATATTAAAAGAGCAACATAACTAGTTCCAAGTGTGTGTATATGTGCCTTCAGTTTTCCTGTCAACTTATGCCAACTCCATGGATTTCAGCAAGGAATCCTCAAAGATGTTTCTGCCAGTTCCTTCCTCTAAAATACGTCTCATAGCACCTGGTATTTATTGGAGCCAGTTGAGTGTTGGACTGGGACTCTGGAGACCTGGTTTGATTCCTGCTTGGTCATGAAACCCACTGGGTGACCTTGGGCAAGTCAAATGCTCTCAGCCTCATGGGAAGGCAGTGGCAAACCTCTGAATAAAGCTTGCCACAAAAAAAAAAAAAAAAAAAAAAAGATAGGGTTGCCATAAGTTGAAAACAACTTGAAGGCACACATCTCAACAACTCCCATTCAGGTACTAACCAGGGCTGGCCTGCTTAGCTTCCCAGATCATGTACGATCTGGTGCCTTGAGGGCATTCTAAATACCTCTTTAGTAATAGTAGCTGCCCATTCGGCTGCTTCCATGTTAGTGGGGTGGTGAACATACTCTGGGTTTTAGTCTGAGCTTTAAAAGAGCTGTCCAGGATGTTGAACTCTATCCACAGAATAGGTCCAGCACCTGGGCAGTGCCTGTAAAATGTAGGCTGAGCTTGAAGGGGATTCACAGTCCCAGGGACAGACGCCAGAGCCACAAACGTGGTGTCTGTTGGATGTAAAAAAGCCAGTGCGGGTTATTACTCCTCCCTCCTCCCATGCTTTCTCTAGCAGTGCTGTGGGGAAATGCAGTGGATGCCTGGGGTGAGCCAGTGTTGCTGGAGGATCAGACATGGGCTTCTCCCTCCTTGGCTGTTCTGTGCAGTGTGCGAGCTGGACTCTTATTACTGGGCATACACAAGAGTGACACATTTTGACAATTTAGGTGAAATGCTTTGTGTGTTTTCTTAGCAATGTGGAAAGAAAGCTCAAACCAGGGTAGCGGGGTTTATTTTCTTTATAGATGAATTGCTAAAACTTTTGTTCGTTTGTTTGTTTAGGTGAAGATGATGGCAGAGATCAGTCAAAGCTTGAAACAAAAGTTTGGGAAGCATTTAATCCACTAATAGACAAACAAATAGACCAGTTCCTTGTAGTAGCACGGTAAGGAAAAGGACAGTTTGATTGGCCTTTTCATCTCATGATTTGTTCTATTATGACCAAATATACTTAGCAGAAACTTTCTCCTTGTCAAGCAAAATGCTTTCTCTGTTGTTTTACTTATTTGCTGTACAACGATGTGCATTTATGATGATTTTATTTTAATACCAATATATCATTGTTATGAGGTTAACAGTGGTAATTAATAACGGGTGGAGACTAATAATAGTCAAAAAGTTTGAAACATTTATAGTGACAAATAAAAATATTACATTTGTTAACAAAATTAAATCTAAACCTATTATGTATAGATGGTTGGCTGTTCCTAAATGGATCATATATTATATGGAATTTCATTTAAAACACACGGCCTTGTTTATTTGTTGTTGATGATGATGTGTGCCTTCAAGTCATTTCCAACTTATGGTGACCCTAAGGCAAACCTGTCATGGGATTTTCTGGAAGGGGTAAAGATGGACTCTAACGGAGACTGGCAATTCTGCACACACATAGCACATACACTTTCTACAGGTAAACAGCACTGTTAAATGATAAGGATATGGCACGTTAGCACCTGCAGTGTCACCTCTGTGCCCTTTATTTATTACACTAAATAAATATAAATACTGTACAACAATATGGGAAATGGAAAGAAAAAGGATTATACACACATACACAGAAACTTTTCATGGACACCATTATCATTGGATCAGAATTTGGCAAAGCTGTCTAAGTGTGATAGTTTCAAAAATCAGATTTAAAAAAAATTAAACACAGGTCCCAAAGGCATTGAGTGTGTAAGTCTACACATGTCTCCTCCTATTCAACAACTGATCATCTATAATCTATATGAAGATATTTTTGAAGAAAGTTGTAGAGGAGAGAATGGTTCAGGAATTTTATGGAAGCTAGATCTTAGTATTTCAATTGCAGAATTCAATGGGCCAAAATATGGAACATGCCATGTCATAAATTCATATCTGTCTCATCCAGGGAATGTACATTGAAGACTATTCATAAATTGCCTTTAACACCTGTCAAAATTCACAAAATAAATAGTAATGTTTCAGTGTATTTTTGGTAGGGTTGTGTTCCAACTGGGAGAGCAGAGAATAGGTGGATACCTTGTCTGAAAGTGGTGATTTTTTTGAAAGCTACATTACCAGAGGCTGTATCCTGGAGGAGCTTTATTATGAATACATGTTTTGGAAAGTGAAAAGAAAATGTTTTCCATAAACAGCTTATCTGCACATCTCACATTATGAGAACATAGAAAACAATGAAAGATCTTTTAATACTGGTTGTACTGTGTGAGGAGCTGCAGGAAAATTTTTAAAGTGAACTCAAAAAAGGCACAGTTTGTTACAGATTGATCTCCTTTCCTTCCATCAATGAATGAGCAAAAATCATTATGTGGTCCATATCAGCAGATATTTGGGCTTCAGCATTTTAATACAATGTAAGCATTTAAAGGGGTGCTATTTTTGAATGCACTTAACTTAAAAGCAATGTTTCTGCTGATTGATGGTGTTGCTGTTTTCTGAAAATTCTTTTCCTGTCTCTTTTTCTTTGTTTCTTCCTTTTTTCTGTTGT
The DNA here is from genome assembly GCA_026167975.1 of Phrynosoma blainvillii. Lineage (NCBI taxonomy): Eukaryota > Metazoa > Chordata > Lepidosauria > Squamata > Phrynosomatidae > Phrynosoma > Phrynosoma blainvillii. The sequence continues at coordinate 151,281,022 of JANUYF010000004.1, forward strand.
ATTGATTTGTTTTTATTGCTTATGGTTGTAAACATACTTCAAAACTAGTAAAGGGTTGATTTGCTAATAAAGCAGACTTTTCAAACATTTCATTTTGCTATTTCTTCCATTCCCATCCAAATGTACACTAATGTATTAGAAAATCTTCAGTCTAGAGCCACGATCTAGAGCAGGGGTAGGCAACCTTTCCCCTTTAAGGGCCGAGGGACTTCAGCTCCCAGAAGCCTCAGCCATGTTGGCCAATAGTCCCATGTTGGCCAATAGCTCCTGGGATTCTGGGAACTGAAGTCCCTCGGCCCTTAAAGGAGAAAGGTTGCCTACCCCTGATCTAGAGCAGTGGTCCTCAAACTTTTTTGGGCCACCACTCCCTTTCCTCTTGGGTGACAATCCTAGCACCCCGCAATGTCTAGTTCTTGATATTACTCTATTGTTCTACTGCAAATTCAAAACAACCAGTCTCTGTCACTGCTCCCTTTACAACCCAAGTCACCCTGGGAGCAGCAACCAAACAGTTGGCTGAGTGGCAACTGAGAAGCCTCTCACCCATGCTGGCCTTCCTGCAAGGCCATCACAGGAAAGAAGTTTCTCAGTCACTGCTTGCTCTATTGCTGCTCCCAAGATGATGGTGTGCAAAGGGAAAAGCTTCTCCCTGGTGTGGAAGGACTCTCAATCCAAGAGAGGCAAAGGACTCTTTTGAAGACTCGACTCTGGATACTCTTCCCTCTCCTTCCCAGAGACTTCCCCACACAACGTCAAGTCATTGCCCCCCAACATTGTTCATGTTAGTTTTAAGAGACTGTGAAAAGAGTTTTATGCAACCCTCATCCCCACCATGGTCCTAAAGGCCTCTGTTTCCCTTTGTCTTTCTTGGGTACCAATACTTTGACTAAACATACCTCACCACCCCCCTGGATCTTTCCACTGCCCCCACCAGGGGGTGGTACCACTCACTTTGTGAATCACTGATCTAAGCTTCTTGAAAATTGTGACTGAGTTGAAATTATTCTTATAAAGCACTCTAGCGTTTCTGTGCTGTTGGAACTTGCCATGTTAGCATAGCCTAGTCTGGTGCTTCACAACAGGCATTTTAAATGAAGCTTCACTGAGGAAGGAACATTTCCTATTGTTTAGTTTGCTGCTGTTCTAGAGCAATTTGTGAATGGAAATGGTGGCAGTAGGCTTTCCCTTCACTAATTGATTTGAAATATAGTTGTTGGTTTTCTTCACCTTTATGTAAGTATGAAAATTTAGAAATGGTAATCTCCTGTTTCTAGATATATAACATGAAGAATGGTTACAGTGGAAGATGATGCAGCTGTCAGAACTTAGAGAAGAAATAATATTAAGTGAAGAATATCTTTATCATATGATTTTCACCAAGATCGAATAATATTAACATACTTGTACCAATATACAAACATCTTTCCCCTTACTTTACATCATACATATCAAATTATCTTGTCTACCTATGGTTATTCTGGATGATGGTTTAACCATCACTGTTATAAATTCTATTCAATGAGTTCCTTTTAGAGTCTCCTAATGTGTCTACATGTATTTCTAAACTACACTCTGGTGTATAAACTATAGTCTGAACAAGAGGCCACTGTTATGACCGAAGAAGGATTTCTAACTGGCCAGAAAGTTAGACAAGAGTGTATTTTATTGCCCTGTGTTTAAGCTGTATGCTGAACACATCATATGGGAAGCAGGATTTGACCTGGAGGAAGAAAATGTGAAAATTGGAGGAATGAACATAAATAATTTAAAACACCATATTACTAACAGAAAATAGCAAAGATTTAGAATGACTATGATGAACGTTAAGGGGGAAAGTGCAATATACAGTTGTATATTAAGGAAACAAAAAGAATGACCACATATGATTTATATAAGGTAGGTGATGAAAACTTCAGAATAGTTAAAGAATTTCTTTATCTCACCTCAGTCATTGATCCAAATGGAGACCATAGTCAAGAAATCAGGAGACTTAAGAATTGGAGGGGTAGATATGAGGGTAGTAGATGAGATCCTCAAGTGTATATGCAAAAGTCTGAATCATTCATTACGTAGTTTTTCCCATTCTTCATGGTCTGTGTGACTCACACAAATGAGTTATCTGCACCTGCACAGTGCATCATTTGGAACCTTCTAGAACTATTACATAAGTATTTTGGTGGTAGCCCCACCCATCCTCCACATGGCTATCCAGCATGCTTCCCACCTAAACCCTCAGTTCCTTTTAGTCCTTTACAGCTTCAGCATCAAATGAATTGTTGATGAGCTATTGCTACTCTTAAGACTTTTACTTTTTCTACTCTTTCAAACTGTGTTTTGCTTGATTATTTTGAATAATGTTTTGATTTCGTTATGGACTCTTGTTTTTCAGCTTGACTCATACTGTTGACTCAGTAATGTTTTCAGCTTAATGATTCAGTTACAGTGGCTTACTATGGCTTCACCTGGCTCCTTCAAAAGAATGTGCCTCCTGTGGTACTGAGATCCCCAAAAGGGATGGCCACTCATGCTACCTTTTATGCCTTGACAAAGGCCATAATGTGAGGACTTGTGTTCACTGGAAGGTATTCGCTCCACAAGCATGCAAAAACCATTTATCCAGGCTCAAGGCTCTCTTGTAGGAACAAGCCCTGACAGCCTATGACAAGCCGTCCAACTCCAGCTGCAATAGCAACAGCATTTAGCATTTAAATTTCTATACCACTTATTAGTGAACTCAGTACTCTTTAAGCGGCTTACAATCTGTAAGCCAATTGCCCCCAACAAGCTGGGTACTCAGTTTACTGACCTACAAAAGGATGGAAGGCTGAGTCAACCTTAGAGCCCTGGATTGAACTCACAAACTTGTGGCTGCAGTACTAGCATTTAACCACTGCACCACAAGGGCACTAGCTGCCTGTCTTGACCACCTTGATCTTCACTGGCTTTGAGTGAATCTGACTCCTTGATTTGGGTAATGCTGAAAAAGGTCTTCCCAGGATGCTGAAACCTGGTCACAAAAGATACAGAACAGATTCTAAACACCCTGCTTCTGTCTCTACCCATTCAAAAACACCGTTTATAGGCTGTGTCCCTTTGATACGGACGCTCAACCTTGTGTGCCTTTGACACCAGGCTATTCTTATCATTTTGAAGGCTTGCACTTCGACTTCCAAGCACAAGATTGAGAAACAAACTACAAAGGCCATCCAGTCCAACCCCCTGCCATTCAGGAAGACCAATCAAAGCACTCCCGACCGATGGCTATCCAGCCTCTTTTTAAAAACCTCCAAGGAAAGAGACTCCACCATACCCTAAGGCAGAGTGTTCCACTTTTGAACAGCTCTTACTGTCAAGACTTTTTTCCTAATGTTTAGGTGAAATCTCTTTTCCTGTAGTTTGAATTCATTGCTCCATGTCCTAGTCTCTGGAGCAACAGAAAACAAACTTGCTGCATCCTCAGTAGGAAATCCAAATATTGAAATATGGCTATAATGACACCCCTTAACCTCCTCTTCCCCAGGCTTAATGTACCCAGCTCCCTTAGCCTCTCCTCTTTGTGCATGGTTCCAGCTTGTCAATATCCTTCTTCAACTTGGTACCCAGAACTGGACACCATATTCCAGGAGAGGTCTGACTAGAGCAGAATAGAGTGTTACTATTCCCTTGACCTAGAAATAATATTCCTCTTGATACAGCCACAAATCATATTGGCTTTTTAGCTGCTGCATCACACTACTGATTCATGTTCAGCTTGTAGTCTTCTTAGATTCCTAGATTCCTTTCCAGTGTACTGTTGTCAAGCCAAGTGTCCCCTGTCCCATTTCATTTTTTTCTGCCTAAGTGTTGTTCCTTGCATTTCTCCCTGTTGCAATTCATTTTGTTAGTTTTAGCTGAACACTCTACTCTATTAAGGCCATTTTGAATTCTGATTCTGTCTTCTGGGATATTAGCTACTCCTCGTAATTTGGTGTCAACTGCAGATTTGATAAGCATGCTCTTTATTCCATCATCCATGTCATTTATAAAAATGTTTAATAGCTCTGGGCCCAAGATGTAACCCTCTTGGACCCCACTAGTCACTTCTCTCCAGGATGAAGACTGAAATAAAAATTTGCTACAGCCACAGCATTCCCTTTGTAAGCTTTGCAAGCTTATAACTCTATCAAAACAGAAATAAGATTAGTCAGACATGACTTGTTTTTGAGAAATCCATGTTGACTTTTAGTTATCATGGCATTCCTTTCTAAGTGCTTTCAGACTGTCTTTTAAGAAGAAAAGGGTGAAGCATGTTGAGGACTCTCAAGTTGCATCACCATCTCCACCTTCAGTTGCCTCAGAATGGACTGTCCGAACCACCTTATTTGAATTAAATCCAGAGAGAAGCATCGGTACTGATCTCAGTAAAATCAAGACACTCTTCTCCACACTTTGAGGAGCAAGCTAGACCTTCACAGAGCTCCCCACAGAAGTTCAAGGGTGTACTGCTTCTGAAGGTAAAATAGTCTAATCCTCTTGTGTGCAGTGGCAAAGATTGCCTACATCTGTAACCTCCACCTCCAGAGAAGGCCCTTCTCCTGCTCCGTCTCCGCCTCAGCAGTCAGTTTGGTAAGGTAAAGATATTCTATGTTGACAAGGTTGTCAAGTCGTGTCCAACCATAGGGGACGGTGCTCATCTCCGTTACTAAGTCAAAGAGCCAGCGTTGTCAGAGACTACTCTGGTGGTCATGTGGCCAGCATGACTGCACAGAACGCTGTTTACATTCCCACCAAAGTGGTACCTATTTATCTACTTGCATTTGCATGCTTTTGAACTGCTAGGTTGACAGAAGCTGGGACTAGTGACAGGAGCTCACCCCATCATGCAGCACCCGGGCCTCAAACTGCCAACCTGCCGATCTTGCTAAAATCAACAGAGTCAGCATCTTAACCACTTGAGCCACTGCATCAGTTTGGTGCCACCAGTCACTTTCTTCAAGCTCTGGCACTGCTTGAGGAATGTCATCATCATCTTGGTTACACACACATACCCCAATCCAGATTGCCAGTGCTCAGTTGATACCTCTACAGATCGAACCAGCATCAGGATGGACATGACTTTGGGTGCTACAGCCGTAGAAGTTACAAGTGGTACAGATCTCATCGGCATTCTCTGTACTATTGTTATGACCACTCCCCATCTTTGAAGTTTTACTATAAAAAGTTAGAGCAGGACTCTCTCATGGTTCACATCTGCATTATTACCAACATACTCACTCTATTACCAATGTAATCCCCATCCCCATCAGTGCAGTTGAAATGAATGAACGCATCCTATTTTGGGGCTGGCACCAAGGTCTCTGAGTAAGGCATAGTGTGTTGATGAGCCCCTTCCTAGACAAACCAAACCTACAGGACAGCACTCTACTGCTGTTCCCCATTCACCTCAGCCACAGCCTGTGGTCTGGTCTGCTGAACCTTCTAATCAATGAGCACCCCCACTAGTCCCTCCTTGGATTCAGTTAGCTGTACAGAAAACTCTGTCTTGTGCACATCATTCCCCATCTCCACTGTGTGGGGGTGTTCTTCAGGGGTTATCCATGTTGGAGGATTCTGAGTCTCTTTGTCTGCTTCCTCAAATATGCTACCAGTGTGTACTCCTCTAACAGTCTTAGAACCGACTGATGATGTCTGGGCATTCATGAAGCAGATGTTGTGCATGGCACAGGCCTTAGAACTGAAGGTTAAGCAACCAAAGACTGAACTGTCAGACCCAGTATACACATGGATTCAGACTAAAGTACCTACACTGACATAGATTCTGTTGCTTCCTTCCCTCCTGTAAGGTAGCTTGCAGGTCTTCTACTACTCCTTCAACCTATAGTCCACCTCTATGAAAATTGATGGACTGTATCAAGAGTCAGGATCAGATTGACCCCTATGCCATCTGAAGCTGAATTCAGTTGTTGTAAAAGCAGCCCAATCTAAATCCATACAGAAAAAACAACAACACAACACTCCATCTTATAAAGAAAGCAGGAGGTTGGATGGGATGGCTGAGACATTTTATTCCACCTCTGCCCTTTTTTTGTTCAGACTTGAATATTATGAGGCTTGTATGGGGGCATATCAGCAACATCTTTGGGAGAGAATGACTCCCCCCCATCAAAGCTTCCAGAAGAGGACAGGCAATTGACAGGGTCTCTGCAAATGGATGCCCATAGCCTGGTGGCCCAATAGATGAATTCTGCAAAACTCAATTGCACCACAAAAACGCTGGCAGGAGCCATCACTTTATGTACCATATGTTGTTGTATTCATCAGATCTGTCTTATCAAGTATGAACCACAATAAAGGACTTGCTATTTGATGAAGGGGGGCTGTGTAATGAGCAGATAGATAATAAACTGGTGCATGTACAGATGATACAGCCCATAAGTTTGACTTCCAGCCACAAGATCATCTGTTGTCCTAACCCCATTATGGCTGGAGCAGGCAATACTCTGGTCCTAAGAGGTACTTCAGCCCAATGACATCCAGATGGTCTCACTTTCAAGTCTTTCCATCTGCATCCTCCTGCAAGACCTCCTTGTCTGCTAAATGCCACCCCCAGTCATACAGAAAGAGGTCCCAGGAGCAGGGAAAGCCTTGTCTTTGACCCCTCTACTTCCCACCACTGGTCCCTCTTCTTCCCACCAGTGCTCTTCTCTTCAGCAACAGACTGTCAGTTTACCATGATGCCTGGGTTGCAGTAATTTTGAACTTTTGTATCCTAGACATCATCCAGGGCAGGTATGGTGAAGATGTTTGGGACTACCCTCCTTCAGGAATATTCTGCATTACTTCTGCCTCATCAAGGAGGTCAGCACACTTCTTCTCAAAGGAATCTGTCCTTGCATCATTGATCCCTGGTGTTTGTTTTCCTGTCCAAGAAGGATGACGGCCTTTGCCCAATCTTGGACCTTCTGGATGTCAACTTTTACTTACAACCCAGATGTCTCAGATCCATCTTTAACTTGTTGCAACAAGAAGATTGGTTTGCGATCTTGGATTTAAAGGATGCATATCACAGTCCAGCAATCGCACAGGCATTTCCTGTGTTTTGTAATAATAATAATAATAATAATAATAATAATAATAATAATAATTTTTATTTTTATCCCGCCCCTCTGCAGCGCATTCGGGGCGGCGTACAACAAATTAAAACAATGTCACAAGTTAAAACAAACCAAGAATCCCCTTCCCTAACCCATCCGACCCTTAAAAATATATTAAACTATTAGTAAGTTAAAGTACAAAATAAAAACAATATAGAGAATAAGGGCCTGTTGTTTTTGTTTCATTTCATTCAGACTGTCCACTTCTCCTCGACTCTTCACAAAATGCAAGGAGGTAGTGGCAGCTTGGTTCAGGCAACAAAGGGTCGTAGTGTTCCTCTACATCAAACATTGCCTCATTACCCAGTCATGAGTCTGTCTCCTTTACAACTTTGACCTCATACCCCACCTCCTTGACTCATTGCATCTTATTGTCAATCTGAACACGTTTCAGCTGGAATCATCCCATGTGATGAAGTTTATTGGTGCCATCCTGGTTTGGAAGAGACCTCAAGGGCCATCAAATCCAACCTCCTGCCATGCAGAATACACAAAGTACCTCTGACAGATGACCATCCAGCCTCTGTTTAAAAACCTTTAAAAGAGACTCCACTACACTTCAAGAGTGTTTGTCCTACTGTCGAACAGCTGTTATTGTCAGGATGTTCTTCCTAATGTTGAGGTGGAATCTCTTTTCCTGTAGCTTGCATCCATTGCTTCCTGTCTTAGTTTCTAGAGTAGCAGAAAACAAGCTTGCTCCATCCTCAATATGACATCCCTTCATAGATTTAAACATGGCTACCAAATCACCTCTTAACCTTCTTTTCCCCAGGCTAAATATACCCAGCTTCTTAAGTTGCCCCTTATAGGGCATGGTTTCCAGACCTTTCACCATTTTGGTTGCCCTCCTCTGGACATGCTCCAGCTTCTCAACAACATTTCTGAAGTCTGGTGCCCAGAACTGGATGCAGTATTCCAGGTGAGGTCTGACCAAAGCAGAATAGATTGGTAATATGACTTCCCTCGATCTAGACACTATATTTCTATTGATGCAGCTTGGAATCACATTGGCCTTTTTAACTGCTGCATCACACTGTTGACTCATGTTCAACTTGTGACCTACTTGGTCTCCGAGATCCCTTTCACATGTACTGTTATCAAGCCAGGTGTTCCCCATCCTATATCTGTGCATTTCATTTTCTCTCTCTAAGTGTAGTGCCTTACATTTCTCCCTATTGAAATTCATTTTGTTAGTTTTGGCCCAGCTTTCTAATCTATTAAGGTCATTTTGAATGTTGGTCCTGTCCTCTGGGGTATTAGCTACGCCTCTTAATTTGCTGTCATCTGCAAATTTCATAATAGGCCCTCTATTCCTTCATCAAAGTCATTGATAGAGATGTTGAATAGCACTGGGCCCAGGACAGATCCCTGTGGCACCCTGCTAATCACTTCTCTCCAGATAAAGAGGAACCATTGGTTAGTGCTCATTGAGTTTGACCTGTCAACCAATTGCAAATCCACCTAACAGTTGCATTGTTTAACCCACATTTTACTAACTTGTTTGCCAGACTATCTTGGGGGAACTTGTCAAAGGTCTTAATAGAATCAAGATATGCTACATCGACAGCATTCACTTCATCTACCAAGCTGATAATTTTATCAAAAAAAGAGATCAGATTAGTCTTCCATGACTTGTTTTTGAGAAACCCTTGGAGACTTTTTGCAATTATGGCTTTCCTTTCTAAATGCTTACAGTCTCTCTGTTCACTGATCTGCTCTAGAATCTTTCCTGGTATTGATGCCAGGCTGGCTGGGTGGTATTTGTTTGGGTCCTCTTCCCGTCCCACCCTTTTTTAAAGATGGGGACAACATTTTCCCTCCTCCTGTCTGCTAGGACGTCTTCTGTTCTCCAGGAATTCTCAAAGATTATTGACTTTGTGGTGTCTGTACAATTGCAGGGTATCCACCAAAACCATTCAGAGCCACCTCAGGTTCATACTTCCACAACATCATGAATGCTGCTAGCGAGGCTTTGAATACACCCATTGTAGGTCTCGTTCCTGTTCTGCTTTGATCCTCTTGCTGACTTTTCCCATTTACATCTCACCACACCAAGGTATGTTTATTGGCCACTAGCATGGTGGATCAATCCTGTGACTGTCCAGGCTGGTGTGACCTTCCATTCTCCACAGTCTGAAGTAGCAGTCACCATGGTTGCCTCCATGGAAGGATGGAGATCTCACATGGGAAGCTTCTCCATGAGGGGATGTTGGACACCCAAAGAGAGTGTTTCCCACATCAATGGTCTTGAGATGCTAGCGGTGGAGAAAGCATATTGGGCCTTTGAAATTCTGTTGCGTGGCAAGGTTGTTCAGGTAGTCTCTGACAACACCACAGTGGTATATTGCCTGAACAAGCAAGGTGGAACAAAATCAAACTCTCTGCTTGTACTCACACTTTGTCTCTGGGACTGGTGTATCGACAGAGGTATCTCTATCTCGGAAATCAATCTGCCAAAGGACAACATCTCAGAAGATGCCTCAGCAGGTCACCGGTCTCTTGCCATGAGTGGAGACCCTTTGAGAGGTCTTCAGGAAGCAGGCCATGTTGCAGGTGGATCTTTTCACCTCGTCCTAGAACAACCAGTGCCAGATGTTCTGTTCTAGAGCTCACTGGGGGAAGGACTTGGTTTGAATCCCCACTCAGTCACGGATACCCACTGGGTGACTGTGGGCAAGTCACACTTGCTCAGCCCCAGAGGATAAACCTCTTCTGAAAAAATGGGTCACCATATATCAAAAACTGCTTGGAGGCACACAACACAACAACAATTTAAATGTGTTAGCCCTTGTGAAGCATAAACTGAAACATAAATTTACAACATCCAATATGACATTTCATGACATGCTTTTTCTAAGATAAGTTATGTTGCATATAATTGTAATATATATTTCAACATGTCATAATAAATTCCCTACAGTGTCAAATTATGGAGGCTTTTAAGGTCTGTTTCTACCCTACTTCAAGAGGAAAAATGTGTATAGCAAATACCTGGTTTAAGCTTTTGGGGTTGTGTCAATAAATATGCCTTACAAAAGCACAAAGGGAAAAATAATAACAGCTGGCTAAAAATCTGATAAAATATGTTTGTAAAATTTTATGCTTGCAATATGGCAAGTTAACTTCCTCTTCTCCTCTTTAGCTCTGTTGGTACATTTGCTCGTGCTCTAGATTGCAGTAGTTCTGTTCGACAGCCAAGCTTACATATGAGTGCTGCAGCAGCCTCTAGGGACATCACATTGGTAAGAATTTAAGAGAATAAAATATACTTTTCAATTTTTAGTGAAGAGTAATATTTCTGCTATAATGACAGAAGAAGTGCATCAGAATGGATTGTGCTTTGGGGTTGTAGTTCAAATTTTTTTAGAGGGCTATACGATTTCCATACCCTGATAAATATGTTACATAAGTAACATGAATGGTATCATTTGCCATGGTTAGTCCTAGTTTTACCTTGTCTTGGAGCTAAATGGCTCTCAGTGGCATAGTGTTGACTACAAAGCCTGTTCTGAATGTGTGCAGAACACTCAACTTCCACACTCAGTGGTGTGCAGTTACTTATATATTATCAATTTTTTCATCTGGTCCATTCTTTCATTTTGGCTACAAGGAAACAGACATTAAAACATTTTACCTGCAAGAACTCTGCACTCAGTGTTCGACATCTCCATCATTTATCCCCTTGTAAAGCATAAATCTTATATGTACCATCGTTACATAAACACTTGTTAAAACTTGTTGAGATTATATTTCTTACAATATTAACATATAACCACTTTCAACTATTTAATCACGGTTCCCTAAATCCTTTTCCCATTTCTGTACAAAACTGAGAGTAGTTTAATCTAAAGTCCAGATCGATTTATAAAGCCTGCCTAATTTTTGTTTGTTTATTTTGCCTATTTGTTTTACGTCTTGCCTTTCACACAAAACTGAAAAAAAGGTAGCTCACAACAAAATTAATTAGAAGGGTACAGATGAGAACAACAAAAAAGTTATATTATTAAAATACTGCTAAAGAAATTGTAATTTTAAAACACAATTGAATTGTGGAGGCTAATCAATGGATTCAAATTACAAGAAATAATATTCAATTTAATTTATTCGGTCCTTGACCAGTACAAAAATGTTAAAATACATAAAATATATAAAATATATAAAATGTCTAAAATATAATATGTATATATATATATATATATATATATATATATATATATATATAGTATAGACCAACAGAGCAATGGACAAACTAAGAATAAACTATAAATACAATGACCAACCAAATCTTCCTACACAATTGTGAGATGTTCATTTATCAATTTATCAATCGAGGTCGCAATTTACAAACAATGTAGCAAAATTTGGCCACCAACAAGAAAGAATATTCTAACTAAGCATTAAGAATTTCCTGACAGTAAGAAGTGTTCAACAGTGGACAAGAGGATCTCAGAAGGTGATGGACTCTCCTTCAGTGGAGGGTTTTTTTAAGCATTTTATTTTAAGAATGCTTGAAAAGATAACAGTTATTAATATAACATTAATAAGAATGTATATAAGAATAAGAACAAACAATAACAAAGGAGAAGTTTAACAATAAAGAAAAAAAATCAAAATGAACGCTGCATATCTGAGTCATTCTTTTGTTCAAATTAAGTCAGAAAGGGCCTTTGCAGACTGCTAGAAATAGTGCAAATTGAGTCTACTTTAACTGTTCTGGCTCAGTGCTAGGGAATCATGGGAAATGTTTTCTTTTCTGAGACATTGAGCCTTCTCTGTCAGAGTTCTGGTGCCACAATAAACTACAGTTCCCATGATTCCCTAGCACTGAGTCAGGGCAGTTAAAGTGGACTCAATTTGCACTATTTCTGGCAGTCTGCAAAGGCCCAAAGTTACCAAAAAAGAAGGTTGTTAGTAGTTTAGGTTGCATGTGCATTAGGGAGATATCACTAGAAGCGTGTTTTACAAGATGTTCCCAAAACTAAGGAAGGAAAGATCCCTACTTTCCATTCCTTTGGATAACCTAATAGCATGAAATAGTTTTTCCATCTAGATCATGTTCCATATTTTATTCCACCAAGTATCTATGTTCAGATTACCTTGAATTTTCCAACCCTTGGTGAATTCATTATGAGCAGAACATAATAGGAGTGAAATCATGTATTTGTGTTTTAAATTTGCATTTTCTTAGGAGTAAATAGAAGTAACAATTTAGAGCAGAAATGTTTTGTTTGAACTGTAATATTTGAGATTTGTCTTAATACTTGAGCCCAAAAGTTATAAGCCATGAGACAGTGAATCCACATGTGCATATACATGCCTTTCATTGAACAATCCCTCCAATAGAAGGGTGAAGAGCCCTTCAAAATTAAAGCAAGTTTCCTTGCCATTGATGAATTACTTTTAGAATATTTTCTTTAGTATAAACTAATCTAGATTTGTAAGGAAGATTATAGCAAAAAGGAGCATGGCAAATACAAAACCATTTAGAGTCTAGGATTTTAGTTTGGCGTTCAAATTCCCAAGTCCATTTAGAGGATTTCCCATCACTGTAATTACATTGAGCAAAACATTTATATTTCTGCTGCTCTTCTATATGAGAGGAATTTAAATCAGTAGGAAAGGTTTCAGACATGGTAAAAGAGTGGATAACTCCCTTTGACTTGAGCTTTTTAGTCGAAGTAATGTGTTTAATTTCAAACCAGTTAGGTGCAATTGGACCTAGTTGTAAGAGCAACTCATTGGGTTTTGGGTTTGCTATGATTAAATAAGTGAATCATGTAATATAATAGATGACTTTATTGGATTAAAAAATGTTTGCATTGGCTAAAAACGTATAAATTGGGGAAGAATGAGGAGTAATTATCTTTGTCCATCAACACCAAACGTATAAACTGTATTGAAGGCAAAGGTTAGTAATATTTTTTATTATTGTATTGGATATAAAATGATACTGGAAGTCTTGTCCTAAATGTAAATTCACTGATAAGTTCTAAAGGAACACATTTTACATCTGATTTATTTCAAATGATCTTGATTAGTTGGCAGGCTTAAAATGCCTCGATGTAAGCTTTGACATTGATAGATATTGATAGATTCTATGAAGGATACAGGAAGAAATTGATGGCACACCAACACAGGATGTCATATTGATCATTGGAGATTGGAATGCAAAAGTTGAAAGCAAAGAAGAATCAAAAACAGTAGGCAGATTTGGATTAGGCAGAAGAAATGAAGCAGGTGAGCGTCTGATAAATTTTTGTGAAGCCAATAACCTATTCATTTCAAACACATTCTTCATACAACCAGAAAGAAGGCTATACACATGGACATCACCAGATGGTCAATGCAAAAATCAAACAGACTATATAATTGGAAGCAAAAAATGGTGAAACTCTATACTGGTGGCCAAAACCTAGACCAGGCACCGACTGTGGCACAGATCACAAATTACTCATATCAAAAATAAGAGTAAGACTCAAGAAGAAAACAAAACCAGTGATTACACCAAAATATGATCTAAATAATATCTCAACAGAATTTACTGATAACGTAAGAAACAGATTCACACTACTAAGCATAATAGACTGAGAACCAGAGGAACTATGGTCTGAAGCCAGGGACATAATAAAAGAATGCAGACAGACACTTTCAATAAACAGAAAGAGAAAAACCATGGATGACAGAAAAAATGCTACAAGCAATAAAGAAAACAAAACAAAAGGGAGATAGAAACAAAATAAGAATTATGAATGCAACAGTACAACAGCTTGTGTAGAAAGATAAAGAAAATGACTACAATGACCAATGCAGAGAAATAGAAGGCAGCAAGAAAAAGGGAAGAACAAGAGATCTATTTGACAAGATCCAGGAAATCAAAGGAAAATTCAAACCAAGTACTGGGACAATCTATGACAAGAAAAATAACATAATTCAAGACCAAGAAGGAATAAAAGATGTTAGATGTAATACACAGAAGAATTATACAAAAGAGATGACAAAGTAAAGGACACTTGGAATGAAGAGCCGTATGAAGATGAACCCCAATTTCTAAAAAGTGAGATGGAAACTGCAATAAGAGAAATAGCGAAAAACAAATCAACAGGAACAGATGATATTCCAATTGAACTGCTGCAATCTACATTGACAGATTCAATTCTAATGCTAACCAACATATGTCAACAGATATGGAAAACAAAAACATGGCCAACAGATTGGAAGCGATCAATATACATCCTCATCCACCAAAAGGGAGACGCAAGAGACTGCAGCAACTATAGGACCATAGCACTAATCTCCCACACAAGCAAAATCATGCTTAAAATTCCACAACATAGATTCCAACCATACATGGAGAGAGAAATCCCAAAGGTCCAAACGGGGGTCAGGAAAGGAAGAGGCACTAGGGACCACATTGCAAACATACGATGGCTAAAGGAGTGCACCAGGGAATTCCAAAAGAAAATCAGCATGTGCTTTATAGACTATAGCATAGCCTTTGACTGCATAGATCACGAAAGGCTATGGAATGCCCTTAAAGACATGGAGTGCCAACACATCTAATAGTCCTGATGAGGAATCTGTACTCAGGACAAGATGCTATTTTCAGAGAAACAGAATGGTTCCCATTTGGCAAAGAGATCAGACAAGACTGTATCCTTTCACCCTATCTGTTCAACTTGTATGCAGAACATATTATATGAAAAGCAGGCTTGGACACAGCAGGAGTGAAAATGGGAGGAAGGAATATCAACAATCTAAGATATGCAGATGGCACCTTAGTACTTTCAGAAAATCTCACAGATCTGGAACACCTACTAAGGAAAATCAAAGAAGAAAGTGCAAAGGCAGGCTTAATGCTGAACATAAAGAAAACAAAAATAATGACCACCGAGGACCTTCACAAATTCAAACTAGATAATGAAGAAATAGAAATAGTAAAAGAATTCCCATACCTGAGATCAAACATTGATAGAAATGGCGACTGCAGTCAGGAAATCAGAAGAAGATTAAGAATAGGGAGAGTGGCTATGAAAGAACTAGAAAAGATTCTAAAATGCAAAGATATACAATTCAGCACAAAAGTTAGAATAATACAAGCCATTGTATTCCCTATTTCCATGTATGGATGTGAGAGCTGGACAGTTGAGAAAGATGATAGAAAGAAAATCAACTCCTTTGAGATGTGTTACTGGAAAAGAGTGCTGAGTATCCTATGGACAGCCAAAAGGACAAACAAATGGGTCCTAGAGCAGATCAAGCCAGAAACCTCCCTGGAAGCCAAGATGACCAAACTGAGACTGTCGTACTTTGGACACATCATGAGAAGGGAGGACTCTTTGGAAAAAAGAATAATGCTGGGGAAGGTGTGGAGAAGTAGGAACAGAGGAAGGCCACATGCCAGATGGATGGACTCTATTAAGGAGGTCATGGGTATGGGTTTGCAAGATTTAAGCAAAGCAGTGGAGGACAGGGGGTCTTGGGGATATCTCATCCATAGGGTCGCCATGAGTTGAGATCAACTTGAGGGCAGTTCACAATGAAAGCTTTGACAATGGCAAGTCTCTCCACAGCTAGAAGATTGTAACAGCATGCTTTAGCAAATTAGGCTTTTTATTCTCACACATATAAGTG
Source organism: Phrynosoma blainvillii (assembly GCA_026167975.1). Lineage (NCBI taxonomy): Eukaryota > Metazoa > Chordata > Lepidosauria > Squamata > Phrynosomatidae > Phrynosoma > Phrynosoma blainvillii. The sequence goes on from JANUYF010000004.1 coordinate 151,296,786, forward strand.
TTTATAATAATTTGCTATTTTTTGGAATACTGTTGAGGAAGTGCCAAAGGATGATGATGATGATGATTGGGACTCAAAGCAGTTTATAGTCTCAAAACACAGTACAGTTAAAAAATTACAAAAATGACAAGTAAAATGGAAAATTAAAATAGATCATTCGTTTAAAAATAGAATATATAAAAAGATAAAAGCACTTAAAACCATACACTTTAAAATAATGGAACTGCAATAGACTGGAAAAGAAAGAATAGTTTTGGAGTAAGAAACATTTTAGTCAATGTTATTCTGCCTAATAATGACAAATTAGTTTTCCAAGAAATAGTTTTAAAACTCATCTAATTAGTCATTGGCTTAGAATTTCTAAATATGAATTGTGAGTTATCTTCGTGATGAGTATGCCTAAATATCTGAAGCCTGAGGGCTGTAATTATAAGTCAGTAACTGAGCTCCAATATTCCTGCTGTGATAAAAGGAATGAGTTTGAATGAATCAGTGGAGATTTTAAAACGAAGATTAGATGGTCTCTTATCTCAGTGTTACTATAGAAGCAGATTCCCACACTGATGGAGCTTAGGCTAGATTGACTCTTGTGGTCCTTTCCAGTTTTCCATTCTATGATTTTATGATTCTCTGATTTTTTTTTTTTAAAAAATAGCATCTCCCTTTTAAAAGTTACATCCTCATCAATCAACCAACTGCTGAAACCCCATGTGAGTAAAATTTTATGTGTTGGCAGCAGGACTATCACAAGGGGACTAGACCAGTGGTCCCCAACCCCTGGTCTGCGGCCCGGTACCGGGCCGCAGAACAAATGGTACCGGGCCGCCCTGCTACTGCCTCTTCTGTGCAGTGGCGGCGGCGGGTCCTGCGAGTCTCGATAATAAGCGCAGGGACGGGACTCCTGCGTCTGCCAGAGTTGTTGACCGGTCCACGGCAATAAAAAGGTTGGGGACCATTGGTCTAGACCACTTGAAAGGGAATCTAGAGTCTTGGAACAGCCCTCTCTTGCAGAAAGCTCTCTCTTGCACCCTTGCCAAACATATCTCTGAGGATGGCAGGACTGAAGTCTGCGTAGTCTTGTGTCAGATAACCTTGTTCCTCAAATATTCTGAAGACATTCAAGTTGTATAAGGCTATATAGATTATAATATCTAACTCTGTAGAAAGCTAACCTAATGTGAAACTGTAGTAATAAAAGAATTACATGCTTCTTTTAATCAGTTAACAGTCTGGGCACTGTGTTTTGAATCAGCTAAATATTTCAATCCCAATAATAGTATGCTACCGTAATCCCAATGGAATCAAAGCAGGCGGCACTGTGGCCAGATCATACATCATCAGCAGTTGGCATAACTGAAACCTGCATTAACAGGTTAAATACACTATGGGCAACCATGAAAACCTCCTTTCCTCAGGGGAGGAATCCTGGCCTCAGGCCCCTCCTTTCCTCAGGGGAGCCCCATTGCCTCCCCAAAAACTATTAGTATATTGCCGCAGTCTTCTGCTGTTTTTATTGTATACTTGTGAGTGGTGTTTTAACTTTTTTTTAAACTTGTAATAGATTTAATAACCTTTTAAGGGGTAGATGGGATGTAATTTGTTTTTATTATTGTACTGTATTTTTATTGTGAGCCGCCCTGACTCGCCTCAAAGGGGCGGGGCATTAATAATAATAATAATAATAATAATAATAATAATAATAACAACAACAACAACCTGGGAATCGAGATTCAGGGCTGAATCCAAGAATACATCCAAACCGTAACCCAATCCAACACACCATCTTCTGAATAGGCAACCTTAGAAAATGATGAACACTCTTTTATTTGAACTTTTTAATTGAGTTTGTATGGTCATCTCTCAAGGATGCTTTAGATGTGGAATTCTACACTGGCAGGAGATTGTACAAGATATTCCTTGTGATTACTTCCAACTCTATGATCCTATGAATTCCTAGTGTAAATCATCAAACTAGGTAACCAAAGCCTGCTGTGCTTCATAATCAGGCATGCTAAAACAGATGTAGATTTGGAGGTTAGTTTTATTATTACCTTTTCATCTTCATTTGACAAACATATTTTTGTAAGAGAGCAGTAAATGTACAGTACTTCTTATTTAAAACGACTGATACATATCAAGATTGCCACCTCCTGCAGGCTGTCTCTTTATCCATAAGCTCTTGGGTCACTTGAATCATATAGCAACATTAATTGTTATGTGTTGTTTGCGTTGGGTGCCAGTTGAGTGTTGTAATGGAGATACATGGTTTCACTTGTATCATAACTTCAGTTGCATGGTCTGCAAGTGTCTTTTCCAATAAACAAACCCATAAGGCCACCACTCTACCATTGACAGCATACTAGCTCCAAGATCATGGCAAAAGTAGAAGAAACTATCCACAACATATGTACCATATCATATCTTAGGGCCTTTGCAGACTGCTAGAAATAGTGCAAATTGAGTCCACTTTAAGGGTTAGGGTTAGGGTTAGGGAATCATGGGAACTGTATTTTATTGTGGCAGCAGAGCTCTCTGACAGAGAAGGCTCAATGTCTCAGAAAAAACAACAACAATTCCCATGATTCCCTAACACTAACACTAACCATAAAAGTGGACTCAATTTGCACTATTTCTGGCAGTCTGCAAAGGCCCATAGTTGCCTAAAAAACCTGTTTGCTAAAGGTAGGGCCAGTAACAGCTGCAGTTTCTCAGCATCTTGCATATTAAGGGCCATTTTGAGTTCTGAAGGTATTTTCAACTTTCTCCTTTTTTAAATGAATTATAGTGTTGTATTTTAAGATGTACTTCAAGATGTCTGAATCTAAAATAGAGATGACTAATTTTGCTTGGGAGAAAGGGTTTCCTGTGCTAATAGAACACACTGATAACTTAGAGCTATGATCCCCCTTTGGTAGTGGAAATTCAGTTTTTGCACATCTGATTGTGATATTGTTTCCATTAATATATATAGGACATGCATCAGTCATCCAATTGCTATCATAGAACTTTGAATTTGAAGTACGCTGTGTAGATATATAGTGGTTCTCTTAACACTTCCTGTTTGCTTTGCTTTACTGTGTAGTTCCACGCCATGGATACTTTGCACAAAAATGTCTATGACATTTCCAAGGCAATCTCTGCCCTTGTACCACAGGGTGGGCCTGTTTTGTGCAGGGATGAGATGGAAGAATGGTCTGCTTCAGAGGCAAATCTCTTTGAAGAAGCCCTTGAAAAATATGGAAAAGATTTCACTGATATTCAGCAAGATTTTGTAAGTAGCCAAGAGTTTTGCACATCTGGTAAATCATGAGCAGAATTCCCTATTTTGTGAATTACAGCTGCCCTGCCATTTAATTCTCCTCAGCCTCATTCCATAGGAATAATATAGATGAGGTTACAATGACTATGGCCTGAAACAGATGGGCCAAATGCGTTGACTTTGGGCCAATCTGGGGACATTGCGTGCAGATGATTCATGTCTCCGGATGGGCTGGAAGCCACACCGAGGCTGGCTAACGTAACCCAAAGCTGGCTGCAAAAGGAATGGGGGAAAACCGCTTCTTGATGGTGGTCCATTCCGGACCATGGCAGTGGCCGGCTTTGGGACCGCAGTGTCCGATCATTGTGGTCCCATGCTGATTGGGGGTCAATCAGGGCTGAAGCGGCCTCTGGCTGCTCCAAGCTACCAGTCTGTTTCACCCCTTAGTAACATGGAAGAGAATTAAAGAGAGTCTTTATTGACAAGATAAAATGTGTTAGTGTGGGTTTTTTAACATGAGTAACGAGAACCATTATTGTCTATTATAACCCTATTTTACCAACTGTGAGCCATCAGAAAACATGTTGCTACCTCAATGTTAATTTGATCTGGGATCAGCAATATGTCAGGGATTTTCTGAAGTGTAAAGGATCATTTTAAAACTAAATCTAATTTGATACATGTGGGCCTAGTTTCCTTCAAACTCTGGGGAAATTGTATCCAGCTGTATCAAATTAAAATTTTGACATACATGTAAACTTGTTCTGCAGCTTGCTCGCCACTCAAAAGGAGGCTCACCATAGCACAGCTTTACAGCTCGGCCAAAAGTATCTCAGCTCAGAATGTACAGTGGCCCTTGTTATATGCGGAGGATTAGTTCCGGATCCCCCTCCCCGCATAAGGCCAAAATGCGGGACCTCAAATCCCATTCTTCTCTATGGCCGCACACCATTGTAATGCTGGGGGCTTGCCATCTGTGTGGATGGTGCAGGCACACTGTGCAGTGTAAAGCTGACAATTTTTAGCGACCTAATTATGGTTAAAGAGTATAGTGTTACCTAGCTGGGAAGAAATAGAGCTACTATATTTATTTCTAATATAATCAGTGTTATTGGTTAGTTTATTAAAATGAACATTTGGGACCAATTAAAATATAGGCTTGGGTTCAATTTTGACCCTATTGGCTTTTTGTTCTGCTTAACAAATGAACATGTTTCAGTTTTACCAGCTACTAAATAAGTTACATACTAGTTTTGCTATAGAGCTGCACTAATATTACTGTTAGGCAGAGGGGGACAGCTTCCTTAGGGGGCAATATGTTACAGAGGCAGAATTGTGTGTTCGCATCACATGTTTTCTGCCCTCTAAGCTAGTCTGTGGCCCTCAGGTACAGTGGTAATCCTCCCATTACCATTGCTGAAGTAAAATTACTAATCTGCTCAGTTTATCTGGAGAAGATGGATGTTGTCCTTGTCCCAGGCAGCAAAATATATTCTGTGTATTGACTACAGTAGAAAAAAATACTTCAGACATATACTAAATGTTCTGTTTGCTAGCTTCTTTTTAAAATGCTTTGGTAAATAGTTCATAGGTTTAAATTTAAGGATTCAAGTCTTTTTCTGGTATGAATTTGTAGATTTGTCACCTCAATTTTTGTGTGTTCTTAGCTTCCATGGAAATCTCTAACCAGCATAATTGAGTATTACTATATGTGGAAAACAACAGATCGTTACGTTCAACAGGTAAGAACCAGACAACTTCAAAGAACTTCTGTTGCTTTAGACTCCTAACTGGGATTAGACTTTTAGGGGTCTTTTTGATCCTATATATTCAGCCTAGTGCTTTAGTGGATAATCTGAAATGTGTTCCTTTTTAAAAGAAGGAGTACTTGAATGGCAAGTGCCTCATAACGTACAAAAAAGTATGGAGAACTGGATTGATTTTGGATAGTAGGGGCTGCCATCTAGTTCATAACGGGAAAATACAGGAGGGCTGTGTGTCACTGGGCTAAAATAAACAAAAAACTATTATATTCAGTGTGCCTTTCTTTTGATTTAATTAAGTATTCTATACACTTTTCTACTACAGCTCTGTAGGAGAATTTGAGTCTTGCTCTCTCCAAGATCAAGTAACTATTCACAATCTTGTACTCATCTAAATCCTCTGCTTAATAGCCTGAAAAGAACAGAGTATAATCTCTAAATAAATTTGCTGAGGTTTATTGAAGTTTTCTTGCTTGATAAAAGTGTGTTCCACATTGCTGAGTATAAGAAGGCCTTCTATCTTGAATGTAAAACAGCAGTGATCTTTAACGTGAATACTATGTGACAGTGAATACACCTAATTGTACTGTCTTGAATGAATAAGGAGTCTAAGGGCCTTTGCAGACTGCCAGAAATAGTGCAAATTGAGTCCACTTTAAGGGTTAGGGTTAGGGAATCATGGGAACTGTATTTTATTGTGGCACCAGAGCTTTCTGACAGAGAAGGCTCAATGTCTCAGAAAAGCAACAACAGTTCCCATTACTCCCTAGCACTAACCCTAACCCTTAAAGTGGACTCAATTTGCACTATTTCTGGCAGTCTGCAAAGGCCCTAAAGGAATACTGACTCTTTATGTATTAAAAATTGGGGATTAGTTTATTTGCATATACTTGTGACTTTGGACTTGTGACAAGCAACAAGCTTATTTCTCCTATGTGAATCATAGAATCTTGGATCTATTGAACTTCATGCCACCATGTTAAATAACATTCTCTGGTAGAGCACAAGGTTAGAAATGCTTCATTACATATGAAAACAGCATTGCTGCCACCAACAATAAACAATAAACCCTCACCTCCTTGTAGAAATTCAAACAGTTGGTTTTTAGGACACAGATATGAGATTGAGACCTTTCTCTATAGACAATTTTGCAAGATGAATAAAAATTAAGCTTTTTATTAAGGGAATTATTAGTATAAGGTAATCAAGTCTTGCTTGTCAATTTGTGGGGTGTGCTTGCTTAAATGCACAGTTCTTAGGTTAAATATGGCTAGTTACAGCTCCTAATATGTAAGGGATTCCTTTCCAGATAATAATTTCTCAATAGTTTTTCCTTCAGTCTGTCTGTATGTTATTTCCTATCAGCTTCCTAGTACAGACAGAACTAAACCCATCTGGGCCACAGTTCAGACGAACCAGTTTATACAGGTATGCTCTGAAGTGGCCAAGGACCACCAGAGAAGAGGCAGCAGTGTGTCCAAGCAAAACCTAGAAGCACTGGCACAGCACTCATCTGACAACACAGGTCTCTTCTACTCATTAGGAGCCAGGAGCCATAGAACTAAGCTAGATGTTAGAATCAAAGTTCAAACTAGATAGCATAATTGAGAAGCATGCCAGAACCAAAAGGTGAGTCAAGACCAAAGGAGATTTGAAAACATACCACAGCTGAGGAAGACTATTGCTTAAGCAAGGCTTAACTATAATATAGGTCCTCTATAAGTTCTTTTCTAGTTCTTCCTGTCTAGGAGGATTAGTCCAGGGCCTGAGGATACTAAACTGTCTTCATCATCATACAGAATCCTAGAAAAGTTCCAGAAAGGGATAGGACAGCAGAGGCAGATATAAAGATGTCTAGCTAGGGGTAACCAGTGCTGAAGAAGCACTTTATTCATATACCCTTCATTGGACATGTCCCCTGCTATCCGGAACAACTTGGTTCTTACAGAGTTATAATTGAGTGCAGGGGTGGTATGCATTCAATGGACTTGGGGGCAGAGGCTGCATTCAATGGACTTGGGGGCAGAGGCTGCCCTGTAGCAGCACTAAGCAGATTGTTGAATGTTTGGACTCAACAGCACTGCCATTTTGTGCTGTATCTGCCATTATATGCATTGACTGGGGCCCAGGATGTTAAAGTGAGCAAGATTTAGGGTGGAAATTTAGGGATAGGCTGGAAAAACTAGGATAATACTTGCATGCATGGGGGCTGCCCTATAGTTGGGGATGCCACAACAGATGGGAGGAGAAGTGGCACCAGGTGTGGTTGGGAGCAGGGACAAAGGATAAATGCATGAGTCTGAAGAACAGCTTTTGGAAATTACTACAAATTTCTGTAGACTTCTTAGCCATACTGTAAGAGTTTGTTTGCATTCACACATGTAAATCTGTAGATTACTAAATTTGTTTCAGTAGCAATATTTTGCAGATATTGAACAGTAGTTTCTTATGCTATGCAAATGTAAACATATACCAATGTCTGGAAGACTCTTGTAAATGAATTAACCCAATGAAGTGACACATAAATCATTTGTAACAATTATTTTGTAGAATTCCATCAGCAATTAAAACCTATTATTTTAATCTGTATTTCTTAACTTATGAATTAATTGCATTCATGTATTGATTAATACTTTCAGCCTTGCTGATTAGTAGTGTTCATAAACTACTAAATAAATCCATGGTGCTAACAAAATGGATGAACAGCAGCCCCTGTTTCCAAGAGGTGAACTGACTTCTTGTTTACTAAGATAGTTTTTAGTGGTACATGTTAAGAAGAGAAAGATTTCTCAATTTATTGAAGTTCTAATTTGTTTTGTTTTTGTTTTTATATTAAGAAACGGTTGAAAGCTGCAGAAGCAGAAAGCAAGCTAAAGCAAGTATATATCCCTAACTAGTAAGTACCTATCATTACTTCGATATATTTTCACACAGAATATAATAAGTGTAACAAATCCCCCTCCCTTGTTATAGGAGCATATGTATTGGAGTTTTTAACAGTGATGCAGATGCTGCACAGCTGCTACATAGAATCATGGATCTGGAAAAGACCACAAGAGTCATCTAGTCCAACCCCCTGTCACATAGGAATACACAATTAAAGTAGTCTTGATGGATGGCCACCCAATCTCTGTTTAAAAACCTCAAAAGGAGACTCCACTATACTCCAAGGCAGGGTATTCCACTGTCGAACAGCTCTTACTGTCAGGAAGTTCTTTCTAATGTTTAGGTGGAATCAGAAGAAAGAAAGCTTGCTCCATCCTTAATACGACATCCCTTCAAATATTTAAACATGGCTATCATGTCATCCCTTAACCTTCTCTTCTCCAGGCTAAACATACCCAGCTCCCTAAGTTGCTCTTCATAGGACATGGTTTCTAGACTTTTCACTATTTTGGGCACCCTCTTCTGCACACGATCCAGCTTGTCACTATCTCTCTTGAATTGTTATGCCCAGAACTGGACACTGTATTCCAGGTGATATCTGACCTAGTGGCACTATTTCTTCTCTTGATCTAGACCAGGGGTAGGCAACCTTTCCCCTTTAAGGGCCGAGGGACTTCAGCTCCCAGAATCCCAGGAGCTGTTGGCCAACATGGGACTATTGGCCAACATGGCTGAGGCTTCTGGGAGCTGAAGTCCCTCGGCCCTTAAAGGGGAAAGGTTGCCTACCCCTGATCTAGACACTCGACTCCTACTGATTCAGCCTAGGATCATCTTGGGTTTTTTAGCTGCTGCATCATACTATTATGTTTAGCTTGTAGTCCATTATAAATATATCACATATATTGCTATTAAGAAGCCCCTTGTGTAAACAGGAATGGATGGTGCCCTTTGTTTAATCAGATGCACACATCTCAGAACCACAATAAAACAGTTTTGGCTTTTTTTAGGACAGGGGTAGGCAACCTTTCCCCTTTAAGGGCCGAGGGACTTCAGCTCCCAGAAGCCTCAGCCATGTTGGCCAATAGTCCCATGTTGGCCAATAGCTCCTGGGATTCTGGGAGCTGAAGTCCCTCGGCCCTTAAAGGGGAAAGGTTGCCTACCCCTGTTTTAGGAGTTGCACAGGTATAGGAGACCTATGACCTGAATGTGTATGACCAGCAAATTCTTAGGAGTTTGATTGCTGTACAAAAGTAGGTTGGTGGGTGAAATTGCATAATTGTTCATAATATAAAATCTAATTCAATTATTCTTAAATTGACGAGGAAATTATTTTTAGCCTGCTACATTGAAAGCCTTACCTAAATCAAGCTAAAAAATTCCATCCATTATACTTCCTTCCTATCCCTTTTTTGAGCCATGAAAAGAAGGAAACAATTTCTGAGTTTTTCAAAACCCAGTTTCCACACAACAAAAGCCCTTCTCTTACTTTTTCTTTCCCCTGCTCTCATGATTTTATCTCCTTATCATTGCCCTTACTGATTCTCTCAGGGATCCCAGCACAAATTCTTAGGATTAAGAAATTCAAAGTTCATTTTTCCTGGGACAGATGTGGATTTCCTAGTTTCCACAAATGCTACATCCCTGATATAGTTGATTAGAATACAGTAAAGGGAACTGAATAACAACAACATGAAAACATTCTTTCCTGGTTAGTGAAGCTATTTTTGTTATTTTGTATTTTTGTTATAAGCATTAGAAATGGGAGATATCTAAACTTTATTTAACCTGTCTGATATATTATCAGAATGCTGATTGTTACTATAAACTGATTTCCCTTCTTCTTTGTTTTGTTTTTGTTTTGTAAGTAACAAGCCAAATCCCAACCAGATAAGTGTAAACAGCATCAAGCCAGGAGTGGTAAATGGTACAGGAGTTCAGGCACAGAACATGGCAACAGGAAGAGCTTGTGAAAGCTGCTATAGTAAGTGATGTGTGAATGTAGCTGTTCGTGCAAGAACAGGAGAAATTGCTTCGTTAATCTATCATTAGGGAGATACAAGGCCAGTTTTATGTACTTTCCATGGTTTAATTCTGTAACTGCAGGCCAGATACTTAATGCTTCCACATGTTTCCTGTAGTACCTTTGAGCAGGAAAGTGAGGGCAGATGGTGTGTCATGAGATTGATGCCTTATCACTGTTTGACACCACTTGGGTGTCAAAAATGCATCATTTCACCCAGCTGAGAAGGAGCGTAATGGGAGACATTGCAGTCTGAAATCAGCAAAAAGGCCTCATTCGAGGAATGCTACCTTAGGGCCTTTGCAGACTGCCAGAAATAGTGCACATTAAATTGAGGCACTGCCCTGGCTCAGTGCTAGGGAATCATGGGAACTGTAATTTATTGTGGCACCAGAGCTCTCTGACAGAGAAGGCTCAATGTCCCAGAAAAAAATACAATTCCCATGACTCCCTAGCACTGAGCCAGGGCAGTGCCTCAATTTAATGTGCACTATTTCTGGCAGTCTGCAAAGGCCCTTAGAATCCTGTCAAAACTGAGCATCCCAAGAAAACCCATGAGGTCTGAATTCCTCCTATAAGAGCGCATAGAGTTTGCTTATTTTTTCATATAAACCCAAATGGCTTTCCTCGTCATGGGATAATGATAACCTAATCAAATAATCATAATGTTAGTAATTATTGATATGAGAGGAATCATACAATGAAAAGCATCAAAAGCAGCAGTTTTACACTCTCATTTTCTTTCTGTTTCTCTCTCTTCTGCATACTGCTTACCACTGCTTCTTAGATTTGCCTACTAGGTATGTTTCTGAAATTCATAAAAATCAAAATGAAAACAATCTCAGTTATAATTCCTTTTTTACTTCCCTTGTCTCAGTTACACTGTCTGAAATATGACTGTATAGACAGACTTAAGAACAGAAGTGATGAGTTGGTCTTCACACTATCAAATCTAATAGAAAACATTGAAACGATATTAGAATTGTTTAATGAATTTGGAGAAATATCAGGATGTAAAATCAACAAAGAAAAATCAGCCATACGTACTAAAAATTTGTCAATAATTAAGGGACAAGAACTTTATTTAAAAAACAGGAATAAAAACTGAGAATAAAGTAAAATATTTGGGTGTAATTATTACAAAAAACAAAACCCCAGAACTTTATGAGAACAATTATAAGAAAGTATGGAGTCAAAGAAAGAAAGACATGGAAAACTGGATCAAGATGAATCTATCTTTGTTGGATAGAATATCGACTATCAAGATGACAATGTTACCAAAAGTATTATTTTATTTCAAATGATTCCTATATTAACAGCAGATTTGCCATTTAAAAATTGGCATAAAGACATAGCTCTGTTCATCTGGAGAGGAAAGGAGCTAAGGGTAAGACTAAACTTAGCAAGATGCTAAAGAAAGGTGAGGTTTAGTGATCCAAACTTTAAAGTATATTATGAAGCATGTTGCCTTTCTTGGATAAAAAAGTGGTTAACCTCAAAAATAGAAGACTTCTAGAACTGGAAGGCTGGCATGCATATCTTGGTTACAAGAGAGACAAGATAAAGAAAGAATCCAACAATCATTGTGTAAGAAGGGCTCTGTTGAGAATGTGGAAAAAACATACATAGGATAACCTCTTGATAGTCGATATTTTACCCTTTGGATATCATGATTAGAACCTTTTCACAGGAAGGAGGTGACAGTAGATGGAAAATGGCTTTCTTATGAAGATCTGTTAAAAAAAATAAAGTGGTAAAAATTTGATCAAATCACAGGATGAATTGAATGCAGAAGGATTCAAGATCCAATGGTACCCTTATATACAGATCTATGACAGACATAAAATGGATTCAAAATCCATAGTATTTGATTTGAAGAAAAAAAGGAAGTAGAAAAGATTTTGTACATGGAAGAGAACTGAATTATATCAAACTTGTATAAAATTTTGCTGATCATGGAATTGGATGAAGAATTTGTAAAAGATCCTATGATTAAATGGGCACAGAACTTGGGACACCCAATACAGTTGGCTCAGTGGGAAAGGGTTTGCATAAAAGGGGAAAAATACATGGTTTCCCAGAATCTGAAGGAAAATTGCTATAAAATGTACTATTGTAGGTACCTTACACTAGATTAAAAAAAAAATCAAGAATTATAAAAATAAGGAGAACAAATGCCAGAAATGCCAGAAGGTACCAGGACCTTGAAACCACTGCTGGTGGACTTGTACTAAGGCAAGGAAATATTTGAGTCAGGTTCATAATATATGAACAAAGATCTTAGGAACAAAGTTTAAAATGGAACCTAAATTTTACTTGTTGACTATTTTTTAATGACAAATTGGAAAAAGAATCTCAGCAAACAGGCCAGGATAGTATTCCATGAAACTCCGCAGCAAACACATCATTTTGACCAGCATTAAAGCCCCTTTGCCATGGGATCAGGCTGGATCTGCTTCCGGTCTGTTGGATCCAGGCCTGATCCCAGCCCAGGGCTAATGGCCTGTGTCATCAAGGCCAGTGAGAAAATGTGCCTTTTGGCCCATAGTTGCCTTAATGAGAATTATGTATGTCCACAAATGGAAGGAAGACTGTTCTCTATGATGAAGAATGGTTATTGAAATTATACGATGCGGTGGAAATGAACAATTAATTAAAGACAAAATGTTAGAAAACTTTAATAAAAAATGGATACCATTGCTAACATTTCTAGAAGAAAGGTGAGGAACACTAGTGGCTTTGGGACTTAAAAATATTTAAGTGGATAGCTTTAAATGTCCTTGAACTGAATAGATTTATTCTAAAGGGGCAAATCAAAAGTATAATGTTAATGTACAAGTTATAAGTATTACATAAATATATATTCATGTTTAAATGAGAAAAGTGAAACAAACGAGTCTTAATAACATACAAAAATGAAGATAAGACAAAAAGAAGTATGTGAAGTCTAAGGCTTTCACAGCCGGCATCTATGGTTTTTTTGTGGTTTTTTGGGCTATGTGGCCATGTTCTAGAAGATTTTATTCTATTCTAGGAATAAAATCTAGAACATGGCCACATAGCCACAAAAGTTCACAAAAATCCACAAAAAGAAGTAAATTGACAGTTTTGGTAATTGGTTTGTTGTGAATGGTTAGGTATGTAAGAAGATAAGAGTAAATGATCAAGTAGATGAGAGGAGGAAGAGAGAAGAAATAAGGCAAAAGTGTGGCACATAGGAAAGAAGGTATAAGAAAGTGATGAAGAAGGGAGGACAGGAGATGGAGTTTTTAGAGTGTAGAGTATGCAAGTGAGAGATCTGAGATGGATGTTTTATTATTGTTTGAAATAGTTATATAAATAATGGAATTGTTTGGATCTGCTGATATTTGTTGAATGTTTGCACATTTGAAATAGCATGATTTGTCAATAAACATTATTAGATTAAAAAGAATAGAAGTAAATAATTATTTTATTGAGAGGCTAATGCCAGCAATCTCAGCCATTATTGATTTGCATATACTGAAATCCTTGCTCCACTTTCACTTGCTCATACAGGACGGGATGCCTTTGCTTAATTCTTTAGGTTGCAAGAAAAATACATCCGGAGTTCTGCAGTTTGGAGCTGCCATGCACTCTCATGGAAACTTTCCAGTTCCATACATTCATTTATATAATTTATATTCCTTTCCTCCAAAGAGCTCAAACCAGGCATTCTGCCTCTTTTTCTCCCCCCGCCCCACAACTCTGTGAATTAAGTGCAGCTGGATCAGGGAACTTAATGGCTGTGTAGAGTTTTTGAATCAGGGTTTTCCTAACCCTAATCTAATACTGATCACTTTGTCACACTGAGATCTTCACAATTTCTGTTATGTTGAAACTATAGAAGTAAAGCAGTTTCACGTTGCAGCTACTAAGGGGCAGTTTCCTGGATTCTTATTTCATAAGTTCCAAGGCAATGAAAACAGATGCCATGGGTAAATATTGGTTGAATCCTGTCATAGATTAAATCCTGCAGGTACACAAAGATCATACATAAAACACTTGGAAGGTGAGCTTATCACCAGTTGTATATATTTGAGCCTTATGTAGAAATAGCAGCAAGTCACTCTTTCTCAGGCTATCCTCTCTCACAGCCTTAGAAGTGGAGTGAGGAAGAGAGGGAGGTTGTAGGAATACATGAGTTCTTTGGAGGAAAGGTAGGATAAAAACAGCAATACATCTTTTTGTAAATCATTTGTCAACTGAGCATGACATTTTTAACATCTCAATAGATGTGATAGTCCTTAAGGCTTCACAAGATTGGGGGGAGTGTTTGTTATCCTTTTAACATACAAATGATTTGTGTGTGTGTGTGTGTGTGTGTGTGTGTGTGTGTGTGTGTGTGTTAGCACTAGGGTAGTACTAGAAGGAGGCAAATAGCTCTTATCTGCTTCTGTTGGCATGCCCCCAATGTTCCTTCTGCTAGTTCTGGCTGCTATATCAACATCTCCCCTTACACCATCTCTCTGGTCCTTTTCAACTCAGGCTTATCATTTCCTTGCAAGGTTTCCTAAGGAGATATATCCATAAACAATTTTCTCTCCAAAGAATTAGAGTTTTAGGATTTTTCTTCATCTTTAGCCTAAGAGGCCAGGGAGAGAGATCTTCCTACTCCTGGAATCTGACAGTAGGTGACCCAAGGGATCTGCTAAACCAGCAACGGAGAAATACAGTGGAAAAGCTGTCTAATCTACCTCATCACTATCATACTTCTGCAGGAAGGACTTTTTGCTGCGACAGCTACTGACATCCTTTTTCTATATCAAGAAGGGTAGTTTTATGGTAGTTTTACCACGAGTGATTTCCTGTAAGTAACAGCTCAGTAGCAGTTGGACAACAAGTATAGCAGTGTCCAGTCTTTCCCTACCACACCCATCTTTTCATTGCACATATGCCATTAGAGCTGGGACTAAGAGCTAACAACCCAAGCGCCACTACAGAAGCAATACTTCATGCCCACTGCAGCACCACTGATCAAGTGAACTTGTAACCTCCCCAGTGGGGGCCAGGAGGACCCAAACTGCTTTCCTTTCCTTCAGTCTAAATGAGGGGTATCACATTTTGGAAGGCTCATGTTGATCTAAATTAAATGGAGTGGTTGCTGATTTTCGAAAACAAACAGAAACAAGCATGGTTGATGTTTCATTTCTTGAAGCATCCTTCAGCTTTTGTTTCCCATTCATTTTCCCTGATAAGATGTTAAGAGAATCCTAATCTTTGATACACTCATGATTTTCAGACCAGTGTTCCTTATCCAATTGCCAGTTCTGGAGGTAGTCTCCCAGACAAATCTTTCCAGTCAGCCATCTCTTAGGATGGAGAGAATAAAAGAAAGTTCCACTTGTAAGGACAGTCTGTTTTAGTGCTCTCAAGAGCTTGCTCTCTCACAGAACAGTAAAATAAAAAAACCTGTGGTAACTATAGTATTTTGTATTACTATACAAAATATATATATAGTTTTTGTATACTATAAAAGGATGCAGTGGCTCAATTGGTAAAGACGCTGACTCTGTTGATTGCAAGATCAACAGGTTGGCAGTTCAAGGCCTGGGTTCTGCATGATGGGGTGAGCTCCCATCACTAGTCCCAGCTTCTGCCAACCTAGTAGTTCAAAGGCATGAAAATGCAAGTACATAAATAGGTACCACTTCAGTGGAAAGGTAAACAGCGTTCTGTACAGTCATGCTGGCCACATGATCACAGAGTAGTCTCTGACAATGCTGGCTCTTTGACTTAGTAACAGAGATGAGCACCACCCCCTATGGTCGGACACAACTTGACAACCTTGTAAATGGGGAATACCTTTACCTTTTTAACTATAATGTACTGGTTTACTTATGCAAGAAAAGAGATGGAAAACAATGAATAATGATTTCACAAATCCATGATAAACATGAGGCTGTTGGTTTAAAATTTAGTAGCTATGAAAGAGGAAAACATACATATCAACCCTCCATAGAACACAAAATGAAGTGCTGTAGTGGTTGGTTTGGTTAATTCTTGTAGTTTTAGTAATATGCTGAGCCACAAATGCAACTACAAAGTGCTGGATCAACACAAATCAGTGTAATAAAGTCTGACAAGCTTTTTGTAGAGTGATGGCAGTGTGCCATGTCTTGTTTGTTGATCATTCTGGGTTGCAAACTCCTCAGATTTAGCAAAGTGTTAATGTAATGGATTTTCTGTTTTCATAGCAAAAGTTTCCTAAGTGTTTTCTTAAACTGAAAATATTAGTATGTTACTGCAAATGACAAAGTTTCTATTACAATATAGGTTATGCCATCTATGTGTAAAATGCTTTTTGTTGTATTATTTTTGGGAAGTTCAATGTTTTCTTTTACTATGGAGAAATCTTAAGAGTGGCATTCATTATTTAAATCAAGATATAAAAACAGATATGGATATATAATTTCTGTCTTGCCATTCCCAGTGACCCAGTCTCACCAGTGGTATTCCTGGGGCCCTCCTAACATGCAGTGTCGGCTTTGTACATCTTGCTGGACATACTGGAAGAAATATGGTGGCTTGAAAATGCCAACTCGGCTAGATGGAGAGCGGCCAGGGCCAAATCGGAACAATTTGGTATGTATGTTTGCTGTATTAAATAAACAACCAGAGGACTCAGGTCATCATTGTGTCCCCTTTGGACTATAAGCTACAAAAAGGTTAATGGAAGAGAGATGAAGCAAGATGTGTGATGGACTTGGGTTTCTCTTCACCCTATTTTGCTCTTAGTAGTCTCAGAGATTCTGGTGCTTCTCTGGGTACAACGGGCATAAATGGAGAGAGATAGAACTTTTTAAAAAAATCCTTTCAAGAAATATGGCAACCTAAACCCTACCTGAAGTTTGTGTCTAGTAATGTCCTAACTATATTCAGCACCATGCCTGTTTTACACACAAAAAATTGTGTCTTCATTTTCCGCTTCTGCTTACTTGGCTCTAGGTTCCAGCTTCTTTGCTGCCTTATTTTTTTTCTTTTCCTCCGTTCCTTGAATGAATATATGTCTTCTGCTCTTGCTTTTGTCTTTTTATTGCTTTAGTCCCTTTATTCTTCAGTTCCATTGTTTTTCCTGTCTCTTCTCCAGACTCATGTGTCTCCTACATCTATTCTTTCCCAGTTTCCTGTATTATAATATACTGCTAACTTTGGGGCAAAGCAGAGGGTGCCATTGAAGTTGCCTCCGGTCATGATTAGGAGCATGGCGATTGCATGGCCTACTCCCAAAGCACTCTGCCACTGCAGTCCCAAGCCATACTAGTCAGGAGTCAATCTAAATCTACCCTAGCACGGCCTTGGCGTGGTTTTTGGCTGCTTTGGGATGTGCGTAATCTAAATAAATAAAGCGGCCGAAAACTGCTTTATTTGGCCCATGTGTTTTGAGCCTTAGCCTCTTCTTTGTTGCCACCTTGCCTCAAGTTCCCTAGCTTAGATGATTCTTGCCATCTTTTTTCTTTCAGCTTGCCTGCTTTGGTGAAGCAGCTCCTCCTAGCCTTAGAGCATGCAGCTTTGATCCCAGCCAACCTGTTCTGACACTTCCCTTGAAGGAGCCTGCCCATGAAGATTCTACTGATAGAATAAGGCCTCTAAAACAGGATAACTCAGAATATCAGTCCCTCCCTCCACTTAAAAAAGAATAGCTCCATTTCAAGTTGGATCCAGCCCCCATACGGTGGCCCATACCTGAATAAGGGTTTATGACTGTTACAACCAAGCTCTCCCTACTAGACCTCCCCTCTGTCAGGCTTTTTGACAGGGATTGTAACACTTCCTATGACATTTCAGCCAGTTGGGCTTTTCAGTGACTATCGACCTCCTTCTTGTGCTGAAACTCATTGATGCCCTCCCACTTTAACCATTACTTGCCATACCAATTTGACCTCTGTCATTACTTCCCAGGATCCGTCAAAGCACCAGCCTCCCTCTCCTTCACAACCTCAACCATCGGCTCCTTCAGCATCACAAGCTCCTCCGTCATCAGATCTAGTTTTGCCCAGTCTCAGAACTTTGGCTCAACTCTTGAAACAGAGAACATTGGTCAATAGTATGACTTAGATTCTTCCTTTTCAGAAAACCTTCATCTTGTTTGTTTCCCATGATCTGTGTATTAGTGTAGTTTTCCCTTCTGATTGTTGGGTTCTTCTACTATTCAACCAGTTCTCTCTATAACATTTGGACTATTATCTCCATCACTTGATGAGTTCCTGCCCTCAAGAATACTGTCTCCCTCCCCCACATAACTCAGTTTAAAGATTTGTGAGTCTCTTAGCAAATATGTTCCTGCCAACTCTGTGAGGTGCAATCCATCACTTGTCAGAAGTGAAGAAAAGTAATGAAAACTCAGACCATGGTCTAAGAATAGGCTTGCTATTTGTCTTGGAAAACCAGGGAAATCCTGAATTAAAGGATTTGGAAAATGTCCCTACCAGCTGGGCCCCATTGAAGCAACAAATTACAAATCCCAGAAGGATGGCAATATATATCTAAATAAACCACAGGTTAAAATACAGCAGAACGTTGGTGTATCTGTTGGGTTTGGACTGCAAGATCAAAAATCGATAGATGCTCAAGTCTCATGAGATAGACTTGCAAGGTCAAATAGAGTCAAGGTTGACTTTTTGGAATTTGTCTTTATTTATTTATTTATTTATTTATTTATTTTTAGAATATTTTGAAGCCATGGATAAATATTGAATCCATGGATATGGTGGGGGGCGGGGGCTGACTGTATTCAATGTTAAATATCAAAATGTGGTGTGTCTGTAGGGGGGCTTTTTAATTGCCCCCACCTCAGTTTGTGAGGGTTCTAGAGCAATTGCTCCACATGAGCCCTGACCACATTAGCTAACTGGGGGCGTTGATAAACTGACCCTGTCCTGTCTTGAGTACTTTTGTCCAGGTTTTATGGAAGAGGATGTTGGCAACCCTATCTGAGAAGCCAAATCGTTCCCAGCATCCCTATCTGTATAGCCAGTTGTTCACCAATGTTCTGCTCTCCTTTCCTGGGCTGTATGCTTCAATTGGGTGAAGACATCAGGGTTCTTCAGCTTCCTACCCAGAGCCTGATAATCCCTTGTGCTATCTTGAAGGCTAAAAGAAGGGCCAAGAAGAAGCCAGTGGGTTTGCCGAGTCTTGTCAGCCCCAGATTTTTGCTCCAGGGGAGCAGCACATTTCTTGAGACATTCTGTCAGGCTCGCAAGTCATTGCTACTGTTCCTCTCATCAAGGAGTCCCGTACCACCAGCACACATCTCTGAGAATTAGCAGGGGCTATTCCATGTGCTGAAACTTCCAAGGCCACCTGAATGTTCTCTGAGGACTGACTATTGCTCTTATTCCTGTTCCTCATCACCACTGAAAAGGAAGAGAGCTTCAAATCGCTTCTCTTCCTCTTACAGAATGATCCCTGGTTCTTCTACTTCTGTGTATCACATTTCTCCAAATGTCTACCTCCTGTGTTTGGGAACTGACCTCATATTCATTCAGGAGGTGTGTTCAGGACAGTCTGTTTCACTCTGTCCAAGAAAACCTCATGATCCCTAATACACTGAAGACTAGGTACACAGGGCTCAAGTTCCTGAACTTACTCTTCCAACAAGGCAACCAACTTAAACTTGCTGCAGGTGTAGCTACCCACATTCTTCAGCAGGAACACAACATATCATAGCTGTTGCAGGCAACTGTAGCAGTTCTCTCACCCTCCATAGTTTTAAGTAGACACTAAAACAGAACTCTAGGACTCCCCTTCAAAACTCCCTTGCTAAAAGCCTATTGGCCTTGCCTGTTTACCAAACTGCAGGGGCAGTGGGTTTGCAGAGACAGGGGCAGGGTCTGGGTCTGGAACTATGTAGAGAGCTAGTGACTGCTAGCTCCTTCCTCGACCATGTCTCTGACTCAGGGCCTTTGCAGACTGCCAGAAATAGTGCACATTAAATTGAGGCACTGCCCTGGCTCAGTGCTAGAGAGTCATGGGAATTGTATTTTTTTCTGGGACATTGAGCCTTCTCTGTCAGAGAGCTCTGGTGCCACAATAAATTACAGTTCCCATGATTCCCTAGCACTGAGCCAGGGCAGTGCCTCAATTTAATGTGCACTATTTCTGGCAGTCTGCAAAGGCCCTCACTTCCTTTCAGCACATCCTGCCCGCCCCCACAAACCATGGGCTCAGGCAGAGGACCTGGGCCTACACACAAAGAACAATAGACCTCTAATGAGCACACAAGCAAGCCTCCACTCAGCTCAAACAATCAACCTTGACCCAACAGATATCTTCCCATCTTTCTAACTGGAATAGTTCACAAAACTGTAGACAGCATAACCACCACTTTTTACAATAAATGACCAAGGGGAATGCTTTGTATGGTATTTATGGAGGGTTGGAACTGGTATGTACACCATGATACCTTTCTGTGGTTGTCCGCATGGCAGTAGGGCAGAGGAAGTTACCTGTGACATCCTTGTTAGCAGGCAATCTGTGTTTCCCGTTCCAACTTTGGAGCTAGTTGAACATGGATTTACAATGTTGACCAATACCAATGTGTTGCTGTTTATGCATTGAGGCAGGCATGGATTTTTGGTGTTTAGGCAACAGTTTCATAAGGAGACAAAGTACACAAACACCCCTTTATATTAAACTATGAGTTCACTGGGAGATAGGTTGCAATATAACAAACTGCAGCCCCAAGG
Source organism: Phrynosoma blainvillii (assembly GCA_026167975.1). Taxonomy (NCBI): domain Eukaryota; kingdom Metazoa; phylum Chordata; class Lepidosauria; order Squamata; family Phrynosomatidae; genus Phrynosoma; species Phrynosoma blainvillii. The sequence goes on from JANUYF010000004.1 coordinate 151,317,420, forward strand.
TGTCCTATGGGCCATTACAATCTTGTTTCATCATGCTTCCACAACCAGTGAAGCCAATTTCATCTGCCTGTGTTTTTCCTCCTTCAAATTAATTGTAATTAGATTTAATAAAATGCAATAAAATTCAGTAAAATACAATCAAATTCATAAAAAATAAAAGAGTGCCAGCAATGTTCAAATATATAAGTACACTACATATAAATCTTCTGCACATTATTACCTACATATTTTTACAAAGAAGTTATAGTAATAGATCCTTCCATAAATTAGGATTCATAGAATCATAGAGTTGGAAGAGACCACAAGGGCCATCCAGTCCAATCCCCTGCCATGCAGGAACTCAAAATCAAACCATCCCCAACAGATGGCCATCCAGCCTCTGTTTAAAGACCTCCAAAGAAGGAGACTCCACCACACTCCGAGGGAATGTGTTCCACTGTCGAACAGCCCTTACTGTCAGGAAGTTCCTCCTAATGTTGAAGTGGAATCTCTTTTCCTGGAGCTTGCATCCGTTGTTCCGAGTCCTATTCTCTGGAGCAGCAGAAAACAAGTTAGCTCCCTCCTCAATATGACATCCCTTCAAATATTTAAAGAGGGCTATCATATCCTCTCTTAACCGTCTCTTCTCCAGGCTAAACATACCCAGTTTCCTAAGTCGTTCGTTGTAAGGCATGGTTTCCAGACCCTTCACCATTTTAGTCGCCCCCCTCTGGACACGCTCCAGTTTCTCCACATCCTTTTTGAATTGTGGTGCCCAGAACTGGACATAGTATTCCAGATGGGGCCTGACCAAAGCAGAATACAGTGGCACTATTCCCTTGATCTAAATACTATACTTCTATTAATGCAGCCTAAAATTGCATTGGCCTTTTTAGCTGCGGCATCACACTGTTGACTCATGTTCAACTTGTGGTCTGCTAGGACTCCTATATCCCTTTCACACGTAGTCTCATTAAGCCAGGTTTCCCCCCATCTTATATCATTTCATCTTTTTGCCCTAAGTGCAGTACCTTACATTTCTTTGTGTTGAAGTTCATTTTGTTAGCTTTGGCCTAGCTTTCTAATCTAATAAGGTCATTTTGAATTTTCATCCTGTCTTCTGGGTATTAGCTATTCTTCCCAGTTTAGTGTCTTCTGCAAATTTGAGAAGCATGCCCCCTATTCCTTCATCCAAATCATTGATAAAGATGTTGAATAGCACTGGGCCCAGGACAGAACCCTGTGGCACTCCACTGGTCACTTCTCCCCAGGATGAAGAGGAGCCATTGCTGAGCACACTCTGGGTTTGGTCAGTCAACCAATTACTAATCCACCTAACAGTTATATTGTCTAGCCTGTACTGCAGCCACTCACTCATAGACCACAAGGTTGCGAGTTCAATACCAGCCAGGGCTGAGGCTCGACTCAGGCCTGCATCCTTCCGAGGTCGCTAAAATGAGTACCCAACTGTTGGGGGGCAATCAGCTCACAGTTGTAAACCGCTTAGACATCCCATGTGCGATATGAAGCGGTATATAAATGAAGCTGCTTTGCTTTTATTATCTTGTTTGCAAGAATATCGTGAGAGACCTTGTCAAAAGCCTTACTGAAATCAAGATATGCTATGTCTACCACATTCCCTTCATCTAACAAGCTGGTGATTTTATCAAAAAAAGAGATCAAATTAGTCTGGTATGACTTGTTTTTGAGAAATCCATGTTGACTTTTAGTGATTATGGCATTCCATTCTAAATGTTCACAGACTCTCTGTTTAATGAACTGTTTCTAGAATCTTTCCCGATATTGATGTCAGACTAACTGGGCGATAGTTGTTGGGATCCTCTTTTTCCCCCTTTTTGAAGATGGGGACAATGTTTGCCCTCCTCCAGTCTGCTGGGACTTCTCCTGTTCTCCGGGAGTTCTCCAAGATTATTGCCAGTGGCTCTGAGATTACATTTGCCAGTTCTTTTAATATCCTTGGATGTAGTTCATCTGGTCCTGGAGACTTAAATTCATTTATGTTAACCAGGTATTCCTGTACTTTCTCTTTACTTATTTTGTGCTGCATTTCCCCTATTGTGTCCTCTGCTCCATTTTCCTCAGGTTGAACACCCTTTTCCTTTTGTGAGAAAACTGAGGCAAAGATGGTGTTGGGTTGTTCTGCCTTTTCTCTGTCCCCCGTTAGAATTTCTCCATCTTCTCTGTGCAGTGGCCCTACCATGTGTTGATGGAGGATAATAATCATTGTTGTTTCCATTAATGTGGCAGTGCCAGTCACAGTTTGTGGGTTACATCAGTAGCATAACACCCTGACCACTTTTGATTTTAGTCCAAAATTTAAAGGCATGATTGAAGGTGCTGAACTGCATTCCCAAATAGATTGAGGCCCTTTGGTAACTCTTTTGAAGTTCAGGCTAAAAACTAGAGCAGATACACAACCCTGATGCTACCAGCATCAACTTCCTAGAGCTTTAACTGGTGCATTCCTGGGATCTTTTCACTAGTTTGGTCACACCTTATATATGCCTGCTTTGTCATAGTAATCAGTATCTCCTCTTCTCATAGCTGTTACATCCTGTACTTCGCAGAACATCTTGTTATTTCCAGCATGCCAAGTTAGTCTTGTGCCCATACATGACATTTGTCCCCAAGGTAAATCAGACTTCCATCTGACATTTAAAAACCCTCCCAGTTTTACTTCTTACCCCACAGAATGAAGTAAAAGTAGACCCTGACTTCCATGTGTTTGTATTCACTTTACACGTCATAAATTGCTTCAGCCAAGAGAAGTGATTTTTTCTGTGGTGGTGGTCTTCACAGTAACCACTATACCATCATAGTGTTTATTGATGTGTTTCCCTTTTGGGAGGGGCAATTTTGAAGTATTAGAGAACCCCCACAAAGGACTTGGATATAAAAATGGAACTTTGAAAGAAATATATATATATTTTTAAACCAATTCTACCCTTACTATTTTAAGAAACTGAAAATGTGTTTTGGATAGTTTGGCATTTAGTATATATATTAAATACAGTAGTTACAATAATAATTTAAATATATTTATTTTAAGAAGCAGAGGAAGCTTTTACTGTAAGATCCCAATGTATCTGATGTGTTTTTAGCCTGTTGAGAAAATTGGTGTTTTGTTTTTTTTTTTAGAAAAGGAAAATAGAAAATGAAAAAGCAAACCAGCAAAGCTGTTATATTTGTAACCTGGCTGCATGTTATTATTTGGGTTTAAAAATGGCCTTTACACTCAACTTTATCCACCACCACCACCACAGCCTGAAACTCCAGGAGCAACAGTGGGCTGATTCTACACACTATAAGATTTTTTTTATTCTACAAGAATCATAATTACCTACTCCTAATAATTGTTATTATAGAGTTACAGTCTCCCCTCTGTTCTCACAGACTTGAGATCAGTGGACTCAAATATTCACCGGGGGGGGCGGCCTCCTTTAATTTCGATGGCCCCATTCAAGCCTATGGGGCTTGAATATTGGTGAGTCTCCATTTTCGCAGGGGGATCCAGAACGGAGGGCCAACTGTATTATGAGACTATCAAATGCAACTAAAACAGTTGCTTTAAAATCTCCATAACACTCATTATTTTAAAAGGAAATATAATTAAATAAAGGTGATTTCCCACCATTTCCCCCCAAACTGTATGTTTTTCCATTGGAAAAGCTGAAAAATGGTCTGAGGAGGAGATAAAAAGAAATGTATATGCACATACACAGATAGGACCTTTGGCTCTCTAGAGCACCAGTTCCCTAACAGACACTCAACTATATTCCAGCTCAGCCTTTGCATGAGTGCAGATCCTGTATGTGCGGCTGCACAGATCACATCTCACTCAAGCTATTTTTTTTTAAAGGAATCCTTCTGACCTACCATGTCACAAATTTGCCTTTTTTCAGAGTCCTCACAGTGCACCCATAAGAAACAACGGGAGCCCCAAGTTTGCCATGAAAACACGGCAAGCTTTCTATCTACACACAACAAAGCTGACCCGACTTGCCAGACGATTATGTAGGGACATCTTGCGTCCATGGCATGCAGCACGACACCCTCACACGCCTATCAACAGTGCAGCAATCAAAGCAGAATGTGAGTCTTTGTACATCCTAATTGCACACTGTTAACTTTTAAGTTTTTTTTTTTAAATGGTTCAGTGAAATATCTGAACCATATCATTGAAGAGAACACTTTTAAGGCTCATTGTCCTGAGCATCTGCCAGGTATACATATAACTTGAGAACAGTATCTTCTAACAGCAATGGGTGGGTGTCCATTAAGTTGGTAGCGGACCAGGCTGCCACAAAAAAAGAAAATTTCTATTTGCTGAGCATGCTGAGATACCTAAGTTTGTAAATTAAAAGAAAAAATTAAGTCACAAAACGTACTTAAGAAGAACCGTTGCGTATTCAAGTTGTTGATAGCAGCTGAGCCTGTAGAGTTGGTGGGGAGGATACACTTTTCCCCCCTTTCCCTCTTTTCTGGAACAGAGTGGTCCATACCACTGCTACGTAGCAAAGAAAGGCTCAGTGTGGGGCTGGCGGTCCTCTAGTGCTACAGAGCACAGCAGGGGAAGTCTTGAGAAACACAAAGTTGTTAGTTATCCCTGATCTGCTTCTGAACTACCCTCCAAGAGGCCTTAACAATGTCCAAATGCCCTGGAGCTTGGAACAAAATCAGTACTCTTTGGGATTGGGGATATGTATGTTACAAGATGGTGTTTCTGGCCTGACTTGTATTAAACGTTATTGCTTGTACATTACATTATGTAGACTTCCTTTTGAAACGCTTTCGGAAACGTGTCCCTTTCGCTTCGGAGATGCTATTTGTTTGCTAATATGTAAATTAAGTATTCTTTGTTCCAATGTTGCCTTCAGGTGCAGCTCGATTACCAGATGCTTCAGAAAATTTGTTGTTACTAAAGCACGTTGTTAGAAAACCTTTAGAAGCAGTACTTCGGTATCTAGGTAACTAGACTATGGAATAATTTTCTGATCCATTCACATTTTCCCCCCACTGTGGTTAAACTGTAATCTACTTTGGCATCATGATGATGATGATCATCATCTTGCCAAAAGCTTGTTAAATTTGACAGGGAATTGAGGGTCAAATAAAGGAAAATTCTCATTCTTTCTCCTGCCCTCCCTTTTGTCCATTCTCCAACTTCCCTGTTCACACCCAATTGTCCCTAACCAGAAGAATGGACCCAAATACCATATTTTGCTTTTCTCCACAAGAATAAGCACAATCATTTTTCTTTTATGGGTGAAAGTCATTATGAATAGAAAAACAATAATACAGAGGGAGGGTGTAAGAGTGTACTGTAAACTCCCTGCCCCGCAGTTGTTGGAAAGATGCCCCACTTTAAAAAAGGTCTTCTTTCTGTTCTTCATATGCACAAGCAGCTCCTTCTTGGCTACCCTCAGCTATGGCTGCATCCACACTGCAGAAATAATCCACTTTGACACCATTTTAACTGCCATGGCTCAATGCGATGGAATTCTGGGATTTGTACTTTGTTGTGGTACCAAAGCTCTCTGACAGAGAAAGCTAAATATCTACCAAACTTACAGTTCCCAGAATTCCACTGCATTGAGCCATTGCAGTTAAAGTGGTATCAAACCAGATTATTTCTGCCATGCAGTTGCAGCCAGAGTGTAACAAAAATAATCTATCCTCCACTGTCCTTCCAAACTAACTTTTAAGCAAAATTGATACATAAGACATCTCACAAGTGCATGACTTTTACTTTTAATTAATATTTGTTTTATATTGTTTTAATGTTTGTAAGCTGCCTTCGGGGGCTTTGCTCTGCAGTTTGTATATATCTTAAATAAATAAACTCCTTACTGCACCAGAAGCAGGCAAGGCAGACTCACTTGAATGCTTGTGCATAAGAACTGACATCTTTTCATGTTTAATATACTACTAGAATGCATGTAAATATTTTAAGAAGGAAAATTGTATTCACAAGAAATTTGTTTTGCCAGATCACAAAACTGTTTTTCCATGAGTTTTTTGTTCTACAGTTTTTAAAAAGCAAGTAGTTTGCTTTGGGGGATGTTATCTGATTAGCTGATTGTCTTCAAGATTTTGTGTTATGATGAACTGCTGTTATGTGATATGTTTTAGTGATGGCTGAATGTTGTGTGATGGTCAAATATTTCGCTTGCTCTGTAAACTGCCATTGGTATTAGTATATTTGCTGAAACTGTGTAAGGAAAATATCTTACTTCATTTAATGATAGTTTCCTAAATGCTCTGATACTCAAAGCATTCTAGTAGTATAGTCATCCCTCCCAGTTCGCAGGGGATCCATTCTGCCCTCCCTTCCCACGAAATAGCAAAATTGCAGATATTCAAACCCCATTTAGTATAGTGGTGGTACGTTCCCAGGCACGCACGCCATTTTATCCCTCCTGGCTTCCCGTCCACAGAAACTCAAAACCGCAAATGGGAAGTCCTCAAATGGGGAGGAACAAGTGTATAACCTTCTTTTATGGGAGTTACGAATATGAAGCAGTCTCAAGATTGGGCTTAAGCAGAATTCTTGAAAAAGACTCTACTATTATGAAAATAAGCTTTATTGTATGAAGCACTGCATTTTTCTGTAGTAATGTGGCCTAGATAGAAATAGCTATGTGTTCACTTCCCTTGCCCCCTCACTTTTTTTTAATTTCGAAATTTCCTTCCTTGTCAGAATGTATTCTTACGATTGAAAATTAAGACTGAGTATGTTCACTGTTACATAGTTATAAATGTGATTAAACACTGTGGGATTTAAGTACGAGTAAACATGCATGTGATTTCTTGCTGCATTTTTAAAAACATGATGTGAACAGTTATGGAAAGCTCGAAAATACACATACAAAAGATTTATATACAAAAGCTTCTTTTACAACATTACTTGGATAAACTTGAAATGCTCATTTCAGAATTAATTAAGTAGCAATTTTTAGTCTGTCTAAATTCAGTTAATTCATAAGAGTTGTTTAAATAGATTTTTAAAAAGATGTGGCTTGCTTAGATAGAGTCTGTGTTTAAAGTCTGATGGATTATGTCCATATAGCACAGTGCTTCTCAATTATTTTCTGTCATGCCCCCCCTAGGAAGAAGAAAACATTTCACGCCCCCCGCGCGACTGTAAATAGTATCATTTGTCTATAAAATTGTTATAAGTACACCTCTGCATAACACTTTACGGAGCCTCGTGCCCCCCTTGGGGGCGCGCCCCACTATTTGAGAAGTACTGATATAGCAGTAAAATAATCCCATTTTGTTGAGTTTCATTTCTTCTAACATGGTTTGACAATTTGACCCTGGTAATGAAATTCTACATTTTACTTAACTATCCTTTTTAAATTTTATGCATCATAGAACCCAGCATATATTAATCTAGCAGCTGTGAATCTTATCTTTTTTATATACACTTGTCCCTCCTGGTTTGCGGACTTGCCGTCCGTGGTTTTGATCCTTCGCGGATGGCAAGCCAGGAGGGACAAAATGGCACGCACACCCGCGGCACGCATACTGCGATGTGCATGGGCGCATGCTGCCATTAAATAAATGGGGCTTGAATATCCGTATTTTTTTCCCATTTGTGAGCGGGAGGTCTGAAACAGATCCCCTGCAAATGGAGAGGGACGACTTTATATGTTAGTACTGGAGAGGGATTTATTGTGCAAACTAGGATATTTTTCCATTAACGTATATTTTTTGAACTTTCAAAATCATCCCATATTGAAATTTTCAAGAGCTCTCAAAATTTTCTGAGTTTATTATTTCAACAGGGCTTCAGTCTTCACATTCAAACAGAAAACTGGTCCTGACCTCTAATTGTGCATAAGGGAAAGGATTCTTCCCTTTCAGTTACATTGACATCTTCAGGGAGAATGGTGTAACTTTCTTATGAAGAATCAATCCAACACTAAAATATTTGTTCTTCAACCTGACTGTGGAATTAAGTCCTTCCCACAGCTAGGATCAGACTATGTAGCAGAGGTCCAAAATGATAAGCTACATGCCATACGTATCAGTTGGTTGCTACAAGAGGCAGAGAACTACTTGCCTTTTTACTCCTAAAGATTGCTAAACACCTCCTTTTAGATCATCTCCCACAAACATTGTGGTTGCTTTGCTTGCTCATACCATTCCAGCATCCCAGCATCTTTTCCCCGATGTTTTAAGCACGCTTATTACATATCATGCTCCACTGCCTGGGTGTTTGATTTTTTAAATATCATCTTCTGTTACCACTGGGAGCTCAGCTGTATAAGTCTCAAGACAGGTAACAGTCTGTCAAGAACATACTAAAACTGTACAGTGTCGTCGTCCCCTCCCCAAACGCACTCACACTTGGGTTGCGCTTAGACCCAAATGCCATTTTAGTTTTGAAGACCCTTTAAAAGAAACTTAATACAATGGACCCTTGTTTTACGTGTGGGATGCATTCCAGACCCGACGCACACACACACACACACGCGTAAGGGAAATACCATGGACCTCAAGTCTGGTTTATTTCAATGATGGTACACAGGACCATCGCACACACGAGGACTGTGTGCTCAAGAGGACTGGGACTCACTGTCTGCGTGACCTTGAGTCCGCGTATGGCGAGCCCATGTATGGCGCGGGTGCGCTGTAGTAAAGTCATCTGAGCACTTACCTTAAATATGTCCCATTGAAATAAGTGAGTAAACATGTATGCAAATGTGCAAATCTTACACCTAGTACCTACGGTATTTCTTATTTATAATTTTTGCAGAAAGCAGTTATATACTGTCCTAGCCTAAAACATTGATGCACTTTCTGGCAATGGTATTTTCATGCTCAAGCACATGTCTGTCAGCTTTAGAATAATTTTCTTCAGGTTATTAATCTCACTCAAATATTCTAATATGAATTAAGGCTGAAATCCTGTATCTGCTTATTGGGAAGCAACCTTAGTAGACCTTATTTTTGAATAATGTCTAGATTACACTCTAAGCCTCACAGCTAAAAGTGAAACCTAATCATACTTCTAAAAAGTAGTGTTTCTGTCTCTACAGGATGAGGCAAGTTAAGGTTCAAACTACATGTGATGGTCTAAATCTAGTCTCTTCTCAGTCACACAGTGTATGTATGTGGAGTGTCCCCTGATATTTAGTGCAAATGTGATATTTTGTCACCTTCTTGCTTCTTGCCTTCATACCATCTATTTGCCCAGCTGGTTTAGCAGGAAAAGTGAAGCATTTGGGCAGAGAGGTTTGGGGGAAGGTAAATGGAGGAAGGTATGAAAGTTCGTCTCCCTTTGCACAGATCTTTTGTTTTAACAACTTAACACATTTGCACAGATCTTTTGTTTTAACAACTTCTGCTTCCCCCTGTATTCATGATTGGGTCAGGCTTGAGTTTAAACCAAGAATTTGGACCTATGGAAAGAATCAGTCAGGAGGTGATGGTGGCTCAATCCAAATCTGATTGTAGACTCAGGGCCTTTGCAGACTGCCAGAAATAGTGCAAACTGAGTCCACTTTAAGGATTAGGGTTAGTGTTAGGGAATCATGGGAATTGTGTTGTTGTTTTTTTCTGAGACATTGAGCCTTCTCTGTCAGAGAGCTCTGGTGCCACAATAAAATACAGTTCCCATGATTCCCTAACGCTAAAAGTGGAGCTGGAGTTGGCACATTGCATAGACACACAGAATAGGAAAGGTTGAGACAGCAAGGCCTAGATCTACTTTGATACTAGCAGAGTGAAATTCCTAACTAGTGCCATTGGATTATACCCTTGCAAATTGATGTTTTAAAGCAGTTGCTCACTGACACAATTGGACACAGACCCTCAGAGTCAGATATACTGAAGGTCTCATGAAATGAAATGTTCCTTGGCATGCAGGTTCCCTGTCCCAGGTTGAAACAACAGTCCATATGCTGTACTGTCACCATCTTTTGCAGCATGGCTCTAACATACTGCTCTTTCTATACAGAGTCTCATCCTTGCCCTCTGAAACCTGATCCTGCTAAGAGTTTGTCTGGCTCCCTCAACAGTGTGCCTTGTACTAAGTTTGCTCCAATGATTAACAATGGATCACCAACTATTTTGGGGAAGAGAAGCTATGAACAGCACAATGGGATAGATGGTAAATATTCTGTGGTTATAAAGTTTATCATTATGTTATGATTATTCTTAAGTTTTTAATTTAGTTGCCTCTGTAACTTGTCATTTTAGTATGTAGAGAGATCTTGTAGCACCTTTGAGACTAAGGGGGGTTGCAGATTGCCAGAAATAGTGCAAATTGAGTCCACTTTTAGGGTTAGGGTTAGGGTTAGGGAATCATGGGAACTGTATTTTATTGTAGCACCAGAGCTCTCTGACAGAGAAGGCTTAATGTCTCCGGAAAAAAAAACAATTCCCATGGCTCTCTAGCACTAACCCTAACCCTAAAAGTGGACTCAATTTGCACTATTTCTGGCAGTCTGCAACCCCCCTAACTGAAAAAAGGAAATTGGCAGCATGAGTTTTTGTAGACTTCAGTCTACTGAGAAAGGGCCTTTACAGACTGCCAGAAATAATGCAGCTTGGCTCAGTGCTAAGGAATCATGGGAACTGTAGTTTATTGTGGCACCAGAGCTCTCTGACAGAGAAGGCTCAATGTCCCAATACAATTCCTATGCTTCCCTAGCACTGAGCCAGGACAGTTAAAGTGGCCTCAAGCTGCATTATTTCTGGCGGTCTGTAAAGGCTCAAAGTAGATTGAAGTCTATGAAAACTCATGCTGCCAATTTCTTTCTTTCAGTTAGTCTCCAAGGTGCTACAAGATCTCTCTACATACTGATTCTACAGGCTCACACGGCTATACCTTTGAATTGTCATTTTAGATGCAATAGAAGCCCCTATTGTGTTAGACTGGCTCAATAATTTTTTTCTCTGAAAAGTATTCTCAGAAAACATGAAGCAATGCATATAATATTGCTAATGCTGTTTAAATGTTTTCATTATCAATAATACAGTAATAACTTTAAAAATGGCTGTGGAGCAACTTCTAGACAGTATATTTCCATCCATTCCTAAAGGCTTCTGATCTCTAGGAAACTCATCAACAATTGTTTAAATCAAATGGATGGTGAAAAAGACTATCTAGAAGTTAGAAGACTATCTAGAATTATTCTGTGGACAGCAGCTGGTGTCAGACATGAGCAAATTCAGAACCTTGTGTATCAATGAGTCCAATGCATTGAAACAACAAAAGAGTTTATTGAGAACACATAGTCAAAAATTCACCAGTCAGCCTTTAAGCCAGAACTACCGCCTGAAAGAAAAACGGAATCTTAAAACTCCAAAACCTTTAAACTCTTCCCAACACCCTTGGTACCAAATCTAGCACCCACCTCCAATTCCCGTGTCTATTTTCCCGCATCAAGCCAGTCCCCCCCACTTTCCAAACCTTCTCACCAGCCCTATCTCTCTTCAACTCAGGCATTTCCATCCCTTACCTCTCCTTTCAGTTACAGCCAGACACCAACTCTCAGCATCCCACAGCTTGCACATTCCAATGGCCCGTCTTTCTCAAAACTGTCCTAACCAGCTGCTATTATTTGCAACCCCCATACTAACTTACCCACATTCCCCTACCATCTACAACATATAAATATTATAACTATAATATTCAAATCAACAACAATAAAAAGCTGACAGAATCCATGGTTGTGACAGCTGGAACCTCTTTTCTTTACCAGAAAACCCATTAAGCTCTGTTCTTGTAAAAAATAATGTCCAAGAAATTAGTGATAGGAATTCCCCCATAGTGCCATATATACTCTACTATAAGGTGAGGGCAGGTTTTGGGACCAAAATTATGAATTTTGATATGACCCATGGATAAGCTGAGGGTAAAATCTAAGGGCATGCAAGTAAGGATTTAATCAGAGATTAAAGGAAAGGAAAACAATGCCAAAGAACTTCTAAAATTCCAGCAGGCTAACTGCTTGTGCTCATACTAAAGGCTGGATGGATGAGAGATTAGAGGGGGTCAGAGCTTCCAGGACATATTACACTTTTGCATTTCACCAGAGGATGGTTCCTTTTTTAGTAAGAGTTAAAGTACAATACTTACATTAACCTGTGGATAAGTCGACTCAGGTTTTTTGGATCAGTTTTTTAACTAAAATTTCTAGACATGAGTATATACAGGAGTATATACAGTACTTTATTCTATGTCAGATAGTGAAAATAAATCTTCCTTAACCCATCCCCATTGTTGTGGTTGTATTTACATTTTTCCCTGCACATTTGTGGCTTTGACTTTTGTGGATTTGATTATTCACGGATTTTATTAATATGTTCTCTCTAGGAATCTCTAGGTACTCTAATGCAACTCTGTGGTCAACTTTAACCAAAAGTCACACTGAAGGATCTAGAGATTCGTAGAGAGAAGACTCCACTAGGCATTTGTAGCTCCTCCAGCGCAATTCTATGGTCAATGTCTGGCAGATGTTGACCACAGAGTTACACTGGAGGACCTAGAGATTCCTAGAGAGATGTTCTCTCAGGTAAAACCAGTGTTTTTGTTATTTGCAGCTTTTCCACACTCATGGGGGGTCCTGTGCCCCTAACCCCAGCAAATGTAGAAGGACGAGTATATTGTGATCTGCTTGTAGACTCAATATTCTCTGAGCAAAGCGGGATCGAGTGGCAGAACTGGATAACTGATTACTAAAACTATCAAAAAAGATTATGCATGCTTAAGTATGTGATCAGTGGTGTATTTTTCCTTACTTCCATTAGCTTGTTTATAAAATGGTAAACATTGTGAGTATTTTTAAACATTTGCAATAATTATGCCCAAAAGGAGTATAGGGAGAGGCAGCATGGTAAGGAATTTAGTTTAAAGAGAGAGGTATACTGTTAGCATGATAGTTAAACAAAATTGTTTCATGAGCCTCTAATACTTTAATTAATATCAAAAAATCCCAAGTACCAACAGATACGCATTTAGTGCTATAGTCCCCAGGAGGTTTCTTTTTAATTCTAGCTTTGTACCTCTATACATGTCAGTGTGGAATATTGTTAACAAAACAATATTGCTTGGGTATTGCCCACCATTGCTGCTTAAATTAAATCAATATCTTTATCAAACTCAAGAAATCCCTGTACAGATAATATTTAATACTGTTCAAATTGTTAAAATAATACTGTATTTGATTATTGATATAATATTTTTTGTTTTCACACTGTTATACCAGGCAATATGAAGAAACGCCTTTTGATGCCTAGCAAGGGTAAGATCTTGGATTTCTACTCCTCTTGTGACAGAAGAATGTGTCTTTTCTTGTTTCACCTGTTGGATTTCCAAATTTTCTTTCTTGCACTTCACCCGCTCATTTTGTGCTGTACGTAAATATTGCTTGTGTAATGTCCATATATATGGTTTCTCTTCATAGTTTTCCTGTATTTCATATGCTATATTGTGAACTTCATTCATTCCTCTTCCATACTACAATTTCAAGTAATATTTCTAGTTTATATCATGTTGCTAATTTTAGTCTTCCATTCAGAGAGGAAAAACTCTCTTTGCTTTTAAAAAAAGAACTATATACTTTTGGATTTAATAAAAGATGGCTTCGGTGTGCAGGCCCATCTCCAAGTTTATTGTGGCCAGGGAGGGGAGCTTGGACCAACTGGTTTTGGTTGGCTTCCTAAAGCTAATTTCACCCCTCCAGTACCTGCTTTTCACTTCATTGGTGCTCGCACACAGTTTTATCCCATAGCAGTAGTGTCTTATGTTGCTGCTGCTACTGAATAAGACAATTTATTAATGAGCACACTTGAAGGAGAACTGGAAGCTGTACTACCTTCTCCCCTAAATGCTTGAAAGTGCATGTACACTGTGCATGTATTTTGCTGTAAGATGACTTACAGGCCAGCAAGTGTTGTGGGGAGAGGCTGGGGTAGCTGCCAGCCTCACCTAGCACCTATGCTTGCTCTAGTGGCCTGCTGCTATCAGATAAGCTGGTGAGCAACTGAATGGGAGGCTGACAGCTTCAGGATTGCTGCATTGATGCCAGGGAACTATATGACAGTGAGTCATGGAGGTTGGACCATGCAACTTGTCAACTTTGGTGGGCCCTGACGAATATTGTGCTATTGTGAATGTCTATGCCAGGTCTGCTTTGTGTGTATGAAATTTGAAATACATAAAAGAAATGTTATGGTTTTGCCACCACTCCAAAGAAAGAGTTCCCCACCTGGAGAGCAGCTACCACTGTTTCCCCTCTACAGCATGCCTAGCCTATGGTCAGATCAGTGTGTTTTGCCTTTGAACACTGTGTCATCTTTGGGGAAAATAAGTAGTTCAGGACAACTACAGTGTACAGAAAACACAGTGTATGTGTTTTCTAAGACCATTAGTATGTAATAAAATACAATCAAATAATCATGAAGACCAGGCCCTTAACAGATGTAGCACTTGCCTTTCTTTTGCACATGGAACTCGTACAAATAAATGCATTTTCATCTGGAACCTAAATGATAACAAACAGGATGGCTGCATCTCCATCAGTAAGGAATTCTGCTGCCTGGATGCCATCACCAAGAGCCACAGGTAGTTGCCCAACAGAACACATTCATCAAGGGAGTTGTAATCAGAGCCTCTAGCTGATGTTATAAACCAATCAGTCCATGATGAAGGAAGGTGACCCTTCAAGTACTTGGGTTCTGATCTATTCAGGACTTTGTAGACTAGAACTGATGCCTTGAAGAGCTCACTGACAGCCTGTGCAGAGATTTCAAAACTAGGGTGATATGCTCACCTCTTTCTGCTTTTGTGAACACACAGATGGCCACCTTGTGCAACAGATGCCAGTTCTTCAAAGAAAACCTCATATAGAGAGCGTCACAGTAATTTGTTCGGGGCATTATCTGAGCATGGACTATCATCTCCAGGTTATGCTGGTGGAGGAATGATTATAACTGGTAGACAAGCCATAACCCCACTGCTGAGGCCACCTGGCTAATTATAGCAGAAATAAGGAATAGGCAGATCTAGGAAGTAACACATTTTGCCATAGAGTTAATTTTTTCCTGTGACAGCCATGGCTATAATTCATTAGAGTGTAACAAGATCAGTTGTCCGCTTGTTTTGTGTTATGGGGTGTGTGTGTGGTGACTCAGTCTGAGCAATGGGACTTGGGGAAGAAGAAAGAGTCACATGGGTGACTGTCTCATGTTGTAGCAAGAAACAAAGACAAGATCTCTGTATCAGTTTAGCCTGTAAAGTATATGTCCTGCAAGTGATGGTTTAATACATTAAGGGGGGTTGCAGACTGCCAGAAATAGTGCAAATTGAGTCCACTTTAAGGGTTAGGGTTAGTGCTAAGCAATCATGGGAATTGTTGTTGTTTTTCTGAGACATTGAACCTTCTCTGTCAGAGAGCTCTGGTGCCACAATAAAATACAGTCCCCATGATTCCCTAACCCTAACCCTTAAAGTGGACTCAATTTGCACTATTTCTGGCAATCTGCAACCCCCCTAGGACTTTCAGCAGTTCTTTTGAGCCAAACTGCCACCCCAATATGGATGTATTTCTTGATATTTATCCTGCTGAATATATTCAGGAAAATGGAGGTAAATTGATAAGCATTATCTTATGAGATAACTTTGTTCACTGGATGAGAATTCATAGGAAGTATGCCTCTGTATACAAAAAATCTAGTCAGTTTGGCACTAGACTACGAATCCCATTCATCTTTGTTTGGAATGAAAAGGGGAAGCTGGAGTTAAATACAGAAGGGAAAGATTTTTCTTCTTTGTGATCTCTGTGACTCACATAAATGGGTTATCCTGTGCCTGCATAGCATATCTTTTGGAACCTTCTACAGCATTACAATATAATCTGGCCCATGAGCAGACTCAGCATTGACATTGAAAATGCTCCTCTGCTTTTGCCCGTGCCCTGCAGTCTGTTCAGCATACAGGACATGCTTTATAGGAGGTACCCTCAATGGTGCAACAAGAACCTATACTGTCTAGATCCTTATTGGTCCAAGACATTTCAAGACAGTCCACCAAGACAGCCCAATCTTGAATTACTGCTCTTTCACTCAGATTGAGGTCTCTGCCTCATCTTGGGTATTACAACCTCCGACCTCAGCTACTACAGCCTCCGACTCTGAGTCTAATTCAAATTTAATAATCATTCCGACAAGAAAATCCCCTCTGATTTTGCTGGGGCCACTAGATCCCTCGTCTCCTATGAACGATGTCAGGGTCTTCATTGACCAGATAATGAGAATGGCAAAGTTGCTAGATCTCTCCGTCACACAACCACAGCCTCAGATCAATTACCTGCTTTTCTGTTGTGTCCAGACTCAATCTATTGTATTTTAAGGACTTCATTTTCCCTTATGAACCAGCCCGTGCTCTGAGATCTAATAGGGAGGCCTTTCTCTCTTTCCCACCACCCTCACAGGTATATTTGGTGGAAACAATAGGGCCTTTGCAGTGGCTGCCCCCAAGCTCTGGAACTCACTTCCCAGAGAAATTAGAATGGCACACTACCTATTTTTTCACAGACAAGCAAAGACATGTCTGTTCCAACAGGCATTTGATGAGTAATAAAATAAGGCCCATTGTTGTGCTGGTGTGTGCGCTTTAATATATGTTTTAATTTTTTTCTGATTGATTACTTTTTAATCTTTTTTATTTTGTGGATTTTAAACAATGTTTTTTAATTGTTGTAAGCCGATTTGAGCCCCAATCTGAGGGGGAAAGATGGGATTAAAAAATCACAACAACAACAACACCTGCTGCACTAAACTGTGCTACCAAACCATTCCAGGTCAACCATAAATCCTGAGTGACTCTCTCCTCAATGCCTTCCAGGTCCACCAAGATCAAAGACCTTTATAGGGTTCAGTATTCAGATATGGTTTGGCTTGGTCAACATCCAAAGCCAATTCCATTATCATAGATGCAGTGCAATCCCAGGCGTCTTGAAGATCCCACTCAGTGCCAAGTGATAAAGAGGGGAAGAAACTGAATTCAGTGCAAAGCAAGTTCTTCCTATCTACTGCTTTCATCTTCAAGATTTTGAATTACCTGGCCTGCACAGCCCACCAGCTGCTCTGGGGGAAGCTGATTCCTTCTTTCAGTAAATGGTGGAAATGGAGACTGAAGATTTATTGCTCCAATCCAAAGCTCATTAATTGGCTAGACAGCAGAGAATGACCTCTTGCTACAAAGCAGACCATGGTGGTAAAGCTTTGGCCAGCACTGTGGCCCTCCAAAGACATGCTTGTTTCGGTCTTCAGGGCTCTCTGAGCAAGCATGATCACTGATCGAAGACTTGTCATTCAATGACAATGGTTGATTCAATACAGAAACAGATACGAAATTGGAACACATGCATAAGGTGCAGTCCACTATTAAGAAGTATAGGTTCAATCATTTGGGTTGATATGCATAACAGGTTTTCCATTAGATAGAACAATTAATTTTGTTTGAAAGGCCCAGTAGTAGTTTATGTATTTCTCTCATAAAATCTTTGTACATTGCTTTCCACTTTAGAAGAATATTTGGGCTATTCACTTGATAGCTAACAGACCTTTTATTTTTGGCAACAGGCAAGATGGTGTCATGCAAGATTGCCTTTTATGAAATGTAAAATTAGATATTTAGATTTCCTGACTTTTCTAGTTATTAAAACGTTGGCTCTGAATGCCACCATTATTTAACCTCATATAAGTGACAAACCTGGAGCACGTAATAGAAATAGATCAAGTAAAAGATCAGTTAGATCCATCTTGGTATTCTGCTCTTTGATTCATCTAATTGCACTTTCTATTTTTATTCCAAGGTTGCTCTGCCCAAACTTGTAGGTCATCTGTACATGAAGTAATTGTTGAAATTTTGGGAGCAGTCCCAAGCTCCATGGCCCAATCAATAACTATCAGAATCAATAATTTCATATGAGTCAGAGTCATTAGTAGTGCTTCTTTTTTGAGGTCAAAATGTAAGGTCAAAATTATTGGAGGATCTGTTACTTTTCTGACTTGTGTGACTTACCAAGGTAGGTGAACCTGCTATGATTAAAGAAGATTATTATTAATTATGGTGGTTTGAGCTCAGATTTATTCAAACTCATTCTTCTTTTTTGGTGCTATTGAAGAAGTCCTAGAGCTTGGGAAATTTCTTCAGATCAAGACTTAAGCCGTTTTCACTGTAGCTCTCATCCAGTGTGTTTCATTGCTTTGAGCACCTCAGAGAACCAGAAAACCCTTTGTGTTCCAGCCAGCTGGAGACAGTGCTTTGAAGCTACCCTTTCTATAGCCTTATACACCCCACCACTCTGCAATGAGGCAGGGCCATTCACGGTAGCTACAGCCATGTTAGCCAGAAAATCCCCTAGAGCTTTCAAAAATCCTTTTGATTCTTTAAGTTTCCAGGCGTAACCCATCTTGATTGCAACCCTAACCCAAAACCCTAAACCCTTTAGGCACAACTAATACAGATTTCACTGGGAATGGTCAATGTGTAACAATAGGGCCACATGTCTTCCACTGTTGAATCAATCCCAGTCAACATTGCAACAAAAACCAGGTCAAAAGTGTTATAAGCAATATGCATTGGCTCAGTTATGTACTGTGATAGCCCCATGTTTGTTTTGAGCCAGGCTAATGTAGGCAGGTAGCAAGGTTCTTGGGTTCTTGATACAACAGAAAATATTTTTTTAGGTAAAATAAATTGCCACTTGAAACAATATGTTTAGATAAAGGCATCATAGAAGTACCTCTAGATCGATTTTCAGACAGAGGCTTCAAAACTGGCTTAAAGACAACAAAAGTTATAGTTATGAGCTCTATAAACAGATAGTAAATTTGCATCTTATGGTGCTTAAAAATATGATGTAAATAGTAAGCACCTGTTCAGGCACTTGGCCAAAACTGCTTTAAAGGTCTACATATATATTGCCTAACAACCTGCATTCACTTGTTTTTGACCTTTAAAAGACTGAAATTATAGGGTTGGATGTCTGAAAGAATTCCTTCTTCCATGTGTTCTTTGTGATTTAAGGGAATATCAGCTTCTATTGAAGGTTCCTCACAGTTGAAGGCACCATGGATGGATGAACTTTCAGTGGGGAAAGGATGGCTCATGGTTCACATGCATCCCCCAAGCTGTGTTTGTGGCCCTAGGGTACACCATCCCCCCCCCCCATTATTTGTTGTTGGGGGTTTTTTGGCCACTGAGTATCCCAAACAGTCTGTAGAGGTTGCAGAGGCAATTTTACCATATTTTTCCCCCTCACACCAACTGTTTTTGGCCTAGAAGAGACCTTCTTTATAACAAAAAGTGATCTGGAAATTAATTTCCAGGTCCCTTCCTGTTGTAAAAAAAAAAAGTGTCTCCTGAAGTTAAAATGGCCCGGTGAATGTCAAAAATGTAGTGAAATTGCCTCCATGCCCACCGTTTGGGGGCATTAAAGGACAAAATTAATTTTGGATTTCTTTCTTTCTTTTGCATGGGATGGTACAGTGGTAGAGGCAGCTCTCCAAGGTCTCTTTGGTGCCAGTGTAGCCTACTAACCCATAACTTTTGGCCACACCTGCTGTAGTAGCATCAGTTTTTCATCATTATATCTCCATAAAAGTACCTTATTTTCCTGCGTATAAGACTACTTTTTTACCTGCAAAATCTGTGGCTAAAGTGGGGGGGGGGGGTCATCTTATACGCCGGATATGAGGATAATGAGGATAGAGGTGCTAAAACTCTATATTTTGACTGGGAAAATGGGGGGGGGGGGCGTCTTATACGTGGGTCGTCTTATACGCCGGAAAATATGGCACATCTTGCCTGTTAATTCTCATCTTTCAGGGTCCTAGTAAAGATAGCTCTTCTGTAAAAGGAGTTACCCTAGTGATATGGAAAAGTCTGGAGCCAGGAACTTGATTTATTATACATTTCAAAACTTATTATACCTTTTATTTCTTATTTTCATTTGGTTTTGACATTGTAGTATATGAATTAAATGCATTAGATGGGGAAGAGAGCCCCTTTGTAAGCTATGATGAAAATGGAGTAAAACTTTCTTTTAAAAATAGAAATATATCATTTCCAAAGTAGAAACTTTTCCAGACAAGAAAAAATGAAATTGAAAGTTGGAGCTGGAGAAAAGATTTCTTATGCACTTTGAAAATGTATTACACCAACTTTCTAAACAGTTTGTTGTGGACTATTTCAATCAAAGGTTTATACATGGATGTTAGTAGCTAAGTCCTTATTATTTGTCATAAATTGTAAAATGTCTTGCTATACAGTATACAAAATGGTGGTGCAGACAGTCCACTATTCTGACTAAGACCAGCAGTTCTTACATAACATAGTATGCGTTAGCACAGGGAAATACTTGGAGTTTTTTGCAGAATGGTGAAAGACTTAAATTTGTCTGGGGGGGGGGCAACTGTAAAACATCTTCTTTGGTATATGAATTGATATAGTGCACACAAAGCTTGTAGTAAGTGCACTTCCCCAATAGGGATGTGCCATGCTGTAGGCTTCTCAGCAAGTCAAGATTTCGTTCCTTTAAGTTATAGGTTTCTGTGCTTAAATGTAGCAAATCTGATTGTTGTTCTGTCAGTGGTAAAAGGTACTGAAGCTTTGATTGTGTTCACTTGAGCACAGATCAAGCATTGTTGTCATCAAAGTTAGTTTATAAATGTCTCCATTGTGAGACAATACAACATAATTGGAAGATGCATACATTCAACATAGGTGGTGAAAAAGCTGAGCAGAGCTGCAAATGTTTACAGCCATTATCCATTTTTTTCTCTTTAGAAGGAACTGAATATATGCTAGAAATACTGTACAGATGTTTTTAATACCAAGATAGGGTAGACTGGCCCCATCCCTGTTGTCTTTTGTGAGCAGGCACAGGTTGGGTTGCTGTGGAAGGGAAATTTAATCCAGGCATGTTTTAATCAGTTGTTCTAATTAAAATATTTTTAACTAATGTTAAAGTTGATTTTCATAACTCTTTGATTTATGTTTTAAGTGGTACGGTATTTTTTGCCTGTTGTTAGCCACCTTGAGTCCCATTTGTTAGCAGAAAGACAGGGTAGATAAGATAAATAAATATGCAAATGACATCCGGGTGACATTAATCTGGCCAAAAAATTAGGATGTTCTGGAACATGGCCAACACTATAAGCATTGCCTGCTTCTTCCCCAAGGAAGTGCTAACCTAAATCTGACATCAGTATATGGAAAAGCTTTTTTCTTGTTGATGGCTTTATTACCATATGAGTGCAATATTTCAAATGCACATGAAGAGGATCACAGGATGCCATTGTATTGGATTCCTTTTTTTCTGCCAGTCAGATCATTAATAAGAAAAAAGTGGTATATAATTAATAATAAAGATGGCATACAGTTATTTTCTATATTGTTTTTATATTGTAAGATAAAATGGTACTTCTTTTCCCCGCAGAGTTGCATGTTATACAAGATTAACATGCATGCAGTTGTATGTATTGTTTGTTTATTTATTAAACTTAAACCCCATCCCGTGTTTACAAGTTGGTTTACAGCATAAAAACATCATATAATACATATCCACTATAAAATTAAACTCCCAAAACAGAACAAATATCAGAGAACATAAAGCATGGAGGATCAACACTAAAAAGTCCAAGAGAACAGTCAGCTATAAATTTTCTGGTAAGGAATACTAGGTGCTGTAGGCTAATTCATGGGGCACCCATGGGTGAGAGGTGACATATACATACATAGATCTGTTTGGCTAGACAGCTAAAAGAATAAAGTACTGGGGCTTGATGAACTTGACTTGGGAAGATACTCCATAGAAGAGAGTTATTGTTGTGTGCATTCAAGTCAATTCCGACTTATGGCAAGTTTAAGGCAAAACTGTCATGAGGTTTCTTGGTAAGATTTGTTCAGAGGAGGCTATGAGAATGTGACTTGCCCAAGGCCATGGTCTTCAGAGTCGTAGTCCAATGCTCAAACCACTATAGCATGCTGGCTGGCTGTAGAATGGAGACCACTACAAAAACAAAACTTACTTTTCAGGATGTATCTCATGCAGTGTGAGATCTGGAATAAGATCTCAAATATTGAACAGAGCATACAAATAGGAACAGATGGGAAGGGCCAGTGCTTGAGGTGCCAAGTCCCAAGCCATTTGAAACTTAAAGCTAACATGGACAATTGAACTGCTTAATAAAAGAGTAGTGTTTTTTTACAAACATCCATGTCATCATTTTATTTTATTCCATCCAATATAAAATTTAGGAGCCTGGTAATTATTTGCTAAATGTAATCTGAGGTCACCCACAGATAAGTTAGAGTATACTAGTTTTAAGACAAAGAAACACTCCAAAAAATGGTTGGACAAAAATTGGCTTAGTAGTTTTCAAAACTAATGGTCTTCTGTGAGCAGTTGTGGGGATTCTTCCTAATGTTTAGGTGTAATCTCCTGCAAATTTACTCCATTGCTCCATGTTGCAGGGCCTGAACACACTGCCAGAAATAATCCAGCTTGAGACCACTTATCTACCCTGTCTGAATGCTAGGGAATCATGGGAACTATAGTTTATTATGGCACCAGAGCTCTCTGACAGAGAAGGCTCAATGTCTGAGAAAAAAACTACAATCCCCATGATTCCCTAGCATTGAGCCAGGACAGTGAAAGTGATCTCAAGATGGATTATTTATGGCAGTCTGCACAGGCCTGCAGTCTCTGGAGCAGCAGAAAACAAGTTTGTTCCATCCTCATGATGACATACCTTCAAATATTTAAACACGACTATCATGTCACTCCTTAATCTTCTCTTCCCCAGACTAAACATGCCACGTTCCCTAAGCCACTCCTCATAGGGCATGGTTTCCAGAACTTTTACCATTTTGGTCACTCTCTTCTGGACACACTCCAGCTTGTCAATATCCCTTTTGAACTGTGGTGCTCAGAACTTGACACAATATTTCAGGTGAGGTCTGACCAAAACAAAATAGAGTAGTACTATTACTTCCCTCTATCTAGACACTATACTCCCATTGATGCATTCTAGGATTATGTTGGCTTTTTTAGCTGCTGCATCACAGTGTTGGAGGACCGGTGTAATGGCTTGGGTGTTGGACTGGGACACTGGGAGACTAGTGTTCAAATACCAGCTGGGCCATGGAAATCCACTGGGTGACTTTGGGCAAGTCACACTCTCTCAACCTATGAGGATGGCAATGGCAAAGCCCCTCTGAAGAAACTTGCCAAGAAAACCCTATGATAGGTTTGTTGTCTGAAATGATTTGAAGGCACACAACAACAACATTTCGCTGTTGACTCATGTTTACTTGCAGTCTACTAGGACTCCTAGATCCCTTTCACATGTACACATGTCAAGCCAGGTGTCACCCAACCTATATCTGTGCATTTCATTTTTTATGCCTAAGGGTAATCTTGCAATTCTCCCAAATAAATGTTGACAATTATTTTGGTAGTTCTGGCCCAGTTCTCTAATCTCTTAAAGTCATTTTGAATTCTGATCCTATCCTCTGGGATATTAGCTACTCCTCCTAATGTGGTGTCATCTGCAAATCTGATAAAACAGGCTCTGTGTTCTTTCTTCCAAGTCATTTATAAAGGTGTTAATAACACTGAGCCCAGGACAGAAATCTGTCCTTCTGGGACGAAGCCTTCCAGGATTTAGTGGAGCCGTTGGTGAGCACCTTTTGTGTTTCATCAGTCAACCAACTACAAATCAACCTGACAGTAGCATTGTCTATCTCACACTTTTCTAGCTTTTTTCCCCTTCAAGGATATCATGAGGGATCTTGTCAAAGGCCTTACTGAAATCAAGATACACTACATTCACAGCATCCCGGAGTTCACAAAGATTATTACCTGTGGTTCTGAGATTACCTCTGCCAAGTCTTTCAATACCTTTTGATGCATTTCATCTGGTCCTGTTGACTTGAATTCATTTAGAGTAGCCAGGTATTTCTTCATCTGTTCTGGGCTGCATTTCCCTTACTGCATCATTCATTTTTCTCAGGTTGAGCACTGTTTTCCTTTTGGGACAAGACCAAGACAAGGAAGGTGTTGAATAGTTCTGCCTTTTCTCTGTCCCCTGTTAGCATTTTGTCATCTTCTCCACGCATTGGCCCTACCATTTCTTTGTTCTTCCTTTTGCTATGCACATTACCAAAAAAGCCCTTTTTATTGTTTTCATTCTCTCTACCTAGCCTGAGCTCATTCTGCCTACATGTGCTGACTATTTGTTTGAATTCCTCTTTGGTGATTCCCCCCTTTTCTATTTCTTGTACATGTCCCTTTTAAATCTTAGCTCAGTTAAAGTTCTTTAGATGTCTATCCTGGTTTCTTTAGACACCTCTCATCTTGGAACTGTTTGAAATTGTGCCTTCAATATTTCATTTTTAAGAAACTCCCATCCATCATGAACTCCCCCTCTTTTAGTATTCCTGACCACAGTATCATACCCAGTATTTTCTACGTTTACTGAAATCAACTTTCTTGAAGTCTGGAATGTGTGTCTGACTACACTTGGCCTCTCCTTTCTGCTATATAACATACTGCAGGATAAAATGGTCACTCCCACCTAAGAATCCCACCACTTCCACCCCATTAACCAGGTCCTCATGTGTCCTCTTTACCAGTATAATCATTTTCCTGATAACATGTCGGATACCTGGGGTACAGTCACACTCCCACAAACTGATGGGAATATGATTTAAATTGTGTTTAAAACCTCAGCCCATAAGTTAAACCTTCTCATCGCTGTGTACTGAAATGATGATGGAGAATGTGTAGGCCTTCATGAATATGCAGTGTGCATATGTGAGTGTTGTGTGCATGTGTCTCATTAACCCTTTCAATAGTACTTGGGGGGAGGCGTGAAGTATCCACACTGGTTTATTTTATTCTGGAGGGTTGAGGGAATGGCATCATAAAATGAAATAACTTCCTTCCTCAAACTGTATTATTTTGAATTCATTTCTTTTGAAGGTTTATACTGTGCTTTTCAATCAGATTATCCTAAAGGTGGTTTACAATTGTGCCCTCAACATGCACAAACACACAATCCAGCCCAACAACTCATAGCTTCTTGGTCTCTGTAATTCATACATATGAGGTCATTCTACACCTATGTAATCTATGGAAGCTTTTAGAGCTGCATTCTGGCAATAAGTCTTTCTCCTTGCCCAGATGTATATAACCTATGCTTTCCCACCGAAACCAATTTCCTTTTCTGCCATTATAGAAGGATCATTAGAAAGTCTCATATTTCAACATTTTGTTAGTTCATCAGTTTATCCTATCTGTCTCCAGGGGCTTATGGCCCCAAGACTTTCTTCAAGAAGTGTCTAGATTGTGGAGCGAATATTGTCTCATATTGTCTCTTCTTCCTGGGTGAGGACCACACGGTTGACTCACACTCATTTCCCAGTAGATAAGGATATAACATCCTGGAATTTGGGTTGCTCCTCCCCATTTGCTCCCAGTAAGCCATACCTGTATGTGGCAAGCAAGATATAACAAAGCTTCCTGTCTTAAGGTCCTTCAGTGAGAAAAAGCCCTCCAGATTGAGGCCCTTCCAGCCCAAAATTAGCTGCATCATATTGCTTCCTTGGCTATCTGCTGACACCTGTTTCAACCATGGGGCAACAGCTCAAGCTATCAGTGAGCCAGACCCCTTTGGCCCCTCTTCAAGCCTCCTCAGAGCACAAATTGGCGCCATCAGTTCCAACACTGAAGGAGTATCCTAAGACCTTTTCCAGGTCTCAAAAACCTAGAGATGTTCTGCTTACAACTGGCAGGTATCTAAAGAAACTGCTGCAGAAAGAGAAACATCTGTCATCTTCAGTTTTGGTTGAGCCTAAGAAGAAGGATAAGGACCAGCCTCCAAGCCTCACTCCTTAAGATTTGATCATGTCAGGACTTCCCACCCTCCACTCAAGAGCCTCACCCATCCTTGTTTGTATTCTCAGCACACCACTATTTCTTTATCTGGAGAAAATGTTTAGAAATTTGGATGCACACACTGATGAGGTTCAAGTTGTTGGTTCCTATTCAGAAGGACCGATTCTTGACAAACCATCCATCTCTCAAAGCTCTTATTCACCACAAGACCCCAGGTTTGATACCAAGGACATTGGTTCCTAAGGTGCTGGAATGCATTGAACCTCATTGGGAACCTTGACCTCCTGCTGTATCTCAATTGCAGAGTCTTGGTCCCGGGAGGATTCCCAATTTCAATACCAACATTCTCTCTTTTCATCCTCTTGTAGGGATTCAAGACATCATCATTATTGTGGGGTCCTTTCATGCTCCCCACCCTATTATTGGGACAGATACTGAGCATATTTGCTGGTCACGCCATTGTGGCTGAGACCCATACTACAGAGCATCATTCTTGCCTCAATCAGATCTCGGACTTGAGATGTCCTATGTTTGCAACTTCTAAACCTCACTCTCTTCCATCTCTCAGACTGCCACTACTTCCTCCACTAGTTTCAGTACAGTCCCATCTATCAGCAAGACAACCTGCCCCCCAACCTCTGATCTAGCAGATCCCAATCGTTTGAACTCTACCACAGTCTTCCTCATTTCAACACTGGTGTGATGTCACTTCTGTTCAGTGTCCTGTTAACACCTTCACTTCAACCTCCTAGAAGTGTTGATAGCGATTCCTCCACCGAGTCATCAGAGGAGGAGGAATTTGGTTGTAGAGAATCCCTCTGCAACCACTGGTGGGATGCCAAAATCCTGTATCCCATTCAGATGACCTGGACATCTTTGCAGAGCATGTCTTCAGAATGGCTAAACCCCCAGATCTTTAGTTCAAGGAATATGAGCTGGCTCTTGAGGAACCAGTTTTAAAAAGAATTAAGCCTCAGAATACTCCTCCAACAGCTATACCTGTAATTCCTGCACTTTGGAAGATAGTCCACTACTCTTGACAGACTTCAGCCTCTGTTCCCTCCACTTCAAGGAAGATTTAAAAAAAAAATCTGTACCAAGTGCAAGAAGACTGTGCTGTGCTCTTTAAACACCTTTAGTCAGATTCAATTATTGTTGAAGCAGCACAATCTGTATCTTCTAAGGAGACTCATACTTCTCCAGCTAATAAAGGGGGGCATAAGAGTGATGACATGGCCTGCAAGATGTATTCCATGCCAGCTTTCTCCCTCAGAAAAGCAAATTATCATGCTTGTATGGGGGCCTACCAGCAGTTCCTCTGGCTACCAGATGATGATAAGAGGGCAGCTTTGGTTTTCCATTCTGAAGCACATAAATTAGCTGCTCAATAGATTACCACAGTGAAGCACAAAGATTATTGTGCAGAAGTCATGGCTAATGCCATTGGTCTTTGTAGGCATATCTGGCTATGCTATGCCATGCCAGTCTAACCCACAATACAAACTCTATGATTGGACCTTGCATTTGACCAGAAAGAGTTATTCCATTCTTCCAGTGCTAAGAGTCTGGAGCACAACCAGAAAATGAGTTTGATGGCTCAGAAGTATAGTTTCCAATCCCAGGCTGCACAACAAGCTGAGGCTAAGCTGTACTAGTTCAGGCTGTTCTCACCTAAATAAGTGTCATGTTCTCCACCTTGTCAACACTCCAGAACTCCCTTTCAAGGCTCTTTCTCTTTTCAATGTTCTTATAGTCAATAAAAGCATTGTTCTTAGACAAGAAACTGCCTCACGATGCCAAATATCGTTTTCAACTGTCCCAACCTTCACCAAGCAGCTACCAAACCCATTTTTTGGTTTATAATCAGCTAGCACACTTCTTCACCAAGTGAGGCACTGTTCCTAGAGATCACAGAGTCATAGAGTTGGAAGAGACCACAAAAGGGCCATCCAGTCCAACCCCCCTGCCATGCAGGAACTCACAATCAAAGAAGCCCTGACAGATGGCCATCCAGCCTCTATTTAAAGACCTCCAAAGAAGGAGATTCCACCACACTCCGAGGGAGTGTGTTCCACTATCAAACAGCTTATTGTCAGGACGTTCCTCCTAATGTTTAGGTGGAATCTCTTTTCCTGTAGCTTGCATCCATTGTTCTGTGTCCTATTCTCTGGAGCAGCAGAAAACAAGCTTGTTCCATCCTCATTATGACATCCCTTCAAATACTTATCCAAGGCTATCATATCACCTCTTAACCATCTCTTTTCTAGGCTAAACATGCCCAGCTCCCTAAGTCTCTCATAAGGCATGGCTTCCAGACCCTTCGCCATTTTGGTCACCCTCCTCTGGACACACTCCAGATGTGTGGGTCCTCTGTATAATTTGACAAGGGTATTCCATAAACTGCCCCCAGAAGGAACCTTTAGATCCACGCAGCCTTTGGTCCTTCTTAACCAGGAGATTTCAGTGCTTCTACAAAATCATTGCATTAAGCAAGTTGACCCATCCCTAACACCTGTTGGATTCTACTCAAGGTGCTGAAAAAAACAAAAACTCAGTTTTTGACTGTTGGTTGATTTTTCTTTTCTTGTTAGGCTCTCTACATGGAAAGTGAATGGGAATGTATTGTGGGTATGCATATCTTCAGGTTTCCTGTGTTACAGTAAAAGAAAATGTTCTTGCATTTGGGTCTATTTTAAAATCAGGATGTTACACTAGATGTCACAAAACCAGACTGTTTGTGTTTGTTGTCCAAGTTGCACTGTTGAGTTTTACACAAAAGTGGCAAATGGAGGACTTGTGAGAAGCAGAATGGAGGCTAGCTATAAGTAAATTAAAAAAAAAAAAAACATGGCAGAAATCTCAATTTCACAGTGTTTTTCTGGGCTGTTTTCCAAGTTCCAGGAGCCAATTTCAGGTTGAAATTCTAAACAGGAATTTCCTAGAAGCAAAATGGAGACTAACATCAATAAATAATTTTTAAAAGGCTAGAAAACAAGAAAGGTCTCCTTGAAGCACTGCTGCTAAGATTCCTGAGAAAGAGGAAAGTGCTAAAATACTGTTGCTGTAATTCCAGCGGTTTAAAAAGTGGTAGGAAGAAGGTAGAGCCGAACATACTCCTGGTAACATTCCTAAGGTTAAAAGTAGGGACAAGGGATTTCTTGGATCTCTTCAGGGGTATTACTGGTAGGTACAGACTTGAGCAGTCCTGGTTAGCAAGAAAATGGCAAAAGCCTCTTTGAGGTACTGTTGCCAGGATTTCTGAGGCAGAGAAAAATGGCAGAAAAACAGGAGAGAGCCAAGGCACAGCTGCTAAGATTTCTGAGGTGAGAAAAGGTATGTGGAAAATGTGAGGGAATTGCCTATTTCACTTCCAGTTAAGACAAAAGGGATAGAGACTAGGAAGACAGGAAGCTGTATACCTTTGGAGTATTAGATACAACCTGGAGAGCACAGAGTATACTTCATCTAGTTTGCAGTAAAAAAAGATTGGGAATGCCACTCCTGATTCCAGGTGTCCCAAGGCTTTAAAACGTCCTGTTGGTCCATACTGTGTAATATATTGGTAGAAAGATAAGATGACCCTACTCCAGTGATCCTGCTTTTGAGGTAGGACACCTACAAAGGAATTGAGATTTCTAGTAACATCTAGGTTACCAATGATGCATAATCTTGAATGGACTATGTGGTTTAGCACTTAGACAGGTCCTATGCATCTTATTGTCTTACTGTCTGAGTGATTATTTTTAGATAAGAGGTATTGCTCCTAGGAGGAACACTGCATAGCCAGAGAGTCTTGCCCTCCCGTGACAAATTTTGCTCCACATCCAGAATATTTCACATGTATGAGTACTCTCCTTTATTCCTAAAAGTTTCCCACTTAGTACAACATAAGTTTTTAAAGTATTGTAACCCATTGTCCTGTAAGGTGTTTTCTCACCAGTGAACTTCCATCATGTCTGGTCTAATTCTTAGATCCCCAGCATGGAAATAAAAGACAAAAATTGGTACTGAACTCCTTAAAACTGTATGACACTCTTCAAGTGCAAATTAAAAATCTGCCAGCTGTACCAAGATTCACTTCTGTCCTAAAAGTTAAACTATGATGGTTTAAAATGCTGTATTTTTCCAGACATAAAGGAGAGCAGAAAGGCAGGTTAGATGGCTTAAATAATGAAGCAGATACAGATGTATCTGTGAAAGGTGGCTGTTTTAAATCTGCATGTGGGCTTGACCATCTGCCTGGTCAGTGGTAGGAATGGAGTGCTGGACCGAGGCAGGCAGGAGGTAGATTGTAATTTATTGGTAAATTACTGGGAAAGTTTTAGTCCTCGCGCCTTAGGTTGCTTGGAAAAATAAGAAGTGAGGTCTTATGTAAAAACACTGTTTTCAGGTCTTGTTCTGAAAACACACATACACTAAAGCAGTCTGTTCCCTTAAGTCCAAAATGTGTGCACACCTCCCTCAACCAATATTAGGTGTTTGACTTTGGTTAACAGACCTCATAGTTCTAGTAAAAAACAAACAAAAGTGGATCATGTAAGCCTGAACTCTTCCTGTTTCTATTCTCTATGATACATAGGGAGGTCAATACTGAACAGTTCAATTCTTGCCTCTGGCACCTCTATGTCCCTCTGCCTACTACTCTCCATTGGGGAGGCCTTGATGGGAGAGGACAACTGCAGCTAAAAGTCAGGGTTTGAAAGTTGAGGGAAGACTGACACCTTGGTCCACTCAATGGAGCTTTACAGTACCTCTTCTTACTCCACCATTTGTTCAGGATTAAAGTTACTGGAGCCTAGTTCAGTATCCAAGCTGGCAACTCTACTGATACACCCAGGATTAAATTAAATATTAAGGGGAATTATGTTTCTTGTGAATTTCCTTCCCACAACAGGATTTCCTCTCAGATATGCCATAGCAATCAGACTTGCAAAGTAAGTGCATGGGATGCAGTGGCTCATGTGGTTAAGACGCTGGCTCTGTTGATTGCAAGATTGGCAGGTTGGCAGTTTGAGGCCCAGGTGCTGCATGATGGGGTGAGCTCCCATCACTAGTTCCAGCTTCTGCCAACCTAGCAGTTCGAAAGCATGCAAATACAAGTAGATAAAGAGGTACCACTTTGGTGGGAAGGTAAACAGCGTTCTGTGCAGTCATGCTGGCCCCATGATCACAGAGTAGTCTCTGACAGTGCTGGCTCTTTGGCTTAGTAATGGAGATGAGCACCACCCTCTATGGTCAGACATGACTTGACAACCTTGTCAACGGGGAATACCTTTACCTTTTACCTTACCTTCTAATGACCAATCACAGAATGCTAAATATAGGATATGTAGGTAAGGAAATTGAGGGGGGTTGCAGACTGCCAGAAATAGTGTGAATTCAGTCCACTTTTAGGGTTAGGGTTAGAGTTAGGGAACCATGGGAACTGTATTTTATTGTGGCATCAGAGTTGTCTGACAGAGAAGGCTCAATGTCTCAGAAAAATAACAGTTCCCATGATTCCCTAGCACTAACCCTAACCCTAAAAGTGGACTGAATTCACACTATTTCTGGCAGTCTGCAACCCCCCTGAGCCAGTGTGGCATAGTGGTTTGAGTGCTGGACTAGCAGTGGAGTGGAGACTGGGGCTCAATTCCCAGCTCGGTCATGAAACTCACTGGGTGGCTTTGGGCAAGTCACACTCTCAGCCTCGGGGGAAGGCGATGGCAAACCTCCTCTGAACAGATCTTGCCAAGAAAACCCCATGATAGAGTCGCCATAAGTTGGAAATCACTTGAAGGCACACAACACACACAACATAGGTAAGGAAAAGCATGACAAACATCTTTACCACTTCTTCTACATATGGACACCTCTTTTGTTTAAAAAAACCAAGCTGAACATATTGTCCAGCTTTACCCCAAAGTTGTTCTTATGTTCTTCCCTTAGTCGACTGACAGTTGAAAAGTAGACATTTTTTTAAATCAAGCATGTCCAAAAAGCAATTTCGAATAGAATGAGAAAATTATTTTTTTCCTCTTCCTCTTACCATGGACAAACTATTAATAAAAACTTAATATTTTTCATTTACAAAAGCAAAAACCTAAGTCTACCTAAGACTAAAATCTCAAAGCCAGTCTTCCTTTGAGGCCCCTTTGCAATAATAGAAGCTCCCCAATCATTTCCCTCCAAATAGCATGCAACCTCAGCTCTTCAGGCAAGTGCAGGCAGAGAAGCAAGCACACAAACATGTATTTTGCTGCAACAAATGTACACACTCCTTTTCTCCAGCTTCATTGACTACCCCAGAACATAATTGGATAGTAAAAGTATGTATTTTTGTAATGCTTTGGGGGTTAATTAAGCAGATAATCTCACCAAAGAAAGCAAATATCAACGTGATTTCTGTTTTGGAAAGTGAGCCATTTTTGCAAACATAGTCTTGTTGTTTTGATCTTGTATATTCTTTTTTGTCTTGGAAAAGCAACGGTGTCTTACAAGGTCTATTCTCTTTCCTGTTTGTTAGGTCTGCCTAACCACGGACAAACCAGACAAATGGTAAGAGAATGTTTGTTTTTTAAAAACAAAATTCACTAAAGACCACCATCCAAAGCTTTTAGCTGTAGACAGCTGTAAGGCATAATTAGTTCTGCCTATGCTTTTCTCAGATATTAATGCAATTTTTACTTGGCTCTACATATTGGAACAATCAAGGGGCTAACCAAAAAGTGTAAACTTAGTGTTTCATTTTTAAGGAGCCTGGGTTTCACTTTGGTGGTCTGGGAAGACTTTGGGAGAAATTTTACTTTTATAGTTCTATCTTTTTTCAAAGATGTTATCGGTGAAAAGCTGCAAGTTACTGATCTGATATGAAACACATGAATGCAGTGGGAAATATTTCCCAGTGCAGAATACTAAGCCTCAGGCTTCTTTGCCACCTACACAATGTGTAGGTTTTCATACAGTATGTGCAGACCTTTTGTTTTAAGGAGCATATAATGCTTGACTTTTCAAATAACAACTCCTTCTGGCATTTCTTTCTGTTGATGGGTAGTATAATCAAAGCAACACAATCATGACAAATTTCTGCCTAGAATTATGGTTAACAACTACTGAAGAATAGTTAGCAGAGAAGTTCCTAGGATAAAGTATAACAGATTTACAGTCTTGGATAATGTAGTAGCCATATGAACCAGTGCAATGAGGCAGTTTGGAAAACTGGTATAGAGTATTTTCCTAAATTGTCTGACAAGTCTCTTCAAATGACTGGCTACTTGCTGATAATCAGCGTATAGTTCCACAAGGAAACTGGTGTGCAAATGTCTCACTATCTTCATCCATAGTAAAGGGCAAGGAAGCAATTCTCATTCTACAGCTGGGGATATGTTCTTCTGAACAAGGGAGAGATAAATCCAGGTTTCAGAATGTGCCATTCACCAATATTGCTGTACTCAAAAGAAGAAGCACGTGTGTCAGACATTCTGTTATCTTTTCAACTGAATTTTTTGACAGTAGATTTCTCTACTTGGAAAATTTATATAAATTGATTTTGCAAACAATGCACAATAATTTTATAAATTATAGCTCCAGAATTTACTCGTGGAAGAAACTAGCTTGGTCTATGTTACTGTGGCATGATTAGATTAACTAGCTCAGTGGTTCTCAGACGGTGGGACATGATGCAAAAAGGGGGTGAAAGAGTTG
This sequence comes from Phrynosoma blainvillii, assembly GCA_026167975.1. Taxonomy (NCBI): domain Eukaryota; kingdom Metazoa; phylum Chordata; class Lepidosauria; order Squamata; family Phrynosomatidae; genus Phrynosoma; species Phrynosoma blainvillii. The sequence continues at coordinate 151,351,031 of JANUYF010000004.1, forward strand.
CTCTAGTGGAGTGCAAGGATTTTGAGGGCTCCCAGTGGGAACTAGGGGGACTACCACGGTGGGGACTGAGAGGTTGGCGTTGGTGATGATGTCGCTGCCTCCACCCCAGCTGCTGGGAAAGGGGAAAAGTGCTTGATCCAAGAGTGTACATACCTGGCCTGCCTATGTGGAGCTGGGGCATATATGGTAAATGCCTGGCATGGGCACTGATGGCTGCGGGTGGACGGTGAGCCATGAAGGGGTGGTGGTGGCAAAGACAGTGGCAGACCTTGGCTGTAAGAAGCAAAGGCTGAGCCATTAGCCATGACACCTCAGGAGGGGACCCTTGGGGTCACATGGAGGTGACCACCCACCAGGAACCAGCCCCCCCTTGCCATTGTCGCCATCATAAACTTTCTTACTGTTGTGTAGTTGAGGAGGGTGCTACTCAACAACATATTTTGATGCTCTCTCCATGGCAGGGCATAGGACAGTGCAGAAGGCATTAACCAAGAAAATAAAGGAGGGGAGGTTACTCTGTTTAATTGTAAATTATCTCTGCTTTGTTCAGAGAACAGTCATAGTATTTTTGCATGCATCCAGCTTCCACCTCCATTCCTCTATCCCTATAACTGTATTAACTAATACTCTAGGTAAATCAATCAGCTAAACTGGAAATGTAGGGGAGCAAAGAGAGTGAGAGAAATGTTGCTGTGATTTAAAAGGGGAGAGACTCGAATCAACCATCAAGGACAACAAGCTTTCCTAGGATGGATAGGTGGAGAGAAAAAAGTGAGGATGATGGCCAAACCCAGGCAAGCACCTGGCTGAGCCAGACTCTCAAGCAGGCATGACCCAGAGGAGAAACCACTGCATGTAGAGTGGACCATTTCTTCACGTCCTGGCAGTGATCCGTGGTGGAATCCAAACAGATCTGAGACCTGCATAGGAGTGTCAAGAGTGCTTCCTGAAAAGACTTCAGTAAGATCTTTAAATTGCCTTGAAGGGTGTTGGGCCATAGAGAGAGATGGGGGCTAGGGCACCATGCACCCTGCTGCCTATCTGCCACCAACTAATCTGGCTGAATGGACAGTAGTCCAAGATATTCATACTGATCTCAGAGATCATTTATAATGTATGAAGCTGCTGTTTCTGGATTATTGGCTTGAAACATCATGAAACTTCAGCAATTCAACTATGTGGCTTCAGTCTGTAGCAGCCTCACACATGTAATCCATACCAACATCTTGCCTGAATACTTTACATGGACTGAATACAGTCAGCCCTCCACATCCATGGGCTTCAGATACATGGATTCAATGAACTGCAGATTCAAAATTAGTGAACAAACAAAATGCAAGGCTGGATTGAGGCTGAGGATCTGTGAAATGGCAGGAATCCAAGCATACTGCTCAGTTCAACAGTATGCCTCCCACTATTTTACAGATCCTCAGTCTCTCTCCAGCCTCATGTCTCATTTGTTTCCTAAACTGTACAGTACATACAACAATTACATAGCATTTATATTGTATTAGATATGAAAAATAATCTAGAGATGATTTATATAAAGTGCAGGTTGAGTCTTCCTTATCCAGAATTCCAAAATCTGAGATATTCCAAAAGCCAACAATTTTTTCCACTGGTGACTGAGATAATGACACTTTGCTTTCTAATGGTTCAGCATACACAAACTTTGTTTCATGTACAAAATTATATAAAATATTGAATAGAATTATCTTCAGGCTATGTGTATAAGATGTATATAAAACATACATGAAATCTGTGTTTGGACTCGGGTCCCATCTCCAAGATTATGTATGTATATGCAAATACAGTATTCCAATATCCAAAAAAATCTGAAATCAAAAACATCTCTGGCCCCAAGCATTTCAGAGAAGGGTGATAACCTTTAATAGAGACTATAACCTATTTTAGAGAAATAGACCAAACAGGAAAGGAGGAGGGGTATCAGAAAGCCAGCATGGCATAGTGGTTTGAGTGTTAGACTATGACTCTGGAGACCAGAGTTTAATTCTTGGCTAAGCCATGAAACCTACTAGGTGACCTTGGGCATGTCACATGCTCTCAACCTCAGGGGTGGGTAATGGCAAGCCTCCTCTGAACAAATCTTGCCAAGAAAACCCAATTATGGGGTCACCTTAGGGTCTCCATAAGTATGAAATGACTTGAAGGCACATAACAACGACAACAAAAATATTTACACTTGTGAAGAGATCCGTGTCTTAAATCCTGTATCACAGGTTGAGAGCATCTGGCTAAAAATTAAGGGGGAGAGAAACAACAATGATGTCATTGTGGGGATCTACTACAGACCTCAAAGCCAGACTGAAGACTTGGATGATGCCTTCCTGGAACAGATGACCACACATACAGAAAGGAGAGATGTAGTAGTAATGGGAGATTTCAACTATCTTGATGTTTGTTGGAAATCAAACTCTGCCAAGACAATAAGGTCCAACGAATACCTCATTTGCCTTGCTGACAATTTCATTGTCCAGAAGGTGGAAGAGGAAACAAGAAGTTCCATTATTTTAGATCTGATCCTAACCAACAGTGATACCTGGTTATGTTCGGTTTTGGTGGAAGATTGTATTTGTAAATCCAGCAGAGTCAGGAAGCAAAAATCCAAGCTTTTAAAAGTTGAGCTTTATTGTTGAAAGAATAATAACAACATGCAGAGTAAAACACAGTCCACTAAAGTATCACAACTTGCAGATGTGGCTAAACAGGAACAAAACTACAGATCCATGTTTGCAGATCTTAAGGCTACATTGTGAAGCAGTATAAACATACTATAGATCCATTGCGAAGTAAAGAGAAGAAAAAGTGCGTTCCAATGGAAGCAAATAACAATATCAATGCTTAACACAAAGTTTCTCAGCCCAGCCCATCTCCACCTTTTGGGTGTTAACCTTTAGGTTGATTGGATGATCTGTATGTGACGTATGCTAACCCAACCTCTTGTTGTTCATCTTCCACCATGTGATCTACTTTCCCATAACAACTTTCTGTTATTGTTTCCTTATGTAAACAAGGTCGCTTTCCCATCTAGTGGTTCTCCTATTGTTTAGTCTTTCTAGCCTCCTGGACTGAGTTGTTTGTGTTCGGCCTAGAAGCATGTTCTCAAGTGGAAAACTACAGACACACACATCTTTACATTTCACCTTTGACTGCATAGCCCATCTATACTCTGACAGGTTAATGGGACAGAATGAGGGAATTGGTATAAGGATCCTTAGGTAGGAGTGACCATGTTCTCCTGGAGTTTGTCATACAGCGGAAAGGAGAAGTCAAGCAGTCACATACACATTCTAGAGCAGGGGTAGGCAACCTTTCCCGTTTAAGGGCCGAGGGACTTCAACTCCCAGAATCCCAGGAGCTATTGGCCAACATGGGACTATTGGCCAACATGGCTGAGGCTTCTGGGAGCTGAAGTCTCTCGGCCCTTAAAGGGGAAAGGTTGCCTATCCCTATTCTAGAGTTTTAAAAAGCTGATTTCAGTAAACTTAGAAAAATACTGGGTGTGATCTCATGGTCAGGAATACTAATAGAGAAGGGAATTAATAATGGATGGGAGTTTCTTAAAAGTGAAATATGGAAGGCACAATTTCAGACAGCTTCAATGATGAAGAAAATGGGAAGTGTCTAAAGAAACCAAGATGGATGCCTAAAGACCTTTCAACTGAGTTAAGATTTAAAAGGAACATGTACAAGAAATGGAAAATGGGGGAAATCACCAAAGAGCAATTAAAACAAATAGCCAGCATATGTAGGCAGAAAGTTAGAAAAACTGAAGTGAAGAATGGCGTCAAGGCTTGCTAGAGAGGTTAAAAAAAACCTAAAAGGGCTTTTTTTGGTTATGTCCAAAGCAAAGGGAAGAACAATGAAATGGTAGGGCCACTGCATGGAGAAGATGACAAAATGCTAATGGGACAGAGAGAAGGCAGAACCACCACTTTGGCCTCAACCTTCTCCCAAAAGGAAACAGCAGTCAACCTGGGGAGAAGTGGAGCAAATGATGCAGTAAGGGAAATGCAGCCCAGAATAGGTAAAAAGTTACCTGGCTACTCTAAATGAATTCAAGTCAACAGGACCAGATGAAGTACATCAAAGGGTATTTAAAAAGGCTTGTTAACATTTTGCACAGGTCTAATGAGTCTTCCATTCTTGCCATCAGAGCTGCATCAAGTGATATCTTTATTTGCCATAGCCTCTATTAATAGCTGAGGAGTATGATAAGGTTGTTATTCAGACTATTCTTGCAGCTAGAAGACCCTCCACTAAACACTTATATACGTTGACTTGAAGAGTGTTTTGTAGATGGTGTTGGCATATAGGGTGCATCCTCAGTCAGCTTCAGTGAGTTGCTTTTGGCCTTTTTTACAGGAGTTTGAATAAGCACCTCAGTACTAGTACTCTTAGACATGTCTCTGCATTGGGTTCTGCCATGAAAGGAAAGTTGGGCAAGCCACTTAGCTTCCTATCTGCATGTGCAGAGCTTTTTGAAAAGGGTATCTTTGTTATGGCCAGGCATGGTCCATCAATTTCCCTTATGCAATCTGCATGTGGGTTATGTGGGCATTGTTAAAGGTTCTTTTTGAATGCTTTGCTGAGCCAGAAATGCAGTATATATGTGTTCCTGCGTGTAGGTCAGTGGAGCATGGGACTTTAGCATGCAATTGAAGATTGGATTTGAGCTGAGAAGGAGTCTGAAAGGAGGCAATTGAACTAAATTCATACTTGCTCCTCTGACCTGAGATGTATCAGACAGTCAGTGACCAGATGGGGTGAGCAAATACCAGTAATAACTTGTGTTGCAGCATTTTAAAGCATTATTCTAACATCTGTGAAACAACACATTGTGGTTTGCAATGTATTATTTTGGGGGCTCTAGAACCCAAAGAACTGTACTGGACAGTAGAAATGGAGTACTCTGGAGGGCTACACCATGAAATCGCAACTGCCATTTTGAACATACTTTTTAAAGTGCTCTGAAGTGGGTTTAGGCTGAAAACGTAGATTTGAGGCTGAAAATGGAGGGTGAAGGTTGAGATAATAAATGGAGGTCCCAAGGTCTCCACTGGACCTTTATGGGTTTTTGAGACACCAATCACTCACAGTTTTCACACTATTTTTGATTTGTATCAAAATATTATCATTGTATTGTTGCTGTGTCTTCCAGTGTAAGCCAGCTTTGCACTCCCATCTCCACTGAAATGTTTTCTCATTAGCTCCAAAATCTGCTTAGAGACATAGTGTGTGTGTGTGTGCACTGAGAGATCAGCGATCAGAATAAGTGCTGTAAAATAATCTATATGTTCAGGAGGGCTGAGTATGTGTCCTTCACCTCTACCTCTATCAGGAACCCCATTCAAAATATTTTGCCATAGCTACCTGTCCTAGGGACGCAGTGGCTTAGTGGTTAAGATGCCAATTCTGATGGTAACAAGGTTGGAAGGTTGGCAGTATGAGACCCAAGCTCTGTGTGATGGAGGGAGCTCCCATCACTAGTCCCAGCTTCTGGCAATCTAGCAGTTCAAAAGCATGTAAAAGTGCAAGTAGATAAATAGGTACCACTTCAGTGGGAAGGTAACAGCATTCTGTGCAGTCATGCTGGCCACATGATCACAGAGTAGTCTCTGACAATGCTGCTCTTTGGCTTAGTAACAAAGATGGGCATCACCCCCTACGGTCAGATACGACTTGACAACCTTGTCAACGGGGAATACCTTTACCTTTACCTTTCCTACCACCATTCCAAATGCTTAAAAGTATTCTAGTCAGCCTTGGCCTCTTCACACTGCTGCTGCCATATCTCTGTCAAAATTAGCAGAAGGGATGCACAGCTTTCTGACCCAGAGCATCAGCTTCCCTCTGCAGAAATGTATTTTCTTTATAGCCTGCCTCTTCTTCAGAAGGGACCTCAAGGTGGCTGAGATACTATGTGCCTGCTATGATCCATCAGCCAAGGCCCTACTTTGGATGCCTTTTTTAACTGAGGTGCTCCTGGGAAAAGGATCTGCTCAGTGGCAGCATATACACCAAGGGGGCATCATCTGTCTCTTGTCTTTATGTCATTGGGTGCTGTGGAAAGACGTTTCTATTTTCATAAACTTTTAAATTCCCTGTATGTTTTTTTTTTTAATTTTGCTTGGCTTTTACTTCAGTTTTGATCACTGCTCTTTTGTTTTATTGTAATTTTAATCTGTTTTTGTAAGACATACAGGAAATCTATTAAAAGGGTGTGGTTTTTTTTAAAAGGTTAAATACTGCACTAACTACACTGTAGAAAACCAAAAGTGTTTTTCCATCCCTTATCATACATTTCTAAGGAAAGCGGGAGATCATTCTGTCACTTTGCCTATTGGGGACTGGAATAAGTTAATGTTTCTGTATCATAAGCATCTGAAAGGAGAGAGGCAGGATGTTCTAGGCTGCGGTTTCTCTTCTCTTTGTGTGGTTCCTATGCTTTGTGTTTTGCCTGACTGAGCTCTTTTCATTCCTTTTTTCATCACAATCCATAAATAGAGTTCTGCTGTTTTCCACTCCAGCGAAGGATCTCTCCAATATAGGAGTAGAAGGTGATAACTTGAAGAAGAATGGGTGTCCTTCTGCTTCCATAGAAACAGGAATTGACAGAAAGAAAGAAAAATCCATTTGAAATAATGAGAAAAAGTCTTGTTCCTGAAGTGTTTGCTACTCTTCTTTTTTATAGAGAACTTATAACATCTTTCCCTGGTTTTCGTTTGTTGTGTTAGGGACCAAGTCGAAACTTGCTGCTCAATGGGAAATCATACCCAACAAAAGTCCGGTTAATCCGTGGTGGAACCATGTTTCCAGTGAAAAGGAGGAGGATGAACTGGATTGATGCTCCTGATGATGTTTTCTACATGGCCACAGAGGAAACCAGGTAGGTCTTGTCAGAGATAGAGCTGGCATGAAACTACAGCAACAACTGTGGTTTGGGAAGCCAGGCTTGTGAGCTCACTGAGTATGAAGAACTGCTCAGTGATGAAGTATCAAGTGTAGTTTCCAAATAAATATTTTGGAAAGGCAGTAGCAAACAGTGTGTTGCACTTTTGTTTCTATTTCAAAGCAAATATTATAAAATATTACTTATATCATTGTTAATAGATGCTTAAAAGAGTGTTTATATTTACTTGGCTTAGAGATTTCCGGTCCGTTTGACCTTTTCAAACAAGAATTGGAAGGATAAAAGAACCTACTTTATTTTGAAGAGAAAACATCAGGTTTGATGCCACCAGAGCAGAAAATTCAGTTGTGGTAGCCAGATGTGGTTCCCAGCAAGTTTCAAGAAGGAGAATCTGGCCCCCAGATACAGAGGAGAATGCTCATCTTCATATTATATAATTAAAATACATATGTGAGACTGGGAGATAAAATTGTAAATTTTGCTGAGTAGTAAACAATGGTTATTTGCTCTGAATCCATGTATTTAGAGAGCAGGTTATAAGTGAATGATGGAGAGTGTCTGGCTTTTCCAGGCCCTTTTGTATAGAGCTGAACTCCAACAACATCCAGGAAGTCATAGAATCATAGAGTTGGAAAAGACCACAAGGGCCATCCAGTCCAACCCCCTGCCATGTATATATTCCTACTTTGGTATAAATTGAAATAAATATAATTTCTAAATATAATTTTAAGAACTCATCCATTCCCTCTTCAGTCAATGTCTAAATGAAATTTTCATTTCTAAAAACCACTGGCAACTTTAATAATTCTTTCTGCAGAGGACGTTTTTTGTGTGGATAAAAGCTTTTTTGTAAAATTCTTTAATTCTGTAGATAAATAATATAGAAAAAATGCTCTTACCTCTCAAAGGAACAGTTCTGCAGTAGCTGATGTAACATGAAGATCGATTACAAATACCCATTCTCTGACAATTTTTTTTCTCTTTTGTTTTCGCTTAGGAGAATTCGTAAGTTTCTTCCCTCCTCGGAAGCCAAGCGAGCTGCAAGACGCCCATACAAGACTATTGTCCTCCAGCCTCTGCAGGGCCTGCATCTACAACAGCCTGTGAATGATGAACCAATTGTCATTGAGGACTGAAATAAACTGACTGATCTCTGATAGACTGGTGGATATCCCAGAGAACTCTTCTCAGCCACATCCTGCTATATCCCCTTCTGGAGGTTCTGTGGCTAATGTTGAATCCACTGCAGACGAGAAAGAACAGAACTACATTTGGCCCTGTTCTGGGTCTTGATGGCCAGATTTCACATGGGTGCGCTGTCTCCTTTTTTAAAAAAGAAAAAAAAAATTGGTAGCAGATTTTTTTTCTTTGCTTTTAGCTTATTCTGCTCCTTTTGTAAGCAAATGGAAAACAAAGTAAATTTAACTTATTGGGGGGGGGGGAATGGAGGCTAGTTAACGTACTCTGTTTTCATAAAGGGAAATCCAGATGGCTTCATTTTATGCCTGAGCTTTTATTGTCAAGCTGTTTCATGAAACCGTTGTAAGTTTGTGTGTGTGTTTGTCAAGAGTACCATTTTTAAATTCCACTTACATTATTTCTTTGTAGTTAAAGTGCCAATGTGTATCTGTAATATCTGGAAATATAGAACCTGAAAACTTACTTAGCTTAGTTGACCTCTTACTCCTGGATCTTTATAGTTTCAGATAACTTCAGCTATTTTCTTTTTCTTCTTTTTTCTATTAATGGGCCCATGACAGAAAGTACATAGAAAGTACATACAAACTTTTCACAACAAATAGGGTACTGTGATTAGGTATTTTAGAATTAGCCATTGTGTGTGATTGTGTAGGAATTAAGGAACTAGGATTTCAAGTTTGCACTCTCTGTGCTATTTGCAGCTATGTTCCTCCCTTGACATATCTGTACAATTGTGCGTATAGCTGGACCTTTTCCTGCTCAGTTTTGTTGTTTAGTAATGACAACCATCACATTAGGAACATCCTCTAAGGAGATCTCTCATCCATGGGAGGATGGTGGTGATACTCTGTTTTAAAAAGCTAGGTATAGTAGTTTATCTTATTCTTCCTATGGAAAGCAGCTGATGGGGTTTCAGCCCAGAACTACTGATGTTCTCTTCAGCCTCGATGAACAACTTTCTACCTATGGCTCAGTCCCTAAAGAAGCCTCAAAACCAGTCTAAGAACACCAAGACTAGATTATATGCTAGTTTCTTCAGTCATGTCTGCTGGTTCCCAAAATGTTCCTATAAAAGAAAAGAGACAGCAGCAGTGGCAGCAGCATATTGTTGACCATACCAGTCTTCTACAGTTTCTTTTCTGTTATATTGCCGGCTAAGAGCACCCCAGCTCCTGTCCACTTGGATTCTCTGCCAGTTTTCCAGCAGCTGTACCATTATCTCCCACATTGTTCAAATACAGTATAATCCAGTGACCTCTGAACCTTTCCAAGTCTTCTCTGAAACGTTGCATTGCTTCAGGTGAATAAATGGCTTCACCCTCTTCAGGAATAATGAAGAGCACTAGTCCCTCAAAGGCTACTCTCTTTCTTAAAATGGAAGGACTGTGGATTTATTTTATTTTATTTTTTTGCTTTCCAGATATTTGAGTCATAGTTATAATAATTCTTAATATTGATGGTGGTGGCTGGGGCAGGGAGGGTGATTGAATTCCAAAACAATTGGAGAGACAATTTGTTAGAGGCCGACTTTCCTTGGAGATCAGGAATGAAGGAACTGCTGGGACATTTGAAGTCATGGAGATGGAGAGATGGCAGACTACACAGAAGCAAGAATCAAATCACACTGGCAGGATAGATAACAATTTATCACTTTATTCACTGAATCTGCATTCAAATCTAAATAGCATAGTTTTTAAATATTTTTCTTGTTCTATCACTTCTGAATTCTACGTTGCATTGTCATTAAGGGTTTAATCATAACTCCAGTGCATAGTTTTTCTACATTTTACTTCTTGTAGGGACTTCATAGTTTGCATCCTTCTAGCAAATCCTAAAGCATACTGGAGTCTTCACCTTGTTGTTGATGTTGTTAAACCAATGCTGTGTAGTGAGTGGCCTTTTTGGTGAAAATTGCACCAGCATGATGCAGGGCTGGCCCAAGTTCTCCCACTGCCTGAGGCAGAAGCTGCCTCCCATGATAATCCAGTGCAGGGGTAGGCAACCTTTCCCCTTTAAGGGCCGAGGGACTTCAGCTCCCAGAATCCCAGGAGCTATTGGCCAACATGGCTGAGGCTTCTGGGAGCTGAAGTCCCTCGGCCCTTAAAGGGGAAAGGTTGCCTACCCCTGCTCCAGTGGCATAATGCTCCTTAGGGAATTCAGAAGCACCACCTGGCTAAAGAGATTAAAGAGGTTTAAAATGTAGCATCTGGCTGAGACCACTCACCCACTGGACAACTGCCCACCTGAGCATCTTCCTTGCCTAGTTTTCTAGGGAGGAGAAAGAGGGGAGACTGGTGTAGGGTTGCCTCTCTTCAAGATGGTAAAAGCACAGGCGACAGTAGCCAAAGACCCTGCACTGCTGTTGGCTGCATGCTGCAGTTGCCGCATGAGTGTCTGGGACTGGAACTAGGAAGATTGTCTGTGCCACAACACCGACTATTTTCCAAGCCACCTGATTTCTCTTACAAACAGGAGTCAGCTACTCAATGCAGAGGAGGCTGGTGACAGCACAGCCATTCCCTGTCCCTTCAATTTCAGGGCAGTGGGCACTACTATGCCCTCTATCTCTAGCACAATTCAATGGATACAGTGGGAACAAACTGCAGCTGCAGTTTTCCTGTCTGGCAGCCGGGCATCACTCTGCAACTCCTTCTGGGGGATGAGGGATTGTGCTGCTAAAAAGGATTTAGAGAAGTTGGAACAGGTTCAGAGAATGGGATGGGGGGGAAACATCAGGAAAGGTTGAGGAAGATGGGCCTGTTCATCCTGGTGAAGAGATGGGCACTTTAAATATTTCAAGGTCTATCCCAGAGAGGAAGGTGCAGGTTTGTTTTCTGCTGCCCCAAAGGCTAGGGCCATGGGGCCCCCTCCAACTTTATGATTCTGGATTCTCATGTGCTCGCCTTATCAGTTATTAACTAATTGTTAATAATCTGTGAATGCCCTTTGTCTTCCCTTTCCAGACATAAAGTGTACATTCTAACTGAGACTGAGAATAACCCTCAAGAGTTTGGGAGAAATTTGAGCCTCTCCTTTTCCTTTCAATGTCCATTTTACTTGTTCCTTCATTTTAGAGATGAAGTCAACTACAACTCTATTAAGACTCTTCTGGCACTTCTGTTGTTGCTGCTGCTGCTGCGTACCTTCAAGTTGTTTCCAGCTTATGATGACACTAAGACAGGCTTTTCGTTGTAATATTTATTCAAGTGGGTTGTCTTGCCTATGGTCACCCCATAGTGGGTTTCCATAGCCAAGTGGGGATTCGAACCCTGGTCTCCAGAATCATAGTCCAATGTTCGAATCTCACCATTCTGGCTACTTATTTTGCTGTTGTTATTGTTGTTGTTGTTAACTGCCTTTATGTCAATCTCAACCCATGACAACCCTATGGATGAGACATCTCCAAGACCCTCTGTCCTCCGCTGTTCTGCTTAAATCCTGCAACCCCTTAATACCCGTGACCTCCTTCATAGAGTCCATCCAAAGAGTCCTCTCTTCTCAAGATGTGTCCAAAGTACGACAGCCTCAGTTTGGTCATCTTGGCTTCCAAGGAGGTTTCCACTTGATCTGCTCCAGGACCCATTTGTTTGTCCTTTTGGGTGTCCATGGGATCCTAAGCACTCTTCTCCAGCACCACATTATCTCAAATGCATTGATTTTCTTCCTATCTTCTTTCTTGACTGTCCAGCTCTCACATCCATACATAGTAATAGGGAATGCAATGGCTTGTATGATTTTAACTTTTGTGCTGAGTTGTATATCTTTGCATTTTAGAATCTTTTCATAGCCACCCTCCCCATTCTTAGTCTTCTGATTTCCTGACTGCAGTCCCCATTTCTATCAATGTTTGATCCCAGGTATGGGAATTCTGCGCTCCATTAGCCATTAGTCATTATACAGAAATTAAATGTAGTAGAACTGTGATCACTGTTTCCCTTTGGTTCAGCCATATCTTGCACCAGTTCCTGGACTTAAGTTCAGTCAAGTGTCATCTCCCTTCTCATCAGTTCCATGACCAGCTCTTCTACAGCAAAGCCATTTAAGTATCTAGAATTTTTTATGTCTTTCTTGCAACCAGAACATGCATTTTTCCAGTCGCCGTAAGGATAATTAGTCCTCCGTTAGTGTATTATTTACTTAATAGCACTGGGCCACTAGGTGGCTCCCAGCAAAGAGACTAGTTGGGGAAGAAGACTAGAGAGGAAGAGTCAACGTTAGTTTCACTTGTAACAGCACATACTGTCTAGAATCTAGCTGTTAATGCTATAAATACTGCAACACTGTCTCCTTTGGATTGCTGCCTGATTTCATGCTGTCCCAAAACCATCCTGAGCATTTTGGTTAGGAAAATGGCAGCATGTGCCTAGTACTAAAGTATTTACAGAGCCTGGTAATTCCGGGGGGCTGGAGAAGTCAAACCCTTTTAAAGGTTCTAGCCTCTTTGATGCTTTGCTTCCTTTGGAGATTTTCGAACAGGCAAAAGTGACGGGAGCACAGTGGGATGCTCCCATCAATTTCGCATAATTGCCCGGAGATTTTTAGACAACGTTGCATGACGTTCTGATAATCCTGTCATTATCCTGTGAATAGAGAGGAGTTTTCTAGCCTCTTAAGCTTTATTCATGGGATAATGACGGGATCATAATGACGTCACGCGACGTCTGAAAATCTAAAGGCAATTCCACGAAACTGACGGGTGCATCCCGCTGTGCTCCTGTCACTTTTGCCCATCTGAAAATCTCCTTTGGCATACAGGCCTGAAGCCTCTTAAGCCACATTTGACTGCATGCTGGGGATTAATTATCACTGTCCAATCTGCCTATTTTGCAAAATCCTGTTAATGGCATATGCTCCTGTAATCCAGTGTTGCACAAATGGATGCCTTTGGGGTGGGGGCATTGTAGAAGACATACTCGGTCCTTGCATGCACACACACACATCAATACAAAAGCAAGCCCTGGAACATGCTGCAAAGGGCATCTACTGCATGAGCAGAGCATTTTGTTCAGCCCACACAATGCACTATCCTGTCCCATGACCCCTGGCCCTAAGAGCTGGCCCTAAGCATGGAACAGGCAGCATTTCAGGTCCTAGCTTTCCCTGTAGATTATGCCTTTCAGTCTTCTACCTAGTGAACTAATTTGACTTCCATGTTTTCTAGTTCAAAGGGGGACATGCTATGACCTTTGCGCTCCATGTAGCCTCAGGGGCCTTTTGCACACACCCCAACCCCAGTAGACCCCAAAGCCTCCCTTAGGAAAATTCTCCCAAATTTGACTTTAAAAGCAGATACTGATAACTAGACCTCAACTGATTAACACCAAAAAAACCCCAGTGCAAAATGGAAGCACCATCCGGTATAATTTCAGATGCTCGTTGGCTGATGGAGGGGTGGTATAGCCTGCTGGAGAATATGAGAGTGAAGCTTAACCCTCAGACCCTCTTCATCCGATCGCCCTGATCTAGATGATAGTGTGATGGACAGGTAATTCACCACACAGTTGACATCCCTGTCACAAACCCAGCTGTCTCTGTTTCGAATGACTGAGTCTTCCACAAGCAGAAGTTCTCACTTGGGAACCCTCTCCATGGCATGAAAACATACCTGTTCATCCTCTACACCAGGAAAGGGGAAAGTATGGCCCGTAGCCTCCATGGGGCCATTTAGGGAACCCCATTTTTGTTTAATAAAAAATAAGAAAATTCATTTACCTTGATTTCTGATTTGTATTAAGAAGGACACATTTCTAGTTGGAAGGTGACTTTAGTGTAATTTATTAAAAAAGTTTCAAGACCACACACAAAAAAGTGTAAGGGTTATTTAATTCAATTTTTAAACCCATACAACATGGAGAAAGTTTGTCTAAGTATACTTTCATACAGAACAATAGTGAGTCAGTGAGATGGGGCCAGAACAGATGGCCCATTAAAGATGCCTTTCAGGCGTATTAGGAGTGCGATGTTTACACGCCACATGCGGTATGCCATATAACAACTCCTGTTTTGAGGCGCATCTATCCCCAAGCACCACCATCTGGAACCTGCCTGAGATATAGGACTGTAGCCACTGAAATACAATCTCTCTGATTCCCAACCCTCCCTCCAGGCATTTCAGAAAGATACCATGGTTGATGGTATCGAACGCCACTGAGAGGTCCAAGAACACTAACAGGTATACGCTCACCATCAGTGTTAAGACAGAGATCATCCACTAAGGCAACCGTAGCAGTCTCAACGCCATATCCTGCTCTGAAGCTGGTTTAAAATGGGTTGAGGAAGTGTATGTCATTCAAGACCACCTGGGGTTTGAAGGAGGCTGTCTTCTCGATCATCTTGCCCATCTTTGTTTACCTACTGGCTTGTGCATCATCCAGCTGCAGCAGTCACTCAAAGGTGTTAAGGAGCTCTTCTGGGTCATCCCCTGGGCCTATTTCAATCATATGGGGGTGAGCCCCTCCATTCCTTCTGGAGGACTCCAACCATTGTTCCTTGCCAAGTGGTTGCAGAGCTGAGCTTGAGCTTCTTGTTGGACTCCAAACATCTAATTTGAACTTGCACAGTTGACAACTGAGGAAGGGGCTGTTGCTGCTGCTCTGCAAACCACTGGAATAAGGTTTCTGGGGGCACAACCCTGCCCCCAGGTGTCATGACCACATACTCCACCAATGTGATGGTCACTGCTATTCCCAGTGCCACCATGAAATACAAGAGAGTAGGATAGGGTTAGAGGTACTGTGGTTTGAGCACTGGACTACAACTCTGAAGACCAGGTTCTGAATCCCTGCTCAGCTATATAAACACACTCAGGCAACTTACACTCTCTCAGCCTCAGAAAGGCAAAGGCAAACCCCCTCTGAAAAAATCTTGCCAAGAAAATTCTGTAATAGGGTTGCCTTAGGGTCACCATAAAGTTGGAAACAACTTGAAGGTACACAACAACAAAACTAGTTATTTTGCAACTGCTTGGGTGACATTGGGGGCCACCTCCTGTCCAAAGCAGAACTTTTGTGGCCCTTGGTTGCCTCCCCCTGTGTCCACTCCCGCCACCTTGCCCTCTCCACCTGTGTCTCTCCCACCACTTTGGCCACTCTCCCTTCTTCCGCATCCTCCTCACCGCCCCCTTCCTTCCCATAAGTTCTCCATTTATCTTTCCCATTCCTTGATCTCCCTCTTCAGCTACCCGGAAGTCCTGCGCTGCAGCTGAGGGTGGAGACATGTGGCACTCAGCATTTGTTGTCATTGCTGCTGCTGTTGATGATGCTGAGGTCGATGGAGCCACTAGGGAAGTGCAAGAGGTGTACACCGCATTGGGAGACACCATTAGAGGGGTGACACCAAAATGACTATCTATAAAATTGAAATTTTCAGAGTTTAAGCGCTTCCTGTATTTGCAACCAATATCAAACTGGGATGTAACATCCCCAAGCAATTGACCAGAAGGGCAACAAATGACAGATCATGTGCCCAGAGGCCGTTCAGTCCTCCCTTCCATTTAGCTGCCACTAAGGCATTTCCCCTTTTGTTGGTAGAATAAGAAAAAAAACCAGTGCAATGCTAACTGGTGCCTTGGCTGCCAGTGTGATAATGCAGTTGAATTGAAAGATTGCAGCATGGCTGTCGGAGTCAGCTGGTGACCTGTGTTGGGGGCAGATGTGTAGGGAGAGGGGGAGAAGGTCCATGGGGTGACACCATGAGTTATCATGAATTACCATACTGGATGACGCCAAGCCCAGTGGTGTCGGGTCGGTGCCTCCTTCAGTCAGCTGGCAGCCTCCACCTATTTCTCCAGGTAAGACCCATTGATACGCACCCTCCACCTCAAGCCCCACTTCTTCACACCAAGGAAATTAAAAGAATTTGATCTAGCACCTAGCAGGAATCAATATTGGCGCTGGCTGAATTTCTCTGGGGTCGAGCTTTCCATAGGCACAGTACTACACAGCCAGAAAGACCCTATTATAGTACTTAGGGGAAAATTGGTTATACAGAGACCAAGGCTGTTTATTCCATTGAAAATGCCAATATTGAGAATTTTAGCTCCAGCATCAATAGTACTACTCTTACAAGATTTCTAGATCATTTTTCAGCTACTGCTTGCAAAGCAGTAAACAAAACCACCCCACGAAACGTCTGACAATGATCTCCCATCTCACGTGAAGCTGAAGGCAAGACCATCACTATGGGCATCAACTAGAAGAGCAGAACTTCAGCATAACACCTACCCAGGTATAACGGAATAACCTGTCATTGTTGTGGCTCTTTGACAAGCATATTGTTCGAAAGCAATGCAAAAGACTGCCCCTCACTTCATCTGATAGCTATTAGAAGAACTGTGCCACTGCTGATTTCTTTCCCTAGACCTGACGCGGTACCATGCTCCAAAATACAACGGCTGTATTTCTTGCAGTTGTGTAGACTGTGACAACATGAAGTCCCTAGTGACCTTTGAGCACTTTATTCGATAAGCATGAAACCGATTCTTCTATGTGCTCCCTGAAGGGTATCACATACTAGGAGATGGTCTACATGGCATCTAGGAAAGGTTGCCTGTAGCAGCCAAGTATTGCTGCAATGGCATTCAGGGAATGTATGCCTTGTGCCAGGCTCTTATCCATTTGAAGAGCTGGCTGTGAAAGCAGCTGTCTGTCCTGCTTGGGATGATCATTTCCCCTTCTGTTCCAACAACTTTTCAGATGCTTTTCTTGAGAGGGGAATTAGCCCCGGGGAAGAGATCAAGTTCTTTCCCATCATATGTATGTCCTTTACAAAGCTTCATATGAAGAGGCCCTCTCCAACCACAAGAAGGGATAGCTTTTCAAAGGGCATGATCGCATGAGCACTTGTGTTGCATCTAATCTTACTTAAGGCCGTCTTCTCTTTCCTGTAGGCACACTTCTCTCACATTTTCTTCTTCGTTTTTTTCAGTTGGTGAATTAAGGGAATTACACTTAATAAATGTGATGCAGTTTGCCAACAAGGGATGGTGAGCATTCAACATTGCAGTGAGGCTGTAGGATACGTAGCTGCCTTCCAAGAACACAAAGTACTCTTGATTTAATCTTAGCAGCGAAAAGCCTTGATGGGACCCAAGAGCACAAAGTTTCCATTAAGTTCTACAAATGAATAAGAATAGAAGAAATAAACTGCTGGTCCTGATCACAGCAGGAGACCCCTGAGTGACCAATGGTTCAAAAGTTGGTACTTTACTCAAGTGTTCACAGGGAGGAAAACCAGAGATGGATGAGTCTGTCCCCACTCCCTTTAGACAGACCCTGAAATTAACTTTAAACACAAACATTGACACCACGAATAACTCACTTTATTTTCTAAGCCAAGTGAACTCTCTAAAAAGCAGCCCTCTAGCAAGAAACCCACTGGGTGACCTTGGACAAGTCACACTCTCTCAGTCTAAAAGAAAGGGAATGACAAACCTCGTCTCAATTGATCTTGACAAGAAAACACTAGGATAGGGTCACCGTGTGGCTGAGTCAATTTAAAAGGTCCAGCAGGCTTTTCCTGAATAGACATCTCGGCCACCAAAAGATAACCCAACCTTCATTATTATTATTATTATTATTATTATTATTATTTTTATACCCCCCCGCCTTTTGCCATGGCAATCAAAGTGGCTTACATCTAAAATTAGATTAAATAAAACTTCTTATGCCTGAGTCTGCTGCAGTTATTGTTTATTTGTGTTATTGTTTTAAATGTGTTTTAAATTGTCAACTGTTTAATAGTATTTTAAGGGGAGGTGGGATATGGAATGTATATTTTAATGTTGTAAAACACCCCAGTTGTGTTATGCAGAGGGGCAGGATAAAAATAAATAAATAAATAAATAATAATAATAATAATAATGTTTCGAGGACCTTCCCCTAAGAAGAGTCAGAGACAGGAGGAAGGGAATAACCCAATGAACAGCTCCCCCACAATTTACTGATTACATGAGAGACAGTATGGTGTAATGGTTTGAGCATTGGGCTACAACTCTGGAGATCAATTTCTGGCTCAGCCATTAAATCTACTGGGTGACTTTGGGCAAGTCACACACTCTCAGCCTTAGAGGATGGCAATGACAAACCTCCTCTGAACAAATCTTGCCAAGAAAACCACATGATAAGTTAGGAATGACTTGAAGACGCATGAGAACAAAGTAATCTGCAGGTTGTTTTATTTTTGGAAGAGATATGTTAGTCCTGAAAATCCATGTGAGCCTCCTTTTTGGGGGAGTGAAATGAATAAATAAAATTAAAATTAAATGTGGGGTTCCACTGACCACTGCATCAGAATGCTTATAAACCAGAGTGCTTACAAATTCTCCTTTGTAATCTATGTCCTCCAAGGTACTAACACAATTGACACTTTTTTCTGGATCCTACTTTACATCCATTTTAAAAGATGTATGTGTTTCCAGTGTTATGGTACTCCATTCTCCATATGTTTTCAAAGACAACAGACATTAGCAAAGTAATATTTACAGCAAAACATTATTCCAATTTTAAATTATTTACTTCATTGTTTATTCAATTGTTCAAAATCCATACTAGCGAGCCCATTGTTGCTTAGCTTTTAGTTTTTAGTTCTTTAGCTTTGTCCAGGGCCAACGTTGAGGATGAGTGGCTTGCAATAACCAGGGAATGTTATCACATCCCATTCAATGTTTGCCCATCTGTCAGTGAAAACATATCACACAGTTCCTGGAGGCAAATGCATGCACACACACACCAGTCCCTTGGAGACTTCAGTTCAAATCATTTGAAAACTGAAAAATCTGACAGTTTTAGCTGACGTCTCCCATAACCCTCCAAAACTCCCCCAACAAAGACTTATTTTTGTCTGGAATCAAAACCAGAAATCACATCAGATCACTTCCAGGTCTTCTGGCATGTATTCATCTACATTGCCAGAGGATCAGAGCAAAAACTAGCCTTCAGATGGCACAGATTCCCATTCCTGATCTGCAGAGATACAGATCACTAAAGAGAACACAGTAGGACACAGAGAAGATCACTACAGAAAGTGAGCCAGTCCAGAGGATAGTGATCAGATGAAGCCATACCAGCTCCTCGTTCCCACGTAGGTGTGTGTATTTGCCTTCACGTCACCTGTTGACTTATGGCGACCCTATATACATCAACATAAAAGAAGCACAAATATGTGGAAAGGAATAGCACCACATTTGATAAATGAAGCTGAGCAGCATTAAGGTCTACTTACAGGTGATATGGGATGCAGTGGCTCAAGTGGTTAAGACACTGACCCCGTTGATTGCAAGATCAGCAAGTTGGCAGTTTGAGGCCCGGTTGCTGCATGATGAAGTGAGCTCCCATCACTAGTCCCAGCTTCTATCAACCTAGCAGTTCGAAAGCATGCAAATACAAGCAGATAAATAGGTACCACTTCGGTGGGAGGGTAAACAGCGTTCTGTGCCCATCACTAGTCCCAGCTTCTGCCAACCTAGCAGTTCAAAAGCAAGCAAATGCAAGTAGATAAATAGGTACCACTTCAGTGGGAAGGTAAACAGTGTTCTGTGCAGTCCTGCTGGTCCCATGATCACAGAGTAGTCTCTGACAACGCTGGCTCTTTGGCTTAATAACAGAAATAACCACCGCCCCCTATGGTCAGACACAACTTGACAACCGTCAACGGGGAATACCTTTACCTTTACCTACAGGTGATGAAACAGGCTGGGTGACACCTAGAGATGCTCTAGGGCAGCGGTTCTCAAATAGTGGGGCGCGCCCCCCAGGGGAAGCACAAGGCTCCATAAAGGAGGGCCTGTTACAGCTGGAGAGAGGGAGATTGTCCCAGCGCAGCCCCAGTAGCAGCCCAACGTGCTCTATCCTGATTGGTCAATCCCACCCATGTGACTATTTACAGTCGCGCGGGGGGGGCGCAAAATGTTTTCTTCTTTCCTAGGGGGGGCGTGACAGAAAATAATGGAGAAGCACTGCTCTAGGGCATGGAACAAGGAACAAGGAACAAGACTGGAGAGGCCCTTTCACTGCGCCTCTGATACAATACCGTGTTTGGCAACAAAATATTTATTTAACTCAACATGCCACCCAGCAGTGTTATTCTGAGTGACAAAGAACCTATTAAGATCAGGCCCCAAGAGACCAGGACAGGAACCCTTGCATTTTGCCAAGGAACCTCCTATCCACTACATGGTCATTATACAAATTATTGTGGGAGGGCACTCCAGCCCCAAGAAGTTGACTTGCATGGAGACTGGAAGGGATAGTCCAGCAGTACTGTGTCTGAGCTTGGAAATAAACTAGTTAATTAACTTGCTTATAAGTTGCTGTTCTTTACTAGTGTTCCAGTTAACTCACTAGATTGCCCAGCCAGTGCAGATGTTAATATTGTGCCATAATACAGCCCGAAAAACCCACAAAAACCTATGTTAATATTGTGCCATAATGGGTTAATTTATTTTTAAATTATAGCATTTGAGCATAATTTTGCTTGCGTGGGAAACTAATGCTATGGTTCTATAATTGCTGCAGTCTTTTGTGTCTCCTTTTTTGTAGATAGGGATATATCTTGATTGTGACTAATATTTTGGCCACTCTTTTGTTTTCCATATTTGTTGGCATATTTTGGTTAACACTGGAATTGATTCTGTTTGTGTGGTTTGGAGCAGTTCAATTGGGATATCGTCTGTTCCTGGTGATTTATTCTTTCCAATTTTTTCCAGTGAGGAAGCTTAATTTGACAGATTGTAAAATGAGATCTTTGCCAAGCTGGAATCCCAAGTTTTCAGATGTGTTGAAATCCTATCCCCAGGCAACAATTGTAGTCTATCTGGGTGGGAAATTCCAGGCTTGGGAAAGGCAACTTTAAAAACAGATTTTTAAAAAATTACAGTAAAACATAACTGAAAAGTTGCGCTTGACATGAGACCTGCCTTTCTAGCAGCAGAAGAACATGATCATCCTCATGTGGGTTCCTGTCTCTCTCGCTCTGACAAGCAGGAACTAGAAGATTTGCAAGAGTGTTCAGTAGGGGGAGCAACATACAGGAAGCCAGCCTCATTCTTGTCTATAGTTTTATTCTCTGTTCCGGAAAGTTCAATCATTTCACCTCTACTTACCCCACACCCCCAAAAGTATAGTGCAAGAATTTATTTATTTTTGCGAGGAACAGCACATGGTTCAATTTGCACCACAGCTGCATTGAAGTCTCCCCGCAATGGACTGTGCATACTCTTAAATGTCATGTCCAACTTTCATGGCTCCGATTCGAATGGTTCTGCCATTAGGTCCACCTGGAATACTGTATCCAGTTCTGGGCACCACAATTCAAAACGGATGTTGAAAAACAGGAGCGTGTCCAGAGGAGGGCGACTAAAATGTTGAAGGGTCTGGAAACCATGCTCTATGAGGAACGACTTAGGGAACTGGGTATGTTTAGCCTAGAGAAGAGACGGTTAAGAGGGGATATGATAGCCCTGTTTAAGTATTTGAAAGGATGTCATATTGAGGATGGAGGAAGCTTGTTTTCTGCTGCACCAGAGAACAGGACCCGGAACAATGGATGCAAGCTTCAGGAAAAGAGATTTCACCTCAACATTAGGAGGAGCTTCCTGACAGTAAGAGCTGTTCGACAGTGGAACACACTCTTCCCTTGGAGTGTGGTGGAGTCTCCTTCTTTGGAGGTCTTTAAGCAGAGGCTGGATGGCCATCTGTCAGGGATGCTTTGATTTTGAGTTCCTGCATGGCGGGGGTTGGACTGGATGGCCCTTGTGGTCTCTTCCAACTCTATGATTCTATGATTTTATGTATGAAGTTGGGAAATGTATATATAAATCCGTTATTGGTTTGTGTTGCATGTATATATACATATAGAATGTGTTGTTCGTATTAGGTGAGTTTAAATTTTGGCACCGATTTCAAAGAACAGTTGGGAGGAGTTTTTTGCAGTTGCTGAGCAGAAATCAAACCATTACATCACAGTTACTAGGCACAAAAACAAAGGGTTGTAGATTTCACCAGGCAGAAATCAAGCGGTTACATAGAAGTCACTGGGCAGAAATGAAAATGTTACATTGCAGTTACCAGGCAGAAGTCACATTGGTACTTTGCAGACAGGCAGGGCTAGGTAACCCCGGTATATATAGGGACAAAAAGGCAGAAAAGGGCAGTATCAACCTAAACATTAACTGATCAATATTGTCCTTGGTTTGCAATAAAGTCTTTTTGTTCTTTCACCTTGAAACAGAGCTGATTGGGACATGACAATATCCAAAGACTCAACATCAAAGCACTCTGGCAAAGCCATGACTAGACCTGAAGGCAAGAGCAGCATTGGGGGATTCCTGTTCAGCAACTATTAAACTGTGGGTTCTACAGAATTCCATCTTATTCCCTCATCGTATTCAATATCTATGAAAAGGTGTGTGTGTGTGATATATGCTCAGTACAGTAGTATCCTCTGATATATACTGATATATGCTCAGTACAATAGTATCCTCTGGGGTTTGTTTCCAGAATCCTTCATGGTTAACAAAATCCGGGGATGCTCATGTCCCATTAAATGCAATGGGGTGGTAAAATGGTGTCCCTTAGATAAAATTGTGAAATCAAAGTTTGCTTTTTGGAATGTATATATTTTTAAAATATTTGCAAGCTGTGGATGTCTGAATCTGTGGATACAGAGGGCTGACAGAATGCTCATGATACTGAGCTCTGTTTCTCCATGACCTTATAGTTAGTTGGAGTCATGCAGATACTGGACTGGGGCCTAGATGCTGTAATGGACTGGAAGAGGGCTAATAAACTGAAACTTATTCCTGACAAGATGCAAGCTCTCAAGGCTGAGATTTCTGTTTCTGGGAACTGAGTAAGCAACCTGTCCTGAATGGGGTTACACTCCCCTGAGGAAGCAGGTGCTCTATGTGCTCTATAAGACCTTGAACCTGGGAAATTGCTATAAATTCAAGTCTCCAATGGGATCTTTTATCCTATGTTTACGGAGGTGGCTAGGGAATAGACTGATAAAGACAAAGCTTTCTCAATGATTTATCTGTGGATTCAAACATACAAAGACACTCTAACATACACTCAAGCACACAAGAACTCAGGAATAAAGTAGTTAGATTGGGGGGAAGCAGACGACTGCTTCTGGGACTCCGCCGGACGGAGCGCCGGCAGAGCGGGGCCTCCTCACCATGGCGCTCCTGCGGTGTCCCTAAAAGGAGCTCCAAATTGGCGCTCCTTTCAGATGTCAGGGAAAGTGCACCCTAAAAGCGGCGGGCGCACTTTCCCTGACTCTTCCGCCGCAGCACATGCGGTCGCTGCAGCGTGAGGTCATCCCCGGAGCCCCGGCCGTGCGGAGGGCCAGCGACTCCGAGGGCGACCTCAGGAAGAGGAAGGGGCGCCGCTCGTGCGGCTGCCCCTCCTCTTCCGGGCCTCGAAGACGACTCTATTAGTCGTCTGCCGAGGCCCATGGATAGGAAACAGGAGGCTTTCTAATGGTGATAATTACCTGATGGAGGTTGCTCTAGTGATGAATGAAGATGAATAGACTCAACCATGTATGAAAGGCAAAGGACAATGGGAAGAGCCAGGATCCAAGTCAGAGTTCATAGTGGCGCAGTGTCACCATGAAATCTAACCAGACCCAATGTGCCTAAGATTTTGGGGTCTTTTATACCCTTAAACCTAGCCTGAGATGCAGATTTGCTATTGTATATCAAAGGATTCTGGATTGATACTCTTTGAAGTAGACAACTTCCAAAGAGGGGAGATGGGGTGTTGATGTTATCACATCCTCAGCTGGACACATCCTGGCTGGTACTCATAAATTTCCTAGGTGCGAATGTCCTGTTTTGCAGCTCCTAACCCTGGTCTTTTCATCTGCTAATTCATTGTTGAGGCAGATGTGATCATTCAGGTGCCTACGTGAGGTCCTCACTTAAGATCTATGATGGTTTGGGCTGTTCCGGTTTAGGGCCATGACAAGAGACCCACAAAAGGAGTTTTATATTAAAGCAATGCTTATAACAGCTCTTAAACATGATCTGGACACTTCTGCTAGTGCAAAATGTAAAGTTAGGTTGTTGACTGGAACACTGTATTGTCATTGTTGTTTGCTGTCAGGTTGTTTTCAATTTATGGTGACCCTATGAATCAGAACAAAATAAAAACCAGGAAAACATATATTCACAGTGGAAGAATGGAAGGAGGTTGTCCCACTTGCGATATGATGGTCAAAAACATTTACATTGCGCCCTTTGTATACGCGGGGGATCCGTTCCGGCCTTCCCCCACACAAGGGAAAAAACCTGGGACCTCAAGTCCCATTGTTTTCTATGGCAGCACATCCCTGTGTGCAAATGCCATTAAAAGTGCTGGGGCTCTCCATCCGCGTGACCTTGAGCCCACGTATGGAGAGCCTGCATATGGTGTGTGTGCACTGTATTTCTTTAAAAATCAAAAGCATTTCACCCTTATCACCAATTGGCCTTCTTCAGGGGCCATTCTAAATTAAACAAAAACACATTTACTAGGTATGAGATGTTTGAGACAACACATAAAACATCTATTTAAAAAAAACTATTTCTTTAAAATTAAAGAGTTTTTATTATAAATATGTACATACCAATACTCAGAATTTTTTGGAGTTGCAATCAACACTCTCTATAGAAGTGGAAGTGGAAGGAAATAGGTCTACCAGTGGGTTCATACAAATGGTCTGCTATTCTCTGCTTAATAGGACATTACCACCCATGTGGTCCTTGTGCATATTGTAAATAAATTCTAGAATGAATGGGTATAGATTGAGTAACTTTTTAAATCTATTGCATCAGCCAGGTAAAATAGAACTGAGTAGCTTTGGGGACAGATTGCATCACACGTCTTTTCATTGGTTCTCCTTGATGGAGAGTCATCTAAAATATAAATATGAGGAAGTAGACCAAGTCTAGGAAAGCTTATGCTACAACTTCTATCACACAGTTTGTCTCTATATCCCTTTGCACCTGTAATGTAAACTTCCTCTTTTCCTACTGCTTTTTACCTTTCCAAGCACTACTGTCTTTTCTATTGAGTCCTGTCTTCTCATTATATGTCTAAAGTATGGCAGCCTCAGTTTAGTCATCTTGGCTTTTTAGGAGAGTTCAGGCTTGATTTGCTTTAGGTCCCATTTATTTGTCTTTTTATCAGTTCACAATATCTGTAAAACTCTTCTCCAACATCAATTTCAAATGAATTCGTTTTCTTCCTATCAGCTTTCTTCACTGTCCAACTTTTGCAACCATGCACTGAAACTGGAAATATTATAGTACAGTATTATCCAAAATCCACAAAACAGTGATATTTTTATTGGGCCAACCAAAATGCACATTATACATGCTATGCTTTCGAAGCTCCACTGGCTTCTTCATCAGGTAAAAATGTTAAAAATCATATAGGAGAATGAAAGAGAAATTGACAATGTTAGTCATAGGCCTGCATTTTGTCAAGATGTTGTGGTTATTGTCCTCAGTTCAAATGACATAGAAGGATATTCATGCAAGCATGCCCCTTCTCCTTCTGGCCATGTGGGTACTAGGAGATTCTTAAAGTCCAGGAAATAAACTCTAAATTCCATTAGCAAGACAAAAAGATACTGCCTTTGAGATACCCCCCCCCCATCCTTTGTGAGGCTACAAGCCCCTTTGTTAGGAAGAGAATACTGAATTTCTCCATGCTTTTGCATCAGGAAAACTTTCTTTTTCTTTTTTTTAAATTTTTTATTTATAAATTTCAATACAAACACAAAATTTAACCTTACAAACACAAAACATCTGTATCAACATTCATTCCTATAAACATACTTTCTAAAGACATGCATCCTAATTACATACAAACTTTAATACACAAATACACAAGTAGACAACTAACATATTTCTAATTACTATCTAAAAAATTTCAATCTGTTATGCTTTTCTTTTCCTTCCCAATCAGAGCACTCTTCTTTATCTTAAGTTTTATCAGGAAAACTTTCAGGTGTTCTTAAAGTAAAATATGCCAACCCCATGTTATGCTTTAGTTATTACAAAAGGGAATTAATTGCATTAAGTTATCGATAACTAGTGACATCCAAAATCTGATGGACTGATGTTCAGCCCTTGATTCAGCAGCTAGAGGTTTTGTTAAGGTAGAGTCTGATTAGTGCTACTCAAGGAAATTCAGAGACAGAGAGAAATTCAGAAGCAGATAGACCCTCTCATCAGCACTATGTCTTGTTTTTTGACTCCTAGTAATTATGTCATGTATTGCGAGAGCCAGTGTGGCGAAGTGGTTTGAGTGTTGGACTATGACTCTGGAGACCAGGGTTCAATTCCCAGCTCAGCCATG
Organism: Phrynosoma blainvillii; assembly: GCA_026167975.1. Taxonomy (NCBI): domain Eukaryota; kingdom Metazoa; phylum Chordata; class Lepidosauria; order Squamata; family Phrynosomatidae; genus Phrynosoma; species Phrynosoma blainvillii. The sequence continues at coordinate 151,377,512 of JANUYF010000004.1, forward strand.
AAATCCACTCGGTGACCTTGGACAAGTCACACACTCTTAGCTTCAGGTGAAGGTAATGGCAAACTTCTTCTGAACAAATTATTCCAAGAAAACCCCATGAGCATAAGTAGGAAGTGACTTGAAGGCACACAACAATAACAACAACAACAAAACAACAACAACAATAAAGCTATGATAAAGCCTTACAATTAGTGTAAACAACAACATGAGGATTGGGTATTTGTCTCTGAAATGTTGAGAAAACTAGGCAGTGAAAATAGATGACAGGAAGACAATAAACTCATGTGAAATGTGGAGCTGGAGGAGAATTCTACAGATACATGGAAACCCACTGGTGACCATGGGCAAGTCACAGTCTCTCAGCTCAGAGGGAAGGAAAGGCACCCCTCTCTGAACAAACCATACCCAAGAAAAGACTGTGATAGAGTTGCCTTAGGGTTGCCATAAGAAGGAAACAACTTGAAGGCAGACAACAACAGAGTAGGGGCTGCTAAAAAGACGAATGAATGGGACCTAGAGCCAGTTAGGCATGAATTTTCATAAGAAGTGAAGATGACTAAGCTGAGACTGTTGTACTTTGTCCACATCAAGAAACAATGTGACTCAGTGGAAATGATGATAATGACTTGCAAACTGGGAGGTAGCAGAAAAAGGAAATCCATACAAGTGGATTGAGTCAATCAAGGAAACCTTGCTTGCAAGACTGAACCAGGGCAGATCATGGCAAGGGCTCCTGGAGGTCTCTCACTCATTTTCTACCATAGGCCACTGATCTGTAGCATCTTCATTTTTTAAAGTATTTACAATTATCTTTAAAGTATCTAAAGTATGCAGTTTAAGACTATCTAATTTTAAAAAGTAAGTATGTAGAGAGATCTTGTAGCACCTTTGGGACTCACCGAAGTCTATGAAAGCTCCTGCTGCCAACATCTTTCTTTCAGTGAGTCTCAAAGGTGCTACAAGATCTCTCTACATACTGCTTCTACAGTCTAACACAGCTATAACTTTGAATTTAAAAAATAAAGTAAGTTACATGAGAAAAAAAATCCAAAGAATTATTGCTAACAGATAATTTTTTATACTGAAACAACCTAACACAGCTTCCTTTAAAATGTCAGCTTAGCTTATGCAGGTACCTAAGGGGAGGATGGATTGTTAGTCATAAGTAGTTAGTTAGTTAGTGGAAAGGATTAGTAAGTATTAAAAGTAATTGACTTTTAATAATCAATAATCAATTTAATAATCAATTATTAACCAGAATGGAAATTGCAGTCAAGAAATCAGAAGTCTAGGACTAGGAAGGGCAGCTATGAAAGAATAGACAGGATCCTAAAGTGCAAACATATACAACTTAACACTAAATTTTATTGTCATTAGGATTATCCATGCCATTGTATTTCCAAGTACTATGTATGGATGTGAGAGCTAGATGGTGAAGAAAGCTGATAGGAAGAAAATCAACTCACTTGGAATGCAGTGCTGGAGAAGAGTACTACAGATACCATGGACAGCTAAAAGGACAAACTAATGGGTAACTAATGGTAACGCAATTAGAAGTAACTTTGAAAGCTCTGGCCTCTGTTTACCAGTCTTTGGTTCTACGTGATGTAGTTTGCTTCCCTCGAAAAGTTTGTTTAATGCTTTAAAACAAAGAGCCATCTTGAAAGCTTCCCTCCCTTTGAACTTTTTGATAGCATCTCGAAATTGATGTGTAGCTTTTTTTTTTATGTACTATTTTCCGAGAGGACTAAAATATTTGCGTGGCATATGTCAGATTTAAGCTTCTTATTGTAGACCAATAAAACATTCTGTATAATTCAATTGATGTGTCACTCCCTTGCTTCGTGGAATTTGATCTTTAAAAATCTGTCATTTGAATACTTTAAAAAAATATCTTGGGAAGTTTTATTGTTGACATTCTTTTGCTTCCTTCTGTCGCCTTTTCATGCTGAGAGTCTACAGCTGTTGCTTGTAACTGAAAGTGGTGTGTTCTTCTCCCACACACGCACCCGGTCCGACCAGAGACAACAAGAGTTGTTGTTTGGCAGCCTGACTGACTTTCTCGCTTGCTGTCAGGCATGCATTTCTCCAAAGGACTTTGTATGCTGAACGCTGAAGGCTTCTCTGTGCAATTGGTCTTACAGATAGGAGGTGACAGGCAGTGTCTCTGTGCCAAACTCTCTGGAATTTGATCTTTAAAAATTACATTAAAAATGGGAAATTACTCTGAAAAAGTGACACTAGTAATAGTTCTGAAACCCCAAGTCACTGTTACAGTTGTACCTTTCAAAGGAAGCTTTGCTTTCTTGGTTTTCAAAAATAAGTAACGATTACTTTTGAAAACAAATACCTTTGTGTTTTACATTTTTTACTTTTTTAAAGAAATCTGAACTCTCCTAGTGGCTCCAGAGTGGTGCATCACACACTGTGTCACCAACCAACTTGTTGTTTGCTCAACTGATCCACATCAGACCACAAGACAGCACTTGAACCATGTGATATTCCTCCTCCACCATTGTTCTCAGAGGGGTGGGGTACAAATAAATAAATAAATAAATAAATAAATAAATAAATAATAATAATAATTAGTTAAGTATAGGGTATGGCCCGAACTAAATAGTTACCACTTCATTAGTAAATGTTACCATTACATCCAAAAGCAGTGGCATCATGTTACAATTATACAGTAAGTTTTGTTGTTGTTCTTGTGTGGCTTCAAATAGTTTCTGACATATAGGGCCTCTAAAGATGGCCTGTTTTGGGGGGCTCTGGGCTGCCCCTGCTAGCGGCAGATTGGGGCTGCGGCAACCCCACGCCGCAGCCCCGATCCTCGCTTTTGCCGCCCCCCAAAGAGCAGCAAAATGCTGCTCCTTTTAGGGGTGGCGAAAGGCCGCCCTAAGAGTTGGCACTGCAGCTCTTCCGTGCCCATTTGGCACAGTGTGTCTACATGCTGCACCGGGAGGGTGTCCTGATGCTGTGCACTGTGCGGACGGGCACGTGGTATCAGGACAGTGTTGGGGTGGGGTTGGGGTGGCTGCCGTGCGGCTGCCTTGCCCCAGCTCCACCCCCAGGCCGGCCCTTTAGGCCAGTTTGTAAAGGCCCATAGCAACCCTACCATGGGCTTTTATTGCCAAGGTTTGTTCAGAGGGAGTTTGTCTTTGCCTTCCTCTGAGGCTCAGAGAGTGTGACTTGCCCAAGGTCACCCAGTGGGTTTCCATGATTGAGCAGGGATTCAAACCTTGGTCTCCAAAGTCATAGTCCAACGCTCAAAGCACTGCATCACACTGGCTTTCTTAACAGAAGATAACCAGTCACAAATTATTATTTTTTACTCCATTAGCAAAAATACAGTGAGGAATTAATATTTGTAATTAGTTACTTTCCAAGCTCTGGAATACCTTTACAGAATGGTGGAAGATATATATATGAGAACTGCCATCCAAAACTTGATGGCCTCCAGCTATTTTGGACCAATTCCCATTAGTTCCAGCCAGCATGCCAGTGGTCAGGAATGCTGGAAGTTGTAGCCCAAAACTTGCATCACCTTTAATAATTTGTCTTGGTCTTTCTTTCTTTCTTTCTTTCTTTCTTTCTTTCTTTCTTTCTTTCTATTGAAGAGATGCTTCTCTCTTTTATATGCCGGAGGGTTATGATATGCCCCCAGCAAGGTTAATCAGAATATAAAGTGTTCTATATTTGTTTGAACAAAGTGAACTCAACTCCCAGAGTAAGAAAGGTTGCGGACAAGGGACAGGGAGATCTTCTGATTTATTGGCTAATCTGTTTCCTGTGGGATTACAAACGTCATGGAAGTCTAAGCTTGTTCTTTGGACATTCAGTCCAAGGAAGAACTGGAAGTTCACTTTGTTGCCACCAAACACAACTTTACTAAAACCATGTGCAGAGACAGAAGATCAGCTCTTTGCACTTTGGCCTCCTTGTAATGTGATATCTACTATTATACATCTACTCCCCATTCTCCATGGCTTGGTTTTGAGCGGAGCAAAAATGCTCCTACTTTAATATGGGATCCCATAGTGTTTCCTTTGGCCAATTCTCTTCTCAGATTTCAATGAAGTCAATGTTGGCTTCTAGAAAATTGTGATTCTCCTGAGCAGAGTGGAAACATTTTGCCACAGAGCAGGAGAGACAACCGTTTCCTCTCGTTTTGTGCATATTCTTTTTCTTATAATACTATACTTGCAAATTGACAGTAGGTTACTCTCGCTTACAGCCCAGCGTTTATGGTTTAGATGTGTTATATGGTAACAGAATTTCTCCATCTTTTCTTCAATAACTTCACCTTTTTCAGTATGTACTTACAAATGCTGGAGTGTCACTAGGTAGCCAATACAAGAATTCCAGGTATATGAGTATATATTGCTTCAATCTCACTAAACCTGGATTTCGATTTATATTCTCCTTTCCTTATTGAAAATAAAAATATGTTTTCGTTGTTTTGCTTTATTGTTGTCTCTGTTTTTCCCCTCATTGTCTTTTCTTACAGCTATGATGCTATTAGTAGTTATTTAATATTGGAATTTTCTCTTAATCTTGCTTCAATCTGCAGCAGAATAGGGAAGATGCCTGTTGACGTATGAAGGGACCAAAAGTTACTTTTAAACTTTTATATAATAATGTGCTGACATGTCCCTACAGCCTGGTGAAGCACTGGGTTGGTGGATCTGGGGATAAAATAGGAATTCTTATTACCACCAAATGAAATTAGCTATATAGGCACATATTCCATTGACATCACACAGTTCCATAAGTCTGGTGCACTTTTCCTCTTAATATCTCCCCACGGACCCTCAGTAGAGTCTGGACAGGCTCAGTAGCTCATCTTACATTCCCTACAGCAGGAGCATTTTCTTCTTTACCCGGGCAGAAGTAGGTGGACTAAGGGCACCCCATCCCATTGTATATTTATCTTCTTCTCTCTCCTCCTGGGACTTTTCTGCACAAGCCCCATTGTCACAGTAGCCACACTTGTAATTAAAAAATGGAAAACATACCACTTTCCAGCAGTGGTGCTCCTGCACCAGGTGACACCCAGTGTGTGTGTGTGTGGGAATTCTGGGTGGTGGTGGACTTCCGGACTTGGATTTCTGGCGGGGTTTCTGGGGTAGGGGGGCACACAGGAACACCTGCGTGGGTGAGAGGTACACCCACGCGGGCTGGAGTGGCACCCCCATGGCCCTAAGTGGCACTTGCACAGGTCCGAGGGGCACCCAGGGTCAAGGAGCACCCATGTGGCCCTGAGGAGCACCCACGCAGGGCTGAGGACCACCCATGCAGCACAAAAGAGCACCCGTACAGGCCCAAGGAGCTCTCACAAGGGTGGAGCAGTGACCATGCGGATGAAACAGTGCCTGTGGGGGGCCGGGAGCTGACCTGGTGTCACTGACCTGAACCCCTCCAGTGACGCTACTGCTTTTCAGGCAGCCACTACTGCACCTTTCTCAGTCTTGCAACCACGGCTGCTGCCCCATCACACTCTCTTCCTGACCTCTCCTTTAATCTCGCTTTCTTGTCTTATGCCCCACTCAGCATGCCTTTAAGGGTTTTTGTTTGTTGGTTTTTCCCTTTGTTCCACGAAATTCTGGAGCAATGCTGTGGCAAAGTGTTTAAAAATAAAAAAAGAAAAGAAATAGGCAAAAAAATAAAGAAAGGTAATCAGGGCACTTCAGAATAGCAAGGGGGAGGCGGGCAGGGGAGAGGAGGGTACACGAATACCACATGGCTGGCAATTGTGCAACTGCCCCAGGAGTAACATTTCGCACCTCAGGACTTGTGCAATTGTGAGTTCATTCATGGAGATCCCCCATGTGTGAAAAGAAACGGGTTGGAGACAGGGCAGCTATGCGTTGGAGGGATTGTCGTGCGGTATTGCCAAATCCATTTCTTTCCTGGTGAAATCACAGTTTAAAAGCCATGTGTACTAATGTCCCAACAAGCAGTCCACTCATCCCATTATCTCTGCTTCTTCTCACCACACTCTCTGATCCTTTCTTCCCAAGGTCTCATCCTACCTAGTACCATAGTACAGCAGAAACAATAAAATCAGACACGTTACAGAAGAAACAGAAGCCAGTAGAGGGAAGGGAACTGGGTGCTGGGGAAATGAACTTGCAGTTCAAGGTTGTTCACTTCCTACAGTTGTCACATTTGGTTGGCGCCACAGAGCACAGCAGTGGTCAAAGTCTCACACATCTGCTTCCCACTGGAAATTTCATTCCCTGTACCTGAGCAGACTCTAATGTAAGAGAAACATCTGGTTACCTGGGGAAGACACCTAAATAAAAGTGAGTGAGTGAATGCTGCAGAAATCCCTGGGCACAGATGTTTTGGAGGGGCCCAGGTGCCTTGCATTCCTTGCATTTGTGGTACGGCTACCTATGGTGCAAAGGCCCTTCTAAAAGTACAGTTGCCCCTCCATTTTTGCAGACTTGAAGTACATGTCCCTCACCTGTTTGCGGGCAGCAAATGGAGGGGGACAAAATGGAGCGTGCGCTGCCTTTCAAGCCTGTGGGGCTGGAATATTTGTGATTTTCCATTTTTGCGGGAGTGGGATCCAGAACGGATCCTCCGTGGAAATGGAGGAGTGACTGTAGTGATAGGATGATTCTCTGGATTTCTATGTGTTTCAGCCATCCTAGTTGGCTGAGGTCAGAGAAGGAAAAGTAGTCAAATTGTAATACATATAATGTACAATGAATTAATATAAAAGTAGAATCATTTTAAGCCTCTTTACAGGTAATTTATTGCCAAAGGTTAGCATGGAAAATTAGAGATTCATAGTCAACCATATTTAAACCAGAGGCACTGTCTATCAGCAAAGAAATTTAACTCCATAATTTTATAATGTAAAAAACCCCACCTGGTACCACATGGTGGCTTAGTGGTTAAGACGCCAATTCTGATGATCCAAAGGTTGGAAGGTTGGCAGTTTGAGACCCAAGTTTTGCATGACAGAGTGAACTCCCATCACTAGTCCCAGCTTCTGCCAACCTAGCAGTTTGAAAGCATGCAAATGCAAGTGGATAAATAGGTACCACTTTAGTGGGACGGTAAACAGCATTCTGTGCAGCCATACTGGCCATATGACCACCAGAGTCGTCTTTGACGATGCTGGCTCTTTGGCTTAGTAATGGAGATGAGCATCACACCCTACAGTTGGTTACGACTAGACATTCATGACAAGGGGAAACCTTTGCCTTTACCAATTAATAATAGTACCTGCTACAAAGTTTATAAAGACCAATTGACCCAAGATATGCTTTCATTAATAATTATTAAATCTTAATTTAATTCATTATTAAATCATGGCTTATTCTTCTCCCAAAAGCAGAGGGGAAACTTTGTTGTTGTTGTTAAGTGCCCTTGAGTCAACCCCGACTCGTGGCGATCCTGAAGATGAGACATCTCCAAGCCTCACTGTCTTTCACTGCTCTGCTTAGGTCAAGCAAATTCATGCCCATGACTTCTCTGAGTCTATCCATCTGGCATGTGGTCTTCCTCTCTTTCCACTGCCCTTTACCTTCCCTAACATTATTGTTTTAATGAATCGTGCCTTCCCAGGATGTGGCCAAAGTAACACAGACTCAATTTCATCATCTAGGCATCCATGGAGAGTCCAAGCTTGATCTGATGAAGGACCTTTTGTTTGTTTTTTTGGCCACCCACAGTATCCCAGCATTCTTCTCCAGCACCACATCTTGAATTGGAGGAATTTAATTCATACTGATGGATTTCCTTACTAAATTCCAAAATCTTGACAGGAATACTAGCTTTGTGCTTAAACAATACGACCATAAATTATGTGCAATGTATCGGTTTGTTATCATGAAATTTAGAGAGATCACAAACCATATTTTAAACTAGTAAAAGTTATTCATTTAAATACTAAAAACCTCATGCCCTACATTCATCTATTCCCCTCACCACAGGCTAGTCCCATTGCAAAACTGGATCTCCCAGTTCATCTCCATGTACAAAGACCAGTTTCCTATGCCTTTGTGCACTAACAACCATCTTTAAAACTGGACCTGCAACTTCATTTCCACACACAAATGATTTGTAATTTGAATTGACATTCTCACATACCAATAGCATATATATGTCTGTGCTTGTCTTTCATTCCACCAAATGCATCTGAGGAAGTAGACTGAACTCTGCGAAAGCTCATGTTGCCAATTTATTTCTTTCACTTAATCTCAAAGATGCCACAAGATCTCTCTACATACTGATTCTACAGACTAACATGGCTATATCTTGAATTCTACCGATATGGCAATTAAGTGCTTTTAATAAATTAAAATAGGATTTTATATTAATGGTAGAATTAACTAATTTTGCATTGAAATTTAACAATGTGTTGAAATAGCTAATTCAGCAAATCAAGCTATTGAACAACATTAAATTAACAGAACAATATTAATTTCAATCAACAGAATAGAGTTATAGTCAACAAAACAAATTAATTACTCCCTTCCTACTGCTATCAAAAAGGAACAAAATAAGGCTTCCCATAATCTCCATTGTTATTTACATCTTCATTGGAACCCTTAGCTATTATTTGACAAACAAAAAGTACTATGATAATTCTGTCCTTGTTGATTTATTTCTCCTAAGTGTTTTGAGTGCTGCTTCTACTTGTTTCTAAAATTGGAGGTTAATCTTCATATGGCTCTTCCCTGAAGGAATCTGTCATCATTTCATTTATTTTATAAGTTCTTCTGTGTATTGTTTCCATCATATTTTTATTTTTACATGACTATGTAATGTAGTCTCCTGCTGGTCATAGAATATCTCCACTCTTGGTTTAAATTTTCCTTTGATTTCTCTGATCTTGTGGAAGAAGTCTCTTGTTCTTCCTTTTCTGTTATCATAGAATCATAGAATTCTTCTTCTTTTTCTCTGCATTGATTATTATAGTAGTTCTTCTTATCCCTGTGAACAAGTCATGGCACAGTTGCATTTAGGGTTCTGACTCTATTTCTGTCACCTTTGATGTTTGCTTCTCATCAGTTCTTAACTGCTTGCAGAGTTTCACTGAAGTTTCTCCTTCTTTTTGGCTACAGATAGTGCTTTTGCATTCTTCCCTGACAATGTCCATGGGTTCAGTTCAGAGTTCTTTTGGCTCCTGCTCAATTAGGTTTAATAGAGCAAATCTGTTTTTCACATTATCTTTAAATTCTATGGTGATGTTCTCCAAGCAGTATTTTGGCATGATCGTTGGTTTAGTGTTCTTCTTTAGCTTTACTCTAATTTTTGATATGAGCAGTTCATCTCCTGTGCCACAATCTGCTCTTGTTTCTTGTTTCTGCAGAGAGAGTGGAGCTTTTCCATCTTCTGTGTCCAAGTATGCAGGAGAAATAATATTAGTTAAACATACCCATAATTAAAAAATTAGCATATCTATCCAAAGTGTGATTTATGTACATTTCAGATAATTATATCAAGAAAAGATCAGTTTATGGCTTTTATTGCTTGCAGTGACAGTCCAGACATAATATGTTGTTGTGTGCCTTCAAGTTGTTCCCAACTTATAGAGACCCTAAGACAAACTTATGACGAGGTTTTCTAGGTAAGATACAGATAGTTTAAAAGTTAAAGGGGCAGAGATGGCTACCAATTATGACAACATTCAAATTATAAGTAGTAAAGCAGAGCTTGGTTTGATCTAGAGATACCATTAGAATAGAGTTGTAAGGAGCTTGCCATTCTGGTGATGTAAGGAAACTGAACTGAAATGGATTAGAATTCTTACCCCAAAACCATCTTTATTAATACCCCTTCTTATGTAACTCCATGGGATAAAATTCTAACAATGGAAAATGGAAAAGCAGGGAGATTTGCAGACTAAAGTCTTTCTAGATTTGCTTCTAATTAAAGATCAGACCCCTAAAACAACTGCACAACTAAGGGAAGAGCTGGGCCCAGTGCTGTGAGCATCAAGTTGTATACTTGATGTATACTATATATAGTATACTATACTATATCAAGTTGTATACTTCTTACATACTCCAGAAACAAAAGTGTGAATTTTGAGACTTCTAATACTATTTGAACCATTAATATAGAAAACAGATTGATCTTCAATGGGAGTTACTTCATGTATATGTAACATACTAATTTATGCTACATTCAAGTCAAAGGAAGGTTTAAAATGGTTATGGGGAAAGAAATTAGGTAACCCACATTAGTGATGCACCATTGGGAGCTCTGTGGTCTAAACCATCGAGATGAAGTATTTCTTTTAAAATAAGATAAAGTCTTATTAAAAAATGATGGTGTTTTATTCAAGTTAAGCTTAGATATATTTAACCGTTTATTCTGGTTCCACACAGGAGAAAATGGTGCCAGGGCAGATCACTCCAATTCATTTGGTATGAAAGTACAGATGTAAAAAGCTTTGGTGAAAACATATTCAGATAGGACAGATATCCTCAGTTCAGACACTAGTATTCTATTTACCAGGGAAATAACAATGATTTGTTCCACAAACTGCTGCATGCTTTTGTTCAGACTGTGGCAAAACTGAAAATAGTAAGGGCATAAAAAATTAACAGCAAATGTCTTTAAAGTGGAAAGTAAGGATGTGGATAAATGCTCTAATGGAGAAAGCAATGTAACATCTCCACATCAGGGACAAATTTTACAAGATGTGGCTTGACATCTTCACATATGCCAACAGAAACAAAAATAACTCTGCTCCACTAGTGTCATATTGAACATTGTAGAAATAACATTCAGATTAAAAAACATGGCCAATATTAGGACTTTCTCATTGTGACTTACAATCACAAAACTGGAAGGGACTGCAAGAGTCATTTAGTCCAGCTCCCTGCAGTTCATAAAAACACAGCTAAAGCATTCCAAAAAGATGGTAATCCAAACTGGTTAAAGATCTCCAACGAAGGAAAGTCCACCCACACCCACACCTGCAAGGCCATCTATTCCACTGCTGAACAGCAATTGCAGTCAAGACGTTCGTCCTTCTGTTTTAGTGAAATTTCTTTTCTTGTAATATGAATCCTTTGGTTCGTGTTTTAGGCTCTGGACCAGCAGAAATAGGCTTGCTTCATCTTCTACATGACATCCTTCCAAGCGTTTAAATATGTCTGTCATATCACATTTCAGTCTTCTCTTTGGCCATGCTAAACATAACCAATTCCTTAAGTTGTTCCTCATAGGGGATGTTTTCCAGACTCTATACCAGGGGTAGACAACCTAAGGCCTGGGGGCCTGATGCGGCCCCCCCGAGGCCTTTGGACCAGCTCCAGGCTGGTCCTGCCGCCGTCATTGCCGCCCACCATGATGATATTGATTATTGTTGTTATTACTTGTTCTTGGGGTTTTCTTGGCAAAACCTCCACAGGGGTTTTGCCATGGCTTTTCTGGGGCTGAGAGAGTGTGCATTTATTTATTTATTTATTTATTTATTTTTGGAGCTTCGGCCCCCCAATTGTCTGAGGGACAGCAACCCGGCCCCCAGCACAAAAAAGTTGCCTACCCCTGCTCTATACCATCTTGGTCACCTTCCTCTTAACACATTTCAGCTTGTCAATATGTTTTTTTAACTGTGATGCCTAGAAGTAGACAATACTAAGAATGTATGATTCCTTGTCTTATTTGATTATAAAATCCAGTGGCGTCACTAGGGGTGTGTGGTGATATGGACCACACCAGGTGACACCCCAGGGGTTGCTTTCCGGGTCTCACACAGCCATGGCGCTGCCGTGGCACCATTTTACATGCCGCGGCAGTGAGGTGGGGGAGTGCCCTTTTGCCCCCCAGAAGCCCTGCCTTCCGAAACCGGGTGACACCCCAGGAAGGGATAACACTGACAGAAGTATTCAATCCCATTCTGCCATGCAGGAACACAGTATCAAAGCAGCGCTGACAAATAACCATCCAGCCTCTGTTTAAAGACCTCCAAAGAAGGAGACTCCACCACACTCCGAGGGAGAGTGTTTCACTGTCGAACAGCTCTTACTGACAGGAGTTCTTCCTAAAGTTTTAGAAGTGATTGTGTACCTTGCAATAATTCAAGAAAGCCAATAAAAATTTTGGGAGGGAGAAGTGTAGACTTTTTTTTAAATTACCACTATTTGTCTCATTTCTTTATACTCTCCACCAGCACAGGTATCTGTCCTACATCTTCTAATAGTAAAGTCATGTGGAAATAATTATTAATCTTCTCTTCAATCACCTTTGTTTCCACTATCACATCTAGCTGTGTTAGCCTAGTAATCTGGCTACAGCTAGTAGCATCACTGAGGGTGTGTGTGTGTGGGGGGGTGCGAACCACACTGGGTGACACCCTAGAAGGGGGGTGAAACCACAGAAGGGGGGGCACCCGGTTGCCCTCCACCCCCACAGGTGCTCCTCAGGGGTCTCCGATCTGGGCTGGCAGTGGTTATCCTGGCTGTGCTGCCATTTTTCTCAGCCTGTTGTCCCAGTCCTCGGGGGGTCTCTGGGCCTGGGGGAGTCTCTGGGCAGCGTGTGGCTGTTTTCTCGGCCACACCACCATTCCTCCCAGCTATGCCACCATTTTTCTTGACTGCAAGGCCATTTTCCCAGGTCTTGGGGGAGTCTCCAGGCCTCGAGGAGGGGTCTCCAGTCCCGGTGGGTGGCCAGCAACCATTTCCGCAGCCCATGGGGCCACTTTCCACATGACCCTGCCCCCGGAAGTCCCACCAGAAGTCCCCCCCCCAAGAAGCCCTGCCTTCCTGCACCGGGTGACACCCCGGGCAAGGATGCCACTGCGTACAGCAGACCAATTGAATCAATGAGATTTACCAATGTGTTGACTCCCCATTCAGCAGTTCATTCAGTGGATCTGCTCTAGTTGTGACTAGCCAGTAGGATTGAGATCTTTTTGTTCAATGGGCCCACAACCGCCATAGGAAGGACCTCCAAGAGAAGGTCTTGCTTTACTTGAATAATGATATTGTTGGCTTTAATATTTTTGGCAATATTTTCTTTAGTTAATGTTTTGCATCCCTTATTGTCTTGCATTTGTTTTGTACAATTTTGTGTCCCTTTCTTCCCCTCTTCAAATGGATAAGTCCTGTTTCCTGGGGAAGACCCCTTACTTCTAATATTTTACTTGACTCTGCCCATTCACCATGGTATTAGAATAATACAGGATGACATCCTCTTGGATTAAAGTACCTTCTCTGATCTGTGATATAGTTTAAATAATCTTCAAGCATTTAAGAGCATTTATTTTAATTTACGTCTTCATATTAGGAATGGAAAGAATATTCACCACATTAAAAAGCTGTTTTCTCAAATTTCAGGAAACCCTTTTGGGAAGAAAACACAGTGCTGAAAATTTTGTGCAGTTTTCACCTAGTATTCACAGATTTTGAAGTATCCTAGGAGAGTATTCTACATAGAAATATGTGTAGGGTTTATGCATAAAAATGGAGTAGTTTTTGCAAACAAAATGTTTTTCAAGCAAAACAACAACTTTAGTGGAGTTTATCACATGGACAAAAGAAACAGGGTATTAGCACTATGCTCACACAATATCCTGTGAATATCACACACTAACATGATGGTTTTCACATGACGTCACTATTATTGTGCGATTATCCCATGATACAGTGGGAAAATCATGCCATTTTTTATTCACAGGATTTTCCCGAAAATAAAACTGGCGTGATTTTGCCACTGTATTTCATGGGATAATCACGCAATAATAATGACGTCTCGCAACTTCGTGTGAAAAGCCTTGCATCAGTGTGCAATATTTATGGGATATTAATGGGAACATAGTGCTAATATCCCATTTCTTTTGCCCATGTGATAAACTCCAGTTTCCAAATATTCACGTCCTTTTTAAAATGCACCCCCCTCAGCAATTCTGACGAGTGGAAAACAGCAATCTTGCTAATGGAAAACAAAAAGGTCCCAAAGCACCTACCAGATGCCAAGATGGGTTGTCGTCCTCCAACCTGTGTTTGGAGGAAACTGTGTAAATCTTTTGTCCTCAAATGCCAGGATAAAACAGCATATCCACATGCATATAAATTTAGTTTGATAGTGCTACTTGGTGGACACTACTTAGTCCAAGGTTTCCTCCTCCTCTGTTCAGTTCCATGACTAGCTGTTCTAGGATGCAGTCTGTTACAATATCTGGAAATTTCTCTTTTTTCTTTCTCAAGGCATTAATTTACTCAGTCTAGGTAACTGAAGTTGCACATTGCTACCACATTGTCTTCTTCTGGAAGCCTTCTCGATTTTATTCTTCATCATTTTGGAGCAATAGCATGTTTCCATTTCCAAATTACATTTGGAGCCTGCAATAATTCTGTGGCTAAATCTGCCCCTTTGTGGATTTCTAGCTTGGTGGCTTTTGTTTTTGCTTTTTTGGTCTTCTCTGTCTGTGGGACAATAAATCCCCTCCATGTTTTAATTCAAACTCTAAAGATGTGATCCAAGGTGCAAAACACGTTGGGGACATGTCTAAGTACTTTGGATAATTCCTTCGACATTCAAACTAAAACCTGGGGCAGATTCACTGCCCCATTGACATGGAAGCCATATCTACCACTGCTTTCATAGGCTTCTAGGGGGCTGTTTGCATGGGCCAAAAGGCCATGTTCCCTTCAGCCTTGCATTGTCCAGTTCAGATGACAGAGGCCAAAACCCCAGGGCCAGGATCGAGCTTGATGCTGGCAGACTGGATATCTTTAACCCCTGGTTTGCAATGGAGTTTCCTGGGTACTACTAACTTTGAAATGCCATCACTAGTACTGGGAAGGCCCCACCCCCATCTCCGCGTCTGATGCAAAAATTGAGCATCCGGCCATGTGGGTGCAGCCAGGTGCCCCGGTTCTGAATCAGACATGGCAACAGGGGGCTTCCCAGTACTAGCAACGGGACAGCAAAATAAGGAGCACACCCTGGTAGCAGGTCCCGGGTCGGCACAGGGATGAGTGTGTAAACACCTCCGCCCCCATTCCTGCACCAACCTGGTATGGATCCAGGTGAGCACCAGGGCCAGAATAGCACAGTCTCAGCTCATGCTATTTTGGCCTGTGTGCTCAATCCCTGAGAAATTTTACTCCATGGGTGGTTTTTTCCTACAACTGTTTGGTCTGTTTGACTAGCTTTTCCATACCACTGTATGCTCATGAACATTTGGAGAATTTAACACATGTTGATCTACATCCTCTAGGTGAAGAGTCAGTTTGATGCTCCATAGCAAGATGGGCAGGTTGGCAGTTCGAGGCCTGGGTGTTGCATGATGGGGTGAGCTCCCGTCACTAGTCCCAGCTTCTGCCAACCTAGTAGTTCAAAAGCATGGAAATGCAAGTAGATAAATAGGTACCACTTTGGTGGGAAGGTAAACTGCATTCTGTGCAATCATGCTGGCCCCATGATCACAGAGTAGTCTCTGACAACGCTGGCTCTTTGGCTTAATAACAGAAATGATCACCGCCCCCTATGGTCAGACACAACTTGACAACCTTATCAATGGAGAATATCTTTACCTTTACCTAGCACCTATTTACTTGCCCAGTGGGGGAACAGCCACAGCCTTTTTAAACACGAGCCTCCTGCTTCCTATGTGGTTCAAGCATTTGCCTGAGTGGGCTGGTGAGGCAGATACGGGCTCCTAAAAATTAAAAACCAGATTAGAAGGTGTTAGTCCTGGGCTAATATTGCAAGGGCTCCACAAATTCAGGTATTTGATCAAAGGGGCAGATAAATTTGTATCATAGCACAAACCCTTAGACTGCCCAGTATGACTGACGTTTTCTTTAAATAGCCAGAGATGCTGTGCCCTTAGCAGCTGCCTATCAGGGAGAAATCATCTGGTGGAATTCATGTGTTGGTTTCTCTGTTATGCAGCTGCCAAAGAGACAGATTTTTAGGTTGTGTATATTGCTCTGCACCATGATTAAACAATTTTAGCTACTACCAGGCATGCTTTATCCTCTTTTCCACATACGCAATGAGTCACTGTCACTTAACTTTCTGCTCTGATCTTGCTTTTGCCCTTAGTATTAATCCTTAAGGATATAGAGGTAAACAAGCCTAGAATTTGAATCAGATACTGCCAGCTTTTGGAGCATACTATGTGGCCATTTTTTCAGAGCTGGACGCTGCTTTTCAGTGAGTTCTTGAAACTTTAATAAAACAAATGTATGTTAGGGGCCCGAAGAACAACGCATTCAGTCTTCAGCCATTTGTGGCATTATCTAGGTCACCCTCTGCTAGCTTCACAAAGAGTCCTTCTACTACTAACATATTCAGGGTGGCTATGTTGGCCATGCAGCAAAATACCACAAAATCCACAAAAAAGTGATACTTTTAATGGGCCAAATAAAAAACCACAAAATACATCATGCAAACTTTCAAAGCTTTGTTGGCTTCTTCATCAGTTGAAGATGATAAAAATCATCCCACCAGATCATTTTAACTGAGAACATCTGAGACTAAGGGCCGATGCAGACGGCCCCTAAGGGGCGGCTCTGTGCCACCCCTGCGAACGCCGTATTGGGGCCGTGGCAACCATACGGTGCAGCCACGATCCGGCTTTCCTGCTCCAAAAAGAGCTGGCAAATGCTACTCCTTTTTGGGCCGGCAAAAAGCCGTCCTTAGCGCTGCCGATGCAGCTCTTTTGCATCCGTTTGGCACAGCGTGTCTGCATGCTGCGCCAACAGGGCATCCTGACACCGTGCAGCGTGCGGTCGGGTGAGTGGCATGACGGTGGTGTCGGGGCGGCCAGCATGTGATCGCCACACCCCAACTCCACCCCCATTGGCCCTAAATGTAAGACTCTGGGCCTTGGCAGACAGCTAATAGAGCCGTCTCCGAGGCAGGGAAGAGGAGGGGCAGCTGCACGCTCGGCGCCCCTTCCTCCTCCCAAGGTTGCCCTCGGAGCTGCCGGCCCTCCGCACAGCTGGCGCTCCCAGGGCAACCTCCTGTTGCAGCGTCCGCACACACTGCGGCAGAAAAGTCAGTGAAAGAGCACCCTATGCTTTTGGGGCGCACTTTCACTGACATCTGAAAGGAGCGCTGATTTAGCGCTCCTTTCAGGGGCGCCAACGGTGCACCGCGGTGCGGATGCCTCGCTCCCGTGGCGCACCGTCCCGCGGCGTCCCGGACGCCCTCGTCTGCTTCCCCCCTCTGGGCCTTTGCAGACTGTATTTTTTTCTAAGACATTGAGCCTTCTCTGTCAGAGAGCTCTGGTGCCACAATAAATTACAGTTCCCATAATTCCCTAGCACTGAACCAGGGCAGGGCAGGGCAGTGCCTCAATTTAAAGTGGACTCAATTTGCACTATTTCTGACAGTCTGCAAAGGCCCTATGACACCCGACATCTTCACTTTTCTTCTGTATGATTTTTAACATCTTTGCCTGATGAAGAAACCAGTGAAGCTTCAAAAGCTTGCATGCAAAGTTTTGTGGCTTGTAGTTTTCCAATAAAGGTATCAGTGTTTTGTGGATTTTGGATTTTGTTATATTTTGCTTCCTCTGCTAACCATTCACCCTCATGCCACTCTGAACCAGGACAAAGTTGTGTACCTCGGTGTGGTAAGGAAAGTTGCTGTGGGGAGATGTTTGTTTAAGCATCCCTGCTGCTACTATGTTCGTTGCCTCTTCACTAAAAAGCTGTTTTTCCAGGTTCTACAGTGAAGAAGATGCAGTCAAGCAATACAACTGGTTACATGTAATGTTCATTCATTTTGTATCCCTCTTTGCAACCAAAACCTATCTGATACAAAAGTTTAAAAACAAATAAACAATCAATTACATTAAAAACATTAAAATAAAACAGTTTAAAACACAGTAAAAAAGGATAAAAGCGTAAAACACCCCAAATAAATGATCTTCTGCCACAGATAAATAAATAAATAAATAAATAAATAAATAAAATTAAAAAAAAATTAAAGCAGCGTCTGCCCGCCCATGCGGTTACTCTGTCTCCCTTCATTAGCCCTCAGGGCTAGCGGTTGGTGGGGCTTCAATATGGCCTTGGAAAAGCCTTGGAAAAGCCGCATGCTCTGTCCCCATTTAGGGCATCCTTGGGGAAGGTGGGGGGGATGCAGACCAGGGCGTCGGGGATGCCCTGGTCCGGTGTGCCGCGGGACCTCGGCAGCCGGACCGCGGCGCTCCTGCGGCGTCCCTGGAAGGAGCGCAAAATCAGCGCTCCTTCCACAAGACAGGGAAAGTGCACCCTAAACGTGTAGGACACACTTTCCCTGACTTATCCTCCGCAGCGCGTCCGGTCGCTGCGGAGGGAGGTCATCCCCGGAGCGCCGTCCGTCCGGAGGGCCGGAAGCTCCGAGGACGACCTCGGGAAGAGGAAGGGACGCCGCACGTGCGGCTGCCCCTCCTCTTCCGGGTCTCGGAGACGGCCCTATTAGCCGTCTGCCGAGGCCTGTGGTGAGGTTGCTGCAGCATAGCGAAAAGGCAG
The DNA here is from genome assembly GCA_026167975.1 of Phrynosoma blainvillii. Lineage (NCBI taxonomy): Eukaryota > Metazoa > Chordata > Lepidosauria > Squamata > Phrynosomatidae > Phrynosoma > Phrynosoma blainvillii. The sequence goes on from JANUYF010000004.1 coordinate 151,395,958, forward strand.
CTTCATGTCACCTTTTCCTGCCCGTCTGTACAGCCCCCGAATTTAAAAGAGAGAACAAAACAGTTTTAAAATCAATTAAAGCTACGTTGTTTTTTCCCCCTGTTTAACATCCACATGAAACCTGTACTTTTACTTGTCATTAAAACCCCTGTAATTCCTTACTCATCCATAGGTTTGGCTATGTTCTTTCACCCCTCTGCGGTGAAACTGCAGGATGGGTGGGATAGCAAAAATGCTGTACAGGGAAAAATGTGTACCCTCTTCCACAGCCCTGCAGCAGCCGTCAATCTGGCAGCTCATTTGGGTTGTGACTCTTCTAAAAACTGACTAGAAAAGGTGGAGAGGTCAAGGCTGCATCTGCACTGCAGAAATAATCCAGGTTGACAAGGCTACATCTGCACTGCAGAAATAATCCAGCTTAATTGCCATGGCTGAATGCTATGGAATTCTTGGAATTGTAGTTTTTTGATGTTTTGGGCATGTTTGACCTGGGATCAACACGCGGAAGACTTAGGTCATGAACAAGACACCACAGAAGAGTGTCTTCTGTGAAGTTTGGTGCAGGCTACAGAGAAAAAAAATTGTCCCACACAGAAGCTGTCAGCAAGACAAAAACTGCTGGACTGCTGAAGAGGCGTTTATTGAGTACAGCTATATACATCAGACTGACAAAGTGCTACGTCAGGTTCCTATTTCCAGTGCAACCACACTGAGCATTCAGCTCCCTCTCTGATATATAATTTCTCCCCCTGAGATTTGAGTCCAGTCCACTACTGGTCTGTCACCCAGTTTCCTGTCTCCTGATAGCCATGCCTCTGCAGAAGTGAAGTTTGCTGACTTCATCTCCTGCCCTTCTGTCATCAGCTTTCTGTGACTCAGGACTCTTCAAATGATGGGTCACCATGGGGGGGTTGCAGACTGCCAGAAATAGTGTGAATTCAGTCCACTTTTAGGGTTAGGGTTAGTGCTAGGGAATCATGGGAACTGTTATTTTTCTGAGACATTGAGCCTTCTCTGTCAGACAACTCTGATGCCACAATAAAATACAGTTCCCATGGTTCCCTAACTCTAACCCTAACCCTAAAAGTGGACTGAATTCACACTATTTCTGGCAGTCTGCAACCCCCCCATGTCTCCCAATTGAACTCCTTTTTACCTTTGCTCCAGCTTCATGCCATAGCCACATCTATGACATTTTCTACCCGGTGTGCAATGTACTCTGATATGTGAGACATTTAGCCTTCTCTGTCAATTAGCTCTGGTGCCATAACAAACTACATTTCCCAGAATTTCATAGCACTGAGCCATGGCAGTTAAAGTGGTGTGAAACTGGATTATTTCTGCAGTGCAGACGCAACCTTTCTGGTAAACCTGTGTATGAGTGACAGCCTCGCTCAGTGATGCTGCAGACACCTCATTACTTCTTGTTGGCAATAACTATTTTAAACATCACCCCCCAAATATGGCAATACAAAGAACCACTCGGTTTTCTCTTCACTACCAGTGTTCATGTGAGTTTAGGCAATGACTTGTGCGGCCAAATAGGTTGTTCACACTTCATTCTGTCTGACGACTGAAATTCTATTCAGATTGTGATCTCGGGTTACTAGATCTTTGTGAAGAGGGTGTATCCTTTTCCCTGTCCTATTCCCTGACAAAAGTCTTGTGCTTCCACTGTTTCACAGAATCATGGAGTTGGAAAAGACCCCAAGGGCCATCCAGTCCAACCCCCTGCCATGCAGGAACTCTCAATCAAAGCATCCCCAACAGATGGCCATCCAGCCTCTGTTTAAAGACCTCCAAGGAAGGAGACTCCACCACTCTCCGAGGGAGTGTGTTCCACTGTTTGTGCTAGAGGAAGAACGGAAATATTCCAGTTAATGCTTCTGGTCATTTAACCACCTCTTTTTCAGACTATGGAGTCTCTAGTGCCCCGTTTACTTTTTTGGTAGCCCTCCTGTTTTTTCCTAGGAGCAATAATCTCAATTCTGGGTTGTGTGAGCAACATTGACCTAAACTGGGGTGGGAACAGTCAGAGGAGACTGGTGCAAGAGTGAGGTTTCTGCAACATATTTCATTCCAGGTCAGCCTCCAACTGGTTGGGCAAAAGGACTCCTGTGATTTGGTACTTGTTTCCAAAGCTGCTTTGGAAGTCAATGATAGCATTTTTCAATTATAGCCTGATTAGATCTTTACTGTCTGCCAAGGTATGGAAGAAGCTAAATGCTAAATGTATGCCTGCAGCCACCCTGAACAGGACAAGACCTTTAGAGAAACTACACATCACAACTGGCCTATTGCTATTAAAAAGAAGCGGATTGGGCCTTTACAGACTGCCAGAAATAGTGCAAATTGAGGCCACTTTAACTGCCCTGGCTCAGTGCTAGGGAATCATGGGCATTGTATTTTTTTTTTCTGGAACATTGAGCCTTCTCTGCCAGAGAGCTCTGGTACCACAATAAACTACAGTTCCCATGATTCCTTAGCACTGAGCCAGGACAGTTAAAGTGGCCTCAATTTGCACTATTTCTGACAGTCTGTAAAGGCCCTCATCCTCGCCTGGTGAAGTTCCATCAAGGGGCAACCATATTAGTCATAATAACATAATATTGTAACCAAAGACTATCGTGAAAGAATGATGATTCTGCTGCCGCTCCTGGTCCTTTTTCCTCCGTCAGTTTTTCTTTTCATCCTCATCTTTTCTTTTTCCCCTTTAAAAAACTATTTTAAAACTGAGAAGAGAATCAGACGAATGTCTGAAGCATGCATATATTTTCAGGAGCACAATCCCAGCATATGCCAGTTCTGTTCAGAAAACCAGTGAGGGCAAATAACAGAATACAGTGGTGTTTTAGGATAGGATCGTTTTCTCGTCTGCTCCACATTGGAGATGTTTTCCAAACTCCAGCAGTAGAGATTTTGCTGTGCTTTGTTTTACACAATATGGATGGACACACAGAAATACAGGGTGTTTTGCAATTATTCCAAAATTTTAGTCTCTGAACCATGAAGAATCAAATAGAACAGAGATGCTCTCCTAGATTAACATGTTTCCCGAAATAGCTGTTGCCTGTGTGAATGCAGGGAGAAAGGCTTCCGCTGTGCTCCTAAAATACTTTAATGTGAGCGGCACTCAAGAAAAGTAGTCTATTGTTAACCAAAGACTATTTTGGAAGAATGATGATTCCGCTGCTTCTCCTGGTCCTTTTTCCTCCGGCAGTTTTTCTTCTCATTCCTCATCCTTTCTTTTTTTTCCATAAAAAACTATCTTAAAACTAAGTAGAGAATCAGACTGGGAGGGAACTCACTTCCTTTTTTGCCACCACTTCCTCCCACTTTCTTTATCAACTCAAAATAATAATAATAATAATAATAATAATAATAATAATAAATAATTTTATTTTTTTATTTTTTTAAAAATTAATCATAAATTTTATTTTTTTACCCTGGCCCTCTTAGCTCAACTGAGGCGGCTAACAAAAGTTAAAATTACAAATTATATAATACAATCCCATACCCTCCCCGCCCCCCTCAGATAGGTTTACTAACTGGCCACCTTTTGTTGTTTGCTGTTGTGTGCCTTCAAGTTGTTTCCAATTTATTATTATTATTATTATTATTATTATTATTGAATATTTATATTTAGGCAACCCTACGGCTGTGACAGGGATTTTCTTGGCAAAATTTGGGCAGAGGGTGTTTGCCTTGACCTTCTTCTGAGGCTGAGAGAGTGTGACTTGTGCAAGGTCACCTAGTGGGTTTCTGTGGCTGAGCAGGGATTCAAACCCTGGCCTTAGTCCAATGCCCAAACCAATACATCATGCTGGCTCATATTCACTTTAGTATATATCCTTATAACCTTTTGTGTTATAACCAACACATTTGCAAATTACTCGTCATTCAGGAAGAATTTTTGTTAAAGTCAAGTATATCTCTTCTAACCCCTGACATCATCAAACCCTTTTGATTACCTTGAAATGAAAGAACTTCAGCCAATACTGAAGTCTATCTTTGTGTTGATATCACCTGATGAAGATAATAGCTTCGGTACGAAGCTCCTCTTTCCCCAATTGACATCTCAAACAGAATGACATCAAAATGAACTTACACAAAGCAGTCACTGGAGATGGGTTTTTCCAAGCACATCTTGCTAGAAAAATATTGCCAGGATGTATGCTTGGGATAGGAGAATGCCATTGATTTCACAAAACCTTAACCCCCCTTTCTTCCTCATCATTGTCAATTCCTCGTCATTCACTTTGTATAAGTTCCTCTGTGACGTATGATTATAAAGACAATATGGTCCCCATTTAACTGTGAAAGCGTTAGGTAAGTTATAGCCACTTTATAATAAAGAAAATTTGTCATGAGCTTCTAAGGTCCAAAACTCACTGCAGAAATAATCCAGTTTGAGACTGCTTTAACTGCCCTGGCTCAATGCTAGGGAATTCTGGCACTGTAGTGTTTATGAGAAATTGAGCTTTCTCGGCCCGAGAGCTCTGGCGCCACAATAAACTATAATTCCCAGGAATTATAGCACAGAGCCAGGGCAGTTAAAGCAATTGCAAACTGGATTATTTCTATAGTGTGTTTTGGACCTAAGACCCTGAATGCAAGTATTCACCCAATGCAGAAAAACAATTAAACTATAAACATAGAATTGTAGAGCACTTTGAATTACGTATATTAATTTTCTTCTAAACTGATAGACCTAAATCCAGTCACTAGTCCAGCAGAGCAGATACATTGACTCAATGGGACTAACATCACATGGAGGCAAATTGCTTAAATCCCATGCAGAAACGGGATTTAAAATTTAAAATAAACACAACCCCACAGAAGTGGGTTGTTTTTCAGACGTGTTTGTGTAACGGAGAAATAACGTGACATTAACCTGAACAGAAAGTCGCCAAAACCCACTCCTTTTTACTTTTGGAAATTCCTGAAAGTAAAAAGGAGTGGGTTTTGGCGACTTTCCATTTGGATTATTTCTCCTTGATGCCAATGTCATGTGAAAAACAACCCACTTTTGCGGGTTATTTCTACTTTCTGTTCGGGTTAACCCCAAATGTTGTGTGAAAAACAACCCATTGTTTTCACTTTAAATCCAGTTTCTGCATGGGATCTGTCCCATGTGAAAAAGTTGCCATATTTTGAAGAGTTTTATTCTAATTGGGACTAGCAACTAGCAACAGTGGTTGTAATCCATTGATTTCTGTAGAGAGGCAGGATTCAGCTTGAGATGAAGCTACATGCTAAGTGCTTGAATGAAAAAACAGGGCTTACATTGAACTTCCTGACAGTAAGGGCGCTTCAACAGTGGAACACACTCTCTCGGAGTTTAGTGGAGTCTCCTTCCTTGGAGGTCTTTAAGCAGAGGCTGGATGGCCATCTGTCGGGGATGCTTTGATTGGGAGTTCCTGCATGGCAGGGGGTTGGACTGGATGGCCCTTGTGGTCTCTTCCAACTCTATGATTCTATGATTCTATGATTCTATGAACATGAAAGAATATGTAGGATTCTGGGAGCATGAAATAAGCAAGAGCCTGGCGGTGAGAAGTACCCCTGAGGGTTCAAAATAAGTTGCCCCTGCCCCAGACATCTGGGAATTATAAATTTGTACCAGTGTGGCATAGCGATTTGAGTGTTGGACTATGACTCTGTCAAGCAGGGTTCGATTCCCAGCTTGGCCATGAAACCCACTGGATGACCTTGGGCAAGTCATACTCTCTCAGCCTCAGGGGAAGGCAATGGCAAACCTCTTCCGAAGAAATCTTGCCAAGAAAAACCCATAATTGTGCCTTAGGATCGCCATAAATCAGAAATGTCTCGAAGGCACACAACAAGAAACAACAAACCAGTTAAAGTGCAAACAATCCAACAGTCTTGAAAAGGGGTGGGCAACCTCTGACCTACAGGCCACATGTATACCCCACCCGGAACCATTTTTGTGGCCCCCCAGAACCCCTCAAGAATCAAAGCATGTTTTTTTGCCCAAGAATACCTTCTGGAGGTATGGGGGCATTTTCACCACCACCACCACCCATCAGGCCAATTTAAGCTCAGGAAACGACTTTTTGGAACAGGAAATAACTTCCGTTGATTTCATTTTGCTAAATGCAAGATGATCAGGACCCTGCTGGGGGGCTACTACAGCCCCCAACCCTTCCACAGTTGTCCATCTCTTGGTTAGAATGGCACAACATCATGGTTGTCTTTTGTTGATGATGGCTGGACACATGTTGGACTGGTGATATGCCACACCTTACTTTGTTTTGGCCAGTTGTGTGGTGCTATGGGGAGATGAGGGAGGCCCATGTCTCACACTCGTAGATGACCGTTCCCATAGTACACTCTGGGCCAATCCATTCTCTAAGAGCAGATCTTTCTTTGTGGCGCATCGCAGTTTCCTCACAGCAGATTTGTTTGTTGTATATTGTTCTACATGTTTATGTTATTTTTAGGCATTACTCACGAAAAGATTATGAAAGCAAGTTGTGAGATTTCCAATCCCTTCTGCTGTTAAAATTATTAGCTTTGGAAATACATTAGCTTTGGATGGTTAAGAGGTGATAGGATAGCGCTGTTTAAGCATTTGAAGGGACGTCATATTGAGGATGGAGCAAGCTTGTTTTCTGCAGCTCCAGAGACTAGGGACGTTATCACATGGGGCCTAAAGCAGAAAGAATCCGCACCCAATCCCGTCCCATTGCGGTTCTTTTTCCCGTGTGTTCACACGACGTCGCACAGAACCCCGTCCCAACCCCGTCCTAATGCGGCATCATCCACGTTCTTTTGAATGCCGGTTTCTTGGGGAATTGCAAGTACGCGACCGGAATGATACCGCAATGATACTGCTTTTGTCGTATGTCTGATCACGAGATACGTATCGTGGAGCCCAGGCCCCGCGCAGGCTTCGGAAGGGGTGTGTGTGACAGTCGGCTGTCACACACACACACACACACACACACACACCTTCCCAACCCAAGCCGGGAAAGAGAGCCACTCCAACCCAAGCCGGGAAAGAGAGTCCTTCTGCTCGGAGCGGCTCTCTTTCCCGGCTTGGGTTGGGAAGGGGTGTGTGTGCGTGTGTGACAGTCGGCTGTCACACACACATACACACACACCCCTTCCCAAGCCTGGAAGCCTGGTTGCTTTCCTTGGGACGAGGTTGCTTTCCTTGGGACGACCTCATCCCAAGGAAAGCAACCAGGCTTCCAGGCTTGGAAAGGGGTGTGTGTGTGTGACAGCCGCGGCAAGTGACAGCCGCGGCTATCCTGTTTCTGCGCATGTGCAAGAACATCCTTGCTGGGTTCTGGAGGGGATCTTCTCACTTGTGTGTGAACGGCAGATACGGTCCCCAGGAGCGCATCTATCGCGGTATCGTTAATTGCGGAATGATGCTAGTTGCGTCTGATAGCCATTTCCGTCTTGTTGGGTCTATACCGGTATAGTTCTGGATTGATTCCATACTGCTTTCTTGCCACTTTGAGACCTGCGTGTGATAATGTCCTAGGACCCAGAACAATGGATGCAAGCTCCAGGAAAAGAGATGCCACCTCAACATTAGGAGGAACTTCCTGACAGCGAGAGCTGTTCGACAGTGGAACACATTCCCTCGGAGTGTAGTGGAGTCTCCTTCTTTGGAGGTCTTTAAACCAAGACTGGATGGCCATCTGTCGGGGATGCTTTGATTGGGAGTTCCTGCATGGCAGAGGGTTGGACTGGATGGCTCTTGTGGTCTCTTCCAACTCTTTGATTCTATGATACGATGCAATATGTATAACAACATTGATATAACAATATAACAAGAAACTCACCACAATGCCCCACAGTAATGTGCAACAAATGTCGATGGCTAAGGTGGCTGCATGAAATGCTGTGAAAGCAGTAGAGTCTTGAGGGCATTCTATAAGCTAATGAAGTGGGATCAAATGGCAGAACATCATAGTACAAGATCGGTTACAGAAAGAAATCACAAACTTTGAGAGCACATGGGAGGTAAACCGCAGGTTCTACAATGCTGACTGTAGAAATGCTAGCAAATTAAACTAGCGATTGCACTCCTGCCATGTACTCTGTGTGGGGCTGCCCTTGAAAAGTCCTTGGAGGTTACACTCAATGCAAAATTCAGTAGCCACCATATTATCAGGTATGTGTTTTAGAGATCATGTAACACCAGTCTTTCAAGAACTGCACTGGCTTCCAGTATGCTTCCAAAAGTCATTACCAAAGGAACAACGTCAATAGTTACTGCTGCTTTTCTGGATACAGTTTAAAGTACATAAAGCCTTACATGGCTTGGCTTCAGGCTACTTGAAAAACCACATTTTCCCATGCGAGGATGTCTGGTGGTTAAGCTTCCTGAAAGAGGTGCTTCTATCAGAGTTATATTTGGTGGGAATAAATTAGTGAGAGATACGGAGAGAGGAGGCAGGTGCGAAGGGAGAAGAAAAGAAAGAAAGAAAGAAAGAGCAGGCACATCATCTTAATGGATTGGCCCAACTTTTGGAAACTCCTTCCAAGAAAGGCTAAAACAGCTCCATCTCTGCTGCCTTTCTAATAGAGAAAAACATTTCATTCAGACAAACGAAAATTATTTGCAGCAAAAGTGGGTTATTAATCTGCTAGGTGCCATGTTTTTAATTCGATTTCATTTTTTAGTAGAGTTGTTTTTAATCTTTAAGGATGTTCTTATTAAGTTTTATCAGTTTTGTTATTAGCTGCTTAAGGCCTTCCCTGCACAGCCTGAAGCAACCCAAAAAATTATCAGAAATTCTGCAATTAAATACAGTGACTGTTCTTGGTGCTTAGAGAATGAGAAATGCCAGGCTGCCAACCTTAGCAAGGGAAGTAGGATAGGAGTTTTATTTTTAAAAAAATTATTTTCATTTTTAACTATGCTGAGTCTTCTCCACAAAGCTAGAGAGAAAGCCTTCCCTGCACAGCCTGAAGCAACCCCCATTTTTCATGGGCATGAGCCTGGTTGATTTAGGGCCAGAAATAATGCAGCTTGAGACCACTTTAACTGCCCTGACTCAGAGCTAGGGAATCATGGGAATTGTAGTTTTTTTCTGAGACATTGAGCCTTCTCTGTCAGAGAGCTCTGGTGCCGCAATAAACTACAGTTCCCATGATTCTCTAGCACTTAGCCAGGGCAGTTAAAGTGGCCTCAAGCTGCATTATTTCTGGCAGTCTGTAAAGGCCCTTACTTGAGGCCCCTGGTGTTTCTTCTGGAGGTGTCTCCTCCTGTGGCCTCACAGGTGTCCCTCAGGGATTCCTCTTTATTTGGGGTCCAGGGAAATACGACAGTGTGTTTCTATTTGTCCTGTTTCTATGGGTAAATAGAATAGAGCCCCGAACGGTTGACGAGGGACGTTAGTGCCCAAAAAATTTAAAAAAGAAAAAGCATTGCTAAGGCCTCTCGCCTGGTGCCAAACGCCCTCAGGAGCATCCCCACAAAGAGAGCCTCCCAACAGCGCCCTCAAGAGGCGGACTGAGGCGGTGTCTGAGGGCGCGGCGGGGCGTGGCCCGGGCTCCGTCCCTCGCGCCTCGCCCTATTGGGCTCCTCCCGAGATGGGAGCCTCCTCCTATTGGCCAGGGGAGCCGGTGGGCGGGGCTTGAAGCCGGCGTGGGAGGACAGAGGCTGACAGGCGGCAGAAGAGCGTGCGCTGCTTTGAGGTGAGGTTGGTGGCTCTTTCTCTCTCGCTGTTGTCTCCCTTGCCATGGCGTCCAAGTGCCCCAAGTGCGACAAGACGGTCTACTTCGGTGAGTGCGGGACTCTTCCTTCTTCCCTCTTCCCTCTGGGGCAGCCTCGGAGCCTCTTTCTCCTCCTTCCCATCCTCGGGAGTGGTCCAGGCTCCCCCTCAGGGAGCATCCCGTGGGTCAGGCCCCTCTCTCTCAGGCGCTGGGAATGGCGCTCCTGAGGAAAGGGCATCTCTTTTAACAGCAGCTTAGCTCCTCTCCTCCCGATGGATTTATTTCCCCCTTCTGGATCTCTTCTCCCAACAATAAGGTCCACAACAAAAGCTCACACCCCACCCCTCACCCCCATTGTATCCTCCATCTTCAAGAAAGAAAGAAAGCCTTATCTCTGGCTCTGCATCCACACTGCAGAAATAACCCGGTTTGACACTGCTCTAACTGCCACAGCTCCATGCTGTGGAGTTCTGGGAACGGTACTGGTGTCAGTCTGCCTCTCTTGTGTGGGTGCATGCAGCCTAGATGCTGCTTCTCCATTTTTAGCTCTTGTTGCTGAACGACCCACTCCACCTTTCAGCCCTTCTTCTGCTGATGAAAGAGAGGAATAAGTAAGTAAGGGGGGTTGCAGACTGCCAGAAATAGTGCAAATTGAGTCCAGTTTTAGAGTTAGGGAATCATGGGAACTGTATTTTATTGTGGCACCAGAGCTCTCTGACAGAGAAGGCTCAATGTCTCAGGAAAAAAAAATTCCCATGATTCCCTAGCACTAACCCTAACCCTAAAAGTGGACTTAATTTGCACTATTTCTGGCAGTCTGCAACCCCCCTTAGTGGGTGACACATGGGGCAAGTCACACTCTCTCAGCCTCAGGGGAAGGGGAAGGGAAACCCCCTCTGAACAAACCTCCTGTGATAGGTTCACCTTAAAGGTAAAAGGTAAAGGTCATCCCTTGACAGGAATGTCTAGTCGTAACCAACTGTAGAGAGCGTTGCTCATCTCCGTTACTAAGCCAAAGAGCCAGCGTTGTCCAAAGACAACTCCGGTTGTCATGTGGTCAGCATGACTGCACCAAATGCTCTTTACCTTCCCACCAAAGTGGTACTTATTTATCTACTTGCATGCTTTTGAACTGCTAGGTTGGCAGAAACTGTGACTAGTGATGAGCAAGAACACTGTTTACCTTCCCACCAAAGTGGTACCTCTTTTTCTACTTGCCTTTGCATGCTTTCAAACTGCTAGGCTGACAGAAGCTGGGACTAGTGACAGGAGTTCAGCCCATCATGCAGCATCTGGGCCTCAAACTGTCAATCTTCCAATCATCAGAATTGGTGTCTTAACCACTAAGCCACCACATCCCTGCTAGGTTCACCTTGGGATCTCCGTTGGGTTAGGGAAGGGGTTGTTTGACTGTTTTACCTTGTAATGTTGTTTTAATTTGCTGTACGCCGCCTCGATTGCGCTGCAGAGAGGCGGCATAAAAATCATTATTATTATTATCATCATCATAAGTTGGAAATCTTTGAAGGCACACAGCAGCAGCAACAACCAAAGCCTGAAAGCCTTGGCTTTTTAGAGTGTGTGTAGGCTGTCATTTTAAGGTGACATTCACTCTGTGCAGTTGTTGATGCCCTAATAATGGCAGTTTGGCATATTATACTCTCATAATAATAATAACAACCAGCACTGCCATACTCTTTGTTGCAAACTGCTTGTTGAGAAGAAGCTATGGGTAACCAGGTGCCAGAGACAAAGGGAACTGAAGCAGACCCACCTCCTCCATTAGAGAGCATCTGTTACCCAAAGCCGGGAATGAGAGCACAAAGAAGTGTGGAGCCCCAAGATTATAAAAGGGCTCTCCGTGGCATTGGCTGCCCCATTGATGTCAACAGGCTGCCTGAGATTATGGATATCTTCTGCAATCCTTTTTCACTGTTACCAGAAACTCATGCTTTCCAGTCCAGCATGCCGGCAATATAAAATGGTGCTGTTTAAGGCGTATTCTGACAGAATAAAAGCAGAGATACAGAGAGATTAATTATGTGCTGGGTTTGTTGTTAGCACTGTGGGTGCCTAAATTGGCAGGTTGCTTCAAACTATTTCTGACTTTTGTTGGGCTCAGTAGGTGCCGTGTGTGTCAGGACAAGCAGATTTATAAGTCTTGGAGCTTGGTGTCTTTAGTTCAGTCTGTTAGTTAAATGAAGCACTGAGAATGCAGCCAAGTTCTCTCTTACTGTCATTTTCTTGCCTGCCTGCCTGCCTTTGGCTTTGCACAATGAAGTTCAAAGGAGAAAGTGCAAAGGCAGGCTTGTTGCTAAACATAAAGAAAATAAAAATATTGATCACAAAGGCCCTACATAAATTCAGCTTAGGTAACAAGGGAATTGAAATAGTGAAAGATTTCTCATACTTGGGATCAAACATTGATGGGAGAAAGGCGGCATAGAAATGAAATGAAATGAATAAATAGACTGTAGTCCAGAAATCAGAAGAAGACCAGAAATGGGAAGGGCAGCCATGAAGGACCTAGATGAGACCCTAAAGTGTAAAGATATACAACTGAGCCCTAAAGTTAGAATGATCCAAGCCATTATATTCCCCATCACCATGTTTGGATGTGAGAGCTGGACAGTGAAGAAAGATACAAAATCAGCTCATTCTAGATGTGGTGCTGGAGAGGAGTGCTGACATGGACAGCCAAAAAGACAAACAAATGAGTCCTCGAACAGATCAGAACTCCTCCTGGAAGTCAAGATGATGAAACTGAGGCTGTCTTATTTTGGCCATATCATGAGAAGGCAGGACTCACTGGGACAAACAATAATGCTGGGGAAAGTAGAGGGCAGTAGAAAGATAGGAAGATGCTACAACAGATGGCTAGACTAGGGAGGTCACAGGCATGAATCTACAGGACTTAAGACAGAGCAGTGGAGGAAAGGACATCTTGGAGACGTCTCATCCACAGAGTTGCCATGAGTCAGGGCAGACTCAGAGGTAGTTAACAACAACAAGAAGTGTCTTTGCCAATGAAACATTATGCCTCCCCCCCCCTTTAATAGCAGATGTTTGGGTCCAGAATGTCAGATCGTTTTTTGCTGCTGAGTGAGCTGACCAAATTCTTTTCTCTCCCTGGCAGGGTTGGCTGCTTTAAACTACTTTTAAAAAAATGACTTTAAAATTCCTCTTTTTAAAAATTGATTATTCAATTATTATTAAAAAAAAATCTTCTTTCTTCTTTCCTCCTCCTCCACCTCCTCCTTTTTCTTTTCCAGCCCTCTTAATGGAACAAAAATAATGCGTTAGAATTTAAACATTTGAACACAGTTGTTCATTGTTAGACCAGTATTCAGGGTCAATTGTTTCTTTTTAAACATTTTATTTTTATAGTCCAAGAAATGCCATTCAGAAACAAATCCTTCAATTAACATAAATTCAGCCAAAACCACTTACTTTAAGAGTGCTTTTAAAAGAACAATTATTATTCAAGCTATTATCCATAACATCTGAACTGCATCTGGCTACATAATTTTATGATACAGTCCTATTTTATTGTAATCCTATTCTACTATAGGTAATAAGTAGGAGTAATGCTTAACATGAACTTACTCTTAATTTCAGATATCTCTGAGAGTACTTTTTATGTTTTATTATGTATAGTCTGCATATATTCAGATTTAATAGAAATAACAAGCAGTAAAATTGGGTTTTATTGAAAGACGTAAATCATATCAAAGCCTAATAACTTTGGATTGTTAATGTTAGAAACATGTTAATGCATTGAAACATGGTTGATCAAGCTTTCTAATGCATAAAAGAATATTTGCAGGATTCAAATGTTTTCATTGAAACATTAATGCAAAAAATCTGGTTTAAACAGCAACAATAAAAAAACAAAAACTGTTCCCCACCACCACCACCCAATCCTTTTCTCTGGACAGCCCTTTTTCTGGGAACCATTGGTTTTTATTTAGAGGGTTAGAGGGACAATCTCTGCTCACCAGATGATTTTCTAATGGAGTTAGTGCATAGCATTGCCTTGTTCCATCCAGCTGAGGATTTGTTGTGCTTCTTCACTTCCTGGAATTGTTTGAGATTCAGAAAAGCGCATGATAACACAATAGTCCACTTTCCTAGACCCTTCCTGCTTCTGTTTATTAGTAAGTTATATGCACACAAATGTGCTTGCTCTTTTTGCACCATCTCCAAAAATGGAAGTGAGATTTTCTGATTACTGTTGGAAGATGTTTGTGCAGGTGTAGCAAATCTCTTCTTCCTAGTTCAAAATTAGTATAGAAATAACATTAATTCTTTCCCCCCCTACTTCCTGGGGAGTTACATAACAAAGAGACATGCTGGAAACATATTCAGGGGTAGCCGGGTTGGCCATACACCAAATTACAGTATTGTACTAAAGAGACATGTGGTACCATATTTGGTTACAAAAGAAGCTTTTGTAGAATCCAGTCCAGTGATGCATCTGATGAAATAGGCTGGGATCCATGGAAGCTTACACCACATAAATTGTGTTGTTTTGGATGCAACAGCTAACCCAGCTTCCCCTTTCATCTGAGAAGTGCTTTTGGTAGGACTCCTGTGGAAGAATACATACAGAAAATGGTCTTTTTTGGAAAGACCCTTTGACACTTTTAGGCTTGGCACAGATAAAACAATATTGCACTGGGAATTGGGCTGTGTGCTTACTTTTCTCCTTCAATCTCATTCCTACTATGATTTAAACTGATTTGTTGATCAGTTTATATGTGCCTCATTCACACTGGAAACGATTTCAGACCCGACTGCGTTTGGTCTGAATCGTGAAGAATCAAAGTGAAGCGAGGCAAATGCAAAAGAATTGCATTTTTTGAAGATGGATCTTTTGGTGGTACTTTTGCAAGCGTGTTCAACAAATGTGAACGACGTTCGGATCTCAATCGCATCGCACTGGAGGGGAGGGATTGGCAAAGGGATGGCAGAGGGGTGTAACCCATCCCGCCCCAGGTTTTGGGAAATCTGCCATTCCCCCCCCTCTCAGCGCTGCCTCGGCACTATCTTTTGACTACCATGGGGGCTTTCCATTTTAGATTTTAAACACTGCCAAGTGGCCCCTGTAAATCTCATTGGTCCTGATCCAGTTGTTTTTGCATTTCCCCCTGTTGTGCTGCAATATTTTTAAGAGGTAGGACAACTCTGGGGGTGCTTTCCTTGGGGAGAGGGGTTTAGCGTGGTTTTTTAAAAAATTAAATGACGGATTTTGCAATCACTCGCATTTCTGTGGGTTCTCTAGAGCGAGTAATGGGTCCCCTGGTTGCGTCACTGATGACAGGTAGATGTGCATCATATGATTGACATTTTTAAAAAAGGCCAGGATGAATTGATCGCATTCAATACTGAGCATACATTTTGTAGTGGCGCAAATCTAGTGTGAATGACAATTGTGTTAAAAATACACTAACGTTAAAATGAAATAATTTGCTTCCGATAGTGGGAACTACGCATCGGTATGAATCGATTCAGCGCCCACATGGCAATGTGACTTGCAAACCGGTTTAAATGCAAGTGGGAATGCGCCCAATGAGAGCAAAGGTTTCTTGGCTTTTGAAGCCACAGTTTCCAGTGATGTTTGAATTGGGGAGCTGTTTGAGGATTCCTAGTTTGATGTTTTGATATGTGTTCAAGGCTCAGTTTCCTAGAAAGGGTGGCTTAAGAAACCAAGAAAGCTTCATTGGACCTGTATGTGTGAGGTGGGACCAAAAGGGAAATTTTTGGGGCTGGGTGAGATCATATAGGTAGTTGTGCAGCTTTTTTGACCATTACATCTGAACCAGGCCACAGATTTATATTTGATTGATTTGGCATAATTTATATCCTACTTTTCTCCTAACCGAAAGACTTTTATTGCCCTACTTAGGGCAACACTGAAAGTGTTGTCTCCATTTGTGTTGGTATTTTTTTTAGCAGCAAAGGTTTCCCTGAATTGTGAACCAATTACTATGTTAGGCTTATGTTTATTAGGTATTTTTCTGAACTCAATCCCTTGTATCTAACCAAATGTCCTTACATGGTCCCTCAGGAATGTAACTTTAGATCCACAAAAATAATGACTTCTGTTGGTGGGGAAACTACTCTTTTGAGGGCTCTTTTGCTTATTTATTTTTGTTTTGGCCTCTGACTCCATTGAAATACAAGATGTACTGGATGGGCATTCCAGACATTAAAAGTATCATGGGAATTTTAAAATAATTGGGAAGATTCATGCTGGGCTAGCAGGACCTTTGTTTATAGCATTATCCTTTCCTGATATTTATCATAAAACAGAAAAGGAAATATGATTACCTTTTGGAATATATAATAGCAAAAACAGCTCTTTACTTGAGCTCCTTGTTCAGCCCACGGCTCTACATGCTCCTGTTTTAATTTTCTTTGTTCTGTTGGAGTTGCTGAAGCAAGACACCCATACAAATGCTTCTTAAGCTACCCATACAAAAGGGTCTGCCAAAGAATTTTTATGGGTCATTGCTTTTGTTAGCTTTTTCCCTCCTGCAGGTGAATGGAGCCGTACAGCTGTAGGAGACTACTACCTTCTCCACTGTTGATTGCAAACCCTGAAAGTGCTCCCTCTCTCTGTGTGTGTCTCTCTTTCTGTGACATGTAAATCTGTAGCAAATGCCTGTGGCGTATTGTTCATCTCCGAGAAGCCTGTTAAGGTGATAAGAAGGATGTCCCTGAGTGTTTGATTTCTCTAAACTGGATTGGCTGGGAGGACAGTAAGAATGTGTGGACTACTGAATGGGTAAGATGGCACCCTTCCAAGGGCAAGTTGATAAAAATACAACAATGGATAATTTTCTTGCATCCTTCCCTTTTCAAACATAGAGATGAATGGAGGAGGAGCGTTTTTTAAAAGGAGGGCTTTTTAGAGGAGTCCTTAGCAGGAATAGCCTTGATTGCATTCTTCCCGAATTTGGCACTGGTGACTTTCTTCTCAGTTCTGTGTAGGATTGCAAGGTCAGTTTCCCCGGTCTTTAGACATGTTTGCCCATCTTCTGTACTGTTGCTTCACATTAAAGTACCAGTTATTTTTCTTATTTGAATGTGCAAATATTTGAAGGTTGCTTGTGCTGAGTTGTGCCATCAGCATGCTTCACCCAGTATTGTCTGCTCCAGCTGCTCATTTTCCTTTGCAGCTCTGCTACCAGAAATCCTTTCACCTAAAGATGTCTTGTATTTAACATAGGACGTTATCACACGTGGGCCAGTTTCGTTGTTAAAGAGATAATAAAGTGGAAATGAAGCATCCCGAAAAGAAAGTGAAAATAGACCTTAATTGCGCAAAAGCATTTCACACGTAATTACAGTAATAACGGAATTAAGTTAAAAGCGAAAAAAGACGTTTTTAACTTTCATACACAAGTGAAAAGAACCCGTACATGTACTGGAAATGGGTGTGTTTTGTGACAAGGCTCCTCCTTTTCCAGGGCGAGTCCTGCATTTCCCAGGAGGAAATGTCATACTGTCCTACATTTGGGGTCATGTCCTCCTGCACAGGTCCTAACCCCCTTCCGTTGGGGTTAGGCCCTCTCAAGATTGCAGAGGAGGAAGAGGAGGCTGGAAAGGCAAGGCAAGGGAGGGATTGAGAGGGGGAAACTGGAGGTAGCTCCCATGCCTCCTCCCTTTGTAGGACCTGCAGGGCAGAACTTCATGGTGAGATGGATCTCCAAGTTGCTCCACAAGCACACCCCACACTCGCACCCACATCCACCCACAGCTGCTGCGAGGGAAGCCTTCTTTCCCCTCCTTTTCCCTCTATCCCAAATGCCAAACTTCTCCTCCATCCCAAACTTTTTTCTCCTGGGCTGCCTTCCCTTCCCTGGCACTAAGAAGGAGCCCGGGACTCTCCCTCCCTGGAGGCCCCTCCTCCTCCTCCTCTTGGCCCTCCTCCAGGTTTTAAAAGAGATTTGTCTGTGCGCATTTGCTTTTCACATTACAGTAAATGCGAAATTACTGTAATTTCGCAAATGCATTTCCTCTAAACTCCCGAAATTAAAAAGATCTTGGATAATACCAGTTTCTGACCAGTTTCTGTGCAACGTCGTGTGAAATCGTGAGGCACAAATTTAGTTTTTGTTTGGGATTTGTGTGGATTAACCAACAGATTTCCCCCATGTGATAATGTCCTTAGTGCTTTTTGCATGAGTATGTAGCATTGTTATTTAGCAATAGAGCTTACACACCACCCTAAGGTCAGAATTAACAAAAACACCAAAAATTACAATCAAAGCAACATAAAAATAAGCAAAGAAAAGCACAGAAAAACTACGGTATGCAAAAATATAATGAATTTGACAGATTAATATATACAGTTAGCCCTCCATATCCTTCCAAGGTCGCTAAAACGAGTACCCAGCTGTTGGGGGGCAATGAGCTTACAGTTGTAAACTGCTTAGACACCCCATAGCACAGTATGAAGTGGTATATAAATGAAGCTGCTTTGCTTTGCATATCCATGGATTCTGCATCCACGGATTCAACCATCCATGACTTGAAAGTATTAAATATTCTAAAAAGCAAACCTTGATTTCGACATTTTATATAAGGGACACCATTTTAATGCACCACTATATGTTATGGCATGTGAGCATCCAGGGATTTTGGTATCTATGGGGTGGGGTCCTGGAACCAAACTTCAGCAGCTATCAACGGCCCACTGTATAAGGAAGAATGAAAACACTGGGAAAATGGAAAGGTCTTCTCTTGGCTCCCGGCAGTAGATGCTGTGTGAGCGTCTGTGTGTACAGTATTTCATAGTGTGCTATCACTGAAAAGACTTCTCCCCCCCCCCCCGGTAACTACCACCCCTCACCACTACCAAAGAGGCTAGAGAAGGGCCTTTTGAGTCTCTTGGTGGTGCATGGATGGGCAAGTTTTTCTTCAAGAAATCTAGTCCCAAGCCATAAAGGATTTTAAAGCTCAAAACTAGGACCTTGAATTTGGCTTAGAAATTCAAGAATAATGGAGTCATAGAATAGAGTTGGAAGGAGCCCCATAGGACATCAAATGCAGCCCCCCATTCAATTCAGGACATCCATCTAAAGAACAAGAGCCAATGGAGTTGATGAAGCACTGAGAGTTTTATGGCCTAAACTTGACTGTTAGTCTTAACTAATGTAAACCCTGTATTGCAGGGATTTGGTAAGTCAACATGGGAGTTTATCACATGGGGGAAATCCCGTGCAGAAACGGGGTTTTAAATTGAAAAAAACCCGCAAAAGCGGGCAGATTTTCAGACGATGTCGCTGTTAAAATGGGGTTAACCCAAATGGAAAGTAGTCAGAAACTGCTTCTTTTTACTTTTGGAAAATCCCGAAAGTAAAAAGAAGCAGTTTCTGACTACTTTCCGTTTGGGTTAACCCCATTTTAACAGCAATGTGTGTGAAAATCTGCCCGCTTTTGCGGGTTTCCTCCACCTTTTAAATCCCGTTTCTGCATGGGATTTCCCCCGTGTTATAAACTCCATTTAAAGGTTCAACTGATTCACTGGGTTTACTTTAGTTGGGACTATCAAATGGATTCAGGGTCTGGTCATTAGGCTAAATTTCAGAGGAAGGAACTGGCAGAACTGGCAGTATTCCTTGCCTAAGAAAACCCTATGCAATTCATGGGGTCACCATAAGCCAATAGCCAATTTGAAGGCATGCACACACACACACACACACACACACACACACACAATGTCTGACCTCGCCTAGCAATTCATCTGCTGTATTCTAAGGTCAGCCCATTGCCAGATATTTGGATCCTTGCTTTATCTTACTGAGAAGGATATGGTTTGGGGATGCTGCCTTTGAAAAGAGCACCAGGAGGACACAAACTGTGGACTCCATTTTAAAACAGCTTTACCCTCAGTCTTGAAATATATCAATCCCAAATGATATCCTCAACTGCTGAAGCATTAATGGAATGCCAGCAACACAGGGTAGACCTTGGCCTACCGGGTTGATAAAATAATGTGCATATTACTGTCGTATCCATCTTGTTTTTCCAGTCAATTTACTTGGAGAATACATGTGTGTACCAGTATCCCTTTGTCATATTCACTCTTTCTATTTATAGCTATGCTTCTAAAAATCTTGTAATGTGTGAAGAGGGGTCAAATTTACAGTTTTCTCCTTTTTTCGTTTTCCAATATGTGTATCTGTTGAGAAAACTGTTAGTCCTTAAATTAAAAGATCTTACATTCCTGCACGTTTCTGTGTCCTTTTTGTTGGCCTAGAAACTTTATTAAAAGAGAGATTTTGGGATTAGCAAGAAAGTGAAATTTGCAAGAATGAAGTGTGCATTGCTGTATGCATTTGGTCTAGTTCATTTATTTTCTATTGTAATAATGCTCCACAGTGCAGCCAGATCCATGCCTGTCCTATGAGTAAATAAGTTCCACTGAGTTCAATGAGGTTTACTCCCAAGTGAAAGGAAACAGGATTGAAGCCTTGATGCCTAAACTCAGGGGTGACTTACTCAGTCCTAGCAGCCCCATATAGGCACCTCTTGTAAGGATACAAAAGGAGCTGTGGGTGCTTAATTGTGTGCAAACATAACTGGACTATAACTTTCATGATATGTGGTGTGCTGAATTACATTTGCTGGCATGGTGTGCTTATCTACAAATCCTTATTCTAAAGTAGGTACCCTGAGATAAGAGCATGTTGGCTTATGAATTTGGAAGTCCTGATAAGGAAGGTTCAATCCCCACCCTTTCAGACTGTGGCTGTTTTTGCCATTACACTTTCAAACTCATTATCTACAAGGTCTGGAAATATTATATAGCTGTGTCTGTGTCTTATGGGATGCCAAAAGAGGGTGGGTGGGTGGATTCAAACACGCTATCTGTCTTTCTGCTTTAAACTATGAATATCCAAGTGATTAAAGGAAGAAACCTTGTCTGCTGCATAGATTGCCCTTGGCATTGTTCTTCCGCTTAATCTTGTTTATACTGCATAAACTGGCAGCCTTAGTTTTGGACCTGAAGAACCACATCTATTACTTACTAAATGAGAGTGCAGAGGATGCATAATAGTATACAAACTAAGAACTGAGATGAGTACATTTCTGAGCAGACCCTTATAGGTTATACTCACATCTGCCTACCCTCCCAGCGAAGTCCCTGCCTTTTTCCCCAAGGATTATAAGAGAGTCAGCTTTCTTGGATAGGGCAAGAGACAACAGACAGAGAAAGGCTCCCTGAGGAACTGAAGGGTCTGCCAGGTATGATCCACAGATCCTCTCTTGTCTCATTTGGGATCTTTCTGTTCCAGGGCTAATATTAACTAGGGTGTGTGTATCTCACCTAACATGACCCTGATCCTTCCTTGTTTTAATTATTTTAGCTGTATTAAAGAACATAATCTTTTGTGAGAGGTATTTTTATACAATGCAACAAGGAAATCAAGAAAGAAAGACAAGAAAAATGATTTGATTTACAGCCTTGTACAAATGGCAAACATCTGATTGTCAAAATGTATCCATTATTATTAGAGACAGAGATTGAAGATGAACAATTTAAAGATTGCATGGCAAAGTGGGTACTAAATTTTGGCTATAGTATTGGATTGGAACAACGGGAGAAAGAATGGCAAAAGGAATTGAAATGTTATCTTGATTTAAGAGAGAACTTCTGCAAAATGATATATAGATGTTAGGTATGTGTGAAACGGAGGACCTAGAACACAAATGTGGCAAACTGTTGTTTTATATGACAACGAGTGCAAGGATTGTATATGCCAGCAAATGAAAATTACCAATATGTCAGTGTCCTGAATAAACTGATGGATTTGATACAAACTGACAAGCTCACCTGTGTTATGAGAGACCAGGGCTGGGGAAAAATAATTGGGAATCCTTGCATCAATATTTATGCAACAAAGTTATGAATTGTGGAAAAAGAACAGTGTAAATGGTATGTAAATACGTAAAGAATGCAATTTGAGAATGATATCCTTAGTAGAATGAGACTATAATTTCTTTTTTTCCGTAACCTGAAGAAAAGTAGGACTGGCTGAGGATAAAGAGTAGACATGACTTTTTGGGAGTTCAGGAAGTTCTCTCTTGTTTTTGTTTGTTTTTTGGGTATTGGTGTCAATGTTTAGTTTGTTGTTGAAGTTTAATATATGTTATATGTTTAGATATGGACATTTGGTATTTTTTGTTAGGTATGTAAATGTTTTTAACATAATAAAAAAATCAACTATAAATAATAGAGATGGTGTTTAACATCAGTACAATAAGCAAACATGTACGGTCTTCTCTGTACATGGCCGAGCTCCATTCTCCTCATAGCACATGCATGTGGCTATGCCAGTGTGGTTGCATACACATTGTACCTCCATTGAGTACAGGGAAACTTGGGGTCCCACCGAATTTGCTATCTGCGGGGTAGGGGTCCAGAACGGAAAACCCTGACGATACGAAAAGCTGACTTATAAAGGTTCATAGATTCACAGAGTTGGAGGAGACCACAAGAGCCATCCAGTCCAACCCCCTGCCATGCAGGAACATACATTCAAAGCACCCCTTACAGATGGCCATCCAGCCTCTGTTTAAAGACCTCCAAGGAAGGAGACTCCACTACTCTCCGAGGGAGTGTGTTCCACTGTCGAACAGCTCTCACTGTCAGGAAGTTCCTCCTAATGTTGAGGTGGAATCTCTTTTCTTGTAGCTTATATCCATTGTTCCCAGTCCTATTCCCTGGAGCAGCAGAAAACAAGCTAGCGCCCTCCTCAATATGACATCCTTTCAAATATTTAAAGAGGGCTGTCATATCCTCTCTTAACTGTCTCTTCTCCAGGCTAAACATACCCAGTTCCCTAAGTTGTTCCTCGTAGGGCATGGTTTCCAGACCCTTCACCATTTTAGTTGCCCTCCTCTGGACACACTACAGTTTTTCAACATCCTTTTTGCATTGTGGTGCCCAGAACTGGACACAGTATTCCAGGTGGGGCCTGACCAAAGCAGAATACAGTGGCACTATTACTTCCCTTGGTCTAGATACTATACTTCTATTGATGCAGTCTAAAATCACATTGGCCTTTTTAGCTGCACATCACACTGTTGACTCATGTTCAACTTGTGGTCTACTAGGACTCCTAGATCCCTTTCACATGTAGTCGTGTTAAGTGTCCCCCATCTTAAATCTATGCATTTCATTTTTTTGCCCTAAGTGCAGTACCTTACATTTCTCTGTGTTGAAATTCATTTTGTTATATTTGGCCCAGCTTTCTAATCTATCCAGGTCATTTTGAATTAGCTATTCCTCCTAATTTGGTGTCATCTGCAAATCTGAGAAGCATGCCCCCTATTCCTTCATCCAAATAATTGATAAAGATGTTGAATAGCACTGGGCCCAGGACAGAACCCTGTGGCACCCCACTGGTCCCTTCTCTCCAGGATGAAGAGGAGCCATTGCTGAGCACCCTTTGGGTTCGGTCAGTCCACCTAAGAGCTGCATTGTCTAGCCCACATTTTACTATCTTGTTTGCACATATATCATGGGGGACCTTGTCGAAAGCCTTACTGAAATCAAGATATGCTATGTCTACCGCATTCCCTTCATCTAGCAAGCTGGTAATTTTATATATATATAAAAAAAGAGAGATCAGATTAGTCTGGCATGACTTGTTTTTGAGAAACCCATGTTGACTTTTAGTGATTATGGCATTCCCTTTTAAATGTTCACAGACTCTCTGTTTAATGAACTGTTCTAGAATCTTTCCCAGTATTGATGTCAGACTAACTGGGCGATAGTTGTTGGAATCCTCTTTTTTCCTCTTTTTGAAGATAGGGACAAGGGACAATGTTTGCCCTCCTCCAGTCTGCTGGGACTTCTCCTGTTCTCCAGGAGTTCTCAAACATTATTGCCAGTGGCTCTGAGATTACATTTGCCAGTTCTTTTGATATCCTTGGATGTAGTTCACCTGGTCCTGGAGACCTAAATTCATTAGAATCATGTATACTAAAATTCTTTCAAACTGACATTTTATTTGATCATCTGTTTTGAAGGGAGTTTTAGATTTAAGTATCTTCTAGATCAGGGGTAGGCAACCTTTCCCCTTTAAGGGCCGAGGGACTTCAGCTCCCAGAATCCCAGGAGCTATTGGCCAACATGGGACTATCGGCCAACATGGCTGAGGCTTCTGGGAGCTGAAGTTCCTCGGCCCTTAAAGGGGAAAGGTTCCTCTACTACTTCTTTACTTATTCTGTGCTGCATTTCCCCTGTTGTGTCCTCTGCTCCATTTTCCTCAGGTTGAACACTTTTCCTTTTGTGAGAAGACTGAGGCAAAGAAGGTGTTGAGTAGTTCTGCCTTTGTCTGCCTCCTGTTCGAATTTCTCCATCTTCTCTGTGCAGTGGCCCTACCATTTCCTTCTTCTGTCTTTTGCTACGGACATACCCCCAAAAAAGCCCTTTTTATTGTCCTTAATCCCTCTAGGTTGTAACAATACATGTTGGAAATGCAAGCAGCAAGAAGGAACGTTCTATCATCTTTGGTGGACCTGTGATAAGGCAAGAAAATTTTGGAAGCAAATACATGGGATGATCTAGAACAGGGGTAGGCAACCTTTCTCCTTTAAGGGCCGAGGAACTTCAGTTCCCAGAAGCCTCAGCCATGTTGGCCGATAGTCCCATGTTGGCCAATAGCTCCTGGGATTCTGGGAGCTGAAGTCCCTCGGCCCTTAAAGGGGAAAGGTTGCCTACCCCTGATCTAGAAGATACTTAAATCTAAAACTCCCTTCAAAACAGATGATCAAATAAAATGTCAGTTTGAAAGAATTTTAGTATACATGATCATGGCAGCAAGACTCCTTTATGCTCAGTTGTGGAAAAATAGAAGATCAGATGTCAAATGGCCACACTATCTATGCTGTTAATGGTAAAATAAATTGATAACTTTTTGAAAGATTGGGAGTCTTTCTTTCTCTTTACAATTTTGAAGAGAGGAGAGAAGATAACTCTTGGGGTATCTTAAAATTAGTGTATTTCAGAAAAGGATAGTTGGAGGGTTGGAAAATGACTCATATTTTATTGACTATCGCCCTCAAGAGAAAAACCTGCAGTTCTCAGTGTGATACAAGACAGCCCAGCAGTGTTTGTTAAGACAGATGGACAAAGCAGCCAGCCAAGTGTCAACGAAAGAAAACAGACAGATTAGGAAGAGGGGAGGTGAAATGTTAAATGTTAACTATATTGTCATAAGCAGCCTTGTGGAGGTTTTGTGTTCAGTGTAAAAATATTTAAAATACAACAGAAGGATGGTCAGACTGACTGAGGAAGCGAGAAAAGAAGAAGCACATGGAAGGAGGAACGGCAACACACCTTCTGGGTGTGGTGAAAGCTATCTCCATCGCCTCAAAAGAACCATTAATGGTCAAGTGGATCCAGAAACTGGAAGGTCTGTGTTCTTGGAGGTGTGTGTGAAAAACAAGTGTTATTGAAAAAGAGTAGGGAGATAAAGGTTAGTATTTTAATAGTCATAATAAAATTGAGAATAAAGAGGGAGGGACAAGAGATGGAAACTGTTGGGGAGAAAATTAATGTAAAAGGAGGGAGAGAGAGAAAGGGTGATGATGCAAGATTGGATGAAAAGAGTAGGGAAGAAGAAGTGACAGGTGGTGAGAAAATGTTTTCAGAGGCATGGGAAAGGGGAAGGAATACTTTAAAGTCCCCTGGGTCAGCAAGTTTTGTCTAGAATGAGGACGCTGGATCTTGATGCCTCCCAGAGCCTGTGTCTGTACTTATGTGAACGATATTTGAAACCCAAACTAAAGAACTTCCTGCCCCAAGGAAATTGCTGCGGCAAAGAGCAATTTCCACAGGGATTTAAATATTAATATAAAGTGATACCAGTAATTGCAAGCAGATTATGCCAAATTCTCCCATTATCTTGTGATTGGTTCCATCCTGTATTGCCATTGTAGGTGGGCTTTAGTCATTTTCTTCAGGGAATCCTAGAGGCAGAAAGTTTGGGAAGCCTTACCTATCATTTTGAGATGGTTTTTATTGCGGTTTTTATTGCATCAGTCCTATTCAGTAGCCATTTCTTCCTCCTCAATAGGTACTCAGCAGCAAGAAAGAAGTAAAGGACCTCCCATGTACAAATAAAGGCTCTTAGTGCAGTGAACTTGCTACTTGGAAGCATTTGTATTGAATTGCAAGCAGGCTTGTTTCTGTGTAAAACCTTTTTTTTGGGGGGGGGGGGAATTCCAGCATAGTTTTCATAACAACATGCACTGGATATTTACATAGGCCTGCTGCCATCTAACGAATGCAAACCCTGATATTTTGTGGCTATTTAGTTTACTTGAAATGGGAACATTCAGCCTGAAATGAAATTCTGCTTTCTTGGCTCCGATGGTAGTGGCAGCGGCGGCGGCGGCAGCTTTAATTGAACAGTCGTCTGAAATCTTCCCATTTTGCATGTTCTCCAGAGGTATGACATTCTCTCATTTCTCCCCCTAGGCTTGTCCCTTTATCTCAGAAGAAGGTGCTGGCTTTGCATGAGGACTGCTGGGGTAATTAGAATATGAAGTGCTTTGTCTCTTGGGTGGGGACGGTAGAATAGGAGTGCACCCACTTTCCCATCAATTTTTTACATCGCATCTAAGAAAATAGACTTGCATAAGCATGCAGGAGCCATGGAGGGTGGTGCCAAGTTGGAGCCTGCATGTTTATTTAGTTAGAGTTTCCATGGTACTCTGTGTGACGTTACTGAGATGTATCCCTCAAGATAAAGAGAGTGAAAAATAAGAAGGGGTGCTGACTGAGATGAGGAAGCATCCTTATTTTTTTCTCTGGCTCAGTAAAAGACACAGGAATCTTCTTTACTCAGCTGCTCTGAAAGTTACCTCACACAAGATAACCCTTTTAAAAAAAACATAGATGCCACTTCCCTGTAGGAACATGGTTTGCAGAAACTGTGACATGCAAAATGTATATATGCTGTTTTTCATTTTGTGTTTTATCTATGACTGAAGCATACTACAGCTTCTTGCAAGATGTCATGTTTCTCACACATTAACAGGGTACACCTAGGAATCAGACAAAGCTTTTATTGTGTGGCTGCACTGCCCTCTTCACAGACTAGGAGAGAGTATTCAAAGACTTGTATTAGTCTGGATCAGTGTGCAAAGGATTTAAAAAAAATCATTTTATTAATTTTAAACACAAACACAAATTGTATACATTTAGCTAAAACATACATATGCCAATAACAAAACCCAACTTACCTATACTACTAAACAAAAACAAACATACACTAATGACTTCCCCCTCCCCAGCTGATGGATATATACCACTATTACTATACTTTTTATATGTAATAATATATTTATGTCTCTACAATGTACAAACTCCATTTATTTTACAAAGCCTAAAACTGACTCATACCCCCAGTTAGACTGTATATATGTAATAAAACAATTCCTGGTCTTTCTTAAATATGTTCAAAGATTTCTCTTTGATCAGCATTGTCAACTTAGCCATTGTCTTCCATTCTTTCTTATGGGATTCTATAAGTACTTCTCTGTGTATGTGTTTTACCTGCCTTCTTAGCTCTTCCTCTCCTTTAAACAGAGTTCCTCAGATCCCTTTAAAACAACAACAGCAACTCTTAATTCTCTTCATGTTGTTCAAGACTTGTGCTGTGGCTGTTGGATAGGAATAATTGGAGCTGAAAGCTCAAAACAATTGTGATGTGTGAAATCTCGTGTGTGTGGTGTTTTTTTTTAATTGCCATCATTGCATGTTTACAGTGTCATCCAGCAGAGCTATCTTGGGTGGTCAAGGGCCTTTTATGCTCTCCCTTTCAGGAGCAGCTTGCATAACACTCAGTAGCCCACTGTGAATAATTTGTACGACCCTTTACATATAAATTTACTTGGATCTACTCCAACTTGGATGTTGTTGATACATGTCCAGTGGGTGTATTCTTGGCTCTTGCTTATCCATTGTTATTGGATACATTTCAGTTTGTGCAGCCCAAGGATGTGGACTAGTTCCTTGGAGATGTGACAGCCACCACATGTGTACTAGACCCATGCCCTTTCCGGGTTGATAAAAGCAGCCAGAGAGAGACTGGCTGAGCGTGTAATGGGAATAGTGAATGTTTCATTACAGCAAGCTAGAATTCCATCTTATCTAAAAGAAGCTGTTGTGAGCCTCTGCTAAAATAAAAGAAAACAAAACAAATCCTCCCTAAACCTGACTACACTGGATAATTACTGGTCAGTCTCCAATATCCCCTGGAGCATGCAGTGGCCTCCAAGCTCCAGGGGTTTCTGGGTGAGATGGATTATCTAGATCCATTTCAGTCCTGGTTTGGCTATGGATCAGACACATCTTTGGTCACCTTGCTGGATGACCTATGCAATGAACTGGACAGGGGGACTGTATCCCTGTTGGTTCTGCTGGACCTTTCAGTGGCTTTCAACACCATCGACCATGGTGTTTTTCTTGCCACCTCGCTAGGATGGGACTTGGGGGCACAGTTCTGGAGTGGTTCCAGTCCTCCTTGGAGAAGCAAACTCAGAAGATGGTGCTGGGGTTTTATACATGGCCATTGGCCTCTGAGGTCCCTCAGTGTTCAGTTTTGTCCCCTATGCTATTTAACTTCTGCATGAAATAACTGGAACAGGTTATCCAGAATTTTGGAGTATGCTGATGACACCCAGCTCTGTCTCTGCTTTCCATCCAATTCTAAGTAAGCTATCTCTATACTAAAGCAGTGCTGTCAGTAATGTACCAGATGAGGGCATACAAATTGAAACTTAATCCAGACAGGACATTTTGGAAACTTCAGTGGGTACAAAATGCTGCAGTCATGTTGCTGACTGGGGGAGATTATAGGGAATATACAGCCACCCTGTTGAAACAGTTCCACTGGTTGCTGATCTGGGTACAATTCAAAGTGCTGTTTTTGATATTTAAAGCCCTACATGGCTTGGGTCCAGACTAACTGAAAGACTATCTCCTTAAATGAGCCTGGCCAAGCTTTAAGATCTGCAATGGAGGGCTTTTTCTTGGTCTCATCACCATCATAGGAACGGTTGGTGAAGACACAAGAAAGCTTTCTCGGTGGCCATTCCCAAGTTGTGGAACTCCTTACATAGCTGGTTTCTTCCCTGGTGGTGTTCTGCCAGTCAATAGGTAAAGACCTTTAATTTGAGGAAGCATTTGGATTTTCCAGTGTTAAAGCACATCGTTTTTTTTAATGGGGAGGGGTTTGTTGTGTTTTGATTTTAGTATGTATTTAAATGTATTTTTAAAATTGCGTTTAACCTGTGTTTAACTTGTGTTTGTTTTTCAATAGAACGTGATTTAATTGTGTTTTAACTTTTGTATAAGAGAGGTTTTTAAAAAGTTGTATCATGTTTTTAAGAGGTTGTCCACTACCTTGAATTCCATGCTGGGAGAAAGGTGGGCTGTAAGTTTAATTAATTAATTAAAATGAAACGTATGAGTAGGGAGAGGGCTACATTGGATTGAGGGAAGTGCCACTAGACTAGAGGATGTAGGGGATCCCTTATACTGGGTCAGACCAAAGGTCCATCAGACCAACTGTTATGGATGCTGACTGGAAGTGGTTTCCCACAGCTTTAAGCTGCAGATTTTCCAGCCCTATGTGGCAATGCCAGGGATTGACTAGGACTTTCAAACACATGGCTGTATCTAGAGCAGGGGTAGGCAACCTGTCCCCTTTAAGGGCCGAGGGACTTCAGCTCCCAGAATCCCAGGAGCTATTGGCCAACATGGGACTATTGGCCAACATGGCTGAGGCTACTGGGAGCTGAAGTCCCTCGGCCCTTAAAGGGGAAAGGTTGCCTACCCCTGATCTAGAGGTTGGTGTGGAGACTGTTATCCCAGCCTAAGGTACTCCACAGATGCTTCAAGTGGAAAAGAATCAAGACATGATACCCAGTTTTAATGAGTAGTAGATTATGGGTGAGATGAAGAGAGAAGCAAATTTGATGAAGAAAATGCACAAAGAAGGTTTTAAAGACCCTACAACCGTCATTCTTAAAGTTTTAAAAAAAACTGGGAAATCAGTCCAGAATCTCTCATGTCATGTCATGTCATGTCTGCTTGAACCTAAAAAGACTCCCAAAACCAATTCTGGGTCTTCCTTTTGAAATCTCTTTATGTGATGTCTGCAGGGCTTCCTATATTTGCAATTTGCAGTTTGGGACAGCTGGTTAGAAACTTACAGCTGTTCCCTGCAGAGTCAGCAGAGGGAGATTCTCTAGTCTAGCAGATGGCCTGGCTGCTCTCTACTCTTACCTCTATTCAGGCGTATAGAGAGGGAAATAATGGGGGGTGGCGGATGTTGATGCTCTGTCAAGTAGGCAGCTTCATCCCCAGCTGCGCTCTAATTGCCCAGTGCCCTGGAAAGAAGAGCCATGTGCAGACTGTGTTTCTAGTCAGACTGAACAGAGTCGAGAAGCTCTGCTATTAATGCTGAAAGGTTGGTGTTAAATCAATAATTAACTTGTTATCCTAATTTTAGTGGAAACAATAAAATTTGTTACATTAATCTTTACTCAGATCTCTTAATACCACTGGCCTATAACATATAGAATAACAGCTTTTAAAATCGTTATAAAAATATTTAATGAAATTGGGGTAACTGATGAGCTTTCAGTGGGTTAATCATTCCAAGGTCTAGGCTGAGAGGAGGAGATGTCCAGTTCAAGAACTATATGAAGTTGCCCCTGGTCTGTCTCGCCTTTGTGGCTTCATCATTTGGGTGGCTCCTGCTTCCTCCCAGGATTGTGCTTCTCCAACTCCTCACCCCTGTCAGCTTTCAAAAATGCAGTTACAGCTGTCTCCGGATGGCAGCAGAAATATCCAGACCCAGCTGTTTTTATTCCCCTGTCCCTTAATTGTATAAGGATGACAGGCATGACATACAGTGGAACCGAGACAAGAGCTATGGCTCAGAGGCAAGACGGCTTCTGGGAAAGAAGGTAGCATTCCCAACAAAGCCTTGATTCATTCGCGTTCCTCCTAGATTCCTCTGGGGCTGCAGGGCATGGCCTTGACTCAGCTGGGAGGAGCAGGGAAATTCTGGAAGGGTAAAGCTACATTTTAGAGAAAGGAGCTGGCAGAGCCAACTCTGACTATTTCTCACCAAAGAAAACCCTATGAAATTCATAGGTTCATAAGTCGAGAGCAGACGTGAAGGCACATGCACACACATACAAGGCTGCAGTGCTCCAGGTAAGGCAGGTAGGATTACATAAGGAGCTACTGGAGTCTTTCAATCCTTTCTTAGCGTCTATTCCTGGGCACTCATCCTGTGTTCTGCAACAGAAAGCAATTATTGCAATTATTACAATTATTGTATCTCAATATCCAAAAGAGCCCTGTGCCAGATTAAAGACTAGCAAATATATTACAGTCTGTGCTTTTATAGACTATAGACTACTTGATCTGTTGTTCATGATAAATAAATTTGTTACTTATCCTGGTACCACAGGATACTTCTCATTGTGTTCTCATTGTGCCTTAGTTTACTGCCTGAAGAATGGGTATACTTGTTACCATGCTTTGCAAATCATGAATCCTTTTTGCCTTTTCTTAAACAGTGATGATAAGCTATGATGATAGTCTTTGTAAGCCTACAGCGATTCATATCCAGGGATTGAATAAGATTTGGCCTAATCCAGCATGTGAAGCAACCACTGCCTATAGCTATCCCTAAAGTTGTTGGTAGAGTAGCTGGCACTGCAGTCTGTCAAGATCTTGAGTCTCCCTCTTGCCCCCTTCTCACCAAGATGCCTACTGTGTCCTTCAGCCATCAGGGCAGAAAGCTGCAGAAAAGAGAACTGAACTTAAATCATTGTCCTCACTCAACTCTTGCACTCGTACAGTAGGAAACATTTCCTTGCTTGGTGACTAGCTCAATTTCCTCTCCAGAGAGAACACTGTGCTTCTGTCCTGGCTTTTGGCAGGATATCAGTGGGGCCTAGGAATGGGACATTGCATCATTGCTGCTTCCTGCACTGGCAAATTGCTGGATGCTAAAATTTGCTTTCTGGCTTGAATTTTGTTCCCTATACTTAGGGCGTTGTCTTTTATACTAGCTCTCTGGGTTTTTTCCTTTCTTTCTGGGGATACATTATCACTTTTGACCTAAATGTTTTCCATTGATTGATATATTTTTGTCCCAGTGGGCTGCTATTATCTTAGCATTTTCTGAGAACCTAACATAAATATACATGAAGTCTATGAGAATTGATGCAATAAAATTGGGGGAAAATAAGAAATCTTGGAGAGTCTCGGATTAACATAGCCACACCTCTGAAGTTATAATAAAGTGAATGAGCTTGTCAGCATCTTAAGTCTGTTGGATTCTCAGTTTCACTCAGATATGTAGTGAAACCTGAGAGGTTAGGTGAAGAATCTGGCATGGGAAGCAAGGTGTATGTGTATGTGCATGTATTAATTATTTCTCTTTACAGAAGAGCATGTTGTAGGATGCTCCCACACTTGCCCTTTCTATGGAATTGCTTTGCTCACTCATCAATTTTTTGTGAGCACCCATTGAAATCATTTCCAGTTAAGTGCAGAGAACAATTGTTGTGGTAAAGTATTCCAGCCCAAAAGCTTTCTACCTTTTTTTACAGGTATACCTCAGTTAATCAATTCAGGGATAGCTGTGTTGGCCATGCAGCAAAATACAACATTCACAAAACAATGATACCTTTAGTTAGCCCAATAAAGGTATAATTGTTTTGTGGATTTTGTAATTTGTTGTACTCTGTTAACAAAGTGGATGTGTTCCTGGACACTATTTCTTTAACAAAAATTTTGGTACCAGAAATAACATGGAAGGAATAGGGATAAGTTCATACATAGGCTGAGTTTTTAAACTGGACAGTACAGTTTTTAAAAACATTTTCCAACCATCCCATCCTTTTAACATAAATGACCATTTTCTCCTGTTTTTAATAAACCCTGGCCAGGTCAAGCTTCCTGGCAGGGTCACACTGCCCCCCCATCTCCTTCATGGTTTGGATGGGCTGCTGGCCTGCAGGAAGGGGTGGAGGTGGCAGCGGTGGCACCAATGCCTTCCCCAGAAGAAAAAAGGCTGTGAACATGCTGGCCACCAACGCCTCGCTTTCCTGCCTGGCTAAACCCAGAAGGAATCAGTGGCAGTGGTGGCAGTAGCATCCCCTTGCCTACATGAGTGGCTGCAACTTTGCTTTCTCGCTCACTGCCCTGCCCTGTGTTTCCTTCTGAGGCTGTGAAATGGAAGGGAAGGCAAAGGCACCCAGTGGGATTACATCAGGGGTAGGCAACCTTTCCCCTTTAAGGGCCGAGGGACTTCAGCTCCGAGAAGCCTCAGCCATGTTGGCCAATAGTCCCATGTTGGCCAATAGCTCCTGGGATTCTGGGAGCTGAAGTCCCTCGGCCCTTAAAGGGGAAAGGTTGCCTACCCCTGGATTACATGGTTAAATGGGAATTTGAATCCTGTTCTCCAGAGTCATAGTCCAATGAATATCCGAAGTCCATATGAAGACCTGGTGGCGTCTGTTCTGCTGTAACATTAGTTTTTGTATGAGTTCTGTCACTGAAGAATAATTGTTTGCTCAGTGTGTTCATGTAATCAAACTTTGTAATCATGAATATGGAATAGTACAGAACCCTGTCCCGCTTTTGTCATCCTAATGTCCCGTTTATGTCTCAATATGGCCAGCCTATTCCTCAGTACAAAAAAAGAAGAGCTGTTCAGTAAGCTTCATCAAACTTTTAAATTCAGAATTAACAATATGCACATGTAAAGTGAAACGACCAGGTCAAATAAGCTTTGCATAAACAAAGAAAAACCTTTCCAACCTTCTAGAAACCATTTGGAAACGTCTTCCAAAACCCATCCAAGGGACAATTTTTTCTTTCCCCAGCCTTCACATTCCTTACGATTTCCATTTTGGTGGCTAAACCTAGAAATCTAAAAAAGTTTCTGCTAAACAGAGGATGAGGAAGAGGAGGGATGGGCAGGCATAAACAGACTTTGTAAAAAGGAGCTTCTTTGTCAGAGGCTTTGTTAACTAAGGTACGCATGCTTGTATACTAGAGAAAAGACATAGGAGGGGAAAATTAAATACTATTTTCTGATCTTCAGAGTAGCTGCATGGCAGAACAAAAGCAATGAGAAATCCTTATCTTGATGTCCAACACTATACATAATTTGTCCCTGAGAAGTGGCTAATGGCATCTGGGCTTTGAACTTTCACATAGTTTTCTACCTTGCCACATCAAAATGTCCAAGGAAGGTTACAGTCATAATGTACCCCAATATAATTTTAACGACTGGTTCTTCAAAATAGTTGGAAGAGTTATTACTAGAAACATTACAGCAAGATATGACCACTAAATATTTATGTGAAAAGAAAAAAGCCATTTGCACTCTTTCATGAAGCTTATCAGAAGAGGGCTCCTGAAAAAGCAAGTTCAACACTTCTGAGGTTGAATCTGAAAAGTTCAGCCAGT
The DNA here is from genome assembly GCA_026167975.1 of Phrynosoma blainvillii. NCBI lineage: Eukaryota > Metazoa > Chordata > Lepidosauria > Squamata > Phrynosomatidae > Phrynosoma > Phrynosoma blainvillii. The sequence goes on from JANUYF010000004.1 coordinate 151,430,192, forward strand.
GGCTGTAAAGATGTTCTTTTCTCTTCTGTCCACTCTCAGGAGACATTCTGCAATGCATCAACTCCTTCACAGGAAGAAGAAAAATAATAGAGAGTCATGCAAGCTGAGTTTTTGTAGAAAGTGTTAATGCCCTTTCTGTTGCCGAAAAGTCCCAAAGGGAAATGAATCCCAAGGGAAGGGGGAAAATTGGCCTGTTTTCCTATATCGGGAGCATGCTGGAGGGGAGCTGTTTTTCCCCCCATCTCATTGCTTTTTTGTTTTGTTTTTTTGCCAGAAGCAGCAGCAGAAGGCATTGCTTGTGTGTGTGTGTTTTGCAGCAGCCATAGAAACCATCTCTATTTTCTTCTTGTCCTCTCTATATAAAAATGAGAATTTATCTCACTTCTGATTGGACTTTTGCAGTGGCAGCATTGGGGTGTTCATTGCATCGTCTACAAAACCCCAGCACAAGAATAGGCAGACTCACTGGGTGGCTTGGTATACAGTCTGTGGGGTGGCATGGTCAGCTCTCATATTTAGCTGGTGCCATTCATTTCTGCAGGCCCACAGGACATTATCCAGTCAGCAGCCCAACTACCTACTTGGCAGGTGGGCTCTCCCTACTGAGGAGAACTTCAGGTCTGCTGAGGGATAATTTAGCCCAGGGGTAGGCAACCTTTCCCCTTTAAGGGCCGAGGGACTTCAGCTCCAGAAGCCTCAGCCATGTTGGCCAATAGTCCCATGTTGGCCAATAGCTCCTGGGATTCTGGGAGCTGAAGTCCCTCGGCCCTTAAAGGGGAAAGGTTGCCTACCCCTGATTTAGCCAGATCCCTCCCTTCTCCCTTGAAGCAGAATCTCTAGGATTCTCATTCACATCATTATTGTGCATAAATGACCTTTGTCCAGTTACTGTTTGTTTCTTACTTTGCCACAACCTGGGCTGTATTATGGGTCCAGATCCAGTTTGGGGGGAGATGGAGTCTGCTTGTCAGTCATTTCCCCTAGTATTGTGGTCCCCTTAAGGCAGGGGGAGGCAACCTTTCCCCTTTAAGGGCCGAGGGACTTCAGCTCCCAGAATCCCAGGAGCTATTGGCCAACATGGGACTATTGGCCAACATGGCTGAGGCTTCTGGGAGCTGAAGTCCCTCGGCCCTTAAAGGGGACAGGTTGCCTACCCCTGCCTTAAGGGACCTTGGGAGTACAGGCTAACATGGCCAGTGATCCTTCCCAGGTGGCAAGGATTGGCATGGATTAGCATGTTAGCAAGAGCCAGCGTGGTGTAGTGGTTTGAGTGTTGGACTCGACTCTGAAGACCAGCGTTCAAATCCCCACTAAGTGGCCTTGGGAAAGAAAGTCACATACTCTCAGCCTCAGGAGAAGGCAATGGCAAACCTCCTCTGAACAAATCTTGCCAGGAAGAGCCCATGATAGGCCCACCTTTGGGTCACCATAAATTGGAAACATTTTGAAGGCACACAACAACAACAGCATATTAGCATGGGTTCCATGTTTACTTCTCCAGGGTGCCCCTTGGAGTGCATGGGATGAAGAGAGTCCCTTGGACAGCAGGCAAACCATTCGATCCCCAGATCCCTTCCCATGCTGGGTCAAGCCTTATACAGTTGTAGATAATAAATATGGAGTCCACCAGGTTGTGACCTGTTTGTTCCCCTGTACCTCTGCCTGTCCTGTTTTCACTAAGCCTGCAAACACCCCTCCCTTGAATGCTAAGTATATGCCATATGTTTACGAAACCAAGGGACTAGTGGTGAACCCCCTTCCCCCTTTAGCTAGTGAGGCAAGGCAAAATACTGAAGATAGTTTATGACCTTGTAACTCTTGGATAGGGAGCCAGCCTGGTGTAGTGGTTTGAACACTTGGCTACAACTCTGGAGATCAGGGTTAAAATCCCTGCTCAGCCATGGAGACCCACTGAGTTGACACACGGCCAGCCTCAGAAAACCTCATGATAGGTTCCCCTTAGGGTTGCCATAAATCAGAAATGACGTGAAGGCACATAGCAAAAACTCTTGGGTGATGAGCAGGGTCTGTAACCATACTAGCAAAGTGTATACACCAGGGGTAGGCAACCTTTCCCCTTTAAGGGCCAAGGGACTTCAGCTCCCAGAATCCCAGGAGTTATTGGCCAACATGGGACTATTGGCCAACATGGCTGAGGCTTCTGGGAGCTGAAGTCCCTTGGCCCTTAAAGGGGAAAGGTTGCCTACCCCTGGTATACACACTAACTGAAACATTGTGGAGGTAGCAAATATGGTTCTCCTGTAAATGTGTAATCTCGACATTTGAGAAATCCTAGGTCTTCCAGCTGATGATGTATGTGGCAAGGGGGGTAGGTTAGTAAAGAGAAGTGAGCAGCCATTACTGCCACCTATAATCACTTACACCTAATAATAATAATAATAATAATAATATTTATTTATACCCCGCCCTCTGAAATATCAATCTGGGCGGCTTACAATTAAGAATGAGTACATCAATAAAACATATATTGTTTGGATTTGGTTGCAATCTGCTTGCTTTCATTCATATGCTGGTTTGTTTGCAAAACAAAAATAGAGGTAGGTGTGATACTGAAACTGGATAGTTTCATCCTGCAGCTTCATATAAATAGCAGCGTTGATAACTGATCCTTGCATTTCCAGAGTTGCACAGACTCTGCCATTATTGGCCTCTATGGGAATCATGGCCCATTCTTGGAATAAATTTCCTGTGCGCTCCCATGTATTTCACAATAACCTTTGGGCCTGCTGTTTTAAAAGCTGCTGAGTATTGTAGAATCATTATTTGCAATTCATGCGATTAGTGTAATGGAAAATTATTTTAAAATATTTGCTATGGAGCAGGGTGACCAGATGTCATAACTGTCATAAAATAAAAGCTAAAAACATTAATATAAATGTAAAATCATGGTTCTTAGTCATGCCTAAAATGAAGGACATTTTGAAAATAGTCCTGGACAGAAGAATGAAATGTAGGACATAGCCTGGAAAAGGAGGATGTCTGATCAGCCTACTCTGGAGACTATAACAAATTTATTTTGTTTCTTCTAACTGCCAGTAGTGTAATCATCTTACCAATGGCATTGCAAGTCCTTATAACTATTAGAGAAATGCAGACACACCAAAGATTATTCAATGGAAAATTTAATTTGTCTTTAATTAAATACATTAAACTAAGGTTAGGGAGGAGAAGATTAAGTCTGGGAAAGCTGGATTAATGTTGGGGAAGAATAAGTCGTATGAAAGGAATAAGCAGTGTGTATCCTTAATAATAATGATAACTTAAGTATAATTTAGTTAAAATTTTAATGTGTTATGGAAAGTTATGGAAGCCACTTTGGGAGACAGGCAACATATAAATAAAGTACGTAAATAGATAAATAAAAATGAATTGGATGGAACTGTTGAGTTAATCATGATTAATATTTAAATGTTCTATTGTTTTAAGAAAACTGGTTGCAAGAATGACTGAAGTAAGATTTGTATAGCTGAAAGTATAATTATTTATTAAGGTACAGTATAATAAGGCTCTCAATTTTGATAGTGATGGATTTTGATATGGTTATTGTAATAAATGTATTTATAAAATGAAAATTCAGTACTACAAAGTTATACTATTGAGGATAAAGTTGAAACCCTACAAGAAAAAAGAAGTAGATAATCAAAACAGTGGACTCTTCCTAAAAATTCAGTGACTGTGAGCGAAAGTGGAAAGCTATACTTTACAGCAGGGGTAGGCAACCTTTGAGCCGGGGGCCGGGTTGCTGTCCCTCAGACAATTGGGGAGCCGAAGCACCAATAAATAAATAAATAAATAAATAAATTAAAAAATTAAAAATGTTTAAAAATTTTAAAAAATTAAAAATATGCATGCACACTCTCTCAGCCCCAGAAAAGCCATGGCAAAACCCTTGTGGAGATTTTGCCAAGAAAACCCCAAAAACAAGTAATAACAACAATAATCAATATCATCATGGTGGGCGGCGGCGGCATGACCGGCCTGGGGCCGGTCCAAAGGCCTCGGGGGGCCGCATCTGGCCCCTGGGCCTTAGGTTGCCTATCCCTGCTTTACAGTCATCCCACCACATTTGTGGGCTTCAGCTCTATGGATTTGATTATTCGCAGATTTTTTGACAATGCAGGGACTCGGATAACATCCATCTTGAGCTGTGTTCATTTAAGTCAGGCAGTTTGGCTTTGGTGTCTCGCTCACTTGGGTGAGCAGGGGCAAGGGGGTGAGATGGAGGAGTGGAATATCATGTTGGTGGTTTGGCTGCGTCCTGCCACCCCTGCATTCCCTTCCTTGTTCATACAGGTGGGCAGGGGTAAGGGGATGAGACAGAGGGGAATGGGAAATCAAACTGGCAGAGTGGCTTGCTCACTTAGGTGGGATGGCAGCAAGGGCAGCAGGGAACGGCTGTAATGAAAAGGTAGGTGGAAGATTACGCACCCTCACACACAACCACATTGAGCCGCAAGTGGTGGGACATGGGGGATATGAGAGACAAAAGAGAGGCTTCAGGTGTGGGAAAGTTCCTTGACTGGAAGTGGAGGCAGCGGAGCTTGGAGCTGCATTTGGGAATCCTGTGTCACCACCTCATATCCCAAAAAGAGAATAAAACTGAGGGAGGGGGGTTATCTAGAGCTGTGAATAGGGAGGCAAATTCAGCGCCCCCAATGGATATGGCAGGCTTTTGAAATGGGGATGGGATAGCAAGTGCAAAGGGAGCATTTATGATGGTTTATTGAATAAAGGCAGAGTGTGGAGAAAGTGGGAAGATAGTTTTTCTTCCCCCCCCCCCATCCTCTACCTGTACTTTCATAATGCCAGAACTCAGGGTCACTGGGTCAAAAATGAACTAAAGGGAGTCCCCAACAGAGCCTTTTGCCCTGTGTGCACACAATACATGCAGAAATAGAGATAAGAAAGAAAAGACTTGCAGCCCTTATTAAGTCCAGACTTAAAACACCAAATAATCCATAGATTGTACAGGCATTTTTTTCCTGTTTTAAATATGGTTATTATCACAATTCTTCCACTTTCACAGGAGCCCTGCATCCCTATCCCCTGCAAACGTGGAGGGAAACCTGTGATTGAGTTTGGTCACCCTCCAGATCCATGGATTGATTCTACATCCATGGATTCAGCTATCTTATGTTTTGAAAATTGCAGAAAGCAAACCTTGGTTTTGCCATTTTATATAAGGGACCCCATTTCACTACACCATTTTTTAAAATGGGACTTAAGCACCCACAGATTTTGGTATCAACGGAGAGTCCTGGAACCAAACCCCAGTGGATACCAAGGGCCCATTTCATCTTAAAACAATGTTTGCAATAGTGCTTGCAGCTGTACCAATTTCAGTGGATGAATCAAAGTTTTCATTGTCAAGGTGCAGGACCTTTGGTCTCAGACCAAGGAAGAAGTTAAGCAACAGTTAGCTGGAACTGAAAGTGGTATGATTAACACTGAAGCACCTGATGCAGTGCACAGATGTATTAGTCTGTTCAGACAGCATCTCTGCCAAAGCCTACATAAATCAGCAGTGTTCTCATTCCTTCATGAAAGGTACTCCTTTTTTAATGATTAATTTTTATTCGTTTGTTGTACAAACAGTCTAATGAAACAGAAAAAGAGGAGAAGAAGGAGAAAAGGGGTAAAAAGACAAAGAAAAAGACATCGTTCTAATACACTGGAAAGCTCTGACAACCCCGCTCCCCAATCTTGCTTGTGATGAAAATAAAAATAAAAAAGAGAAATAAAATATTATTCTACCATTACAGATCAAACTAACTAATCCTACTAAAATTACTAATAACCATAGCTACAGATTATTGCATTGTCAGATTTCTTATTGCTAAAAAAAATTTGTAAACTGTTTCCAATCATAGTATCCTAGAGTTGGAAGAGACCACAAGGGCTATCTGGTACAATGTCCTGCCATGCAGGAATACATAATCAAAGCACCCCAAATAGATGGCCATCCAGCCTCTGTTTAAAAACCTCCAAAAAAGAAGACCACCACTCTCTGAGGGAGTGTGATCCATTGTTCTTACCTTCAGGAAGATCTTCTAATGTTTAGATGGAATCTCTTTTCAATAGAAATTTCAGTCTTTCAAAAAGGCTTTAGCTGGGTTACACTTTAGAATCCATGTTAAATTGGCCATTTGGGCTAACTTATCAACCTTAACAATATATTTTTCACTGTTCATGCATCAGTCTGTTTACAAATTTGAACAAATAATATTTTTTCTGCTGTTGTCATATATCAAAGAAGTGATCCAGAAATAAATGGGATTCCTGCTGCAAGAGATGGGACTCCTGTGGCAGATCTGTTTTTACTCCAGGCCAAATATCTCTAGGACCAAGTCAGTACCCAAATGGATTGGATGAACAGGAAAAACTTAATTCAGGGAGAATGGTATCTGAACACCTTCATGTTTCACAGGGTAGTTCAGGTAGTTGGCATCACAAGGGTGGGCTTGTTTGCTTCAAGAAGAAATTACAGATTGCCCAGATTTGTTTCCAGGTCCTGAATGGTAGTGGCTTGAAAGATCAGGATGAATAGAGTAGAGGTGATTCTCAGAGCACTCTTTTGGCCTTACAGAGCCTGATTTTCCAACGTGGCAAGTCTGAAGAGAAAGGACTGTTGGCATTTTCCACCATGGCTGCTAAGCCAAAAAGGGTTTCTTCATCCAGATCCAAGTTGGTTACAAGTATAGACTTGGAAACCGAGTGGGACAAATTCAAAGAAATCCAAGAGTTATTCTGACAAAGTTGCTCAGATAATTTTGGCAGCCATACAGAACCATTTGTGACGTCAGGAGGTATGTGTTTTATGGCTGAAGCAATTGTAAAAGAGGATGTCTTCCAAAAAGTCTCCATTAGTTTGGTTTTGGCATTCTCACCATTTGGTCTAAACAGAGGGTTGAGTATTAATACTTTAAAACAGCAGAGTCAGATTTAGTGTCTATTTTGAAGGGAGAGAATTGTTTTCTTATTTCTAGACACCCTTACATTAAGAATTTTTTGAAATGAATGTTTTTGATAAGACCATCTCCAGTTTACAGATTCCCAAATAGGACTTGCATATTGTTTTGCAGGCATTATTCAAATTGCCTATTGCACTGCTATGGTCTGTAGATCTTAAATTTCTGACTTGGAAAGGTCTATTTTTGTTGCTGTTACCTTGGCTCAGAGAGTGTCTGAGCTAAGAGGACTTTGGGTCCTTAAGAACGCTGTATTTTTCACAAGGATTCAGTGGTATTTAGACTTGATCTAGCTTTTATTCCCAATAAGACACACAACAACAACAGTAACTGGGAGGATATCCTGCCCAGCCAGTATTTATGTTTGTTGCTGGATGAAAATTTGTCCTGCCGATGGTATTTTTAGTTTATTTATTTATTTATTTTTACTTATTTATTCCATAGATTTGCCCTATTTGGAACTTGCTATTCCTTCCTTGGGGGAGGGTCTAGTATGAGAAAACAAAGCGGAAACAGAGCCAGGCAGTAGTTATATATTTAACAATATTTCATCATAAAAATTAATTACATCCAATACAAACAAGCAATCTCTTATTGGATATCTCTTTCAAGAAAGAAGAACAGCTCTCTCTTGGTTATAGCTGCATTGCTGGACAAGAACCAAACACAATTCCTTCCAACACAGACTGCCACAAACAATCATATATGGATGCAGTTTTCCCTCCTATCTCTCATGCCAGCCTTTGGTTTTATACCTCAGTTTTGTACCTTAATCAATGTGTCTTTCACAAGAGAGAGAACAATCCATAAATTTCAATAAAAATCTTATTTATGTCGGTGTAATAATAATAGGTGTGCGCTAAACATAATCACACTACACCAACATACCTGTATGTATGCATTTTATGTTGAATGTTGGGTGTGTGTAAGTAAAAAAGGGCCTGCCCACTAGGGGATCTGGCCTGAGCATATCTTGTTCAGAGATACAGTGCATTTGCCACCAATAAATTTCACTTTTATCTAAGATGACATGGCACTACTCTTTTCTTTCCTTTTTAAAATCTGTGGTGCTTTCAGGACCTGCTCAAGACATTTTGCTGCTGAGACAATGCTGCAAAAGATGTTGCTCTCGCCATACACAAGGCAAGGCACATAGTGCTCAAAGGTAGTGATGTTATTTTGACTCACGATGCCAAAATCTCACGTATCTCCCCCCCCCCCCCGTACATATGTTTAGCATGAGTGGTGTGAATAGCGGTGACTCTAGCAGCAGCAACATTATTTACATGTCTGCCTTACGTTAGGACTAATCCTGGATGACATCTATAAAGTGTTTTTGAAGTTGCTTCCCTTTGCCAGTGGAAACTCTGTTCTGTTTGTGTTCCTTTGGAGGGGAGTGACCTTTGTTTTTAGGCAAGACAAACAATTACCTACTCTTGATAGGCACCATGCCATTCTGGGGGAGATTCTCACATGAGTCTACCTTGTTTTCTCTTTTATTTCAGGAATTTCAACACATTCCATGCTGCTGGGGGCAAGTTGAATAGTCAAGAGGGCATAGAGGGTGGATAAGATGAATATACCTTAAGCCAGGGGTAGGCAACCTTTTTGAGCTGGGGGCCGGGTTGCTGTCCCTCAGACAGTTGCGGGGCCGAAGCACCAAAAATAAATAAATAAATAAATAAATAGATAGATAAATTAAAATTAAAATTAAAAAAATAAAAAAATAATAAAAATTAAAAATATATATGCATGCACACTTTCTAAGCCCCAGAAAAGCCATGGCAAAACCACTATGGAGATTTTGCCAAGAAAAACCCAAAAACAAGTAATAACAACATTAATTAATATCATCATGGCGGGCGGCAGCGGTGGCGGCAGGACCGTCCTGGGGCTGGTCCAAAGGCCTCAGGGGGCCACATCCGGCCCTCGGGCCTTAGGTTGCCTACCCCTGCCTTAAGCCAAGATTTTAAAGAGATCACACTATAACTTTTTTATAGTAGGAAAAAAGCCTCCTAGAAATGGCTATTCCTTAATTTTTAAGAGGCACTGCTAAAGACTGGATTTAGGTTGTTTTGCCAGATGCTGAGCACAGGACCTGCCCGGCAGTTCGGTGATGAGGGAAGTCAAGTGATAACTACAGACTAGGCTCCAAATCGGACAATGCCATTTCATGTCTCTAAAAGGATATTGCTACTTGATCAGTTCTCTCTTGTGTCCTTCAAAGGCGTTTGGATTCCTTACAGTAATTCTAAACATGTTTAGGACCGGGTACTGCTATATCCAATTATTCTTTCCTCTGTGTAAGTTTGGGATTTCTTTCTTAGCCACTGAAAGAGGCTAGCCATGGTTAGTCATTGAGCCTGCAGATGTTGATATTGGAGAAGAGAAAAAAAGATATTAATTTCTCCCCGTGCTTGTAGTTCCAGGCATTTTACCTTTGAGGTCTAATCTGAGGCAAAATGAGTAAAATGATTATTTCTTTCTTGGCCCTATTATCCAATGCTCCCAGGAAGCTGATAAAATTGCAGTCAAGGTGGAAGTCCCAAGCCGGTATGCTATATCTTGAAAACAGCCTAAAATATTAAAAGGCAGTTACTTGATCTAGCAGTCCACACAGTATCAATGAAGGCTTCAGCTATAAGGGAAACTGAGATGCCAGCTACTTTATTGTGTTCCCTAGTCTTGTCCTGTTGGTTTATATTCGCCCCACATTTCCTGCTGCTGATCTGGAAGGAGAAGGTGGCTCTTGCGCTCAAGTGTCAGGAAGAAGACCGCACTGCGTTTGCTTCGGTTCTCTTGAGTCAGTATGTCAGCGTTTGGAACTCTTTGTGTGAGAAGTGTGATTTTAAAATGCTTTAAAAACAACAGCATAAATTGCCAGTGTTTCCCATAGGAGCAGTACCCCTGAAATTCATATTTTGCTGTAGACATGACTAACCTGTCAAACATCCCAATCCACGCTGGGGTTGCCAGATTGAAAAGTGGAGGCAGTTCTTGTACCTTTAATGATTGTGTAGAAGTGGGAATTTCAGCAGGGGTTGCTTGTCACGAAACCAAGGAACAAGCAACACCTGCCAAAATTACCTCTTCTGCACATCCATTAAGGGTACAGGAGCCATCTCCAGTTTTCACTCTCGCAGTCCTAGATGGAAGAGGGTACACTATTGGCAGCAGTTACTCCAGTCTGGCGTCCAGCCTGAAGCAGGACAGATTGTGAGCCTTCACCACCATTTCATTGTGCTCTTCACCCTTGCCCACCTGTGCTCCAGCAGAACTCACAGCTGCTTGGACCTTGTGCTCCAGAGGAGCAACAAGGAGAGGTGGGATATATAAATAAATTATTATTATTATTATTATTATTATTATTATTATTATTATTATTATTTGACAGTGGTACCTTTTAGTGCACGTGCCAGACTGGAGTAATGAATGGTTAGTGGCCAAAGAAAATGCTTCCCATGAGCTACTAAGAGCCACCAGTGGTGATTCTTGCAGGAACAAATTTGCCCAGCACCAGGTCTGTTTGCATGAAGACAGTACCTAAATGTCAGCAGAAGCATCTGGAAAAAAAGTCTTGCATACCATGCTGGTCCAACCATATAAAGGTAGTAACTCTGAGTCTTCCTTCCTTCCTTTCCTCAAAAGAACAAATGCACACCATTTCCTAAATGGTTCTACTGTCAGTAGAACCAATCACGCATTTCAGAGGATGGCTTCAGGAACATAAAAGCTGAATCCATTTTATGAGTTAAACCCACAGCCAGTGTGTCGGATTCCACCATTAGAAAGGTGAGATTTCCTGTAGCTGATTTAAGAATATCATGAATTATTAGCACATTTTAATTTTTTAATTATTATTTGTATTTTTGGCTGGCACTCTGAAATGTACAGCATCAGAAACTGTAAAATTTGATGCTGCAGTTTTGTGAATGATGCTGCAGTCCTCGCCAACCATCATTTTGTGACAAGTCATCCTCAGTAATTTTCAATCCTCTAAAATGATCCTGGGGGAGGGCAGGAGAAACTTTGAGAATTTCTGGTTTATGGATTTTTGCAGATCTATAGTCTTAATTGGTTTCCCCCCTTTTGTTTCTCTACTATTAAGCTGAGAAAGTAACTTCTTTGGGAAAAGATTGGCACAAGTTTTGTCTGAAATGTGAGCGCTGCAACAAGACCCTGACCCCTGGTGGACATGCTGAGGTAAGTGAGACACTTCTTGTATATCGTATGCTCTAAATCTTTTAGTTGTGTGCATTTGGTCTGTAAACTGGATGGAAAAATATTAAGGCCTGTTGGGTTGCCTCTCTTCAGACTGTGTAGTGTTTGTCTGCAACACAGCTGTAATCTTATATTCTGAATAGGTGGCTCCAGCTCTGTGCTGTGGATTTTATCGAAAGGGACAGCAAGTCATGAGCAACAGCAAGTCAGGGTAGGAGACAGTGTTATGTGATTGTTATTTATGTACATAGGTCAAAAGATGTGTGCATTTTTCCTTGTCTCTGCATACATGTTTAGCATACAGATTCTGTGAGAGAAGAACATTGAAGAAAGTTCAGAAATTGACAACACTAATGTGGAAGAGTATTATATTTTAATTGCAAGAGGGAGGCATTATGGATACCATAAAAAGATACTAAGAAGAAGAGGGAAACCCCAGCTTTACAAACAGAGTAATACCAGTCTTAAGTCTGTAATGGCATTGTCTGGAATCACCGCCTTTATCATATTATTGATAGGTTCACATTGCATGGCATTAAATAGGTGCCAATATTCTAAAATCAGAACTAAAACTCCTCATCTTGGTACAATTGGCAAGTAGTCTGTAGTAATTTTAGTGGAATCTCCCATGTTAGTCTATCCAGAATTTAACATTTGCACCAGAGACCTAGTAGTGTGTCCCATTACCCCAGGAGGCTACACAGGTATGTGCAAGAGGCAGTCAGAAGCATGTTAGTAGTAGAATTCCCCCCACCTGCAAGGGAGTCAGTCTGTTTCCATCCTTGACAAGCTTCTGGTGAGTGGTCAGAACTGTATTGCTCCATGTGACCTTTTGTTTCCAACATTAGTTTTTTAAATCTTCTTTTAAATAATGTTTTGTATATATTGCAAAAAAGTAAAGACATAGTGGCTCAAGTGATTAAGACACTGACTTGATTGCAAGATCGGCAGGTTGGCAGTTCAAGGCTCAGGTGCCGCATGATGGGGTGAGCTCCCATCACTAATTCCAGCTTTTGCCAACTTAGCAGTTCGAAAGCATGCAAATGCAAATAAATAAATAGGTACCACTTTGGTGGAAAGGTAAACAGTGTTCTGTGCAATCATACTGGCCACATGATCACAGAGTAGTCTCTGACAACTCTGGCTCTTCGGCTTAGTAACAGAGACCTTTACCTATATTATTAGAGAGCCAGTGTGGCATAGTGGTTTGAGTGTTGGCCTACAACTCTGGAGACAAGGGTTCAATTCCCCGCTTGGCCATGAAACCCACTGGGCGACCTTGGGCAAGTCACATGCTCTCAGCCTCAGGAGAAGGCAATGGCAAACCTCCTCTGAACAAATCTTGACAAGAAAACCCCATTATAGGTTTGCCTTAGGGTCACCATAAGTCCGGAATGACTTGAAGGCACACAACAATAATACATTATATTATGCACTGCTTTGGGAGCCATGGATGGTTGTTATGACTCTTCTGCAGTGGGTACCTTTGACAAGGGTAGAAGAAATAGCTGTATTTCCTCAGGAGCTGGGATTCTGAAGGAGACTGAGCTATTCATTTTACTTTTCACATTATTATCAGCTATCACATCAGCTAACATCAGACAGCATGATGTAGTGCATGGGTAGGCAACCTTTTTGACCCGGGGACCGGGTTGCTGTCCCTCAGACAATTATGGGGCCGAAGCACCAAAAATAAATAAATAATTTTTTTTTAAAAAAAATTAAAATTAAAAAAAAGTATGCATGCACACTCTCTCAGCTCCAGAAAAGCCATGGTAAAATCCCTGTGGAGATTTTGCCAAGAAAACCCCAAGAACAATAACAACAATAATCAATATCATCATGGTGGGCGATGGTGGAGGGCAGCGGCAGGACCGGCCTAGGGCCGGTCCAAAGGCCTCGGAGGGCTGCATCTGGCCCCCGGGCCTTAGGTTGCCTACCCCTGATGTAGTGGTTTAAGCATAGGACTTTGATTCTAGAGGCCATAGAAGCCAACTGGGTGACCTTGGGCAAGCTATACTCTCTCATCCTCAGAGGGAGGCAAAGACAAACCCACTCTGAACAAATCTTGCCAACAAAAGCCTGTGATAGGTTGCCCTTAGGGTTGCAGTAAGTCATAAATAACTTTAAGGCATACAGCAACAACAAATTCTTGTATGGCTTGAATTTTGAACTACAGCACATATATTTTTTCTTGAACTGTACATATTTTTCTGAAAATAGAGAAAGAGAGAATAGGATTACTATTTATAGTAGCCTGGGCAGCAGATTTACCAAAATAGGTAGACCCAGTTGTTCCTCAAGAGGTAGACTGGTGTCTGGACAATGATTTTCCACTTTAGTTCTTTTCTGATTCCTTTCTCCTCACTTTCTGGTTTCTGAACATGATTAATAATGGAGAAAGATGAATATACTTACATAGTCCACTTTTAAAGCTGTTCTGCTGCTGAGCAACGCACAAACAACAGAACATTTATAATAATAGCCCATGAGAAAATTCCAGAGGTCACAAAAAACAAGCAATCTTTTCAAGATGACCAGATTTCTTCCTCAAGAAAGGTTTCACAAAAAGAGTGATGGAATAGAAGCACTAGAGATCTGGAAGACAGGAATAGTGCAAACTAGTGTTCTCCTAGTACCTAAATAGTCCAGTCCACATTTGACACATGGGTGTTTAGGGGAATCAAGATGAGGTCCAAGATAATATAACCTACTTATTGACTCTCTTTATAATGTTAAAGGTTTTAAAAATTACAATTACCTGAGCAATGGTGTGAGGGTCAGGCCCAGAGAGAAAATTAAGAACAAAAAAGAAAGAGCATAAGCATAGAGGGAAAGTGCATACTGTTTGCGCTTGGTAATGGGTCCTCTAATTTGCTTGAATTAACTTGCCTTCTTGCTCCCCACCATCACAAATGAGGTCATCTATTCATACATAAATATATAATTTGATCCTGGGTTTCTTAGTTTCCCAATCTTGAAGAATACTGGCAGTGATGGAAACATCTATGATTCTTTACAGAGTCTGACATGGTCTGTTGGCAGTATTATAATCTTTAATGTGATGGTAGCTGGACCAAGTCTTAGGGAAAAATCATGTATGTTCATGATGAACCGTGGTGATCGCTGGTTGTTATGTTGTTTTAAAAGGTTGGAGACCAGCTGCAGTTCCCTATCCACCCACAGCCTTCTTTTGCTGTTATCTCTGATGCATGATAGAGAGTATTTAGAACTGAGCTGAGCATCTTAGGCAAGAAAGAAGAAGGATTCTTCAGGTTCAGCTCAGACTAGCCCCACCAGCTGCTGGAATTAGGCCCCACAGACCATTTTTCAATTAGAGTTCCCCAAGCCAAGAAATTTTCCACAGCTCTGACATAGGTAGATTTCTGTTGAGTCGAACAGCATATACTCAAGGATCCCTAGGCACGAGAACAGAGCACATTGTTTTCATCCTCCTTCCCAAGATATCCTCATATAAACTGTTCTTTATATTGCATGGCAAAGTGGGTGGGCTCTCCAATGACTACCAGTCTATTTCATATGCAGCTCAAAGTGCTGGCTATGACATATCTGGATGTAGATTGTCTGAAAGCCAGTGGCTGGCATCCTGTTAGTGAGATACAGTGGTGTAAGTCCAACATACACTATCATACTTTTTGAGTTCATTGTGGAGGTTGAAATTCTGTTCCAGCTGCAACAACCAAAGTGTCCCCAAAGTCAGTGTGCCTTCCCCCCTCCCCCAACAGCCATTTCTCTGCTGATGGAGAGCAGGGCGAGCAGCAGAAAAGCATCAAGCTCTTTTCCTATAGAGACACAACAATAACACCATCCTCAGGGACCACTGGAGGACCCCTGAGAGATCCCTGAGGATGACATTGCTGTATATCCTGCCATAAGACAACACCTGGATGTTCTTTGCCACTCCCTCCTCTCTCCACCAGCACTGAAATGGCATCTGTGGGGTGGACTGCCACACCAAGAAGTTGGGTGGGTTTTCAGTAGTTGGCACATCATAGCCACGTGCCAGAGATACATCTCCCAATGTAAGATCTCAGCCCAAATCTCTCTATAACAGTGATGCTGAACCTTTTAGAGACCGAGTGCCCAAACTCAGTGGCGTTCCTGCACCAGGTTTCACCTGGTGTGCGGGGGGGGAACTACTGGGGGGCAGGACCTCTGCCTTCCAGAGGCAGGACTTCTGGGGTGGGTGAGAAAGGCACACTCTCTCAGCTTCATGTTGAAGGGGTGGGGGAAAAGGAGGAACAGGTGCGCATTGACTCTTCCTCTTCCCCTGCCCTCCCGTCCCTTCAGCTGTCTTTGGTGAGGCAGTTAAGGGGATGGGAGGAAGAGGAAGAGCCGACATATGCCTGTTCCTCCTCTTCCACTGCCCTCCCATTCCTTTAACTGCTTCCCCAGGGACAGCTGAAGGGATGGGAGGGTGGGGGAAGAGGAGGAACAGGTGCAATCTCCTATTATACTCCTATTGAAGTGACAGACGGCGCGTGCCCACAGAGAGAGCTCTGTATGCCAGAGAGGGCACATGTGCCACTGCTCTATAAGAACTTGCCCAAGTTTTAACATCATAATCACAGGAACATTTGGTGAGGGCATGTGATAAATCCTCCTCAGTGGCTTTGGGAAGCTAGGTTGGCCACTTCCCTGTATTTATTTTAGCAAATCTTTATATTTAGATAGGTATTTTAATGGGGAGGAAGTGAATGCTATGTTTTAAATTGTTTTAAATTAGTATTTGTAATATTATTGGGGGGTTATAAAATCTTTTGTATTATAAATTGTTTTACCTATGTTTTGTTTTAACTCATGTTATGTAATACCTTGTTTCCTAGATTGGAAGAAATGTAGGATAGGACATACCAGGGCATGTGTATTCGTGGCAAGGTTAGCATTCCCCAGAAAAAGTTGTTCAGCCCACCATTATCACCCCTCTGTCTAATAGGCTAGCAAGGGCTGGGAGTATTGTTAGGCTATATCTCTGTTTGTTTTAGTGAAAGTGCAGTCACATCCAGAACAGCCTACATGCCTGTCTGCAGCTCAAGATTATTCTTTTGACAGAATGTCTGGATCACTTTGTTAGCTCACGCCAATCCTTCACTGAGATTAGATCTTAAAATGCCATCTGGGAACCTGTAAATGAGTGATTCCATCACATATACCCTTCCCCAAACATGAGTCAAAACCTTAGCAATTGCAGCCAGATTTGTGGCTCTACAGACACTACAGTTTATACTGCAATTTATACCAAAAATCAAAATTGACAAGAAATATCCTCTTGCTTCTGATCTGCTTACTCAAAAATACATACTGGGTTTGGTAGGGCTAAATCCCAGATAATAGAAAGTGCAGCCTTACAGCACATTCCTGTGCACGCCTACATAGAAAAAACTTCTACTGTATTCATCTCAGCTAAACCTGCTTAGCACTGCAACCTGAATCACTTCAACCAACCCTTCTTCCCGCCTTTTCCTGGGTAGAAACCCTGGACTATATAACAGGGGTGTCACATACTATTCTCTTCCTCTCCCATAGCATAGCAAAAATGCTGTAATGTGCAGGGCTGATATTTTCCATTCTTACCTTCACCTCACCTCACCTCACCTCACTCAGCATCAGTGAGCTTGATTTCCTTTGGCAGAATGCTATTTTTCAAGCACAGCTACTCTAAAATTGGAAACTGTTCAGTTGCTTTCTCAGTGCAGCAATCAGTGCTCCATGAAGATAGGGTTTTGTTTTGTTTTTATAGATTCCTAATGAACTAGAACCTTCCTTCCAAGGACGGTGGTCACTCTGCATATATATTTATGGCTAGCACGGCTTCCCAGAAGTACTGAAACATTTTAACTGATATCTCAGGATCAATATGGCTCAGAGATTTCATCCTCTTTTTTAACATTTGAGATTTAGTGCCCTGCTCCAAATTGTGGGCTGAGCCCATTGATTGGTCCAGTGATGTACATCTTTTCATGTTTGTGCCACATCATTACAATTCCCTTGATTTCCTCCTAATGTTTTTGGTATTTATGTACTATTTTGCAGCTGTGGTTTAGAAGTTTTAGAAGGAACCTGATTTTGGGGAGAAATTCCTTTCAAGCTCACAAAAGAAAACAACACCAAATATTCTGCTTAAAGGAACACAAAAGAGTATTTGTTTGCTGGCTGGCCCTTGATTTTAATCTGGGGCTTTTCCCAGTGGTGGTGATGTTCAAGAAAGCTAGAGTTGTTAGTACATTTACAATTAGATCGCCATAGCCATTCCATGTAATTCTGGCTTCTTAAGTGCAAAACTGTTTAAATGTTGGAGAGCCAAAGAGTGGATAGTCAAACCTTGTGGAGGCCAGGTGGGGTGGGGAAAGAGGGATTGTGTGGCCCTCCAGATGTTCTGGATTGCAACTCCCACTGTTCCTCACGATTGACTAAGCTTAATGGGACTGCCTCTTCATCAGCATCTGAAAGCCATACAATTCTCTCTCTTTTAAAGATGCACAAAGTGCATTAGGTGGGATAGGAATACACTGCCAGGATCTTGCCATTCCTAGTTTTAGACAAAACAGTTAATTCTTCCCATTATGTTATTGGAAGTAGAAATGAAAACCAGGGTGTGTCCACACATCAAAGAAGTGCCCTAACTGGGAGTCATTTATTGATGTTGCTGGAGAAAGCTGGAGAAAGTGACTCACCCCAAAAACACTTTCTCTCTAAATGTGTGCTTAGCCATCACTTGAGCACTTTGCCAGGGAGTCTAGCACATTTCCTCCTGCTTGGGTTCTGTCCTTAGAGGGAGAGGAGCCTTGCCCGACAATTTTTCATTCTTTGTTTCATGTGGGGTGTGAGAGGTACGTGGAATTCTTCATGGCACTCCACCGCCTCTTCCTTCCCACTGCCCCCCAGATGCCACAGATGAGGTGGCTATGGCTGCTAAGAGAGAGAAGACTATTCTCTGTGCCTGCTGGCCGTGTCTGTTGTTTCCTTCTATGGCAGCTTTGACAGATAGAAGCACAAGTGGCTCCTCATTCCTTGCGTTAAAGGGAAAATATGTTCCTGCCTTATCACTGTTTCCTCTCAGAAATCATCTCCTGTTGACAGTAGGGAGCTGATAGTGTCCCTGTTGCTAGCTGGGCCTCTGGGGCATGAACTGCATAATGATCTAGAGCGGAAGAGTATCTGAAAGAAGAAAGGTGTCTGAATAATGGAAAACAATAAGTGATGTTACAGATAAATAGGATTTTTCTTTTCTCTTCCACACACCCCCCCCCCCCCATTTCTTCTCAGGAAGCGGTTTCCTTACTGGTATAATTAATAGATGTGTTGGTGCTGACTTGACTGAAGGATGCCTAAAATGGTCTGGCTGTAGTGTGTGCGTGTTGCAGAGAAAACACATATTTAGTTCACTATGAGGAGAAAAGGTGGCATACTGACATTGTCAGGTAACTAGAGAGTAGGATCGTGCTTCAAAGTAGATGAAAGTAAGCACCAGTAATGAATCATATATAGGATTTCCCTTGAGTCTCAACAGATATCTCTTTGAGTTGTCCATATTTCTTCCTCATAGTCTCCTTCCACAAATCCAACTGGTCACTTCAGCTGACACTTCTTCCTCCTTTCCTCAGATTCCTTCTTGTCTCTCTGGTCACCTGGTCTACACTCTCTGGTCTACACTGTGTGTAGAGGGACAAATTGAATTTTGAAGAAAGAACATAAAGCTTGAGAAAATAAGAATTTATGCTGTTATTACAGAATTATTTTCTTGCTCGCTCACTCCAAATTTCTGATCCCCTTTATCTTCCTGTCTATAAGAACACCACTGGGTTTGAATCCAGCACCCCTGAAGAAAGTATTTTTAATTCAGTTCTTTAGCTTTAAATTAATCAATACAGTTCAAATAAGGAAATATAAAATGGCATAGGGGTTGTCTATGCCTGTAGTCTGTCTTCTGGGATGGATAAAAAAATGAAAAGAGTTGATCACTATGAATTATGATCACTTGGACATAACTAGGTAATCCAGTCATTTTCCCATTTTTAGATTAACCCCTTCCCCGAAATCTTTTTAATCCGTACAAATTAACTTATTCTCAAATTGCAAGAGTGTTGATTTATTGTAGAACTGAGGGTGACACCAGAGAGGTACTAAATGTGTAGGCTGAAGGAATTAATCCCTGCAGCTAATCTCTCCATACCAACAAGTAGTTTTGAGTTCTTGGATAGGCCTGATATATATATATTTTAGAGATGCTTTTATGCACCACTCCTGATAGATTATACATTATTTTGCTCAATGTGCCTATGTAGCGCTGTTGAATGCTTTTACTACTATGACCTCAAAGCTACCATAAGGATCATTTCTTCCTATTTAATCTCCCCATCGACCACTATCAGAATCGTGGGCACCTCAACATTAATTCTGAAATGATTTGAATTCTTCCTTCACTGAAACTGGGGAGGACTTTGTTGGTTTTTTTTTAACTGAGCCAAGACTCGTAAAAATGAACACCTCACACCCCCAATTCATTCAAAAGGAGGGTAAAAAAGGGTAGCTATGCCAAGGCATGAGGCTCAGAAACAAAGCTTAGAAGACTTTCTCTGTTGACGTATGATTTGAATGGACATGCTATCTGGGCAGCTTATACTTGGGAGATGTACTGCAGTTTCCTCTGATAGACAACATTGCCCATGGGCCCCTGCATGAGGAAAAGTGAAGGAAGAGATTAATTATTCTCCTGCCACTACATGCCACTCTTGTTTGCCAGGTAACGAAAGGGCAGTCAGAATGGTATTTGATATGTCATTGCAGCAGGCTTTTATAGATTGGGAAGGCTTGTGGGAATAGGAAGCCATACATTTTCTTGTTAGCAAGAGAATTTGGTAACCTCACCTCTTGACTCTGAACATCTGCAGCAACTCTAGAAGGAGCAAGAAAAGCCCTTTTCCTGGACTAATTCCTTTCCACAGTAGAAGGCATCAGGTCCCCTGTTACTACTTTTTGCCAGCTATAAATAATGTGTTTATTTTGACAGATTTTGGGTTCTGTCCCTGTGTGAATGCTTTTTGGCTGTTGCCTACTTCTTTAATTATTTGATTGTTTTGTAAAGTATATGACAACCACCCTGAATGCATTGACTGTGAAGTATCAGGTTAAATATTTCAGAACAAATCACTGAAATGGCATGATCTTATGGTATTTGCAGGCGTATTGTAGACTTTTTTCTCATTCTTCTCCTACCATTGGATGTTATCATGGCTAAACTGTAAATGGATGTGGCTGCTCTGAACAAAGACATTCTGTTGTATTGTAGTTTTTAATACAAAGATGCAGCTCATTGGGGTTTCCCCATTCTAATGCAAACATCTTCTGCTGTCTTCTGTCAGTGAAAGAAGACTGAACTGTGCTTTGCAGCCTGGGAGGCTGTTGCATTGGAGATTACTCCTGAGTAGACATATAAAAGTGATTTTTTTTTTCTTAATGGGAAAAATGCCCAATTTGTAATTTAATTTATTTTAACTTAATTTTCATTTAATTTAATTTTTGGTGAGAATTATATTTAGCCCCATCCACTTTGAATGGGCTACTGTTAGAATGTGACTCCTGAATGAATGTGACCCTTCTCAGATTAGAGTTTGGCCCCAGCCCTAAAAAGTCCCCTTGTCAGTTTTCTGTGGGTTTTCCAGGCTGTGCGGCTGCATTCTGGAATAGTTTATTCCTCACGTTTCACCTGCATCTGTGGCTGGCATCTTCAGAGGGTGGTGGCATGGCATAATGCAGCCCCATAGCTCAGAAAACCCACAGAAAACTATGGTCACCGGCCATGAAAGCCTTTGACTTCACATCCCCCCTCCTTTTAATCATGTTGTTTTATCATGTTTTATCATGTGTGATCATCAGCGTTTGATAGCTAATCGTTTTATTTGCCTTTTCACAAATGCTGGCTAGTCTAACACTTGCCATTTCCTTGTCTTAGCACGATGGGAAGCCCTACTGCCATAAACCCTGTTACGCAACACTGTTTGGACCCAAAGGTATGTTTCCCTTTCAGCTTCCAAGAGAAACGCTGCTGCATTGTTCTTTCTGTCTTTGATTATATCGTTCTCTGCACAATTCTTCTCAAAGCCTGCCAAAGAGATCCAGATCTGTGTTGATGTAATTCTACAAGCATCTCTAATGGGACACACCTTATCTGGTTGTGGTGTAATTGGAATGCGAGCTACTTTGGGTGGATCAAAACATTACATGCAGCCATATGTAAGAGAGACACTGTGGGTGGGCATGACTGATAGCACAGAAAGGGTGTGCCCTGTGCTTGTGTGTGTGTATTTCAGCACTTTTGGGGTGGGATCATAGTTCAGCAGCAAAGCCCCTTTTTTTGCTTGCAGAAGATTTCAGTTTCAATTTCCAGAAACTCCAGCTAGAGCTAGGAAAGAATTCTACCCCAAACCCTGAAGAGCCACTGCCAGACAGTATTGACAATACTGGCCTAGAAGGACCAGAGGTTTGACTCATAAAACATCTTATATTCATGTGTACAGTGTACTCTTCCTGCTGCAATTCTTCCCCCAACCAACACCACAATCTTCTCCCTCACACAGGATTGTGCATGTGTGCTTTTTCACAAACATGCATTTATATTTAGCTTTACTCTGGTGGACTGGGTGGTGTCCTGTGTCTTCTCCTATATTTTAGACCCATATGAATTAAAAAGGAGTGTGTGTGTGTGTGTGTGTGTGTGTGCAAGCGCAAGTGCCTGCCTTCAAATCATCTGTTGACTTATGGTGACCCCATGAATTTCATAGGGTTTTCTTAGGGAAAGAATACTCAGAGGTGGTTTTTTCAAGTTCCTTCTTCTGAAATATGGCCTACAACACCTAGTATTCCTTGGCAGTTTCCCATCCAAGTACTAATCAGGGATGACCCTGCTTAGATTCCAAGATCAGACAGGATCTGATGTCTTTAAATCAGATGGGAGCTGGCCTTTATAGGCTACATGATGCTAGGGATGGCCCCTGATAACATTAGCCTCTGGGATTTCCCTGCACATAGGTTTCCCTACAAACAGCACGTCTCACTCTGAGGTAAGATGCCTGCCCAGGAGCATCACTGCAACTGGCAGCTTGGTCTGGAAAGCTTTGCCTGTCTTGTAGTTTCCTCAGGTAGGCAAAGTTCCCTGCTGTTACTTCCATTCAGAGATAACAATGGGGAGTTCCCCCCCACGCCATTAGTCTTTATGGGAAAGCAAGTGGTGAAATAGAGAGGGTTCTTTACTGCTATGCCCAACCTCTGATCAGTAGTAGCAAAGGAATTCCTCCCCCCCCCCCCCCGCTTGTAATCCCAATGGGTTGCATGAGCCAAGTGGAAGTGACTCCCCAAAGAATGGGGCTTTGGGGTATCTTTTCATAGGCCAGATTGAGACAGCTCATAGTCACTGGAGTAAAAGATACTCTGTTTTATGCCATATCTTCATTTTCTCCATTCGCTGGAAACCAGGGAAAGCATTTATTGACTCCTAGATGGAGACAGATAAAGTGCAGACACAATGAGCTTGCTTGGGTTCCTACTGTATTGATTAATGTATCACTTCTTCAAAATTTGTAGATGCTGTGGAGGATGGGACAGCTTATTGTACCAGGCTGCTCTGATTTCTTTTGCTCCCTTTTCAGGTGTGAACATTGGAGGGGCAGGCTCTTACATCTACGATAAGCCCCAGACTGAAGGACAGTTGGTGTCAGGCCCTATTGAACATGTGCCCAAAGTGGAAGAGAAAAAAGTCAATGCTGCCCCTAAGGGACCCAGCAAAGGTGTGTACTGGTGCGCAAGAAGCCTAGAAACCACCAAGGCAACTGAACTGGGTGATGCTGGAGGGGGGATTTCTGAGGGGCTCTTGTAGCATGTCAGTTTGCCTTCTGCATATTGTGTGTTTTTCTTTGATGCATCTCCGTGTTTTGTTTTGTTTTAGACTATACATAGCCTTTGTGTAAATTAAATTAAGAATTTAATTGCATTGATCATTTAGGATATTATTTAGGATAATGCCCTTCTGATCCCTGTAATTCTGTGTAGAATACCTTCTTTGGCCCCTTAATCTGGATAGAAAACTATCCTAGTTTTCTCCTGAGAGATCCCTATTTAAAGTTCATACAGGCATTGCATGCCTCAATTACAATCCTACATGGTGTGGAGTGTCCCTCTCTGTAAAGATTATCACACGAGCCCCCATTCTCACCACATTTTTTTAATGATAAGCAGTCCCTATTACACATGTCTGCATCACTGTAGCACCCATTGCCGGCCTGGGACTCTCTTTCCAAGCATGCTCCTTACTGTGCCTCTGTGCCCTACTGATTTACCATCATCATGCCTTTCCTTCCTCTCTCTCTCTCTCTCTCTCTTCATAATTTGGGCATTATGAAAGGCAAAGGTGAGGGGAGAGAAAAGAAAAGAAAGTTTTTTTAAAAAGAGAAAACAGGCTGATTGGGAATAGTTGGGTGGGAGTGAGGGAGAGTAGGAAAGTGACACCACATGACTGCCTTATGTCAGGACAGGACATGATCACACATTAATTCTATAGCAGCAATATTGGCAGCAATTGATGGGGAAAGACCACCAATGAAAAACTGTGCAATAGTCATGGATGGAGGACAGAGCAGCTACAGCTCAGCCATTGCGTCATCTGATAAGGTTCAGCCAGTGGTGTGTCTGTTCTGCTTTAATTGCACTTTTTAGCCTCATCTGATAGTCTCCTGTGTGTGTGCTCACATGAGGTTTCTCCTCTGTCCCCCGACAAGGAAGCTTCTCAGTGCCTGTGCCCCATGGTTATTTTAGTGGCTGGGGCACCTGGGCAGCCTCTACCACTGGGAGGAAAAAGTAGATATCACCCTCTTGATCTCCAGAACAGTCCAGGAAGATGGCATCTATTCTCCCCCCCCACCCCACCCGGCAGACCCACAGCTGGATGCTGCCCAGGCAGCTTTCTGCCACCAAATGGCCTTCTCCAGCCTTCCCCAAGCCATATTTGGGAAATTATCATAGGGATCATAGGTTGGAAGGGATTTCAAGGCCATCCACTCCAACCTCTGCCATGTAGGAAACACCGTCAAAGTACTCCCGAGAGATAGTTATGTCTTCCTATCTGTATTTCAGCCTCCAGCATTACAACCTTCACAGGGGAACCCAATGTCTGCCCACGCTGCTCCAAGAAAGTCTATTTTGGTGAGTTTCATCCAGGTCTCCCACTTGTACTGTGTTTCTCCCATCTTCATCTTACTGTTTCAGAGAGACCCTGCAGCACAGAGAAGCTGGTGCCACCTCTGGGTCTGCAGATACGACTTTATCTATCTATCCACAGTAACGGAAATTTTATGAAAGTGTGGGCAAAGTGTCTTTGAGCCATAGGAAGCCCCACCCCCATGCTGGTTTTTGTGGCCCAGAGGGCCTCCTGAGACCAAAGTGTTTGCCTCAGATGTTCCCAGATGTGTTCTAGGGGGTGGGAAGGCATTTTTACCACTTTTCTGTTCCCCTAGGGAACAGAACAAGAAGTGACTAAAATGGCTAGGGGCAGAAAAACATGGCAAAAATAACCCACACACCCTTGAGGATATTTGGCCACATTGGAAGGCAGAGCAATTTATTTTTTGTAGGGTGGGTACATCCCTCCAATGTGCCCCCTTAGCCTTCCCTCATTTCCTACTCATGATTTAGTATATAGAATCATAGATTCATTTAGTTCGACCCCTTTCATCCATGCAGGAATACACTCAAAGCACCTCTGGCAGATGGCTGCCCTGTCTCCAAGGTCTCTTTGGGGCTAATGCAGCTCCCAGACGTTCCCCACTTCCGCTGTAGATGTTGAATATGCAAGCCTCCTCTTTTCTGTTCTAGCTGAGAAGGTGACTTCACTGGGCAAGGATTGGCACCGTCCATGCTTACGTTGTGAACGCTGTGGGAAGACACTAACTCCTGGAGGCCATGCTGAGGTAGGACGCCATAGCCTTGGCTACAAGTGCCATCTGGGTATGCAGGTATCGCTGGGATTGCTTTAACAGGGTATTTGACTCTAAGAAGGAGTGAAACAAGATCAAGAGAGGAAACAGATTTTTTTCAAATCTTAATAAGAGGATTATTTCAGGATACTTCCCTCCCCCCATTTTTTGCAAGGGGACAAACTTGCAAAGTTACTACTGAAACTTCTTTACATGTAACTGGAGTGGGGCAAGTGCAGCCCTTCAGCATTCTTCAGCAGTGGCTATTCTGTCTAAAGCTAATGAGAATTGCAGTCCAGATGTATCTGGAAGGCTGCACTCCGCCTACAGTGTCTGCACAGTAGCAGTAGCAAAGTGATTCCAATCACATTATTTGAAGTCATGCTTTTAGCAAAACACTCTACGCATTAGAAGGCCATCAGAACTTGAGCAGATGGCTTGAAAATTAAAAATTGCCTAATTAGATGCTTGACATTCAGTAGATATGCATGGCTTGATTTCTGGAACCATGATTTTGGGCAGCTTCATGTATAGAGTTACTATTCCAAAGTCTACAGTGCTTGGAAAATATAATGTATTAATTACATAGTGCCCTTGGAGAAGCACTGAAAACTCCGAATATGAGAAATCCAGACCTTTCCTTATGATGTCACATTAAGAAGAAATATGTGTTACATAAATCTCCTATAGGAGAAATATAAAAAAGCAACAGGTCATAAGCACAGAGAGTCAGCCCTATCTGCCTGTAATTTTGGGCCACTAATTTTATAACTGGTTTAGATATTTGAAGTTCCTCACTGCTGCTCTTCCCACCATGGACTTGTTTTTTTTTTTTGGCATTAGCAACTTTCTTTGCTACTAACCTGGAAAGCAAATCAGCATTTTTCTGTGTCCTTATGGCAGCTGAATGCCAAAGGAGAATGCAAAGAAGAACCAAAGTGCCCCCTAGTGACTAGGAAGACATTTACATGCAACTCCTCTTCTACATCCTTTCTCAGACAAGTTCAGGTTCAAAAATATGGTACTGTATATTATCTCTCCAAAATTACCAATCAACATGTTACTGAAAAACTCAGGATGGGCTTTTTATATATTGCAGGGAGATACCAATTTGAAGCTCTCTCCCTAATCAGGGATGATGAGAAAGAGCAGCAGGGACAGACTTCAGGGACAGTGCAGGGAAGCCTAAAAATACCACCAAAGGGAACAGCTACTGCTAAGCCTTGGAAGAGGTGTGTGGTGGTGGTGGGGGACTCCTTGCTGAGAGGTACAGAAGCTAGAGTTTGTGGGCCTGACAAGATTTCTTGGGAGGTGTGTTCTCTCCCTGGGGCAAAAATGTGTGATGTGACAGTCAGGCTGTCAAGACCATTACCCCTTCCTTTTGGTCCATGTGGGAACCAATGATACTGTAAGGCATAGCCTTCAGAATATCAGAAGGGATTATGAGTCTTTGAGTAGGAAGCTGAAAGAGCTGGATGCACAGGTTGTCATCTCATCTCTTCTCCCAGTTGAAGGGCATGGTCCAGGAAGGTAGAGGAAAATAGATGTGAATAACTGGCTCTGATTTGGATTCTTGGATCATGGGCTGCAGTTCTGTGAGGGTGGACTTCTGGCAAGAGATGGGTTGCATCTCATGCCAGAAACATTTTTGCTAATAGTCTCAAACATTTGATGCAGATTTAAACTGAGTTATGTGGGGCAGGGAGACAGTGTTCAGGAAGGCAAAAGGGCTAGCGAAAATAGTCAAACTGTCATAGAGGGAACAAGGTAAACAGTACAAGGACTCAGAGTAGGAGGCAAAAAATTTTATACAGGCAGCAAGTAGCAGGGACACATGGTCTTAGATGTCTCTACACTAATGCCCAGAGCATGGGAAATAAGCAAGATGAACTTGAACTCCTAGAATGGCAAAACAAATATGATATAATAGGCATCACTGAAACCTGGTGGGATGAATCTCATGATTGGAATGTAGTAATACAATAATAATACAATACCTTTGTAAGAAAAATAGGCCAAACAGGAAAGGAGGAGGAGTAGCATTATATGTCAGGGATATTTACACCAGTGAAGAAGTCCAGAACTTCAGTCCTGGAAGCTAGGTGGAGAGCATCTGGATCAAAATTAAAGGGGTGGGAAACAACAGGGATGTTACTGTGGGAGTCTACTACAGACCCCCAAGTCAGACTGAAGAATTGGATGATGTCTTTCTAGAACAGATGACCACACACTCAGAAAGGACAGATGTAGTAGTGATGGGTGACTTTAACTATCCTGATATTTGCTGGAAGTCAAACTCAGCCAAAACTTTAAGGTCTAGCAAATCCCTCACTTGCCTCGAAGATTAATTCATTGTCCAAAAGGTAGAAGAGGCAACAAGAGGATCTGTTATTTTAGATCTGATCCTAACCAACAGGGATGACATAGTCAATGGGGTGCAAGTGATGGGATCCTTAGGTGGGAGTGATCATGTTCTCCTGGAGTTTGTTATACAGTGGAAAGGAGAAGCCAGGCATAGTCAGACACGCATTCTAGAGCTGATTTCACTTAGGGAAATACTGGGGGTGGCCCCGTGGTCAGGAATACCAAAAGAGAAGGGAGTTCAAGACAGATGGGAATTTCTCAAAAGGGAGATACTGAAGGCACAATTTAAAACAGTTCCAGTAAGGAGGAAGAATGGGAGATGTCTCAAGAAACCAGGATGGATGACTAAGGAAGTTACAACTGAGCTAAGTTTTAAATGGAACATGTATAAGAAATGGGAAAAAAGGGAAATCACCAAAATCACCTCTCTAGGAATCTCTAGGCCAGGATGCATACTGAAGTTTATCATGTGACTTCGTGTAACCACGAAACTTTCCCTAGAGCTAGGTGTAGATTGAGACATAGGCCAAGGGAACATGAGTGTCAACAGGTTACTCAAGGGCTGGGAAGCACCCTAAGTGTGGAGAGACTGACCCTGATATTCTGCCTTTATTTTTCTTGTCTCCAGCATGATGGCCAGCCTTATTGCCACAAACCATGCTATGGGATCTTGTTTGGACCAAAGGGTGAGTGTAACATGGGTGGAGATGGATTAATGGGTGGGAGAAGCAACAGTGCTCCAGGTGGTGGTGGGAAGGGCTTCCAAGGAGATCTCGACAGGAGCAAAAGTGTAATGACTACTCTGTCATTTATATAACAAGTGAGGCCTTGCAATGTAATGGCACAATAGAAAGTGCTCCTGTTCAGGATTCCAGCCAAGGAAGTCCTTTCCATTCTTGGTGTACGTCCACCCTCCACGCTAGGCAAAAGGCTGAAAGCTGATTACTGTCCTTTCTCCCTTCCTTGATGAATAATAACAATAATAATAAAATTTATTTATATCCCGCCCCTTTGAGGTCAATCGGGGCGGCTAACAACAATAAAACGATACATAAACCGAACAAGATCTAATTCCCTCCCCCTCTTATGAAGACAGTGTTGCATTGGTGTTATGTGTGAGAGGATGCTCTCTTGATTCCCCCGACATTCATGCAGTTACATTACTTCTCACCTTTACAAGGCCCTGTGTAAAAGCCCATTCTGGAAGACTGGTGGGTGGAGGCAGAGTCTGAGGGAGTGTAAAACATCTTCCTTCCATTCACATAGCATTTGTTGCTGAAGTACTGCTGCAACCACTGGCTGCTTGTTGGCTCTTCTGCTACTCAGCTGTCATAAGATCAGCGGCCAGCAACAGTAAACAGCATCCAAGGTTGTCAGGAGTAATGTATTTTTTGTGATCCTAAGTACTTAGAGGGATTTGTAGAAGAAATGATTGTGGGGGTGACTTCTCTCACTGTGTGGCAACATTTTCTTCCCAGTACTTTTAAAAATCTCTGGAAATCTTCAGGTTTTCCTGCATCTTCTGATACTTCCCATTCAAGCATAGACAGTGCCATTTTGGCCACACAGAGATTCACACTCTGTGCATTGGAAACAGATTAAAAATGATCAACTCCCCCCTTCCCCAACCCTGCAACCTGCTACTCCTTTTCCCTTCTGCCATGGCCCTTCCTCCATTTATGCTTCTGTTCATTTTTCAGGAGTGAACACTGGTGCAGTTGGAAGTTACATCTACGATAAAGACTCTGAGGCAAAGGATCAACCTTGAAAGCTTTTTCTGCCAACTATTCCAGCTGCTCAGCCCACTTGCACTGCATTTTCCTGACTAACCTTGTGTGTTTAGATATAGTGATGCCACATGCTGGCTCAGCCCTATAAGAGCAGTTGATGAGGTAGCTGCACTTGTTTTGCTGTTTCCTCCCTGGACAGGTTGGCATTCTGCTGTTCCTCCATTTTATAATTGATATAAAAGCACACAGAGCTACTTCTCTCCCACTGCCTGCCCTCTCCATTTCATCCTTTTACCCCAGTATTCTCTGAGACAGTATCTCAGCTCAGATTATATGAGTTATTCCTGTCACCCAATGTCCCTGGGACATTCCACAGCAAGCTATCGCTCTTGCTGCATTTATACACAATCAGCCACTGGCTATTTAACAACTGGATATCTAGAAAGATTGGAAACAAGCTGCGTTTTTGGGTGGTGGTAGTGTTCAGCCAGAGGAGGGGACAAGTCTGCACTGTGGTCTTATTGTTTGGCAATATTGCAGCATGGTCCTTAAAGTTAATCTCCCTCAGGACAGACATCAACAACAGGCACTTCCTAGCATGTGGGCAGAGCTAAATGCTTTTGTTGGAAAGTCTAGTCTGTATTGGTGTGAACTCTGTCAGAAATTATTAGCCCTGCTAATATTATCCTAAAAAAAAAGTTGTTATCATAACTTTGGTGATGAGGTAAGGGTTGCTTGTCTGATACTTGTCGCTTTGGGATGCCTTTGTGTCTATAAAATGAAAGATCTGTGGATGTGGCTCACTAGTTTCTCTATAGGAAACCTTGCCTTTTCTTGTAAAACTTATTTTAGAATACAATTGTATTCTAAAAGGGAAGTAGTAGAGACTTGTAGGTAAGTGTGTAAATGTGTATATGTGTATTGGAGAGTGGCTCTGTCTGCTTAGAAATGGACCACTTCTGGGGTTTGGTTCATGTTTCAGGTGTATTTATAACCAGGTAGTAAATTGCTTTTTGCTTTGGGGAATGCCATGCCTTTCCAGTGTTTCTAGCTGCCATGGAGCATTGACACGGGGGGCAAAAGGCACAGTCAGTAACTGAGGTCTGGAGCAGAGGCAGTGTTTATGAAACAACTTTGCAAAGCTTGCACTATCCAAATTACAGACCAGCTTCTACAACCAAGGATGCCTCTTCAAACCTACTGTTTTCCGCTAATAAAAATATTTCATAAACTGTTTGTGGTGTGTGAGTGGAACCATTGCTCAGGTTGGTGAGATATGTGGACCTTTTGTGTTAATTTTGAGAAGGGCCTGTATCGCCCAGAATTGTGAATGGAGATCATTTTTTCCTGCTTTAGTATTACTTCCTGTAGTCTTCACCCCCATCTTACTGTAGAAATTGTACAAAAGGCCTCACACTTGAAGGCCTTTGAAATCTGGTAAAAGTGCTTCTCCTCCTCCTCCTCTTATAAAAGTAAAACTGTGTTCAAATGTATGCCAAAAAGATAAGAATTGCATTTGCCCTTCATGCCATGTGTTTGGGATTTAATGTGAATAGCCAGTGTGTGAACTACTAAGGATGGAAGGACTTCAACATGAGTCAACTTTGCTCCCTCCATCCCTCTTGCCTCCAAGGAATGATGCTTAGTTTCCATGTGGGCATCTGTGTAATGAAAGCTAAAGAGAAATGTTGGAAATTTGGGTGCAAATACAATCCTGTCAAAATGGAAAATGAGAGGGTGAAAGCCTTGTGGCTTAGGTATATATTCGAATGGATGCCGTGGATATGTTGCCTCCACAAATAGCTTCACTAAGTCAGCAGGACAATGACTCTACTCACAAAGCCAAAATAACAATGGGGTGGTTTACAAACAAGAAATTGAATGTCCTAGAATGTTTCAGTCAAAACTCAGACCTCAATCAAGTTGAGAATGTGTAGCAAAACTGACAAGTGGCTGTTTGCCAACAGTCCCATCAAGACTGACAGGGATGGAGCAATTGGTCAAAAACAATAGACAAACATCGCAGGATCCAGATAGACAAAAATGAGAGAGCTTTATCGAAGAAGGCTCTCGGCTTTAATTGCTGCCAAACATGGTTCTGCCAATATTGACTAAGAGGAGAGAATACTTAAACAACTAACAAGTGTCTTTTTGTCTATTAGCTTTTGTACCCCACTAAAGCTATTTTGCGACTTCACAGTTTTGAGTTTCTTGTACACATCACATGTTAACAATGGCAATTAAATCCATTTTAATTCCAGGATGTAACACAGGGGTAGGCAACCTGTCCCCTTTAAGGGCCGAGGGACTTCAGCTCCCAGAATCCCAGGAGCTATTGGCCAACATGGGACTATTGGCCAACATGGTTGAGGCTTCTGGGAGCTGAAGTCCCTCGGCCCTTAAAGTGGAAAGGTTGCCTACCCCTGATGTAACACAACAAAATCTGAGGCAGCCAAAGGTGTGCATGTGAATAATTCTATGAAGTATTGCATGTCTCCTCAATCTGGAGATATTTAGAGCATATTGCTGCTGAACTTGCTCTACAGCAGGGATGGGGAACCCTTTTCATCTCAGAGCCAAAGACCAGAATTGCCAAGCATTAAATACCTTCCACTCTCTTGGCTAGTCTGATCCTCATCACCATATCTGCATGTACTTCCCTCTCGGATTGTAAGAGGGAATACTTGCAATAAATTACATTTCCCATAACTGGGTTGAAACAACAACAATAGAGCAACAAAAACTAGTAGCAAGATACTAAAATGCAAACTGTCAGATTCATAGGATGTGCAATGGTGGAGCACCAATGGAAGAAAATGCAACTATTTTACAATGTGCAAGATGCTAGGAATATTCTGAAGCACTATATGTTACTAAAGCAATTAGTCAGGTGGAGACGAAGCTCATCATCAGGTTTCCAAGGGTTCACTTACTGTTCAACTCATGGTTGTTGGTGGCTCTCATGTCAGCGGAGTGTTGAATCCGCTTGGGGTTTGGGTATGAAATTTAAAGGTCACGAGCCCTACCTCCAAAATATGGTCAGAATCTTGGATAGCTTCTTTAAAGAGGGAATTAAAACGTACAGTGGATTCACCATCTCACTGATATGGAGGCCTACCAGTCACTTCTGTCCAGTTTCTCCCAAAACATCCCTGCCTGTACACTTGCCCCTGCCAATGCTAGCCATGCTTCCTCAGTCCTCCACGCTTGCTTCTCATGGGAATTGTCCAAACCCTCTGCACAACGGAAGGTGGAGCCTTATTTGTTATCAAACTTTGGGATGATGGTAGTGTAGCATAGTTAGGGGATCAGAGAGTTCAAGCCACCTGCAGTCATTTCATTTCAAAAAAAGATGGCATTGGATCCAATGGGAAATTTTCAGAAGCCTAATTATCACATGGATCTTCAATAAGCTTGCTGCTGGGATGAAAAAGGTATAGCCCTTCCCATGCAATGTTGGTGATGTGCTTCAATCCAAGAGGATAACTGTCAGCTGCTGGCCCAGCTGTGGGGGCTGACCACTGAACAGCTGCCAGACAGCTGGCTATACTGGACTGGTTGATGCCGCGTTGTGTACCAGAAGAGAAACCCACAGCTCCGTGAAGAAAAAAGAGCAGCCTCCATCATGGCAGGACCCTGTTACATATGCAGTCAGTTCTACCAGTCACTGCTGTGGCACAAAGAACACTACAGCTTTAACATTTGCAGCATTGAAGTCTTCCCCGGAGACAATGTGGCCTTGCCCTTGTTTGACGCAGAGGCATTGGAAGACCAAAGACAAAAAGTAAGATATCTGCAAACATCACAAGAAAGATGAACATGTCTAAAAGGTTCTCTTCGCTCCACTGGGATGCCTTCTTGTTCCTGCTTTTAATGTTATAGCTATGGGTTTGGAAAACCTACCAGGTCCAGATCTAGATTCTAATTGAGTTTTCATTGATTCCAGTCTTAAACAGCTGTCACTCCTATTGCTGATAATCTGGATGGCAGCAGGTCTGATCTTGTATCATCTCCGCTTGGAGGGAGTCTGTTATGGTATATTTGGACATGGGAAACCATAGCATTGGATTTATGGCCCTTGAAAGCCATCAGGGTGGGATACATTACAGCAGGGATAGGCAACCTTTCCCCTTTAAGGGCTGAGGGACTTCAGCTCCCAGAATCCCAGGAGCTATTGGCCAACATGGGACTATTGGCCAACATGGGACTATTGGCCAACATGGCTGAGGCTTCTGGGAGCTGAAGTCCCTCGGCCCTTAAAGGGGAAAGGTTGCCTACCCCTGCATTACAGAGTTTCAGAACAACTTACTCTAAAGTTTATCTCATTTGCTGCATCCAAATCGCTTCTGAGGTAGGATGTTCTGAACAGATCTTAATGTCAGCATGAGACGACAAAGTTAGTCTCTCTTTCCAAACCATTCCTGCTTCTCATAATTTGGAGAAAAGGTGACCAATCCTGGACCTGATACGTTGCAACAAACTTCAGCTTTATTGGTGGTTGAGAACTCTCTGTTCTCAACATGTGCTGCAACCAAGAGAGCACATATTCTTTCCCAGTGCCCTGATCTTCAGGGCCTTGGAAATCCCTCTGTTGGGTAGGTATGTTTTTGGGAGGTGGCATCATCAGATGTAGCTTCATCATTTTAGTGAAATCTGCATCTACCTGTTGCACCAGAGTTTGCTCATGGGAGGAGATGGATGCATCAGTTGGCTGCTTCCCAAGTGAGAGGGGAAGAGATCCCCATGGATTGCAGTGGCTGCTGCCCAATAAATGGGGATTGGGAGACTGTCAAGGTCTCTCTCTGTCCCTCAAATGACAGGTTTGGGAACAGAGCCACTGCACAGTCCCATAGCTAATGCAATTGTAGGATTCTGGCCTGCTTCTCCTTGTGATGGCAAAAGGCAAGGTGCAGGGGAGGAAGGAGGGAAGTGAGGTGGAGGCAACAGGGGAGGGCAATGGGAAGAAGGAGAGAAGAAGACAGACAAGTGAATGAGCAAGCAGATTGGGAGGGATAACAACAGCAGTGCTCATCCTCCCCTGGGTAATGCATCGGAAATAATTACAAGTCCCAGTTCTCTCCTAGTGCCCTGGGAAAGGCACTGCAAACAATTCTTTGTAATAAAATATCCAATAAAGTTAGCAGTGGTTTGTTATCTTGCGAAAGCAACTTATTTTGCCCACGGCAGCTTGTTACAGGTAAGGTTGTGACTTGTAACCCGTTGCTTCTGAGCCCTGGTGCAAAATGCCTTGGACCATATGCAATAAAGCTTTGTGTGTGATTAGAAGAGAGTATGGCAGACGCAATGTGGGAGCAGGGCTGTGCGCAAGACCCCAAGCATTCACACTGGTCCCATGTCATCTCTCTCACCATATCCGCACCAACTCCTGCCTGCATCAGTTCAGATCTTGGTGTGAGGAGTGGCAAAGTCTAATAATAATAATAATAATAATAATAATAATAATAATAATAATTTTTATCCCTCCCCTCTGCGTAACGCAACCGGGGCGGCTTACAACTGGAGACCTGTCATTCTCTTGCAGATGATTGAGACTCTCTGATCACTGGACTCCATACTCATCAATATGCGCTTGCATATACGGACCAAAAACACTGCATGGCACAAAGGCACACAGAAACAGCACTCCAGAACAAGGGCACTTATTGTGCTGCTCCAGACTGAAATGTTTTGGTGGCCTTCTGCAAGGGGAAGATTTCAGATCCTTGATCTGAAACTGAGTAGGGCGCAGAGGTTCCATTACAAAATGCTGAATACATACCGCTAACATTTAAAGCCAATTTGCCTGGCAGGGAGTGAGTGGGTGGTAAAAAAAGGGGAGTGAAATGTCAAAAATTCACTGGCAAAATAATAGGCACAAAAGGTCATTTTGTTCCAGCAGCTGACTTAGGTACTGAATAGCAAAGAAATTCCTCCAGCCACAGTTGATTTCCCAGACACTTAAAAGCAAACTCTCCACCGCCTCCCACCATCGCTTACATGTTTGCTTCCATTGGGTTTCCATGGAAACTAGAACCCATGACATTTGGATACGACATGGAAATAATTGTTTTTGTCTGCATTTTCCTCCCAAATCTAGGGAAGTGATGTCACCCTATTCCCCAGCCCAGGAAATGGCCTCTTGGGAAGAATATAACAAAGCATGGACAAACTGGTAGGAGACATTATTTAAATATTTCCCAGGGTAGCTTAGATTAAAATAACCACATAATAACAATACTTTAAAGCATTTACAATAGGGTTGCGGTGGCTCAAGTGGTTAAGACGCTCAACTCTGTTGATTGCAAGATCGGCAGGTTGGCAGTTCAAGGCCCAGGTGCCACATGACGGAGTGAGCTCCTGTCACTAGTCCCAGCTTCTGCCAACCTAGCAGTTCAAAAGCATGCAAATGCAAGTAGATAAATAGGTACCACTTTGGTGGGAAGGTAAACAGCGTTCTGTGCAGTCTTGGTGGCCCCATGATCACAGAGTAGTCTCTGACAATGCTGGCTGTTCAGCTTAGTAATGGAGATGAGCACCACCCACTTTGGTCAGACATTACTTGACAACCTTGTCAACAGGGATTACCTTTACCTTTGCCTTAAAGCATTTAAAACAATTTAAGCAGCTAAAATAGCGTATCTGTCAACATTCCAGCAAAGACCAAAACAGGATCGAGATTATTTAAAAAGCTGTTTCGTTCAACAAAAGAGACGGTGCCAAAAAGATGTCCAAGTTGGTGCCAGGAAAGCCTCTCTGATGAGAGTGTTCCAGAAGCTGAGAGTTGCAAGAGTATGAGGAAGCCTTTCTCTCTCTCTCTCTCTCTACAGTTAGCCATGGCCTCAGCAGGTGGATTTAGCATGCTCTTGTGTTGGCGTCCATGTCCTTTCTGATACTGGGATTCAAAGCCGTTTAGCAATTCAAAGCTTAAAACAAGACCTCCAAATTCTGCTCAGGACTGGACAGCACCCTGGGAAGCGGATTAAGCATTGGGCGGAGGCTTCATGTGAATGAGCCCAGAGGTATTTCAGACCAGCTTCCCTGGGTGCAAGGCATTGTAAGAGTCATCTGGATGTTGCAAGTCTATCTCTGTCCAGAAGAAGCCTTCACTGGTTAAAAGTCCCTTAGAGGTGACAGGTGAGGATAATCCAAGGCCCTGACATTTCACAATCCCTTGTGAGGGCATGAACCATGAGACGTGAAGCACACACGTATTTCATTTTTAAAAATAGTAAGCCCTATGAGGAAAATAGATACCCATTTTTCATGGCAGAACTCTTGCCCTAAGATTCCTCTCTTCAACCTGAGGACTGGAGAAGAGGGGTCGGACCCTGAGTTCTGGGAAGCCTGCTCTTTATGCATCACATGCATCTCTCGGCGTTGTGCAGAAGTCTACTGCTTACTGCTTGGAATTAGGATGAAATACTGTCATGAGAGAGCAGAACGTATCTATATAGGAATTAATATGTATAGAGATTTTGTAGCACCTTTGAGGCTAATTGGAAAAAATAAAAATAAAAAGAGCTTTGTAGCCTGAACTTTTGTAGACTTTAGTCTCCTTCTTCAGATGCTTATGATGGACTGAAAGCAGGGATAGACAGGAGTGCAGATGTTTAACGTAAGAAGAAAACTGAAAAGTATTGTTGGTTACTGTAGATCCAGTCAGCATGAGTAGAACCCATGAGCTCTACATGATGCGTAGTTTGCAAAGGGCTCCCCACACAAAGATCCGCAGGAATGACATCCCGCTGTTTGCATTTGTTGAGAATTTAGATATCTGTCTGTATCTGGGCACATTTCTTGAAGAGGTTGATGGATTTCCACTTCATTCAGCTAAATTTGGTGCTTTCCATAGTGGTAGAATTTAAAGATATAGCCGTGTTAGTCTGTCGAATTAATACGTATAGAGATTTTGTAGCACCTTTGAGACTAACTGGAGAAAAACAAAGAGGTTTATAGGCTGAGTTTATAGACTTTAGTCTCCTTCTTCAGATGCTTATGATGGACTGAAAGCCAGGGAGAGACAGGAGTGCAGATGTGTTTTTGGAAGTTTCTGCAGTAGCCAACTTTCCTTTTCAGTTTTCTTCTTGCGTTAAACATCTGCACTCCTGTCTCTCCTGGCTTTCAGTTCATCATAAGCATCTGAAGAAGAAGACTAAAGTCTACGAAAGCTCAGGCTACAAACCTCTTTTTATTCCCCATTTTAGTCTCAAAGGTGCTACAAAATCTCTATACATATTAATTCTGTATAGACTAACACAGCTATATCTTTAAATTCTATATAGGAATAAGTTAGAGCAGCGGTTCCCAACCTGTGCTCCGAGGAGCCCTTTGGGCTCTGTGGCCACTCCGGGAAAATGAAAGAAATAAAAATTGAATGAAATGAAAGAATAAGAATGTATTCTTATATATATATACTCCTAAACGCCATTAACTTGTAAGACATATAGGGTAGGCCTCTTAGGGGCTCCTCCACAGAAAAAAGGTTGGGAACCCCCGAGTTAGAGTAACACTTATTTCTAAAGATCCACTAGACCGATTTTACTTATTTTTAAGATGAAGTTTGAGCAGGGCAGATATGCAGAAAATTTGCAAACTACAACAGTGCGGAAAGTTGACTTTCCTTTTGCTGCCAGGAGAGGGCCCTTCCCACAACAACAGGATCAAGCGCTCCTGCAACTGCAGAAAATGTATTTATGAGGTTGGGATCATAAGGCTGGCGTGGGATGGGAAGGAGAGGCAAAATTGGAAAGGCTTCTTGGGTGAGGCAACATATGTCTATGCATGCATGCCCTTCCGGGGGTGGTTATATGTGTATTTGAATAACTGGGGAGGTGTCTGTATGGGCCAAAAAACCTTAAAGGCATGATCTTGGAAGCTAAGCAGGGTCAGCTCTGGTTAGTACTTGTAGGGGAGACCGACAACAAATACCAGGTGCTGTAGGCCATATTTCAGAGGAAGGAACTGGCAAAAACCACATCTGGACATCCCTTTCCTGAGAAAACCCTATGAAATTCATGGGGTCACCATAAGTCAACAGGCAACTTCAAAGCCCATATACATATGTATATAAGTTTTATATCATAGAGTTGGAAGAGACCCCAAGGGCCATCCAGTCCAACCCCATTCTGCCATGCAGGAACTCAAAATCAAAGCATCCCCGACAGATGGCCATCCAGTGTCTGTTTAAAGACCTCCAAAGAAGGAGACTCCACCGCTCTCAGAGATATGTAAAAGACAAAGTTCTGCACTGAGGCAAAATAAATTAGAATTCTGAATTGCAAATTGTATTGAGTGCCTTTGGTAGTGATGATGTTGATGATGTTTTAAGAATGGAAAGAATTGCCAGAAGACGTTGAGAAGCCAGAGACAGAATTTGATCGGAAAGAGTTTATTCCTACACACTAATAAAATGCCGCACCCAATCCTTGTCCTTCTGCTTTGGTTACCAGAGTAAGTAACCAAGGAGCCTGCAAACACGCTCTCCTTTATCTGCCAGACTGGGCAGAGGCTGTGGCTGCTCTTGGCACTGACGCCTGGGGCTCCAGCGTCCACTGCTTCACTGTTTGCAGACTGTACAGAATTGGTGCATTTTTTCCCACCGCCAGTTTTTACTAGAGGAAACTGTAAAAAAAAAAAAAAAGCAGAATTTGATTGCTGAATATTGGATGCCTCCAGGCTCTGAACAATCAGTAGCCAAAGGGATCGACGGCATTATAGGCCATCCTAGTAGATGAGGACCCATTCCCAATCCTGCACCTCTCTGAAGGGAATGGAAGAGGTGAACCAAAACGAAACAGTGGAAAGGAAAATAAAAAGAGGGTGTGCACTATCAAAATATACTGAACATGTTCTGGCAGATATAAATTGAAATATAAAATATTTAAAAGGCAAATTGAAACACTGGAAGTGTCAAGAATCGCACAGGCCACGGGAGAATTGCGATTGCGTTGCAGAGGGGCAGGATAGAGATAAAATTTATTATTATTATTATTATTATTATTATTATTATTATTATTATTAAGAAATAATTCAGGTTGACACCACTTTAACTGCCATGGCTCCATGCTATGGGATCCTGGGATCTGTAGTTTGTTGTGACACCAGAGCGCGCTGACAGAAGGCTAAATGTCTCACAAAATGACAAATCCCAGGATGCCATAACATTGAGCCAGGGCAGTTAAAGTGGTGTCAACCTGGATTATTTCTGCAGTGCGGATGCAGCCATAGTCATCCTAGCAAGACCATACCATAATTTGAAGCACAGTATTTTCTCTATGGAAACTGAAGTGAGCAACACAGGATGTGTGTGTCTCTGTGTGTGTATGTGTGCATGTGCAGAGACAGGGCAACAACTCAGTCCTAGTTATACTATTCATTCCAATTGCAATGGAAGTCTGGTCCACTGGTTCCTTATAGTTTTAAACCAGGTAACGACTGAGCAGCATGATAGACGATTATAAGAGAATCCCTTTTTTGAGAAAATCATCTTTGCCCTATTTGATAAAAAGAGGTCTATAAAGTGCCAATGAATTGTTTCCTTATTCTACTGTATCTAAGGACCTGTCTACACTGCTTGGGGGGGGGGAATCATCCTCACCTCATAGTCGCTGCAAGGAAGACACATCACATTTTTGACAATTTGCTTGGAACGTGTTTCTTTTTTTATGCCCAAGGGTTTTAATCTGATTTTAACCACTTGCCTTTTACCCAACACCATCCTAGAAAATCCAGATAATCATGTGTGGTGGAGTCGTCTTCTTTGGAGGTCTTTAAACAGAGGCTGGGTGGCCATCTGTCGGGGCCGCTTTGATTTTGAGTTCCTGCACGGCAGAATGGGGTTGGGCTGGATGGCCTTTGGGGGCTCTTCCAACTCTATGATGTGTGGTTGGCCCTCCAGGACAGCGTCATAGGCAGAGGAGTTTTTGGTGGATGGAACAAATTTTGGGGTGATCTGGGTCACCGAATCATTCCTGCCAGGAAATCATACTTCCCTTGTTGAATTTAAGTTTTGTTACAGATACTGGAGTCATGAAAATAAAGATGGCCCAGGTCCACATCCTCAGGCCCTGATGACTGAAACTCATCCAATATAAGCAGATTAGAGGGCGCTCTGAACATGTCCACTACAAAAATGGCACTAATGGTGAGGTCCAAGTCAGGATGCATGTGAGCAACTTGATCTTTGGATTAATGTCACGGTGTGGGTGCAGATGTGAAAGAAAGAATAGGAGTAGGAGAGAGACAGGGACGGAGGGGATCCTGACAGCAAAAGGGATGGGACCAAATAAAGCATTCCAATGTATTAACAACTAGAAGGTCAGCACTGAAGGGGCTCTTTTAAAGAAACCTTTAGATAATTCAATATTTAGGCTTCCTTCAGCTGCTGCACAACAGGATGGGTCTCCATCTTTTTACAGCACACTGACCACAATTCTTCTGGAAGAGAAAAGGAAACTAGCATAACATGAGAAACCTTGTTAAAATTACCAGACAAAGATGGTTGACATGTTCTGCAAATATAGGGAGATGATCCAGTTTATATTATGTGGCACAGAAAGGCTGAAGGCAGGACTTTCAACTTTGCTCAGCAACAAACCCATTGAAACCTTGACTCTGCTAGTGCAATAAATCAATTCAGCAGTGAAATGTGAACAACATTCTTGTGCTATAAGTTATTTATTGTCAACAAGGTATGCCCTCTCCCAGGAAGGGTTTCTTTTTTATTAGACTGTGGCACAGCCCTCTGGTACTATAAAACTTATATTCATTATGGTATAATGTTTAATGAACTGGAACCCATTTGACATGCTATTTTAAGTGGCAGATGTAGACAAATAGATAGATAGATAGATAGATAGATAGAGACGTAGGATCGTAGTTGGAAGAGACCCACAAGGGCCATCCAGTCCAACCCCATTCTGCCATGCAGGAAATCACAATCAAAGCATCCCCGACAGATGGCCATCCAGCTTCTGTTTAAAGACCTCCAAAGAAGGAGACTCCACTACTCTCCGAGGGAGTGTGTTCCACTGTTGAACAGCTCTCACTGGACGTTATCACACGGCGTCTAAAGCAGACCCAATCCACACTCAATCCCGTCCTATTGCGTTTTTTCCCCCTGTGTGTTCACACGACATCGCACACAACCCCGTCCCAACCCCGTCCCAATGCGGAGTCATCCCCGTTCTTTTGAATGCCGGTTTCTTGAGGAAGTACAAGTGCGCGACCAAAATGATACCGCAATGATAGCGCTTTCACCGTATGTCTTATCACCAGATACATATCCTGGAGCCCAGGCCCCGCGAAGGCTTGGGAAGGGGTGTGTGTGACAGCCGGCTGTCACACACACACACACACACACCCCTTCCCAAGCCTGGAAGCCTGGTTGCTTTCCTTGGGACGAGGCTGGGTTCGGACCCCGGCCTCCTCCCAAGGAAAGCAACCAGGCTTCCCTTGGGACGAGGCCAGGGTCAGAGGCATCCTCCGACCCTGCCCTCCTCCCAGGTCCCAAGGGTTGCTGTCACACACACCTCTTCCCAACCCTGTACCGGCTTGGGAAGGGGTGTGTTTGACAGCCGCGGCAAGTGACAGCCGCGGCTGTCCTGTTTCTGCACATGTGCAAGAACATCCTTGCTGGGTTCTG
Organism: Phrynosoma blainvillii; assembly: GCA_026167975.1. Classification (NCBI taxonomy): domain Eukaryota; kingdom Metazoa; phylum Chordata; class Lepidosauria; order Squamata; family Phrynosomatidae; genus Phrynosoma; species Phrynosoma blainvillii. Next base: position 151,472,124 of record JANUYF010000004.1, read on the forward strand.
GAAGGGATCTTCTCACTTGTGTGTGAACGGCAGATACGGTTCCCAGGAGCGCATCTATCGCGGTTTTGTTAATTGCGCAATGATGCTAGTTGCGTCTGATAGCCATTTCCGTCTTGTGGGGTATATACCGGTATAGTTCTGGATTGATTCCATACCGCTTTCTTACCGCTTTGAGACCCACATGTGATAACATCCACTGTCAGGAAGCTCCTCCTAATGTTGAGGTGGAATCTCTTTTCCTGGAGCTTGCCTCTGTTGTTCCGGGTCCTGATCTCTGGTGCAGCAGAAAACAAGCTTCCTCCATCCTCAATATGACATCCCTTTAAATACTTAAACAGGGCTATCATATCACCTCTTAACCGTCTCTTCTCCAGGCTAAACATACCCAGTTCCCTAAGTCGTTCCTTGTAAGGCATGGTTTCCAGACCCTTCACCATTTTAGTCGCCCTCCTCTGGACACAATCCAGTTTCTCCACATCCTTTTTGAATTGTGGTGCCCAGAACTGGACATAGTATTCCAGGTGGGGCCTGACCAAAGCAGAATACAGTGGCACTAATACTTCTCTTGATCTAGATACTATACTTCTATTAATGCAGCCTAAAATTGCATTGGCCTTTTTAGCTGCAGCATCACACTGTTGACTCATGTTCAACTTGTGGTCTACTTGGACTCCTAGATCCCTTTCACACGTAGTTTCATTAAACCAGGTGTCCCCCATCTTATATCTATGCATTTCATTTTTTTGCCCTAAGTGCAGTACCTTACATTTCTCTGTGTTGAAATTCATTTTGTTATCTTTGGCCCAGCTTTCTAAACTATTCAGGTCATTTTGAATTAGCTATTCCTCCTAATTTGGTGTCATCTGCAAATCTGAGAAGCATGCCCCCTATTCCTTTATCCAAATCATTGATAAAGATGTTGAATAGCACTGGGCCCAGGACAGGACCCTGTGGCACCCGACTGGTCACTTCTCTCCAGGATGAAGAGGAGCCATTGCTGAGCACCCTTTGGGTTCGGTCAGTCAACCAATTACTAATCCACCTAACAGTTGTATTGTCTAGACCACATTTTACTACCGTATCTTGTTTGCACAAATATCGTGGGGGACCTTGTCAAAAGCCTTACTGAAATCAAGATATGCTATATCCACAGCATTCCCTTCATCTAGCAAGCTGGTATTAAAAAAAGAGAGAAAGATCAGATTTGTTTGGCATGACTTGTTTCTCTGAAACCCATGTTGAGTTTTTGTGATTATGGCATTCCTTTGTAAATGTTCACAGACTCTCTGTTTAATGGTCTTCTCTAGAATCTTTCCTGGTATTGATGTTAGACTAACTGGATGATACTTGTTGGGATAGATAGATAGATAGATAGATAGATAGATAGATAGATATAGAAGAGACCACAAAGGCCATCTAGTCCAACCCCCTGGCATCCAGGAATATAAAATTAAAGCACTCCCAAAAGTTGGCATCCAGCCTCTGTTGAAAAACCTCCAAAGAAGGCGACCCTATCATACACTTGTCCAGGATGTAGACAACAAAGTGCATGTGTTGGAACCACACCCCTTTGAAAAGATTGAAGAAAGGTGCCAGAGCCATTTATATCTGCAGAGATTGTGCTATTCTCTCATTCTTATTCAAAACAAAGAGAACCAACAACCATGCTTTCCATGGCATTAAAAAAGACACACACACACACACACACACACACACACACAAAACTGAGAAGAAAATACATGAGGACTATGATTGCATGCTGGAATAATGCAGACGTTTCATAAAAAATGATGAATTCTTCAAAGAAAATTCACACTAAATCCAATAAAGGACTTTAGGCATGAGCTCCTCAGTAGGAAGCTAATATTTGGGCAGCATGTTTCAATAATCACAGAGAGAGCAGAATGTTAAAAAATCTTCTCTGAAGATGCCAGCCACAGACGCAGGCGAAACATCAGAAATATATTCTTCTAGAAGACAGCCTTACAGCCCGAAAAAACTACAAAAATCTATGGATGCTGGCAGTGAAAACCTTCGACTTCACATTTTAAAAAATGTGTTCTGTCAAGTGTTTTTGAGCTTCAAAAATGCAGGGGAATTTCAAAATGTGTTACATGAAATGTTTGCATGCAAAGGGATCTTGTAGCACCTTTGAGAATAACTGTGCAAAAGGAGTCATAGCATAAGCATTTGTAGACTTGGTTTCCTTCCTCAGATGCATGAGTAAACTGGTGCCCAGGAAGGGCCTTTATAAATCAGACTACACAAATAGCCATAGAAATGCAAAACTTGTGGGTATGGTGACAAGTCTGAAGTTGTTATCTCATCACCATACCCACAAACTTTGCTCAATGCATAGCACACCTGTGTAGTGGAGATCAGAATCCAATCCTATCTTGGTAGAATTCTTCAGTTTAGTTAACTGATTAAGTATTGATTAAGTATATTTAGATTGCTGTAAGAGAGGTTGGGTAGCCACCTACAAGTTTTCTTAGCTCTTGACACCAGAGATGTTCCAAAATGAAAGCAATTGCTATCACATGCAGTGGTCATGCAGGAGGGGAAAGGTGAGACAGCATTTCTAATTTTCAAAATACTAGGCTATACTAAAAACAATGGATCAAGCACTTTTTCTCTTAACATATGGGAAACGATATTCTGAATGGAGCATTTATTTTCAGCGTCGGAGTCATGCAGCCCTTCAGATAGTACTTTGCAGGTCCTAGCAGACCTACGCAATGCAGTCAATGGTGAAGAATGCTGGAGAGTCACAACACAACAACATCTGAACTCATATGACAGTTAACCATTAACTTGACTTGCATGGAGTAGCTGCCTATTTAATATATGTACAATTCACTTGGAAGTGGATGAATACCCTATGAATACTCCTGGATCCATCTTTGTTACTGGAGGTCCAGATAGACTTCATGGCTTGAAGAACTGGAAACCAGCTTCCACTACCCACCTCTTATGGCCCTTTCTGGACAGGAGAACCTGGGCAATACTAATTCATTTCATCAGTAACTTCTCAATTAAACTACTTCAATGCCCTCTACATGGGGCTGCCCTTGAAGCTGTTTCAGAAGCTGTAGTTGGTGCAATAAGCAGCAGCTAATAGGAGCATCTTATAGAATCTGCATTAAAGCAGTTTTAAAGGAATGGCACCAGCTTCCAGTTTGAATTTAGGATAATAAATATTTAAAGCCCAAAACAATCTGAGAAAAGTTTGGGGCAGAATCTTGTCCTTCCCTATATATTCAGAAAAAGGAAATCTGCTTCTCCTTAATACCTTTTGCCATCTTAACCACTCTCTGATGTTGCTTGGCCTTACTTGCCCTGGTTTTTATTGATGAAACATTGGAGGGTATGTTCTCGCCCATGGACTGCTATTTAGAGACCTTCTGAAGAAGTACCTATGCCAGACTTCAGTTTCCTTCTTGTTGGTTAGAGACATCTGTCACCTAGTGTCTGCAAACTTCAGACAAATACAAGTTTAATTAAAATTAATTCATTTTTTCAAAAAAATGGAATAACCCTGAAGTGAACACTCCTATGGATCTCCTAGCATACATGCCACGTTTTATGTCTATATTTTAATAGCCTTAGAGCTATGGCAGAGATAGGTATATACACTCTCCTTTATCAATAAGGATTTAAGACTTCCAGGCTGTCTTTAATATCATCATTAACATTTAAAATAATAAACAGAAAGCAGAAGCTAAGCCATTTAAATTCTTCTGACCAGAATATGTTAAAGTCACATTGAAGCAAACATCAAAATTAGTATTTAAAATAATAAAACGGCAACATAAAAAAATCTCACTTGGTTCCTTTTCCTCTGGCCCTTCCATTTGCTTTCATTCCGTATTACATTTTAATTGTTGTGACAGCTCCCTCTGTTTCCTATGGACTTTCCAACAGTTGCCATCGGCTCTGCTATTAAGACCGATGAGGTAACCCCCTCGGGCAGCCGATTTTGGGTGTCATGAAAGAAAACAGTTCAGTTATTTGTTACTACTCTATTTTTAATCCCAGAGATGAGAGGAAGTGCGTGTAAGATTTTCTGTGCCAAAATACCTTGACTAATGTCCAGTGCCCTGCAACTTTATTTGATGTGGGAATACCATTTGCAGATGAGATCTCTTTTATTGGAGTTGGCACAGGCATCTTCTGTGGACACTCTATTTGTATATGGTGGCTCTATTTTATATGGGGTGTGGGTGTGGGTGTGAGCATCCATCCTTCCTCCTACCCCGTCCTTCCTTACCATGCTGCCAGCACCTCACCCTCCTGTCCCTCCCTTCCCTTTGCTTTCCTCACCTGCCACAGGTGTGCCTCTTGCTTTGCACTCCACCTTCTCCCTCCGTCCTTTCACCCTGCACTGGAGCCTGCTTTTCTCTGTAAAGAGCCATGACTGCACAAACAGATGCCGTAACCAAAAAGAAGGACAAGGCACCACAAAATGTAGGATATTCAAAAAAAATAAAATAAAAGCTTACCAAATAAAAGTTAAATACACTATAAAGGTAAAGATATTCCCCCTTGACAAGGTAGTCAAGTCGTATCTAACCGTTACTAAGCCAAAGAGCCAGCGTTGTCTGAGACTACTCTATGATCATGGGGCCAATATGACTGCACAGAATGCTGTTTACCTTCCCACCAAAGTGGTACCTATTTATCTACTTGCATTTGCATGCTTTCAAACTGCTAGGCTGGCAGAAGCTGGGACTAGTGATGGGCACAGAATGCTGTTTACCTTCCCACCAAAGTGGTACCTATTTATCTACTTGCATTACATGCTTTCAAATGCTAGGTTGGCAGAAGCTGGGACTAGTGACAGGAGCTCACCCCATCATGCAGCACCTGGGTCTCTAACTGCCAACCTGCCCATCTTGCCATCAACAGAGTCAGCGTCTTAACCACTTGAGCCACTGCACCCCAAAATACATTATATACAATGCAAATATCAATTAGTTTCATATGGTTTGTTTACTTATACTGTATTATTTATTATTATATTTTATTATCCTGTACTCACTGCAAATAGGAAGATAGGATGAATTCTTCAGAAGTCTCCCACCCCAGAGCAGCAGAAGACAAGACTTGATCCCAGAGCTCAGAGCATGTTTGTTTCTCAGAGGGAAAAAGGACATCAAACATGGTGTTTCTCAATAGGCTTCTTGAGATCTATTCAGAAGCCTATCTCTGGTGCATATGAGAAGAGCCTTGAAAACTAGCTTTAGAGGGCATCAAGGGGTAACTAGATGTCACAGTCATATTGGCCATATAGCAAAGCCAATAACATCCAAATTTCACCAAGCAGTGATACCTTTACTGGCCAACCAAAGTTCACAATATACGTGGTGCAAGCTTTCAAAGCTTCACTGGCTTCTTCATCAGACAAGGTGTTAAAAGCCATACAGGACAAAAAAAATATTGAAGATGTTAGTCATAAGCCTGCATTTTGCTGTTTTTGGTCTTAGTTCAGATGATATGGAGAGGTATCTGTTGCAGGCTCCTCACCTCCTCCTCCTGGCCCTGTGGCTAATGGGAGATTCTCAAAGTCCAGGACATTTAACATCCATTTGCAAAACAAAAAAGATATTTCCTTTCCAATCCAATATGTTTCCATCCTTGTGAGGCCACATAATCATCCTTCCCCCTAAACTTGCAACCCATTGCCCAACACTTTTGCTGTTCTTTTCCTCTCCAAGAAACAAATGCCCCCTGAGCAAGTGTTGTCTTCTGTTGCTCCCGGGGGGGGGGGGGGGGAAGAGCTTTCGAAGGATCCATCCTATCTCCCTATTTGCAGTGAAAACAAGCTTCCAAGTAGACACATTTCTCAAAGGGGAGCATCAAACCTCAATGGGCTTCTTCGTCGTGCTCAAAATGGAGGATATCCTGGGATTCCTTCTACACAGAAGGTTGATATATAGGACATGTCTGGGAAAAGGAGGAGGTCTGGTCACGCTGTGCACAAAGCCACCAGCTCTGCTTTGAACAAGGAGCAGGCAGGCATGTGATCACTGGTCAGTCATGATCTTGCCATGACAATCCAAGGAGCAGGGTAAGAGGGAGTTGAGGTAAAAGCCATGAGACTAGTGGTTGGAAGGGATCAGGGGAAGGCTACATTATCCCAGCATCTAAGGTAGGAGGGCTGGACTGCTGGGCTCCCATTGCTATCCCCCCCTTGCCTTCCCTGGCACTGCTTTCTTCTCCTCGCCATGCCATTCTCTCCCCTTGCTCCTCATCTCTTCTGCCTCCTTCTTGCCAAGTCAAGTGGCTTGTGGGGTGATAACTGTTATGAACAGGGGAAGAAGGCAGGGTGCCAAGTAAGGAGAGCCAGAGAGAAGATGAAAGAGATTATGGAAACATGGTGGGACAGAGGACAGAGACACAGAGGCATGAACTGGCGGGAGGGAGATGGTATTGACCCGGAGGAGCATCAAGAACTACCAACCCCAGAGGGCAACTCAGCTCTCTGCTAGTGTCATCTGAGGCAGCCGCCTCATTCTCATTGCAGGGTAAGAAATGTGGGCTGGTAAAGGGAAAGCAGAGAGACTGTAAGCCGGAGGTGACTCTTTGGCTCCTGCCTCAGCCAGTTTACCTGGACCATACTGTGGTACTTTTTAGGCCAACCAGAAAGGCAAAATATTCTGTTTGCAAGCATTTGAAATGTACCCATTTCTTCACCCAGTAAAGGTGGTCAAAGAAACATGCAAGGGAAATGGTTAGAGTCATGTAGACTTGTGATGGTAGGGATGAAGGGTCTGAAGGATATCAGAGTCTCGCTCATCAGGCAAGACCACTGTGGCTATGAGATCTCTTCATTCACATTGAAATGAACACGGACTTCCAAGAAGAGAAACACAGAATTACACTCTTCAGGAGTCTTTCCATCAGGGATTGGGAGCTTCCAGAGGTGGGAAAATGTACCACCCTCCTGCATAAGAGGAAAGCTACTATCAACCTATTCTGTCACATTCCCATATTATGTGGGTCCATATTTTCCCCCCTAAATGTTCTTATATTATCCCCGAAAGCCTTTGGGGTGGGGTCACTTTAGGTCATTTCCCTATTTGGCCTTTTGAAAGCCTCTTGCTGCCCCCTGATCCCTCTGAGGGTCACCTGTTGGGGCATGTGTGACCTGGGATCAACACGCGGAAGACTTACGTCAGGAACAAGACACCACAGAAGAGTCTTTTCTGTGAAGTTTGGTGCAGGCTACAGAGAAAAAAAATCCTCCCACACAGAAGCTGTCAGCAAGACAAAAACTGCTGGACTGCTGAAGAGGCTTTTATTCTTGAGTACAGCTATATACATCAGACTGACAAAGTGCTACGCCAGGTTCCTATTTCCAGTGCAACCACACTGAGCATTCAGCTCACTCACTGATATATAATATCTCCCTCAAGGGATTTGAGTCCAGTCCACTACTGGTCTGTCACCCAGTTTCCTGTCTCCTGATAGCCATGCCTCTGCAGAAGTGAAGTTTGCTGACTTCATCTCCTGCCCTTCTGTCATCAGCTTCCTGTGACTCAGGACTCTTCAAATGATGGGTCACCATGTCTCCCAATTGAACTCAGGTTACCTTTTTACCTTTGCTCCAGCTTCATGCCATAGCCACATCTATGACATTTTCTACCCGGAGTGCAATGTACGCTGACACCGCCATCATGGGGGAATGCCCTGAGGGTTGCACTAGACCTTGGGAGATGAGAGTTCAAGTCCCTGCTCAGACACAGAAGCCCATTGGGGAATCTTGGACAGGTTACACTGTCTCAGCCTCCGGGGAAGGTGAAGACAACCCCCATGACATTGACATTGTCAAGAAATCCCCATGACAGGTTCACCTTAGGGCTCCCATAAGTCAGAAAAGACCTGAAGGCACAGATGAAGAGCACACATACACACAGCTTTATCCTAGAACAGGAAGGGATTTGTTGTTTTCATTTGAGGACCCCCAAAAGTAGGGTGGGAGCCTGAGGCCCTCTTTATGACCCATCATCCCTGGCACCCTTTGCCGGGATGTACTAAAACAAATGACAACACTTGCCCATAGGGAAGCCAAACTTGCCTATAGGGAATCATTGGGGAATATAGGGAATCATAAGGGAATGCTTGCCCATAGAGAATCATAGGGGAATACTAGTATTTCTCTGTGATTCTCTATGGGCAAGTATTCTCCAATGATTCCTTATGGGCAAGTATTCCCCAATGATTCTCTATGGGCAAGTATTCCCCAATGATTCCCTATAGGCAAATATTCCCCAATGATTCTCTATGGGCAAGCATTCCCCAACGATTCCCTATAGGCAAATATTCCCCAATGATTCTCTATGGGCAAATATTCCCCAATGATTCTCTATGGGCAAGCATTCCCCAATGATTCCCTATAGGCAAATATTCCCCAATGATTCCCTATGGGCAAGTATTCCCCAATGATTCTCTATGGGCAAGCATTCCCCAATGATTCCCTATAGGCAAATATTCCCCAATGATTCTCTATGGGCAAATATTCCCCAATGATTCCCTATGGGCAAGCATTCCCCAACGATTCCCTATAGGCAAATATTCCCCAATGATTCTCTATGGGCAAATATTCCCCAATGATTCTCTATGGGCAAGCATTCCCCAACGATTCCCTATAGGCAAATATTCCCCAATGATTCCCTATGGGCAAGTATTCCCCAATGATTCTCTATGGGCAAGTATTCCCCAATGATTCCCTATGGGCAAGCATTCCCCAACGATTCCCTATAGGCAAATATTCCCCAATGATTCCCTATGGGCAAGCATTCCCCAACGATTCCCTATAGGCAAATATTCCCCAATGATTCCCTATGGGCAAGCATTCCCCAACGATTCCCTATAGGCAAATATTCCCCAATGATTCTCTATGGGCAAATATTCCCCAATGATTCTCTATGGGCAAGCATTCCCCAACGATTCCCTATAGGCAAATATTCCCCAATGATTCTCTATGGGCAAATATTCCCCAATGATTCTCTATGGGCAAATATTCCCCAATGATTCCCTATGGGCAAGCATTCCCCAATGATTCCCTATAGGCAAGTATGGTTTCCCTATGGGCAAGCACTGTCCTTTGCTTTAGTTCATTCCCCCTTTGCCTGCAATAGGAGGACATGAGCCCCTCAGGACCCTCTCTCTTCCCCCTTTCCCTCCTCTGCTCCCCTCCCTCTCTGGGGTCCCAAACACACTGCAGAAATAACCCAGTTTGAGACCGCTTTTAACTCCCTTGGCTCCATGCTAAGGAATTCTGGGAACAATGCTTAAAATACACTGAAACAATATGGGAACTCCAGGCCAGTCTTTAAAAAGCATTCTGGTCTCCACCTCAACAACCTTTGGAGTTTGAAAAAGTCCTCCATCCTGAGCATGGGATTATTTCTAATTTCCCGGACAGGAGGAGGGAGTGGGGTTAGCTCTGAGTTTGGTAGCGTCCTCCATTTCCCTGGGATGTCCTACACACTGTGAGAAGCCTCCCAGGTCTTGCCTCCTTCCCGCCCAAACCAGGCGTGGCCTCAGCAGGACAGCAAGGCTCTTTCTCTCTCTCTGTCTCTCTCTCTCTGTCTGTACCTCTCTTTCTCTCGGCTTCATCCCGCATTCGGACGGAGAGGGCTCCCATCCCAGGACCATGCCCAAGTGCCCCCGATGCCAGAAGGAGGTCTACTTCGGTAAGACTCAAAGCTATATATATATATATATATAGAGAGAGAGAGAGAGAGAGAGAGAGAGAGCCCTCTGAAAGGATGTAGGGTCAGTCTGGGCAGAAAGAGAAAGGGACAGAGAGAGAGAGAGAGAGACCTTGTAGCACATTTGAGACTCACTGAAAGAAAGAAGTTGGCAGACTTTCCTAGACTATAATAATAATAATAATTAGAGAGACTTTGTAGCACCTTTGAGGCTCACTGAAAGAAAGAAGTTGGCAGACTTTCCTTGACTTTAATAATAATAATAATAATAATAATAATAATTAGAGAGACCTTTAAGCACCTTTGAGACTTACTGAAAGAAAGAAGTTGGCAGCAGGAGCTCTCCTAGACTTTAATAATAATAATAATAATAATAATAATATGTATAGAGACCTTGTAGCACCTTTGAGGCTCACTGAAAGAAAGAAGTTGGCAGCCTTTCCTTGACTTTAATAATAATAATAATAATAATAATAATTAGAGAGACCTTTAAGCACCTTTGAGACTTACTGAAAGAAAGAAGTTGGCAGCAGGAGCTCTCCTAGACTATAATAATAATAATAATAATAATATGTATAGAGACCTTGTAGCACCTTTGAGGCTCACTGAAAGCAAGAAGTTGGCAGACTTTCCTAGACAATAATAATAATAATAATAATTAGAGAGACCTTGAAACACCTTTGAGGCTCACTGAAAGCAAGAAGTTGGCAGACTTTCCTTGACTTTAATAATAATAATAATAATAATTACAGAGACCTTGAAGCACCTTTGAGACTTACTGAAAGAAAGAAGTTGGCAGCAGGAGCTCTCCTAGACTTTAATAATAATAATAATAATAATAATAATAATTATAATATGTGGAGAGATTTTATAGCAGCACCTTTGAGGCTCACTGAAAGCAAGAAGTTGGCAGCAGGAGCTTTCCTAGACTTTAATAATAATAATAATAATAATAAGTAGAGAGATCTTGTAGAGTACCTTTGAGACTGACTGAAAGAAAAGCTGGCAGACTTTACTAGACTTTAATAATAATAATAATAATAATAATAATAATTAGAGAGACCTTGTAGCACCTTTGAGACTCACTGAAAGCAAGAAGTTGGCACTTTCCTAGAGTTTAATAATAGTAATAATAATAATAATAATATGTAGAGAGACCTTGTAGCACCTTTGAGGCTCACTGAAAGAAAAGTTGGCAGCAGGAGCTTTCCTACACTTTAATAATAATAATAATAATAATAATAATAAGTAGAGAGATCTTGTAGCATCTCTGAAGCTGGCAGACTTTACTAGACTTTAATAATAACAATAATAATAATGCTATGTAGAGACACCTTGTAGCAGCGCCTTTGAGACTCACTGAAAGAAAGAAGTTGGTAGCAGGAGCTTTCCTAGACTTCAGTCTACTTCCTCAGGTGCATAGTATTATCGTAGTAGTAGTAGTATCATAGTAGTTTCTTTTGCACCTGAGGAAGTAGACTGAGGTCTAGGACAGCTCCTGCTGCCAACTTCTTTCTTTCAGTGGGTCCCAAAGGCGCTGCTACAAGGTCTCTCTACATACTCCTTTGGTAAGGGTGAGGAGGAGGAGGACCTGGGGCGACCAGGGTGACCAGGTGTGTCCTCCACACCACCAAGCAGGAGGACAAGGCACCACAAAATGTAGGGCATCCTCCTCTTCTAGAATGGAAGAGCCACCAGGGAAGAATTAGGAAGGATTCAACAACAAATGAAGGGGAAAGGGAGGCAATGACCTCTGTAGTATTCATTAGAGTGGCTCTTTTCTTTAAAATGTAAAGGATTTGCAAACGCTGTTACTGTGTTCCACTATATATAAAATGTAGGACATTCAAGGAAAATGGAGGATATGACCAACTCAAAGGTCAAAACACTCTATAAAAATGTAAATTCACTCCATAGGACTGGTTTATAGCTGTACTGTATTTTATTACGTACCCAACTGTATTTTTCTGTATTTATCTTCATTAAAAGGCCTTGTTGGCTTGCAGTACACTGACAGAATCTGAGCAAGGCAAAGGCTTCAAAGTATTCTTGACTAGCAGGAAACCCTGGACTGAATCTACGCTTAAATTATTCATTTGTTCATTGTGCTGACATTAAGAGGAAAGAAAACTCTTCCAACATTTGCATTGTGCCTTCAAGCAGCCCATTCCTTGACATCTTTGCTTTCCTTTTCCCCTTCAAGTAACAAATGCACCTTGAGCTCTGGGTTCGAGTCTTGTCTGCTGCTGCTTCTCCTAGGAAAAAAAAGAAAGAACTCTATAAGGATTCATTTTGTCCTCCTTTTTGCAGTGAGGACAGGATGCCAGGTAGAGGCATTCCTCCAAGGGGAACAGCACAGGTGGTGTTGCTCAATGGGCTTTGTAGTCCTTCTCAGAATGGAGGACATTTTGGAACTCCTCCCGGACAGAAGGTTGAAATGTAGGGCATGGCCTGGAAAAGGAGGACCTCTGCCATGTGAGAGAAACTGACATAGGTGAACCTGAGTGGATGTCATTTCACTTGGGGAAAATCCTTTGAAAGGGTCTGAAGACCACCAGCTCCATAGTTTTCTTCCAGTCCCTGCCTCCCGTCTTTTGTGCAGGTTGGGATCTCTTTTTAAAAAGCCATTTAAAAGGCGGGGGGATTCAATCGAGAGGGTTTCTCGCCCACTTTCCTTTATTGCCTACCTCTGAAATCCAGCAAATTGGTCAATCTTTGAGGAGACAACGCCTGTCCGGTCCCCGCCTTCATTCACAACTCTAGGCTATCCAGCCAAAAACAAGATTTCTTGCAGCCCTTGCATTGTTGCAGCTGGAGCACAAGCACTTATTTGAAAACCTTATTTGAAAGCGTCCGGAGGAGGGATGGTTTGGCTTATACATTGTAAATGTGCTAAATTTGCTAAATGGCCAACACATGTTGTGCTCTTCTTGCATGTTTCCACATTGTAAACCACTTAGGGAGTGCTAGCTCACTGGAAACCAGTATAGGCATGTACTTGCCATTGCTATTGTTATTGCTATGATTTCGATTTGGAGTGAGCCCTCCTCGGTTTTCCCCTCGCAAAGCAGCTTTTCTGAGCTGAAACCTTGGGATCCCTACTGTGGTGTGGTAAAGTCACCCCCCTTCACCTGAGATCTCCTCCAAGAATATCTTGGAGGAGATAACTTAATAACTTTTTAAATAACTTTTTAAGGGGGGGGGGGAGGAGGGAATTATACTATTTTAAGCTGTATGTATTTTATTGTTGTACACCGCCCGGATTGGCTTGCCACAGGGCGGTATATAAATAAAATGTATTTATTATTATTATTATTATTATTATTATTATTATTATTATTATTATTATTATTCCACTGCCTCTCAAACATGTTTAGTACCAGGAGAAATTGCTCCAAATGAGGGGTAACCAGACGGTGGAGAGAAGAGAGCTGTGTTTCTAGAGATGCTTGGCAACTCCTTCACTTGCAGATGGGTGAGACTCCCAGGAAGAAGTATAATTTGTTGGGATCAAATGTGCTGAAAGAGCCACCCAAAAAGCCCCTTGTATATACATACGCAAGGCAATCTTGTGCACACGTCTCCGGGAAGGAATAGGGAAGGCTCCCTACCTGAGACCCTGAAGGCGCACTACTTTAATTGGGAGTTCCTGCATGGCAGGGGGTTGGACTGGATGGCCCTTGTGGTCTCTTCCAACTCTATGATTCTATGATACTGAGCTAGTGAACAGGTGGTTGGATCAATATAAGGCAGGGGTCCCCAAACTTTTTAAACAGGGGCCAGTTCACTGTCCCTCAGACCATTGGAGGGCTGGAATATAGTTTAAAAGTCGGCTGCTAGGCAGGACAGGTAGCAACGGCAAAAACACCCGGCGGGCCGGATAAATGTCCTTGGTGGGCCGCATGTGGCCCGCAGGCCGTAGTTTGAGGAGCCTTGATATAAGGCAACTGTCTGTGCTCCAGATCCTTCAACCACAAGAAAAACATGGTTGGAGGCTTACTTGAATAACAGGAGGGGGTTATGGGACATAGGGGCATCTGGATCAAGAGGCACCTGTGGTTCATGTAGCAAATGCATCAGCAACACACGAGGAATAGGTCCTTTTGTCAGTTGATTAGCTTTGGGTGGTTTCTAAAAAACAACAGGTTTTGGGAGTTTATCACACAGGACAATTCCCATGCAGAAACTAGATTTAAAGTAAAAACAAACCTCTTTTGTGGGTTGTTTTTCACACGATGTTTGGGGTGAACCTGAACAGAAAGTAGACAAAACTTGCAATTGCAGGTTGTTTTTCAGACGACGTTTGCGTGAAAGAGAAATAACCCAAAAATAACCCAAATGGAAAGCCGACAAAACCTGCTCCTTTTTACTTTCAGGAACTTCTGAAAGTAAAAAGGAGCAGGTTTGGGCGACTTTCCATTCGTTGTTTCTCCTTGACACAAATATGTCTGAAAAACAACCCGCAATTGTGGGTTTTGTTTTTTTTGGGGGGGGGGGATTTTTAAATCCTGTTTCTGCATGGGATTTAAGCAATTTGCCTCCATGTGATAAGATCCTTTGTTTATGGTCAGATCAGTGGGATGTGAAAGCTGAAGAAATAACTTAATGATTTAATGTTTTACTTTTTTCACTTGTTCTTTTGGGAGACCAAAGAGAGAGAGAGAGAGAGAGATTTTGTGGCAATTATTAGGCCAGTTCCAGCACTTCTGTTTTGGCCACATGTAAAATGTTGGCATTGGCCTCCAAATAATTGCCACAAAATCTCTCTCTCTCATGCTCTGAGTTACTCTGACCGACATACAGTTTTCCCCAAGAGCATAGCTCCAACGTGGGAGACAGGATTCAGCAGTCACAGTCCATTATCATAAATGAGAAAATTGAGGCTAATTGTAAGTCATGCGTGAGGACGATTGATGATGTTATTTCCCCAAGTTTGCACAAATTTCCTCATGTGCCATCTACGGTTTAGGATATGGGCTCTAGATATTATATAAGGCTTGCTGAAGCTAAGCAATATTAGAATTATCAGTTTTTCTGAACAGTGAACTAGTAGCCCAGGCTGCCTTCTGAGGAAGAGAATGAGAGAAAGCACTTGTTGTACAGGAAACTGTTAAGTTCTTCTTATTTGAGGCTGAGAGAACCACACAATGAAACTTGCTCTCTGAAGTATTATATTCCCAAAAGTCTTTAGTTCCTACGGACAGCAGAAAGGGTGGACAGCAGAAAGGGTGGATAACCAGGGGTGATGAGATCACAGCAGTCTTTAGGCTGAGAAAGTTGTTGTTCTCTGCTTTCAACTCATTTGTCACTTAGGGCAACGCTAAGGCAAATCTATCATGGAGTTTTCTTGGCACTCTTTATTCAGAGGAGGTTTGCCATTGCCTTCCCCTGAGGCTGAGAGTGTGTGACTTGCCCAGGGTCACCCAGTGGGTTTTGTGACCAAGCAGGCATTTGAACCCTGATCTCCAGAGTTGCAGTCCGGCACTCAAACCTCTACACCAAGCTATGTGAACGTAACACTGGGCGTTTTCACACAGGCGGCTCTAAAGCCGCCTGGAAGCCCCCTGGAAGCAATCAAGAGCCGTTCCGGCGGCGAAAACAGCAGCCGCCGGAAGGGCTCCTGATTGCCTCCAGCAGCAGCCCCTCTAATTCCTTTTTAGAAAAGGAATTAGAAATATGGGGCTAAAGCCGGGAGGGCGCAGGGATGGCGCAGGGATTGCGCAAGATGGGGCGGGGCTTGCTACGACGTTGTTTGAACACGACAAGCAAGACCCCGGAGTGAGGCAGGGATGGCGCAGGATGAGGAGGGGCTTGCTGCGACGTCGTCTGAACTTTTAGGTTCTGGAGCCGGAGTGGGGCCGGACGGAGGTAGGTTTGCCTCCGTGTAAAGCCCCGTGTGAAAACGTCCTATGTGAATTAAACCCACAGATTACCGATTGCATAGAAGAACTGACTCTAGGTATGAGTGACAGAGAGCAGAGTGTAAAGAAACCTTCACTCAGATACACTCTCCTTGTGTATTAGTAGGTGCCATATTATCCTGTGTGGCTAAAAATACACATCAGGAATCCAGAAATGTAGGGAACTTAAATAAAACTTTAGTAGAAACTAAAGGATACTGATAAATGCTCCATTCTTTCAGATAGAAATGAGATTGTGAAATGTATATGTGCGAGAAGAAGAGGAAGGGAAACAGGCATACAGAAATGATACTTTGTTTTTTTTGGTTTTTTGAGGGAGATGATGGAGTTTTGTGCACATACTATATATACTCATGTATAAGTCTAGAAATGTTAGTTAAAAAATTAACCAAGGGCCTTGACAGACGACTAACTGAGTCGTCTCCGAGGCAAGGAAGAGGAGGGGCAGCCGCACGAGCGGCGCCCCTTCCTCCTCCCGAGGTTGCCCTCGGAGCTGCCGGCCCTCCGCACGGCCGGCGCTCCCAGGGCAACCTCCCGCCGCAGCGTCCGCACACGCTGCAGCGGAAAAACCAGGGAAAGTGCGCCCGACGCGTTTAGGGCGCACTTTCCCTGACTTCTGAAAGGAGCGGCAATTTAGCGCTCCTTTCAGGGACGCTGCCGGTGCGCCACGGTGCGGCTGCCATGGTCCCGCGGCGCACCGTCCTAGGGCGTCCCGGACGCCCTGGTCTGCTTCCCCCCCAAAAAAGCCTGGACCAACTTATCCACGGGTCAATGTAAGTACAGTACTTTAACTCTTATTAAAAAAGGGAACCATCCCCTGGTGAAAGGCAAGAGTGTAATCTGACCCTGCTCTCCTCTCACGTCTATTCAGCTTTTAGTGTGGGCACAGTTATGCCTGCTGAAATTTTGGAAGTTCTTTGGCATTGTTTTCCTTTGCCTCATCCTTTAGATTCTTTGTTACATGCCCCTAAGTTTTACCCTCAACCTATCCACGGGACATACAAAAATCCATAATTTTGACCCCAAAACCTGCCCTCGACTTGTACATGAGGTCGACTTGTAGTCGAGTATATATGGTCCATTATATGCCACTTTAAGGTAATATGCTTAATTCAGTGTTCTGGGAGAATGGAACTAGGTGTTGCAGCCTGGTTTGATTTGAGATAGTTCTCCCTGTGGCTTAGCCCTGGAATATAGAGAAAGTAGCTCTGAATATGTTAGATTTCCTTCACTGCAGAGCAACCACACCCAATCCCTTCCTAAGACTCTGTGGCTATCAGACAGGGGCACCTCCTTCCACAGGTTTGTTCAGAAAACTTTACCACTAGCTCTTGTTGGTTGCACACAAATAGTTAACATGACAGCCCTTGGCACTGATATCCACAATCTGTGGGAAAGGAGCAAGGAAAGTATTCTGCAGAAAGGACTGGCTTAAAGCCACAAGTTGGTTAATGTTACCTTTTGTCTTTGCAGTGTGTTGGTTTCAGCTTCTTCTTAGCTATTTGCTTAAGGTGTAAGCCGGCAAACACAATAGGCAAGCCCAGTGCAATTGTTGTTTCAGCAAGGTGCTGAAAATCAAATTAGCTAGAAGGATAAACTCTTACTGTAGGAAATGAGAAAGTAAGTTGGATTTCTGTTCAGATAAGGGCAACATTTATGTTTGCTGCTTCTTTTTGTGATTTGAGGTGGGAGAATCTTATTGGGGAAATAGCTGAGCAAAGACATAAAGACCCCTCCCTCTATAATGGTATACCTTACCCTCTATAATAGTATATAGTCCTATATAGGGCCAGCTATTAATTTTTAAAAGCTTAAGTATACAAGAACTCTAGTGCCACCTTAAAGAAGACTTTCTTTTTTCAAAAGGCAAAAGCTTTGAGATGTATGTAGACAGGAGGACATTTCTTAAGTTGAACTTTGCACCTTGCTCCCTGTGGATAATTTAAAATTGGCCAGCAAGGTAGCATTCCAGATTTATACATATATGAAGTAGCCTCCAAAGGAAGGGATTATGGAGCCATCTCTCGATTGGGAGGCTGTATGTACTCACTAATACTTACCATTTCTCATGGGCAAGTGGTTGGAGTGGTCATTCCAACATCTTTGCCACCAGGATTATCTCAACTGCTCTTTACACTATGGCTATTCTTACAGTACTAAGATTACATTGAGATCCTTAGATGACACCAGGGGTGAGCAATAAGAAATGACCCACTCTGAATTACTGGGGGAGAGGGGCACCTTTGTATGTTCAGCTCCCTAAAGTCCACTTGGCATTTAGAAGTGCAGTCCCTTTTATGTATATTATATAGATGCATAAAAAGGGAGTGCAATGGTATATAGGGCAGCTCTTCATCTTTGGGACCAGCTTGGAGGTAGTGCAACAGTACTCTTCCATACCTTTGGTTTGCTACGTAGACTGCTTGCCCATTTGATTCATCCGCATCGGACACAGTTTTGGATATAATAATAATAATAATAATAATAATAATAATAATAAATAGTTTTTTGTGGGTTTTTCGGGCTGTGTGGCCATGTTCTAGAAGAGTTTCTTTCTGACGTTTCGCCAGCATCTGTGGCTAGCATCTTTTCTCTGAAGATGCTAGCCACAGATGCTGGCGAAACGTCAGAAAGAAACTCTTCTAGAACATGGCCACACAGCCCGAAAAACTCACAAAAAACTATGGATGCCGGCCATGAAAGCCTACGACTTCACAATAATAGATTTTATTTGTACCCTGCCACTCATAATTTGTGAGACAGTAACGGGTAGCAGAACAGTTTTCTGTACTTGTGCTGGTCTGTATGTATTTTTTTTAAAGCCCATAATTAAATTTTAAAAAGCAGATAGGCCACCATTTATTTTCCTTTTGAATTATAGGACACAAACAAGGCTTCTCCTGAAAACTGTTTTAAGGATTTATTTATATTTTTACTTAGGACTTAACCAGAAGCTGGATGGGCATCTGTCAGGAGTGCTTTGATTGTGTCTTCCTGCAGGGCAAGCGTTGGACTGGATGCCCATTGTAGTCTCTTCCGACTCTATAATTCTGTGACTTTTTTTTTGTTTGTGTGCCCTTAAAATTCTTTTTCAACTTTGTGCATTTACAAACAAATGGGGACAAAGAGTAGCAGAGCTGTTTTCTTAGTTTGCACAGCAGTCTCTGCAGTGGCAAGACTGCCCCAATGCTGCAACAAAAAAGAAAGCTCCAGGATGACATTTGGTAAAAAGTGCCAAGGGTGTGTCTGCAGTTGTGTGGTGTTTTGGCATAACTGTTTTAACGTCGCCCAATGGTCATTCCAAACACAGTGAATATGTTAAAAGTGTTGCTGTGAAAAGAAAGATCTAACCCCTCTCCCTACTTGTGACTGTAAGTTTTGAGAAAAACACATCAAAAACACAGCTTTTGTACTAGCATTAAAGTTCTCTTTGTGGTTGTAAATATGCTCAGGGCTACATACAGAAGGAGATGGAGTTTCAAATCGTAGTGGTGCATTTGCCTTAAGAATTGTTTCACTTATTTCCAGTGTCAGATGTGTCCAAGGGACTGCAGGGAGCCATTCAATATGCACTTGAACAAGCATGTCACAGCAAATTCCAAAATGTTGCCGGGACAGGAGAATTTCCAGAGAGAAAATACCCTTCTGTCTCTCCACTCAAGGCTTGGATAGTGACTGAGAGCATTGCTAAGATGGCTGGGGGAGATATATTTTTCTCTGAAGTTTTTTTCTCTAATTTGTGTCCATGTCATGGTAGCTGAAAAAGTCACCTCCCTGGGGAAAGACTGGCATCGACCATGCTTGAAGTGTGAAAAATGCGGGAAGACCCTGACTTCTGGTGGCCATGCAGAGGTAAGCGCCCAAGATGGCTAATCATTGAACTTGGCTCTGCCTGGAGGTTTCTCCCAGGGAAGAAAGTTTGCAGCGTGATACTGTACACCATCCAGATGTCTTTGGCCAGATGTTTCCTGAATAATCTGCTGCAAGCTCAAGTCTTTCCAAGGACTTTATCACACAGGGGCCAGTTCCATCTTTAAAGAGATAATAAAGCGCAAATGAACCATCCCGAAAATAAAGCGAAAATAGTGTTTAATTGCGCAAATGAATATCACACGCAATTATAATAAACACGTAATAATGTGACAAGTGAAAAAAAATCCGCTTTTGTGTTTCATACAAAAGCGAATGAATTCTGTATATGGAGAAGAAATGGTATACTCGCACATGCACAGAAGGATGCATAGTTAGTGCATCACAGGAATCTTTCTTGCTTCATTTCCTGTGTGATGCTTCTTCTTCTTTGTGTTCCCACATGATTTTGCCATTATAATCTTTCCTATTTTCAACAGTTGTATTTTTTGTTTTATGAGAATTGATACACTTTTGTCTGGCATGTATGTCACCCAAGCAAAACAGGAATTAAAAGCGGCCCCACAGAACCATGGGGAAAATGGAAAAACGAGTGAAAGGAGGTTTATTGCATGAATAAACTGAATTTGACTTTCACAATAGAGTAAATGCGCAATTACAGTAATATTGAAAATGCATTTTTGCTAAAATCCTGAAAGTAAAAAGATGCGGGATAACACCACTCTCTGACCACTTTAATGACGGGTTTTGTGCGACGCCGTGTGAAATCATTGTGCGTAATTACGCATTTTTTTCTGGGATTTGTACGGGATAAACTGTAGATTCTCCCTGTGTGATAAAGTCCTAAAATGGATTGAATGATAGACACAGAATTGTATTTCATGTTCCTTTGTAACACCCCGCCCCACTGATCATAAAGATGGCTCTGTCTTCCTGCAGAATAAGAAAAAAAGGAGCCTTGTGGCACCTTTAAGACTGACCGATTTATTCTACTTTAAGCATTCATGGATTATATCATATAGTCCTTTAAAGCTCATGGTAAAGTAAATCCTTTAGTCACAACAGTAAGGCAAGACTCATATTTGTTATGAAGGAATAGACAAATATGGCCACTACTTTGAAACTGCAGAGCTACTTACAGAACCACTATAAATAATAATAATAATAATAATAATAATAATAATAATAATAATAATAATTTCTATCCCGCCCGAAGCAATCTCAACAATGAATCCTCCCCAACCCAAACCCACCCTCCCATTAAAATAGTATTAGACATCACAAAATTAAAACAGGTTACCAACCATCTCCTACTTTTTGCTGCTTACTTGATGTATGTGTCTTTTGGGTGAAGATGACTTTGGCTGTCATTAATGACATTTATTTATATGATTATTATATTATTTATATGTATTTATTTATCTGTATTTTCTAACACAAAGTCCCCTTTTCTGCAATTCTTTATAGAATTAGTCTCTACAATTTGTAGATGACTTTCTCTTCTCTGATAATTTAAATATTTCCCTGTTAGAAAGCAGCATACACATCCATTGGAGGGAGAGAGGAACCTGGAAAGTGGTTTTTCTGCAACGTATTTTTTGGCTGCAAGGGCTGCCATGTTCATGGTCATATACAGAACTTATATCCTGTGTAGAAGTGCTGGAAAATAGCACTCCGGAGGGCTCTCGCATGAGAGGAAGCTGTAGGGAAGACAGCCAGCTGTGTTGCTCAGAGTAAGCTGAGTAAGATGGTCTGCTTACATTTCCAAAGAGTAGACCCCCTCCCTTTTTAGGATTTGTGTCTTCCTCCATCTTCATAAGGTCAGTCCCAAGAACACTGAATAGAATCAATCAGATGTCCTGTTGTTAGTGCTTCTTTTGAGATGTTTATATTGTCTTTACAGCATGATGGGAAGCCTTATTGTAACCATCCCTGCTATGCTGCATTATTTGGACCCAAAGGTAAGATCGCAGCAGGGAGGGAATGGGACGGCAGGTATTGAGAGGCACTTGATTCTTCTAGGCTTCTGTCACCTGGGAGCACAACTATGTACCAAAGCACAGTGGCAGTTCACTCCTAGATGTCTTTGTGCTCTGACAAATTAT
The DNA here is from genome assembly GCA_026167975.1 of Phrynosoma blainvillii. Lineage (NCBI taxonomy): Eukaryota > Metazoa > Chordata > Lepidosauria > Squamata > Phrynosomatidae > Phrynosoma > Phrynosoma blainvillii. Next base: position 151,493,739 of record JANUYF010000004.1, read on the forward strand.
GTCTCAGTTTGAGGTTTCTCTCAAAATATGCTATCTGGCTTTTCACCAGCCCCAAGCTGGACAGTAACTTAGCAAATTAAAATTTTTCCTACAGCCATATGCCACTGTAAAAGAGTATAAAATGTTCTATCAACATACAGACATACAAATTATTTATGCTGGGACTTCTCCAGGCCTGCTTCTCATAGGCTTGCTATTTTCAACTTAGGGCAAAACAAGGGCTGGATATAGAATATGAATGTATGTACGTTCATTTACATACAATTAAAGACTCCACCATAGTCCAAGGCAGCATATTCCATTGTCAACCAACTCTTACTGTCAGGAAGTTCTTCCTAATGTTTAAGTGAATATCTTTTCCTGTAATTTGAATCCATTGGTCCTTGTCCCAGTCTCTGGAGCTGAGGGAAGGCCAACTTGCTCCATCTTCAATATGACATCCTTTCACATATTTAAACATGGTTATCATGTCACCTCTTAACTTTCCTTTCTCCAGGCTAAACATACCCAACTCCCTAAGCTGCTCCTCATAGGGAGTGATTTCCAGAAGGCGCTACACGTGTGTCTTCAAGTCACCTGTCTAGCTATGGTGACTTCATGAATTTTCTTCATAGGGTTTTCTTAGGCAAGGAATACTCAGTTGTGGTTTTTCCAAGTTCCTTCCCCTGAAATATAGCCTACAGCAGGGATAGGCAATCTTTCCCCTTTAAGGGCCGAGGGACTTCAGCTCCCAGAATCCCAGGAGCTATTGGCCAATATGGGACTATTGGCCAACATGGCTGAGGCTTCTGGGAGCTGAAGTCCCTCGGCCCTTAAAGGGGAAAGGTTGCCTACCCCTGGCCTACAGCAACTGGTATTTGTTGGCAGACTCCCATCCAAGTACTAACCAAGGCTAACCCTGCTTAGTTTCCAAGATCACTATGATACTAAAGATGTAGTGTTCTCTCACTATTTTAACAAGACATTTCAGATCTTTTTAGACTTCTCTGCACTGATGCTGTTTTAGAAGACAATGGCCTGCGTTCTGTTGGTAGTTCCTTGTAGAGTTAGAACCATTGAATCTATGGCATTTATTTAAGTACTGACTCACAGTCAACTCAAGGGATCTGCCAATAGGATTCAAGCTGATTAGTAAATTGGAATTTCCCTATATGCAGGATTTTTCTCTCTCTCTCATATCTGAAGGATACCACAGAGGGAAGTACCATTAACCAAAATATCTTGGGTAGTACTCACAGCATCACATTCTCTAAATTTGCCTATTGCAGAAGAGATTACAGTGACTTACACTCCTCCTAGGTCGCTAAGGGCAAAGATATTCTGGTTTTTGTGGAGCTTCAGGGAGGAGGAGGACTGACTAGTTATTTTCCTTGGTTTTTCTTTTCTTTCAGGGTTTGGCCGTGGAGGTGCTGAAAGCCACACATTCAAGTGAAGCTCAGGTAATTGACTCATCCTTGGTAGATAGTCATGGTCTTCATTAGAGAGGCCTGATGTGAGATATTTTGAGGGTGATCTAGGTGTGTGTATGTTTTCCTTCTCTCACAATGTTCTCTTTTCCTCTTTAGGGCTGGAATGATGTGGTTTGCTGTGGATCCTGGCAGCTTTAAAAGCAGTGAATCCAAAATGTTTGGTTTTCTCTCTCTTATCCTCTTGTAATAAGCTAGCATATTATAAAAGCTTTCTGAAGATGTGTAATTCCAAATGCTGGACGATTTCCTGTTCTGGATCAGTTGAGAAATATTATGGGGTGGAGGTCAGGAAATATTTGCTAATAATAGCACTGGGAATTTCCTGGAAATGAGTTCCAGAAGAAGAAGAAGGGAAAAAAAAGCTAAGCTTGCTTGTAGACCCTTTGCACCATGATGATGATTCTGCTTCAGTAATAAAAGCTTGAGTTTAAATAGTTTGCACAAAGAATGTGTAAGTACTTACTAAAACTCGTTGAGAAAGGTATGTAATGGAAGCTCTTCAAGAGAGCCTCTGAGGGCTTTCTTAGGAATTCACAGTGGAATGAATACTGCACTCACTCACTGAGATTTCCATACAGGTGATGATACTGAACAAAAAAGCTCTGTCCTTATGCAGAGCACAGAACTCAGCCCAATTGAGGTATCTGTGGGCAGCCCTAGCTCTGAACTCAGTCATCATCTCTTGCTGATATGAGATCCTGCTGACCTCTTTTTCTGTGATGGTGGGATTGCAAGTCTTGAATTTGATGTAGAGTAAAAGCTGTGTTAATGCCTGGCCCCAAAGAATGAGGGAGATAGCTCAAGAAGGTAGTTCCAGTCATATTTAAGGTGGGTAGAAATGGGCAAAACATTTTAGTTTGAAACTATGGTAGATTTCTACTTGTCTATCTTAGGAGTTTATCACTCCGGGAGCCCCGTGCAGAAACGGTACTTTAAAGAGGAAAAAACCCCGCAAAAGCAGAAGCAATTTATCAATGGGATTTCTCCGTGTGATAAACTCCAGCGCTGTTAAAAGGAGGTTAATCCGAACGGAAATTAAACAAAAACTGCTTCTTTTTACTTTCAGGATCTTCTGAAAGTAAAAGAAGCAGTTCTTGTCTAATTTCTGTTCGGATTAACCTCCTTTTAACAGTGACGTCGTCTGAAACACCACCTGCTTTTGCGGGTTTTGTTTAATTTAAAGCCCCGTTTCCGCACGGGATTTCCCCCGTGTGATAAACTCCTTAGTGTTAACCCCAATTTTACTAAAAGGATACAAAGCTATAACCAAAAATGTGACAGAGAGTGTCTCAAATATTCCAGAACTCTTGACACAAGAAAGGCATATTTATTTTTCTCTTGCACATATTCCTTAGGCGTTCCTTTGAGATTACACGTCTGCCACAGGACTTTGAATTTTTCATGCACTCAACTGTATTTTTCCCCTGTGAAAATCACACACCTCCTAGGAAAAATGTCAGCCCTTCTCTCTGTACTCTACCATACCAGAGTGCAAAATTTAAGTGAAATACAAGCCAGTGTGTGGGACTGAGCAGTCGATTCTTTTTCTGTTCCTTGAGAGCTAGGGTTTCCCATCTACTAGTCCAGTAGTAGTATTCAGATTCAGCTGAATAATACAGATTCCCTAATAAATGAATTATACACTTGGATTGAGGAGAATTACATGTGGAATCCAGAGAGATCTGTTCGCTTCAAATCACCTTTTCTATTAATGTTCCATCTTACCTAGATGGAGATAGTTTGAGTACAATTTCCTGTGCTCTGATACTATATACCTTTTAAAATGGGCCCAAATCTGCAGCCTGACTGTACTATGTACCTTTTGAATGTACTATGCTTTTGTTTTGTCTGCTGCACTGGCTTCTTCTCTGTTTTGATGCCGAGTTTAATGTGCTGTAGCTTTTTAACCCATAAAGAAGAGTGGGCAACCTTTGGTCTAACAGATATTGTTGGACTGCAAGTCCCCAAATTGCTGACTATTGGCCATGCTGATTGGCCTAATAGGAGTTTAAGTCTACCACTAGACTACCACTAGTACCACTATGGTTGAGAAATGGTTACTTAAATGTATTTGTGTGTTATTTCCACAAATAGATATTGTAAGCTAATTAATTTAAAGTATTTTTGTATTGCCACCCAGCCCACAAGGGTTCCGAAAGCGATCAACAAATAAAAGCAATTAAAACAGTGCAAAGATAAAATCGTTTTAAAAAAACATATTAAAATACTCTTTAAAAGTGTTTAAAATAATCTTTAAAAAAACCCTAAAACACAATTTTAAAAGAGTTAAAACAGCAATTTCAGACATTAAAGGCTATGTGAAACAAGCGCTGTTTTGGTTGCCCACTGGAAGTTAAAGAGATGGAGCCAGCCTAACTTTCTTGAGAAGGAATTCCACACTTTATATCCACCCAAATGAAGCCCTGCTCCCAGGGCCATTTAAGTGATGGAACCTATCTATGGAATAACCCCTAGAAAGGCCTGCTTGGTTTCATCTTTATAGTTTTTCTGCTGCTACATGAAGGTCTCCTAATTTGCTCAGGTGTTTTAACTAACCCGTGTTTTCTACTCTGCCCTTCTCTGCCTAAAATCTGTGTTTTCAGTGTATTTATTTTAATTGTTTTATGCTATCCTGTTGTGTATTTGTTTGTGAGCTGCATGGAAAACCTTATTTTGGGATGGCTTTATAAACATACAGAATGCATATATAATATAATAATATGATTTATTTATATACCGCCCCTCTGGCAAGCCAATCTAGGCGGTGAACAACAATAAATTACAACAAATTAAACAATATAATTCCCTTCTCCCCGAACATCAAACAAATAACAACATTAAGATCCCGTCCCTCATTCCTACCCACCCCCACCCCCAAAACAAATCAACAAAGAAATTAAAAAACAATTATTAAAATATACAATATACACTATAAAAATACAATGTACAATATACATACACACATACTTTCACTTGCAAGAGCAGTTGCTTAGACTTAAGCAGAAACAATTCCACATAGCCAAATCCCACATCACATTTTATTTAGCTTCATTAAAGGGGACAGGCTACATGTTACCCATTTGTCATTCACAAGTGGTAGACTCATATTGGCTCTTTATTGAAGCTGACTCGAGTGCGGCCAAAAGCAAGCAAATGTGTCCTCTCTAGTTTGCTAAAGCACATGTCTCTTTAAGTAACCTTGCAGTCCAAATTATTTCCTTCACCATATGGTTTGCTTAAGGGAATGAAACAGATGCAAAAAAAAAGGCAGTTTTCAAATTAAAATACAAATGTGAACAGCTAAACAATGCAAATTATTTTTGATTGAGCAAATATGATCCACAAGCTTGAGGAATAGATTAGAAAAATGGTTGGGAGAGAGTACAACTGGTCCTGGCTCTGTGAACGCAGCAAGGCAGTCAGTTTCAAAAGCTAAAGCACCTGTGACAGAGGAGATCCATAATGGGTTTTAATGATACCAGACGGTTCAAAAAGAATGGTGCAAAAATAAAGCTGTTCTTATTCATTTTTGCACCATTCTTTTTCTAATTCACCCTGCATTTTAATTTTATTTAAAGCAACCAGCTCTACACAATAGCAACTGGCTCTAGTTTGGATGTAGTGCTTACAGTTTTTCTAATTCAACTGCTGTCTTCAAGTTGTTTTCTCTGCTACACAGTTCTTGTTCTATTTGTATTATGAATGTTTAGGGTTTGGTTTTTTTTTCTGCTGAGATTTACTCAGAGCAATAGTATGGTAGAAAGTACCATTATTCCACCTCACTGCCTCCATTTACTTTAGTATCCTCTATGGCTGCTTTTAAGTAAAACATGAAAACAGGGAAATCTTACCATGATCTCCATCTGGTTTGACTTGATGCAAACAGAACAGAATCAAGGGATTTTTTCTCCTTAAAACATTTTACAGTGATCCCTCCACATTCGCTAGGATTAGGGGCACAGGACCCCCGTGAAAGTGGGAAAACTGCAAATAGCAAAAACACTGTTTTTAACTGAGAGAACACCTCTCTATGTGTCTTCCGGTACAACTCTGTGGTCAACAATCTACCAGGCATTGACCATAGAATTGCGCTGGAGAAGCTGCAAATGCCTAGTGGATTGTTCTCTCTAGGACTCTAGGTCCTTCAGTGCAACTTTTGGTTAAAGTTGACCATAGAGTTACACTGGAGGACCTAGAGATTCCTAGAGAGAACATATTAATACAGTCCGTGAATAATCAAATCCGCAAAAGTTACATCTGCAAATGTGGAGGGACGACTGTATTACGTTCGCACATGTGTGAGATAGTTTTCCATTCAGAAACTGAGGACTCAGGGTTACCTATGACAACTAAAGCAAATTAATAAATAAACACACACAGAGATTCAGGAGAGACAAAAAACCCAGGCATGCTCATCCATTTTCAAATGCTATTTGAAATCATAACATTTCAGTTGGTAGTGAAATTTTACAGGGATCCCTCAAAGAAGGAATGTTTCTCAGTATGGGTGCTACAACAGAAAGCCCAGCTCTGTTCTGTCTCTCGCCTCTACAATAAATGAAATAATGTGGAGCAATATCTCAGTGAGTGAAGAATGAAAGGTAAGCAGGTAAGGTAAGTAGTGAAGTATACAGGACACAGCATGTATGATCAAAGGACAGATCCTTCTGCTTCTTTTAGCTTGACTCCTTTCTGTCAATAGAGAGTATAGCTGGGCTCTCTGTTAATTCATTGAAAGGTTCTGCTGAGCAGCATAGGACAATCTCATTCCTACAAGGTATATTGCAATCCACACTTTCATGATGCATCATTAAGTTGGGGCAAGGCAGTATCACATATTGCTTATTCAGCTGTGAATGCAAACAGAGGGCTACATCCAACATGCAAGCTAACATTTGATAGCTCAGTGGGAGCGTCTTTCTTTAGAGCTACAATCATTGAATGGCGACGTAATTGGTAACTAATAAATTAATCAGCATTTTGATAGGGAGCCATTTTTAACCACTGCTCAACAAGTTAACAGCACATTTGGGGGTAGTGGTATATTTTTGTCTAAGGTACTACTGTAGTGCAGGTTAAAAAAATAAAATGTGAATGGTAGTATTTCTGTCAGTACGTAGAGAGATCTTGTAGCACTTTTGAGACGAAGTTGGTAGCACGAGCTTTCATAGACTTAAGTCTACTTCCTCAGATGCATTTGCACTAACACGGCCGTATCTTTGAATTCTAGTATTTCTATCAATAAGTGAACCTTTTCATGTATTAATTTGAGAGCCGCCCTTTGGCATCTCACAAAAGTTTGGGTAATGTTGCTTAAAAGCATTAATTACAGAGCTCATTACAGAGCAATCTGATTCATGAAGCAAGTCCCCTAGCCTTCAGTGGTACAAGTGCCTTTAGACTACAACTTCTCCAGTAGCCTGAAAGCTCCAGTAAAAATTGTGTCCAGAAACTTTACACAGCATTGATGGTTAAAAGGAAAGCTTGAGGCCAACAGAGTGCAAGACTTGAAAGCTATGCATATCCAGTTCACAGAAGGACGTGGCAATGTATTGTCAGAGAAACCAAACCAGTGAGCTGTTGCAACCCAAAAAAACAGAGAGAGAAACCATGAACAGGAAACTCTTGCTATGTCATTTCGGAGGTTTTGTGGAAATTCTGGTTGCTATAAACATTTAGTCATCAGAGCCAAAAACAATCTGCTGCACTGGGTGCGGATAGAAACACACAGATAATGAGTGGAAAGAATCAAACAGGAAGCTGGCAGCCTTTGCCACAGATGCGTAGACCAAGAAAGAAGAGGCAAAAGAAACCATGAAGAAAAGTGGGGAGGCTATTTACCAGTTGTATTCTAGTGATTTTCTCTAAATCACAAATATTTCATCGCCACCCAAATTCTGGTTTTAGAACCCAAGGGAGCGGGAAGAATCGATAAGAAAACTCCATTTTTCAACCTCCCTCTCTTCTTTAAGGTACAATTATTTCATACTTTACAGAGAATTAAAAATAATTCTTTACCAAATGCGGTTACAAGCTTGCACTATATTCTTCATTCACAGCTAAAGTCCCTCGGCCCTTAAAGGGGAAAGGTTGCCTACCCCTGCTCTAATTCTAAGGATATTGGTGGCAAGTGCTGATGCTTAAAGAGCACCCAGGGTTGCTCCAGTTTGTGACTCTTGACTGCAGGTGCAACCCTGTGTGTTCTTTAAGCATCAGCACTTGCCAGCAATATCCTTAGAATCAGAGTCACAAAAATATGTAGAGCAGGGGTAGGCAACTTTTCCCCTTTAAGGGCCGAGGGACTTCAGCTCCCAGAAGCCTCAGCCGTGTTGGCCAATAGTCCCATGTTGGCCAATAGTTCCTGGGATTCTGGGAGCTGAAGTCCCTCGGCCCTTAAGGGGGAAAGGCTGCCTACCCCTGATGTAGAGTAATATTCTTGGCCTGCTCTAGATCGTCTGATGGCCATAAACTACTGGATCAGAAAAATCCCTTGGAGAAAAATGCTGGACAGTGAGACAAAATTAGTCACTTCTTTAGCCACTCTAGAATGCAGATTAACTGCAATGTCTGGCATACAATTTTCTCCAAGGGATTTTTCTATACCATGGAGGTTATACATGGAGCCTTGGAATCTTCCCCTGCTTAAAAAAAAATGAGAGATAGATAAGAGATAGATCAAGCTATGGGGTGGGACGTTATCAAAATTGAAGTGGCTGTTGAAGGGAGGTTTGTCCTATTACAATGCTCTTGAAAATCACAGAAGATTGTGGCTGGAGAGGGAAGATATAAAGATCTGCTGTCCGCATACTGCAATCTTGATAATACCCTCCCCGCCCCCACTAATTAAGTAAAGAAAAAATAAGATGTAGTTGCAAGTGAAACATATAGTTTGACTGAAGAGTACAAAATCTGTATCAAATTATCTTTAACATGGACAGTATATAAATAGCTCCCTTTTTTTTGTTGCTGCTCTTTTTATTCTGTTGGTATTGCACTTGTAATATTCAGCTGTTTCATCATCTTTCCCATTTTTCTCTGAAGATAACAGTATTTTCTGTTTTCGCAATATTTTCACAATACAGCAATATTGAGCATTTTAAAGCATGTAAAAGAAATTCAAGTGGTTAAGACTCTGATTCTGTTGATTGCAAGATTGGCAGGTTGGCAGTTTGAGGCCCGGGTGCCGCATAATGGGATGAACTACTGTCACTAGTCCCAGCTTCTGCCAACCCAGCAGTTTGAAAGCATGCAAATGCAAGTAGATAAATAGGTAAGACTTCTCTGGGAAGGGAAAGAGCGTTCTGTGCAATCATGTTGGCCCCATGATCACAGAGTAGTCTCTGACAGCGCTGACTCTTTGGCTTAGTAATGGAGATGAGCACCACCCCCTATGGTTAGACACAACTTGACAACCTTGTCAACAGGGAATACCTTTACCTTTACATTATCCCAGTAACACAACCTTAAAAGATTGACCAATAATTCTTTTTTTCCTCTGTTGGGGGCTAGAAATGGGAGTTGTCTGAAGCTGCCTAATAAGTCTGAAGGTGCCTAATAAATCTGTGAAAAGGGTGAAATTTTCACTTCCTCTTTCACAGTTGACATTTTTGGGATGGTTTTTCATGTGTGACTCTCACATATGTTTCTGTTGTGTTTTTTTCTTAACACCTATTGCTATTAACAACAGAGGGGAAATGAATATATCTGCCAGCTAACAGAATTTATTTTGTTACCCAAAATGAAATAGTTCCAAGATGGCACCCACAATCAATATTTAATAGGGGAATTTTATTAGCCCAACTAAAGATGCTGAGAGAGCTTCGGCAACTAAAAGCAGAGATCGAGTCAATATATACTGGTTCTGAGAACCAGAACTCCAGAATGCAAGGTTCAAATGTAGTTTTATTTGTAAAAGCGAATCACCACTCACATACAGGAACTAATGATATAAAAGGTGGTAGCAGATAGCAACTTTAGGGATTGCAGAAGGTAATACTGTATCAATCCTAAATGGGTTTCCAATCAGGGGATACTGTGAAGTGAAATGGGTAAGCAGATGCCAGCAATGCTGAGGAGTCAAATGAGATACTGACAGAGCATCTGTCTGAATCTCAAGCAAGACCAAATTGGGGGTGCCCTGGCAGGCATATTTATAGGACACAATGTATTCCAGGGCAGATTCTGGGATTAAAATGAAGTTTCTAAGAGTTAAGAATGAGAAGAGAACTTGTAAATGACTGGACAATCAGTGCAAATGTCTCTGGACAATGGAGTATCTCTTCAAGAGGGAAATATACTCAAACACCAGGTCTATCACCCACCATCTGATCTAAATTGATCTATCCTGGCTATGTGTTCTCGAGCATCCCCCATGCTAAGCCAGTCAGATCTTATATGGTCACGGATGTCTTTATATGGCATGGTAGTGCCCTCCTAAAAAATCCCTTTTGATATCAACTTGATATTGAAGATCAGAAGGGGTGCAGAGCACCAGACCTTGGGGTAACATTTTCACTTTAACAGACTGCCTTAGGCCTCATATAAGCAAGACTTCAGCGACTACCTGCAGCCCTCAGAGGCACCAGATCCCATCCAACCTTGGAAGCTAAGCAGGGATGTCTCTGCTTAGTACTTGAAGGAGAGACCTCCAATGAATACTAGATATACTGTAGGCTACTGGCAAAACCACCTCTGAGTGTTCTTTTCCTAAGAAAGCCCTATGAAGCTCATGGGGGTTGCCATAGGTTCACATTCACACACACACCCCTCAGAACTGAGGAAGTAACATGCTATCCTGGCAAAATGTACTCCTGAATTTAGATTCAGCCCAATCCCATGATTTAAGCTATTGGCAGGAAAGGCCTTACCCACCTGCAGTGGTAGCAGAGTTCACATTCCTTTATGGCCACTAGACAAAGACAAAGTCTTGGCCCAAATTCAAGGCAATTTGCAATACAATGTTATTTATTTCTCCTGTTCATAAAAGGAGAGAAGCTAGCAGGTGAAACAGGGGAGGGTATTCCAATTTGCCTGTGACTGGCTGAGCCCATTTATGGCGAAAGGTAGAGCTGCACATGGCTGTTCGAGGACTGAGGAAGCTGCAGTTGTCGAGGTGCAAAATTCAACCTTTTTCTTTACAAAGAAACTTGGACAACAACCAGGACTGTTTTGTGCCTGATCAGTTCTGTTCTGGACTACATGTTTAGATTGTAGTGGCCACCTTTAAATGATTCCTTCCCCTCAGTTTCTTTTTTCCCTTTATTTTCCTTCCTTTTTTTATGTGCATAAAACCACCAGAATGCTTTCTCTGCTGAAGTCAGATGTACAATGAGAATAAATGAGAAAATGAGAAACAGATAATCCATATTAACATCTGACTGCTGTGAAACATTAGATGCTAGTTGTTTCAGAGGCTCACCCCGAGCAGAGTACATTCCATTAATATTTTTTTTATTTCCCTGTTTACCAAAACAGGACATATTAAGTGGAGATATTTTTACGTTGACACTGGGAACTGCAGATCATCATCGTAACCCTGTCATAATAGTTTAAGAAAAGCTGGGAAAACTGCTGTGAGGGTTGATGGGAACAGTCAAAAAGTCCTCAGAGGTGGACCAAATTAGCAATGGAGTTTCCCCAAAAGCATGCATTGTTTCTGTTAGGGGATCTGAGAAAATGAATGGGCTAAATCTAAACCGCCACCAGTTATACCCAGGGGACTATGAAGACAGAGAAACTCCAGATAGCCTTCTTCCCTCATATACTAATGAGTCCTTTTATTGGAGTCATGACCAAGACAGATGCTTGGCTGAACTTGCGTGTTCCAACTCCTCTCCAGTGCTTTTTGATATACATTCATGGAGACTAGCTGTCTCTAATTGATGCCTTTTAAAAAGGAAAATTTATAACTGCCATGTGGTGTGAGATTCTAATTTGTGTGCTGCTATGATACCTTGTACACTTTTAGCTTGTGTGCATCCATCCATCCATCCTTTTTTTTTTTTTTTTGCTGAGACTCAAATATTACAATGTATACAAAGTCTATGCAGTCATTATCTAAGGACTTTATCACACGGGGGAAATCCCGTGCAGAAACGGGGTTTTAAATCAGGGGGAAACCCACAAAAGCGGGTAGATTTTCAGACGTTGATGTTAAACTGTTGTTAACCTGAATGGAAAGTAGTCGAAAGCCGATTCTTTTTACTTTCGGAAAATCCCGAAAGTAAAAAGGAGTGGCTTTTGACTACTTTCCGTTCGGATTAACAGCAGCTTAACAGCGATGTGTGTGAAAATCAACCCGCTTTTTTGGATTTTCCCCAGCTTTTAAATCCTGTTTCTGCATGGGATTTCCCCCATGTGATAAGGTCCTAAGAGGGAACAGCATACTAGAACTGCCCCCTTCCATTCCCAGCTCTGTAAATCTTCACCTGGAGGACAATGAGGATGAATAGGAGAGCCTCTTCTCCAGGTGGGAGCTCTTTGAATAGAGTTGCTGTTGTGCATCCACACATAGGGAAAGCTCTCCTATTTTGACTTTAGAGTGCATTTTAGAATGTATTTTGAGATAAGTGATTGTATGGAATTTTAGTTTTTGTAAGCCACCCCGATTGTTTGACAGAGGGGCGGGGTAGAAATAATAATAATAATTATTATTATTATTATTATTATTAGACTTCTCAATATGTACTAGAGACAGAGGAAGGCACAGCTAATGTTCCCCTGTTAGTTATGTTGAGTGAATACACTTGGATAACAACTGATGGGAGGAAATACTCCAAACTGAGTATTTCACAACATTAAGTCAGCAGAAAAGTTGAGTCAAACATCAGACAAGAAGCATAATGAGCTTCATCATCAACATTTTATTTTGAGTGATATTTTACAAACAGAGGTCTGAAACACATGGCAGAAATAATTCAGTTTGATCCATAGCAAATGCCTTGTTGCAATCCAGATAAATGGCATTCACAGCATTTTCACCATCTACTAAACCAGTTACCTCAATACCAGGAAAAATATTAGAAAGGCTGATACAGGAGTCCATCTGCAAATTTCTTAGTGATGATGCAGTGATCAGTAGGAACCAATGTGGGTTTCTCAAGAACAAAACCAGCCAAACTAATAACACACTCACACACATTGAATAGACCTGGAGCTGGCCACAAGTTACTGGTGTGGAGCATACACCTGGAATGGACACCTATACTTAAGGCAGGAATTCCTCCTCTTGTCTTGAGAGGCATGCAATAACTTTTTAAGATAGTGGGGTATCTCTGAGAGTTTTTGGTATGGCTAGGAATAATGCCTGAATGGGCTGCTGTATTGATTGGATGGATGGCTGTGCAAGCTGGAAGGTAAAAATAATCACACACATATGGAAGCACAGCAGAACTTAGGTGGGTCTGGGAATTTAAGAGGAAATACATTCCTTTTTCATTCCAAGCTGGTCATCTCATAATGACAGTTGCTATTGATAATGGTAGAGATGAAAATGGGAGGAGCAGATTCCCCGTTGTAATTGTATTCCCCATTACTATCTATGTATGTGAGAGCTGGACAGTTAAGAAAGATGACAGGAAGAAAATCAACTCCTTTGAGATAATGTGGTGCTGGAGAAGAGTGCTGAGGATCCCATGGACAGCCAAAAGGACAAACAAATGGGTCCTAGAGCAGATCAAGCCAGAGATATCCCTAGAAGCCAAGATGATAAGACTTTGATTGTCATACTTTGGACACACCATGAGAAGGGAGGACTCTTTGGAAAAAAGAATAATGCTGGGGAAGGTGGGGAGAAGTAGGAACAGAGAAAGGCCACATGCTAGATGGATGGACTCTATTAAGGTAGTCATGGGTATGGGTTTGCAGGATTTAAGCAGAGCAGTGGAAGACTGGGGATCTTGGAGATGTCTCATCCATAGGGTCACCATGGGTAGAGATCGACTCGAGGGCAGTTGACAACAACATCTACTGATGTTACAGGACTCTTTCCAGTTCTTATAATATCTGGACACCCGCTGATAAAGAAATATGTTTGCTTAGTGTGAAAGCAGTGATAAAGCATGCAGAAGATAAGCTGAATTCCTGGCCATCTCCAGGCAAGGCTGGGAGAGACTCCAACACTGGAGAGCTACTGCCAAATCTGTCTAGAAATACTGATGCAGATCAATGGTCTAACATGAGGTAGTGTCAGTTGTTCAGAATTGCTTTGGCATGCTACATGGGGAAAGGGCTCAGTGATAAATCATGCATTTTAGAAATGAAAGGTCCCAAGGTTCAAGGCCTGGAATCTCCAGGTAGGGCTGAGAAAGAACTCAGCTGGAAACGAACAGCTTTCCCAGAAATGAAACCCTCTTCATAATGAACTTCTGGTGAAGAGACTGCAGCTAAGGTCAGGTGAAGGCTCTGGGAGTGAGCCTCATTTCTATGCAAGCATGATTGCTTACATCCGTTTCAGCCTCAAGCGCTCATCGCTTCTGTCAGTTCTTTCCTAGAACTACTGCTCTCTTTCAGACTTGGTCTTGAGTCTGGTTTTGACTCTGCCTTTGGATTGCTCTTACCTAAGTCACCTTCTCACTGTCAGGATCCTTCCAGCGTATAGTCAGGCTGTTTGATTCTAACTTTTAATTGCCTTTACTTAAATTGCCTACATTTTGTTTGTCTGGATTTTGTCCATGGAGTTATCCTGTCTTAAACAAGTGAAAGGACTGCTAGTGTTGTCAAAGGATAAGACTTTCAACAGACTGGGTCTGAATATTGGTTTGGAAATCATCAAGAGAACCCCACTTTAGTGCATATGTTTATGATATGGAGAATGGTCTAGTGGGCTGTTGGTAATAGTTATAGCATATTACACTTTTGACTACAGCCCAAATTCAAACCTCTCTCCATAGCACAATAGTGAAGTGATGCCCTATCCCATCACAGAGACCATCAATTCTAAATATATGAAGGACACAGGGAATATTAGATCCATAGGGTGGTAATGAACTGAATGTTCAGACCAACAAGGAGACATATCTCAGTGACCAGGGGAAATACTAAGGCAGGGGTAGGCAACCTTTCCCCTTTAAGGGCCAAGGGACTTCAGCTCCCAGAAGCCTCAGCCATGTTAGCCAATAGTCCCATGTTGGCCAATAGCTCCTGGGATTCTGGGAGCTGAAGTCCCTCGGCCCTTAAAGGGGAAAGGTTGCCTACCCCTGCACTAAGGTGAATAAACTGCAGCGCAGCAAGAAACTACCAGAGGTGGCCACAGGTTCTGTATATCTTACCCTTGCAAATGAGTCCACATATAGCACCTCAGCTGAAGAATGCTGTTCAAGTTCCTCTCCATTCTTTCCAAAGTAGAGAGGAACAGGGCTTCTGTTCTGTTTTGCTTAGTGAGGTCTTGACCCAATCAACCAAATGACCTTCCCCAAGACAAAAGCAAACGTGCCAAAGAGGTATATGGCTAGAGGAGTGCCTTTCCTCCAGATGAGGCATCCTTTTCCAATAACCATAGCACTCTGAAGAACCCTGAGACACTAAAGGAAAAAATAATCTATAAAGTATCAAACAAAGAGGCCAAGAATATGCACCAAAAGAATGAATACAAAGAATTGAAAGAGAGACTTCTTAAGATCCGCTAACTTCCTGTAAGTAGTAAGAGGAAGTTAAATATACTCCAGTCTACCGACAAAGAGGAATTGAGCAGAAAAAAAGACTGGCTTCTAGGGGTGGGACCAGGGCTCAAAACAGAGCTACTCCAAAGGAGACTTGGGGGGGGGGGTTGCAGACTGCCAGAAATAGTGCAAATTGAGTCCACTTTTAGGGTTAGGGTTAGTGCTAGGGAATCATGGGAATTGTTTTTTTTCTGAGACATTGAGCCTTCTCTGTCAGAGAGCTCTGGTGCCACAATAAAATACAGTTCCCATGATTCCCTAACCCTAACCCTAACCCTAAAAGTGGACTCAATTTGCACTATTTCTGGCAGTCTGCAACCCCCCTTGGTGCAGATGCAGAAGCCATGGAGAGACGACAAAGAGTAACCACAGATCCAGGTTAGGAACCTGTCTTCCCAGTTCTTCTGAAGCCATCTGATGTTAGATGGAATTCCATCCTTGCTTTAGTCAGCATACTAACTGGACACTTATTTAAATAGTTTTTAAAATTAATCTCCCATTACTCTTCTTTACAATACAAACGATCAAGGAACAAACAAAACAAACAAACAAACAAAAAATCAAAACAAAAACAAAAACACCATGGTTGCAAACGTATCTTCTAATTTGGTCAAAATGGAAGCACATACTAATGCCAGGCCTCTCACCCAATTGCCCCTTCCTAGCTCATAGATTTTTCTATTCACCAGAAATACTAGGTCAATTTAGCAGTTGGAAAGAACAGGGCATCTACCTTATCCATGATCTTTGCCAAAGAGGCAAACCTAAGACAACAGAAAAACTAGCTACAGAATTAGCACCATTAAAAGTAAACTGGTTCCAGCTCCGACACGTAACAGCCTTTTCCCATAAATTAGTGTCACTGGGAGAATCCCTAAGATCCCTAATAGTCTGAAAAGAGATGTGATTCCATTTCTCAAAACAATAAACCTCCTTTGTGAAGTCGTAGGGTTTCATGGCCGGCATCCATAGGTTTTTGTGGGTTTTTCGGGCTGTGTTCTAGATGCTGGCGAAACATCAGAAAGAAACTCTTCTAGAACATGACCACACAGCCCGAAAAACCCACAAAAACTAATAAACCTCCTTGATCTATACCTGTTTAACATCCTTGATCTATACCTGTTTAACATCCTTGATCTATACCTGTTTAAATGAGCACAAAAATCAAAGCCTTAAGGCAGCTTGGGAAACAGATTTAAACATTGTGATCCCCGATCACAAGTGGACCAAAATATGGTCCTCACCCCCATTTAAATCTTGCTCAGTGCTAACCAGGAAAACTAACCTAAAAATAATTCGTAAATGATACATGACTCCTGTAAAAGCTAGCCAAAATGGTGAGAAATATATCCCCTAAGTGCTGGCGAGGTTGTGATCCTGTGTATGTAGCTTGATTGTCCCGCCATACATTCAATCTGGTACTCCGTTCTACAGCAAATTTCTTTAATCACAAACCAAACTGTTACATTCTGCCCAGGTTTGCACTTACTTTCTATTTATCTAGGTACCAACTCAGCTTTGAAACATAAAGCCTTAATAGACTTTCTTATAACGGTTGCCTGTTTGGAAACTGCCAAAGGCTAGAAGACTGGTGTGGTTAATTTAGAACTTTGGTTGGAAAGAATTTGGGATCTATGGCTCCTAGAAAAGCTTTCTTACAAAATAAACTATTACACAGGACAAAAGGGCTCCCATTTATTGACTTTGTTAACACGGCATCACATCAGATACAATCACCAACAGCCCACTTTAACTTATGGTCGGACATTTTAACATTGGACAACACATGAATGTGGACTTCTCCAAAACCTGAACTGTCCTCCTTAAAATGAAAGGAAGTATGCAGTAAAATCCAGACCTCCCTGCTTCAAGATGAATGGTATCCAGTTGCATTTATTGTTTTGTATTTGTCAAGTGTTTTTCTTTACTTTTCCCATGTTTTTTATATTGCTTTATATAATAAAAACTATATGTTAAAAATAGTTTTTTTTAATATATATATATATATATATATATATATATAAAATTTAGGTAGGCCATTTCATGTGCTAAAATTTATATAAGAGCTTATTGCCATGGCATTCAAGATGGTTGGCAATTAAAATACTAAAGAAAAAAACACTAAAACAAAACAAAGTAAATGCAAGGTTTGTAAAAAACAAAGCTGTCTTGCTGATGGCACACTACCTGATCTGTCACACAGAATTGTGACTCAACCATTCTGCTTTTTCAGCCACTGAAAACATTTCTGATAGTTCTGTTTAACTTTCCCGACTTTTTAAATGTCTGTCCAGAGTTCTCCATTGAACATTAGAAGGAACTTTTTGGAAGTAAGAGCAATTCAACACTGGTACCGATTGCCTAGGGACAGTAGGGTCTCCTTCTCTGAATGCCTTCAGAAAAGAGGTTACACAGCTATCTCCTGAGGACTGGATGGCCCACAAGGCTCCTTCCAACTGCATGATTCATGAATGTAGGTTGATTATTCCAGAACAGCACAAAACAGAAGTAGGTAATTGCAACCTAGAAATGGTAGACTCCTAAATAAGTCTCACCGTGCTGGTACTTTTCATTTTTATCTGCAACTTTCATGATGCAACTTAAACGAAACTGAAGAACTAAGTCAAATAATGAATAAAAATTAATGGCCACAAACTTGAACGATCAAAAAGCCAAATAAACCAAACCAACGTCAAAATATAGTATATGAACACTGGCTGTAATGCTTGAACTAAACTTTCAGGAGATTGCTGAGTGAACAGATGGAGAAGTACAACCTCTTATAGCAATAACAAGTATATTTCTATTTGTTGTTGTTGTTAACTGCCTTTGCGTCGATTTCTACCCATGGCGACCCTATGGATGAGGGTTGATCTCTACCCATGGCGACCCTATGGATGAGACATCTCCAGGCCCCCTGTCCTCTACTGCTCTGCCCAGCTCCTGCAAACTCATATTTGTGGTCTCTTTAATAAAGTCCATTCATCTGGCATGTGGCCTTCCTCTCTTTCTACTTCCCTCCACCTTTCCTAACATTATTGTCTTTTCCAACGATTCATGCAGTATATTTCTATACTGCTTACCAATGTACTAAGTGCTTTACAAAGTGTAACCTCTTCTCCACAGCTCATTGATTTTTATATAAGCCTCAGTCCTCTCAATGAACGCTGTTTGTCCCCTCGCATGGCAGTCCTGGTATAGCAAGAATTATTGGGAGGCAGGTCTATGCATGTTATGGAAAGGATGTGTCTTTGGGCTAGAAACCAACTTGTTGATTAAGAGCAATGCTGCTTTCATCCTTTTCATTCTCTTGGATTCAACCTGATTCTTCATCTGAATTCTACTTCCGTGCAAGGTATAGGCTTTACAGGTATCAGTTGCCTCCTAACTCCAGTCAGTCTTGGATAATATACGTTATCTAGACCCATTTCTAACTGGCCTCAGAGCAGGATATGAAGTTGAGACTGCTATGGTTGCCTTAGCGGAAGATCTTCATCTGAGCATTGACAGGGGGTCGGACAGGTTGCTTACCTGTAACTGTATTTTTTCGAGTGGTCATCTGTGAATTCACACAAATGGGTTATATCTGCGCCTGCGCAGCTAGCTTGAAAAGTTCTGGTATCACTGGGGAAATTTCCAATTGCAACTTTTTGGCGGTAGCTCCGCCCATCCCTATAAAGCCTCTGGCGTTCCCGCTCTTTCTCCAGTTCTGCACATTCGCCGCAAAGAGTGACAGCATAAGTGAAGCAATATGCAGGACACGACTGAGGGGAGGATGGGCGGGATTTGTGTGAATTCGCAGATGACCACTCGAAGAAATACCGTTACAGGTAAGCAACCTGTCCTTCTTCTTCATGGTCTCTGTGAATCACACAAATGGGTTAATTCAGACTGACAAGCTCAGGTAAGTAGAGGAGGGAGTGTCCTGACGCATCATTGTAATCAAAAACAGCAAAGTTTATTATAACAACCCATAATAAAATGTCAACATCACAATGAGTATCATGCATTAAAAGGCACTGATACAGTTGGTCACTTGCAATTAATTCAAGTAAGTCAGGAATATTGCACTATTGAAAAGAAAACCTGTCAGTCACCTGTAATCCCTTTGAAATACATAGCATCAACCACACCTTGGAACATGGCATGCATAAGACTTTTTAGTGCAAATAACAGTCATAACGCTTGTAATCCTAACGTAATGCAAACAACAATCATAACACTTGTAACTTAATGCAGTGCAGATAGCAATACAGTTTTCCCAAAGGAGGCATCCTGTCTGGCCCTTGTGTCCAACCTATAATGTTTTATAAATGTCAGTGGTTGTGACCAGACAGCAGCCTTACAAACATCCTCCAGTGGTATTCCTGCCAAAAAAGCGGAGGATGCTGCTACCGCTCTGGTTGAATGTGCCCTAATCCTTTCGGGTGGGCTCTTGCCTGCAAGTTCATAGCACAAATGAATGGCAGCAACCACCCATTTGGAGAACCTCTGTGCTGACACCGGCAGTCCCAACTTAGCTTCAGAATAACATACAAAAAGTTTTTCTGAACGTCTCGAACCCGAAGTCCTGTCAATATAAAAAGTTAGAGCTCTATGCACATCCAGAGTATGCAACCTACGCTCAGTGTCCGTAGTTGGATTCAGTGCCAGAGTGGGCAACACAATCTCCTGGTTGATATGGAAGGCCGAGACTACCTTAGGAAGAAACAAAATGTCCATGCGGAGCACCACTTTATCTTTATGAAAGCGCAAATAAGGCTGATCCGCCCGCAAAGCACAAATCTCTCCATTGCATTGCACAATGTGATGGCTACTAGAAAGGCCATTTTCCAAGTCAATAGTCTCAAGTCCATTGTAGCCATAGGTTCAAACGGCTTGGAAGACAGGAAAGCTAAGACCAAGTCCAGACTCCAGGCGGACATCAGGACGGATACAGGAGGATGTAAATTAGACAGCCCTTTGAGGAATCTCTTCACCAGATGGTCTGCAAAGAGAGAAGGTCTATTCTTGAGTCGGTAGTGAGAAGACAATGCTGATAAATAGCATTTGATAGAGTTCACCAACAATCCCGACTCGACCAGTGACATCAGAAACTCTAGAATTGTCGGTACTGATGCACTGGATGGAAGAATGTCCCTTGATGACAAGAAGTCCAAAAATCTTTTCCACTTCAAGGAGTAAGACTTTATAGTTGCAGGTTTCTGAGCAGCTCGTAGGACCGCTTGCATGCTAACAGGCAATTTCAGTAGCTCTGAAGCCTTCAAGCTACCATTGGCAGATTGTCTATGTCGGGATGGAAGACTCGAACCTCATTCAGAGTTAACAGGTCGGTACGGGGTTCCAGTCGTCGGTACTGTCATCAGGACCATCTCATCAGTGGGGCAAACCATGGTTGTCTTGGCCACCATAGGGTGATCAGTATGGCATCCGTCCCGTCAGCTTTCATTTTGCTCACCACCCTTGTGATGAGTGGGAATGGTGGGAAGGCATAAAACGTCCGTCCTGATCACACTAGCTGGAAGGCATCTCCGAGAGAGTGAGGAGATCTGACTTGAGAACAGAACAGGGTACACTGTGCGTTTTCGGGCATTGCAAACAAATCCACCTCCGGTGTTGTCTATCCGGAAAACAGCCCCGTAGCAATATCCCAGTGAAGTTGCCACTCGTGGCATGGATTGGCTGACCTGCTCAGTTGATCTGCCAAGCAGTTGTCCTTTCCCGGAAGGTGGATTGACCTTGTTGGCGATACACCATTCCCAAATACGGATGGTGATTTGTAACAGGGTGTAAGACCTGGTGTCACCTTGTTTGTTTAGGTAAAACATGACGGTGGTGTTGTCCATCATCAACAAAACCACCTTCCCTGACAACACATTTTGAAAAGCTCTGAGGGCCTTTTCCACCGCCAACATTCCCAAAATGTTGATATGGAAGCTCTTCTCTTGTGGGGACCATTGTCTCTTGACAATCAGGTCCTGGGTGTGTGCTCCCCACCCATCCAGCAAGGCATCTGTGGTCAGAGCAATTTGAGCCTGTGGGGTTGCGAATGGCATTCCTGACCAGACATTTTCGGGCTCAAGCCACCAGCATAATGGTCTTGCCACCGGTCTCGGTACCGTAAGCCATTTTGTTGGAGAGTCTTGCATGGAGTCGAAAACAGATAGGAACCAACACTGTATTGGTCTCAGTCACAACCGAAACCATTGAGTGATGACAGTGGTTGTGCGCTCTGACTCGTCTGTGTGTGAGACAAGCCTGGATAGCCTTTGTCAGTGCCTGGAACCTGTCTGGAGGAAGCGAGGCCATGGCTTTGGTCAAGTCCAGTAGAGCCCCAATGAACATGACTTGCCTTGATGGCATCAAGCATGACTTTTCTACGTTGACCATGAGGCCGAGAGAGTCTAGTAAATTCAGAGTGAAGTCGAGGTCACTTTTCAACCTTTGAGATGAAGAGGCCGTGAAAAGCCAATCGTCTAGGTATGGAAATACTGTAATTCCCTTTTGTCTGAGGTATGCTGCAACTGGTGCCATACATTTTGTAAACACCCTGAGTGCCATGGACAGTCCGAAGGGCAGGACTCTGTACTGATAGAGGTCTCGACCAATCGCGAAGGCTAAGAATCTCCTGTGATCTCTTTGGATGCTGATATGAAAATACGCATCTTTGAGATCCAGAGTGGCATTCAATACCATTGACCATGGTGTCCTTCTGGAATGCCTGAGTGATTTGGAAATTGGTGATATTGTGCTTCAGTGGTTCCAGTCCTACCTCTCAGGCAGGTTCCAGATAGTAGTGCTTGGGGATAACCGCTCCTCAAAAAAGGAGCTATTATATGGCATATGACAAGGTGCCATCCTATCCCCAATGCTATTCAACACCTACGGTACATGAAACTGCGGAGAGATATCATCCGGAGGCATGGGGCGGAATGTTATCAGTATGCTGATGACATTTAAATATGATTCTCCATGCCTTCTTCAAAAACAGTCTCAGTTAAGGATAGTATATCTCCTATGAATGAATGTCTGGAGGAGGTAATGCGCTAGATGAGGAAAAGCAAATTGAAGCTGAATCCAGACAAGACAGAGGTGCTTACAGGTCAAAGGTCCTAACCTGGTTTGGAAGTGTGTCAACCAATTCTGGATGGGGTTACACTCCCCCTGCAAGACTGTGTTTGCAGCTTAGGGGTGCTTCTGGATCTGTTGCTTGAAATGACAGCTCAGATAGATGCGATGGCCAGGAGCATTCACTATCAGTTTCAGCTGTTATGGCAGCTGTGTCCCTTCCTAGAGCTAGAGGACCTGAAGATGGCAGTGTGTGCACTGGCAACCTCAATCCTGGATTTTTACAATGCACTGTACATTGGACTACCTCTGTACGAAGTCTGGAAAATTCAATTAGTTCAAAACATGGCATCCAGATTGGGACATCCAGGAATGATCATATCACAGCGATATTAAATCACTCCACCGGATACCAATTAATTTCCCAGCAAGTTACAAAGTGTTGGATATTACCTTTAAAGCCCTCCATGGTTTGGGTCCTGGTTACCTACAGAATTGCCTTCCCCCATATAATTCACCCCATATATTCAAATCCTCTGCCGTACATTTACTCCAGTCAGCCAGGACTAGGTTGGTAGCTGTCAGACAGAGGACTTTTTCTTCCGCCGCCCCCAGACTGTGGAATGACCTGCCAGAAAAGATTTGACAGCTGAATATGGTATCCAAATTGAAAACAGCATTAAAGATCAATCTCTTCTGGCAGACCTATCCAGATAATTTTAAAACAATGGATTTTAAATGTGGATTCTTTTAATATGTATGTGTCTTATTTGTCCTTTTAAACTGATGTGTGATGTTGTTCCCTGCCTTGATCCAGGTGGGTAAGAAATAAATATTTATCATCATTTGGTGGAGTGAAGGCAAACACTATGTACAAGACCATCTCATGCTCTCCTTTTAACAGGGCCTAGAAGATGAATTAGATGTGATTTTGTCTAATTATTGGATTTGTTCTTAAGCATTTAACCCCTAATATGCTCTGCAGCATCTCTAGGATCACAGAGTTGGAAGAGACCACAAGAGCCATCCAGTCCCACCCTTGCCATGCAGGAAGACACACTCAAAGCACCCCCGACAGATGGTCATCTAGTCTCTGTTTAAAAACCTCCAAAGTAGACTCCACCACACTCTGAGAAGATGCTTTAGTACTGAGTGAAGGAGAAGAAGCTAGCAATTTCGTAGCCATTGTCTGGCAAGAACAGTGACATAAAGCTTCTAACTAACCATTAAAGGACACATCAAAAGCTTACGTTGATTTGTTTTGCTGGACCTAAGACTGATTTTGCTGGGCGTAAGATAGGCAAGTGGAAGTCTTTTCATACATTGAAATATGTATAATACTGTATTTTAATGCAGATTGACATTTTTCTCTTCTCTCACCTAACCACATTGGGTTGAGGGAAGGATTCCTTGCTTTCCAGTTTGGCTTTGCAGCTGCCCAGTTGCAACTTATTGAGAAGATATGTCTGAGACCATATGTGCCAGCTTCTGACAGCTAGGTTGAATAATTAACACCTTCACACCACTTTTCACTATTCTACCATGGAAATTTGGCTTCATACAACTGGAGTTGGATTTAGTTCTTTATCATAGAACTATAAGTGTTGGAAGAGACTACGAGGGCCAACCAGCCCAATCCACTGGCTTGCAAGAAGAAAAATCAAAGCAATCCTCCCAGATGGCCATCCAGCCTTTCTGTGAAAACTTCCACAGAAGGAGACTCCACTGAGGCAGCATATTCCACTATCCAGCAGCTCTTATTGTAAGGAAGTTCTTCCTAATGTTAGGTGGAATCTCTTTTCCTGTAGTTTGAATCCATTGCTCTGGGTCCTAGACTCGGGAGTAGCAGAAAACAAGCTTGCTCCATCTTCAGTATGACATCCTTTCAAATATTTAAACATGGTTATCATGTCACCTCTTAGCCTTAACATATCCAAGTCCCTAAGCTCCTAGGGCATAGTTTCCAGACCTTTCACCATTTTGGTCACCCTCCTCTGGACACATTCCAGCTTGCCAATATCCGTCTTGAACTATGGTGCCCAGAATTGGACACAGTATTCAAGGTGCAGTCTGACCAATGCAGAATACAGTGGGACTATTACTTCACTCCCTATAGACACTACACTCCTATTGATGCAGCCTAGAATCATATTGGCTTTTCCAGCTGCTGCATCATACTGCTGGCACAATGTCAACCTGTGATCTACTAAGACTCCTAGATCCCTTTCCCATGTACTGTTTGCAAGCCAGGTGTCCCTCATCCTGTAGCTGTGCCTTTCCTTTTTTCCTTACATTTCTCTCTCTTAAAATTCATTTTGTTAGTTTTGGCCCAATTCTCTAATCTGTTAAAGTCATTCTGAATTCGGATCCTGTCCTCGGGTATGGATGCCACCCCTTGCCTCCTATAGTGGTGTGCAGCCCCCATTTTACAGTAGTCCTGTGAAGAGTAGTTCAAGGACAAGCTAACAAGGATCTTGATCTTACTACCTTAAGGTATGGGAGGTGAGCCTTCCTCAATGGATCTATTCCGCCTGGAGGTTTCCCATTTGGCATACAGATTATTTTGTCCTTACCTACACTCAGTGATTCATACTAGTAGGACCTTTAAAGCCCAGGAAGGTTCTGCATTGGAATGAACTGTTCCTTGCAGCCCTGAAAGGTTTTTCATGTCTGAAAACTGGCACACTAACTGATAAACATTAATCTGTCCATTCTGGTGTGGCTCCACCTTGCAACTTTAGCACCATCGACTGCTGAAATGTGACCTGTCCTCTTTGTGGGGACAAAATGAGTCTTTATTTGATTTGCTCAGACTATAGAAAGGGAAATCCTACAAACAGTCCTCACCTACCCCTCCAAAGATTTTCCATCTCAGAGACAAAGACAATATGACTATGCTAGTGTCTCCATCATGCGGTCTATGAACATCTCTTGCTACCCTACAGGTTCTCTTGTCGGTGTGTGCCTTAAAGTCATTTCTGATTTATGGCAACCCTAAGGAAACTATCACAGGGTTTTCTTTGGCAAGATGTTTTCAGATTTCTTCTACCTTTGCCTTCTTCTGAGGCTGAATGTGATTTGTCCAAGGTCACGCAGTGGGTTTCCATGGCCAAGTGGGGATTAAAATACTGTTCTCCAGTCAAACACTTAAACTACTACACAGTGTTGGCTCTCAACAGATTCTCTGCCCTTCATGTTTTTTAAAAACAAACAAACCATGAATCTGAGCGCTGTAAAGTAATATGCTACTCTCCAGTGCTAATTTAATTTTCAATGAGGCTTCTGGGCTACATCTAGGGCCTAGAAGCACTTCTGGAAACAGAAATGGTGGGTGGCTGTATCCTAGCAGTCATTCTGAAACATGTTCAGACACCCTGAGAAAAAAGAAAGCTTAAACAGCAAAAGGTACAAAAAGAAATGACCAAGAACATGATGCAAGAACAAGGACAGCTGGGGAAGAGAGTGCAAGCATTTGCCTTGTGCAAAATGGGTGTTTTGTTGTGCTTTGTGAGGGTAAATGTGTAATTTTTCATTGGCTCTTAAGACTCCATCACTGCCTTGTGCTCAGGTTTTCTGGCCAAACTGTTTCTGAGCCTCTTCAGTGTGCCTTCTGTGGAACAGAAAACTGGCTTCACAGCAGTGATTTTCTGTTTCCGAGCTCAGGCCCTCCTGTTTTCTACTTAGGTTCTGGGGTACACTATGTTTTAGCCTCTATCACTCTCCCTGCAGGTAAACAGGTGACTGGCCACAGCCATCTGGGAACCATTTTGTAATGAGATAAACTGCACTAATTCTAGATGTGCCCTAGCCCTTCTTTACCCAGGTACTTCTAGATACTTTTTCCAGGTAGAAAGCTGATAAGGTCAACATTCTGGGGTTGATTTTCAAGCTAAAAGACTGCAAGACTTACACGTAACCATCTTCAACAAAATTCGGATAGAATAAAACTGTGTGTGACAGAAAAATCTGAGTGTTTTGGAGTCTTGTCCCTCTTTAAAACATCAACCATCTCACATACTGGAGTCAGTTTATGCCTCAGTATATCCTCAGTCAATTCCACTAGATGCTCATACCCACCATGCAAGACTTTTTTATACCAGTAATAATCAATTCCAGCAATTTTATTTGCTTTAAAAATTGATAGAGAAGTGCCCACCTAGAAAAGACAGCACAGATACAATCAGCTTTGTGCCAGATGTTCAGTTACTGGCCTATGGCAGGAAAGTGTTAAAGATGACAGTGGAAACAGAGAAATGACCAGCAAGAAGATTCACAGTCTCCGTCTCTAAAGGGAAAGAGGCTGCATTAACATGCTGAGACTTTGCCCTCCTGTTCTTAAGGTCAGAAAACTCACATTGGGAATTGTGAAAGACTGGCTGCAAGCTGTCTACCCAATAAGATATTTTGCCTTTCTGCACAGTAAGTTCTTTCAAGAGAAGAGAGCAGAGTGATAAAACAGAATTCAAAACAAGAGGCAGGCAGTAATATTGTCACACACTCTAGGTCACTTCCACAGTACATAGCACTTCACTTGATTGCTAAATGGAAGCACTTGGCTGGACCAAAGTCACTAAAACACTGATTCAACATTGCCCATCTCCACACAGACAGTCTTCAGTTGGGAGTAATATTCAATTGCTGCTTCGCCATTCTCTCGGCCAAATCCTACAAAAGAAAGATACTTATAATAGGATTGCAATGACATGATACTTTGCAAGAAGGACTCTGAAAGGCTGCGTGGCAGTGCTCACATGACCACACGGCAACTAATACTGAAGCCAACATAATTGTTTCACTTTTAAATATCTGTGCTCATTTCTGAAAGTTCTAGCCCAGGGGTAGGCAACCCTTCCCCTTCAGCTCCCAGAATCCCAGGAGCTATTGGCCAACATGGGACTATTGGCCAACACGGCTAAGGCTTCTGGGAGCTGAATTCCCTTGGCCCTTAAAGGGGAAAAGTTGCCTACCCCTGTTCTAGCCCTTCTGTTTGCAAAGGAAATTCACATGAAATTTAACTGATATAATGTAAAGTAGAAAAAGATTTCATTGGTTAAAAAGTAGGAACTTGTTCACTTAAGTCTGTACAGATGAAACCTAAAGCTAGCCAGTGCAGGGTCAGCAGACAATCATTGAACTTCCTCATTAACCATCATTGTTAATGTTCAATTTTGCCCCTCCTTCCAGTTCTTCATGTAGGCTGCCTGCCTTGTTTATTGTTTCAATTCCCATTCATCCACTAAAAGTTCATTCATAACACAGTCCTATGCATGCCTAGTCAGAACTATGCCTTACTGACTTCAAAAGCGCTTACTTCAGCTAAGCTTATGCAGGACTGCATCCTTAATATCTTATTTGTTTTAAACTGATTGGCTTTTTAAAATCCAGTTTTGGAAGGGCATGGAAAAAGATGGAACTGTGACATCATGGGGTAGTGAAAGTAGTAAAGTACACAGCTATTTGCTGCCACCTGCAGGATGAACGAATTTCCTCTGTGCTTAGATGCGTTCAGGGTTTCTCCAGAACATGTCTAAGGCTAAAACTGAGGACAGGAATGAGAGCACACATATAAGTTCTGCCCCCAACCTCCCTGATCATGGAGGTGAAAGTTAGGCCTTCATGTATTGAGTGCATCAATGACGAAGTTTCTGAAACCGTGTAAAGAAAAAGCTCCCACAAACAGCAACCCAACCTCCTCAGTTCCTGCTCATGCAAGCCCTGTAACTGCATTCAGCCCCAAATGGTTATAGAGCTCTCTTCCGCAGATGCTTATGGACAGTGGGTCCATAAGCATATATATATCCCATAAGACAGTCTATCCTGGCTTTTGCAGACTAGACCCCAATCCCCATAGCAAGAGGAGATGTAAGAGGACTTCAAACCATGGGATCGAAGTTTGCTTTCTCCTTCTTCTTCCTTAAAAAAGTAAAGGTTTCCCCTTTGACAAGATTATCAGGTCTTGTCCAACTGTAGGGGGCAGTGGTCATCTCTGTTACCAAACTGAAGGAGCCAGCGCTGTCAAAGACGATCTTGTGGTCATGTGGCCAGTATGGCTGCATGGAATGCTGTTACCTTCCAACTGAAGTTTCTCCTATTTACAGTGTGCCTGTAACAACCACGGGCTTGCCAACCGTAGGGTGTAGTGGGGAAGGAGAATTCA
The DNA here is from genome assembly GCA_026167975.1 of Phrynosoma blainvillii. Taxonomy (NCBI): domain Eukaryota; kingdom Metazoa; phylum Chordata; class Lepidosauria; order Squamata; family Phrynosomatidae; genus Phrynosoma; species Phrynosoma blainvillii. The sequence continues at coordinate 151,522,091 of JANUYF010000004.1, forward strand.
ATCTTTAAACCAGGGGCTGGCAACCTACGACCCGCGGGCCGGTTCTGGCCCAGGGCCCTCCACTTACCGGCCCAGGAAGACCCCTGCCGCCGCCGCCACGCGCCACCGCCGCCTCACGTTTTGGTCACCGCACGGCCATGCGCGCCGCAGCCGCCATTTTGATTTCCAAAATGGCGGCCGCAATGCGTTTGCGCATGCGCAGGAGTACTGTGCATGCACAAACGAGTAACGGCTGCCATTTTGGAAAACAAAATGGCGGCCGCGAGTGGCGGCCGCCATTTTGTTCTCCAAAATGGCGGCCGTGACTCGTTTGCACATGCGCAGTACTCCTGCGCATGTGCAAATGCGTTGCGGCTGCCATTTTGTTCTCCAAAATGGCGACCGTGACATGCATGGAGGTGGCTGCAGCAGTGCGTGTGGTGGCGGCGGTAGCGGCAGCGGCAGCGCACACGCCACCATTCCCCCTCCCCCTCGGCCCGCCGGAAAGGACAACTTCGGAGGACCGGCCCCCGGCTCAAAAAGGTTGCCTACCCCTGCTTTAAACAGTGTCTATTCTGCTGGTGGAAAGATACAACTTAATAAAGCTTGGCCTATTTCAACTGAATTTAAAATTACGAGCTGTAAAGCCGAACTAAACTGCATCTAGATTCTTCTATAAAAGCAACTTTCCATTATGTTTCTAGACTGCTGCTGCTTTCTTAATTCACAGCTCAAGCTTGACTAATGTTTCTAGATTTATTTGCCAATTGTCATAGAAATATTGCAGCAACCAATTGAGTGGGTTACCTGACATCTTGTATCCTCCAAAGGGAAGCTCCACAGGGCTGATGTTGTAATTGTTGATGTAACACACCCCAGCCTGGAGACCAGCAGCTACTCTGTGGGCTCGCTGGATATCCCTGTGAAGTAGAAGAATGGGGTAAGTACAGTAGTCTTGCTCAGCTCAGAATGGTGTTCCCTGAACTCCATTTCCTATAAGACATGGTAGGGTCAGCCAGACACTGACAGGCACTCTTGACACAATCTGGAGATGCCATTATATAAGATGCCACCCAATTTCTATCAGCTGCAAAATGCACAGCAAGTAATTCTCCATCATGTTCTGGGATGACTTGATACTTTCAAGCTCATCAATTTCAAAGATGTCACATTGCAGAGAACACTCCAGTTTTGTCCACTAGTCTCTCACCACTCTTCCTGAAGCCTTCTGCCTTTTCTGTTTTACCTAGTAAAGACCCCTGCTGCCAGTCCGAAACGGGTGTTGTTGGCCCTCTCCAGAACTTCCTCTTCTGTGTCAAAGGGCAGGAGGGACATGACAGGCCCAAAAATTTCTTCTTTTACACATGTCATGTTGTCCTTACAGTCTCCTGGAAGCAACAAAAGAATGGTTATTTAAACAGCCAGCTATTCTGAATGCACAGTCCATGCCAACCATAGCTGTCCTGTACATAAAAGAGATGGGATTTCAAAACTATCATTGCTGCTTTGGGTTGAAGGAAACCAGTGACCAAAAACTTATGCATGTTTAAAGGAACCAAGTGTTATTTTGTTTGCTGGAACTTGCTTCTAAATAAAATGTGCATAGGATTTCAACTCCAGTCTATGAAAATTATGTCAGGACTTCTTACAAACCAAATTACACTATCAGGATAAATCTTGCTTTCACTGCCCCCTTCCAAACATCCAGTCTTTCATGTATACTCTTAGTGCTTGCAAATATGAAAGCTTCCTGCATAGAGAAAACTTGTATGTAAAAATGAAGAATCTAGCCCTCAGTATGTTATCCCTTCTATGCATTCTCTACATGAGGTAGCTTCTCTATATGAGGTAGCATTCAACATACAATGCAATCAGCAAAAGCCATTCTTCTGAACATGGCATTCTATTCTTAAGTGTCTTCACAACCTTCGCAAAGTCTATACAAAGAATAGTTTCCTTAACCAAAAATGACATTCATTTTTCACCAATCTCCATACCAATGTGGGCATTATGTACTCTCCCTCCAATCTAGATTAATCATAGAGTTAGAAGGAGCCTCATGGGACATCATGTCCAACCACCTGCTCAGTGCAGGATATCCAGCTAAGAAGGTATGTAGCTGTCCAGCCTTTTTCTGAAGATATCTAGAGAAGACTACCCCACAATCTCTCTAGGCAATTGGTTTCACTGCCAAACTGCTCTTACTGTCCAGAGGTTCCTTCTAATGTTTAATCGTAATCTACCCTCCTGTAACTTAAAATTATTAGACCTGCTCCTACCCTCTGGGGCAGCAGAGAACAGGCCTGCCCTCTCCTCTCTGTGACCACCCTTGAAGTATTTAGAGAGTGCAGTGATGCCACCGCTCACTCTTCTCTTCATCAAGTTGAATATACCTCCTTCAAACTTTCCTCAGATGTTTTGTTTGCCATACTGCATCATCCTTGTTGTGCTTCTCTGAACCTGCTCCAACTTCTATATATCTTTTTTAAAATGAGGTGCCCAGAACTGAACACAGTAGTCTAGATGAGGCCTGACAAGCACAGAATATAGTGAGACTATTACTTCCCTTGACTTGGAAACTATGCTTCTATTAAAGCAGGGATTCATTTGCTTTGCTGCAGCATCATGCTGCTGGCTCCCATTCAACTTATGATTAGCAATAATCCCAAGATCATTTACCCATGTAGTGCTGTTGAGCCACGTATCCCACATCCTATACCTGTGTATAATAAAAGCTTTGAGCATGTTTGAGAGTCAGACATCAATAAGCTATCCATACCTAGCACACAGGGAGACATGTAAAAGCCACCGCTCAGCTTGGGATCATCTGGTACATACGTGTCCCCTCCACACAGCACCTCTGCACCCTGCAAAACACAGCATAACAAAGGTAGACCCATACAGTTGTAACTGCATTTCACATGCATATAGTCAACTAATGCCTACTTGTAGACAGTTTCAGCCCAAGCAATAAAAGACCAAAATTAGAATGGCCATAGCAGAACATAACAGCAGAGTAGAAGGGTCTCCATAAGCACCAGACCATAAGCATCATATGAATGGCAATGAGTAGGTTGACTCTTTTCTCTTTGGCATTTGTTGTTGTTGTTAACTGCCTTTATGTCAATCTCAACCCATGGTGACCCTATGGATGAGACATCTCCATGCCCCCCGTTCTCTACTGCTCTGCCCAGCTCCTGCAAATTCATATTCGTGGTCTCTTTAATAAAGTCCATCCATTTAGCATGTGGCCTTCCTCTCCTTCTACTTCCCTCCACCTTTCCTAACATTATTGTCTTTTCCAATGATTCATGCCTTCTCATGATATGTCCAAAGTATGACAGTCAAAGTCTTGTCATTTTGGCTTCTACGGATATCTCTGGCTTGATCTGTTTTAGGACCCATTTGTTTGTCCTTTTGGCTGTCCATGGAATCCTCAGCACTCTTCTCCAGCACCACATCTCAAATGTGTTGATTTTCCTCCTATCTTCTTTCTTGACTGTCCAGCTCTCACATCCATACATGGTAATAGGGAATACGATGGCATGTATGATTCTGACTTCTGTGCTGAGTTGTATGTCTTTGCATTTTAGGATCTTTTCTAGTTCTTTCATAGCTGCTCTCCCCATTCTTAATCTTCTTCTGATTTCCTGGCTGCAGTTCCCGTTCTGATCAATGCTTGATTCCAGATATGAGAACTCTTTTACTATTTCTATTTTCTCATTGTCTAGTTTGAATGTGTGTAAGTTCTCTGTGGTCATTATTTTTGTTTTCTTTATGTTCAACAGTAAGCCTGCCTTTGCACTTTTTTCTTTGATCTTCCTTAGTAGGTCTTCCAGGTCTTGAGGTTTTCTGCTAGTACTATGGTGTCATCAGCATATCTCAAACTGTTGATATTTCTTCCTCCTATTTTCACTCCTCCTTCTTCTGTGTCCAAGCCTGCTTTCCTTACAATATGTTCTGCATATAAGTTGAATAGGTAGGGTGATAGGATGCAGCCTTGTCTGACTCCTTTGCCAATTGGGAACTATTCTGTTTCTCCATGTTCTGTCCTGACAGTAGCCTCTTGTCCTGAATATAGTTTCCTCATTAGGACTATCAGATATGTTGGAACTCCCAAATCTTTAAAAACGTTCCATAGCCTCTCATGATCTATGCCGGGGTAGGCAACCTTTCCCGTTTAAGGGCCGAGGGACTTCAGCTCCCAGAATCCCAGGAGCTATTGGCCAACATGGGACTATTGGCCAACATGGCTGAGGCTTCTGGGAGCTGAAGTCCCTCGACCCTTAAAGGCGAAAGGTTGCCTACCCCTGATCTATGCGGTCAAAGGCTTTGCTATAGTCTATAAAGCACATGCTGATTTTCTTTTGGAACTCCCTGCTACGCTCCATTAGCCATTGTATATAGCATGCCATAAATGTTTGGAGCCACCAAGGCAACTGCTCTATTCTGAAGTGCAAGATATTTATGAAAATTTCCTCCTGGCAGTATATTATTAGAGAATACCATTTCCCTGCCTTCACTGTGTCCGCACATACCATTTCATGTACTGAGAAGTCTTACAGTTAGAATGGCCAGCCAGCCAGCCTCTGGTTATGAACTGTTACTCGTGGGCAGGTTACAATTTGGGCCTAGCATACAGCTCAAATTTGCTTCTCTAATTAAGTCCCAATTAGAAAGTGATTTCAGCCCAACCTTCACAGGGCTCTTTTGCAACACGCAGCATTATTCACTATTGAGACAAGCAAGTCTAAGCATTATGCAAGCAAAAACTGCAATAAATGGCTAAGTGCCCACTATGTAATGCAGCCAAGGTATAAAGTCCTTAAATGTAGACCAGAGGCACTCCAAGTCCTTGGGCTTTTCTGTTATCAGGAGTTTGTAACCCCTAAAACCTGTGACAAAGTCAGGCTATGGTGGAATAGCCTTCAAGCAGGATCTAAAACCACCAGCATGTGGTGGAGCAGCAGTAGATTAGCAGCATTTTCACCAATAAACTCAAGCTTTGACTCACCTATGCTCCTTTCTAAACAGTTTTGTACTATGCCACATGTAGCCCTTGTTTTTACTACTAAAGAATATGGTGCCTGTATGATGCTTTTCCAGTTTACATTGGAAGGGACAGATAGCCTCTACTATCTGACCCAGCCCAGTACACTCACCTGGTCCTTTGCTTGTTTAACAAAGCTCAGCACCTTCTCCAGATGGGGCCGGTTGATAAGTGCTCCCATCCTTGTGTCTTCCAGCAGAGGATCACCAATTTTGATTTTCTGGGTTTCTTTCACAACTTCTTTGGTGAAGGCATTTAGGATTTCACGTTGCACAAACACTCGGGTACCATTGCAGCAAACCTAAGGCAGAAAGTCAGCTCTGAAAAAGTGCCCAAGTAGTGCCATTTTTTTAGATGGCAATCAAATGTCACAAGGTAAGAGAAATCCTGGAGCATCATCTTATAAGCGCACTGAGAAACAGGAACCTAAACAGCTGACTGACCTGTCCTCGTCATCCAGGACAAAATAGGGGAGGGGGAAGACTTCTTTAAGAGCAGAGAAAGTGGTTTTCTTAGAACTCATGGTGCCACTGCAAGATGTAGTATTGCTATAGCAGATAACAGTGTGAAACAGGGCAGAAGGCCTGAGACTGAAAATCCAAAATCCTCTTCCCATGGAGAAAGAAATACAGCTGAAAGCTAAATCAGGAATGAATATCTGGCCTTCCAGATATGAATGGACTCCTTACTCTCCTTACCTGAAACCATCAACCAGAGTTTATGGGAATTCAGTTCAATGTCTAGAGAGCCACATATTTTTCTTTTCTGGATGAAATAACTGTCAACATACTTCTTAAGAGTACTTTGAGACAAGCCTTCATTTAACTAGGCAGAGTAGACAAGTCAGTTGTTTTTTTGTCTTAGGGACCCTCTAAGGACTGCATGAACTGCCCCCCTCCCAAGAAACTCCACATCCCACCCCAGGAAGTGGCCAGAAGTATATATTTAGTTTTGAAATAGGATCAGGGTACTGTTATACAAGGTATAACATCATGCAAGGTACTGCATAATGAGGTGAGTACCTGTCACTAGTCCCAGCTTCTGCCAATGTAGCAGTTCGAAAGTATGCAAATGCAAGTAGATGAATAGGTATTTAAATAGGGAAGATAACAGCGTTTGGTGCAGTCATGCTGGCCACATGGCCACCAGAGAAGACCTCAGACAACGCTGGAACTTCGATTTAGTAACAGAGATGAGCACTGCCCCCTACAGTTGGTTATGACCAGACATTTATGTCAAGGGACTACTTTTACCTTTACTGTTATACGATGTGGGTGTGGGTGTGTGTGCGTGCATGGTGAGGTGGGGGGCAAGCAACCTATTTAAAAGGTAAATTGTGAAGCTTCCAGTAGCTGGTGCAATTTACTAGCAACTGCATCACCCTGGTTTTTATCCTGCCAAAAAGTAGCACTCCAGGGAAACTGAAGGGATCATGGCTCACAAAAACAGCTTGGGCAGCTTGGGAACATGTCCCCAGGGCCACTTTGTTCACCCCTGCACTAAGCAAAAAAGTCAAGACAATCTTGTGTAGCCTCTTCAGAAGCCACCCCATATGTCTGCTCAGAGAGCTCCAGGTTCAAGAAAGGTGTTTACAGTAAGCTCTATCCCTTATGGCAGGACCAGATTATCATCATTTAAGAAAACACTGCACTGTGATGATTCTGCACATGACATAGCAGCTTTCTTGTTCAAAGCCTAAAGAATACCGCCATTAAACTCCAAATTGGGCTTTCCCAACAACTTAAGCAAGTTCTCAGTTTCTTCTCTCAGGAGCTGCTCACCTCGCCTTGGGAGAGAAAATTGGCCATGAGTGCTCCTTTCACAGCGTTCTCCAAGACACAGTCAGAGAAGATGATGAGGGGGGACTTGCCCCCTAACTCCAGAGTAACTGGTTTGATTCCTTTGGCTGCCAGCTCCATAATCTATTGAAGCAAAAGACAGGATAAGGGAAATGGGTAAGAAGATCAAGTCTATCATAGCTCCATAGACCAGGGGTCGGCAACCTTTTTTGCCGACGGGCCGGGGGGGGGGGCTGGCGCCGGGGGCAGTGCACGCGCTCCGCCATTTTGAAAAGCAAAATGGCGACTGCTGCCCCCTTGCGTCGTGCGCACATGTGCATGACGGCGGGGGGCCCCCAGGAAGCCTCCCTCGGCAGCGGCGGGCCTCCTAGAGGCCCAGCGCTGCCGCAGGGCTCCTCCGGGGCGCCATTTTGGATTCCAAAATGGCACCCCGGAGGACCCCTGCAGCCGCGAAAGGCGGCCGCTGCGGCAGGGACCGGTCCGAAGGTCTCTGCGGGCCACATCCAGCCCACGGGCCGTAAGATAGACTCTCCAGATAAAGGTAAAGGGCCAGTTTCAGTGTGACTCCATGTTAGTGCTTTCCCTTCAAAAAGGACTTTCTGTTCATCAGGCAGGATTCAATCAATATATGCTAGGCATTTCTAAGCATACAATAGCTTCACATAAACACAGTTTCCCTGTTTTGCATACATCACACAATACACAGCTTTTGTGTGATGATAGATTAGTTACCATTCAGGTGCAGTTTCTTCTTGCTTTCTAACATCACGGAATCTGATGTGGATTCCAAGGACAAGTTTCAGAACTATTATGAAGCAATTTGTGCTTCTCCAGGGAATGAACACAAACATAGTGTGACATAATGTACATACATTTATTATGTATAAATAAACCAGGCTTGCTAAATCTTGCTTGAACAAAACTTTCCTCTAACAATCTACAAACCTATAGATGTCAGTAAAATACTCAAGGATTGGAATGTAGCAACTTGCATAGACATACACTTACATGATTAGTTCCCTGGCTCCCTCAAACTGGCATCTCCCTTCAAGGACCCAAAACTACACATGAATTTACCTTATAGCATATATGTGCTCTATAATGGATCAACAAGTCAAAGGCATGGTATTTATGGTAACCAGATCTCTTAGGTAGCCATATAATTGTTAAATTTACTGTTCGTTAATGACAACGTTACTGTCTTGTACCTTGATGCCTGTTGGCACACTCCCAGTAAAAGAGACCTTGGCCACATTTGGGTGCTGAATCAGAAACTGGCCTGTGGCAGCTCCACCTTGCACCACGTTGAAAAGTCCCTTGGGAACACCAGCCTCATTGTAGATTTCTGCCAGCATCAGAACAGACACTGGGGTGAAGGGAGAAGGCTTGAAAACCATGGCATTACCTAGGAGACCCAACACATAAGGATAAGCAGAAGGGGAGAGGATGTGCATTATCCCTGCTTAAAAGTTTGCAAAGGAAATGAAGGAAGGCTTCAAAGGTTTTTAAAAAATCCATCTCAGTCATGACAAATCAGTAAAGGCTATCAATAAACAAAGGAAGAATTAGGGATCACCTAGTCACATTCTCAACCAGCCAGAGGAAATAAAACACAACCTAGGGCCTCTACAGACTACCAGAAATAATCCATCTTGAGGCCACTTTAATTGTCCTAGCTCTGTGCTATGGAATCATGGGAATTGTAGTTTTTTGTGAGGCATTGAGCCTTCTCTGTCAGAGAGCTCTGGTGCCACAATAAACTACAGTTCCCATGATTCATTAGCACTGAGCCGGGATAGTTAAAGTGGCCTCAAACTGGATTATTTCTGGCAGCCTGTATAGGTCCCAAGTCACTGCACCCCCATGTGCTTCTTCCCTCCCTAATCTGTCTTTTAAATTTTCCTTACCTCTAATAGCAATAGAACATTAATTTGAGAGTTTTATGCCCTACTCCATTCTTCACACACCCAGTGAAAAATGGTAGCAATAAGAGCTTCACAACAATAATCTGTGACTATCATTCCCACTTTTCAAACAAGAGTATTTCTTTTACCACAGGCTAAAGCAGGAGCTGACTTCGTGCAGGCAATCTGAAAAGGGTAATTCCAAGCCCCTATCCCAACGCACACTCCAAGAGGCTCTCTTCTGGTATACCCAAAGGATCCTCGAGGGAGTTGAATGTGCTGACCTAGACCACACCAAAAAAAAGAAAAAAAAAAGAAAAGCCTGAGTAGGAAAGATTAGACTTTTAAATACCGTAAGCCCACAACAATCACAAGGTGGCCAAAAGGGCAGTACTTGTTTTCTGCTTAGCAGACTAGTGGAGAAGGCCATAGTGATTCCCCACTCCCATTGTATTACCATAGTATTTGTGGAGGAAAAGACTCATCTTCTACACTCAGCCCAGAAACTGAGTGCACTGGTAGAGGAGATGGAGAGCAATGTAGCCCTCTTGTGCCAACCCACTTATTTTCCTGAATGGAATTCTTGCCAGAATGAATTTCATAGTCACTTACAAATACCAGATGAGTTTTCACCTGTGCAAGGCTGACAAGAAGCCAAGAGGCAGCTTTCAGTGATTCAAAATACTACAGGATATAGGAGCACTCTGATGGAGGAAGAGCAGGGCTGTTCTAGTAAAGGCCAAACCTTTATGCAAATCTTGACTCCTCCATAGCTGTCACTGCCTACTGCAGTAAAAGGCAGCCAAGATAGATCAGAGGCCCTTTTACACTACACAGCCATAGCTCTACAATTCCACTTTAACTGCCATGACTACATCCTACACTAGAGCTCTCTGGCTGAGAATTTCAAATGCCCCTCCCTAAACTGCAAATCTTAGGATTCAAAAAGATGTTTTCATGGCAGCTAAAGTGGATTCATTCATAGCTCTGGCATCTACTAGGTTGCAGAACTGACTGGCATTACTGGGTGGCAGGATAAACTTTCTGTTGGGAGTTCTGACTGCAGGGAGCCAAAGCCAAAGTTTTTTCTGCAGCACATAAGTGATTCAAAAGAAGAACATGCATACCTTCCATATTACAGATACAACAGGTATACAACATAAAGGACAATGATATCATTGCATATTGGTACCTGTATACAACTTGTATCATGCAGTGGCCTTAACACATAGCAAACATATTGGCCCCCAAACAAAAGTTGAAGGAACTTTTTTTTATTAAACATAAAACATACATAAAAAGCAAACAAACATACAAATGAACACACAAATATACTATCTTTTTAAAATTACATTCATACCTATACAAAAAATAAAAGATATTTCTATACGTATCTCATACACAAGCTCTTGTAAATGTCTATTATGACTAATCTAATCTATCTAATCTGATCTTCTATGACATGTAATATCTTTAATAAGTGCATTCTTTTCTATCTATATTCATATATCTAACTTCCTAGACTAGAAGAACTCCATGCTAATATTCCATTATTTCTTAATCAAACTGTTCTTATCTTGTCACATACAAAAGAAGAAAAATAGAATTTTAATTCTACAAAAACAAAGTTTACCCTTATTATCCTAGTGCATATATAATTGCACATCGATTTTAATCATTAAACCTATATATCCATTTTTATCAATATACTCCATTGATTGCTTATATATTTCAATATCTGTTCCCATTCCTTCACATATTTCCCCAGAGTTTTGTTTCTCATAAGATATGTCAATTTATCTAATTCCGCCATATCTAATAATGTTCATACCAGTCTTCTATTTTTGGTATTTCACACTCTTTCCATTTTTGTGTCAATAATAGCCTAGCCACTGCTATCATATAGTAAATCATTCTCACATTTTTTCCCTCCAGTTGTTCATTCATCATCCCTAATAGATATACTTCTGGTTTCATTTGGAACTTTAGATTTAATTTTTTTTCCAATTAATTGATGTATATGATTCCAAAATTTCTTAATTTTAACACAAGTCCATCATTGGTGATAGAATGTTCCTGTTTCCTTCCTGAACTTCCAGCACTAGTTGTTAATTTGTTAATTTTGAGTCTTTGGGGGGGGGGGGTGAGGTAACATCTATGTTGCATTGTAAGTAAATTTTCTTTAATATTTTGTGCTAGTGAGATTTTCATTGTTTTCTCCCATACCTTTTCCCATTTATCCAATTGTGACCCATATTTTGCACCCATTTCACCATAGACACTTTAATCACTACTTCCTCTGTTTCCCATCTTAATAATATTTTGTAAATTTTGGATAGTACTTTTTGATTCTCACCTAATAAGACTTTCTCCAACTATGTCATTTCTTTTACTATTCGATGATTCCTTATTTCTATCTTTGTTTTTTCTTTCAGTTGCCTATGACTTGGAATACCATCATTTTTAAATTCTTGTGTTTTTATTTTATATCCATTTCTCTCAAATAAAATCATTAAAAGCTGAAGAACTTAAAGAAAACCTGTAACATCTCAAATACAAAATACCTCCTTTCTGAGGCTCTTCCCATGACTAAGATCCAAAACATACTGCAGAAAGAATCCAGTTTGAGATTACTTTAACTGCCCTGGCTAAGTGCTAGGAAATCCTGGGAATTGTAGTTTATTGTGGTACCAGAGCTCTGACAGAGGCAACTAATGTCTCACAAAACTATAGTTACCAGAACTCCCTAACATTGAGCTGGGGCAGTCTCAAACTGGATTATTTCTGCAGTGCATTTTGGACCCAAGACATTTACTCACATTTAAATTTCTATACACTCCATGCAGACAACCTGAGAAGAATGACAGATCCAAAACAAAGAAAACTACAAACCAAGGGTGCACGCACCTGCCATGGAAGCAGCTAGACCTGCATAGTACTGCAGAGTCTGCCAAGATACATCAATGTCCAGTAGGGCTTCAAAGACAGATTTCCCATTATTGATTGTTTCCATGGTAGCAATTTCTTCCCTCCGTTCCTAGAATCCCAACACAGAATCCATTAAACTGACTGGTATAGATGGAAATATGCTATGTAGCTGAAGGAACTAGCCAAAGCAGCTTCACCCTGTTGTGTATTCTGCATACAAAAATATAAGTGCCAATAAATCTAAATTGCTGCCAGGATGTGTGACATGTTTTTTGCATATGTTATCAAAGTTTTGTGAATTTGCGCTAAGCTGGGCCAATCAGTTACACAGATTCTTTTTTCAACAATAATCTCAGTCCTGAGATGTGCCCCTCCTCAATATTCCAAGTATTAGCAGAGTGATTTTCTTTTACCACTATCTGATAAAAAAAAAAAAAAGCCTGTGCACATATATTAAAATACATTAGATGGTCTCATTATGAAGTGACGGTGTACCTTTTTGGACATTTGACTAACACATATGAGTAGAGAGAGCCAGAGACATGTTCTCTAACAATACCCTCCCCACACATTCAGTGTGCTAAACTGACAGTAACTGCATAATATCATGTAACTGGAAACCTTGATATTGTAGGGCTTGTGATCCCATGTTATTGTGTTCAAGTGAATGTGTTATTTATTTATTTATTATATCCCAACTTTCTCTCAGCATGGGACTCAAGGCAACTTGTGTCACATTAAAAACAAAGTACACTAAAACACCTATTTGATACAAAGCTTTTTTAAAAATAAAATAACAGTTCTCTTTAAAAACACTATTTACAACAGTTAAAAACACACTGAAACATAGTAAAAAGATAAAAGTATAATATACCCCATTAAAAAGACCCTTCTGCCCCAGTAGTTTATATACTGCCTAGAAAAGCACTGATTGCAAGGACAGGAATGCATTACATACCACTGTGCATATATAATAAATATCAACATGTAACTTCTGGCATGCTAGATTAGAATTTTAACTGTTTAGGAAGTCACTACAAATTTACCAGTGAAGGCTATCATCTTAATGCATAAAGGATTATGAGTATCTGTATAGCTCAAGTAATGGCACAGCATTACTTCCACTGTCCATTCTTTCCTTCCTTAAGTTGATGGCCCCAGCAAGTCTTTCCAAGCTTGGAATTTGAGGATCCACTTCAGGCCATTCAATGGTTTGCGAGTTTCCTAGATGCTAATTCTGAATTACTCAGAGGAATCTAAGCTCCCTTTCTCGCTCGCTTACCTACATTCTTTCTTACATTTTTCTAGACAACATCATGGAGATCTTATCATATTTAAAGGCTCACATTAGGTGAGGCATGATCCCAGCAGACAGTGCTCACCAGGCACTTCCTATCTATTTTTTGCAGTATACCAACAAAAGAGTCTATCTTGCAGATATAAACTGAGCAGCACCCCAGTATTCCTGGAACCAACCAAAGAGGCAACCAGTAAAGTTTTTGTTCAGTTACAGCAAATTCTACCTCCATGGCCCCTTACCACAAAGCACCCAGAAGACATAAGGCTAAGCCCTGTACTGGTGACTGAGTTGCATTTATCAACCTTCATCACATTTCATCTGATAGTAATAGGCTGGGCTCAATAGTGAGGAAGTTCATCACTATGTTCACCAATGAACACCATTGTATTTCCTCCAGGCATACTGTTATGCAAGAGCAAGGAGATAAAATTTCTATGGAATCATGTGCTGCAAGAAGCCAAAGGAATCTATCTGTGATACAATGAATTTTTGTATCTTGCTGACAGAAATCCCACACACACAGCAGGTGAGGGACTATACATATTTGACTTTGCAAACACAATAGCCATGACTGTAATAATGCTGGATGTGGGGTAGGCTTCTGTCAATCAAACCCTCCAATGCCCTTATGGGAAACTGGACTGGTACCTACTTGCTGGATGGTGTTCCCATCTCCTTTCAGATTCTGATTACAAAGTGTGTACAGTATAAGAGGTATCCTTGCACAGTGTGTGGGCACTACCAGCAATACTACATAGCACCCCTGCAAAGAAAGGCTAGAATACTTGTTCATGTACAGAAAAGCAACATATCACAGACCCTTTCATATAGTAACAGAACTCAAGTCATCCAAAAAACTTTACTGGTACAAGATGCAGAATGGGGGAGTGGAGGGAGACTTTAAAAACCATGCAAATGTAATATTTTGTATAAGACCTGGTGAGGGTCACTAGTTTACAAGGATTTAAGAGTTTTAGATAGTGGATAGCTCTATCAATAACTACTAGTAATGCTGGTTATAAGAAATTTCCAGTTCAAAAAGTGTGTAGTACTGACTAATGCTTGAGGCAACAACTATGGCTTTTATAGGTTTCTCAGTGCCACCTGGTTGGGAAATGGTAGGTGACCTTTGGTCTGATACAACATAGACCATCTTATGCCCTTATGGCTATAATTTAGCTGCAGAAAACAGGCAGAAGGAATATAAATGTAATTCAAAGTCTTCAAACTATGTGTTAAAATGTGGCCTTCACAAGCAGAATGACAGGACTACAAAGGGAAGGACATCCCAAAGCTGTCATGCTTGCTCTGAGCAAAGGTTACTTAGTTTATCTGAACATGACAGTAGGTTAGTGATTAACATGCTACCTTTAAGAATCCAGATCTTTGACCGCCAAGTGAAATTAATTGCCCCGCCACAACCACTCCTTTACAAAAAGATCTTCTCTTCCCTGAAAACCACACACAGGAGTCACAGGAGAAAAGATTTTGGTGATAATCACAAGAAATTGTTTACTTTTAAGCCAAGCCAAAAATGTAAAGGCCTTCTGAATGCAGTGACTCTGTGGGAAACCTTTGCCTCAGATGATTCTGAGCCAATTCATACTCTTTTACCACATACCCGGATAAGCCTGGCAGCCTCCAGTAGGACAGTACTCCTTTCCATGCCCGATTTCTGGCTCCATATTTTAAAGGCAGCCTGTGCACTCTGCACAGCAAGAGCTACCTCCTTAGCTCCAGAGAAGCGAAACTTGCCAATAACTCTGCCTGGAAAATAAATAAATTGAAATATCATATGATTAACTAGCAATCTTTACTACAATGACCATATAGAAGGAAAGCCCACATGAACTCTGGTCTTTAAACAATTGCAATTCTTAATAGTGTATTTACATTCCCAACCTTTCTCAGTGGTCACATCCCTTAATTTTGAAAGCTACAATGCAGAAAGAGAAGGGAAAGAGGTTTTGCTATATCCAAAACTATACACACCAAAACATCTTGAATTACTTATCAAGATAAAATTAAATTCTGCAACCTGTAGATCAAGTAACTTTACATAATTTATCTCAACAAGTATTCGTTAGTCTATATTTTTGTTTTGTTACATAATCAGTTCTTACTCTATAATTCCTCTGGCAACTGATGTTTGAATAGCTTTTTACTCTAAAACAGGAGTGAGCAGACGTCAGATTAGTGGGATCTACTTTGTCTTTGGATCTACATGAAGTAGATACGTTCAAAAATTCAAACACTGTCCAAAGCAGCACCACACATATTTTAGGAACCTGGCATGTGAGAAGCATGAGCCAGGGGAAGCTAGACATAGTAAAAAAAAGAAATGGAACGCTTGAACATAGCAGTACTGGAGGTAAGCGAGCTAAAATGGACAGGAATTGATCACTTTGATTCAGACAATTACACAGTGTTCTACTCAGGAAATTAAAAGACACAAAGAAATGGGCTGGCCTTCATACTAAGGAGAGATATGGCAAAGGCAGTCAAAGGATACAATGCAAAATCAGACTGAATCATCTCAATAAGGTTCCACGGAAAACTCCAACTCACCATAATTCAAGTTTATGCACCAACCATAGAGGGAGAGGAGGAAGAAAGTGAGAGATTCAATGAAGGAGTCCAGGAATAAATGGATAACACACCAACACAGGATATCAAGCTGATTATAGGGAGAATTATATTCTTCCAGGGAGAAGTCAGGCTAGGACCTAATTATTTGTCTTTTTAGCTGTCCACAATATCTTGAGCACTTTTCCAGCACATCTCAAATGATTTAATTTTATTCCTATCTGCTTTCTTCACTGTCCAGCTCACATTCCTGTACACAGTAATGGGGAATACAATGACATGGACAATTTTAACTTTAGTGTTCAGCTGTGTATCCTTACTCTTTAGGAATTTGTCTAGTTCCTTCATATCTGCCCTTCTCATTCCTAATCTTCTTCTGATTTCTTGACTGCAGTCTCCATTGTGATCCAAGTTATGAGAAATCTTTAACTATTTCTATTATCCTATTATCTAGGTTGAGTACATCCCCCGTGGTCATTATTTTTATTTTCTTTATGTTTAACATTAGGCCTGCCTTTGGGCTTTCTACTTTGACTTTTTTTAGTGATTGTTCCAAGTATGTGATGCTTTCCACTAGTAGTGTGGTATCGTTTGCATATCTTAGATTGTTGATGGTCTTTCCTCCTATCTCCACTTCCTTCAGTGTCTAAACCTGCTCTACATATGGTATTTTCCGCATACAACATCAACAAACACAATGTTAAAATGCCTCCTTGCCTGACCCCTTTGCCAATTGGGAGCCATTCTGTTTCTCCGTATTCTGTTCTTACAGTAGCCTCCTATCCTAAGTAGAGATACCTCATCAGGACTAGCAGATGTAGTGGCACTCCCATTTCTTTAAGAGTATTTCATAGCTTTTTGTGAAAGGCCTTTCTATAGT
Organism: Phrynosoma blainvillii; assembly: GCA_026167975.1. Lineage (NCBI taxonomy): Eukaryota > Metazoa > Chordata > Lepidosauria > Squamata > Phrynosomatidae > Phrynosoma > Phrynosoma blainvillii. The sequence goes on from JANUYF010000004.1 coordinate 151,538,517, forward strand.
CTATAAAGCACATACTGATTTTTTTCCCTTGGAATTCTTTGGTTCGCTCCATTATCCATCGTATGTTTGCAACATGGTCCCTAGCGCTTCTTCCTTTCTTGAGTCCCATGTGGACACCTGGCAATTCTCTCTCTATATATATGATTGGAGTTTATAGTACAGAATTTTGAACATAATTTTGCTTGCATGGAAGCTAATGCTGTAGTTCTATAATTGCTGACTAAAATTCTAACTAAAATCTGTCAACAAATATGAAAAACAAAACAATGGCTCACAGATTGGAAACATTCCAAATACATTCCGATCCCCAAGAAAGGGGACACCAGGGATTGCAGTAACCACAGGACCATTGCATTAATTTCCCATGCAGGCAAAGTGAGGCTCAAAATTCTACAAGACTTTTACTATATATGGAGTGAGAAATGCCAGATGACCAAGCTGGATTCAGAAAAGGAAGAGATACTAGGGATCATAGCAATAGCAGCTTCATTTATATACCACTTCATACCACACTATGCAGTCTCTAAGCCAGGGGTAGGCAACCTTTCCCCTTTAAGGGCCGAGGGACTTCGGCTCCCAGAAGCCTCAGCCATGTTGGCCAATAGTCCCATGTTGGCCAATAGCTCCTGGGATTCTGGGAGCTGAAGTCCCTTGGCCCTTAAAGGGGAAAGGTTTCCTACCCCTGCTCTAAGCAACAGGAGCACACTAAAGAATTTCAAAAGAAAGTCAATCTGTGTTTTATAGCAAAGCTCTTGACTGTATAAAAAAACTATGGGTGTGCCACACTAGATCACCCAGATGTGTAATCTGTACTCAGGACAAGAGGCTACTGTTAGGACAGAATACAAAGAAAGAGAATGGTTCCAATGGGTAAGGGAGTCAAGCAAGGCTGCATTTTATCACCCTATCTGTCTAACATTTATTCTGAACATATCATATGTAAAGCAAGATTACACTCAGAGGAAGGAAGTGTTAAATCTGGAGGAAGGAACATCAACAATTTGAGCTATGCAGATGACACCATACTACTAGCAGAATATAGCAAAAACTTAGAATGCGTCTGTGTCATCATATTTCCTATTTATATATATGGTTGTTAAAGCTCAACAGTGAAGAAAGTTGACAGGAAGAAAATGAAATCATTTGAAATGTGGTTCTGGAGAAGAGTTCCATGGACTGCTAAAAAAACAAGTAAACGGGTTCTAGAACAAATTTAGCCTGAACTCTCTCTCTAGAAACCAAGATAACTAAACTGAGACTTGTACTTTGGACATATCATGAGAAGACACGACTTATCAGAAAAAACAATGTTGCTCAGTAAGGGCAGAAGGCAGTAGAAAAAGAGGAAGATTGCATTACAGATGGATAGACTCAATCAAGGAAGCTACAGCTCTGAGTCTGAAGAACATGACCAGGGCTGTTGATGTGAGGGTGAGTTGGAGGTCTCTCATTCATGAGCTGCCATAAGCTGAAATTGATTTGTTGGCAGTTAACAACAACAACAACAATAGAAGACTTGTCCCATTTTATCTTTTACCTATTACTACCACAAATATATGATGTGGCCATCTTGCCACATGCTCGCCCAACGAAAAAGCCAGGGCAAGCCATCCGTGTAAGCTCAAACCATGGATGGCAAGCCTGCGTTTGGCACCGGCGTGCTGTACATTAATTAATTAAATATATTGTTATGAAACAGTTGTATATGTTTGTTGCAACTCAGTTAAACTGTTTTTAACATTCAATTAAGATTTTTAAAACATATCTCTTAAATACACACAAACGTCTACTTAAATGGTATTGGCACCAGATTAACATGACACAAAGGAAACCATACATTCCCAAATCAGCTCATGCTTAACCCTGATCACACATATCTGTATGACAGGAAGACATCCTTTGAATTCCAGACCTCCAGAGCATCACCCCAGGAGATAACTACCAGTTGCTGGCTCATATGCATCCTCCATGTGGTCCCCATCTGCTGGCTCAATTCGGGTACCCTCTCGATAGTTGAGGGCTTCCTGTAGTTCAAATGTACCAGTGACAGTATTTATTTGTGTTGTACTCGTTGTGCTCATTTGTGATGTACTCATTGCAGCACAATGGAGTAGACGAGGGATGCCACGCAGAAGAAACAAGACGTTGGGTCTGAAAAGCATCCAACTGGCATGCAGGTACCCAGCTGCATAGGAAAGAAGGAATACTTTGTGATGCACATAATCAAGTGTGTGCGTATGAGCCTTCAAACCACCTATCGATTTAAAGAGATGACAGGAATTTCATAGGGTTTTCTTAGTCAAGGAATACAGTGGGCCCTTGGTATCCGCTGGGGTTTGGCTCCAGGACCTGCCATGGATAACAAAATCCATGGATGCACAGGTCCCATTACATACAATAACATAGTAAAATGGTGTCCCTTATATAAAATGGCAAAACCAAAGTTTGCTTTTTGGAATTTATATGCTTTTAAAATATTTTCAAGCCATGGATGCTTGAATCTGTGGATAAAAAAAATCCATGGATAAGGCGGGTCAACTGTACTCAAGAGGTGGCTTTGCCAGTTCCTTCCTCTAAACTAAAATATGTAACTTTTATATTTTTTAAAAGAAAATATAAAAATAAAAACTTGTATTCATTAGCTCCCATCCAAGTACAGGGCTGATTCTGCTTAGCTTCCAAGATCAGACAGGATCTGGTGCCTGAAGCACCCTAAATACTGTTTTTATAGATCACCCTTCAAAAGCGATGGTGAAAAAACCTTATTGAGCTGTTTGGCAAAAGAGCTGTTGGGTTAGCTGCCTTGAGAGGTACAGAAATAGCCTTAGGGAGCACATGTCTCACTTTGCCCACTCCTGCAGTAAAAGAGATAAAAAGGGAGAAACACACTCAAAGCAGTGGTGCTTTGAGCTAGCCAGTAGATTTAATCTAGCCAGTAGATGTTATATTTGATAAGGAAATGTGGGGATAAGGGGGAAGAAACTGAACGCAAGCCCATGGAAGTTTGATTTCAAGACTTGTGACTGGATCAAAACATAACACAAAATGTAGAACAATGGTCTGAAGACATAAGGTCTTGTTAACCTTGTTGAGGCTAAGCGACTTTTACCCTGTCAACTACATGCATATTGTATTAGTGATCCCCCTGGAACAAGAAGCATGAATTTAAAACTTATATACACCTGAGGTTGTAGTAAAAAAAACTTTTTTTTTTGGTTGCTTTTGCCTTAATCCCACTGTGTCCTGCACTCAGGAAACAATCTCTCTCATATCTCCACAAGATCAGTATTTCCACCTGTCTATACACCCTCAAATTCTCTGGAAGAGAAATGTTTACTGAGGTGGAAGAGAAGACATCTTCAGTATCACCCACAGAAGAAGAAAATGAATGGACCAGACCTCTCCCACCCCTGCTCTGTCCAGGGAACAAGATGGCAGTGTTTGGGTAGAAACTGACAACTTTGGGGGTCCTGGCGGTCAATGTCCTGTTGAAGTAGTCAATTGTGTATAGTTGAAAAACTGCATTCTAAAATGACTATGATTGCTATTTGGGGTCAGACTAGATAGCCACATGGGATTTTTTTTAAAAAAAAAAATTCGCCTATTTCTCTTCAGCTAAGACACCTGTAATGTTCCACACTAAGGACAATGTTCACTCTGATAAGGCCTCCCGTCCTGTAAGCATCCTCTCATGTTCTATAAACATTTTCCTGTACTGAAAACAATGTCTTCTTAGCAAAAAAATGCTGAATATTGTGAACCTAACTGAACTAGAGAGGGAGGAGGGAGTGGTTTTCCTATATGCTTGTAAGATCACTATAAAAGATTCTCATTTTGCTTAATTCAGGGCTCAGTACCTTTGGAAAGTTTTTTCCTGTTGAGCCCGCTAGTGTAATTTTGTTTTTTTCAGAATAAAATTCTCTTTCTTTCAGTCCGTGGTGTCTCTTTGTCCCATTTTTCTGCTACACTGTCACACAATTCTCCAGGGCATGGACTGCCAAAACTGCATGACTTTGGCCAAACAATGAAAGGAAAAAATGCCAGAATGGGGCCATTTTGGGAGGAAGGAGGCAAGAGGCCTCTGCAAGTTTGTAGAAGGTGTATTGGGGCTTATGGAGGCTCCCAGAGAGCCAATTCACCTGCTTCTTTTTGCCAGAAGAAGAAAATGGGTACTGCAAGGAAGTTTGGCAGGAATGGAAGAACACCTCCCTTTCTGGACTTTGGTATCTGTACCCCCGCCAAGCACCAGGCAGGGCCCCAGAACCAGAGGGAGGTTGGTGGGTTCTTCTCTTCTCTTCCACACCCAAAAATCACCCAAAGAAGACACAAGCAAGGCAGGGAGCTCCCTAGATTTGCTAGACTGAGGCCAGGATAGTGCCCCTTATTCCATCATATGTGCCACAGCATCCAGGAGGGATAACTGCTCTTAAAGGGAAGTGCCAGGATCCACACTTAGAATCATAGAGTTGGAAGAGACCACAAGGGCCATCCAGTCCAACCCTCTGCCATGCAGGAACTCAAAATCAAAACTTACACGTGTGTGTGTGTGTGTGTGTGCATATGCACGCATTCATGTCTTCCTGTTGCCTAACAACTTATGGTGACCCATGAATTTTCACCTGGTTTCCTTAGGCAAGGAAAGCTTGGGCTCCATCCACACTGCAGAAATAATCTGGCCTGACACCACTTTTAACTGCCATGGCTAAATGCTAGGGAATTCTGAGAATTGTACTTGGTTGCAAAGCTCTGAGAGGACTCCTCCGAGAGAGGAGCAAAGCTCTGGTTCCCCAACAAACTACCATTCCCAGAATTTCTTCGCATTGCGCCATGGCTATTAAAACAGCATCAAACTGGATTATTTCTGCAGTGTGGATGCAGCTCCAGAGGTGGCTCTGACAGCTCCTCCCTCTGAAATATACACTTCATAGCGCCTGGTATTCCCTGGTGGTCTCCTTATCCAAGTCCTATTTATTTATTTACTGATACTGTATTTAATTTCTATGCTGCCTTTCTCCAAACTAGGAGCCCAAGGTGGCTCACAGATAAAAACATTTAAAAACTTTGCAATAAAAAAAAACACAAACAAACAATTTAAACCAACTTGCTAAAAAACAATACAAAACTGCCTAGGTCCCAAACACACTGCAGAAATAATCCAATTTGAGACTACTTTTACTGCCCTGGCTCAGTGTTAGGGAATCCTGGGAACTGTAGTTTTGTGAGACATTTAGCCTTCTCTATCAGAGAGAAGTCAGCCCTGGTGGCGCAGTGGTTAAATGCCTGTACTGCAGCCACTCACTCATAAACCACAAGGTTGTAAGTTCAATACCAGCCAGGGCTGAGGCTCGACTCAGGCCTGCATCCTTCCGAGGTCGCTAAAATGAGTACCCAGCTTGTTGGGGGGCAATCAGCTCACAGTTGTAAACCGCTTAGACACCCCATAGCGTGGTATGAAGCAGTATATAAATAAGCTGCTTTTGCTTTGCTCTGGTGCCACAATAAAGTACAGTTCCCAGGATTCCCTAGCACTGAGCCAGGGCAGTGAAAGCAGTCTCAAACTGGATTGTTTCTGTATGTACAGATCTTGTAGCCCCTTCGAGACTAAGGGGTGTTGCAGACCGGCCTAAAGGCCCGGCCTGGGGGTGGAGTTGGGGGGGGGGGCAGCCGCACACTGGCGGTCCCAACCCCACCCCAACGCCGTCCTGATGCTGCACACCCATTTGCACGGCGTCAGGGCTGCCTCCCAGCACAGCATGCAGATACGCTGCGCCGAAAGGGCGTGGAAGAGCCGAGATGCTGGCTCTTAGGGCGGCAAAAGGAAGGATCGGGGACCCGATCTGCTGCTAACAGGGGCGGCCCAGAACTGCCCATCTGCATAGTCCCTAGCTGAAATAAAGAAGTTGGCAGCATGAACTTTCATAAATTTCAATCTACTTCCTCAGATACATTGCATAGAATCACAGAGTTGGAAGAGACCACAAGGGCCAACCCCAGTCCAACTCCTCAATCATGCAGGAATTCTCAATCAAAGCATCGCCGACAGATGGCCATTCAGCCTCTGTTTAAAGACCTCCAAAGAAGGAGACTCCACCACTCTCCGAGGGAGTGTCTTCCACTGTCGAACTGCCCTTACTGTCAGGAAGCTCCTCCTAATGTTGAGGTGGAATCTCTTTTCCTGGAGCTTGCACCCATCGTTCTGGGTCCTATTCTCTGGAGCAGCAGAAAACAAGCTTGTGACACTCCTTCAAATTAACAGGGTTATATCACCTCTTAACCATCTCTTCTCCAGGCTAAACATCCCCAGCTCCCTAAGTCGTTCCTCATAGGGCTTAGTTTCCAAACCCTTCACCATTTTAGTTGCCCTCCTTTGGACACGCTCCAGTTTCTCCACATCCTTTTTGAATTGTGGTGCCCAGAACTGGACACAGGATTCCAGGTGAGGCCTGACCAAAGCAGAATAGAGTGGCACTATTACTTCCCTTCTAGACACTATATATGGATGCAGCCTAAAATCACATTGGCCTTTTTAGCTGCTGCATTTCACTGCTGACTCAGGAGACTGAAGTCTAGGCAAGCTCCTGCTGCCAACTTCTTTCTTTCAGTAAGCCTCAAAGGTGTTACAAAATCTGTCTACATATTATTATTGTTATTATTATTATTATTAAAGTCTAGGAAAGCTCCTGCTGCCAACTTCTTTCTTTCAGTGAGCCTCAAAGGTGCTACTACAAGATCTCTCTACATCAGGGGTAGGCAACCTTTCCCCATTAAGGGCCGAAGGACTTCAGCTCCCAGAATCCCAGGAGCTATTGGCCAACATGGGACTATTGGCTAACATGGCTGAGGCTTCTGGGAGCTGAAGTCCCTCGGCCTTTAAAGGGGACAGGTTGCCTACCCCTGCTCTACATATTATTATTATTATTATTATTATTATTATTATTAAAGTCTAGGAAAGCTCCTGCTGCCAACTTCTTTCTTTCTCTCTACCTATACTGATTCTACAGACCGAGCAGGGCTCTATCTTTGAATTCTACCCCTAAAGGACACTAAAATGGGCTCCTCTGAGGAGAGGCTCTGGCCGAGAGAGGGAGGCGGCTGTCTTCCGAGTAGGACCCCCACCCCAGGCACGGCGAGGGGGCCTGGCGCTGAGGGAAAGTCCCGGGGCTCGGGCCTACCACCACCTCCCCTCAGCCCCTCGCCCTCGCCAAGGCCCACTCACTCTCCCTTGTCCTGCTCCTCCTTCCTGCTCCTCCTCGGCGGGTCCCTAACGGCCTTCGGACCCTGCCTCCCTGCTTTTTCTGAAGGGCCGGCCCCGCCCTCCTCCTCCTCCTCCTCACTAGGCCCAGGCCTAGGCCTCCTGCCTCCCAGGCCCCCAACCCGCCCCATTGGCCGGCTGCTGAGGGACCCTCCCTGACTGCCTGCCTTCTTCTCAAAGGAGGCCTAACCGGGAAAGGAGCAGGCACCGCCCTGAGGGACTCTCCCGAGGCCAAAATCCCAACATTTTGCCTGGAAAACAGCAACGCCCGCCCCTCTCCCCCTCGGTTCCCTCAGCCGTGCTTTGTAGGGGAAGAGGGCACGGCTTTTGCCTTTACAGACTGCCAGAAATAATGCAGCTTGAGGCCACTTTAACTGCCCTGGCTCAGTGCTAGTGAATCATGGGAAGTGTAGTTTATTGTGGCACCAGAGCTCCCTGACAGAGAAGGCTCAATGTCCCAGAAAAAAATACAATTCCCATGATTCCCTAGCACTGAGCCAGGACAGTTAAATTGGCCTCAAGCTGCATTATTTCTGGCAGTCTGTAAAGGCTTGTTTGAAATTCTGGCTGCATCCACACTGGAGAGATAACCTTGGCTCAAGGCTATGGAATTCTGGGAATTGGAGTCATCCCCCCCCCCCCCCGGGAAACCACTGAGGCTGCATCCACACTGGAGAAATAAGCAGGTTTGGCACCGCTCTAAGTGCCTTGGTTCAAGGCTATAGACTTCTGGGAACTGGAGCTCCACTTTGGGCCCACAACAGTTCCCTAGAGTGGTGCCAAACTGGGTTATTTCTCCAGTGTGGATGCAGCCAGAAAGAGTCTGTTGTGAGCCTTTCACTCCCCTAGAGTCCATCCACACTGCAGAAATAATCTGTTTTAATTCAGGATAGACCAACAGATAATAATAGAGAAGCAATGGGATCTGATAAAAATATATATAGAGAGAATAAAACTAGATAAATCATTGAGTGAGAAAAATGTTCAAATGGAGAATACAGATGAAGGACAAGAAGCATGTAAGAGCATCAGTTACATAGAGAAATCAATAATAGAGAAGTTGATAATGAAATTAGAAGGTAAAAAGATATATATATGAAGAAGTATCTATGAAGTAGCAATGGGAAAAGTTCAACCTCATGGACAATTACAGTGAAAAAGAGAACGATAATTGAAAAAATGGAATATAAGGTGAACTTAACCGGGAAGAATTTAGTTACAGACAATATTAGTTAAACAAGCTAGATGAGTATATAGGGTGTGTATTTGTATTTGTATTTGTGTGTGTGTGTGTGTATATTATATATATTGTTATGTAAATATTATGTGTTATGAGTTTGTTATTTGTATATATGCATTTTAGTCTAATAAAAACTTTTTTTTAAAAAAAAACAAAACCCCGTTTTGACCCCACTTTCAGTGCCTTGGCTCCATGCTATGGAATTCTGGGCATTGTAGTTGGTTGTGGCACCAGAGCTCCCAACTACAATGCCCAGAATACCATAGCATGGAGCCAAGGCACTGAAAGTGGGGCCAAAACGGGTTATTTCTGCAGTGTGGATGCAGCCCTAGTCTAGTGGAGGGGGTTTGGTGGTCCTATATTGTGAGGCAATGGCTCATGAGGGCTCTCTACTGTCAGTGTTTCCTATATGGCTATACTCCTCCTTTTCCAGGACATGCCCTACATTTCATTCTTCTGCCCAGGAGGAACTTGAAAGTGTCCTCCATTTTGAGCAGGACTAAGAAGCATGGATTTACATTTATATTAGTGTTTTTAGGTGTTTTTTAATTTGGTCATGTCCTACATTTTTTCCTCAAATGTCTTACAGTTTGCAGCGCATTGTCCTCCTTTACAGTTAAGACATCTGGCCACTGTACTGCCCTTCTATAAATAATTACCAAGGTGGGTTTTACGAAATAAAAGCCATGAGATTGTTAAAATGCAATCATTAAATAACATGGAATTATCAAAGAAGAGCCACAAGATAATCGGATGTTAACAGCTCATCTAGTGCAAAAATTGCTGGTGTGAAGTGGGACCAAAGTTTGGGAAAATGACATTTTTGGACCAAAAGCCCGAGAATCTACCACCCAGTTTAAACCTTTCTGGTTCAGGGATTCTGGGAATTGTTTTAAAACTCATTGTCATTTTAACTCTTCCAGGCTCTGGGTAAGACTAATAGTGTGTTGGATTTCTAGTCCCAAATCTTCATACAAACTAAGGGCTGCAGAAAAAAATCAGAAGCGTTAAATTGTGACTTCTGTGACTTCTCCCAAAGCAAAATCCAGCACTGTTTTGCATCCAGAAGCCCCATACTCCATTGACTTGCAGGGAGTCACTTTGCATTTTTAGATGTTTGAAAACAAAACAGAGCAAGTTAGAACAAGAGCTGCTCTTTTACTACCCTTTCTGTGCTGACACTAACTTTTGGCTTTTTCCCTTGTTTCTTCAGGGCAGATTTCCCTTTTGCTCCAGGGGACAGCAACAACCAAACCGGCATTTCAAAAAAGTCCAGAATCCTGATAGTGGACGTGAGACTGTTAGCCGATGTCTTCCATTTTTCTTAGTATTTTAGAAGCATGTGGAGTTCCCTATGACCCCAGCCTGACCCTTGGGAGATGGCAGCCATAATCCCTTAAATGTAAGGTCATGTAGGCACTGCTGAAGTTGCTCAAGACCAATAGAGATTTTCTGGACAGGCAGGTTTGGGAGTTGCCCTTGGGAATATCCCATTAGACTGGAAAAGATACAAAATTATTTGTTTTAGGTCTCACACTTAATGGGACAGTGATCATATTTGTTTGCACCCTTTTCTCTAACTTCCCTTACTTGATAGTTTTGAAACCAAATGCATTGTTTAGGCTGTCCTCATACTTAGGAAAACAAAGATAAGCTCGTCAAGCCTTTGTCCTCCATTGTTAGACTTATAGTTAGGAGGCAGAAATTCCCTATAAAATCCCCTGAATTCTGGCAGTCCACGTGCTACCTTTGAAGTGCATGCTGAATCTCTGTTGGTTTGTGCTCTGAGATAGTTCCCGCGACCCCCCCCTTGCCGGTCGTGCCCTTCCACTGAATTCATCTGCATTCGCTGCCAGAAGTCCGGAGGAGTCTCTCGGGCGTAAGTATATCCCTCACACCCTGGTCTCCCTCTCTACTCTTCCCACTCTCTCCCACTTATCTTTCTAGTGTGTGTGTGTGTGCCTTATTTGGATGTTTGCTTATTGTGTTAATAAATATTTTTAAACTTTAATTGGAGTTTGGTCCTTCTCAGCGTCATCCCCTGCCAAATCTCTTAGGACTCTGGTATACACCTGGTTAGATCTCGTGAAGCGAAGTTGGGCGTTTCACTCCCGCACATTTGAGCTCATTATAAATTCCCCAAAAAGTAGCTTTAATCCCAACAAGACCTATTATTAGAACTCTATGGCTGTTACTATATGGCCATTTTCTCAACAGGGACATGGTTGCCCACTTGATTTTTAGTTTCCAATTACCCGTTTGTATGTTAATAACTCCAAAATGGCACTATTTTTCTGTGGTGGTAGAATTGTTTACATGCTCCTGTGAGGCTAAATGTGCCAAATAGCTGATAAAGAGACTCTCGCGTCAAAAGAGCTACTAGGGAAGAGCAGAGGACGAGGACAAGAAGTGTTGTGGCTAATGACACAACTGGGTTCAGTTGTACTTACATAGTCGAAGGTGAAAGGACGATCAAGCTACACAACATGCATTATAGGATCATGGAATGTGAGAAACATGAATCGGGAAGCTGGACATTGTAAAACATGAAATGGAAAGTAATAAACATTGCAATAGTGGCAGGAATGGGACAGATGATTACAGTGTTTTACTCAGGAAAATACCTCCTCCATAAAGGTATGGGTGAGGGAAACAAAAGAGTTGGAATGACCATTGCGAAAGAAAGGTCAAGGAAGAATGCAAAGGCAGGTTTACAGCTGAACATTAAGAAAACAAAAAATAATGAACACAGTTGATTTAGATAACTAAAGTAGATGATGAAGACATTGAAATAGTTCAAGATTTTCCATACCTTGGCTGAGCCATTAATCAGGATGGAGACTGCAGTCAAGAAATCAGAAACAGATTAGGCCTTGGAAAGGCAGCTATGAAGGAACTAGACAAGATCCTCAAGTATAAAATATATAATTGAATACCAAAGTCAGGACTGTCCATGCCATTGTATTTCTGTTTTCTGTGTATGGTTGTGAAAGCTAGACTGGAGAAAGCTAACAGGAAAAGAATCAACTTATTTGGTGCTGAAAAATTTGGCACTGGAGGAGAGATCTGCAGACACTATGAACTGTCAAAAAGACAAATAAATTGGATGAGAAGCAAATCAAGTCTGGACTCTGCCTAGAAGCCAAGATGACTAAACAGAGGGCTTGTGTACAAGGGCCAAATAAAGCAATCTCACCTTGTTTTCACAGTGGGCTGTCCAGACAACATATGGTACGATTCAAGCCAAATCCAACCTTTCTAGTGCCTCAGGGCTTTAATCTGGAGAAAAAAAATGGGGATTTAGTCCAGATTTGAGATATCCAGATAATCACGTGTGTGTGTGTGTGTGTGTGTGTGTGTGTATGTATGGATTGCGCTGCATAGCTATGGTAGTGTGGAGTTAGGAGAGGTTCTTCATGATTTGGGACTGATGGAGTCTGGCAAGCCTGGTGTGTGTGGCCATGTTTTCCTACTGCAGTGTATGTCCAGCCATGAGATCAACAGTGAGGGGGTTACATTTTTACTGCTGTTATTCTCCCCCCCCTTCTCTGCTACTCCCTGATTATTCACTCTTTCACTCTTACAGATTTCTCATGCACTCCCTTCCCATTAGAGTTGCCATACTCCAGTCCCTCATATCCAGCAATCTATTTTGTATATTATGCACATTATTATAATTATGCATATTATTAATCTGCATTCTGCTTATGCAGTTTCAACACATTCATCATTGCACCTTTTCTACCTTTATGTTGCAGCTCACTACCTGTACCAGGAGAGCCAGCATGGCATAGTGGTTTGCTAGCGTCGGACTATGACTCTGAAGACCAGTGTTCAATTCCCAGCTTGGCCATTAAACCTGCTGGGTGGCCTTGGGCAAGTCACACTCTCTCAGATTCAGGGGAAGGCAATTGCAAACTTCCTCTGAACAAGTCTTGCCAAGAAAACCCCATGCGAGGGTCACCTTAGGGTTGGCATGCATAGAACCCATTGTTCAGTAGCCAAGCTAGGCAACCAGAAATCATCATGAAGGGGAGAAAAACCTTAACAGAGTGTTTCTCTTGTTGCCTAAATGAACATATTTGGGATTAATGAGTAGGCATTTGGGGGGGGGGGCAGCCTTAAACGCTTGCTGTTGCATGCCTTAAAGTTGGCTGTGACTTATGGCATTGGCAACCCTGAAACAAACCTATCATGAGGTTTTCTTGGCCAGATTTATCGGAGGGCCTTCCTCTGACTCTGAGAGAGCATGACTAGTGGGCTTCCATGGCTGAAGGAGGATTTGAACCCTGATCTCCCAGAATCCAAGTCCAGCACTCAGACCACTACACATCACACTGGCTAGCACTCTTTTAGGCTAACCAGCTTTCCTTGGCCTCGTCCAGCCATGATCGGAGCACAGCATCCACTCCAGACCAGTGGCATCACTAGGATTGGTGTCACCCAGTGCGGCAACTCAAGGTGTCACTCACACATTAACCTCCATAACACCGTATGGTTGTAACTTTTTAAAAATCTGAGAATACTGGAATTCACAGTGGTTTCAGGAAATACAAGAAGTGCACATTAAACCTAACTGTTAACCATAATGTTAACCCCATCCCTAATTCAGCACATTGGAATTCCAATGTGATCAAAAAATAACCCACAAATTACTTGGGCTACATCTACACTGCAGATTGATTTAACTGATCAGCGCTCAATGCTCTGAATTCTGGGATTTGTCATTTTTGAGCTATTTAGCCTCCCCTGTCAGAGATCTCCGGTGCCACAAAAAACAGCAGATCCCAGAATGCCATAAGATGAAGCCATGACAGTTAAACTTGTGTCAAACTGCATTAATTCTGCAGTGTGGCAGCAGCCTCAGTCCAAGTATCTTTTTAAAAAAATCCTTTTGTGTGGGCATTAAATGCACTTCCAGTTATTTGAATATCTCAACTTGCTCAGCTTGAGGATTGTGCTAAACTTTCAGCTTTTCACATTTTAATTGCTGAAAGTATTGAAGCCGCTTTGTGTTTGTCATTGTAAGATGGAAACAACTTGAAGGCACACAGCGACAACAAAACCAGAGGGAGCCTTCCAAGTAGCCATGAGAGCAGGAGGGGCTCTTTCTCGCAGCCACTTGGAAAAGGATCTTGTAGTACCCTTGAGACTAACTGGGTGAAAGTAGTTGAGGCATAAGTTTTTGTAGACTTGGTCCACTTCTTCAGACACAGGTCTACAAAAGCTTAAGCAATAGCAATAGCATTTACATTTCTGTATCGCTTAATAGTGCACTCAGCACTCTCTAAGCAGTTTACAATCTGTAAGCCAGTTCCCCCTAGGAAGCTGGGTACTCATTTTACCAACCTACAAAAGGATGGAAGGCTGAGTCAACCTTGGAGCTCTGGGATCAAACCTTGTGACTGCAGTATCAGCATTTAACCTCTGCACCACCAGGGCTCCTTATGCTACAACTTCTTTTGCACAGCAACTTTCAAAGATGATACAAGATACCTTTGCATACTGATATTCCAGACTAACATGACTGTGGTTGAATATGCACTGCAGAATTAAAGTAGTATAACACCGCCTTAACTGCCTGGTTCAATGTTATGAAATTCTGGGATTTGGAGTTTGTTGTGGCACTAGAACTCGCTGACAAAGGCTACATTGCTCACAAAACTACAAATTGCAGAATTCCATAGCACCGAGCCCTGGTAAGCAGTGTCAAACTGCATTAATTCTGCAAAGCAAATTAAATCTATGTTTCTGAATTCGAGCCGCTTGGAAAGAGTTATTTTTCTTCCCACTCTTACGGGACTGGAGAGGGGTAGAGAGAAGCTCCCAAGCAGCTACAAGAGTAAGAGGAGTTCCTTCCTATTCTAGGACAATGGCATCACTAGGGGGTGCGGACTGCACCAGGTGACACCACTGATCCCCAAGCATCTGCCTTTTTGCAGAAATGGGCAGTGGCATTTGCATGTGTCCCATTAAAATGCGGATGAGATGGTGTGAGTGGAATGAGGCTCAGTGGGAGCAGAAAGGAGAATAATAATAATAATAATAATAATATAATTTTTTATGTATATCCTGCCCCTCTGAGCTCAATCGAGGTGGCTAACAACAATTAAAATTTGTACAATATAAATTCAGAAAGACCCGAGACCCACCCACCCCTTAAAAAAGTATTAAACCAGCAATGATTAAAACATCTTAATTAAATAAACCTAGGATAAAACTAGATTATAGACAATAATAATGTATTAAAATTATATATATATATATATAATAGTAGCAGCGGTATCCAAAATGGGAGAGGGCAAACTAAGGGAGGTTCTTGAAGCTGGGAAATCAGAAGTCCCAGAGTTTGGGGGTTTAAAATTAAATTTTAATTTTTTAAAAAAAATTTTTTTTAATTTTCTTAAAAACATCACCTTTTACCAAATGTTCACTTCAACAACATGAAACTATGTATATGTAAATACATTTAAGCTGTGCGAATGATATTGTAATTTAAAAGTATAATTTTAATTGTGCCAGTTGTTTATGTCACAACTATTACTACGCCATTCATTGATATAGAGAAATTACAATTTTTTGAGAAACATTAGTACAAAAAATGTATCTAATGATTCTGTATAGTGAGGTATGGGAGGAGGACAATGGCGGGAGATGTGACACCATGAGTTACCGCACTGGATGACACCAACCCTAGTGAAGCCACTACTCCAGAAAGCATGTCCGGGGAGTCACTATGTTGGCCATACAGCGAAGTACAATAACATCCAAAATCCAAAAAAACAGTGATAACTTTATTGGCCAACAAAATGCACAAAATACATGATGCAAGCTTTAACGGTCAAATGGTTTCTTTATCAGGCAAAGGTGTTAAAAAATCAAATAGGAGAAATGTTTCACTGTTTTATGCATTTTGGATGTTATTCTCTCCTTCTCCAGCCACTTGGGGAGGAACTTAGGAAAGTGCTTTTTTATTTATTTTTCTTTTTAGATACACACACACACATATACACGGGGGGGGGGGGGGGCACTGGAAGGAAGAGAAGCTTCCAGCCAGATAGAAGAGGAAGAGAGACTCCATCTGTCTTGCAGCAACTTTGGAAGAAACTTAGGAAAGTGCTTCCCTCCCCCTTTTACACACACACACACACACACACACACGGGTGGGCAGTGAAGGGAACGGAAGCTCCCAGCCAAATAGAAGAGGAACTCTTGCAGCCGCTTTGGAAGAAACTTATAAGATTTTCACATGGGCAAAAGTGATGGGAGGATAGCAGGATGCTCCCGTCACTATCGCGTAATTGCATGAACATTATCAGACGATGTCATGATAATTGCATCATTATCCTGTGACTAAGGAGGAATTCTTGCACCACTTTTCATTCACAGGAAGGGGGAAAGAAGTGGATTTGCCAGGGGAAAATGTGTGGCTGGTTGTTTTAGTGTCACTTTGAAGTCTTTTGTATGTGTAGATTTAACAGGGTTGTTGCAGACCAAAAAAATGCAAAGTGAGATCAACCTTTTAGCTCAGTGGAGATGTGCCTTGAGACTAAACTGAGATTTTTAACACCTTTGCTTGATGAAGAAGCCAGCAGAGTTTTGAAAACTTGCATGATGTATTTTGTGATTTTTTTAGTTGTTCCAATAAAGGACACCCAGCTAGGTTCCCCCCCCCCCCGTGCTGTCCTGTCCTTTGTGCTCCCTCCCCCCAGGTGCCATTCCATCTGTCACATTCCCTCCCCTGCACCATGCCATGCCATCCTTCGTGCTGTCATGCCCTGCCTGGAGGAGGAGGAGAACGATGAGCCAGAACTCCTCTGGGACATGAGCCTGTTGCTGTGGAGCCTCAGCCCAGCCCTAGCTCTGCTGTGTTTGCTCCAGCAGAGCCTGTTGCCTCTCAGGAGGCTCAGCAGCCAAGTCTCCCAGTGACAGAGTCTCTGGACATGGAGGAGGATCAAGGGACTGTGCCTACCTTCAGTCAGCATCGAGCCGAAATAGCTTGCCTCTGAAGGTTGCTGAGACTTTATCAGAAATGCACTGATAATCAGAAGCACCTGAGTGCCTGCAGTGTGCTCATTTAAGCAGTAGTCAAATGCCTACTTCGGTGCCAGTGAATATCTGATGTTTATGAGGAAAGTACTCTGTCTCTGGCTACCACTGCTCCTTGGACTGAGACCTTGCTTTTTGGACTGCTGACCTGTCTTGATCTTCTTGACCTTTGGACTGCCTGATTGACCTGCTTATCTGATACCCTGGACTTTGGCCTGCTTGATAGCTCTTCTGGTAAAACCCTTTGTGTTTGGAACTCTGCACTTTGAAGCAGAGACTTCGGCTGCTGCTTCACACTAGCTCTACAAGCCATTTTTTGTTTGGTCCTATCAGCCATTTGGCTACTTTCCTGGACATGTGCTCCTTCTCCCCGCTGTGCCGTCCTGTCTATTGCGTTCCCTGTCCCTTGATGCTGTCCTATTTGTCATGCTTCCTCCCTCCCCACTATGCCATCTTGTCCGTCGTGCTCCCCCAATGCTGTTCAGTCCATCATACTCCCTCCCCCCCATGCTGTCCAATCCTGTCCTTCTCATGAGGAGAACAGGGTGGCGCCAAGGAAGTTCTGCCCCCAAAACCCCACCCCTGGAAGCCCCACCCCCTACACCAGGTAACACTAGGTGCAGAGACACCGCTGCCTGTAGGATATTTTCTCATACGTGAGTGCACAGGCACAAGGAATAGAGGTATTGAACATGTTTAGACCTGGTCTACAGAATATGGGTGGTTACAAGGTAGGCAGTCATTTGTGTCCCAGCTGACTAGGACTACCTTAATTGCCATTCCTCCCGGCTATCAGAGGTCTTCCAAGATGTTTTATATCACAAGGCACACATGAACCAGCAGGATAATAGTCAAGCTTGCATTTGGAATGCTGGAAATGTTGCCAGCATCACACAAGGAGTCACGTTTCCAGCACATCTGAGAAGATCTCCAAGATGTTTGTGAACATGATGTTGTGTAACACAGTTTGGAAAGAGATAATCCTATTGGTGGTATCTTGCACTGGGGAGGATGCCCCCAACATTCCATTAGATGTAGGGGAAAGTCCAGTGGAGTGTGGTACTGCAAAGGAGCATCATCCCATGATGACCCATGAGGCTCATCAATCAATGGCATAGGGCAGCATCTCACTAGTTGACTCTCTTGACCAATCCCAGCAGGGTGTGGGTGTCTAGTATCAGTAGCATAATCTATTTGCTATGCATTCTAGCAGTGGTGTCACTAGGGTTGATGGCACCTCCATTGACTTCCATATCAGACATACAGAATCTTTAGTAATGTTGTTTCTACTAATGAGCAGTAATGAGGGCAAGTGCCAGGCTCCCTTTGTACTCAACATTTCAGAGCCTCAAACCATGGAGCCACAGCTGCACTGAGCAACCACCGTGATCTGTCCAGGCAGGACTCCTGCCACTGGAGAGCACCACCAAGATCAGTGGCAAGGAAACGGAGGATTGACTATGCACCTCGGAGTGTGGTGGAGTCTCCTTCCTTGGAGGTCTTTAAGCAGAGGCTGGATGGCCATCTGTTGGGGATGCTTTAATTGGGAGTTCCTGCATGGCAGGGGGGTTGGACTGGATGGCCCTTGTGGTCTCTTCCAACTCTATGATTCTATGATTCTACTCACCTTCCTCTCCCCCCTTCACTCCCTTGCTCACAGAGCAGCAGTGCTTGTATATCCTCCATCAAGTCGGTCTGGCTGGCCAAGCTCAATGGGATGCCCAATAAGTATTAAAATTCATTTCTTGAAGGTGCACTTGGATTTTTTAATATAGTTTTTAATCATTTTTAAATAGTTTTGTAACTAAATATATTTAGAACTTGGCACAAAATAGGTTTCACGTGGTAATTCTTTTCCATTACTTTCATTCTACTCTAGTGCTAATTAAAATCTATCAACAAAAATGGAAAACAAAACAATGGCGTACAGATTGTAAATGCTCAATATACATTCCACCCTCAAAGAAGGGGGATACCAGGGACTTCATAACCAGTGCATTAATTTTCTACACAAGCAAAATGATGCTCAAAATCTGCAACAAAGACTTTTACCATATATGAAGCAAGAAATACCAGATTTCTAAGCTGGGTTCAGGAAAGGAAGAGGCACTAGGGACCATATTTATTTACCTACTTACTTTATTTTTATGCTGCCTATCTCCCAGGATAGGACCCAAAGTGGCTTCCAGAAGAACAAATTAAAAACATTTACAAAAATATTTTTAGAACAGTTTTAAACCCCCACATTAAAACACGATAAAACTGTTTTAAGATCATTGTTGTTGTTGTTAACTGCCCTAGAATCACCCCCAATTCATGGTGACCCTGTGGAGGACACACCTTCAAGCCCCACTGTCCTCCACTGCTCTCTTTAGGTCATGCAAAGTCATACTTGTGACTTCCTTAATCCATCTAGCATGTGGTCTTCCTCTCTTTCTGCATTCCTCAACCTTTCCTAGCATTACTGTCTTTTCGAATGAGTCATACCTTCTCATTATGTGACTGAAATATGACAGCCTCAGTTTGATCATCTTGGCTTCTAGGGAGATTTCAAGCTTGATCTGTTCTAGGACCCATTGCTTGTCTTTTTGGCTGTCCGTGGTATTCTTAGCACTCTTCTCCAGCACCACATCTGAAATGAATTTATTTTCTTCCTATCTGCTTTCTTCACTATTCAGCTCTTGCATCGGTACACTTTATTTCAGTCATCAACCAATAAATACAACCAGTAAAACAAACAGTAAATATATTAAATTCATCTCTAACACCAAAGCTTATTGGCTTCCATTTGAGGATGCAACTTACACATATAATGGGAAAGTACTTGGCAGGGGAGCATACAACAGAACTTCCCAGGGATCCAGCTATTAAATCAGCTGTCCCAGAATATAATCATCCTTTGTATGTTTTACCATGTCTAATAATAATAATAATAATAAAATCTATTTATATCTCGCTTATTGGCAAACAATCCAAGCGGCTTACAATACAACCCGTATAACATAATTCAAAAAAGAAACCAACCCACCCCCTTAAAACAGTATTAAATAATTCATAGTTAAAATAGCAATAGGATAAAAAATGTCTAGAGATGAGCTAGTACTACAGCGGCATAGAATTTTGCTCCTGGTTGTAATTAATCCTCTTGATGAAGGCAGATGGTACAACAGACAAGCTGTTCTATACTGCTTACCACAACTTCTGCACCAAAAAGTATACTCCAATGAACCTATTGAAATTTCCTGGCTTCCGAGTTGGTTTGGTTTTATAAGAATACAGTTTCCCCTCCATTCTCACAGACTTGAAGTCTGCAGTTTTGCATATTCATGGAGGGGCAACCCTCATTTAAATCAATGAGGCATGCCCCATTCAAGCCCATGGGGGCTTGAATATTTGCGAATCTCTGTTTTCTTTGGGGGTGGTGGTGGTCCAGAATAGATCTCCTGCAAAAACGGAAGGCCAAATGTAATACTGACTTTCAGGCATTCTACTCTTCCTACATTGATGTTTAAATTTAAAAAAAATATATATGAGAGGATTTCAAATTAATCCCATACGTGTTTTTCAGAATAGTTGTGTACGGCTTCTATTAAACTTTGAGAGGAGAGTCAAGCCTGCAAGGGAGTCTGGTACAAATCACAGAGTCCATAACTTTAGCCAGCAATTATTTACACAGCAGACTACCTTATCAGCCCCAAGGTCAGAATAAGACAAGCTCCAGAGATACAATAATCTTGATTTAATAATAGGAAAGATAGAGAAGTCAGCTGACCCAATGGACGATGAGGAAGAACTTGTTCAGATTTTTGGCACTCTCCCTAGAGAGGAACAAAAAATTATCTTATGTAAATTAGAGGCAGTCAAAACAGTGCTTCAATCAGTGACTGTTGCAACGGAGGGGGGTTGCAGACTGCCAGAAATAGTACAAATTGAGTCCACTTTTAGGGTTAGGGTTAGTGCTAGGGAATCATGGGAATTGTTTTTTTTCTGAGACATTGAGCCTTCTCTGTCAGAGAGCTCTGGTGCCACAATAAAATACAGTTCCCATGATTCCCTAACCCTAACCCTAACCCTAAAAGTGGACTCAATTTGCATTATTTCTGGCAGTCTGCAACCCCCCGGAGTCTCTTAACTCCATACTGCTCTCTAGCTGCCCTCCAACTGTAACTCTTCCAAGTACGCTGAATATTTACTATCACCAAAGAATAAAAAAGAAGGCACTCTAGCTCAAGAAGTCCATCTGCAGTGTGTTTTGGGCATACTTACATTGTCAGTAAATTTTGTTGAGATATTGTTCAGATCCTATTTTGATATAATGACTGGCTTTTTTCTCTTCTTCCGTCTTACTCTGATTTTTGATATAAGTAGTTCATTGTCTGTACCACAGTCAGCATCTGGTCTAGTTGTGGTCTCCAAAATGGAGCTATTCCATCTTTTGCTTCCAATTATATAATCTCTTTGGTTTTTGTATTGGCCATCTGGTGATGTCCATGTGTATAGTCTCCTCTCCGGTTGTATGAAAAAAACGTTTGCAGTGAATAGGTTATTGTCCTTACAAAATTCTATCATGCACCCACCTGCTTCATTTCTTTTTCCTAATCTGAATCTTCCTACTGTTTTTTATTCTTCTTTGCTGCCAACTTTAGCATTCCAGTTGCCTGTGATTAGTTTGAAGTCCTCTGCTTGTGTATTGTCATTTCTTCCTGGACTCCTTCATAGGACGTGATCACAAGCGGGTCTCTAGCAACTAGCATCATTCCGGAATGAACGAAAGCAGCATCATTCCGGTATGCTTCTGGTTGCGCAAATGTAATTCCCAAAGAAACCGGCATGCAAAAGAACGGGGATGATGCCGCAATGAGACGGGGATGGGAGGGGGTTCTCTGTGACGTCGTGTGAACACAGGGGCAAAGGAACCGCAATGGGACGGGGATGTGACGGGGTTCTGTCTGCTTTAGACCCCGTGTGATAACTTCCATAGACTCTCTCATAATTTCTTCTTCCTCTGCTTCTGTTTTAGTTGCATATACTTGGATTATGGTGATATTTATAGGTTTTATAGGTTTTCCATGAAGTCTTATTGAGATTATTTGGTCTGACTTTGCATTGTATCCTTTGATTGCTTTTGCCAACATCTCTCCTTAGTATTAAGTCTTCATTTCTTCATGTCTTTTCATTTCCTGAGTAGAACACAATGTAGTTATCTCAGTCAAATTGACCCATTCCTGTCCATTTTAGCTTGCTCACCCCTAGTATTGCTATGTTTATGCATTCCATTTCCTTTTTTACTGTTTTACTGTTTACTGTTTACTTTTTTACTGTTTCTAACTTCCCTTGGCTCATGCGTGTCACATACCACATTGGTATATGTGTAGTGCTGCTATGGACAAAGTTTGTATTGTTACACATGTCTACTGCTTGTCTTCCCATCTTGGGGTTTTTTTCTATGCCCCTGGCTCATCTGTCTAATGTGATTTTCCCTGTTGTTCTTTTCTGTCTGACATTTTGTGTTCTAGTTTTACCTTTGTTTCACTTGAGGACTCCCTCATCATAGGGTTTTCTTGGTGTGTGTGTGGGGTGTCTCTCAAGGAGGGTCACCTTTGCCTCCCTGTGTGCAGTGCTAACATGTGTTAGCTATGGTGTCACTGCTGTTATCTCAACATCAGTGTTATCTACTACTACCACTGCTGCCCTGTAGCTGTTTGTCACCCTATGTAATCTCTCACCTTGTTCTTAGATTGATTGCTTCCTCTACCTGGTGACACAGTGGTTAAATGCCTGTACTGCAGCCACTTACTCACAAATCACAAGGTTGTGAGTTCAATACTAGCCAGGGACTCAGGGTTGACTCAGGCTTCCATCCTTCTGATTTTGCTAAAATGAGTACCCAGCTTGTTGGGGGCAATTCGCTTACACATTGTAAACCTCTTAGGGAGTGCTTAAGTGTAGTGATAAACGGTATAGAAATGCACTTGCTATTGTTATTGCTATTGCTATCTGTCCTGTCATGTCTCCCTCTGCTTATTTCCCTTCTGGTCCCCTCATGTGGATGCAAAGCTTCCAAATCCCCAGCCAGCACAGCTACTGGGAACGTTAGCTGAGGGATTCTGGAGTTTATTCATTTTTCTGAGCCCTGGATGTAGTTTTGGAGAGTGCTGCCATAATTTTAAACAAGTCTCAAGGACTGATATCTTACCCCAGCATTAAGGACCTCTCTGGAGAGAACAGTCCTACTGAATTTAAAACAATATAAGGATATTTGGGACTGAATGGCAATATGATCCATTAAGGTGTAGAAATGTGAGGAACACACAAAGTCTTATTAAAATGCTCTCACAAGATTTTAACAATATATATATATATATATATATATATACACATAGAGATGAAGTTGCAACAAATGAAAGAGATTAAGCCCCTGTATTGCTGGGGAAGGATAAAATTAGTGGGGGAAAAGGATGCCCAGGAAAATCAGTGGGGTACCAAACCTGTGCAGAAGATGCTCTCTCTCTCTCTTGTGAAAAAAAAGATAGGAAATACCAAAGAGGATGCCTGTTGGGTGGGTAAAATGAAGGGAGAAATGGTAAAATGAAAAGTGAACTGGATGGGGGACAGTGCAGAGTGCCAGCAAAATAATAATAATAATAATAATAATAATAATAATATCACTACACTTTCAGGGGAGGTAAAATTATAATAATGCTTCCAGGTCAAGAAATGTGAATGGGAAGCCAATGGGGAGTGCAAGGCAAAATAAATTATAGTAACAACAATAATAACGAGGCTTGAAGATGAGGTAGAACAAAATTAACAATAAAAATGCCTGTGATTGTGATATACTCCAGGAAAGAAGAACGGGAGGGAGCAGAGGGGATGCACAGGCAAATTAACAAAATAATAATGCCTTCAGTTGAGGTAAAATAGTGATAAGAAATTAAGAATAATGGTGGGGTGTGTAAGGGGGGGGTAAAGAAAAGGTGAAGTATGGGGGGGGCAGGGGAAAATGCAAAGCAAATTATTAGGATAATAATGATAATTATGCCTACAGGGGAGATAAAAGAAAGGTGAACTGGGGGAGGCAGTGCGGACTCCCAGGCAAACTAATAAAATAATAATGCAGCAGGTGAAGTAACATAAATATGAACTTTAAAAGAAAGGAAGGCTTTCCCAGCCATAAAATAAAATAAAGCTAGTTATACACCCCTCCCCTCCACCGGGAGGGTATGAAGGAATGGAAATTTCCCATTCTGCCATTTCCCAGCCTCTGATTCACCTACCATTGAGGGGGAGAACCAAGTGAAAGCAACCCTGAACTAAACTCAGGGCAGCGTGAGGGGAAGGAAGGCAAAAACAGTCACTTTACAAGATTTGGAAGAAGTCCTGCCATCCATTCTGTCCAAATATAACCCTGCAACAGACTCCCTAGGATCCACAATTTGGCCATAATTTTGCAGTTCTCTAGAAGTTCTCAAGAAGTTTCAGAGACCCATATTCAATCCTGATGTGATGATTTTCTCTTACTTTGGTCTAAGCCAGGGGTAGGCAACCTTTCCCCTTTAAGGGCCAAGAGACTTCAGCTCCCAGAAGCCTCAGCCATGTTGGCCAATAGTCCCATGTTGGCCAATAGCTCCTGGGATTCTGGGAGCTGAAGTCCCTCGGCCCTTAAAGGGGAAAGGTTGCCTACCCCTGGTCTAAGCCAAAGACTCTAAGCTGGCTTTGCTAACTGGCCATTTCCCTAAAACATCTCTGCCACTCTATTGATCTTTTCTTTTAGGGGTAAGGTGGCTTCTTACCAGTCTCTTCTAAGTAACTGGCCTGCCATTGATTTGAAGCTGTCATTAGAAATTTCAGCCACATTTCCTGCTATTTTCATAGAATCATAGAGTTGGAAGAGACCTCAAGGGCCATCCAGTCCAACCCCCTGCCATGCAGGAACTCAAAATCAATGCATCCCTGACAGATGGCCATCCAGCCTCTGCTTAAAGAACTTTGACATTGCTAACTTGCTGTTTAAGTCTCTTTTTGAGGTTTTATTAATTTAAAATGTCTCCAGATGTCCATTGTTTAGGTGTTAACTGCTTCACAGTGCGATATCCACAATTTCTCCATTTAGAATAAGAAAGATTTCATCTAATTATGAAGATGCTTATCAGTTTTTGGGGTGCTGATGAAACAAAGGTTTGGCTTAATCTGCCATCAACTCCCACAGGCAGTTTCTCAGCTCTGCAAGTATGTATAGTTGCCTGTAGTATTTAATGCATTCGCTACACATGGCTCACAAACAATTATTCCTTATATTACAGGGGTAGGCAACCTTTCCCCTTTAAAGGCCGAGGGACTTCAGCTCCCAGAAGCCTCAGCCATGTTGGCCAATAGCTCCTGGGATTCTGGGAGCTGAAGTCCCTCGGCTCTTAAAGGGGAAAGGTTGCCTACCCCTGCCTTATAACATCACATGCTCCAAATCAGGTCCTTATTACTATCCTAGTGGCACAGCGGTTAAATGTACTGCAGCCAGTCACAGCCATAAGGTTGTGAATTCGATCCCAGCCAGGGGCTCAGGGTCGACTCAGCCTTGCATCCTTCTGCAGGTCGCTAAAATGAATACCCAGCTTGTTAGAACCAAATAGCTTACACCAGGGGTAGGCAACCTTTCCCCTTTAAGGGCCGAGGGACTTCAGCTCCCAGAAGCCTCAGCCATGTTGGCCCATAGTCCCATGTTGGCCAATAGCTCCTGGGATTCTGGGAACTGAAGTCCCTCGGCCCTTAAAGGGGAAAGGTTGCCTACCCCTGGCTTACACATTGTAAACTGCTTAGGAAGAGCCTAAGTGCACTGATAAGCGGCATAGGAATGTACTTACTATTGCTATTGCTACAGCTTTTATGGAAGGAAAGTAAACCTATCTGGAAGTCTCTGGCATGAACAGCTACAGCAGTTTCCCGAGTCTGCCTGAACCTAGGCTTTAGGACTGAATGCATATATAATAATTTATATATTCAAAGACTCTTATATACTTGCACATTCTGTTGTAATCCTTCAATAGTTTAGCAAAGTGAATGGTCCTCTGCCTAGCAAGTAAAAATGAATAGCACTTTTAACCACTAGATGGTGCCAGATACCAGAGGTCTGAGTAATTATTGCATAAAGAAATATGATTTCCTGCAGATATACAGGCATAGAGCTTCTTCTGTGGCTTTATGTCTCCCCAGCCTCCCTTTCCTCCTTGTTGTCTGTCTGGGTTTTTTGTAGCAACATCAGCATTAGGAGACTGGTGAAGGAGGGCTGGAGAAAAACACAGTTTTGGTGTTGGGTTGCTGTAGTATGCCTGTAGTAAACAATGCAATAAAGCTTGAGCAGGAAAACAGCAGTATTCTGCTCTAACCAATCCACCTGAAGCCATGTGTGCCTCTTTAGAAACAGGCAAGGCAAACAGCAGTTGTCTTTGGAAACCCTTACAGAGCATGTGTGCACAGCAAAACAGAGAGAAAAGGGAAAGAAAAAAAAAAACAGCTTCTTAGCATTTTTTTAAAAAAAGCACAATTCTATCAGTTTGGTCACCAAAACACAAATTATTAGAAAAGTGGAGGCTGGTGAAAAATAATAATCCCGGGATGCATTTAGGAAGAAGCCTTGGAGTGGTTGCTAGAAGATGCCAAATGTTTTGTTTACCCATCCAATGTTTACCTGACCCCATTGTTTTGTTTCACATGTGCATACCTTTAGTTCTGAATTTTAAAAATCTGCTGAAGCATGTTCAAGCTGCTCTTCTTTATTGTGATATATGAACCTATCCCTATTCTTTCCCACAGTATTTCTGCTTCTGGAATCCAAAAAAAATAAATCAAAGAAAGTTGAAGAAATAGTGCCCAGGAACACATCTGCTTGTTTAACTGAGCTATATCTGTAGTAGCAATTCTATCTGGAAAAAAAGGATACAAGTGTTGTATCGTCTGATCAATGTGAAGTCTGCACATATGTGTCCTGGTTCTAGGCATATGCTTTCCTGTAGCAGAGGTCAACCAGTTCAAAAACATACCCAGTAAAACCGTGAACAATTAGAAGAAAAAGCAAATGTTATCCAAGACCAATGTCCAGAAAGCAAAGCCAGGATTTAAAAAGAAAAAATCAGCCAGAATCCTAGCAGAGAGTAAAGTGAGTGGAGCCAAAGCTAAAGGGAAGTAACACCCCGGAGTTTAACCAGTTTAGAACAACAAGTAAGGTGTAATATTCTGAACACACATTAAAGGGCTAGGCACTACCAGATCAATTCACAATAAGGAACTCAGAAACAATATAGCTTTCATAGTTTTTTGTGGGGTTTTCGGGCTGTGTGGCCATGTTCTAGAAGAGTTTCTTTCTGCCGTTTCGCCAGCATCTGTGGCTGGCACCTTCAGAGATTCATAGATTCATATTCTCTGAAGATGCCAGCCACAGATGCTGGCGAAACGTCAGAAAGAAACTCTTCTAGAACATGGCCACACAGCCCGAAAAACACACAAAAAACTATGGATGTCAGCCATGAAAGCCTTCGACTTCACAATATAGCTTTCAACACAGTGTTTGGTTAGAAGAGGCTGAGATGCTGCTGCTTGAGACCCCACCTGAGGCTCAGATGTATGCCATACTACATGTCTTCCTGTGAGGAGAGTTATCCTCCCAAGAAGCCCCCTTGTTCTTGCGGGAGCTGCTAATCCCAAGGAGACCTTCCTTTCTTGAGCCTGTACATTCATGCCATCCCGATGTCCATCCTCTTTATCCAATTTTGGAGTCATATCACCTCCATCCAAGGGACCTCCTGTACTGCTGAGGGTTCTAGGTATGCAGGAATAGCCAGCTCTTCACTACTGTACACAGGGCTGAATTCCTCTTCGCCATGGGGATCTTTTGGAGAGAGCATGACAATGTGTTTGTTTTGTTGCACAGGACCCAGGTAAAAATATATCGTGCATTTGACGTGGCTCTTAAAAAAGTTTTGAAGGGTGTCACTTCAGTTTCTTCAACAGAAAAGCTTTAGGCAGCAGCATTTCTTCCTCCCTTCGCAGGGGCAAGCAGCAGAAGCTCTCCAAGCGTTTTCTTCCACCTTTTAAGACGTCAGCAGCATGAAGAAAAGAAGCAGATTTTAAAACTACTCTTTTGAGCATCTTGAGACATGGCTCTTGTTGTTCCTGCCAATTTAAGGGCGAACCTGTGTCCAAACTAGATCAAGCAGATGCTTCAGCTAATTGGACACACCGGATGAGCTCTGTCGACTTGCCTATAGGCTATTCTGTGTAGAGACATCTGGATTTTCTGGCATCAATCTAGTGCTAACACCACTCGCCCATCTTTCTATGTCATATGTCATATCTCCAGAAGTGGGGTTTTTGGCAGTCCCTTGAACTGTGGTGGATTTCTGCCTTGAGTCCCTGGGAGGAAGGCAGGATGTAAACAAACATAATAATAATAATAATAATAATAATAATATGGAGGATCAACTTGTGAAAGTGTATCCCTTTCCTATACTGCAACCGTCTCAGGCATCTCCTTCTCAGATGAGCAGGAATCTATTGTTAATATCTTCAGATCCTTGCACTCTAGTCCACAGATGACTGCAATGGGCTCCTTGGGATACCAGAACTTTTGGAAGCATTCGGGGCTTTCTGTACTATAAAGAGGATCTCTGAGGAAGAAAGATACATGCACTTGTTGTCCCCTTGCTCTATATGGAATACTTTCTCCCCCTGTCGTTTAAAGCCCTCTTGCAAGACATCTAGGAAATACAAACTGCTGCAAGGTGCAACCCATCTCTTCCAGAAGTCCTTCATGAAAGTGCAGACCATGGTCTAAGCCAGGGGTAGGCAATCTTTTTGAGCTGCGGGCCGGGTTGCTGTCCCTCAGACAATTGGGGGGCCGAAGCACCAAAAATAAATAAATAAATAAATAAAAATATTTTTTTAAATTAAAAAAATAAAAAAATATGCATGCACACTCTCTCAGCCCCAGAAAAGCCATGGCAAAACCCGTGTGGACTTCGATCTTGATGGTTTAAAGTGTTTTAACATGCTTTTAACTTGTACTAATATTGTCTCTTTAATGGTTTTTCAACTTTTCTGTTGCATGCTGTTCTAGTTGCATTTTGTTTTATACTTTAAGCTGCCTTGGATCCCAGTATCAGGAGAAAGGTGGGATATAAAATAAATAGAATAAAATAGGAGGGGGAAGTGTGGCCCTGGGGCTGGATGTGAGATTTGTCCCCCCCCCCCTTTTTTTTTTTTTACATCCTCTCCCACAAAGCATCTTTTTTCTGAAGAGAAAAAGATTATGTTGTCTCTTCTGGAAGCATCCAGGAACACTGGACGTTTTCACACTGGCCTTTTTGAGGACGCTAGTCGGCCTCCCGCCGGCCTCACTCCGGCGCCATTTCCCGTGTGTTCACACACACGCGGCGGCAAACCCCGCCCCTTCCGGTGTCATCCCTGCGTCCGGCCGGCTTTTGGCTCCGTGTGTTCAAACACACGGAGCCCTAAGTCCGGCCTCACTCCGGCAGCGGCAAGCTAATTCCTGGCTAACTCCGGCTTCAGGTAATTCCGGGTGGCAAAAGGAATTAGCCTGCCGCCGCCGGAGTCATTCCGGTGTCAGCGGCACAGGGTCCAGCCGGCTTTAGGGGAAGGGCTCCAGCCGGCTTTAGGGAGCCCAGTGTGAAAACGTCCACTCTCTCAACTACCCCTGCATGGTTGAACTTAAAACAATCGGAGTTGCTCAAAATCTGAAATGAGCTGTATGCCTGTTTGGGTTTGAGGAGGTTTTGTTGTCATTTTTGACAGTCTTGCAGACAGTTGCAAGAAAACCTCTAGCAGTTTTTGCAGAAAATTGGTCCTAAGACCCTTGAAGGTTACCCACCCTTGCTGTAAAAACTAGAGAAGCTACGTACTGAAACCTAACTGCCCAAATTTTAGGGTAAGACTCTTGGTTTAACTAGGATGACCAGTCTAGAGAAGGGCTACTTCAGGGGTGCCAGACCCATGGTCCTCTATATGTTACTGAACTTCAGCTCCCATCACTCCTGACCTGACCATTGGTTGTGCTAGACAGATCTGGACGTTTTCACACGGGCTTTTGGAGGACGCTAGCCGGCCTCCGTCCGGCCTCTGTCCGGCCCCACTCCGGCAAAATGTCAAATGTTTCATACGACGTCGTAGCAAGCCCCGCCCCTTCCGGTGCCATCCCCGGCGCTAGCCGGCGTCAGTCCGGGGCTTGCTGCGCGTGTTCACATGACGTCGCAGCAAGCCCCGCCCCCTTTAGCTCTAACTCCGGCATCAGCGCCGGAGTTGTAATTCCTTTTTTTAAAAGGAATTAGGTCGCTGCCGCCGGAGCCATTCCGGAGTGAGCGGAAGGCTCCGTTCCGGAATGGCTCCAGGCGGATTTGGACGTTTGTGTATGAAAACGTCGCTGCTGAGGGAAACTGGAGTCTGCTATCTAGAGGATGAGCCATAATATCCCTATCTCTATTTCAGTGAAATGTGTATTTTCTATGTATTAAATTAAAGTAAAAAAAAACAAAAACAAAAAAAAACCTTTGGCTTAAGCAATAATAAAGTTAAATTAAATTAAAGTATTTTCTATGTTAGTTCCATGCCCTGCTTGCTGTTATAGGTAAGTGCTGCTGTATAATATATTTCCCTGTAAAATAGGAACTTATAAGAACAGAGGTTAATAAATTACTAATAACTTCCCTGCTTATGGTATCAAACTAACTGTTAATTCTATTTCCCCAATATCTTTTTTAATACACACACACACACACACACATATATATATATATATATATGAAATTTTAACTAAATTTCTAAAAGCAATATTGATGATTAATAAATGACATACTACTTAAAAATATGGTCGGTACTATTCTGCAAATCCTGAACTAAATATCTCTCTCCATTTCTTCCACTAATCAATCACTAATCTGCATTCATCTTTAAAAGACTCCATATTTACCTCTCTTATAAGATTAGTTAATTTATCCATTTAATAATCAGGTCTCAGTTGGATTCTGAATTTTAGTATATCTTCCATCACTACTTGTAACCTCCCCCTTTTTTTTTTTGCTCTTTCACAAATCCATCACATGACAAAAATCTTCTTTTTTTCTTTGACATTTCCAACATAGATTAGAAGTACCTTTATATATCTTAGGTCCAAAACACATTGCAGAAATAATGCAGTTTGAGACTGCTTTAACTGCCCTGGCTCAATGCTCGGGAATTCTGGGAACTGTAGTTTTGTGAGCCTTCGCTGTCAGAGAGAGAGAGAGAGAGAGAGAGAGAGAGAGAGAGAGAACTGTAGGGCCACAATAAACTACAATTCCCAGGATTCCCTAGCATTGAGTCAGGGCAGTTAAAGTGGTCTTAAACTGCATTATTTCTGCAGTGTGTTTTGGCCCTTAGAAATCTTTTCCGAAGTTTAATACCAATGATACATCTTAATTTGTTTTTCTTTTACATAATAACTTGAAGTAAATTTCAAACCTTTTTTCCACATATTTTCCTCATTGATCTAATTGTATATTATAACCAATATTTTGTGCCCATTTCACCACACTGTTCTTTAGTTCTTGATCTTCCATCTCAATTTTTAAGAACATTTTGGCTATTAAATGGTCATCCTTCAAAAGTAATTATTTCAAATTATAATCTGACAATCTCAAAACCGTACAATTTCTTATCTATTTTAAATCTCTCAAATACTGCCTGGACAAATACCACTGAATCTTTATCCCCTGTAAATGAAGTCCTTCTATAGATTTCATTCTATATTCATTTTTCTCTAGTACTAAAAGATTTCTGTATATAATCCATTCATCATTTAGTTTCTTTTCTCTTGAATAAAAGCCGCATGTGGTGACGTCCAGAGATACATTTTTGAACAAATTGTAATATTTGCAGTATCTGTACTGTTATAGTCGTGTATGTGCGTTTTATATTAAGGATGTATTTATGTTTGAATTGAAATATTATAAAATAAAATAAATAAAATGAAATATAATCACAGCAACGGTTAAACTAATACTTTTCAAATCCATTAGTAAAACCCAAATTTGTTTTTAGTTTAACCTTGGTCTCATGCCTTCTTTTCTTCCCGCCCCTAACTGGATTCCCTCAATATCCATTACAGCAAGTTGAATGGGTTGTTCAATTGCATTACAGAGGTTAAAGGGTAGTTTCTCTGGATTTTCACCAGAAAAATCAAGGTTTTCATTTGGTTGCAGTGGTGATGTTGTAGATAACACAGGAACAGAGACCCTTGAATCAGGAAAAATTGAGTTTATTCCTTTAACGTCGATGGGCATCTCTAGAGAGAAACCTCCCCTTGCTAATCAACATCCTTATATACCATCTTACACAGCTAACTTATAATTATATTAACAGATGCATAATTGACCATTTTCATTGGTTACAGGACACAACTCCAAAACCTCTCCTTTCCTGATTACGTTACCCTTCTATTTGCCATGTGCGAACGATTTTGGCATTACTCATCAACACCTGGACTAACTAACTGGGTCCTATCTCCTTAGTTTCCTAACTTTACTTCCAGTCCAAACCATCAGTCTTACTAATTGACATCAACAAACATTCCTTTTCCTATCTCTATGGCTCTGAAACAGCCTTTGCTATCTATCTTTTCCAGTGAAGCCAAACTGAAAGCCTTTTATAATTGCTTCGCAAATGCAGTTTTAAATATAGAAAATGAGACACCAAGGGTCATCCAATCCAGCCCCGAATTAGCCATGAGCTTTGTAGTTTTTTTTAAACATTATTTTTCATCTCTTACAGTGAGGCCACAAGAGTGCTTATGTTATTTGTTCGCTTGGCATCCCTCCTTCTCTTTTCACAGTGAAGCTTGTGGCCCATGCTGGCAACAAGCACGAAGACTACCATAGAATCATAGAATCATAGAATTATAGAGTTGGAAGAGACCACAAGGGCCATCCAGTCCAACCCCCTGCCATGCAGGAACTCCCAATTAAAGCATCCCCAACAGGTGGCTATCCATACCCTACCTTAGCACCCACTTCTTGGAGCTCTGATGCTTCTTCCTAGCTCCTTTTCTTAGCAGTGGTATTACAAGGGGGATGCGAGGGATGTGGACTGCACCGGGTGACACCCCAAAAGAGGAGTGACACCCGGTTGGGCCCTTCCATGAAGGAGAGGGCTGAGTGCACCCTTTTAGCTGCCACCCCTGAAACCTTCCCCCCAATACCAAGTGAGACCAGGTGTGGGTATGCCACTGGTTTCAAGATACACTGATAATTCTCATAAAATCACAGAGTTGGAAGAAACCCCAAGGGCCATCCAGTCCAACCTCCTGCCATGCAGGAACTCAAAATCAACCCATATCATAGACTGTGCCCTGGCATTTGCTGGATTGACAGAATGCACACTGAAGTCCAAGCACCAGGACTGGTGCCAAGTGCTGACATCACGCAGCCAGTGGGTTTTGTGGAACAGTCCAGCAAAATGCTTCCCTCTGCTCCTGTCACTTCAGATCAGCAACAAGGGAGAGTGCAAACATGACAGTATGTTCCTCGCAGGAGTACCCTTGATTTGCTCCTCGATGACTAAACAAAACATTCCCAGTGCTAAAGCCCTCAATTAAGCCCTTTAGATTGGGATGATTCAAAGGAAAAGTGCTAGGCTTTAGTGCATAATTGCAGCATCTGCCACTCTACTAAATGCAACACATGCTGGAAAGACTTTGGGGAAAATACCTTAAAAAGGTAGCCTGCAAAACTACTAGGAGAAGGCACATGAAACACAGGACAATGGAGCCTCCCAACCACCTACCTGTCCTTCCAAGAAACTCAGGGGAGCATGCGTGGACAAAGAGGCTAACCTATTTGATGCTCATATACAGTCATCCCTTCCAATTCATGGGGGATCCATGCCAGACCTCTCCCTGCAAATTGGGAAAATTGCAAATATTGTGGTCCCATTTGTTTTAATGGCCACACGCTCCTGCGCGTGCCATTTTATCCCTCCCCGCTTGCTGTCTGTGAACAGGCGAAACCATGGACTCCAAGTCCATGAATGGGGAGGGACAAGTGTAGTCTTGTGAGCTAGATTATGCAGAGGGAATTTCCCTCCCATTTTGCCCATATTTGATTTATTTTTTACTGATACCCCATCTGGGACCCAAGGCCATGCAATCCAATCAATTCCAAAGCTACACCATTCCCTGCTATTTTTGATCATTTCTTTATTCTTTGTGTGGTGGGATTCCCATGGACAACTGGTTGGCCACTGTGCGAACAGAGCGCTGGACCAGATCAGCCTCTGGCCTGACCCAGCATGGCAGCTCTTATATTCAGTAAATGCCATACACTTCACTGCTCTACTGGTTTCCAGCCTGCGGTGATCAAGTTAACCATGAACTTGAACTGGTTCGAGGTAGCCCAAATGTAGGATTCTTCTGTAGGATTTACATCCAGACCATTGCAGGATTTTGCGCCTTTCCTGAAAGCCATGCATCTCTCCCAAATAGCAAAATATGAATATTGTAAACACTTGGGGTTAAATACATTTTCTGGCTAAGTAAAAGGTAACTTGATTATTAGATGGCTGGGATGGAAACAACTTTGTTTCTATAATTAGAGCGTTATTTTCTGCAAACACAGAATCCCAAGCAGCATCATTGGCAACATTAGAATGCTAGAGTTGGGAGAGACCCTCAAGGGCCATCCAGTCCAACCCCATTCTGCCATGCAGGAACTCCCAAACAAAGCATCCCCGACAGATGGTGATCCAGCCTCTGCTTAAAGACCTCCAAGGAAGGAGACTCCACTACTCTCCGAGGGAGTGTGTTCCACTGTCGAACCGCCCTTACTGTCAGGAAGTTCCTCCTAATGTTGAAGTGGAATCTCTTTTCCTGGAGCTTGCATCCATTGCTCTGAGTCCTATTCTCTGGAGCAGCAGAAAACAAGCTTGCTCCATCCTCAATATGACATCCCTCCAAATACAGGGTCATTGTATCACCTCTTAACCGTCTCTTCTCCAGGCTAAACATACCCAGTTCCCTAAGTCTCTCTTCATAATGCACGGCTTCCAGACCCTTCACCATTTTGGTGCCCCCCCCCCCAGCGGAGACACTCCTCGAAAATATCAGGAGCTAATGAAGAAAGTCCAAAAAATTCCTGGGAACCCTTGCTCTTCTCAGCCTAGCCTTTTCTTCTCCTTCACCTGAGTCAGTCTTGGTTGTTTCTAAATTTCATGACCTGAAAGGCGGGGAAGCACCTATTTGACACCTGTTTAACTGGGGTTTTCCCCTGAAAGACCACCAAGAACCGTCATGGAGTCAACTTCCCGTACTTCAGCATTACCGGCTTGACGATACAGGATGAAATGGCTGACCTGTTTGGCATGTTTAAAATGTGCGCGTCTACTTAACAAATGTTATTATGTGTTTCATGTTTATTTAACCTTTTTTTTTCTTAGGTCACTGGACAACATCACAGCCAGTGTGGTTTCAAGTACATAATGTTTTTACGCCAACGGAGTTTGGGGTGGGGTGTGTGAGAGAAATGCATGTCTGTGTATGTTTTTACTTTTCTGGGGGCTACAGGAAGAAATCCCAGCCGGGTTGGGTCCAACTCCCAGTTATTCCCAAACTCAGGGGGGTTGCAGACTGCCAGAAATAGTGCAAATTGAGTCCACTTTTAGGGTTAGGGAATCGTGGGAACTGTATTTTATTGTGGCACCAGAGCTCTCTGACAGAGAAGGCTCAATGTCTCAGAAAAAAAAAAACAATTCCCATGATTCCCTAGCACTAACCCTAACCCTAAAAGTGGACTCAATTTGCACTATTTCTGGCAGTCTGCAACCCCCCTAACTGAGATATGAACAAATCCCAGCCGGGTTGTGTCCAACTCCCAGTGGTTCCCAAACCCACCAAGATTTGGTATGTGTGTGTTTTAAATGAGAGTCTCTCCATTTATCAGGGCCTTTTCCCCTGTGGGAGGGGCCCACAATAAACTCCAGTTCCCAGAATTCCAGAGCATGGAGCCAGGGCAGACAAGGAGGTGTCAAACCTGTCAGGACTTGACTGGGACTTTGCTTTGCCATGTGGTGAAGAGAGATGAAACGCATTCCCTGCGGAGAAAGATGGCTCTTTTCCAGGGACACTTAGGGTCCAGTCCTTGTCCACAGGAGAGAGAGAGAGAGAGAGAGAGAGAGAGAAAGGGCCTGTACAGACTGCCAGAAATAATGCAGCTTGAGACCACTTTAACTGTCCTGGCTCAGTGCTAGGGAATCATGGGAACTGTATTTTTTTTTCTGAGACACTGAGCCTTCTCTGTCAGAGAGCTCTGGTGCCACAACAAACTACAGTTCCCAGGATTCCTTAGCACTGAGCCAGGACAGTTAAAGTGGACTCAAGCTGGATTATTTCTGGCAGTCTGTAAAAGCCCAGAGAGAGATAAAGATAGACACACACACATACAGTTAGAGAGAGAAACAGAGAAATGTAGAGACACACAGATAGAGACACACACAGAGAGAGAGACAGAGATAGAGAGACAGACAGAGACACACACACACACACATAGAGAGAGAGACACACACACACACAGATAGAGACAGAGGGGGGTTGCAGACTGCCAGAAATAGTGCAAATTGAGTCCACTTTAAGGGTTAGGGTTAGGGTTAGGGAATCATGGGAACTGTAGTTTATTGTGGCACCAGAGCTCTCTGACAGAGAAGGCTCAATGTCTCAGGAAAAAAATAACAATTCCCATGATTCCCTAGCACTAACCCTAACCCTAAAAGCGGACTCAATTTGCACTATTTCTGGCAGTCTGCAACCCCCCAGAGAGACACACAGAGACACACACAGAGAAATAGACACACACACACAGATAGAGACAGACAGACAGACAGACAGACACAGAGCTAGAAAGAGACACACAGGGACACACACAGAAAGATAGGCACACACATAGGGCCTTTACAGACTGCCAGAAATAATGCAGCTTGAGTCCACTTTAACTGCTCTGGCTCAGTGCTAGGGAATCATGGGAATTGTAGTTTTTTTCTGAGACATTCTGAGACATCTGTCAGAGAGCTCTGGTGCCACAATAAACTACAGTTCCCATGATTCTCTAGCATTGAGCCAGGGCAGTTAAAGTGGACTCAAACTGGATTATTTCTGGCAGTCTGTAAAGGCCCATAGATAGATAGATAGACACACACAAACACACAGATAGAGAGAGAGAGAGAGAGACAGAGAGAAAGGGCCTTTGCAGACTGCCAGAAATAGTGCACATTAAATTGAGGCACTTCCCTGGCTCAGTGCTAGGGAATCATGGGAACTGTAATTTATTGTGGCACCAGAGCTCTCTGACAGAGAAGGCTCAATGTCTCAGAAAAAAATACAGTTCCCATGACTCCCTAGCACTGAGCCAGGGCAGTGCCTCAATTTAATGTGCACTATTTCTGGCAGTCTGCAAAGGTCCAAAGACACACACACACACACACATAGATAGACAGAGAGAAAGAGAGAGAGACACACACAGATAGAGACACACAAACACACACACACAGAGATAGAGACACACACAGAGACACACACACACACAGAGATAGAGAGATAGAGACAGAGATAGACACACAGAGAGAGATACAGAGCGAGAGAGAGAGAGAGACACACACACAGATAGAGATAGAGCCAGAGACCCTCCTGACACTCTCTTCCTCCGCCTCATTCCCTGGGGCCACCCCGCCCTTCGCGGACACAGGTCTACGCAGGCGCAGAGACACACACACACACACAGCACTCACCACACACACACACACACTGACAGACAGACAGACACAGGGAGCGAGCCCTGTCTCTCTATGGGTCGCGCTGCCTCCCTCTCCGTCTCCGTCTCCTCAGGTGGAGGAGGTCCTTGGGCGTCGGGGCGCGGGTAGAGGCGATGCCGGCCTCGTCCTCCTCGTCCTCCTGGTCCTCCTTGTCCTCCCCCCCGATGGCCGTTGGGGCTAGCGGGGGCTAGCGGGGGGGCGGGGGGGCGGCATGGGCTGCCTGCAGAGCGTGGCGTGCAAGGCGCGGGTGCGTCGGGAGAACATCGTGGTGTACGACGTGTCGGCCTGCATCGAGCCCGGCGCCACGGCCATCGAGGAGAGCTCGCCCATCGTCCTCCGCTACCGGACGCCCTACTTCCGCGCCGCCGCCCGCGTCCTCATGCCGCCCATCGCCCGCAGGCACACCTGGGTGGTCGGCTGGATCCAGGCCTGCAACCACATGGAGTTCTACAACACCTACAGCGACCTCGGCATGTAAGCAGGAGCAGGAGCAGCAGGAGGAGGAGGAGAGGAGAGGAGAGGAGGGGCCCTCAGCGCTGCCCGCAAGAGACCCCCAGGGACAGGCGCAGGCCGTGCGGAAGGGAGGCTAGGGACAACCGCCCTCAGCTGGGAAGGCAAGGCAAGGCAAGGCAAGGCAGGGCAGGGCAGGGCAGGGAAGGGCAGGGAAGGGAAGGGTCCCCTCCCTCCCTCAGCTTGGTCCCTGGCTGCCCCTGGTCAGCCCAAGGAAGGGAGAGAGGAAGGGAGGAAGGAAGGAAGGAAGGAGGAAGGGAGAGATAGAGGAAGGAAGGAAGGAAGGAAGGAAGGAAGGAGGAAGGGAGAGATGGAGGGAGAGAGAGGAAGGAAGGAAGGAAGGAGGGAGGAAGGAAGGAAGGAAGGAAGGAAGGAAGGAGGAAGGGAGAGATAGAGGGAGAGAGAGGAAGGGAGGAAGGAAGGAAGGAAGGAAGGAAGGAAGGAAGGAAGGAAGGGAGAGATAGAGGGAGAGAGAGGAAGGGAGGAAGGAAGGAAGGAAGGAAGGGAGAGATGGAGGGAGAGAGAGGAAGGAAGGAAGGAAGGAAGGAAGGAAGGAAGGAGGAAGGAAGGAAGGAAGGAAGGAAGGAAGGAAGGAGAAAGGGAGAGATGGAGGGAGAGAGAGGAAGGGAGGAAGGAAGGAAGGAAGGAAGGAAGGAAGGAAGGAAGGAGGAAGGGAGAGATGGAGGGAGAGAGAGGAAGGGAGGAAGGAAGGAAGGAAGGAGGAAGGGAGAGATAGAGGGAGAGAGAGGAAGGGAGGAAGGAAGGAAGGAAGGAAGGAAGGAAGGGAGAGATAGAGGGAGAGAGAGGAAGGGAGGAAGGAAGGAAGGAAGGAAGGAAGGGAGAGATGGAGGGAGAGAGAGGAAGGAAGGAGGAAGGGAGGAAGGAAGGAAGGAAGGAAGGAGAAAGGGAGAGATGGAGGGAGAGAGAGGAAGGGAGGAAGGAAGGAAGGAAGGAAGGAAGGGAGAGATAGAGGGAGAGAGAGGAAGGGAGGAAGGAAGGAAGGAAGGAAGGAAGGAAGGGAGAGATGGAGGGAGAGAGAGGAAGGAAGGAAGGAAGGAGGAAGGGAGGAAGGAAGGAAGGAAGGAAGGAAGGAAGGAGAAAGGGAGAGATGGAGGGAGAGAGAGGAAGGGAGGAAGGAAGGAAGGAAGGAGGAAGGGAGAGATGGAGGGAGGAAGAAAGGGAGAGATTAAGGAAGAAAGGAAAGAAGGGAGAGAGGGAGGGAGACAGAGAGGGTGGAAGGAAGGAAAGAAGGGAAGGAGGGAGAGAGGAAGGGCAGCAGCAGCGGAGGCCTTCCCTTGGGTTTCTCCCGGAGCCCCTCTCTGGTTTGCTTTGGCTGGTTGAAGGAGAGGAAGGAGGCGAGCCGGTGCCTTTGGTGTCAGGCAGTGCCCCCCTTCCCCTGCTGGTACTTCTTCTCTCCCTGGGGATGATGGGTTGCCCTGGCAAAGGGAGCCAACGGATGCAGCTTCTCTTCCCCTGGAGCCTTCTTGGGAGGGCTTTCTGGACCAAGGGCACCCAACAAGGCCTTTGGGGATTGGGACTTCCATCTCATTCCTAGTCCACTTCAACTTCATACCTTGTTATCTGCTGGGGTTTGGTTCTAGGACCCTCCATGGATACCTGAATCAATGGATGCTCAAGTCTCATCAAATACAATGGCATGGTGGGGTGGTGTTCCTTATACAAAATAGCAAAATCAAGGGTTGCTTTTTGGTATATTCACACAGAGAGACACAGATTCACACACAGTGGGCCCTTGGTATCCACTGGGGTTTTGTTCCAGGATCCCCCTTGGATACCAGAATCCATGGATGCTCATGTCCCATTAAATATAGTGGCAGAATAAGGTGGTTTCCTTTATATAAAATAGCAAAATCAAGGTTTGCTTATTGGAATTTATACCTTTGTTGGATATTTTCAAGCCATGGATGGTTGAATCGGTGGATAAAAAATCCATGGATATCGAGGGCCGACTCAACTCTTGCAAAGAACAGCAATTGCATTAGTCTTTTCCATAACAAACACATCTGTTGTGGGTATCATAGGCCTTTCTTTAAGCACTAGTGTCTTCAAAGCCCAGGCCCAGTGGATTTCTGCAGGAGATGGGAGAACTGCACTGTAAGGTGCTACTGTCATTCGTATTTCTCTGGCAAGCATGTTCTCAGATATAATGGGACTATCTCAGTATTTCTTGCAGCAGACAGTCAAAATGTGGACAACAGCTACTTCAGGAAAGTTCCTGAGAATATGATTAAGATGCCTATACATGGAGGGGGGGCTGTATCCATTGTTTCTGTGTTTGCTGTAGGGTACATATAGCATTGTCAAATATATATAGAGAGAGAGCATGGTGAGGTTGAGGCAAAGTACAGAGCAGCCCTTAATCAATGTGTCAAGATATTTTTGAAACCTTACTTAAGATGGTTACATAGAGTTATAGAATCATAGAGTTGGAAGAGACCACAAGGGCCATCCAGTCCACCCCCTGCCATGCAGGAACTCTCAATCAAAGCATCCTTGATAGATAGCCATCCAGCCTCTGTTTAAAAACCTCCAAAGAAGGAGACTCTACCACTTTCCGAGAGAGTGTGTTCCACTGTCAAACAGTTCTTACTGTCAGGAGGTTCCTCCTAATGTTGAGGTGGAATCTCTTTTCCTGTAGCTTGCCTCCGTTGTTCCGGGTCCTAGTCTCTGGTGCAGCAGAAAACAAGCTAGTGCCCTCCTCAATATGACATCCTTCCAAATACTTAAACAGGGATATGATATTACCTCTTAACTAAAGCTCTCTGTCAACAAACAAACAGTGTTAAATAAGTAAACAGCACATAAAGTTGCATGCAAATGAGCAACAGGGCAAAATGTTACAAGGATGTATGATAGATTTCAGAAATGAGATGTGCCAGTCATCTTTACAGCTCTAAAATAGTCACAGAGGTATGTTGAAACAAAACAATCTTTGCCAACCCTTTACCAGTAAAAACGGGGTTGATTTGAGAGGTTTCTCTGGCAAGGAAGAGTCATTGTGGGGCTTCCACAGAAAATACTTGCTTTTTAAAAAGACATATGTGGGAATTATTAGCTGCCATCCTCTTAGTGCATATGCAGGTGAAAGCCTACCTTATGCCTGTGTGTGTAGTGTTGTTGTTCTTGTCGTTCTTGTTGCAGAAATTGAATTTCTTTCCTCCACAATGACCAGATCCCCCATCATTTTTGTTAAGTCCTTGCTTCTCTTACCTCTTTGGTCTTCAGTGGCCAGATATAGTGTAGTTCTGCCTGCAGAACTACTTTGCTACAGTGTGCCATACAGGATTCCAGCCACTGTTTCTT
Organism: Phrynosoma blainvillii; assembly: GCA_026167975.1. NCBI lineage: Eukaryota > Metazoa > Chordata > Lepidosauria > Squamata > Phrynosomatidae > Phrynosoma > Phrynosoma blainvillii. The sequence continues at coordinate 151,579,724 of JANUYF010000004.1, forward strand.
TGTGGAAGGAGTAGCTGATTCATAAACAGAATCAGCTGTTTCAACAGTGCGATGCAGCAGCTAAAAAGGCCAATGCAATTTTAGGCTGCATCAATAGAAGTATAGTGTCTAGATCAAGAGAAGTAGTAGTGCCACTCTATTCTGCTTTGGTCAGGCCTCACCTGGAATACTGTGTCCAGTTCTGGGCACCACAATTCAAAAAGGATGTGGAGAAACTGGAGCGTGTCCAAAGGAGGGCAACTAAAATGGTGAAGGGTCTGGAAACTAAGCCCTATGAGGAACAACTTAGGGAGCTGGGGATGTTTAGCCTGGAGAAGAGAAGGTTAAGAGGTGATATGATAGTCGTGTTTAAATATTTGAAGGGGTGTCATATTGAGGATGGAGCAAGCTTGTTTTCTGCTGCTCCAGAGACTAGGACCGCAAGCTCCAGGAAAAGAGATTCCACTTCAACATTAGGAGGAACTTCCTGACAGTAAAGGCTGTTTGACAGTGGAACACACTCCCTTGTAGTGTAGTGGAGTCTCCTCCTTTGGAGGTCTTTAAACAGAGGCTGGATTGCCATTTGTCGGGGATGCTTTGATTGGGAGTTCCTGCATGGCAGGGGGTTGGACTGGATGGCCCTTGTGGTCTCTTCCAACTACCAAGACCATTTATGGCTTTTCAAGCTTAAAATCAGCACTTTGAAATGTGCTCTGAAACAGATTGTCAGCTGTGGTTTTGATGAGGGTGGCTCCCTCATAATGGTGAATTGCTTGCCTGTCTCATCTTGAACAGTTTTGAAAAGCAGCCACATGCAGAACATTACAGTAGACCAGAATGAAGTTTACCAAAATAGCTATATCAGAGGACAGTCAGTCCTCATTATTGGTGGGGGGTTGATTCTGGACACCACCTCCCAGCATCATGTGGGATCTCAGATCCCATTAGTGTCGATGGACGCCGACATGCACATAACCACATCATCATGGCTGCATGCACACACACACACACACACACACCACCATTGATGATAATGGAGCATGGCCATCCACAGATGCTCGAGTCTGTGGATGGCTACCATACTGATACCGAGGGCCCACTGTACCTACATTATCTGTAGTTCCAGAAATACCTCTAAATTTACACCTAGTTTCCTAGAGAAGGTAGTCCATTGCAGAACAGAACTACTGGATTCATCAGATTGTTCTTTCTCATCTTCCTCCTGCTCACTCCCATCAACATCTCTATCTTATCTGGGCCAGATTTCTATTTGAAATGGGCCCAGAAAATCTGTAGGATCCAAGAGCAACTGCCCTCTGAATCGTCTTACCCAAAAAAGGAAATTTGATACTGGTCTATAAGGACCAGATGAAATCTTGACATATTCCATAGAATAAAATCCCATTTAAAAGCATACTCAGCATAACTTTCTGAGGACACACAATATGTATCATCTGATCCTTGCTAGGTAACCCACAAGAAAACTATGATATTCAAAAGATATTCCAGAAGAGTAGTAATATGACGCTTTGGCAGAATAAAAGCAATGAAATGCAAGCAGTTCAATATGTGACAAATGGATTTGCAACAACAATGGTGTCCAAGTGTTGCTGTTCCAGATGTGGCTGTATTTCATGCCAGAGTTGTATCTGCTTATTCTCTTGCATATATTTTGTCAGGTGTGGAGAGAAAATAAATAGGTGGTAGCATCTATCACTTTCGAGAAACAGCAGTCTAATATCAGTATTCCATTTTTTACACAGTTTCCTTATAGGATTAGCCAAGTGAACAATTGTTATTGATCAATAACTAGCTTGTAGAGATATTTTACACATGGGTTTTGTAGTGAATCAAGTTATTGTCTGTATGTGTATATAAGATTACACAGGTGTCCTTTCTATTTGTGGGTTCAATTGTCAAACATATTTAACATGTTATTTTAGGAATGAGAGATTGTTTCTGGTACTACATTTCTAGAGTTGGCACTTAATTACTTTGAAATTACTGGGACTATCTCAGTGTTTCCTGCAGCAAACTGTGAAAAGGAGGGCTAAAGGAGTAATTGATCTTGGAAGTTAAGAAGGGTCAGCTCTGGTTAGTACTTGGATGGGAGATTGCTAGTGAAAGCCAGGTACTATAAGAACTGACAGAACCAACACTGAGTGTTTCTTTTCTGAGAAAACTCTATGAAATTAATGGGGTTGCCATAAGTCATTCATGGGTTGCTATTTCAATTGTTATGTGCTTTTAATGTACCTCATAACTGAAGCTGCTTGAGTCCCGACAAACTGTCATGTACTGGCAGTCCTCAATTCAGAAGACACAAGTGTCAGAAAAGTTCAGAAAACTATTGAGAAACTAAAGGTGTTCACATCATAAATGATATTGTCAGGACTGAAGCAGTTTTGCTTACAAAGTATATTAAAAGCCCATAACAATTCAAACAGCTTCACACGCTCGTACTCCATTGGACTTTCAACCCAAGCATTTCTGTTCCCAGGACTCCTCATCCTTTCCATCCATTCCCATCGATTTGACCTTGACAGATTGAAGCACATTCTTCTCTTCACTCACAACCAGAATTATAAAGCATATGCAAAATATATGGCTAGCAAACATGAGGGGACCCCAGCTCTTGACATCAGGTGACTTGCACACACACTCATCCAAAATATTCAATAACACCAGTTTAAGTTCTATTTGAGCATATTTTGGACAATGTGCTGGACATTGCTAATTGCTCTCTCTCTGTGTGTGTGTGTGTTTTAATACATGATTATTATTATTATTATTATTATTATTATTATGTTTTAATGTGATTTTAATTTTTTCTGATTGTTTAATTGTGTTTTAACTTTTATATTTTGTGGATTTTCAACAATGCTTTTTCATTGTTGTAAGCCACTTTGAGTCCCAATCTGAGAAAAAGGTGGGGTAGAAATAATAATAGCCAATGAAAAACTGCATTCCAGAATACTGTCACTACCTATCATTCCCACCAAATATGAAAATACGTAACCTTTGCTCACATCTTTTCCAAAAGCGTGGCATTATTTGTATCACGTGGCATTATTTGTATCAGTTTGATTTGAGTTTTCCCTGATAATGTGGAGAAACCAACTTTAATGATTTTTCTTTCCAGATTCTGGCTCGTCTAATTGCAGTGCCTCAGTTTCTCTTCCCATGTCCTTCTTCCATACTTGCCTGAGTCCAATCAGTGACTGTGGAGTCCTCAATTTGTATGTGATATAGCTGCAACGCTATTGAATCCTGACCCTTCTGTAGCCCCACCAGCTGAAAGTTTAAGGGCTCAAGGGACATCATTTTTTTAAAACTTTTCAGATTGATATAAACTACTGTATTGAGTCTGGCATAGATGGAATGCCAGTGCTCCCACTGCGGGTTTTGGTTGCAGACTGTGCCTTTATATCAAAGTCTGCTGGTTTATAAAGACTCTCTTTTTCCCCTGTATATTTTTACCTTCATAATAGAACAATGGCTAGTCAAACAAGAAGATCAACAGCAATACATACAAAGCCATCTTGCTGGAATTATAAGGCTCTGTGATAATGCTGCCCAAGTGGCTATTAGGACAAGGTTGGCATGTATACTTGTTTAGGGTTTAGTCAAGGAGAAATTATGTCAAGATTTAATGCCTGCTGAAAATATATTTGTTTACGTAGGCTTCTCTTATCCAGTAATTATTATTACGGTTCGGTTTTTGTATTTGATCTAGGAATGTTCTTAATTGTTATTGGTTTTTAATTTTAAAACTAGTTTATACTGGTTGTATTGGATTATGTTTGTATTTTAATGCAAACTTATTAGAATTTTCTATCATAGTTACTTTACATGAGTACCATAGATAAATAAATATTGTGTGGCCTAAGGTTTGGTGGCAAGCAGCAATCCTAGATTTTAGGAAGTTGTCTGTAGTTTGTCTAAGTATCTTTGTCTAGGTTAGGGTAGAGACGATTTATGGGAGAAATAGACAAGAGTGAGTGTTGTTCTGTCCTTTTCTCCTCTCTGTCCTAGATTAGGTGTATATGCAGCCACACATGTGGATATGGTAGTTTATGGAAAGCCTGATTTAGATAATTAAGGTTTTGTCTGATGCAGTGGGAAAAACTGGAAGTGGAAAATGACAATTGTGTGGTAGAATTTAGATACTCTATGGAGCAGGAGGTGTTTTCTGAGTGAAAGCTAAGAGTATGTCGATAATGTGTACTGAAAAATCCTAACTGTCCTAGGAGATCAACTGGGTCACTTTTTGGGTCTGTCTCAGCACAGATCATTTACCAGCCCAGTTTCAATCTATAACCTAGTTCTGAATCTCCACTGATATGGTTCAAAATGATCATCATCTTCCAGAACATATGGGTTGCTACCACTCACAGTTACCTAGCCCAAGAATGATAAGTTAAAGAATTTGTTTCATGGTTTTAACATTTCTTTTTTCTTTTTCTTTTTAAAAAGAGATCTCACAATTGCCTTTGCAGTAGGGCTGAAATTAACCTTTGCAAAGAGACACTTTCACATCTGCTTGACCAACTCAGCTGACCATTGCCAGTTGGCAAAAGACAGTCAGAATGGACAGGGTCAAGTGCACAAGTGCACATATGGCTAAACACATGTTTCCAAGGATTCTCTCCACTTCTCCAGGCATTATCTCCTTAAAACCATCCAAGCAACTCTCTTCTGATTAGGAATTATACTCAACATAACATCTAAATGGGAAGACATACAAGCCATTTTATCTGCAGACTGCCTGTTATGAATCTTCAGCCATGTGATACTTCCTTCTCTAAACCATACATTCTGATGAAAGAGAAAGTGCTTACTGAATTTGTAACTTTCCAATAGTGGACTATAAATGCTCTTTTTCCCATTCACTGCTATGCTTAATGGAACCATATGGAAAATTAGGTATCTGGGATTTTCCCTACATTCCCTGCTTTCTCTCAGGCTTTGATCTTCTTCCTGTACCACAGTAGCCAAAGTGTGCTTTTGTTTCTGATACCCATAACAACCGAAATGCCATTCTGTCCTCCTACGGCCACAGTTGGTTTAAACGTGCTTTTGCTGGATTGTGGCCTAAATTGCTTGTGCTGGACAACTATGCTGTCTCAGTAATATGAGTCTCTTTCTGAATACTTGCAGCAGCCATAGCATGTGTGCTGAAATTTACAGTGATGATGTAACAGATACCCATCCGTCACTGCTATATTTCTCCTATAGTACCAACAAGCAACTCTGTGTGTGTGTGACTATGACTATGTCTCACAACTGTTGTGGGATTGGGGTTTGTTTTTCCCCCTCTCTCCTCTCCTCTGCTCCATTCTGCTTACCTGCTTATGTCTTTCTTGGCTCTGGCTTAAGTTCTCTGCTTTGCTTTAATGATCAATTGCCTAACTATCAAGAACTAATGGAGTAGGACACTGTGTTCACTAATACTTGTCTCTTTTGCTTGTGGTTCGCTAGTTGCAGGATGCAAATAAATTTACAGATTTAATATGAAGTGACAATAAGGATTAGTATTGAAGATTGTGTCTCTGTGAAGACTTCTGTCTTCAACAATGCTTGCTTCATGTCTTCTTGCATCAGGGTTGCTCCTACCATTAGACAGAGTGAAGCAACTACCATGGGCAGCAGCAACCCTTCAGCCAGTCCTTCTGAGTCTCCTGTTAGCCTGTCTTGCACACCTTAAATTAGCTTGCTGCTCTCTGGTATAGTGGAAGACACTGTTGTATCATCCGTATTGAAGTAAAATTAAACTCCCAGTCCAGTTTGCTGATGGAGGTGGTGTTACCCTGAAAGGTGGCTCAAAAGGAGGCCTGTGAGAGTAGGGGAACTGCCGGGATGTTTTCACCTATGTATATGTATAATAACTGCAGAGAGAGTGCCAGTTTCAGTAAATAAAGTGTTTTATTTAGAATGGTGCAAGGGTGCATGCAGCATACAAGAACCAAAGCAACCTTGAGAATCATACATATTGGAAAGAAAGGTGTGGAAGGTTGGATAGAGAGAAGCCAGGGGCTGAAGAGGGCAATAATTACCGATCCTGAAGAGATGTCCGTGGAAAACAGAGTGGCTCAGACTGCATCTAAGGATTACACAGTGGAATCCTGGTCTGTGAACAACATGTCTAAGGCTGCAGGAGATATTTATACCCCATTTCATACCCTCAAGGGGCGCACTGTGTTACCTTTGGTACGACAAAAACCTTGATGTCTTTCCCAAAAGGTCCAAAATGGCTAGATGAACTTAGCACCAAAGTGACAATGCATTGATTAGATCTGAAACAATCCTTTGAGGATTCAGCAGGAGGAAGGATGTAGGAACATCACTGGAAGGTGAGGTAAAGGGTATGATCACTGATTGCTCTTCAATGGGAATCTTTTTCCTTCTTTTTCCTTCCATTGTAAGTGGAGATGCATGGAACCTGTGGGAGGGGAGTGAGGTGATCAGCAAACCCATTTCCTTGTTTTTATCTAGGTCTCCACATGTCCTCCAGTCAGCATGACTCCTACGTGTGTATAACTTTTAGTTTCTGCTGATCATAGTGAAATAAGACCAGCTCTAGTTATTATGAAACTACATATCCAGCAGGAGGGTTTTAGAATATGCTAAAATTTTTCCCCCTCCCAAAAAAATCGAACCCATGTGATGGAATTACATATTGTTATTTTTCAAATACAGGACTGCATGTCCACCATTGAAATGAGAGACCAAAGACACAGGGTTACAAAGGAAGGACATGTTGGGTAGGTGGAGTAAGGTGTGGGATTATCACAATTCCATCAATCCTAGAAAAGGATGGCAAAAATCTAATCATAACAAGGCTGTTGCTGCTGCATTTTTCATGGGTTCCCCATTGCTAAGATATATTACTCTCTTTTCTCTAAAGGGGACATGGGCAGAAAGAGAGAGAGAGAGAGAAGGCATAGGGCATAAAATATAGCAGTGCTCCAACAATTGTCAATTAAAATAGCACAAAGAAGCAAACATTCTCCTGTTTCTCTTTGTTGATTTTACAAGCTTTGCAATGAAAACAGGCGTGCACATCTTAGCATATCCAAAGTGATCGCAGCTGATTTGGGCTGTATAACAAGCAGCCTTCTGCGGGCTTAATCAGTCTCCAGGTCTTGGTGCCTGCCTTGGACTGCAAAATTAGGAATTAATGCTTATTAGCAATATAAGGCTGCTCAGCCATATTCAGTTTGGTGGGCCACAGATTCTGCAGACCATTTATGAACATGTGAATGGCAACTTGCTCATGAACACTTTTTATACAGCATGAGTATACCAGCTATTTCTGTGCTGAGCATCTTCTCTGAAGGCTGTGTGTTGCCTGGCAATGCTGAAGCTATTTGGGATTTGAATTGTCTGCTCTCTGCAAGGAGCAACCTGGAAAATTTCACCAAAGAGCAGATATTTCAAACAGTCTTGTTGGAGTTGCAACTAAGCCAGTGGTATACAAAATCCACATTTTAAGATGTGGTTGAAAGGCGGTTGAATGGGGTGTGTACATTAGCTACTTGATGTTTGCATTATCTGAAACTGAAGAGATGTCATTGAGGTGGTGTCGCTTCAGGTAGTTTCTGAGTGATGGCGACCCTATCATGGGGTTATTTGGGCAAGGTTTGTTCAGAGGAGGTTTGCCATTGCCTTCCTCTGAGGCTGAGAGCATGTGACTTCCTCAAAGTCACTCAGTGGGAATGATATCTCAAGGCAGGAAGGGGACCTCCACCTCCTCTGCAGCCAGTTGTCTCTGTGACCAGTCACCCTGGCATTGGCCAACACAGCAGCTAGTGATGGGAGCCAGGGCAAAAAGGTGGCAGGTGATGCCAGCTATGATCATCTCATTGAGCAGAACTTGGCATGCATGAGAGACCTGCTGGCACACCTGGAGCAGGATTGGGAGTATGCCCAAAAGTACAGGGAAAAGTGGCAGAGCAAAGACAGAGGAAGGCAGGTTGCAAACAGGATGTGATGGGACCTTCTTTCAAGCCTTAGCTTGCTTTTTACATTCCAACCTCAGAAGGCCCCTGTCACTTAGGACTTTATCACATGGGGGAAATCCCATACAGAAAAAGGATTTAAAAGCTGGGAAAAACCCACAAAAGTGGGTTGATATTCACACACATCATTGTTAAATTGTTGTTAACCCAAATGGAAAGTAGTCAAAAGCCGCTCCTTTTTACTTTTGGGATTTTCCAAAAGTAAAAAGAAGCGGCTTTTGACTATTTTGCTTTTGGGTTAACGACAGTTTAACAATGATGTGTGAAAATCTACCCGCTTTTGCGGGTTTTCCCGATTTAAAAGCCCGTTTCTGCACAGGATTTCCCCCGTGTGATAAAGTCCTTACACTTGCCCTGCTTTTTATCCTCTTCACCACTATCCCTAAGTGCAAAGGTCCCAAGTGTCTTCTGGTCTGAACCAGCATGGCTCTTTTGTTCTCAAGAATTGCCAATGCTGGCCATATTAAGTTTCAGTCTTTTTTAAAAATTAATTCAGTTAAAACATTTAACTTTGTTCCTCAGACAAAGATGTTCCCAAGCAGCTTACATGTAATCAAGTAAAACAAGATAGTCCCTTTTGTAACCTGAAAAGGCATGGTACAAAAGAAAAAGGGGATGGAAAGGAAAGGAGGCAAGCAAGTTGTCTTTCAGCAGAGCCCTCCTTCCCATCTCACCCCCTCTGCTACAAGCAACCCACATGGTTCCCCAGAGTAACTGTTCAGAGAGGACCCCGATGGAGGTCTTTTTCATGTGAACCAGGATATCTCATCTAAAAGAGTTCTTTAAACAAAAATCCCAGCTTGAAATATGGCTCCTGTCAGTTCTAGCTTTGTGTCACAGAGTGATAAGGAGCTGCTGTTCACAACACAGTGCAGTTCGTTCTTTCTTTTTGAGATTATTTTTTTATTAATTTTTAGCACAAACAATTTGCAGTTCAGCTAACGTATCATCAAAGGTAAAGTAATGGAAAGAACAAAAAGAGAAAAAGAAGTTCTTCAGTTGTCCTATGCTTAGAACCCACATTAATTTGGTCATTGGGCTAACTCAGCAAACTTAATAACCCATTCTTCCATTGTTGGTGCTTCAGTCTGTTTTCAAGTTTGAGCAAACAATATTCTTGCTGCTGTTGTCATATATGAAGTAATCCATATTTACAATCCAGTTCTTTATCCATAATGCCCAAACAAAAAATATATTCTGTTAACATTACAAAACCTAGCTTTAGATTTTCTGGGGATTAAGATATAAATCTTAGACCAGTAACTTTTTGCTTTCTTACAAATTCACCACATATGAAAAAAGGAGCCCTCCTTATCTTGGCATCCCTAACATTGATTTGAAATATTCTGGGACATTTTGACAGTTTATTAGGATTAGCTATATCTGTACGTTATCTTGTTTCTTTTAAATTATTGCATAGACTAATTTTTAAAAATCTTTGGACCACATTTCCGCCCCCCCCCCCGCCCCCAAATACAGGCTCATCTTCTCTCTGTTGTTTCAAAAGCCATTGATAAACCTTTTAAATTACATGGTCATTGTCTTTGCACAACCCCAAATAAAATTTATCTCCTCTAACCTCTAAGGCAGTGTTTCTTTTGTCTTGATTAAATCTGTCCTTAAGTTGCATATAGGCAAATCAATTAAGATCTTTGCTTTCCTTAAGCATCATCTCTCTTGATTTAAACTTCCAGCTATCTCGCTCAAAATACAAAAGATCATCATAGAGCAACTATCTCTAATTTTTATCTCATCTTTTTCCTTTTAAAAGGCTTTCTGTGGTGAGGTAGCTAATATTATATTAGGAAAAAGTCTCTGTTCATACTTCTACCAGACTCTTAGGAGACCCTTTCTAATTCAATGATTTTTAAATTCAGCACTTCCTTAACTTTTTCATACCAATGATAACCATGCCAACCAAATATTAAATTATGGCCTTCAGGTTCCAAGAGTTTCATATCTCTAAGCAACAGTCATTCCTTCAACAAAACAGCAGGCCTTGTAATATTTTAAGCACCCTTGGATCCCATTTTGGGGAAAAGGCAGGATATAAATGCAATAAATAAATAATACAGTTTGACATTACAGACTCCCTAGCTGCTGCTTTCCTTAGCATCATGCATTGTTTTCAATTTTATACTGGGTTTCTTTGCCTACCAGACAAATCTAGAAGTTTTTTACTACCATTGCACAAAAAAGTACCCAGTTTCTTATAGCAGGGATTGTTTGAAAGAGAAATAAAAGCTTTGACTTTTATTACTGCACTTCTAACTGAAAAGGATAAATGCATTTTTCCCATTTTTCTTTCTTTTTAATTTTTTTAAAATTAACTTTATTATAAATGTTACAATTACAATGACAACATTCACAACCAAATTAAAATGCCACCATACAAGTACACAATACAAATCACAAATCATAAAATCTTCCTTCTTAACCAACCCTACCTAAACCTTAAAACCCACTTTCTCTCCTTTTCCCCATTTTTCTGAGTCTCTTTTAATTTCTTTTCAGACTTTTTCAGAGTTGTTTTGCAATAATAAACTGTTATTCTTCCTTGTAATTCTCAAATATTTAATCCCCCTTTTTCCACTTTAAAATTTGAAGGAGCACTTAGTTCATTTTCTTCTTCTGCAGTCATATTTTTAGTCAGCAATTTTGTTTTGTCACAATTTATTTTACATCCGGTGTATGTCCCAGACACCTTAATTTTTTTCTGAAGAGCCTATACTGAGACCAGTCGGTTTTATATCATTATCATAAGATTATTCACATAAACTCTCAGCTTATACTGTTCTTTTTTTTTTATCCTCACTTTATAGATTCTGTTATCTTGCCTAAATATCTCTCAGTAGGATTTCCAGCAACAAAATAAACAGTAAAGGTGAAAGTGGACAACCTTGTCTAGTCCCCGTTTGTATTTCAGTCAGCCGCCTTGCATTGCTATTTACTAAGATCTGGGCCTTTTGAACTGAGTAGATTGTCTTTATTGCTCAAATAATATCACTAAAGTCCATTTTCTTCAATACTTGAACTAAATAATTCCAAGAAATATTACCAAATGCATCTAAAAAAAAAATTAAAACAAACCTTTGGTTGCTTTTTTTGTTGTTAACTGCCCTCGAGTCAATTATGATGTTCCAAAAATTCAATAATATTAAGAATAGTTATTACATTATTCCTTAATTGTCTTTTTGGCAGAAAACCTCTCTCTGATCCTCATGGATATTCTGAAAAATGTGTCTTCTCAATCTGCTTGCCAAGATGGTAGTAAGTATCTTATAGTAATTATTTAGTAGAGAAATAGGTCTATAATTCCTTACTAATGTCTCATCTGTATTTTCTTTATGAATCACTGTAATATAGACATTTCTCCAAGAATCTGGCATCTAGCCTAGTTCTAATAACTCATCAATAACAAAACTTTTAATGGCTGAAGTAGCTCATCAAATTTATAACATGCTGTAAGTAGTGACGCTTTTCCAGATTTAATCTTTTTAATCACTTCAGTATGCTCCATAGTTGTCACAGGCCCATTTAGGCCTTGCTCTTATTCCAAGCTTAATTTGTCCAAATGGAGTTTGTCCAGTAGTCTTTCATATCATTTTTTGTCATTGCCTCTCACATGTACGTCTCTCCCTCAAAGGCTTTAACATTTTCACATTGTCCATTGCAAACCAATCTCCCTTCCTGATCTTTCTGATATTTTTCTTTATCCTTTCCTGTCTCAACTTAAAGGAAAGCCACTTCCCAGGTTTATTTGCAAATTCAAAGTTCTTTTGCTTAATATACAGTAGTCTGGCAGAGTCGGCATGCTGTAGTAGTGTGAATGTTGGACTCTGGAGATCAGGATTCAATTCCCTGCTTGACTATAAAAACCACTGGATGACCTTCAGCAAGTCACACTCTCTCAGCTCAGAGGATAGCAATGGCAACTCTCTATTAATGTGAAGAACTTACAAATAAAACCCTATGATAGGTTCACCTTAGGGTTGCCATAAGTCAAAAATGACATGAAGGAACATGACAACAATAAGTTCATTTATTGGATTGTAAACAACGAGAACTGTTATTACTTTAATTTTTTGTTGAGTTTATAAAAAAATTCTTGTATTTTTTTCCTTAAAATTTTGTATTTCCTGTCAACTCCCTCTTTTTAACCTTTCTTTCTTTAGTCAATCAAAAACCATCTTTTATAAATTCTCCTCTCATGTAAGGTTTGCTTGCATCCCAAACTATTGTGGGCTCTGTACCCTTATTTAATTCAGCTATTAAGAAATTCCTCAGTTCTTGTTTACATTGTTGTAGTATTTCAGAAATAAATACAGATTGAGCACCCCAATCTGGAAATCTGAAAACCTCCATAACCCAAAACTTTTTGCTGCCCGGAACCCACTTCTGCCTTTGAAGTGGTGGCACTCCTGTTCATTTGTCTCCCAGACCCTCAGTCTCTCTCCAGCCTCGCATCTCATACACAACACAAATAGCAAATGAACAGGATGCAAGGCTAGAGAAAGACGGATGAGCAGGAGCACAACAGCTTTCAGTTAGAGGTCACAAGCAAGCAGCTGGTGGCCAAAAGACATGAGGTTGGAGAGAGACTGGGGATCTGTGAAATGGCATGAACCCAAGCATAGTGCTTGGTACAAATCCATGCCTCCCACCATTTCACAAATCCTCACATCTCTCTGCAGCTTCTCCTCTCCCCAACTTCACCAATATAGTACATGTACATGCTACACTACTCGTGTATTCCAAAATCTGAAAAAGTCCCAACTCTGAAATGCTTCTGGTCTCAAGCATTTCAAATAAAGGATACTCAATCTATATTTGTTAGGTCTCCACCTAAACTGTGACCCTATACCAGGGGTAGGCAACCTTTCCCCTTTAAGGGTCGAGGGACTTCAGCTCCCAGAATCCCAGGAGCTATTGGCCAACATGGGACTATTGGCCAACATGGTTGAGGCTTCTGGGAGCTGAAGTCCCTCGGCCCTTAAAGGGGAAATGCCTAATTTTTCCCCTATACAGACCAGCCAAAAGGGCTGGCCTGGGGGTGGAGTTGGGGTGTGGCAACTACATGCCGCCCGCCCCAATGCCACCGTCATGCCGTGCACCCCACCACATGGCGGGCGGCATCAGGGCGCTCCCTGGGTGCAGCTTTCAGACACACTGTGCCAAAGGAGCGTGGAAGAGCCACCGCCGCCATGGCAAGGGCACCTTTTTGCTGATCCAAAAAGGAGCGGCATTTGCCAGCTCTTTTGAGAGCGGCAAAGTACCGGATCGGGGACGCAACATCCCGCTGCCCCTTAGAGACTGTCTGTACAGCCCCTGTGTTTGCTCTGTTCTTAGGTACATTGTAGTGGGATTATGATCTGAAAATATTTTGGTAAAATGTCTATACTGTTCACAAAGGTTCAAAACACACTGCAAAAATAATCCAGTTTGAGACTGCTTTAACTGCCCTGACTCAGTGCTAGGGAATCATGGGAATTGTAGTTTATTGTGGCACCAGAGCTCTTGACAGAGCTTAATGTCTCACAAAACTCCAGTTCCCAGAATTCCCTTGTATTGAGCCAGGGCGGTTAAAGTGGTCTCAGCAGTGTCTTTTGGCCCTAACCATATTCTTAGAAATTCAGAACATGTCTATTCTAGAAAAGTATTCATAATGTTCTGAAAAAAGTGTAGTCTCTAGAGTTTGGCTATAAATATCTCCAACTCTCTAGTAATCTGAAGAACTCTAGATTATTTTTAAAACGAACTAGGTAGTTTCTCTCAATCTTCCTTAATATCTTTACTGGGACATTTATCTTTATTATGATCAACAACCCCATTCTAATCACCCACCCAGATCGGATTTTGTATTTCTAGTTCAGATGCCTTTCTTGAAAAATGTTCATAGAACATTGATTTCTCATTATTGGGGCCATAAATACCCATTAAATGTATTATCTTTCCATTCCAGTTATTTCCATAATTACACATCTGCCTTGTCCATCTTCAAAAATCAGTTTAGGTTGTAAAGTTTATGTAAAAAACTACTCCATTTGTTTTCTTCTTGTTTGCAGACACAAACTCTAGGCCCATGTTTGTAATCTGCAAAAATCTATAATCACTTTTTCTTGTATGAGTTTCTTGAAGACAAATAATTTCATATTTGGGATTTTTTAAAAATGCCAATTTATTCCCCTTTGGGGGTCAAATTCAGTCCATTTACATTCTGTTAATTTATTTTCAGATTCATTTTACAGTTGGCCCTTTGGATCTGTGTGCTTTGGCTCTGTGAATTCAATCATCCCTGGATCATCACATCCCATATTTTTAAATATTGGTGACATGAATGTGGACAATCTGATTATTGTGCTGCCATTAATATGGGGCATGATTATTTGCATTTTTCCCATCTGCAGAACAACTTCTCAACTTTTAAAATGTCTCCTTTTGTGCTTCTTCCTTCAACATTTTGGACAGATCTCTTACTCTCTCCAAAGAGTTTATTGTATATTTTTCCCCTGCGTTACTGGTTCTCAAGTCTTCTGGGACTATCCAATGAAAGAATTCAAAGATATAGCTGTGTTAGTCTGTAGAATCAGTATGTAGAGAGATCTTGTAGCACCTTTGAGACTTAACTGAAAGAAAGAAATTGGCAGCATGAGCTTTCGTAGACTTCAGTCTACTTCCTCAGATGCATTTACATCTGAGGAAGTAGACTGATGCATTTCCTCCTGAAAAAGTAGACTGAAGTCTACGAAAGCTCAGGCTGCCAATTTTTTTCTTTCAGTTAGTCTCAAAGGTGCTACAAGATCTCTATCCAGTAAAAGGTTGTATATATTTTTTCTGAATATCTCCACCGAGAATTCGTATGCTCCACATTTTTTCAGCATTCTTTCAAGAATTTCTTTAAATACAATTATTTCAATTCTCATTTATTTTCAGCCTTTCTAAAAGCGTGTAATCAATATTTCATCTCTGATACTTTTATGTTTGAAACAAATTAGCACATCTCTTGGTAGTATTTTCCACTGTACATGAGCAGAGTTTTTCCTAACTATTGCTTCTGTCTTGTCAAATTCTTCACCAGGGCTATTTATAACACCCATCAAAGACTGTGTGTTTTAAGACTGTGTGTTTTAGTCATTTGGCTCTTCTAGAATGTCTCTTAATCTAATTTGCATTTCCTTTGATTTTTAACTCCATCATCATATTTCTATCCTGCATCTTTTCCAAATCTTGCCGTAAAATGCCCATTTCCTCAGATTTCTCAGATGTTCTCATGTTTGTGTGTAGTTGTTGTGAGATTCTGAACTGCTACCATGGCCTCTTTCAACTGTTTTTCAGCAAGCTCTTTAAAGTGGTTTACTTGTCCTATTATCCCTAATCTTAATAAGCCGAGTTGTCATTACTTTCTGTTACACATCTATTCAAATCTAAAATGTCGTTAGACATCTTAGATAGTAAGGCTTGAATTTTAAAGAGCACAGGATCAGTTTTGTCTAGCTCAGATCTGGACATTTCTCTGGTGGATATGTTTGCGATGTCATTATGTCTTGCCAAAGGCAAGGGTTCTTTTCTGGGATTTGGAAGAAATGCAAAACACCTGTGGTAGTTGCAGAACCTAAAGATTTATTATACACCCAGTAAGTTACACACAAGAATATGCATATATCGTACCAAGGCAATACCTTGGTTCAGTTGCTGGGAGCCCTAAATAAATAGCAGCAGAGGGGACCCCTCTGTAGCCACCAATGGACATGGCAGGTCCATGCTAAAACTCCAATTTGAGAGTGTCAACAAATGTTTCAGTAAAGAGATTTTCTGCCTCAGCAGATGTTTTAACTTGTAGGTACCTAGTCTGGGAGCAACTGTAAGATGCCTTGAAATGGGCAGCAGTGAAACAAGGTGCATCAAACCAATTTGCTTCTCTGCTTCTTAATCTGCATCAAACCAGGCAGGTATTGCCGAGTAGCACATGTTGCATTATCACCCACTCAACATCAGTACCTTCAATACATACATTGTTTTGAAGACAGTTTTGCAGGAAACGTTATGTTCTTCTCAGTTTGACGTCATTAAGGACTAGCAGCGGATTTTATAAAAGGCAAAATATATTTTCTCCAACCTTCTGCATAATCTATCTTTTAGCTAACACAATCAGAGCAGAATATACTTGAAATAATTTTGGGAGTTTTTCTGAATGTGTGTTTTTGCAACCTTGCTGTGAGTTGATGTGTGTTTCAGAAGCCGAAGGAATTTCTTTGCCCTGAACCAGCATTGAGCATGAATTAAGATAATCATGCTCATTAAGGCACCTAGGAAAGCTCTTGCCACAATACAATCTGTTAAATATTTTGGATGTTGCAAGAGTCTCTGCTACTGAGGCTATCATGGAGTAGAAGATGTGAAATTCTTCCATTTGAGGAGGCAACAATAGTTCTGATTATATGATGTGATTCAGGTTACTGGAAGAAGTACTGTATTTTTAAAGCAAGTGCCCTCCTGTAATTTAAGCTTTTAAATTAATGACAATTCACATGCAGAAAATACCTTTCAAGGTGGAGGAGGTTTCCTTTGATTGCTTGGTGTGGCTATAAACCAGCCTCCTTACACCCAGATGTCATAGAGTAGCCTGCATAAAGCATAAGCCCTGCATATGATCTTTTTCAGTAGACTGAGGAAATCAAATATTTCTTATTCAGATTGTATTCAAAGCTTTATAAAATTGTGGGAACACATGGAGAATTTATATAAATTACCCAGGCTTGTTTCTAGCACTTAAATGTCTTCAGAGCCTGATCTACAGGGAGACACTGAACACTCTTTGGAAGTAGGAATCATGCCAGAGAGCAAATTTTAGAGAGTACAGTAATGTCTCAAAATGGAGCATTTTACTTTTCTCCAAAGGAGTAATTGGAAAATCAATTGCATTTCTTTTTATGAGAAATGGTTAAAGGGAGCTCTTGGGGCCATGGCTGGATGAATAGTAGACCTGCTCCCTGACCTGAAGAACCTAATTTTCCCATATGAGGGCAAGATTACCCATTTCACGTTGTTGTTCACAACCAGTTGGATTTGTTGCTCACACTGGAGAATGACAGGATGTTGTGAAAGAATGTAGATAATAAAAAAGGACTCAAAACCTGAATGGCATCTCTGAAGGTGAGTTTAATATGTTAGCATTCTTGAAGGTGTACAATGCTATCGGTCTCTCTGCTTTATGGGATGGTTGCAAAACTGACAGTGTCGTGATATTGGTTGTGTATGAAAACTACAAGCTACTCAAATTTGTTTAGCTTGATGTCTACTGGTAGCATGTTGTAAAGCCTCTAGCTTCAATTCGCTTTGCCATTTACATTAGCAATCTTCAGACTTTTGAGGCGTGGGGAACCACCTTTAGATCCAGCATGAAACATAGGTGCCAATTCTAGGAAAATATTTTTTCCTGTTATATTCTGCTGATGATGATTTCACTTCCTCCTTCTCCTTTTCCACCTCCTTCTGCATATGCTTTCCTTTACTGCTACTTTTTTTTCTGTTCAGAACTGTAGATTGAAAAATGGCAAGTGATGCTTCTGTTTGTGAAATTGCTTAGTACTGTTTTTTTATGGCTTCTCTCATTTCTTTTTCCGCTTTACTGTTCTAGGTCAAGCTGGGAACTTCCAGACTTAAGGGAAGGACGTGTGAAAGCCATCAGTGACTCTGATGGAGTGAGCTACCCCTGGTATGGAAACACTACAGAAACAGTGACTTTGATAGGCCCCACTAATAAGGTCTCCAGGTTCTCAGTCAGTATGAATGACAATTTCTATCCTAGTGTAACATGGGCTGTCCCTGTGAGTGACAGCAATGTGCCACTACTAACCAGGATCAAACGGGACCAAAGCTTTACTACATGGCTTGTAGCCATGAATATGACCACAAAGGAAAAAATTATCTTGCAGACTATAAAATGGAGGATGCGAGTGGACATTGAAGTTGATCCCATGCAGCTTTTGGGCAAGCGAGCCCGGTTGGTGGGAAGGACTCAACAGGAACAGCCCAAAATTCTGAGCAGAATGGAACCCATCCCACCAAATGCACTAGTGAAACCTAACGCCAATGATGCCCAGGTCCTCATGTGGAGGCCCAAGAGAGGCATGCCTTTGGTAGTGATACCACCCAAGTAGAGAACATGTTTGACTGTACAAGTGAGAGTTTTTGCAAAATTGCAACTACTGGTGTTAAATCTGAGCCAAAGAAGACCTCTCAAGTTCACCTGCCTTTTGCAGCTGCAAGTGGGAAGAGGGCTTCTTCAAGACAGTATTACATGGCTGTGGCCAGTGCTGTGCCACAGTGAAATAGCTAGGTCTGGGGATGTTGGAAGAAGAAATGAAGCTTTTTCTCACCTCAAAGGTTTTCTCATGGAGAAAGTGGCTTTCTTATCTTCAGTGAAATATGGTGATCATGAATATTATTTCCAGTGCCTGTGGCTAATGCTGCTTCCTAGCCAACTAGATGTAGTTATGGAGGTCATTCTTACCAGACATTCATGGACTTCTAGTATATTGCCTACTTCTGGGGAATAGGACAGGAAGGGATGGCATATTCCCACAACATTATACCTATGCATTTTTATTGATAATCAGATTGTCCTGCTGATTGGAGTGAAAGGAATGTTTATGAAGCAGGAACAATAGTGCTGTCTGTTTAGCTTCATTCTTGTAGAAAGAAAAGCTGTGTCCGCATGGAACTGTCCACGGTGCTGAACTAAAGCACAACCCGAACTACCAGTAATACCTTTCAAAGAATAATTTATTTGGACTAATGGAGTTAAGACCTTTTGCATGTTTCTCAATGTGTTTCAAGTAGTTGTAAGTGTAGGAGTTTTGCCATAGTTTTCCATGTTCTGGGGGAAATCCAAGGTAAATCTACTAGCATCACCTTAGTGTTTAAGAAACACTACTCTGTTTTTGTCAAGGAGCAAAATATGGTCTGCAGACAGCATGTTCCTTCAGCAAGGGGGAAGAAGTTATTGGTTATGTTTGGCATGAAAAGATGATGCTAATCGCTGACAGTGCTGAAAAACAAGGAAAAACCTGCCCTTAAAATGTGATCAGTAGAGAATATTAAGAACCCAGCATGTCTCTACTCCACTTTCTATTAAATTTTTGCTTGTAGATTGTGAGGGGGGCACACTCAGAGGAAGAAAAAAATACTCATGAAGCAAACCTATTTTACTGTTGCATGGAGAGTCAGCACTAAACAAAATCTTGCAAGATTAGGTAATACCCTAAGGCTACTTTCTGAATATCCCAGGCATAGAGGGAAAGTTTTGTAAACAAAGTTTTCCACCTTAAAAATAACTTTGAAGGTTGAATTTTCATCTCTCTATTTGAAGTGAAATACATCATCTTACTCTGTGTAATGAACACTGGAAGATAATGCCACCTTCTCTGACATCTTCATAAGTACTTGTCAGATTGGTAGCATCTTTGATTATTAAGGAGAGAGTGAGAGTACTCAAAACCCATAAAATATCCAGAGATGTGCTTTGAGCCTGCTTCTGTTGCTATACTGTTGTTGACTTTGAAGCAACACCTACTCTGGGAACTTCAGAAGAGGTAGTGCAGAAAGTAGTACAGTTGATGCTTAGCTTTTTATGTTTAGCTTTTTGGTCCACCTGCAGTGTTATTGCAGCATTAATGGCATTGTGAACAAAGGAGATGTACAAAACTGTGAAGAAGATGAGAAATACTGCTGATTTCTTCAGTTGAAGAATAATGTATGGGTCATAGTAGTTTGACTAGTAGCTGTTGTGTGGGTGTGCAGATAGGGACAGTTAAAAGAGGTTCATGGTGTGTTTCAACATTTTCAGGAACTGCTACATCCAGAATTCATACTAGTACAAAATGTGTGGTCTACTAACATATTTTCACAAGAAGTGTATAAGCAGTCAGCCAGAAGCATTGGAGATTGACATTCTTGGGTTAGCAGGGATTTGCCCTTCCAAAGAAAATGATGCATTTTTCAGTGAGTTGATTGTGCTCTTTATCTATGTGTATAGATGTATGATACACTAATATCAGTCTGTTGACATGTCTTTAGGTTATAGATCTTCACCATGAGCTATTTAGGCCCCTGAAGCTCTATTTTGTATGACTGGAATCTTTGTGGGAGAGGGAGGAATTCTTTGTAACTTTAGTAAAATTGCATCATAGTCTTTGGAATTGCTTTTTGGCTGTCAGGGCAGGAAGCCTAAGCTGAAAAGAGCTTACTCTAACATTAGCACTGGTTTTGTGCTTGATCTTGATACTGAACTTCTGTTTTCAGATTAGCTTCACAACATGTTTCCATTGTTGCCATAGATTGTTGTCATCATTTTCCTTCTTTGTAGTGTTTTTAATGATCCTTCTTATCTTAGATTCCATATACTTGTTGTTCCATGGAGCTCTTGATCCCACACTGTCCACGTAGTCTAGGACTGTTGAGCATCCATGGACAGGCAGGCATGTTTCTTACGGCCAGTTCCTTTGGAAGATTACTAAAACATTTATGTGAAGTTTTTAACTTGAAAAAGCTGCTATACAGATGCTGTTACTAAGCCATGGGTCTACAAGGACATACAGTAGGGCAAACACTACTGAAATTACAGATGAATCTGCCATACAATTATTAAGGGAATGAAATATACCACTGTGCCATCTGCTGTGAAATTTACTGCCACACAGAATACAGGCTTTGTGTGACATCCTTGTTGTAGCAAGTTTCAAAGAGCTGTATTGCATCGTTCCTTTTCCTACAATATAATAGGTGGTATGTTGATTGATATTACTAATGTTAGCTTTGTATGAATTTCCCTCTAGAAATTTACTCAACACTGCTGAATTTCCATAGGTAGTTTGTTTGTTTGATTTTTATGCTGCCTTTATCCTAGAGTGGGACCCAAGGCAGCTCCCAGACAGAGTCAATTTAAAACCCATTACTATAAGAAATTTAAAACAATCAAAACCACATAAGACAGTATAAAATAATTGACAACATATACTCGTACACAAGTTTAAAAAGATAAATATTGCATCCCCATAAAAGAAGCCTGTCTACACATTAAAAGCCTGCTTATACAAAATATTCTTTGCCTACCAGTGAAAGGAAAACAGAGAGGAGGCCAGCCTAGCCTACCACGGAAGGGAGTTGCAGAGATTGGGAGCAGCCACTGAGAAGGCTCTCTCTTGTGTCCTCACCAGACGAGCCTGTGATGGTGGCTGGACTGAGAGAAAGCCTTCTCCTGAAGATTTTAGGGTTCTAGCAAGTTTGTATGGGGAGATATGGTCTCTTAGTCTGGATGTAAGCCACATAGGGCTTTATAGGACGTGACCAGCATTTTGAATTGTCCCTGGAAACAAACTAGTAGTCAGTGAAACTGTTTTAACAAAGGGGTTGCATATTCCCTATAGTTTACCCTGGTCCAGCATTCTGGCTGCTGCATTTTGGACCCACTCAAGTTTCTGGACAGTTTCAAAGGTAGCCCCACATAGAGTGTGTTACAGTAGACCAAATGGAATATAATCAAGGAGTGTGCCTCCATAGCCAGATCGGACATCTCAAGGAATAGGCACAGCTGTAACACTAGTTTTAGCTGTGCAAATGCACTCCTGACCACTACTGAAACCTGGACATTGAGGCTCAGAGTGCAAGTTGAATCCAGGAGAACACCCAACCTGTGAGCCTGAGATTTCCAGGGGAGTGTAAGCCATCTAGCACAGGTGAAATCCCTATTCCCAATCTGACTTTCAGCTGATCAAGAGCACCTCTGTCTTGCCTGGATTAAGTTTCAATTTGTTTGCTCTCATCCAGTCCATTACTGGGAACAGACATTGGTTCAGTACCAAAATTTGGAATCAGATGGGAAGAAGAGGTAGAGTTGGGTGTCCTCAGCATACTGGTGACATCATACCCCAGAACTCGGGATGACTCTCCTAGTGGATTCATGTAGATGTTAAACAGCATGGGGATCAAAACAAAACTCTGAGGGACCCCAAAGGCCAACAGCTAGGGCATTGAACAGGAGCCCCCAGCATCATCTTCTGAGTTTGCCCCTCCAAGAAAGACCAGAACCATTGCATAACAGTGTCCCCAGGTCCCATCCCAGAGAGTTGGCCCAGGAGGATACTGTGGTCAATGATACTGAAAGTCACAGAACCAACAGGAACAGTTCCCAGTTCCCTACATAACGGTCATCCACCAAGTTGACTAAAGCTGTCTCCATCCCATAAATAGGCCTTAAACCACATTGAAATGGAACTAGACAATGCCCCACTCCAGAACCTTGCCCAAAAATGGAGGGTTAGAGACTGGCCAGTAATTACCAAGAATGGTGGGGTCCAGGGAGGCCTTTTTTAGTAGCAGCCTCACCACAGCCTCTTTTAGGCAGGATGGAAACCTCCTTTGCTGCAGTGAGGCATTCTCCACTCCCCTTACCCACTTGGCTAGTCTCCCTCTAGCTCCTTTCAGAAGCCAAAAGGGCAAGGGTCCAGTATACATGTGGTGGCTGTTCACCTCTGCAAGGATCTGGTCCACATCTTCAGGCTGCACAAATTGAAAGGTATCCAATAATAGAGGACAAGCAAGCACTAAGATTACATGCACTGGACCTGTCTCAATGACAGCATCAAAGTCAGAGTGACTTTGAGAATAAACACCTGATTCTAAAACATCATGTTAATACTATCCTGCACACAATGCATTGGGTTTTGCTGCACTGATCTTTTTGCATAATACACATAATACAGGCTGGCATCCTGTTAGTGAATCATCTGGTCACTGTGGAAGTTAGAATTCTCTATTGCTCTTGCACAATGACCAAACTGTCCCATCAAAATCAACCTTATACCTGATGTAGGTCCCCCAACATAACCATTTACTGGGTGGTGGAAAGAGAGAGAAGCATGCTATTATAGTCCTATAGCTGGAAACACACAACAATGCTGTCATCTTCTAAGACCTCTGGAAGTTCTCCAGATGGTCCTGAAGGATCCCTCTTTGGTGTGCTCTTCCCTAGCTGGTAATTGGTTGTGTTGGGGGAGTCTACAGCAGGTAAAAAGTGGATTTTAGGGAGATTGGAGAGGATATATGGTGTAGTTCTAACTGCTGGAATTTCATGGTATGATCCAGGGTCCCAGCCATGACTTCATGGATGCTTAAAAAAACAGAGATGGAATTGGGAAAGTATGGGACATTACAGTTCTATGCCTTCTAAAAAAAAATGTTAAGCTGTGTCAAGCTCAGCTTCATTTAGGTCTCCTCATATTGGTTTTATTGATGGATTTCTGTTTACACTTCAAATATGCTGAGCTTTGGTACTGAAATCAAAGTCTTCCTGTCTAGTTTCCCCAGATTTCAATGACCTGTGCCTTTGGTTGGCCTTGGCTAGGATTAATTGCTGTTCTCCATTACCTCAGAAAACAAATAATTTAGGAGCTGTAAAGCTCTGGTACACTAGCACAGACTATTTCTGAGAACATGCAGCACTACAAAAATTATTAAAACAATGTCTAAGAGACTACGAGGAGCAATATTTTAGTAGCTCATTGGAAATGAATAATTGTGGATAAAACAATCGGTGTTGTAGAAAAGCAGGGGTAAAGGAGCCAATTTTGAATTCTAGTAAGAGCCCACACATACACCTACAACATATACAGCATATCCTTGATGTGAGTATTTGAATATCTTGAATGAAAGCGAATAGTCCCCTTTGATGCATTTTCGAAAAACTGAGTTGGATGGAGGTGTACATGTATCCAGGATCATTTTTATGTATAATTTTAAGCCTCCTGGCGCTCCCCTAGTTTTTAAAGTCTCATCTGTTATGCAGTATTGACATTGATGCCTGAGATGGAGAATCTTGTCAAAAGACTGGTTAGACATGGGAGGACTGAAGGCTGGTTAGTCTAGTACATTCAAGCGGTGATACTAAACCATCCATGTTTATTGCTGGATTGTCCATTCTTGTCGTGCTGGAAAAGCACCCAGGAAAGACAGTTGTGGCTTTCCCAGAGGGAAGAGAGACTGATAGTAGATGACTACATTGTTTGGCAAGGATACCCAGAAGTGATACATTATGGTTATGACTATGTGTTCATCTTGATGCTTTGACTCTGTGTGTGTGTGTGTGTGTGTGTGTGTGTGTGTGTGTGTGTATTAGGACCGCATTGCTCAGGGGAATTTAAACTGGAGTGGACATTAAGAATATTCCATGTATCGCATGGTCTTGCTACTTGGTATGGGAGAGCAGCACTGTATTTCCAAGCCCAGCCTAATGTGTAGAAGAAGAGGTCATTGCTCAGGGTGAGCCCAAAAATGAACTCAAGGTGTTCAAAGTACATTTCAGGGATTGTTATAGTTGTTGCTCTTAAAATACAAGTCACTTTAGAAAGTCTATGCCTGAGTGTGGTGTATTTCATGAGGGAACTAGTTTTTGAGTAGGGCTGCACTGGCTAGCTGGCCTGTCAATGGAGGACCCCATCAAAACTGGTCATCTATCCCAGGGCATCCCAGAAAGCTATTCTAATACTTCAGTCTGCATGAAGTGAGGTGTTCTTCTTTCTCGGTATTAAATAGATAATAAAGCAAATTATGTTGCAATATGCAATTTGATGGTACTGATGAAGTATTTGGCAGTGATTGGCTGAGCTGTGTCATAGGAGAATTAGGTAGTGAAAAGACAATTTTTGCTATTCTGATCTTTGACATGGCTGTCAAACAATTCCAGGAAAGGTGTGAGAGAAAGGCGTTTGGGGGAAGCAACTGCTCAAGGGGAAAGAGGAGGCAAGTTCTTTATGGATAGCCTGAGGATTAGCAAAGGATGAGCAAAGTGAAGCCTGTGCATTGCATTTACCCTCCAGTGATCCCAGTGTAGCTCTCAGATATTCCCAAGACACCCTAATAGTGAGAAAAAATTGTGATACCCCTCTATGGTAAATCATGCTCCAAAGCCTATGGTGGGCACGATTTGCCAGTTGTTTGTGAATGGACCATTTATCTCTTTTAGGATTTTTTTTAAAGCCTTAAAAACAGAAGTTACCAGTCAATTACTGTTTTGAAAACAGACTGAATGGGGCATGAAATTACATTTTTGAATCTTTTTTTTTTCAGGGATCAGGGTTTTGGTGTTGGGCAAAATTAGCAAACAGAACCATCAAAATTGCCCATTGATGCTTTACCCTTTTGGGTCACCCCCCTAGTTTCTGTTTTAGAAAGGTTCAGGAGGGCATAGTTTGACTGAAGTTGGTAGAACTCAAAGGATGGGCTTGTGGATCTTTTTAATTCCCATCTTTTCTTCAAATGATTTGAGCACTACAACAGGTATGCTTCTAGCAAGGGAAAAGGAAACTAGAAGAAAAAAAGTGTACATGGCAGACATTGGTCAAGAGAGCTAAAATTCACATATGGATTTGAAGTAACTAGCCAAATCTTTGGCTGCTGGCATCAGTATCTTTTACAGGCTTAACATCTACTAGTGTAAAGTGAAGGCAACCTTTTGAGTTTAATATTCTTTCTTTCAGTAATCTTTCTCAGCTGTGTAGACAGCAAGGTTACTTGTAAGGGAGGACGACTTTCATCACCCCAGAGCCATTGGGATTTCTTGAGTAATAAAGTCATTTTTAAGTTTAAATTTTGCAGTCTTGATGGCTTCTAGCCTTGAATAACTTTTGGAGGCAGCAAAAGATGGGGAGCTGGTGACTGCTGCAAGAGAGCAAGGAGCGGAATGGTCTCATATTGGGAATACACATTGTGTGTGGGTTAGACATCTGTATAAACACAAAAATAACCAGTATAAGCTTTAATTTGGATACAGTGAATCTGTATCTTTGAATTGTATTATAAAGTCACTATCTACCACCTACCTTAAACTGTGGCTGTGAAAGAGCCTCCTGTCTACACAGCCCAATGAGTTTTGTGTGCCTGAGCCAGGAATGAACATTGCCACAACAGAAGTTCCTTCTTTTGCTGTTCATTTTTTGTTTTGGGAGCTGTCATAACAGCTGAGGTATTTATGGCTCTGACACTTTCTGCCTTCTTCCTTCTTGCTGCTTCTGTCTTGGCACAACTTGTGGGATTCCCACTTTCAACTTGTGGCTTGTTGTAGTTTGGATTCAACAAGGTAATCCACAGGAGACGACTGTAAATTGGATCCCACCTTGGGACAGGGAATGGAACTTTCTAGGCCTTTCCAGCCTTACTATCCGGAAACAGTTCTGTCTACTGAATGTCTGTGAAGTTATCAGTCAACCACACATGCAATCCACAAAAGGATTTGGCATCTTTACTCTCAGGGAAGAACAGAGAGCGGGGAGGGGGAGATCACACAGATTGGGAATCCAGATATTTTCTCTGCCGTGGAACTGGATTTAAAGATCCTCCAGTGTCTTGGTTCCCTTTAGCACATGCCCATCTTCACATTTGTGCCTCTGCATCACCGTGTCCCAGCCTGTGACAGAAATTGTTGTATGTGGTTCCAAGCCTAATGACACTAGCTGCAGCAAGCCAGGCTGACTGGTGACAGACAGAGCAGGAACAGGCTCTTCCTCTGTAGATAGATTTCCGTGGGCATTGGTTTTGAGATCGGGTGCATAGTATCCATGCTATAGAGCAGGGGTAGGCAACCTTTCCCATTTAAGGGCGGAGGGACTTCAGCTCCCAGAATCCCAGGAGCTATTGGCCAACATGGGACTATTGGCCAACATGGCTGAGGCTTCTGGGAGCTGACGTCCCTCGGCCTTAAAGGGGAAAGGTTGCCTACCTCTGCTATAGAGTATCAGGAGTAGAAGCAGTATCTCTGTGGTTACTCATTGATCCATAGAGCTGTGTGGTTGTATTCCAGCAGAAGAATTCCTTCCCCTCTTTTGCGGAAGAGCTGTAGTCTGTATTTGCTGAAAGGGAGCAGCCCTCCCAAATTGTACGTTTGTTCTGCATCAGGGAAACATGTACTCTGGACTGTAACATCTGTCATTTTGAACTGCAAGACATTACATACACCATCTTTGTTTATTAATCTATTTATTTTAATTTAATCTTTCACCCCCTGAGCAATCTCCTGATCTCAGTGGTCCTTATAGTGAATGTCTAGTGTTGGCATTGAAACAAACCACTAAACTTAGGGCATAAGGGATGGCTTTCTCACACATGCTGCTTATTGTCTTAAGCTTCCATCTTGTTTTTAATGCTTTCTTTGCACCATGATTAGCAGCTCTGAACAGAAGTTGCACTAAGCTGGGGAAAGGAGGAGGTGGAGAGACTTAATATCTGTTCCCTTCAGTTCACAAGTCTCTTTCTTTCCAACTTTAGGCTGGACTTTGTAGAAATCCCCCACATCCCCCCTTTTATCCTTTCCCCTGTGTGGTATTATTCCTTTCACTACTGTTACAGGAGTTATCGGTCTCCAGAGACACTGATAGGAGTAGGAGCTTATGGAAGTCAGTTTGGAAATTTTAAAAACCCAGGTATTCTCTCATTTGGAAAAGACTGGAAGAGGAAAGCTGTTTTTTGCAGAGTGCCTTAAAACAACACTGACATTAATTGATGGCGGGGGGCGGGGGGAAAGGGGTAGAGGGACATTGCTCTTTGACTCTGGATTTTACAAAAGGCTCAATCAATGTTGCATTCCATTTCTCTGGGATTTGAAGAAATTGTTAAATACAATATGTATTGCTAACAGAAGACCGCTTCCTTTATTTATGCGGGATGGGGGTAAGTTTAAATTTCAGGTTTGTGAGCCATCTGACAACACCGTTTGGGAAAGAAAGAAGAGTTTCCACTTGAGATTCTTGGTGCAGCTAGCATTGAATGAATCAAATTAGAGAAACTTTACAATGTTTCTCTAATTTGCTTATGGAAAGCCTTTGATTACCTCAGTTTGCCATCCCCATTTGATTCCTTGCAACAGTCTCTCCTCAAGTTGTAAATCAAAGGTTTTCCATAAAACACTATGTTCAATTTAAACTTTATGGAGGAGGAGCTATATCAGTATTTACAAGTTTCAGATCATTGTTTTTGCAGTGATTTGATTTTAAGGGTAAATGCTAGATTCAGTCTTTAACAACAATAACAAGGTGAAGGAAAAATGGCTGCAAAAGGAGGCAGTACACTTGCAGTGATGCAGGCCCCATAGCCTTTTTTTTTAAAAAAGGACTAGAAAAGCACATTCATGCCAGAATGGTACAGCACAATGGGAGATGCTTTGTGTGCCCTATCATCAATCATCACAGGCATGATCAAGGGATGGCTCTGATATTTACACAACCACACAACCTTATGCTGGCTGATCTCAACAGCAAAGTCTGGGCTGTGTAGAACAGTGCTATGCAAAGTGGTGGTTCTTGGACTGATGCCAGTCTGGGCCATTGTCTCCTGGTTTGCAGCACGCTTCCAGGAAAAAAAGAAACTGCTATGGTAAATGGATGCAAATATGGCATTAAATCCCTTAAACATCAGGGGAAAAATGCCAGTTCTCCACATCAGATAGCTTTGAGAAGTATGGATGTAGGGGAAGGATTGAGATGAAATACTGTGTTTCTGATTCTCCCAAAATGCGTTATCTCCATAATAGCTGTGCTGATGATCAAGAAGGCTATTTGGAAGATTTATAATAGATAAATAACTGAATATCTATTCTGTCAAATCTGTTGTGCAGAAAGATCTGACACTGGAAACGGGGTACCTGCCTTCACAAAAGTGGTGGAATATGGGAAACGCCATGTTCAGGTTAAACTGAATGAGTTGATATTTCATGTACACATTCCAATCTGAATAATAATTGGAAAATGCAAAGGTGGTGGAGTCTAAGCAGTGTGACTAAACCTTGCTTTTCCTTCTGGTTGGTATTGCAATGACTTCCTTGATAGTAACAGCATTAAACAACCTATTCTGCTGTTGATTTGAGCCTTAGCTTTCTTTTTAGACATGTGATTGATGTGGTACCTTCATAAGCACAGCCCCTCATTGCTTGAGTTGAACACCAAGCCAGGCTTGTACAATGAAAAATTACATAAATGGTGTATACAAATCTCAAGCTGACCACACTTTATAGAACAAAAATCTGTATTGTGAGGTAGCTACCTCCACATCAGCCAACTACAGAAAAACTAACTAAACTAATACTGTATATTAGTAGACTATATCTCATGAAGGATTAAGCACTCTGTTTTATTCTCTTTGGGGCGAAGCAGATGGGACAGTCGCTGCGGGACTGCTGCAGGACCATGGCAACCAGACGTCACGATCCTGAGGGCGGCAACTGCTGTGGTCCTAAACGGGCCGCAAAAAGGAGTGGTAAGAAACTGCTCCTTTTGTGGGATTTGGGCCATATTAGGTGGCCCTGGTGTGGCCTCTATGCAATCTGGGGGCATGAGTCATGTGCACATCCCGCCCCTGGGTCGGCGCAACAGCAGTCCTTTTGGGATATCTGTTTGAGGTCTAAGTGCACCTTTACTTCTCCCAACTAGTTCCAAGGGCATACATGCACAGATAAATATTATTTATACATTTTAATCTATCTGACGTACAGATTCGTTTATAGAGGTACCCGCTCTCACTGTCAGCAAGAGACACAACTGGGAAGGGGCAACACTATTCCTTCCTCTTTCATTTGGGGGAAGGAGGGGATAACCGGTCCCATGGAGGGAAGCCAAGAATGAGTTGAAGCCACTTCCTTCCCTTGCACTGCCTCCTCATTCCTCAAGGAATGCCTCCTCCTGGCGAGGAGATACGCTTCAGGGGAGCACAGAAAGCTCTCAGAAAAACTCAGAAGCAGAAATTCCTGCAACAGAAATGCTGCCTTTGGTGGCCGCAAATGAGCTGTATGGGCAACAGATTCTGACGAATTCTGTGTAGTGGCATTAAATTCCCATCAAAAGAAAATATGGGGCTGATTCCACATTGTTGCAGAGTCCTCACTTTCACATAGAAAGGATGAAAAAAGGAAACCAACAGCATTTCTCCAGGTTTGTCCTAGATCCCAGAAGAATGTGTGCATGCGCGCACACACACACACATAGAAATGAACAGACAGAACTGAAAAATATAAGCAAAATGTTTCAGGTTCGACTTGCTCCTGTTGCCACAGCTGGAACTGAGTTACATCCAGTTTAGAACACTCTTGTTTCCAGCATTCTTAGTGGAAGTAGTAGGGCCGACAAATGCTAACAGGGGACAGAGAAAAGACAGCAGCACTACTCAACACCTTCTTTGCCTTGGTCTTCTCCAAAATGGAAACCACTGTTCAACCTGGGAAAAATGGAGCAGATGCTGCAGTAGGGGAAATGCAGCACAGAATAGGTAAAGAGATAGTGCGGGAATACTTGGCCAGTATAAATGAATTCAAATCTCCAGGACCAGATGAACTACATCCAAGGATATTAAACGTTGTGGCAGAAATCACCTGAGAACCACTGGCAATAATATTTGAGAATTCCTGGAGAATTGGAGAGGTCCAGCAGACTGGAGGAGGAGAAATGTTGCCCCCATGTTCAAAATGCGGGGGGGGGGGGGGGGGGATGCAAACAATTACCAGTCAACCTGACATCAATAGCAGGAAAGGATCTAGAGCAGATCATGAAACAGTCTAATCCCTTGGAAAGGAATGCCATGATCACTAAATGTCAACATGGGTTTCTCATAAACAAGTCATGCCAGACTGATCTTATTTTTTTTTCTGATAGATTAACAGGCTTGGTAGATGAAGGGAATGCTATTGTTGTAGTGTATCTTGATTTCAGTAAGGCCTTTGTCAAGCTGCAAAAAAAGCAAAAAAGGTAGTAAAATGTGGGCTAGAAAATGCTACTGCTAGGTGGATTTTTAACTAGCTGACAGAGTGAACCCAAAGGGTGCTCACCATTGGATCTTTTCCAACCTGGAGAGATGTGACTTTGGGGGGCACAGTGCTATTTAATATCTTTATCAGTAACTTGGATTATGAAACAAAGAACATGCTTATCAAATTTACAGATCACAATAAATTAGGAGCAGGAGCCAATACCCAAGAGGACAGGATCAGAATTCAAAATGACCTTAATAGATTTGGAGAGCTGGACCAAAATTAACAAAATGAGTTTCAACAGGGAGAAATGTAAAGTAGTACACATAGGCAGAAAAAATGAAATGCACAGATATAGGATGGGGAATACTTGTCTTGACAACAGTAGTATAAGGGGAATCTAGGAGTCTTACTACACCACAAGCTAAACATGAGTCAGTAGTGTGATGGGGCAGCTAAAAAAGCCAATGCAATACTAGGTTGCATCAATAGGATTATAGTGTTTACACTGAATGAAGTAACAGTACCATTTTATTCTGCTTTGGTCATACCTCACCTGGAATACTGTGTCCATTTCTGGACACCACAATTCAAGAAGGATATTGACAAGATAGAACATGTCCAGAGAAGGATGACCAAATGGTGAAAGGTCTGGAAACCATGCCTTATGAGGAACAGCTTAGGGAGCTGGGTATATTTAACTTGAGGAAGAGAAGGTTAAGAGGTGACATGATAGCCCAGCATAAATATTTGAAGGGATGTCAGATTGACAATGGAACAAGCTTGTTTTCTGCTGCTGCAGAGAATAGGTTATCAAACAATGGATTAAAATACAGGAAAAGACATTCCACTTCAACATTAGAAAGAGCTTCCTGATGGTAAGAGCTAATTGACAGTTGAATATGCTGCATCAGAGTCTCCTGTGGAGGTTTTTAAAGAGAGGCTGGATGGCTATCTGTCAGGAGTGCTTTGATTGTGTATTCCTGCATGACAGAGGATTGTACTTGGTGATCCTTGTAGTGTCTTCCAGTTCTATGATTCTATTATTTTATGATATTATAAAATTATGTGGTATTGCGGTATTGAGTCTATAAATCCTGAAATTCTCCCTTTTGTCTAAGGTATCTGAAGACACCTCAGTACCAGACGGACAGATCAGATAGGCTGTGATTTTCTGAGCTGAAATGTGTGGCCACTGCTTGCTACAGCTTCTTGGACAGGATTGCAGACTTATTGTTCCTGAAATAGAATCATAGAGTTGGAAGAGACCACAAGGGCCATCCAGTCCAACCCCATTCCCCATTGCAGGAACTCAAAATCAAAGCATACCCGATGGAAGACCATCCAGCCTCTGCTTAAAGACCTCCAAAGAAATGTATATGCAGGCCTGTGGATGTTTTGCCTACATACTGTGGATGACAATCTGTATGTCCGCATTCAGTCACATAAATAAGATTTCAAGACTGGTAGATAATGTGTCATGTAACTGCTCTTAAAAGTGACAGTCTGCTTGAGGTATGTACAGGTGATGCAGTGCTTTGAATCACACACTGGTGCTGTTGAATCTGAGGCATTTACAACTTCTTTTTAAAAGCACAGTTTTTTTTTTGAGGGAGCCACCAATAGGAACATGCTGTCAATCCCATTTGGAGTATCTGTCCTGGACTACAGCCAGCCTCAGTTCCAACAACTGCTGCTAGGGATGATGAGGATGAGCAACAAACAG
Source organism: Phrynosoma blainvillii (assembly GCA_026167975.1). Taxonomy (NCBI): domain Eukaryota; kingdom Metazoa; phylum Chordata; class Lepidosauria; order Squamata; family Phrynosomatidae; genus Phrynosoma; species Phrynosoma blainvillii. The sequence goes on from JANUYF010000004.1 coordinate 151,612,233, forward strand.
CAGAGCCAGCTACAAACCTTCCTGTAGTTGAAGCACAAACAAAGCAGAGTCCAGAATTCAAAGTCAGTCGGTCTAAGGTCAGGGCAGGCAGCAATCAACAGAAGTCCAGTCCGGTCCGAGGTCAAGGCAACAGGGTTCCACAAGGCAAGAAGCAAAAGGCACAAAGCAGGAAACAAGGAGCCACACCAACTGTAGTCTCACAAGGGAACTACAATAAGTCTTGACACTGAGAAAGCCTTTTGCAGATGTTTAAATAGCCAAATCCTACCTCAGTGCCAGCTGAGGCTTGTTGAGCAGCTGCTTTTCAGCCAGCCTCATGGACCTGCGAACGCCAGCACTCTCAGCTCTCCTCTGCCTAAAGGAAGGTACTGGCCTTGCTGTATCTTCCTGATTCTCCCCACTAGGCAGCTGAGCCTCCCTAGGAGTAGCACTAGGACCTGGCTGCTCTGGGGCTGGGAGAACAGGGCTTGGCTCAGGCAGAGCAGAATGAGAGCCAGGTGGAGCCTGTATCTCTTCCTTCTCTGGAGGAGACCCATCCTCCTCCTCATCCTCCGAGTCCTCCTCATGGCTGGCCATGACAGTATCCTGTCACTGCCTCCGCTCTTCCTCCTCTTCCTCCTCTTCCCCCCGCTGCCGCTTCTGCTCTTCCTCCTCTTCCTTCCTCCTCATCTTTACCTCCCCCTGCCACCGCCTCTGCCACCTCCCTCCTCCTCCTCCTGCTGGATCTTCTTGGTACAAAATGTGAATGAGCCCCTGGATTGCTGACTGGTCTTTTTCTGGACAGCATTTAGCAGCAATCTGTAGATTTGATAGCTGAGGAGTGTTATAACGAGGCTTGCTGATGGTTCTAACAAGATTTTTGAAGTTTCTTAGCAATAGATGCTGTGGTCTTTTGTATCTCTTTTCTTGTGGGTTGGGATATATATTGATCATTTCTGATCAATATGCTATCCCGTTACCATGTATGGATGTGAGAGCTGGACAGTTAAGAAAGAAGATAGGAAGAATTCAATTCATTTGAGATGTGGTGCTGGAGAAGAGTCCTGAGGATCCCATGGACAGCCAAAAGGACAAACAAATGGGTCCTAGAGCAGATCAGGACTGAAATCTTCCTGGAAGCCAAGATGACAAAACTGAGGCTGTCATACTTCGGACGCATCATGAGAAGAGAGGACTTATTGGAAAAAACCAATAATGCTAGGAAAGGTAGTGGAAGTAGAAAGAAAGGAAGGCTGCATGCTAGATAGATGGACTCTATTAAGGAGGACACTGATATTAAGGGGTTGCAGGATTTAAGCAGAGCAGTGAAGGACAGAGGGTCTTGGAGATGTCTCCTCCATAGGGTTGCCATGGGTCGAGATCAACCCGAGGGCAGTTAACAAACAACAATTGTTATCCCAATTGATATTCCAAATGAACTGCTACAACACATACAGACAGAAGCAACTTTACTGTTAACTAAAATATGCCAACAAATATGGAAAACAAAGCAGTGGCCAACAGAATGCAAATGATCAATATATATCCCAGTCCACAAGAAATGAGATACAAAAGACTTCAACAACTATAGGACCATAGCATTAATCTCCCATGCAAGCAAAATTATACTCAAAATTCTGCAGCATATACTCCAATCATACATGGAGAAATAAATTCCAGAGGTGCAAGCAGGATTTAGGAAAGGAAAAGGCACTAGGGACCACATTGCAAACATACAGTGCACACTGTTTCTCCCTGTTGAAAAAGAGGCTGTGGAGGAATCTATATATCCCAGAATTTCTGCTTCTTGTATCAAAATCTTAATCACAAACTTAATCTATTAAGTTTGTGATTAAGATTTTGATACAAGAAGCAGAAATTCTGGGATATATAGATTCCTCCACAGCCTCTTTTTTGATACAAGAACATCCTCGTATTCCTATTTTTTATGTATCTCCCTGTTGAAATTCAATTTTTTTTAGTTCTGGCCCAACTCTCTAATCCAGGGGTAGGCAACCTTTCCCCTTTAAGGGCCGAGGGACTTCAGCTCCCAGAATCCCAGGAGCGATTGGCCAACATGGCTGAGGCTTCTGAGAGCTGAAGTCCCTCGGCCCTTAAAGGGGAAAGGTTGCTTACCCCTGCTCTAATCTGTTAAAATCATTTTTAATTCTGAGCCTGTCCTCTGAGGAATTAGCAAGTTTGCTAACCTACAAATTTGATAAGCATGCCCTATATCACCCAAGTCATTGATAAAGATGTTGAATAGCACTGGGACTAGGAGAGAACCTGTGGCACCCCACTGCTCTTCAGGATGAAGGGGAGCCATTGCTGAGCATTCTGAGTTCAATCTGTCAACCAACTACAGATCCATCTAATAGCATTGTGTAGTCCACATTTTAATAGTTTTTTTGCAGTTAGCATGGGGGACCTTGTCAAAGACCTTACTGAAATCAGGATATGCTAAAGCAGTAAGCCAATCTTTCTGCTAGCCCCCATGGTATTTCCCCACACTCCATGCTATCTCAAACTCCTTGATGATATCCTCATATTATCACTGGTTAATTAAATCAACATTGCTGCATTCAACCAAAAGTATTCCTTTGTATCTCTGAAGTTAAAACCATTAACAATCCCATTATTTCCTGGAAAATCAACTCCAAGTGCCTCAAGTCAAGTGTGGCCCATAAATATCCCTGACTGGGCAATCCTATTTTGGTTCAGTTTTTAATTGGACAGAAACTCTATCAAATTCAAACTTGGGTACTGCTGTCTGTGGCATAGTCACTCCCAGCCTTTCCCCAGATTCTTGGCTTCTGGAACTAGTAAGTCAAGGGTAGGCAACCTAAGGCCTGGGGGCCGGATGCAGCCCTCTGAGGCCTTTGGACTGGCCCCAGGCCAGTCCTGCTGCCACCGCCACCATCGCCCCCTGCCACCACCGTCCTGCTGCCGCCACCCGCCATGATGATATTATTATTGTTATTACTTGTTCTTGGGGTTTTCTTGGCAAAATCTCCACAGGAGTTTTGCCATGGCTTTTCTGGGGCTGAGAGAGAGTGCATGCATATTATTATTATTATTATTATTATTATTATTTATTTATTTATTTATTTATTTTTGGTGCTTCAGCCCCCCAGTTGTCTGAGGGACAGCAACCCAGCCCCCGGCTCAAAAAGGTTGCCTACCCCTGTAGTAAGTATTGCCCATTGCAATCCTTTAATTTGCTTTTCGCTTTTATATCTTAGTCCATGTGTGTGTGTGTTAGTGCTTCATGTGAATGTTGACATCCCTCTTGTTTTTCAAACAATAAAATTGAGTTGTACTTAATACTCTGGAATTGTAGGATTTTGGAACTGACAAACATAGGTTGAAATTGCTGGCTAGTGTTATCCTGGGCCTCTTGCTGCTAAATTATTGAGCTAAATTAATTTCCCCATTGAATACAATTTGTGAATGCCCTTTTGCAATTTGCAATTTAGGTAACATTAATCTGGCGTGACTTGTTTTTGAGAAACCCACATTTTGAGAAACCCACTTTCTAAGTGATTTCCTTTCTAGATCCTTTCTAAATTCCTGTTGTTTTTATCATCCAGAGAGCTCTCTCCATCCCAAGCTTGAGTTCAACATTTTCTAGAGTTCCTGTTGGATTCAGACCTTTCCTTGTCATTCCTGAAATGCTACCTCGCATCCACCTCCATTTCCAGGTCAGTGGGCGTCATTCCTGCTTTCAGGATCCTGTACTGGAATCATTACTCTCAGGTTTCAGGTGCAACTTTGAAATGCAGTTAGCATCTCTGTTGCTGACTGCGTAAGAACACAGTTTCTCAGTACCAGCATTGTTGTTTGTGTTTCAATAAATCCATTTGAACCATTATATTTTCTTGTCTTTGACATAACACTCTCATCACCTTTAGTGGGTAGTTTGCTAGTCTCCCAGCTGTGTGACTCACAGAGACCATGAAGGAGGAGGACAGTTTGCATCATTGTAACTGTAGTTCTTTTTTTTTTTAAAATATTAATTAAATTTACACACACATACATCCCACACTTTTATTCCTCCAATACATGATTCAATACATAAATCAGACTGAAATCGTAGATCGTATTTCATACATAATTCATACTTCTCAGTACCTATTAAATAATTACTCTACTCTTTAATATAACCTGGACAAGACCCTATTCCACCTATATCTGAGCATGACTAGATGAAAAGAAAGAAAATTTATATAAATAAGAAGTTACAAGACCCTATTCCACCTATATCTGAGCATGTCTAGATGAAAAGAAAGAAAATTTATATAAATAAGAAGTTAACTTACAGGTATTTTGTCTCTATTTTTCAGACCATATTCCTCTGGACATCCTATTATCTCTCCTTCTGAATCTTTAAATTCTCTTCCACTCTTTCATTTACCCTCCTTCTCAATTCCCTTTCTTATTTTCCCTTCCTAACCACATTTTCCTCTCCCTTCTTTCATCCTTCTCCTCCTTCCCTCTCTTCCCAACTCATCCTCTCTTTCATCCAACAAGAACTAATACGTCTTCACAATTGTTCTCCTTCCAGTGTATTCCTTCTACTTTGCTACTTTCTTTATTATTTATTATATTGCCAGATAATCCATTGAAGACAAGTAGGAAGTAGATGGATGAAAGAAAGAAGTGGATGAAAGTATTAAAATGGTCAAGGTTAGGGAAGATAGAAGGGAAAAGGAAGTAGAAGAGGCTGAGAGAAAGTAGCAAAGTAATTGTAGTTCTTTGAGTAGTCATCTTGAACTCACATAACCATGCCCATCCTCCCTTCTGCATGTCCTGCATCCTTGGTTCTTGGGATGCTGCTGTTGCAGAATCCTTTGGAACGAAGGTAAATGAGTGAGAATAGTGAGGGATAGAGCTGAGGGTGGGAGGAGCTGCTGCCAAAAAACTTATGTAACTATTCTAGAAGCTTCCAAATGGTGCACTGTGCTGGCACAGATTACACAATTGTATGCGTTCACAGATGACCACTCTTGAAGAACTACAGTTACAGGTAAGCACCCTGTTCTCAATGGTGAGGACAACATCATACAAAGGGATATGTGGATGTCCGGTTGTGTTGTCAGATGTTAACTTGATTGTAGGATGGATAGAATTGATACATAATATAAACTTTTCTAAATGTTCCTGTCCCTTAATCTAGACCAGGGGTAGGCAACCTTTCCCCTTTAAGGGCCGAGGGACTTCAGCTCCCAGAAGCCTCAGCCATGTTGGCCAATAGTCCCATGTTGGCCAATAGCTCCTGGGATTCTGGGAGCTGAAGTCCCTCGGCCCTTAAAGGGGAAAGGTTGCCTACCCCTGATCTAGACTATAAAGATGTACTGAGATGTCTTCTCCTTTGGATGTTTTGAACAAAAGGGACATATTTTGGATTTGTAGAGTTAAGATCCAAACACCATATGGCTTTTAGAGGATAATATCATCCTGCACTAAGAATGCTGAAACTGCTACCTTGTATGTGGCTCAGTTTTATCTTTGGCAACTGAAAAATGCAGAAACCAAAACTGCCTTGGTGGTGCAGTGGTTAAATGCCTATACTGCAGCCACTCAATCACAAACCACAAGGCTGTGAGTTCAACACCAATTGGGGACTCAGGGTCGACTCAGCCTGGCATCCTTCCATAGGTCGCTAAAATGAGTACCGAGCTTGTTGGGGGCAATTAGATTACACATTGTAAACCACTTAGTACATTGATAAGCAGTATAGAAATGTACTTGCTATTGCTAAAACATTTTGCTTATGTTATATTTTTCAGTTCTGCTTGCTAATTGCTTTCTCATACACACAGAGACTCTGATAGAATGTCAGAGTGGCTCATAAATTTTATTAAAGTTAAAAAAAGAAAATAACAAATATACAACAAACATCAAACATTTACAACAAGTAACCAAACCAACCAACAAACAAAAAAAGAACGAAGAAAAGAGAAAGAAAAAGAAAGAAAGAAAAGGGGGGGGAAATACCTAATACATAAAATATAAGCATGATAAACATAATATAAACATAATACATTACAAATATAACTAAAAATAAACAAACAGAAAAAAAGAAAAATACTTCCTAATCTGCATCCGAAAGCTTTACCATTAATTAAAAATATTTTTACAAACTGAGTTACTCATACTTTCAGGCCAGCATCACCTTTGTATGGTGGTGTGGAAAATGAAGCCCATGAGCCACAGGAAGCCCCCAAGGCTGAGCCAATCCGATTTTTAAAATTTAGAACGTTTTCCCCCTCTAAATTCTAAAACAATTCCTTCCATGCCTCTGTAGTTTTGAGGAAAACTTTCTAAAAAAACAGTCAAAATGCCCCCCACCCCTGCCTGCTTCAGCAAAAGGACAAAATTAACGTAAAGCATTCTTGGTGGGTGGGTTGATTGCTGTCGTTCTCCCTGGTCCAAGATCTGTTATTTTGCAGATGCTATCAGGAAGGGATACTGATGGGCAGGGAATCAGAGCTTGCAGCTTGCCTTTGATATGGCCTAAATACCAGCGTTGGCCAGAACTTCTCCTATGCCTTTCCAGGCCACAATAGAAGCCCTCCTTTACAAATCTAGGCTGCCACTCTCCACATAACATAGAATCATAGAATCATAAAGTTGGAAGAGACCCCAAGGGCCATCCAGTCCAACCCCCTGCCATACAGGAACTCCCAATCAAAGCATCCCTGACAGATGGCCATCCAGCCTCTGTTTAAAGACCTCCAAAGAAGGAGATTCATCAGGGTTACTTTGGGCCTTTGCAGACTGCCAGAAATAGTGCAAATTGAGTCCACTTTAAGGGTTAGGGTTAGGGAATCATGGGAACTGTATTTTTTTGTGGCACCAGAGCTCTCTGACAGAGAAGGCTCAATGTCTCAGAAAAAAGACAGTTCCCATGATTCCCTAGCACTAATCCTAACCCTTAAAGTGGACTCAATTTGCACTATTTCTGGCAGTCTGCAAAGGCCTTTGTCACAGGTTGACTCTAAAGACACTGACCCTAGACCTTTTTGAGGGATTGGTAGCTTCCTATTCTTTTTGGGTTGCATGGTGAATATCCAGTTAAGGTGCTTAGAAAAGGCATCCTAAAACAGACTCTCCTTTGGAGCAGGGGAGTTGCAAGGGCTTTTATTTAGCTTTTTAGCAAGTACGTCACCTAAAAATTAATTGTCCTTTTCCAATATAAGGAAGGTATTAGGTATTATGGAGGATATGATTATATGAAGAGGGGGGAAAGGGAGAGGGAGAGTGTTTAAAAGCAATCAGCCATTAGTTGTTCCATTGTCCCAGTAGTGAATTAAGTCTGAAATCTCCTCCTACACTCCATTTTTAGATGGCAAGTAAAATCAGACTTTGTAATTTGAGCATCATGTTAGCTTTTCTTTTCTTTCTCCCTTCCTGTTGCCATCCCACATTTTGCTTAACATTCAGTCTCATGAAGGATACATCTGGAAAACTTCGAAAGGTACAACACAGTGACATTTTCCTTCAAAAGTGGAAACTTTCCCCCCCCCCCCGAAAAAATGAGGGGAGACTAGTTGAAAAGGAGAGTCGAGAGAATCCTATCTCTCTGTCATACCCGACATTTATGTGAAAGAATAACAGAAGACCAGATCAGGTAAGGCACCAAGGAATGCAAAGAGATGCCATGATGCCTGGTTAATAAGAAGTGTTGAGTTACACAACACAAGTTATACAGCACTTAATTTGGAGAATGGAAGTTTGGCACAAATAGGAGAAAGGGGAGAGGGCAACACACACACACACTGACAATAAGTGTAATCTGAAATACTATTATCAACTCCCTATTCAAATCGAACTGAGTTCACTTTTCATATAACACAACAGCCTAACATTTTAAGAGAATCATAATTTGAAGAAACAAAACTCAACATTTACAGATAAAGCCAAATAAGTCACCATACATATATTGAAATCACATAATGAATGCACAACCAGACGCGTGAGAAGAAAAAACTTGAATCCTTGAGCTGTGAGATCAAGAAATTCTGTAAGGTTACCAACGTTCAGCAGATCATTATAAATCCACTAAGGTCATTATAGGCCACACAGTATAGCATAATCCACTACTGTTGTTGGTGACCCACTGAAGAATACGGCAAGCTAGAAAGCAAGTGTTTCTGTCTTGCCAAAAAATACACTTCCGGGTAGTTTCCAGCATCTCTTACTCTCCTCCCCACCAACATCAGTCTGAATGGTAATTTCCTAAAATTCCCTTCTTGCATCTTGCCCTTCCACTCAGAAAGAACATTCTTACAAATGATCACAGGCTTTACCTAATGACCAAAGCAGACTATAAGCAATGTATGGATTTTAGAAAAGGATTTTTTAAAAAAATCCATGCAAGAAGAGTGAATGTGTGTGTGTTTGTACATATGTAAGTGCGTGTATGTGTGCAGACTGAAATCAGGAAAAGCCACGCCATTTGCTTACTCTTTGCTTGCAAAGATCAAACCATAAAAACAAGCTAGAGAGGGAATAAGGAGTGACCCATACAGGTAAACCTAAAGATATAGACATGGCCAAGCTGAATGCAAGGGGCTGGGATAATAAAGCCTTATTCCTCCCACTCTTTCTTAGCTGGATTTGCAAAGAAGCTAGGCGACATGCTCATGGGATTACTGAGCTGAATATACTGCCGGTCAACAGCATCCAGGAAAGAGGAATACGGATTACCTTTATGGATCACTTGTTCCCTCACTAGCTCACCTTCATGGTTGCAAATTTGCAGGCACTGAGCAAAGATTAAGCAAATGGCGTGGCACTCCTTGATTTGACTTTTCCTGCATGAATCTTTTTTAAACTCTATTTTAAAATCTACATATTGCTTACAGTGGGGAGGGTGTAGTCTGCATTGGTGAGTAAGTAAGGCCTGTGATCATTTGTATGGACGCTCTTTCTGTCAGAGCGGAGAAGGCAAGTAAGAAACTTTAGGAAATTACTGTTCAGACTCATGGTGGTGTTGGGGAGTGTGGAAAAGGGAGAGGGAGGGGGACCCTTTCTTTGGAGGTCTTTAAACAGAGGCTGGATGGCCATCTGTCAGGGATGCTTTGATTTTGAGTTCCTGCATGGCAGAATGGGGTTGGACTGGATGGCCCTTGGGGTCTCTTCCAACTCTATGATTCTATGATTCTATGATTCTTTCAGCCTGCTAATATGGGCTAGGATTCTGTTGGCACACTACGCAAGTGGTTGTGCCTTTTCCAGGATTGCAGAGATGGTGAAAGAAAGCAGATGCAATCTTCTAGCTCTGAAGATTTTGCCCAGGTCTTGTTTCTTTCATGGTTGCTGCATCCACAGCTATTTCCCTCTGGCTTGCATAACATTATTACAACAAGATTTCATCTTCCATCATCCAAGTCTTTTTTTCCTGTAGTTTTAAGCCAATTGTTAGTCCCAACCAGAGTAGAAAATGAGAATTTAGTAAGACAAAATTTATGTAAGTTCCTTTAATTCAATGGGTCTCCTCTGGTTGAGTCTGACAATCGGATTTGGGCCTATAAGTTCAAGAGTACAAGGAAAAACCTCCTTGTGTTACTACAGAGTGTACTTACTTGTAATATCCAGCAATGATGAATAAAATTTATTATTTACTATTTATTTATTTAATTTATATCTCACTTTCTCCCCCATAAGGGACCCAAAGCGGCCCTCACCCTACATTAAAACAGTACACTCGTCCCTCCATATTTGCAGCTTTGACTTTTGTGGATTTGATTATTCACAGATTTTATTGATACGTTCCCTAGGAATCTCTAGGTTCTCCAGTGCAGCTCTATGGTCAACTTGAACCAAAGGTTGCACTGAAGGACCTAGAGATTCCTAGAGAGGACATTCCAGTAGGCATTTGTGGATCCTCCAGTGCAATTTTATGGTCAATGTCTGGCTGATGTTGACCACAGAGTTGCACTGGAGGACCTAGGGATTCCTAGAGAGGTGTTCTCTCAGGTAAAAGCATAGTGTTTTTATTATTTGTATTTTTTCCACATTCACCAGGGGTCCTGGGTCCCTAACCTCAGCGAATGTGGAGGGACGAGTGTACTGCTAAAAATATTGTGACATACAAAAATGTTAAAAAGCATTAAATACAAGCCACTTAAAATAGTTGAAACAATGAAAAGTACATTAAAACCTACCCATTAAGCTATCCCAGCCAGTTAAAAACTGAAGATCTTGGCTGTCTATGGACGTTATCACACAGGGAGTCGCAGGGAGAAAGTGGAAATAAACCGGATGAGCGGAAGACTAATTTACGGGATTTGTCCTGTTCCGCCTCATCTGATAACTAAATTCAAATTTAAAAAGGGGTTAATTCAAACGAAAACCTGATCTTTTCATTTTCGGGATTTTTGAGGAAATGAAAAGATCAGGTTTTTGTTCGAATTAACCCCCTTTAAAATTTGAATTTAGTGATCAGACGAGGCGGAACAGGACAAATCCCGTAAATTAAAGTCTTCCGCTCGTCCGGTTTATTTCCACTTTCTCCCCGCGACTCCCCATGTGATAACGTCTTATGACTACAAAAGGAGAGCAGAGAGGGAACTAAAATAGCCTGGGAGCAGCCACTCTCTCCTAAGCCCTTTCCAGCCATATCTATATAAAGATGGTTAAGGCGAGAGAAAGTCCTCCCCAGAAGATCTTAAAACCTGGGTAGGCTTGTATAGGATGATACAGTCTTTCAGAAATCAAATGCCTTTTTTAAAAAAAAAAATGAAATACAGCCTTTTAACAATGGGATTTTTTTTTAAGGCATGTGTGTCTGGGAAGGAAAGTCTGCATTCACCTGTCTATGACTCCAAAGTCAGTTGCCAAGGAGATTCACATTCTGGGGTATTACAGCTGAGTTCAGCAACTGAGGACTCTGCAGGGATGAGATGAGATTGGAAATCAGTTTACAAGGACTTACAAGAAGCCACTCTCAGGCTTCCTCATGTTTTAAGGATATGACACCTAGGAATTGGTGGCAGTGGTAATCTAACTGCATGCAACTTTATGTCCTGGAGGACAACTGAATTTAAGGCCAAGCAACCGTGGAAGGTGTTTGGAAGGAAATTTTTTTAGCTCTTACCACCTGTATTTTCATATCACAGAGTGGGAAAACTGCCTTGATTGAGAGATAATCTGAAATGGAATCCAGCTGAGGGAAACTTTTAACTATTAACTAGGGAAGAAAGCTGGGTTTCCATTTTAATACAGCATTTAAAAATTGCACTTCTTATAGGTGCACAAGTACAATTTTCAGCCAAATACATCTACTTGGATGTCATTTGCCATCATCCCCAAAAGGTTAAAAAAAATGTACATTTTTTAAAAATGTGCACAAATATCAATATATATACACAGAGATAGGCATATTGAGCAAATGCACACGCAAAAATAAGGAGATCTTTAAAAATGTGAACAAAACTATATATTTTCAGTGCGGAGAAGAAAAAAAAACAGTTTTGCATTTGCATGCAGGAGTGGTAAAGAATAAACAAAGCAGTGGAGAAATTAGAACATCGGTGAACTTTAGCCTGACATTTTGTCCCATCCCTACCATTGATATGAATGTTGTTGTTGTTGTCATTGTTATTATCCCATCTAGTTTGGCCTTGCAGGAAATTAAAAACAACAACAATCCAAAGAGCATATTGGTACCCCAGTAAGATCAGCAGAAACAGTTCTTCAAATACTCCAGAATAAAGCAACAAACCAGGGAAGTTGGTGGTATGTTAATAAAATGAAAGATAGTAGAGAGACTGCTGAGAAACTAAATGAAATTGGTATTTGTTTGCAAAATTCAGAGGAAAAATACCCATGCTTGGAATGACTCGGTCAATTCTGGTGGGGTGAAAAGAAATTACATTCTAGAGTTTATTATCACATTAAAAGTCAACAAAGCATCAAGTCTGAATGGCATATTCCCAAAATTTATTAATTTATTTGCTGATTTTCTCTGTGTGTAACTTTTCTCTTAAAATCAGCCTCTCTACCTGAGGACTGGGTATTATGTGCCACTTAGCTTTATGTCTCCTCCAAATAAACTTGTTTACCAAAGAAACAATTATTAAGTACATATATAGAAGAACAGGATGCGGTGACTCAAGTAGTTAAGATGCTGACTCTGCTGATTGCAAGATCGGCAGGTTGGCAGTTCAAGGCCCGGGTGCCGCATGATGGGGTGAGCTCCCATCACGAGTTCCAGCTTCTGCCAACCTAGCAGTTCCAAAGCATGCAAATGCAAGAAGATAAATAGTTAACACTTTGGTGGGAAGGTAAACAGCATTCTGTGCAATCATGCTGGCCCCATGATCGCAGAGTAGTTTCTGACAACGCTGGCTCTTTGGCTTAGTAACGGAGATGAGCACTACAGTCGGACACAACTTGACAACCTTGTCAACGGGGAATATGTTTACCTTTACCTTTTTATATCTTTTTATAGAAGAACAACAGTTCACCCCAATACTACAAAAGACTACTCCTGAGGTTAGTTACTGTTAACAAGATCTGCAAACTGAAATATGCTGTTATTTTTGGATTCAGCCCTTTGCATCTGGTCCCACCCACCACTGGATTGTTGTCCCCAAGACCTTCTGTGGAACTGAATTCAGCCCTCAGTTGTTCTCCACCCTTCGGCCCTTTTATACCCTGGTCAAGGATATGTCATTCTCTAAACTTTTGCATTGTTTGGGAGCACTAACAAGCTTGTGGACAAGGGTGACCCACATATTGACTGAGATCCTGTATCTCCACTGGCATTGTTAGGTTGACAGTGCAAGTAAAAGTGGTGGCCCTGAGAAGAAAAAACCAGCTGTAGTAAGGAAAAGAGGAAAGGGATAGTGGCAACACACACACAGAAACACACCCTTGAGTTAGTTGAAAGACGGAAGCTTTCTCCTCCTGAAGCAATATTCATGGTATGTTCCTGTCTCTATTGAGCATGTCCACAAAGGTGCTGTACAATTCATTTAGCACTACATTGTCATAGCTATACAAAATGATTCAAATGAATATGATGAGGTGCTGACATACCAGTTCATTTCAGGATCTTCCTAAGAGACTAAGGTTGAGTCCCTGTGTTGCTTCAGTGTAGCTTACTATCTGCCTGCTGAGTTATGTCATGCAAGCCCCTATACTGAATACCAAACTAGCACAAGATCTATGGTGCAATGGTCAAAACACATGGCTGACAACCTATCATGCAATTGCAAGGCACAATGCTCAAGGCTAATGCATAGAAACAATATGTACTTTAATGTGCAATATGTTTAATGGTTCCACATTGTAGCTCCGCTTATGCTGCCATCATCTGGATATGGCTGTTGCAAATTGTCCCAAAAATCAACTCTGCATGTGTAGCACAACTTAATGCCTCTCTGCATCACTAATAGGATGCAAGCCTTGGCGCTCCACTTTAGCATACCTTGCCTTAAGAGGTAACACACAAATAATTGATTGCAAATAATGTACTTTTTTTTTTTTTAGAATGTGGCAATCCATTTGTCAATAGGATTAAACCAAATTGGAAACAGCAGAACAGCATAAAATCTCACAGAAGAATATCCAGCCCAGTCATTGAGAACAGCAGGCGTGGTGTAAAGTAGTTGCAATGTATCCACATACACAGCATGGGTATGCCTCCAAGGTTAATAAGGTAAAAATCCCTCAAACTTGGAAACATATTGATTATTGGTCTACACCAGGGGTAGGCAACCTTCCCCCTTTAAGGGCCGAGGGACTTCAGCTCCCAGAATCCCAGGAGCTATTGGCCAACATGGGACTATTGGCCAACATGGCTAAGGCGTCTGGGAGCTGAAGTCCCTCAGCCCTTAAAGGGGAAAGGTTGCCTACCCCTGGTCTACACTGACAATGTAAAGAGCTATCTACATTGTGGTGTGCAGTGTGGGAAATTTATACCAGGCATGTGGTGTTGCACAGCCCAAGTGGAAAAGGAAAGTTTAAAAAGCTGTTCCCTGTGTGGAAAAGACAGACTGATAATAGACCTCTCCTTCCAAGAAGGTCATAGCAAATGAAGGAGAGGGAGGTGTCATGCTCTGTAATGAAACATCAAAATACTAGTTTTACCACAGAGAACAAAAACCTATGTTGTGCACTCAATGCACCTGCATTTTCATACAAATTATAAATAAGTCCACCAGATAATTTTATTTACTTAAGTTAATTCACAATGACATGGACAGCATTCAGCATCAGAGAACAGTGTTTGCTACTGTCATCTTGCTGAAGAAGTAGACCAAGTCTATGAAAACTTATGCTACAACTTCTTTCGCTACAAGTTCCCTTTGCGTACTGATATTCCAGACTAACATGGTTATGGCTCTGAAGTCGAATCCCAGTTCTCTGAGTGCATTCTGTGCTTCCACAGACAAAAACAATTATCTGGTTCTTCAGCAAAAATGCCTTGGAAGCACTTCCACGATATCAATGAGTTTCAGATTCCTGCCTAACATGTGAAGAAGACGGAGAATGTGGGGTCATGTAAGAATTGTCTTGCATAAGGAAGATGCTATAGTTTTCAGGATGTAATAATACTATATGTTAGATTACTAGTGTTGCCTCCTTCCATTTAAAATTCTCATACCACTACCTAGTAAATGTTTTATCATGAGTTCTTCATGGGTTAGGTTCATGCCAAGAACTTTCCACGTGTGACTTCGAAAAGAGATCTCCAACAACCTTAAAAAAAACCTTACAAATTAAAATTGTGGGTGGTAGTGTGACTGTACATTACCACTACATTAATTTCTTTAGAAGTATTTTTTTTACAAATGAATTTTTAGATGAGCCTTTTTTTTTAAAATAGTGAAAGTTTTTTCTTCTTTACAAATACGTCTCAGAAATCAATTTGATTTTCGCTGGTGAATGCATAACAGACACACCCCATTCAAAGCCAGGCATCATTCATCACTTAGGACAGTTGAGTCCACTGTAGCCAATCCGTCACTCTCTGGTTGCTAATTACTCAGTCTGGATTGTACAGCATCATCTAAAATCCACCAGTGTTAACTTTATTGGGTGAATCAAAATGGGCATTATACATGTTGAAGAGCCCTAGTGGCACAGTGGATACATGCCTGTACTGCAGCCACTCACTAACAAACTACAAAGTTGTGAGTTCAATACCAGCCAGGGGCTCAGGGTTGACTCAGCCTTGCATCCTTCCAAGCTTGCTAAAATGAGTACCCAGCTTGTTGGAGGCAATTAGTTTACATATTGTAAACCGCTTAGGGAGTGAAGTGCACTGGTAGGTGGTATAGAAATGTCCTTGCTATTGCTAAAAGAGCTCTGGTGGTGCAGTGGTTAAATGCCTGTACTGCAGCCACTCACTCACAAACCACAAGGTTGTGAGTTCAATACCAGCCAGGGGCTCAGGGTCGACTCAGCCGTGCATCCTTCTGAGGTTGCTGAAATGAGTACCCAGCTTTTGGGGGGCAATTAGCTTACACATTGTAAACTGCTTAGGGCAGGGGTAGGCAACCTTTCCCCTTTAAGGGTTGAGGGACTTCAGCTCCCAGAAGCCTCAGCCATGTTGGCCAATAGTCTCATGTTGGCCAATAGTTCCTGGGATTCTGGGAGCTGAAGTCCCTCGGCCCTTAAAGCGGAAAGGTTGCCTACCCCTGGCTTAGGGAGTGCTTAAGTGTACTGGTAAGCGGTATAGAAATGTACTTGCTTTTGCTATTGCAAGCTTTTAAAGCTCCACTGGCTTCTTCATCAGGCAAAGGTATTAAACATGATACAGGAGAAAGAAAGAAAGAAACTATTTTGATGATGTTAGTCCTCCTTCTGGCCGTGTGGGTACTGGAAGAGTCTGTCTAGGAAATAAACTTTAAATTCTATTTGCAGGATAAAAGGCTACAATCCAGCTTGTCTCGAATCCTTTGGATTGGATTGGTCTTTCTGCCTGTGAACTATTGAGTGCTGCCTTTTCAGCACTTAGGACAGCTCCCTGCCATCTTGTGTGGAATTCATGAGTCTACTGCTGAGGACTGCTCCCTCAACTGGTCCTTTTCAGTTCCTACATCCTGGCTCCACTTCTGCAAGTTATTCTTGAGATGTTCTTAGCTCAATTGATTTTAGCATTTATTTACACTTTTTTAAATTTTCCGCTGATTCTCAATGCCCCTTTGTATATCTTAACTCTCCACTGCTAAACTGCCCAGTTTAATTTGAGGTGGAATCTGTCTAGACAGGACCCATATGATTTCTGTGATCAGTGCAGTGCCTAGGCAGGTGTTGGCACTAAATATGTTTAAAGATGGAAACATCATTCTATTTTCCTCCTTTGCTTCAATTTGCTTTCTTTTTAACAGCCATTTAATTTCCTCCACACCTATATTCAGTGCAATGCATCCTTCATCCACGCTTCTCTGTTTTGGCATGAAGTGAATGCATTTTTTCAGTGAAATGGGATCAGGATCACATATACTTTGGGAGCAACAGAAAGACAATGAGCAAGCAGAAGAGGTGAAGTCAATAAATAAAGGGTAAAGATTAACAGGTCCTAAGACCACTCAAAAGTATTATCTGTTTTATTGAGATGAGATATATACACAGCTAAAATCAACACAATCCACCCCTTCCAAATAGAGGCTGGCAGCTTTTAGCCTTCTGTATGCTATTGGACTACAGTTCCTGAATCCCACCATTCTGGATAATTATCAGCCATTTCTTAACATTCTATTATTGTTGCTATTGTTGTCTGAAAGGTTCTGGGATTTCTGAAAGGTTCAGGGATTTCTGGATAGATGGATGATCTGGATCCGTTTCAGTCTGGCTTTAGGGCTGTTTATGAGGCTGACAGCTTTGGTCACCTTGAGGGATGACTTACATTGGGAATTGGACAGGGGGAGTATATCTCTGTTGGTGCTGCTGGACTTCTCCATGGCTTTTGATATCTTTGACCATGGTATGCTTTTGGGCTGCCTCTCTGGGATGGGAACTGGAGGCACTGTCCTGCAGTAGTTCCAGTCTGGGGAATGGGCTGAAGCCAGAAGGTGGTGCTGGGGAGTCCTGTTCAATGCCTTGGCCATTGGCCAGTGGGTCCCTCAGGGCTCAGTTTTGTCCCCCAATGCAGTATCTGCATGAAACTGCTGGGAGATGTCATCCAAAATTCTGGGGTTTGGTGACACCAATATGCTGATGGATGACACCCAACTCTCTCTTTCCTACCTGATTCCAAGGAAGCTGTCTGTGTATTGAATCAATGTTTGTTGCCAGTGATGGACTGGATGAGGGCAAACAAACTGAAATGTAATCCGGATAACACAGAGATGCTTCTGGTCAGTCAAAAGTCAGATCAGGGAATAGGTGATGGAGGGGATTATGCCCCCCCTGAAATCTCAGGCTCACAGTGTGGGTGTTTTCCTGGACTCAGCTCTGAGCCCAAATGTGTACTGTTTCAGTGCGATCATTTTTAATTGTTGTAAAATTTTGTTAGGTTTTTAATTGATTCTTTATGTAAGCTGCCTTTGGTCCCACTCTGGGAGAAAGGTGACATACAAAATAAATAAATAAATACATACATCTGTAGAGAGCACAGGCAATATTTACAGATGCTGGGATTCACAGTATGACATCTGGAGGGCCATTAGTTGTCCGCCCCCACTTTAGAGGTAGAAGATATTAAAGGTACTAATCTAGGCTGGATATTTGATGTTGTATGTACTGGCTCCAATTAATTACAAGTTACATGAAAAGGATCAGTGTTGGGTTGGAGCAAGGCATTTTGGTGCCTCAGGCAGAAAATCCAGACAGCAGTTCAACTTCAATAATGAACACAATCCCACAACGCCCTGGAATATCCTCTTGCATACACCTCACTTATTTTCATAGTGCTTGCAGAGAAGAAGTTTCTGGCAATCTTCACCCAATTATTTAGCTCCTATCTACTATTGCCAATATGTTAGGGATGGGCAAATCCAATGCCCAGTTGCCCTTGCCCCTCCTGGAAATCCCTGACAGTCACACCAAGCCAAGTTTCAGTGATGTGGAACAAGTAAATAAAACCCCACTACTACTGAAGAAACTTACCAAGAACACCCAATGATAGGGTTGCCTTAGGGTCATCAGAAATTAAAAATGAGTTGGAGGTGCACAACAACAAATTGCTTTAAAACAAGAAATGCAGTGAATATGTACTTTGTCTTGAAGGAGAACTGGACTTCCAGGAGGTTTCCAAGGACGCAATTAATTCTACAAGTAGAACCATTTCTCACTAGGGATGAAAAAAGGTTTTAAAATGAACCAGATTGTTTCTTCTCTAGATAATGCGTTAGCCATTGACAGGATTTATTTCATTAGCTGAAAGCACTGAAAGGCAGGTGCAGGTTACTTTCTCACAAGGCAAAATGTGCAGAGCAAAAAAGTTGTTGCACGTTTTTGCTATGTATTCTGGGTTCTACAAGGAAGGGCAAGAGATCTGCTTTTTAAATGAATGCTGAGTGCTTGAGGACAGATCACCTGAGAAAGAGACTGTCCCCATGTGCTGAAACCCATGAGTGGGAAAAGTAACCCATTCAACAATCAACTTGCTCAGTCCCTGGCCATTGGTCATGTTACCTTCGGCTTCAGGAAACTGGAGGACTAAAAGTTATGAATTGCTGCTCTGGAGAATGAAAGAGGTTGAGACCCCACAAATGAAGTAGCAATGGCAAGGACAGGGCACATTAGCAAGTGAAAGAACTCCAGAAGAAGCATGGATTGGAAATAGAAGATGCAAGCATCCAGAGAATTTGAGATTGCAGGGCACATGCAGAGGGTCTATAGCAGCCCTGGAAGAGAATATTTAGTAGCCAGAGCAATCCTACTAGGAACAGCCAGCTTTGCCTAGGAGCCAGCTTGATTTTCATTATACAGTCAGCCCTTGGTATCTATGGATTTCTTTTAATCCATAGATTCAAACATCCATGGCTTGAAAATATTTTAAAAATATATAAATTCCAGAAGCAAATCTTATTTTAGCCATTTTATATAAAGGACACCATTCCACTATGCCACTGTATTTAGAGGGACTTGAGCATCCAGATTTTGATATTCATGGGGAGTCCTGGAACCAAACACAGCCGATACCAAGTGCCCACTGTATCTTGCTGTAAGAAAACTGTAGAAGTTTTTCTTGTAGTCATGGTGGTGGTGGTGGGGAAGATACTAAATAAAGTATCTGTTGGCTGTATTTGCAGAGATTTAGCTCATGGAGAAGAGTTCTTCCACTGAAACATGTCAGCTATGTATAGTAATATCTTCACCTAACAACACTAGAGCTTGGTCTTTCTCTTTGCAACCTCAGATGTTATCAGCATGTAATAGTAGTGGAATTCTAGATATAGCCAGTGTGAATAAATGGAAATCAGAAGATGAATAAGTCACAATTGCATCATTTAGGTATAAATTAAACCCGTTGGAGCAAAGATACAACTCTGGTAAATGACCTAAAATAAGACAATGGCTAACCTAATTTTTAGCCTCAATTGAAAAGATATGGTAGCTAGCATATAATTTGTCACCTACTAAAAACAATTTGATAGGTCTGTTGTTGAAAAGCTCACAGATGTCCCCTTTGCTATAAATTATATACCTGCAATGGCTTTATAACAATATAATAATAGCATCCAGGGTAGCCATGTTGGCCACACAGCAAAGTACAATATCATTGAAAATCTACAAAACAATGACACTTTTATTGGGTCAATGAATATGCGCAGCTTTCAGAGCTCCACTGGCTTCTTCATCGGGCAAGGGCATTAAAAATCATGCAGGCGAATGAAAGGGAAAAAAAGACAGTATTAGTCATAGGCCTGCATTTTGTCAAGATGTTGTAGTTGTTGGCCTTAGTTAAGATGAAATGGAAGGGTATTGATGCAGGCAGGCCCCTCCTCCTAAAGGCCATGTGGGTACTGGAGATTCTTAAAATCCAGGAAATAAACTTTAAATTCTATTAGCAAGACAAAAAGCATTTGAGATCCAGTTTGTCTCCAATTCTTTGTGAGGCTATGGATACTTTATCCCAGGACAGATATTTGAACTGTACAGAATTTCAGAGCCCTAATAACACACCTAGTGAAGAATCATTCTACCATACAGAATGTATGTTTAAAACAGAAGACATACTAAATATTTCAGAATGTCACCTTTATTAAGGCTCAAGAGAAGTACATCACATCCAAACTGTAACTGAAAGACTCCACACCCTACAAGGGATCCACCAAACCTCCCTAAAAACAGGCCTCCCACACGTGCAGGCAAGGAGTACATTTTGGAAAACTCCTTTCCCCTTGAATGATTGAAGAAAACACTAGGTGCTGGATTCTGTGCAATGAAGGGAGAGAGTGTACATGGCAGAAGGCAGGGGACTCTCGCTCTTTGCTCTCTTTTTCCAGCCAGCTAAGCACCACAATAAAGAAAAAGCAAGTTGTTGCTTAGCAATTTCATTTCAGCTGCAATTGCAATTTCTAGAATAGAGTATGGAGTGCTGTCTCAGAGAATCACAGTGTCAGTGAGTAACTATACTGGGTTGCAGTCTCTTCATTTTGTATCAGACAAGGCTCCCCACACATAATGGCGCCCTCCACAAACAATGGTTTGGTCCATGGCACTGGCCCCAATCTCCAATGTGCTTAACCCAGCCTCATTCATCCAAGATGACATAGGCCTAACTACCCTCCTACATGTCTGAGATTAAAACCAGATGTTAATGGGTCTATACCACTTGGATAGGAACACAACAGTCTTGGTTCCCAGGTTGGTTTGTGGGCACTTGGGAAAGAAAGACTGCATGTGATATAGCCAGAAAACACCAGTCAAGGCAGAAGGTCAAGGCAATGTTAAACTGTTTAACCTCACACTTCAAGATTATCTAACAAACTGAAAAACCACTACTTAAATTCTGGCATTTTATCAGTCTTGGTGTGATGGGGGTTCTGGGAAAGAGTGGCATTGCCTGCTTGGATAGTGAGATTGCAGAAGATTGGATGGAACAGATCTTCCTCTCATCATCTCTGCTTTCCTCCATAAACCCACCAAAATGAAATGATACATATTTCTGATAAATAGAACAACAACAACAAAAAGCTCTGCTAGCCTCCTTTTCATTCTTGCTTTTAATACAAACCTGAGTTAAGATGCGATTTTTAGCTAGTGACACACCTTTTTGGCCACCTAGCTCAAGTTCAACTCCCTTGCCCAAGTATATCTCCACAACTGCACGGTCTCACCACCAAGACTGAGATGTCATCTTGCCATTGCACAATACATCAAAATCATCTTACTGAAGGGATTTATCCCTTCCTTGTGGACTCTGGAGCACTGCAGGCACTGCAGACAGCTAATATCTGGTCAGGGAAGCAATGATCTTCTGTAGGGACGCACCAGTCTCTCCAGCAGACAGGCAAACAAGCCCTGCAAGGGAAGGGGAGGTCTTTTAAAAAGGGAAAAGGCCAAGAGGACGCAGTGCACAGGAGGCACAGCAGTGGAGGACCTCCTGGCAGCCTCAAGATCAATGTGGCCGGCTGCTGGATTCTGAGGGTTGTCGCTGGCATGGAGGAGTGCAGCCATTCAGGTACCCATTGGACTGTCGCTTGCAAAAGCCTCCATTGAGGATGTCCTGGATATGTTGCACAATCAGGTTGATGGCCACTGGGTAGAGGAAAGGGAGGCAGGATTAGAAAGTCAGTCAACACAGACTCCAAATGTAGCTTTAACATCTTTTTATGCCACAGAAAATAGATTGCGTCCCTAAGGGCTGTAACTAGCAAGGACATTCTCCTTTAAATTTTAATCTCCTTCCTTCTCTTTCCCCTGCCTACTCCATTTCTCCCTTATCAACAGAGATTTCTTTTTTGACTCTCTCCAGAAAGTCATAAATTTGTTATTTTCTTCCTTGTTTCTTTTTTGCTGAAAGATGGAGGTAAATTAAGGCTGAAGGCTCCAATTCAGACACTCCCCACTGCCCAAAATAAGAAGCAGCCAGGATGGATATGCTGTGACCTCACAAGTGCCTAGCTTTTCTTCCTGTAAAAATAGATCAAAAATAACTGTGATTTCACAAAATCCAAAAGGTACAAATGGTGTATAGTGCCACTGCACAAGAAAACACCTTCAACAAATGAGAGTCCAACACTTTCTCAAGTTACACAGCTGAACAGCTCAAACCATCAGGAAGATCCTTTTCATGTTTAAAAGAAACCATTTCCTTGCAATTTGAACCTACTGGTTTTGATCCAACTCTCTAGAACAAGAAAAGCAAACTTGCACCATCTTCTCTATAACAGCCCTTCTACTAATTAAAGATGGTTAGTGTATCACCTCTAAACTGCTTTTTCTCTAGGCCAGGAGTGGGCAACTACACATGGTCCAGGGACCTTGGTCACACCCCATGACAATGCTCCCACATACCAATATCTTCATCTGAATCCTTCCAAAACTGGTGACTAGATGTGACATTGCATCGGTTACTCTCACCATGCTGAAAAGAACTACAATGAGAATAGAGGTATTTGAAGAGCTTTCTGTGTGGGACTGGAGATGATTTTGCTTGAAAATTAGAGGTTTTTTTAATGGGAGGGTTGGGGTGCTTAGAAGGACTCACAGAGGGAGTGTTGGCCACCTCTATTCTAGGATATATGCATATAGTTCCTTCCATTTTTCCTCACAGAACTTAGTTTCCAAGCATCCTTCTGTCTTTGTCATGCTGTTCTGAAGATGAGCAGTTTTTCTACCTCCATTCATACATGAACATGATCTCTCAGATTAATACAATCTGGCTGAATCCAGTCCTCCCACTTTTAGGTAGCTTGGTGGGCAGGTGATATTTCCTCCTACAGGATCTATTGGCAGTAGGACAATAGAGGAAGTAGTAATACTGCTAAAGAGAGTGTTTATTTTTAAACAGCAGTTAATATTTTGCTCTCTGCACTCTGCTATCTGAAGTCAGAATAAAAACATGTGGTTAGTCCTTTCTTCCCTGTCAAGTATCATCAAGCATTACCAGTTCAGTATACTGAAAAGAATAAGATCTGTCTTGCTAGCTGCTTGTCCTTGACAATTTCCTCTAGTTCTCTGAAACTAATGTTCAAGATCCCAAATAAAGGGACATCTGAATCACCTAGCTTTCCACCCAGCTTGTCTCCTACTTACCAAGATTATCCACCCCTCTTGGGATGATCACATCAGCATATTTCTTGGTCTGCAAAAAAGAAAGAAGCCATGTTATTGGAGTGATGGGTGGGACAATTACCAGCCTTACTCTCATCCATCAGAGTTCACTGAAGGTTTTCTCTCCTCAAGGATTGCAAGTGAGCCAGCTTTTCTTTTGCTCACTCTTCTCTTCCCCAGGCAAGGTTGGTACAAGGCTTCATATGCCAGAGCAAAAATTATCTTTTCTCCACAGCCCTTATCTGACAATTTTCATAGGGACAGTGATGCCCATTGGTTGCAGGCAGTACAACAAAGAATGTTAATACATCATAAACTTTAGTGAACTGGACTCCATCAGATGCATGAAGTGTTATCCTTGGCTGGCATCTGATGAGGTGGACTCAAGCCCATAAAAGCTTATGCCAAATAGATACCTTAGTTTCTTACTAGATTATTGCACTACATTGTTATAGCACCGCTATTCCACTTTAACCTCTCTGGCTGCCTCCGGTTGCATGCTGGGATTTGCCGTTTAGGGAGGGGCATTTAGAATATTCAGCCAGAGAGCTCTTAGGCCTCACTGAACTACAAACCCCAAAATGCAACAGGAGGCAGTCAGAGCAGTTAAAGTGGAATAGCAATGCTTTAAGAGTGTAGTGCAATAATCTCTGTAGTCTTTAAGACGTCGCAAGACAGAACCTGAGGGACCACCTGAGGAGGCTCTGCAGAAATATCCCTTAGAATTCTCCATAGTGGTTGTATTTATTGCAATTTTTGGTCCCTCCACTTTGCAGTGATTCTGGGCAGAGGTGTGAATAATGTGACTGCATAACTGAAAGATGTTTACTATGATTCAGTGTTGTTGAAGCCCAATTGAAACACGATTTTGGAAAAGCAAGCCAAATGGCATGATTTACTCTGAGCACTCATTTGTGGGGTTTTCAGCATAGATTTAGGATTTGTTGAAAATACTGTCAGGTAGTTAAGAACATTTAGCTCACCCTGCCTTCCTCCCAGCACAGAATTTAGGATGTCCCCATACTACATGGTAATGCAGCATGGAGCACAGCTTCTGTTCACAACAGCTTCCCTAGCATTATCCCCAGTCAAAATAAGATGTAGCTTCTCACAGGAAAAGCATCACACTTCACTGAACCATGTACCAAGGGAAAGGTGGCGGGAGCAGTCCACCCTGGATGCAAACAATAATGGGCTACATTGTCTGTAGAGAATTTAAAACAGGAGTAGGCAACCTTTTTGAGCTGGGGGCCGGGTTGCTGTCCCTCAGACAATTGAGGGGCCAAAGCACCATAAATAAATAAATAAATAAAAATAAAAAATGTAATTTTTTTTTAAATGCATGCACACTCTCTCAGCCCCAGAAAAGCCATGGCAAAACCCCTGTGGAGATTTTGCCAATAAAACCCCAAGAACAAGTAATAACAACAATAATCAATATCATCATGGCAGGCGGCGGGGGGCTGCGGTGGCGGCAGGACCGGCCTGGGGCCGGTCCAAAGGCTTTGGGGGGCCGCATCTGGCCCCCGGGCCTTAGGTTGCCTACCCCTGATTTAAAACAATAATAAAACAATTCCCATTGCAGCTGCTGGGGGATGCAAGAAGCCCTGCCCTGCATCAACAGCAAGAATGTAATTCCTTCACAAGACATGGAAACACGTGGCCGGCATTAAGAAGACATGCTATCAATTTGGTGGCTTGGCTTCACCACCATGTATGGATCTTTCTCCTCAGGCATTCCCATGTGATGAGAAGCCTGAGCTGCTTCCTGCTGGGACATGAAGTCTCCATGTGAAAGAAGGACTGAGATGCGCTAGGAGATATAGTTTGTTGCCCTAAATAACTCATCAGTGAAGATAAGGAAGTGGTGTATAACTGAAACCAGAGACCATTGATAGTCACATTTACTCATGATGTGGGTTGCAAGGCGAATTGGCAGAGGTGGCAGGAAGGGAAACAAAGGGGCTAAGCAGATGGGCAGCCGTGGGCCGCCCTGGGAAGGTGCGCCGCGGGACCGAGGCATCCCCATGCCTCGATCCTGCGGCGCACCTTTGCCGCCCCTGAAAGGAGCGCTAAATTAGCGCTCCTTTCACAAGTCAGTGAAAGTGTGCCGCAAAAGGCTGCAGCGCACTTTCGCTGACTTTTCCGCCGCAGCACGTGTAAAGGCTGCGGCGGGAGGTCCTCCTCGGAGCACCGGCCGTGCGGAGGGCCAGCTGCTCCGAGGACGACCTCGGGAGGAGGATGGGGCGCCGAGCGTGCAGCTGCCCCTCCTCTTCCCTGCCCCCAAGACGGCCTTTTAAGCCATCTGCTTAGGCCCAAAGTGAAGGTGAGTACAGGGTGTTTGCTACTTAAGGCAGGGGACAAAAAAACTCTTGGAATGCCGTTAGTCAGCAGAGAGTGGGCTTGCTGAAGAAGAAAAGGGGCAGCAAGAAGGGTAATGGTGTCTGCTGCTGGCAAATGCAGCAGCTCTTTTCTCCTTTTCTGCATCTTGAGGCACTGTGAAAGAAGGTGCTGTATGGGGGGTAGCCTCTCTGTCTGGCCTGTCTTGGACTGTTTATGCTACCACTGAGAAGAAGCCAGGTGGGAGAGACAGAAAATTGTGCTTCCTTTCCTGCAGGAGAAAGGATAGAGCTAAGTGTGTCCGTCCCCTTTCCCACTTTTATTCTCAGGGTTGGGAGCCCCTCTCATCAGAATCCTCCCTCTTCTTCCTCCTTTGCTCCTTCATCTTCACCAGTCTCCCCCCCATGAGAAGCTTCTTTCTCTTTTGCTCTTCCCATCCCCCTGATGCTGCTCAGCCTCCCACCCCATTTTGAGACCCTCTCATTGCTCCTCTTCCCCGCAGAAAGAAGCATCTGCTTTCACAGGCAGAGGTCCTTCTCAGTATCCTGTGGGCCAGGTCAGGTTCCTTTGCCCTTGCAGGATGAGGGTCTCAGGCTTTTAAAGAATTACTCAGATTATTATTATTTGTTTCACTTCATAATTATTACCGAAAATAATTTTGTCATTTAGAGGAGGAGGGTGTTAAAAATTATAGGCTCAGGGTGTCAAATATGCTAGGTATGCTACTGACCTTACTCTCTCTCTCTGTGTGTGTCTGTTTGCACTCCTTCAAGCCACCCCTTGATTTATGGTGACTCCATGAATTTCATTGGGTTTTCTTAGGCAAGGAGTACTCAGAGGTGGTTTTGCCAGTTCCTTCCTCTGCAATATATCCTACATTACCTGTATTCTTTGGTGGTTTCCCATCCAAGTACTAACCAGGGCTGACACTTCTTAGCTTCCAAGATCAAACCAGATCTGGTGCCTTTGGGGCATTTAGGCCCTACTGACTACACTAGCTGGGAGAAAAGAGCACAGACCAAAACCCTCCCCTTCTGAGCCTCCTAGCCACCCAGTCTCTCATGCTCAGAGCTGACAGAGGAGCAAATATCTGTACTTACAGGCAAGCAAAACTCTTCAAAGGCTGGCTTGACAAATGTAATATATTGAGATAAGATCTGTTCTAGGTCCCTGCCTCGTTCATTGATGTCTCGAAGAACTAGAGGGAAAAAACAAACAATGCTTTGACTGAACTACACTTATAGTTGTATATCTAAGCAGAATATCCTAAGTAGCTTGCTTTTTTTTCCCCTAGAAAGAGTAAAGAGTCACAGGGAGGAGGATTTAAAAAAAGGGGATAAAAGCTGAGGTAGTTTCTTCTTAAAACCAGTGGGAACAAGAATCTGTGCTGAGAAGGAAAAAAAATTAGAGCCAAGCTAGAAGAGATTGGAAGGCAAATCCTGATCCAGAAAGTTTCTTAGGTTCTTTCCAGTAGAAGTACTGTTTTACATAGGGTTAGAAACTTCTTAGTTTACCACCCAACTCCCTCCCACACATATAAGTTCTTTCTCTTTCCCTTCACTCAGCCAGTTGTTCTTTCTTTCTTTCTTTCTTTCTTTTTCTTCTCATCCCATCCCCCAGGTGATCTATCTCTTCTCCTACATAGGGGGGTTGCAGACTGCTAGAAATAGTGTGAATTCAGTCCACTTTTAGGGTTAGGGTTAGAGTTAGGGAACCATGGGAACTGTATTTTATTGTGGCATCAGAGTTGTCTGACAGAGAAGGCTCAATGTCTCAGAAAAATAACAGTTCCCATGATTCCCTAGCACTAACCCTAACCCTAAAAGTGGACTGAATTCACACTATTTCTGGCAGTCTGCAACCCCCCATAGTGCTCTTTCTATTCTCTTCCCATTCTCAGTGTTCAACAAGACTTTCCTTCTATTCACTTGCCCTTTCTTTATCCCTTCACTCTTAAAATAGTTTGGATAAAACAGCATGTTTTCTTTCTTTGGCAGATCATGAAGTCTTGCCTGCAGGCTTTCTGGTGAAATGAATACACAGTTGGCCCTCGGTATCCGTGTTGGGATCGGCTCCTGATCCCCCCGCAGATAACAAAATCCATGGATACTCAAGTCCCACTGTACTCAATAGTGATGTGGCCACACGGCCACGCCACGGTTAGGGACAGTGGGACTTTGGGGTTCTGGCTGCCCAAAGTCCACCTCTCCACTCTCACCATGGTAGGCAGCAGAAGGTAGCCTCCTCTTCCTTCCTTCTCCTCCTCCTCTTCTCCCCACTGCCGCCTCCATCTCTACCTCTTCTTCTTCCTTCCTGCTCCTCTTTCCCCCACCACCGCCTCTTCTGCCTCCTCTTCCTTCTTCCTCCTCCTCCTCCTCCTTCTCAATGTTGCTGCTTCCTCCTCTTCCCACTGCCTCCCCCTCTTCCTCCTCTCCTCTTGCTCCTCTGACACACCCCCCCCATGGGCTTGACATTCGCGGATGCTGGGTTCCACAGATGGCAAATCCACAGATACCAAGGGAGGGCTGTACGAGGCCTGAGGTTAATTTCCTCTCTGCTCCGCTGGTTAAGAAAAATCTGTCACCTAGTGGCTGAAGATAATATTGCAGGTACAGATAATTTTAATTAACTAAAACTGATCCATTTTAAAAACAAAATAACCCCAAGATGCACACCCCTAGAACCCTGTCAGTATGCATGTGAGTTTCACAGTCCAAGTTTCACAGTCTTAGGTTATGGTAGAAACAGCCAGGTTGAAGAGACATATGATATAGTTATTGCTTTAATACTGCTTTAATTCCCATGGCTCCAAAGAGAAAGAAAAGAGCAGGGGGATACACCTTGGCAGTGGCGTCACTACCTTTGGTAACACCATGTGTGGTAAATTACAAAGATTTTGGAAGGGAATAGAACAAGAAATTAATAAAATAATAGGGAAAAATCAATTAAATAAAGAAATGTAACTGGAAATGTTAGGAATGTAGGATTAGAGAAGAAGGAGGAATATTTAATCAAACAATCAATTAGAGCAACATATGCAGTGATTGCATATGGGTGGAAGGATAAGAAAAGTGGAAATGTAATAGATGGAAGCAATATATATCAGATATATGATGCTTGATTTTATAATGGAAAAAAGGAGGTTTTATTTTGGTCAATTGAAAGAAGAAGATTGGTTTAGTAATTGGAAAAGAATGACTGAGTTTGTTGAGGAGCAGGAGCAGAAGGAGTATGAAAATGTAAAGGAAACAGTTAAAATGATATTCTGTATGAGAGGAAAAAGAAATTAAAAAGGAAATGCCATTCCTGGGGAGGATGGGTGGGAAGGGAGGGGAGAGAGAGGCAATAAATAAACAAATAGTGTGTGTGTGTGTTTGTATGGGATTAGTAAATAGCTGAGAACACTTTTGAGATCCTTCTTATGCACCAAACGGGGAGGAGGGCCCAGCAGGGTGTCAACCCTCTCTGGGGTGTCATCTAGTGCAGTCTGCACTCCCCTAGTAATGCTACTGCACTTTGGGTCTGAACCACAGAGCTAGACCACATATTTGAGCCTGCAAAGCACAAGAGGATACTCATTTTAGAGAAGGCAAACTAGTGAGGCTGACAGACAATCTACCTCTCTCAAATTGATCCATCCACTCCAAGTCTTCACAAATCTAAATCTGCTTAGATTAAACATGGTCCAGATGGCCAGGTATGGTTTCTCTCTCTGGCAAAAGGAATTGCTATCATGAAGAAAGTAAGCGAAGAAATCTAGCCCTTGTTAGTAACATATCTTCCTACCACAGCCACGTTGTTGTTGTGTGCCTTCAAGTCATTTCCGACTTATGGTGACCCTAAGGCGAACCTATCACAAAGTTTTCTTGGCAAGTTTCTTCAGAGGGTGTTTGCCATTGCCATCCTGAGGCTGAGAGAGTGTGACTTGCCTAGAGTCACCCAGTGGGTTTGCATGGCAGAGAAGGGATTCAAACCCTGATCTCCAAAGTCACAGTCCAATATCCAAAAACACACACTGGCCCTTAATTGTTTAATCACGTGTTGAAATCTCACCACTAAGTACTTTGCTCTGAATAAAACAGAATAAATATGTCAGGAAACTTATGGATTAAATTTCCTAAAAACGATACTTGATGTTTTATTGTAAATGTAAATGTATGTTGTTGTTGTTGTATGCCTGATAAAGGTTGAATAAATGATGATGTCAGGAATTCTGGAATCTGTAGCAGAAGCCAGTCCCTCTACAAAAACGCTGATGAGATTCACACTCTGCCAAGTTATAGCAATTGTGCAAATTCTGTTGATAGACTCACAGCACTCAGATGCTATTTGAGATGTAGCTACACAGACACTCAAATTTTATTTCTGTCACCTCTGCATATACAGCAGGGATGGGACAACTTGCAACCTACCCCTTCGAGACAGCCGGGTGTCTGCATCTGTGTCCACAAAGAGCTTCATCTGGAAAAGGTCCCGAACCTCTTGGCTGTAGAAAGCCAGAATGCCTTCAAAGAGAACCACATCAGCAGGATACACGCTTACAGTCTCTTCTTTGCTGTTAACGTATGAAACAAACACCCCAAAATATTAAATAAATTAGCTAAGCACTTTAGGTGTAAAAGGTTTCTGGTCCCCAGAATTTTATGATGATACAGTTTCCAAGTCGGTTTTGTTTTGAAACTGCACTGCATTTTTTGATTTTTGTTGTTAGCTGTATTTATACCCTGCCTTTCCCCCAAAACTGGGAATCAAGGTGGCTTACAAACTGAAATACAATACGATTACGTCATGTAAGAAACAACAACATTAAAATAGCATTAAACTACCAACGACATTTAAAACAATTTAAAACATATCGTTAAAAAATGATAAAATGCAGTTTAAAAAACAGTACAGTTAATACAATAAAAACAACAGATTTCCCTAACAGCCCTTACTTTCAATAAAAGGGCTGCAAACAGCAGGCCATTCTAGCCTCCCTAGGAAAGGTGTCCCAGACCCTAAGGGCAGATGCACCTGTAAAGATGGCTATAAAAGTGGGACTGTGAAAAGGGCCTCTCCTAAGGATCTCAGGGCCAAGATAGGCTCACATGGGGAGATACTGCCCAATAGTGTGGACCTAAGCCATATGGGGCTTTATAGTTCATAATCAGCACTTGGAATTATGCCTAGAAACAGACTAGCAGCCAGTGGAGTTATTGCAACAATGGAGTTCTGTCCTTCCAGTAACTATCCCTAATTAACACTCTGGCTATAGTTCTTTCTACAAAGCGAAGTGCCAAACAGTTCTCAAAGCCAGCCCTACACAGAGTGCATAACAGCAATCCAAATGGGATATAATTAAGACATGTGTCAACAGGACCAAGATCTGGCATTACCAGGAACGGACACACAGAGAGAACACTAACTTTAAGTGTGCAAACACATTCCTGATCACCACTGAAACCTGAACTTCCAGGCTCAGGGCTGAATCCAAGACCATACCCAAGCTGTGGACCTGTGTCTTCAGGACAGCATAATCCCATCCATCATAGGCTGAATCCTTATTCCCTGCTCTGTCTTTCAATTGACCAGGACCACCTCTGTTTATTTGGATTAAACTTTGCCCTCATCCAATCCATTCCTGATGGCACACACCAGTTCATAACTGAAATAGATTCCTTGGATTAAGATAGGAAGATTTTTCAACAGAGGCTTTACAATGCCTTCTTTAGGCATGCTTGAGCTAGCTTTGAGTAAGAGATCAAAAAGCAGAATGTAACTATTTATGCACAGAAGACAATACGGATGAGACTCAATATGGATTAGACTGTTCTTCAATTCCCATTGCACTACAAACCCCCGAGTCTCCCATTCCGCTAAATGGGGTAGTATCAGTGTCTGTGGAGTTAGTGCACTCCATTTCAAAGGGAAAAAAAGAAATGTTAAAGACAGCAAACAACCTGCTTTGCCTGCCACAATACCTAAATATATCTGCAGACAGTATAGAGGCTTCCTGAGAAACTCATTGCACTCTGCCTACAAAGAAACCTAGGGCTTTGCATAGAACAGAGACAGTCCCAAGTATCAAAAGGAGGTACTTTATGGCTGCAAATGGGGAAAGAAAAAAAGCATGTCTTTCTTTTAGTGCTTTTGTTCCCCGTCATTCCACAGAGAGGGATGTGCTCTGATATTTCTGCAGCATACATCATCCTTCTATATTGCCTCAAGTGAACAAGAGGTAAGTCCATGACTCTCATGTCAACAGTTGTCTTCCCCTGGTGATTTTTTTACCCGCTTTGAAGAACCTAGTGGGCTTCAAAAGCTGGTATGATTAATGCCGTGCCCCCTTTTTTGGCCCAATGAAGATTTCACCACCATGTGTATTTAGGATTTTAATTTTGGGCTGAGCAGAGGAGACAGAATTAATATTAATTAATTATAATTAATATGAATAATGACTATTCATTAATTAATATTTAATTAAAACCTATTTGCAGCCTGAAAAAGTTTAGCCTATTTTAATTTTGGCCCCCACCTACTGCCAAGTTGTGCAGGTCTGCTCCACCATCTGGAAGAGCTTAGTTGTATGGAATTGTACAAAAGCAATGGCATATGGGGAAAACATTCATTGTTGCTATCAGGTAGTTTTGAGGTAGGCCCCAGGCCCACCTTGGATCAGATTTCTGACAAGTGAGCTAAGTGAAGGAGACCCCTTCCTCCTCAGTGCCCACTGTAATAAATACCCCAAACACAACATGGGATCCTTCTCTGCTTTTGGCTGCAAAAAGAAAGGCTTGAAATGATTTTGGACAGATAGCCAGCAGGGGTGGAAAGAGCTTGTTTCAATTATTTTGTTTAAGTTAATCAGTCAATACATAGATTTGTCAATATAATCCTTTAGTCCCCCGAGCCCACTTACAAGATAGCTTCATGTCTAAAGATCTAAGCCAAGATGCAGCATTTACTACCATTCATGATGACACTTGGCCATGAAGGACTCAGTGGCTGTCTCTGCTCATGAGAATCAGATACAGACATATAGCACCATATAGGCAAAGTTAGGAGAACTCGGAAAGAAGGAGGCTTACCGAGAATGGGATACAAAGTCATAGACAGGTATCTGCACAGTCTTCCCCTCCATGATTTCCCTGAGTGTTTTGACGATCAGCTCATTGTCAAAGGCATCTGTAGGGAGAACAAGAGACACAATGTTAAATGTGTGTGGCTCTCAATGTGACCTCTCAGTTTTGAGAAGAAGCACCAACTCATCCTTCCTTGTCTTAAGTTATTTTAGGTCCAAAACACATTGCATAAATAATCCAGTTTGAGACTGCTTTAACTGCCCTGCCTCATTGCTAAGCAATTCTGGGAACTGTAATTTTGTGAGACATTTAGTCTTCTTTGTCAGAGAGCATTGGTGCCACAATAAATTACAATTCTTAGGATGCACTAGCACTGAGCCAGGGCAGTTAAAGCGGTCTCAAACTGGGTTATTTCTGCAGTGTGTTTTGGACCTTAGTCTCCTAGATCATCCAAACCAAAAATGGTGCTTGCCAACTTGTTGTCCCTGTTTCATCTGGCAACACTGGTCTGAGAAGGCTCCATGCCCTCTTTGCCTATAGTATGGAGCTCTTGGTGTCTATTACTGAATACTGGTGCCCAATAACAAACAGGAGCAGCAGACAAGGGAATCCTCATGCTTCTTGCCTGCTCTGGACCTGCAGGGAAGCGGAGATATAGCTGTGTGATCTTGCCTAGCAGAGATGCTCCAGGTGCTTGAGCCACACAGGCGACATGAAACCTAGACTTCCTCCAAAGTTTGGGAGTGGTGAGAATTGATGGACAACTACGAGGTGATTCTTGCCTATCTCTCCAGCTTTGAGATTTGGAGGAAGGCTTCTCATGCTCTCCAAAGGCAGCAGGTCTCTCCATGGTGAGCAAATGTCAGACCCCGTGGCTCAGCCTATATTATTATGCTCTGGTCTAGTTCCTATCTAGTTCTAGGAAAATTGCACAAGAAAGCTTCTTATCTCTTTGGGATATGTGGTGCATGGGTTTAAGTGACTGGGCCTTTTTAGCCCTGGCACCTGGGCAAT
This sequence comes from Phrynosoma blainvillii, assembly GCA_026167975.1. Classification (NCBI taxonomy): domain Eukaryota; kingdom Metazoa; phylum Chordata; class Lepidosauria; order Squamata; family Phrynosomatidae; genus Phrynosoma; species Phrynosoma blainvillii. The sequence goes on from JANUYF010000004.1 coordinate 151,645,817, forward strand.
GGAATGACCTACCTAGAGAAGGCTGATTTCTTCAGTTTAGTTTCTGTCTCTTGGTGAAACATGGCCTTTTACAGAATTAGTAATTTGATTATTGGTACAGGTTCCAAAAGGGTAGCTGTGTTAGTCTGTTGCTGCCAAAGCAGTAAAGAAGCCTATGGAAACTTTCAAATAACAAGAACCTTCTCTATATGGGCCAAAAAAGTGGTCTCACCTTGTTTTCAAAACAGGCTGTCCATATGATGTACGAAATAATTCAAGCAGAATCCAGGCTTTTTCAGCACCCCAGGGCTTTAATCCAGAGGGAAAATGTGGGGATTTACTCCAGGATTTGACCAGAAAATCTGGATATTCGCTCATGTATGTGTACTGTGCTCCATAGCGATATCCCAGGGATGGGAGGAATTGTTGGTGGGCAAGAGAGGTTGGGTCTGGCAAGCCTAATGTGTGTCTCCATGTTTTCCTACTGAAGTGTTTGTTCAGCCACGAGATCAGCAATGAGGGGTTAGATTGGGGAACTCTTCTGTCCTCCCTAAGTGTCATTTTTTTATTTACTGATTTTACTCTTTCCTTCATTTACTCATTCACTTGTGCGGAGATTTTATGCACTCCCTCCCCGTCCATCCACCTATACATACATTGCAGTTCTCTGCATGAGGAAATGAGTGAATGATCAGGGGGCAGGATCGGCGGAAGGGGAGAAGAGTAAAAGCAGTAAACATGAATGCAACACTTGCGTGGAAGAGGGAGGAAGTGTCTCATTCTAACCCCTCACTGCTGATCTCATGGCTGGCCATTTTCATACATAAAAGATGAATTAAATGCAATTTTATTTTGTTTTTCTCTGCTTTGTGTGTGTACATTTGAAATTATCCTCTTCACTAACCAGAGTGGCAAAGGGGAAAAGGGAATTGGATGGAGAAGCACCCAACCAGAGTGGCTCCAATAGATTGGCAGGCAAACCATAGGGCTATTGGGTGATAGGTTGATGCATGCTGGGAAGGGGGAAAGATGCAAGTTTGCCAGAGAGAAATGTGTGGCCAGTTGTGCTGGTGTCGCTTTGAAGTGCTTTGTGTTTGTGGACTTAACTGGGTCACTGCAGGGTGAGGCCAATTTTTCCCCTCATTTTAGCTGCACCTGAGATCTATGAAAGTTTACTATAACTTTATTATTCTTTAAACCGATATGGGAATCTTTTCATTATCAGTCTTGAACTGGTTTACTGCTGCTTTTTCCTCTGTGGTTTGTGTTGCCCTTCCCAATACTGTGCAATTTGTTTTAATTTATGTTTTATTGGATAATATTTGGATCTCCCATGGTGACACCTTTAAAGACCCCCATAATTTTCCAGTTTATCTAACTGCTTTATCGATTCTCATAATGTGACTCTTTCTTCACAGATGTTGCACTGTGACATTCCAGTCTTCGAAATTTATCTTTGGGAAGCCTAGCAGGAGTTGAAGAAGCATGGATCTATGTGGATCTACCCCTTCCCCAGCCCCAGTGACAGGTCACCTGGGTGGTCAAAGTTGAACTGGCCCTTGAGGGCTTTGGCTTTCTGCTCAGTGGTGAGTACCCGATAGAAGCTGTCTTGACTCAGAATCACAACCTGCTTGTGGTGATGGTCTACATCATTCTGTCCCAGCAGCTGAACAATTTTGGCACAGACAGAGGACTGCAAAAGAAGTAAAGAAAAGAGAATTAGGAAGAATTCTGGCACTAGAACAATAACTGTCAAGATAGATGTGAATTGTTTTAATACATATGTGTCTTGTTTGTTCTTTTAAATTGATGTGTTTTTAACTGATGTTGTGTATTTATTGGTCTGTTGTTCCCCACTTTATGCCTCTTCAGGTATCAGTACCCCAACCCTCACCACACCTGCACCAAAGCCAATCTCTCTGGCCTCTGGTTGAGTGTACAGTTTTCCAGCTCCCATTCGAAACATCAACATCGTAACTTAACAATGATCAGGAAAACTCTGGGACTGTGGTGTAGGGGTCAGCCAGGCCAAAGTCCCAAGCCTATTCCTGGACATCAGAGGTTACAAGATGAAAACATTTAATAAGAAAGAGGAGAGGAAGAAAAGCCCTAAATAATCTGAATAGTATGAAATGAAATTATCAGAGAAAAGAATGGACTTGCATAAGCTGTTTAGTGCCTCCATTTCAATACAAGGCAAAGGACTTCTAAGAGCAGGTAAAAGAACAATTCACAAACTCTCTTTTTATGAGTAGAATAGACCTTAACTTCCAATTGAATGCACATCTAAGATTCTCTATATTTATTGTACCACTATTTTGCGACTGCTTTTGATTAGCGACTGTCACCAAGAGAACATTGCCTCAGCGATCTAGGTAGTGCACACACTTCCCTTCAGCTCAAGTGGGGAAGGTTTTGCTGCTGGCAGTCACTGCAAAAAGGGTGGCACTGAACAGGGGCTTGCCCCTTTGGGGAAACCATTTCAGGGACTATAAGGACAAAGGCCTCTCGTTCTGTTTGGAGGAAGGATTCTGCTGGACTTCTCAGCAGTTTTCCATAGAATCATAGTCCAACCTGCTGCCATGCAAGAATACACAATCAAAGCACCCCTGACAGATGCCCATCCACCCTCTGTTTAAAAACCTCTGAAGGAGACTCCGCCACACTCCAAGGGAGTGTGTTCCACTGTCGAACAGATGTTACTACTGTTGTTCCAAGTCCTATTCTCTGGAGCAGCAGAAAACAAGCTAGCGCCCTCCTCAATATCACATCCCTTCACATATTTAAACAGGGCTATCCTATCCCCTCTTAACCGTCTCTTCTCCAGGCTAAACATACCCAGTTCCCTAAGTCATTCCTCATAGAGCATGGTTTCCAGACCCTTCACCATTTTAGTTGCCCTCCTCTGGACACGCTCCAGTTTTTCAACATCCTTTTTGAATTGTGGTGCCCAGAACTGGACACAGGATTCCAGGTGGGGCCTGACCAAAGCAGAATACAGTGGCACTAATACCTCTCTTGATATAGATACTATACTTCTATTAATGCATCCTAAAATTGCATTACCCTTTTTAGATGTGCATCACACTGTTGACTCATGTTCAACTTGTGGTCTACTAGGACTCCTGAATCCCTTTCACACGTAGTCACGTTAAGCCAGGTGTCCCCCATTCTATATCTGTGCATTTCATTTTTTACTGCCTAAGTGCAGTACCTTATATTTCTCTCTGTTGAAATTCATTTTCTTAGTTTTGGCCTAGCTTTCTAATCTATTCAGGTCATTCTGAATTTTGATCCTCTCCTCTGGGGTATTAGCTACTCCTCCTGATTTGGTGTCATCTGCAAATTTCATAAGAAGACCCTCTATGCCTTCATCCAACTCACTGATAAAGATGTTGAATAGCACCGGGCCCAGGACAAAACCCTGTGGCACCCCACTGGTCACCTTTCTCCAGGATGAAGAGGAGCCATTGCTGAGCACCCTTTGGGTTCAACTGTTCAACCAATTACAAATCCACCTAACAGTTGCATTGTCTTAAGGACTTTATTGCACCACTTTTTATATTGACTTACCTCTCCCGATTTAAATTTTAATTTGGGCAGCAGCCTGGTGTTATCAGAAGGATTTTGCCGCCAAATCTGCTGCCCGAATACAGCTTGGGTCCATCCATGCTCACAGGGGCGTTCCGGCGGCCATTTTCTTAAGCTGGGAATTTTCTGGCTTCAAAAAGAGGTGCGCTGAGCGCCCCTGTGAGCAATGATGGACCCAGGCTATATTCGGACAGCAGATTCGGCAGCAAAATCCTTCTGATAACATCAGGATGCCACCCAAATTAAAATTTAAATCAGAAGAGGTAAGTCGATTTAAAAAATGGTGCAATAGTTTCCCAGCCCACATCTTATTGTTTGCCAGAATATTGTGGGGGACTTTGTCAAAGGCCTTACTGAAATCAAGATATGCCATACCCACAGTGTTCCCATCATCTACCATATTGCTCATTTTATCAAAATAAGGAGTTAAGATTAGTCTAGCATAACTTGTTTTTGAGAAACCCATGTTGACTTTTTGCGATTGTGGCGTTCCTTTCTAAATGTTAACAGACTGTCTGTTTAATGAGCTGCTCTAGAATCTTTCCTGGTATTGATGTCAGGCTAACCAGGAGGAAATTGTTTGGGTCCTCTTTTTCCCCTTTTTGAAGATGGAGACATTTGCCTTCCTCCAGTCTGCTGGTGGATCTAAAGAACCTCTCAACAGAATTTACAGACTATGGGCCTTTGCAGACTGCCAGAAAGAGTGCAAATTGAGTCCACTTTAAGGGTTAGGGTTAGTGCTAGGGAATCATGGGAATTACTTTTTTTTCTGAGACATTGAGCCTTCTGTGTCAGAGAGCTCTGGTGCCACAATAAAATAAAGTTCCCATGATTCCCTAACCCTAATCCTAACCCTTAAAGTAGACTCAATTTGCACTATTTCTAGCAGTCTGCAAATGCCCTATGTGGGAAACAGATTTACTTTCTTAAGCATAATGGACCAGGCACAAGAAAAGCTATGGACAGAAGCCAGGGCCAGCATTAAAGATAAAGACAGGAAGACACTATCTGTGGCTAAAAAGAAAGTGAAGAAACAATGGATCACTTCAAGCAGTAAAGGAGAGCCAAGAAGCAAAAGAAAAGAGAGAGAGGAACAGAACCAGAACCATGACTGTTGTTGTTCAGTGACTAATGCATAATGATAAAGAGAATTACTACAATAATGCAGAGAAATAGAAGACAGCAACAAAAAAGGAAGAACAATTGATCCCTTCCACAATATCCGTGAACTCAAAGGAAATTCAGACCAAGAGTGGGGATGCTCTACGATCAGAAGAGGAATATACTCTGAGTGTGGTGGAGTCTCCTTCTTTGGAGGTCTTTAAACAGAGGGTGGATGGCCATCTGTTGGGGATGGTTTGATTTTGAGTTCCTGCATGGCAGGGGGTTGGACTGGATGGCCCTTGTGGTCTCTTCCAACTCTATGATTCTATGATACTAAATGATCAAAATGAAATAAAAAGACAATGGAAGCAAGACGCAGAAGAGCTATAAAAGAGATAAAAAATTAATGACACATGGAATGAAAAACCATATGAAGATGAACCACAAATTTTGGAATGTGAAGTAGATGTGGCACTCAGAGAAACTGGAAAGAATAAATCACCAGGAACAGATGGTATCCCAATTAAACTGCTTCAAACCACACAAAAAGAATCAATTCCAGTGTTAACCAAAATATGCCAACAAATCTGGAGAATAAAACAGTGGTCAACAGATTGGAAGCAATCAATATACAAAAAGGAGACACACAAAAGACTGTAGCAATTATAGAACCATAGCATTAATTTCCCATGCAAGCAAGATTTTGCTCAAAATTCTGCAGCATAAACTCTAATCATATATATATATATATATACACACACACACACACACATATATATATATATATAGAGAGAGAGAGAGAGAGAGAGAATTGCCTGGTGTTCAAGTGGGGCTCAGGAAAGGAAGAGGCACTAGGGACCACACTGCAAACATATGATGGATAATGGAGCAAACCCAAGAATTCTAGGAAAAAAAATCAGCATGTGCTTTATAGACTATAGCAAGGCCTTTGACTGCATAGATCACAAAAAACTATGGAATACTATTAAAGAAATGGGAGTGCCACTACATCTGATAGTTCTGATGAGGAGTCTGTACTTAGGATAAGAGGCTGCTGTAAGAACAGAACACAGAGAAACAGAATGGTTCCGAATTGGCAAAAGGGGTTAGGCAAGGCTGCATTTTATCGCCCTATCTGTTCAACTTGTATGCAGAAAATATAATAGGTAGAGTAGGAGGACTGAAGATCGGAGGAAGGAACATCAACAATCTAAGATACATGGACAATACCAAGCTACTAGAGGAAAGCAACACAGACTTGAAACTATTACTAAGGAAGGCCAAAGAATAACGTGCAAAGGCAGGCTTACTGTTGAACATATAGAAAACAAAAATAATGACCACAGAGGGTTTACATAAATTCAACATAGACAACAAGGAAATCAAAATAGTTAAAGATTTCCCATATCTTGGTTCAAATATTGATCAGAACGGAGACTGCAGTCAAGATATCAGAAGAAGATTAGGAATGGGAAGAGCCTCTGTGAAAGAAACTATACAAACTCCTAAAGTGTAAAGATAAACAGATGAACACTAAAGTTAGAATCGTTCAGGCCATTATATTCTCCATTACCATGTACAGATGTGAGAGCTGTACAATGAAGAAAGCAGATTGGAAGAAAATCAATTCCTTTGAGATGCGGTGCTGGAGAAGTGCTGAGGATCCCATGGACAGCCAAAAGGACAAACAAATGGCTCCTAGAACAAATCAAGCCTGAACTCTCCCTGAAATCCAAGATTACTAAATTGAGGCTGTCATCCTTCAGCCACATCATGAGAAGGTACGACTCATTAAAAAAGATGCTGGGGAAGGTGGAAGGAAGTAGAACGAGAGGAAGATCGCATGCCAGATGGATAGACTCAGGTGCAAAACACACTGTAGAAATAATCCAGTTTGAGACCGCTTTAACTGCCTTGGCTCAATGCTAGGGAACTCTGTGAACTGTAGTTTTCTGAGACAGTCTTCTGTCAAAGAGCTCTGTTGCCACAACAAACTACAATTCCCAGGATTCCACAGCATTGAGCCAGGGCAATTAAAGCGGTCTCAAACTGGATTATTTCTGCAGTGTGTTTTGGACCTTAATCAGTGAGACCATGGGCCTACGTCAGGGGTAGGCAACCTTTCCCCTTTAAGGGCCGAGGGACTTCAGCTCCCAGAAGCCTCAGCCATGTTGGCCAATAGTCCCATGTTGGCCAATAGCTCCTGGGATTCTGGGAGCTGAAGTCCCTCGGCCCTTAAAGGGGAAAGGTTGCCTACCCCTGGCCTACGTCTACAGGACTTGAGCGGAGAGGTAAAGGATAGTAGTTGGTCTTGGAGATGTCGCATTCAAAGGGAGACATGAGTCAATGTCAACTCCAAGGCAGCTGACAATAACCTGGTTGGGACTAACCAAATGGATGGTAGGCATTATGTATTCAATTTTAATAAGTTTCCCAATGAACGTATGAACACTTAATATTACAGCCTACTGAACAGAGTGACACTTATTCAGACTAATCATTTTATAATAATAATAATAATAATAATAATTTTTTATTTATATCCCGCCCCTCTGCCAGGCAATCGGGGCGGTGTACAATATTTCAAAACATCAGAACAAATAAAATCAGTTCAAATCCCAGCCCTCCTTCCCACACCCACCCATCTCCCAAAAACAATCAAACAAAACAGATTGAATAACAATAATTAAAAATATACAATTTAAAAATACATAGTTTTCAATGTTAATATACAGCGGCGTTAACTCAGGCGAAGGAAGGGCGCTACCGGTGGAGGAGGAGATGGTAGAAGCAGCCTTTTTAAAGGGGCTGCTGGCCCTCCGTGCCTCATGGAGCCTCAGCTGCTGGTGGAGGAGGAGGAGATGGTAGAAGCAGCCTTTTTAAAGGGGCTGCTGGCCCTCCGTGCCTCATGGAGCCTCAGCTGCTGGTGGAGGAGATGGAGATGGTAGAAGCAGCCTTTTTAAAGGGGCTGCTGGCCCTCCGTGCCTCATGGAGCCTCAGCTGCTGGTGGAGGAGATGGAGATGGTAGAAGCAGCCTTTTTAAAGGGGCTGCTGGCCCTCCGTGCCTCATGGAGCCTCAGCTGCTGGTGGAGGAGATGGAGATGGTAGAAGCAGCCTTTTTAAAGGGGCTGCTGGCCCTCCGTGCCTCATGGAGCCTCAGCTGCTGGTGGAGGAGATGGAGATGGTAGAAGCAGCCTTTTTAAAGGGGCTGCTGGCCCTCCGTGCCTCATGGAGCCTCAGCTGCTGGTGGAGGAGATGGAGATGGTAGAAGCAGCCTTTTTAAAGGGGCTGCTGGCCCTCCGTGCCTCATGGAGCCTCAGCTGCTGGTGGAGGAGGAGGAGATGGTAGAAGCAGCCTTTTTAAAGGGGCTGCTGGCCCTCCGTGCCTCATGGAGCCTCAGCTGCTGGTGGAGGAGGAGGAGATGGTAGAAGCAGCCTTTTTAAAGGGGCTGCTGGCCCTCCGTGCCTCATGGAGCCTCAGCTGCTGGTGGAGGAGATGGAGATGGTAGAAGCAGCCTTTTTAAAGGGGCTGCTGGCCCTCCGTGCCTCATGGAGCCTCAGCTGCTGGTGGAGGAGATGGAGATGGTAGAAGCAGCCTTTTTAAAGGGGCTGCTGGCCCTCCGTGCCTCATGGAGCCTCAGCTGCTGGTGGAGGAGATGGAGATGGTAGAAGCAGCCTTTTTAAAGGGGCTGCTGGCCCTCCGTGCCTCATGGAGCCTCAGCTGCTGGTGGAGCAGTGCATTTGTAAGTGCATCTTACTGAATTGATTTTCTTATTAAATAAATCAGTCCAACTGATTTTATCTATCAGAAGAATTTATCAAATATGTTTCAGATTGTAATGCTGACCCCTTTTTTTAAAAAAACTGTACTACCATGCTCAATCAGATCTCATTCAATATGGGGTTTCAGAAATTATCTGTAACAGGCATATCACTGGCCTTCACCAGAACAATTCTGACAACAATATCAAACTAAATATTAACATTGCTATTGTACTACATTGCTGTGGCTAGCACAGATTTTCAAAACAGAATTATCCAGACAAAGGTTCTCAGGGTTACTCTCTCTTTCTTTTTCTTTTGTCAATTAAAAAGAAACCCACAACATTATTTACCATAGTGAAAACCCATTTGCTCTTGGCTTCTCCAATAAAGCCACTAAAAACAAAAATTGACCTTAAAGCCCAAGCACAGCCCCAGTGGGTCCAGCCCCGAGAGCTGTTTTTCTGCCTGCTAACCCTTTTGGCAATCTCCCAGGGATGTACACATATTATTCTTTTCTCATTCTCAATTTCCATGCAATTCATTGATTGCTTTCTAGACTGCTATCAGAACAGATGCCCTAGTGGGATAATTGTTCATCTGGTCTCAAATGTGACAGTATTGTGTAATGAGACAAAATGCAATCTAAGCAATGCTAATTTCCCCCCAGTTGTACATAAAAAGAAGACAAGCATAATGAAAGAAATACTGTGTCTTTTTAATTTGGGGGGCCATGCTGTCTTTTTTTAAAATGGTGCTTAGTACAGCAGTAGCAGCAATAGTGATAATGATGCTGAAGCAGCAGCAGCAGCTAACCAGGATATGTATTTTCATTCATAGTCATGCTAACATGTTCTATGACAATTGTGGGGAAAGGGCTTTGTGAAGAGGACATGTCAAGCTACTAGAAAACCAGTTCCCAGTTATTATTATAATTAGCTTTCACTCTTTGGTACTCAGCATCTTTACAACGGAAAGAAATACCTATGTTGCCCTCTGAATTTCTTTCTTCCACTGTGGAAACTCTCTACCTCCTTACTTTCCCCCCTCATTCGCCTCCCCAAAAAAGTGGGGACTGCATTAAGCAGAGCTGATGTGTCAGACTTTGTATTTGCCCTGTTTACTTTCAACTGGAATAATCAGAGCCTGAAAAACACAGGTGTAGACAGATAAAGCCAAACAGAGCCTAGATGATATTTCACGTAAACGTGACATTAAATCATTTCCAAATGCCGGTTCTGGAATAAACCCTGAGTGATCCCTTACAAACAAACTTTTGAAAGTGTTTTGCTCAAGACTTGAACCCAGGCTAACTGAATTACCATAGTATCCCATAGGAACATGCCTTAATTCTTGGATCTGCAAGACAGGTCTTCTCTTAGTCCTGCTTAGCCCTGATACCAGCTTGTGATGTGGGTGGGTAGGAAATGTTTTACTTATTGTATTTTTAAATTGTTGTACGCCGCCCCGATTGCCAAGCAGAGGGGCGGGTTATAAATAAAACTTATTATTATTATTATTATTATTATTATTAAGGTGCAGGGGGAGGAGGAGGAACAGGCACGTGCCTTTTCCTCCTCTTCCCTGCTCCGCGTGCCAGGGACAATGGCTTCGCATGCCATCTCTGGCACGCATGCCGTAGGTTCAGCAACATGGGGCTAGGCATGGGTGCATGCCTGTTCCTCCTCCTCTTGAGCCTTCTGCTGCCTCCGGCGTGGCACCTGAAGGCCCAGGAAAGTGCAGGGGGAGGAGGAGGAACAGGCACATACTTTTTCCTCCTCATGCCAGGGAAGATGGCTTCGCCTGCCATCTCTGGCACACATGGCGTAAGTTCACCAAATGGGGCTAGGCATGGCTGCATTCCTGTTCCTCCTCCTTTTGGGCCTTCCGCTGCCTCCGGTGTGGCACCTGAAGGCCCGGGAAAGTGCAGGGGCAGGGGAGAAGTCCCACTGCGGAAGTCCTGCCCCATAGGACGGAAGTCCCACTCCAGAAGTCCCATTCTCCCCAGAAGTCCTGCCTCCGGCATGGGGTAACACCCGATGCCAGAGGGCCATTGAGTTCAGCCACTCGGTGCTTAAAAGGTTCCCCATCACTGGCCTAGCCTCTTTGTTTCAAAAATTCCATGGGCTGTCCATGAACGTACTCATGAAAACACTTGTGAGCCACTCTTTTTGTGCATTTTTCGCAGCAGTTCACAGCCATTTTGTTCCTGTCCTACAACAGTTCTCGTTGTATTTCCACCTAACAGATCTGCTGACTCCCTTGACTTTTAGTGTGTATGTCTCTTCAAGGTGTCTATTAACTTATGAGGGTTTTGAAAATTAAGGGAAAATGAGGATTAGGAAGCTATAAGGAATAATGGCGGCATTGGAAACTGAGGCTAGTTATTTATTTGATGTTGTTTAAAAAAAGAAGAAGAATGATAATATAAGTATATTTATGGATAATTTAATCTTTACTTTAGAATTAATTGATTATGTTTATAGCTTGATGATTAAAACAAAGGAGAGCAAGATAAAATATAAGATAAAGGACTTAGCCTAAGTTCAGGAAGTCGAGTTTAAATATGTGTTTAGATTAGATGAGATAGGTATTGTATGTACCGTATGTTTGTTTATTGCATGTAAGTATGTACATTTGTATATATGTTATATGTATGTTTTTATGTGTGTAGTTTGTTTTGTTTGTATTTTAACTCAATAAAAAGATTTTAAAAAAAGGTGTCTATTAACTTATGGTGACCCCATGAATTTCATATGGTTTTCTAAGGCAAGGAATCCTCAGAGGTGGTTTTGCCAGTTCCTCCTTCTGAAATATAGCCTACAGCACCTTTATTGCTTAATTTTTATTCCGGTCAAAAACATGTGAAGTGCTAATGTAAGGAAGGAGTGCTTGGGGCTATTTGAACACTGTTGTTCTCATACCATTTAGTAACCAAACATAGTAAGAGGAAAGGAGGGAGGGAATAAAATAGAAGAACAGAAGGGAAGGACACCACAGCAGTGCATAACAGGCAATTTATTACCAAACATATTTAGACGTATTAAAATTCTTCCTCGGGGATGATTCTGAAGGGAGGATTCAGGCACAACACATTAAGAGGTCAGGATACTTTTCTTTCTCAAAAACATTATATGTCAGGAAGATAGGTATTAAATACAAAATGGCATAATCTACGTCCTGGGAAAACAAACCAGCTTAACAAAATGTATGAAATGAAATCCTGTTTATTTAAAAGCACACATCAACAATGCTGAATACAAAAACGTAATAATAAAATATTACTTTGGCCCAAAACAGATGGGTCAAATGACACTGGCGCATCCATTTAGATGATGCACGCCCCAAATGCAGTGCGAAACCACGCCAATGTCTTGTCTTCAGAAAAGAACTGGGCCAAAAAGGAACAGAAAAATCCTTTCCTTTTCAGCAACCCAGTTCAGGACTGCAATGGCGGCATGAATTGGGTCCGGGCAGATGTGCTTGCCGCAGCCCCAGCATGAATGGTGCCAGTACAGATGCATCGCAGTTTATTCTGCCTGTCTGTTTCATGCCCAAGTTTTAAAAAAACCTAATAAAATAGCAGCACCACAGGTGTTGCTTTCAAGGGAAGATCATAACCTGGACCTCTTTGTATAAGGCTATTAATAAGCCTTTTGATTTCCCTAGTAAAGTTCCTTTGACTTCAGTTCTAAAAGTTGTTTTGGGATTGAATGGAAGAGACTCCATCTGTCTGAGAAAGTACAAGATTGGGCACCTTTGTTTATACTTAGTTTATATAATATAATCAACTGTGATGAGAAAAGTTTTTCAAGAGAATTTTTGTGTGTTTTGTGGTTCCTACGTTATGTACATATGCAACATTTTAAATGTGATGGAAGATGTTATTTTGTCATTTGTTGTGTGCCTTCAAGTCATTTACAACTCATGGTGGCCTCGAGGCATCTCCACAATGGGGTTTTATTGACAAGATTTGTTCAGAGGGGGTTTGTCTTTGCCTTCCTCTAAGGCTGAGAGAGTATGACTTCTCCAAGGTCACTCAGTGGGTTTCCATGACCAAATGGAGATTCAAACCCTGGACTCCGCAGATGTAGTCTAATGCTCAAACCACTACACCACAATGGTTCGTCATTCCTTTAACAGGGGTAGGCAACCTTTCCCCTTTCAGGGCCGAGGGACTTCAGCTCCCAGAATCCCAGGAGCTATTGGCCAACATGGGACTATCGGCCAACATGGCTGAGGCTTCTGGGAGCTGAAGTCCCTCGGCCCTTAAAGGGGAAAGGTTGCCTACCCCTCCTTTAATACTTTCAACATTGTTAGTGTGTTGCTAGAAAAATACATTCATTCATTTTTTAAAGTGATTTGTGGTCCTAACATAGAAGCTGCATTGTTTAATGTTGTTCATTGTGTGTGTGTAAAGCTTTCGAATCAAGGCCTTATTTTTTAAACTCTGAATTCAGAATCTGTTGTACGTGAGTCAGCCCAAAAGTAACATGTCAAAATTCTACGTATACTAGACAAATAAACTGTTCTCTCCTTATTCTCCGAGGTCTCCCCTTCTACTGTTTGAACCAAGAGCAAACCCTGTATGTCCTAGATCAGGGGTAGGCAACCTTTCCCCTTTAAGGGCCGAGGGACTTCAGCTCCCAGAAGCCTCAGCCATGTTGGCCAATAGTCCCATGTTGGCCAATAGCTCCTGGGATTCTGGGAGCTGAAGTCCCTCGGCCCTTAAAGGGGAAAGGTTGCCTACCCCTGTCCTAGATGATGATGAAGGGCTTCCAAAAAGGTCCAAACACTAGCTCCTCTTATTATTGAAATAATAATAGCACTGCAGAATGGGGGGGGGGGGGGGAGTAGAGAAATTGCTGAGAGATGAGCAGCAAAATGCCCGGTATTTTCCTGCTAGCACTGAAATGTTCCTTGGTGCAGCTGCTCTTCTTGAAGGGATTGTTTCTCAGCCTAGGGTTGCCAGCTGTCATAGATTACCAAGAAAGTTGTGGCTTTGGAAATGTCGCTCCCTCCCAGCTTCAGAGACCACTTCCTAGACATAACACATTACAGAGACATAACATTGCTGGGAAAGTGGATTTAAAAATGAGTCTGTCCCCACTGACAGGTTCCAGACAAACCCAGAACACCAATGCTATCAGAAAAGAGTAAAAGATAACCCAGAAATCTTCGGCAGCCTTGAGTACAAACATTCTGTGCCATTAAATCCAAGATCACGTGTCAGGATCACACTGTGGTCTGTAAGAAAGGAAGCAGCAATAAACCTGTATTCAAACCTAACCTGAACAAAACCTGCACAATAGTGGGGTTTTCCCTCTTCACAAAGAAATGACAGGTAGAGACTAGGCTGGTCATGGCAAAGAGGTGGGCAGATTTTGCGGCACAGAAGCATCTAGGTCAGGGGTAGGAAACCTAAGGCCCGGGGGCCGGATGCGCCCCCCCCGAAGCCTTTGGACTGACCCCAGACCGGTCCTGCCGCCGCCCCCCGCCATAATGATATTGATTATTGTTGTTATTACTTGTTCTTGGGGTTTTCTTGGCAAAATCTCCAAAGGGGTTTTGCCATGGCTTTTCTGGGGCTGAGAGAGTGTGCATGCATATTTTAAATTTTTTTTAAATTCTTTATTTATATATTTATTTATTTTTCTGGCGTCGGCCCCCCAATTGTCTGAGGGACAGCAACCTGGCCCCCAGTTCAAAAAGGTTGCCTACCCCTGATCTAGGTCATATTGTGCATAACCCAAATTATGCTGAAAGCAGTCTCAATATTCAGTGCCAAGAAACCATGAGAGAAGTCAGTGGGTATGCAGACCGTACACAAGAGTCAGCGAGGCTGGAAGAATATTGCAAATTTAAATGTTAGCGAAAGTTCAGAGGAAAGGGCAGCTCTCCCCAAGCCTCCAGATGTATCCAAGAAAAATGTCAATTATCCTGCCATCCTGGCTATGGCCCGTGTCAGCTGGGAATGCTGAGAACTGGTATCTGACACACATGTTGGCTAGAAGTGACTGTGACAGATATATTACGAGCGGAGCAAATGTAAAGGAAAATGGAAAACAACCGTTGCCCTGTTGTCAGGTTTTTCAGAAGCTCAGGAAATGGTAGCAACTGTGTAGCTTTAGCCCCCCCACAGCTGCACAGCGGGTCCCAAGTCCAACGCCAACAGAATGCTTCAGTACAAAGCATTGTCAAGGAAGTCAGCGCAAGACCAAGCCTAGAATTCCAACTTACAAGATTAAGGGCCTTTGCGGACTGCCAGAAATAGTGCAAACTGAGTCCACTTTAAGGGTTAGGGTTAGTGCTAGGGAATCATGGGAAATGTTGTTGTTTTTCCTGAGACATTGAGCCTTCTCTGTCAGAGAGCTCTGGTGCCACAATAAACTACAGTTCCCATGATTCCCTAGCCCTAACCCTAACCCTAAAAGTGGACTCAGTTTGCACTATTTCTAGCAGTCTGCAAAGGCCCTAAGAAGTCTCAGGAAAGGGGAAACGAAACGGTGGCGCAGAAAAGCTTGGGAAGAGGCACCCAATGGCAAAAAGGCAAGTGTGGCACCCAGAGCCTTTCAAGCAATCCGTCCAGTTTGGAGAGAAGCCTGATAGATCCAGGCACACAAGTTCCCAAAGAGAATAATTTATAGTGGATCCTTGGACTAGGATCCCTTTCATGTAGAATAAAAGAAAAAGAAGGTGGGGAAAGTGGAGGGAGAACAGACTGCTGAGTCTTCAAAGAAATGTGTCCTTTCCCCCTAAAACTATGGGCCTTTACAGACTGCCAGAAATAGTGCAGATTGAGTCCACTTTAACGGCCCTGGCTCAGTGCTAAGGTATCATGGGAACTGTAGTTTATTGTGGCACCAGAGCTCTCTGACAGAGAAGGTTCAATATCCCCCCAAAAAATACAATCCCCATGATTCCTAGCCCTGAGCCAGGACAGTTAAAGTGACCTCAATCTGTATTATTTCTGGCAGTCTGTAAAGGCCCATAGTTTTAGGGGGAAAGGACACATTCCTTTGAAGACTGCAGCAGTCTCTTCTCCCTCCACTTTCCCCACCTTCTTTTTCTTTTATTCTACATGCAAGGGATCCTACTCCAAGGATCCACTATTAATGGATGGTGACTTGGCAACACCAACGGCAGGGGAAGCCACTTCACCCCAATACGGACTGGAGCTGGGGGTGGGTGGGTTAGGGGAGTTAAAGCCAAGGCCCTGAACAGGATTGGGACCCCTGTCTTTTTAAACAGCAAAGACCTACTGGTTAGAGCTAGGTAAAGGAAAAGGTGTTCCCCGTTGACCAGGTTGTCAAGTCATGTCCGACCGTTACTAAGCTGAAGGGCCAGCGTTGTCAGAGACTACTCTGTGATCCTGGGGCCAGCATGATTGCACAGAATGCTGTTTACCTTCCCACCAAAGTGGTACCTATTTATCTACTTGCATTTGCCTGCTTTCAAATGCTAGGTTGGCAGAAGCTGGGACTAGTGACAGGAGCTCACCCCATCATGCAGCACCCGGGCCTCGAACTGCCAACCTGCCGATCTCACCATCAACATAGTGCAGCATCTTAATCACTTGAGCCACTGCATCCCTTTTATAGAGCTATCTCCCCCAAATCCAAATGCCTCCAGAACAAGTGTGTGTGTGTGTGTGGGGGGGGGGTAGGAGGTGAGCGGGGTTGATGTTATGATTTTTAAAAACTATTTTTCCATGAAAAGTGAGGACATCCGACTATACTATGATCCTGATTGGGGGTTAGTGCAGCATAGAGTACCCCCCCTTGCCCCTCTTGTTAACCATCCTCCATTCATGGCAACCCTAAGGATGAGACATCTCCAAGAAGACCCTCTGTCCTCCACTGCTCTGCTTAATTCCTGCAACCCCTTCATTAATACCCAAAGTGACCTCCTTAATGGAGTCCATCCATCTGGCATGTGGCCTTCCTCTCTTCCTACTTCTCTCTACCTTTCCAGCATTATTGTTTTCCCCAAAGAGTCCTCTCTTCTCATGATGTGTCCAAAGTACAACAGCCTCAGTTTGGTCATCTTGGCTTCCAGGGAGGTTTCCGACTTGATCTGCTCTAGGACCCACTTGTCCTTTTGGCTGTCCATGGGATCCTCAGCCCTCTGCTCAAGCACCACATTATCTCAAGTGCATTGATTCTCTTTTCATCCACTCCTTTCACCATCTCTCTCTCTCTTTCATCCCATACCTGGTGATGGGAAACACCACAGCAGACCTAGAGCCCTAGGATGCTTTGATTGGGAGTTCCTGCATGGCAGAATGGGGTTGGACTGGATGGCCCTTGTGGTCTCCTCCAACTCTATGTGTCTAAGTAAGACATCCTCTAGAGCAGGGGTAGGCAACCTTTCCCCTTTAAGGGCCGAGGGACTTCAGCTCCCAGAATCCCAGGAGCTATTGGCCAACATGGGACTATTGGCCAACATGGCTGAGGCTTCTGGGAGCTGAAGTCCCTCGGCCCTTAAAGGGGAAAGGTTGCCTACCCCTGTTCTAGAGCCCCATCTTAAAGGTATTCCAAATATGGGGTCTCAGGGGATTAACAGCCACTGGAGCCAGCCCCACATCCCATTCCCCTCTCCCTAGGAAAACCACTGAGGCGGCATCCACACTGGAGAAATAACTCTTCCTGGCTCAAGACTATGGAATTCTGGGAATTGGAGTCCCCCCCCCCCCCCCCGGGAAAACCACTGAGGCTGCATCCACACTGGAGAAATAGCCGGGTTTGGCATCACCCTAAGTGTCCTGGCTCAAGGCTATGGAATTCTGGGAATTGGAGTTCCCCCCTTCCCTAGGGGAAACCACTGAGGCGGCATCCACACTGGAGAAATAACCCGGTTTGGCACCAGTCTAAGCATCCTGGCTCAAGGCTATGGAATTCTGGGAATTGGAGTTTGTTGTGAGGCCCAGAGCAGAGCAGGGCTCTGCTCTGGGCCCCACAACAAACTCCAATTCCCAGAATTCCATAGCCTTGAGCCAGAAAGAGTTAAAGCAGTGCCAAACTGGGTTATTTCCCCAGTGTGGATGCTGCCTGAAGGGTTTTCCCTGGGGAAGGGGGGGCTCCAGTTCCCAGAATTCCATAGCCTTGAGCCAGAAAGAGTTAAAGCAGTGCCAAACCGGGTTATTTCCCCAGTGTGGATGCAGCCTCGAGAAAAGATGGGGCTCTCCCAGCTCGAGAGGCTGTATAGGTCCTTACCTGTCAAAATCCCAACTCTTTGGGTGGGGTGGGAGGGGGCTTGCTCCCTGGCAAGGAAGGGAAATTAAAGCATACCGCTAGGCCACGACGGGGGGGGGGGGGGACCAGGGAGAGCCATGCCAAGGGGCCTGAAGACAACCGCTGCAGGGGTAGGCAACCTTTCCCCTTTAAGGGCCGAGGGACTTCAGATCCCAGAAGCCTCAGCCATGTTGGCCAATAGTCCCATGTTGGCCAATAGCTCCCGGGATTCTGGGAGCTGAAGTCCCTCGGCCCTTAAAGGGGAAAGGTTGCCTACCCCTGCCACCGGAAGTGAGGAAGGCGCACCGGGCTGCAGTTCCCCCTCGTTGGGGAAAGGAGCGCCCACGTGGAGAACATGCGGTTGGAGAAACAGGAGGCGCTCGCCCGCCAGGTGGCGCAGTGGTTAAATGACTGTACTGCAGCCACTCGCTCGCAAACCACGAGGTTGCGGGTTCAATCCCAGCCAGGGACCCAATGGAGGACCCAGCTTACACATTGTATATATACATATATATACATATCTATACCTATCAATATCTACCTTGCCGCTGGCCGTCCCGCCGCTGACTCCGATGAGGAAAGGCTCCCCGCCGGACTGGCCCTGGCCCTGGCTTTGCTGGAGCCGCTGCTCGCTGTCCCCGGCCATCTCGCTCCTGCTGCCGGCCTGCCTGCCTTGCTGCCTCCGTCCGGCAGAAGATCGGTGGCTCTGCCCCCTCGGCCTCCCGCCAAGGGCCGCCCCTCTGCCCGCCCCCCCTCCGCCTGGAGCCGCCTGAGGTCGAGGAGGCCAGGCACAGGACAGCCAGCCGCCTGGGAGGTCTGAGCTGGCCCTGGGGCAGCCACACTGCAGGAATAACCCGGTTTGGGAACCATCACCCCTTGAACTGCCCTGGCTCCATGCTGTGGGACAGACTGCCAGAAATAGTGCAGCTTTTGAGGCCACTTGAACTGTCCTGGCTCAGTGCCAGGGAATCATGGGAACTGTAGTTTATTGTGGCACCAGAGTGCTCTGACAGAGAAGGCTCAGTGTCCCATAAAAAAACTACAATTCCCATGATTCCCTAGCACTGAGCCAGGACAGTTAAAGTGGCCTCAAGCTGCATTATTTCTGGCAGTCTGTAAAGGCCTTCATTCATTCAATCATTCATTCATTAAAGTGGGCGGGGTGTGTGTGTCAAACTGGATTATTTCTGCAATGTGGATGGATACGGCTGGAATTTGCAAGATCATGCAGAAGACAACACATGCATCATGCACTGCAGAAATAATCCGAGTCGACACCACTTGAACTGCCCTAGCATTCATTCATTCGTTAAAGTGGGGTCAAACCGGATTGTTTCTGCAGTGTGGATGGATGCAGCTGGAAAGATCACGCATAAGACTACACATGCGTCATGTATTCTGCACTATTCTGCACTATTCTGTTGCTCCTGTGTGCCTCCTCAAGTCGTTTCCAATGAATGGAGACCTTATCATTGGGTTTTTTTCTTGGCAAGAGGGAGGTCTTTTAAGGATGGGACCTCATCTAGAAGAAACTAGTAAGGCTCCATCCGCACTGCAGAAATAATCCAGTTTGAGACTGCTTTAATTGCCCTGGCTCAGTGCTCTGGGATTCTGGGAACTAGTTTTGTGAGACATTGAGTCTTCTCTGTCAGACAGCTCTGGTGCCACAATAAGCTACAATTCCCAGGATTCCCTAGCATTGAGCCAGGGCAGTTAAAGTGGTGTCAGGCCAGATTATTTCTGCAGTGCGGATGCAGCCTTTGTTCCACTGCAGCCTGACCATACAATACATGATCAGGAAAATGAGATAGGTCAGGAAGATACAATCTGGACAGTATAATTTAAGATTACAGGTGATGTGTTCATTCTTTTTCTCAACCCCCCCCCCCCCCGCAATCTCCCTGCAATTTAAATAAAACATCATGTTATACAATGAAGAGCGGTTTATTCAACCCATTCCCTGCTGTACTTGCTACAGTTTACAGGGATCTTTGCAAACATAAACATGCATTTAAAGATGTGAAGTACTTTCAGTTTTCTTCAGCAAGGAATACTCAGAGGTGGTTTTGCTAATTCCTTCCTCTATAGCTTACAGCACCTGGCATTCAGGATTGAAGGTTCCTGTTATGATTTTAAGTGGTACAATTGAAAGATATAGCCCTGTTAGTCTGTAGAATCAGTCTGTAGAGAGATCTTGTAGCACCTTTCAGACTCACTGAAAGAAAGAAGTTGGCAGCAGGACCTTTTGTAGATGTAAATGCATCTGAGGAAGCAGGCTCAAGTCTGGGAAAGATGCTGCTGCCAACTTTTTTCTTTCAGTCTCAAAGGTGCTACAAGAGTTCGCTACATAACGATCTTAAGTTGAAATATTGTTTAGCATATCCCCATAATATCTTGTAGTCTTTATTGTGAGACCTTCATACAAACATTTTCAGATATATACTGCTAGTGGAAACTGTATGCCTGTCATCGTTCCTACTAGTTCCCAGGGAGAAAGCAAGTCAATGGGAAATATCAGGAAATTTATATAGGATCATAGAATCATAGAGTTGGAAGAGACCACAAGGGCCCTCCAGTCCAACCCCCTGCCATGCAGGAACTCCCAATCAAAGCATCCCCAACAGATGGCCATCCAGCCTCTGCTTAAAGACCTCCAAGGAAGGAGACTCCACTACTCTCCAAGGGAGTGTGTTCCACTGTCAAACCGCCCTTACTGTCAGGTCTACTCAAATTGAGAATATTCATATACTTTTTTCAAATAAGCATCTCTGCATTCCACAAAGACAGCTGAAAGGGTCTGTTAGCTAATTTGCAAAATTCCCATACAAACACATACGGTATAGGACAGGGGTAGGCAACCTTTCCCCTTTAAGGGCTGAGGGACTTCAGCTCCCAGAATCCCAGGAGCTATTGGCCAACCTGGGACTATTGGCCAACATGGCTGAGGCTTCTGGGAGCTGAAGTCCCTCGGCCCTTAAAGAGGAAAGGTTGCCTACCCCTGGTATAGGAACTATTTTGGCCCCAAGTGGTGGTAAGGGCTTGCCATGTTGCTCTGCATGCCTTTGCCCATGTTGGCAAGCAGGGATGGGATCCTGCAACTTCCTGCCTTTTTTCCTTCCTCACATCCTCATCTTACCATGAAAGCTCCTGCTGCCAACTTCTTTCTTTCTTGAGTCTCAAAGGTGCTACAAGATCTCTCTACATACTGATTCTATGGACTAACAGGGCTATAGCTTTGAATCCTCATCATTGTAACATCATGTGATGATCGTAGATGGTCATCAGAGAAATGCCACAGCTTCAACTTCCATAAAACTTTTTTTCCCCTGTTGATGCAGTTCACACCTTTATTTCTGTGGTATCTCTGTGTAGTGATCCTCGTATCTTCTGTCTGCCATATGACAGCACCAAACAGGTTGATGTGTTTTCAGTCATCACTTCGCAACCATCCTCTTATTCAGGCTGATGCAGCCACTGACAGGCCTTTCGTTGCAATATATAAGGCACATAGAGATAGAAACAAGTGCAGTTACAAGGTCATTTTTGAAGTTGTGCTTTCTCTTAATGTTGTTTTTTTTCCCTTTTGCTTATGCCAGTCAGAAATGAGAGCATAGTTCAGGGGTAGGCAACCTTTCCCCTTTAAGGGCCAAGGGACTTCATCTCCCAGAATCCCAGGAGCTATTGGCCAACATGGAACTATTGGCCAACATGGCTGAGGCTTCTGGGAGCTGAAGTCCCTCGGCCCTTAAAGGGGAAAGGTTGCCTACCCCTGGCATAGTTGGAAATGACTGGAAGGCACACAACAGACACACAGTAGGGGCCTTTGCAGACTGTCAGAAATAGTGCAAATTGAGTCCACTTTAAATTGAGGCACTGCCCTGGCTCAGTGCTAGGGAATCATGGGAATTGTATTTTTTTCTGGGACACTGAACCTTCTCTGTCAGAGAGCTCATGTGCCACAATAAACTACAGTTCCCATGATTCCTTAGCACTGAGCCAGGACAGTTAAAGTGGCCTCAATTTGCACTATTTCTGGCAGTCTGCAAAGACTCTTTAGTTAAGATGGTATTTGGTGGAGAGGATATCTTTTGCAGACAGGATCCTCCTCCTCCTCCTCCTCCTCCTCCTCCTCCTCCTCCTCGGGAGATTTGCAAAGCCCAGGAAATTTAAAGGCCATTTGCACCTCAAGAAGGACCCCAATACTCTTATGAGGCTTATTTTCATCCTCCCCTCATTTTCTACCATGGGTTCAACTGGATTTTAAAAACATCGCCTGAGTGGCCCTCCTTCCCAGTTGAGAGCCCTGAAGAGAAACGCCGCGGAACTCGGGAGCCTGGCTGAGGGGAGCGCCGGAGCGCCTCTCTCGTCGCTCACTTCCGGTCGGCCGCGGCCTAGCTTCCGGTGAGGCGCTGCGTTGGCCGGTCCGAAAATGAGCACCATGTTCGCCGACACGGTCCTTATCGTCTTCATCTCGGTGTGCACGGCGTTGTTGGCGGAGGGTGAGTACGGGAGACCCGGGCAGGAGGACCAGGCCAGGCCGAGGAGGCCAAGGGAAGCCAGCCGGTGTGGAGGCCGTAAAAAGAAGGGTTGGCCCCGCAACACAGCTTTGCATTGCTGGGCAAAGACATTTGGACTCTGGGGAAACTTTTGGGAATACTTTGGTGCTGTTGGGGATTGAGCCTCACTTGGGCAAGGCGACCAGATGTCATACCTTCAAAAGAGGGCAGAATGGAGGGCGTGACAAAATAAAACCTAAATAAATATAAATATAAAGTCATGCTCCTTACCAATTCCAAAATGTCCTCCCTTCTGACCACTGTTTTGGGATCCTCCCCCCATCTTGTACTCCCACGAACCTTCTCGGTTTAAACTGCGCTGCAAAAATACAGTAATGCAGTTTCACACCACTTCAACGGCCATGGCTCTATGCTGTGGAATTCTGGGAGTTGTAGTCTGTTGTGGTACCAGAGCCCAGAGGCTGAACACCTCACAGAGAGAGCTGCGAATCTCACAGGTCCATATCCTTCATGGTCAGGATGGAGGGCATTTTGGAATTCCTCCTTGGGAGAAGGTTGGAATGGAGGACATGGCCTGGGAATGGAGGACAACATCTGGTCACCCAGCACTTGTCCCTCAGCAGTGCAACTCATTCTCTGATAATGGAGCAGCCACACATAAGGAAAGTGCCACCATGGGGCACATAAGAGAGGGATCCTCAGATTAGGGAGGCTAAAGTCTAATCTGCACTGCAGAAATGATTCAGTTTGACGCTTCTTTAACTGCCTTGCCTGAAGGCTGTGGAATTCTGGGATTTGTAGCTTTGTGGGTATTTAGTCTCTGTGTTCTGATGCCACAGCAGACTACAAATCTCAGAATGCCATGGCAGTTAAAGCGGTGTCAGACTGCATTACTGTATTTCTGCAGTGCAGTTTAAACCTGGAAGGTTCATGGAGTACAAGACAGGAGGATCCCAAAACAGCCCTGTGATGACTAAGCACCAAACTTTGGCAACGGGAAGTTGGATGTCTGCTGTGGTGGGAGAGTGCACTAGAATATCTTGGGGAAAGGCTTTGCTAGAAACCTGAACAAGAAAGAGCATGCGGCAGCCTTGTAGGAGTGACTGAGAATGCCAGTTAGTGGGAAATTGGAAAAAGTGTGATGCAAAGTTGTGGGTATTCTAGCAGCTCAGGTTTGGTTATCAAGGGAAATAAATAGGCTGATTCATCAAGGCTCTTCATGGTCTTTCCTTACTGAGAAGTGGTGTTTGTTTGTTTGTTTGTTTGTTTACTATCCTGCCTTTCTTCCAGCATGGGACTCACTGTGGCGTACAAAATACTAAAAGAAGAGAAAGCTAAACATCTGATAATAAAAGTTAAAGTACAACTAAACAAGTTATCATAATACATTTTTAAAAATCCCTTTAAAATTTTAACAATGTAAAATCCTTTCAAAATGCAACAATTTGGTTAAAAATGCAGCAGATAATGCACCACATAAAAACTATTCCCTGCCATCAGTTAATAAATGCTTTTTGATAGCAAGGTCCTTGCTGGAGGAAGGAGAGCAGAGCGTGGGACAGCATATCCTGCCCTGGAAGGGAAGGCCAGACCCTGGGAGCAGCCATCTAAAAGCCTCTTCTCTCCTGTATCCTCACCTGAGGAGCTTGGATTGGTAGTGGAACTGAGGGCCTTTGCAGACTGCCAGAAATAGTGCACATTAAATTGAGGCACTGCTCTGGCTCAGTGCTAGGGAATCATGGGAACTGTAATTTATTGTGGCACCAGAGCTCTCTGACAGAGAAGGCTCAATGTCTCAGAAAAAAATACAATTCCCATGACTCCCTAGCACTGAGCCAGGGCAGTGCCTCAATTTAATGTGCACTATTTCTGGCAGTCTGCAAAGGCCCTGAGAGACACCCCTCTCCTCCAACATCTTAACACTAACAGGTTCATTTAGAGGGATTACTTCTCTTTAACTGAAAAACATTGTTTTTGAATTGAATTGAAGTCTTCGTTGAATGGAAGGATGTTGTAAAGAACTCAATGGGAAGCTCACTGGGAATCTTGAATTTTGCTTGAAAGGTGATACTACCTGCTAGTGCGATGGTTCTTAACCTTTTGGGCCATGAGCCCTTCTGAGAAGCTGAATCTGATTAAAGCTACAAAACTCCTCTCCAGAATAATGCATACAAAATTTTGCATACAATTTATTTTATTGCATGGGAAATTGATTTCCTTCATATAGACTAGTCTTGAATGAAAACATTACAGTGAACACATTAAAATATTTTTAATTTTTCTACCAAGTCAGGAAAAATTCACATAAATGCAAAGAAATTGAAGGGGCGGGGTGTGAGTCATTTTTCACTCAGATCACAGACCTCCTGAAGCCTGGTCATGGGATCTAGGACAAGAACCCCTGTGATAGAAGCGCTGGTCTCCTGCTTTATGAGTAATGATTGGAACATGACAACATTGAACATTGGGATCTCAGTAGAGAGGAGATGCTGCTTGTTCCTGGAGCTGAAAATGTAGAACTCTGCTAAAATATTGCTTGTGGGCTTCTCTTGGGATGAATTTTTCTTGGGATCTCAAGACCTCAGTCAGATTATATGGCTGGATTTGATGCTCATTTTGGAGGTATTCTATGCCTTGATTATATATTTCACTTGTTTCAGGTATAACATGGGTGTTGGTCTATAGAACAGACAAATACAAGAGGCTGAAAGCAGAAGTGGAAAAGCAGAGTAAAAAATGTAAGTACTACTCCAAAATACAAATGGGCAGTAGGGCTAGTCTTCTCCTAAGGATACTCAGACTCAGGACAATAGCTAGAATATTTGGTATAGACCATCTGTGCCTACCAGAAATGATGCCTATATAATAGGTCAAAAATCAGAGGCAGTATGCTTCTGTTGATGAACACAAATGTGTTGATGAACACAAATGGGGGGGGGGGGGCATCTTTGTACGCCTGTCCTGCTTGTGGGGTAAATGTAGGTATTTGGTTGACTATTGTGGGAAGAGAATGTGGGGTTTGATTTGACCCAAAATGGTGTTTCTTATGTTTCTTCTGGGTTTTTATTTCCCTTTTATGGCAAGTTAAAATAGAAATCCTTGGCTCTAACCAAGAGTTTTATTATCACAGTATAGTGAGGCTTTAAACGGGGTATTCTCAGCAGTAAATCAGATTAATGTACAGTGGAAGAAAATATTTAATCTCCTGTTGTTGCTCCCAGGCCCATGGTTAAAATGTGGTATTAAAAATTAAAAGGTGTGTTATGATATCTTTGGATGTTGCACTGTGCTTAAGAGTAGCACCTGTTATGTACATTGTGTATTTGCCTTCAAATCACCTGTCGACTTATGATATGACTCCATGAATTTCATAGGGTTTTCTTAGGCGAGGAATACTCAGAGGTGAATTTGCCAGGGAAGACTTCCAGCAAGAAATCCAGAAAAGAGAGGGAACACCTGGTTCTTGGTAAACTGGTAAATATATTTTAAATGTGTCATGTACAGTAAATCTTTTAAAATATATTCACTATTTTACCAAGGACCAGATGTTCCTCCTCTCTTCTGGATTTCTTGCTGGAAGTCTTCCCAGTTTTTCTTTCCATTTACTGTATAACAAAATACTCACTTTATAAAAACCAGTGTTTGCTTTAACTCTGATTTTATTAAGAATTCTGCTTAGCATTTCCTGATAGTTAGGATGGCCAGGCTCTCTTGCAAATTATATGTGTTCCCTAGAAAATAAATGATCAAAGAAAGGCATTGCAGTGGAGAAAACAGCTGGACAAAATGGTTCCATTAATGAATAGTGTGAAAAGGATGAGTTATGATTTCTGAATTTTAAGGTTTCCACTTAAGTGAAGATAATTGTTTGTACTACAGTGAACAGAAAGAGTTACTTATTTCTATTAAAAAATATGAAATTCACTGTCGTCCAGAAGTGACTGAAAGCAATCTGATATGCTTGCTGTTAACTGCCCTCAAGTCAATCTCGACTCATGGTGACCCTGTGGATGAAATATCTCCAAGACTCCCTGTCCTCCACTGCTCTGCTTCAGTCCTGTAAACTCATATCCATGTTCTCCTTAATAGACTCCATCCATCTAGCATATGGCCTTCTCTTTCTACTTACCTCCACCTTTCCTAACATTATTGTTTTTTCCCAATGAGTTCTCCCTTCTTATGATGTGCCCAAAGTATGACAGCCTCAGTTTTGTCATTTTGGCTTCCAGGGAGATCTCTGGCTTGATCTGCTCCAGGACCCATTCGTTTGTCTTTTTGGCTGTCCATGGGATCCTCAGCACTCTTCTCCAGCACCACATCTCAAATGCATTGATTTTCTTCCTATCTGCTTTTTTCACTGTCCACTCTCACATCCATACATGGTAAAAGGGAATACAATGGCTTGTACAACTCTCACTTTTGTGTTCAGTTGTATATCTTTGCATTTTAGAATCTTTTCTCATTCTTTCATTGCTGCTCTTCCCATTCTTGATCTTCTGATTTCCTGGCTGCAGTCCCCATTCCAATCAATTTTTGATCCCACTTATGAGAACTCTTTTACTATTTCTATTTCCTCATTGTCTAGTTTGAATGTGTGTAAGTTTTCTGTGGTCATTGTTTTTGTTTTCTTTATGTTCAACAGTAAGCCTGCCTTTGCACTTTCTTCTTTGATCTTTCTTAGTAGCTATTCCAGGTCTGGGAGGTTTTCTGCTAGTATTATGGTGTCATCGGCATAGCTTAGATTGTTGATATTCCTTCCTCCCTATTTTCACTCCTTCTGTGTACAAGCCTGCTTTTCTTATATGTTCTGTATATAAATTGAACAGATAGGGTGAAAGTATGCAGCCTTGTCTGACCCTTCTGCCAATTGGGAGCCATTCTGTTTCTCCATGTTCTGTCCTGACAGTAGTCTCTTGTTCTGAGTACAGATTCCTCATCAGGACTATCACATGTGTTGGCACTCTCATGTCTTTAATGTTTTTATTCCATGTCTGACATGCTGTCAAATGTTTTTTTATGTATGTATTGGTTATATTTTTTGAAAAGCACAAAGACATTCATGTTTCAGGAACCACTGAAAAATATCACTCATAGAGAAGTCTTAAAACAAGTAGCTCAACATCCTCCAAAAGCATCATTAAAGAAAGCAAAATACTGTCAAATAGTTTAAAATACTGCCAAATAGACTTATAAAATCATTTTGATAGAAATTCTCTGGTCCTGTTGGGCAGCATCTGTTTTAAATTTGGAACATCATCAGTTGTAAAAGTATTTGCAAAATTCTGTTCAGATGTTCACAAGTTTCTTTTCCCAATTAAGCATGCTCAGAAGAGATTCTAGAAGCTTCTAGGCCACAGTTTGTACTTTCTTACAACAGGGTATAGTGTTTTTTCTGATCATGTGATTGCACTTCAACAACAAGAGGAGTATTAATCAGCAACTTGTGATGCAGACCTGTATTCTGAAGGCAAAAGCAGATCCAGCTAGCTTTTTTGCCTTTGTGAGGCAATCTTTATTTAAAGTTATGGCTAATGCCAGCTTGGTTGGCATCTCTCTGGCTTCTATGAGCAAAAAATTCCCCCATTGGATGTTGTCCAAGGAGCTTGTCCTGCTTTTAGGGTTCTGTAATACATGAGATGTTAAAAGTTAGATTTTGTGAAGTGCCCTTGGTGACGGACAGTTTAGAAATATTTGAAATAAAGAGGAAAGGAAATGACGTTCAGTAAACACCAGGCTATCCTGACTGATAAAAAAGAATTACAATAGCCAACTCATCATAACACTTAAACATAACAAACATTCTATCTCATCTTTGGCTTCACTGAATGTCTGTATCCTTCAGTGACAGCCTTAGGGGCTGCAGCTTGACATAGTTATCCTGCACAGTTTTAGCATCCATTGCAAACCTCTTCAGGTGAGGATAGGAATTGTTCTCTTGCAATGTCAAGATTTTTAAAATTATAAACTAGCCTGGTGTCATGATTATAGACGGTATGCCAAAGAAGAAGAAAAAGAAGCTACGTCATAGGACACATCATTCATCAGGAAGCTGACACAAATTTCATTTTCTAAGCAGACTTTTCCATTACAGCCTACAGTATGCATTCTGCCATCAAAATCAATACCATGCTTTCCTTCTAGTTTACTTTCCTCCAGTTAATTCACTGCACTGACTCAATGTCATACTGCAGACTGCAGAATATCAAGATGGACAACACTGTGAGATACAAGCTAACAATTTGGCTATGTTGAGACCAACCTATGGTGCTTGCCAAAGTATAATCTGGAACATAAGATCATCTTTACTAGCATTCTTCCTTGATAACTTTCTCTGGACAGCAAGTAACAAAAAAAGCTTCTGTCAATCTTGGTTTTAGGAATATTTTGAAAACGAGTGACTAGCAGTATATGCTAAATGTTCTGCTTCAGAAAGCCTTAAATGTTCAGCATATCATTCCATACCAAAAAAGAGAGAACCTTTTGCCAATGGTAGCACCGAATTTGTAATAAAACACATCTGATGAGTTAAATACATATATGAAGTTGACCCATAGAATCTGTGGATATTTGGTCATTTAATTTTTATAGCAGGGAGAAGGGGGTGGTAGTCTTTTAATGACAGCTCAGCAGAAAGAGTCTAGTGATACTTTAAAATCTAACAGATATTTGTTAATGTGTGCCTTTAAGTTGTTTCCAATTTATGGAAACCTTAAGGCAAACCTATCATGGGGTTTTCTTGGCACGTTTCTTCAGAGGGGGTTTGCCATAGCTATCCTCTGAGACTGAGAGAGTGTAACTTGCTGAAGGTTCCCAGTGGATTTATATGGCCAAGTTGGGATTTGAACCCTGGTCTCCAGAGTCACAGTCCAACACTCCACTATACCATACTGGCAGATAACAGATATATTGTGGCATAAATATTTATGGACTAGAGCCATCTTGGTGAACCTATGGCACGACGGCCACTGGTGGTAGGAGTGGGGCGGGCAGGGCACGCGTGCACAGACCACCTCCTTGCCACAGTCTGGCTTGCCCTGAGACAACTGGCTGTAGCAAGGAGGGATGAGGAGGTACACGCTGCTGGCTGGCTCTTTGCAGCAGTCCCAATCTCCCCTGGAGCGCTCCACTCTGGGCCCACAACAAACTATGATTCCCAGAATTCCCAAGCATAGAGCCATAGCAATTAAAGCTGTGTCAAACTGGATTATTTCCCCAGTGTGTATGCAGCCTTGGAAGGGCTGGAGTTTAGGGCAGCCGACGGGAACAGGGTGGCTGAGGAAACCGAAGCCCCAGCCATTCCTCCTCTTTCCGCACCCCACAGAGCTGAGCCTGGGCCTCATGGTGTACGAAGCCTCCTCCTTGGAAAGGGTGGCTCCTTTTCGGGCAACCCTTGATGGCCGGAAGGCGAGAGCTGGGCTTGATGGGCAGCAGGACTGAGGCACCTTTGCCTAGCCTTCCCTCCCCTTGGCCTGCTTTCCCCTGCTGCCAAGTGTTGAGGCTGAGAGGAGGGCAAGCCTGGGCTCCAGATGCCATTTCCTGGGGACTTGTGGTGCCTGCAGGAAAGGCTTCACCTTGTTCTGGGAGGGATGGCGAGGTGGGGAAAGGGGTGGCCAAGGAGGAGCCCTTCAAGCTGTGGAGCCAGGGAGACTGCCAGGTGGACTCGGCAGGGAATCAGGACGGGAAGGAGCCCCTCAGTCCCTGGCCAAGTGGTGCCCCATTCCACAGGGTAGGGTCTCACTGCCCAGGAGGACGAGGCACCCCGAAATGCAGGACGTTCGAGAGAATATGACCAAATTAAAAGGCCCAAAAGACTCATAGCAATATAAAATTCATGCTTCTTACGTTGTGCCCAAAATGGACAGGGTGACCAGACTTGGTCCTCCTTTTTCCAGGGGCACGTCCTCTATTTCTGCCTTCTGCCCAGGAGGAATTCCATAACATCCTCCATTTTGAGCACGGCTAAGAAGCATGGATTTATATTTATTTATAGGAGTGTTTTTTTGCTTTTAGTTTGAATTGCCCTACGCTTTTCTGGATTATGCTACCTTTTGTAGTGCCTTGTCTTCCTTTCGACATCTGGCCACCCTGCAAAATGGAGGATGTTTGGGAATTCCTCCTGGACAGAATGCTGAAAAGTCCTGGAAAAGGAGAACCTTTGTGCCTGACGGTAAGGAACACGGGGCCAGGGTGACCAGATATCCTCCTTTTTACAGAACATGTCCTGCATTTCATCCTTCTGTCCAGGAGGAATTTCAAAAGGTCCTCCATTTTGAGCATGACTAAGAAGCGTGAATTTAGATTTATGAGTGTTTTTAGCTTCTATTTTGTCATGTCCCACATTTTCACTGCAGAGGGGTGGGATATAAATAATAATAATGATTATTATTATTATTATTATGGGGTTTTCATGGCAAAATTACTTCAGAGGGTGTTTGCCATTGCCTTCCTCTGAGGCTGAGAGAATGTGCCTCCTTTTTTTCCAATTTAGGGCAGTCTTAAAGTGAACCTATCTTGGGGTTTTCTTGGCAAGATTTCTTCAGAAGTTTGCCATTGCCTTCCTCTGAGGCTGAGAGAATATGACTCCTTGTTTCCAACTTATGACAACCTTAAGGTGAACCTATCTTGGGTTTTCTTGGCAAGATTTGTTCAGAGGCGGTTTGCCATTCCCTTCCTCTGAGGCTGAGAGAGTGTAACTCCTTGTTTCCTACTTATGGCGATCTTGAGGCGAACCAATGCTAGGGTTTTCTTGGCAGGATTTCTTCAGAGGAGGTTTGCCATTGCCTTCCTCTGAGGCTGAGGGAATGGATGTAGAAAGAAAACAGCTGTAACAAAATGGCAGCAATATGCACAGCAAAGTTGGATACATGAAACATGCTACAGTAAGTGCCATCCATCTTGACACTTACCTAAAAACACTTATTTTGTCAAAACCAGACATTTTCACACTATTTTAGTTTTCACTGTTGTACCTGATTGTTGTGGATTTTGCAGTAGATTTGTTTTTCAAGCCTAGGAGGCAAAAAGAGGTGCTTTCTTTATGAAAATAACTCACTATATTGTCTGATCTCTGCAGTGGAAAAAAAGAAGGAAACAATAACAGAATCAGCTGGCCGGCAGCAGAAAAAGAAAATAGGTAATGCTGGGATCTGAAGTAAGTGTGGGTGTGTGAGTTTGGTTTTCTGAGGAGTCCTTGTTCTTTCTCATAGATAGGTGTGGGAGGTGGTCTTAAGTCCAGATATATTGAAAATTATATTCCTGTTCTAAAGGATAGAGTGTGAAATCAGCTACTAAACTTGGCCTTCTGAAAAATATTTTATGGAAAGAAGCTCCTTGCATTGCTGATATTTTTACTCCAGAAAATTTAGAACATTATTTTTAAAAGAAAGTGTTAGTATAAAACAATAATATTTTTATGTATATCTTTTAACAATTTATACACCACTTCTCTCCAAAAAAGGACATAGCAAAAGGAGAAGTGGTGTATAAATTGAGTGATGATAAATGAATTACTGAAACGGAAGTTGTAAAGAGCATTTTCTGAGGATAAAAAACTATGCCACTAATCAAGGAGAAAACATCTCACATTTTCATTTGTCTTCCTTCTGTTCCAAAAGTGAATAAACAGTGTCACTGCTCCTGCAGCTGAAGAGAAGTAATACAATTTCCATGTATTGGAGTTATTCTTTGTGGTCTTACTATCAAGAATATTATACTAATAATTAAGTTTGTGCAGATTGCATGATTTAATCTGAGCAGCCAATTTTTATCTTCATTGGAAGAGAAGATGCTCAACACTGTGCAGTGAGTGTTTGAAGAAGATACTGTTGTCTGCTCCCTGACATGTCACCTATAATGAGTTGGTAATCATAGAATCATAGAGTTGGAAGAGACAACAAGGACCATCCAGTTCAATCCCCTGCCATGTAGGAAGTCACAATCAAAGCACCCCCAACGGATGGCCATCCAGTCTCTGTTTAAAGACCTCCAAGAAGGAGACTCCACCACACTCCGAGGGAGTGTGTTCCACTGTTGAACAGCTCTCACTCTCAGGAAGTTCCTCCTAATATTTAAGTGGAATCTCTTTCCCTGTAGTTTGCATCCATTGTTCTGGGTCCTATCTCTGGAGCAGCAGAAACAAGTTTGTTCCATCATCATCACCAACAAATGTGACTCACCACAATAGTCACCACAATTCAAAAAGGATGTTGAAAAACTGGAGCATGTCCAGAGGAGGGCGACTAAAATGGTGAAGGGTCTAGAAACCATGCCCTACGAGGAACAACTTAGGGAACTGGGTATGTTTAGCCTGAAGAAGAGACGGTTGAGAGGGGATATGATAGCCCTCTTTAAATATTTGAAGGGATGTGATATTGAGGAGGGTGCTAGCTTGTTTTCTGCTCCAGAGAATAGGACTCAGAGTAACAGATTCAAACTATTGGAATAGAGATTCCATTTCAACCTTGGGAAAAACTTCCTGACAGTGAGAGCTGTTCGACAATGGAACACACTCCCTCAGAGAGTGGTGGAGTCTCCTTCTTTGGAGGTCTTTAAACAGGCTGGATGGCCATCTGTCAGGGATGCTTTGATTTTGAGTTCCGCATGGCAGGGGGTTGGACTGGATGGCCCTTGTGGTCTTTTCCAACTCTACGATTCTATGATTCTAGGTCATTTTGAATTTTAATCCTCTTTTGTGGTATTAGCTGCTACTCCTAATTTGGTGTCATCTGCAAATTTGATAAACATGCCCTCTTTTTTCAAATCATTGATAAAGATGTTGACTAGCACTGAGCCTAGGACAGAAGTCTGTGGCACCCCATTGGTCACTTCTCTTCAAGATGAAGAGGAGTATTGCTGAGCACCTTTTGGGTTCAACCTTGACATGTTTGTATTGAGCTGAGTGCCTCAGCCTTCCAGTGTGCCTTTCTGTTATACAAGGAAGTGGTTCAGAGTCTCATTTTCCTGCTATAGAGATGTTTTTCTTCGTGCTTGTTTCTTACAGCCTGGTTGGAAATGAGTTCCTGTCTTTGTAATACTCAGTAACCTTTCCCTCACTGTTTTTCAGAGAGGCAAGAAGAAAAACTGAAGAACAATAACCGAGATCTTTCGATGGTAAGGCGGCATAACATACTGAATAGATCCTGAATAAGAATCATTTGGGCAGTTTGCTTGGATAAGCAATGTACATGACAACAAATTATAGACTCACAGAGCTAGAAGAGAACATAAAGGCCATCTAGCAATACACAATTAAATAACTCCTGACAGATCCAAAGAAGGAGACTCCACACACTCTGAGACAGCGTGCACAATATTCCAGGTAAAGTCTGACCAAAGCAGAATAGGATAGTACTATTGACACTACACTCATTGATGCAGCCTAGGATCATATTGGTTCTTTTAGCTGCTGCATCACACTGTTGACTCATGTTTACCTTGTGGTCTAGTAGATCCCTTTCGCATGTACCATTGCCATTGGGACTGACTTTATTCCACCATCTCCATAGGATATATTAGTTAAAACAGCTGTGGATCTCTAAAACCAGAATGAAAGATTGCCCCATTGTTCTTACCACCATCAAGTAACTGGATTTAGCTTGATTTATTGGATTTGGCTCAGGTGCCTTCAGATTGAGATGGTGGTTGTTTCCCTGCCCTCTGAAGCGACCTTAACCTTGACACATCCAAAGCATCGTAGGAGCTTTTGCTTTCAGAAGAGCAGAAAGTCTGGTGCCAAGGAGAGCTAGTGAGTGGGGTTGAAGTTCTCACAGGTCCTCATTTGAATGCTTGGGTATATTTTATGAGGGGCTCTGCAGTCACTGCTATGGGACACAATGACATAGGGCCTTTGCAGACAGGCGGCCATGGGCCGCCCCGAGAAGCCACAGATTGGGGCCAAGGTACCCACACTTCTCGGCCCCAATGCACCTCTTTTCGGGCCCTGGAAGGAGCGCTAAAATAGCGCTCCTTCTGCAAGGCGCCGAAGGTGCGCCGCAAGAGGCGTTGGGCACTTCTTCGGCGTCTCTTCTGTTGCAGCGTGTCCGGATGCTGCAGTGGAAGGACGTCATCGGAGCGCCCGTCATGTGGAGCGATGGCCACGCCGATGATGTGTTCAGGAAGGGGTTGGGGCGCCCAGTGTGAAGCTGCCCCTCCCCTTCCTTACCTCCAAGACGGCGCAAAGTGCTGTCTGCAAAGAGCCATAGTTAAATATCTTGGATCTTATAATAATATAATAATAATAAAATTTATTTCTATCCCGCCCCTCTACCGAGGCAATTGGGGCAGCTTACAACAATAAAATCTCACAGTATTTTCCCCAGACTTTCCATAGGGCATTTCTTACAAAATAGTTATTGAACTCTTTGTTCACTCTAACCTTATCATAATAACAGGTATGCATGGAATCCATAGATATTATTTACTCCTTCCAAATACAGTAGTCTTCTGTCCGTCAGTCTTAGCCATTCTTTCAACCAATCCAAGGCACACGCGTGGAAATAGAACTGTAAAATTGAGAATCAATAAGGGAATACAGTTTTATCTGTCACCCAACGAGGCTTTTCATAGAAATGATGAAATGTTAGGAAAAAAATGGATAACTTATAGAGATCTATTGATAAAAGATAATTGCAAATGGAGATTGAAAACAAGGGAAGAGCTTGGTAAAGAAGGAATAAAAAATAATTGGTTTCTATATCTTCAATTAAAAGACAGATTCACTGCCGATCAAAGAAGCAGAGATATAATATCAATGGATAGTGCAATTGAAAAAGTATTAGAAGAAACAGAGCATATAATATCCAAAACATATAGGATATTGCTGCAATGGGACACAGAAGAGTAACATGTTAAAGAGTGTATGATCCGCTGGGCACAAGATCTGGGAAGACCTATTCTGTTGGAAGAATGGGAGAAGCTGTGGAAAATAAAAGTAAAACATACACCGAGCTATAATCTCAGAGAGAATTTTTATAAGTTGTTACATAGATGGTACCTTACCCCAGTAAAATTAGCAAAGTTTAAAAAACAACCAAAATGATGTGTTGGAAGTGTCAAAAATATAAAGGTACCTTCTTCCACATGTGGTGGTCGTGCCCACTAGCAAACAATTTTTGGGGAACTATACATGATAAAATTCAGAAAATACTTCAACTCAAACTAGAAAAAGACCCTAAAACATTCTTGTTAGGAATAATGGAGGAAAAATTCGAAAAGAAACATGGAAAGAAACTTTTCTACATGATAACAGCGGCAAAAATGACATATGCGGCTAATTGGAAGCAAAATAAAGCACCGGAAATAACTGAATGGTTATTCGAGGCTATTAGAATATATTGAAATGGATAGATTAACTCAAATGTTAAGAAATAAACCAATTGAGAAATTTAATAAGGAATGGACAGAGGTAATCGAATGGATCCAACACAAAATGCAAACATAGAGGGACACGTAAGGAAATTAATTGATACGGAAATACTTAAAGTGTTAATCGAAATGTGAAGGAGACACAAAAGTTACTTAAATGGTTTAATGATATCAGAAATTAAAACAAGTATATGTTGTATCATATATACATAAGCAAATAGAGTATATAGACAAGGATAGTTAATAAAACACATGTATATAGAATAAAAACAAAGGTACAATTAGAAATAATAGCTTCAAAATATAGAAGTCAAAATAGATTTTCTTTTTGTAACAAAATACTAGAGATATTAATTTAACGTAGAATACCACAGTTATAGACTCGAGGAAGTCGGTTTTAAACTGGAGTGATGTTGGTTTGAATGTTGATGTATGGGTATTGTTAGTGTAATATAAGGTGTATTGTATTGTATTGTCTATTGTGTGATTTAAGGTTGTAAATGGGTGTAGTTGTGAAAGTTTGAGAAATATATGTTTATGTGTTTTTGTTTTTTTATGAAATGAAACTAATAAAGAATATTAAATGAAAATCTCACAGTAAACCCTCCCAAACCCAAACCCACCCTCCCCTTAAAACAGTATTAAACATGAAATTAAAACAATTAACAACAGTAAAACAATTTTGGTAATTTACAACAATAGATGTTAAAACCACTCTAATCTTCATCTCAGCTCACTTATTTCTATAGCAGCTAGAAGTGTTTGTGATTTAATATTGGGTCATGTAGTGTGGCAGGGCTTCAAGCTCTGTCTTTTTATTTCTCTCTTTTCATTAAATCATTTCTGCAGGGAACTTTTTTACTTTTACTTATGAGACCTTCAGTGTTGCCAGTGTTTAATTCTGTGTGTGTGTGTGTGAATGCCTGCATCGAATGTTCCCTTGCTGTTGTTCTTACGTGCCTTCAAGTTAGGGCCTTTGCAGACTGCCAGAAATAGTGCAAATTGAGTCCACTTTAACTGCCCATGCTAGGGAATCATGGGAATTGTATTTTTTTTCTGAGGCATTGAGCCTTCTCTGTCAGAGAGTTCTGGTGCCACAATAAACTACAGTTCTCATGATTCCCAAGCACTGAGCCAGGACAGTTAAAGTGGACTCAATTTGCACTATTTCTGGCAGTCTGCAAAGGCCCTTAGCTCCAACTTATAGCACCCCTATTATAAAGTTTTCTGTGCAAAGTTTATTTCGCAGTGGTTTGCCATTGTCTTCCTTTGGATATAGCCTACAGCACATGGTATTCCTTGGTGGGCTACCTTCCAAAGACTTCCCAGAAAGGGGAGAAATCTTGCTCCTTTCTGCCTGTCTGCTGCTCTGCCTGTTTCTGCCTCTCTCCCCGTGGACTGTTGCCTCACATGCATTACCTACAGGACCAGCCCCCCGGCTACATGTGGGGTCGTCCCCAAAGGGGAGGAACCCCTTTATTTTTTATTTTTTTCAAACATATACTTACACACATACATAGATTTACTTAATTTGCTTCATTGATAATTTCTATAATGCAAACAATCTTGTTTCTTCTTTCTTTAACTCTTCTAAAAAAAAAGAAATAATTTCCCCCCAATACTTCTCACTCTCAACACCCTTTCATACATTTTCTTCGCATTCCTTTACCATTCATTCTATTGTTTCTCTTTCCTTTATTCCTTCTTAACTTCTTTAGTCTTCATCCTCTTTCCTCCCTCATATCACCTACCGCTATACTACTTACTCTTACCTTCTTCAACTTACTTAACCTTCATATTTCTCATCTAATACATCTTATTCTTTCCCTTTCATTCATTCTTTCAACCTTTCACTCCCTTTCTGACCTCCTGCTTATCATCCTTGGATTATTGGAAAAAATGTTAATCGTCCTTCTTATCCTAAATTTCTCTTTTATATAATGTCCGTTATATTGTAGCTCATCTAATTTTGAACTATTTGTGATTCACTTACTTCTATAATATTTTATTCATATATGTTGCTTTTTCTCTAATATTTGAATCTTTGTACCATATAACCCTATTTCAACTTCCTTAAAAATTAACACTAAACTCATCAATTAAATAATAATAATAATAATAATAATAATAATAATAATATAAAATTTATTTATACCCCGCCCTCTGGAATACCAATCTGGGTGGCTTACAATTTAAAAACATATACAGATCCATAAAACACAGATATATACAACAAACCCCCTCCCCCCCTTAAAACAGTATTAAATCAATGATTTTTAAAATGACAAATAATAACAATACTCATTCAAATACAATACAAACCCAGAGTAAATAAATAATGAGAGGAGCCCCTTTATGAATGGAGTGAGGGTGACGGCCATTCTTCTTATTTTAGGGTAAAGGAGTGGTTTCTTTGTTTGTTTATTTTACTTTCAGTTGTCATATTTTAAAATACCCTGCCCACTGGCAAAAGAAACAAGAAAGATAAGTTACATGAGGATATGGGAGGGGAATTAATCCAGGGAGCAGCCATTGACACAATAATGAATAGAGGGCAATACGAGGTGGGCAGACGGTGCTATAGCCATGGGAGAGAGGAAGCCATAGCGTGCATCAGGTTAGCCTTGGCTACAGCCCCTGGGTGGAAAATGCTGCTGCTCAGTAAATGGGAAAATGACTAGCATCTAGGATTTGATCCTGGATGAGCATGCTGGCCAGACCTAGCTGGATGAAGGTCATTGGGTGAACCTCTCCTGGCTTTTAGCACTGCATTCTCTGTACAGCAGCAGGCAAGGCCTGGAAGCTGGGGAGTTGGAGTAGCAGTATTCTATCAGGACTCCATTTTCCTCACCAGTTGCCCTGTTCCACAGTCTGCTGGGTTCGAGTATATTTGTTTGATGGTGACAGAGTCAGAATAAGGATTCTGTTGGTGTACTGTTCACCCTGCTGTTTAACAGTCTCCCTTCCTGAGCTGACTGAATTGATCTTGGCAGTGATGTTGGCGTCTCCCTGGCTTGTTGTGCTGGGGGACTTAAACATACATGCTGAAGCCACTCTTTGGGGAGCAGATTGGGACTTCATGTCCTCCATTATGATCATGGGTCTGTCTCAAGAAGCATCTGGTACGGCCATGTCCTAGGACATGCTCTAGACCTAGTTTTCTCTGCTGGGAAGGATGACATTGATGAGTTTGGAGGAACTTTCCATAGTAATGGACAGTTTGCCATCTGGTGGGATTTAGATTCACCAGGACACAGAATTTCTGCAGAAGTGGGGTACAACCCAGGAAAGTTATAGATTTGGATGAATTCCTGATGGCTCCTGTTGCCAGGGCAAGTGATCCTGTTGAAGCCCTGGCTGATATCTGGGCCAGGGCAGTGGATATAATCAGTCCTTAGTGTCCCCAACCACAGATTGGAGTCAAGTGACCTTGGTTTATTAGGGAATTGGCAGTGATGAAACAAATGGGTTGGGAGCTAGAGCAATAGCGGTCTGCACAGTGTTGTCCAGTAGAGCTGTCTGAAATGGCCAGGGTCCTTTTGCACTCTGTTCCACAAGAGCAGGATGTAGACCACTTGGAAGCCTGTGGTGAAGAATTTACACAACAATTTGCAGATAAAATTCCTCAAATCTGCTCTGACTTGGGTACTATGGTTAGTACAGGTCCATTGAATGTAATCTTGACTCCTCTTAGCCTGTTACTTAGTGATATATATTGATTACGTTAAGTAGCCTGAGGATGTGGGCAGGATCCTTGAAAAGGTTAGAGCCAAGTGCACTAGACCCATGCCCTTCCTGGCTTATAAAAGCCAGAGGGAGACTGGCTGAATGGGTAAAGGAAGTAGTGAATGCTTCACTGCAGCAAGGCGTTCTATCCTGTCTAAAGGAGGCTCCAATGAGGACTTTATTGAAAAGCCCTCTCTTAGCCCCGCTACACTAGATAACTACTGGCTAGTCTCCAGCATCTCTTTTTTTGTGCAAGGTTCTGGAGTGTGTACTGGCCATTTCAGTTTGGGTCCAGGCCTGGCTGGGGGATTGAGACAGCTTTGGTGGCCTTGATGGATGACATACCAAGAGAACTGGACAGGGGAGTGTGTCCCTCTTGGTTCTGGACCTTTCAGTGGCATTTGATACCATCAGCCACCATCTGGGGTGGAGTTTGGGGACATTCTTCTACTGTGGTTCCAGTCCTCCTCAGAGGGGAAAAGACAGAAGGTCATGGATTTCTGTTCTATCCCCTGGCCATTGGCCTATGGAGTACCCCAATGCACAATTTTGTCTCCCATGCTGTTTAACATCTACCTAGCATGAAGCCACTCGGAGGGGTCATCTGGAGTTTTGGAGCTGAGTGTCACCAGTATGCAGATGTTTCTTCTTTCCATCTTGCTGCAAGGAAGCTGTTGTCAGTAATGGACTGGATGAGAGCAAACAAGTTAAACCCCTCCCAGTGGCTTCATGTAGGACAGAGGACAGTCAAAAGGTAGATCAGGTACAGGAATTCAGCCTGTTTTGGATGAGGTATCTATTCCCCTGAAATCTCAGGTTTACAGCTGAGTGTGCTCCTGGTTTCTGATGTGAGCCTTGATGCCCAGGTTGCAGCAGTGGCCAGGAGTATGTTTGCATAGTTAAAACTATTGTTTAATGCCCTTACTCTTTTCAGCTCCCCATTTCTCATACTTTAATAAAGTTCCTCACTTGTTTTATTTTCAGGTTCGCATGAAGTCTATGTTTGCAATTGGTTTTTGTTTCACCGCTCTGATGGGAATGTTCAATTCTATGTAAGTGGATACCTTTTAAAAAGAGTTGATGTTAAAGCTGAGATGTCTCTTTCTTCTTTCTTTCTTTCTTTCTTTCTTTCTTGTATTTTCCAGTGCTCACTATGCCTAAGAAATGTATTTATCATGGCTCTCTTTAGAGCTATCATAGAGCAAGTCTGTCATGGAGGAGCAACTTGGCAATCTGCTTCCATTATCATTTCTTTCTCCATGACTTCTGATATGGGGGACTCAGAGAGGCAAGGTGGAGGTGTTGCCACTTCCAGCAGTTGCATTGACAGATGCAGGGTTTCTTTATGGAAGTATTATGTCCTGACAAACAGGAATTGGTATGGATTTTGCTTCTTGGTCCCCAACATGAAATGTTTGTGTGATGGCAATGAAGCAGCAACAGCCCTATTGTGGACAGAATGGTATAGTGCCGGTGAGGAAGATGAGTAATTGTTCATTGGACCGTCCTTGGAAGAGGGATACGCACATGGGTATTGCATGCATGAGCTCTGGCTTTCTTAACTGTTTCCTGATGTCCTGGTTTTTTGCTTGGGAACATGGGGCCTTTGCAGACTGCCAGAAATAATGCATCTTGAGTCCACTTTAACTGCCCTGTCTCAGTGCTATGGAATCATGGGAACTGTAGTTTTTTCTGAGACATTGAGCCTTCTCTGTCAGAGAGCTCTGGTGCCACAATAAACTACAGTCCCCATGATTCCCTAGCACTGAGCCAGGACAATTAAAGTGGACTCAAGTTGCATTATTACTGGCAGTCTGCATAGGCCCTTAGAAAGCATGGAAAGGCTGGAAATTGTATTAGATAGCATGAGGGTGTGTGCTTTGGGGTTGTTAAGGATTGTAGCTCCTATAGGGAAGGAAATTTACACATACCACTATAGATTTTAGTGTTTATCTAAGCCAGGGGTAGGCAACCTTTCCCCTTTAAGGGCTGAGGGACTTCAGCTCCCAGAAGCCTCAGCCATGTTGGCCAATAGTCCCATGTTGGCCTAAACCTCCTGGGATTCTGGGAGCTGAAGTCCCTCGGCCCTTAAAGGGGAAAGGTTGCCTACCCCTGATCTAAGCAATAGGTTAATTTCCTAGTATATGCAGCTGAAATGATTATGGAAAAGCTTCTGTCCAGTTCTGAGAGAGAGAAAAACAGCCTCAGTTATTGGCAATGATTGGATGCCTCTGTGTGATGCCTAGTACTTGCTGTGAGCAGCCTTGGTAGTCCACAATGAAAGTGTAATTGGTTGCCTTTAACTGCCCTCCTACTCCAATAAGCTAATCCTGGGTTAGCAAGATAGAATCTGTTTGCCCTGGTGGAGAAATGGGCTTTCATAAGAACTCTCAAGCCGAGTCATTTTTATTTTGGTAATTAGGTTATTGAGGTCGTGTCAAGGTAACATGAATTTCCCACTGCATCTTAGGCTGTTAACATTCCTGCCTTTAGTTTTCATCCAATCCAGTGACAAAGATATGGGGCCCTACACGTTAGCACTTCCTGCTTGTTTTTCTCTTTTTAACTGTGTCCAAAAGAGGAGACAGGAACCACGTAGAATGCTGCAACACTGGGGGGCTATCAAAGGGGGATAAACATCCGTTTCTAGCCATTCTGCCAAAATACCTTGGCTGCCAGTAGGGTTGGCACTTGCTGGAAGTTGCAGCTTGCTAAATCCATGTCTCTACAGGAAGAAACACTCATTTAAGAGTTTACTGCACCAGAAACACCTGCAAAAATTGAGCAAGATGAGGGGAAATACAGCTATGCAATGTAAGAGATGCATTTGCACATTCTGGTTAGCAGTTATCCATGATTATACCCAAAGTAACTTTAATTGGCTCATAGATTTTTGCATCTCCCAGGAATTTGAAATAGGGTTTCTCACCCTTTGCTTTAGTAACGGAATGAGGCCTGCTACAGACTTGCTTTCTTTGCAGCAAATCATAAAATGCTTCAGTGGCTTCATCAGGATTGGTGACACTCTGTGTAGGGGATTACTGTCAACGGGGGACCCCCAATCAATGCTTGCCTCACATGGCTTTGTTGCTAGCCCAACTCCCTTCCTGGGGTGAGAGCCGGGCCAGCGACGAAACCATGGGGGTGTGCTTGCCCCCACTGCATTCTCCCTCTCCCTCCCTCCTAGTGTGCCGGGGTGGCAACTGTCACAAAGGGTATGGTCACCCCTCTGTCACCGCCATCACTCTCTCCCTGGGGAGGGAGCTGGACAGTGACAAAACCACAAGAGGCGTGCTCGACCCTCTACAGCCCTCACTGCCATCTCGTATCCCTCCCCAGATAGGGAGCCAGGTGGTGGTGAAACCATGTGGGGCATGTTTGACCCTCTGCTGCAGCAGGAGGACCAGGGCATTTTCAATGCTGATGTTCTGGTTGTGGAGTACGTTCCCCCAAGAAGATTGCTTTGGTCCTAACTTGTGGTCTTGCAGGAGGGTTAGGAATCATGTGGGTCCTCAGATGTTGGACTGCAACTGCCAGTATTCCTCACCATGGGCTATGTTGGCTAGGGTTACAGTCCCACAATGGCCACATGATTCCTACGCCACTACATGACCATCACTTGAGGATATTTTTAGTCCTTCATTTTTTTAACAAAAAAAGTGTTCACATTTTTTAGATTTTTAGTCTTCTGTTGGTTCTTACTTTGGCTTTCTTTTGTAAATGTTTGTGTTTCCTTTTAAGCATTGTTTTATATTTTTGCAGTTTATGGTTTTAGGTCCACTCTGCATGCAAGCCTGAGAGCTTGTCTTCTGGACAACAGAGGTGTTAAATACAGATATACTTAAGTTAGTGAAGTCAGTGTGTTTCTAATGATTACATCTTTAGCAGAAACTTCGGTACCGGAGGCAGAAATAACAGGGAAAGAATAGGGATAGGTTCCTATATCACAAAAAAAGAAGAACAATTAAACGTGTTTCAGTTTATTCAAAACAACAAATGTGCATGTGTGAAATGAAACAATCAGGTCAGGTAAGCCTTGCATAAATAAATGGAAACATTTTGAACCTCCTAGAGCTTGCAAGTTTCTTCCAAAATGTATTGAAGGATACTTTTTCTTTCACCTGTCTCCATTTTTCTTATGCTATCCATTTTGGTGACCATATCCATAGACATTTAACATTCTTGGGGGAGCTGATAAAGTGGTTTTATCTGCTCTCCTCTTTTATCCCCGTTTTGCCATTCACACATATTCAGTAAGGGATTCTGGAGACAACTGCTGTTTATTTTGCCTGTTGTAGGCAGGCCCACACAACTACAGTACGATTGGCTACAGTAGCATTCTATTCTTTCCCAGTTCAAACTTTGAACTGGTTTACTAAAGAGACACTACTGCAACCTGATACGGAAAGTCTTGTGTTACTCCAGCCCTCCTTCACCATCTTCCCAGTGCTGATAATGCTAAAAAAAACTTCCAGCTAAACAGAAGATAAGGAGGAAAAAGTGAGGGCTGGTGTAAAAAGCTTTTGTAATAAAATAAGTCTTTTGTCAGAGGCTTAAGTGAGGTATGCCTGTCTATAAGCTGGTAGCTTGTGTCAAGCTACACTATTAACCAAGAGCATAATTTGTTTCAGATTTGATGGCCGAGTGGTTGCCAAACTTCCCTTTGTACCACTTTCCTATATCCAGGGCTTGTCCCATCGTAATCTTCTAGGTGAGGATTATACAGACTGTTCCTTCATCTTCCTCTACATTCTCTGTACCATGTCTATTCGACAGGTGAGTATCCCATTTTTTAATTTTAGCTGTGCCCTTTGCTTCTGCAGGTGTGTCTATAATTTATACAGATCTCCATGAATCTACAAAGAGATAATCGCG
This sequence comes from Phrynosoma blainvillii, assembly GCA_026167975.1. NCBI lineage: Eukaryota > Metazoa > Chordata > Lepidosauria > Squamata > Phrynosomatidae > Phrynosoma > Phrynosoma blainvillii. The sequence goes on from JANUYF010000004.1 coordinate 151,689,965, forward strand.
TATGTGATTTTTCCTGTCAAGACTAGTCAATCCTGTGATCTTAACTACCGTATATACTCAATTATAAATCAACCTAATGTATAAGTCAAGTGCTGGTTTGGGGGCCAAAATTGTGGATTTTGATATGACCCATGGATAAGTCGACAGTAAAATTTAGGGGCATATAACAAAGGATGTAAAGGACAAAGCAAAGGAAAATGATGACTTAGAAAATTCCAACAGGCATAACTGTTTGTGCTCATCCTAAAGGCTGGATGGATGAGAGACCAGGGTTGGGGAGAGTCAGTGCTTCCAAGATAGATTGTACTCATACCATTCACCGGGGGCATGGTTATTGTTGTTTTTAATAAGAACTAAGAACTGTACTTATATTAATAATAATAATAATAATAAGAAGAAGAAGAAGAAGAAGAAGAAGAAGAAGAAGTTTTATTTATATCCCGCCCCTCTGCTCAGCAATCGGGGCGGCATACAACAGATTAAAAATACAACAGGTAAAAACATTCCATCCTCCCACCCCTAACCACCCACCCCTTAAAACAGGATTAAACTATCATGGAGTTAAAATCAAATTCAGAGATAAAAAGAAAACAATACAGTCCCATTTCCAAGTATTCACCAGGGCTTCGACAGAATCACCGGCGTTACCAACCATTAAACCCTCTAAGGCCTTCTGGAAACCAATGGGTTCCATGTGCCTTCGAGGGCGGACCATTCTCATAGGTCCGCCACCCCCGAGGGGGCCCGTGGATAAGTCAACTCAGGTTTTTTGGGTCAATTTTTTGACCTAAATTTCTAGTCTTATACATGAGTATATATGTTATACAGTATATGTTTTTCTAGTAAGTGATTGCAACTTCCTATGTGGGCAGCATCGTCCATTGTACTTTGATAGTGGAGATTTAGTGGATATCTAGCAGAATGTTAGATTTGAAATGAATAGAAGTGTTCCCATGAACCTCCAAATAATTACAATTAGTGCGATAGGGTTGTGCAATCCTCTTGCTTTAGAAAATTACACAGACATATTAAGGAAGACGTGTCAATTTTGTTTTCTCCGTACAATAGATCAAGGTTTTTTGGGCACACCCATGAGGTGTTTGGGCAGTCTTACTTAGAGCACATTTTTACAGTCCAGTCTGGATGTAACTAAGGAGTGAATCCTCATGGCAGATCTGATGTCTCTAGAAATGAGATCATGATATAAAAATCAGATTTGGGACAAAATAAGATGGTTATTGGAGCAAAGTAACAAATTCAAAAGTAAAATTCAATAAAAAAAACTGAGGCCAAACATATACTAGCACATAAAATATTAACATTATAAACAGTAAAAAAATAATAAAACAATAATGCAGGCCAAACAGGAAGTTTTTCACATAACAGTGCCCCCATACTCTCTGGCTTTTCTTCGCAAACGAAGATTCAGGAAGGACTCATCCCATGCTTTTTGCAAGTGCGCTGATGACTAAAAAGGCCAATCCGAGATAAACAAGTCCGGTTGCAGAAAGCACAGCAGAAGGTCTCCTTGGGTGATGTTTCTGGGTTGTGATTCTTTCTGCGTTGTCGTTTCTCTTTGAGACTTGTTTGGCATGACTTCTCAAATAAGGCTGCAGCATTGTGGATAGTGCGTCTCCATGCCTCCCGATGTGAGGCCAGGGTGGACCATTGTTGGTGATCAATTTGGCCGAGCCTGAGATGTTGTTTCAGGGAGTCCTTGTATCGCTTTTTTGGAGCGCCCCTCTTATGCTGACCCGTGGCGAGTTCACCGTAGAGTACTATTTTTGGGAGGCGATGGTCCTCTATCCTAGAAACGTGCCCTGCCCAGCGCAGCTGCGTTTTCAATAGCATGGCCTCAATGCTGGTGATCCCTGCTTGCTCAAGGACAGCAACATTCATCACATAGTCAGTCCAGTGTATATTTAGGATTGTGCGTATACAGCGCTGATGAAAACGTTCGAGAAGTTGTAAGTGTTGCCGATAGGTGACCCATGTTTCAGACCCGTAAAGGAGAGTAGACAGTACAATTGCTCTATACACACTGATTTTTGTGCCCCCATACTAATAGGTCCTTTATTCCTGCACAAGGTAAGGGACTTAAACACTGTAGGTGGAGATCTATGATAAAATAAGTATTTTTAATTTCCCCACTTCCAGATTACCGGTATTGCTGTCCTAGTTAGCATAAAAAACAAGGGGTGACAATCTTCACCTCACTTCAAACGTGTAGGACCAGAAATTATTCAAGGCAGACCAAATAATATAATAATATAAAATATACCCCAGGGTTTAGCAAAGTCCTAACTACTGAAATTCTCAGTAACTATCAGTATAGGAAACACCAAGACCATGTTAACTAATTCAAACTTAGAGATTGTTGAGCAGCAAGGCAGACAAGTACCCTACTATGTTCTGTCCTTTACTCCCACCTTCAAGGATACACATTTGAAACTGGCAGATTGCTAGATGGGGCACAGGGACAAGGAGATAAAATAATGCTAAACCACTGTGATGCCATGAATCTTAGGTTACCATGAGTTCCAGCTCTGAGGAGAAGGTAGGAATGTAAATCAGGTAACTGAATAGATCTTGCTTGCTGATTTGCACTTACCTATGGAAAACAGAGATGTGAGAGGTTGATGCCTCAGCATCTTTCAGCCATGTCTCCATAACAGTGTGCTTATCTATGCAGTTCTCAGTGACACATATTTTGCCATTCACCATCCAGATCTTTAATCAGCCTAATTAGCCTAAATTTAATTAGCCTAAATGTGGTCTATAGAAGAGAGTGGCCAAGACACAGTCCTTTTTTTCTGGAGTATTAGGGCAGTTTTGACCATTGTATCTCCCTTTGCTCCCTTGAACCTTTTGAACATCAAGATTATAATTTATAATATTAACAATAAGCCTACCATAGGATATGTTACCCAGGGAAGCTGTTGGATTTCCTTATAGATTTTCAAGAATGGTATGTGCTATAGATTGTTATAGTACAGGAGTTGGGAAGAAACCATAGATCTATAGATGATGAGCTCTTGCTCCCACTAACCCTAACCGTATGGCCAATGAATATGAATAATGGGAGCTGTAGTCCCAATATCTGGAAGCAAAGTTCACCATCCCTGATGTAGCATAATAACCTAATTTAACACTCTATGCCTCTTCCCCATGATTTTGTACTACTGCAGGAAGCAGGGTTTTGGGTTTTAAGTAAATAAAGAAGCAGGCAAGGTAATCTTAACTTACTTGCAGTTGGGAAATAGATTTTGGAAGGATCTGGAAAACATGCCCTTTGAAGAAAGACTTAGGGAGCTGGGTATGTTTAGCCCGGAGAAGAGAAGGCTAAGAGTTGATATGATAGCCTTGTTTAAATATTTGAAGGGATGTCATGTTGAGGATGGAGCAAGCTTGTTTTCTGCTGCTCCAGAGAATAGGAGGGAGCAATGGATTCAAACTACAGGAAAAGAGATACCATCTCAACATTAGTAAGAACTTCCTGACAGTAAGCTGTTTGATAGTGGAAGATGATCCCTTAGAGTCCAGTGGAGTCTCCTTCTTTGGTTTTGTTTTTTTAACAGATGCTGGATGGCCATCTGTTGGGAGTGCTTTGATTGTGTCTTCCTGCATGGCAGAAGGGAGCTGGACTGGATGGCTTTGTGGTCTCTTCCAACTATGATTCGATGAAATAAATAATGTGAGGCTGAGTGTAGGATAGGAACTATATGATGTATACTTTGAACAAACTTGGAGTGGAAAAGTAGTGGGAACACACTAGAGCAGGGGTCAGCCAGGAGGCTTCCTTCGGCCGCATTGGGCCGCGGGGGCCTCCCAGCAGGCTTCCTTCCGAGAGGCCCGGCGCCGCCACAGGAGTCCTCCGGGGCACCATTTTGGATTCTAAAATGGCGCCCCGGAGTCTCGCATCACGGGAAAGGTCGCACGAGACTGGACACCATTTTGGAATCCAAAATGGCGCCCCGGAGGACCCCTGCGGCCGTGAAAGGCGGCAGCAGCAGGACCGGGCAGGGGCTGGTCCGAAGGCCTCCGCGGGCTGTAGCTTGCCGACCCCTGCGCTAGAGGGAAATGAAATAACAAAACTGTTTCCTTTTGTTTGTTTTTATGTGATCTGGGAGAGGAAAGCAGATATTTGACTACTTCACACTTTGGGAAGGCACATTTGAGGCCATGGCTTTGGTAATTTCTATGAGAAATATGTGGTGTATTATGGAGTTGATTTGGCCTTGATGGTGAGGAAATATTTTGAGCCTTGGCCAGGGACATCACTCTCCTCTGACCTGAGGGTGATCTTGCCTAAAAATGCCTTTTACAATGAGCAACTTCCTCTGTGCCGTTTCCATCTCCCCTTGGCACGTCAGTCCTGCCTTGGAGTTCTTCCTGCCTTCCTGTTGAGGGTGTGAAGTGCTAAATGGACTAGTCTTCAAGGGCCTTTAAGTGTCTGGGAATGCTGATCCACATCTGGACAGGGTGTGAAGATTTACATCCTGTCTCTTGTGAGTTCTTCTTTTTTTCCTGGTTTATCCCATGCTTTCTACAACTTAACTAATTAAAGAGGTCCTTACACAGGTTTTTCCCAGTCTCTTACATAACTGAGCGAAATTGTTAAGGTGCAAGTAAATATATATTTCCATTCTAACTATTTGCTCTAAAATCCATCAGTGATACCTTTGTTGGCCAACCAAAATGCACAATATATTTGTTGCAAGCTTTCAAAGCTCCATGGGCTTCTTCATCATCAGGCAAGATGTTACAAACCAAACAGAAGAAAACAATTGGAGATGTTAGATGCCTACATGTTGTTTCAGTCTTTAGTTAAGATGGTATATGGTGAGGAAGATGAGGCAGGCTCCTCTTCCTTCTGGCCCTGTAGCTATAGGGAGATTTTCCAAGTCCAGGAAATTTAAAATCCATTTGCATATGAAAAGGGACCCCTCTTTTGTAATCCACTATGCCTCCATTTCAGTGAGGCCACAGGCCTCTTTGTGACAGAGAACAATGGATTCCTTAAGAAGTCTCCACGTGTTTGCATAGGAATATTTTGATGGATGTAGAGGTAAAACATGCGCATTCAGTCCAAATTTAAGAAGAAGAATTTTTTTTTACCTTGGTTGAAGTTCCAGTACTGGTTCCCCTGTTGCAGTACAATGTAGTATCTCACAATACAGAAAACATTCAGGGGTAGCTGTGTTGCCCATTTAGCAAATTTGCAAATTCAAACAAAAATCCATCAGGGATATCTTTATTGGCCAACCAAAATGCACAATATACTTATTGCACAGCTACCCCTGAATCCCATCATATACCATCCTAACTAAAGACTGAAACAACATGTAGGCATCTGACTAACATCTCCTGTTTGGTTTGTAACATCTGGCCTCATGAAGAAGGCCATGGAGCTTCGAAAGCTTGCAACAAGTATATTGTGCATTTTGGTTGGCCAATAAAGGTATCACTGATAGATTTTTGTTTGAATTTGCTAAATAGCTAACACAGCTATCCCTGAATGTTTTCTATTTGCACTAAATCATGGATGGAAACAAAGAGTGGTCCTAGGTTGTGTTTGAACCAATATTTCTGGCCCATGCTTTTTCTAGTGAAAAAAGCTGAATTACCGTATTTTCCAGCGTATAAGACGACTGGGCGTATAAGACAACCCCAACTTTTCTGGTTAAAATATATACTCGCCGTATAAGACGACCCCACTCTTCCAACACACACCAAATAAAATTTTTAAAAACATCAGATTTGATTTCAATCGGTAATTTTAATTCAAATGCTTATGGCATGCAGGTACTTAGCAGGAAAACTGTCACTTATAAACACAACAAACTACAGCTCCCACGTTCCCTAACATTTATTTCTGCAGTGTGTTTTGGACCTTACTTTTTCAAAAATAGTCCTGATTTACCATAAATGCTGCTTTAAAAATTATTTCCATTTCTCAGCTACCAGCCTGATGATAGCACCCAAGGATGAATGGGACTTTTGAACTGCACAAGAACTTGACAGCAAGAAAGGGAAAATGTGGAGCTTCCCAGAAAGTCCATACTCTTGCATGTGTTTTGGGAAATATCTGTATGCTGGAGGACTGGCACATTCTCAGAATGGCATGAAGGAACAATCTACCATGTTGGGTTTATTTCCATGTGTCAACCGTATCTAACAGGAGCCCATGTTTGATTCCAGTTACAACTGTTAGACCCCTTCCCTTCTCCAACAGTTTTTCCTGCTGTGCCAATTAGATGTGTTTGCCCTTCTCTGACAAATGTACAGAATCATTAAAATTAGCTGGGAGCAGGAACTGAAATGGAGAAGAAAGTTAGGGAGACTGAGATAATGATAGAAGGAAAAAGGAAATCAACAGACATGAAGAGTAAAGATGAGATTCTCCCCTTGATGGTGGAGCAGCCAATCGAGGAACAGAAAAAGAAACTGAAAACAGATCCTCAGATGACCCCCAGCCTGGTGTCCCTGAGGAGGATAGAAAAGAGGAATTAAGCAACATTTTGTTATTCTTCAGTGAAAGTGAAGTGGAGGAGCTAAAGATGGTAAGGCTGAAAGAGAGAGAAAACTTCATTCCAAAGTGAAAGGGTTGGTAAATGGGCCAAACAGAGAAATAAGAACAAAAAGGCTACCAGGGCATTGATCTCCCATGCAAGCAAAATCATGCCCAAAATCCTGCAACACACATGGAGAGAGAAATCCCAGAGGTCCAAGTGGGGTTCAGGAAAGGAAGAGGCATGAGGGGGGATCACATTGCAAACATAGGATGGCTAATGGAGCACACCAGGGAATTCCAAAAGAAAATCAGCATGTGCTTTATAGACTATAACAAAGCCTTTGACTTCATAGGTCATGAAAGGCTATGGAATGCTCTTAAAGACATGGGAGTGCCAACACATCTGATAGTCCTAATGAGGAATCTGTACTCAGCACAAGAGGCTACTGTCAGAACAGAAGACGGAGAAACAGAATGGTTCCCAATTGGCAAAGGAATCAGACAAGGCTGCATCCTTTCACCCTATCTGTTCAACTTATATGCAGAACATATTATAAGAAAAGCAGGCTTGGACACAGGAGAAGGAGAAGTGAAAATAGAAGGAAGGAATATCAACAATCTAAGGAGGAAGGAAACAATCTAAGGAGGAAGGAATATCAACAATCTAAGACATGCAGATGACACCATAGTGCTAGCAGAAAACCTCAAGACCTGGAACACTTACTAAAGAATATCAGAGAAGAAAGTGTAAAGGCAGGCTTAATGTTGAACATAAAGAAAACAAAAATAATGACAATCTTCACAAGTTCAGCCTAGACAATGAAGAAATAGAAATAGTAAAAGAATTCCCATACCTGGGATAAAATATTGATAGAAATGGGGACTGCAGTCAGGAAATCAGAAGAAGATTAAGAATGGGGAGGATGGCTATGAAAAGATTCTAAAATGCAAAGATATAAAACTGAGCACAATAGTTAAAATCTTACAAGCCATTGTATTCTCTATTACCATGTATGGATGTGAGAGCTGGACCATGATAGGAGAAAAATCAATTCCTTTGAGATGTGGTGCTGGAGAAGAGTGTTGAGGATCCCGTGGACAGCCAAAAGGACAAACAAATGGGTCCTAGAGCAGATCAAGCCAGAGGTATCCCTAGAAGTCAAGATGATAAGACTTAGACTGTCACACTTTGGACACATCATGAGAAGGCATGAATTGTTGGAAAAGTCAATAATTTTAGGAAAGGTGGAGGGAAGTAGAAAGAGAGGAAGGCCACTACTAGATGGATGGCCTCTATTAAAGAGGTCATGAATATGAGTTTGCAAGAGCTGGGCAGAGCAGTAGAGGACGCTGGGGGGCTGGAGGTGTCTCATCCATAGGGTTGCCATGGGTCGAGATCGACACGAAGGCAGTTAACAACAACAAAGATGGCATATAACATAGATGTGAGTCAAATACTGGGACAGTAAATACACAACAGACAGGAATGGAAATACATCAACTAGAAAAAAAAAGATAAGCACAGGGACTGAAGATAGTTGTGGTGAAGTGATATGTGGAAAGTGTATTTAAAAAATTAAAACACACAGAGGAGTCAGCAGTACAAATAAGTCAGGATGTTTGGCAAGGTGGGTTGATGGAAGATACTGACCATGCTAAAACGTATTAATCTTCTAAGTAGGAAGATGAAAAAGAATTGGATTTTAATGCGGGGCATCCCAGAGTCCTTTAAAAATGGTGCTGCACACACTAGGCTTAGAGAGGATCCTAAAGTAACATTGTAGTCTAAGACAAGGAATGATATGGAGGAGAAGATAGCTTCTGTAATTAGGAGGTAGGTGATTCAAGGGATAGAGATGCCTTTGCCTGAATTGTTTAAGGAATTAATACAATGAGTGGAGCACTCCCTTAAATACTAGACAACTATTAGGCTACTCTCATAGGTTGTATTCCTTTGGGAAAAGACCGAGATGGAGTTCTTTAAGTTTTCCTTAGTGGATGGGTCACTATCAAGGGGATGGGGGGGAAGTGGCAGTGAATCTGTCAGCCCCCCAAGATGACAAACATGTTGAGTACCATACATACTGGCATGAAAAAAGATGCAAGCTGAGTAATGAAGAGCTCTCTGATGTTTGCAGGCCATCTAGTGGCCAGAAGCATGAAAAATATTCCCGAAAGCATCATACCTCAGATTCTTCCTCCTCCTCTCAGGAATGTATAAGGGGCACATTATTTGGTTTCTTCCCCTCACAAAGTGAAAAGAAAAACAAAGCATGCCTCTGCTGTAATCTCTGTGTGGATGTGGAGTCTTCAGTTTCTCCAGAGACTTCAGATAAGGAGGAAGGAGAGTTATCCCTGGAGGTGGGGGATTTATATTCTTGAGCATGTTTCTCCCTGTTTGTTTGAATATGAACAATAACATGCCCTTCTTTCAAAGGTAGGAAAGTCGTTGGGGTTGACTTTCAGCAGCCAGGTTTCTGATACTAATGTGAAAAAGGTTCCAGAAATCAGGGGCAAGGCTAAGCAAGAGCCATCAGTTGTACCGCTCTGTGAAGTGTTTGCAGAGGTTATGGAAGGAAGGAAGGATTCATCCTGATTTTGGTGAATGGTTGTGTTTGTTGCCTACTGAAGTGATGAAGAAATTGAAGCCTCCTCTTGTTGATGCTTAAGAGTCAGAGGTTAAGAGGCGGAACAACTTTTTATGCAGGTCTCATGAGGCTTCTGCTCTTGCCATCAGAGCTGCTTTGGAGAGCTCCCTGTTTGTCAGTCAGTTTTTCTGTCTTGGGGCAGCTCAGTAGGAGCTTTCCTATTGCACTTTGCCCATTGCTGGGAATGGACATCTGATGCTTGGGTGTGCAGACCCGTAAAGGATAGTTACACCATCGATTTCATTCAAAAGCCCCTGTGCACAACCCCAGGTCTGTGGAAAAGCAGTGGCAGATGCTTTGGGCCATAGAACACCTGCTTTAGGTAAAGACTATAAAGCCAGTACCTTCTTAATAGAGATTGTTGGGATCCTACTCAGTGGTCTTCTTTGTCTCAAAGAAGAAAAAAAAGATTAGAAGGTTATACTGAACCTTTGTAGGGTCAGTCATCTTGTTCTCAAGTTGAAGTTATGCACAGAAACTCTACAATCGATTCTGGAAGGAGTGCAAGAGCAGGATTATCTGGTGTCCCTCATCTTCCAGGAGGTGTGCTTGCACATTCTGGTACACGCAGCTCACAGAAAGCACCTCAGGTTGGCTTACCTGAGTCACTGTCAGTACAGGGCCTTACCATTTGGTCTGCAGGGTGTGTATGTGTACCCCTACCTGGACGAACTATTCATCCATACACTTTCCTTGGAGAAAGGCAAGGAGGTTATGTGGGTCACCATGGATTGTCTGGAGCTTCACAAGGGAAAAGTTCCAGACTCTGGTTAGGAGAGTGTTGTCTGGAAACCATGCCCTATGAGGAGCATCTTAGGGAGCTGGATATGTCTATCCTGAAGAAGAGAAGGTTAAGGGGTAACATGATGGCTGTGTTTAAATATTTTGAATGGATGTCATATTGAGGATGGAGCAGGCTTGTTTTCTGCTAGTCCAGAGCAGTAGATTCAAACTACAAGAAAAGAGATTCCACCTAAATATTACGAAGAACTTCCTGACAGTAAGAGCTATTTGACAGTGGAGTATGCTGCTTCCGTGTGTGGCGGAGTCTTTTTCTTTGGAGAAAGAGAGGCTGAATGGCCATCTGTCAGGAGTGCTTTGATTGTGTCTTCCTTCAAGATAGGAGGTTAGACTGGATGGTCCTTGTGGTCTCTTCCAACTCTGTGATTCTATGAGGCAGACAACATTGTGGCTTTTTTGGATTGGGTTCCTTGAGCTGGCTGCCATCTGAGGGAACCACAGTATTTCCTTCTGCTCTACCGGGATGCGGGTGCTCAAAAGTGTCAGCTGGATCTGCTCTCTCCCCCCCCCCCCAAGTTTTCTCTATATTGTTGGCTTTCAAAGGTGTTGAGAAAGGGCTTTAGGATTTTGAGAAGAGTGGTAATCACAACTGATGCCAGTTTGCAGCGTTGGGGAGTGCACTGTAGTGGCCAGATGGCACAAAGTTTGTGTTCACCCAGTGAGAAGATACACAGCACCAACTGGCTGGAGCAACAGGCAGTGCGTTTGGCATTCCTCAGCCTGCAATCAGAAGTTCAGGGCAGTCATGTTGATCCAGAAGAACAACATGACCACCAAAGCTGCATAAGCAGGCATGGGGGGGGGGGTAGTTGCGGATCCTGGTGCGAGAGGCACCCTGGGGGAGACTCACCTTCAAGGTGTGAAGAAAGGGGGGGGGAGTTGTCAGAAGGGCCAACCAAATTGGGCCAGTTGGTTAAGCAGAGAGTGCCTGCACCAAGGAGAGTGGGCTCTGAATTCTCTGGTATTTCAAAGGATAGTACAGATGTTTGGCACTCTGTGGGCGGGTCTTTTTGCCTCTCATTGTATCAAGATTATGGGCAGAGGGAGCTTTGGCTTTTAATGCTCTCACGATAGCTCGGCAAAGGTTTTTGTGCTGTGCTTTTTCTCCAGTGGTGATGTTATCCAAAGTTTTATGGAACATAAGGATGGAGGGGGGAGAGATAAATTTGATAGCATCCAGGTGGTTTTCCAAGATAATCAACATGAAAGTTCAGGAGAGTTGGGCGCTAACATCTTGGCTGGACCTACTACATCAAACGCCTGTTGCATTCTGACCCTATTGGGGATTCTGCAACTCAAGCATGCTGAGTCTTTGTAGGAACACAGGTGCAGGTCTATGATAGTTTATTGTTTTATGACCCCTCATTTCTTCCTCCTCTAAAAGCACACTTTTCTTTATCTCTGGAGAGATCGCCATTACCTTATCTTTCTCCTTTGTCCTTTGACCTGAGCAGCATGACTTTCTAGCATGCTGATAAGAAACTTTCTTTGCAAGCATGTAGACTACTTTTTGCCTCATTTTCTTTGCAACATGAAGCTTTACCTGTTTATGAATATGCACATGATTTTGTAAGTAAATCTATCTCTTTATATTACTCTAAGGACTTTGCTTTAGTTCTTTATTGGAGGACATGTGGAGGCTGGGAGAATAAGAGTGGACTAGTTTGCTTTTACTGCTCATGCACTTTGTGCTGTTCACTTTGCTGGTGATATTAAATAATCTTTCCTATTTTCCTGAGCTTTCTAATGAATCTCAAGAAAAATTCCATCAGCCCCAGTTGGTTACAATTACACACCTGAAGGTTGTGCAGGAAAGGTTAGTAACTGAAGAATATGAGGACTGATGTGATTCAAACTATCCACACAGTTAGAAGACTTTCTTTCATTAAGTGTTTGTACAAGTCTACTTGGTGGACTTTTTGTAGATGGTGTTGGTGTGAAGGAGTATGTCCTTAAATGGCTACAATGGGGTTGGTTTTGACTTTTCTGCAGGTGGGTTTGACTAAGGACCTGAGTGCCAATACTCTTAGGAGACATATCTCAGCCTTAAGTTCTATTTTGAAAGGCCAATTGGACAAACTGCTTGCATCTCATCCATATGTGCAGTTTTCTTTCTTCTTTCTTTTTGTTGGGTGTGTCTTTGCTTCATCCAGGAACAGTCCATCGCTTTCTTTCATGGAATCTGCATGTAGTTCTGCGGGCTTTGTTGAAGTCTACTTTTGAACCCTTGAGATTAGTGGATTGAAATTTCTTAGGTTGAAAGTTTTGTTTTTGGTTGCTATTCCTTTGGCTCACAAAATCTCTGGAGGACTCTGTCATTCTGTGAAGAGTTGTGTGTATTTCATAAGGATTCAGTTGTTCTCCATTTTTATCCCTAAAATTAATTCAATATTCCATCATTTTCAGGATATGATTCTGCCTTCCCCTTGTCTGCTTCCTAAGGCACCTCAGGAGAAAGAGTGGTACAGATTGGATATCAGGCTATTATGTTTGCCTCTTTTCAAGAGTTTACGAAGAGCCAACAGGTGTCTTCTTCCACCTCGCCTTGTTGGTTGTGGCTAAAGTTCCAAGCCATTTCCAGAAGGGATTCAGACACATTTCAGTCGTAGTGCTGCCACCTTTGGAGCACTGAGCATGACAGCATCTTTGCTGGGGATTTGCAGGGCAGCCACTTGGGGTGCTGATTACTTTTGTCAGACAGGATGGATTGACAAATTTGCTTCAGCAGGCAATTCTGAAGCTGTTGCTGCAACTGAGTCACTGTTATGAAGCCTGTCTTCCAGTCTTCAGGAAGTGAACATTTAAAATATCCAGGTGGCACCCGTGAGCTTGTGGGGGTGCACTGGGACGCCAGGGCACAGTTTGGGAACTGCTGCACTACAGGGTAGCTTTAACTATTACATAATTAATAAAAATCTCAAAATGTATGCATATTTGCTTTTAGATCATTAATTTCATTGCTTGGATATATATGTCTGAATCTTTTACATTTCGTTTCCTTCCTGTTCTAGCATGAAATGTACAGCAGTCACTCAAGATCACTTAGTGGTATCCATTAAGTGTATTTTCTCACCAACAGGATAATTGAGAAGTTGCTCTAGGATGGACTAACCCTATTTTTCACTTTCGCTTTGTGTAAAATGATATCTCTTACCTGTTAAGTATAAACCAAAGAGTGGCAGTTACTTGAGGCAAACTTGGTTTGTTTATTTATTTGCACTCCCACAATGTTCACTATTGTGTTTCTGCTTCTTACCAGAATATTCAGAAGCTGTTGGGCCTGGCTCCTTCACGAGCTGCCACCAAACAGGCTGGAGGGTTTCTTGGACCACCACCTCAACCAGGGAAATTCTCCTGAAAGAAGAGAAGTATTGTACTGCATCTCACTGATGGAAAGATGAAAAATACTTTGACTCTGAAAGAAGCTCTGATCTACAGGAGGCATTCTAAACATACCTGGATGGTTAAGGTTAAATGTGACATTTGTGTTTTATAAAAGCATCAACATTGAAGCACATCTTTGATCCAATTTCTTACTTCTGTTTGGGGTACTGGAGAAATATAACAGTCCTTAAATAAGTTGCTGCCTTGGCTCACTGAAAATTTTAACAAAGCTATGCAGTTTGATAAGAAAATAGCTAAGTGAGCAATGACTGAGCCACATTCAAGCAACATTCTTTTAGAAGAATTACTGTTTACTGAAGTGAAAATAAAAGTAATTGTGCTTTGGCCCTCTTCTTGCTACTAATGTATCTCTCTCTTCCATACTTTTAATGAAATCACATCAGCCTGATGTGTGGCAGTTGAAAAAAAGGCAAAAATTGTGCTAAGGTTCATTAGGCAAATGATTGAAGATACCTCATTGTTTCTATACACATACAAGCAAGTCTCGGTTTACATCAGGATTGGTTTTGTTTGCTTGTTTATTTATTTATTTGGAGTATTTATACTGGGCTCTTCAGCCACAAAGGCTCTCAGAGCAGCTTACAACTTGTTAATTAGACAGTTCTCTGCCCTCAGGCTTACAATTTAAAAAGACAGGACACAAAAGGAGAAGGGAGTGGCAGTGGGGAAGGGGATGGCAATGGCAGATGGACTGGAGGGAGGGCCTTCTTCCTCTGGGCTAGGCCTTCCCTTCTTTCCTTCTGAGGCCAGGATGATGGCAGATGGAGTGGAGGAAGAGCTTTCTTCTTCTTCTGGGCTAGGCCTGGTGGAGCTAGGCCTGGGTTCCAGGACTTGTGATGTAAATTGAGAATGATCTAAATGGGGTGAACCATTTTCATAGAAAACTGGATCAGGGGGATGGGTTCACCTGCCACTAATTTTAAGGAGGTTTAAAGCATCAGAGCGTACACCTTCTTTTCAGAGCTAGAGAAACATCTCATTTGTTCTCTGATGAGACTCCAGGTGCTCACTTGAACTCCTGGCCAAGCAAGCTGAGGAATCCCTGCAGCCACATCAAGATTCCAGTTTCTTCATACCCCTCATGCCCCCCCCCTTATCTGCAGACAAAGGAAACCCCTTCCTCCTATTATTACAAGCTGATAATGATAATGATTATGTTGATGATTATATCTATTTATAGCTCACTTCCCTCCCCAAATTGGGATAAAAAGTGGCTTACAAATTAAAAAACAATTCAATTAAAAACAAAAAGGTGGGTGTTAAAACAGAATTAAACTAGTATAGTATTAAAACACATCAGTAATTAAAAGAACAAAATGCACTTTAAAAGATAAAAGTGCTTAAAAATTGTACGTATTAAAACAGTTTAAAATGCTATAACATTAAAACATTTAAAATAAAACTACGGTATATACAGACCCTTAAAAACTTTCAAATCAGGCACCACAGAGATTTAAGAGCCGAACCTCAACCATCTGTAAAGGCTTGGTGGCACAAAAATGTTTTAAAGCCCTCTCCCTTGTTCTCACCAAAGGAGCCTGAGAATGTGGTGGGGCAGAGAGAAAGGCCTCTCCAGATTATCTCAACACTCTAATGGACTCATAAAGGGAGATCTGGTTCTTCAGATAGTCTAGACCCAAGCAGTATAGGGCTTTGTTGGTCAAAACCAACACTTTGAATTGTAGCCAGAAATGGACCAGCAGCCAGTGGAGCTGTTGCAACAAGGGAGTTCTATGCTCCCTGTAGCCAGGCCCAGTTAACAACTTGTCTATAATCCTTTGGGCCAACTGAAGTTTCTGGGTACTTTTCAAAGGCAGTCCCATGTAGAGTGCATTACAGTAATCCAAAAGGGATGTAACCAATGTATGTACAACTGTGGCCAGATCTGACATCTCCAGGAACAGGCACAGTTGACTTTAACTGTGCAAACATACTCATGGTCACCACAGAGACCTGGGCCACTAGGGTTAGAACAGGCTCAGCACTCCCATCATGACCACCTTCTAAACCAGGGGTAGGCAACCTTTCCCCTTTAAGGGCCGAGGGACTTCAGCTCCCAGAAGCCTCAGCCATGTTGGCCAATAGTCCCATGTTGGCCAATAGCTCCTGGGATTCTGGGAGCTGAAGTCCCTCGGCCCTTAAAGGGGAAAGGTTGCCTACCCCTGTTCTAAACAGTTAAAGTTCCTTCAATGGCAAGATTTTCGTTTCTTCTTCCTCCTCATGTTCCCCCAACAGGCAAAGGTAACTCCCTCCTTTCAGCAATGCCAAGACTGCAGTTGAGCCACCCCTCACCTCCAGCTCATAGCCTAGGCAGGCAAAAGAAACTCAGTCAAATCCATTTTTCTTACAACTCCAAACAGCCTCTCACTTCTCCACCCTCCCAACTCACTCAGGTGCACTGGGCATTGTGAGATAAGCATTGTGAGATATTTTGAATTTGAAATGCTAGTAATGCAAATTGTGTATATGGCAGAATCACATTTAAAATACTGTATAATACTGTTTTTGGTTGCCACTTCTAAAAAAAACAACAGTGTAGAGTTGGTAATTGTGCAAAAAAAGGAAAATCCAAAGGGTCTAGAGCACCTTCTATAAGGAATACAATATGTGAAGGCTTAGTTTAGAAAAAGGTGAGTAAATGAGGATATTAGAAGTGTGTGAAATGTTTATGGTGTAGAGAAAATGCATAGGAATATATTTTGTTCCATCTTTCATAAAACTACAACCCAGTTTTATGATAAGCTAGATCTCCAGACCTTTTGGGTTGACTGTGTGTATTTTGAATTTTGATAAAATGCTATGAGTACTGTCACAAAATGTCTGATATAGGCCAAGATGTGTCCATTTAAAAAATGGTTGCTGTCCTAAATATGACTTATTTTGGAATACTTATTTCACAGAAGACAAACTCAGGCCCGAAACGTACAGGCCAAAAGAAGCAGCTTCTGGCCACTTTAGGGGTGTGGTATTTACATGATACATGTCCCCAAAAATCAAGTACTGGTTGAGCACCCTTAATCCACGAAATACGAAGACGTTCCAAACCCAAAACATTCTGCCGCCAGCTGCAGTCTTTTCAGCCTTGCATCTCATACACAACAGAAGTAGCGAATGAACAAGACACAAGGCTGGAGAGACGAATGAGCACGAGTGTCACACCTGCTGCCTCAAAGGCAGAAGCAGACAGTTGGTGCCAAACAGACACAAGGCTGGAGAGAGACAGGATCTGTGAAATGGCAGGAACACAAAAGAAGTGCTTGGCACAAATCTATGCCTCCCAACATTTCATAAATCTTCATATCTCTCTACCCTTGCATCTCTCTTCAGCCTCAGAAATACAGTACAGATACATACTATGCTACTTGTATATTCCAAAATGCGAAAAAGAAATAAAAATAAAATAAAAATCCCAATTCCAAAATACTGGTTCCAAGCATTTCGGATAAGAGATACACAACCTGTATAATGTAAGGGGTCTACTGAGTGCAAATGCTAAATCACAGTATCCCCACAAAAGAACAAAATGCCTATTTCTCAGTCAGGGTTACCCACCTACAGAGTTCACACTTAGGAGCATTCTCCAGAATACACTCATCCCTCCACATTTATTGGAGTTAGGGCACAGGACCCCCATGAATGTGGAAAAAACCACAAATAACAAAAACTATGTTTTTACCTGAGAGAACATCTCTCTAGGAATCTCTAGGTCCTCCAGTGCAACTCTGTGGTCAACATCTGCCAGACATTGACCATAGAATTGTGCTGGAGGAGCTACAGATGCCTTGAGTGTTCGCTCTAGGAATCTCTAGGTCAGGGGTAGGCAACCTAAGGCCCAGGGGCCGGATGTGGCCCCCCCGAAGCCTTTGGACTGGCCCCAGGCCTGTCCTGCTGCCACCCGCCATGATGATATTATTGTTGTTATTACTTGTTCTTGGGGGTTTTCTTGGCAAAATCTCCACAGGGGTTTGCCATGGCTTTTCTGGGGCTGAGTGTGCATGCATATTTTATTTATTTATTTATTTATTTTTGGTGCTTCGGCACCCCAATTGTCTGAGGGACAGCAACCCGGCCCCCGGCTCAAAAAGGTTGCCTACCCCTGCTCTAGGTCCTTCAGTTCAACTTTTGGTTAATGTTGACCATAGCGTTGCGCTGGAGCACCTAGGTATTCCTAGAGAGAACATATTAATCAAATCCATGAATAATCAAATCCACAAATGTGGAGGGACGAGTGTACTCTCACTCTTTACATATATTGCTACTTACCCAGCATACCCACAACACAGGAATGTCCCTCTGTTCTTCCAGCACCAGTTTGCTCCTTGCTTCTCAAGCTTACTCCCACTACCTTCCCAAAGTAATCCTTCAGTGTCCTTCCCCACTGCTCTCCCATGCTTAGATTTACAGACCCATGATGACAGTAGATTCTCTTTACTTTTTGTTTTCCTATCTTCCCCACACCCCATTTTTTCCCTAGGAGACTGATTACACCGCAGATCAGCTGGTCAGCCTGCATCCACCCACCATCTTCTTTTAAAATGAAGTGGTTTTTTGCCAATTCTAGAGAAGTGACGATAGCAGTGGCCTTTGAGGAAATCCCTGTCATCTTGAAAAAGAAAATGTAGGAGAAAATAGCATGTGTGGCACAGTACCTTATGATGTATCAATGGGGTATTTGAGACCTTATGCTGCCATGATGATAACCCACAGAACATATATTCCGATGGAATTCTGTGAATTTATTTTTCTTCATGTTATTTTCTGCATCAAAGTTTTGAGGAAGATAAACTAGGATGGTTTTTTCTTTTTCTTTTTTGAGCTAAAATATTGATTACTTAACTCAGACTGCTTATCCAAGCCAGACTTTCTCATTCTTTAGCAAGGTATAGTGGAATTTTTATAATGGCCCCCATAGTGTCATGTTTGGGTATTGGACTATGCTATGGCTTCAGTGAACCCTATCACAGAGTTTTCTTAGCAAAATTTGTTCAGAGGAGGTTTTCCCTTGCCTTCCTCTGAGACTGAGAGAATGTGACTTGCCCTTTCCATGCTCAAGTGGAGATATGAACCCTGGTCTCAGAGAGTTTAATCCAATCCCCAAACCATGACACATGGGGCCCAATATAAAACATCTTGGAGATTCTGGACCCTGTCTTGTTTTCTCAAGCTCCCCTGTCCATGTCCTACAGAAGAATTTATATATTTCCGTTAGTTGTACAGTTGCATACATGTAGCTATGGATAATGGAGTGAACCAGAGAATTCTGGAAGCAAATCAGCACGTGCTTTATAGACTATAGCAAAACCTTTGACTGCATATAGACCATGAAAAGCTATGGAAGACTCTTAAAGACATGGGAATGCCACTACATATGATAGTCTTGATGAGAAATCTGTACTTAGTTCAAGAATATGAGAATATGTTAAAACAAAATATGGAGAAACAGAATGATTTCCAATTGGCAAAGAGGTCAGGCAAGGCTGCATACTATCACTCTATCTGTTCATCTTGTATGCAGAAAATATAGGAGCAGGTTTAGACTCAGAAGGAGGAGTGAAGATAGGAGGAAGGAATATCAATAATCTAAAATATGCAGATGACACCATTTTACTAGCAGAAAACATCAGAGACTTGGAATAATTACTAAAGAAGATTAAAGAAGAAAATTCAAAGGCAGGGTTACTGCTGAACATAAATAAGTAAGAGATCTTGTAACTGAAAGAAGTTGGCAGCATGAGCTTTCGTAGAATTAAATCTACTTGCTCAGATTCTTCAGATGTTGCCAACTTCTTTCTTTCGGTTAGTCTCAAAGGTGCAACAAGATATTTCTACATATTTACATACTGTTTCTATAGACTAACATGACTATATCTTTGAAATCTGCAGAACATAAAAGAAAAAAATAATGACTACTGAGGATTTACATAAATTCACTAAATAACAAGGAAGTTGAAATAAAGATTTCCTGTAGTTTGGATCAAATATTGACCAGAACAGAGACTGCAATGAAGAAATCAGAAGAAAACTAAGAATGGGAAGGACAGCCGTGAAAGAACTAAATAAGATCCTAAAGTGTAAAGATATACAACTGAATACAAAAGTTAGAATCACGAAAGCCATTGTATTTCCCATCATCATATATCAATGTGAGAGCTGGACAGTGAAGAAAGCAGATAGGGAAAAAAATCAACTCATTGGAGATGTGGTACTGGAGAAGAGTGCTGAGGATACCGTGGGCAGCTAAAAAGACAAACAAATGGGTCATTGAATAGATCAAGCCTGAACTCTCCCCTGAAAGCTAAGCCAAGATGATCAAACAGACTTTCTTATTTTGGCCACATCATGAGAAGGCACAACTCATTAGAAAAGGTTATTATAATGCTAGGAAAGGTAGAAGGTAGCAGCAAGAGAGGAAGACCACATGCCAGATGGTTGGACTCAATTAGGGAAATCATGGGGCCTGAGCTGAGAAGTGGAGGACAGGGGACTCAGAGATGGTTGCTATGAAATGGGAGTCAACTCAAGGGCAGTTTGCCACAGCCTTCCATAACCACACCTGAGGAGTGGTTCTTCCTCACATTATGCAAAGCCCGTTATTCCCGAAGTGGCCTTATCATCTGGGCCTTGGAAGCCATTGGCTGTCATTATCCAGGCAACTGAGTTGGGCATGCTCCCAGGGTTCTTGGCCTTGGACATGTAATCATTTGCTGGTGCTTTCATGCATCTGCTGCCCACCTCGGGAGTCAATGGGTGTTCTTGGAGCAGTCCCCATGTATCTTGCCTTACATAGTTGAAAGATGGCAGACATCCTTGCGTGATGCTTCCAATCATTAATTGGTCTCGCACATCTCTCACTTCTGTGTTCAGTTGTACATCTTTGCATTTTAGAATCTTTTCTAGTTCTTTCATAGCCACACTAATAGTCATTTGCAGGATGCACTTCCAGGGAAGACAAGTTGCCAATGACCAATTAATTAGTGTTCTGGCTGCCTCCTGTTGCATTCTGGGATTTGCAGTTGAGGGAGGTGCATTTAGACTCCTCAGCCAAGGAGGTGTTAGGCCTCACTGAACTACAAACCCCAGAATGCCACAGGAGGAAGAGAGGGCAGTCATGGTGGAACATGTGCAGAAATGTGATTAACCTCAGAGGGTGGCAAGGGCAAGCCCCCTGTGAAAACACTAAGAAAAGCCCAGGATAGCGAGGCACACAGCAACAACAACGGCACTGCCCTCACTCTTAAGGCTCGCTTTAACATTCGCTTTTCACGTAAAGAAAGCTCTCCTTTCCCTGAGGCAGCAGCACACAGGTTGCGGCCGGCTCCCATCCTCGCCAAAAGAAGGGGAGGCGCGGAGAGGGGAACCTGAGGAGAGAGCCCAACCTCCCCCGCCACTGGCGCTTTCTCTCCTTCTCCCTCCCTTCCCTCAGCATCGCCACCCAAGTCTCGCTCCTCTGCGGAAGCGGAAGCCGAGCAACGACGCCGGGACTGAGAGCCGGGAAGGAATTGGCTCGGTTGCTAGGTAACGGCAAGGGGAATGGGGTGGGGGTGAAGCGCGCGCAGCGGCCGTTGGCTCGGAGGGGCCTCGCGGGGATCTGGCGCGGGGGGGGGGATGTCCCGGGCGCGCGCCAAGGCCCCGCCGAGCCAACGGCCGCTGCGAGCGCGCGCGCCCTCCCCTTTCTGACTAGCCAATAGAAGGAGAGCTGGGCCCTCTCTCTCTCTCTCTCTCTCTCTCTCTGAGAGGACCTGAGGTGTAGTTTTAAGTACATTTGTTGTTGTTAACTAACTGCCTTTGTGTCGGTCTCGACCCATGGCGACCCTATGGATGAGACATCTCCATTTCCCCCTGTCCTCTACTGCTCTGCCCAGCTCCTGCAAATTCACATTCGTGGTCTCTTTAATAAAGTCCATCCATCTGGCATGTGGCCTTCCTCTGTTCTTAACATCTCTTCTTAACATGATTGCCTTTCCCAACGATTCGTGCCTTCTCATAGTGTGTCCAAAGTACGACACTCAGTCTTGACATCTTAGCTTCTAGGGATATCTCTGGCTTGATCTACTCTAGGACCCATTTGTTTGTCCTTTTGGCTGTCCATGGGATCTTCAGCACTCTTCTCCACCACCACATTCTCTCAGATGTATTGATTTTCTTTCAGTTTTCTTGACTGTCCAATTCTCACATCCATACGTGGGAATAGGGAATACAATGGCTTGTATGATTCTGACTTTTGTGCTGAGTTGTATATCTTTGCATTTTAGGATCTTTTCTAGTTCTTTCATAGCCATCCTTCCCATTCTTAATCTTCTCCTGATTTCCTGGCTGCAGTCCCCATTTATATCAATGTTTGATCCCAGGTATCGGAATTCTTTTACTATTTCTATTTCTTCATTGTCTAGTTTGATGTGTGTTAAGTTCTCTGTGATCATTATTTTTGTTTTCTTTATGTTCAACAGTAAGCCTGCCTTTGCACTTTCTTCTTTGATCTTCCTTAGTAGGTGTTCCAGGTCTTGAGGTTTTCTGCTAGTACTTTGGTGTCATCAGCATATCTCAGACTGTTGATATTCCTTCCTCCTATTTTCACTCCTCCCTCTTCCATGTCCAAGCCTGCTTTCCTTACAATATGCTCTGCATATAAGTTGAATAGGTAGGGTAAAAGGATGCAGCCTTATCTGACTCCTTTGCCAATTGGAAACCATTCTGTTTCTCTGTCTTCTGTCCTGACAGTAGCCTCTTGTCCTGAGTACAGATTCTTCATCAGGACTATCAGATGTGTTGGCACTCCCATATCTTTAAAAGGATTCCATAGCCTTTAATGATCTATGCAGTTAAAGGCTTTGCTATAGTCTATAAAGCACATGCTGATTTTCTCTTGGAACTCCCTGCTACGCCCCATTAGCCATCCTATGTTTGCAATGTGATCCCTGGTGCCTCTTTCTTTCCTGAACCCTGCTTGGACCTCTGGGATTTCTCTCTTCATGTATGGTTGGAGTTTATGTTGCAGTATTTTGAGCAAAATTTTGCTTGCATGAGAAATCAATGCTATGGTTCTATAGTTGCTGCAGTCTCTTGTGTCTCTGTTTTTGTGGATGAGGATGTATACTGATCGCTTCCAATCTGTTGGCCATCATTTTGTTTTCCATATCTGTCGACATATGTTGGCTAGCACTAGAGTTGACTCTGTCAATGTGGATTGCAACAGTTCTATTGGTATATTATCTGTTCCTGGAATCTTGTACATCGTGTTGCCTAAACCACCCCTGCCACACACACACACACTTGGAGTAGAAAAATGGGATAGGGGAAAAGACAAACAAGCTCATTTAATCCTCTAAAGGCCCCCAACCAAGCAGGGTCAGCTCTGGTTTGTACATAAACGGGAGATGGCCAGGGAAGAGCTGGGACATTGTGTTTTGGGAAGAAGGAGCTTGGCCATACTGTCCCTTTGCCCAAGAGAACCCTGTAAATGGGCCAACAAATCACCAAAGGGCTTGGTTTTGTTAGAATTCAAAGATATAGCCATGTTAGTCTGTGGGATCAGTATGTAGCACCTTTGATGCTAATTGAAAGAAAGAAGTTGGCAGTTCCTAGACTTCAGTCTACTGCCTCAGATGCCTTTGGTTTTGTTAGAATGCTAGGGTTGGAAGAGACCCTCAAGGGCCATAGCTCAAACCCCCTTTTCTGCCATGCAGGAGCTCACCATCAAAGCACCCCTGTGACAGATGGCTATCCAACCTCTGTTTAAAGACCTCCAAAGAAGGAGACTCCACCACTCACTGAGGGAAGAGTGTGTTCTACTGTCAAACAGCTCTTACTGTCAGGAAAGTCTTCCTAATTTTGTGGTGGTGTCTCTTTTCCTGTAGTCTGACTCCATTACTCCATCCTCAATATGACCTCCCTTCAAATATTTATAGTTAGGGCGATCCTAACACCTCTTAACTTTCTCTTCTCCAGGCTAAACATACCTAGTTCCCTAAGCCTCTCCTCAAAGGAAATGGTTTCCTGATCCCTGTTTACACACACAAGAGAGAGTGAGTACGTAGGAGCACCTTTGAGCCTAACGGAAAAAAAGAAATTGGCAGCATGAGCTTTCCTAATAATAATAATAATAATAATAATAATAATAATTTATTCTTATACCCCACCTTTTGCCAAGGCAATCAAAGCGGCTTACATAATATAAGATACAAAGAATATTATGAGATACAGTTTAAAAGCATATTAAACAGCAATAACAATGATAACATTTAACACACACACACCCCCCCTTAAAAGAGGGAGGGAGGGCCCTTCTTCTTTCCAGGCTAGGCCCAATGGATCTGGCCTGCCTTCTCTCCCTCGATGATGGTGGATGGAGGGAGGGCAAATAAGAACAGGGTAGTGGGGAAAGACTTCAGTCTACTTTGGAGAAAGAGAAAGAAAAGCTTAGCTGTCTCCTTCTGCCAGCGGATATGGGACAATCATGTCCTTCCTTTATGGATGGTCTGGCACTCCTTTTTCCTTAATGAGCAATTTGGTTCCAGAAAGGTTTGGGCAGTACTTGCCCTTCTCTGAAGAGGCAAAGGCACTCTTTGCTAGACCCCAGACTGGAAATACAATGTCTCTGCTGGGATTGAAGTTAATCATCCCTTTTACAAGAGCGAGTTGCTCAAGGGACTTGTGGTAGTATAGTCCACAGACCATTTTTGTAGAGCTAAGTGCCCTTATGATTCCTGTTCCTGGGACACAGAGCCTCTCTATGAGGGATATTGACATAAGAGAGTATAAAATAGTACTTATAGCTCGGGCAGGGGCTTGGAGATGTCTCATACACAGGGTCACCATGGGTCGACATTGACTTGAGGGCAGCTAACAACAACTAGCTCTTTAGCCATTATCAAGTGGTTAGTTTTGAGCTGAAACTGATCCAGACTCAAGTCTCCACCCAGCTGGGAAACTCACTGGCACACCTTAGGCTTGTTGATCTTTTTTTTTTTTTAACTTGACCTACATAAGTTTATTGTGAGGATAATATGGAGGAGTAGAGTCATGTGCTTTTCTTTGAAGTCACTGAAGGAAAGATGGGGGAAAGGCAGCAAGTACATAAAATACTAAGAAATATTAGTCTGTTGCTGCAAAATCAGTGGTGAGCCTGGTGGCACCTTTAAAACCAATGCATTTATTGTAGCATAAGCTTTTGTGTACTATTACTCATTTCATGAAGTGTTATATGCAATGGTGATTTGGGGGATGAGAGATGGTGAAGTGTTGTCATATGTTATTGAACACAAATTAGTCAAGAAACGTTAAAAATCACAAAGCTAGCCTGACATATCCAGTGGCATCACAAAGTAATGTTTATGAGTCATTTAGACCAGTGATACCCAAAGTGGGGGGTACTCTCCCCAGCGGTGGAAGGATCCAGGGGGGCAGTGAGGTAGAAAGGGGACAGTAGGGGGTGAGGGGAAAAGAGTGTGGCAGGCTGGCCTTCAGTCAAAGCATTGGTGTGCAGGAAAGACTAGCAGTCTTTAGGATCATGGTGGAGATGAGGATTACATTAAACTTGTTTTCTGGGTCTCCAGAAAACCACCACATAGCCCTGCTGATCATTTTGTGTAGTGGTGTGAGGCTTGGGCACAGGGCATTGCTTTTATGGCTCAGAGTGGCACCATTTTGGGGCAGGCTGAAGCAAAGAGTTAGAGCACATGGTGGGGGAGAAGTGGTGCTAAAAGAGAGCTTTCAGATTTTGGGACCCTGCTTAAGCTTTGTGAGCTTTGCTGGAACTTGGCTAGCAGGTTGGATTTTTACTGCTGCTCCTGCTTTCTTTCATCAGACAAGCTGAGAGAAGTGGTTGCAGAAGAAACGATTTTTTTGTGAGAGAGTGGATACTTGAAGCTGTGTTGAGAAGACAGGTCTCTGGGGAAGGAGCATCTGCACTTGATTCTTGGAAAGAGTCCTTTGTCTTGGAGTGGCTTCTGTAGTTAAAATCTCTCCCTTTCCAGCCCACAGCAGTCTCCAGTCCAGAGCATGTGGCCTCTGTAAACCCCCTACACACACACTGGCTGTGCCTTTCTCTGTCCTGATGAAGGATTGAGAGTCCCTCTTCTCTAGGGAGAAGCTTTTCCCTTGCACATGGTCACCCTGAGAGCAGCATCTGAGCAGCTGGCTGAGCAGCAACCAAGAGGCCTCTTGTCTTGTCACAAGGATGGCACTGGTGAAAGGCTTCTTGGTTGCTGCTCAGCCAGCTGCTCACTTGCTGCTCCTAGGATGACAGGGTGCAAAGAGAGTGACTGAGAAGCCAGTCAAATAGCAGCTAAGAAGCCTCTTGCCTGCACTGGCCTCATTTGCAAGGCTGGCACAAGCAAGAAGCTTCTTGGTCACTGCTCAGTCTTCTGCTTGGTTGCTGCTCCCAAGGTGACTGAGTGCAAAGGGAGCAGCAACCAAGATTTGTTGTTTTGAACTTGCAGTAGAAAAGGTAAAGGTAAATGCTTTCCCTTCAGAAGGTTGACTAGTATTCGACTGTAGGGGGCGGTGCTTATTTCTGTTATTAAGCCAAGAGAGCCAGTATTGTTAGAGACGATTTCGTGGTCATGTGGCCAGCATGACTGCATGAACAACATCAAAAAATATGCATGGGGGGCAGTGGCACTAGGGTTGCCACCTAAAAGGAAAGGGGCCAGTAGCCGAAAAAGTTTGAGGACCACTGATTTAGAGGGAGGAAAGATCATGTTTATCTATTTTGTTGTAAAAATAATATTCTGAGCATGTTTCATTAATTTAAGACGAAACATGCAACACTGGATGTGATATGGTTCATTCATGTTATTCTATCATCTCAAATTGAACATAGGAGTGAGTTGTTCATTTGATAGGGCCCAACATGCAGATTGTACCCTAAATTAAAATTACTGCTTCAGCTCTAAAGCTTGGTTGGAAATAGCACAAGAAAACGACAGTATAGGATTATGCATGTTCTGCATTTTAAAAGTAAAAAACACATGCACCTACATACAGTTAAAATTTTGGATATGTATAAGTTATTTATGTAAGGGACACAGTAGCTCAATTGGTTAAGACACTGACTCTATTGATTGCAAGATCGGCAGGTTGGCAGTTCAAGGCCCAGGTGCCACATGATGGGGTGGGCTCCCATCACTAGTCCCAGCATCTGCCAACCTAGCATTTGAAAGCATACAAATGCAAGTAGATAAATAGGTACCACTTTGGTGAGAAAGTAACAATGTTCTGTGCAATCATGCTGGCCCCATGATCACAGAGTAGTCTCTGACAATGCTGGCTCTTCGGCTTAGTAAAGGAGATGAGCACCACCGCCCATGGCTGGACACGACTTGACAACCTTGTCAGTGGGGAATATCTTTATCTTTTTATAAGTTATTTACATATGTGTTACTTGGCATGATTTTACTTTTTATTAGTCAAGGGAGGCTGAAAAAAACTGTGCAGGACACTGAAATCTAATCCTGGAAGACTTCAGTTTCTACTCTGCTTTCTATTAGGTTCTGAGATTTCTTCAGGCAATGTCCCCACACTTTAAGGGTTATAGTTGTTGCCATAAAAATTAGAAATGTGCTGTTGAAATCCTAAGTGTGCTCAATTTTGTTGCCCCCGATCAAATTGCTTGCTTGTGTGGTACAATTGGCAGAGTCATGGGCTACACCATGTCAGTTAAGCTGCTAACTACATTGTGTTCCTCAGCCAGGATTTTAAATATACGAGTTGGTTACCATTTGTTGAATAATGGAAACTGCGTAGCTTGTGCATGGAGTTGGGAACCCTTTTACTGGGCACAATGATGTAATGACATACAGATTTTTTTTCTCCTGAATTCCAAATGCTTTTAAGCAAGCTTAAATAATTTGTGAAGCACAAAAGCAGGCACTTCTCATACTATTGTGACTTAATAGATTTTGCTGCAACTGTGGCTCTCTAGGTGTATTATCTTTGGATTGCAGCTTCCACCATCCCTTACCATTGTTTCCTTACCATGGACTACCACTGCTCGCGCTCCTGAAAAAAATATTAGAAACTTTTTTCCTCCCAACTTTGCCATGTTTTTGGCTTTCTGGGTCATTTGGGCTCAAAGTCAGGAGAGGCCTTTTTCAGGTTGGAAAGAACCTGGCTCTATGTCAGATTGTCTCACCACTTAGATCACTTTGCAGATATTTGGGGGCCACACTTTCAGCACCCTGAGTTACACAGTAAGGGGTGAAGCAGACCACCCCGAAGGGGTGGTGTTCACGCCGCCCATGAAAAAGTTGGGTGGGCGCAGCAGCAACCATGCACTGCAGCCCTACTCCAGCATTTTTCTGGCACAAAAAAGAAGCAGCAAAATGCCACTCCTTTCTGCACTGAAAAAACCCCAGCTTTTCCACTGCCGCCGTGGTTTTTCAGCGCTCCTACGGCATGCGGCATATAAACAGCACAGTGCTGGAACACCGCAAAACTGCCCACGATGTGGTCAGGCAGGTGATATGACGCCAGCTTGGGGGTGGCATCAGAGTGTGCAGCATCTAAATGCTGCGCTCGGATGCCACCCCCAAGCCGGTGCAAAGGAGCAGTCTGGTTCGCCCCTAAGTCTCGTTTAACTCAGTAAGACTTCTGAATAGACTTGTGTAAAATTGTGCCATAGCTTTGAAAATCAGTGATTGAAGTTTTATTTCATTCGTTATGTGAATTGAACAAACTTACCCATAAATTAAAACTTATTTTCCTCTTCCGACAGATCAGTTGCATCAGCACATTATGCCCAGCCCTAGAAGTAGTCCCAAGAGTAACCATGAGAGACGAGCTCATGGCAACAGGCTGGAATTCCTATCACTGACAAGTCCGAGGATTCCAGGACCTCCAGAAAGTCCATCTCGTCGTAGGGACTGTTCAGCCAGCCTGGGGCCTCCACAGGCTCTGCCTGAAGAAGACCGTATGAGACTGAATCCATCTTTTGTGGATATTGCCCTGCGTTCTTTGTTGGCCATTGATCTTTGGGCTTCTAAAAAGCTTGGGGTATGTGCTGGAGAGAATTCTTCTTGGGGCAGTGCCCGTCCTCTAATGAAAGTCATAGAGGTCTCTGGACATGGCATTCCTTGGCTTGCTGGCACCCTGTATGGGCTTTGTAGAAGCAGTAGCTCAGCGGGCCGTGAAGTATTGCTCAACTTGCTCTTTGGTAAGAGTTCTTTCTCTTCCCTGGTGGGGCTCCTTATTCCTCTTACTGCTTATTCCTTGTGTCATTTGATTCTGTGATGCCCATTGCAGCATACCAGGGAGAAATGGGTAAACTAATTTCTTCTTCGTGGTCTCTGCAAATCACTCAAATGGGTCAAATGGCCCCCAGGGTCAAACCGACTGGCTTGGAGCCCTACATGGATCATCATTGGTCCCTGACTCTCCGGAGTCAAACCAACTGGCTTGGAGCCTACATAGATCATTATTGGTCCTTCACTCTCCGGAGTCAAACCAACTGGCTTGGAGCCCTATGTAGATCATTATTGGTCCCTGACTCTCCGGGGTCAAACCGACTGGCTTGGAGCCCTACACGGATCATCATCAGTCCCTGACTCTCTGGAGTCAAACCAACTGGCTTCCAGCCCTACGTGGATCATTATTGGTCCCTGACTTTCTGGAGTCAAACCAACTGGCTTGCAGCCCTACGTGGATCATCATCAGTCCCTGACTCTCTGGGGTCAAATCGACTGGCTTGGAGCCCTACGTGGACCATCATCGGTCCCTGATCAAACCGACTGGCTTGGAGCCTGACTTCGACCGGTCCCCGGCTCTCCGGGGTCAAACCGATTGGCTTGCAGCACGACTTTGATGCTCCTCAGCCCCTGGCCTCTCCAGGGTCAAACTGATTCGCTTGCAGCCGACTTCGATAGTCCTCGGTCCCTGACTCTCCAAGGTCAAACCGATGGGCTTGCAGCACGACTTCGATGCCCCTCGGTCCCTGACTCTCTAGGGCAGGGGTAGGCAACCTTTCCCCTTTAAGGGCCGAGGGACTTCAGCTCCCAGAATCCCAGGAGCTATTGGCCAACATGGGACTATTGACCAACATGGCTGAGGCTTCTGGGAGCTGAAGTCCCTCGGCCCTTAAAGGGGAAAGGTTGCCTACACCTGCTCTAGGGTCAAGCCAATTGCCTTGCAGCCTGACTTTGATGCTTCTCGGTCCCTGACTCTCCCAAGGTCGAACCAATCGGCTTACAGCCCAACTTTGATACTCCTCGGTCCCTGACTCTTCGGGTTCAGTCTGATTGGCATGGAGCCCGAATTCCATCCTCGTCGGCCTCTGACTCCCCAGAGTCAAACCGATTGACTTGGAGTCCTGCATGGATCCTCTATGGAATCAAATCAGTTGCAGTTCTATATCAACCCTTGTCAGTCCCTGACTCTCCGGAGTCATACCGATTGACTCACGGACCGACTTTGATCTTCATCGGTCCCTGACTCTCCGAGATCAAACTGGTTGGCCCGCAAGTGTTTTACATGGTGCCTTCCCCAACCATGGCGCCAGGTTGGCATCACAATGTTGCCACAATCTGATTTGGATTCGAGGCTGTGGTTGCTCCCTCCATACCGAGGTCAACTACCACCAAGCTTTCGATTAGAACCATGATTATTCCCTCTATACCGAGGTGCAATTCTGGCTCACGCTCTCCCTGATTTGGGACCATAGCGTTTCCCTCTGTACTGAGGGCCACTACTCCGTCAAATTCGGAGCCATGCTTGTCCTTCCCTTCTGAGGCCCATTGTAGTTCCTGCAATTATTCCCTTGGGATGCTGCCAGTAATCACTCATCCAGCCCCTAACTATGGTCAGCCTGGCATACACTCAGTCGGATTCGAGACTGTGATTATTGCCTCTATACCGAAGCCTACAATTGCATGCCTCATTCTGCCTCCCATTCATTTGAATTTGAGCTGGGTTTAAGGTTCCTCCCTCGATACCGAGAGATGGCAGAATCAGCCAGATATGCAGCATCAAATTTGCCTCCATGTCAACACCTGATATCATGGCTATCCTTATATAGCTGATTCAGAAGATGTGGTGCTTCCTCAATGCTGAAGGAAGGCACCACCATTCCCAAGTTGCATTCTATGAGGACATGCTTTTGTCTCTGTTCACCAGAGCACTCTCAATATGAACAGTCCTCCACTCATCACAGGACTGGAGGATCAAATTTAACAATTGGTTTGCTCCCTCTATACCTAGGGACACTACCATTATGTGCTTGGTACCAGCACGATTGGAATTGTCTTGTTTCCCCCCCCCCCCAGGGGGGGGCTTTGGTACCATCACTCATTCTCTAATGCCAAGCTATATTCTTGTATCACTCACTTGATACAGACATATTCTGGGATGTGCTTGGTCTCCCTGTACTGGGACCAATACCATTACTACCCCCTTTTTTCAGACTGGCATTAATGCCTTTGTTCCTCCCTATTGATGGCTTTCAGAATGTACTTGTTCCCTCCGTGTCAGAGGACTGTTTTCATTTCCTCTGGGCAAGTGTCAGTGAATGCAGTTGGTGTCTTCTTTCCAAGGGCCACTGCATATAACGAGGAATACAGGTCTACACCCCATACGCACACCCCTTCCAAGGGCTTCTTGTTGATGCCACTCACATCTATGAAACATGTGACAAACTATGTTTGGTCTCTACCTGGATGAGCTCATCTCATATACTGACCACTGATTTCAGTGCAATCTTCTTGGGCCTCATTCAGATGGGAATTGTGTCAGTTCTTTCCCATTTGCCACCCTGGGCAGGAACACCCTCTGGGGACATCCCTCCAATTCGATCCTCCATTTCACAGATGTGTCTGCCCTTGTGGACACTTCATGATCTTGGGATGCGCATACTTGTCCCGTTTCTCCAGGCTGACTGATGTCATAACATCTGGTTCTTCCGGGCTTCTGGTCTCGGTGTCATTCTGGTGAGGTGGTGACATTTCAGGTCTCCACCTGCAATCCTGCCAAGGCTAACTATGCACTGCAAACATCCTGGGTCTTCTCTATCTGTACAGGGAAGCCTGTGTTCCCCTCGTTATTGTGCCCTATCACAGCGCACCTCATACTTCATCAAGCACCCCATATCTATATGATAAAAGGTTTTTGCTCCTGGCTAGGAGCTGGACTGGTGGCTCTTAAGATTTATCCAGATCTCCTGTTCTAAACTTCTTTCTCATGAGTCTCAGGAAAGATTCTGGAGCAGATCATTAAACAGAGAGTCTGTGAACATCTGGAAAGTAATTTCATAATCACAAAAAGTCAACATGGGTTTCAGAGAAACAGGTCATGCCAGACAAATCTGATCTCTTTTTTTTGATAAAATTACCAGCTTGGTAGATGAAGGGAATGCTGTAGATATAGTATATCTTGATTTCAGTAAGGCCTTTGACAAGGTTCCCCATGACATTCTTGCAAACAAGCTGGTAAAATGTGGGCAAGACAAAGTAACTGTTACATGGATTTGTAATTAGTTGACTGGCCGAACCCAAAGGGTGCTCAACAATGGCTCCTTTTCAACCTGAAAAGAAGTGACCAGTGGGGTGCCACAGGGCTCTGTCCTGGGCCCAGTGCTATTCAATATCTTTATTAATGACTTGGATGACAGTATTGGGGGCATAGTTATCAAATTTGCAGATGACACCACATTAGGAGGAGTAGCTAATACCCCAGAGGACAGGATCAAAATTCAAAATGACTTGAACAGACTAGAAAGTTGGGCCAAAGCTAACAAAATGAAATTCAACACGGAGAAATGTAAGGTACTGCACTTAGGGCGGAAAAACGAAAAGCACAGATATATGATGGGGGACACCTGGCTGAATGAGACTACGTGTGAAAGGGATCTAGGAATCCAGGTGGACCATAAGTTGAACATGAGTCAACAGTGCGATGCAGCAGCTAAAAAGGCCAATGGAATTTTAGGCTGCATCAGTAGAAGTATAGTGTCTAGATCAAGAGAAGTAATAGTGCCACTCTATTCTGCTTTGGTCAGGCCTCACCTGGAATACTGTGTCCAGTTCTGGGCACCACAATTCAAAAAGGATGTGGAGAAACTGGAGCGTGTCCAAAGGAGGGCAACTAAAATGGTGAAGGGTCTGGAAACCAAGCCCTATGAGGAACGACTTAGGGAGCTGGGGA
Organism: Phrynosoma blainvillii; assembly: GCA_026167975.1. NCBI lineage: Eukaryota > Metazoa > Chordata > Lepidosauria > Squamata > Phrynosomatidae > Phrynosoma > Phrynosoma blainvillii. The sequence goes on from JANUYF010000004.1 coordinate 151,722,461, forward strand.
TGTTTAGCCTGGAGAAGAGAAGGCTGAGGGGTGATATGATAGCCGTGTGTAAATATTTGAAGGGATGTCATATTGAGGAGGGAACAAGCTTGTTTTCTGCTGCTCCAGAGACTAGGACCTGAAACTGGGTGTAAGCTCCAGGAAAAGAGATTCCACTTCAACATTAGGAGGAACTTCCTGACAGTAAGGACGGTTCGACAGTGGAACGCACTCCCTCAGAGAGTGGTACAGTCTCCTTCCTTGGAGGTCTTTAAGCAGAGGCTGGATGGCCATCTGTTGGGGATGCTTTGATTGGGAGTTCCTGCATGGCAGGTGGTTGGACTGGATGGCCCTTGTGGTCTCTTCCAACTCTGCGATTCTATGATTCTATGACCCATTCATGACAAGTCAACACCATATTGCTCCTGCTAGACTCTTGCTTATAAGTTCTCACCATTCCTGCCAAGTCATGTTATCCTTGATACAACCTCTGCAGGACATCACGGGATAGGATAACATTCCCACAGGGATCTCTTTCTACTTACAGTGTAAAATCCCTTTACTTTATAATGCTATGGCTAGTCTTCTAGTCATTGCACTAGCCACTATTATTTTCTCTGGAATTTCACCAAGAACTGCATGTTTCATGCTGATAGCCTGAAACTTTACATTCAAACACAGCATGTCTTGTGGGTCACAACAATTGGATATTGTGATATTCTCACTGTCCCTGTTGTCAGTGTCGTTGCTATGACCGGATGAGTTACTATTCTTCCTCTCTGATGTCCACCACTATTCCAGAAATTTACTGGACCTTCTCCAGTTCGTTGCCATTAGGCTCTCTCTGCATGAATGGATTATCCAGACATCCTACTTCCCATTGTGGTGCAGGCACTGGTTTTCTGCTGCTTTTGCTGGTGATGCCCAACCATCTCATTGCTGAGCACAGAAGGTCTATTTCACATTCTATGTGAATGCTTAGCCCTAGATTGTTTAGCGTTCTAGGCATTATCTGTCAATGCCATAATCTTCAAACAATGGCTTAGAGGCTTTATCAGGTCACTGCCCTTTTTCCACTTGAAAGATTCCTTTTGACACATCTTCAAATTTGAGGGTTTGAGAAACCCCCTTTTGTTCCTGATTGCTAATGTCACGACCTGGGCAGCCTCACATTGTTGCAAGTCTGTTGCCCTTCACATTGGTTTCCATTCATCTCCTGGATCAGACAGAGTCTGTATGCCTTTCCTTCTTGTTGTGGTATTTGCCTTCTATTCCTTGCCCGCTTGCAGTAGTGAACTTCTTTCACTACCTACTGGATAGCTTTGGCATAATTTCCATTGCTAACAAACCTGTGCTGTCTAGGTCAGAGATTATCCCTTGACCTTAGCCATACATCTGCCTTGTTATCACAGATCATCAAGGTCTGTCAACAGACTGTGCAACATATGGATTAACTGACAAGCCTGTTTTTCTGTGCCACTGTGCATGTTCTCACCTGCATTGGTGACTGTTTCCATTAGGCCTTGGTATTGGAATTTCAACTTGACTCACTGTTGCCCCTATATTTACATGCCTGGGGCTCAGACTCACAAATGGTGATTTTGTTTGAGGCAATGTGCCGTTTTATGTGGCATGGCACTCCCTCCTCCATTGACTTTAGCTTGCTAGTCTAAATAACCCATTTGTGTGATTCGCAGAGACCCCGAAGAAGAAGGACAGGTTGCTTACTGGTAACAGTATTTCTTCGAGTGGTCATCTGCGAATTCACACAAATCCCGCCCATCCTCCCCTCGAGTCGTGCCCTGCCTCTTCTTCAGTCCTGGGCTGCTTCTTTGGCGTCCATGGAACTGAGGGTTTAGGTGGGAAGCTGGCCAATAAGGCAGTTGGAGAGTGGATGGAGCTACTGCCAAAATGCCTGTAATAGCTCTAAGAAGGTTCCGAAGTTTGCTGTGCAGGTGCAGAATAACCCGTTTGTGTGAATTCGCAGATGACCACTCGAAGAAATACTGTTACAGGTAAGCAACCTGTCCATTCTACCTATGCTGGTCTGTGACCGTAATAAATATTTGTCTATCTGTCTAATACTCTACCCTCCTATCAATCCTTCTTTAATGTGCCATTTATGGGAAAGTATCTCCCATTATAAAGATGTCTGCAAGGAGACATCCTTGTCTGTTTTGGAAATGTGTGATTATCTCTCCTAAGCTGTTTGGACTATAACAAATGTGTTTGATACAAAGGCGCCATAACTAAGATTTACTGTGTCTTACTTAATACTGAGCTGTGGTTTTCCATTTCTAGAAAGACTAGGAAAGATTAGAAAGTGTTTCAGATATATTTTCACTGAAATATGGAAACTCCATGAAGGAAAGGTTTGATGTAGTCCTTAGTGCACTAAGGAACCTAATGCTGACCTTAATGAGGTGATCTTAATTCTAAAAGATAGGATGCTAAGAAGAAAAGGAAAAACCTCTTGTTGATACTGTTCTTCTGAAGTTCTGCTATCTGGCTTTTGTAACTCAGTATCTTCCAAGAGATACTGCAAGTTGGTTTGAATGACTGTAACAGCTTTTCTGGCCCTTGCTATGATCTCTTATTTGATATTTATGGGAATTCTGTACAACCTCCTCCTCTGACTTAGTTGCCCTCCCCCATTATGAAATTGTCTTAGATTTGGGGAACTATTATTATGATTTATTTACTTAATAATCATGATAATAGCTACCCAAACCTAAGGTAATTTAATCTAAGTCTATAATAAAGTAAAAGGTGAAGGTAGTCCCTTGACATGAATGCCCTTCGGTCAGTTGGAAAGAACCTACTGCAACAACCGAAGTCGAAGTCGACACAGACTTCGCAGAGGGCATTTTCCGCCATTGCCCCTAAATTATGGAATGGCCTGTTGGATGAGATCCGTCTCATTACAACACTTACTGCTTTTAAGAAAGCAGTTAAGACTGATCTCTTCCGGCAGGCCTTCCCGGAATAACCTTCCTCAGAGAATGAACACTGAACTCTCTCCTCCTTAAGCCTTTTGCTGTTTTGTTGCTTGTATTTTTTATTTTTATTGTTATATAGTCATATAGTTATTTGTTTTAATATATTCTCAAGTTTAATTCTGTTTTAAGGGGTGTGGGAGGGATGTGGGTGGAGGGATTGGGATATTGGATTGTCTTTCAATCATTGTATTTTAATTGCTGTAAGCCGCCCCGATTGCGCTGCAGAGGGGCGGGTTAAAAATAAAACTTATTATTATTATTATTATTATTAACTGACTGTAGAGGATGGTGCTCATCTCCGTTACTAAGCCAAAGAGCCAGTGTTGTCCAAAGACTGCTCTGGTGGTCATGTGGTCAGCATGATTGCACTAAATGCTTTTACCTCCCCACCAAACTGGTACCTATGTATCTACATGCATTTGCATTGCATTTGCATGTAGCTATCTATCTACTTGCATTTGCATGTTTCGAACCGCTAAGTTGGCAGAAGCTGGGACTAGTGACAGGAGCTTACCCCCTTATGCAACACTCGGGCCTCGAACTGCCAAGCTTCCAATCTTCTGATCGTTAGAATTGGCGTCTTAACCACTCAGCCACCTCATCCTACTGACTTGAAAACAGCAGTGAATTCTGTGTCTCCAAAAAAACACAACAATCCCTAATTGAAATATTGTGCTCTAAGCCTCCTTGCTTCTGATGTGAGTTCAGGGTGCAATATATGTTAGTCTCTAAGATTTGTTGTTTACAGTGTTGCTCTTTAAAATGTCTGAAAGCTCTTTATTTACCTTATCTCACAGCTCTGGTGCTCGATCTTGTTTTGGTGGCAGCAGTAAAAGGACTGGTAAAACGAAGGCGCCCATCCCACAACAAGATGGACATGTTTGCCACTGTCTCCGTGGACAAATACTCATTTCCATCAGGCCATGCTACCAGAGCTGCCCTAGTCTGCAGATTTATTCTACATCATCTTGTACTAGCTGTCCCTTTGCGGGTACTGGTGATGCTTTGGGTCTTTATAGTGGGAATCTCCCGGGTCATGCTGGGCAGACACAATGTAACAGATGTGATCTTTGGGCTACTAATGGGTTACATGCAGTACAGCATGGTGGAGTATTTCTGGCTGTCTCCAGTCACTGCTCCTATTCTCTTTATGTTGTGGAGTTGATATCCTTAATGGAACAGGCATATTAGCCCCCGAACAAACAATTAAAAATCATTAAGCTTCATCTAATTAGTAATAGGAATGAGCAGAACTGGAAAAATTCATCTTGAGAGGATATGTGGGCTGCTTTGGCTCATCCTGGAAAGGGCTAACTGGTGCCATCTTGCTTTCTGAACATGTTGTTGGGATGGAGCATGAACCAACCCATAAAATTGCACAGACCATTGTATAGTAAAACTGTGTTGCTTTTGAGATGATAAAAGACGGGAATTTTAGTACAGCTCTGGAATTAACTAACCATTCATTTATTAAGGTTTGTGATTAACTGCAATACAGTAAATGGTAAAATCACTGTGTTCCTGTGGTGCAGCCAGTATGTCACATTTGGTAGAAACATTTTTTTAAAATATTGTGATTGTCTAGTAGATGTTTTGTCAAGCTGATTCTGTAAGCTGTATATATTGCAATTGATGCTGATAGCTTGCTTTTGAAATTGTAGTTATAGCATGTTTTGTGGCTGTCTGACGTATACAGATTTGACAGGCTGTATACAGAATTTGAACACATTGTTTCACAGGTCATTCTTTCTTAGCAGTTCTACTTAACAGCCTTCTAGAGTCATTTTTGTCATGAAGTTGCCTCCTAGGAAGAATATAAAGGAATATAAAATATACCAATGTCATATCAAAGAGTAAAAAGATGTTGAAAAATAAATATTTTAGCTGCTTCAGATGAAGGAAGTGGATCACTGAGCAGTCAGTTCACACTTGCTGGGTCTAATAAGATTCACTGCAATTGGAAGATGCCTGATTGTTTCAGTATCCCAGAAAACATTATGTCAGATTTTTAAATTTCAGCATTTGTATGACATCTTTGTCAAAGAAAAGTGAATTAAAGTGCTCTTAGAATACTTATTAGTCTAAGAATACTGTGAATATCCCTGCAGCTTGGATTTTAGGTGTGATTAATGGTGAAGTTCTACCCATGTTTGAGAACGGCTTGTTGACTTTAAGCAAATTGAAGATAGCTTTTCACCTTTCTTCATCTAGTTATAAGATATTGTTAGCATTACTTGGAACCCACAGTGTTTGCAATCTGAGTTCATGGGTCAAAGGTACTATGTAATGGAAGGTACACTGTGAAAACCTGTTTTGCAGTCAACATATGCAGTACAATCTTGATTTAAAGATGCACTGGCTGTAGCAGGTTACGGTTATGCATTCGGTCCTGCTGCCAGTAAAAATACTTTTCTACTAGTGAAAAGAGAAGAGGCAGGGTGAGAAAGGAGCCAAGTTACACCAGATCCAAATTTCCTTCAGATCAGGGATATAAGACTGGCACAAAGGTAGGCCAAAGCAAGTGTAGTCCTTAGTAAATGTGAACCACCCTTAGCAGATAAGGTAGATTCAGCATAACTTTAGCTGGACTAGTGGAAGCTCAGTTGGCACTTGGCCATATTTTTAAAATTGGCATTTCTTTTTATTGCTCCAATAGCTTATTTTGCCTTCTAAGTGCAATGTAAACTTGTGGTGAAACACAAATCTTTACATGAATCTTCGTTTATGTGCCAAATCCATTCCTCTCAAAGTACACAGCATCCATGTGATGGGTCATAAGACCAGGTAAAATGTTAATGGTTGTCTGTTATACTGAAGTGCCTTTGTATTATTCCATTATCATGAAATCAGTGAAAATGGGTGCTAGGAAAACTGCTTGCTATAGATATAATAATGCCTGAACAATCAAACAGATGGTGGGGAACAGGTCATTACCAGAATAGCTAAGAATATAGCACTTCACATATGCTTTTCAGAAACAGTATTCAGCTGTTTAGAGTTTCAAGCTCTAAAATAAAAATACTTTGTGGCTGTAGAATATGAACCAGAAAGTGAGGATTTAATAATACTTTCCTGCAGTATCCTCCTCCTGTGATGGGCTAAGCATACTTGCAGTATATTCAAAGAACTTACGTAATGTGGTCCTGTAAAAAATACTCATGTCCACAAAGGTTTAAAACTGAAATTATTTCATCTGACTCCTACCTAATCCAACTGTAGCTCAAAGTCTGTGTATAGCTCAAACAAGCTCTGTGAAGCATCTTTAGCAAGGTGCTCTCTGCTTACAATACTAAGGGGTTTTAATATCGGTTAGGACAGACATTAATATAGGCCTGAAACAGACGGGCCAAATAACCTGGCTCCTGGCTACGTTTGGGCCGTAGCATTTAGACGACACACACCTCAAGTGCGGCCAGTTACACAGTTACACTGTGAAAATAATCCATTGTTCACACGCATCCTGAATGCACTCCATTAAGGGTTTTTTTGGGGGGGAGGGAACCCCACTTAACCTGGGATAATTGATAATGGGTTTTTCCCTCAGTTTTTAAAAAAGATCCGCATCATCAGTAGTGTGAATAACCGATGGGAATAGACCAGAATAGATTCAGGATAAAATGATGCATGCCTTGAACATGTTCCAAATACATTCTCATTGTCAAGTCTACCTTTATCCAAATGTGTGCCCACGTGAGCAACTGAACTTGCAGAGATGTAGTTCCATAGTGTGAATAACAAACCCAGAATGCAAGAGTGAGATGATTCACATTATCGCGCTAAAAGAAATGATGTCTGAATGATCGCTAAGGGCCAAAACAGACGGGGCCGATAAAGTGGCCTGTGGCCCCTGTGGTGCCAATAGCTCCGGGGCCACAGGAACGCATGGGCCCGTGCCTGATTCAGGCCACTGCCTCAGTTATGAACTGAGCTGGCAAAAGGAGTGGATCTTGCCTGCTCCTTTTTGGCCCAGTTCTTCAGCAAAGATGTGGCCTCGGCACAACTTCTGGCCGCACTTGAGGTGTGTGTCGTTTAAATGCTACGGCCCGAACGTAGCCAGGAGCCAGGTTATTCGGCCCGTCTGTTTCAGGCCTATATTAATGTCTGTCCTAACCGATATTAAAAGCTTACTCATGCTTTACCTTAAAATCCTAGACCAGTCTGATCAAAATTAGTTCTATTGAGTCTAGTGGAACCTATTCAGAACCAGCTCACTGTTGAAGCTGACTGAGGCTTCAGATTATTTTACTCTTCTCAGTTTGAGGAGGAAGGGCTGCTCTCCATAACCAGACACACTTGGCTCCCCCACTACAGTCAGGCACCAAAGCAAAGTCCAACTGATGCCCTGATCAAAATCCTTTCACTTCCAATTGATGCCCACATCACAATCCTTTCACCTTTTATTCCTGTTATTTTCTTCTCCCTTCCTGTTGTTGTTATACACTTCCAGATTGACTCTGCCTTATGGTGACTCTATTGTAGTTTGCTTGGCTTTGTGTTGTTCAAAAGTTTTGTCCTTGCATTCCTCTGAATATAGCCAACAGTCCCTGGTTTTCCTTGGCAGTCTCTCCTTCCACATACTAACTAAGCCTGACCCTGCTTAGCTTCTGAGATCAGACAGGATCTGGTGCCTTCAGGGTCATACAGGTATATTCAGACTGTACAGGTATAGCTCAGTTAAAGAAGCAGATGTGTTCCTGGGTATTACTTCTTTAACAGAACTTTTGGTACCACAGACAGAAATAATATGGAAAGAAGAGGGATAGCTTCCTGTGCCACGAAAAGATGAGAAGCTTGAATATGTTTCAGCAGTTTTTTAAAATTCAGAATTAAAGATGAGAATATGTAAAAATATATGCAAAAAACCATGCATCTGAGGAAGTAGGCTCAAGTCTACAAAAGCTAGTTAGTCTCAATGGTGCTACAAGATTCCTCTGCATACCGACCTTCCAGACTAACACGGCTATATCTTTGAATTCTAAAACAAGGTTAGGTAAATATTGCATGAATAAACAAAAACATTTGGAGTCTTCTAGAGACCATTTAAAGGCTTATTTCAAAATGCATCCGGGAATGAATTTTTTTCTTTCACCAGCCTCCACTTTAGTAATAATTTCCATCCTGGTGGCCAAACTTACAGAGCTGTGCTTTATTTATTTATTTATTTATTTAAAATGTATTCTGGGGGTGACTGGTGAAGCTTATCTGCTGTCCCCTTTTCACTCTGTTTCGCTGTTCACACATGCTCAGTAAGGGATTCTAAGGGCAACAACTACATACTTTGCCTATTGTAAGGAGGCACATATGGCTACAGTTCGGTTGGTTAGAGTATAACTCTGCTCTCTTCCTGCTCAGGCTTTATTGCATTGTTTATTACAGACATGTTTCTGCAACTCAACACCCAAAGTTTGTGTTTTTCCAGCCTTCCTTCACCATCCTCCTAATATGCTGCTAAAAAAAAACTTTAGCTAGAAAGAGGACAAGGAAGAAAGTGGGCTGGGGAGGCATAAAAAGATTTTGTAAACAGAGAGCCTAAGCAGACAGCGTAAAGTGCTGTCTTCGAGGCCAGGAAGGGGAGGGGCAGCCACACGCTGGGCGCCCCAACCCCTTCCTGAAAACGTCATCGGAGCGGCCAGCCCTCCGCACTGCCGGCACTCTGACGATGCACTTCCACTGCAGCGTCCACACATGCTGCAGCGGAAGAGGCGCCGAAGGTGTGCCAGACGCCTTTTGCGGCGCACCTTCAGCGTCTTGTGGAAGGAGCGCTATTTTAGCACTCCTTCCTGGAGCAGGGACGCTGCGCCGCGGGGCCGAGGAATGCAGATGCCTCGGCCCCGATCCACAGCTTCCTGGGGCGGCCCCGTGCCGCCCATCTGCTTCCCCCCAGAAGTGTCTTTTTCAAAGGCTGCGTTAACTGAGGGATGGATGCCTATAGCTCCCTCCTGGGAGTGACTTTTCAATTGGCTGATGAGAAGAAAAAGTCAGGGAATATGCTATTGACAGGAAAGAAGGGAAGCAAGAAGTCTTCTGTTGGTTGTTGCATTTGTTTAAGCTCACTACAGCTCATTCTCAGAACCTGAGCCTTGAACCAGGAGCAGGTAAGGAAGTGATGTATGTGCATATGAGTTTGCTATTCCCTGCTTGAGATTAAAATACACAGGATCTTTTGCTATTCCCTGCTTGAGATCAAAATACACAGGTTAGGGATGGTTAGGGATGTGGAGTTTTCTGCCATGTTTTAAAAAGCTTTAGAAAATTGGAACTGACATTTTCTCCCTCTTTCTTTCTACCAACAGCTGCTGGCTTATAGTGTGTATTCTCTGTGTGTAATATTTTGTTGCCCCTAATATGTTACTGTGTGCCCTCAAGTTATTTCTGATTTATAGCAACCCTAAAGCAACACTATCACAGGGTTTTCTGAAGGCTGAGGGTGCGTAGTTTAAGGTCACCCAGTAGGTTTTCATGGCTGAATGGGGATTCGAATCATAGTCTCCAGATTCATAGTCCAGCACACAATCCACTACGCTACTAATATATTGAATTTGTATGTAGTATGCCTCTGACATACTCAATTTAAAATGCTGGTCCTTTCCAAAATAAGTAAGAATTATTTCAATGAAAATTTATATCCTGGTAATTGTCAGAGTAAAATGCACTCTGAAGAGAAAATGACATAGATGTGATTGGGGCAAAGAAACTGGGACCAAGGTGAGATGGTTACCTTCTTACAGTTGGGAGCCAGGATGACTCAACATTTGTACAGTCTTGAGTCACAGGGGGCTGATGCAACACTAGGCAGAGGGTTGAGTCAGAAACCTTCAATTCTGCTGTCCCACATCAGTCAGGTGACTGAAACTGGGTGTGATCCCAGGATTGGGCTGGAATAATATCCCAGGAGTGGATACTGTATATACGTGGGTGAGTTGGATACTCATTTGTGGATGATTGTATATAGAGATACTGGCGGAGCACTTTATTAGTCTGTACATAGTTTGTAACGAAAGAATAAAGAACTTTTTCGTGAAACAGAGAGTTCAGCTGCTTGTGTTGGAGATTTTTTTCCTTGCAGCATTTGCAACATGCAGAGATCTTCAAAGTGAAGACTGATCTTTGGCATCTGTTCCAGTGTAAGCCCAGTGTGCGCGTGGACACCGCGAAGATAGTCATGTGAAGTTTGGGAGTGTGCATGGTGTGCAAAAATTTCACTGTGGACTCTAAAAGTTTGTCAGTTATTGAGTTAATGCCGAACTGAGTTTCTCAGAGACTGTTATCAAAGTGAGTTGGCTGTCTGTCTGGACTGAGTTGGACAGTTTGCCAGAAGTCAGTTTGTGTCTGAAAGCTGAAATATGGAAGCAACCATAAGATTCCAGAGACTAAACGATGAGAATTATGCATCTTGGTGCATTTACATTGAGGCTTTGTTGATAAAGCAAGATCTCTGGGAGCTGACAGAATCACCCCCAAAACCATACTTGTTAGATGACGATAGGAAGGCAAGGGCCACGATCCTGCTGTCCATAGAGCCAAGACAGTTGAACCATGTGTGAGGGAAGCAGACTATTTTTGAAGTGTGGAGAGCCTTGTGAGATGTTCATCAGTCTGGTATGTCCTTATCTAAGATGATTTGGAGTGAACACTTATACAGGTGAAAGTTACAAGATGAGGAGTCTGTAACAGAGCACTTGCAGAGAATGCAGGATCTGTTTGTCCAGTGTGAAAGCAGAGGAATATTTATGGAGGACTGCCAAAAATCCTACATTCTGCTGGGCAGTTTGTAGAAGGATTGGGACTTCATAATGTATAGTCTGCAAGGGGTTGCTGAAAGGGACTTAAAGGCTGAGATGATTGCATTGAGAATCTTGGACAAGGTCCAGAGGCAGAGTTTTGAGGCAAAGGCGGAGAGAGCAAGACAAATGCCGGAGCAATGAACACAGACTTCCTAATTCCAGGTTGAATGTGCTGCAGTCTGCAAAGCAAAGAGATGTTTTTCTTGTGGAGAGACTGGGCATATCATACAGAACTGTCCACAGTCTTCTACATCACAGAAGAAAAGATGTGAAAGAAAGAAGAACCCCAGGAAGGAAGGGGGTTTGCTTCACTGGTTGAAGGGGTTATTTGTAATAACCATAACAATTGTATTTGAATTTTGGATAATGGTGCTTCAGATCATATGATAAACAGGATATGTTGCAGAACCCAAGGCCAACACCAGTAAACACTGTGGTTTTTGCTGATGGTGGGTCTGGTAATGTGAAGCATAAAAGGTCTGCATACATACCTAGTTTTGGTAGAACATTTGATAATATTTTATGTGCACCAAAGTTACAAAACTGTCTGGTGAGTGTTTCATCCTTAACAACTGATGGTTTTGAAGTGTTGTTTAAGGGGGATGAATGTACAATATCTGAAAATGGTGCAGTATGCGGTAGGGCAGTTAAAAAGAACAAAATAGGCCACATGGTTTTAAAGGGGCAATATGCAAATGTAACAAACAAGCCATTGCATGATAATTGTGCACATTACTTACACAGAGTGATGGGGTATGCAAGTTTCAAAAGCCTGGTGAATTTGGAAAAGGTTTGCCCAGACCTAAAGGTAAACAAATGTACCTTGACTGTTTGGTTTGCAGGAAGGCAAAGGTAAAAGCATGTCCAATAATGAAGGAAACTAAATGTACCACTGTGAGACCATTTCAGATGGTTCATGCAGGTCTTTCTGGACCACATGGCATTCAGAGTGAAGGTGGGAACAGATTTGTACTGATGGTGGTAGATAGACACATCAGATTTGGCTATATTGCATTGCTGAAGGCCAAAAGTGAAGCTGCTGAACAATTGAAGCAGTGGGTAAACACCACTGAAAGGAAATTTCCCTATAACGTTGGCACCCTAATTACAGATAGGGAAGAGAGTTTCTCACTCAGAGTCTACAAAATTGGCTAAAGAAAAATGGCATATGTCATCATATGACCAACCCAGCTTGTCCAACTGAGGATGGTTTGGCCGAACGACAAATTGGCTTAATAAATCAAATGCGAGACTGCATGATGTTGGATGCAGGTGCACCTCCTAGTTTGTGGGGAGAGGCAACTAGAACAGCTTGCCATGTCATAAATAGAATATGGAGCAGTGCAGTGTGGCAAACTCCATATTTTCTATTGTATGGCAGACAACCCAATCTGAGTTACCTGAGAGTGTTTGGACAATATGCAAACGTGCTGATTCCACCTCAGTTCAGGAGGAAAGGGGAACCAAAGTGGAAACGATTGCGTTTTGTGGGATACCAAGGTAACAGTTACAGGTTTTCATTGGGGAATAGCAGAATATTGTTCTCAAGGAGTGCAAACTCCATTGCAATCTTGATGTTTTTGTGCCATTGAGCAATGCAAAGATCCAGAATGGAGGGGTGGATTTGTCTGGGGTTGAGAAGGATGCAAAGCCCAGTATACCAACATAGAACATAATCCAAACACAAACACTAAAGCCTGAGCCAAAACAGAGGTCTGTCACGTAGATAGGGATAAAGACCAGTAGCAGTGATAATGAGAATGAGGAAGAGAGGAAGAAAGTCTTCATTGCACGGAGGTCTCAAAGGGACAGGAATAAACCAGGATTAGTTTGTTGTGCAGGAAGCAAGGACAAGCACAGCAGTAGCACAGGAACCAGGAGGTGTTACATTGTTCCAGAAAGGAGCGGGAAAGGTGGAATGCTGAAGTGGACAAGGAACATGAAGCCTTAAGAGAAAGGCAGGTGTCAAAGCAGATGAGCAGGACTGCAGGACAAAGGGCAATTGGCTGCAGTAAGAACATGAAGTGCATGTACAAACACATGAGGATGAGATTCCAAAAAGCACTTGAATCAGAACAGAACAGAGTTCTGGTGGTGCAGTATGCCAACACAGAGGTTAGCATAGGTAACACATTCACAATGCAAAACCTGGGAAAAGCATGAAAGATGGGCTTGCAGGTTATGTATCAGCATCTGAGTTTCACATTGCATGTGGAGGTGTGAGAGTCACATAGGAGGCACATCTTATGTCATTTTGGAGGGGAATGTCAGAGTAAAGTGCACTCTGAAGAGAAAATGACATAAATGTGACTGGGGCAAAGAAACTAGGACCAAGGTGAGATGGTTACCTACCTACAGTTGGGAGCGAGGATGACTCAACATTTGTACAGTCTTGAGTCACAGGGGGCTGATGCAACACTAGGCAGAGGCTTGAATCAGAAACCTTCAATTCTGCAGAGTCACATCAGTCAAGTGACTGAAACTGGATGTGATCCCAGGATTGGGCTGGAATAATATATAAGTGGGTGAGTTGGATGCTCATTTGTGGGTGATTGTATATAGAGATATTGGCAGAGCACTTTGTTAGTCTGTACATAGTTTGTAACAAAAGAATAAAGAACCTTTTTGTGAAACAAGAGAGATTACGTGCAGCATTTGCAGCCTGCAGAGAACTTCACAGTGCAGACTGATCTTTGGCATCTGTTCCAGTGTAAGTCTTCTGCACATGTTCAATTCAGTTCACATGCGCCCCAACAGTAATAGCTGGTCCAGCTCCATTTTGTTTTTTATATGGCTACCAGGATCAGTGGTTGGGGAACAGAGGTTTGTGCTAGTTTATTTGCAAATGAGAGTTCCAGTACTTCTGTGTCAATATGTTTTGATCATGAATATCGTCATTTTGCAAGAGAAAACTGGTGAGTTAGTCCAGCTTCTTTATTCTGCTGGGACATTAGAGTAGGTAGGCTTCTGTCAAAAACTGGTTGCAATGGACTATATCTCAAAAATACCCCAAGAGAAACAGTAGTGTGTTCTCTACCCCCTCCCCTCAAACAGTATAGGAATGGAGGCTGCTTGTATGAATCCAAATCCTAGACACTTTTGTTCGTTGAATTTTTCTTCACCAAATGCAATTAAAAATATCCTTGTAGATTATAAATTAGCAGTATCCTCAATCTTTGCTCAAGTGTTCGTACACATACATTATTCATAAGCATACCCTCCTGGACTCAACTTGCATTGCCTGCAAGAGTATGTGAACATCCTGAAGGTGGAGCAAGGATAGATGTAATATGTCAAGATGAATCATTTCACACCAAACCTTTGTGTGCAGAAGACATAGGAGAGATCGGGCTGCTATAAATCCTCCTACCTGTCTGCATGCCGTGATCACATCACAGAACATACAGAGGATTTGACATCTTTGCCCCCACTGAACATTCATTAAAATTGTTTACACTGGGAGTAGGTGATGTCCACTTGTGTCTTTCCATGATCAAGTCATCTCTAAAATTTTACAGCATTTCAGACTATGTCCTTCAAATTGTGACAATAACTCCTAGAAGCATGACTGTGGTAGGTACAGACTGAATTTGGATGAATAACCTAGAATCATAGAGTTGGAAGAGACCCCAGGGACCATCCAGTCCACCCCCATTCTGCCATGCAGTAACACAGAATCAAAGCACCCCCAACAGATAGCCATCTAGCCTCTGTTTAAAAACCTCCAAAGAAGGAGACCTTCCACTCTCAACAAAGCAAAGAGTAATTTGATAGTTGTTTCTGAAAGTTTTTATTAACACTGATCAGGAGTGTCATTGAAGGAAACCAAATTGTTACAAATTTAATATACTACTGCATTTTTACTGTCAGTTAAAGGGGATACACTGATGAGATGTTTTTTGTTTATGGTGCAAAATACCTCACTTTATGGGTGTGAAACCCTTTTGCACTGCCAGGAAAGCACATACAATACTATATTGCAAAATTATACATGTCCTTGGAGTGAAGCTTCAGAGAAACTGACAATTTGAAGACAGGTTTAATGATGAAGGTGTGGAACTCACTTAGGAGCCCTCTAGCATTTTCTGCAAATTTTTCTCCTCAAAGTATGTGCCCAGCAAGCTGGGCTCTTGCAAAATGACTGCTTGTGTTTCCAGTGTTATTAATCACTGTAAAATGAATTTTGGCATTCAGTGTATTACCTAAGGTTACTTTCCAAGATTAACAAATACATGTTGTCTAGTAAAATTGCTTGAAACGATTTAAAAAAAAAATTTTTTTTTGCAATATTTTAAATAATGTGTTGTGACTAACAAAGACCATCATGGAAAACCTCTTTCTTGATGTTATGATCTGTGCTCCATGTTATATTGTAATTTTATTCAGCTGTAATCATTCATACATGTTGGGCCTACAAATGCCAAATGATTGAGGATGCTGCGAAGTGCCAGTTTTCCTGGAGCACTCATCTATAAAAAGCCATGTTCAGCTGGCCCTCTCTCATAACTAGTTTTTTTGGGGAGAGGCTTGTTTGCTGTTTCATAACTTAACTTTTTATGTTCTACAAATGGTCCTACTCCATCCTTAGCTGTACCTCTTGTCTGATTATTACCTTCATGGAGATCTTTATGGATAGGTTCAGTTGGAATTCAGTGTCCTTCTCTCATGAAGACCACTATTTTTTAAAACTGCAAATGACTTATTAATGAGATGTATTAATAATTTATCAGTATGCCACGCTTCTCACAAACATTAGGCATAGCAGGCCCTGTAAACCTAGCACTTAAATGTTGTTTTCAAGTACAATTCTAAACATCTCTGTCAGCTTACTCAGTACGGTGTACAATTGCAGATCATGCATGCATTTTATATATTTATTGGAGGGGCAAAAGTTATATCAATGTTAGTCAATGTTTAGACTTAGAGATTTATAAGATAATATATTTTCACAGGCACTATGACTTCTTTAATCTGCTGAGTATGTGCTCATCTCTTGTTTCAGTAGGGCTGCTCCTGAAAAATTGTCTGAGAATCTGACCACTTAGACATACCACTAAAAATGTAGCAGACAATTTCTTGCATTGTCTTTCATTTTGACTACTAACAACATGGGTTTCTCAAACACAAATCAAGCCAGACTCAGGGGTGTCACTAGGGGGATGCCGGAGGTTCAGATTGTACCAGGTGACACATATAATGTAGGTTATAGACCAGGGGTAGGCAACCTTTCCCCTTTAAGGGCTGAGGGACTTCAGCTCCCAGAATCCCAGGAGCTATTGGCCAACATGGGACTATTGGCCAACATGGCTGAGGCTTCTGGGAGCTGAAGTCCCTCGGCCCTTAAAGGGGAAAGGTTGCCTACCCCTGTTATAGACCATCTGGTTCAAATAAAGACAATTTGAGTGTTGGGGTCTCAGGAGATTATCGCACACGTTTTTTAAACTGCGATTTCGGGAAATGGCATCGGCGATGCTGATTACATGATGCCACTTCCCTCCCGTAGCTGCCTCATCTCTTTGCATTCACCGGGAAACCTGTGAATGAACTGTCAATTGTGCAATGCCTCGGGTGCAAAAAGCTATTCCTGGGACATTCACGCGATTGGCAGTCATGCAGTGTCACTATTCCTTCCTCCCCCCCCTTCCCCGCTCCTCCATGCTAGGGGTTTATTTAGAAATCTGGTTTTAATTGTATATTGTATTTTATTGTTTTTCCTATTTGTTGTAACCCGCCTCGATCTGCAGGGAGAGGCAGGCTATAAATAAAATATGTTATTATTAGTAGTAGTATTATTTTAAAAAATCTGTTTTCATGCAATTCTGAAGCCTCAAAATTTCAAAAAGCAATTTTAAAAAGCTTAAATCAGGGCTGCAGAGCTCTGGAATTGCACAAAAAACAGGGGGAAAACTCCAAAAAGCCGTAAAAGTCTGCTGGGTAAGGCATAAGGGAGTGAGGGTGGGATTAAGGGACAGGGCAAGAAGGGAGCGCAGTGGGGGCAGCAGCCCTGGTTGCATGAATGAAAGAAGTGCAGTGGCGGCTGCTATAAAATTGCAGCGGCAAAGAGGGGAGAAAGGGGCTGGTATGATAATCTCCTTACTCAGTGCTCTTCTTGGTTCCAAAGGAAAACAATGACTGGAGGGGTTACGAAAAGGCAGTGGGTGTCTTTGTCCACATTGGCTTGATGGTTGGGACTTTGCATTGAATTAGCTTCCCTTCACCGTTCGTGTCTTTGGTGGTGGTTTGCAGGATGACCACTGGGGCTTCTCTGTCCTCCTTTATCAGGCATTAAAGACTGTCAAATTTCCTTCTGCAAATGCGTCCTTTGCCAAGTCAGTTTTGCTGCAGGTTGTGATGTTATAGTTTGTTGGTTTAGGGAATTTCTACCCATTAAATGGGTATGGTGACCGCTTGTGGTGGTGCTGTGTAATCTTCAAATCATTTCCAACTTATGGTGTTTCCAACTTATGGGGTTTTCATGGCAAGACCCCAAAGTCACTCAGTGACATTTGTGGCTGAGCTAGGAATTAAACTCTGGTCTTCAGAGTCATAATTCAACACTGAGACCACTATACCTCTCTGGCTCATAAGCTGACCACTTGTATAGGTCCCCTAATAAGGATTGCCTCCCCACACTGCAGGAAAATGGAACAGTGATACTTACCATGAGGGTTCCTTTTCTGCAGCAGCGGGGAGGGAATCCTTCCTGCCCTTTTTTTGCTAGGTTTTCGTGGTTTGAGCCATTGGCAGTATTTTTTGTCTCTCTCCAGAGCTGGTTAGTCCATCCCTGGGGAATCTGCCAAATCCCGTGCAGAAACGGGATTTAAATCCACAAAAGCAGGATCATTTTCAGAGCATTAATCCAAAATTAACCTGCAGAGAAAGTGGACAAATCTCACAAAAGTGGGATTGTTTTCAGATGTATTGAGCATTAGTCTGAAATTAACCCACACAGAAAGTGGACAGATCCCGAAAGCAGAAAGCGGCCATCGGCCATTTTGTCCACTTTCTGTGTGGGTTAATGTCAGATTAATGCTCAGTGCCCCTGATGTGTCTGAAAACGATCCCACTTTTGTGGGTAATGCCCGGAATTTAAATCCAGTTTCTGGGTGGGCTTTGGGCACTCCTTAGGGTGATTAAGATGACTGAGATTTGGAAGAAGCTTGGCCTTGAAGGTGCATGGGAGGAGCAAGACCTATTGTAAGGATTCCCTCCCCATTGCTGCAGAAAAACAATCTTCATGGTCATGTTCCAATATATGAAATGGAGTAGAATAAGGATGGGACCATAAAATGGCCATTCTTTCAATGACACCATAATACTTCACAATTTAAAAGCTCCAAACTGGTTTTCAGTCACAATTCCCTAATCCCTGCCCTGTACAGGTTTCTCATTTGAAAGTAGTAGTGGCTGTTAGTCAATGGGGCTGACTGAGAGTGTTGACCATCAGAAGCAGAGCCAACTTTGAATTTCCAACACTCCATGCCATAGAAAGGGAAAACAAAGATAGACAAACCTTGTTGATACAGTCTCGTCCGCAAGACTTATTTTAAATATGTCTTAATTTTATGATTGGTTTAATACTTTTTAATACTTTTTAAAGGGATGGGTGGGTTCTGGGATTTTTGGATTATTAATTTTACTGTAGGGTATTGTATGCTTGTCAATTTTAATGTTGTAAGCCACCTCGATTGCTCTACAGAGGGGCGGGATAGAAATAAACGTATTATTATTATTATTATTATTATTATTATTATTATTATTATCATCATCATAAGTACAAAGGGCGGCGAGAATGCACATAATCTTTGTAACCATATTATCCTGTTCCAGCAACAACTCCCAGATCATTGAGAGCCAGGGGACTTTGACATCGTGAGTGCAAACTAGAATGGGTTAGAGTTCACCCAAATCATAAATGTATCACCATTTATTGTATGGGGAAGAAAGCTTGCCTACAAAGCTGGGTATAGTGGTGATAGTAATACTCTGGTATCGATTCAGAACATCCATCTTTGGATCCACAGCTGCTAAATCCTAATGGAACCAATCAAAAGGCATAATTCAGCAATGTCTTATCAGATTGTATGCAGAAAGGGAAAAGGATAGGAGTCACGATGGGAAAACACAGAGAGATTAGAAATGGAAAACAATATCTGAAATCCTCATATACTACTGTGGCTGAAGGAGCTTGACAACACACTAAAAATCTCATCTCGAAAATTCTGGTCATGACAGAGATGATTTTGGACCCACTGTCTGCTTCCCAGGTGGTGATTATATAGTACTGTGTGCTGATCTCCCCACCTCCCAAACCATTAGACAAAAAATGACAACTAGTTTTCAACCAACACATCAGACTGTGACTTTGTTGTTGTTGTTGTTGTTGTGTGCCTTGTAATTTTTGACTTATGGAGACCCTATCACAGGGTTTTCTTGACAAGATTTGTTCAGGCGGGGTGGAAGGGTGGGGTTGCATTTGCCTTCCTCTGTAATAGAGTGAGATGTGTCCAAGGTCACCCAGTGGATTTCCATGGCTGAGTGGGGATTTTCACCTTGGTCTTCAGCATTGTATTCCAATACTCCAACCACTACATCGCTTTGTTGTTGTTAACTGCCCTTGAGTTGATCTCAACTCATGGCGGCCCTATGGATGAGAGATCTCCAAGAAGACCCTCTGTCCTCCACTGCTCTGCTTAATTCCTGCAACCCCTTCAAACCTGTGACCTCCTTAATAGAGTCCATCCATCTAGCATATGGCCTTCCTCTCTACCTACTTCCCTCCACCTTCCCCAGCATTATTGTTTTTCCCAAAGAGTCCTCTCTTCTCATGATGCATCTGAACTACGACAATCTCAGTTTGGTCAACTTGGCTTCCAGGGAGGTTTCCTGTTTGATCTGCTCTAGGACCCATTTGTTTGTTCTTTTGGCTGTCCATGGGATCCTCAGCACTCTTCTCCAGCACCACATTCTCTCAAATGTATTGACTTTCTTCCTATCTTCTTTCTTGACTGTCTATCTCTCACATCCATACATGGCAATAGAGAATACAATGGCTTGTATGACATTATCACACGGGGGCAAATCTGCTGGTTAATCCACACAAAACCCAAACAGAAACTGGATTTGTGCCTCGCGTTTTCACATGACGTCGCACAGAAACTGGACAGAAAGTGGACAGAAACTTGTGTTAACCGAGATCTTTTGAAATTCGGTTTTTGGAGGAAATGCAAATGCGAAATTAAGGTAAATTCACATTTACCGTAATGTGAAAAGCAAATGCGCATTTGGGAGCATTTCCCTGCTGCTCCCATGGTTCCAGCGAACATTCCTCTATCTGCGCATGTGCAAGAAGCTCATTTCTAGTACATTTACGGGCTTTTCTCGCTTGTGTGTGAACGTTAAATGCGCTTACTTTAATTTTGCAATTAAGGTAATTACGTGTGAAAGCCATTTGCGGAATCAAGGTTTATTTTCCGTTTATTTTCAGAATGCCTCATTTCCACTTTATTATCGCTTTCTGGCCCACGTGTGATAATGTCCAACTGTCTATCTCTCACATCCATACATGGCAATAGAGAATACAATGGCTTGTATGATTCTGACTTTTGTGCTGAGTTGTATGTCTTTGCATTTTAGGATCTTTTCTAGTTCTTTCATAGCCATCCTCCCCATTCTTAATCTTCTGATTTCCTGGCTGCACTCCTCATTTCTATCAATGTTTGATCCCAGATATGGGAAACCTTTTACTATTTCTATTTCTTCATTGTCTGGGTTGAACTTGTGAAGGTCTTCCGTGGTCATTATTTTTGTTTTCTTGCTGTCCAACATTAAGCCTGCCTTTGCGCTTTCTTCTTCGATCTTCCTTAGTAGGTGTTCCAGGTCTGTGGAAGATCACCACATCGCTACTGATTGACAAAATTGCACCGGTTTCTCTAGCTGTTGGCTTCTCGTGCAGAAAATGTGCTCTTCCTTTTCAGAAGTGCAGTAATCAGATTAGAAAGTAAGAGGAAAGTAAGAGGCCAGAGGAAAGGAAAGTTTTCCTGGGATCGGTCTGAAAGTTACATTCTGTCTACTCAGCAAAGCAGCTGTCAAGTGGGTGGGAAGGCCTTATACACTGATATCCAATCAGATTTCAGTATTCTCTCCTCCTTCCCTCTCTCTCCCCCCCTTCATTAACCATTCTTCCTATATGATTGTTGTTTTCTGGTTCTGAAGCACTGTGACTGTGTATCTTCGCCACTGCCCTGCGGGAATTAGGAAGAAGTTGAGAGTTGGATAAGAGCAAAGACCCAAGAGCAGGTGGAGCAAAAAATTCAGTTTGTGAGTATTTTTGTCTGATTTTGATTGTTGTCATTGTTGAATCCAGAGCACAGCACTGGGATGTGTGAGTTTGCTTGGAGAAATGTGTCTGTATATGTGTTTTCCAGTTAGAACTTGTATCAGCTTCAATGTCTCTCTCTCTCTCTATCTCTGTGCATGTGTGCATATGTATCTTTCCTCCATCACTGTTTTGTGGGGAGAGGCTGAGACGATCCTGCTGGAAATAGGGTCATCAAGAAAGATAGGTGCCATAGCTCTTGTTGTTTTAAAGCAAGGGAGGGTGACTGTTGGGGGGTGCGGGGCTGCATTCCCCCAGAGCAACGCTAGAAAGGTACATCCCACCCCGAAATTTGGCCCTAGATGCCCCAGGCATCCTCACTTATGGGGGTTGCAGACTGCCAGAAATAGTGCAAATTGAGTCCACTTTTAGGGTTAGGGTTAGTGCTAGGGAATCATGGGAACTGGTTTTTTTCTGAGACATTGTGCCTTCTCTGTCAGAGAGCTCTGGTGCCACAATAAAATACATTTCCCATGATTCCCTAACCCTAACCCTTAAAGTGGACTCAATTTGCACTATTTCTGGCAGTCTGCAACCCCCCTTAGTCCATGTTTTGACCCTTGCTGGGCCATTTGAGACCCAGGAGAGGTCTCCCTCCTCCCCCAGGGATTGCTCTAGAAAACTTTTAAATTTAAAAGATGAAGGCTTGAGACGCTTTCTGGTGGACATTTCTGTCTTGTGCAGCTTGGCAGTGTCACTGTTTCCACCCCCCAAAATATGTGCCTATTTTATCTGTAGGGCTGACTGACATTTTTATACCTGAAACTGGGTTTCTGTTCTTTGAGTCTCCAATCCGTCCTACTATTGTGAAACACTACCGTATTTGGCTTCTGTTGACTTTAGGATAACTTTCAATTCATTTAGGATAATGAAGCATATACAATTATTTCCTGGTTTGTCAGTAAAGACCCCCTAGTAAAATATGATTTCTCCCAACCAAGAAAGGAACATGGCAAATCAGTGGAGACGGAGTTTACAGTGGAGTATTGCTTTTTGCAGTGCAGAAACAAACTTTATTGCTTTCTTTGCTTCCAGCAAAGTTTGGGTTTAAACTTGATGTACCAGCGGTACATGAGCGCCAGGCCAATTCTAAAGGCACAGGTGAGACCTTTCTCCACCATCAGTGCAATACGCAAGCTCCATTTCTAGTACTTTAAGTTAGAGCTGGGGATTGTGCAACCCTCCAGGTGTTATTAAACTGGATAGCCAGTGCTAAGAGTTGCAACAGTATCTGAAAGCTACGCAATACCTAACTCCACTAATCCTTCTGTCCCTCTCTCTCCTGCCTTTGAACTCTCTTGTAAATCATCACAGAAATTGATGATTATCTCAAAAGTGTGCCTGCTTGGCCTAATACATAAATTGCCACAACATAAGCTTTGATAAGTTATAGGCTTGCCACTATTTTCAGCAAGACGCCTTTGCAGACTGCCAGAAATAGTGCAAATTGAGTCCACTTTAACTGCCCTGGCTCAGTGCTAGGGAATCATGGGAACTGTAGTTTATTGTAGCACCAGATTTCTCTGACAGAGAAGTCTCAATGTCTCAGAAAAAATACAATTCCCATGATTCCCTAGCACTGAGCCAGAGCAGTTAAAGTGGACTCAATTTGCACTATTTCTGGCAGTCTGCACTTGTGTTTTTAATGCACTCTACATGGGGGTGCCCTTGGAAGCTGCAGCTACAAAATGCAGCAAGCAGCTGTACTGCTGACCAGACCATTCAGAGACTATGGTCCTGTACAGACTGCCAGAAATAATCCAGCTTGAGATCACTTTAACTGTCCTGGCTCATTGCTAGGGAATCATGGGAATTGTAGTTTTGTCTGAGATACTGAGCCTTCTCTGTCAGAGAGCTCTGGTGAAGCAATAAACTACAGTTCCCATGATTCCTTAGCACTGAGCCAGGACAGTTATTGTGGTCTCAAGCTGGATTATTTCTGGCAGTCTGTATAGGCCCTACCAGGTGTTGGTTTTGAAGGAACTGCTCTGGCTACCAATGTGCATCTGATCTAAATTCAAGGTGCTGGTAGCGACGTTAAAAGCCCTAAACAGCTTAGGATCTCAGTACTTGAAGGAAGACCTCTCCCTATATACATCTGCCTGAGATTTGAGATCTGCTGGAGGGGTCCGCCTCTGTGTGCATTATTGGTATACTTCCCAATTCCTATCCCTAGTTTACTAAGGGATTATTTACTTAGTGCATTCATTACACTTCTATCCCACCTTTCCTCCAATGAAATCATGGTGACATATATGACTCTCCTCTTCCCTGCTTTGTCCTGTGATTTAGGTCAGACTGGAAGAAAATGACTGGCCCAAGATCAGCTACCATTATTCATGGCTGAGTGGGGACTTCAGCCTGGATCTCCAAGGGCCAGTGTCAATTGCTAAGGACTAGTTCACAGCAAATCATGGGAACTATGGGGCCAGAACACTTGGATCATCAATAATCCATCCATGCTTTAAATGTTTTCCATTATAATATCAGCTGCTGTAGGCTATGATATTTTTCAGGACACACATGGAATGTGTTGTTGTTGTTGTTGTTGCTCAAGTTCACCCACTGGGTTTCTGTGACCAGGTGGTAATTCGAACCCTGGTCTCCCAGAGTCTACTCCGACCATTATATCACAACTGGCTCTACACCTATCTGCATAGTCCTACATAATTCTTTACAGAATGCACATAGAATTTCTGAAAGCCTGCATATTCCAATTGTTGTTAAGCGCCCTTGAGTCGATCTCAATCCATGGTGGCCCTGTGGATGAGACATCTCCAAGACTCCCTGTCCTCCATTGCACTGCTTAATTCCTGCAAAGTCATACCCATGATCTTCTTAATAGAGTCCATCCATCTGGTGTACGGTCATCCTCTCTGCTTCCTTCCACCTTTCCTAGCATTATTGCCTTTTCTGAGTGATGTCCTCTCATGATGGAGCCACAGTACGACAGCAACAGTTTTGTCATCTTGGCTTCCAGGGAGATTTCTGGCTTGATCTTCTCTAGGAACCATTTGCCATTGTTTATTCCATTGTTCTTATTGAAGCAGCAACCTTTAGACAGTTGATTGACAGCATACAGCTATCTTGACCTTGGTCGCGAAGAAATGTAGCCCCCCCAGTGAGAATATTTTCTCAGTGTCATATTGGTCAGGGACCCACACCCTGTGATGCCTTTCCACCCAGGACAGAGAGGGCAAAGTGTGGCTCTCTAGAGACTCTTCCTTGCCTTTCCACCTAGGAAACAGGGAGGCAAAATGTGATCCTCCCAGTAGCCCTAGCCAACATAGCCAATGATGGAGAATGCTGGGAGATGCAGTCCAACAATACCTGCACTTTGCCTTGATGTAAATTCAAGGTGCTAGTAGCGACGTTCAAAGCCCTAAATATATATCTGGTTTAATATATCTGTATGGAACTTGTAATGTTGTAAGCCGCCCCGATTGCTCTGCAGAGGGGCGGGATATAAATTATTATTATTATTATTATTATTATTATTATTATTATTATTATTATTGAGACTATATTCAAAGTCTGACTTGCATTTAATCCCAGGGGCAAGCCTGGTAAAGTCTGGTCCAGATTAAGTTTTATGTAAGATGGGGTTGTGTAATGTTTATGTAGGTCATAGCACTTCTGTCTATGATTTGGTAGAAGGAGGCAGATGTTGGGGTGTGGAGAGTGGCTGTGAAATTTTGGAAGACAGATCTGTAGATCCTGTGCAGCCCTGCCCTTCATCTCCTAAATTAGTCTGGCGCTTTTAGGTTCAATGGACACTGCTTTCCCGTGGCCAGTTTTAAAGTAAAATTCAGCTGTCAGTTTGGTTGACTTTGGAGAATGGCACCCTGTTTTCCCCCATGGATCAAATGATTTTGGGGGAAATGCAAGCTGATGTCACCAGATTCCCCCCCCCCCCAAAATAGAGGGAAGGGGCAAGGAGTGGTGCTGTGGGGCAGTATTTGCAGGTACCAGTCAAGGAAGGGGGTGCTCTGGGAGTGTCTTTGGCCAGATTTGACATCTCTGCAGTCCAGATGAAGCCTATGGTTTCGAACTCCCTAGCCCCAATATACCACATCCTGACTGGCAGCAACACTATTGGTATAATTGTTACAGATTTCCTTCAACCCATCCTCCCATCTTAAACTACAGACAACATAGAATCATAGAGTCATAGAATTATAGAGTTGGAAGAGACCACAAAGGCCATCCAGTCCAACCCCCTGCCATGCAGGAACTCCCAATCACAGCATCCCCGACAGATGGCCATCCAGCCTCTGCTTAAAGACCTCCAAGGAAGGAGACTCCACTACTCTCCGAGGGAAGAGTGTGTTCCACTGTCGAACCACCCTTACTGTCAGGAAGTTCCTCCTAATGTTGAGGTGGAATCTCTTTTCTTGCAGGTTGCATCCATTGTTTTGGGTCCTAGTCTCTGGAGCAGCAGAAAACAAGCTTGTTCCCTCCTTGATATGACATCCCTTCAAATATTTAAACACGGCTATCATATCACCTCTCAGCCTTCTCTTCTCCAGGCTAAACATTTCCAGCTCCCTAAGTCGTTCCTCATAGGGCTTGGTTTCCAGACCCTTCATCATTTTAGTTGCCCTCCTTTGGACACGCTCCAGTTTCTCCACATCCTTTTTGAATTGTGGTGCCCAGAACTGGACACAGTATTCCAGGTGAGGCCTGACCAAAGCAGAATAGAGTGGCACTATTACTTCTCTTGATCTAGACACTATACTTCTATTGATGCAACCTAGAATCGCATTGGCCTTTTTAGCTGCTGCATCGCACTGTTGACTCATGTTCAACTTGTGGACCACCTGGACTCCTAGATCCCTTTCACACGTAGTCTCATTCAGCCAGTGTCCCCCATCGTATATTTGTGCTTTTCGTTTTTCCGCCCTAAGTGCAGTACCTTACATTTCTCCGTGTTGAATTTCATTTTGTTAGCTTTGGCCCAACTTTCTAGTCTGTTCAAGTCATTTTGAATTTTGATCCTGTCTTCTGGGGTATTAGTTACTCCTCCTAATTTGGTGTCATCTGCAAATTTGGTAACTATGCCCCCAATACCGTCATCCAAGTCATTAATAAAGATATTGAATATTGAATATTGAAGAGCCCTGTGGCACCCCACTGGTCACTTCTTTCCAGGTTGAAAAGGAGCCATTGTTGAGCACCCTTTGGGTCCTGTCAGTCAACCAGTTATATATCTGTATCTTGTGCTTTAATGTGATTTCAGCTGTTTCTCCTAGCTGCCCAAAGGCCCTTCCCAGATCAACAGGGCAACATGGCATAAGGCACCAATATTGCTTTTGGCATCCTTCTTAAGGGAGTATTATTTCTCTAAAAAAATATTATTGCAAATTTACATTTGACAAAAAATCAAGTCCTGTATGACTCATTTGCTCTGAATGCTATTTTTTTTATCTGATTGAAATACAGGTAAAGACCTGCCACTGTCATGATCACAAAGGTGTGTGTGTGTGTTTTAAAGAGAATTATGGGGTGCAAAACTGAGGCAAAAGGAAGCTGGAGATTAATAAATGAATGTTTATTCACCCTCTTCAAAGCTATTCACACCATTTACTTGGGTGTGGGGGCAGCCAACAGTAAATGAGTTTCAATTATATGTATATTGGAGACAGCGTGGCATAGTGGTTTGAGTGTTCAACTTTGACTCTGGAGACCAGGGTTTGATTCCTAGCTGGGCCATGAAACCCACTGGGATGACCTTCGACAAGTCACATGCTCTCAGCCTCAGGGGAAGGCAATGGCAAACCTCCTCCGAAAAAAAATCTTGCCAAGAAAACCCCATGATAGGATCATCATAAGTTGGAAAGACTTGAAAGCACACAACACGCACATATGTATATTAATATTTCTGCACAGCCATTTTTGCCAAAACTCACAAGGACAGCATACAATAAATGTAAAACAAAACAACAAGGGGCAATTGTGTTGAAGATAGCCCACTGCAGTGCCCTGCCATCGCCACCTACGCGTGTTTATCATCCAACCTGAACTATATCTGATAATTAATAACTCATCCTTCCATGTGGGAAGATGGGGTTGTGAAACAGCTACCTGAATTACGCAGCAGCTCTGTTGCATATAAGCTCTTTTCATAACAGCTGCTGTAGCCTTCAAGAGGGATCTACTGTATTTTCCGGCGTATAAGACGATGGGGCATATAAGACGACCTCCAACTTTTCCAGTTAAAATATAGCATTTGGGATATGCTCACCGTATAAGACTACCCCTCTTCCAACGCACACCAAATAAAAAATTTTAAAAATCAGATTTGATTTCAATATGGTAATTTTAATTCAAATGCTTATGACATGCAGGTACTTAGCAAGAAAACTGTCACTTATAAACACAACAAACTACAGCTCCCATGTTCCCTAGCATTTATTTCTGCAGTGTGTTTTAGACCTTACTTTTTAAAAAATAGTCCAGATTTAAATGCTGCTTTAAAAATTATTTCCATCTCCCAGCTATGAGATGGTTGAGGGGAAATGAGAAAGTGTTGCGGGGGGGGGGGGGGGGGGGAAAGGACTGCCAATACACCGTATTAGGTGATGCATTCAGGGGTATGTACAATTTGCGGCTAAGTAAGTGACGCTGGGGATATCACACACTGTCAGCCTCAGGGGATGGTAATGGCAAACCCCATTTGAAGAAACATGCCAAGAAAACTCCATGATAAGGTTAAAAGTCACAATTTTGACCATTAAAATGTCCTCCATTTTGAGCATGGCTAAGAAGCATGGATTTACATTTATATTAGTGTTTTTAGCTTTCTCTACATTTTTTTCTTGTATGTCCTATTTTGTAGTGACTTGTCTTCCTTTGCATTGAAGACATCTGGTCACCCTGTCTGAGTATCAGAGTATGACTTTGGAAACCAGGGTTCGAATCCTGGCTCAGCCATGGAATCCCCCTGGGTGACCTTGGGCAAGTCACACTCTCTCAGCCTCAGAAGAAGGCAATGGCAAACTCCCCTCTGAAGAAACCTTGCCAAGCAAACATCATGATATATAGGATTGCTGTAAGTCGGAAATGACTCAAAGGCATACAACAACAACAATCTTAGAAGTCACACTCTCTCAGCCTCAAAAGGTGGCAAAGGCAAACCCTGTCTGAAAAAACACATAGGCAAGAAATGATAGGTTCATTATAGGTTTGCCTTAGTGTCATCATCAGTTGGAAACGACTTGAAGGCGCACAACAACAACAGCAACAGTCTTGGAAGTCACACTCTCTCAGCCTCAGGGGAAAGGTGGGAGGGGAGAAGCCAGGGAGAGAAGAAGGAGGAACAGGAGGAAAGGTGGGAGGAGAGGGGGAAAGTGGGGGAGAGAAGAAGGAGGACCTCCTAATCCTCCTCCTTCTCTCCCCGGTTCCTTCCCGCCTCGCACCTCTATCCTCCTCCTCCTCCTCCTCCTCCTCCTTATACCCGGCGTATATGACAACCCCCAACTTTAACCCCAGATTTTCCTGGTTTAAAAGTCATCTTATACGTTGGAAAATACGGTACTGAGCACCCTCCTTCTCACCATAATGATGTGGGTGTGGGTCCTTCTACTGTAGGAAGGGATTAGCTCAGCTTTGCTCTCTTCCCTGCCTCATAAACCTTCATATTCCACTGCCGTGTTCCTTGAACAAAACCCTTACAAGCTTGTAGAGAAAAAGAGCCCTTCTCCCCAAACTTAGGCCTCGTTCCCACTATGAAAGCAAATTGCTGATCGGGTTATATGACTGTCATTCCCACTTGAAACCAGTTCTGATCCTATTGAGCTCGGTTGCAATCGTGATGAAGCGAGGCAAAGACAAAAAAAACAAAACAAAACAAAACAAAAAAAACCCTCACACATAGTGGACTAATGGCAAAGGGGTGTTTACCATCCCTCCTCAGTTTTTGGGAAATCAGCCATCCCCCCACCCCACCCCGCAGCGCTGCCTTTGTGCTTGTGGCGTGACCTATGGATGCATTTTATATATATTTTTAATAAAAATTGACAGAATATGTGATCCATCGTATTTGCAACTCCTTGTAATTACGGGCAGACTGCAGCTCAGCAAGGCAAGTAGTTGCAAAACCATATTCTGTCAGTATATTTTTAAGATGTGGTTCTGCCTGTTCCTTCCTCTGAAATATAGCCTACATCCCCTGGTATTTGTTGGCAGTTTCCCATCCAATTACTAAGCGTTAGTTTCCAAGATCAAATTGGATCTGTTGCCTTTTGGGTATTTAGGCAGACACAAAAAAAAAATCTAGCTATAGAGCACCTGTACAGTGTAATGGCAACCAGATATGACATCAAAAATTACTGCTATAATGGAGGAGAGATGGTAGTTCACTCATCTCCAAATCACATCACTAGTTATCCTCCCACAACTGGCAGAATAATCAAGCTAAATACTAGCCACACAGGGAATTGATACAGAAAGGAAATAGTTGTTTACTGTTTATTATAGCATTCCTTATACATTAAGATTTACTCAGAGCACATGAAATGCAGTTTGATATCTCCCTTATGAAAAAAGGATTCCCCAAATTGTCAAAACTCAATTACTAGGACTGTCATCAGATTAACAAAAATATTTAAAATTATATCCTGCCTTTCCTTCAGCAAGTTGAAGGTGGCATAAATGACCCTCCTTCTTTCCTTGCGCACTTTATTCTCTGTGCCATAGGTCGGGTGGAAAAAGAAGGGCATCCAGTGCTCAGTGAGGACTTCAACCTGGATCTCCAATATGCCAATAGAGCACTCCAAGCCTATCCTTCTCAGGCTAGCTGATGTGGAGGACTGGTCATTTTTCCCCCCAGTGTGCCAGAGGCCAGAACCATATTTGTGCCCATTGGTGACAATTCATTCTTCCTTCTTTTCTTGGGGCTCGTTCCCACTTATATTTAAACCAGTTTGTGATTTGCCTTTGCTCCGTGTTGGTGAATCGATTCCAAAAGGTCCGTCGTTCCCACTATGAAAGTGGATCATTTCATTATTCCCTTGTAATCGTTTCTTTTTTGGCACAATTGTCATTCCCACTAGTTTGCGCCACTTCAAAATGCATGTCAATCATCTGCGCATCATTGGTGATGAAAGTGACAACACAGTGAGGATGGGGCCATTCCAGGGCAACTTTAGCAACTGAGCCTTCCTCTGCCCCTCAGCAACACAGGCTGCTCAAGTACACAATTTCCCCTTTCAGTAGCCCAGCTTGGGAACTCTCTCTCTCTCTCTCTATATATATATATATATATTTTAAAAAATTGACAGAATATGCGATCCATTGGTTTTGCAACTATTTGCCTCACTGAGCTGCAGTCCGCCCATAATTGCAAGTAGTTGCAAATACGATGGATCACATATTCTGTCAATTTTTATTAAAATATATATATCATGCACCAATAGGTCACACCACAAGCACAAAGGCAGCACGGGGGGGGGGGGGGGGGAATGGCTGATTTCCCAAAAACTGAGGAGGGATGGTAAACACCCCTCTGCCATTAGTCCCTCCCTCCAGAATGAGACGATTCAGATCCGTCATTGTTGAACACGCTTCGGAATCGATTCTTTTCAAAAGAACCAACAAAAAACTAGTTTCAGGAAACAGCAGGTTTTTTGTGTTTGCTTTGCTTCATTACGATTGCAACTGAGCTCAATAGGATTTGAACCAGTTACAAGTGGAACGACGGTCATATAACCCCATCAGCAATTCACTTTCAATCATAGTGGGAACGAAGCCTTGGAAACTCAACAAAGAGAAGCAGCCAGTTGCTCAGATACCACCCCTTTGGGCAGAAGTACTCTAAAACAATATGTCTCACCTTGAGAAAGTAAAAAACAAAACAAAAAAACAACCCCAACAACTCTATTTTAATGCAAAGTTTACTAAAGTTTAATTCCTTTTGAAAACAACCTCTGGACAAGACTGCAACACCCAACAATCTTGCATTCTTGGTATGCTTGTTCTTCTGGCCTGAGATCAGCTCTAATACTTGATAAGGACAGTTATCTAAACAGATAACTATAGAGGATGGATTTTTACCCCTGCCCCATTCACACAGAGTAGTGAAAAAGAGACAAATGTTCTTGGCATGCAACATATATTAAAACACAAGTTTTCAGCACAGCCTCACACACAAAAGGATTCTCCTCATGTCTGCTTAATGGCAATATTTTACTAGTCCTGCACTCATACCAATGTGGTAGATATTTTATTCCACTATATATACGTTTACCTGCTTATCTGAGCTTGTTTGCAAAACCTGTCTTCCACCTTTGCCCTTTTAATTACTCTTTAATTACTCTTCTAAGGTACTTGTCATCACTCGCACATGTTTTGCAATTCTGTTTTTTCCACACTCCCAGCCCCCATTAGCTTCACTCCATGAATCTGATGAATTGAATTGTGTCCATGAAATCTTATGCCAGAAATTTTGTCTTCCCATTTAGTCTCAAAGGTGCTACTAAATTCCTTTGTGTCTTTTTATGGACAGCTGCTGTTTTAATAGACTTGGTTATTTTGTGTCTGTTGTAATATATTTCTCAAAGTCTGTCTTTTAAGTTTATCGCATGGCACTTACTGGAACAGGAATGGGACGGCATGGCATGGCATGGGGCGAGAATGCAAGTTACCACACAGGAGAACAACACTGATGCTGCTGGGAGTCCTCAAGCCGTTTCCCAGCCGTTACTGGCAGCTGATTTTGAAGAACAGTTCAAAATTGTTCTTCAAAATCGGCTGCCATAGCACAGATGGGGAACAGCTTGGGGACTCCTGGCGGCATTGGTGGCATTCTCCTGTGTGGTAACTTGAGTTCTTGTCCCATTCCGTGCTTTTCCGTGCCGTTCAGTTCTCATTCCTGCAAGTGCCATGCAATAAACTTATTTGTTTGTAAATAGTTATTCCCCCAACCACACTGTATGTAAATAAATCCATCACTTCAGTTTGAGTGTAGTTATCTTGGGGTTTTCTGTGTTAAGTCCAGTCCTGACAATTGCTCATATGATATGTTTCTGGCTATTTGTTTAAAGCTCTAGATCAGGGGTAGGCAACCTGTCCCCTTTAAGGGCCGAGGGACTTCAGCTCCCAGAAGCCTCAGCTATATTGGCCAATAGTCCCATGTTGGCCAATAGCTCCTGGGATTCTGGGAGCTGAAGTCCCTCGGCCCTTAAAGGGGAAAGGTTGCCTACCCCTGCTCTAGATAGACCAATGGGTACTGCTCTAACCATTGACTTATTGAATCATAAGAGTATCTGGCGTGGGTGTGAATTTCTGCTGAATCAGACTTAGGGGCTCTACAGACAGCCCCTTGGATCAGGGCCGCAGCAACTGCATGCTGTGGCCCCGATCCAGCACTTTGCCGCTCCAAAAAGAGCTGGCAAATGCCGCTTCTTTTTGAAGTGGCAAAAAGCCTCCCTTGCTGCGGTGGCGGCAGCTTTTCTGCACTCCTTTGGCGCTGTGTGTCTGTATGCTGTGCCAAGGGAGCGTCCTGACTCTGCCCATGGTATGGTGGGGCATGCAGCACGACGGCGGCATTGGGGCGGAATTGGGGTGGCCGGCGTGTGGTCGCCACGCCCCGACTCCACTCCCAGGCTGGCCCTTTTGACCAGTCTGTACAGGGCATTAGTGGACATAATGGGTTGTGGCTGTCTACCTTACCGGGTTGGTTTTGGCCTAATAAGTGACATGTAGCAGACCAGAATATCCAGGTTGTTAAAGTGGGTCCTGGGAACCCTGATTTTCTGGGAACCCTGATTTCAAACCTGCCTGCTTTCAAATCCAGCGCCATAACACTGTCATAACACTGTCATAATATATCATCTTTAATCAAAATGACTCTGAATCACCAGAATGTTCTTGAGTTCTTGTTTTTAGCTCTCTACAGACAGTGTAACATAGTAGGTCAATAAATCATTACAATAAGCAGTGGTAGGCAGGGACTAAGCTTTGTTGTGTTTTGGACGTGGTTGAGGAGAATATGAAAATCAAAGCCATGGAGGTTTGTAGGTTAATGATGGATAAATCTGTCAAGCTCACTGTCTCTCAGATCCTCACCTTTTCTATCCTTAATTAACTTTTAAAAAAAGATTGGGATTTGTTTATTACATTTTAAAAATGAGAGTGGGGTTATCTTTCAATATGTGGACTTGAATAATATTTAAAATTCATTTGAAGAAGGAGAAGATTTATATTATCACTACAAGAAACTGAACCATCATTTTCAAGTATTGCCAAATACTTTGTGGAAGGAAGTCATTGTTATTTGCATTTGTATTTTCCTTTGTGTGTGATTAGCAAGTTTTATATATGTAAAATTATTTGTGTGTTAATAAAAATATTTGTTTAAAAAGATTCTTACCTTTTTCATTGCTGAGGGTCTTCCATTCCTTTTGACACTATAGACCATGACATCCTTTTGGAGAGCCTGAGAGAATTGGGAGTGGGAGGCACTGCTCTTCAGTGGCTCCGCTCTTTTCTCTTGGGCAGGTTCCAGAGGGTGGTACTCGAGGACAGTTACTCATCAAGAACGGAGCTAAAATATGGCATTCCTCAGGGAGCCATCCTGTCCCGATGTTATTCAATATTTATATGAAGCCGCTGGGAGAGAGCATCAGGAGACATGGAGCAGGATGTTACCAATATTCTGATGACACTCAAATACTCTGCTCCATGTCAACTGCTATGACAACAGATAGTGGTTTTCCCCTCAATCAATGCCTTGAAGCAGTAATGGACTGGATGAGGAAAAACTGACTCAAACTGAATCCAGACAAAACGGAGGTACTCACAGAGATTGGGTTGCGACCGCCAGTCTTGATGGGGTCATGCTCTCCACCAAGGACTGTGTCCGCAGTCTGGGGGTGCTCCTAGACCCGTCGCTTCACATGATAAATCAGGTGAATGCGACAGTCAGGAGTGCCTGTTATCAGATTCAGCTGATACACCAGCTGCGCCCTTTTCTGGAAGTAAAGGACCTAGAAACTGTAGAACATGCCCTGGTAACCTCACGACTCGACTTTTGTAATGCACTCTACATGGGGCTACCCTTATACCTAACTCGGAAACTGCAATTAGTACAAAACATGGCAGCCAGACTGATCACTGGGACTCCAAGAAGTGATCATATTATGCCAATTTTGAAATCTTTGCACTGGCTGCCAGTTAGTTTCTGGGCACAGTATGTGTTGGTGTTAACCTTTAAAGCCCTATATGGCCTGGGTCCATCTTACCTAAGGAATCACCTATCTCCATATAATCCACCCCGTGCTCTCAGGTCCTCTGGGAGGAAGTTGCTTCAACCAATAAGAACCAGATTGACAACAACCTCCCAGAGGACTTTTTCTGCCACGGCCCCTAGACTGTGGAATGCCCTGCTGGAGGAGATCCGTCAGATAATCAACTTAGATGGCCTTACAAAAGCCATCAAGACGGATTTCTTCCAGCAGGCATTCCCAGAATGACATTGTTATAATCTCTCTCCCGCCATCAGACCAGCAGATCACTCTTCTATATATTCAGAGTGCTGGCCATTTAATAGTATTGACTTGTAGTCTTGTTTTAAGTTAATTTTAATGTTGATAATGATTTAATATATTTTTAAGGGGGGGTTATATGTCTATTATAATTGTATGGGATTGTATTTTAATTGTAAGCCACCTTGATAGCCTCAGCTAAAGGCGGGATATAAATAAAATTATTATTATTATTATTATTATTATTATTATTATTATTATTCCAGTTCTGCCTCAGGTTGCAAATTTTTTAATCTACAGAAATGTTTTGCATGTTTTTGTGTACATTTTTCAAACTATACAATGGCCAGAATTCTGTATCAGCTTATACTTACCTAAGGACTTAACTAAGGACTTTATCACATGAGGAAATAAATTGCAATTGGAGCAGGATAATCACTTATTTGGCTGGAGTTTATCACATGACATCAGCTCTTTTCTGTTATTTTCCTGGTGGGATACTGCTTGGAAAGCATTTCTTTTCATTGATGCAAAAACTCCACTAATGACCTCATTTCCTGTGACTGTTGTGCTGCCATTTGCAGTGTGATAATTCAATTTCACTTTAATGCTGATATTGGGTGGTCAGTGGGCAGACTTTAGGTGTGTCTTAAGTGCCCCTTGCTTACCAGTGATCAGAGGAGAAGGAGAAGTGGTGGACGTTTCCATTTGATTTGCTTTCAGTTGGCAAAGTAACAGGGAAACTTTTCAATGTTTTTGTTCTCCATTGACAAATGACTACCCTCTTCCTAAAATGGGCTTGTCAGATAAGCCACAAAGGGATAACTTTGCTAACTGCCCCCCTCACCCCACCTACTTTTGCAGCCAAATAGCCCAGTTCCAGAGTCGCACACACACAAACCACTGGAAATGTG
The DNA here is from genome assembly GCA_026167975.1 of Phrynosoma blainvillii. Classification (NCBI taxonomy): domain Eukaryota; kingdom Metazoa; phylum Chordata; class Lepidosauria; order Squamata; family Phrynosomatidae; genus Phrynosoma; species Phrynosoma blainvillii. The sequence goes on from JANUYF010000004.1 coordinate 151,757,999, forward strand.
TGGACAGTTTAAAAAGCATTTATTTAATCACTCCTGTTCTGTTGTTCTTGTTGCTAAGTTTCAAACTTGATGCATTGCGGCCAGATTAATTGCTACTTTAGTTGCTGGCTTTCATCTGCCAGCAATTAATCAAGTCTATCCTGAATCATCAAGCTTCCCTCCCCCTGGAAAAAAAAGTTTTTTTAAATGTAGGTTTCATTTCATTTTATTTTATATTTCGGGGGGGGGGGGCATATGTGTGTGTGTGTATATGTACATGCACACACATTTGTGTGCCAGACTAGGAAAAGGGGAGGGGATAATGTTTTGGAAGATGCCATGGGTGGGTACTCCCAAGTGCTGTGTATGATAAGCTGTTAGTGAGGAAAAAATTACAAGGCTGGAAAATTTCCCTAAAGTATGATAGAGAAGAGAGAAATCCCACTTGCATAGCATTTTTGAAAACAATGCTATTTTAGCAGGACAACAGCCTTGTGTGATAAAGTCCTAAGTAATTTCTCATGGTGCAATCCCTCAAAATCTGATGGAAACACCATTCAACCATTAGCAGAACAACCCTCCTTCATCCCATACAGCTGACACCTAGTAGTATGGAATGAGTTACAATTGTGGCAATAGTGTCAAAATTGTGACAAAGTAGTGATCATAAATACAAAGCAGTTACCAGCCATAACTGTGGGGGAGAAGGAGAGCCATTCTGCTAATGGCCAGAGCGTGGCTGAATGATGTTTCCATTAGGTTTTGGCAGGTCAGGTCAGGTCAGATGTTACTAAGGGCCTTTGCAGACTGCCAGAAATAGTGCAAATTGAGTCCACTTTAACTGCCTTAAGGGCCTCGGCAGACGGCTAATTGAGCCGTCTTCCGGGCCCGGAAGAGGAGGGGCAGCCGCACGAGCGGCACCCCTTCCTCTTCCTGAGGTCGCCCTCGGAGTCGCCGGCCCTCCGCATGGCTAGCGCTCCGGGGATGACCTCACGCCGCGGCGACCGGACGCGCCGCAGCGTTTGAGTCAGGGAAAGTGCGCCCGTCGCTTTTAGGGCGCACTTTCCCTGACATCTAAAAGGAGCGCCAATTTGGTGCTCCTTTTAGAGTCGCTGGAGGAGCGCCGCGGTGTGGAGGCTGAGCTCCGCCGGCACTCCGGACCAGGGCGTCCCCGACGCCCTGGTCTGCAGAGGGGGTAACTCAGTGCTAGGGAATCTTAGGAACTGTAGTTTATTGTGGCACCAGAGCTCTATGACAGAGAAGGCTCAATGTCTCAGAAAAAAATACAGTTCCCATGATTCCCTAGCACTGAGCCAGGGCAGTGCCTCAATTTAAAGTGGACTCAATTTGCACTATTTCTAGCAGTCTCCAAAGGCCCTGTAACTACTTAAGTAAGTATAAGCTGATACGGGATTCTAACCATTATTTGTGTACATTTTTTCATAAATTTCCCATTCAATAAAACATTTGTGTTTTTCTATATATATAGTCATATTTATATGCAGTTTCAAATGCATACATTTTTTTGCCCACACGTTTTCAGTTGCCCATATTTTTTGTACTTTTGTCCCTCCCAGCATTGCAGATGTCAGGAAATTACTGATTTCAGTGTGTAATATTTCAGTTTGGGAATGGATTTAGGAAATGCAAATTTGGTAACTTCTAACTGAAAAACACACACACTAAACAACTTTCTCATCCATCCTTAATTTTCATTATGATTGAATGAAAAAAATGAAGGTGCTATGGTATAAACTGAGTGGAAAGAAATAACTGATTAATCTTGATAGTCTAACATTAATATGCTTCATCTTGGAAAACAGACCATGGCAAAGAAGAGAGTGGCAGTTATAGGAGCTGGCTCCAGTGGACTTTGTAGCATCAAATGTTGTTTGGATGAAGGCTTAGAGCCTGTGTGCTTTGACAGCAGTGATGATATTGGAGGACTCTGGAGGTTCAAGGTAAGTCTGTTGCAAAATGTTGACCTTTTCTATATTTTTTTAAAGTTAATTTTTAACATGAACAATCCAATCTACTGTATCTATTTACAGAAAATAAAAAGATAAAAAGGGAGGAAAAGAAAAGGAAAAAAAAAAAGGGGAAAGACATATAACTAATACACAATGGGCACTCCCCAATCCTAATTGTAAATGGGAAGTAAAAAAAGAAAAGAAATATTATTTTACCATTACAGGCTAACTAAATAATCCTTCTAAAATTACTAAAAACCATAACCACAGTTTATTACATTATTAGATAAAATATTGACATTTTCTTTAGGGGGATTGCTTTGGTGGTTCTGCTACAGTTATGTGGGGAGGAAACAAGCAGAAAGAGTTGAAGAGAACATGGAGTTTATCACACGGGGAAGAATTTGAAGTTTAAAATGGTAAAAACCCATGATTAACTCACAATTGTGCAAATGGTTTTCACATGCAACGCACTGTTATCCTGTACAGAATCCAAGATTAAACCACACTTGCATGCAAATGCAGGAATGGTTTTCGCATGACAGGACCAAATGTGCCTCCATCCCAATAATGATTAAAGTGTGTGCATTCCACAAAAGTGAGCAAATGCGCAAATGATTTCACACAATGAGCCCTGGCTATGGGGAAAGGCATGTGTGTGTCCCTACCTTCCCTTAGTACAGGGGTAGGCAACCTTTCCCCTTTAAGGGCCGAGGGACTTCAGCTCCCAGAAGCCTCAGCCATGTTGGCCAATAGTCCCATGTTGGCCAATAGCTCCTGGGATTCTGGGAGATGAAGTCCCTCGGCCCTTAAAGGGGAAAGGTTGCCTACCCCTGCCTTAGTAGCTGTTTCTTTCAGAGCTGTGGCTAGGAGGGAAGGCTGTCTCCTGTGAGGGATTTTGGACTTCAGCTCCCAGAAGCCTCAGTCATGTTGGCCAATAGTCTGGGTTTCTGGGAGCTGAAGTCCAAAATCCCACAAAGGGGACAGTTTGTTGATGGCTCCGGCAGACTAGTAGGCAAACATTCATTCACTCCTTTCTCTCTCTCTCTGCCCTTGAATCGGTGTTTGTTTTAAGAGTCCTCACTACAAAGAAGGGCAGGACAAAACAGCACTGGAAGCAAACTTCTCTCTCTCTCTCGTTCCTGGCTTCCTTCATCAGCTGCTCCTTTAATAGCCTTGGCTGGAGGAGGAGAGACATTCACACACACATACAGAGAGGCACAGGAGGAGGAAGCAAGCTTTTTCTCTTGTGTGTCTCTGCCTTTGCCTCAGCAACTATTCCTTTAAGAGCCCTGGCTATTATCCCCAAGCAACCATGGGAAATCTGACAACAAGAACAGAAAGGGGGGACTCCCACAAATGGTTTTCACACTACAGTAATTGCGCAAAATAAGTGAATTCATGAATGAAACAGAAATGAAATCATGTTATTTTCCTAAAAATGACTATTTGCTGGTTCATGTCACTTTCTTGTCAGATTCTAAGCAGTTTGCACACAACGTCATGTGAAAACCATTCACACAATTGCTGCTAATACGCTGCATAAGCACAGGTTCTTACCAGTTTAAACATCCAATCTTCCCTGTGTGATAAACACTATAGAGGCAAATAGGAGTAAATGTAAACAAAGGCAGAGGAGGGATCCACTAGGACTAGGTATTCCATTTCTAGCTCTTCATCCCACTTCTCATCCTGTTCCCACTGCAAGTTCAGGAACAAATGTAAGCAGTATTACTAATGACATGATTGGCAGTGCTTCCCAGTGTGGCCATTCTTGGCCTAAGGTCCTGGCAGCCATCTTTTATTAGCTATTCCTTCTTAATCTGCTACTTCTTTCTTGCTGGCCAAAGGTAGCTTCAGAGAAGGTTCTCCCCTCAAGAAGCTCTACTTCTCCCAGCTCTCCAACTTGTGGTCTCCCCTCTTCCTCTCAGCTGAGTATGGAAAACTGCTGGGCTCTCCACAGGTGCAGATGACTCTCATTCAGTGTTCCACTTAATGCTTGAAGGGCACTTAATGCTGGAAGACAGGATTCCCTTCCATGATCATAATCTTATTCCTTTGGTTTCATTCTTTCAAGAACAATAGAAAGGGGGTGGATATGAGTGATATGAGATTCATTCTTTGCTCAATACCTAAAGACCTTCAGAAGGGCAAAATATTGGGCACTTCAAAGTCTTTCCCCCTCAGATTAACTAGACAGTTTCCCCCTAGCAAGATTTTAATGGAAAGGCCCTATGAGACCTGGTGACTGTCGCTATTTCGGGGCAGGAAGGGAATGGAGCACACATTTCTGATTCTTAATTTCATCTCTCTGTGTACCTGGTTAGCTGTTAGCCCATATTATGGATGATGCTCAGATTATGTGGATTTTCAAGGATTCCAAGCCAAAGACTAGTTCAGTGTGCCCTCTGGAGAACCTTGTAGCTACCCTGACATCAAAGCCAGCTCAAGAGTACACTATTATGCTCTCTTCTTCTGTACCTCTGGAGGAATAATTTGTGAGCATCTTGGTTGCATGTAGTCTGGAAGGTCAATTAGTAAGCATTTAGCAAACTAAGAGGGAGTGCTAATTCCTGCCAATTTCATCCTCTACTGAAATGAACAAGGGAGATAATAGATAATAGAATCATAGAGTTGGAAGGAGCCACCATGGCCACCTAAACCAATCCCTTGCCATGCAGGAATACACCACTACAACACTCCTAAAAGATGTCAATTCAACCTCTCCTTAAAATCCTCCAAAGATAGAGTATCCACCACCTTCCAAGGCAGTCTGTTCCACTGTTGAACAGCTCTCACAGTATAAAAGTTCTTCGCGGTGTTTAGGCTGGATCTCTTTTCTTGTGATTTTAATCAGTTGACTTTTACCCTAAACTTTAAAACAGCAGAAAACAAGCTTGCCCCACCTTCTATGTGCAATTGAACATTAGAAGGAACTTCTTGACAGTAAGAGTGGTTTGGCAATGGAACACCTATTGTCTAGAGCAGTGATGGTGAACCTTTTAGAGAGCGAGTGTCCAAACTGCAACCTTGAACTCACCTATTTATCTCAAAGTACCACATCCCTCTGGCTTTCTAGTAACAAACTCTAGTAAACTCTGTGCTGGGATGATGGCATGCCCACAGAGAGGGCACTAAGTGCCCCCTCTGGCACCTGTGCCATAGGTTCACCACCATTGGCCTAGAGAGGTGGTGGGATCTCTTTCTCAGCATATCTTCAAAAAGAGGCTGGACAGGTACTGCTGGAGATGCTCTAGCTGGAGATCCTGCAATGGGCAGGGGTTGGACCCAATGGCCCATGTGGCCCCATTCAACTTTATGATTCATATAATACCCACTTGGGCTTTAAAGGGGCACATGCTGAAGTATAGAAAATTAAACTGCTGTGGTGAAGAGTGCTTGAGATAGAACAGGATATGGAAAATTTAGTTGGCAGCCTATTATGCATGCTACAAAAGGAGAGTACACTTTGCCCTTGGTATCTGCTGGGGTTTGGTTCCAGCACACCATGTGGATACCAAAATCCATGGATGTTCACATCTCATTAAATACAGTGCATAATAAAATGATGTCCCTTATATGAAATGGCAAAATCAAGGTTTGCTTTTTCAGATTTTATATTTTTTGTGTGAATATTTTCAAGCTGTGGATGCTTGGAAATGGATTAAAAAATCCATGGATATAGAAGACTGAGTATATATTGAGACTGATTGATTGATTTATCATTGCATTTTTAAAACACACACTAAACAAATACTCAGGGGGTGTACAGTATATCAAAACAACGATACATAGATGTCTAGTGATAGGAAAATAGAAAACCAGCAAAGCACAAAACGATAAAAACATTACAGCATATAAAACTAAATTAAAAACAGCCATAGGATAAGAGTACAAAGACTTGAAATCACTAAAACAGTTAGTTAATTTCCTGGCTGGGGGGAGCTTTGAACTGACACAAGATAAGCACTAGGGAGAGCATTCCACATGCGGGGCATCAGCAGTGAAAAGACCATCTCTGTCAGTAACCACTTAGCTCACTTCTTTGGAAGGAAGGGCCTTAGATTATTACATTAAGGACTGGATAGGTAAAATCATAGGGTTCATTCACAGTATGATTTAACCCAGTTTGCAAACCGGGTGAAAAGTGCCTCGTTCACACTCAAACTGATTTCACCCCCAAGTGTATCTGGGGTGAATCAGGGTGGACTGGCACAAGCCCTCTTGACCTGGGTCATTTTGGACAGGTTCTTTTAGCGTGTCTTTTCAAAAGACGTGGGTTGCCCCAAATGTGAATGCACTGCCGATCACATTCAGGCACCAGGAGGGAGGGCAATGGGCAGAGGATTGGCAGAGGGGTGGAACGTACCCACCCCAAAGTTCTTGCCATACTGCCCCTTTTCCACCCTCTCAGCGTTGGTGGCAGTTCTATGGATCTCTTTGATTTTAAATTTCTGGAGCTGTCAAAGCGGTCCCTTTAAATCAGCCTGTAGCTGTTTTCTGCTTCTGTCGGTGATTTGGTGCCATTTTCCCCTTTGGGAGCAGAGGTTAGGAAAGTTGGGGAAATGGGTCCCGGGGGAGGGCATGGTGCGGTGTTTTTTTTTTTAAACTTTGATAAGTTTAAAAGTCTCAGGACTGTGGCCTTCACAGGTATGGATCCATGCATGCCATGGGGGAAAACTATAAACAAGGATTAATGCATGCCAGGGCAGTTCCCACCCCCAACTGTGCAGAAGACTTCTCATATCTGTGAACCTACAGTTCTGAGATCTTGCACAGGAGCGCAGGCTCTGTCAAAGTTTTGTTGTTGTTTTTTTAAAAAAACCCAACATGCCACACCATGCCCACCCCTCCAAGAGACCCCCTCCCTGACTTCCCCAGCCTCTGCCCCCATTATGAATCCGGGTTATTTCATTGGTGTTCACACTCGCCCCAAATGCATTCAGTGCACTTTTGTGGGAAGCTAACAAAACCCCCACATAACCCAGGATATTTGATTTCTCACAGTTCAAACAGTGGGTACAGAAACAGCAGATCATAGTTGCTCTAGAGGCATTAACTAATAAAAGGCTTCCCACACTTGTCAGGCAATCTAGTGACAGTGAAGGATTTAAGAGCACTTTTGACCTGTAAACCTGGTTGTTTAGGCAGGCTCCAAGATCAGGCTTAACTGGAAAAAAAATCCACCCACCCAGAACAGGCTTAACTGGAAAAACAATTCACCCAGAACAGGCTTAACTGGAAAAACAATCCACCCAGAACAGGTTTAACTGGAAAAATAATCCACCCACCCAGAACAGGCTTAACTGGAAAAACAATCCACCCACACAAAAAATATGTCTTCTCTAAATTGAGTCTCAGGGACTGTACAGATGGGCCAAAAGGGCCAGCCTGGCGGTGGAATGGGGGCACGGTGACTGCATGCCAGCTGCCCTGACTCCACCACAATGCCGCTGTCATGCCACCCACCCACCCACCCACCCAGATGGCGGGTGGTGTCAGGGCACTCCCCTGGCGCAGCGTTCACACATGCTGTGCCAAAGGAGTGCCAAAAAGCCACTGCAAGAGCGGCTTTTTGCCATTCTAAAAAGGAGTGGCATTTACCAGCTCTTTTTAGAGCCGCAAACCATAGGATAAGGGCTGCGATATGCAGTTGCTGCAGCCCCGATCTGGCAAGGAAAGGGGCGGCAGGATGCCGCCTCTTAGGGGCCGTCTGTTCAGTCCCTTAGTTTACTTTCACTGGCTCTCTTTCAGCTCATCACTGCTGCCCAAGGACTGATGAGGAGGGTCTTACTCTGTCTTACTCTGGCTGGCCCACAAAATACATAATTAGGCAAAATGTAATTTCTTGGCATTTTTTCTGGACTTTCCAATTGTCAATCTCTTCATCATGATTAAAGGGAGGGAGGATCCTAAAGCACCTCATTTTTTTCCCACTATACCAGGATATATTCACTTTTGATATAGCAGAATCATAAAACTGTAGAATTGGAAGGGATATTCAACAACACCTTGCCAAATGCTGGTGCAGGGCAATCACTGGGTTTTCTCTGTACTTCTCCTGTCCCCCTCCCCACACCTTCTAGGAGTCAAAATAAATATCTGCCAGGTGGAAGGCATATTGGCAACCCTTTCTACCAAAGCAGCTAAAAATCCTCACACCTAAAGTACTTGAAGAGCCCCTTGACTCTATTTGATCTCATTAGGTCAATTTACCACTCAGTACTGCTTTGTGCTTTTTAATTCACGAAAGCTAAACACCAACAACTATGAGAATCATAATTAGAAGAGACCACAAGGGCTATTGAGTCCAACCCCATGCCATGCAGGAGTACACAGCTATAGTACTACTGAGAAATGGCCATCAAACATCTGTTTAATGCCAAGGAAGGAGAGTCCACCACGGAGGCAGATTACACTGCTGAACAGTTCTTACCATCAGGAGGTTTTTCCTAATGTTTTGGTAAAATCTAGACTCTAGAGCATCAGAAAGTAAGCTTGCCCCACCGTCAACCTGCAACCCCGCCAGATATTTAAAGCTGGCTATCTTGTCTCCTCAGTTTTTTCCAACAAACCCAGTTCCCTAAGTCATTCTTTTTTAAGGCTTGCTTTCCATATAATCTCTGTTGCCCTTCTCTGTTCCAGCTTGTCCAGATCCTTCTTGAACCGTGGCGCCCAGAATTGGACACAACACAGTAGGCAGGGTCTGATCAAAACAAAATAGACAGGGGCCATTATGTCCCTTGATTTAGATCCAGGCTAGAATTGCATTGGCGTTTTTCTTTAATCATCACATCATACTGTTGACTCATATTTAGTATGTGGTCTACTAAAACCCATCCATCCAAAAAGGGATTTTAAAGTGGGGTTGAAGGGCAGAGTAAGAGTAGCAGGCTAGCAAGGCAAGGAACTGTGGGGCTAGTCTTGGACAGGCCAATGTCACAAGGGCCAAGATAATTCATCCCTTCTTACCACCTCCACCTTCTGGACTATGGAATTGTCAACAAGGAAAGTGAGAAATTTGTTAGATCTTCTATTCTTGGCAGAGTTTGACTTCCAGCAAATATCAAGAGTGGTGAAGTCTCTTGTTACCAATCTATCTCTCCTCTTTGAGTATTTAGTAATCTTTTCCAGGGAGGCTTCATCCAACTATTCAGCTAGTTTGAGGACATATAGCAGACTCCCACAATTATGTCACTGCAGTTTCCCGCCTCTTTAATTTTTACCAAAATGCTCTCAATCTGGTTTCCATGGTTTTAGGCAGGGGTAGGCAACCTTTCCCCTTTAAGGGCCGAGGGACTTCAGCTCCCAGAAGCCTCAGCCATGTTGGCCAATAGTCCCATGTTGGCCAATAACTCCTGGGATTCTGGGAGCTGAAGTCCCTTGGCCCTTAAAGGGGAAAGGTTGCCTAGCCCTGGTTTTAGGCATACACATCCTTGACATATAATACTCCCCCTCCTCCTTTCCTTTCCTGTTTTTTTGTTTGTTTGTTTGTTTGTTTCTTTGGAATAAGTTATACCCCTTTGAAATTACTACAGTACATTCTGGTCATGAGACTAAGGAGAATGTGAGGAATGTGATTAACACCAATTTGGACTGTTGCGAATTCTTTTCTTTTCAAGTTTATGAGATAACACAGGGCATCCCCTAAAGACAGTGCAGCAGAAAAAAACACTTTCGCCACTTCTGTCACTGCTCTGACATCTTAAACTTTCTTTAAGCTAGCCTGACTGGTGACATGATGTCTAATCCTCTTAATAGACTATTTCTACCCTTGATAAAACCAGTTAAGCTATTTTCATCCTGTCATGTTATTCATATCAAACATATTATTATTATTATTATTATTTATTATTATTATTATATCATCCTTTATCTGTTCACCTGTTCATCGTTTTCTTACTTGGGAGCTTACTTGGGATGTGTCAAAGGGAATCCTGAATGCTCTCCTGGACCTATCTCCTGAAACTCCTAGGAGCATTACTTTTTGAGAGCCTTCTTGGCCAAAGAAAGAAAGAAAGAAGGAAGGAAGGAAGGAAGGAAGGAAGGAAGAGAAAGAGAAAGAGAAAGAGAAAGAGAAAGAGAAAGAGAAAGAGAAAGAAAAGTTATGGTCACACAGTATTCTCAGCACTCTTCTCCAGCACCACAGTTCGAAATAGTAGCATCCCTGGGGGTGTGTGGGCTGCATCGGGTGACACCCCAGAAAGAGTGTGAGACCCCAGAAGGGGGGGAGTGACACTAGGCTGGCTTTTTTGGCCGCCTAGGCCCCGTGCAGAGGTACCCTGGGCATGGTGGCTTCTCCCTGGGGGTATGCGGGGTTGAAAGCTTGCTCCCAGGACCACCCCAGGCATGGTGGCTGCTCCCTGGGGCCGCATGGGGCATCTCCATCCATACTCCCACTCCCGCTCCCACATGCACTGGAGGAGTGCCAGAGGTCGCACATCGGAAGTCCCACGCCCATAAGTCCCACCCAACCCCCATGAGTGACTGCACCGTGTGACACCAACCCTAGGGATGCCACTGGCTCAAAAGAATTTTTTTCTTTTCCCCCACTTACTTCACTGTCCAGCTGTCACATCTGTACATGATGATGGGGAATGCAATGGACTGGACTATTCTAACGTTAGTGCTCAGTTGTATATCTCAACACTTTAGGATTGTATCCAGTTCTTTCATCGCTGCCCTTCCCATTTCTAGTCTACTTCTTATTTCTTGACTGCAATCTCCATTTGATCAACCTTTGATCCAAGATCTGGGAAATCTTTAACCATCTCAATTTCTTCATTATCTAGGTTGAACTTCTCTGGTCATTATTTTTTCCCTTTATGCTCAGCAACAAGCCTGCCTTTGTATTTTCTTTCTTGACCTTCCTTAGCAAACCTGCTCTTCTTATGATATTTTCTGCATACAGGTTGACCAAGTTGGGTGATAATATGCAACCTTGCCTGACCCCCTTGTCAATTGGGAACCATTCAGTTTCTCCATATATTATTCCAAGAGTTGCCTCTTCTCCTAAGTACAGATTTTTCATTACGACTATCAAATGTATTGGGACTCCCATGTCTTTAGTCATAGCTTTTCATGATCTATGCAGTCAGAGGCTTTGCTGTAGTGTATAAATCCCTATAGCATCTCCATATCCACAAGCATTTCTATTGCTATTCTCTCACACAACCAACTTGTACATTTGGCTCCCCTTATCTGCAGTCTTGTCATCCGCAGATTTGAGCTTCCGTCAACAGTAAGCCCTGTTATTTTTAATGGAGGTGTGTGCACATGGCTGCCATAGGAAACAATGGTACTTGAGGTCCTGTGTTTTTTGCTATCAGCAGTGAGGGGGTCTGGAATGATCCTCCGTGAATGACTGTATAGGTCTCTCCCTGGACCATGCACTTCACGCAACTGAGAAAGTAGACTCAAGTCTACAAAAGCTTATGCTTTCTTTCAGCTTCTTTCTTTCATTTAGTCTCAAAGGTGCTATGAGATCCCTTTTCATACTGATTTTGCAGACTTAGATGGTCATGTCTTGGATTATCCCAAAGTCCTTTCTGCATGTAGTTATACTGAACCATCTATCCTTCATCTGTGCATTTGGTTTTTGTGATCCAAATGTAGAATTTTGCCTTTTTCTCCACTGAATTTCATTTTATTAATTTTGCCCAGTTGTCTAGTTTATCTAGGCCCTTTTGAATTCTGTTCCTATCTTCCAATGTGTTAGCCACCCTTCCCAGTTTTGTGTCTTTTGCAAACTTGACAAGGATTCCCTCCACCCTGTCATCTAAGTCATTGACAAAAATGTTGAAGAGTAATGGCTCTGGGACAGAACCAAGAAGCACTCAATTCAAAGCCTCCTTCCAGTTTGAAGTGCAGCCATTGCTGATGATTCTTTGAGAATGGTTTTCCAACCAATTGTGGAACCTTGTGACAGTGTTCCCATCTGTTCCACACTTAATCAGTTTGCTATTCAAAATATCATGGGGGACCTTATCAAATGCTTAAATGAAACCCAGATAACTATGGATCCCTTTGCCTCCATCTCAGCAATTATTTCTCTCCCCTTCCTCCCTTCTCTACAGAGTCACATTGCTTCTCAGTTTTACCATATTCCTTGAAACTTTCTTCAAAGACAGCTTTATTCCTGTGAAGTTTAGCAGCATTAATCCAATTGCTCCAGGGCTGCCCCAGCACTGCTTTCAGGCTAGGCAGGGACCTGCACACTCCCTAACAGTCACCATTGCCACACTGATGGAAAGGCTTGTACCAAGGGTTCATTGCCAGCCAGCAAGAAAACATTTGTGCAGTCTGTTACACAACTGTGGAATCCACCAATGTAATTGTGCTGGCACATATATTTACACTACAGTAAAAGTATTTAAAATCTGGATCTTGATTTTTAAAGTCTGAATGAGAATGTGTGGACATTGGCTGGGAAGAGGTGTCATGCACAATATCTAGCCAGGCTAAATGTGGGAAAGTGTCTCTTTAATAAGGTAAAAAAATTACCAGTGACAAACTTGACAGGGACCTTATCACACGGGGGTCTAAAGCAGTCCCATCCCCGTGGCATCCCCGTCCCATCGCGCTTCCCTTACCCATGCGATGAAACGTCGTCTCAGGGAAACCCCGCCCATCCCCGTCGCACCCCGGTCGCATTCCCGTCCCATCGCGCTTCCTTACCCCATTCAGTCACACAACGTCGCAAGGAAACCTCGCCCATCCCTGTCGCATCCCTGTCGCATCCCTGTATCATCCCGCGACTTTTGGCTTCCTGGTCGAAATGGGAATTACATTTCCTGCGACCTGAAGGAAGCGCAATGGGACAGGGATGCGACTGCTTGGACCCCGTGTGATAACAGGATGTGATGGGGAAGGCAACACCACCTTTTGGGGTATCTCACAGAGAATTCCAGTTTGAAAGGAACTTGTGTGTATCATTTGTCATTCTATTGTTTAACTTGCAAAATATGCAAGGAAAAAAAATCAAGATATGGGATTCCAGATTCCTATTAGTGTAGAGCTTCAGCCCTGGCTGTCTCTGTACTCATACAATGCTTTTTCAACTTTGTACATTTGTGTACTTCAAATCTCCAATGTTTTCTCCCAAACAGGAATGTAACTCTGTAAAATATGTACAAAAAACAAATCAAAACATTGCCATTATGTTCCTTCTAGGAGATTCCTGAGGAAGGCCGGGCTAGCATTTATAAGTCTGTGATCATCAACACCTCCAAAGAAATGATGTGCTTCAGTGACTTCCCCATCCCTGATGACTATCCCAACTACATGCACAACTCTAAGATCCTAGACTATTTCCGGATGTATGCTAAGCACTTTGACCTTTTGAAGTACATCCACTTCAAAGTAAGAAAAGTGTGTGTTTGTTTGTGTGTGCACACATGTGTGTGAGTGTAGGGATGTTTGTAGAATGTAAAAAATAATTCCTGGGCAAAAGAGGTCCTGACAATATAAGATCATAATCATACATGTTCAGAATCAAATCAGGGGACTTCTGGGGGGAAGCAGACGGGCAGCATGGGGCCACCCCGGGAAGCTGCGGATCGGGGCTGAGGTATCCGCACTCCTCGGCCCCAACGCGCCATGTCCCAGGCCCAGGAAGGAGTGCTAAAATAGCGCTCCTTCTGCAAGACGCCGAAGGTGCGCCGCAAAAGGCCTCCGGCACACCTTTAGCGCCTCTTCCGCTGCAGCGTGTGCGGACGCTGCAGCAGAAGTGTGTTGTCGGAGCGCCGGCTGTGTGGAGGACCGGCCGCTCCGATGACGTTTTCGGGAAGGGGTTGAGGCGCCCAGCGTGAGGCTGCCCCTCCCCTTCCTGGCCTCGAAAACGACGCTTTGCGCCGTCTGCTTAGGCCCTTCTGTCTTTTCTGCATCCAGTCATGATTTGGCCTAAGAGCCCTGGTGGCGCAGTGGTTAAATGCCTGTACTGCAGCCACTCACTCATAGATCAAAAGGTTGCAAGTTCAATACTAGCCAGGGCTCAGGCTAGACTCAGGCCTGCATCCTTCCGAGTTCGCTAAAATGAGTACCCAACTGTTGGGGGGCAATGAGCTTACAGTTGTAAACCGCTTAGACATCCCATAGCGCAATATGAAGTGGTATATAAATGAAGTTGCTTTGCTTTGCTATACTGTATGATAGTATCTTGGCTAAAAATTAGAGGTGTTATTTTCCTTCTTTTGAGTAGCTTTTTCCTCTAAATCAATATAATAAACTGGACGCCTCATCTTGGTGAACTTCCCCCAAACTAACCTATGTGTGGCTTCTTGTAGCTCTGTTACAGAACGTCTGTAATAGTGCAACCTGAATACATGATATTGTTAGAAAATGCACTAATGTCACACTATGCAATATTTTCCTACCACCAGTATAGAGTGCAATTGGTATAAGATCGCTCAGCAGACTCAGGCAGCAGACTTTGGGCCTATGCAGACTGCAAAAAATAGTGCAAGTTGAGTCCACTTTAACTGCCCTGGCTCAGTGCCAGGGAATCATGGGAATTGTATTTTTTTCTGAGACATTGAGCCTTCTCTGTCAGAGAGCTCTGGTGCCACAGTAAACCACAGTTCCTATGATTCCCTTGCACTGAGTCAGGGCAGTTAAAGTGGACTCGATTTGCACTATTTCTGGCAGTCTGCAAAGGCCCTTTGTGTGTTATGAAAGAACAATATTGCAAACAGCTTAATCTGTTGTTGTTATATTTCTACTCCCACATTTGGAGAGAGATGAATGTGACATTTTTTCTTTTATAAGCCAAAGTAACTTGACCAGTTTTCGGTAATTCATGCCTTGACTTGGTTCGTCGAGGAGACATTTGCTGCTCTCCTTAGGCAGCAAACTGTCTTGAGTCAGCCCTGAGTCTATGCAAAGAAGGATACTTTTGGATCCAGCTTGGCTGCTATCTGAACAGTATGGAATAGAACCCTGACATGCTTTTTTGGCCAGTTGTTCTTCTTCAGTGTCTGTCCATGGTAACACCTGCTTTTGTTATATTACTATCAAGAACAGTCTATAGGGTCTGTCTTTGGAAAGTGTCTAAGAACATTCCAAGGTTGATGGTGAGGCCACTTAGGGCCTTCTGTTGGAAGCATTTGGCTCCCTTACTGCAGGGATTGGGTAACTGTGGCAAGGTCCAGTCTTTGTGGTGGGCCACATAGCTACATTTTTCAACCAGAAATGCAATCTGGATGTCCATTTCAAGTTTTCACTTCCTGCATTTTGGGCCAGGTGGGAGGAATTGGAGGATAGACTATGGTTGTGCAGCATGGTGGAAGGGGTAATAGCAGTAAGGAGTTTATCACACAGGACGAATCCCATGCAGAAACTAGATTGAAAGTGAAAACAGCCCACTTTGTGTGTTGTTTTTCACATGATGTTTGGGGTGAACCCAAACAGAAAGTAAACAAAACCCGCAGTTGTGGGTTGTTTTTCAGACAATGTTTGAGTGAAATAGAAATAACACGAAAATAACCCAAATGGAAAGCTGACAAAACCTGCTCCTTTTTACTTTCGGGAACTTCCAAAAGTAAAAAGGAGCGAGTTTTGGCAGCTTTCCTTTCGACTTAATGTCACATTATTTTTCCGTTACCACAAATATGTCTCAAAAGCAACCCGCTTTTGTGGAGCTTTTTCGGATTTTAAAATCCTGTTCCTGCATGGGATTTAAGCAATTTACCTCCGTGTGATAAAATCCTAAGTTGGGCCATTTTTGCTGTTTTGGGGCCAATTTGAGGGCCGGTATTACATTTTATTTTATTTTTAGAAGTAGTGGGTTCAGGGGGGTTGGAGGAGGCAAAAAGGACTTGAGCATTGCTTGCAATCTAAGAACAGGCTTGTCCCACCTCTGCTTTATCACTGCATTGACTTCTCGTTTGTCTTTGGGCATACTTTAAACAGCTGGTCAAGCCCTAAATTTCTTAGGGCATGGAAATACAATACCTTTAGTTCCTTTCAAATGAAATGGCCCATTTATTAAGATCACCCAATCTGGTGTGGGTGGGATTGCCCTGCCTCTTCTTTAGACTATTTCCAGCAGGTTTTTGTTTGGTGAGCTGAAATTACTGTATATACTCATGTATAAGTCTAGAAATTTAGGTTAAAAAATTGGCCTGAAAAATCCACATCAACTTATCCATGGGTCAATGTAAGTATTACAGCCCTGGAAACACTGACCTCCTTCTACTCTCTCATCCATCCAGCCTTCAGTATGAGCGCAAATAGTTATGCCTGCTGGAATTTTGTAAGTTCTTTGGCATTGTTTTCCTTTGCTTTGTCCTTTATATCCTTCATTTCATGCCCCTAAGTTTTACCCTCGACTTATCCATGGATCATTTGAAAATCCATAATTTTGGCCCCAAAACCTGCCCTTGACTTATACATGAGGTCAACTTATAGTCAAGAATATATGGTATTTAATTCTACTGGGTAAGTTACAAGTTACACTTGAAAGAACAGCAACCCCTTTAGCACCTTAAAGCCTACCTCATTTTTATATTTTTGTGCATTTTTCAAGCCGCCTCATTTGTTCTAGGATAAACTTTCTGTGAGTGTTGACTTTCTTGTTGTCAGTTGTATTATTGACCAATTGTGGCTGGTTTGTAATTTTGATGGTCAATCACTTTGAGAATATCTTTAAATGAAAAGGAAGACTATAAACACGTGTTTATACATAGAATTAAGCAAATATTCTTTCTAGGAGGCTTGTAGAATTAGGTATTGTTATACAGATTTGTTTAAATGTGTTTTAATGAATAATTCAGTATATTTATTATAGAAGATTTTTTATATAATCTAAATCAATTATTCTACGCCCTTCATAACTGATCTCTGTTATCATGCTCTTTTATTTTTCTTTCTTTAATTTGTAAGCAAGTCAATGGCCTGTTTTATTAGCATATTCAAATTGTTTCTGTTTAAGTTTTTTAAGTTTTTGTTGGCTATTTCTTCTGTTATTTGTTTCTGAAGTGTACCTCTTAATTTGTTTATATTTTCTTTCAGGTTTTTACTTTTAGGGTTTTTGATCCATTCTTCTTTTGTTTTTAAATTATGTGAGATTGCCTGTTCCTTTTCCTTACTCTGCTTTCTGAATTCTGATGCTTTCTAGATCATTAGCCCCCTTATTACCACCTTACACATATCCCAAATTATAGTCTTGGGTATCCCTGGATTCTCATTTAAATTTAAAAAAACTTTATTTCTTCTTTTACTCTGTTTATAAAGTCATCTTCCTTTAGGATATTGCCATTAACCTCCAGTCAAATTCTCTCCTTTCTTCTCTCAACTCAAGTTCTAATAGATTGTGATCAGAGATTGATCTCAGTTCTACTTCCATTTTCTTTATTCTATTTGCTAACATTTGTGAGATCCAGAACATGTCTATTCGTGATTGTGAGTAATGCGCAGCTAAAAAAAAGGTAAAGCCTTTCCCTTTACCATGTTTAAATGTCCGGGCATCCAAGATATTCCTTTCTTAAATCTATGCTTGATTGAAGAAGTTTACCTTGATTCTTTTTAATTTCCTTTAGTGATTCTCCATCATCTGCTGGATTAATTACTCCAATAAAGTCCCCAACCAAGCAGTTAAGCATTATAAGACAAGTAGTTTGAAAGAACTATGTTTGGAAATTGATCATAAATCAATAATTGTAATTATAATTTTGAGATATATGTTGGCTTATAGTTGTGTTTAAACTGGAAATTAAGATATGGCAAAGCATACATTGTATTATATGAGATAATTTATATACGAGGATAAATAGCTACAAAAAGACCTTAGATTAGGAAGTGTATTGATGAAAGAAGAATATATATTTATATTTATATATTTATAAAGTATAATCCATGAGTAAATATAACAAGAAAAGGATGGAATACCATGATACAAAGTAATAAGACAAAATATTATTGTATATAGAAAATGTTAATTGTATTTTATTTGTACTCAATAAAGATAATATCTAAAAAAATTAAAATAAAGTCTCCAACCAAAATCAAATTCTCTTATTTGAAAATTTTTCCTTTTTTATCTAATGGAGCATAAATGTTGATTGTAGATTTTCTTGTTGATAGTTCTACTCCAATAAGCCTTCCTTCTTCTTCATCTTTCAATATTTTCTTTGCTTGATATTTTTTATTTATATAAATAACCACACCACTTTTCTTTTTCTTTTCCCTGTAATGAGAAGAAGCAGTGACCTAGGTTTGGGATCTTTCAGATATTTGCCATCTTTTCCTCTTATTTGTATTTTCTGCAGACATATTAAATCATAATGATCTTTCTCTAAAATCTGAAAGGTCTATTATTTAGACCTTTGACATTCCAAGTTGCAAGTTTTAATGACATTGTCCACTCTGAACTAAGATCTTTTAATTGGTTTTTATTGGTTCAATTGTTTGTTTCTTTGTGGGTTTTTGTTTGTTTGTTTGTGAAGCTAAGAGATCACCCCCCCATCTGTCTTTGATTCGTCCCTGAGTCACGGGTGTATTTGAACAACCAGCATTACTACCTCTCTTCCCTTAGACGTATGTAAGCTTATTTAAACAGTTTGTATCAATTAACTTATATACACAGCATATATAAACAGTCTTTTTCAATTTCTGTTTCAGTCCTTCGAAGTAATTGGCGTCGTTGTTTTCTGAACACTCAAATAGACATATCTCTGCTCGTTGTTGAGTCTGTTACATCTGTTCAATCTAGTCTTTTGGGAGAGTGGGTGAAACCAGAACTCAGATACTAAGTATTTCCTTCTTTCCAAAGCCAATAGTTGAATAGGTTGTTTTATTATAGTATCTAGGCTGTTACTATCAGTCGTTCTTTATGTTTTCTTTTTTCTTCTTCCTCTTCAATATTCTTTTGTTGATCAGCACAATCACAGTCTTTAACTTTAGCTTTATATGTATATTCTATATCTTTTTTAAATTGTTCAACATAATCAAAGATTCCATTTTATAAAGTCCTTGTCTTTGCTTCAAGAAGGTTTCATCAATATTTATCCAGTATACAGATTTCATGTGGTGAAGCCCAGAGTGGAATTTTAGGACAAATAAACATCTTGTACTTTTTCCACACCTTCAATAATGCATTCCTTATAAAATGATTATAGAAATCTGATGGCAAACCTATGGCACGCGTGCCAGAGATGGCACACAAAGCCATTTCCCCTGGCACATGGAGGGCGGGGAGGAGGAGGAAGAGGCACACACCTGTTCCTCCTCATTCCTGATCCTCCTCGGACTCCAGCTGCCTCTCCGGAGACAGCTGAAGGCTAGGGATGGCACATGCCTCTTCCTCCCCGGCCTCTAGCTGCCTCTCTAGAGGCAGCTGAAGGCCTGGGAGGGCAGGGGGAAGAAGTCCCACCCCAGAAGTCCCACCCCCGGAGGGTGGAAATCCCGCCTGTCACTGGGTAACACCTGGTGCTAGAAAGCCTTTCAGTTTGGGCACTTGGCCCCTAAAAGGTTCGCTATCACTGACTTAAGGCATATATAGTTCTCAGTAATAACAGGAGGGATGATAGCAAAAAAGAAAAAAGTCTTAACTGGTCTCAATTCTTTCTCAGTTTGTGTATTTCATCCTTATCCTCCTGCCTTAATTCCTTATTCTTTCTCCTGGGAACAGCTGAGTGTAATTGTGCCTCTGAATTATACCTCTCAAATGGCTCTGGCTTTCGAAACAGTACTTCTTTAAACTTTCTCCCTTTTCAGTAACTCAGGCTTTGTTTAAATGAATTGATTGGTAACAAAAAGCTCAAGTACTTCCAATCTTTCTCCTTTTTTGCCTAACTCTGTAACAAAGGAACAATGAAACAGTTTCCCTCCCCTCCACAATCAGCGATAGGTTGCTTGTTACCTCATAAGAAACCTCCATGCTGAGATTTAGTGTTTGGCTAAAGGAGAAGCCTTGCTTTCAGTAATTTATGCAGTTACACATTTCTCTGCCAAAAAAAAGTTGCCGAAGTGGCTCTTGTCTGAAGGCCATCTTTCCCTGGGTTGGGTTCTTTCTGTCCCTCTTCCAGCCACCGTCCTTGATTCCTCCACTTCAAAAGTCGAGGAGTAGCTGGTCTGTGGCTTTATAGGGGACCCAGACAAGCCCCTCAAGCACTCTATCACTCCTTGATAAATCCAAAAACATCCAAACAATGTGCCTTTATTGGGCCAACCAAAATGTACAATTACATGTTGCAAGCTTTCACGGTCACACTGGCTTCTTCATCAGGCAAACAGGAGAGAAAAAAATTGAAGATGTTAGCCATAGGCCTGCATTTTCTGTTTCTGGTTTTGCTGTGGTTAGCTGTAATTTTGTGTATTGTTTAACTACAGTTTCCTTGGGAGAGCAAGGAGGCTGGGGTGAGCTCTCGCCCCATGCCACCGCTCACCTCTCCGTCACAACAGGAAGCATAACCATGTGTTTATACATAGAAGTAAGCAAATATTCTTTCTAGGAGGCTTGCAGAATTAGGTATTTATATATAGATTTGTTAAAATATGTTTTAATGAACTATATTTCTGAGTTTGCACACACATGTTCAGTTTGGGAGTCTCTCTTTTCCCAAAAGAATAAAAAATATGGGATATATTTTTAAAATAAAATAACTATTAATTAATTAATTAATACCTATTAATAATAATTAAAATACTCACCTTCCCCTTAAGAACAAATTTATCAAAGTTTATCCTTAGAACTAAATTTAGGATTTTCTTTTTTAATGTGAGTTCCAGACAAAATTGCTCAAGAACAAATAATCAGTCTTCTAACCCAATCAATTTTGCTTGAAAGCAATTCAACTGCAATTCTAAACCCAAATCCAATTTGAAGTTGAAGGCTTTCACAGCCAGCATCGATAGGTTTTTGTTGGTTTTTCGGGCTGTGAGGCTATGTTCTAGAAGAATGTATTCCTGATGTTTTGCCTGCATCTGTGGTTGGATCTTCAGAGAATGGTGGCATGGAAGTGTGTGGGGTATATATACTGTGTGACCTTTGGCTGAGAGGACTAGCATGTCAATCTGTGTATTAATAAAATAATAATAATAATAAAATTTATTTATATCCCGCCCATTGGTAATCCAATCCGGGCGGCTTACAATTAAAACATACGGTACAGGATAAACATACTATAAAGCAAACCCTCCCCCCCTTAAAACAGAATTAAATCAAGACAATTTAAAAACAATATAAAAGCAACAGTTGAAGTTAAAATATAATCATCCAGCCCAGTGACTCCCTAAGCCTGGCGCGACGTTCCTCCCATCACTTGATGGGCCACGTGAGGATCGTCTCTTCAATAGCTGTTAATCTGAGGCTGGAGGCCTGATCTAGTATAGATAGTCTGGAAAGGCCTGCCGGAAGAGATCCGTCTTGACCGCCTTTTTGAAGCTGTCTAAAGATGTTAAAAGACGGATCTCGTCCGGCAGGCCGTTCCAGAGCTTAGGCGCAATAACTGAGAACACCCCCCGGGAGGTAGCCACAAGCCTCGATTTCTGAGGCTGTAGCAAATTCCTCCTGGAGGATCGAAGAGCACAGGGAGGATTATACGGGAGAAGGCGGTCCCTGAGATAGCTTGGACCCAAGCCATTTAGGGCTTTAAAGGTGATAACCAACACCTTGTACCTGGCCCGGAAGCTGATAGGTAGCCAGTGGAGGGACCTCAAAACCGGAGTGATGTGATCCCTCCGAGATGTTCCCGAAACAAGTCTGGCTGCCATGTTCTGTACCAGCTGTAATTTCCGAACCAGGCACGAGGGTAGCCCCATGTAGAGTGCGTTGCAGAAGTCGAGGCGTGAGGTTACCAACGCGTGCACCACAGTTTCGAGATCCCTTACTTCCAGAAACGGGTGCAGCTGGCGTATCAGCCGAAGCTGATAACAGGCAAGGCCTCAGGGTGGGAGGATATGCGAGGAGGATTAGTGTCTATTTAATTAATGGTCCATTGTCTGCTGGGATTTAGCATGTAAATTAGCACATAAATCTGTGTATTGTTCTGTTTAGGCAAGGCCTCAGGGTGGAAGGATATGTGAGGAGGATTAGTGTCTAGACCAGGGGTAGGCAACCTCTCCCTTTAAGGGCCAAGGGACTTCAGCTCCCAGAATCCCAGGAGCTATTGGCCAACATGGGACTATTGGCCAACATGGCTGAGGCTTCTGGGAGCTGAAGGCCCTCGGCCCTTAAAGGGGAAAGGTTGCAAAACTAATCCTCTTCGCATATCCTTCCACCCTGAGGCCTTGCTTCAACAAAACAATACACAGATTTACATGCTAATCTTTCAACCAAGGGTCACACAGTATATATTCCTCACACACTTCAATGCCACCATTTCCTGAAGATGTCAGCCACAGATACAGGTGAAACGTCAGGAATACATTCTTCTAGAACATGGCCTCATAGCCTGAAAACCCACAAAACCCAAATCCAGTTACTACTCCCAACTGGTGTGTGTGTGTGCGCGCATGCATCTTCAGGTTGCCTGTCGACTTATGGTGACTCCATGAATTTCACAGGGTTTTCTTAAGCAAGTAATACTCATAGGCTGTTCTGCCAGTTCCTTCCTCTGAAATATAGCCTATAGCCCCTGGTATTTGCTTTGATTGTGAGTTCCAGCATGACACAGGGTTGGACTGGATGGTCCTTGTGGTCTCTTCCAACTCTCTAATCCAATTCTATGATTCTATGATCCAAGTACTAACCATGGCTGACCCTGCACAGCTTCCAGGATTAGACAGGATCTGTTGCTTTTAGGGGATTTGGGCTAAAAACTGGTGGTGTACATGCAAGGAATCATCACTGAATGGTAAATCAACACTCATGTGGATCTCGTTAAGTGAATCTATTCTAACTGGGATTAGCAACTGGGTTTAGGTGTAGATAGGTTGGTTTAGGGCTACAGTATTTTGAGATTTATTATAATTTGAAGATAAAAACTAAGATTGCAGAAAAAAAGTCCTTGTTCTTCTGATCATTTATTTTCTTCTCTTGCTGCTTTTTGATTCTCAGACTGCTGTGTGCAGTATAACAGCATCTCCAGACTTCTCTACCACTGGCAAGTGGGAAGTTGTCACAGAAAGTAATGGGAAGCAGGAATCATCTCTCTTTGATGGCGTTCTCGTTTGCACTGGCCACCATACCAATGCACATCTGCCACTGGACACCTTCCCAGGTATCTTTTCAACTTGCCCTTTTTCTTTCTCCTTCCTACAAAGTCACATAGAATAGAACAACAGAGAAAACTGTGATCCTACTATGCAAAAGGGTAAGGTGGCCAGTTTTGGCAACAGATGTGGGGTGTCATAAGAGGACAGCAACATGTTAGTCAGTTTGTTGTTATATTTTTACTGACAAAGTGATGAGAGGTGCGTGCGGGATTTTCACTCTTGTGCCAAAATAACTTTGCTGGCTTTCACTACTCTGCATCTTGACTTGGCAAGGGAACCATCTGCCGATGTGGTTCAGGCAACAAAATATCTTGGGCCTGCCCTGCTGATGATTAATATCATGGCCTGATTGCAGAACAGTAGTGAAAATCCACATAGGCTACTCCATTTTTGCAGTTGCCAAGCTTTTCCACATCTCAGGACTTTGGTGTTCCAGTCAGCCAAGGCTGCTTCATGAACTGTCATTATAGGGACTCTCAACAGAGAAAGGTGGACTGTGGAGTCTTTTACCCATTAAACATTCCCTGATAGTTTTCCTTATGCCATATGAGGATGCCTTATGAGATATATCTTAATACAATCGCCCCTCCATTCTTGCAGACTTGAAGTCTGAAGTTTTGCATATTCACAGAGGGGCGACCTCCATTTAAATCAATGGGATGTGCCCCACTTAAGCCTGTGGGGCTTGAATATTTGCGAATCTCCATTTTTGTGTGTGTGTGTGTGACTGAAACGGATCCCCCACGAAAATGAAGGGCCAACTGTATTCAGTTTCATGCTAAACTGACTGTTGGGGACTGTTGGCAGCAGTGGGGGCTGAGTCTCCCTTGAAGAAGGTCTTTAAAAAACCCTCCCTCCCCTCTCCACTGGGACTGTTTGCAGCAGCAGTGGCTGAGTCTCCCTTGAAGACTCAGGGGATGATCTGCTTGTGCTCTCTAGGGCTCATAAAACAGCCTTCTAGATGGAGGATGGCAGGCAAGAGCAGGTAGAGGAATTATGTGGGATGTCAATTGAGGTTCTGTGGGGCAGAGGAAGATACGGCAATAACAGAGGAGAACTGTGTTACAAAAAAAGAAGGATTCGATGATTAAAAGCAATTCCGCCTTCAGTTCTCTCTGTTGCCCAAAGTGAATTGGGGAGCTCACCAACCTTGCCACAGAACCTCACCTTGCTACTTTGTAATGCCAGGTCGGTGAAAAACAAAACTTTATTATTTACGACCTTCTTGAGGATGAAGTAGCTGATTGGGCCTGTTTTACAGAAACCTGGCTGGGGGAGGAGAGTGCCATCACCTGGAATCAGGCTCTCCCTGCTGGATATTCTGTTTATGAGAAGGTGAGGGAAAGTGGGCAGGGGGTGGTGGAGTGACACTGATTCATAAAGATAACCTCTCCTTGACCAGGATGCCTATCCGGGAAACAGACCACTTCGAGTATATGTACCTGAGCCTGAAAACCAGGGATAGTATAGTTCCTTGGTTGGTAGAGCCGGCGATCCTGTCAAAGCTCTGGTGAATACTTGGAACACCGATCTCACCAGGGCTATCGACACGATCGCTCCCAAGCGTCCTTTCCAACCCACTTCAAATCGACAACCTTGGTTCACAGAGGAACTTAGGAAAATGAAGCGGATTAGACGACTAGAGTGCACCTGGCGGAAAACTCAACTCTTATCTGATAAGACTCGTTATAGGAATTTTCTTCGTTCCTATTGAGAGGCAATACGTGCAGCAAAGAAATCCTTCTCCTCTGCACATATTGCGTCTGCGGAATCTTGCCCAACAGAACTGTTTAAGGTGGTAAAGGAGCTGACACAGGCTCCCCCTGTGCAGAACCCTTTGCTTAACCCAACAACAACCTGTTGTGACATTTTTAACAACTATTTCGCAGATAAAATCTCTCAGATAAGAGCCGACTTGGATGCTGAGATTGCAGCAGTAGTCATGGCTAAGGTGTCCAGTAAACCTGTTTATGAGATTAAACTAGATCGGTTTGAGCTGGTGAGTACCAATGACATGGACAAGATCCTTGGAAAAGTGAAGACAACGTGCTCCCTCGATCCCTGCCCATCTTGGCTGGTCATCCAGTGGGTGATGCCTTGATGGCTTTTCTTATCATCAATGCATCCCTTAGAGAAGGAGTGGTTCCATCATATTTAAAGGAGGTGGCTGTTAGACCGCTCCTGAAGAAACCTTCCCTGGATCCCCTGGACCGTTTCTTGCCGGTCTGTAGAGGCCCTTAGTTTGGAGCTGTGAAGCACACATTGGAGTTGACTGAAAGTCAGAAAGAAGTGTGTGTGTGTGTGTATGTGTGTTTGCTGTATTATATTGTGATTGCAACTGAAGAGAAAAGCCTCCAGAACTTTGGATGAATCAACTGTCTATGATGGTTTCTTTTAAATGTGAAAAGTGGCCATTGCACTGCTAATACCAATAACTGGGTTTTTTTGTTTTTATACTCTGCTATTTTTGGCTGTAGCTGGGTGATTTTCTCCCAGACTGTGCTGGGATTAGGCCTTGTCCTAAAAGTATTACTGGTCAATGCTTTAATTCCCATGGTTCAATGCTAGGGAATTCTGGGAATTGTATTTTTGTGAGACATTTAGCCTTTTCTGTCAGAGAGCGTTGATGCCACAATAAACTACAATTCACAGGATTCCCTAGCACTGAGCCAGGTCAGTTAAAGTGGTCACAAACTGGATTATTTCTTCAGTGTGTTTTGGATCAAAGACAACTTTAGCTCATCATCTCAAGGTCACTAACAAGTTCCAAACATCCTTTTACTAACCTATCAACTTATGAATGAATGACCTCACACCAACACCTTTTTTTTTACTGCATGCATTGAGGGAAGAGTGGAATTTTAGTATATGTCAGTAGTTGTGAAGTATCTGGCAGTTCTACAATTCTAATAAATGGTTGCAATGTGTGTTTGTGTCTGATGTAAGATTAATTGCTGAGACATAAAGCAGAAATAAAGCAAATTTTATAAGCCTGAAGGAGAAAGTTATTTCTTTAACTTATCAATGTACATGAGCACCTTCCTCCATTTCTCTTTATTGCCAAAGCAAAGGGGAGCCCTGTCAGTTCTTTCCCCAAAGAGTTAAGTATTATTTTTTCCCTAGAATTGTTAACATCCTTGTAGCCAAACAGAACTGAAAGTCTTCTGTTCACTATTGGGCAAGCTAGCAATGCTGGTTATCATATATGAGCACTGTTCTGATTCTGACTCAGTAATTTCCCCTTGCAGTAGGCACAACTAACCATGGAGCGAGGAATCATGGCTTACAGCAGCATGCAACATGAGCTTTGCTCCATGGTTTGTGCATTGTGTAATGGAAATGCATCACAAGCAGTCTTATAAATTCTTCAGATTCATCCATTAAGCCAGATCTCCAAATGTGCTCCCAAAAATCTATTAATGCACTTCAGAAAATGTGTATATGTCTGACTTGGTTGGCAAATAACATCATTCTATATTAATGCAATTAAAGTTGGATGTCTCCCACTCTAAGATGTAGATCATTTCATTACTTAGGTGCTAAGTAGATATTTAACATATTTGGAAGCTGAAGTCCCTCAGCCTGATGCTTTTCAAATTTGAGATATACTTTTGTTTCCCCCTTTGAATAAAAAATATACAAGTTTCTAAAGACCTGTGGATTTCTTTTCTCATTAAAATGTTTCTCACTAAAACCTCAAACAAATGATTTTCTTTATAAAACAGACAAGAAAAGCAATGATACCAGAGCCCTAGTGTACTTCTTTCTAGGTTCTGTGGGAGCAACTATAATTGAATTTTGCAAACACAGTTTCACTTTAAATCTCATTATTTATATTTAGCAACATTACAACAAACTGTATGTTAAATTTGATGCATATGACTTGTCCCAAAAGTTCCATGCACCCAATGAGGTGTCAGTTGAGTAGGATTCTTCTACATGAGCTGCTCGGTATTACTGCAACATTTCAGTGCAGTCTTATAGTCCTAAATAAATGCAAAATAGAAATGCCATGTAAAAATTACGCAGCAAAGAATTTACCCTTTTATTCCCTCCTAAACCCCTTCCTTAGGCTTTTCCCATCTGCTGGGCCAAACAAATGATTCATAGGGGTTACACTAGTATAGTGAATTTTGTTACAAAAAGGAACGCTTCATGAACACAAAGAATAGTAGTGTGGGTTGTGGACGAGGAAGAGTATAAATGTTTTGCTGAGAGCAAGCCAAGGCGCAGTTTGTATTCCACTATTTAATGCATACGCAGAAAGCTTCAAGTGATTGACTTGCTCTACCATACTAATCCCCATGACATTAACTCCAAACAATTTCCTGGTTTGCTTAACAGGGATCACAAAGTTCAAAGGTGGCTACTTTCACAGTCGTGATTACAAGAGCCCTGATGAATTTGCAGGAAAAAGAGTAATTGTGGTCGGCATCGGAAACTCCGGCGGGGATCTAGCTGTGGAGATAAGCCGCAAAGCAAAACAGGTTTGGTTCAACATTGTGACAACTTTTCTTGGTCTGACAGCCCCAGAATGTGTCAGAATCTTTGAAGCAGAATGGTGGTGGGAAGAAAACCAAAAGGAAAACTGGCCAAGCAGTCAGTGACAGTTTTTAAAGAGTAAGACCACTTTGTAAGCATCGTCACCATATTTTGTACAGTTCCTTCCAAATTATTGAAGGAGTGCCAAACACTGATTCTGTGAGTACTCTTGAAACTGGGGAAAACTTGAGTACAGAACTCCTTTTCTTCTGCATCCCTTCCCACCAACTGCACTTTTCCAAAGGATCCCCCAGAAGCCTAGAACTCATTGCTGGGTTAATGTGGGGGAACTACAGAAGACAGGGGGAATCAAAAGATCACACCCACACCCATAAACCCACCTTTTTGCTCATGGAAACTTCTGCTGGGTCTGATCACCAGAAGGGACACAAGTAACCCAAAAATTGTTTTAGCAAACCTTTTTAATACAGGGCATAATTGTGGTTTTCTAGTATCTAGCAGGACCATTTGAGTTGCATTAATACGTTTCTAATCAATGGTCTTATAGTTCTTGGGTCCAACCTATCTAAGGGATCGCCTTCTTCCATATAATCTGCCCCATGCCCTCAAGTCCTCTGGGAGGAATTTACTGCAAATGATAAAAACTAGATTAGCAGTAACCTCCCAGAGGACGTTTTCTGCCGCCTCTCCCAGACTGCCTAGAACTTTGCCGGAGGAGATCCATCAAATAACCAGCTTGGATGGCTTTAAAAAAGCTGTCAAGATGGATTTCTTCCAGCAGGCCTTCCCTGAATAGATCACCTCACCTAACCAGGCCTCCCTCCTTGTTAGACATCCTCTCCACGCTTTTACTGGTATCCCAGAATGCTTTAATCTGATGCTTTTACTTTTGTATTTTTTATTTTATATATTTTTAAAAGGGGGCTAGTATTGTTTAGTATTGTTTATTTTGGGCATGTTTTATTTAAATTTAATTTTATATGTAAGATGCCTTGATTGCCACAGCAAAAGGCGGGATATAAAAATAAAGTATTATTATTATTATTATTATTATTATTATTATTATTAAATCTGCTGCACAAAATGTTGTACAAAAAGCAGTTTAATTCAATTCTGTATTCCAGATCCAGTGTTCTCCCTTGGCTGGGTATACATCTCTAGTTTGACTTGCAAATCCAGGTTCCCTCCAAAAATCAAACTCTGGTGGTTTTTAAAACCTTACACCTGTCCACCTCTCATGTTAATTGGTTGTACTGTGCCATTTAGGATAGCGACATTCCAAACAGATATAAGAGGGGAAAAACTCCAGGAGACCCATCCCCAAACACTAGGAATGGTTTTCTCCAAATATGGAAATGTCCTGACCCCAAGATGTGGTTCCGATCCAGATTCATTTTAGAAAATGATCAATTTCTGCTTCAACTAATTTGGAGGCAGGCTGTTTCAACCTGAGTGGTTCTGAATCTGAATGAAGATTTGGTAATCCAAAGGGTCATGCCTCCTCCCATTTAATTGCAGGCATTAAAGCCAAGGTGCAGAAAATATTTCCTTCTTTACATGTGCCACTATGCATGCATTTCTAATTAAAACTTATTGGTCCCAAATGATCTTGAATTGGGACTAGATGGCATGATGTGTCCGAAGTACAACAGCCTCAGTTTGGTCATCTTGGCTTCCAGGGAGGTTTCTGGCTTGATCTGTTTTAGGACCCGTTTGTTTGTCCTCTTGGCAGTCCATGGGATCCTCAGCACTCTTCTCCAGCACCACATTATCTCAAAGGAATTGATTTTCCTCCTGTCTTCTTTCTTGACTGTCCAGCTCTCACATCCATACATGGTAATAGTATGGTAATAGGGATTACAGTGGCTTGTATGATTCTAACGTTTGTGCTGAGTTTTATATCTTTGCATTTTAGAATCTTTTCTAGTTCTTTCATAGCCACCATCCCCATTCTTAGTCTTCTTCTGATTTCCTGACTGCAGTCCCCATTTCTATAAATGTTTGATCCCAGGTATGGGAATTATTTTACTATTTCTATTTCTTCATTGTCTAGGTTGAACTCGTGAAGGTCCTCAGTGGTCATCATTTTTGTTTTCTTTATGTTCAACATTAGGCCTGCCTTAGCACTTTCTTCTTTGATCTTCCTTAGTAGGTGTTCCAGGTCTGTGAGGTTTTCTGCTAGTACTAAGGTGTCATCTGGATATCTTAGATTGTTGATATTCCTTCTTCCTATAAGATAAAGAAAATGACTACAATGACCAATGTAGAGAAATAGAAGACAACAACCAAAAGGGAAGAACAAGAGATCTATTTCACAAGATCAGGGAAATCAAAGGAAAATTCAAACCAAGGACTGGGACGATCTATGACAATAAAAATAATGTAATTCAAGACCAAGAAGGAATAAAAAGACATTGGATGCAATACACAGAAAAATTATACAGAAGATAGGACAAAATGAAGGACACATGGAATGAAGAACCATATGAAAATGAACCCTAAATTTTAAAAAGTGAGGAGGAAACTGCAATAAGAGAAATAGCAAAAAACAAATCACCAGGAACAGATGATATTCCAATTGAACTGCTGCAATCCATATTGACAATCAGCTCTAGTGCTAAACAACATATGTTAATAGATATGGAAAACAAAATGATGGCCAACAGATTGGAAGTGATTAATATACATCCCCATCCACAAAAAAGAGACACAAGAGACTGCAGCAACTATAGGACCATAGCACTAATCTCCCATGCAAGCAAAATCATGCTCAAAAATCTGGAGCATAGAGTTCAAGCATACATGGAGAGAGAAATCCCAGAGGTCCAAGCAGGGTTTAGGAAAGGAAGAGGCACAAGGGATCACATTGCAAACATACGATGGCTAATGGAGTGCACCAGGGAATTCCAAAAGAAAATCAGCATGTGCATTATAGACTACAGCAAAGCCTTTGACTGCATAGATCATGAAAGGCTATGGAATG
Source organism: Phrynosoma blainvillii (assembly GCA_026167975.1). Taxonomy (NCBI): domain Eukaryota; kingdom Metazoa; phylum Chordata; class Lepidosauria; order Squamata; family Phrynosomatidae; genus Phrynosoma; species Phrynosoma blainvillii. Next base: position 151,788,587 of record JANUYF010000004.1, read on the forward strand.
CCCTTAAAGACATGGGAGTGCCAACACATCTGATAGTCCTAATGAGGAATCTGTATTCAGGACAAGAGGCTACTGTCAGGACAGAACACAGAACACAGAGAAACAGAATGGTTCCAAATTGGCAAAGGAGTCAGACAAGGTTGCATACTTTCATCCTATCTGTTCAACTTGTATGCAAAACATATTATAAGAAAAGCAGGCTTGGACACAGAAGAAGGAGGAGTGAAAATAGGAGGAAGGAATATCAACAATCTAAGTGACACCTCTGCTTGTTGATAATGCCACCCGTAAAGCTCTCACTGATTCCTCCAGAGAAATTCAAGTTCCCTTCATGCCTGCAAATACAACTTCATTGCAGCAGCCAATGGATCAAGGTGTGATTTCAGCATTAAATCTTATTGCCTAAGGATGTCTTTTGCAATAGCTTTAGCTGCATTCGAGAATGATCTTTTTTAGGGATCAAAGCAGAATAAATTAAAAGCTTTTTGGAAAGGTTTCATTATTTTTAATGGCATTAAAACAATTAAAGGTGCATGAGACTGTTTGGAAGAAACTTATTTGCACACTCATGGACATTTTTTAAGTTTTGAAGATCCAGTGGAGGAGATCACTTCAAATGTTTGTGACATGGCAATGAAATTAGAATTGGAAATCCAGCATGAAGATATTTCATAATTGCTTGGATCTCATGGTGCAGCCCTAACTGATAGGATCTCCTGTTACTTGGAGAACAGAGAAGGCTGTTCAGAGAACAGGAAGCTCTGGTTCAGCAGCAAAGCTTCTGACTGCATCAATCATGAAAAGCTATGGAACACTCTCAAAGACATGGGAGTCCCACTACATCTGATAGTTCTGATGAGAAATCTGAACCCAAGACAAGAAGCCACTGTTATAACAGAATATGGAGAAACAGAATGATTCACAATTGGCAAGGAGGCCAGGCAAAACTGCATTTTTTCACCCTAATTGTTCAACTTGTACACGGAAAACATCATACAATGAGCAGGTTTAGGGGGGAAGCAGACCAGGGTGTCGGGGACGCCCTGGGACGGTGCGCCGCAGGACCGCGGCAGCCGCACCGCAGTGCACCGTCGGCGCCTCTGAAAAGAGCGCAAAATCAGCGCTCCTTTCAGAAGACAGGGAAAGTGCGCCCTAAACGCATCGGGCATACTTTCCCTGGCTTTTCCGCTGCAGCGTGTGAGGATGCTGTGGCGGGAGGTTGCCCTTGGCGCGCCGGCCGTGTGGAGGGCCGGCAGCTCCGAGGGCAACCTCGGGAGGAGGAAGGGGCGCCGCTCATGTGGCTGCCCCTCCTCTTCCTTGCCTTGGAGACGACCCTATTGGTCGTCTGCCGAGGCCCTTTGACTTAGAAGAAGGAGGAGTTAAGATAGGAGGAGGGAATAACAACAATCTAAGATATGTGGATGACACCATATTACTAGCAGAAAACATCAGAGGCTTGGAACAATTACTGATGAAGGTTAAGTTAGAAAATGCAAAGGTAAGTTTGCTGCTGCACATAAAGAAAACAAAAATATGACCATGGAGGGCTTACATAAATTCAACCTAGGCAATGAGGAAATTCAAATGATCAAAGGTTTCTCTTACTTTGGATCAAATATTGATCAGAACAGAGACTGCAATCAAGAGATAAGAAAAAAGCTAGGAATGGGAAGGGCAGTGGTGAAAGAACTAGACAAGATCTTAAAGAGCAAAGATATACAACTGAGCACTAAAGTTACGATAATCCAAGCCATGGTATTTCTCATCACTATGTACAAATATGAGAGCTGGACAGTGAAGAAAGCTAATAGAAAGAAAAATCAACTAATTTACATGTGGTTTTGAAGAGGAGTGCTGAGGACACCGTGTACAGCCAAAAAGACAAACAAATGGTTCCTTGAACAGATCAAGCTTGAACTCTCACTGGAAGCCAAGACAATAATTTTTGACCACATCATGAGAAGGGATGACTCATTAGAAAAGACCATAATGCTAGGAAAGGTAGATGGTAGTAGAAAGCGAGGAAGACCGCATGCCAGATGGATAGACTCAATTAGGAAGGACATGAATCTATCTACAAGACTTAAACAGAGTAGTGGAAGACAGGTGGTCTTGGAGATATCTCATCCACAGGGTCACCATGAGTCAAGGTTGACTCAAGAGTGGTTAACAACAATATGGGTACTGACAAAGAACTGGAAGGAGGCATTGCCTAAAGAGAAGATGTAATTGCATTTTGGGAAAGGGTGGATCCAATTTTGAAAGACATTCAAAATTAAATAGAGGCCTACAAAAAGCCAGTTACAGAGAACTTACTTGAGAAAGGTGAAAGACACTGATGCAGGAAAGTTTATTGCTTTCCTATTTCAAGACACCACCTCCACACCCATCGCCAGTTACTCCTAACACTTCAGAGCAACAGACAACAACAGCAATAGCACTCATTCCCAAAGTGGTCAGTAAACCCCCCCTGGGGGCAGTGGAACGATCCAGGGGGGTGGTGAGGGAAAAAGGGGCAGCAGGGGGTCTTCAGTTAAAGTCTTGGTGTGCAAGAAAGACAAGGGGAACCAGTGGCCTTTAGGACCATGGTGGAGATGAGGGTTGCATGAAGCTTCTTTTCAGGGTCTCTTAAAACCACCACAAAGCCTCTGTTTGTGTGGTAGTATCTCCCGCTCTTCACCTGTCCATGCCAGCTCCCTCTCTTAGCCACATCTTTCACGAGTACTGGCAAGAGACTCTTGCAAGGCTTGGTCTTAGGGCATCATTTCTGTGGCTTGGAGTGACACCATTTTGGGACAGACTGACTCACTGGAGCAAGGAATTAATGGTGGTGGGGAAGCAGCAGCAGCAGCAAAAAAGAGCCTTCAGATTTGAGACCCTGCTTAAGCTTTGGCTGGCAGGTTGAAACTGTGCTTTCCTTCATCGAACAGGCTGAAGAAGAGGTAGCAGAAGAAGCAATGCTTGTGTGTGGGAAAACATGTCTCTTGGGAAGGAATAACCAAGGCTGATTCTTGGGAAAAGTCCTTCACCTTGGAGCAGCGCCTGTAGTTAAAATATCTTTCTCTGTCCACATCAGTCTCCAGTCCAGAGCATGTGGCCTCCATACACGCACTGGCTGCATCCTCTCCATCCCAACAAAAAATGATTGAGAATCCTTGCTCACCAGGGAGAAGCTTCTCCCTTTGCACCTTGGGAACAGCAACTGAGCAGCTGGCTGAGCAGTGACCAGCATTTATCAGTTAGGTGATATCAGAGTCACATTCTGCAGTTTCTGGAATAGTTGCAGTTGATGGAACAAGGAATATTGGGGATAACAAATCTTAAATAGATTTATTACCTTAAATGACCCTTTCTACATTATGCCCAGGTCTTCCTCAGCACTCGCCGAGGAGCATGGATAATCAATCGCGTTGGTGATGAAGGCTACCCTGCAGACATGGTGCTTTCTTCTCGATATTATGTCTTTCTGAAACAATTTTTTACCACCTCCATGATAAATAATTGGGTGGAGAAGAAACTGAATGCCAGATTCAACCATTCTCATTATGGCTTGAAACCTAAACACAGGTATATTATGAATCGGTTAGAGTTTCTTTCCTGTCCCTTGTCTCAAGAGCCCAAAGCTCAGAGTGGCCACCATAGTAATATTATGTGTTGCTTTATTTTCATTATTTATTCAGTGCATGTATAGCTGGCATGTCTTCTGTCACAGAATGGCATACATATATTTCCCAGTTGGTCTCCTATGAAAATTCTGAGCAGCCTCAAACTTGCTCAGCTGCCATCAATGGCAGGATCATTTGCTCTCAGACCCTCCTCTGGGATCTAGCACTGTCTGGGACAGAAAGACCAGCAAACTACCGTATTTTGTGTATATTCTTAGTAGGGTCCAGTATAGCTTCATGCAAAACCACACACTGTCTATTGGGTCCTATTGACCCTCCTTTCCAGGAAGGGCTGCTTTGGGAGGAGGGCTATTTGTAGCTGGTGGAGGTGCTGCAATTACTTCTCTATCTCCTGCTCTTCTTCTCCCTATTACTCCCCACTACCCCCCATCATACCCATTAGGAATCAGTTATATGCTTCTGTATGCAACATGTAGCTAAATGCTTAGGAAATTGTCTAGGCTGGACCTTAGGCCTTTCTGTAATGTTCCCAGTTAAATAGTGGTATTCTGGAAAAATTGAAAGTAGACGCCTTCACTCACAACCATCCCCATAGCACAGGAGGGAATCATGCATCATTCTAGGTGTTGCAGCATTCCTCACCATTGGTACTGCTGGCAAGGGTGATAGGAGTAATTTGCAGTTCAGCATCATCTGGAGGGTCCCAATCTGGGAATGGAGGTGTGTCAACCAGTTCTGGATGGGGTTACCCTCCCCCTGAAGGACTCTGTCTGCAGCTTGGGAGTGCTCCTGGATCCGTCTCTCCAAATGTCAGCCCAGGTAGATGCGACGGTCAGGAATGCATTACATCAGGAATAGCTCTTAACAATACAGTGGGTGTATCCACACTTCAGAATTAAAGCACTTTGAAGCAACTTTAATTGTTATGACTCTATCCTACAGAATTCTGGGATTTGTAGTTTGGTGTGGCACCAGAGTTCTGACAGAGCAGGCTCGATATCTCCCCAAATCCCAGGATTCTTTAGGATAGACTCATGGCAATTAAAGTGGGTTCAGAATGCTTTAATTCTGCAGTGTGGATACATCCAGTATTACTGGTTAAAATCAGAGGAAAAAACAGTGAAGTCCAAGGAAGGGTAGTAGTGGAGATAATGTTGTGGTCCCTGTTAATCAAAAGGCCCCAGGACTTTGCTAAACCCCAATGGCTCCACTAAATCACTGTAGCTGTATACGGGTATTTTTGTTGTTAACTGCCTTCACTGATGGTGATCCTATATATGAGAGCCCTCTAAATCACCCTGTCCTCAACTGTCCTGCTCAACTCCTGCAGATTCATGGTCATGACTTCGCTAATTGAGTCTCTCCTTCTGGAATGCAGCCTTCCTCTTTTTTTCTTCCACTTTGCCAAGCATTATAGTCTTTTCTAGTGAGTCCTTTCTTCTCATTTGCTTTCAGGGAGAGTTGGCCTGATTTGCTTTAGGACACAGCCACTGGTCTTTTTAGCAGTCCATGGTATTCTCAGATCTCCTCTCTAGCACCACATCTCAAACGAGTTGATATTTTTCCTATCAGCTTTCACAACCATACATAGAAATGGAAATACAATGGCATGGACCATCCTAACTTTGGTATTTAATGATATAGCTTTACACTTTAGGATCTTGTCTAGTTCCTTCCTAGCTGCCCTTCCAAATCCTAGGCTTCATGACTGCAGTCTCCATTCTGATTAATGACTGAACCAAGGTATGGAAAAATCTGACCTATTTCAATCTGATCTGTCTTAATCGTATACATTGAAGATTATATAAATAATCTGTAGTCATTGTTTTTGTTTTCTTAATGTTCATATTTAAACTTGCCTTTGCACTTTCTGCCTTTGCCTTCAATAATTTTTCCATATCTCTGATATTTTCTGCTAGTATTATGATGTCATCTGCACATCTTCAATTATTGATTGACGCAGTGGTTAAATGCCTGTGCTGCAGCCACTCACTCACAAACCATAAGGTTGTGAGTTCAATACCAGCCAGGGGCTCAGGCTCAACTCAGGCTTGCATCCTTCCAAGGTCACTAAAATGAGTACCCAGCTTGTTGGGGGCAATTAGCTTACACATTGTAAACTGCTTAGGCAGTGCTTAAGTGCATTGATAAGAAATGTACTTATTGATGTTCCTTCCTCCACTTTTCATGCCTCCTCTTTCTGAGTCCATTCCTGATTTTCATATGATGTTCTAAGCATACAAATTAAGTAGACAGAGTGATAGAATGAAGCCTTGCATGACCCCGCTTTCATTTGGAAACCATTGTATTTCTCCGCATTCTGACTAATGGTAGCCTTTTTTTATATTGTACAGTTCATGAGAAACTATGGGTCCATCTTAAAGAAATGGGTGTGCCACAACATCTAATAGTTCTGATGTGTAACCTATACTTAGTTACACATCAGAACTATCAGATGTTGTGGCACACCCATTTCTTTAAGCAGGACCCATAGTTTCTCACGAAATGTACAATAAAATGTTTCGCCATAGTATATAAAGGACAGGGTGATCTTCTTTTGAAATTCCTTAGTTAGTATATTCCATTATCCAGTGTCTGTTTGCTGTATGATCCCTAGCGTCTCTTCCTTTCCTGAACCCTGCTTGGCTATCTGAAAATTCTCGCTATATATATGATCTTTGTCATAAAATTTTAAGCATTATTTTGCTTGCCTGAGAAATTAGTGAAATGGTTCTGTGATTACTGCAGTTCCTGGTATCTCCCTTCTTGGGGATTGGCATATATACTGAGTGTTTCCAGTCTGTGGGCCATTGTTTTGTTTTCCAAATTTGTTGACATATTTTAGTTAAAACTAGAGTATATTCTGTCTCTGTAAATCTGTTTTTCACTTTTTCTGTAAATTCTTTTATGTTTTCCAGATTGTTTTTTGGTATGATGGCTGGTTTACTGTTTTTCTTTAGCTTTACTCAGACTTTTGCCATTAGTGATTCATGGTCTGTGCCACATCTGCTTCTGGCCTTGTTCTTGTAGAAAGAATGGAGTTTCTCCATCTTCTGCTTCCTATTATGTAGTCTGTTTGATTTTTATATTGGCCACCAGCTGATGTTCATGTATACAGTCGGCCTTTCATATCCATGGGGGTTCCATTCTGGACCCAACCCCCTGCATGTGGCAAATTCTGCAGGACCACAAGACCCGTTCTTCTCAATGGTGCATGATCATGTTGGCACAGCCATGTGTACACACTGCCATTCAGGAGAACAGGGTGGGGCCATCTGCTGATGGCAAGCCTGCAGAAAGGAAGAGCCAACGGTATAGTCACTTCTTGGGTTGCTTGAAGAGTGTGTTCACAATGAAGAAATTGTTCATCTCACAAAACTCAATCAATCTATTTCTTGCTTCATTCTTTGAGCCCCGGCCAAATTTTCCTACAGTCTTTGTTCCTGCTCCATTTTTTGTTTTTGCAGTCAAGCCACCTATGATTATCAAGAAGGTGTGTTTTGATTGTGATCAGTTTCAAGTTGGACATGAGTCAGCAGTGTGATGTGGCAGCTAAAAAAGCTAATGTGATTCTAGAAGTGCATCAATAGAAGTATAGATCAGCAGTCCCTATTTTTTTTTTCTGGCTACCACCTCCTTTCATCTTGGGCTACGATCCTAAACCACCACCCCCATGTGCATTTCTTGATATTAGTTCTACTGTTCTAATTCAAATTCAAAGCAACAAATCTTGGTCACTGCTCCCTTTACATCTGGTTACCCTGGGAGTAGCAACTGAGCAAGCTGGCTGAACAGCAACCAAGACGTCTCTCACTCATGCCAGCCTTCTGGCAAAGGCCAGTGTGGCCAAGAAGCCTCTCAGCCAGCTTCTCGGTTGCTGCTCCCAAGGCGACCTGTACAAAGGGAGAAGCTTCTTCTTGGTAAGAAAGGACTCTCAATCCTTTATTGGGGTGGAAATGGGTGCAGCCAGTGTGTGTGGAAGGGGTTTACAAAGGCCATATGCCCTGGACTGGAGACTGGCATGGACGGGGAAAGGGGGAGATTTTAACTCCAGGAGCCACTCCAAGGTGAAGGACTCTTTCGAAGAATCAAACCCAGATATTCCTCCCTCTCCTTCACCAGAGACATGTCTTCCCCACACAACTTCAAGGTCCCCCCCATACATACACAAACATTGCTTCTTCGGTTGCCTCTTCTCTCACCCTGTCCAATGAAAGAAAGCAGGAGCAGCAGAGCAGGTCCAACCTGCCAGTCGAGTCTCAACAAAACTCACAAAGCTTAAGCAGGATCTCAAATTTGAAACCTCCTTTTTTTGCCACTGCTTCTCCCCCACTGCCATATGCTCTGTTTGCTCCAGTCAGTCTGGCCCAAAAAGCCATAGTGATGTCCTGCTTCCAAGCTTCTCAAGAGTTTGCCAGCTGCCACTGCCACCCCCATGGAAAGATGAAGCTAAGCAAGAGCAGGAAACACCACCACATGAAATGATCAGTGAGGCTGCGTTGTGGTTTTAAGGGACCTTGAAAAGAAGTTTCATGCCCACTATGATTCTAAAGGCTGCTGGTTCCCCTTGTCTTTCTTGAGCACCAATGCTTTGACTGAAGGTCCCTCTGCCACCCCCTTTTCCTCTCACTGCCCCCCTGGATCTTTCCACCGCCCTACAGGGGGGCATACCTCCCATTTTGGGAATCACTGATCTAAATCAAGAGAAGTAATAGTGCCACTCTATTCTGCTTTGGTCAGGCCTCACCTGGAATACTGTGTTGAGTTCTGGGCACCACAATTCAAAATAGATGTGGAGAAGCTGGAGCGTGTCCACAGGAGGGTGACCAAAATGGTGAAGGGTCTGGAAACCATGCCTTTTGAGGAGAGACTTAGGGAGCTGGGTATGTTTAGCCTGAAGAAGAGACGGTTAATATGTGAAGGAATGTCATATTGTCATGTTTAAATATTTGAAGGAATGTCATGTTTAAATATTTGAAGGAATGTCATATTGGAGATGGAGCAAGCTTGTTTTCTGCTGCTTCAGAGACTGGGGCTGCATCTGCACCAAAGAAATTATCCACTTTGACACTGCTTTAATTGCCATGGCTCAATACTATGGAATTCTGGGATTTGTCATTTTGTTAGATATGTAGCCTTTTCCAACAAACTATAAACCCCAGCATTGAGCCACAGCAGTTAAAGCATGTCAAACTGGATTCTTTCTGCAGTGCGGATGCAACCTATGACATGGAGCGATGGATTCAACAGGAAAAGAGATTCCACCTAAACATAAGAAGAGCTGTTCGACAGTGGAACCCACTCTTCCCTCAGAGAGTAGTGGAGTCTTGTTCTTTGGAGGTCTTTAAACAGAGGCTGGATGGCCATCTGTCGGGGATGCTTTCATTTTGAGTTCCTGCATGGCAGGGGGTTGGACTGGATGGCCCTTGGGGTCTCCTCCAGTTCTATGATTCTTTTATTCTTCTTGGACTCTCATATAGAATCTCTCAATTTCCTCATCTTTTGCTTTTGCAATTGGAGCATACACTTGGATTGTGGTTACATTAATGGGTTTTCCCTGAAGTTTTATTGCTATGGTTCAATCAGATTTTGCATTATATCTTTTGACTCTTTTGGCTACATCTTTCCTCACTATAAATGCCATTCTGTTTCTTTTTATAGTTTTGTTTCCTCAGTAAACACTGTGTAATTATCTGACTCAAAATGTCCCATTCATATTAATTTTATTTTGCCTACTCCTAATATTGCAATGTTTATATGTTCCATTTCTTGCTTCACTATGGACGTTATCACACGTGGGCCACAAAGCGATAATAAACTGGAAATGACAAATTCTGAAAATAAACCAAAAATAAACCTTGATTCCACAAATGGTTTTCACACGTAATTACCTTAATTGCGCAATTAAGGGAAGCTCCTGCTGAAACTGCATTTAACGTTCACACACAAGTGAGAAAATCCCGTACATGTACTAGAAATGATCTTCTAGCACATGCGCACTATGCTCGCCACGGCTGTCACTTGCTGCGGCTGTCACTCGCCGCGGCTGTCATCCCTTCCCCATGTCGTCCTCGGAGCAGCCAGCCCTCCGCACGGCCGGTGCTCCAAGGAGGACCTCCCGCCGCAGCGTTCTCCGAGGAGGTTCTCCTTGGAGCGCCAGCCGTGCGTAGGGTCGGCGCTCCGAGGAGGTCCCCCTTGCAGGGTCGGCGCTCCGGGGAGGTCCCCCTTGGAGGGTCGGCGCTTCGAGGAGGTCCTCCTTGGAGCACCGGCCGTGTGTAGGGTTGGTGCTCCGAGGAGGTCCCCCTTGGAGGGTTGGCGCTCCGAGGAGGTCCTCCTTGGAGCGCCGGCCGTGCGGAGGGTTGGCACTCCGAGGATGACCTGGGGAAGGGGTTGGGGCGCCGATCGTGCGGCTGCCCCTCCCCTTCCCTGTCCCCAAGACGGCTCAATTAGCCGTCTGCTGAGGGGGAAGGAGACGCTTACACTGCCTCCAGGACCCCGCGGAACCATGGGAAAATGCGGGGAAATGCTTCCAAATGCGCATTTGCTTTCCACATTATGGCAAATTTACCTTAATTGCGAAATTACCTTAATTGCGCATTTGCATTTCCTCCAAACAACCGAATTTCAAAAGATCTCGGTTAACACCAGTTTCTGTCCACTTTCTGTCCAGTTTCTGTGCGACGTCGTGTGAAAACACGGGGCACTAATCCAGTTTCTCTTTGGGTTTTGTGTGGATTAACCAGCAGATTTGCCCCTGTGTGATAACGTCCTATGTCTAGTTTCCCTTGATTCATGTTTCTCACATTGTGTTCCTAGAAGAGGTGAAGGCTGAGGTGGCAGCGGGAAGAGGAGGAAGGAGGAAGAGGTGGCAGTGGCAGTGGAAGAGGAGAGGAAGGAAGAGGAGAAGGGAGAAAGAGGCAGCAGTGGTGGCAGAGGAGGAGGAGGCAGCCCCTGCTGCGATGAGAGCAGTGAGCCTGGCTTCTGGCAGCTGGGAAGGCAGTCCCATTAGTCCTAATGGTGGTGCAGCCGTGTGGCCACACCACCATTGAGGACAATGGGACTTGAGCATGTGCAGATTTTGGTATCTGTGGGGGCGATCTGGAATGGGCAGACTGTATGCCTCAGGGGAAGACAAATTTTCCCCTCTGAACAAATCTTGCCAAGAAAACCTCATGATAGATTTGTCTGGTCACCATGAGTCAAAAACGACTTGAAGGTAACACACCAACAACAACATTATGCACGTGTGAAATAAAACAGCCAGGTCAAATAAGCCTTGCAAAAATAAAAAAACATTCAGAATCTTCTAGAGATCACTTGAAAGCTTCTTTCAAGATGCATCCCAGGATTTTGTTTTTTTCCCCAGTCCCCTTCACTTTTCTTATGATTTCCATTTTGGTGGCAAAACTTTTATGAATAGTTGCCCCTCCGCTTTCACAGGGGATCCATTCCGGACCCCCCTGCGAACCCAGAAACTTGCATATATTCAAGCCCTATTGGTTTGAATGGCCACATGCTCATGCGCACGGCCTTGCACATGTGCCACAGGCGCACGCACCAATGGGGCTCTCCTCTTCGTGAATAATCGAGATGGTGGACTTCAAGTTCGTGAAAACGGAGGGGCAACTGTATATGCTTTTTCAACATGCTGGGATAGCTAGTGAGGCAGACTAATCTGCTTTCTTTTTCTTTCTGTCTTGCTCTTCACACCTGTGATTCTGGTGATTCTGGAGGCAGCTCTTTACCTTGCCTGTGGCATGTAAAGCACACACAGCTATAGTAGAATCCCACTCTTTTTCAGGTGAAGCTTTATTGTAATGTTTATTGTAGACATGTTGCTGCGATCCAGCACTGAAAGTCTGTCTTTAAGCCCTCCTTCACCATGCTCCCAATGGCAAACTAGACTGAAAACAAGAAAGGGAGGGTCGCTGGTCTGGCCTCCTGTAAAAAGACTTCTTTGTCAGAGGCTTTGCTAACTGGGGCATGCCTGTATACTCCTTTCTTTTCAATGAAAGCCGCTAAGGCTTGTACTCAGCACTGTTTTCATTAATATTATTTTTCCAAATATCAATATTTTCAGAGGCTTTGTTGTTGTTTGGCTTCAAGTCAACTCAGACTTAAAGCAATCCTATCCAAGTGTTCCCTTGGTAAGATTTATTCAAAGGAGATTTGTCACTGTCTTTTTTGGAGGCTGAGAGATGTGACTTGTCCATGGTCATCCAGTGGGCTTCTGTGGTTGAGCGGGGATCTGATGGCTGGTCTCTTAAAGTCCTAGTCCAGCACACAAACCACTACACCACTCTATTTTGAGAACTGAAGTTAATAAAGGTTGAATCTGCATGCTGCTTCTATAGTATGAATTGCAGCATTCCAATGTCATTTTCTTATGATGGTTTTAACACTACAAATGTGCATTTGTAAGCCACCTGTCCAGGGGTGATCTTTAGAAGATTCTGAAATGTAGGTAACATTTTATAGTGATTTCACACACACACACACACACACACACACAAAAAAAAACTTCAGCATTTAGGAAGAGTATCTAGATCTGACTTTCCCTCCCCCTCCACTCCCCTTTTCATGTATGACTGGAATGTGGCTGTATAAATATCTCAGAACACTGCTTGGTGAGTAATGACAACATTGGATGTGATAAGTGACACGACAGAATTCATGTAGAAGATGGAGCAAGCTTGTTTTCTGCTGCTCCAGAAGCTAGCACACAAACCAATGGAGTCAAATTACAAGAGAAAGAGATTTCACCTAAACATTAGGAAGATCTTCTGGATGGTAAGAGCTGTTCAGCATGGAATAGACTGCATCAGCGGGTGGTGAATTCTGCTTCTTTGGAGTTCTTTAAATGGAGGCTTGATAGAATCATAGAATCACAGAGTTAGAAGAGACCACAGGGGCCATTCAGTCCAACCCCATTCTGCCATGCAGGAACTCAAAATCAAAGCACCCCCTGTGACAGATGGCCATCCAGCCTCTGTTTAAAGACCTCCAAAGAAGAAGACTCCGCCACTCACTGAGGGAGTGTGTTCCACTATCAAACAGCCCTTACTGTCAGGAAGTTCCTCCTAATATTAAGGTGGAATCTCTTTTCCTGAAGCTTGCATCCATTGTTCCGGGTCCTGTTCTCTGAGGCAGCAGAAAACAAGCTAGTGCCCTCCTCAATATGACATCCCTTCAAATACTTAAACAGGTCTATCTTATCCCCTCTTAGCCATCTCTTCTCCAGGCTAAACATACACAGCTCCCTAAGTTGTTCCTCATAGGGCATGGTTTCCAGACCCTTCACCATTTTAGTCCCCCTCCTCTGGACACGCTTGTTTTTCTTTTTTTCCTTTTTTTTTTACTTTATTGCTGTAAAAACACACTACATGTAACACACAACAAATTACAAAAAAAAACACTATACAATACAATACCATACAATACATTACATTGATAATAACACAGACACATACATATATGAATACACACACATACAGAATTTACAAAAATTAAGATGCCTAAAAAAAACCCATAAGATATATAAAGAAAAAAACACAAAGAAAAAGAAAACATGCAAAACAAACAAACAAACAAAACCACACACACAAAAAAAGAAACTTCCTGAGCATCGGAAAGGGTCTTATTTTCGCCTATTAACATTTCTGCATCTCAAAAATAATATATACAGAATTTCCTTAAAAAGAAGACTCAACAGAAAAAAAAGATAGTGGGCATCCTAGATTAGCCTACTGTGAGCAAGAGTGACTATAAATTTATCTTAATTCAATAGCTTTGTCACCAAATCTTTATAGTCGCTAAACTCCAGAGCCTTTACCAATGGCTCCCAAATCTTTTTTTTGCTCGTCCCAACATTTACCTCGTATCAATTGTGTTAAATTGTCTGCACAGATACAATCAACTAATTGTCTGCACAAATCTCTCACCTCCGGCAGAATTTGACTTTCCCATCTGGCTGCCAGAACCATTCTAGCAGTAGTAGTAATGTAGAATAAAAGTTTACCATACTGATTTCCGACCTGCTTTTCGTCATACTTCCCTAATAAGTAAAGCTTTGGATCCATCTGAACTACAGTTGGGATTATTTTCCTGGTCATGTTATGGACTTTTATCCAATATTTTCTGGCAAACTTACAATGCCACCACATATGGATGAAGGTACCTTCTTTTTTGCGACATCGCCAACAAGTTTTGCTAATATTCTTCTGCATTTTGGCTAGTCGGTGTTAGGTACCAATGCAGCTGCATTTTATGCCAGTTTTCCCGTAAATCACAACATAGCGAATATTTCAATCTTTCTGACCATGATCTCTCCCATTCCTGCAAGGGAATACGCTCCTTCAGATCTAGCGCCCACTTTAACATATTTTCTTTAATTACCTCCTCTTCCAAATCGAATTTTAACAATATTTCGTAAAATTGAGATATTTTACATCGACTCTTATCCTCTAACATAGATTCAAACCTCACATCTCCTACCCCAATACCGTACTCTGATTTGTCTTTCTTAAATCTATCATGCAGCTGCATATACAAAAACCAGCTGCATTCATATCTGAATTGTTTCATTTCCTCCCTGGTCATAAGTTCTATTCTCCCTGTTGTTTTATCTATTTTTGTGATATATCGGTACGTAATCCATTTGTCCCTGGAGAGTTTCTCTCTTCCAAAGAGTGCTTCATTGGGAGATGCCCAAAATGGGATTTTAGTACACAAATACTTTTTATATTTGTTCCAAACCCTATAAAGTGCCTTCCTCAAAAAATGATTCTGGAAATCTTTATTAACCTTAACCTTTTCATAGAAAAGGTATGCATGCATGCCAAATCTTAAATCGTATCCTTCTAACAAAAGGGTCTCTTTGTTATCTAGAAAAAACCAATCCGTCAACCATGTAAAGCAGCATGCTTCAAAATAAATTTCCAAATTGGGCATGGCTAATCCTCCACATTCTATTTTATCTTGCAACACCTTCATTCTAACTCTGGGTCTTTTACCACTCCAGAGGAATTTAGACAAATCTTGATGCCATTTTTTAAAGGGGATCTCATTCTTGACAATTGGTAAGTTCTGGAACAAAAAAAGTAGCTTGGGTAAGATGTTCATTTTGATTGTGGAAATCTTTCCTAACCAACTAAGCCTCAAATGCGACCATCTTTGCAAGCCTTTTTTAAACTTCCCTCCACTTCTTTTCATAGTTATTTCTGAAAAGATCCACATTCTTTGTTGTAATGACTATACCTAAATATTTAGTTTCTTTCTTAAGTTGGAACCCTGAGTTGTTTATTATTTCTCTCTTCTCCTTATCTGTAAGATTCATAGTAAGTATTGTGGTCTTATTTTTGTTTATTTTAAGCTCCGTGACCTCTGTAAATGCCTCCAATTCTTTCATTAGTTTAATCATACAGTCTGTGTTAAAATAATGTTGTAGGAGTGTTGAAAACAGTCCTTTAAAACCAAACATCCAAACCTGGAACTTTCAGCAAAGCTTCTTTATTGTAAAAGAACAAAAGCAAAAAACAAATAATAATAATAACATTTCTACTTTAGCCAAAGTTGGCTAAGCAGGAATAAAATCTATCTGCTACATGATTCAAGATGTGTTAGTAGCATTACCAAAAGAATGGTTTTATTAGTTCATTATAGTTCAAAAGCCAAAAAGCAAGTGAGTAGCTTTCTGATTCTCAGCCCTCAGTCCCACAAGACTCCACCTTTCTGGGTGTAACCTTTACAAGCTGATTGGGTGATATTACGTGACGTGTACTAGTCCAACCCTTAATTACAATAACAAATCATGTGACTACATTTCCCATAACAAAAATGTGTTTACATAAACCATAATATAAACAAACCTTCTTTCCCATAGAATGGAGTCCTGTTAGCCTCCTGTTTTGGCTAAATCACACCTGGGACTGATAAACTGTGAATCTAGCTCTCAGAAAAACAACTTTTCACAGCATGGAAAAATACAGACACACATCTTTTACATTTCAACATTTTTAACATTGACTCTATATCCCATTTAAACCTAACAGTCTGGATTTGTTATTGTCAATAATAGATCATCAGCATAAGCCTTGAGTTTCATGTGATGTCCTTTAATCTTAACCCCATCTATCTCTTTATTGTTCCTAACTTTATAGTTAAGAAATTCCATTACTATCAAAAACAACAGTGGGGAAAGGGAACACCCCTGTCTTGTACCTTTCTCCACCTTGAAGGGTTTGTTTTCCCTGAATTAACAATTACCTGGGCCTTCTGTGTCTGATAAATTGCTCGTATCCAAGCTATAAATTTTTCTCCTAGACCCACCTTCCTTAAAAAATTTAACATAAAATCCCAGTTAACATTGTCGAACGCCTTTTCGAAATCAATAAATATCATCATCAATTTTCTGTTTATATGGACACGCTCATTTTTCAACATTCTTTTTGAATTGTGGTGCCCAGATGGCTATCTTTATGGAGTGCTTTAGTTATGTTTTGCTGCATGGCAGGGAGCTGGCCAAAATATCCAACTCCAAGATTCTATTATTTTCTATACCCCTTCCTTGTGCCATTTTATACACTTTTAATGTTTATTTAGTAGTTGAACAAGTGAGATTTGTCCTTAGCACTGCAATACTGATGGAAAATGGTAGTCCTGATTGCAGTGGTGTTACTAGCTAGGTGTCACCTGCTGATGTTACCCGGGAAGGCATGTGTTCACCCCTCCTTCTGCTCCGTCCTCGGGCTTCCTCTCCAAGGTGAAAATATGGCAACAGAGCAGTCGGGAAGGGGACACATTTGCTTCCCCTGCAACAAAAAGGGAGGAGGGCCCAACTAGGTGTCATCTGGTGCAATTTGCACCCCCCTGTGCCTGATTGTTAGGTTTAGTGAGAGTGTAGCGTGCATGATGACATAGGGCATTTAGCCTATTTTTATAGCAAGACCAAACAGATTAAGAACTTAAAGTACCCATCATGATCTTCTGTAGATAACTGGAGTATTTACCTGACTCAGTAATGCTCTTCCAGTTGTGCTGTTTAGGATAGACAGAACCACATGCGGCTCTATTTTCCCCACAATTTGGTGTCCAGCTTTGTGAATTTCCTATAGTATGCTATAGTGAATCCAACTCTCCTCTAGCTAGCCCTAAAGTCTTGCCATTAGCAAAACAGCTGTCACAGTCACATTGTAAAGTGAATAACTAAGGCCAAGAAACACATTCTCCTGCTAGTGCCACTGAATTATCATTTTATATTTTCACATTTTCCAGGTTTTTCAGTCAGCACCCAACAGTGAATGATGACCTCCCAAACTGCATCATTTCAGGAAAAGTGCTCATAAAACCAAATGTCACTGAATTTACTGAAACTGCTGCCATATTTGAAGACGGCTCTAAGGAAGAGGATATAGATTTTGTTGTCTTTGCGACTGGATACAGTTTCTCTTTTCCCTTCCTTGGGAACTGTGTGAAAGTCATTGAAAATGATATCACCCTATATAAATATGTCTTCCCACCTCATTTGGAAAAACCTACATTGGCTATCATTGGTCTTGTCCAGCCTTTGGGTGCCATCATGCCCATTGCTGAACTGCAAGCTCGTTGGGCTACACGTGTGTTTAAGGGTAAGAGCCTTTATTTTACTTCTGGATTCTGTTTGTGACATATTAATAGTATGATTCCAACAGTAAACATCATAAGCCATGATTATAAACTGATAGTTCTAGGCATGGCAGGTATTTTCTGGATATGACAGATATATCTTTCCTTGCACTAGACATTTTTTGATCCAGCTCATCAGTTGTGTTTGATGAAGATGGAATAGTATGAGATAACTCAGAGCACCTGTTGAACCAAACAATTTATTTTAATTCCCCTTTTCCTACAGATGCTTAGAAATAATAGCTCCCATGAGACAACTTAATTTCCGTTATGCACAGAAGACAGCTTAGTGATGCCTCCCCCAGCCTAGCTGTGATAAGAGAGCTATTGCTGAATGCGGATTTATGATAGCCTAAAGACTTTTCCAGAGTGCCCTTTCTCTTCATTTTTCATCTGGCTTGATTCTAGTCCTCCAAAACATTGGACTTTATCACACGGGAGGCAATCCCGTGAATAAAGCACATTTAAACCCGTCAATATCCTGCAAGAGCAGGATGATTTTCAGGCGACGTCCCCAACATTGCCGTTATCCCACAACTAACCCATGAATAAAGTGGCAAAATTGCACCGCTTTTTATTTTTGGGATTTTCCCATTAATAAAAAGTGGCACGATTTTGCCACTTTATTCACAGGTTAATTGTGGGGTAATGGCAACGTCGGAGGACATCTTCTAAAAATCATTCCGCTCTTGCAGGATACAGACAGGCTTAAATGAGCTTTTATTCATGGAAGGAGGACGCTTCCCTCCTGTGAGATAAACTCCACTGACTCTTCACTGTGTCCTCTTTTTTTAAGGAGATGCTACGCTACCATCAATATGTGAGATGATGTCTGATATCACAATGAAGAAAGCACAAATGGCTAGAAGGTATAAGGCAAGCCTAATCTGAATTGTTAAAATTTATGTCTGCATTCCACCATTACTATCTTTTCCTATTGCAGTCATATTACAGACTGATGCATTTCTGGACCCAAATTCAAGCGCTAGTTTTGACTTCTAAAGTTAATAACTTGGGGATTAATAATATTCTCCTTTGATATTCTCCTTTAATAATACTGGGGATTTTAAGGACAATTTGAGACAATTTTAAGAATTGTCTGTGCTTCTATATGAGCCTGTCTAGGCTTTTAAGTATTAGAGTCTTATTCATTAGTCTTTGTTTAAGATCTGTCAGATTGGTCAATACTATTTTTCTTTGGGCTGAAAGAGACGGGTGTAAAGGGGCATCTTAACGCTGCGCCCTTGAGTGCTGGGTTGGGGACATGGCAACCGCACACCACATCCCCAACCTGGTGTTTTTCCAGAACAAAAAGGAGCAGAAAACCACTCCTTTTTGTGCTGGGAAAAAGGCACTTTTTCTGCCGCAATGGCGTTTTTTGGCACTTTAGCGGTGTGCAGTGTATAAACACTGTGCCGCCAGAGTGTCACATTGCTGCCCGCTGTGTAGTCAGTGAGGTGGCATGATGTCGGCTTCCTGGCGTCTTGGGGGGCGTGTGTCATGCATACGCCATGCCTCCAAGCCGCCAGGAAGCTGGCACTTATGCCAGTCTGTTTAGCCCCATGTTGCTTAATTCTATTTTTAAAAAGAAGCTCTGCAGAACTACAGACCACACAGCCTGACATCAATACAGGAAAGATATTAAAGCAAATTATAAAGGAGTCTGTTTGCAAATATCATGATGACAATGCAGTAATTAGTAAGAGCCAGCATGAGTACCGTATGTCAAGAAAAAAAATCTGCCAAATTAATTTTATATCTTTTTTTTAGTGTCCAGCCTCACCCTAAATGGCCAGTGTTCCTCTCCCCTATTCCTTGGGGTAAGAGTGCAAGAAAGTCATGATATATTAGTTATCAATATATCAATATACACTTGTTCTGAAAGAGAAAAGATCAAGTGTATATTGATAACCAATATATCATGACTTTCTTGCACTCTTACTCATTGTAAAGGCTGGGATAAAAATTGGGTTTGAATTGAGAAAATGCTGAAGATCACTGGTGCAAGTTTTGTTCTAGGCCCAAACTATGAGAGCTATTAAATATGAATGAACCTTATTACATTGTAATCCATTTTTTGCTCTGATATTAAATTTTGATAAGATTAACATAATGCAGAGGAGCAAGGAGATGTTTTTCCAAACTCCTAATGACCTTAAAGTATGTTATAATTTTCTTTATTTTACTCAAACGGCAAGTAAAACTTAACATGACTTTCTTCCCAGGTACGTGAAAAGCCAACGCCACACCATCCAAGTAGACTACATTGAATACATGGATGAAGTGGCATCTCTGGTTGGGGTGAAGCCCAACATTTGGTCCCTACTTCTCACAGACCCCAAGCTGGCCTGGGAAGTTATGTTTGGACCATGCACACCATATCAGTACCGTCTGCAAGGACCAGGGAAATGGGACGAAGCCAGAAAAGCAATCCTGACCCAGCATGACCGGATGTTGAAGCCCTTGAAAACTAGGCCTACTGATGAATCACATGCCATGATGCCACTTTGGTTAAAGTTGGTTGGCCTTGCTGTGCTCCTTGCTGCATTTTTTACTCATTTTTAAGTGCTTAAGATCTACATTGCCAAATAGCAAATAACAAGTGAAAGTAGATAAAATCTACCTTCTGCTTCCTTTTGGTTTCATTCATTTTAATGAATGGATGGCAACTATATATCTATATATGATGAGAACACAACTCTACATTTGATTAGAATAATATACTTTTTAGATTGCAAACACCTCTTTGCTTCTGTTACAATTTTGGCAGAGTTCTTCATATTTCTTTTCTAACTTTTTATATTATCAGTCATTACCTATGATTTTACTGACTGACATAAGCGATGGCACAGTAGAAATGGCTGCAGGCACCAGGGCAACAAAGACATGAGCATAGGAAGTTGTCTCTGTTCGGAGAACACTGACATGTTTGCTTTTGAGCTGCTTGGGAGCCAGCAGGGAGAGTTTTTGCTGGTAATGGAGACAGTTTCTCTTTGGTCCGTCCCCCCCAAAAGTGCCTTACATGTTACATCAGAGTAAGTCACCATTGTAGTTCCAGCCATTGTAGTATCCTTGTATACGGGCATCTCACATAAACTCCTGATTTCTATCATGAGTTTGTCAGCTTGGATGGCAATTGTTAAAAACTGGAGGGTACAGTGGGATTTTCAGTAGATGAAGGAAAAAATAAATTATGGAATATGGCATTAATGAAAAAATGAACTAACCAAGTAAAATATGTTACAATTAATAGAACAACTTGGCTTTTCCTTGTTTCTTATATCATTATGAACAGAAAGACATTTGTTCCTCCAACTTAGGTATATGGAATGAGGTATGGACACATGTTGTTTGATTTTAGAGTCAGAGTTAGAAGAGACCCCAAGGGCCATCCAGTCCAACTCTCTGATATGCAGTAATACACAATCAAAGTACCCCCAACAAGGATGGCCATCCAGCCATGGTTTAAAAACCTCCAAAGGAGACTCCACCACTCTCCAAGACAGTGTGTTTCACTGTCAAACAGCTCTTACTGTCAGGATGTTCCTCCCAAGGTTGAGGTGGAATCTCTTTTTCTGTAGCTTGCATCCATTGCTCCAGGTTCTATTCTCTGGAGCAGCAGAAAACAGCATCAATATGACATCTCTTCAAATATTTAAACAGGGCTATCATATCATTGCTTAACCTTTTCTCTAGGCTAAACACACCCAGCTCCCTAAGCCTCTCATCATAAGGCATGATTTCCAGACCTTTCACCATTTTAGTTGCACTCTTCTAGAAACACTCCAGCTTCTCAGCATCCTTTTTGAAATGTGGTGCCTAGAACTGAACACAGTGATGCTTGACTGAAACAGAATTGAGTGGTACTATTACTTCCCTAGATCCAGACACTGTACTTCTATTGATGCAGCCCAGAATTGCATTGACCTTTGTAGCTGCTGCATCACACTGTTGATTCATATTTAACTTGTGGTTTACTAGGATTCCTAGATTCTTTTCACACATACTATTCACATCTTCTTATGTATAATTGTTTAATTTGTTTAATTCAACTGTGGGGCTGACTTTGATTTTCATTACTTTCATTATTCTGTTCATGTTTTCCCCCATTTTCTGTTTATATTAAATCCAATAAAATTATTGGGAGGAAAAAGGAACTGTGATATATTTTGCATATTGAAATCGAATAAATATATTCATAAAATGAGACATTGGTACATACTGTGAATTCTTGGATAAGAGGAGGAGCGATCCACACACACTCAGGTTCTTTCCCACAGGCTAGGAAGAAAGCCCAAATTCTTTTTCTGTTACAACTTTTGGCACAGCTCCCTTTTCTGGCAGTTTAATTCTAAAGTCTTTCCTACCACTTAACCTCTCATACATTAAACCTATTTATTTTATTTTAATTATTATTTTTTGTTGCTGCCACTCATTGGGTGAGGGTGGATTACTCCTCCTCCTGTCCATAAAGGGATGTTCACAGTATGTACTAACATCTCATTCTTTGAATAGGAAGGAAAAGCAATCCACACACTCTTGGGAGTTACCTAAGCTCCAGTCTACAGGGAGGAAGTGACTGCCATCAATCACTTCACTGCTTATAGAACCATAAAGTCCCATTCCAACCCTTTGCCATGCAGGAATATGTATTCAAAGCACCTCTGACAGATGGCCATCCAGCCTTTGGTTACAAACCTCCAAAGAAGGACTCAACTCTCCAAGACAACATATTCCATTGTTAACTAGCTCTTACTATCAGAGAAATCTTCCTAATGTTTTAAGTGGAATCTCTTTTTGCATAGTTTGAATCCACTGCTCCATGCACTAGTCTCTGGAGCTCCAGAAAACAAGCTTACTCTATCCTCAGTATCACATCCTTTCAAATATTAAACATGGCAATTGTGTCATCTCTTAACCTTCTCTTTCTCATTGTCTCACACAAATGGGTTGCCCTGCACTTACGTAGTCCATCTTTCAGAACTTTCTACATAAACATTTTGGCGGTAGCCCTATCCAGTATCCCTGTATAAGGGGCCTCCTGCTGTAATGGGCAGTGCCTTTTCGTCCACCACTGTATCATCATCATCATCATCATCATCATCATCATCATCAATAGGAACCAAGTTCTTCATTGACCTTTGGTTTCATCAGTCTTTGTCTCCCTTCTCTGGCCTGTTCAGACCCAGGAATATGCACGGTTCTTCAGCGGTTGTTGTGGCACTGGTATTCCAAGGCCTCCGATTCTGACTTGATCACCATTTCAATACTGAGGTCTTCTCCAATGCTTCCTCTCCCATGGATAATGTGAGGGCATTTATGGAACAGATGATGAGAATGGCGAAGTTGTTAGACTTGGCTGTAATGCAGTTGCAAACACAAATTGATTCTCCAGTTTTCCATCGGATCCAGACTCAAGCTACTGCTTTGCCCATGCTCCCATACCTACTGCAAGTCATCTGCAAATCTTGGGTAACCCATTCTTCCATATCTTCTACATCCAATAGGATTAAAGCCTTTTACAGAACTGAGGACTTCCAATATTCACTGACTGGATCAACATGCTAAGCCAAATTCAATAATTGTTGAAAGAGGGTAAAAAGCTGGATTCAATAGGCAGAAACTTTTATTCCTTTGCATGGTCTCTGTGCCTCACACAAATGGTATATCCTGCGCCCACCCAGAGTACTGTTTGGAAGTTTCCAGAAAGTTATGTAAGCATTTTGACAGTAACCTCACCCACCTCCAGCAACCCTATATAAATGGCTTCCCACTGAAATGGCTTTTTTGTCCACTGCTGCAGTGCATCAATCGTTCCTGTGCTTTTGCTTTCACTCAGCCTTTGGCCACTTGGACACCAGCTTTGCCATGTTCATTTTGTCTTTACCATCTACTGTTTGGCGGTTGAAGCCCTGCTTGCCCTCAAGGCCTAGACTTCTCCTTGCGTCATTTAAGTGGTCTGTCTCTTACAACGCCAAACTTCCCAGCTAGGATGGACAATCAAGATATCTAAGTTGTCTGGGTAAAGTGTGTGTAGTCTCTGCTTTTAGCCACTGTTCTGTCTTCACTCCACAGTCACAGAGGAATAAGGAGTTATGGTTAAAGGTGCTCCTTTACAAGCAGGACCTTTGGCCTCAACCTACAATATGTCCAACCACAGCTACTGGGATGGACATCACTGTGGCAGCTAAAAAAAACCAAAATGATTCTAGCCTACATCAATAGAAGTGTAGTGTCTAGACTGAGGGAAGTAATAGTACTACTTTGTTCTGCATTGGTCAGATCTCACCAGGAACACTGTGTCCAGTTATGGACACCACAATTCAAGAAGGATTTTGACAAGCTGGAGTGTGTCCAGAAGAGGGCAGCCAAAATGGTGAAAGGTCTGTGAACCATGCCCGATGAGGAGTGGTTTAGGGAGCTTGAGTGGAACATGACGCCTCAGAGTGTGGTGAAGTCTCCTTCTTTGGAGGTTTTTAAACAGAGGTCTCTCTGATGAGGTCTATCTGTTCGTTGTTGTTGTTCCCTGCCTCGATCCATGGATCAAGGCTTGTAAGAAATTATCATCATCATCACCACCATCATCATAATCATCATCTTCTATCATGAGTGCATTGATTGCGTACTCCTGCATGGCTTGGGCTGGACGGCTCTTGTGATCTCTTCCAACTCTATTCAATGGTCAACTTGTGGTCTACTAAGGGCCAAAACAGACAGCCTTCTTGCGCTGCCTTCTGGGCAGCTTGGGAGGGCAGCATTTACACACTGCATGCTCCCAAACCAACTGGCCATTTACACGGGGGCAGCTTCATGACGCTCCAGCAACGTAACGTTTAATTAATAAACTCGGTCCTCTAAGGGATTTTAGACTTTAGCTCCCAGAAGCCTCAGCCATGTTGGACAATAGTCTGGGATTCTGGGAGCTGAAGTCCCTCAGCCCTTAAAGGGGACAGTTTGCCTGTCCCATATGCTGCATGCCACTGGAGCACCATGAAGCTGGCTTCTAGCCACAGCTTGGGCAGCAAAGTTGGCTTTTGGCTGCCGGAAAAAGCTGTTTGCTGCTCTTTTTTCGAGCAACTTCAAGGCAGATTGAGGCCATGGCATGCAGTTGCTGTGGCCCCAATCCGGCTTCAGAAGCCCCTTCTGGCCATCTATTTTGCCCCTAAGACTCCTAAATCCCTTTCACATGTATTGTTGACAAGCTAGGTGTCACTCATCCTATATCTGTGCATTTCATTTTTTCTATCTAAGTGTAGTACCTTACATTTCTCCCTGTTGAAATTAATTTTGTTAGTTTGGGTCCAGCTTTCTAATCTGTTAAATTTATTTCCAAATCTGATCCTGTTCTCTGGGTGAGGAGCTATCCTTCCTAAACTGGTCTCATCTACAAATTTGATAACCATGTCCTCTATACCATCATCCATTGATAAAGATGTTGAATAGCACTGGAACCTGGATTATACAGCATTCCCTTCATCTATCAAGCTTGCAACTCTTATCAAGTATATATATAAGATTAGTCTGACATGAACTGTTTTTGAAAAACTCATGTTGACTTTCAGAGATCACATTATTCTTTTAAAATGCTTATAAACTATCTGTTTAATTATCTGCTCTAGAATCTTTTCTGGTATTGATGTCAGATTGACTGAGTGGCAATTGTTTAGGTCCCCCCCCACTCCCCCCCCTTTTTTTGAAAATGGGAACATTTGCCCTCTGCCTAATCTACTAGGAATTCTCTTGTTGTTCAGAAATTCTCAAAGATTATTACCAGTGGTTCTGAGATGACCTCTGTCCATTCTTTCAATACTCTTGGATGTAGTTTAGCTGGCGAGATTTGAATTAATTTAGACTGAATTCATTTACCTTAATGTAAGAATCTTGTCAAATGCCTTAGGGTGCATACAGACTCATTGAAAAGACCAGAAAGTCTCACATTTTGTTCTTATATTTTCTAACTGTGTCCACTGCCCTGGCTTTTCCCCTTTTTTAGAGGTCAGCCAAGGCTTCTACGAAATTACCTGCCACGGCAACAGTAAGTTCCCCATAAGCCATTGGGAATCTATCTGGATAGATAAGCCTCATAAAGCAAACCATCTTAGGGCCTAAGCAGACTGCCAGAAATAGTGCACATTAAATTGAGGCACTGCCCTGGCTCAGTGCTAGGGAATCATGGGAACTGTAATTTATTGTGGCACCAGAGCTCTCTGACAGAGAAGGCTCAATGTCCCAGAAAAAAATACAGTTCCCATGATTCCCTAGCACTGAGCCAGGGCAGTGCCTCAATTTAATGTGCACTATTTCTGGCAGTCTGCTTAGGCCTATAGTCAGCTCTCTACTCCTGCAGAGATTCCAAGTTCCAGTGAGTCTAAACCTGACCATGTAATGATCTGTCCATGACAATGGAACTACAGAAAGTTCCTCCAGACCCAGATCGCCTCCCTGTACAGAAAACGAGGTTGAGTGTGTCCTGCAGCATGGGTTGCACCAAGCATCTGGATACTACTTGGGACAGACCCATGATTATCGTGGAGGACATGAAGACCTGAGCTGCTCCTTATATAGCAGTCTCTGCTTGGATGTTGAAGTCCCCCAGCACAACTAGCTGAGGGGACTCCAACATCACTACCAAGACCAACTCAGCCAGCTCAGGAAGGGAAACTTTTGAGTGGGTTGTGTGTGGGGAGTACACCAACAGAATCCTTATTCGGTCCCAGCCATCCATCTTTAAATACACACACACAAACCCAGTAGACTGTAAGATGGGGCACCTGATGAAGGAAGTGGAATCCTAATAGATCACTATAACTCCACCTCCCTGAACACCTCCACCACCCCCCGCCGGCTTGCAGTCACACAGAAAACCCAGGCAAACAAATCTGGGACAGGTAAACACCATCACCCAGCTTCACATAGCCAGGTTTTTTTTAAATACAAGCCAGGTAGACATGCTCATCCACAATCAGGTCCTGGATCAACTGTGCCTTTCCATTTACTGACTTGAGGCACCCCAGTAATCACCATTGGTGAGTATTCTTTGGGTTTGGTCTATCAACCAATTACAGATCTACCTAACTGT
The DNA here is from genome assembly GCA_026167975.1 of Phrynosoma blainvillii. Lineage (NCBI taxonomy): Eukaryota > Metazoa > Chordata > Lepidosauria > Squamata > Phrynosomatidae > Phrynosoma > Phrynosoma blainvillii. Next base: position 151,814,954 of record JANUYF010000004.1, read on the forward strand.
AACACTGTCTCTAGCCCATTGTTCACCAGCTTGCCTGCAAGAATATTATGGGGAACCTTGTCAAAAACCTTACTGAACTCAACATATGACACATCTCTAGCACTCCCCTGAACTGCTAAACTTGCAACTCTATAAAAAAGAGAGAAAGAGAGAGATTAGTTTAGCATGACATGATTTTGAGAAATCCATGGTGACTCTGCTCATATATGACTGTTCAATGATTGATTCTAGAACTTTTCCTGGTAACAGTGTAGTTGCTGTGCTCCAGGAATTCTAAAAAATTATTGACATGACAGTGGTTCTGAGATTACATCTGCAAGTTCCTTTAGTACTCTAGGATGCAACTCATCTGATCGTGGAGACTTGAGTGTCTTTAGATTAGCTAAGTATTTCTTTACTACCTTTTTACCTATTCTGGTGTTTCTTCATTATTTATTCCATTTTCACCAATCACAGAATTGTTTTCCTTTTGAGAGAAAACTGAAGCCAAGAAGTTATTAAACAGTTCAGCCTTCTCTCTGTCCTGTATTTTGCCATCTTCTCTACACAGCGGCCCTTCAATTTCCTTGTTCTTCTTCTTGCTCTGAACATAACAACAGAACCCTTTTAATTATTTTTTTTTATCTCTCTAGCCAGCTTAAGCTCATTCTGAGCACTAGCTTTTCTGATCTTCCTTCTACGAGTACTGGCTATTTGTCTGTATTCCTCTTTGGTGATTCCCCTTTCTTCCATTTATATAGGTTTCTTTTACATCTCAGCTCACCTGAAGGGTCTTTCTACATCCACCCTGGCTTTTTTAGAAAATTCCTTGTTTTCTTATTCATTGGAATTGTTTGCAACTGTGACTTCAGTTTTTCACCTTTTAGAAACTCTCATGCATCATGAACTCCCTTTTGTTTTAGCATTTCTGACCATGGGGTTTCGCACAGTATTTCCTTAATCTAACTGAAATTAGCTTTCTTGAAGTCCAACAGTGAGTGTCTGACTACTTTTGGCTTCCCCTTTCCTCTCCCAAAACCAAATGATGATCGCAGAAAACTTACACACATTCAACCTACACCAGGGGTAGGCAACCTAAAGCCTGGGGGCCGGATGCGGCACCTCGAGGCCTTTGGACTGGCCCCAGGTCGGTCCTGCCACCGCCACCGCCGCCCCCCCCCATGATGATATTATTATTGTTATTACTTGTTCTTGGGGTTTTCTTGGCAAAATCTCCACAGGGGTTTTGCCATCATGGCTTTTCTGGGGCTGAGACAGTGTGCATGCATCCCTGCTTGTTTGTGGGCCTGCCTTCCACTTGTTTCCATGATGCTAACGATTATTGTTATTACTTGTTCTTGGGGTTTTCTTGGCAAAATCTCCACAGGGGTTTTGCCATGGCTTTTCTGGGGCTGAGAAAGTGTGCGTGCATATTTTTTAACTTTTTAAAAAAATGTTTATTTTTATTTATTTAGTTATTTTGTGCTTCGGCCCCCCAATTGTCTGAGGGACAGCAACCCGGCCCCCGGCTCAAAAAGGTTGCCTACCCCTGACCTAGACAATGAAGAAATAGAAATAGTAAAAGAATTCTCATACTTGGGATCAAACATTGATAGAAATGGGGACTGCAGTTAAGAAATCAGAAGATTAAGACACCATAGTACTAGCAGAAACCCTCACAGACCTGGAACACCTACTAAGGAAGATCAAAGATGCAAGTGCAAAGGCAGGCTTAAAGTTGAACATAAAACAAAAATAATGACCACCGAGGACCTTTACAAGTTCAACCTAGACAATGAAGAAATAGAAATAATAAAACAATTCCCATACCTGGGATCAAACATTGATAGAAACAGGGACTGCAGTCAGGAAATCAGAAGAAGATTAAGAATGGGGAGGATGGCTATGAAAGAACTAGAAAAGATCCTAAAATGCAAAGACATACAACTGAGCACAAAAGTCAGAATCATACAAGCCATCGTATTCCCTATTGCCATGTATGGATGTGAGAGCTGGACAGTCAAGAAAGAAGATAGGAAGAAAATCAATGCATTTGAGATAATGTGGTGCTGGAGAAGAGTGCTGAGGATCCCATGGACAGCCAAAAGGACAAACAAATGGGTCCTAGAGCAGATCAAGCCGGAAACCTCCCTGGAAGCCAAGATGACAAGACTTAAGACTGTAGTACTTTGGATACATCATGAGAAGGCATGAAAGCATTGGAGAAAACAATAATGCTGGGGAAGATGGAGGGGAGTAGGAAGAGAGGAAGGCCACGTGCCAGATGGATGGACTCCATTAAGGAGGTCACTTTGGGTATTAATTAAGGGGTTGCAGGAATTAAGCAGAGCAGTGGAGGACAGAAGGTCTTGGGGCCTTTGCAGACTGCCAAAATTAGTGCAATTTGAGTCCACTTTAACTGACTGACTCAGTGCTAGGGAATCATGGGAACTGTAGTTTATTGTGGCACCAGAGCTCTCTGGCAGAGAAGGCTCAATGTCTCAGAAAAAATACAATTCCCATGATTCCCTAGCACTGAGCCAGGACAGTTAAAGGGGACTCAATTTGCACTATTTCTAGCAGTTTGCAAAATGTCTCATCCATAGGGCCACTCTGAGTCGAGGGCAGTTAACAACAACAAAAAATCCCACTAGCTTTAGCCCGTCCCTCTCTATGGCGCTGCCCCCTTTATCTCCAGCTACTCCCTCCCCAGCTGCTTCCGCCATCCAGGTGCGACGGTGTATCAGAACCGGAACCGGAAGTGGAAGAGGGAGGGTTCTGTGGCGCCCCTCCTGCCTCCCCTCTCTCTCATTTTTTTTTTTTTTAGGGGAGGGGGCGTTCGTCTCCTAAGTCGCGGAGGTTCTGGGCGCATGCGCACCACGGTCTCTGTTGCCGTCTATCTCTGAGGCGGCGGTGAAGGGTGAGTAAGGAGGCCTGGGCTGGAGGGAGCCTCCCGTTGCTGCCAGCCTCAAGGCCTGGGACTGAGTTTCCTCAGGGTTTCCCTGTGGGGAGGCCCAAGGGCCTGCCTTTGCGTCGCAGAGCCCTCCATTTCTGTGGGAGTTGGTTTGGGCCGCCATCAAACGAGGCCCTTACTCGGGGGTAGGCAACCTTTCCCCTTTAAGGGCCGAGGGACTTCAGCTCCCAGAAGCCTCAGCCATGTTGGCCAATAGTCCCATGTTGGCCAATAGCTCCTGGGACTCTGGGAGCTGAAGTCCCTCGGCCCTTAAAGGGGAAAGGTTGCCTACCCCTGCCCTTACTACAGTATATGCAGGGGCCATTGGGACAGTTGCTTTTCCTGCCCCTGTTTCTGGCTTTTCTCTCGCTAGAAATAAAATGGAGGGGGGGGGGAGCCAAGTTACAAAAGGGCTGGAGAGCTGTATCCCAGTTCCTGGTTCTTTATATAGAAGCAGCCTCCTCAGTCTGGAGGGAAAGTGGTGCCTTTTGTGTGTGTGTTTTTAAGTGAGGAAGCCCCTGGGTGCAAATTATATCCAATAAAAGGCCTGTACAGACTGCCAGAAATAATCCAGCTTGAGACCACTTTAATTGCCCTGGCTCGATGCTAGGGAATCATGGGAATTGTAGTTTTTTTCTGAGGCATTGAGCCTTCTCTGTCAGAGAGCTCTAGTGCCACAATAAACTACAGTTCCCATGATTCCCTAGCACAGCCAGGGCAGTTAAAGTGGCCTCAATTTGCACTATTTCTGGCAGTCTGTTCAGGCCCAAAGTGACACCTGTTTGAGATAGCGGAGAGGCCGCTGTGGGATGAAAGTAGGGTTGCCATAACTCTCTTCTACAAAACTGGGATAAAAATGTAGGACCAAATGTGGGACATTCAAGAAAAATGGAGGACACAACCAACTAAAAGCCAAAAACATTAATAGCATTTGAAAAAACCATTAATATAGTCATGCTCAAAATGGAGGACATGTTGATATTCTTCCTGGACAGAAGTTTGGGATGTACCTTTATGTGGTCTCTATGTTGGACTAGGGCTCTGGAGACCAGAGTTCGATTCCCTGCCTATTGGGTGACCTTCGGCAAGTCACACTCTCTCAGTCTCTTCAATGGAAGGCCATGGCAAACCTCTCTTGAACAAATCTTGCCAAGAAACCCCCAGGATAGGTTTGTTTTAGGGTCTCCATAAGTTGGAAAACAACTTGAAGGTACACAACAACGAATAACAACAATTGAGTATTGTACTTTTAAGTACAGTGGAGGGCCCAGCATGGTATAGTGATCTGAGTATTGGACTAGGACAATGGGAGACCAGGGTTCAAATCCCAGCTTGGCCATGAAAGTATGCTGTTCTGTGTATGGATGTGGCATTGCTCATAAGCCACCCAAGACTTGGACCTGGGGCTACTCAGCTTTTGACTTTGGAGCTGTTTTCATGGCCAGAGTTCAGCCTTCCTCTTTAGATTGTATACCTTGGGCAGGTTTGAATGTTTTGACGTGATTGTTTCTGCAAAGGGCCATGTAAATGTATGGTCCTATATAAATAAACAATAATAATAATAATACGTAGAGCAGGGGTAGGCAACCTTTCCCCTTTAAGGGCCGAGGGACTTCAGCTCCCAGAATCCCAGGAGCTATTGGTCAACATGGGACTATTGGCCAACATGGCTGAGGCTTCTGGGAGCTGAAGTCCCTCGGCCCTTAAAGGGGAAAGGTTGCCTAACCCTGACGTAGAGAGAGCTTGTAGCACCTTTGAGACTAATTGAAATAAAGAAGTTGGTAGCATGAGCTTTCCTAGACTTCAGTGTAGGTCCTCAGGTGCTTATTATTATTATTATTATTATTATTCAAACACTGTGAATAGTAAGGATACTGAGTACATGTACAGGATGACTCTGTCCTTCACTGAATAATCACATTTGTCATTGCCACAGAGGGAAAAGTGTACAACATTACCTCAAAAAAGCAGTTATTAATATGTGGCATCCCACATTTTGGATATAAATTACTGGAGGGAAATGCTTTTATGCTTTGGAAGAAGAATAAAGGAATACAGAAATTGGGGTAGGAGGCAGATTGCTGTGTGTGTTGCACATTTTGATTTTAACACTCATGACTGAGGAAGCCTTTGTTTCGTTGGAAAGTATGCAGTATTTATCTTGTTTATTGGATTTGTTATATTTTTAGGGTATTAATAGTATTGTTTTTGTAGTTCTTGTGTTTTGCATTTTAATCCCATTTGTAAACTACCTTGGGCATTTCTTTGAAGGACAGTAAAAAAACCAGTAAACAAATTCATTTTTCTTGTGGTAATGAAAATAAAAACTTCAGAACAAATTGCATACACTCACATTAGATTAGTAATTTCCACTGGTTTTCGGTCACATTTGCCAAATTAAATAGTTAAGTCAGCAGTACAGGGGCTGTTGCATCAGATGAAGAGTTAGAGACTAAGGCAGGGGTAGGCAACCTTTCTCCTTTAAGGGCTGAGGGACTTCAGCTCCCAGAAGCCTCAGCCATGTTGGCCAATAGTCCCATGTTGGCCAATAGCTCCTGGGATTCTGGGAGCTGAAGTCCCTCGGCCCTTAAAGGGGAAAGGTTGCCTACCCCTGGACTATTGAGGTCATTCAGTCAGCCTGCCTCATTCAGAAATTTTTACAGGATTGTTGTTGTTCAAGCTGACACAATTTCTCACATGTAAACATTGGTTCCCCCTGGCACGAGTTAAGAAGGTATCATAGAATAGAATCATAGAGTTGGAAAAGACCACAAGGGCCATCCAGTCCAATTCCCTGCCATGCAGGAACTCAAAATCAAAGCATTCCTGATAGATGGCCATCCAGCCTCTGCTTAAAGAACTCCAAAGAAGGAGACTCCACCACACTTTGAGGGAGTGTGTTACACTGTCGAACAGCCCTTACTGTCAGGAAGCTCCTCCTAATGTTGAAGTGGAATCTCTTTTCCTGGAGCTTGCATCCGTTGTTTCGGGTCCTAGTCTCTGGAGCAGCAGAAAACAAATTAGCGCTCTCCTCAATATGACATCCCTTCAAATATTTAAAGGGGGCTATCATATCCCCTCTTAGCCATCTCTTCTCCAGGCTAAACATACCCAGTTCCCTAAGTCGTTCCTCGTAAGGCATGGTTTCCAGACCCTTCACCATTTTAGGCACCCTCCTCTGGACACGCTCCAGTTTTTCAACATCCTTTTTGAATTGTGGTGCCCAGAACTGGACACAGTATTCCAGGTGGGGCCTGACCAAAGCAGAATACAGTGGCACTGTTACTTCCCTTGGTCTAGATACCATACTTCTATTAATGCAGCCTAAAATTGCATTGGCCATTTTAGCTGCGGCATCACACTGTTGGCTCATGTTCAACTTGTGGTCTACTAGGACTCCTAAATCCCTTTCACATGTAGTCACATTAAGCCACGTGTCTCCCATCTTATATCTATGCATTTCATTTTTTGCCCTAAGTGCAGTACCTTACATTTCTCTGTGTTAAAATTCAATTTGTTAGGTTTGGCCCAGCTTTCTAATCTATTAAGATCATTTTGAATTTTCATCCTGTCTTCTGGGGTATTAGCTATTCCTCCTAATTTGGTGTCTTCTGCAAATTTGAGAAGCATGCCCCCTATTCCTTCATTTAAATCATTGATAAAGATGTTGAATAGCACTGGGCCCAGGACAGAACCCTGTGGCACTGCCCTAGTCATTTCTCTTCAAGATGAAGAGGAGCCATTGCTGAGCACCCTTTGGTTTGGTCAGTCCACCTAACAGCTGTATTGTCTAGCCCACATTTTACTATCTTGTTTGCATGAATATTGTGGGGGAACTTGTCAAAAGCCTTACTGAAATCAAGATATGCTACGTCTACCGCATTCCCTTCATCTAACAAGCTGGTAATTTTATAAAAAAAGAGATCAGATTAGTTTAGTTGTTTTTGAGAAACCTATGTTGATTTTTAGTGATTATGGCATTCCCTTCTAAATGTTCACAGATTCTCTCTTTAATGAACTGTTCTAGAATCTTTCCCAGTATTGATGTCAAGCTAACTGGATGATAGTTGTTGGGATCCTCTTTTTTCCCCTTTTTACATTTGCCAGTTCTTTTAATATCATTGGATGTAGTTCATCTGGCCCTGCCAACTTAAATTCATTTAGGTTAACCAGGTATTCCTGTACTTCCTCTTTACTTATTTTGTGCTGCATTTCCCCTATTGTGTCCTCTGCTCCATTTTCCTCAGGTTGAACACCCTTTTCCTTTTGTGAAAAGACTGAGGCAAAGAAGGTGTTGAGTAGTTCTGCCTTTTGTCTGTCCCCTGTTAGAATCTCTCCATCTTCTCTGTGCAGTGGCCCTACCACTTCCTTCTTTCTTTTGCTACAGACATACCCAAAGTAGCCCTTTTTATTGTCCTTAACCCCTCTAGCAAGCCTGAGCTCATTCTGTGCTTTGGCTTTCTTGACTTTAGCCCTACATGTGCTAGCTATTTTTTTTTAAATTCCTCTGTAGTGATTTCGCCCCTTTTTCATTTCTTATACATCTCCCGTTTAAAACTTAGTTCAATTGAAAGTTCTTTTGTCATCCAACCCGCTTTCTTCTGGTAAAATCAGGATAACTACATTATACCTTTTGATAGGCACCAATCAGAGCAGTCTTATATGGGATGCCAGGACACAAATAAGCATAAATGAAAATCTTATGATCTGGCATTGGTTGATGCTAGATGGTTTATTATCAGTTTGAGATTCTGCTTATGTGGTGTAGTTTCCATCCAATTTTACAGTCATCCATTTTGAAAAGGTCTGCTTAGGGAATTTCACCCAGTCCCTGGAGTTTTGCTTGAAACTAGGATTTTTCCTGGCTTCGGTCCTCTTGAGCAGTGTTTTTAAAAGCTCCTGAACAGCTGCTACCTTCACTCTTGTGAGCTTCTGTGGTGTGTGTTTCCTTCTCCATGTGAGTGCCAAAGTTATCTGGATTCTTACAGGGTGACAGAGAGCAGTTTTCATTTCAGCGACCTTAAAAATAATTTTAGTATGTTGAATGACATTAGAAGCACAATTTCACTACATCTTAATGCATTATATGCAGCTATGTTTAGAAGTGGAAGTAATATCTGCTAGATTTTAGGCATTATGGAGATGGCTCTTGGTTTGATTTTGCCACTAGATTTTGCATTTCCTAGAATACTGATCATTAGCCATGCTGATGGAGCTTCTGAGAATTGAACTCCAGTAATGTTTGGAGAACCAGTGTGGTGTAGTGGTTCGAGTGTCGGACTGTGATTCTGGAGACTAGGGTCTGAATCCCCACTCGGCAATGAGAACCCACTATACCTTGAGCTAGTCACACACTGTCAGCCTCAGAGGAAGGCAAAATCAAACCTGTTTTGCCAAGAAAACACCATGACCTTATGGACTCAGGGTTGCTATAACAGAAACAGCTTAAGGACACACAACAATAACAAATGTCTGGAGATCCAAGTTTGAATATCGCTCATCTTAAAGAAGCAGCAGTATTTCTTACTGGCTCACTTGGAAATGACAGTCCAAGTTACAGACAAGATAATTTTGTGCTCTTTTGTAGTCTTTCTGCAGTGCTACCATGGGTAACACCACCAGTGAGAGGGGGTCTGGGGAACGCCACAGCTCCAAGTCTCATCGATCTGATGGGGCTAACAGCAGCCAACATGCCAAGGATCATTCACACAAGATCATGGTTGGAAGCACTGATGATCCCAATGTTTTCAGCACACATGATTCCAAGGTACAGACATGTTTTACCCAAGGTTATTTCATGGCTGATCTTTGAAATATGCTCTGTTTGTTTATGCCTTCTGAGTTTTCCTAGATAGCAGTACAAAACAACACTACCAATATTGTCTTTCTGGTAACATGGGTATAATTGTCAGTTAATTTAAATCAAGTTTTTGACTATGACTGTTATTGCTGTAGGCTTTCATGGCCGGCATCCATAGTTTTTTGTGGGTTTTTTGGGCTGTGTGGCCATGTTCTAGAAGAGTTTGTTTCTGATGTTTCACCAGCATCTGTGGCTGACATCTTCAGAGACAGATGCTGGCGAAACGTCAGAAAGAAACTCTTCTAGAACATGGCCACACAGCCCGAAAAATCCACAAAAAACTATGACTGTTATTGTTATTATTATTATTATTATTAAACTTTATTTCTAGAGCGCTGTAATTATACACAGCGCTGTACAAAGTAAAAAAGTTACAAATATAAAAAAGCCTGCCCACGGCGTACACTCTAAGAAATAAAATAAATAGATAAACAAATTACCATATAGAGGAAAGAAAATTAAAAGATCAATATCAAACAAATCACAACACAATTAACATTATTGTTGGCCTGGCTGCTGGTGCACAAGATATTCCCTGTGTCCCTGCCAACCTATTGTGAACCCCATTACATCCACAGCACCTAAGAAAGCTGTGGGCTTCTACTAGAAGGACCAGTAACATTAAAGCGAGGTCAATTATATGGTCATTTTTAAATTCTTTCTGTAGAAAAAAAGCAAAGAAAGAACAATAGTTTTTAACATTGCAGCTGCATTCATATGACATACTAATCTGTGAATGTCTTAGCATAATTTGTTGCTTTAATCAGTAATAGATAATCAAATGATTCACCTCAAAGTTTGTTTTCTCTATTTCTAGTGTTTCTCCTGCCTGTATTGTTAGCTCATGTTTTAGAGTAGGCAACTGAGGAAAGAAGCTAGTGGCAAGACACAATTATAGATTCAGGTGTAACAATAAGCTATGGTTCAAATAAGTCGGAGTTTGTAAGTCAGGAAGTTTTGTAGGTGGTACTCATATCCTGGTTTATTTGCAGAGTAGTTTGAAACAACAAGAAATCAGAATTCAACAAGCTAGTACTTACTCTTGTGTGCCAACCTGACCTGTAAGAAATAAGCTTCCAGAAACATGCTGAAGAAGAGAAGGCAAATTTTTGGACATTGTACCCTCATGGCCTTGAAGCCTAAGTATAATTTGCCATTCTTGGAGGAGAAAAATTCTGCTTTTTGTGACAGGCTAAAAAAATTAAACACAAAACCTGAATACTTGCTCATGGGCCTGATTATGTGATCTTTGCATCTAGGAAATGGGTGGGTTTTCTTTTTTGTATCAGCCTTATGCACTGGAAATCTAGGAGAAAATGCAATTCTTTTCTTCCTACTGCAGCTTCCTGGGGAAAAGGATTTTGTGTCATGGCATCATGACCTGGATGACTCAATCAAGCCAGCCCAACAGGCTCGTCCCACTGTTATTCGCTGGACTGATGGAGGGAAGGAAGTGTTCATCTCGGGTTCCTTCAATAACTGGAGTGCCAAGATACCTTTAATTAAAAGGTAAAAAATGATGTGTCACTTTAACTTGGCTGAAACTCCATGAGTGTTTGTTAGGAAAGAGAGGGGTTTTTTCTCCCATCTTCTGCAGAACATTTGTACTAAAATGAGCCAATTCACTCTCATTCTATGCTTCACTTAAGTGCAAATTGAGTCCACTTTAAGGGTTAGGGTTAGGGAATCATGGGAACTGTATTTTATTGTGGCACCAGAGCTCTCTGACAGAGAAGGCTCAATGTCTCAGAAAAACAACAACAATTCCCATGGTTCCCTAGCACTAACCCTAACCCTTAAAGTGGACTCAATTTGCACTATTTCTGGCAGTCTGCAAAGGCCCTATAATACAGAAATTTTCTCAAATCTGTAGGACTTGAGAAAGGCTGTTTATGAAGTTCCTCGTTATTCTCTAATAGGTAATAGTATACAGTGGGACCTTGGTATCCGTGGACTTGCTATCTGAAGATTTAAGCAGCATGTGCATGTGGCCTCACTGCCATTAGGGACAGTCTTCATGGTCGCCAGTGGTGGCGCATGTACACGGCCATGCTGCCGTTAGGGACAATGGGACTTCACCTGATGTCCTGTTGTCCCTAATGGCAGCATGGCCATATGCATGTGCTGCTATTGGGGACAATGGAAGCTTGAAGTCTCTTTGTCCGTAATGGTGACGCAGTCATGTGCATGTGCTGCCATTGGGGACAGCAGGACTTGAGGTACCGTGGATTTTGGTATCCGCAGCGGGGTCCAGAACAGATCCCCCACAAATACCGAGGTTCCACCATACTAATTTAATTCAGAAGTATGATGCCTGAAAGTAAATCCCAATAACACACAGCCAGATATATCTACTAGGGTGTTCCTGGACTGTTGCTGAATTTCTGCCCTCCATTCTTCTCCTGCTGCTATACAAGGTGTACAAGGAGAGGCTGTCATTTCATATGTGTATAGGTTTTACTGCTTGACTATTCATCACTTGCCACTAAATGGATGAACCCACTTCACCAAAAAGCTTTTGAATTTTTCATATGTCATTGGATGCTATGAACACTGTTTCTAGTGTTAAGCTAAGTAATTGCACACAATAATTATACATTTCAGAAGTTTATAATTCTTCACATGCAGTTGTTTACTAGTGTTGGTAAGGCAGGACACATACCTCTATATTATAGATTCCACATAAACATTAGGAAGAAGTTTGTGATGGTAAGAGCTGTTCAGCAGTGAACACATTGCCTTGGAGAGTGGTGGAGTTTCCTTCTTTGGAGGTTTTTAAACAAGCTGGATGGCTGTCTATCAAAGGTTGCTTTAATTGTGTACAGTCCACCCATCCCAACTATGGACTTGCCATCCACAGATTTGAGCATCTGCGGATGGCCCCACCCCATTCATCCCAATGGCAGTGCGTGCCATTAAAACCAACAGGATTTGAGGTCCCACGGTTTTTGGCATCCACTGGGGAGTGTGTTCGGAACTAAACCCCTGCAAATATGAAGGACCAACTGTATTCCTGTATGGCAGAAGGTTGGATTGGATGGGCCTTGAGGTCTCCTGCAACTCTAGAGTTCTGTGGTTTTATGATTCTGTGTGTACTAAACTAGGGAGGTTTGCCTAAATTAATGTTTGATGTAGATACAAGGTTTAAACCAGTAATATCCTAGATAAATATGGGTAGGTTTTGATATATTTGTTATTTACCTTTTATTCAGATCTCTGCTTGTTTGTTGTGACACAACAAAACTTCAGTGATTGCTGTGGTTGAAATGGTTCTAGATGTTTCTCACTAGTTAATAGTAAAGGATTAGAATCCCCCCTCCCCCAGTGATAACCGGTCTGTGGATGACTCTCTTGTTCTGCCATGCCTTTTCTCTTAACCATGTGAAGATTTATGAGTTCTAATTCCCTTCCATGGATCCCATTTGGTCTCCATTCCAGTGGCTTGGGCTCAGTTGGTACAAAGGAAGGCAAGTAGGCAGGAATGAGTTAGAGGAGAGCTTGGAATTTACTTGCTGGTGATTTCACCTGACTTTTTAGAGCTTCCAGTTATTGCTGGATCCAGTGATGCAATGAATTAGGTAATTACAATTCACAAGGGTGGGCATGTCTCTGTCACATTCAGTAAAATATGAAGGCCTGTTACCTCAGAAATAAAAGAAGTATTAGAATTAGGAGAAATGTGTTATGTGGCTTTTTTGTTAACTAGACTAAATCTGGGGGGGTTCTTTAAGAGCGAGGAGGAGAAGGAGGAGAGGTCTGTGCAGCCCATTTGGCTTGTGGAGTAGAAGCACAGCTATGGCTGGGAAAGAATAAAAAAGATAATGAAGAAAGGCAGGGGAAAGAAGGAAAAAGTAAACCTTGGAATGGAATGGGGTTGGCGAGTGGTTTGTTTGCTTGGCAGGAGACAAGATCCTCAAGCAACCAGAGTGCTTTCAGAATGCCCCTCCCCACGGGCCTGTACAATTATGTTCTGGACTGTTTTCTATTTTATATTGTTTTATGATATCCAATTATTATATAGTATTTTGGGACCTTTCATAAAGGCCTTTTAGGCTAAAAGTCAGGTTCCTCCTCCAGAGCTGTATGAAAGAAGAGTGTTTAGACTCTTTTGGGAGGATGAGAATGCTCTCTTTAGTAACTCCCCTACCCTCTCTTGATTATTTTGTGGAGTGATTTCTATTGTATATTAGTATATAACATACATTATATTATTATTTGGTGTGAGTGGCAATGAACACCATTTGCAATTCTTTATTGTATTATTCCAACACTGCTTGGCTCTTGGATAATTTATAGTTTTCAACAAACCCATCTCTCATTTCTTTTTCTCTTGGCTGCTTCTTCTCTCCTCCTCCTTACCTTTCCCATTCTGCTTTTTATCCATCTACACTCCTTCTTATCCCTCCTGCTTTAATTATTCAGTTTCATAAGATGCATGCAGAAAACAGTAGGCTTGTTAAATACTTGCTCATTAAAACTGAATGCCACAGATTGTGTTTGGGATCTCTTGCTCTGTCCTGCATGCAGAATTTGTACTTTGCCACTGTTCTTTGCAGAACACACTTTTTGGGACTGAGGAAGCAGAATAGATACTAATTCAGTTTTTCAGAAAAAAATATACTGCATATTCTCAGAGACTTTCAAAAATGTCACATTAGGAATTCTCCACTCTTGACCCACAGATCAATCTTTGTGGCTATCAGTTTATTGCATAACTTTGCAGTGGGTCAGTGCCCTTTAATTAAAATAAATCACATTAAGAATTCTCCACTCTTGACCCACAGTGCTATCTTTGTAGCTGTCAGTTTATTGCTTAACTTTGCAGTGGGTCAGTGCCCGCTAATAGAAATAAATCAGAGTTTTAAAAAAGAAGGCATTTACAGAGTGAGTCAAGGGTATGTGTTGGTGAGGCAGAAAGTAGAAAGAAAAGAGATGCAGGTAAGTGACCAACTGCACTGAAGAGGTTGTAAGATAAGATCTAGTGCTCTGGGACAGCCTTGCCTCACCTATTAGCTCCTGGATATCTTGGACTCCCAGTCCCACCATTCCCAGACAAGAATCCTGTTACAGGCTTTGTCGTGCCTGTGCGGGGGGGAGGGGGGATTCAGGTTGAGGGAACAAGACTTTAAAAGGATAAAGCAAGACCTTTTCATTGTAACAAAATAGGCTCCCTTAAAGTCAACAGTGACAACCACCATGCCGCTCTTTGTAAATTCCATAGCCTGGCCCAACACTTAATCAATGAGTTAAATAACTATTGCTTACAGAATTAAACCGTTTCATGCTTTAGTGTTTATGCTTGTGATTTTTCCAGTTTCTAACAGATAAGATTATTGAATTAATTTTTAAACCTGATATTCCAAGCTCTGGTCATGGGATTCTAAGTGGGAACTCAGCAGTTGGAGGTAGGAGATAATGGGGTAGTTTGGGGTAGTGCTTGAAGCAGCTAGGCCCCATTGCCACCTCAATCTGTTGACTTACAGCAGGGGTAGGCAACCTTTCCCCTTTAAGGGCCGAGGGACTTCAGCTCCCAGAAGCCTCAGCCATGTTGGCCAATAGTCCCATGTTGACCAATAGCTCCTGGGATTCTGGGAGCTGAAGTCCCTCGGCCCTTAAAGGGGAAAGGTTGCCTACCCCTGACTTACAGTCTACTTTGCTCAATATGTAAACCCTGCGGCACCTGCATGCATCTGCTCATTCATTGATTCACTCACCAGACTTTAGAACAGGCCTTCTGGGCCCATGAACGCATATGAAACTTTTAAAAATATGATAGCAGCAGTTGAGGATTTAGACGTTTTCTCAAGGGAGTTGTTACTGTAAATGACAGTCTTTACAATTTAATTTAATTTTCATTTGGTCTCTTTGTAAATCTTTGGCAACTGTGATTCATTTAAATTTTGAATAGCTCTGTAGCTATTCAATAGCTATGTCTTTCCAAGGTGGACACTGGAAAAATCAATATCTCTGACCCTTTTTCTTTGTTTGCCACATGTGTCTTCATAGTTAGTACATTGGAATGAACCAATTGTAGCTTCTTTCTCTCAGCCTCCTGTTGCAGTTGCAGGTGTTTACACTGGTCTTCAGTCTTTCCTCTTGCTTTCCTTCTCTTGCTATTTGTATCAAAGCCAGACTATGCAGATAACCCCAATTCTTGCTTAGATTCAGGTGATGATTGTGAGAAGCTTTAGGGTGCAGGCTCTCAATCTGAATTGCTCCCTCTCCTTTTAGCCACAATGACTTTGTTGCTATTCTGGACCTCCCTGAAGGTGAACACCAGTACAAGTTCTTCGTGGATGGCCAGTGGGTTCATGATCCTTCTGAGGTAATTCTTTTGCCCCCTATGTCTTTGTCTTAAGTTGCTGAAAGGACCTTCTGCCCTTCAGCTGGATTTTCTGATAAGGGAAGTGAAACAGCTGAAATGAGGGGGACTGGTCTTATTTTGCCTCATTGGTTTATTCTTTCTCAACCAGAATTCCATAATGATGATAGGTGGGTATACTTTGTGTAGCCCTTGACAGTTACAACTGGGAACAATCAGGGACTTTTAGAAGTAGCCGAAATTTCAGTTCCTATGTCCTTAGTCTTTTGGTTAATGTCTTTTGATCTTACAGTTGTTATTCTAGGTTTACTTGGTTTCCCCATTCATCCCATAGTCCATATGCATTCCTTTGTTTTTGTTGTACGATTACTCTTATTTTTAAAACATAGTTCAGTAGGTTGTAATTTAAATAGATGCAGCATTTTTATGTTGACTCTATTCTGGAGATTATAATTTGACTGTTGCATTGCTTATATTTGTTTGTACTGATTAGTTTTCCATTAATAAATTTGAGGATGATGAGCTGAACCATTGAGTTATGATAATACATTTACTCACCACTTTTTGAATATTCAGCTTTTAGCAGTGTTACTTCAGTAATCTTCATAACTGTTTTATCTGGTTAGTATTGTTGTTGTTATTCTTGCAGTTGTTGTGTGCCTTCAAGTTATTTCTGATTTGTGGTGACATTATCTCAGGAGTTTTTGGGACTGAGAGTGTGTGACTCACCTACAGTCACCCAGTGGGCTTCCATTTGGGGGCCAAGCAGAGAATTGAACCCTTGTCTCTAGAGTCGTAGTCTAGTGGTCAAACAACTACCCTATACTGCCTCTAAGATCAGCATTACTGCCTTTTAATTCTCACATTGTAGATGGGAAACGAAGGTGAGCCTTCATTGTGAGCTCATGACTGAAATAAGTTACACTTTGGGTTGGGGAGCTCCTGGCTTCTTCCTTTATCCAGCTTTCAAGTAGGAAGTTGTTGGTTTTTTCTTTTTTTTAAAGGACTAGCCTGGGCTGGAATGTGAACAGGATCCAGGTGCAGTGGTTTAATCAGCATATCCACATCATTCATCTGTGGGCTATTCATACATAGCAGACCCTATGAAGACAGCATACGACCACCTTTGTTTATCTCCTTGCTTCATGAAGTCAGGGTCTTTGCAGTATGTTGTATGTATCTTAGGAGATGGTGGCATGGCATGTGGATATGACATGTATTTTGATGTCTTATTTTTCAGCCAGTGGTGACTAGTCAGCTGGGAACAATTAACAATCTGATTCATGTCAAGAAATCTGACTTCGAAGTGTTTGATGCTTTAAAGGTGGACTCCCTGGAAAGTTCAGAGACTTCATGTCGAGGTAACTTTTTTGTGCCACTAGTGTGAAAATCCAAAATGATGATGTCTTATGGCATCCTTTCCTATACATTCTCAAGTTTTTTAAAAAAATATGTATTAATTAATTTTAACACAAATGTTATAATTCACAACTAAAACCATAAACATTCAGAAAGAAAAATGTAAAGAGTAAGAGAAGATGAAAAAAGAGACAAATGAAGAAAAATGCATGCATAACTAAAACTAATGTAAAACTAAAACATAATATGAAAACACAAAAATACTTAACTTTAACTAAAAAAAACTAACTAAGGGCCTGAACAGACTGCCACTTTAATTGCCCTGGCTCAATGCTAGGGAATCATGGGAATTGTAGTTTTTCTGAGGCATTGAGCTTTCTCTGTCAGCTCTGGTGCCACAATAAACTACGGTTCCCATGATTCCCTACCACTGAGCCAGGGCAGTTAAAGTGATCTCAAGCTGGATTATTTCTGGCAGTATGTTCAGGCCTTAAGATAAAAAAAAAGGGGGGGGGGCCTCTGATTCTCCAGACTGTAATGAAGGAAAAAATGCAAAAGGAAAACCAAAATATGTTATTCTACTATTTCTGTTCTAACTGGTTAGTCCTGCTACTAAAATTACTAGTAGCATTAGCCACAAGTTATTGCTTCATTAGATTTTTTATTACTCAGAAAGTCCATAAATATTTTCCAGTCTTTCAAAAAAAATCTTCAAAAAATATTTCAGAAGATCTTAAAACCCAGTAACTTGGGCTAACTCAGCAATCTTAACAATCCATTCTTCCATTGTCAGTGCTTCAGACTGTTTCCAAATTTGAGCAAAGTGTCTTGCTGCTGCTATCATATATTGGCAAAGTTGTCCATGTTTATTGTCCAGTTTTCCATCCAGAATGCCCAGTAAAAACATTTCTGATAAGATTTAAAAATCTACCTTTAATTTTTTTTTTGAATTAACATTTAAATCTTAGACCAATAACTTTTCGCTTTCTTACAAGTACACCACATATGGAAAAACCCAGCATTGATTTGAAACATTCTTAGACACTTTCAACAACTTATTGTGTACCTGTTTTATACATGTTTTCTTTTACATTGTTACTCAAAGTGAATTTTATGTTTTTGATCCTCATTTTTGTCCCATACATTCATATTTATAAAATGGATTTTTTCTCAATTTTTAATAGACCTTTCTGGCTCTCCTCCTGGAACATATGGCCAAGAAATGTATGTGTATAGGCCTGAGGAGCGTTTCAAATCCCCACCAATTCTTCCTCCCCATCTCCTCCAGGTCATCCTTAACAAAGATACTAACATTTCAGTAAGTATCACTTTGGATATTCTGTGAGTATAATGTCTCCCAAAGTGTTTTATTGTTGGGAACAGCAGATATTCTCATAAAGTAGCCCTGGTAGTGCAGTGGTTAAATGTCAGTACTGCAGAAATTCACTCATAAACCCCAAGGTTGTGAGTTCAGTCCCAGACAGGGACTCAGGGTCAACTCAGCCTTGCATCCTTCCAAGGTCACCAAAATGAGTACCCAGCTTTTTGGGGGCAATTAGCTTACAGTTGTAAACCGCTTAGAGACTGCTTAGTGCGGATGAAGCTGCTATTGCTATTCTTCAAAGAATGAGTCCCGCACACCTCAGAGTCTTTTGGGTCAGGCAGGTTGCTTGCTTTTTGTGGGGTGGGCCCAGCATGATCTTCCCCTCATGATTTAAATATGAGATATGCAGGCATCCAGTGAAAGAAATGGAAATAGTTGCTTAGATGAAAAGTGATATTTCTTATGTTTCTTATAGTGTGACCCAGCCCTCCTGCCTGAGCCAAATCATGTGATGCTGAACCATCTATACGCACTCTCTATTAAGGTAAGGACCAGTAGCCTCTGTTGACTTGTAGGAGGAAGAGGGGCTTCTCCATGTTGCTCTTCTTTGAAACTTCAGGCTAACTGATCCCCAGTCTCTCTTCTCTCCCTTTCCTGCCAACCTGTCCAACGACTTGTCAATTGGCTTTGTGTTCCCTACTCCAAGAAACGTTTGCATTGTTTCAGAATCTCATATAGGTGGTCAGAAGAGGTAGAAGGTTCAGTGGGCAAAAGATATTCCTGATGGCTGTGGAAGACTTCATGCCTTTTCTCTTGTGGGCTGTTCTTCATCTTTGTAGCATGGACACCATGGCAGTAGCGTGGCTGTTTTTCTCTTTTTCATTTTTTTTCTCCAGAAGGGCAAGAGCAGCTCTGTTTAAATTTAAATTCTGGCTGCATCTACACTGCAGAATTAATGCAGTTTGACATTGCTTTATTTGCTATGCCTTAATGCTGTGAAATTCTGGTGTTTGTAGTTTTGTGAGATATTTAGCCTTTGTCAAAAGAGTTCTGGTGCCACAACAAACTGCAGGAGTCCATAGGATGGAGACATAACAGTTAAAGTGGTGTCAAACTGCATTAATTTTGCACTGTGACAGCAGCCTCTGTCAGTATCTTACTAGGTTATCTTGGAAAATTTTAGAATGGAGAAAAGGAAGGAAGATTAGTCTCTTTAATCTCTTTCCTTTCCAATAACTTCTACTAGGAACATTCTTCTCCCTCAATTGTCCTTTGCAAACAGAAACTTCTCCTCTTGTGTGATTGCATTAATGTTTCTGTTTCTTCCCACAGGATGGTGTTATGGTACTCAGTGCCACCCATCGCTACAAGAAGAAATATGTTACTACCCTCCTCTACAAACCCATTTGAATTGGGTCCTTCCTGATCACTGTGGGGACACAGAGACTGCTGCTTTTTTTGCACACTATTAGGACAGGAAGCCAGTTTTCAGACTCTTTAGTCAGAGGCAAAAGCTCTATATGACAGCAGCCCTAGCTCAGTTTTAAGGGCTGATTGAGAACATTATTCATTGGTCACTATTTTTGCTATGCAGTTGCACCTGTCATTAGGATAAACCTAGTAGTACCAACATTTTAGGTACATTATCTCCTGTCTACTGATACTGTGGAAAAACTGCCTTTCCTGGGTCATGTTAAGGAAGGAGGAATTTTGAGTTCCTCTTTCCTGGCCTCTTTTGGGTATGCTTGTGATTTCCCCTCTGACCACAAAGAGTTTGCTAGGAGTAGCTCAGTGTCAAAGAAGAGGTAATTGTTCGTTATTTAATCTGTTGTGGAGACTTATCTGCTTCCTACAGTTATGTTATAATTATTTTTAAATAGTGTCTTCACCCAGGTACTTTATGGCACTTTATAGTTCCAAGAGGTTGAGCTGAGGAACCTTTTTTTTTTTGAAGATCATGTAGTCATAATAATACCTACTAGTCATGATAGCTGTATGGAATTTCCCAGCTCAGAGATCATGTGCCACTAAATAACTGCTTTGGAACATTGGCCGGCTATTGTCTTCAAGCACTATTTGTAGGCTTCCTGGGAGCATCTGGCTGGCTGCTATGGGAAGCAGGATTCTGGACAAGACAGATCTCTAAAAGTGCTGCTCTTAGATTCTTAAAATACCTACTACTGCAGGCACATTGCAAGTGCATTCAGGGCAACTTCAGTGTGGTGCAATGCTTCACTGTATGATATATGTACTTGCTGTGTAGTTGTATGGACATTTAGTTCTGCAAAGTAGAAGTGCAGAATCAGAAGCAGCTATTACACTGTTGGATTTATATATGAAGAGACCTAAGTCATAGTTTTTCTTCTGGGGAATGTTTCCATCCCCTTAGGACATAAGTTATGATTTGCAGACATATGCAGACCAACATGCTACTGTTCAAAGGGCTGGAAATATTGACTCAGAGAACTTGGAACTCGTTTGCTGAACCAGACCAAAGGTCTGTCTCTTCCAGCTGGTTCCTCTGGGAAGTGGAAGAAGTTCAAGATAATGATTGCGCCTTTCAACATAAGTTTCTATTTATGGCTGTTATGGTTTGTAGCTTTTTGGTAGCTGTATTCATAGAAAGATCTATTTCCTTACCTAGTTTGAGAAGAAATACTATGCTTTCCTGCCTTTCTAGGATTTGATAATGTTTCTCTTCATAAGCTGTGGATCCATTCACAATTAAGCATAGTCCTCTTGCATTTTAAGGGTCACATCCATGAATAGTCTTAAGGCCCATAAGAGGTGTTAAATGTAAGTCTTGAGTCCTGGAACTCTACAGGAAGAAGTGCAGTCCATATTCCCAGGCCCCTAAAACCTGAAATAGGAAAACTTGGTCTTTCTCTCCTTCTTTGGCCTGAGACTGATTTAGGGGTTCTTTAGTGCTTTTACTCCCCTCTATCCTTGCCCCCTTTTCTTCCTAGTCATGCCAAATGATAGGATCTTACTTTGGGAACAGAGTGCCTGAGCTGGGGCAGGAACAGCCTTCCACCGGTTTCCAACTATTATCTGCAATAGTTGAAATTTTCTTGGGCTGAGTTTTTGTCAGGTTTTGAGTTGGGGTGAATAAAAGGAGTATTGCTATCTTACATAATTGCATTTTACTCCTGACTAAACAATCACATCAAATCCTGTGTATCCGTTCATAAGATCTCGGTTGCATGTTTTTGCATTGGCTGGAGTGGCTGACTTTTGCCCACACATAGCCCTTCAGCTGCAAAAGAAGGCTACCAGGACAGAGAGATTTGTTTTTCATTAATGGAAAAGAAACTAAATGACTAAGCTAGTATCTTATCAAGATGCAAACTTGGCTTAATTACACACATTTACTTCTGCTAGTGACAGCTTTTCCTGCTTAATTTTAGCCCTTTTGGCTGCCTGGGGTGAGGGATGACTTTACAGTTTGTCTTGGCTAACTAATTTCTAGGCATTATGGAAGGGCTGTCATAATAATATTATAGCATGTAAATAATAAAAGTGTTCTCTCTTACCAATATTGCCTGTTAAAATCTGAGGCATTTAAAACACACACCTTGAATATATGTGTGTTCAAAAGGAAGTTTATGTATGTAAAATACCTTTGAGTTACCTTAAATTTGTCTGACAACAAAATATCTTTTAAGAATCATAGTTTTAACATTTCTGTTACTGAAATCTTTTTTAGACTTCAGAATGATAGAGACAGTTCTGTGAAAATGAAGTTCACTGGGTGTTGAAGAATAGCTTTGTACACTTATTAATAGAGCATATAACAAACCAAGCATAAGTGAAAAATCACTAGTACTGTATTGTAGGTCTGGTGAGGTGAAGATATAGGTTCAAGGGCAGGAACATAGGATGAGGTATGGCAAGCTAAAATGAAGTTGATGTTGTAAAGAAGAAAAAGGCTAGTGCTTAGGACAGAAATACAAGGACTCATGTGCATGACATACAGAAGGAGAGGATTCTTTTGTAGTTTCTGCAAATATGGAGCAAGAGGAGTTGTGGCTCTTTTGCAACTTACAGAGCCTTCTAGTTTCATGGCTACCAGACGAACATTCTTTCTGTCTAGCTTCTGGTTTCATCTTTATATTGCCAAATGCATTTGGTATCACAGTTGTTGAGAAGAAGAGGAAAAAATGACTAATTATCATGCCACTCAACTGGTTTGATAGTCTTGCTACCTTGCTTCATCTCACCTGGGTCCTACTGTAGCAGAATTATCTACTTTTGTGATGGCTGTCCTGATGCTAAAGAGATTCTGATGGCAGCATCTGCATAAGTCTGTTCATGGAGGGAGCTTAATCTTTACCAAAAGTCCTTTCTCTCCTCATACAGCTGCCAGGAACAGGCCTTATTTCTGTTTAGCCCAGGGAGATGTAGGCAGAAGGTGGAAGTTTCCTGTTGAGGAATGAGCTAATTTGCCTACTCCCACTGTGGTCCTGTAACAGATCTAAGAGTAGATAATTTGGAGGACTTTCCCCAGAACCTGAGTTAACACGTGCATTCACAATAGGGGTGGGGGGGGGAGTCTTCTTTAAATGTATTGTGAACAAAAAATAGCAAAGATTTTTCTCAAGAAATGTGACTACTAAAGGTATGCCAAGTTTATTAAATGGGAAGCAGACGTAATTCTGTACCGGCTAGTAGTGGTTTTATGTTAGCATGGACAATGGGAGCAGTGCTCCCAGTCAGGTCTGTGGAAAGATCTTGGTTGCTGTATGGCTACTACAGATGTGGCCTGTAGCAAAGGGTAGCAGAATTGGTAGGAAGTTACAGGGTTTGTATGGGAATGGGAAAGAAGTAGGCTAGAGCTACAGACGTGGAGGTGTATTTGCTCATCTTGTTTGTGGGTAACACTTTGAACAGGTCTACAAGCTGCCATGGACCTCCTGATGAGTCTGTTCCTTGGACTGTTTCTGTTGTGTAACAGATACTTTGGTAAGGCATGCAGTTGTTGTCTACCATATTGTATAACATCTTTTTTGGACTATCCATTTAAACATATCCCTGATGGTACTTCAATAAACCAACAGATCTTGCTGCTGCTTGATATTGCAAAAGTGTTGTGGGGGATGACAACTGGTGAACAATAGTAAGTGCCTGGCACCACAGATAACTAGCTACTTACCCTGTGGGTGCAATTATATCCCAGCCTTCAAAACCTTTCCTATGATAGCTTCCAAAACAAGTGATTAAAATAACATAATAAAAAAGAAACAGCATTAAAAAGATTAAGAGACAGTTGGCCCTTTGGCAGAGCATAGTTTTTCACTAGCATACTTATGCTGGTGCTTGGGGTGATATGTTTTTGTTGTTAATCGCCCTCAAGCTGAACTCAACCCATGGCAACCCTGTGGATGAGACATCTCTATGACTCCCTGTCCTCCATTGATATGTGCCCAGTCCCAACTAGTTCAAAGTACTCAGATGTGCTAATGACCATTTCCACCCCATCTTCTAATGAAGTCCCTTGCTCTGGTGTGTTACAGTAGTGCAGCTTTGAGATTACTAGGCATTTCAGATGAGATGGAACATATAGGATAAACACTAGTGGCTCAAATAGTAACCCCTAAGCCATAACACTGAGCACCAGCCATCAAGATAGCAAACAGAATCATGGCAGCCTGGTGTCCCAAATTCTCAACTGGACAGGCCATCTGGATATCACGACTGATGGTATCAAAATTTGCATAGTCCATAAGAATTGACAGCCTTTTCCTTCTCATTAGAGTGGGTTTAGCTAACCCATCTCATCAAAAAGTACCTTGAAACATACTGCAACCATTTATTGTTAAAATTTTTGAATGCAGATGGGGCTTCTTCAGAAACTTCTGTAGACTGATCCTACACAGAGCAACAGGAGCAAAACTGATACAGTTTGTGGGCAATTCCTAATACGTATAAGCTTCAGCGATATTTTTTTTAAAAAAACTTTATTGGGAATTCAGATCATAAAATGGAAAGATTAGATTTATTTCCACAAAATTATGCAGAGCCTCTTCCCTGCACCCCCTTTTCAGCCTCTCACATCATGTTTATAGCATACAGGACTATAAAAAGGCTATAAGGGAGACCTTCCTGACCCCTTCAAAAATTGTGTTGACATTATATATAAACTGGTGTTACTGTTTCGGTGTTCACCTTAAACCAAAGGCATTACATGAAATCCTGAAGCGGGCAAGGACATCTCTGACAATATCTGCTGAAAAGAGTGGGAGTGACAGAGGGAACTTTAGAAAATGAAAATAAATAGCTGAAGGGTGGTGAAGCTGGCTAAGAGAACCATCTTTTTCTTCCCTTCTCAGTAATCCACAGTTCACACATATATGTCAAGGCCACACATCTGTGGGGTAAAGTAAATATAATCTTAATAGTATATGACACACCCTGATTTATAACTGGATCAGCATAAATAAATTTGTGCAGGAAAATGCTAGAACTGTCTAAGCTGCACCCAAATAGGCAGTCTCAATGAGTCACACTCGTAGGGCAGCTTTGGAGTCCGAGCTCTAGGGCTTTTTAGAACACCCCTCTTTCTGATAGTAGTATGGAAGCAGTACCCTGTCTCTTTCTAATATTGCACTGATGGTTAGAGCATTTCCAATGAGTTCCAGGTTGGTATCTTGCAGCAGACATATTCCAGAGCACATTGGGAGGTCACTGAGAAAGCAGTTTTGTGCCATACCCCCGATACCATGGAGGTGTCTTAAAGCAGCAGGAATTGGTAGCTTCAAAGGTAAATTCTGAAAGCTGAGACTTGCTAGGGTGTTTCTGATGCTTTCACTTTGATAGCAGTAAAGAACTAGATGGAGCTTCCTCCTCTTTTTTTTCCCTGGACCTGGCTCCATTTCCTTCATGCCTCATGGTAGGATGTGGTCACATGATGGCAGGAATTGGTGTAGGTTGTTGGGAAATTCCCTAAAGTGAGAGTGCACAAAGCAGAGGCATTAGAGCTTTTACTCTTCTCTTTCCAACTTCCCCATACATGTCCTACCCTAGGCCATGTTCAAAGCTGCCACCACTGTCCATGAGAGGCTATTGGTACTAAAGGGGAGTAAGCAGAAACCATCCTTGATTCAGATTTTAAATTCTAAACACTGTCTTCAAGGCCCTATAATATGGATACAGCAGTGGCATTGGATGTTTGTTGAGGCTGGTAGGGAACTGCAGTTGGATGACTGAACAAGGCCCATGCCTGATATATTAGGCTGGTTGGGGCTGACTAATGGGTAGCCAAACAATCAAGATAAGTAGAAAAAGCAAACTGAGGCAAGTTGCTTCTCTTCAGGATTGTAAAAGGAAGGGAACAGCACAAAAAACACTCCTTGAACCCATACTTCTCTGCTCTACCCCAATGCAAGCCACAAACAAGATTGCACTAAGTTAGAAAAAGTTCAGTACTGTCTAACTCAACAGATTCTATGTTTTTATTATGAGCCAGACAAAGCATAGCCAATTAGTATGTCTACATTGCAAGCTGGAAAAAGAACAAAAAGCACAGCAACATCCAAGGTCAACAAATCAAGCAAACCTAATTATTCTTAAAAGTAAAGCTGAAAGAAATTTGCTTCCATCAAGGAAGAAACTACTGAAACTTTGTGAAGTCGTAGGCTTTCATGGCCGGCATCCATAGTTTTTTGTGGTTTTTTTGGGCTGTGTGGCCATGTTCTAGAAGAGTTTCTTTCTGATGTTTCGCCAGCATCTGTGGCTGGCATCTTCTCTGATGCTGGCGAAACGTCAGAAAGAAACTCTTCTAGAACATGGCCACACAGCCTGAAAAACCCACAAAAAACTACCGAAACTGTTGAGATTTATTTAGACATGACTTGCTGGAGAAAAGAAGAGGACAATGCCTTGCCTCACTTGTACATAGATTAATTCGCTGCATTTGTGTTGGCATCATGGCAGCAACTAGCATTTTATTCAGATTGTAGAGTAGAAGTGGGCTGTAGGGACAGAATGCCAAGATCCTCTTCTATGTCAAGATCAGGTATTAGAGTTGGAGGTTCTCATCTGAAGCAGGATCAGGGGACTGAAGGCACTCGCCAGTAGGAGCACACTGGAATGAACATAACCTTATCTTACAAATAGTAGCATAAGTAAATAGCAAGGCTGCTTGCTCTCTCTCACAGTAAATAAGCCCCATCTCAGCTTCTGTACTTATTCCAGAGGGCAATATCCCACATGACACCGTGTTTTTAATAATAAAATCGCTGTGGTCCAAAAGAGATGGCCTCTTCCTATGCAAAGAAAAGTGTCAAGAGTTCTATGGTTCTATGATTCTATGGGTTGTTTTACAGGAAGAAGTAATTCTCCATAATGTGAGCTTCAGTGATAATAGTTTCATTTTTCTATAACACTTGCCAGCATCAGTTTGAATAGCTGCAGGTGTTAAAAAAGGGTATATGGCTTTGTCCAATAAAGAGGATCAGAGAAGACATAGCTTCAGAGCAACCTTGTGGTCCTCAATGCCTAACCGAATGTGACAATGACACTTCTAGTTTAACATGGCCTGTCCCCACAGTCCTCTGTTACCTGGCTCACCTGCATCATCAAAGGGACATGTGCAGTTGAACGTACCTCCAAGTTAGTTCTTGCTTTCCTCAGCACATCATATGTTCTTGTCACTGTAACAAAGAAACTGTTAGTATTTAACACCAATAATTTATCTACTTGCACACAGACTCTTCCATCTACTTGCCTTTTGTGGCAGGCCTGCTGTGAGATCTCCCTTTGTGAATGTGTAATTGTAGACTTACACTAGTTTAAGAATCAGTATCTATAGCTGATGAGGGGCTGCTAATAACTTGGCACCCTGGTTGCAGTGGTTAAGTGTTGGTCCTGCAGCCACAAGATTGTCACTTTGATCCTAGGGTTCCAAGGTTGACTCAGCCTTCCATCCTTTCATAAGTCAGTAAAATGAGTACCCAGCTTGTTGGGAGCAATTGGTTAACACATTCTGTGCCTTTAGGGGATTCACATCTATACCCATTTGGTTTACTCCCCATTGCTTCGCAGGGCAAAATAGGATCTCTTGGACATCATAGGCTGCCAAAAGCCAGCCACATTTTCCTGGTAAACATCGAAAAGCATATCCCAACCTAAGAGAATCTTATATCTAGGGCCCTGATAAACACTTTAAAAAGCCTAATCTTCCTTTTGCCAGAGCAGATAACCAAACTCTCCCAAACTGCAAAGACAACTAGATTTCTACCATGCCCCTGGCCCACTTTCAGGAGTCAATGATTTTCTCCGTTTACATAGTTTGTTGGGCCACATTTCACTGCAGGTCACTACAGTGGCTACTTCTCCCACATCAGAACAGAACATCCTCCAAACAACATCTCCTGATCAGAGACTCTATGGAGGTGAAGTCCTCCCTTCACAGGTGGTCCAATCCTCACCCTCACAATCTCCATAAAGAGGCTCCACTCAGGGATTGTCCTTGAGTCATTGGCTCAACTGATGCCAGCCTGTTGGGGTGGGGCATATACACTTTAGGCACACATCAGATAGCACAGCACAGCATTAACTGGTTGGAGTTTAGAGTGATTTGCCAAGTGCTAGTCCACTTTGCACCTATACCAAGTACCAACATGTACTGATTCACACAGACTCAGTAGTAGCTAAGGTGCACATCAACAAACAAGAAGATTCCTGATCAAACTATCAAGAAGCTGAGCTCTCTTTTCAATGGGCAGAGCCTCACCTCCTTTCCCACATCAAGGGCGTCCAGAACACAGAGATAGTCTTCCTTAGCTGTCACATCATAGACCTATGGGACTGGAGCCTAGCTTCCTCAGTCTTCTATTAGATAAATTATCTATCCTCCCCAAACTTGGAAGAGAGAAAGAAAACTCAGCCTTTATTTGCATGCTTTTGGTCACTTCTTTCTCTTGTAATGGATCACCAAGCACAAAAAGTTATGTCTGGATTTTTAACTCCTCAGCCTACGATGCACTACCAGTTTCATGGCCAAAGGACCTCTACTATGTCTTCCCTCCTGTACCCCTTAGCTTACTTTCTCAAGAAGGCTGGAGAGGGTAGAAATGGTGCTGGTAGATCCACATTAGTCCAGAAAATTGTGGTTCACTGAAATCATGCACCTTTCCTTCCAGGACTGTCTCTCTTATGGGCCCATCTTTCATCCAGATCCAGCTTGGTTTCATTGAGCCCCTGGAGATTAAACACATCTCATTTTTAAATTTTGGCTATCCTCACAGGGTTATTCGTATCATATTGGCCTCATGCTGTTCCTCCACATACAAGAATGGACTTCCGTGGGAAGTACCCAACATGCCATTCTTAGTACCTTTCTCCCTTCCCCCCTCAAAGCATTCTTGAGTTCTAGTTATAGCAACCGCATTAGCAATAGCATGTACATTTCTATACAGTGGGCCCTTGTTATCCACTGGGGTTTGCTTCCAGGACTCTCTATGGATAACAAAATCCGTGGATGCTCAAGTCCCATTAAAGTCAATTACATAGCAAAATGGTGTCCCTTATATAAAATGAAAAATCAAGGTTTGCTATTTGGAATTTATACCCTTTTTTTTGGGGGGGGGGAATATTTTTAAACCTTGGATGCTTCAATCTGTGGATAAAAAAATCCATGGATAAGGAGGGCTGACTGTATTGCTTATCAGTGAACTCAGCACTCTCTAAGTGGTTTACAGTTTGTAAGCTCATTGCCCCCAACAAGCTGGGTACTCATTTTACCGGGCTACAAAAGGATGGAAGGCTGAGTCAACCTTGGAGCCCTGGGATCAAACTCACAACTTAGTGGCTGCAGTACTGGCATTTAACCACTGAGCCATCAGGGTTCCCTTAGTGCAGATTCAGATGCAAAGTGACAAGGGAGTCCATTGTATGCAGAAAGAACCTAACCGCAGGTATTACCATCCCAGGATCCATTTCTTGGAATGCCCTGACACCAACCCCAGCAAGTCACCGCCGTGTTTTTCATGTAATAAAGGATGAAGTCACTTACAGTGAGTGAGAAGGAAATTCTCCATGCGCTCCTTGACATCCCTATTACTTTGCAGGTGACTTTCTTGCTCAGCCAGTTTGGTTCTGAGTAGCTGGATCTCATTCTTCATTGACTGATCCTGAGGAGAATACTTTTTATTATTTTCAAGAGTGACAAGACTAAATTTGGATGGTCAAAAAAACAAGAGAGAAAAGTCAGGCTAATATTCTGTGACTGGACTGGACATTTCACACTGCACATAGGGAAACACATTTACATTTTTATATGGGTGGGGAACTTTTGTTATACTATAACCTATACATTTACAAAAAAGTTGGATGCGAAAGTTATTGAGAGCTTGTGACTTTGTAAGATAAATTGGGCTGGGCTGCCCCCTCTCTTTCCGTTACCTTTATTTTTTTTTACAAAAGTCTCTCTTTGTTGAGTCTTCAGGTTATGCTCTTTCCAAAAGGATGGGGTCTTGCTTCTGACACTATACCTCACTTCATACTCCTGTTAGCCTCCCCCAGCTCTGTGTTTCCTCCCTTATCTTCAATCTTTATTTTTGTTTTGTTTCCATCCACCCCATTGCTACTCTGCTTTATTAAGTTTAGAAGCAACAGCATAGAAAGCTTCCATTCCCACAGCAGTTCCATCCTGTGTAAGGAAAGCCAGTTGTGCAGAATGGATTCCTGGTTAGAAAAACAGAGTCCTTTGTGCCATTCCCCTCTGCATCTTGGGACAGGAGCACTATACAGAATGGCTATTGCATTTTCCTATTCTCTATTCTCAACTGAAGAACTTGAAGGGCTTTGGAGGTTTGCACAGATATGGAATGGGGTTTCAGGCAAGGGGTACAGGGCTCCAAACAGACAAGAAGAGAGTTCCAGGCAGCTCACGGACTATGCCTAAACTAGATACCCCCCCAAAAAGCCAGACTGAGTCAGTGTGAGTAGTACAAGACTGAAGAACAAAGATCAGATTCAAGGAACAAGGCTCACCCATTGCTTCAGGAACATCCACAAAGGTCTGAGCTGGGAAATATGTCTGGCTTCCAAAGTTTAACTTTGCTTAGGGGGATTTTGCAACACCCACATACAAGAGCAAATGCCAGCACTTCAGAAGCCAGACTCAGTGCACAGGGAGGGTTCAGCTGCACTCTAAAGATACCTTTAGAGTTTCACCATTCACTACAGTAAGAAGATGGATTTTAACTGGTTTTTCAGGAAATGATGCCTGTGAATTCAAGGAAATGTGCCAGTATGTTTCAAAAGGCAGAAGAATATGAGGCTATCAAATACTTTATGGCAGAAAAAAAGAAGCTTCTACTTGCTGCTTGCCATACTTGAGAAGAGATCTGATCCACATGGAGGGGTCCTCTCCAGAACATTGAAAGGATGGTAGCTGACTTCTCCAGGATCTGGTGCAAACAACTAGCATTAGTTAGCAGCTGCTTGATGACTTCCATATAGAAGACCTGTGAGGGCAAAGACAGGTGCCTAGTGACAGTGCCCAGAGTGCCATCTGCCCTAAAATGAGCCACAAGCAGCAAGAGGATTTTCATCTCTTCATAGCCCAACTGGGCTAAGATGGACTCTGATAACTGTTGCAGGCCCAGTGTTGTGTGGCCACTTGTGGGACTGTGTAGGTACTATGAGTCCTGTACTTAAGTAGTTCAGAATTACTCTTAGAGGAACAACCTGCTCCTCAACTACCTACTTTATCGATTACCTTGCTGTTCCGTGGTTCCAGTGCAGGCTGCAGGAGTGATGCCATCCTGTGGATCAGATTCTTGCCCTCCAGGATCTGTTTCTGAAGGGTACAGTAGTCCTTTAGGTGACCTATGACATGGCTTCCCTGTTTGTTCACACCATCTGTCAGTACTAGGTCTTCCTGTCCATGTGGCTCTGAAAGCAAAGCACCAGACAGTAAGGACGTTATCACACGGGGGCAAATCTGCTGGTTAATCCACACAAAACCCAAACAGAAACTGGATTAGTGCCCCATGTTTTCACACGACGTCGCACAGAAACTGGACAGAAAGTGGACAGAAACTGGTGTTAACCGAGATCTTTTGAAATTCGGTTGTTTGGAGGAAATGCAAATGCGCAATTAAGGTAATTTCGCATTTACTGTAATGTGATAACCAAATGCACATTTGGAAGCATTTCCCCTTAATTTCCCATGGTTCACCCCGCTTCGTCCTCCGTTTCCAGGATCGGCCCAAGGAAAGGCAGAGGCTGACAGCTTTCCTTGCGCCGATCCTGGAAGCGGAGGACAAAGCGGGGCCATCCTCCGCTTCCAGGATCGGCCCAAGGAAAGCTGTCAGCCTCTGCCTTTCCTTGGGCCAATCCTGGAAGCGGAGGACGGCCCCGCTTCATCATCCGTTTTCAGGATCAGCCCAAGGAAAGGCAGAGGCTGACAGCTTTCCTTGGGCCGATCCTGGAAGCAGAGGACGAAGCGGGGCCATCCTCCACTTCCAGGATCGGCCCAAGGAAAGGCAGAGGCTGACAGCTTTCCTTGGGCCGATCCTGGAAGCAGAGGACGAAGCGGGGCCATCCTCCGCTTCCAGGATCGGCCCAAGGAAAGCTGTCAGCCTCTGCTTCATCCTCCGTTTTCAAGATCGGCCCAAGGAAAGGCAGAGGCTGACATTCCACTATCTATTCCTGGCATTCCACTATCTGCGTATGTGCTAGAAGCTTATTTCTAGTTCATTTACGGGATTTTCTCACTTGTGTGTGAACCTTAAATGCGGTTTCAGCGGGAGCTTACTTTAATTTCGCATTTAAGGTAATTACGTGTGAAAGCCATTTGCGGAATCAAGGTTTATTTTCGGTTTATTTTCGGGATTTGTCATTTCCAGTTTATTATCGCTTTGTGGTCCACGTGTGATAACGTCCTAAGTCTAGTTCTGGCAGCAGCAGCTACACAAAGAAAAAACACTTTAGTTTTGCTCTCTCCATTTCCAGCCATAAGTGTCCAGAGCCCTCCTTCCTCAACATTTTGCCAACATTTTACAAAGATCCTCTTTCTAGTTCCTTAGCAATTGTGTCCAACAAAGTCAAAGAAAGAACTGCCCCACTTCACCAATTCTGAGCTGTTTTGTAGCTGCAAAAATCAAAACGGCTTACTGGTAGTATTCTTTCCTTCTTGCTTTCCAAACCCTTCTGGACCATCCATAGAATTGAACATTCTCTGGTGTGATAGTCAACTCAGTTTGAGATTGACAATTTTATGAAAGCAGACAATACTTAGAAAAAGAGTTGTAAACTGATTTGTAATTACTGGTCTCAGTCTAGAAGCACCTCAGCTCTTCCCTCAAGACCCCAGGCAGAAGATATTTCTCCACCTTTTTCACGGAGGACACAGATGGAATAATGTTAGAGTGAAAAAGCTGAAGGAAGGAGAGAATTTACAGTGCAATCCTATGCATATCTGCTGAGATATAAGTCCTTTGAGTTAGATGAGTCTTATTCCTTGACGTGTGTATGAAGTGTAGACTCTGTTATATATCTGGAGAAATTATTCACCAGTTGTATAAGCTTTAAAATTCAGACTAAAACAAAATGGATATGCTTTGGGCATTCAAAACAATTATGTCAATAGAAGTAATAGACTTTGGCACATATTATTAAAGTTTAATATTAAAAACAGTAAATTTAATGGCAAATATGGAAAGATCCTATAACAGGTCCTCTTAAAGATGGTCTGGAAACCACAGTTTGTATGTAATATACCATCAAGGTTACAAACGAACCAGATCTCTGAAAGACAACAGTTAGCTTTGAAAGAGATCCACTGATTCTCAGTCTGTTTTGGGGGTCAGTTTTTGATGTTCACCTTCAAAAGCCCTAATGATGAGGACCAGGATACATCAAGGACTGCCTCATACCTCAAAATGGAGACAGTCAATATCAGAATGAACCTTTAGGTCATAAAATGTTGGGTGTAATCTGATACCTGCAACATCAGCCAGTAACTAATTCATTCTATTTGCAAAATGGTTTAGCTTCTATTATGGGTTTAAAACTGAAAGACATTCCAGCCACTACATCTAGGCTAATGTTTATTTTGGTTTCTTTCCCATCTTCTGCTTTTTCTCACACCTAATCTGATGTTTGGAAAGATTTGTAAACTTGCATAAGTTTTTGTGATATATGATTTCTGAGATTATATGTGAGAGGGATTCAGCATGTTGCAGTATAGTTGCAATGTGAGTGGGAAAGGAAAAGAGACCCAGTGCAGACCTGTGGTTGCTTTCTGCTGTGGCACATGGCATAATGCCTCATATACATGTAATTCAGCCTGCAGGGCTTGGAGGAGGAGCCGGTTTTCCTCACACTGCTGTTGAAGCATTGTCACTCTGTCTTGAAGCCTACAAGAAAAAAGACGTGCGAAATTACACATGAAATAAAGACAGGTTATTGTTCCAAATGCAGTATTTAAAAAAAACACCAGCCTTGTAAATACAATTAATATAACAGATAATATGGCGAACAACCATTTTTAATATTTAAAAATAGCTCCCAAAATATACTGTATATACTCATGTATGAGTCTAAAACTTTTAGTCCAAAAATTGACCCAAAAAACTGAGTCAACTTATCCACAGGTCAATGTAAGTACTGTACTTTAATTCTTGTATAAAACAAGGAACCATCCCCTGGTGAAAGGCAAGAGTGTAATCTGTCCTAAAGGCACCAATACCTTCTACTCTCTCATCCAGCCAACCTTTAGTATGCCCACAAACAATTATGCCTACTGGTATTCTCTAAGTTCATAGAATCATAGAGTTGGAAGAGACCCCAAGGGCCATCCAGTCCAACCCCCTGCTATGCAGGGACTCCCAATCAAAGCATCCCTGACAGATGACCATCCAGCCTCTGCTTAAAGACCTCCAAAGAAGGAGACTCCACTACACTCCGAGGGAATGTGTTCCACTGTCGAACAGCTCTCACTGTCAGGAAGTTCCTCCTAATGTTGAGGTGCAATCTCTTTTCCTGGAGCTTGCATCCATTGTTCCGGGTCCTAATCTCTAGAGCAGCAGAAAACAAGCTTGTTCCCTCCTCAATATGATACCCCTTCAAATATTTAAACAGGGCCATCATATCACCTCTTAATCTTCTCTTCTCCAAGCTAAACATACCCAGTTCTCTAAGTCACTCATCATAGGGCATGATTTTCAAACCTTTTACCATTTTAGGTTATAGTCATTCTGGACTTCAAGAAAGCTGAATTCACATGTCTGTGGTGGAAATCTATAGTTTCTCAACAAAGCTTTTCTGAGTAATACTGAAAGACTGGATTTGTGAACTAAAAGGTTCCTGTATATGATAGCAAGCAGTACATGCAAAAAGGATCTAGGGGTCTCAGTAGATCACAAGCTAAACATAAGTCAACTGTGTGGTGCAGCAGTTAAAAAAGCCAGTGCATGGGCTGCATCCAGATTGCAGGAAACAGGAGTGCTACTCTATTCTGCTTTGCTCAGACCTCACTTAGGACGTTATCACACATGGGCCAGAAAGCGAAAATAAAAGTGGAAATGAGGCATTACGAAAATAAACCGAAAATAAACTTGTTTCTGCAAACATCATTACCTTAATTGCGAATTTACAGCAAGTGCAAAGAACGTCCACACACAAGCGAAAATATCCCGTAAATGTAGTAGAAATGAGCCTCTTGCACATGCACAGATAGAGGAATGAGCCTCTTGCACATGTGCAGATAGAGGAATGCTCGTGGGAACCATGGGTAATGACGGGGAAATGCTCCCCAATACGTATTTGGCGATCACATTTGCGGTAAATGCGAAATCACCCTCATCGCACAATTGCATTTCCTAAGAAACCGAAATTCAAAAGATCTCGGATCTTTCCACTTTCTGTCGGGGTTCTGTCAGAGTTCTGTGCGACGTCATGTGAAAACATGGGCCAATAATCCGGTATCGTTCGGGATTTTGTGTGGATTTTGTTTGGATTGGGCCTCGTGTGATAACATCCTTAGAGTACAGTGTCCAGTTCTAGTCACCAAAGTTCACAAAGAGTATTGACAAGCTGGAATGTGTCCAGAGGAGGACGAACAGATGGTCAAACATCTGGAAACCTGGCCTCATGAGGAACAACTTAAGGAGCTTATTAAAAAGTTTGAAAGCAGAAACAATAACAATCTTTAAATATCTGAAGGGATGTCATACGGAAGATGGAACCAGCTTGCTTTCTGCTGTTCCAGTGACTAGAACATGAACCAATGGATTCAAATGAAAAGAAAAGAGATTCTACATAAAGATTAAGAACTTTTAAAAACTGTAATAGCTGTTCCACAGTGGAACAGATTGCTTTGTAGGGTGTAGGATTCTCCTTTGGAGGTTTTTTAAAGAGAAGCTGAAAGGTCATCTGTCGGGAGTGCTTTGACTGTGTGTTCCTACATATCAGGGGGTTGGACTAGATCACTCTTGTGGTCCCTTCCAACTCTCTGATTCTGTCTGATAAGTGAGTTCTAGTCAAGAAAAACTTATGTTGAAGCAAATCTGTTAGTTTTTCAGCTGCTACAATGATCTTTGTTATGTAGACAACTAGCATTTTAAAAGCAAGTCAAGAGCCTTTGAAAATGGCTCTTAATTCTCCTTCAGCCACTGGCCACCATGACAAAACCTTTTCCTCAACCACTGATGCACTAAAGATTCCATTTCAAGGCCCAAAACCACCTTGCATTTCCGTGGGAGAACAAAAAGATGTTCAACCTCTATCACTCTTTTTCCTTATCATTCCTTTCAGCAGTTTCCTGCTGGCAAATCTCTTTGGCCCACCTGGAATTGTTCATCTGCGAAGCCAGGAACTCCTTCTGGAGTTGCATGAAGTCTTGCTGTTTGCCTCGGATCTCTTCTTGTAACCTCTGCTGGTCAATTCTCTGCTGTTCCAGCGCAGCTTTGCCATCATACACTTTTGAATGTGATGCCAGCAGAGCTGCCTGCAGACGTTCTAGTTCTGGGGAAAGGGTTGAGAGAGTTTTGTCAGGAATGGTCTTGTATATATTTATTAAAGAACCTTACACCAACTGCTCCCCTTATCTCATTGATAAAACCAGTTGAAAAGCCTATTCACACTTATGGCTGAGGCACTATAACTAACTAAGAATGTGGCAGAAGTCGGGGAACTTCAGAACCCAACTCTCAAAGCATGCCAAGGCTCTGCAGAAGACCTGCAGCCCTATCAAAAAATAGCTGCGGGAGGAAAAAGATGGAAAATGGCCTTGATGCAACAAAACAGACTGAAAATCCAGGCTGTGGTTTTCCTACAGGACTACAAAAGTCCTGTGCAAGAGCCTCTAGCTTTTAGAAGGGATGTTGATCCTGCAGCACAGGACAGCTAGAAGACCTCAGGAAAGAACATTTGCAAGAGTCAGTCTACCTGTGGCAGAGTCTGAAGCTAAGGACGTTATCACACATGGGCCAGAAAGCGAAAATAAAAGTGGAAATGAGGCATTACGAAAATAAACCAAAAATAAACTTGTTTCTGCAAACGTCATTACCTTAATTGCGAATTTACAGCAAGTGCAAAGAACGTCCACACACAAGCGAAAATATCCCGTAAATGTAGTAGAAATGAGCCTCTTGCACATGCTCAGATAGAGGAATGCTCGCAGGAACCATGGTTAATGACGGGGAAATGCTCCCCGATACGTATTTGGCGATCACATTTGCGGTAAATGTGGAATCACCCTCATCGCGCAATTGCATTTCCTGAAGAAACCGAAATTCAAAAGATCTCGGATCTTTCCAATTTCTGTCGGGGTTCTGTGCGACGTTGTGTGAAAACACGGGCCAATAATCCGGTATCGTTCGGGATTTCGTGTGGATTTTGTTTGGATTGGGCCCAGTGTGATAACGTCCTATGCCTCACTCTTATGAACAGTTACTTTGGCCTAGCAAAATCTACTTAGCCTGTTCCCTATCCCAGCACACAAACTGGCTGCTTGGCCAATGTTGAGAGAGCCTAAGGCAGCAGAGAAGTATGAGGCAGAGATGGCAGTGAGCTGGTGCAGCTGAGGATGAGGTGGGAGCCACCCAGCAGCCCCTTCCCTCACCCCATCCTTGGCTGCAACTGGCTCTCTGCCTCCACTCTCTTGGCTGAGGTTGAGAGAGCCCAAGGCAGCATAGCAGCATGGATGGGAATAGAATAATAGAATTACTGAGCTGGAAGAGACCCAAGGGCCATCCAGTCCAACCACCTGCCACACAAGAATACACAATCAAAGCAATCTCAACAGATGGCTGCTGCCATCTGGGCAGGAAAAGCAGGTGACTGTGGCAGGAAGAAGAGTCCATGGCCACCATTCCTGCTCCCAGCAACTCCCCTTCCTGGTCCAGCCAGCAGCCCTGCCAGACTCTGAACAGACTGCCAGGCAGCAGCAGCAGTACCCCACTCCACCAGTGGTCAGAGATGCCATGGCTGGTGGAGGGGGTTGTCTTGGGACAGATGATGAGCAACCATTCCACCCCCCTCTCACCCCAGGCAATTCACACACACACCCAGCAATGCCACTAAGGAAGGCTTTCTCTTGTGCCCTCATTCAGAGGGCCTCTGATAGCAGCCAGGAAGCTTTCCCAGGCACTACTCTCTGATTCCCTTCAAAACCAATGGATAGATTATGCATGTATGCCCCAGGGACCCTTTGCCCTTTTCTTACAAGATTTTTTGCACTCAAGTATCTGAGTGCAAAGCAAACACTGGAGCTGAGCTGGAGCTCACACTGCTTCTGGCCACAGAGATTAGAACTGTGTCTTCACAATTATCTTAATGTGGAATCAAAATGGAATATTCATATATTTGCTTTTCCAGCAATAGGCTTCCCAACTGCTGGGATCCTCTTATAATTTCTACTTATTTGTGGCTCTGTGGAATGCAAAGCCCTATCTTCATGTAAGCCTACTGCTTCCACTTTCCACTCTTTTTTCTTGTTCCTGTAGACCTATGCTAGGGTTGCTGATGGATGTGAAACCTTGATATCAATGACCTGTTGCGCTACCATAAGCAGTGGCTTCCACTTTGAGGAAGTGATGCAGACTGTTCTTGTACCGTTAGTTTTTACCACCGAGGCTAGGCGTGCCTCCAGTTGTTCCCTCAGGTGGTCATTGGTGCAAATGGACTCCTCTAGGCGCTGGCGGAGCATTCGGATCTCAGACAGATGTTCCTCTAGCAAATCAGCACCTGTGTCCTCCAGCAAATCAGCATCCAGAAGGGAAAGTGTTTGTGGACACAAGGGAAAGGAGAATCAGGAAAAAGGCTTGATTGGCTTGGACAAATTCAGGCACTCCAGGAAATTTGTGGCATAAAAAGAGATCAGATTGTATATTTCCATGGCAGAGCTGGAACTGTCATAATTTACACTGTAACCAGGGATGAGGACTCAGAATTACACATCCTCCTTTTCAATAACAAAATTAAAGGAACTGCAAAGCTCATCAGGAAACAAGCTTCCAGGGGCTATTCAGCTCCAGTTCCTGATGTCAGTAAAGATTTCTCGCCTGAAATTTTAAAAAGCTTTATATATTTTTTTAAAAAAATTGCTCAAAATATAAAACAAAAAAAAATTCCAGTTCACTTTTCTGGTCAGAAAGAAGGCCTCTCTTGGATCTAAAAAGGTCCACGAGGGGACAAAATATGTTGCAAAACCACCTCCCCGCCCCCCCGCCCCCAAAATAGGGTGGCATTTTCAGCGCATTTTCCAAAAGGCAAGAGGGCTCTGGATCCCATGAGACTTGTGCTTTAAGGATTCAAATTAATTTACTACTTTGCTGGGTTTGCTCACATAGGGTAGCACAATTTGCAAAATCCCACAATTCATGCACAAAAAGCAGTAGGATGACAGTTTTTTACCTGAGAGCTTCTGGCTAAAAACTGTTGACGAACATGATGGCAAGGTTCCAGACACAGGTCTCCCCTGCGTCTGTCTGAAGGGAGGTATATACCAAGGAGGGCTGCTCTCCTCAATGTGCCCTCCAGATATCTTGTTCCACTCAGGAGAGTTTTGCATGGGAAGATGATGGCAGGCTTGGAGGCAGTCTTTGGAGTGGACAACAGGGCTGCCTGTAGAAAGAAGGCCAGCCAGTGACCCTGGCTTTACTGGTGTCGGTGCAGGGACTTTTACACCTAGGCAGAGAGGAAGAAGAGAGGTCGGAAGGAAGGAAGAGTGGATCCTGTACCATCTCCTAGACTAGAGGAACACTAACAGAAAGGAAGCTTCTCCCTCGCCCCTTGAAAGCAGAGGATGTGGCACTTCAACAGTCATGCAGCAGGACATCTTCTAGGAGCAAAAGAGGGGACTGCTGGACTTCTCTCCCACTTACTTTTTTTCTCAGAGTGGGGAGAAAAAGGCTACAAAATATTGGAGCTGTAGTCTAGCAATACACATTGTCAAAGCTCTGGTCTTTCCTCCAATGGCTCCACAATGACCGTGGAGAAAATAAACATCACTCCTTACTGGAAGGGAGCTACCTATCAACCTATGTTCCTAGGGGTGAATTCCCTCCTTTTGGACCGCTGGATAG
The DNA here is from genome assembly GCA_026167975.1 of Phrynosoma blainvillii. Classification (NCBI taxonomy): domain Eukaryota; kingdom Metazoa; phylum Chordata; class Lepidosauria; order Squamata; family Phrynosomatidae; genus Phrynosoma; species Phrynosoma blainvillii. The sequence continues at coordinate 151,854,290 of JANUYF010000004.1, forward strand.
TCTGCAGCTCCTGGAAGAACTGGTGGCCAGCTGTCCACTCCCCAGGGCTGAGATGCCTCAAGACAACCTATGGGCTGGTTGAACCTGTATCACAGTTAAAGCATGTGGTGGTGATGAGGCAGACTGAAGAAACCCTGGTTCCAGTTCAAATAGGACATGGATCAATGTTAAGTTGACCACACACACTCAGGTTAATGTATCTTACACATTTTTGTGAGAATAAGAGGGCAGGGAATATTCAAAAGTAAGTAAGAGATGAAGATCAGGGAGTCCAAAGCACAAGTTCCCATCAAGTCCATGAAACAAATTGTTTGTCCTTGGTCCAGTCATTATCTTTTACTTTTCCTTCCATCACAGGGTGATTATAAGAACTGAAATGTGTGTGTGTGTGTACACAGAATCATACAGAACCATGTGTACAAAACTTTCTTGGAGGAAGATTGGGAAAATATAACAAAAAGAAGTATAAGGCTACAGCCAGATATATTTTTAGCAAAGAAACAAAGAAAGGAAGACTTTGCAAGTATAAGTCAACACCGTTCCATTCCGTTTTTAGCAAAAGCAATAATAGGCAGCACTGCTTGCCATTATCTCCACAGGATGGCAGATAATCCTGTACTGCAGAACTGCAGGGAGAACCCAAGTTTATTAAATAAATAAATAAGTTCTGTATGAAGAAGCCAAATTTTGGAAATGTATTCATCCATGCTTCTATTCCTACTGCTCTTGCAAAGCAGGCTTCCTCCTTCCAAACTGGCTGGTAGCTCTTTGAGGGGCTTTCATATGACTTTCCTTCTCATTCATTTCTCAGTGGTCTTTCCTAAACTTTTTGGTCCCCCACAATTGAGTTCCCTTTTCACTTGTTTATGTACTCCAACCAGGTACAAATGTATAGTTTCTAGGTCTCCCAAGGCTCAAATCCTGAAATATAGAACATGGAGCCTGTGTGCTAAATAATGGTTCCTCTCATTTCAAGGATGCACCCTTGTTAGATGGGTTGGAGTCCAGTGGCAACTAGTAAGAACAGAGGACGGCACCTGGCAGGTTACAAGATGAGCCCAACTGTGCCTTGTGGTGGAGTCAAATAGACCAGGACTGATATTCAACCAACAACAACAACAAACTAGCCTGACCCTCTTGGTTCTCCTTGCCCTAGAGATGTTAACATAGCAGTAGCAATCCTTAATTTTTTGAACTCTATGCACACTTTTATCCCTTTTTGTCATGCATAGATTTTATATTCTGTTTGGGTTCTCTCACTTCCACAGGAGCCTTAGTATATCCAGATGCCTTTCCCAGCCCCTCATTTTCTCTTACTGGAGAAAGTTGCCTGTATGTGTTGAAAAGACTAGTGCATCAATGCAGCGACCTGCATTTCAACTGTGAAAAATCGATGCTAGAACAAAGGCCTTCTAGTCCATTCCCAGATGTATTGCAAAGTCCTTCATTCCCCTGATTAACCAACTTGTCAAAGAGAAAACTGGCAGAGGAAAGCAGATGCAGAGTAAACAGCTCAAAGCAACTCTCACAAGAAGGTACATCTTTAATGTTATCCATTCCTAACACTGTGATAGGGTCACCTTAGGGCAGACCTGCACAACTTGGCAGTAGTAGGGACCAAAAATGAAACAGGCTAAACTTCTTCAGGCCACAGATAGGTTTTTAGCGGGTCACTTTCCAAGTAAACTATTTTAATCATTCATTAATTTATAATTAATATTATTGATATGAATTCTGTCCTCCTCCTCCTCTGCCTGGCCCTCTCCTTGGGAGAAAGCTGAATGGTGGAGGAGCCTTACAGGGTGAGCGTTTGCCTGTCCTCCTCTTCTGCAGCCTGTCCATCTCCTTCGGAGAAAGCCGAGCTCTGGAGGAGGCTTGGGAGTAAGCTTGAGGAGCCTTACCAGAGAGGGTGGCTGGCCATTAGTAGCCAGATATGACACCACCACACAGGATGTCATTCAAACTCCTCACGGGCCACCAGAAATCCTTTGGCAAGCCGCTTGCAGCCTCCGGGGCCATATGTTATGCATATGTTGTGCAGGCCTGCCTTAGGGTCACCATAAGTCTTGACTTGAAGGCACTCAACAACAATGACTTCTCTATGCTGGGAAACAATTAGCTGCGCTGCCCCACTAAGTGATGAAATGGGATCATGCACATATTATGGTTCATCAAGCCATGCAAAGTGACATGCTGAAGGGAAGGGGGCATAGAGGCCAAAGTGCTCACTTTCTCCCAGCTGCTTCTGCAACATCTGCAACTCCTGCTGTGCCTCGGCCAAAGAGAAGACCGGTGTTCTGCAGCAGCCAAGGAGTGGAGCAGGAGCTGGAGCTGGAGCTGGAGGAGGAGGAGGAGGAGGAGGAGGCCCCAGGGGCATGAAGGAGCAGCAGGGCTCTGAGCCAAATGGAAACCAAGGGAAACTAGTTGACTTAGACAAGGAATCAGGATGGAAGCCTAGGCAGAGAAGAGAGACGAGAGACAGCAGGTTAAGTCAGTGACTCTCAGATGAGACCTGGTTTGCTAACAGTACATATAAGGTACATATAAGATCAAGGTATTTTAGCAATTTTGAGGTGAACATAATCTGGTAGTGCTACACAGTTTTTAAAAAATGCTAATGCAATCTTAGGGTTCATTAACAGAAGCACAGTGTCTAAGGGGGGTTGCAGACTGCCAGAAATAGTGCAAATTGAGTCCACTTTTAGGGTTAGGGTTAGTGCTAGGGAATCATGGGAATTGTTTTTTTTCTGAGACATTGAGCCTTCTCTGTCAGAGAGCTCTGGTGCCACAATAAACTACAGTTCCCATGATTCCCTAACCCTAACCCTAAAAGTGGACTCAATTTGCACTATTTCTGGCAGTCTGCAACCCCCCAGAATCAAGAGAAGTGATAGTTTCATTCTAATTCTGCCCTGATCAAGGCACACCTGGAGTACTTTGCCCAGTTCTGGGAACACTGTGTCAAGGATGTAGCTGTGTTAGCAGTGGGGATCCCGCATCGGGTGTCATCCGATGTGTGTGGGGGGTTTAGGGCGGATACGTCTGGGGCCATGGAAATGGCCACCCGCTGGCCACCCGGGCCAGAGACTCCCCTGAGGCCTGGAGACCCCCCTGAGACCCAGAGCAGCACCCGTGCAGCCCCGAGGGGCACCCACATGGGCCCAAGGAGTGTCTGCAGGGGGCAGGGAGCCAAGCGGGTGTCACCCCCCTCTTCTGGGGTATCACCTGGTGTGGTCCACACCCCCTCCCCAGGGATGTCACTGCATGTTAGTCTGGAAAATCAGTATGCAGAGGGATCCTGAAGCACCTTTGGGGCTAACTGAGTGAAAGAAGTTGGCAGCACAAGCTTTCATTAGTAGACCTAAGTCTACTTTGCGTACTGTGCAAGGAGGACATTGATTAAGTAGAGCATGTCCAAAAACAGGGACAATCAGCATGTTAGAAGTCTGGAAACCAAATTGTATGAAGAATGATTGAAAGAACAAGACATGCTCAGGCTAGTGAAGAAAAGATTAAAGGGAGACTTAAGAGCTTTCTGCAAAATATCTGTAGGGCTTTTCAAGCTCAAGATGGAGCATACTTTTTGCTCCAGAGGACAGAATTAGAACTAATGTATAGAAACTGTAGGGATGCAAATTCTGGTGAGGCATTAAGCAAAAACAGACCTTGGAAATAACATATTAAAAATAATGTGTCATGTCAATTCATTAAGGAACTTTTAAATAATGAGTGGGAAACAACTTCACATTTTACTTTTAACTTTGCAAGGCCCATGCTTGCTTGTTTTTCAGCATAATGAATTGCAAGTTTTGACTCATTCCCTTTTGATTCCCTGGGAGATGTGGCAATGTAATTAGCTCTGATCTGCAGCTCTAGAAAGTTTTGCATAGGAAACTGCTATGAACTCTGCTGTGAAGATTGTTATAGTTTTGCATGGAACAGGTGTTCCAGTCTGCAGGATGCTTACAGTGTTTTTAAAACAAACAAACAAACAAACAAACACTCCAGTGTAATGAATTACTATTATTAACTGCTAACAACAATGAATTTATCTTTATGATTAGTTAATTATCAACTGAATGAATTAAATTTCAATCTAACTTTTGCTAGAACAAAAAGCATCCTTACTGTAAGAGTTGTTTGACCATGGAATAGACTGCCTTTGGAGATATGTTCTCCTTCACCAGATGTATTTAAACCAAGGGTGGGAAACAGGTGGCCTGTGGGCTGTAAACAGCCCAAAACACTATTCCTAAAACCACCCCCAACCCACCCAGATCTCTCCTGCAGCATTTTTTAAAATGTTGTGCCAATTTTCAAGGAGGGAGCATTCATCCCCAAACCACTCACAAGTGAGTGCAAATGCAGCAGTTTACCTCCCTCACACATCTCCCAAGTGTCTCGCCTGCAAAGAAAACCCCAACAAGTTAAAAACTCAACCCAAATGGTAGTCTGAAGTGATGTTATGTTACTTCCAGCTCACATGATGGTATGGCCTGTCAGATGGGCACACGCCACAGTTACCCAACCTTCATTTAAGCAAACCCTGGATAGCCATCCTTTGGGGAAGCTGTATTGAGCAGGGGTTTGTAAGAGATGACACTATGGACTTTATCACACGGGGGAAATCACATACAGAAACACGGTTTTAAATTGGGGGAAAAACCTGCCAAAGCAGGTTGATTTTCACACAACGTCGTCGTTAAACTGTTGTTAACCCAAATGGAAAGTAGTCAAAAGCCGTTTCTTTTTACTTTTGGAAAATCACAAAAGTAAAAAGGAGCATCTTTTGACTACTTTCTGTTCAGTTTGTTTATTTTTTATTATTTTAAATTTTATTTGCAAAACAAAAACATGAAAAAACATACAGCATACATAAACAACATTAAAATCTTTAAAAGCTATCCTTATAGACATTACAACATTTAAAATAAAAAGACAAAAAAAACCCACATAAAACAAAAGGAACAACTACCACAAACCCAAAAAAAAACCCCCACATAAAAACATATATAATATACTACCCAATTTACAAAGATACTTCTCTATAATTTACATTTAAACTTCCCAGACGCTATTATCTTCTTACTTAACCTTAATCTCCTTGCTTCCTCAGATATTTTCTTCCGATTAAGCCCATATGGATCTCTATGTTTCATTCAAAAGGAAGAGAGGTTTCATTCAAAAGGAAGAGAGGTGAAAACTTTACCCAGTTCTTTATGTTTCTATTTTACCTCTTTCTTTTGTATTTATCCCTCTTTCCCTATAGTGTTCAATTCTAATAAGGATTCTTATACTTTCTGTTCGGTTTAGCAACAGTTTAACAACAACGTGTGTGAAAATCAACCCGCTTTTGCGGGTTTTCCCCAGCTTTTAAATCCCGTTTCTGCAGGGGATTTCCCATGTGTGATAAAGTCCTATGATGCCATTATGACTCCTGTGTGGAATGTATTTGCACAAATGCACAAATGTATGTTTTACATATTCCTGACATTCTGTGAATCTTTCTAGGGTTCCTTATATATTTTGGGGAGTATCATTTCTGGAAGCTATCCAGGGTTTTCTTAATTCAACAAGATTATACTTCCCCTGACCTCCCCCCCCCCCCAACTGTACATGCATTCTCAGTAAATGGGATTTTGTATATATATCTTTGACAATTCACTAGCAGTGTGTCATGTAATGGCTGATACAACCTAGTGGCGTGCTTTCATCCTGTGGGAGCACCTTAAAAGATTAAGTGTTGATTTTAAACCAGAAGTTGGCATTCTGTGAAGATCTAGCCATCTGACTCTAGCACTGAACCTTTCCATTGCTATGGTACAGATCTCCATTCATGAGCTGAAAGTGCAATAACACTGTTGTGGACTGAACATATCATTGATAGGAGGAAAAACAACACTTACAAAAGATGTGATGAAATAGGAAATACCAAATTCATACATTAAAAGATTGATTCAGAAAAAGCTGCAGAATGGCAGATTACACAGCAGGTTAGCTTCCTGTTAATATCAAGTGTGTAACTTTTACACTGACTATTATTATTATTATTATTATTATTATTATTATTATTATTACCCTGCTCTTCAGCTACAAAGGCTCTCAGAGTGGCTTACAAATGGATTAATTTTATTAGATGGTTCCCTGGTCTCAGGCTTACAATCTAAAAAGACATAACACAACAGGAGAAGGGGAAGGGGATCAGGTCCAGCAGTTCTTCTCTCCCTCTGAGGCCTGGACCATGGCAGATGGACTGGAGGGAGGGCTCTCCTTAATTTAGGCTAGGCCCAATGGAGCTGGCCTGCACCCCAGGCCATTCTTTAAAAGCTTTCTGTTTTGAATGTCTGTCTAAAAAGGAAGGTTTTCACCTGTCGGAGGAACGCCATCAAAGAAGGGGCCATTCTGGTCTCCTTGGGAAGAGAGCTCCAGAGTCTAGGGCCAGCCATGGAAAAGGCCCTCTTCTCTCGTGTCCCACCAACCGTGCTTGTGATGGTGGTGGGATGGAGAGAAGGTCTCCTCTGAGGATCTCAGAGCCCCGGCCGGCTCATAGAGGAAGATACAGTCTGCCAGATATCGTGGACCTGAGCCATATAGGGCTTTAAAGGTCATCACCAGCACTTTGAATTGTGCCTGGAAACAAACTGGCAGCCAGTGGAGCTGTTTCAAGAGGAGCGTTGAATGATCTCTGTAACCTGCCCCTGTTAGCATCCTGGCTGCAGCTCTTTGGACCAGCTGAAGTTTCCAAACACTCTTCAAAGGCAGCCCCAGGTAGAGCCCATTACAGTAGGCCAAATGGGATGTAACCAAGGCATGTACCACTGAGGCCAGATCTGGCATTTCAAAGAACAGGCACAGTTGGCACACAAGTTTTAAATGTGCAAAATCACTGCAGAGACCTGGGCCTCCAGGTTCAAAGCTGAATCCAGGAGTACTCCCAAACTGCGAACCTGTCTTTGGGGGAGTGTAACCCCGTCTAACACAAGCTGAATCCTTATTCCCTGATCTGGCTTCTGACTGACCTGGAGCACCTCTGTTTTATCTGGATTAAGTTTCAATTTGTTGGCCTCATCCAGTCCATTCCTGATGATAGACACTGGTTTAGGACCAGGAGAGTCTCCTTGGTATCCGTGCTCAAAGTGTCTAGAACTCACAGAGCCAGGCTCACAAGTCTTTTCCTTTAATCCGTTTTAAAGAAACGGGCTGTGATTAAATCTAGTCTTGCTCTTAGGGCATAAGACTCCAAATCCAGGACAAAAACCAGGGTGCCCTGAATCACAAGTTGCCAGACACCAGGGGATCTCCTCCAACCAAATTGCTTCAGGTCATTACAAATTATGACTATTCTTTCTTAAACAGACGTATCCCTTTGTGCTGACACATCACTTCCCCGTGCTGATCTTTGTAACACTCTTCCCAGCAGTAATTAGTATTTAATAAAAAGTACAGAATAAAAGAGGAAAAAGTCAACCCTGTAACAGCAGTCTTCTGTAATCCCTCCACGTGCCTCTTGCAATTTTCACCCACAGCCCCAATGACATTATGTGGCCTATACCTCTGGAAGCCTGGTTGACTGTCATCAAAGCATCCTGGGAAGGTGGCAGCGCAAAGTGCCTCTGGAGGGATTCTGCTGGAGCAGCAGGGGATGTGGAGCTCAAGGCTGGGTGAGAAGGCTGGGCAGACGTTTTCCCAGGATGACCACCAAGACCTGGAAGAGGCCGCAGAAGAGGGAAAGCAACACTTTGCATTTGTATACAGAGAATCTCATTGTTATTAATAAGGAACAAGAGGTCCAAGGAACAACTGCATTCCCTTGATAGTAAATTGAACTTCTTCATGGGTGAGGTGAACATGAGCAGTGTAAGCCAGTGGGGTGAGATGGAGAAGAATCTGAATTATGACCATATTTTATTTGATTGCCAATAATAACAATAATAATAATAGTAGTAGTAGTAGTAGTAGTAGTAGTAAAATTTATTTAATACTCCGCCTATTGGAAAACCAATCCAGGTGGCTTGCAAATTAAAATCAAATACAAACCCCACAACAATCCCTCCCCCCCTTAAAACAGTATGCATTATATGCCACACCTGCAACGCAACTGTGTCCTAATGGTAGATCACACATGAAAGTGGGAAAATATGAATATTATATTAACAGGAGAAAGCACCATCAGAACTGGAGATATGAACTGCCTTCCACTTTCTCACTTCAGGGAAGATTTTTCATAACAATTGCAAGTTCCCTCTCATCGCATAAACAAAGCGGGAGATGATGATGCACAACTCTCAAACACTTTTGCAATGGGACAGAGAGGAACAGGCAGTTGTATAGGCTGAGGTTGGTTGGTTCCTTCCTTCCTATTCCAGTTTTCTATGAGAAAATGGAGGATAGGTGAGCACCTTTATTCTTAGTTCATGGCAACTGAACAATGATAGGCAAGAGCACCCGGTCCCATATTCTCCCTTCTTAAGTATAACTCTCCTGCAAATGCAAATTGATTTTAGAGCTAATGAGGAAAAAGGTCACACTTTTTGTGACAATGCTGAGAACGTAAATGTATTTATTTACTTATTTCCTGCTGTTTTTATAAAGCTCCCCCCATAAAAGACATTCTCTATTTATGTCACAAATAACACAGTATATTACAGTAACAGCTATTAAGACTAAAAATACCACAGAACATAAGGAGTTTTGAACTAAGAAGCCCAAGCCAATAAACGTAAGCTATCTAGATTCAGTGCTCTTCCAGATGCCACCCCCCCCATGAATTGGGAGAGGCAACTGTATAACAAGGTGGAAATAAAAATATCCTACTATGATCCAGAGATTATGTAAAAAGGATATTATATAATAATAAAAATGATACAATATAAAAGAGGGATTATATAGAGAGGATTCCCAACCAGTTCTGTACTGACTTAACTGGAAATTCCCCAGGCTGCTTGGAGTACTTTATTAACTGTAAGATCCATGTATGTTACTGAATTATTTAAGCATTGAAATTAAATTTTGTTTTACTGTTTACTGTTACTCACTATTCTGCTTTTTCCCCATGGTGCTGATTACTTAATTTATATACAGTCGTCCCTCCGTATTCACAGCTTTGGCACTCGCAGTATTGATCATTTGCGGGGTCAAGGCCACCACGTGCGTGCGCATGCACACCCCTCCTCTCCATCCCTTCCCCGCCGCTCTGTAAATGCAGAGAGGGGTTATTCATGAAATTTTTGCATTTGCGAGGGTCCTTTGCCCCTTACCCCCACAAATACGGAGGGACAACTGTATTTCATTATTCTGAATTGCATGCCACATAATGAGCACAATGAGCAACATCTAAACTGTAACACACATTAGGTTGCCTTTTCCATCCTCTTCAAAACAGAGTTTTAAATCCATGGTTGTCTATACTCTCAGAAAATCATTCACCATCGATTAGGCTATTTAGAGCTGATAGGAGTAGCAGTGCAATGACATCTGGAGGTCCATACATTCCCCACCTTAAGCCTTCTACTCTAGGGAGAAGAGAGAGCAAGATTTTCAGCAGTACTCTCTCTAAGCCCTTCAGATGAAGCTTTAGACATCCACATGGAAATACATTTCAGTTCTGGAATGCACATTGTCAAGGGACATCTTAGACATTCTTGTCATTTCAGTGTTGTACCTTTGAATGGAACTGCAATAACTATGATCCACTGTTTCACCAACAAACATGGGATATATGGGCAAGGTACAAGGGCAAGTAAAGGCTTCTCCACGAGTTCTTGGATGAGGCTAATTATCTAGATTCATTTCATTCTGGTTTCACACCTGGTTATGGGAGAGAGACAGCTTTGGTTGCCTTGGTGGATGACCTGTGCAGGGAACTGAACAGTGGGAGTATGTCCCAGTTGGTTTTGCTGGACCTCAGTAGCTTATATCTTGAGTTATTTTTTTGGGATGGAGCATGTTCTACAGTGGCTCCATTCTTTTCTGGAGGAGTGCACTCTGAGGGTGGTACTGGGGGATTTATGTTGGACCCCTTGGACATTGGCCTGTGGAGTAGTCCTGCAGGGTTCAGTCTTATCCCCTATGCTACTTGAAACCACTGGCAGAAGTTTTCTGGAGTTTGGGGGTCAGGTGTCACCAGTCTGCTGATGATGCTCTGCTCTCTCTCTATGGATTTCACTATAGCCACATGGCCAGAAGGAGGCCATGTGCCTTCAAAAGTTATCCTCAGCAATGATCAGGAGTGCACAGTTAAAGGTAATGCACCAATGTGCCCATTCCTGGAGAAGCTGGATCTGGCCATGGTGGTACATGCCTTGGTTACATCCTGTTTGGATTACTATATGTGCTTTACATGCGGCTGCCTTTGGAAAGTGCTCAAAAACTTCAGTTGACACAAAGAGTTGCAGCCAGGTGGTTAACTGGAGCTACAGGGAGAACACAGCCCTCTTATTGCAACAGCTACATTTCTGTGCACAATTCAAAGTGCTGGTTTTGACTTTTGTTGTTGTTAACTTCCCTCAAGTCACCTTCAACTCATGGCGACCCTGGGGATAAGACATCTCCAATACTCCCTGTTTTCAACCTTTCTGTTCAGGTCGTGCAGGCTCAGGCCCATGTCCTTCCTGACTGAGTGGTTTTCTTCCCTTTCTACTGCCTTCCACCTTTCCTAGCACCGTTGCTGTTTTTAAAGAGTCTAAAAACTCAAAGTGTTGGACTTATAAAATCCTATAGAGCTTGGGCCCTGGTTATTTGAAGGACTGTATCTTCCTGCATGAGCCTATTAGAGTACTAAGATCATCTGGAGAGGCCCTTGTCTTTGTCCCACCACCTTCTCATGCTCATTTGGTGGAAACAAAGGAGGTAGCCTTCTTGGTGGCTGCTTCCAGACTTTGGAGCTCTCTCCTTAGGCCAGGACAGCCACATCCTTACTCTCCTTTCAGTGGCAAGTCAAAACATTTTTATGCCACTAGGCTTTTACAAACTGATGAAAGCTGCACTTTTAATGCGGCGTGGTACTGTTTTTAGGGTTCAAAGAGTTTGTATATAGTTTTAAATGCATTTTAATATTTGTAAGATTTAATGTTTTGATTCACAAATCGATTAATTGTTTTTAAATCTTGTATTTTTATCTTTATTTTGATTTTTGCACAATTGTTAACAATAAAACAATTTAATTGTTTTAAATTAGTTGTTAGCTGCCTTGACTCCCATTTTTGGAAGAAAATCATGATATAAATGTTTTAAATAAATAGATAGATAAAAATTTCCAACTGGACTTCCCCAACCTAGCTCAGTAGTCAAAAGTTCTAGGCAATGAAGATTGCTAAGCCTGCATAATGTCTTCCATTGAACCATCTTGCTCCTAGAAGAGTATCTCTACTATATACATGTGTGCATTTGTGCATATATGTACGTACAGTATTTTTATCTTAAAGGTAAAGGTAAAGGTATTTCCCGTTGACAAGGTTGTCAAGTTGTGTCTGAACATAGGGGCAGTGCTCATCTCCGTTATTAAATGTACATACAGTATTTTTATCTTAAAGGTAAAGGTTAAGGTATTTCCTGTTGACAAGGTTGTCAAGTTGTGTCTGAACATAGGGGCAGTGCTCATCTCTGTCAGCATTGTCAGAGACTACTCTGTGATCATGTGGCCAGCATGATTGCACAGAACGTTGTTACCTTCCAACCAAAGTGGTACCTATTTATATGCTTTTGAACTGCTAGGTTGGCAGAAGCTGGGACTAGTGATGGGAGCTCACCCCATCATGGAGCACCTGGGCCTCGAATTGCCAACCTGACGATCTTGCAATCAACAGAGTCAGCGTCTTAACTACTTGAGTCACTGCACCCCTCCCAGGTATTTTTACCTGGATTTTGTATCCTACCTCCCAGCAAAAAAGGCTCCCATAATGAATAATGAATAATATCCTACCTCCCAGCAAAAAAGGCACCCATAATGAATAATTCAGGCTTTACCTTTGTCTGATGAGAGGCTGTGGAATTGGCCTCCACTACAATCTTCCTGATAGGAGCTGTATTCGGTGGCATCATCCATGTCAGAGCAGCCCTCCAGACCATCAGAGAGAAAGGAAGTGCTACTGCCAGAGCGGAATGACTCAGACATGGAGTGGTTACTGGAAGGAGTCACTGAGTGCACTTGAAGCTTAGCCTGGAGAGTTTTGATGACTTCTTCCTTCTCTTCAAGCTCCTTGCTCAACCTGTGGATGGAGACACAAAGCTTGAAAACTATGAAGTGCATTTGCACAGATACTCCTTCCGTTACCCTCAGAGGACACCTCCCTTTCCCTACTTATCTTTGTCCTTTCAGACAAGCAATAATCTGACACTACAGTGTCAGCTAAGTGAAGGAAATCCATGCCATTGTTGCATAATAATAAGGCCACCAGTTAGCCCCAGTTTGCAATTAGATTGCTACTGAGTCTCTGTAAAAGACAGGACTCTGGATGTAGAAACCCATTTACCAAATAATAAGCTATATCATCCCGCCAACTGGACAGGACAGTGTTACATCGCACACTATGCAAGTAATGCCCAAAATAAATCTACAGCTAGCATGGTGTAATATAATGCTCTTGAGGTTTACATGTAACGCTTTTGGTGTTGAGCTAGGACTCTGGAGACCAGGGGTCAAATCCCCACTTAGCTGTGGAAACCCACTGGGTGACCCTGGGAAAGTCACACACTCTCAGCCAAAGATGAAGGCAATGGCAAACCCTCTCTGAACAAATCTTGCCAAGAAAATTCCATGATTCACCTTCCAGGCACCATAAGTCAGAAATAACTTGACCACACACAACAACAACAACAACCAGAAGATTCATTCTTATTAAAGCAAAGCAAAGCAGCTTCATTTATATACCGCTTCATACCGCGCTATGCAGTGTCTAAGCGGTTTATAACTGTAAGCTCATTATTACCGTAAAGCAAGCAATTCATGGCTTGATTTGTCCTCTGTGTTTAAATCATTCCCTGCAAACAGAGAAAGAAAGAAAGAAAGAAAGAAAGAAAGAAAGAAAGAAAGAGAAAGAAAGAAAGTAAGTTTTCAATTATGCAGCCCTGCCACAATAGAATATCCTAATCCCACAGTATGCAAACCTCTACTTTTCTATTTCTGTCAGGGAAAGAAAACATGCCTGGCCTGTTTTCTATAAGCAGTTGTGTTCTCTTACAGCAGGGGTAGGCAACCTTTTTGAGCCGGGGGCCGGGTTGCTGTCCCTCAGACAATTGGGGGGCCGAAGCACCAAAAATAAATAATTAAATAAATAAAAATATATTTTTAAAAAAGTTTTAAAAAAATAAAATTAAAAATATATATGCATGCACACTCTTTCAGCCCCAGAAAAGCCATGGCAAAACCCCTGTGGAGATTTTGCCAAGAAAATCCCAACAACAAGTAATAACAACAATAATCAATATCATCATGGTTGGCGGCGGCGGCGGCGGCGGCAGGACTTGCCTGGGGCCGGTCCAAAGGCCTCGGGGGGGGCCGCATCCGGCCCCCGGGCCTTAGGTTGCCTACCCCTGTCTTACAGGGACTGCATGTTGGCACCAGATGGGGTCCAAGCCCAAAATGGGTACTTTCTTTGTCCTCTTTCTTCTTTCCTACCCAGGCATGTTTTCTTTCCTTGCCAGAGCTCTGAATTGATTTCTTGCTGAGAATTTTTGAAATGAAAAATTTGGGCGAAGTCTGCATTGTCCACCCTTGTATTAGGGGATAAAAACAGGAAATCAGTAGCAAAATGTGGGTCCCATACAGAAAAACAAACAAACCAGGGCACTCCAGAGTTTTCAGAATGCTGTCCTGTGGGGCTTAAAAGAATTACAAAGTAAAGAAATGGGGCTGGAATTAAAAAGAAAACTATAACAACAAAAAAGTGGGAATGGATATATATATACAGAAGAATGGAAACTGCAGGGAAGTACTGGATACACCAATGTATTGACCCAAAAAATTCTCCATTGCCATGTCTCTTGGATTAGAATAAATAAATATAAATTAAACACAAACTCCTTCAAAAGTCCTCCACTGACAAGGCTTCAATACACCTATTAAAGATGAACACAGAAACCTCTCCTTCAAAAATCAGTGGGAACCCACTTTTCTGCTTTCCATTAGGTCACAGAATTTCTGCATGCATATGGCCATGTAAAATTTCTGTTACAGAAGGAGTGCCTTCTCTAAGACACAAGCCATCTTCTGGGATGCTCTGATGACTTTAAAGATTATGTTGCACCATGAGATTAGCTATAATGTTGCAACACTTCTCAAATAATCATCTCCTAGAAGCCTAGCTATTAAGCATAAAGATTAGCTAACCTGGGTGTCCTGCAATTTTTTGGAAATGAAATAAGGTTATACAACACGACACTGGGTGTTAACAACCATCAAATTGACTGACTTATGGCAACCCTATGAATAAGAGATCTCCAAGTCTTGCTGTTAACAACAACCCTGCACATGTCTTGCAGAAGTCTTGCAGACTCAAGGCCGTGGAATGCTGTCTTCCTCTTTTCCTATTGCCTTCTACCTTACCAAGCTTTATTCTCTTTTCTTGCTGTGAGTTATGCCTTCTCATGATATGGCCAAAGTATGACATATCTCTGTTTAGGCATTTGGCTTCTAGGGAGAGTTTGGGCCCATTTATTTGTGTTTTTAGCAGTCAATGATATCTGTAGAATTCATCTGCAGCACCAGCTTTCACATGAGTTTATTTTTTCCCTATCAGCTTTCTTCACAGTCCCGCTTTCACAGTCATACAAACTGGAAATACAATGATATGGATAATCCTAACTTTTGTATTCATTGGTATATCTTGACATTTCAGGATCTTGTCTAGTTCCTTCATAGCTGCCCTTCCAAGTCCTAATTTTCTTCTGATGTCTTGACTGCAAGCCCCATTTTGATTACTGACTGAGCCAAAGTATGGGAAATCTTGAACTATTTCAATGTCTTCATTGTCTAATTTAAAAATATATAAATCATCTGTGGTCATGATTTTTGTTTTCGTCACGTTCAACTGTAAATACTACTAGCAGAAAATATCTAAGATATGGGACTTTACCACAAGAAAGGGATTGTTTTTCAGGGGTCTGCAGATGAAGCGGAAGATACAAGGGGAGTCATGCATAACATGGAGATGCTGCTACAACAGAAATAAATATGTGAAAGACATTCATAGGAATGGCTTAATGTCTATGCTTTTACATTCTGTATGCTACAAAAGAGAGGTACTGGTGAAGCAATCCAGTAATCCAGCCACAAAAACACTATAGGGAGAAGTTATTTTTGAGCTTTATGGTTAACAAGACCCATTTTCAGGACTCAGAAACCCCCAAACCCTCCAAAGTAAGCTTTTTGACTGGCTAGCAAACTCACTGCTGCTCAGTTTCCTGGCCAGCCGTCCTGCCAGCTGATTCCCTTGTGCCAGTTGTTCACGGAAGCTCTGCCCCAAGAAGTAATCGATGTCGGTGCCCCGCAGGAGCTCCTCAAAGGACTTGATGGTATTCCTGAAGTGCTGGCTCAACATGCTACACAACCCTTGTCCCTCCCGCATCACCTGACGCAGATGCGAGAGTTCCCGGGCCTGAGCTTGGACCAATGAATCGTATTTCCTGGGGGGGGGAAACAGTAAAATTGACCATCATGTTTAGAGGCCCAACCACCAAACTAAGAATGTGGTGAAAAACAAGGTTTTCTTCTCAGCCCAGCCCCCAGGACAGACCTAAAGACGTCTCATACGCTCAACCAATATGAGAGAGAAGGGTACGCCATCCTGAGGGGAATGAATAACCTCAGGCAGAGGGGATAAGTCAGACTTGATCTACAAGTTGTGTGCTGGCACATGGGTTACTTTCGGCACATTAATTTAACATGGTGAATATGTTGTTTGAATATGCAGAAAGAGCTGGTATTTAGTGTGTCACAAGAAAATCTATTCAAAATAATCTAGAAGACAGAGGCTAGAATCCTGCTGAGGTACTGAACTGGACTCTCAATCTCTCTCTTCCAATTTTAACTGGGAGAACAGAGAGCCAGTTGTGCAATGGGTAAACTCAAGCCTAAGGTACTCAACTGGTTGCACAACTGTGACAGATCCGGCATAATCATGCTGCTCTATACCTCACACAAGCTTTAAATTCCCACACATTTGGAGAACAGATACCAACAATGTCAGATTGGGAAAAATCTAAGATTTAAGTTGCCACACTTTGGGGCAATTGGTGAATGCCAATCTGTACCACACCAACTAATCTGGAAATCCCTGGAAATCCTACCCCAGGGATGTTGATGGCTTCAGTTCTTCTGGCAACTGCAATTTTGGCTTGGTGTCACCCAGAAGAGCCTCAAGATGGGATACTCTCTGGATGAGCCTGGCCAGATCTTTGTTGACCTGGAGACCTGGAGGGCAGAATGACCCAAAGCTGTCTGACTGCCAGCCTTCATCTTCATCTGTTATGCTGTGGGAAGAAGAGCTGCCCAAGGCGTAGCCCTGCTTCATTTTCAATGGATGCTCGCCCCCAGATGCATAGTCACTGGTTGTGGATATGGAGTGCACACGGCTCTGTAGGTTCCGGATGACTCTTTGGGAATTCTGTAGCTGCACTTGCAGGGTCTGGATGTGTTGGTGGAGAATGGCTACATCCTCACACTGGCTGAAGTCATGCTTTTCCAGCTTATTTGTAGGAGAACCCAACAGTTTCTTCCAGGTCTGAGACTCCTCAACATGATCTTCACATTCTGTGAATGTCAACAACAACTGGGCATTAGAACCATATCATGCATTAGGCAAGAGCAAAGATGGGTTTCCTACCATGCGTACACTTAAGTTGGAATCACAGCAAATTCGAACTTTCTTGTGAAGGTTCCTGAACAATACTGTTATTATTTAGACATTTTAAAGTTTTGCCTGAAAAACTTCAAAAGTAGTGCATCTATTGGTCCCTTGATGCTTCCTACATTCAGAACCATAAAGTCATCAAAAGCCCCCAAGCCCATTCATGCAGGTAAAAGAGAAAATGGTAAAGAGGCAATAATCTGTAGGGCTTCAAAGATCCTTTTCCTTTGATAGCATTACATTCTTCCTGAAGAGAGGCTGTGGCGCATGGAGACTCTTGTTACTGCTTAGTAAAGATGTGGGTATCAGATCTGGGAAATTTTTGAGCAGGGGAAAGGTTAACAAAGTGTTCTAGTAAAGACTTCAGATCCTGCAGCTAAGCTCAAGTCTGGACCAAATAAGTGATTTCCAAGTGATTTCTGTGAAAGAAATGAATAGGAGTGTTGAAGGTGCTCAGATTACTGAGGAAGGCTGGAGGACCTCATGGAATGAGAGCTCAGGTATGGAATTCCCTTTTTTTATAGGGTTTCCCAAAAGCAGAGAGTTGTACTTGCCTTAGAAATGAATTTTGTATGAATGCAAAGAGTTGTGAATGGCAACCAAAGGAAGCAACAAAAGGTAGCAGTTGGTAGCCAACCCTGGCAGGGCAGTTTGCTTTGCAAAAATCCTAATCAAGACAAATAGTCCTATGCTTGAAAGGTGGGTACCATTCTTTGGCTGGATTTGGCCTGATTTGGCTGGGTGTTGGTGATTGAAATTATATTTCCTGATCCTGATTGTGTGAGAATGTTCAGTGACTCTACAGGCAGCACTGATTCTTTTTTGGCTTATTCCAAGCTCTCTTCCTAGTGGGACCTGGGTCATTTTGGCCACTTGTCCTTTTTATATATGACAGATTTTATCAGTTTCTTCATGTATTCAACTGCATTAATAAGCAAAACTAGGGAGGGAAGTTAGGCTGGCCGCTGTAGATACTGCAAGCTGTGAAAGGTTTGCCAGAGGAACGTCTTGTATTACCAGGACTGGTGGTCTCTTCCCTGTCAGCTTCATTTTCACTTCTCCCACAGGTCTCATAGCCCAAGTCTTGAAGATCCACTTGTACCTGCTTGCTGTCCTGCTGTACGACTGGTTCACCTGTTTTTTTAAAAAAAGGTTTAATCTTTTCCCATTGCCCATCAGCCAAAGAAAGCCAGACATCCCCAGGAGACTCAGAAAGTCATAGGATGTTATCACACGGGGAGTTGCGGGGAGAAAATGGAAATAAACCGGATGAGCAGAAGTCTTTAATTTATGGGATTTGTCCCGTTCCGTTTCGTCTGATAACTAAATTCGAATTTAAAAGGGGGTTAATTCGAACGAAAACCTGATCTTTTCAAATCCTCAAAAATCCCGAAAATGAAAAGATCAGGTTTTCGTTTGAATTAACCCCCTTTTAAATTAGAATTTAGTTATCAGACGAGGCGGAACGGGACAAATCCAGTAAATTAAAGACTTCCACTCGTGCCCGTTTATTTCCACTTTCTCCCCGCGACTCCCCGTGTGATAACGTCCATAGTTGCAGACTCCAGCAAAAAAGCAGGGATTACTAAACTAATGGAATAATGGTAATTGTTCAAAGTAAATAAACCAAAAATAGTTATTACAAAAATGGGATAATTTTGTTTAAAAATCAGTGGCCTCAAATATATATGAGCAGAATCTCTCTCTTTCAGCCAATTACATGGGAGGAAATAAGGACATGTCTTTTCCTGTCGGCTGTTTTGAAACAAAAGCACATGTTATTTACCTAGCAAGTAGTCTTCATTTGTTTTCTATTAACATTGTTACCTATCCCACATTCCAGGACTAGGGGTTATGGAACAATTTCCTGTGGTCTGCTTGTAAGGGCTTTGCCAACCATATCCTGGAGAGACCCATCCTTCTTTTGGATACGCTGTGTTAAAGATCAGCTACAAAGAACATTCAATTGCTTTGGGCATTTGCAGACTGCCAGAAATAATGCAGCACGAGTCCACTTTAACTGCCCTGGCTCAGTGCTAGGGAATCATGGGAACTGTATTTTTTTTCTGAGACACTGAACCTTCTCTGTCAGAGAGCTCTGGTGCCACAATAAACTACAGTTCCCATGATTCCCTAGCACTGAGCCAGGGCAGTTAAAATGGACTCAAGCTGCATTATTTCTGGCAGTCTGCAAAGGCCCTTAGATTACAGTTAATTGATGTTTGCACTATGTAAGTGAACTCAAAATGGAGGACTGGGAGTGTGTGAAGACATCCTTCTCATTCTAACATTCATGCAGGAATTTGGAAATCACTGTGAGATATAATTGTGTGATCAGTGGCAGAGAGACTCTCCTGTGTTTCAGTGGCTCACATATACTTCTCAGGGAACAATGAACAGTATTACAATTACAGTGTTAGAGTATTGCAATGAAGGTTGATTGGGATGCACTTAGGAATGACATAGTGATGGTTAGAACTACCCTAATGTATTACCAAACACATGCACATGTGGCTATGGCTGGATGTGTGCTGATACCATGATAGTTGAATAATCAACAAAGGAATTGGAGGCCCAGATCTTTTAATGCGTAGATACTTACTGAGCAGGGCCCGGTATTCTTGTAGCTGGGCCATCTGAGCCTGGATGGTGGCCTCTGAAACCAAAAGTTTGTCTTGTAGTTTATGACACTGTTGCCTGCATTGAGGCAGCTCTGAGTGATGGTGCTGAAGGGGCTCTGTGAACTGCTGCCCAAAACTACCTGTGACTCTGCCTCCTTCCACCTAAGAAGAAGAAGTAAAGGGCATGTTGGTTGTTACTGGTTTTGACTTTAACCTGGCCAAGTAAATGACACCTGCTAAGTTGTGCCACCTGCAACTAACCCCTCATTGATCTGCAATATCGCATATATTATTCTATTAAAAATCTAATTTGATTGCAATAGTGATTACATTAGTACTAGCCACAGTGATTTGGAATTATAAATGGTTCTTAACATTTTCCTCCATGAGTCGTTCTCTCCTATAATTCTGAATCCCAAGGCAGCCATGATGGCTAGCAATTCTGGGAGTTATGGTTGAAGAAAGCAAAATTTCCAAACTCCAAACAGAACAAGATTTCAGCAATGAGAAGAAAAGGTGCTAAGGGGCATTTATAATTCCAAATCACTGAGGATAGCACTAATGTAATTAATTTTGAAGTCAGATCATCTTTTCATTTTTAATGAAACAATATACAGTTTGAAAGCATGCAAATGCAAGTAGATAAATAGGTACCATTTGGTGGGAAGGTAAACAGCATTCTGTGCAATTATGCTGACCACAGGATCACAAAGTAGTCTCTGACAATGTTGGCTCTTCTGGAGATGAGCACTGCACCATAAGGTTGGACATGACGTGACAACCTTGTCAATGGGGAATTTTGTTGTTGTTGTTATTAACTACCCTCGAGTTGATCTCGACTCATGGCGGCCCTATGGATGAGACATCTCCAAGACCTGTCCTCCACCGCTCTGCTTAAATCCCATACCTGTGACCTCCTTAATAGCGTCCATCCATCTGGCATGTGGCCTTCCTCTCTTCCTACTTCCCTCCACCTTCCCCAGCATTATTGTTTTTCCCAAAGAGTCCTCTCTTCTCATAATGTGTCTGAAGTACGACAGTCTCTGTTTGGTCATCTTGGCTTCCAGGGAGGTTTCCAACTTGATCTGCTCTAGGACCCACTTGTTTGTCCTTTTGGCTGTCCATGGGATCCTCAGCACTCTTCTCTAGCACCACATTATCTCAAATGAATTGATTTTCTTCCTATCTCCTTTCTTGACTGTCCAGCTCTCACATCCATACATGGCAAGAGGGAATACAATGGCTTGTATGATTCTGAGTTTTGTGCTGAGTTGTATATCTTTGCATTTTAGAATCTTTTCTAGTTCTTTCATAGCCACTTTCCCCATTCTTAGTCTTCTTCTGATTTCCTGACTGCAGTCCCCATTTCTATCAATGTTTGATCCCAGATAGGAGAACTCTTTTACCTCTTCTATTTCTTCATTGTCTAGGTTGAATATTTCAAGATTCTCTGTTGTCATTATTTTTGTTGTCTTTATGTCAGCAATAGGACTGCCTTTGCACTTTCTTCCTTGATCTTTCTTAGTAGTTGTTCAAGGAGGTTTTCTGCTAGTATTATGGTGTCATCTGCATATCTTAGATTGTTGATATTCCTTTCTCCTAATTTTACTCCTCCTTTTTCTCTGTCCAAGCATATCTTTCTTATAATATGTTCTGCATACACGTTGAACAGATAGGGTGCTTTACCTTTTATACACAGTATTACAAAATCTAAAGTCTGTCTCTTTTGCTAGCCTACCCAGACTCTCCTCTTGTTGTTTAAGACAGTGCTTCTCAGGCTATCTGATGTGTGGGACAGACAGTTCCTGCCCTCCGCACCTAATGTGCCAGGGACCAGTAATGTATTTGTGTACATTATGTACAGTTCTTTCTTTCTTTCTTTCTTTCTTTCTTTCTTTCTTTCTTTCTTTCCTGAAAACTCTGTGTTGACCAGCACCATGAGTAGCACACATTTAAGCTACTTCCTACACAGAGTGTTTGCAAGTTTCAGACATTCAGGCACCACAAGCATTACCTATACAGTTTATTGTTGCACCCACATATTTTAAATCATTTTTTTAAAGGGGAGTAATTTGAGACACTTAGGGTGCTAAAGTACAGGCAAGACTGCAAATCTAATGCATGCATAATGCCACTGAATGCAGACACAGAGAATACATAATAGCCCAGATGTCACCAGCCAGTGAATATATCAGAAGGACTACAGGAGCCAAGTTCTCCTCCATATAATGAGGAGAGTGCTAATGCAGTCACGTTGTGGACTTGACAAAACCTAATGACTAACAACTTTGGGAACAAAACCCCAGACTCAAAAGGCGACTGGTTTGATTTAGCATAGTTCTTATGTTCCTATAAATGTTCATTTAGAGCTGCTCTTTTATTCACAAATGGGACCTGCAACAAAATGTTGTGGTGTACAGTGTTGCTCTTCAAGTTTCCATCCTTCACATGTCTCGTTTTCTGCTCCCCCCCCCCCCCCCCCATGGCTCAGTAGGCTTTTGGAAAGAGTTTCTCTTCCTCCCACCCCTTGGAATTCTTCCTTCTGCATCCTATTTTCCTTTTTATATTTCTTCAAACCTTGGAGTTTTCTCCTCAGGCTGCTGACAGCTCTCCTCCTGTGCAGGCGTGTTGCCATTCTAACTATGTAAGCATGGGAATTCTCACCTTAAGACCAATGTCAGCATGTATGCCTGCCTCTCTGTCTGCCATAACCACAATCTTGGCTGTGAATATGAAATGAATGCAGATTCAACAAAGCCTAAAATAGAATGTTCCTGTCATTGTTTAAATGACAACATGAGCAGGAATAGCTAATTCATTGTGGACACCTGCTGGTCTAAACAGATTCATACATACTGTGAATCAAGGTAAAGTTACCTGGGCCCCTTTAAGGCTGGGAGATGGGCTGGAGTCCACAACCTTGGATGGTGGGGAGTGCAGCTGTGGGGCATTGCTGTTGAGAAGCCCTACGCAGTTGCACTGCTTGGCCTTTTGCAGCTGCACAATGTCCTGAGCCACACTAGATGTGAACTGGTGGTTGATGGAAGTGCTGGTAGAGCCTCCTTGGCTGTTCAGAGTCAGTTGTTCTTTGAGGAGTCCGATCACAACTTCCGACGTGTGTAACTTCTCTTGCAGCTTTCTGACTTCCAACCTCAAGTTTTCTTCATCTTCTTTTGAATCTTCATTCTCCCAACCCTCTGACAACATTGCTTCTCCAACTTGTTCCTTGAGTTCTGCATTCTCCAGGCACAGGCTCAGCAGGGCCTTCCTGTGGAAACAGAGCAGCTGGCACTCAGAATTAAGCACTATAGAAAACTCTCCAGGCATTTCTAGATTCATGACAGGGGGTTGGACTGGATAGCCCTTGTGGTCTCTTCCAACTCTATGATTCTATGATTCTCTCCATGCATTTCAGTCTTAAGACCAAGCCTCTGTAGCTAGTACTGGCAAGGGAGGTATGTCAGACTACATGAGGCGCACTCCTATCTTGCTTCTGTTCCCAGCGCTCTCCTGACAGACAGACAACTTGTCTCTTTCTTCTGTGGCAGGAGGTTGCAGGGGCATCAGAAGCAGCAGGGAATGGGCTGATGGAGCATGGTTTGCTGGATTGGGGGGGTCCTGATGGGGATGCTGGCTAGCTGACAGGTTTGCAGGAATGCAGGGAACCACCCAGAGATGATGGATGACCTGTGTATGTACATATGTTGCAAGTGTATGTACGAGACAGAAAGAGCAAGCGGTAAGGCAGCACAACATTACTGGATAATAAATGAATGGGGGCAGGGAGATGTACCTACTGAATTTTGCCTTTGACCTTTCCTGCTGCTAACCCACAACGATCTGACACTCTTCCTACTCAATCTGACCTTACCTCCCAAAGATTGCCCATTCCTCATCTAGAAATGAGCCAACGTCTGGTTCGGATTTATTGACCATTCCTCTTTTCCAACCTGGCACATTTTGTCAATCTTTACGTTTCATCCTTCCCTGATTATGAAATACTTGCCTCAGACAAGATGCAGAAATGTCAGACTCTTCCTTACTGACATGCAGAGGGTCCAAGCTGTTGCTGGTCTGCATCCATTTACTATTCATTTACAACTACCCTAAAGGCTTGAGAACCTGTAAGCACGGTCAACCCTAGTTAGTCCTTGGGTAGGAGACCACCAACAAATACCATGTGATATAGGCTAGATTTCAGAGGAAGGGACAGGCAAAACCACCTTTGAGTATTCCTTGCCTAAGAAACCACTATGAAATTCATGGAGTAACCATATGTTGACAGGCAACTTGAAGGCACACACACATGCACACATAAAAGAAAGACATTTCTGCAAATTGAACATAGCCTACAGTTTGTCTCTGAGTTTTTAACTGGTAACTGATATAAAATTCTTATAAAATATAACCCCTCTCCCAACAATTATTACCTATGGCCCCAGGCATACTTTCATGCTGACTTTTACTAAACCTACAGAGACCAGCAGAAAAAATAATTTAGGGTGCAGGATTCCCACAGGATATTGTTTTCGGCTGTTAGCTTGGCTCACCTGAGTTGAGACACAGAGGAGAACCCAGCTTCCTCGATCTGCCCTTTGAGATCCTGTAGCTCCCCTTCCAGCTTCTTTTTCTGCTCTACAACTTCTTGAATTTCAGATTTTACTGAAAGCAGCTCCTCTTGTAGGCCCTTTTCGCTCACTAGGGAAAGTGGAGAAGGGCAAGTGCAACAGCCCACTAGGTTGTCATCAGCATCTCCCTTAATGCTCTAGAATGAGAAATAGATTGTTATTTTTTAAGTTGCCAAAATACTCGGTTCCCTGGCGCACACAGCAGAGAATTAGTCACTATATAAACACGTGTGCACAGCTTCAGCAAGGAGAATGCTGAATCTTGGCCTTTTGGCACAATAGACTACAATCTGCACAGATAAGCAGGTATCTCCAATGTAAAGAAAGAAACCACACATCCTTGTTCAGATATTCCCATTCCTGGCCATTTGCAACAATGGGGATGTGGAGAAGGGAAAAAAAGGGACAATAAATAAACAAAAATGATAACAGGAGACAAATTACAATTTGCAATATCCATTTTGTGTACATGTATCTTGCATTAAGATGTATGTAAAATTTCTTTGTTGCCAGGCATAAACTCTAGAAACATTATTTGGAATCCCTGCAG
Source organism: Phrynosoma blainvillii (assembly GCA_026167975.1). NCBI lineage: Eukaryota > Metazoa > Chordata > Lepidosauria > Squamata > Phrynosomatidae > Phrynosoma > Phrynosoma blainvillii. The sequence goes on from JANUYF010000004.1 coordinate 151,878,933, forward strand.
GCAGTTTTAAAGTTGCACTGCAAGTAATATTTTGTACTTTGTCAGTTTATTTGACTTAGTAGGCATTTAAAAAAAACTGAGACATAAATATTCTTATTGTAAAGCACATATTTAATATACTTAGTGTAGTTTAAATCTTAACTTATTGAGAAAGAGGAGAAGAAAAAATGAATAGAAGACTGGAAGAAAGAAATTAAAGGAAAGAACAAGAAAGAAAAATAGAATCATAGAAAGAAGATTTCTGGAATTAATCCTCTACTTTGAATTTTACCAATGAAGATTATTAAGTATTTGATTAGTTCTACTATGTAATAGTGATATACTGCATAATGTTACATATCATAATAAAATTGTGCAAAAAAAAAATGAGACATTTTACATGCATCTTGATGCAAGATATATGTACAGAAAACTGATATTGCAAATTGAATCCTAGAATCATAGAGTTGGAAGGGGCCCCACAGGCCATAGAGTCCAATCCCCTATTGTCCCAAGTTATAATGTTTTTTGTTCATCTAATGTCCCTGCTCTTTCTTTTATCTTTTATCCGCTCCTGAAGAAACCCATTGAATATTATTAGGCTGAACTACTACTACTACTACTACTAATAAAATTTATTTATACCCCGCCCCTTTGGGGTCAATCAAGGCGGCCCACAATAAAATACAATACAATAGTAAAAACAAATTACAACCCACCCACCCCTTAAAAAGTTATTAAATCTATTACAAATTAAAATAATTAAAATTAAAAACAACATTAAAACAACAGTCACAATTATACAGCGAAACAGAGGACTGCGGCAATGTAACAGATGGCTTTCAGGGAGGTGGATAGAGTTCCCTTAAAGAAAGGAAAAGAGGGGAAAAACATGTTGGGCTAATTGCAAGAATAAACACTTTTCAATAAGAACAAAAAGGACTAATTTTTTAACACGCTAAGACTTTGGGGGGTTGCAGACTGTGAAAAATAGTGTGAATTCAGTCCTCTTTTAGGGTTAGGGTTAGTGCTAGGGAATCATGGGAATTGTTATTTTTCTGAGACATTGAACCTTCTTTGTCAGAGAACTTTAGTGCCACAATAAAATTCAGTTCCCATGATTCCCTAACCTTAACCCTAACCCTAAAAGTGGACTGAATTCACACTATTTTTGACAGTCTGCAACCCCCCTTTGTCTCCTTTCTACATCCCTTCTTTTGGGTTTTACAAGTTCTCTTTGCTTTTTATTTACAACAGTGAACAAGAACATTCAGGGTAGTAGCCCTCATTTGCCTATAAAGGTAAAGGTATTCCCCGTCGACAAGGCTGTCAAGTCGTGTCCGACCGTAGCGAGCAGTGCTCATCCCTGTTACTAAGTCAAAGAGCCAGCGTTGTCAGAGACTACTCTGGTGGTCATGTGGCCAGCATGACTGCACAGAACGCTGTTTACCTTCCCACCAAAGTGGTACCTATTTATCTACCATTGCATGCTTTCGAACTGCTAGGTTGGCAGAAGCTGGGACTAGTGACAGGAGCTCACCCCATCATTCAGCATCTGGGCCTCAAACTGCCAGCCTGCCCATCTTGCAATCAACAGAGTCAAAACAGAGTTTTGCCTATGCCAGCTATATAAGGTGCGAAAAGCACATTATTCTGGAAATTTTGCTAAAGCTAAGCATTAGTGGGCCTGGTCAGTTTCTGAATGGAAGAATCATTTGGAAAGTGCATGTCCACCCTGAGAAAAGTAGGGACTAATAAACTGTAAACCTGTAAAGGCCTCATCAGAATTTGTTTTGAAAGCCAGGACCCAGATCTTATCCTTAGAGATGTCTGAAAAAATGACAAGTGAGTGGTGCATGTACAGTGGGCCCTCCATATTTGCTGGGGTTAAGGGCAGAAGACCCCTGTGAAAGTGAAAAAACCACAAATAAACCCCCCACTATTATTTTTACTTGGGAGAACACTTCTCTAGGCATTTGTAGGTCCTCCAGTGCTACTCTATGATCAACATCTACCAGAATTTGTCCACAGAATTGCGCTGGAGGACCTACAAATAACAAAAGAAGTGTTGTCTCCAGGAATCTCTAGGTCCTCAGCCTGAGTTCTGCAGACATTATCCACAGAGTTGCATGGGAGAGGTCCTTGAGATTCCTAGAGAAAACATCAAATCTGTGAATAATCAGTTCTGCAAAATTCAAATCTGCAAACGTGGAGGGCTGACTGTATTCTCTTATCTTGGAGTAGCCACAGCCTAACCTCATACTTCGGTCCCTTTAGCTTTCTTTTCTGAAATTGATCATCCAACAGGGTGGACAAAATACAGTTACTTCTTTCTTGCAAAGCCTGACTTAGCCCAATAGAGATGTCCACATGTTTAACTGCACCCTGAGGAGACAGTATTGGAAAATCAGCCTTATGCAAGTAGCAAGGCATGAAGAAATGTGATGCTTAACAGGCTTCCTTCTTTTACCGTCCTTTCTGATTTTTCGAGCTGAATGCCACCACTTCATTTCTGACTTAATGTACTTTCCAAAAGATTCCTATCCTATCTCTAGTTTCATGCCAGGCCCAAAAGATGGGACTCCCCTTCTGGAAGATTAATAATTTCTCATTTATTTCTCAGACAATCCCAGGATCAGTTGGCTCTCTAGACACAATAGAGACCGTTCAAATGCAAAATGTGCACATAAGATGGTTGCCTGGACCAGAGTCTCCGGCATCACAGCTGCCTTTCTGAGCAGATGCCACATACTTTGCTCTCTGATTCACCTGGTGCTGGGCGATTCTCTGTGCTGCTTCCTCTTCAATACTGTCCGTGAACTCAGTGCCAGCATCCTCAGCGTCCTCAGACACAGTTAGATCTGCAACAACACCGCAAAACTGGAGCAATTAATTTGAGGCTTGGGGCCATTATTCTGTGCACATGCCTGACATTACAATACACACACTCTGCAGTTTCAACTAATTTGCCCCAGTGCCTTGGCACGATCACCAGCTTATCTGACTACAAACTCTAATAAAGAAAACTGAGCATCTGTGGCCAATTCCAGTCCTGTCCGAACTCTGATTCTGTTGGAAGCGAAAAGCATAACACTTTGGAAATCGATGTAAAAGCCACTAGAGGGCAATGTAGTTAGTTAGGGTTTACAGCACTGATTCCCAAACTTTGGTCCTCCAGGTGTTTTGGACTTCAACTCCCAGAAGCCCCAGCCATTTTTGGCCAGCTGTTAGGAATTCTGGGAGCTGAAGTCCAAAGCATCTGGAGGACCAAAGTTTGGGAATTATTGGTTTACAGCATTATTCCTCCTCCTAACTGCTTGCCAATTGCTTCCTTGGGATTATCAAGGCGTTGTTTTTTTAGCACGACAATAATAATGCGAATAATCTCACTCATGCATTCCGATGTTGTTGCTCACACCATTTTTTAAAACCAGAACTGCATCTACGCACATCTCTGCGAGTTCTGTTGCTCACATGTGTCAGCACTGCAAATAAAGATGGAGTAGATGATGTGGATGTATTCAAAGCACATTCAAGGCATGCAGAATTTTATCCTGGGTTTATCCCGGGTCTATACGCATGGGTTAGTCACACAGCCAACAATGCAAATTTTTTAGGAAAACTTGGGGGGGGGGATGAGATCGATTATCCTGGATTAAGTGGGGGTTTTTTGGCAGCCCCCACCCCAATCTTACTTGGGTGCATTCGAAATGCATGTGAACAACAAAGATTCAACCTAGGATTATGCCAAGATGGTTTCCTGGCACACTACACACATTTCAACATTATCTAACCCCCATTCTCATGCCCTTGACTTGTTCATCACATCACTCTCTGTTTCCCACACTTCACTAAATGCATCTGATGAAGTAGACTGAAGTCTACCAAAGCTCATACTGCCAAATAATAATAATAATAATAATAATTATTATTATTATTATTATTATTATTTGTACCCCGCCCCTCTGAGAACAATCGGGGCAGCTAACAATGTTAAAATGCAGAGATACAATTATACATCCCAATACCCACAAGATCTTTCTCTACATACTGATCCTTCAGACTAACACGGCTATAGCTATGAACTGTGTCTGAACCTGGATTCCCCAAAGAGTTCTGAAAACCAAATAAGCCTGTTTCAAGCAGCCATATTTCGTAACAGGTCCTAAAACAAAAAAATGTATGTTGCTGGTCCGGGAATTCTGTTGTGTAGAAGTTTGGCCTGAAGAGCAGCCAGTAAAAAAGAGGAGGAGTGAATATTAATGGAGGAAGGGAGGAAAAAGGAGAGAAAAGAGCAGGAGTCAGTAGCATCACTGGGAGATGCGGGGGGTGCGGACTGCACTGGGTGACACTCCAGAAGGAGTTTTTTGGAGAGTGATTGGAATTGCATGCCCCTCCAGATGTTGTGGAGCAGCACAACGGTGAGGCATGCTTGGAGTTTCAGTCCAAGATCTGGCTGCACAATTCTCACATCTATTGTACAACGAAAGGTGCGAAGCAACCTTTGTTAAAGAAACAGTTTCTCTTCCCTTCCAGAAGCTGCCTTAGGGTCTCAGGGCATGGTCTTAGGGCCATGCATGTATGTTATTCAGTCCTTTGCCCAGCCGAGTACTTCAAAAGGTGACTAGTCTCAGATTTGGAAGGTGTGCTTTTTCTTAACAACCCCTTAAAACAGGGGTAGGCAACCTTTCCCCTTTAAGGGCCGAGGGACGTCAGCTCCCAGAAGCCTCAGCCATGTTGGCCAATAGTCCCATGTTGGTCAATAGCTCCTGGGACTCTGGGAGCTGAAGTCCCTCGGCCCTTAAAGGGGACAGGTTGCCTACCCCTGCCTTAAAATATATGTGGTCTCATCCACCAAACGGCCAAACTAGAAGCATAGAGTTGGAAGGAGCCACATGGGCCACTAAGTCCGACTCCCTTCTGAACGCACAAAATCCATCTAGAGCTGTCAAACTGTGGCACAGACTGTGAATTGCTGATATCAGAGTAAAGGTAAAGAAACACTAAACCTAACATTGTGCCGAAATACAATTTCAAGAACATCCCTACTGAATTTAAAGAAAATGTAAAAAATAGATTTCCACTATTACGCCTAATTGACTTGAAGTCTGAAGAACTCTGGACAGAAGCCAGCGACATTGTCGGGGAGAGAAAATAGATACAGTGGGGCATGTTTTATTGTATTGTTCTTTCTACCTTCAACACCACTTTATTAATCCAGTTTTACAAAGTATACCAAAGAGATCTGGTGTCTTTTATATCGATTACCTTTTGGCTGACCAGTTTCCTGAATTTACAGCCAAGGTAGCTACTTTTTGAATGACAGTAAGAGTTTGTATAGGATGCTGTTTTAGTATTACTATTTTATGCTGGGTTTTTAAATCACTGTAATATAAATATTTTAAATTTAACATTGGTATTATATATTGTATTTTAATGCATTGCATTGTGTTTTATCTATTCTATTTTGCTCCCTTCTTTTTTGAAACTGGTCATTGACTGAAATAAATATATGTATGTATGACCAGATACAAATAAAATGATGACGGAAACAATATGCTGAAGAAATATATAAATGAAAAGAAAGGATGATAGATTAATTCAAGGAAGAACCATTTGAAAATTAACTTACAATTTTAAAAATTGAAGTGGAAGCTGCATGCAAAACACTTGAGAGAAATAAATCACCAACAGAGCTGCTTCAAACTACAGAAATACAATCTACTCTAGTTCTAACTAAAACCTGTTTTTTAAAAAAGGAAAACAAAACAATGGTCCATTGTTTTGCTCAATATACATTCCCATCCCCAAGAAAGGGAACACCAGGGATTGTAGTAACTACAGAACCATTGCATTAATCTCCCACGCAAGTAAAATTATGCTCAAAATTTTACAACAAAGATTTTTTATAATAATAATAATAATAATAATAATAATAATAATATTTATTTATATCCTGCCCCTCTGCAGAGCAAACGGGGCGGCTTACAACATTAAAATTTCCATACAGATATATTAAACAGAACATAAAATGCCGAATCCCACCCGTCCTTTAAGAAGTAAGGATTCTTCTTATTCTAGGCCCAATGGTGCTGAGCCTAGCGTCTCTCCCCCAGATGACATTGGATGGTAATGGAGGAAGGGCTCTTCTTCTTACTCTAGGCCCGATGATTGATATATATATATATATATATATATATATATATATATATATATAATCTATAAAGCAACACTGATTTTCTTCTGAAATTATTTGGTGTGCTTTATTATCCAATCTGTGTTTACAATATGATCCCCAGTGCCTCTTCCTTTCCTGAATTCAGCTTGGACATCTGACATTTCCTGAGATATATTTATCATATATGGAGTAGGAAATGTCAGATGTCCAAGCTGAATTCAGGAAAGGAAGAGGCACTGGGGATCATATTGTAAACACAGATTGGATAATAAAGCACACCAAATAATTTCAGAAGAAAATCAGTGTTGCTTTATAGATTATATATATATATATATTGTTTAGATCATTAAAAAAACTTTGGATTGCTCTGAAAGAAATGGGTGTGCCACAACATTTGACTATCCTGATGTATTGGTCCTGGTCCTGAATTCAGGACCAGAGGCTACCATTGGGACAGAATACAGAGAAATGGACTGGTTCCAGTTAGCAAGGGGGTCAGGCAAGGCTGGATTTCATCACCCTCACTTGTATGCCGAACATATCCTACATAAAGAAAGAACTAGTCTTGGAAGAAGGAGGCATAAAAGTTGGAGGAAGGAACATCAACAATTTAAGATGTGCAGATGACGCCATACTACTAGCAGAAAATAGCAAAGACTTGGAACAATTACTGAAGAAAATCAAAGAAGAAAGTTCAAAGGCAGGCTTACAGCCGGATATGAAGAAAACAAAAATAATGACCACCAATTATTTACATCACTTTAAAGCAGATGTTGAAGACACTGAAATAGTTCAATGACTGGGAGGTCTCTCATTCATAGGGTTATCATAATTCAAAGTCGACTTGACAGCAGTTAAGAACAACAATAACAACAATAACAACAACAAGCAAAAGGGATTCCATCATGCCTCTAGAAATTGGCTCATTGTTGAACTGCTCTGGAAGCCACCTTGGCTCCCACTCTTCAAGAAAGATGTCATATAAATGAAATAAATAAAAATAAAATAGTAGTTCCTTCTAATCAATTGAAATGTATCTTCCTATAACTTAAAACTATCCTCTGAGGCAGCAGAGAACAAGTTTGCGCCCTCCTCTCTGTGACAACCCTTGAGAGATTTAAAGAGGGCATCATGTCACTTGTCAGTCTTCTCTTCAGGCTGATCAAGCCCGGATCCCTCAACATTTTCTCCTATGTTTTGTTCTTATCATCCTTCTCTTAATCTGCTCCATTGTGGCTATATCCTTCCTTAAATGAAGTGCCTACAATTAAACACAATACTCCAGATGAGGCATTGACTAGGGCAGAATATAGTGGGACTTTGCTCCCTTTGTCTTGGAAACTACAGTTCTATTAATGCAGGCTAAGATGGCATTTGCCTTCTTTGCTGCAGCACCACACTGATGCTCATGTTCACCTTTTGATAAAAAAAAAAAATCCCAAGGTCCTTTTCGCATGTACTGCTGCTAAGTGAAATATCCCCCATCCTACACTTCTGCATTTGGTTTTTGTGGTCCAAATCTTTAATTTTCCATTTGTCTCTGCTGAATTTCTTTTTGTCAGTTTCGGTCCAGTTTTCTAAACATAACAATAAATGTAATACTTGTAATAAAGTCAGTGTGGGTGCGTACACACATGCGTGGGATGTGTGGCCCCTGGTTTTCACTGGGATTGCAGAATACCAGAATGTATATTGAGCAAAACAATGGCTCCCTGGTATTTGTCTTGGAAGGGAAGCCTCTATAGGGGAAATTGCCTTTTGGGGCTAATGGCCATGGAGTGCGTCTTTAGTGACAGGAGAAAAATGAACCCTCTAATGAAATACTCCAAGCAAGGAAGGAAAAAAAAAAACAAAGGGAAAGAACAGGGCATGAATCACAGACCAAAGGCTTTGTATCTCTCATCCTCAAACTCCCCAATCTGCCCAATATCTTGGAGGTATGGTATAGATTTCATATTCTTTAGATCTGGGGTAGGCAACCTAAGGCCTGGGGGCCAGATGCGGCCCCCGAGGCCTTTGGACCAGCCCCAGGCCAGTCCTGCCGCCGCCTGCCATGATGATATTGATTATTGTTGTTATTACTTATTCTTGGGTTTTTCTTGGCAAAATCTCCACAGGGGCTTTTGCCATGGCTTTTCTGGGGCTGAGAGAGTGTGCATGCATATTTTTTTTAATATTTATTTATTTATTTATTTTTGGTGCTTCAGCCCCCCCAATTGTCTGAGGGACAGCAACCCAGCCCCCGGCTCAAAAAGGTTTCCTACCCCTGCTTTAGATCATATACCTCAACACTTAGCCCTCCTCATAAATAATCATCACTGCCATTCCCTTAAACCCAGAAACAACTAAGATTTCAGAGCTTGTGTGTTTTACTGATCTAATTCTAGGGTGGGGGATTTGGTGGCCCTCCAGATATTGGATGCCACCTCACAGCATCTCTTCTTGCTGGCTATGCTACCCAGGACATCTAGGAGTTGCAGTCCAGCAATATCTTAATACTGTTTTAAGGGGAGGGTGGGTCTGGGCTTGGGATGGGTTATTGTGAGTTTTTATTGTTGTAAGCCGCCCCGATTGCTTCGGTAGAGGGGCGGGATAGAAATAAAAATTATTATTATTATTATTATTATTATTATTATTATCTATAAGGCTGTATTATCCCTACCATGGTCTACTTGGAAAACTATTGGAATTGCATGAAAGCCTCCCATTAGAACGAAGTGGGAATGGTGCAAGTCTTCTAGGTGTTCAATTGCAATTCTCACCATTCCTCATCATTGGAATTGCATTCCAACATCTGACCATACTACAAGATCCACACCCTTCTGTTAGCAGCCAAGTGTTTCCATGGAGCAGTAATAATAATAATAATAATAATAATGCATTTTATTTATAGTCTGCCTCTCCCAGCGGATCAAGGCGGGTTACAGCAAACAGTAAATAAAGCTAGAACACATGGACTGGTTCCATCCTGCAAGCTGCCTCCAGCCACTTTGAATCTGAACCAGGACCAAAACTTCCATTCCTACAATGCTCCTGCAGATCAGATTTTAAAATGCCTTTTAGAATACAGATACCCTTTAAAATAACAAAATGAGAGGTAATGTAAATTAATAGAGGACCGATGAAGGGGAAATATAAAGGGGAAACAGACTTTACTAGCAAGGGCCAACATATATATGGACGTTATCACACGGGGAGTTGCAGGGAGAAAGTGGAAATAAACGGGATGAGCGGAAGACTTTAATTTATGGGATTTGTCCTGTTCCGCCTCGTCTGATAACTAAATTCGAATTTAAAAGGGGGTTAATTCGAACGAAAACCTGATCTTTTCATTTTCGGGATTTTTGAGGTTTTGAAAAGATCAGGTTTTTGTTCGAATTAACCCCCTTTTAAATTCGAATTTAGTTATCAGACGAGGCGGAACGGGACAAATCCCGTAAATTAAAGTCTTCCGCTCGTCCCGTTTATTTCCATTTTCTCTCCGCAACTCCCCGTGTGATAACGTCCTATGTAAGAGATATAGAAGGGTAAATTGTTTATGGCATATAGAATATGTACTTATTATCAAAGAACTACAGGAAGGACAATTATAAATCATATTTTGAGAATGATTGATGGTAAAGGATTTTTGTGTATTTTAAAATTTTATAAATAAAAAATAAAATAAAAAATAACAAAATAAGCTCTACTTGTTTTTTGCCCGAGGAAATGTCTCAGAAAAACTTTCAAGGCTTTGCTCTTAGGAGACTCTTCCTTTAACCAAGGTCTGCCTTTAAAGGGATGATGTGATATAAGTGTTCTAGCCCAGCAGAAATTATACGGCTGATGAAAGTAAAATATAATCAGTAACGGCTGGAAAGGGGGCACGGATGGTGTTTTTCTTTCCCGTTGTCTCTAGCAGACCTTGCGCATCTAAGGGCCTTTGCAGACAGCCAGAAATAGTGCAAATTGAGTCCACTTTAAGGGTTAGGGTTAATGCTAGGGAATCATGGGAATTTTTTTTTCCTGAGACATTGAGCCTTCTCTGTCAGAGAGCTCTGGTGCCACAATAAAACACAATTCCCATGATTCCCTAACCCTAACCCTAACCCTTAAAGTGGACTCAATTTGCACTATTTCTGGCAGTCTGCAAAGGCCCTAACTTAAGCATATAGCATTACTAATGGCTTGGAGCTAACAGAGAATTAAAACAACTCAAGATGAAATCCACATAACGTCTCTATCATTATTAGCTGAGGAGGAGGAGGAGGAGGAGGAGGAGGATTCTCCTCTCATGCCTTTCTCCCAACCTGATCTAGAGCTATTTCAACTGCTGCCCTTCAAAATTAACTCAACCTGCTAAAATGAATTGATCTAGTGTATATCACTTGTGAGACGTGCAAGTGCTTGTTGCCTTAAAAATGGTAACTGTGCACCCGTGTCTCAGGGAACTAACACTGGACCCAGAAGTTTGCAACAGTCACTAATATTCCCCTTAAGGAAGACGTCTGAGAGGAGGTAGGCATACAGCTTCGAAGAAAGATTGTCTAGATCAGGGGTAGGCAATTTTTCCCCTTTAAGGGCCGAGGGACTTCAGCTCCCAGAATCCCAGGAGCTATTGGCCAACATGGGACTATTGGCCAACATGGCTGAGGCTTCTGGGAGCTGAAGTCCCTCGGCCCTTAAAGGGGAAAAGGTTGCCTACCCCTGGTCTAGATCGAATGCAGGCAGCATGGACAACACGGACCCTTGTCAACGGTTGTGGCCATCCTGGCTCTGTGGCTCATTTCGCTGGCAGGGCAACAAGAAAACGGGAGCTCCCACTTCAAAATCACCATTAAAACAAGACTGATGCTCCCGCATGCCTTCCTTAGAAGTAGGCCTGTGTTTTCAGGAGGCTACGAGGGAGGCAAATCGGCTTGTACCGTGTTTCATTTTTTTAAAAAAACGGTGTTGTTCAAGGGCATGTACTACGTTTCTTGGGTCTGCGCCATTGTGGCACCTCAAAGGATGGCAATGGCAAATCCCCTTTGAATAAATCTTGCCAAGAAAAAAACCCTGCCTTAGGTCCGAAACGACTTGGAGGCACATGCCAACAAGTTCAGCCCACTGTGTCTGGGAGATGGGGCTGGGACAGAATGGTCTTCGTACCCACAGTTTGTACATCCAGACCTGGATCTGAGAATAGATCAACCTTGTTTGCTCCGAAGGATGGCCCTTGTTGGGAAAAAGACAGGGGAAGCCCAATACTATTGATTCTCCTTGATTTCTCAGGGCTGTTTGACTCTGTTTTAGTTGAGACTGTATCCTCTTCAGATACAGTTAGGACACAATCTTCTGTGCTTTCAACATTAGCTGACGGGTTACCTATTCACCCAGATTTGTGGTTCAATCTGTACGACTTTATTTTCTATAAGAACTTTTTAACTGTAAATGTGTTTTGCCTTTGTTTCACTGAATATTTACTTCCGATTTCTCCTAGTATAATTTGCTTGCATAGCACCCTATTTGGGGGCTATTTTACACCAATGAAAGGAAAATAGAAATGAAAGGCCCCTTCCCGTGTCAAGTCACAGAAGATATTCAAGGGACAAATTCAGGATTGTTGTAGTGTATTCGTTACTCATCGTCCCCACTGCAGTAAAATGCAGTGAAACTGCAAACAGTAAGTGTTTTACTAAAGTTGTAGGAGCATTAAAGCCACAATAGTGCTTTGCTTGTCCAGTACTAGACATGCCAGAGCTGTTTTATTACTGATAAACAAAGTCTTTAAAAAATCTAAGAAAAGGCAACAGTTTGCACAAATGAAAAAACCGAAGGAGGAGAAATGGTAAAGGGGCAAAACAGAGGCACTTAGGTTGCATCTACATTGCAGACTTGTTGCAGTTTGACACAGTTTTAACTGCTATGTCTAAATGCTGTGGAATATGGGATATATAGTCTTGTGAGATATTATTATTATTATTATTATTTTATTTATTTCTATCCCGCCCCTCTACCGAAGCAATCAGGGTGGCTTACATCAATAAAATGTCACAATATACCCTCCCAAACCTTGTCTGTCAGAGACCTCTGGTGCCGCAACAAACTACAAATCCCAGGATTCCACAAGGATGGATCCATGACAGTTAAAGCAGTGTCATGCAATGTGGCAGCAGCAAAAGCACCAAGCCAATCCAAAGGTTAAATTTGCAGAAAAGCTCTTAAAGATAAACTAGCCTTATCAAGGTCTAGAAGCGATAGGTTTGTTTCCTAATGGATGCAGAAAGTAGTGACAAACAAGAATTTCTCTGAAACCACTGGCATGCAGCCTGAAATGCCGGGTAAAAATCTAAGTAATAACGAATTCCTTCTAAAACCAAGCTTGAATTGTTTTGGAGCCTCAACATTTTGCAATAAAACTGGACCGCTCACAACTAAAGGAGACTCCCAATGGTACCAATGCATAAAAGCAATAAAAGTCCAGCCCAAAGACCTTGTGGTTTGTGCTTGTGGGTTTCTAAAACTTTCCAAGGGTTGAGGGCTGCAGGGAATTGGCCAGCCCGACCTCTTAATTCCATAATACAACCCAAAGTTCAGAATTAAGAAACAGAGGGAATCCCCTTCCATTATTGTGATTTCATTAGGCCCTTTCCTCCTTTCTTAGGGGGGTTGCAGACTGTCAGAAATAGTGTGAATTCAGTCCACTTTTAGGGTTAGGGTTAAGGTTAGGGAATCATGGGGACTGTATTTTATTGTGGCACTAGAGTTCTCTGACAAAGAAGGTTCAATGTCTCAGAAAAATAACAATTCCCATGATTCCCTAGCACTAACCCTAATCCTTAAAGTGGACTGAATTCACACTATTTTTGACAGTCTGCAACCCCCCTTACTCTCGTTGTGTGCCTTCTAGTCATTTCAGACCTATGGTGACCATAAGGTTTTCTTGGAAAGATTTGTTCACAGGGGGTTTGCACTTTCCTTCCTCTGAAGCTGAGAAAGTGTGACTTGCCCAAGGCTACCTGTGTTACAGAGCAACAAAGCTCAGTTTTCAGTTGTGACAAACCCTGAACCATTAGAACTTCACAGAATTATTGGAGATTATTTCAGAATGACTGCAAAGATACTTGTGTTTCCCCACTTTTCTTTTTCCAAAACTTCCAAGCCTCCCAAACCCTGAACAATAAAGTTGCTTTGTTCTGGGCTAGTTGGAGCCCTGTAGAGAAGGATTTTATCAGTGATTTTAATTTAATTTAATTTAATATCATTTGTATGCTGTCTTTCTCCCACACCACAGAAGGGTCAATTAAAAAAACCCTCACAATATTTTTTTAAAAAAATAATTAAAATCACCATATTACACAGCATAAAATCATTTAAAATGCCTACAAAAGTTAAGATAGGGTCTTTCAGATAGTCTGGATACACTGCAATATTTAATTGTGGGCCTCTATGTAATTATTTTATTACTAGCAGCAACATATTTAATTCCAGACATAATTCCTCGAAGTTGTGTTTATGCTGCCTCTTCTTGACACTACTTTAGCTGAGAAATCAAAATTAATAGTGAACCGCACCTCTATTCCTATATTGGCAACAATGCAGAATCTGCTGTGTATTATTATGGTCTTTTGTTGCTTTGTGGCATCCTCATACCTGATTCCTTCCAGTCTCTATTGCCTAGAAAAATACTAAGTTGCATGGGTGGTTATGAAATAAGCTATAATTCATTTATTGATTCATAGATTCATAGAGGATTAGTCATATTCACTTAAAGGATTGACAGTGGGGCTGCGGAAATTTTGGAGCTACAGAATGCTTGCCTGGAAGTCTCCCAACACTGTCCCCGGCACATGAAGGGTGAGAAATTGTGGGAGTTATAGTCCAAAGGATCTGGAACACCAAAAGTTCCCCACCTGGATTTCTAATCTAAATGCAAATGCAGCTAGGAGTATGTTCATCCAATTTGGCATCGCCTTCAGTTTAGCAATGTAGCCTTTGGTTTTTTCAGCTTGTATTCTGCTCTATCCTGTAGCACAGTCACCTAGGAAAGATATACAGTAGTAGAACTAATAGCAGAACAGAATCCAGGAGAGATAAAACAGCTTCGTGAAGGGATGAGCATAAGGGCTCCCTCACCAGAGCTGACTACAGGGCATTCAGTTCCAATCTCTATTAAAAAAGCATAATGTTGACTTTGAGGATGCTTCTTAGCATATTCAGAAAATAACTGCCTGGCATATATTTTTCCACTACAAAGTATACCTTAATTGTCTTTTTGGGCTGTGAAGCTGTGTTCTAGAAGAATGTATTCCTGACGTTTCACTTGCATCTGTGGCTGGCATCTTCAGAAAAAGATTCAGGTTCTCTGAGGTTGCCAGCCACAGATGCAGGAGAAACGTCAGGAATACATTCTTCTAGAACATGGCCTCACAGCCCAAAAACCCCACAAAAATCTATAGATGTTGGCCATGAAAGCCTTCAACTTCCCATTATACCTTGATTCCTCTCAACAGTGCCCATGTTTTATTTTAAACCCGCCAGGTCCAGTTTCAGTGGGAAGTTCTCTGCTGTCCGAAACATCACACTGCCAATTGATATCTTTTGTCTATAATTTTATTCCCTTTTGGCCTTCAGTGGATTATCCTGGGGATTTACAGTGCTCCTTTGGAATATTAGGAAAAAAATATATTTAAATGGGCTGGGCAGCTTCAGGTTGCTGGCTTGCTTTTGCACCTATTTCACTCAATGGCGTCTCAGGAAATGGTCAATTACAATTATTCTGCTTGAAGGTGTGCAACAGTGAAGAGTTTAATGTTTAGTATTTGAGATCTCACCAGTCTTGATCACTTAAAAAATTCAATCCACAAAACTAGGGAACAAAGGGAAGGCACAAGCAGTCTGCCTGTCCATGTAAGGACAAGTGGCTATGCCTTCAATATTTAAGATAAAGGTAAATGCTTCCCATTTGACAAGGTTGTCAAGTCATGTTCAACAGTAGGGGGCAATGCTCATCTCCATTACTAAGCCAAAGAGCCAGCATTGTCAGAGACTACTCTGTGATCATGGGGCCAGCATGACTGCACAGAATGCTGTTTACCTTCCCACCAAAGTGGTACCTCTTTATCTACTTGCACTTTTACATGCTTTCGACCTGCTTGGTTGGCAGAAGCTGGGACTAGTGATGGGGCTCCCTCCATCACACAGAGCTTGGGTCTCAACCTGCTGATCTTGCAATCATCAGAGTCAGCAACTTGGCCTCTGAGCCGCCACTTCCCTCCCTCATTATTTACTTGCTAATACATAACTCTTAAAAAGATAAATTTCAGATTAGCTTGGCGTTCAGATCTTAAACGCACACTTACTCAAAGACATTTCCCCCTTCCGCTGGTGTGAACTTACTACAGTGGGCCCTTGGCATCCCCTGGGGCAGGGGTAGGCAACCTTTCCCCTTTAAGGGCCGAGGGACTTCAGCTCCCAGAATCCCAGGAGCTATTGGCCAACATGGGACTATTGGCCAACATGGCTGAGGCTTCTGGGAGCTGAAGTCCCTCGGCCCTTAAAGGGGAAGGGTTGCCTACCCCTGCCCTGGGGTTTGCTTCCAAAGATCTCCTGTGGATACCAAAATCCATGGCTACTCAACTCCCACTGAATACAATGCCACAGTAAGATGGTGTCCCTTGTTTAAAATGGCAAAATCAATGCTTGCTTTTTGGAATTTATCTATTTTAAATATATTTTCAAACTGTGGATGCTTGAATCCGTGGATAAAAAAAAATCCATTGATATGGAGGGATGACTGTACATTGTTTGTATATATGCCTTCAAGTCACCTGTCAACTTAATGGTGACCCCATGAATTTCATAGGGCTTTCTTAGGCAACGTATACTCAGAGGTGGTTCTGCCAGTTCCTTCCCCTAAAATATGACCCACAGCACCTGGTATTCCTTGATGGTCTAATTACTATTACTAACCAGGGCTGGCCCTGCTTAACTTCCAAGATCAGATAGAATCTGCTGTCTTTAGAGCATTTGGGCTCTACTTACTACATCACCCAAAAATGGACAGTAGGAAACAATTGTCTACCATTTGTGCTTTCTCTTAATGACTGGTGCACAGCTGATTTCAGGCCTGGTTTTATTGAACACGATTAGAAGAAAGCGTAAAAATACAGACGTTCACAGGGAATCCCAATTAGCACATATCCAGTCCTAACATAACACTAGAAGAATGACAGAAGTTGGAAATAAAACCCTTTACCTATCGGAACATAGGAACAAAACATCATTGTCTGCAGACCTCACTGCAGAGGGTAATTGAAAAATTAATTTATGATTTGAGGGAGAATTAGTCCACATATCACCTTATCCATCACAGAGTGTCAGTACTGGGCAAGTCTATGGCTGCTAGAGTGAAGATTGGAGAGTGCTTCTGCACCTGTAATAGTTACATAGAAGAAGTTTGGGAGATGTTTCTTGTTCCCTGGTTGCATGAAAGCAACACCTGCTGAAATTCCTGCTTCTAGACATCCATGAAGAATGCAGGAGCCCTCTCAGTCGTCAGTCTGGCAACCCTACCAACACTCTCCTTTCCTTTCTATGAAAAGCACAAGAGCACTTTTCTTAACTGCATTCTGAAGTTCTCTTAGGAGGAGGCAGCTGCCAACGGCAAATGAATATTGGAAGCTTTGTGATCAAAGTCTACGTAAACATCAGAAGAGCACTGAAAATCCAACATTATATTTGTTCGAAGAAAAAAGAAACAGTCAAGAGGGCGAATGGGAGGTGAACAAGCAACTGAGACCCCTCATCCCAACATGTATACTTTGGCTAGAAAGGATATCAGAATCCTTTACACCTCTCAAAAAGGGAAGCCACTAAAGAAGAACGCAATCCAAGCAGATATCTCTTGGATCCCTGTAGAAATCCCTTTCCACACATTACAGAGGTTGAATTTGTGTTTGCTATTTTGTATATGCAACTGGGAGCCACAGCCAATGCTGCCCTCCAAGATACAAACAGTTGCAAATACTACTTTGCGTCCGTGTGTTGTTTGTGCTTTACAATTTTAGGTGCACAATTAGCATCCCCTTCGCCAGCAGGCAAAGATATTTTTGTTCATGCAGGCTTGTAATATAACCAGCATCAGGGAAGCTTTTATACAGGGTATGTGTTTTGTTTTATGTTTTTAAAAACTTTTGTAAGTTTAATGGGATTTTATATTGTTTTAGCAAGACGATCTTAATTGTCTTTAAATTTTCATTGTAAAGGTGTTTATTTTTTAAATCTGTGAGCCGCCTTGGGTCCCTTTCTGTGAGAAAGGTGGCATATAAATCAAATAAATCTAATAATAAATAAACGACTTAAGAGTACAGTTAAACAAACAATACAGTCCCTACACTTTCCATACAACAGGAATCTTAGCAGGTAAACAAATATAATTCTGGGCCAGTGAAAAGATGACTGCCTCCTATGACCGAGGACTCATTTGAACCATTTTGGTAAACAAATGGGGAGGATTATAACAGATTAAGGAGTCACCATCATGTGAACAAGTCCTAGGGAAGGTTTAGACATGTTTCTGTTATACATTAGGAACACACATTTATTTGGGAAGGTTAAAAAAAAAAGTGGATGAAGCACAGTAAAGACAAGATGCTTCAGTGCTCTTTTAAATTGACAAAAGATTAATGTATACATTTTAGGGTGTGTGTGTATGAGGGGGAGAGTTCTAGTATGCCCTGTTGCGCTGGACTGGATAGGATGCATGGACCTGAATGGCAAAATAGCCAAAGGAATACACAGAGGGTATGAAGGTTTGTAACATATTGTTTGTACTTTTAGTGCACTGAAAACAAATGTTCTCTGGGTTGGTTGCATAACAAAGTCAACACAGGAAATAAAAACATAAAAGTTTATAAAAGCAACAAAAATGTCTGGAAGAAGATGAACATACGAGGTCCAGCGGAGACTCCTTGAGAAGGATATTCAAATAAACAGGGCACCACAATCGAGAAGACTCTCTACTAACATCTCACAACAGGATTGTTGTGAGCGTAAGACGCCTGTGAATAAGTGAGTAAGTTGCATGTGAGCATAAGATGCGTGGGGAAAACTATGAACTCTTTGGAAGACGGGTGAAATAAATATCTAGTGCAAATAAATACAACACAAAATGAAGAGATCTGTTTTACAACTCGGGTGGGCCCATATGATGATGAGGCAAGAGAAAATCTGGAATGACTTTCCAAATACCTGAAGAAAATACAGTTACCGTATTTTCCGGTGTATAAGACGACCCGCGTATAAGACGACCCCCCCCCATTTTCCAGTCAAAATATAGAGTTTTAGCACCTCTATCCTCATTATCCTTATATCCGGCATATAAGACGACCCCCCCCACTTTAGCCACAGATTTTGCAGGTAAAAAAGTAGTCTTATACGCAGGAAAATAAGGTATATATGGCTAGACCCAGCAGCAGATGAAAGGCTCTCCCTCCATCCCAATTGCCATTGCCCTGGCCTCAGAGGAAGAGGGAAAAAGACAATATCTGCGAGGCTAAATCCTCTCCCACCCTCCTTTTCCTTTTCTTTCTTAATCAGATTGTAAGCCTGAAGCCAGGGAGCTGTTCTGTCATTCTTTTACTTGCAGAGTGCCAGGTACAGTGATGGTGCTTTATAAATAAATGATAATAACAACAACATGGCCACAAAAAGTAATCAACATAATAATCTCAGAATGGCAAATTAATTTAGAACTTGGGGGGAAAATGGATGTGACATGGATGATAAAATGGATATTGCTGCTTTTGAAAAATGGAAGGGAAGTGAGCATCAGCTGTCCATCCACTATTTTCATTAGGGTCGTACTACATCCAGAGAGGAGAAGCTGAACTCCTTCCTTCCTTCATTGGTTGCAGTGAAATTCAACCTCACCCGCCAATGCCTTCTGTTATCCCTAGGATATCCCATTGGTGTTAACTCTCTTCTGCCATTGTACATTATCTTCCCAACAAACACCACACAGGCACACACTCAGATCCCGCTATTACTTTTAAAAGACACAATACAGAAATGCCCTTCTATTCTGCCAGGAGAGTGGAGAAGAGACGCATTCCACTTTAAAATCATACTTTGATTAAATAGCTTAGACCAAACTGTGATCATTTCCTTCATACCAGGGTCTTGAGCACAAGATGAGCAATAGTGAAAACCTTGCTTTCATTATATAATCTTCAAACATAGCAGTTACTCCAAAACAGTTCAGAAACTCTAAACAATACTGGAACTTGTTTCACTAGGCCAATTTGCATTTGCAGTCCAGTTTGTGCTTCTACTTCACATAGTACTTAAACGGCACAAAAGTTATAGTACATTCCCAGTTCTAACCGAGAACTTGGGAACATAATCAACTCTTAGAAATTTTCAAAAGGCTTCAGACTGCATTTCTAAACACCTGAAATGAACACATGGAAGTGAGCCGGCTCCTGACATTGTGTTGGGGTAGTGGTGGTATACTGTTCAGTTGCACAATAGGCAGATTTCTAGGTCAGGAAAAAATACTGAGCCTTATATTAAAACCAGGATCTGCACAGCTGAGACACAGAACTGGAATCCAAAACAAATAAAGTAAGCCCCCTGTGGGACACATGCAAAGAAAAAAAAAACCAGAAAAGGCATCAAATGGGTGATATGCTCATGGATGTACCCAAACTTATTCATGTGTCCCACATGAAGCTACATTGTTCATGTTAATTTATCTTTGCAAATCACTCCATTTATATTACCTATGAAGAGTTTGTTGAAGTACATTTGGTTCTGTTTTATTTCTGCTGTATTGATATTGACAAGGTTAAGGTATTGTACATTTTTATAGCAGGATATTTCTTGGATGTGCCTTTGGTTTCTGGATGAGTATAGGACATGTTAGATTCAGCCTTAGCCACCTGTTTCCAGACTAACTGTCCATTCTCTGGTGCATTCTGCTTCATTCTCTCTGCAACCTTCAACAACCTGGTGCTTCCTAGATGTTTTGGACCATGCATCCCCTTACCCACTGGTCACACTAGATCAGGGGTAGGCAACCTTTCCCCTTTAAGGGCCGAGGGACTTCAGCTCCTGGAATCCCAGGAGCTATTGGCCAACATGGGACTATTGGCCAACATGGCTGAGGCTTCTGGGAGCTGAAGTCCCTCGGCCCTTAAAGGGGAAAGGTTGCCTACCCCTGCACTAGATGGAGCAAATGGGAGTTGAGTCTGAAATACCAGCTTGAGGAAGGATGTTCTAAGTTACCATAAATCAGGGGTAGGCAACCGTTCCCCTTTAAGGGCCGAGGGACTTCAGCTCCCAGAATCCCAGCAGCTATCGGCCAACATGGGACTATTGGCCAACATGGCTGAGGCTTCTGGGAGCTGAAGTCCCTCGGCCCTTAAAGGGGAAAGGTTGCCTACCCCTGCCATAAAGGGGCATCAAGAGACCATAAACAACAAAACAAAACAACCCCCCTCACGCCAACAATTTCTCCAACAAACAAAGAAACCCCTAAACAGCTGATTTACTATGTG
The DNA here is from genome assembly GCA_026167975.1 of Phrynosoma blainvillii. Taxonomy (NCBI): domain Eukaryota; kingdom Metazoa; phylum Chordata; class Lepidosauria; order Squamata; family Phrynosomatidae; genus Phrynosoma; species Phrynosoma blainvillii. Next base: position 151,899,612 of record JANUYF010000004.1, read on the forward strand.
GCCAGCCTGAAGTCCTAAAAAAACTGGCATATTGGTGCTGTTGAGAAATGTCTCCTGCTGCTTTTATAATAATAGAGTACTGGTCGTACTTGAAGCACAACCATTTGTGGACGAGTGAATTTAGCTATGTATACCAGTGAACCCAGCTTAAAAGAAAACAATAAAATAACTGTCTTGCTAGAAAAGACCAAAAAGAAGTCATCAGTCTTCAGCATTGACCAGTGAGGTGCTCCTAAAAGTTCAGAAGCAGAGCAGGAAGGCAACAGACCTTCAGTCCCTAGCATCAGGCGATGAGGGGTGTATAGCCTCTGTATACCAAGTTTGTCATTTTACCTATCATAGTTAACAAGCACTCCTCTCTTTTAAACCAAATTATACACATCTCCAGCACACAGCAGTAAATTCTGCCCATTATGATTTGGCACCAATGAACAGCAAAGGGCAAAGCACCATGAATCCAACTATGCCATGCAAGGATGTATTGGCATACCTGATTGCAAAGGCTGAAGGCAGAGATCTTTAGCATATGTAAAGACTATCTTTACAGAAGATACATGCACATGCAGAAAACTTTTAAAAACTTAAAAAAAAACTATGCCATTTCAAAATTGATACAGGCACTCACTTTCAGTTTTCATTCTTCAAGGGGGCTGGAAGCCATCATGCTTTTTGATTTACTGGTCAGTGGCTGCCAGGGATCTGTTCTCAAAAACAGCTCAGCCCATTCCCAAGCCAGGCTTGGGAACAGAAGAAGCCATCTAAAACTGGAATTTTCTGTGCTGATTTATACCAAGAGGCTGTCAAGGAAAAAAGACCAATATGGCTACGAAAGCCTTTCTTTTATTGTTGTCAGGATTTTATCTGACTGAAAGATAGGGTTACTCCAAAAAAATTTCTAGTGGCACGCTATTACGTTGATATAACCCAGGGGTAGGCAACCTTTCCCCTTTAAGGGCCGAAGGACTTCAGCTCCCAGAATCCCAGGAGCTATTGGCCAACATGGGACTATTGGCCAACATGGCTGAGGCTTCTGGGAGCTGAAGTCCCTCGGCCCTTAAAGGGGAAAGGTTGCCTACCCCTGATATAACCTGTACGTATAAACATTATTTGATACTCTAAAGTGGATGGGGGCCACCTGTGGCCTAGGTATTGGGTCTGCAACTTCCAACAATCCTCACTTTTTGGCTAGGTCTGATGGAGTTGCAGTTCAACAGCCTGTAGAGCAGGGGTAGGCAACCTTTCCCCTTTAAGGGCCAAGGGACTTCAGCTCCCAGAAGCCCCAGCCATGTTGGCCAATAGTCCCATGTTGGCCAATAGCTCCTGGGATTCTGGGAGCTGAAGTCCCTCGGCCCTTAAAGAGGAAAGGTTGCCTACCCCTGCTGTGGAGGGTCATAAACTATCCACTCTTGAATTCTAAGCTTCCCCTATTTCAGACTACCATTTAGAATCATTATTGTTGCTCATGCTGTTCTAATATTCAAAATTGTTCACCATCAAAATGATCCTCGCTTACTAAATTTTGCTATTCATCAGATTTGCATGCTTTTATTCACCAGTAAACTGAATCATTCCAGAACCTGTACTGCATTTATTTCAGGTTTGGGAATAAAAGCAGTTTTTTAAAAAACAACCCAAAGCTCTGTTTTTTTTGTTTTTTAAACCATATGGGGGAGGCATTAATGTTTTAATGAAAAAAATTGAATCCTGCTTATTATATTAATACTGTGAAACATTATTATTAATATTACTATGTCAAGGGTTCCCAAGCTTTGGTGCTCCAAATATTTTGGACTTCAGCTACCAGCATTCCTGACTGTTGCCCAAGCTGACTGGGTTTCTTGGAGTTGAAGTCCAAAACACCAAAAGGATCAAAGTTTGGGAACTGCTGTTCTACATATTAGAAAGCTTGATCTACACAGGGATAGGCAAACTGTCCCCTTTAAGGGCCGAAGGACTTCAGCTCCCAGAATCCCAGACTATTGGCCAACATGGCTGAGGCTTCTGGGAGCTGAAGTCCTTCGGCCCTTAAAGGGGACAGTTTGCCTACCCCTACAGCATGTTTTAATGCTTTCTAACATTAACAATCCAAATATAGTAGGCTTTGATATGATTTACATCTTTCAATAAAATGTAATTTTTTTTACTAATTATTATTCCTATTAAATCTGAATATATGTAATATATATAATAAAACATACAAAATACACTCAGAAATAGATGCAATTAAGAATAAGTTAATGTTAAGCATTAATCCTACTTACCGTACTAAATGAGAAAATCAGACTAAATTAGAAATTAAAGTAGCAAAATACAATTCAAGATGTTACAGCAAATAGCTTAAATATAATTGTTCTTTTAAAAGTGCTTTTTAAAAGTAAGTTGTTTTGGTTGAACTTATTTTAATTGAAAGATTTGTTTCTGAATGGCATTTCTTGTACTATAAAATAGAGTGATTAAAAAGAAGCAAATGACCCTGGATACTGGTCTAACAATAAACAATTGCCAATTAACTGCTAAAAGTTAAAATGTTTAAATCCAAGCGGACATTGTTATTCCAATTGGAGGGGGGGAAATAGAAATAATATCTACACTTCTTACTCTTTTCTTTCATTAAAGATCTTGACAGTCCACAGTGTAAATAAACCAACACAGAGAATATAACTATCATGTGGTTAATTCTCTTCATCTAGACGAGTAAGGTCTGAAAATGTGTTGGCCCACATCCATCTATGTAACCTACTAGTAATTTTAAAATTTAGGCTAACACCTGCATTTAGGCTAAATCTACCACAACTTTCTGCCTGTGATCTGACACAGCATAGGGTGAGTGGGTTTCAATAGATCTTCTACTCTGTGTTCCTTAGAATGGCAGACTGCTGTCTGGATTTACTGCCATTCTACTTATGGTAGAATGGCTACTTTACAAAGCAAAGATCTAAATTTAGCTGCTGAGGCACCACCCGACATTGGAGTATTCCACATAACTGCAAAAAGTAAGCATGTAACTCCTCAGAGCTGAGTTAGTTACATTAAACTATGTTTATGCCTGAAAGTTGTTTTGAGGAGGGTTTTATTTGAGCTTCAAGGTGAAAACATGGAATGGGAAGAAGCTCAATAAACCAAAATAAGAACAGTTACCCCCCCCCCATCCCCGAATAGTCACAAATACATGTAATGCATGGCACACAACAATTAACACAGATTCTGAAGGAGTGGGGATGTGGAGAATCTTTATTTCACCAAATGTGAGAAGGGGAGGAATAGGAAGGTTCTGGATGGGAAGCAACTAGAAAGGAATGATAAGATGATTAAATCTATTTCCATTCTCCCTGGCAGGACCACACCAGGAATGTGAATGAAACACAAATGGCTAGCACAGAATGCCATTTCCAGCAACAACTAATCAGCCCTCTCGGTGTCAAGACAGGCTTGTTCAGTTAGTGATCAGCTTCCATCCTGCGCCAGGGGCAGTGTGAAGGCCAGAGCTCAGAAGCCATGCTTGGGCAGGACTGTCACACGCTCCTGTTCCCCACCTCCAATGTCATGCAGTGATTCTAGCCTGCTCAGGCGCTCCAGGCTTCTTCCAAGGGCTTCTTCCAATTGTCTGCGGAGTGCCTGGACCTCCTCTAGCTCCTCTTGCAGAGTCTGTTCTGATTCAGAGCTGGTGAGGTCATGAAAAAAGGAAAGTGGATTAAAAGAAGCTTATGAAGTTATCAGCATCTACCACTCACTCTGCATATCATTCACTTAGCTCACCTCTTACTCTGAACCTTTTAAACTATACCAATGATCCATCTAAGGCTCTTTCCTGCAACTCCCTCTCTCTGGCATATAGAAGACTACTGGCAAGTTGTGGATGCAAAAGGTGAGAAAACGGAATATTTCTTACAGCCTGGGTATACAAACAACCTTTCCCCCTAAAAACACTTTGAGGATTAATTTAATAAACTGATTTGATAAACAGGCCTATATATCTTTCAGATGTGTTAGCATGTAAAAGGAGAAGAAAATATTAAGGAAATGTCAGCAAGAGGAAGCTGATTGTTATAGCTCCTCATCTACTAAACTACAAGGAAAATCCAAACTCTTGCTGCAAGACTCCCCAGCATTACCTGCAGCTAGTGGAGGGGAGCTCCTCACCTGGCAGGATGAACACGAAACTTCACCAAACTACTGTAGAGTTGCTTTTCTGCTTTCAGGGTTTCATTCAGCCGATTCCTCTCTGCCGCCAGGCCCTCCAGTGCCAGTAACAGCTACAATATAAACATTCTTCTTCACTTTATGGTTAAGTGTGGAGTTTGCTGCTATATATAGGCCAAGAAAAAACAAATTCCTACCACAAGGCATTTCTGAGTCCACTGCTTTCAAACATGGCCTAAGCTATATCTCTTTAGATTAGTGAAAAAAGGTCCTTCACATTGATTAGATCCAGGATGTAAGCACAAATGCAGTAGACCACATAACATAATTCAGCCCAGAGGGGTTCTCTGAACACTGATATCATAGGACTCTGTCAAAGATGAATGTCTCTTGCTGAAGTAAACATCTAAGAGAACAGAGATCAGAGTAATCTGCAGAACTCAGTTCAAATAATAATAATAATAATAATAATAATAATAATAATAATAATAATAATTTTTATTTGTAGCCCGCCCCTCTGCAAGGCAATCGGGGCGGGGGACAACAACATTTAAAACAAAACAAGGTTAAAACATTCCCTCTCCCCATAATCTCTTCCTCCCCCCACCCCATCCCCTTAAAATAGAATTAAACCATGGAATAATTAAAATACTATATTAATTAAATTAATAAATTAAAAACAAAATTTTAACGGAGGAGTCAGACAAATGGGGGCCCCTTTATGGGCCGACAGTTATTCCGGGAAGGCCTGCCGAAAGAGATCCGTCTTTACTGCTTTCTTAAAAGCAGCAAGAGTGGTGGTAAGACGGATCTCGTCCGGCAGGCCATTCCAGAGTCTGGGAGCGGTTGCTGAGAAGGCCCTCTGGGAGGTCTGAGACACCCTAGTTTTTATTGGCTGTAACAGGTTCCTCCCAGAGGACCGCAGGTCAAAAAACCCTCAGATTTATGTTACCTACTCAGATACCTACTTAGTCAAAAAAACCCTCAGATTTTCTGTAGCTAGTCACTTACTTCAATGCAGTCTATTTTAGAAGGGTGTTGTAAAGACAAAAACATAGATGGGGAACAATTTTGAAGAAAGGAAAAGTACAAATCTTAATTAAATCAGTCAGAGCTTATAAGAGTCAAAACATTTTTCTGTCATACCTGCAGCCTCTTGCTTCCTGGTTCTTCCTGTCCTTGCAGTTCCACACTGGCTACCTTTTCCTGAAGCATTAAAACTTGCTGGGTAAGTCGCTCAATTGCAGGCATTTCTTCAGGGTCAACCAGCTGCATTTGCAAGTCCTGGAGGTCAAGGGAAGGATGGCATGAAAAATGAAACAATGCAGTTCATGGAAAATGAGGCAATGCAGTTCACATTTATCACAATCCTTGTGGAACAAAAGGATCTGCCATATTAAAGTCTTGAATAACATACAAAATGGGAGGATTTCAAACCTCAGTGCAGGCTTTATAACACTATAAAGCATGGAATGTTCTGTATTTGAAGAGTCTGTTGCATAATATTTGGTATTACAAACACTGATTTTCTACTTTTGACTTTCTGAAGTAGATATAAAAACAAGGTGGTCAGTGGAATTTACCAAATGCTTGATGCCCATTGCCATCTACAGAAAAAAATGGTTGACACTTTTTTGTTAGTAAACCTACCTTTATGAGTTCTTCTTTTATCTTGATGCTTCTAGTAAGTGATTCAACATCAGAAGCCTGAACTTGCAGTTCTTCCTCCTGGGAGGCTATCACAGACTGAAGAGCAGAGAGTTCCAACTATGGAGAAGGAACACATGCATCACTACAATCACAGGGAGACAGCTTTGTCTAAGGAAGGGCGAACTGCTTCCTATGCTGATTTTTGCACCACCCATTTGGCACTGATCATTTTTTCCTCTGAGGGATATTGAGGCCACATGGTAAGGTATTCAAAGAAAACCCCAGCACTTTATTTCTTTTGTCCAGAGCATTAAAAATGAAGCTGATTGACATTAAGAACAGAATTAAGAATTAAGACATTAAGAGCAGAACTTGGGCATGGTGATCCCATTTGTAGAGGAATGTATTAGGTTTATAAACCTCATGAAGGAAGAAGGCACTGGTTAGGGCAAGGACACATTACCTTTCCATCTTGAGAGACACACAGAATGTTACATTCAGAGCCAAACACAGAGACATACAACCCACAGCAGCAATCTTCTCTCTATCCCCTAAGCCAGCATGGACAATCTCAGGTGCCTGAGGATTTCTGTAGGAGTGAATGGGGAGCCTTGTCTGCATCCTCTCCCACAAGAGATCCTGATACAGATAACTGTTTCCTCACTACTAGAAGGAATCCAGAAATCTGATGAAAACCAGAGGGAAATCAATGTGGTGGAGAAGAGAACTTAAGTGATTGATGGTTACGGGCACCCATGAGGGCTACACGTAAGATATAGGGGGCCAAAGGATTGGCGTCCCTGGGCAAGGATAAAGTAATGTGCTCCACAGGAAATGAGAATTTCCCTGCTTAAAGAACAGAAAAGCCAACTTATGGAACAATGCTTATCTTGGAAGCACCAAACAAGATAAAGCAAAATGCATCATGACACTTCTGAAAGGCACCTCTGCTGAATACTAGCAGAGAGATGGAGGAAATACACCAGATCTCTAACCTGGCCTATGGCATCCTTCCTCATGCTAAGAAGGAGCCCAAAACTATGCCAAGTCCTCAGGGCACTTGCTGGAAAGGGTCTCAGATATCTCTGGACTTACTCTGCTTTCCCTTTCCTTTCGTGTCAACAGCTCAAGCTCCTCTTTGGCATTAATGAGTTCTTCTTCAAGTCCAGCAGTTGTCTCCTGAACACCTAATGGGAAAGCAAACATAATCTTATGATGCAACTACACAACCCATGGTCACTTGCATCTTTTTGTTTGGCTGACCTTTAAAAAGTTGCCCAAAGCAGTCTATTGAAGGGTTTCCCTCCAATGCTTCTTGTTTATTTATTTATTTTTAACACTATTTTTCATCTTGCTAATCCTTCTTCCTATAAAGATATTACATTTTTTTCTCTCCCTCTCTCCCTCCTTCCTTCCTCTCCTCTCCAAATCATGAAGTCATGAACCTTATCACAGTCAATCATCATAAATATAAATTGTCTTCCAAACAGTAACATCTGGTTTATATTTTACTCACAACCTTCAATATTAATTGTTCCAAAAATCTCTCTTGAACCAAAGAAGGTTTAAGTTCAGTATTGCCTTGAGTAATATAAACCATAAATGGCTTTCAAACATACTGTATCTTCTTTTACGTCCCCTCTTGCTACTCTTACTTTGTATGTTAACAATACTGAAAAAGCTAAAGACCATATCCTATTTAATCACTTTTGTATCGAGAGATTTTCTAATGTTTTCTGTGCTTTAGCTATTGCTAGCCTTGCAGCACTTAACAGAACTGCCATTAGATCTTTATTAGAGAAGTATTTATTTTCACTTTCAAATATAAAATTAACAACAGTGCCCCTCTGAAAAGGATTTTTTGGCCCAACATTTGGCTTATCCATCCCACTACATCAGGGGTAGGCAACCTTTCCCCTTTAAGGGCCGAGGGACTTCAGCTCCCAGAAGCCTCAGCCATGTTGGCCAATAGTCCCATGTTAGCCAATAGCTCCTGGGATTCTGGGAGCTGAAGTCCCTCGGCCCTTAAAGGGGAAAGGTTGCCTACCCCTGCACTACATTGTTTTGAATTTTGCTGAGATCTTAAATGTTTTTTTCTGTGAGCCACCTTGGTCCCTGGGGAGAAAGGTGGCATATAAATAAATAAATCCTATAAAAGTTTCATCTAAAAATGCTGAAAACTTTACCCCTTTCCATCTTTTGTTTGTGTGTTTAGTCCTGTTTTATGACTATTTGAGCGTCTCTTGTCTCCAAAGTAGTCCCCAATATATTCTACTGTATGTACAGTTCCAGTCTGGAAGCATACAGGAATGATATTCCTGGAGCACAGAACTGCTACTTCCTATCTCACAGCTGAACCAGAAATATACCATAATCCATTATACTGAAAATGAGTAGGATCACTCTATCTGTCAGGTACTAGTGATTCTGAGCCCAAATCTGCAACAGCAGATACCAGACTGATATGGACTCAAACCATTTGTCTCACTTAAGAATGACTAGAGTTGGAAAGCAAACCATCCACCCAAGACCAATTTACCACTAGGCTCAGTGAGGCAGCAGAATACAAAGAGCAGCAAAGCAAAGCTCCCCACTTGTGTTGCTCCAGAAACCAGCTGCCACAGTAGCTCTCTAGAACTATCTCTTCTTTCAGTGCTTGGCTCTATACATAGCAAAGCAGTTTCATTTATATACCGCTTCATATCACGCTATGGGATGTCTAAGCGGTTTACAACTGTAAGCTCATTGCCCCCCAACAGTTGGGTATTCATTTTAGCGACCTCAGAAGGATGCAGGCCTGAGTCTAGCCTGAGCCCTGGCTAGTACTGAACTCACAACCTTGTGGTCTATGAGTGAGTGGCTGCAGTACAGGCATTTACATAAGACCAGACTCAAGTGGAAGTCATGCAGCTGCCTCCATCTCCTCCTCCAGTGATCGAGCATGGAGGTGGGATGGATGGGACACTGCTCCTGCTTCCTTCTCCTATGAATGCCTCTCTCTCCTAGTAGATGTGGACATATAAACTTCTCCAGTATATATTCAGATCACAGGGTTAAGTAAGTAATTATTTCTGCCAGCTGCTCTCCACTGTTGATCTGAGATTTTTTCCAGACACAATAAGGAATAATGTTGTCTTCTGCAGACTGATTGCTCCATGTCTTCTGCAGATTGATTTTTCCAATGTGTCTCCCATGGGGGAGCAAACAAAAATGTCATTTTATACAGATAATTTGCAAATAACAAAAAGTATGCAGCTTAGTTCCAACCTTCCCTGTGGCATTTTCCTCACTTCTCTGTTGGGACTCTATGACTAAGGGGCTTCCAGTAACCAAATGTATGAGCTTAAAGCCCATTTATAGCATGAAGTGGCAAAACTGTGAAAACAAGCAAACATTCTGGATTTGAACAGAAGCTGCTTACACACCAACCTTTTTCCATCTTGGATCCACCATTTTTTCTTTCAGAGATTGTGGTATTGGTGCCAGAATCTCCTTGCATCAGTGCCTAAGAACATAAATGGGCACATAATTTACCAATTTTTGTGTGGCTTTTGAGGGCCCAAACAGAATTTTTAACTCCAGAATAAACTGGCTGACAATGAGAAACCAGAGCTTCCTTGTAGCCTGGCAGTGTGGCTGAAGTTTCCCTCCATCTGATAAATGCTGATCCCACTTATCCACCTCAATAGTTCTTTCTAAGAGGAAATGGAAGACTTTGGGATACTGTTCCTAAACCAATGTCCTTCTCACACTTCTGAATTTCAGACATAGAGCCACACTAGATGCAATCCTTATTGCTACAGTAGAAAATCACACCAGGGTTTCTTAAAATGTGCTGGAGAGCTCCTTCCCTAACCTTTTCCCTGCAATCCCAATGAATCTCCGTGAAATGGAAACATTTTTCATTATTATGCTTTTGAAGCAGGGATACTGCCATGTGAACCAGCCCACACAACTAAGATGAGGGATGAGAGCAAATAGCAGCAGGCAAAGCCTTTTAGGATGAAACCTGCTGCCCCCAAAGTTTAGATCATCTTCCTCTACCTGTATTCTAACAGAAAGTTAACAAATTCATTTTAAAACAAGCATCTGAAAAGAAATTAGCAGTTTCGGTGGGAAGACCCTTATATAGTGTTGCTGGAGATAGGCAGGGCTACCGCCAAAACACTTCTACAAGATTCTAGAAGATTCCAAATGGTGCTCTGCGCAGGCACAGGATACCCATTTATGTTAGGCACAGAGACTACAAAGAAGGACAACATTTTCCCCTAATATGGTAATTGATGGAGGCTTGAGTCAAGCCACTCTTGGCACATTTTCTCACTCTCTGGATCTGAGCACAACTAGCAAAAGAAAAACAAGCTGAATATTACTTAAGATACAACTGCCTGTTCTAGAAGCAGAATTTTACCTGGGATCTCTATTTGCTCAGCATCTTCTTCCTTTTCCTTGCAAGCAAACTTTCTCTCTCTGTAGCAGTCTTATGAATACCTTCCCAGTAGAGTTTTTTTGTATTTGCCCCTTTGTCAACCACACTCTTATCTGGTAGCTACCTCCCTATTTTTCACTCTCAGATAGAAATATATACTTCCACAGAGGGACACATTCTTACTTCAACAGGCACATCCTTTAGTATGTGCTGGACAGTGGAAGCATCAGTTTTTGGCTGACATGTTTGGCTTTTCAGCTGCTGATGAAGAGGCTGTAGCTCATACCTTCTTTCTGATACAGCTTGTGTCATCTTCTTAGAAGATATCTAATGAGGCAAAAAGGAAAGATAAAATAACAACTATTGGCAGACATAAAAAGTTTCAGCATATACAACCAAAAGACTCAGCTGGCTGATAAGTCAAAGGCCCATCTAGTTAGTATGTATATGTTTATGTATGTATTTTGAAGGTGGCAGATAGATATAAAAATATACATACCTGAGATACCAATTGAAAAGGTGAAACAAACCAACAAATCAAGGTCAATATTAAAATAAGAATTGTCAAAACCTTACTTTAAAAAATCCCATCCAGAATGAAAAAGGAAAGATTGGCTACCTCCCCCAAGAAGAACAGTTATGGGATTGCGTGAACTTTTTTGGCAGCGTGATCCACAACCCTGATGCAATCCAAGCGATGCCCTGGCATTCATGCCAACCTGCCACACTTCCAGTGGAGGAGGAGACACAGAACAATTTCTCAACAGTTGATTTAAAGGGTCAGATAGATTCACATTGTTTAAGAAAATCCTTAACATAAACTCTTGCCTCAAGCCACTTAGAAAATGTATACCAAAATAGAACTGGAAACAAGCACAAATACTATAATATGTTACCGTCAGCCTTCCTCTACTTTAGCAACTCAGCAGTTGCATTCTAAACTAATTGAAGCTTTTACACTGTTACCAAAGGCAGCTGCAAAAGAGCATAATGGAGTAATGTAACTCTTAAGTGACTACAGAGTGTATAATCATGACCAGCTCAAGCTTCTCAAGGAAAAGGCTACTTGGATATTGATGAAAAGTCCAGGTATTAAGAGTACGTTTAAATTAAAACCTTGATTTTAAAAGAAAAGTGTATGTTTCACTCTGTGAAACACATTCCACACACATTCCCAGAACCACAGAACCCCATTCAATACTAACCAATATTATCTATGACTTGTTTGGATTGAATTTCACTTTGCTCACCCTTGCCCACATTAAATCAGATCACACATCATTTTAGAATAGGCAGAAGAAGTGTGATTCTCCACATTGTACTGAATCACAACTCCTGCTATTGGCTACAATGGCTAGAGATGATAGGGCTAAAATCTCAACAATGCAAGAATTAATAGTTATGAGAGACTTCAATTACCCTGATAGCTGTGGGAGATGGACTTTGGATTTCAGGAAAGCTGATTTTAACAAGCTCAGGGAAATATTGGGTGGAATCCCATGGCTAAAATTGCCAAAGGAGAAAGACACTCAGCAAGAGTGGGAATTATTGAAGAATGAGTTGCTAAAAAGTACAATCACAACAACCCCATGGAGAAGAAAAAAATGGGAAACATCTGAAAAAGCCCATGTGGCTGCATAGCAAACTCAAGGAGGAAGCGAAAAGAAAAAGGAGTATGTATGGAAGGAAGGACAAAATATCATGGAAGAGTACACATGTGTAGCACATGCTTCCAGAAATAGTAAAAGGAAAGCTAAAGCTCAAAATGAACTGTGACTGGTTAGGCGAGCACGGAGCAACAAAATGGGCTTTTCCTCAGATAGTTTGAGGCAACAGATTGACCAAGGAGAAAGTGGGGCCACTTGCTTGGATACTGAGTAGCCTTTTTATTGTGATCTGTTACCATTTTGCCATCCGTATTGAATACAATAAGGATGACATAACAGATCACAATGAAAAGGCTACTCAATATCTATTATTTCAGTTTTCCCCGCAAGAGAAATGTGTGCGTCCATGCAGCAGAAGAGACTCTGGCAAAGGATCCAGATTGCAAATCAAAATTGACAAGGATATAGTCAGGAATCATATATGGGGCCTCTACAGATCGGAGAAAAGCTCTGGCATGGGGGTGGAGTGGGGCATGGCACGCGTTTCTTTGGCATGTTTAGATATGTTGTGCCAAAGAAATGCCTAAAAGCTGCCACCGTGACAGCAAGGGTGGCTTTTTGCCATTCTAAAAAGGAGTGGCATTTTACCACTCCTTTTTGGGCCAGCAAAGCACTGATTGGGGCTGTGGTGTGCAGTTGATGCAGTCCCGATCCAGTGCTGAAAGGGACGACATGGAGCTGTTCCTTTGGGACAGTCTGTACAGCCCCCCTACTTAACCGAAATGGGTTCAAATCTGCAGGACCAGATGAACTGCATCCCAAAGTACTGAACAAACTTGCTGATACATTTTCTGAACCACTTGCCCATCAATGTTGAGAAATCTTAAATAGGTGAGGTGCCAAAGGACTGGAGAGAAGGGCAGACATCAACTCTCTTCAAAAAAGGGAAGATCCAGGAAACTAATACTGCAAATAGTTCAGTTCTAATGCTCTCTTTTTGTATATTTTTATTTGTATTTTTTGTTCTTTTAAATTGTGAACCCCTTTAAGTCCCAATGTTGGGTAAAAAGTGGAAATATATATATATATATTGCAGACCAGTCAGCCTGACCTCAATACTAAGAAAATATTAGAATGGATTATACATGAGTCTGTCTGCAAGTATCTTGATGACAACACAATGATCAGTAGAAGACAGTATGGATTAGTCAAGAACAAATCCTGCCAAACTAATTGCATCTTTTTTAAAATCAGGTCACTAGTTTGGTAGATGGTGGGAATGCTGTGGATATCATTGGGAAACCATGCTCAAGGAGTCAACATTAGAGGCTGCACTTTAAAATGGAAAAAGGTCTTGAGTGGAGTACCTTAGGGCCTTTACAGACTGCCAGAAATAGTGCAAACTGAGGTCACTTTAACTGCCCTGGCTCAGTGCTAGGGAATCATGGGAATTGTATTTTTTTTCCTGAGACATTGAGCCTTCTCTGCCAGAGAGCTCTGGTGCCACAATAAAATACAGTTCCCATGATTCCCTAGCACTGAGTCAGGGCAGTTAAAGTGGACTCAATTTGCACTATTTCTAGCAGTCTGCAAAGGCCCTTTGTGTTCTGTCTTAGGGCCATTACTCTTCAACATTTTTATGAATGACTTAATGACAAGTTGGAAGGAATGCTTATCAAGTTTGCAGATGACACAAAACTTAAGAGCTTTGCTAACACATTGAAAGATAAGAATAGAATTCAAAAGGACCTAGAAAATTGGGCAGAAATTAATAAAATGCAATACACTAGAGACAAAAGCAAAATTCTACATTTAGCCTGCAAAAACCAAATACATAGGTATAGAATGGGGGATACACAACTCAGCAGTACTTCATGTGAAAAGGATCTTGGGATTGTTGTTGATTACAAGTTGAACATGAGCCTGTAATGTGATGCTGCAGCAAAGAAGGCAAATGTTATTTTAACCAGCATTAATAGAAGCATAGTTTCCAATAGTCCCACTATACTCTGTGCTGGTCAGGCCTCATCTGGAGTACTGTGTCTAGTTCTTGGTGCCTCCATTTAGGGAGGATATATACAAGTTGGAGCAGGTTAAGAAAAGAGGATGATAAGATGTATGAAGAACAAAACATATGAGGAAAGGGTGAAGGAGCTGAGATTGTTCAGCATGGTGAAGAGAAGATTGAGGGGGTGACATGATTGTCCTCTTTAAAGCCCTCAAGGGCTGTCACAAAGAGAAATGGGCAGGCCTGTTCTCTGCTGCCCCAGAGGGTAAGACCAGGTTTAATGGTTTGACATTACAGGAGACTAGATTTCGATTGAACATTAGAAGGAATTTCTTGACAGATTGGGATTAGGAATTAAAATAGAACACAGGGAGCCCCCCATTTCCCCACATCTATTGTGCTGCGGGCAAATTGAAAGAGTCTAAAACTTGAAGCAGATAAGAACAGTGAGAATCACACTGAACTGCTGCTGCATTTACATGACTCTGCTGTTCTCTGATGCTCACCGCCTGAAGCAACTCCTGAAGCTCAGTTATTTGTTCTACAGTCTGCAGACTCTTGTCACAGAGGAGTTCCTCGATGATTTTCTCTTTCTTGTGAAGGCGAAGGCAGAGCTCTTCCACAATGTCCCTCTGCCCAGGCACAAGCTTGAACGGCAATGCTGCTGAGAGCTCCTAGGGCAAGGACAAAGATAATGAAATAGGAGGAAAACAGGACTTCCATCTCCAGAGGTCCTGTGGCTGACTCAGGTAGACAGCATTTCAGAAGCAACAGATTTTTCTACTTCAGTCCGCAGGGCATCTTGGCAAGGAACCAGCAGCATTTATGGCAATGCACCATGGTTAAAACTGACAATGGCAGCTTTCTGTTTTTATTTTGCCAACCATGTTAGAGATGCCTAGCTTTTACATACCAAATAAGCTGGGCCCAGTGGCAGAAGGTAGTGAGAAAGACAGGACAATAGCTTCACTGCCTCCCAAATACTACCATCCAAAAACTAGCATGCTTCAGCAGCAGAAGCTGAACAACAATCCTTACTTTCACTTCCTCGTTCCTGTCATGCAGAACTGTCTGCAGCTGTTGGATAACCCCCTCTTGCTCTGACTGCCATCTGCACAATTTTGTTTCCACTTCTTCTTTCAGCCACTGCAAATTCTGGTGGGTTGCCAACAGGTGCTCAAGTTCCAGGTCCTTACTTTTCAGCAAGCTCTCCAGATCCTAAAAGCACAAAAAGTGGACAGCGAACTGATCAACTTGGGAAAGGCCAAATGTCTTCTAGATTTCCTAAAGTTCAAAACAAATAGTATTGATTTAATGTGTATGTATATATGTAACTTTAGAATCACTCCCAATGCTATATTGTCCCCTTGCATGGAAGAAGGGAGAAAAGACATTCATTTGGAAGCACTCAAAATGGAAACACTAATTTTGTATATTTTAAGGTTAAGTGTTAGTTCCATATATTGTGTGATGAAAAGAAACTCTGGGGCTAAGCAAACGAGTGGCCATGGGCCGCCCCAGGAAGCTGCGCCGCGGGACCGAGGCATCTCCATGCCTCGGTCCCGCAGCACAGCTTCGCCGCCCCTGAAAGGAGAGCTAAATCAGCGCTCCTTTCACAAGTCGCTGAAGGTGCGCCACAAAAGGCTGCGGCGCACCTTCGTCGACTCTTCCACCACAGCACGTGCAAACGCTGCGCCAGGAGGTCCTCCTCGGAGCGCCAGCTGTGAGGAGGGCCGGCTGCTCCAATGGACGACCTCGGGAAGGGGTTGGGGCGCCGATCGTGCGGCTGCCCCTCCCCTTCCCTGCCCCCAAAACGGCTCAATTAGCCATCTGCTTCCCCCCTAATTCAGTCAGATGAATCATTGGCCTGTTGAGATAAATGCCCCACTAGCTTGCTGATTCCATTATACAGAAATGGAAGTGAGTGTTACTCTAGGGAACTAGATTAGCCACAGTCTTATTCAAGTCAATTTAAGAGGCAAAGAAGATGCTTCAAGAGCTCTTTCAAAAATACAGTATTGTAGTATCAACAGAGAGCCAGCATGGTGTAATTTGACTATAGGCCTAAGCAGACTGCCAGAAATAGTGCACATTAAATTGAGGCACTGCCCTGGCTCAGTGCTAAGGAATCATGGGAACTGTATTTTTTTCTGGGACATTGAGCCTTCTCTGTGAGAGAGCTCTGGTGCCACAATAAATTACAGTTCCCATGATTCCCTAGCACTGAGCCAGGGCAGTGCCTCAATTTAATGTGCACTATTTCTGGCAGTCTGCTTAGGCCCTATGACTCTGGAGATCAGGGTTCAGTTCCCCACTCAGCCATGGAAATCCAATGGGTAACCATGGATAAACCATACACTCTCAGCCCCAGAAAACTCCATAACAGGGTTGCCTTAGGGTCGCCATAAGTTGGAAACAACTTGAAGGCACACAATAACGAAACAGTGTCAACCCCAACAGAGGTCAGGAAGTCAGGGCAGACAGAACATGCATGTTCCTGATGCAACCTACCTGAATGATAGCCTGGTTATTAGACAGGACTTGGTGCAGACCTTCCAGATCATGTTCTCGCTCTTTCACAGACAAACGAAGTTGCTGCAGTTCTCGTTCTCTGTCTTCAAGGACACTGAACTTTTCATCTACTGCTTGCTACATTAGAAAACACCCATGTGGGATGTGACTGAGAGCAAACAACAAAAGTCACAGAGGCAAAAACCTTTTGTGTAAAAGTCAGATTCACACGTCATACAACCTACACTTCCTAGTAATTACTCGCATTTCCCACCTCAATTTGATGTGCTAGACAGGAGGAAGAAGAGTACATTTGCTGTCTGGGACACAGCAAAGGCTATGACATACGTTAGCACAACCCCTTACCACACACATCAACAAACCAAACAAAAGAATTGTGCTGGACACTTCAACCAGTACCTCCAAGGCAGCATCTCTGTCTTTAATTCGCTGTTGTAATCTCTGCACCATTTTATCAGCAGATGTAGGGTTCTTGTCCTGCTTCTGGAGATGTAGTAGGAGTTCCTTCGATTCCTAGAAAACACAGCAGCACCATCATAATGCAACAAAACAGCCAAACTCCATTAAAACAGTTACAGAGAAAAGCCACAATTCTGCTAGCTTAAAATAGTAACACAAGAAGTGCAGTCACTAGTGGAGCCAATGACTGTGCAAGTACAGAGCCCTGTCATAACTTTAACTTGGCAAGTGGGGAGCTTCTCAGTCTTTGTGCAGCTGGTAAGTTCAAGGCCTTGGTGCTCATTGCACAATTGGCTGTGCAAGTATGGCATCAAGCAAAAACATACTGGGCATATAGGATATTGGTCACAGACTGCAAACCAAACTGATAAAAATACATTAAGTCTAATGTTAATACAACAAAGAATCTTGTAGTACCTTAAAGACTAACACGTTTTGTTCTGCTTAAGCTTTCATGGGTTACAGCCCACTTCACCAGACTGTACGTGCTGCTGATACTTTGCTAAATTTGCTAAATGGCCAACACAGCTACCCCTGCATGTTTGTTGTTAGCAGTTATTTTATACAGAAGCTGGGGATGGCAGGGCAAAGTAAAAGTGTAACTGAACAGAAAAGCAAAGGTATCCCTGGTCTCCAGAGTCATAGTCCAACACTCAAACCATGACGACATGCTGGCTCACATTCCACAAATATACTCCATCTCAAATCTGGGGTGAATTTACTGTATTAAGAACCTGGAAGTCTGTCACCATTTGTATCTTACCTGTAGAAGCTGTTCTTTGAAAGCCAGGTTGTGATTCAAATGCTTAATTTTCTGTTCTTGTCTCTCCATCTCCAACAATGTTTCCCTCTTCCAAGTACAATATTGCCAGTTCTTATCCTGTAACTCTGTTTTTAACTGCTGGAGAGTAGCAAACAACTCCTAAAAAGAAACATGAGATTTGCATTAGCTGGTCAGTTCTGGGACACAATCACAAGCTTTCTAGGACATTCAGTCAGGAAAAATGGCTTGTGCCATTGGAAGGTACAATGTTGGTTCACAAAATTATCAAAAATGCCATTCTAGCTAGTTTTGCCATGTTGCCACAAACTGAATATGTGAATCTGGTGCTTAATGATTAGTGACCTAACTGTCAGCCATGACATTGCATGTGTGAAATGATGACAGTTTACAATGCAAATGCACATTCTGTTGTCCTCAAAATAAATGACATCCATATGAGTGAAAGCACTAAAGACATTCAAATAAAGTGTGAAGTTCTGTTGTCCAATTCCATTTGAACCTGAGCATATGGATAGGGTTTAACAGCTCCTGACATACTTTATTGTGTTTCCATGCTGCCTCTTTCTGTTGCTGCTCCTCTTGCAACATTGTCTCTAGCAACTGGGTGGTCTTTTTTGCCTCAGTCAACTGGCGATCTTTTTGCTGCTGAGCCCTCTTCAGCTGCTGTACTTCCAACTGAGTGAGAAAAAGTGTATTCTGCACATTAAGAAGTCCTGCTTGCTGTTGCTGGAATGTGGGAGAACCCTTAGAGATCTAACAAGATATGAAAATAGAAAACAAAAACATATTTATACTGTGAAAACACTGGTCAGTGAAATGCTAAAATAGCTTTGAAAAGCACATTCTAAAAACTATCATGGGTCATCCCATTCTCTTAGACTTCCATCACTGTGGCAGACATTTATATGTCCTTCTGGTGGGGGTGGGTGGGAAAGATATATGTGAGTAGATTCTGACAAGTGACATTCTTGCAAGCAAGTTGGTAAAATGTGGGCTAGACAAAGTAACTGTTACATGGATTTGTAATTGGTTGACTGGTTGAACCCAAAGGGTGCTCAACAATGGCTCCTTTTCAACTTGGAAAGAAGTGACCAGTGGGGTGCCACGGGGCTCTGTCCTGGGCCCAGTGCTATTCAATATCTTTATTAAAGACTTGGATGACGGTATTGGGGGCATAGTTATCAAATTTGCAGATGACACCAAATTAGGAGGAGTAGCTAATACCTCAGAGGACAGGATCAAAATTCAAAATGACTTGAACAGACTAGAAAGTTGGGCCAAAGCTAACAAAATGAAATTCAACACGGAGAAATGTAAGGTACTGCACTTAGGGCGGAAAAATGAAAAGTACAGATATATGATGGGGGACACCTGGCTGAATGAGACTACGTGTGAAAGGGATCTAGGAATCCAGGTGGACCACAAGTTGAACATGAGCCAACAGTGTGATGCAGCAGCTAAAAAGGCCAATGCAATTTTAGGCTGCATCAGTAGAAGTATAGTGTCTAGATCAAGAGAAGTAATAGTGTCACTCTATTCTGCTTTGGTCAGGCCTCACCTGGAATACTGTGTCCAGTTCTGGGCACCACAATTCAAAAAGTATGTGGAGAAACTGGAGTGTGTCCAAAGGAGGGCAACTAAAATGGTGAAGGGTCTGGAAACCAAGCCCTATGAGGAACGACTTAGGGAACTGGGTATGTTTAGCCTGGAGAAGAGAAGGCTGAGAGGTGATATGATAGCCGTGTTTAAATATTTGAAGGGATGTCATATTGAGGAGGGAGCAAGCTTGTTTTCTGCTGCTCCAGAGACTAGGACCCGAAACAATGGATGCAAGCTGCAAGAAAAGAGATTCCACCTCAACATTAGGAGGAACTTCCTGACAGTGAGGGCTGTTCGACAGTGGAACACACTCCCTTGGAGAGTAGTGGAGTCTCCTTCCTTGGAGGTCTTTAAGCAGAGGCTGGATAGCCATCTGTCAGGGATGCTTTGATTGGGAGTTCCTGCATGGCAGGGGGTTGGACTGGATGGCCCTTGTGGTCTCTTCCAACTCTATGATTCTATGATTCTATGATTCTAAGTGACTGAGGGTGGACCTGGCTGACTTACAGAATTGCAGCCAACACTGTCAATATGGTGGCTTCCTCCACTCTCAGCAGTAGTACTGGTCTCATAACTTTCATGGTGAAGGAAACCAGATATCTCTACTATAAGAGTATGCATGATACCTGAATCACTCCACATTCAAATGTTTATATAAAGACTGCTGTAAATACCTAGCAAGGGAGAAATGAGCCCTCTACAAAGCAACCAGGAGAGACACCACTAACATTTCATTCTCCTGCCAATGTAGTGACAGGACCTGCTGCCAATGCCTGATCTGCCACTCTGAGTAGGTACTGCCAGCACAGCCTTATTGCCATTTCAATTTCACAGCATGCTCTGAATGTGGTATCACTATGGGGCATGGTGGAAAAGTAAAATGGCAGCCCACAGCGTCAGCCTACTTGGGAGCAGTGCCTCCAACCTTATACAGCCCACCTGGACAGAAAAAGGCAATCGCCAGGGGGTCTGCTGCACATGATACCACAAGAGTGGGGAAAAAGATATGGAGGAGAAAAGCAATGTACAAGGTTTGAGGGAGGGGAGGGAAGAGGTTGTTGACCTATAGTGTGCTTTCAGATATTTCTCTGCAATCTGACCACCTGAGAAATTTCTCTTGTTTGTCCATGTTTGTAAATCTGAGTAGGTGGAGGAAACAGCCAAAGGGGGCAGGCTGCTGATGGAGAGTGGTGGTCAGATAAGGGATTAAACACCCCCCACCCACCATTTCTTTCCTGCCAATGTTTCTGGGGTGACAGAGATAGAAAGATATTCCCCTTCCCTGCTTTGTCACTGCCTCTCCTGACAAGGGACAGATGAGAATTACTTTCAGAGCCACCTCCAGATATGAGAGGACATCTGGCCCACCTTTGCCTTGGAGGCTTTCATACTCAAATGTGTATGTCTGCCTCCAACCATCTCATGAACTCTAAAACTAAATGAGTGATTCTACCTCCATACAACAACTACGCACTCTAGGCAAAAAAATAAGTGTTTAGGAATCCCCCATTAATGGTATTCTCCTGCTCTGGAAAAACAAAGCCTTACCAATTCTGATACAAGATCATCTTGCCTGAGCTTATATAAAGAACATTCTAGTTGGGTTTTTACATCTTTTGAAATCCAATGGAAGATTGTGTGTATGTGTGTGTGTGTGTGTGTACGCGCACGCGCGCATGTGTATGAGAGAACGAATTTCTTTGTAATACTTGAACATCAGAACAATATACTTTGAAACTTTGAGGTAGGGCAAGAAATATCCAGGTAACATCCATACCTGCAATTGTCCAAGCTGGCTTCTATGTAGCATGTCCTGCAGTTTGGTTATTGTCTCACTCTGCTCCCCAATTATACGGTTTAGCTCTTCACACTACAGGATTAAGTAATTTAAAATTAGCAAGTGAACTAGAAAAAGGTGCACAAGCTGTTTCTTGTTTAATTGGAATGACATAATGGCTGCTAAAACTCTACTGAAAAGTCTAGTAATCCAACCTCTTCAGAATCGTTTTCATCTGGAAACAAAGTAACTGTGCTTGGAAAATGTTATATGCTGTACTAGGTAACAAGGGAGGCTACTGTGCAGTGCAGTTCCATATCTGCATTAAATGTACAAGGACAAACCTCATTTTCTTTATTCTTCAAGGTCTCATTCAAGTGCTGGATTCTGTGATCCTGTCTCTGGGATGCATGCTGAACAGACCTCAATTCAAAAGTCATCTCATCAAGTTTTTCTTGTAGCTGCTGAAAGGCGTAAATACACGTATTTTAAAAAATTACACCATATATATGACAATCATGTCATTTTGACTTTCTATTCAAATACACATGCCAGAGAATAATCGAACAACTACAGTATATATTTATTTCAATCTTAATTTTAAAAGTATCTTTTGCATCGAATGGCAATTTACTGATCCATGTTTTAGGGAAATTTAGTTTAGTTTTTTTTTGTGTTTTTTGGGTTGTGTGGCCATGTTCTAGAAGAGTTTCTTTCTGACGTTTCGCCAGGATCTGTGGCTGGCATCTTCAGAGAAGATTTAGTTTAGTTTTGTTTTTTTACTATTTCAGATTTTTTTTTCTGTGCAATCCCATAACTGCAGAATTCAACAAAATACCATCATCTTATTTTTCAGTTCCAAATAAGTGTCTCCTCTGGTCTACTTCAGTTGCCTTTGCATTTTATTTCTTACATTATTATCACTCTCACAGTACATTGAGTACACTCAAAAAGCTGATCTTAATGAATATGTCAAAAGGTAGAATACAGTTCGGAGACAATGCAGCTTTCCCTAGGTTTTAGGAGGGAGGAGGGGAGGAGCAGCACATTTCTCTACACTGTAGAATCAGAGAATCATAGTACTGGAAGAGACCACAAGGGCCATCCAGTCCAACTCCTTGCAATATACTGGAATATCCAAAGCATTCGTGACAGGTGGGCATCCAGCCTTTCTTTAAAAACCTCCAAAGAAGGGAGCATGTTCTTACCACCAGGATGTTCTTCCTAACATTTAGGTAGAATCTCTTTTCCTGTAGTTTGAATTCATGGCTCTGGGTTCTGATCTCTGGAGCAGCAGAAAACAAGTTTGCTCCATCCTCAATAGGACATCCCTTCAAATATTTACACAGGGCTACCATATCAACTCTTCTCCAGGCTAAACATACCCAGCTCCCCAAGGGCCTCTGCAGACAGAACCCGCAGATTGGGGCCGAGGTATCTGCACTCCTCGGCCCCAATACACCTCTTTTCGGGCCCTGGAAGGAGCACTAAAATAACGCTCCTTCTGCAAGGTGCCAAAGGGGCGCCACAAGAGGCGTTGGGCGCCTCTTCGGCATCTCTTCCGTTGCAGTGGAAGGACGGCATCAGAGCGCCCGTCGTGTGGAGCGATGGGCGCTCCGATGACGTGTTTGGGAAGGGGTTGGGGCGCCCAGCGTGAGGCTGCCCCTCCTCTTCCTTACCTCCAAAGCACCATCTGCAAAGGGCCTAAGTCACTCCTCATAAGACAAGGTTTCCAGACCTTTTCACCCTCATCTGGACATGCTGCACCTTGTCAACATCCTTTTTGAACTATGGTGCCCAGAACCGGATGCAGTATTCCAAGTGAGGCCTGACCAAAGCAGAATACAGTGACACTATCACTTGATGCAGCCTAGAATTGCATTGCCTTTTTAGCTGCCACACCACACTGTTGACTTACGTTCAACTTGTGGTCTACTGAGACTCCTAGATCCCTTTCACATGTGCTGTTGTCAAGCCAGGTGTCCCCCATCTGTGCATTTCATTTTTTTCTGCCTATGTGTAGTACCTTACATTTCGCCAAGTTGAGATTCATTTTGTTAGTTTTTGCCCAGCTTTCTACTCTATTAAGATCATTTTGAATTTTGATCCTGTTCTTTGGGGTATTAGTTATTTCTCCTAACTTTGCATCATGTGTACATTTCATAAGCATCCCCACTTTTCCTTCATCCAAACTGATAAAGATGTATGAAGCTAAGAGACAGATACTTTCTGACTACAAGGACCACCACGCACAAGAACAGATAGAAAATGTGGGTGAAAAAACCAGGCATTTCCCGCTGTTGTCTTCTGGATGTACATCCATTCATGCATGCATGCATGCTTTCAGAAAACTAGAGCAAGCCCAAGATGCCTCTAGCTTGCTCTTATGGTTGGCTGAATGCATTCTTATTTCACAAGCCCCCACAAATCTGTTTCTAAATAATATTTTTGAGATGTTTGTTCTCGCACATTTCTTACTAAGAAAATTAAGAAATGGACAGAAAAGACTATCACGAAGAGGGATGCACATAAAGCATATATCCTTATGTGCTAGCCCTTCACTGAAAGATAGCTGATGGCTTCCACAGGAACACTGCCCTTTTGTGCTCCCAAGGAGCAAGGGAATAAGAAATGGTAGACAAGGGAAACACAGGGCTGTTTGTGAAAACCTTTCCACACAGTAATATATGATTAAACTGCTACGCTTTTTCATTCTCCAGTATGTGTCTGAAGCCTGCATGTGACAAAGGTTGACAATTACCCCAAGTCAAGAAAGAGTTAAGAACATTATTAAACAGGGGCTTGAAGATTATCATGTTTTGGCATATGCTGGAACCTGGAAAGAACTTGTGAACTAATGGTTCTTTTTAACATGCACATATACTAACATTTCTAACATGCACACATACTGCTCCATTTACACTTTGATATGCTCCAACTGGAAGGTTTAAACCTCTTGTTCCTAACTGCTGAAATCTAGAGACTGGTGTGTGTGTGTGTGTGTGTGTGTAAAAGAGTCTCCCATCCTCCAGTGGGATAACTGTTCTTTGCTGCTAATAGCAGTAGGAAAATGGCAATACTTATTTACCTTGTTGGCAGTACTTGAGCAGCTTATTTCCAGTACTTCTGAGTTATTTAATTCAGATGCTTGTTTGCCCAGTGGCAAGTCAGACTGAGCCAGTTTCTGTTGATCACACAAATTCTGAGAGAGAAAGAATAAGACAAAGTGCCCTTTTTTAAAATGAGAAAGCTGGATTCAAATCCGCTGTGAATCATGACTTTTCTAGGCAAGTCACAATCAATGCCTATCCTATTTTACAGGGTTGTTTTAAGGACAGAGTAAAATAATCCCCACACAGAGGGAAAGTAGTTTACAAATGTAACAGAACTACAATAATTCAGGGCCTCGGCAGATGGCTTATTGAGCCGTCTCCGAGGCAAGGAAGAGGAGGGGCAGCCGCACGCGTGGTGCCCCTTCCTCTTCCGGAGGTCGTCCTTGGAGCTGCTGGCCCTCCGCACGTCCGGCGCTCCGGGGACAACCTCCCGCCGCAGCGACAGCACGTGCTGCGGTGGAAAAGTCAGTGAAAGTGCGCCCGACGCTTTTAGGGCGCACTTTCACTGACTTCTGAAAGGAGCGCTATTTTTGCGCTCCTTTCAGAGGCGCCGACGGTGCGCCACGGTGCGACTGCTCCAGTCCCGCGGCGCACCGTCGCAGGGCGTCTTGGACGCCCTCGTCTGCTTCCCCCCTCAGTTAGGCTGCGTCAGACACCTTAGTATTAGACAGTAGCTTAGCTAGTGGAGCCCAAACAACATTGGGCTGCGCTTCAACATGCTTGTTTAGGCACAGTAAGAAAATAACTAGTTTGAAAAAAATCCAAAACAGTGATACCTTTATTTGCCCAGCTAAAAAGAAGAAAATACACCATCATGCAAGCTTTTGAAGCATCATTGGCTTCTTCATCAGGCAACGATGTTAAAAATCATACAGAAGAAAAATGACATTAGTGTCCAGGCCTATACTTTGTCTCAGATGTTATTTCTGTTGTCAGCTGAGATGGTCTGGAGGGATATAAATGCAGGCAGAGTCCATTCTCCCGGGACTTAACTCTTTGACATTTCTACCTCCCAACAAAGATAAACCCTTTTCATTTGGAGTACAACCGGCTAGTGTTATCTACACAGTACCTAAAAGTTTTTTTTTCCAGATGTAACAGTATAGAGGCTTCTTGAGAAATTCAGTATTCTCTGCCTAAGAAAGTGGCTCATGGCCTTGCACAGAACAGAGATAGCCTGGATCTCAAGAGAAGTTATTTTGCTGCTGCTAATGGAATTGAGATTTGATTTCTTGTTTTTTAATGCCCTTTCTCCCCAGTGCCCACATGATCAAGAAGGGGAGTGACCTTTGGTATCTCCCCGACTATCTTAACTAACAACAGAAGTAACATCTGAGACAAAATCTAGGCCTGTATCTCTAACATTGGGGAATTGCAGACTGCCAGAAATAGTGCAAATTGAGTCCACTTTTAGGGTTAGTGTTAGTGTTAGGGAATCATGGAAACTGTATTTTATTGTGGCACCAGAGCTCTCTGACAGAGAAGGCTCAATGTCTCAGAAAAAAACCAATTCCTATGATTCCCTAGCACTAACCCTAACCCTAAAAGTGGACTCAATTTGCACTATTTCTGACAGTCTGCAACCCCCCATTGTCACTTTTCTTCTCCTGTATGTTTTTCAACATCTTTGCCTGATGAAGCAAGTGAAGCTTTGAACACATTCACCTTTAGTGGGCCAACTAAAAAGCACAACATACATCATGCATGTGTTCAAAGCTTCACTTGCTTCATTGTGCAAAGATGTTAAAAAACATGTTGTGGATTTGGGATTTTAGTTGTATTTTGCTGCTTGGCCAACAGAGCTATCCCTGATAAGTTTGAGACAGGCTTGTTTCAAACTGGGCCTAAGATAATCACATCCATTACTTTTTACAAATCAGATTAATCTGGGGAAACAGATGCTAGGAGATAGGGTGTCTGCATTGTACCTACTTTGTAAGTTACAGAAGGCAGATACGGTAATATAAAATGACAACTTAAGCTGGACACAAGTTAATAAGTTGTGGAACATGTAGGTTAGGAGAGTTAAATCAAAGCATTATTCTTCCATAAGTCTCAATGCATCCCTCCATTTACTTCACTATGCTGAATTTTCATTTTAGTAGTATAGCACACTAATTGTAAAACAGCAATGAAAACCCCTCCCAAAAGAGTATGTGCTGTTCTCTAATCCTTATTCCAATCCAGTAATAAAAGCTGCAGAAATCTGAGGAAAAGTTGAACCTTTAGCTTCTGGAAGGTTCAACTATGACACAATATTAAACAGAAGACAATGAATTCTAAGAGTAATTCAGTAATTCAATGGCACAGTGATACAAATTGACTATTTTGTCTACTGGGAAACATCTTCATGTTTTAAGTATCCATTTCTGCTACAATTACAAATGGAGTGCAATCTTTCACTCCAATACACTTTTAGGCAAACTTGCTCTGTTGGCACATCTCTGATTTTCCACTTGTGGCTTTTAGAATGTGAAAAGAAGAAGAATTTCTAAATAAAGATGCCTTATGTGCTGCAATTTCACAGTGAAAATCATCACCCTGTCTGAAGGCAGTATTTTGTTGCCATGGAAAATAAGTGTATGAGTAGGGAAGGAGGCTATGACAACATGAAAAAGAAATTGCACACAGGGCAACAAGATCACAGGATAGACAAGAAAGAACATTAAGTCAAACATATTTGTGGGAGTGCTCCAGGCGGTCTAAACAAGTTTGAAGGCCAATGCATTAAAAAGAAAACTGTTTTCCACTTTAAAAAAAATTCTAGTTTAACACTCTGTTCAGAGCGCTTACCCAGAATTGTTTGATTTAATGTTCTGTCTGCTTTGTCCCATGTGCCTATCGTAGCAACCATACTATGCACTTATTTTTCTTATGTACAATTTTTACTATCGTCCAATTAAGGGGGATATTTCCTCTCTAATTTGTAAAATTCAATCTAGGTCAGGTTGCAATATGGTTATAAGTCATGGCCTTACTGGTTGAAGGCCAAAAAACTCTGGAACCTGTGCAAGGTAAGCGTGGCAATTTTGCCAGGAATTATACTTGTGGACTTGAACAGGATTTCTGAATGTGCAACTCAGAGCAGAATTATGTAACTTATAACTACAGAAAAGGGATTACCCCTTCAAAAGATGTTGTTGTTGTGTGCCTTCAAGTTGTTTTCAATTTATGGTGATCCTAAGCAAACCTAATCTGAGGCTGAGAGTGTGTGGCTTGCTCAAGGTCACCCAGTGGTTTTCCATGGTCAAGTAGGAATTCGAACCCTGGTCTTCAGAGTTGCAGTCCATTGCTCAAACCACTATGCCACACTGCCTGTAGAATAACTATAATCCCAAGACCAAAAGGGAACAGATTTTCTGGGGGCATTACAAGCTTATAATACCTAGAAAGACTCAGCTCTGAATGTGATGTATGCATTACTTTGCCACCAAATAACTAACACGATTCCAGTGAGTTTTCTATCATCCAAGCTAGAATCAGGCAAATCCACAGAAAAGAAATATCTAACACACTTCACATGTTAGCCATGACATTTCTGAATATGAATATCTGAGGCGAGCTGAAATTAACACTTAAAGCTTAATTTGAATGCAATTAGACTGATGTGGATATTTCCCAATTAGCAGTGACAGATGCACTCTTTGTTGCACTCTAATGAGATTTCCAATTCTAACAAAGGCAAGGAAATCCATGATGAAGAGCAGACTCAATTGCAGATGGCACCCAGAGTGCCACCAACTCTGTGCTGGGAGGGAAAGGTCATTCAGCCCCAGTGTCTTTTAAGCATTCAGAAGCTGTGTCAGTTCCAAGTGCAGAGGACTATTCCACGGAACTGTCCTGATCACGGGTCAAACCTCCTCTGTACAAGAAATAAGCGAGCCAAGAAAATTCTTACTATTTTTTTAAAAAAAGAAGAGCAGTGAAAGACAAGAGACAGGCTTCTAGAAATTAGTGTTCTCTTCAATAAACTACAAGGGAAACAAGGTGTGTGGGTGGGGTGCCCATAGCGCCCCTCCTCAAAAAAATAAGGAGTGGCATTTATTTTAAGAGCGAGAGAATTCAAAGACATAGCTGTGTTATTTGTAAAATCAGTATGTAGAGATCTTGTACCACCTTGGACACTCACTGAAAGAGAGGTTGGCAGCAGCAGCTTTCCTCAGCTTGGTGGAGTGGAATCATAGAATCATAGAGTTGGAAGAGACCACAAGGGCCATCCAGTCCAACCCCCCTGCCATGCAGGAACTCTCAATCAAAGCACCCCTGACAGATGAACATCCAGCCTCTGCTTAAAGACCGCCAAAGAAGGACACTCTACCACTCTCCGAGGGAATGTGTTCCACTGTCAAACAGCTCTCACTGTCAGGAGGTTCCTCCTAATGTTGAAGTGAAATCTCTTTTCCTGTAGCTTGCATCCATTGTTCCATGTTCTATTCTCTGGAGCAGCAGAAAAAAAGCTTGCTCCATCCTCAAGGTGACACCCCATCAAATACTTAATTAAGGCTATGCTTTTGAGGAAGTAGGCTTAAGCCTTGGAAAGCTCAACGCTGCCAACTTCTTTCTTTTCAGAAAACTTCAGGGAGGTAGCTGTGTTGGCCATTTGGCAAATTCAAATCCTCACCATAGACTGTCTTAATTAAAGACCTGTAAACAACATGCAGGTATCTGACTAACACCCTCAATTGTTTTTCTCCTGTTTGGCTTTGTAACACCTTGCCTGACGAAGAATCCCATGGAGCTCTGAAAGCTTGCAACAAGCAATTGTGCATTTCAGTTGGCCAATCCCTGATGGATTTTTCTTTCTTGTCAGAATTCAAAGATATAGCTGTGTTAGTCTGTGGAACCAGTATGTAGAGAGATCTTGTAGCAGCACCTTTGAGACTCACTGAAAGAAAGAAATTGGCAGCAGGAGCTTTTGTAGACTTCAGTCTAGGAAAGCTCCTGCTGCCAATTTATTTCTTTCAGTGAGTTTCAAAGGTGGTACAAGATCTCTCTACTTATTACTATTATTATTACTGTTAAAGTCTAGGAAAGTTCCTGCTGCTGATTTCTTTCTTTCAATGAGTCTCAAAGATGCTGCTGCAAGATCTTTTTAACTTGTCAGTGAGCCTCCAAGGTGCTGCAAGGTTTTTTCAAGAGAGAATCAAGACCCTCCGTTATCCCAGGTGTATGTGTGTGTAATATATGTGCGTAGGGAAGAGAGAGCTTGTGTAAATCAACTGGGAGAATTAGGGCCTTTACAGACTGCCAGAAATAATGCGGCTTGAGTCCACTTTAACTGCCCTGGCTCAGTGCTAAGGAATCATGAGAACTAGTTTATTGTGGCACCAGAGCTCTCTGACAGAGAAGGCTCAATGTCCCAGAAAAAACTACAGTTCCCATGACTCTCTAGCACTGAGCCAGGACATTTGAAGTGACCTCAAGCTGCATTATTTCTGGCAGTTTGTAAAGGCCCTTAGTCAATTGCCTGTAGCTGAAAAAAGACCCCTATATTTTAAAATGACTCTCCATAATTGTCTATGATTTGGGGTCAGACTAGATAATCAACTGGGACTCTAGATGAGACTTTGATTTTTTTTTCTCTCTATTGGTTTCTCCTAGCTCTGTGCTCTGTACTACAGTCAAGGTTCTTGCTGATAAACGCTTAGACTCTTCTGCCTTGCCTTGCCTTGCCTTGGTTAAATGTCTTGGGGCCTTTACAGACTGCCAGAAATAATACAGATTCAGTCCACTTTAACTGTCCTGGCTTAGTGCTAGGGAGTCATGGGAACTGTAGTTTTTTTCTGAGACATTGAGCCTTCTCTGTCAGAGAGCTCTGGTGCCACAATAAACTACAGGTCCCACGATTCCCTATCACTGAGCCAGGGCAGTTAAAGTGGCCTCAAGCTGCATTATTTCTGGCAGTCTGCAAAGGACTTTTGAATTTTGTTTTTTCTCTGTTGGTTTCTCCTAGCTCTGTGCTCTGTACTACAGTCAAGGTTCTCGGTGATGATGCTTAGCCTCTCCTGCCTTGCCTTGCCTTGGTTAAATGTCTTGGTAGGGAGGGAGCCTGAGTCGGGGGTCCTGTCCCTCCTCTCTACCTTGAGGCGGAGGGGCAGGTAACCCCCGCAGAGATCTTCCCACAGTTCCTGGAGGTCCAGGGTCTCTGGGGGGAAGCCCTTCTTCTCTTCCTCCAAGGGCCCCCGTCCTCCTCCTCCTCCTTTGACCGGGACAGGGAGCCTGCTCCCGGGGGGGCTTCGGACGGGCTTGCACCCGAAGGCCCGCACCAGCCTCAGGGCCACCTCCAGGGGGGACCCGGGCGCCGCCGCTCCTTCCTCTGTCCGACAAAGAGGCGAGATGGAGGTGCCCCCTTCTTCCTCTTCCCCCTCCCTTTCCTCCTCCTCCTCCTCCTCCAAAGCGGGGGTCCCTCCTCCTTCTCCTTCCCCCGGAGGCGCCTTCCCTCCGCAGGAAAGGTTCCGGGCCACTTTGCGGGGGATCCTGCAGACGGCCTCGTAGTCCGCGTCGGGCACCCGCAGCCCCGCGCAGCCCCGGCACCGCCTCGGACGGCCCCCGACGACGGGGCTGGGAAGGCGCTGCTGCTCCTGGGGCTCCGAGGCCCAGCACTCGAAGCCCGAGTAGGCGAAGTCTTCCCTCAGCAGCGCCAAGTAGGAGCCGGGGTCATGGCCGTCGTCGTCCTTCTCCTCCTCGTCGTTGTCGCCGTCGTCGTGGTCCTCCTCCGGTCCGTCTTCCTCCTCCTCCTCCTCCTCCTCCGCCTCGACGGCGTTGTTCCTCCGGTACATGCCGGCGATGCAGAGCTTGAGTCGGTCCTTCTCGAGGAGGAGCTTGTGGAGGCGCTCCAGGGAGAGGGCCTCGATGCGGGCGATGACGGTGTCGAAGCGGTACAGGCGCTCCAGCATGAAGGCGCACTTGCCGCACGCGAACTCGCCCCGGCGGCGGCCGTCCCGCCACACCTCCCGGCCCAAGGCGTGAGAGAGCAGCGCCCGCAGGCTCAGCCGCGACGCCCGACGGTGGAAGAGCCAGCGCCGCTGCGAGCCCAGGAGGCCCCGGCCGCAGATGCGGCACCGCTCCTTCATCCCGAGGACCGTTAGGCCAGCTAGGCTAGGATGGCCGTTAGGCTGAGAGGAGGAGGAGGAGGAGGAGGAGGAGGAGGCCGCCCTCGGCGCGCCCCGCCTCAGGGATGCTCCGCCGCACTCTGGCTCAGGTTTCAAAATGGCGGCCCAGGCAGGCAGGGAGACGCCACCTCCCTCGCGCGCAGAGCATCATGGGGGTTGTAGTCTCCCCATGCCACCCAGGTCTCCAGATTTACAGGGGCAGGCAACCTTTCCCCTTTAAGGGCCGAGGGACTTCAGCTCCCAGAATCCCAGGAGCTATTGGCCAACATGGCTGAGGCTTCTGGGAGCTGAAGTCCCTCGGCCCTTAAAGGGGAAAGGTTGCCTACCCCTGCTCCAGAACAAGGAGGAGGAAAGGGGGAGGGATGCTGGTGCACCCAGGTCATGGAATCATAAAATCATTGGAAGAGACCCCCAAGGGCCATCCAGTCCAACCCCATTCCGCCATGCAGGAACTCCCAATCAAAGCACCCCCTGTGACAGATGGCCACCCAGTCTCTGGGGGGTTGCAGACTGCCAGAAATAGTGCAAATTGAGTCCACTTTAAGGGTTAGGGTTAGTGCTAGGGAATCATGGGAATTGTAGTTTTTTCCTGAGACATTGAGCCTTCTCTGTCAGAGAGGTCTGGTGCCACAATAAACTACAGTTCCCATGATTCCCTAACCCTAACACTAACCCTAAAAGTGGACTCAATTTGCACTATTTCTGGCAGTCTGCAACCCCCCTCTGTTTGAAGACCTCCAAAGAAGGAGACTCCACCACTCTCTGAGGGAAGGGTGTGTTCCACTGTCAGACAGCCCTTACTGTCAGGAAGTGCCTCCTAATCTTGAGGTGGAATCTCCTTTCATAGAATCAAAGAGTTGGAAGAGACCCCAAGGGCCATTCAGTACAACCCCCTTGCCATGCAGGAACTCAAAATTAAAGCATCCCCAACATGGCCATTCAGCCTCTGTTTAAAGACCTCCAAAGAAGGAGACTCCACCACTCTCCAAGGGAAGAGTATGTTCCACTTTACTGTCAGGAAGGCACGGATCACTAGAAAAAACAATAATGCCAGGAAAGACAGAGGGTAGAGGAAAGAGAGGAAGACCACAGACCAGATGGATAGACTCAATCAGGGGGGTTATGGGGAAGGGCTTGCAGGATCTGGGCAAGGCAGTGGAAGATAGGGATTCTTGGAGATGTCTCATCCACAGGGTCTCCATGAGTCAGAATTGACTTGAGGGCAGCTAACAACAACAACAACAACAGTCCTTCATCTCAGCCTTCCGTCCAGGAGGAATCCCCTCCAAAAGGTCCTCAACATTAGGAGGACATGAACATTAGAAAATCAACTCCTTTTAAGATGTGGTGCTGAAAAAGAGTGCTGAGGATCCCATAGACAGCCAAAAGGACACACAAATGGGTCCTAGAGCAGAATAAGCCGGAAATGTCCCTAGAAGCCAAGATGACAAAGACTTAGACTGTCATACTTTGGACACATCATGAGAAGGCATGAATCGTTGGAAAAGACAATGACGTTAGGAAAGGTGGAGGGAAGTAGAAGTAGAAAGAGAGGAAGGCCACATGCTACATGGATGAACTTTATTAAAGAGAGCACGAATAAGAGTTTGTAGGAGCTGGGCAGAGAGTAAGAGACAGGGGCCCCTCATCCATAGGGTCGCCATGGGTTGAGGTCAATGCAAAGGCAGTTAACAAAAACAACAACAAACATTAGAAGAGTGCCTCCCCCCCCCCCCCCCCCCAAGAAGGGCAAGTACAGCCCAAACCTTTCTGGAACCAAATTGTTCATTAAGGAAAAAGGAGTGCCAGGCCATTGAAGGACATGATTGTCCCATATCCACTGGCAGAAGTTCCAGGCAGAAGTAGACAGCTAAGCTTTTCTTTCTGTTTCTCCAAAGTAGACTGAAGTCCAGGAAAGCTCATGCTGCCAATTTCTTTATTTCTGTTAGGCTCAAAGGTACTCTCTATGTACTCCCTCTCTTGTGTGTGTATAAACAGGGGTCAGGAAACCATTTCCTGTGAGGAGAGGGATGTTTCCCTAGTCCCTATTCCCATGTATGGATGTGAGAGTTGGACAGTGAAGAAAGATGATAGGAAGAAAATCAATGCATTTGAGATAATGCAGTGCTGGAGAAGAGTGCTGAGGATCCCATGGACAGCCAAAAGGACAAACAAATGGGTCCTAGAGCAGATCAAGACTGAAACCTCTCTGGAAGCCAAGATAACAAAACTTGGAAAAAACAATAATGCAGGGGAAGGTGGAGGGAAGTAGGAAGACAGGAAGGCCACATGCCAGATGGATGGACTCCATTAAGGAAGTCATGGGTATGGGTTTGCAGGATTTAAGCAGAACAGTGGAGGACAGGGAGTGTGTCCAAAGGAGGGCAACTAAAATGGTGAAGGGTCTGGAAACCAAGCCCTATGAGGAACGACTTAGGGAGCTGGGGATGTTTAGCCTGGAGAAGAGAAGGCTGAGAGGTGATATGATAGCCGTGTTTAAATATTTGAAGGGATGTCATATTGAGGAGGGAACAAGCTTGTTTTCTGCTGCTCCAGAGATTAGGACCCGAAACAATGGATGCAAGCTGCAAGAAAAGAGATTCCACCTCAACATTAGGAGGAACTTCCTGACAGTAAGGGCGGTTCGACAGTGGAACACACTCCCTCGGAGAGTAGTGGAGTCTCCTTCCTTGGAGGTCTTTAAGCAGAGGCTGGATGGCCATCTGTCAGGGATGCTTTGATTGGGAGTTTCTGCATGGCAGGGGGTTGGACTGGATGGCCCTTGTGGTCTCTTCCAACTCTATGATTCTATGATTCTATGATTCTAGGGGGTCTTGGAGATGTCTCATCCATAGGGCCACCATGGGTTGAAATCAACTTGAGGTCAGTTAACCACAACAACAAAGATGAAGAGGTTGTGGTCATGCTTAGAGCTGCAGTTGCAGTGGGCACTGAGTGGAGAAGCAGGACAGGCCCCCAGGCAGCCCTGCTCAGTAGCAGAGATGAGCAGAGGCCAGATGACCAGATGTATTCTCACTGCAAAGGAGGACAAGGCACTGCTAAATGGAGGACAGGCATGGATAATGGAGGACATGACCAAAGCAAAGCTCAAAACACTCATATAAATATAAATCCATGCTTCTTAGACATGCTCAAAATGGAAAGCCTTTGGGAATTCCTCCTGGACAGAAATCTGAGAATGGAGATCCTGGAAAAGGAGGACATGGCAGGTCACCCTGAGCAGAGGGCAAGAGCTGCCTCTCTCCTTGCCTGCCCTCCGCATTTTCAGGCAGTGCCAGGGAGGCCACTGGTGCCAGTTTGCTTGCCTACCTTCACTTAAAGCAGCCCCAGTAGTTGATAGTGCTTGAGAGAGTTGGCAGGCCAAAGGAAGAAGAGCTTGGAGGTGCAGGGGGAAGAAAGGGACTGGGAAAGAAGGATGGGTGGGGTATAGTAGGAGAAGAAAGAGAGAATGGGAGTAGTAGTAGGAAGATGCAAAGGAGGGCCCGGGACCACCTTGAGGTTAGATGAAGCAAGAGAGCAAGGAGGAATTTGCACTCCAGATAGCAAGTGGGACTGTAATTTTGTGGCAACAAAATGTTACTCTCCAAGTGCTGCAAAGGGCATGTTATTTCAGCAGCAGATACATTATTTCCAAGAAAGGTATCAGAATCCTTTGCAAGAACTGAATAATATTTGTTGCCTCATAGTAAACTAGTAAGCTGGGAAATGCCAATTCATGGAATTTTTGCCTCACCAGAGAAATTTACAACTGTGAACCACAGGTTGAAGGAGGTTGGGTCACAAATTCAATCAGGACAAATTCATGGATATCTCTTCATTTTCTCCACAGGGGAGCAACAGCATCATCATACTGATATGGCATGTTTTACCCTGTAGGATTAATAACAACCAAAAGCAAAACAAAGCAAAGCAAAGCAGCTTTATTTATATACCACTTCATACTGTGCTATGGAGTATCTACAACTATAAGCTGATTGCCCCCCAACAGTTGGGCACTCATTTTAGCGACCTCGGAAGGATGCAAGCCTGAGTCGAGCCTGAGCCCTGGTTAGTATTGAACTCACAACCTTGTGGTTTATGAGTGAGTGGCTGCAGTACAATCATTTAACCACTGTGCCACCAGGGCTGCTAACCAAGGAGATTCTTTATATCAGAAAGACAGAAAAACTTCACACACACAGACACACCCGAACACAATTGACACAATTCCAGCCCACTCCTACCCCACTTGCTTTTAAGATTTTAAACAATTATGTTAAGTAAATGATGCCGCTCTCTCTTGCATTGTCTCATTTGGCACTGTACATGCAGCTATGATAAAACAACAACAACAACAACAAGAAATGTAAGACTGAAAGTTATGAAAAAAAGCCATCAGACTTATGAAGAATACAAGCCTATTTATACATCAGCACTTCATAGGCCAACCTGTACAACCTGATGTGCCCTCTTGGCTGCCACTGCTCCCCTGACAGCCCCCCGCACACCAGGGATGGGGATGCTACTGGTAGTAGTGTTCCCCTTCTTTTTAATTCTTTTATAATCTACCTCAGCCCCTCCACCCACCCACCCAAAAGCAGACATACAAAGATCAGTCCCAAGCAATATCTGACCCCAGATGCCTCTGGATAAACTCCAGACCATGTTTTCTGTGGCAGTGATCTGGGATTGGAGCAGCTTTGTTTGTTTCTAATTTTGTTGTCATGGATGGATCACTGCTGGGGACTCAAGAGGACTAGAACCCTCTGAGTCAT
Source organism: Phrynosoma blainvillii (assembly GCA_026167975.1). NCBI lineage: Eukaryota > Metazoa > Chordata > Lepidosauria > Squamata > Phrynosomatidae > Phrynosoma > Phrynosoma blainvillii. The sequence goes on from JANUYF010000004.1 coordinate 151,935,597, forward strand.
TTTCTTTGAAGGTTTTTAAAGAGAGGCTGGATAGTCTCCTGTTGGGAGTGCTCTGGTTGTGTCTTCCTGCATGCCATGGGGTTCGACTGGATGGCCCTTATGGTCTCTTCCACCTCTACGATTCTGCGTAAGGGTGGAGAATCAATTAAGGTGGTTTGCCCCAGGAGGCTGATAGTCAGACAAATTCTTGGTGGCTCTCAATAGCTGTCCATTTTTGCTTATGCTTTCATACATACTTTTAATATGAACATTAGGAAGCACTTCCTGATAGCGAGAGCTGTTCGACAGTGGAACACTTTCCCTCGGAGTGTGGTGGAGTCTCCTTCTTTGGAGGTCTTTAAACAGAGGCTGATGGCCATCTGTCAAAGATACTTTGATTTTGAGTTCCTGCATGGCTGAAGGGGTTGGACTGGATGGCCCTTGTGGTCTCTTCCTACTCTATGATTCTATGATTCTATAATATGTATTTTTAAACTTTTAATTAGCCACCTCAAATTCCAAGTCTGGTGGAAAAGGCAGAATAAAGTTTAGTTTAATTTGCGTGCCACCTTTCTCCCACTAAGGCACCCAAGACGGAAAACAAACAAACCAAGATTAACTAAACATCCAATAATGATAATGTTAAATCACAGCTAAACAATGATCACATTAAAACACTATTAATTTTTAAATAGTATAAAATCATTTAAAAACATAACAAAATTAAAAATACAGCAGACACACCTCTCAAAAGGGCTCCCTGACATCTATTAATTATTAAAAGCCTGTTTTAATAAAAAGGTAATTCTCTACTAAAGCAGTATTAGTAGCATTAGCTAGGACAATAATGGACTGGGAAGGAACGGTAGAATACCAAAGCTTAAGATCCGAATGATGGGTTTTGAATGATGAATGGTGTGTGTGTAGGAATATCAGTTCAAGAGAGTGAATGAAGACACTCTCATGAGGGCTGAGTAGACAGCCAAAAGCCGTAGCTCCATCCTATTTTTGCAGCTGCACATTTCCTATGATAAATAGGATCATGCCTCCAGTGTCTTGCCTGGGAGAAGAGAAAGAAGACTGAAACAAGAGAGAGATACTCCTCCAAGGCATCATCGCCTCATGCATTTTGGATGCAGGCAAGAGGAAAGAAAAGTGCAGGTTTTCCAGGAAAACACTTGATCAATTCTAGTTATCTAGTCTGGCTCACATTAAAATTGTTTATACGTTTTACTTGTTGACTATAAATCACTCAGTGTTATGTTTTGTGTATGGAGCAATGCAATTCTATCCCCACCTAGTGGTGATTGGTGGCTTCCATGTCAGTGGGTTAGTGAATTTATTCTTGGTTTTACAAACAAAAATCCATCAGTGATACCTTTATTGGTCAACCAAAATGCACAATATACAAATATATTGTGCATCTTGGTTGGCCAATAAAGGTATCACTGATGGGTTTTTGTTTGAATTTTCTAAATGGCCGACACAGCTACCTCTGAATGTTTTCTTTAATTCTTGCTTTTAGTTAGAAATTTAAATTTGCTGTCTAAGGTGCTGAGCAACTAGAGCCTTGCAAACGTCTCACATTCATGGCACGTTTTAAGATGTCACTTTTAAAACCGAGATTTAAGGATGCTTAGGCCTCTGTGCATCAGGAGCAACACTGCTTGAGCACTGCAGCTGAGATACAAGAATTGAGGTGGGCTCTTTTTATGATTCCCCCCCCCCCCCAATGCTAAAGAAAGCAAGGCTGCAACCTTTCCCAAGAGTTTATCACATGGGAAATCCTGTGCGGAAATGGGGCTTTAAATTAAACAAAAACTGCAAAAGCGGGTGTTTTTTCAGATGATGTCGCTGTTAAAAGGAGGTTAATCTGAACAGAAATTAGACAAAAACTGCTTCTTTTTTACTTTTGGAAGATCCTGAAAGTAAAAAGAAGCAGTTTTTGTCTAATTTCCGTTCGGATTAACCTCCTTTTAACAGCGCTGGAGTTTAATCACACGGAGAAATCCCGTTGATAAATTGCTTCCGCTTTTGCGGTTTTTTCCTCTTTAAAGTACCATTTCTGCATGGGGCTCCCCGTGTGATAAACTCCCCACTTAGGGCATGTTCAGAATTTTTGTTTAAAGGGTCAGGATATTCTCTGGAATATGGGGCCTTCTTTGCTTGCATTTAATATAGCAGTGGTGATCCACAGGTCACGTGTAATCTGGAAAGTCTGCCTGTGTAGCCTACCAGAAGTTCCCAATGCTGCCATGGCCCTTCCCCAGTGTCCCTGTGGCACACCACCATCCCTTGCATTTTTGCAAGAGCCTGGCAAAAGCATCCTGATGTATGAGGAGAGGAGGGAGGATGGCTGGCAAAATGCAGCTTGCCTGAAATATTCATCTGGCACCTCTAGCTAGACCATTTTTAAATCACTTCCTGGGCAGAAGTAAATGTCTTGTGTGGCTACAGGAAGAACGTACACCCAGCTGCAATAGTTTGCTGCTTTTCGTCAACCAGTTTTTCATTCAAGCATCCTACTCAGCCTTCTTTCAAAATGAATCTCTCAAACAGTTTAAATTAAACCAATACTTAATTTCTACTATCAGGAAGCACTGTGGACTGATGTGAGCGCAAAAGCACAATTCATATTGTAGTACTGGGGAACTTCAGCTGCATCATTACCTGCACTTTCATTTTCCATGACTCCTCTGGACATTGCAGCCGGTGCTGTTTTTCTGTGGACAGCAGCTCAAGCAGCTGCTCCTTTTCTCTCAAATTCCAGGTCAGCTCTTCAATCGTCCTGCAAAGAGAAAGGGTCTGGTCACCTTGGCTAAGGCAAGGAAATAGTACTGCTTCCACATGGGATATGGCAGGGTGGGCATTAGGTGCCAACTGCTATACTGATAGTCAGGCCATATCAGTACAGAGACATTTACAATGAGGCACTCATAGTTCTGGGAGTATTGCAGACACCCATAGAGGGACCTTTTCCACAAAATCAGTAAACAAAGAAAGAAAGAAAGAAATGATGGAGCGGAAATTACATCACAGCAATAAGGATTCAAATTAATTGTGGCAACAAAGTCCCAATAAGATCCCATAAAAGGAGAGAGATAAAGTTTATTTTGGTTCTGAGAGCTCTGAAGTGGAAGACCATTCCTTAAACCTCTCTAGAGATTCTGTCTTAGGGCTGACAGATATAAACTAAAATGAATTGATTTTCATCCTATCATCTTTCTTAACTGTCCAGCTCTCACATCCATACATGACAATAGGGAATACAATGGCCTGTATGATTCTAACTTTTGTGCTGAGTTGTATGTATATCTTTGCATTTTAGGATCTTTTCTAGTTCTTTCATAGCCACCCTCCCCATTCTTAATCTTTTTCTGATTTCCTGACTGCAGTCTCCATTTCTATCAAAGGGCGTTTTCACACGGGGCTTTAGGCGGACGCAGTCCTACCTCCCTCCGGCCCCAGTCCGGCTCCTTTTCCAGTGTGTTCACACTCACGTCGCAGCAAACCCCGCCCCTTCCGGTGCCATCCCTGCATCAGTCCGGCTCCTTGCTCCATGTGTTCACACTCACGTCGCAGCAAGTCCGGCCTCACTCTCTAGCCGATCCAGCGCTAACTCCGGCATCAGCCCCGGCAAGGTAATTCCTTTTTTAAAAAGGAATTAAGTTGCCGCTGCCGGAGCCATTCCAGAATGAGCAGCACGGTCGGCTCCAGGCGGCTTTGGTGGGTCTAGTGTGAAAACGTCCTATGTTTCATCCCAGACATGGGAATTCTTTTACTATTTCTGTTTCTTCATTGTCTAGGTTGAACCTGTGAAGGTCCTCAGTGGTCATTACTTTTGTTTTCTTCATGTTCAGCATTAAGTCTGCCTTTGCACTTTCTTCTTTGGTCTTCCTTAGTAGGTGTTCCAGGTCTGTAAAGTTTTCTGCTAGTATTATGGTGTCATCTGCATATCTTAGATCAGGGACAGGCAACCTTTTTGAGACCTGGGCTGGTCTCCACTAGCCCAGGTCTCGGCTGGGCCAAGGGGGGGGGAATGGTGGCGCGCGCGCGCTTGCGCGCACGCCCCCCCTCCACTATCGTGCGCGCCCCCCCTCCACTATCGTGCACTTGCCCCCCGCCCCCTCCACTAACGCGCGCGCGATAGTTACGAGTCCCCCTTACCTTACCTCCGCCGCCGCCGCCGCTGGCTCCTCTTCCGCCGCCGCTGGCTCCTCCTCCTCCTCCTCCTCCTCCTCCTCCTCCGCCTCCTCCACGACCGCCGCTTCCGCTGCCACCGCTGAGCCTGCTTTTGGCAGAGCGGGACGCGACCGGGATTTTGGTCTCCAAAATGCCGGTCGCGTCGCTTTTGTGCATGCGCAGGATTTGCGCATGTGCAAACGCAACGCGACCGGCATTTTGGAGACCAAAATGCCAGTCGCGTCGCGTTTGCACATGCGCAAATCCTGCGCATGTGCAAACATGACGCGGCCGGCATTTTGGAGACCAAAATGCTGGCCGCGTCCCGCTCTGCCAAAAGCGGCCTCAGCGGCAGCAGCGGAACCAGCGGTCACAGAGGAGGCAGTGGCGGAGGAGGAGGAGGAGGAGGAAGAGGAGGAGGAGGCAGAGGTGGGTGGCGGCGGCAGCGGAAGCGACGGTCTTGGCGGCGGTGGAGGAGGAGGATGAGGAGGAGGCAGAGGTGGGTGGCGGCGGCAGCGGAAGCGGCGGTCTTGGCAGCGGTGGAGGAGGAGGAGGAGGAGGCAGAGGTGGGTGGCGGCGGCAGCAGAAGCGACGGTCTTGGCGGCGGTGGAGGAGGAGGAGGAGGAGGAGGCAGAGGTGGGTGGCGGCGGCAGCGGAAGCGGCGGTCTTGGCGGTGGTGGCGGAGGAGAAGGCAGAGGCGGCGGTGGCAGCGGAGGCAGAGGCGGCAGCGGAGGTGGTGGTGCCTCCACCTCCGCCTCTGCTGCCGCCTCCACTGCTTCCACCGCCGCTGCCTCCACCCGCGGCCGGTATTTTTTTTCTCCAAAATGCTGGCTGCGACGTGTTTGCACATGCGCAAATCCTGCACATGCGCAAACGCGTCGCGGCCGCCATTTTGGAGAAAAAATGCCGACCGCGGCACGCGCAGTTGCGCGCCGACCAAAACAGGCGGAGGAGGAGCCGCCGCCGCCGCCGCGGCTGCGGTTAAGAGTCCGCCTGGGCCTGCAACTCCGGCGTCCTGGGCCGGAACCGGCCCGGGGGCCGTAGGTTGCCGACCCCTGTCTTAGATTGTTGATATTTCTTCCTCCTATTTTCACTAATCCCTCTTCTGTGTCCAAGAAAGATGATAGGAATAAATTCATTTGAGATGTGATGATGGAGAAGAGTGCTGAGGATCCCATGGACAGCAAAAAGGACAAAAAAATGGGTTCTAGAGCCGAACAAGCTGGAAACCTCCCTGGAAGCCAAGATGACCAAACTGAGGTTGTACTTCGGACACATCATGAGAAGGGAGGACTCTTTGGAAAAGACCATAATGCTGGGGAAGGTGGAGGGAAGTAGGAAGAGAGGAAAGCCACATGCTAGATGGATGGATGCTATTAAGAAGGTCATGGGTATGGGATTTAAGCAGAGTGGTGGAGGATAGAGGGCTTGGGAGATGTCTTATCCACAGAGTTGCCATGAGTTGAGAGCCACTCAAGGGCACTTAACAACAACAAAATCAAATGTACAGATACTCACTTGTCTTTCTCTGCCAATGTAACCTGGTAAGTTTCCAAAAGAGCCTGGTTTTTCTGGGTCTCATCCTGCTTCTTGGAGAACTCCATTAGCTGCCTATTGAGTTCTAGGCAGCGTTTCTTCTCAATCTCAGCCAGAGTTGTCATCCTTTCTGCTTTGGTCTTTGCTGACTGGGCCTCCTGGAGACACAACCAGAGATGAGTCCAAATAAAACCTTTACTTTCAGACGATTTACAAACTTGTGTATTGTCCTGCTCTTGCACAGGAATCCAAAAGCCATGAACCTAGGTGGTTCCTCTTCCCAGCAGAAATGAGAATGAAGCAGGGACATCAATAGAGGTTGCGGGGAATACGGACTGCACCAGGTGAGACACCTCAGAGAGATGCTCACAGTCCATACCAAGGACTGTGGCTTCCCTGTTGCCTTTGTGTCCATTTCCCACTTCCCTTTTCCACCTGCCCTACAGGGCAGGGCAACAAGAAGGAAGAGAGGGCATAGTGGGTAGTGGTGTACCAGACATGTGGGAAAGGTGCTGTTGCCCCTCTCCCCGGCAGCCCCTTCTAGGTCTGGTGGGGCTGCATTCTGGCAGGAGACGATGGTGGCAGGGGTGGCATGCACCCCTTTTCTCATTTTGCAGAAGGGGAGGAATCCGTGGCTGCAGCTGCTGCCGCTGCCACTGACACCCCCCTTTCCTGGCCCAGCCAGCTGTCCTGTCAGACCTGAAAGGGGATGCTGGGAGGCCATTCAAGAGTCCCCCTCAGCCAGCCAAGATGCCTCTGCCATCCATTGGCTGTGGCGGCTGCTGCTGGTGGTGGTGGTGGGGTCCTACTGCTATCCAGGAGCCCCTTCTAGGTCTGGCTGGACAGGGAAAGGGAGGTGCTGGCAGCTGCAACAGTGACGACCATGCAGTCCTCCTCTTCCAAAGAAGGAAAGGAGTTGGTGGCCACCCCTGCTGCCATTGCCTCCTTTTTCTGCCCAGGCAACAGGCCTGCCAGATCTGGATGGGACTGCTGGGTGGCAACAGTACCTTTCCGATACGCTTAGAACACTACTGCCTGCCTTACCCTCCCTTCCCTCTCATGCCCTGCTCTATGCTTCCTTCAGGGGCAAGGAGTGCAGTGCAGGGGAATGTAGTGGGTAGGAGACAAAAGGGGAATGTAGTGGGTAGGAGACAAAAGTAATCCGCTGTGGCTGCTCTGTGGTGCTGCTGGCCAAGTGGGGAAGGGAAGAGAAGGAAAGGAGTCTGTGGCCTCCCTGCTGCCTTCGTGTCCATTTCCCACTTCCCTTTTCCACCTGCCCTATAGGGCAGGGCAACAAGAAGGAAGAGAGGGCATGGTGGGCAGCGATGTACCAGGCACGTGGGAAAGGTGCTATTGCCCCCCCTCCCTGCCAGCCCCTTCTAGGTCTGGTGGGGCTGCGTTCTGGCAGGAGGCAATGACAGCAGGGGTGGCCATGGACTCCTTTTCTCATTTTGCAGAAGGGGAGGAATCCGTGGCTGCAGCTGCTGCCGCCGCCACTGACACCCCCCTTTCCTGGCCCAGCCAGCAGTCCTGTCAGACCTGGAAGGGGATGCTGGGAGGCAGTAGCATCCCGCCAACAGCTGCAGTAGGCAGATGGCAGAGGTGCCTTCACTGGCGGAGGGGGGTGGCTGTGGGGCATGCTAGGTAGCCTGGGGCTGACACCAACCCTGGTGACACCACTGGAATGAATTAACTTCATTCAGGAGCTTGAGAATTAAAGCATTTGCCAATATTTCACCTGGAATTTCACAATAGTTTCTGCCTGTGCCATATCACATAATGATAACCATTTGTTCTCTTAACCAACTTGGAATACCTCCCAACATCTCTTGTTTTGCATTCACATTCTTAGCAAAGCAGAGGTTACAGATCTGGCTTAATTCATGTCACAGCATTTAATATGAACAGGAGACTTGTCACTTCTCTGTCCAAATGTTTTCCTAACTTAAATAACAAACAAACAACAGAAAGGTGGCACATTTCAGTTTATTTGTGGACGTCTTGTTTTGTGATGTTTGTTGTACTGACAGATATGGATGCCTCCAACCTCCTTGCAGTCCTCCATAGGTTTAGTTTACTTCCAGATATTTTACAATACTTGTATGGTCTCCACCTGTTGCACTTTCATTATATTTAAATATATATACTGTATGTGTGTATGTATAGTCAGCCCTCTGTTTTTGTGGGGGATCCATTCCAGACTCCCGCCCCCCCGTGAAAACGGAGACTCGCCAATATTCAAGCCCCATAGGCTTGAATGGGCATGCCCCATTGCTTTTAACAGAGGTCACCCCTCTGTGAATATGCAAAACCGCGGACTTCAACTTCATGAGAAAGGAGGGGTGACTATATATATATATATATATATATATATATATATATATATATATTTGAATGTGTTATGCACAAGTAATAAACTATAATGGTGTTATTGTTATGTTAATTTCCTTGCAGCAATATCCCAACCCCAAATAGAGGCACTCCCGCTTTCTCTGTGGCCAGTCTCCTCCAAGGGCTCAGTTTTCACAAGGAGTGGGTACATGCATGGAAGTCGGAGGGGGTGATCTTGCTCTAAGGAAACAAACAAAGCAATGCCAGCATTACTGTTTAGTACTGGGAAATTTTAAAAATTAATTATAATTTTAATTAATGTAATGTAGGCAAATGAGGGTGGGGAGAAGCAGAGGGAGGCTGCATGAAGCTTGGATAGTGGAAACCCATCTGGAGGCAAAATAGAAGAAGGGTGATACTTTCATAGCAGCCTATAAAATTAATGGAAAGATTTTTAAAATATCTATTTATGAAAAGTGTCACATCCCAACACATTTGACAAGTCTGGATGACCGTACATCATTCATGGGGGTGACCCAATACTCAGATTTATAAAAATACAGCTATGCATAATTGTGTAAATATTTAAAAGTTACTGATTTGCACTAAACTTTGTGTCTGCAATATACTAGCCAACAGGGGACAAAGTGAATATTACTTTATAAGGGGTAACTTAACTCATTCCACATGGCCAACTGTATGTGTTCTTTCAATATAGTGAGGGAAGATGATCTGTCACCCACCCCAATGGAAATGCTAGAAGGTCAGATAAACAGAATCTTGAGACTCTGGAAGTCACAAGCCAGATTCCCAGGAAGATCCTCAGAACTGCTCCATCATACTTGGATTAAGATAATACGTGATCCAATTGCTCAACTTTCACCCTTATGCCGTGAATATGATTTCCTGAATGGCTTAGTTCTAGATAGTTATCTTTCAGTTCAGACTTCTTAAAAATGTCATTAGCCATCAAGCTGTGCAAGAGTTTAATTTCCCTGGATCTAAGCAAAGCATTCCACTGGACAAGCAACACTACTGAGAGCTAATCCTGCTGCACACAGGATCTTAGATGATAAATAAAAGCTGAGCTCTTTGTAAGACTTTTGAAATTTAATATAAAAATAATTTTGATTAATGGATCAAGACTATTGCAGAAAGATTTTAAAAGAGAACTTGGATTTTAAGAAAAATGCAAAATAATGAAGACTTAATTTACTGTTCAGGCTTTAAATAATCAAATGAGGATGACAGGCTGTGTGATCTTTGAAAGACCCAGACGTTAATCCACACATCTCACTCTTCTGGCTATTTTAAGGTGCCAGTCATCATTCTCCCCTACCAGAATGGTCATCAAAGCACAGGTGTCCCTCTTGTCTTGCAAGCACATTTCCTCACCTCTTGCAGTAGGTGGATCTTATTCTCCAAGATCTCACAGGCATGCTCATTCTTTCGCTGTTGACAGATCTCTCCTTCATTCTGACTATTCGAGTTCTCTACAGCCACCCTGAAATACACAAGATTAGCTGATCAAAACAAAACAGACATCTAGGATTTAGCACAACCATAAACATTTGGTAGAGTGAGGAAGCAGTCTTAAAGGGAAAGAGAGTGATGAATTAAGTATTCTAGTCTCAGAGGCTCTTGAGTCTTGCAAGGCTTGTGCCAGCAAGGCAGAAGTATTTGTGATGCCATTTAACTAAAAAGCCCTCCCACGGCAATGTGAAAGAAATTTTACACTGAGGATCACTTCATCTCAGGGTCATAGCTGAGGCTGTGGATATCAGATCCTTAGAATCATAGAATCGCAGAGTTGGAAGAGACCCCAAGGGCCATCCAGTCCAACCCCCTGCCATGCAGGAACTCAAAATCAAAGCATCTCCGACAGATGGCCATCCAGCCTCTGTTTAAAGACCTCCAAAGAAGGAGACTCGACCACACTCTTTGTTCTCTCATCGAATCATAGAATTGGAAGGGGGCGCATGGGCCATCAGGTCAAATACTTCACTTACTGCAGGATCTCCAGCTAAAGCATGCCCAGACTCTTTTTAAAGATGTCCAGAGGAGACTACTCTTGTTGTCAAGAATTGAAATCTATCCTCCTGAAACTTAAAATGATTAGACTTGGTCCTATCCTCTGGGGCAGCAGAGAACAGGCCTGCTTCCTCCTCTCTATGGCAGCTCTTGAAGTATTTAAAGAGTGCAGTGGTATCACCTCTCAGTCTTCTCTTCACCAAGCTGAACATGCCCAGTTCTTTCAACCTTTCTTCATATGTTTTGTTCCCCATACCCCTTATTACCCTTGTTGCCCTTCTCTGAACCCAGTCTAAGGGGCTAAACATCGCCACCCCTTTCATCGCTGGATTGGGGCCGCGGCAACACGATCTGGTGTTTTTCCGGCTCAAAAAGGGCTGCAAAATGCCGCTTCTTTTTAAAGCAGCGAAAAGCTGCCCTTGCCACCGCAGTGGCAGCTTTTCCAGGTTTCTTTGGCACAGTGCGTCTAAACGCTGTGCCAAATGGCGTGACACCACCCACTGGGTGGTCGGCATAATGCCAACATTGGGGTGGAGTTGGGGCATGTGGCGTGCAGTCGCCACACCTGCACTCTGTCCCAATGCCAGCATTTAAAGCCAGTCTGTTTAGGCCCTAACTTGTCTATATTATTTTTTAAAATGAAGAACCCAGAAATTAACACAGTACTGCAAATGAGGCCTGATCAGTGCAGAATATAGTGGGAATAATACTTCCCTGCTTCAATGCAGGCTAAAATAGCATTTGCCTTCTTTACTGCAGCGTCACATTGCTAGCTCGTGTTCAACTTATGATCAGTAATAATCACAAAGTACTTTTCACACATAAATTTTTGTGATGTATTTAAGTTCTTTTTGATATGATGTATGTTAGTCTTTTTAAATCTCAATAAAAGCTTTTTTTTAAAAAGTACTTTATACATGTAGTACTACTGAGCCATGTATTCCCCATCCTATACCTATGTATTTAGTTTTTGTGGCCTAAATGTAGAATTTTGTGTTTTTCTCTGTTGAATTGCATTTTATTCAGTTCTCCCCAGTTTTCTAGTTAATCAAGGTTCTTTTGAATTCTGTTCCTTCTAACGTGCAAATTTGAGGATTCTGTCCATCCTATCCTATAAATAACTGATAAAAATATTGAAAAGTGTTGGCCCCAGGACAGAGCCCTGCAGCTCTCCACTTGAGACTTTTTTCCAATTTGAAGAAAAGTCAATGAGCATGGTTTTTATGGATCCTTCTGATGGCGTTTCCATCTATTCCATATCAAGTCAGTTTGCTAATCAAAATACCATGGGGGACCATATCAAAGCAGATAAATCACATTCACAGCATTCCCACTACTAAGCTACTAAATTAGCTACTAAGGTAGTGACTCATTTTTTAAAATGAATATATGAAGTTCAAATACGGCAGGATCTGTTGATCAACTTTGCAACTAATCTTGACCAACCCTACGCTGTCAACAAGATACTTGTAAACAGACTTCTGTACAATCTGTTCTGATATGTTTCCTGGTATTGAGGTCAGGCTGATTGCATGTAGTTTCCTGGATCTCCCCCCCCCCCTTTTTTTTTTTTTTTTTTGAAGACAGGACAATGTTTGTCTTTATTCCAGTCCTTTGGCATAGAACAGAATTATAAAATCATAGAATTGAAAGAAACCACAAGGGCCATCTGGTCCAACCCCCCTACCATGCAGGAACTCACAATGAAATCTTCCCTGACAGACGGCCATCTAGCCTCTCTTTAAAAGCCTCCAAAGAAGGAGACTCCACCACACTCAGAGACCGCATATTCCACTGTCAAACAGCTCTTATTGTCAAGAAGTTCTTCCCAATGTTGGCTGAAATATCTTTTCCTGTAGTTTGAATCCATTGAATCTGGTTCCTATTTTCAGGAGCAGCAGAAAACAAGTTTGCTCCATCATCAATATGACATCCCTTCAAATATTTAAACACAGCTATCATGTCAACCATTTAACCTTCTCTTCCCCAGGCTAAACATAGCCAGCTCCCTAAGTTTCTCCTCCTAGGGCAGTTTCAAAACCTTTCATCATTTAGTCATCCTCCTCTGGAGATGCTCCAACTTGTCAACATCCCTCTTGAACTGTAGTGTCTGGAACTGGACACATTATTCCAGCTGAGGCCTGACCAAAGCAGAATAGACCATTACTGCTCTTGATCTAAACACTATGCTATATTGATGCAGTCTATCTAGAATCACACTGGCTTTTTTAACTGTCGTGTCATACTGCTAATTCTTAGATCCCTTTCATATGTACTGTTTTCAAGACAAGTGCCACCTATTCTTTATCTGTGCATTTCATTTTTTCTGCCTAAGTGTAGTACCTAATGTTTCTCCCTGTTGAAATTCATTTTCTTAGTTTTGGACCAGCTTTCCATTCTATTAGGGCAGGGGTAGGCAACTTTTACCTACCTCGGGCCGGTCCGCTGGTCTGGAGCTCTTCCGCAGGCCGAGGGGGGCGGGGCGGCGGGAATGGTGCCATGCACGCACGCTCGCTCGCTCACGCATGCATGCGCAGTATGCCGGAAGTACTGCGCATGCGCATGCATGCTTGCGCATGAATGCACAGTGCTTCCAGTGTACTGCACATGCGTGAGCAAGTCGCGGCCGCCATTTTGTTTTCCAAAATGGCAGCCGCGACTCGTTTGCGCATGCGCAGTACTCCGGCGCATGTGCGAACGAGTTGTGGCTGCCATTTTGGAAAACAAAATGGCAGCCGCGACTTGTGCGGCAGCAGCACGCGGGGCGGTGGCAGGACCGGGCTGGGGCCAGTCCAAAGGCCTCGCAGGGCCGGGGCCAACCCGTGGGCCGTAGGTTGCCGACCCCTGTGTTAGGGTCATTTTGAATTCTGATCCTGTCCTCTGGGGTATTAGCTACCCATCCTAATTTGGTGTCATCTGCAAATTTGATAAGCTCTATTCTATTATCTATTCTTTCATCCAAATCATTGATAAAGATGATGAATAGCACTGGGCTCAGGACAGAACTCTGTGGCACCCCACTGGTCACTTCTCTCCTGAATAAAGAGGAGGAACTGGCAAAATCACTTCTGAGTATTCCTTGCCTAAGAAAACCCTATGAAATTCATGGGGTCACCATAAATTGAGAGATGCCTTGAAGGCACACACATGCTTAGCAGAGCTAGTCTACCAGCAGATATGAAGATATGGTATATACTCGTGTATAAGTCTACAAATTTTAGTGAAAAAATCAATAAAAGACCTGGGTAAACTTATCCACAGGTCAATTTAAGTACTGTACCTTAACTGTTACCAAAATATGAATCATCCCCTTCTCTGAGTAGAGTGGTTAAAGATGAGAGCTTAGTCATCCCAGGAGAACCTAAAAGAAGCACCAACCCCCTCTATTATCTCAGCTGCGGTGCCTCGTCTAGCTTTTTTGAATGTCTGGGTGTGAAAATAGCAGTGTGCTTTGCAACATATTCCTTTGTTCCATCCTTTGCATCTTTTGTTACACGCCCCTAAATTTTACCCTCAACTTATACATGGGTTATATCAAAGTCTATAGTTGTGGCCCCAAAACATGCCCTTGACTTATACATGGGGTTGACTTGTAGTTGAGTATATGTATATACAGCAGGGGTCAGCAAGGTTTACTTACCTGGGGCTGGTCGCTGGTCCCCAGGTCTTCCGCCAGGCCGGGGGGGGGGAATGGCGGTGCGCATGCTCATGCATGCGCGCACAGCCCCTGCTGCTGCTGCCAACCCCACCACGTGCACCGCCACCGCGCCACATGTTGCAGCCGCCATTTTGGCAAACAAAATGGTGGCCGTGACTCGAGGCCACCATTTTGTTTTCCAAAATGGCAGCCGCGGCTCATTCGCGCATGCGCAGCAGTACTACGCATGCGCAAATGAGTAGCAGCCGCCATTTTGGCAAACAAAATGGCGGCCGTGGCATGCGCGGCGGTGATGCGGCGGTGATGCAGTGGCAACACGCGCAGCGGCAGTTGTCGGGGGTCGTCGTCGTCATCAGGGGCCGGTCATCGGAGGTCAGTCATCGGGGGTCAGCGGGCCAGGTGCGGCCCGCGGGCCATAGGTTGCCGACCCCCTGATATACAGTAACTGATGTCCCCATAACTACCAGTTTTTGTTTCTTGGAATTTCTGAGATTTGTTTCAGAAAAGCATCATCCATCACCTTCATTTGGTTTGTTGGTCTGTAGTAAACTCCTAATGCAGTGCTGTTTTTATTTCTTTCTCCATTTATTTTTACCCAAATGCTTTCCACTGGTTCGGTTTGTTCCCTTATATGGATTTCTGTATAAGTGAAATTGTCTTTGACATATAATGCTACTCCCCCTCCTTTTCTTCCCTATCTATTCTTTTTGAACAGATTATATCCTTCAGTCATTATATTCCAATCATGGAAGTCATCCCAACAAGTCTCTGTCATACGTACAATTTTTTTTTTCCATATTCAACATCCTGAACAAGGATTTCAAGCTCATCTTCTTTGTTTTCTATATTCTCTGCATTAGTGTATAGCCATCCAAAGCGCTGTTTATTCTCATCTTTTATTCTACTGCTAGTTTTAATGTGGCTCCCATTCTCTCCCTCAGCTTCTCATCTAGCATTCTCATCCTTGTGTTTTTCCTGGTCTTCATGAGGTGTAGCCCATCTGTAGATAGTAGTCCTTCTTCTAAGAAGTGAAGATGGTGGTCCCACAAACTGTCCTTCTCTGTCCACCATCACACACACACACACACCAACGTATAATTTTTTGGCACAGCAATGTCAGAAGAAGCCCACCATAGAAACCCTTGTGCGGGCTACACAATGTGTATGTAGATAAGGAAATCAAAGACTAGATTTCCCCTTTTGTGATCAGTGTGTAATTATCAACTTCAGAAAAGAGATTTCCAGTTTATTCTTCAGCCCAAAGGATATGTTCCTGAGAGCACAGGATTGTATATGCATATAATATGCATATATATATATATATATCTTTTTACGCTTTCAGGAACACATTGATATCTTCTCTCCCCTCTGTATGAGTGTTATGTTAACAACAAAAGAAAGGTGGTGGCATCTCTCAAAGCAAAGAAATTGCCTTGGATGCAGAAAGGGACCCAGAAAAAGATATTGGTATATTTCTTTAAAAGATTCTTAGGTAGCAGAGCAGATAAAAGGCCTGAAGACATCGGAGAAAGACTGCCAGTCGCATCAGATAACACTAGGCACTATGGACTGACCCAGCACAAAGGAATGTCATGTGCTTAAAGAGGCAGATGAGTGTAAGCAGGAGCAAATGTACTTGATTTCACTATTTATGTATTTACTTATTTTTACTATTTTGAAAATAACAACACCTTTTTAAGCTAAAGATCGTCCCCAGGGGTTGTAGAGGGCCTTTTTCTAACCAGGAAATAAAATGTAGGTCAACTTCTTGGGTCCTGTTAGAGAAAAGCCTCTCTTGGGCGTTCTCAGAAGGAGCAAAAATATGGCAAAACTGTCCAACATGGCATTTTAACCATTATTTTTAAAAATAAAAATAATTAAAAATGCTTTAAAAGGTTCTTAGGTATAATCATTTTTGGGGAGCTGAGGGCAGCATACAGACCTACCTGTTCTTTTTGCCTTGAGTGGGGTGGGGTGTGGGGTGGACTTTCATACACATTTCTTTTGACAATGTAAGTTTGTTGTTTTTTTTTAAAAAAAGAACCTGATTTAATATATGTGGTGAGGGTGATGTAGTTATGAAACACTGGCTATGGCAGAACTCATAGACATAATAAAATTTAATTGAATTCATTGAGATTTACTTCCACAATAACTTAAAAGGAAGTTATTCAGAAGGAGATCTCACTAACCTTAATGTAGAGATCTTACCAAAAGTCTTCATGAGCTGTTAGGAATACAAACTTTTCTAGTTTGTAATACTCAGAATCAAGTATGATTTATTGAGTTTTTTTGGGTTATTTTGGCCAAGTTCCTTTATAGCTTGGAACAGAAAATATGGTTCTGTAGAAGAGTTTTAAATTTAGGCTTATTTAGTCAGAGTCTTGGACACCAATTTCCATCCATGTGGAGCACAGCAAACACTCCTAAGAAAAAGGTGGAGCAGCAAAACCAATAATATTCCCAAGCCACAGGGAAAGAAAAACAGTGTCTGATCTTAGGAAACTTCTTAATCCAGCTTGTGACATGGCAGAGGGGGAAAAAAAACTTTTATTACAGGTTTAGCTAGCTAGTACTTTCTCAGCTTACGCAAAAAAGAAAAACAACACACATCCCTCCCACATGCATACAGAAGATAGCTAGGAGGGAATCTTGGCTCTTTATTTTTATCTGAGCACAAGTTGGTGATTGGGGTTAAAAATAGGTTTAGTTGTTGTTGTTTTTTAAAAGGTTAGATATGCATTCCAGGCAAGGGAAAAAAATCCTGCTGTGAGATTTCTTTCAGTGGGACTTGAAATGCACAGGATTGCAGTCTTGGGACATTATCACATGGGGAGTTGCAGGGAGAAAGTGGAAATAAACGGGCACGAGCAGAAGTCTTTAATTTATGGGATTTGTCCCGTTCCGCCTCGTCTGATAACTAAATTTGAATTTAAAAGGAGGTTAATTCGAACGCAAACCTGATCTTTTCATTTTCGGGATTTTTGAGGATTTGAAAAGATCAGGTTTTTGTTCGAATTAACCCCCTTTTAAATTCGAATTTAAGTCTTCTGCTCATCCCGTTTATTTCCACTTTCTCCCCCCAACTCCCCGTGTGATAACATCCTTAGCCTGTATGTGAATGAATACAGTATCATGGATTGTTTGCTGGTTCCTCCTTCTAAATATTCCCTAAAGTTTCTGGATATGGGATGTGTGCGAGCCAAACTTTTTCAGGTCTACTTACCAAGCTTTATCCAAGCTTTCCTGCTTCTCCTGGAGCTCTCTTTTCAAGCTCTCCACTTCTACCTTCAGCTCGATGTTCTGAAAGGTACAAAGCAGCAAGAATTATCATACTCTGTTCAGATGTTGAACTCCTCTGCTTTTGAAATTTAAATCTTGAAGTGATGTGCCTGCTTTTCATTTCAGACATTTTGGTACCTGGATAATGGGTTAGATTACACTAGGAATTCTCCTGAGGTTTGATTGTTCTTAAATAAAATGTAGACTATAAATGATACAAATAGGATGTGAGAGCTGTCCATCTAGCATGGTTACATCATCATGTTGCCTTGACGTGCTTCAAATATCCCTGCCCCACCTGCCTTGACTCAAAAGAGCTTATGGAGGTGGGTTGGAGAGGTATGGGACTATGGAAGTGCTCTTCAAACTCAGCATGTAAATAATGCAATATGGTTCAATAACCAACCTGGCACATTATTGTGAATGTGTACATGTACGCCATACATGTACTTGTTCAGATGGCAGAGAATGTCACTCTATTCAAGAGTGGCACAGAAACACATAAAAATAAGAATGTGAGCTGTGTATGCCACGTCCAACCTCCCCATGATGAGCAGGGAGAAAGGTTTTTACATTTATTTATTTATTTCATATGCAGCCTTTCTCCTAGAAGGGACCCAATACTGTTTGTCGCCATGTGACTTGGATATTGTTTGTCATCTTAACACTTAAAAAGGGACTCAGCTGTAGATGCCAGGTTTTTTTATTGAAGATCAGTGAAGTTAAAATTTGGTAAAATGTGATGTTTTTAAAGACATTTAATTTTTTTTTAAATGTATTTTTAAAAATTTAAAATTTAAAAACCAGAGCCTCTCCTTTCTCTTACCACTAAGCCTCACTCCACTCACCCCATCTCTTCAGCACATGCCACAGCCTATTTCTGCCCAAAGGCAGATGTCTGAGGAGCAGTGGTGTCACCCTCCCTTAGGGTGTCACCTGGTGTGGTCCACACCCTCTGCACCCCCTATTGACACCACTGGTCTGGCTTGTTTAGCACCAGAACCAGAGTATGCATCTCTTAAAATGCATTTCAAAACCTCATCAGCCACTCCAGATGTTCCTGGAAGATCTGGAGCCCTCTGTTCCGATGCCAGGCAGCGAAACACATTCCATTGAACTACCAGGCCATCTGCTGCTGCATGGATCACTTCAATCTGAGGTCAAAACGACATGTAATCATTCTGATATCAGAGCAAAGTGACCTGTGGTGGCAGATGTCGTGGGTAGCTCAGGAGGACATGCGTTCAATCAGCCACTTGGCATCAGAACAGAGAGCTTTTGAAACAGAGCAGGGTTGGGGCAGCGCTGGGACCAGGATACTCTGGGCTGCCCACACTAGTGCAGACAGGACCTGCTTCTATATTATATGCTGCTTGGTTGGGCTGTGTTATTTTAAACAAAGCTTTGAGCAGATTTGTCTTTTGCTCTCCTGTTTGTAAGTAGAAGAACACAACTATGATTTTCAGCAAAGGCTGGCTCAAGCCCAAATACTGCTCTCCGTAACAATCTAGAATGCAAGGTCTTCCCTTCCCCCAAGAAGTTAAAATGATTACTTTTTAAATGGAGACAATTTTACTGCATACTACTGCAGCAGTCAAACTGACAGCACTTACATTGGCTACAATGCCAACATAAATCTTGCTTACTCAGTCATTTAGTTAAATATTGTCTCAGGCATGCTAAGGCTATATTTGAATCCTTTGTTATGGATTTCAGGGTCAGATACTTTCCGCTTAGGGGGGTTGCAGACTGCCAGAAATAGTGCAAATTGAGTCCACTTTTAGGGTTAGGGAATCATGGGAACTGTATTTTATTGTGGCACAAGAACTCTCTGACAGAGAAGGCTCAATGTCTCAGGAAAAAAAAAATTCCCATGACTCCCTAGCACCAACCCTAACCCTTAAAGTGGACTCAATTTGCACTATTTCTGGCAGTCTGCAACCCCCCTTATGGCCTAAGCAGATTGCCAGAAATAGTGCACATTAAATTGAGGCACTGCCCTGGCTCAGTGCTAGGGAATCATGAGAATTGTATTTTTTTCTGAGACATTGAGCCTTCTCTGTCAGAGAGCTCTGGTGCCACAATAAATTACAGTTCCCATGATTCCCTAGCACTGAGCCAGGGCAGTGCCTCAATTTAATGTGCACTATTTCTGGCAGTCTGCTTAGGCCCTTAGTCATTTTATGGCATCTGAAATGTATTGTTCTGATGGCATGTAACTGCTGCTCTTTTTCTGATTTCCTCCTAAATGTACAATTGTGCTGAAAATAGTGTCATTCCCAAGACATATGCAGTGAGTATAAAAACATACTCTCTAATACCTCATCAGTGAAAATAAACGGGGTCAAATTAGGAATGCAAATAATATTTCCCTTTATTTGTTTCCTGGCCAAAAATAGGGATAAGTAACACAGCATTCACACATTCTGAAGTGTTCTAAGAAAAATATTCTGCACAGAAATACATGCAAACTTTTTGTGTGAAAATTGTGGGCTTCTGTGCAAAAACCATGCACAATGTGTTTCCATGCACAAAAAACAAACAAACACAACCACGCTGTTTCCAGATAGATACTTTTACTCTACAAAATTGCTGGGGTCTATACAAAACTCAGCAATCTTTCACAAAACTCCATGTTGTCAACCCAAGGTCCAGCCTTCCTTCACCTCCTCTCTTTTCTGATATCAAGTTGATATTAATAGGAATGTTTAAGGCAAGTAGCCACGAAGGCACCCCAGTACAAGAAAAATAGCTTTACCACACAAAGAGATCCAGAAGGCTTAGCATGGAGGAGCTCAAGAGCATGTAGCAAAGGAAAGATCAATCAAGATCAGAATCTGAATAATCCCTTCACCGATATGAGTAGTTGCGGGTGACAGATCTTGTGATTACAAGTGAACAGAAATCCAAGCACATTTCCCTCTGGGGAGTGATACTCCTTTGTCCAAGGACATTTACATTGATTGTCTGGCCATTTACAATTTCCCTTCCCATTCTTCTCTCCTGGAAGCTACTCCATAATCCCGAATTCTGCCTTGGGGATGGTTTTGCCCTATAAAAATGCTTGCTTAGACACTAACAATTTTGTCTCACTTGAGGAGAGATAAACACTCTATCCATATCATACTTGACTCCTCAGCATTGCTGGCTATCCTTGGATCCCCAGGCAGCTTGCTGAGCCACTTCTTTCCCTGGTATCCCCCGACTGGAGCCCCACATCTGGAATCAGTACACTATCTTCCTTTGCAATCCCTTAAGTCACTATCCGCTATCACCTTTCATTTTGTTAGTTCTTGAACATGTGTGAGAGTTAGTGTCACTGTGTGAATGGTGATTCCTGTTGGTTCATAAATAAAACTATTTTTGGAATCCTCACTCTGGAGTTCTGTTTCTGAGAACTGGTAGGCTTCATCCCTACTTTGAGATGTCTTTGAGATGAATTAATTGAGCTAATAAAATTCCCCTATTGAATATTAATTGTGGGTGTCGTACCCACACTTTGGGTAACAAGGTGGCTATCTGAAAACTGTGTTTTTTGTGTGAAAAGAAGTTTTTTTAAACAAAAATTGTAGTATTTCGGTTTGAAATAATCTCTCAAAACATTCCAGGGTATGTTACTACCAAGTAAGAATTGCAGAGAAATATTTATTTTCACTGGCAGTGTTACCCAGAATCCCCTTCATATCCAAAAATATTAATAACTCCATATGCCACCCTTGGATCCCTTGCTAAATTCCCAAATGACCTCCAGATGAACCCTGGCAGTAGAGTCAAGAGGCCCAAAGCCCTCTGCACCCATGGCATGGGCAGCCCACCCTTAATTCTTAAGGAATGCATTTCCTCCAGATAGTCAGGAGAGTTGCGAATGGGATTTTCCATGATGAGATCATCCAAACCATCAAGAGGTGTATTGTGTCATCCTTCCACAAACACCCTCAGCCATCCAAGGTGTAATGTTTGTATTGTGCCACCCAGTCTAACACCCTCCCACCCATAGGAAGGTGCATTGTGTCACCCACCCACACATTTCCCCAGGATATTGACCCCTCGGATTAAGACCACCACATACAATGGAACCCTATACAGCAGGGTGCCATCATCGCAATTATCGCCTTCCGCCCCCAGGGCCCATTTGGCCCTATATAAGCCCCAGATTTTGGCCAGTCAGTGTGCTACTTCTTGGTCTAAACGACTCCACGTCACTCTGACCTCTGAAGTTAGTTACCGGCAAGTCTGCTCAAACCCCAGGCTGCGGAGCTAGATTTGTCTTCCATCATCTCGCATCCCATTCGCTTCCCAGAGGAGGTCTACATTTTGGTAAGCATCACCCTTAGTAACACCTGCATTTCTGTTCCAAACTCCAACCTTGATCTTCCTGAGCCTTGTGTGTGTGTGTGAGTGCATGTTCTGTGAGTGAGTTTCCCCCTATTTTAATAAATTAGACATCTAGTGGTTAACCAATATCTGTCTCAGCTCCATTTCTTGGGATTCTCTGGTCTCTTGGTATAAACACCGGGAGAGCGGTCTCATTGGGCTGTTGTAGCAAGCCTACTCTCGCATATTTGAGCTAATAATAAAATTCCCCTAAGGATTCGTTGCTACAGCAGCAGGGAGAAAACTGCAGAAATTACAGTGGGCCCTCGGTATCTGTGGACTTGCCATCTGCGGATTTGAGCATCCACAGATGTCAAGCCCACATTGTCCCCAATGGTGGTGCGTGCATGCAACCACACTGCCATTGGGGACAACTGCACTAAAGTCCTCTTCCTTCCTTCCTTCCTTCCTTCCTTCCTTCCTTCCTTCCTCTCTCCCCCATCCCTCCCCCTCCAAGGCTTCTTCCCCAGGCTTGGCTTAAGTGGTGGTTCAAAGGACGAGGCTGGAGCCCTGTCGGCCAGAGTGAGCTGGGGGTGGGGCTGGGGCTGACTGTATTCATCTTTGCATGCACGGGAGAAACAGTCAAATATTTATATCCTTAGTTAGAAGTGTAACAGATTTAGGGAATGAGTCCAGCATAATCCAAACTACAAAATATACTCCAAACATAAATGGCAAGATACAAAAAGTCAGTTTTTGCCACCATTAGTAGCAATTAAGACAATAGTCTGCAACACTTGGAAATGATGTTATTTCATAGACATAGGACATTATCACATGGGGCCAAATCCACACAAAATCCCGACCAAAACCGGATTAGTGGCCCATGTTTTCACATGACGTCGCACAGAAACTGGACAGAAAGTGGACAGAAAGTGGACGGAAATGAGATCTTTTGAAATTCGGTTCTTTGGAGGAAATGCAAATGCGCAATTAAGGTAATTTCGAATTTACCGCAATGTGATAACCAAATGCGCATTTGGGAACATTTCCCTGCTGTTGCCATGGTTCCAGTGAGCATTCCTCTATCTGCGCATGTGCAAGAGGCTCATTTCTAGTACATTTACGGGCTTTTTTTCGCTTGTGTGTGGACGTTTAATGCGATTACTGTAAATTTGCAATTAAGGTAATGACGTTTGCGGAATTATTGTTTATTTCCCGTTTATTTTCGGAATGCTTCATTTCCACTTATTTTCGCTTTCTGGCCCACTTGTGATAACGTCCATACACTCTATATGTGGGAAATGGTTTATCTAGTGCACCTTATATTATATTATTATCAGAGCAATGTTTGTTAATTATGTAAACACTACAACATATTGACTGTCAATTAGAAAAGGTGCCAAGATGGGTAATAAATTTGGTGTCTCTTGTCTCGCAGATGTATTTAGACTCAGGCAACTTGGATATTTATCAGTTGTCCTCTTCTTCAGATCAATCTAATGGATCTCATCAATATTCCAAAAGAAAGTTTAATGCCTACTCTAACTCTAAATACTATATATATATATATATTACACACACACACACACACCCCATAACAGAAAGGCTGTTGCTTGATATTACAAGCTGTGCAAGTAGTGGTAGATGTATATTCATTTAATGAACAAAATCCTTATTGGAACCTGGTTCTAGGACTAATTTGAATCTTAAACAAAATGTAAATGTCAGATCCTTCAATTTGTTCTCTCTTGAACTGCTATTTTCATCCTCATAATATGTGAAGGGTCTCCTTTGTTTCATCAGATCCACTATCCCTAATTTATTAATGAAGACAAAGACAAACCTGTAAGTTTTTGATGTTTTTCCAGCACAGTTCTTTAAAGATTCTTAGATAAGACCATTAACTCCTCTTAAGAAATGTCCAGCTCTTTCTTACCAAGCTGATTAGTTTTACAGACCCCATACCTAAGTCTGTGGCACTAATGGATGATGCTGTTGCAACAAAAGAATGTTTTGTTGATGGATTTTCTAATTTATTGGCAGTTGCTCAAAGAGGCCTACATGGCAGATTACACCAGTTTCACACAAGGTTTGCTAAATTGCCAGTGACTCAGCCAGAACACCACTATGGGCCTTTGCAGACTGCCAGAAATAGTGCAAATTGAGTCCACTTTAAGGGTTAGGGTTAGTGCTAGGGAATCATGGGAATTGTTTCCCCCCCCCCCCCCCCCGAGACATTGAGCCTTCTCTGTCAAAGAGCTCTGGTGCCACAATAAAATACACTTCCCATGATTCCCTAACCCTAACCCTAACCCTTAAAGTGGACTCAATTTGCACTATTTCTGGCAGTCTGCAAAGGCTTTATGCTACTCAACAATCCAGGTTGGAAATATCACTGCCATATGATCATCACATGGATTTAGAATTCAATGACAATACAGAAATCTCAGATTTACGGTAATAACATTTGGACAAGATAAGTTCTGAACTAACACTGACAACCCATATAAAAACCACAGCTTCTTCCCATTCAAATGTATGGCCTATAAAAGTTGGGACTAATCCTAATATTTTAGCCCTTTTAGAGCACTTGGGAGAAATAAATCAACAGGAACAGATGACATACCAATAGAGCTGCTTCAGACTACAGAGAGTTCTAACTAAAAACTGTCAACAAATATAGAAAACAAACAATGGTCCACAGATTGGAAACATTCAATATACTTTCCAATCCCCACAAAACAGATTGCAGTAACCTCTGGATCACTGCATTAACCTCCCATGCAAGCAAAGTAAGACTTTTACCATATATGGAGCAAAAAAAATGCCAGATGTCCAAACTGGGTTCAGGAAAGGAAGAGGGACTGGGGATAATACTGCAAACATACATTGTATAATGAAGCACACCAAAGAATTTAAAAAGAAAATCAGGCAAGGGTGTGTTTTATCATCCTATCTGTTTAACTTGTATGCTAAACATGTAATACATAAAGCAGGATTAGGCTTGAGGGAAGAAGGTGTGAAAACTGGAGAAAGGAACATTAACAATTTTAAGATATGCAGATGACATACTAGTAGCAGAAAAGAGTTTAAAATTTGGGAGCTTATCAAGCCGCTTTACCTCTTCTGGCTTCAATCCTGGATCCAGGATACCCCCGGATGTTATCAGACATAAATTGCTGCCAACTTAGCCATACTGCCACCAGCTGAGCTGGCCAATTTTTGAAGTTGGAAGCTTCCCAACTTTGAAAAAGTGGCGGCTGAGTGAGGCTTCGACCCAGGATGGATTCGGCCGACAGCATTGCAGCTAAATTGGTGGTGATTTATGTCTGTTAACATCCAGGGGTATCCCAAATCCAGGATTGAAGTCGGAAGAGTTGAGCTGGCTTAATTTGGTGAGCAATAAGCTTCTTGGAATAATTACTGAAGAAAGTGAAGGAAGAAAGTGCAAAGGCAAGTTTAGAGATGAACATTAAGCAAACAAAAATAATGACCACAGATGATTTATATAATTTTCAGCATAGATGACGAAGATATTTAAATAGTTCAAGGTTTCCCATATCTTTGCTGAGTCATTAATCAAAATGGAGGCTGCAGCCAAGAAATCAAAAGAAGACTAGGATTTGGAAGGGTAGCTATGAAGGAACTAGACAAGATTCTGAAATGTCAAGATATGTAATTGAATACTAAAGATAGGATTGACCATGCATTGCATTTCACATTTCTATGTATGGTTGTGAAAGCTGAACAGTGAAGAAAGGTGATGGAAAGAAAATGAACTCATTGAAATGTGGTGCTGGAGAAGTGTTTTATGGATACCATAGACTGCCAAAAAAAGACAAACAAGTGGGTCCTAGAGCAAGACTAAACTCTTCCCAGATCCCAGGATGATAAAAATTAGACTGTTGTACTTTGGACATATCATGAGAAGGCATGACTCACTAGAAAAGACTATAATGTTTGAGAAGAGAGAAGGCAGTAGGAAAAGTGGAAGACCACATTACAGATGGATAGACTCAGGGAAGCTGCATCCCTGAGTCTGCATGACCTGAATGGCACTGTTGATGACAGGGCGACTTGGAGGTCTCTCATTCATGGGGTCACCATAAGTCAAAGTTGACTTGATTGCAGTCAACGACAAAAACATTTAACGTTATTCCTCAGATTAGCAGAAATAGTAGGCTTTTTTGAGTATATGATGCCTGTAAATCTCAGACTGGTTGGTGCTTCTTTGCTGGACACATGGCAAATTTATTAGTCTTAAAAGGATTCCTGTAACATTTTTATTGCTTGACAGAACTGAATGTTATTGCAGTCAATCTTGTTCTTTCTGAGGGAATGAAAACTGCCAAATTTCATACAGAGAGGTCGGTTTCTTCCCCTAATAATCTGATCATACAAAAACAGCTGTTTGCAAATATCATTTACAAAAGGGCAGTGCTTTTGGCCTAAGAAACAGGTAAAGTGCTTGTTACAAGGGCAGCCACCATTCCTGACAGTTTGCTACATAAAGTTCTGACTTGCTTGCTTACTTCATATTCCTCATGAATTGCTTTAAGCCCAGGAGCAAGTGATATTCTTTGCTTTTCTGTGAATAGAACAGCCAAGAGCCAGCTGAGCAGTGCAATGCTTGGTTCCTCTGGAACAGAATGTTCTAACTTCAGTTGTCTAGTTTGGGGAAGATAGATCAGCGGCTTGAGAAAGTAAATCGGAGCTGCCAACCCACATTTGGCTCATTCACTATAACACAGTCAACTGGTATTTGCTTACTCATGTAGCATAGAAGGTAAAAAGCATGTGATGTGGGTTTGCTGCTGTAAATTTTACCTTCCCAGCCTGAAGCAGTATCCCTAGAACTATCTATGTGCCTTTCTGTGCCCTTTTGAGGGAACAGCCTCCATTTTGTCAGCCAGAGAGAAAGAAGAAAATATTGCGTAGTTGTTAAGCACTTTCTCTTCTCATGTTTCTTAGCTGGCAAAATGGCTGGCTGGGGCTTTGCATCAGGTGCAATAGAAGAACCCAGAAGAATTCCTCTTTCCATGGCAGTTTATCTAACATTTAGGGCAAATGTTTTGTTTGCCGGATGGGGCATCCTGCTGTGATGTAAAACACTTCTCATTCTGTGATGCAGTGTCTATCTGCATAGGGGCAGTTAGGGGATATCTCTCATTGCCCCATTTCAGGATGAGGCTAACTACCATGACACCCTTCTCAGGACACAGACCAGATCAGTATCTATATTTATTCATTTACTATATTTATAAAAAGCTTCCCAACAATGCTGTTCTTTGGATGGCTCACAGAAGTTAACATAAAATACAGTATAACAAAATGCAATAAAACGTGCCTGTGATAGTGGTAGGACTGAGAGAAAGCCCTCCCCCCAAAATGTTAAAACTTGGGCAGGCTCAGATAGGAGATAGGGTCTTTCAGATAATCTAGAACCAAGCCGTTGTTGTTGTTGCTGTTGTTGCTGTTGTTGTTCTTGTGTGCCTTCAAGTCATTTCTGACTTCTGGAGACCCTAAGATGAACCTATCATGGGGTATTCTTGTAAGGGAATTTAGCAGTTCCCAAACATATCCCGGGGATTGGAGGACACAGAAGAGGACGACCAACAGAGGAGGTTTGTCATTGCCTTCCTGAGGCTGAAAGCATATGTGACTTGCTCAAGGTCAACCAGTGGGTTTCATGGCTGAGCGGGGATTTGAACCCTGGTCTCCAGAGTCCTAGCCCAACCCGAAACCATACAAGGGTTTAAAGGACATAACCAGCACTTTGAATTCTGTCAGGAAACAAACTAGTAGCAAGTGAAGCTGTTCCAATAAAGGAGTTATACGTTCCTTGTAAACAGTCCCAGCCAACAGTTAGGCCACAGCATTTTGGACCTACTGAAGTTTCCAGTTTCCAATATGGGTTCCACATATAGAGTGCAT
This sequence comes from Phrynosoma blainvillii, assembly GCA_026167975.1. Lineage (NCBI taxonomy): Eukaryota > Metazoa > Chordata > Lepidosauria > Squamata > Phrynosomatidae > Phrynosoma > Phrynosoma blainvillii. Next base: position 151,962,847 of record JANUYF010000004.1, read on the forward strand.
TACAGTAATCTGACTGGGATGTAATCAAAGCATGCGCCACCGTAGTCGGATCTGACATCTCAAGGTAAAGGCACAGCTGGTACGCTACTTTTAGCTGTGCAAACACATTCCTGGCCACTGCAGAAACCTGGTTCTCCAGGCTCATGGCTGAATCCAGTACACACAAATTGCAGACCTGCATCTTCAAGGAGCATGTAACCCCATTCAGAACAGGTTGAATACCTATTCCCTGATCTGCCTTCTGATTTACTGGGAGCACCTCTGTCTTGTCTGGATTAAGCTTCAATTTGTTTGTCCTCACCCAGTCTATTACTGATAGCAGGCTTTGGTTCAGTATCAAAACAAGTTCCTTGGAATTAGATGCAAAAGGTGAAAGGAACTGGGAACACTGAACTCCACCATTTCCAGCAGTTTCATGTAAATAATTAAATATCATGGTGGTAAAACTGAGCCCTGATCCAGTTAGCACAGATCTGAATAATACCATCTGCCAAGTATTGTGAATTTTTTTTCATAGCAGGCTGCCAAGTACTTTACATGTTGCTCTTGTGCCTCTCTTCCCCAAAGAAAAGTGGGGACTGGGAGTCCCCACCAACTGTCCCCTTTGCAGATGGCGCTTTGTGCCATCTTGGAGGCAAGGAAGGGGAGAGGCAGTCGGACGCTGGGTGCCCTGTCCCCTTCCTGACAAGGTCATCGGAGCACCGGCCCTTCCACACAACGGGTGCTCCGATGACGTCCTTCCGGCTCAACATCCGGAGACGCTGAGCCAGAAGAGACACCGAAGAGTTGCATGGTGGCTCTTGCGGCACCCCTTTTGCGGCTTGCGGAAGGAGCGCTATTTTAGCGCTTCTTTCCCAGGCGGTGAAAGGGAGGATCGGGGCCGAGGCATGGGGCAGCCTCAGCCCTGATCCACCGCTTCCCAGGGCGGCTCATGGCCGCCCGTCTGCATCCCCCCTCTGTCAGCTTATCTGTAAATGTTGGGGGAATTAGCTTAAGCTTGCAAGAAGCTGGGTAACTTTAGGATTATTTGCATCTGTATATTTGTACTCATCGAAGAGGACTCCAAGTTTTTATTATGAAATATGCAAGAGGAAAACACATGATAGTAATTCAGGGAGACACAGCATTTAGAGCTAATTGAAACAAAGGTATGAAAATTGGATAACGGAGTTTGAAGGATGTAAAGAAGCCAAGAAGTGACCAGTGGGGTGCCACAGGGTTCTGTCCTGGGCCCAGTGCTATTCAACATCTTTATCAATGACTTGGATGAAGGAATAGAAGGCATGCTTATGAAATTTGCAGATGACACCAAATTAGGAGGACTAGCTAATACCCAGAAGACAGGATCAAAATTCAAGGAGACCTTAATAAATTAGAAAGCTGGGCCAAAACTAACAAAATTAATTTCAACCCAGAGAATCATAGAATCATAGAGTTGGAGAAGACCACAAGGGCCATCCAGTCCAACCCCTTGCCATACAGGAAATCAAAATCAAAGCATCCCTGACAGATGGCCATCCAGCCTCTGTTTAAAGACCTCCAAGGAAGGAGACTCCACCACACTCTGAGGGAGTGTGTTCCATTGTCGAATAGCTCGTACTGTCAGGAAGTTCCTCCTAACGTTCAGGTGGACTCTCTTTTCCTGTAGCTTGCATCCATTGTTTCGGGTCCTGTTCTCTGGAGCAGCAGAAAACAAGCTAGCTCCCTCCTCAATATGACATCCCTTCAAATATTTAAACACAGCTATCATATCCCCTCTTAATCATCTCTTCTCCAGGCTAAACATCCCCAGCTCCCTAAGTCGTTCCTCATAGGGCATGGTTTCCAGACCCTTCACCATTTTAGTTGCCCTCCTTTGGACACGCTCCAGTTTTTCAACATTCTTTTTGAATTGTGGTGCCCAGAACTGGACACAATATTCCAGGTGGGGCCTGACCAAAGCAGAATACAGTGGCAATATTACCTCCCTTGATCTAGATACTATAGTTCTATTAATGAAGCCTAAAATCACATTGGCCTTTTTAGCTGCGGCATCACACTGTTGACTCATGTTCAACTTGTGGTCTACTTGGACTCCTAGATCCCTTTCATACGTAGTCTCATTAAGCCAGGTGTCCCGCTTCTTATATCTATGCATTTCATTTTTTTTTGCCCTAAGTGCAATACCATACATTTCTCTGTGTTGAAATTCATTTTGTTAGCTTTGACCCAGCTTTCTAATTTATCAGCCCTGGTGGCACAGTGGTTAAAATGCCTGTACTGCAGCCACTCACTCATAAACCACAAGGTTGCGAGTTCAATACCAGCCAGGGCTGAGGCTCGACTCAGGCCTGCATCCTTCCGAGGTCGCTAAAATGAGTACCTAACTCTTGGGGGGGGGGGCAATGAGCTCACAGTTGTAAACCGCTTAGACATCCCATAGTGCGATATGAAGTGCGGTATATAAATGAAGCTGCTTTATTGAGGTTATTTTGAATTTTCATCCTGTCTTCTGGGATATTAGCTATTCCTCCTAATTTGATGTCATCTGAAAATTTGAGAAGGTTTTCCCATGGTTCTGTGGGGCTGCTTTTACTTCCTGGTTTGCTTGGGTGACAACATGGCAGGCAGATATGAGCTTCTCCGCTTTTCTCTTTCTAAAATTTCCTGTCTGGTAGTTGAGCAAACAGGTGCATTTCCCTCAAGTTAAAGAATTACTGCAGAGTCAAAAAGACGAGGAGGAGGCTGAGGAAGGGAAAAGGTTTCCCATGCCAACAACCCACCATGGATAGGATTGGGTGGGGGTTGTTTTAATTTGTAAGCTGCTCTTTGTCCCTATTTTTTGGGGGGGGAAAGTGGGACAGAATCCCTGCTCAGCCATGAAACCCACTGGGTGACCTTGGGTGGGTCACACTCTCTCAGCCTCAGGGGATGGCAATGGCAAACCCCTTCTGAAGCAACTTGCCCAGAAAACCCCAGGATAGGTTCACCGCTTTAGGGTTGCCCTAAGTCGGAAGCGACTTGAAGGCACACCACAAAGCGGGAGAAAGGGGGACCCCTCCAGTGAGTCAGACCCCAATTTGGGGCGCCTTGCTTCTCAGTCCATCCCAGAGCAAGAGGACCTAGGCTAGCAAGTGGCTGCTCTCCAAGGCAAAAAGGACAACCCCACAGACATCCTCATAGCTGAAGAGGCGGCAGGCTTATTCCCTCGGCAAAAGGTTTGCCCACAGGAGGAGGGAAGGAGGAGGGATGCTGCCCTCTTCTCCGTCCGCATCAGGGGGCTCAGAGGTCCTAACCCCAAAGGAAGACTGTCCAGGAGGACAGGACTCAAGAAAAGCTTTTTAAAAACACACACACACACATAGAAATAGAAAATCATGCTTCTTACTCCTGCTCCAAATGGAGGACAGTTTGACATTTCCTCCTGGAGAGGAGAGAAGGTTTCTGGTACATTTACGGGTTTTTTCACTTGAGTATGATAGTTAAAAATGTCTTTTTTTCCGCTTTTCACTTAATTCCGTTTTTATTCTAATTACGTCAGAAATGCTTTTGTGCAATTTAGCGCTATTTTCGCTTTATTTTCGGGATGCTTTATTTCCACTTTATTATCTCTTTAACCATGAAACTGGACCCCGTGTGATAACGTCCTTAGTATGCTTGAGAGCCAGGTAATGTAGTTGTTTGAGAGTTGGAATAGGACTCTAGGAGACCAGGGTTCAAACCCCTGCTCACCCATGGAAACTGACTGAGAGACCTTGGGCAAGTCACACTCTCTGAGCCTCAGAGAAAGGCAATGGCAAACCCACTTTGAATAAATCTTGCTAAAGAAACTTGGTGGTAGGGTTGCCATAGGTTCATCATAAGTCAGAAGGCAAACAACACACGCGCACACACACACACATTAAGAAAAGCTGAACACATTGAGGTTTATTTCTAAGTAAGCAAGTAAGATCACTCTGGGTTTTATTGCATGAGAAAAGAAAACTGAAAGAAATTGGGAGGAGCTTTCTCTGTGCCTCTCTGCCTGCCAAAGTAGCACTTCTGTTCTCCTTCCTATAGGAGATGGTTGCAAAAATGTGCCTTTTGCCAAACAGATTTTTCCAGCTCAACAAAAGACATGCTTTTACAATAATCTCCCTCTGGAAGAGAATGGAATTGCTTTGACAACATGCAGAAAGGCTACCCTCCTGATTCTTTTTGGCCTCTTTGCTCATACAATAAGGCTCTGCCACAATCTCAGAGGAAGGCAATAAACCCCTCTGTAGCTCAACAACCTACTATTTTTTAGTTGTAAAGTGGAATATTACTTTACTTTAAATCACAAAAATTAAAATCTAATTCAAGTAGTTGGGTTTCCTAGTCCAAGAAAAAGGGGAACATATAGGATTAAATCACTTCACCCTTATTTTAAAGAAATCTTGAGAAATTAGAAACCCATGGAACTGGGCTCCTCCTCTGAGCTCTAGTCCCATGCAGAGGGATTGGGAAACAGCCACACAATCTTTTTTCCAAGGCATGCTGAGAAATAAAAATACAAGAAATTACAAAAAAGACACTGCCACCCAGTGTGATGGAGTCTGTTATAGCCTACCATTTGTCCATTCTCAACCCCCCTAAAAAGTTTCTTGCAGTCAACAATTCTGCTTGTTCCTGTTGGGTTTAACTGCTCTGATCCTTACCAATCAATGGTAATGATGATGTCTCTGCTTTCTAAGTTCACCCTGACAAACTTTATCACCTGCCCAAGGTTACTGAGCCAATCTATTAATGCTTGACCCATTTCAGGGACACCTTCATCAATTACGCCTTCTCTTCTCCAGCCCATTTACCCCCTATGCAGGAGTACAGAGTAGGAGGGAGATTTGATGAAAAAAACCTTGGAGCTCATTGGCTCCTGAGGCCAGGAGCTCACCAGCCTAGCCTCTAACATCCAGGTTTATGGGGGTACAAAAATGCAAAAATGTCCCTTTATGGCAACCAACCTCATACTGCTTAACTGTCTCCCTCTACTCCTTTAAGAGCTTCAGAGCTGGGTAGATTTCTCAGAAGCACTAGGACAAGCAGAATGGGAGGGGAGCTGTTTAGAGTATGCTTCAAAGTCTTTAAACACAAAGTAAAAGCCCCGAGGGCCAGAGAAATGTTCTTCCTATTTCAGGCAGTATGTGGAACACAGTCTATTTTATTTTACTATTGTGAGAGTCTGGGTCTATGCCTCTTAGCAACTTGCTGATTCTGTGATGTTTGATCTGGTAGCTTTGGTAGGGCAGTGTCCCACTGTCCCCGTGTTACAGCCATCTCTGGGTGGAATTGCTGCTTGAGGCCTCTAAGGATGTTATCACACGTGGGCCAGAAAGCGATAATAAAGTGGAAATGAGGCATTCCAAAAATAAACTGAAAATAAACCTTGATTCCGCAAATGGCTTTCACACATAATTACCTTAATTGCGAAATTACAGTAAGCGCATTTAACGTTCACACACAAGTGAGAAAAGCCCATAAATATACTAGAAATGATCTTCTTGCACATGCGCAGATAGAGGAATGCTTGCCGTGGAACCATGGGAAAAGCAGGGAAAAGGCTCCCAAATGCGCATTTGCTTTTCACATTACGGTAAATGCGAAATTAACTTAATTTCGCATTTGCATTTCCTCAAAACTACCGAATTTCAAAAGATCTCGGATAACACCAGTTTCTGTCCACTTTCTGTCCAGTTTCTGTGCGACATCGTGTGAAAACGCGAGGCACAAATCCAGATTTTGTTTGGGATTTGTGTGGATTAACCAGCAGATTTGGCCCGTGTGATAACGTCCTAAGTCCCATGGATCTCTTCCCTTTCCCTTCCATTTTCTCTTCACCCTTCTTAGTTGTGGTTCACTGGGAACTTAAAGGAGAAGAAGACTGGCTGTCAACTCTCATCATGATCCAATGAATCTCTCTCAACCTCCTTTTTCTTCCTTTCTTTCAACATTTTTTTCCTTCTATCTCAAGAGTTGACACTGTCATTATCTTCTCCTGACCTTGCCACTCTCTCTCACCTCAATATCTATCATGAGGCAGGAAAAACTGAGCTTTGTGTATCCCATTACCTCCCTCTGCCTCAAATTCAGCAGGGGACTCTCCCCCACAACAAATAATGAGGAAAAAGTCATTATTACAAGTCCATAAAAATAACGAGTTTGTCCTCACATTATGTATACTGTATATACTCATGTATAAATCTGGAAATTTTAGTTTAAACATTGACTCAAAAAATCTGGGTCGACTTATTCCCAGGTCAATGTAAGTACTGTACTTTAACTCTTATCAAAAAAATAAAATAAAAAAATGAACCATCCCCTTGTCTGAGTAGAGTGGCAAAGAGCAAGGGCAAGAACTTAGGGGGGTTGCAGACTGCCAGAAATAATGCAAATTGAGTCCACTTTTAGGGTTAGGGTTAGTGCTAGGGAATCATGGGAACTGTATTTTATTGTGGCACCAGAGCTCTCTGACAGAGAAGGCTCAATGTCTCAGAAAAAAAAAACCACAATTCCCATGACTCCCTAGCACTAACCCTAACCCTAAAAGTGGGCTCATTTTGCACTATTTCTGGCAGTCTGCAACCCCCCTTAGTCCATTCTGGGAGCACCTAAAAGAACCATCAGCCTTTAGGGTGAGCACAAAGTTATGTCTGCCAGAATTTTCTAAGTTCTTTGGCATCACTTTTCTTTGCTTCATCCTTTACATCCTTGTTTACATGCCCCTAAGTTTTACCCTCGACTTAACCACAGGTCAAATAAAAATCCATGATTTTGTCCCTAAAACCTGCTCTCGACTTATACATGAAGTCAATTTTTAGTTGAGTATATACGTTATTATAATTTCATAGAATACTGTTTTATCTGCTGAAAAAACAATGAATTACATACAAGTCACACATTTTTAAAACACATTATTTCCAAATTCTGAATATAATAAGACAAACTGCAAGACGAACGAAAAGAAATGACTGCAAAGTTTTGAAACATATAAATAATTTGAAACAAATCACAGATAATTAAAAGGCCCAGAAACGACCACAAGAAAGTAATAGGTGATCCTCTCTTCGGAAGGTATTCTAAACGGTGGTGCCACCACCCTGTTAGCCATCCATCTTACTTCATTTGGCAGAGACTGCTGGAACAAAACATATGGGGAAAGGCAATCTTCTAGGAAAACCTCGGCCCAGGCTTCAAGAGTTAGAACCAGTGCTCTGACTTGGGCTTGGAAATGGACTGGGGACTAGTACAACTGATAAAGTACTGCATGATATGAGCAGTCCAAGTTTTGCCACCTGGTTTTGGACAAAATGCAGCTTTTGATGTACAGGGCAGCCCCAAGTACAATGCATTGCAATAACCTAAACAGGAGGTTACAAGCATGGGTGGCTAGCTATTCCATCCAGTAATTCCATCCAGTGTGGTCACAGCCACTACATCAAATGGAGATGGCACAATGCTCTCTAAGCTACATAGGCCACTTATTCAGTAACAGAGTGGAATATCAGTAGCCTCAAGCTGTAAATGTAATCTTTCAGGATAGGTGTTGACAAAGTGCAGCCCTTCAAATTTGTTGGACTGTAACACTCATCAGCCCTAGCCAACATAGCAAATCTGGGATTTGGAACCCAACAACATCTTAAAAGGCCTCACTTTCCCTGCCTCCATTTTAGGAGGTGAGCAACTCCCTTCAGGGAGAGCCAGTGGGATAGTGGTTTGAGTGATGCACTACGATTCTGCAGACCAGGTTTCGATTCCCAGTTCGGCCATGAAACCCACTGGGTGATCTTGGGCAAGTCACGCTTTCTCCGCCTCAGGGCAAGGCAATGGCAAACTGCCTCTGAACTAATCTTGTCAAGGAAACCCCATGATAGGGTTGCCATAAATTGGAAACAACTTGAAGACACACAACAACAACAATTACAACTTTCTTCAGGACAGGTTTAGCAACACCTATCTGGCTGGATGAACTACCATCTCCATTTTGTCCAGATTGAGTCTCAGAAAATTTGCCATTATCCATACCTAAGCTTTGATTTAGGGTACACAGTCACACTTGAATCTGATTTTTCAAAAGAAAGAAATAAACTGAGGCAATCCATATATTAGAGACACATCACACCAAATCTCCAGATAAGGCGTTAAATACTATTGGGAAGACGATACATCTGTGGGCTCACAAAGCAATGATGCCATGGGGCTAGGAAATGCCACCATTGGCAATGCCACCATCTGGAATCAAGACATCCAAATGGGAGAGCGGCCATTATCACCATAGTGCTGATAATAATAATAAATAGTATAATTGCTGATTCCCACAGCTAGCAAGGGGCAGAACAGACCTCACCCAGTAACTAACCTATTTATAACTCCTCCACCTGGGAAAATCAAGCTATTGGCTGGCAGTTCCAGAGAATGTCAGCTGCACTTGCTTCTCACAGTTCTGAAGACAGCTGTCAACACTATGGCAACATTTCTCTTGCCATGCAGTGACTGCAAATCTCTCAGATGCAAGTCCTTATTATCAACATATGAGTGTGTACAGTCAAGCAATTTACCCATTTACCATAATTGAATATTGTCTATTCTAACTGTACTGGCTTTGCAGGGTCCTCTTTCCCAAACTTACTGCCTGAGATTCTTCTAACCAGACTTGCTGAGGAACAGAACCTGGATCTTGTGCATGGAAGACATGACCACTGAATCCCCCTATACAGAGTTATCAGTATTCAGTTTAGTTGCAGATATGTAAGCACACAGGTAACTCCACAGTGCAAGGTTTGGTTAAATTTAGGGTATAAATGTACTATGTTTTCTTATTCACCAGCGTCAGCATGAGGACATACACTTTTGCCTAAACATATGCTTTTACAAGCATGGGAGCCTAAATATGTCAACTCAAAATCATTTGATACAGACCATGAGCTAGTTATACCTTTAATACTTGTCTGTTTTATGCGAAATCAGAATGGCAGGAGGTGGGTGTTCCCCACCATTTTGGTGCTTATTTTCCAAACTGTACTGACTATTTATTTTTCGGTGTTTACTGCTTCCTTCCAGGATTTTTTGTGCAAATAAAATGGGATGCCACCTGAGATCCTTGAAAGAATATCATACAAATACAGTCACCCCTCCATTCTCGCAGACTTCAAGTCCGTGGTTTTACATATTCACGGAGGGGTGAGCTCTGTTTAAATCAATGAGGTGAGCCCCCGTGGGCGCACCCCATTCAAGCCTATGGGGCTTGAATATTGGCTAATCTCCATTTTCGCGGGGGGGGGGGGTCCGGAATGGATCCCCCACGAAAATGGAGGGCCAACTGTATGTTTCCAAGTAGCACACTAAATGCAACAGTCAAAATTTTAGACCCTATGGCTGCCAAAGTGTTCTGTAGTGGGTAGTGGTTATGCCATCACTATGATGAATAAAACATTCTCCCCCACCATGTCCTGTCTGACATTAATCTCATTTTTATAAAGTTGTGTGCCTTTATGTTGTTTCCAACTTACGGCAACCCTGATGCGACCCTATCACTGGTTTTTCTTGGCAAGATTTGTTTAGAGGGGGCCTGACTTTGCCTTCCTCTGAGGCTGAGAGAATGTGACTTTCCATGGCTGAACAGGGATTTGACCTGTGGTCTCCAGAGTCATAGTCCAATGCTCAAACCACTATACCATGCTGGCTGTCTTTATTAACTACACAACAAATAACTAAACATCAGCAAGGTGTTACATTCCACCTTTCTCCCCCTGTGGGCCTGTTTATTTCCTTTTATATTAGTTTTATATTCTCTGAAGGTTGTGTATTCCACCATATGAATGTACATTTTACCCCCAAAACAAACCAATAAACCAAAATGGCAGCAAGTGAATATTCAGGTTTTCCCTGACTATCTGAGACTTTCCATGACTGGCACAGGATTGGGACTAGTATTTCAGTTCTTATTTTGGTCATCCTCAGAGGACTTTAAATGGATGCCAGCTTTACTCAGAGGGACATTGGGTCCCCAAACCCTTTCCTACTCAGGACAAGGTGAATATCTGCTAAGCTCTAGAGATGAAAGCATGTACGCAAGCCATCTCTTGGACCAACGTCTACTGGAAGAATGAAAATCCCACATTTTGTATGCCCAAACAGAGTTCTCCACATTCCACCTTTATTCTGTTACAACCCTTTTGATCCATTTACTTTCATGTTCTTTAGCAGATCAAAATAGATAAAGTTGTTTTGAATAAACAAAGGACTTGGATATGGCTGTTTAATGGTAGAATGCTCAAATGGTAAAATGTCTTATTACAAAGCTATAAAACAGTGGTTCTGAAACGGTGGGGTGAGACCCCCAAATGGGGGGGGGCAGAGTTGCTTAAGGGGGTCTGTGAGACTTGGCGGCTCCGATCCCTTTCCTTCTTCTCTTCCCAAACTTTTTAATGTGTAAAATGACACATACATTTGAGTTAAACATTGAATCTACTTAAATAAAATTTCTAATCTAAACAATTGTATTTCCTTATAAAATGTTAAAATATGAATATACATGAATGAGTGAATGAAAATACACACACTAAATAAACAAAATATATACTACGTAGAGTAGGGGGTGCAAAATCCGCATGTAAATGTAAAGGGGGGGGGCAAGGGTAAAAAGTCTGAATACCACTGCTTTAAAACCATGCTATTAAAACTTTCAATGATTCTTTCCCCTATCAGCTTGTCCACTAAAGAGCCATAGTACACTGCACAGGATTATGGGGTATGTTCTACAGATCCCTGGGAAGGCTTACTGGTAGTTTGCCTTGCTGCCAGCCTGAATGTGTGTCCTAAAACATACCTGATATCTCCTACTATTATTATGCATTGTAAAGGAAGATGACCAAGGATGGGCAAGCTGTTTTTCAGGGAAACCTTTCTGTTTCTGGCTTTGAAATCCACAGAGGAACATCAGAGCTTCTTAAGAATAGAACATTAAAGCCACAATTCTGAATACTTTATTTTAAAATAATATTTCAGTTTCCTTTCTTTCTTGGACAATATGGAGTCCTAATGAATATCTTTTACAGAATCAGTTTACTGGATAGAAAATGTACTGGAAATATATACGTATTATTTTAACTGTTAATTTACAAATCTACAGGGAGATTGTGTAGTACTAATATGTAAAGCAGCAGTGGCAGTTTCCCCAAAAGAACATATTTCCACCAAGGATTTTTCTTGCCCACTAAATGCATCAATTGAAGCTTCTGTTTACCTCCCAAATTTCAAACTGCAGTGCCCACTCACTGCCACCGCAAAGGATACAGTAGGTATATACAGCAAAGGCCATTAGTCAGATACTTTCTACTAGTGAACCTTTCAGAGAAAACATATTTGCATAACCAGAGAGAATCACCCTAAAAGGAGAGTTTCAGCTGCCCAGATACGGAATTTCCATATCTTTTAACACCATTGTGGCCAATATTTCATTACCCAGATGCTAAAATTTTCAGAATTCTCAGTTCTATGCACATGAACAGTTCTTTGATTTCTCTACTAAAAAGGCAGATTTTACCTTGCCATTGCTTACCTTCATGTGGCAACATGTATACAAAGAAAACAAACAAGGAGGTATCCTGTGTATTTATAGTAATAGCTACCCCTGTAAGGTCTATGTCTTTAGCCAGCTTTCTGATGTTGTAAAGAGGGAAAATAATAGCAAATTTCTCATGTCTTGTTAACGTCATGTTCAGGCTTCCCACATATCCCAATATTGGATTCCTGTATTCTGGAACCTCATTCAAAGCAGCGGTGATTATGACCAGATGGAAAAGAATATTCCCTGACTTAAATACTGACCTTACCAAGGGGCTATCTTGCTAGTGACAGAACTACAGAGGCCCAAGAAAGCACATGCAGCCCTAGCCTCTAAAGCAGAAAGATGTCTTATAAGCTGCCCATAGTAACTTTTCTTCACTTAAGATTATCACACACTAAATCCACACAGGGATAGACACGGGTTGTAACCATCATCTCATTGCACTGCCCCATGCTTGGGCAGTAGGCAGCCCATATCCAACCCAGGCTTCTCCTGCCGCTTTTCATGGATGGGATGAATTTGGCATGCAATAATTTCCTAAGCGGTGCAGAAAACTGAAGTTAAACTTTCCCTCTACGTTCAGAAAAGCCAATAGTGTGGCACCAGTTTATGCTCACTCACCCGCCTGTAGACATCTTCCTTGCTGGCCTCATACTTCTGTTGTATCCGTTCCTCCAGAAAGTAAATGCGCAGCTTGAGGCTGAAGTTCTCCTTCTTCAAGTCATTGAGGTGCTGAGAAAGAGTACGATATCCATTAGACATGGTTGGGGATCCATGGGGTGGAAGTGTTCTCACACCCCTTTCACTCCAGTAACATTTTGAAGCCAACAAAAGAAGGGAATCCTAGCAAAATGACTACAGTGGCACAGCCTGGGAGGCCTATGGAGACATGGGGATGAAATCAAAAGTTTGGGCGTCAGCTGCATGCAGATCTTCAGTCGCCACTCAGCTCCAGAACAGAGTGCGACTCATTTTCTTTTTTTACCTCCAGGAGGTATTTGAGGAATCCTTGGCAGAGGCTCATCCTACATGAACACACACACACACACACACAAGTGTTGAAATCTGAGCTGGACTGAGGAGGACTCTGTCACCCCACAGCCGTCCCTGGGCAACTGCAGGAGATTAGCAGCTCGGAGGGAAACAGAGCAAATTTGGCAACCAACCTCATTCAAGAGGGACATAAACAGATTGTGACTAGGCCAGGTGTGGGGTAGGTAATATGATCAAGACAGTGCATGACACGAGGAGGAGAGAATGAGGAGAACTTCTCAAATTCCACTAGGGATCTGGTTGCACCACATAATCCTGAACCTCACTGAAGAGAAAAGGTCCTCGATTCCTTTCTGGACCTAGACACCACTTTGAAATTCCATTAAAAAAATTTGGTGAAATGCCAAATATTGCTTTTGACTCAACGTGTCAGTCTTACCAATATAGTATTTCATTGGCCTGACCCAAGCGTGGAAGGCTGGAGTGGGCTACATTCGTCCTTCAGGAGACCTTGGAGAGCGTCACCTCCCTCCACTGTGCCCACACTTGCAAAGAAAGGGAGGCCGATCCCAAATATCTCTAAACATCTTCTAGGGAGCATTTTCTCTATGCTTTTTGGGCTCCCTGGGCCTAGGAATGGCCTTTATTTAACAACAGAAAGTGATCAGAAATACTTTCCTGTTTCTAAAACAGCTACTCCCATTGGTTCAGGGGGGCAAAAATATGATGATGATGCACTCATCTTTAAGAGTGCATTGTGAGGCAAAAAAGGTGTTTTTCAAAAAATAGATATATTTGGCACATGCTCTCAGCCTCAGGGAAAGGCAATAGCAAACCTCCTCTGAATAAATCTTGCCAAGAAAATGCCATGGGTTGTGATAAGTCGGGAATGACTTGAAGGCATACAACAACAACAACAACAACAACAACAACAACAAGAAGGGAGTCCTAAAAGCCATACTTTGCCCAAGGGTAAAGGACCCCAGCATAGGGTGTAACCTGCGGGACCTCCTAGGGGGGTCAAGAAAAAAGTACCGTATTTGAATAAACAACACTGACATTTGAAAAGCCAGCAAGTTCAGAGCATTCCAGATTCTAGCTCCTAGGAGTTTTTCACCACGATTGCTCTGGTAAGGGGAATTAGATACTTACTGGCTTTGAAGCGTTCCCTCTCATACATCTTTGCAATCACACAAATGGAGCCTCATGCTCTCTTCCACACTCTTCTCACACCTCCCTGACCTATGCCCTACCCTGCACGCTTTTCAGATTTTTAACATGGTTTTCTTTTCTTTAAAAAAAATAATGCAATTCTAAGGCTATGCTAATATAATTTTTAAAAATAAATTAATAAAATAAATTTTAAAGGGAAAAAGCCTGCTCTGGAACAGCAAGGGAGAAGAGGGGAAGGGGAAAGGAGAAGACATTGTCAGCATGGGACTGTCCAATATCAGAATCACCAAAGAGCTTATCACACTTGAGGACTAATGGGACAGCTGCACATTTGAAGGGTTTATTGATGGGCTTTCCTGTCAATAAGTGCTCTAACCATATTTGGATGGCAAGGCAATGACGAGATGGGAGACAGCACTGTGTAGTAAATATTGCAAAACTTGCTATTTTTAAACTTTAAAAGTGACTCAAAAGCTGCGTGTTATAAAGTTCTTACCAAATTCTGTTCTAGATCTATTCATCTGAAGTTCTGCCTTGACCCATCTGGTGTGGGAGTGGGACAAGATTCTCTGAATTAAAAAATAAACAACCTCACAGACCTTACTAGTGTGTGTTAACTTGTGGCAACCACATGAGTTTCAATAGGGTTTTCTTAGGCAAAGAATGCTCAGAAGTGGTTTTTCTAGTACAGGTTAAAATATAAAAAGGGAGAGTCAACAAACGCAATCACCCAAGTATATATTTGGATAACACAGCATGATTTCTCACTTTATTGATTTTGTTTCTGGGTATAGAGAGACAAGGAACTGAATGTCTGCACTCAAATGCAAAATAAAAATTATACCCTTAAATTATTTCAGTTCTGATTTAACCTGACACAAAGAAGAATTCTCCTCACCCGACATGGCAGAAGCCCTTAAGAGTATTACTTTCTCACCCAGCATCAAGGGAAAGGTTGTTGTTGTTTTGCTTCTCCTAGCTCCAGCCAGGTCCTTCTTCCCTCTTATTACTTGTTGAGGCTAGAATGTCATGACTGTCAGCAAGCAGGAAAGAAATCTTCTTTTGCTCCCAATTCCTGTTTGCCACAGCTGCTGGAATACCAGTGCATAAGTCCAATGTGGAAAACAGGAACCGGTTTCAAGGAATGAGCTTATAAGACAAGTGGAATTGGGTTTGGGGGCTCATGGAAGTGGAGGAGGCTTCATTGCCAATTTGAATTGGCTTCAGAAACAAGCTATTTCTCACGAGTAGCATCATTGGAGGGGGTGTGTGGAGAGTGCAGATTGCACTGGGTGACACCCCAGAAGGGTGTGACACCTGGTCAGTCCCTCACCCCCCTCCCATGAGGCCTTCCTGGAGCCTGCGGCCTGCTCTCCAGACCTTCCCGGGTCTGCGGGCTTGCTCCCTGGGTTGCACATGTGATTTTCCGGTGTATGCTTGCATATTCCAATGTGGCATGCATGCTGGAAATCCTGCCCCCCAGAGGTCCAGCCCCCTTGCGCCGGGTGTTACCAGGTTGGGGGATACCACTGTTCCTTACTTTACTTTTTTTTTTTTTTTTTACTGTAGCTGCTGCTCTTAATCGTGCACTAGGAGGATAAGGAAAATGGCAGAACTATCAAAATGCTTTCCACTTCAGAAAAGAACATTCAGAAGTAGGATTTCTGTCCCATAGTAAAATCTGGCATTGGGCACACAGAGCTTTCTGCAAAACTCATGGATTTTTTCCCCATTTCTATAGTAATAATAATAATAATAATAATAATATTAATAATAATAATAATAAAATTTATTTTTATCCTGCCCCTCTGCATAACGCAACCGGGGCGGCTTACAACTTTAAAATATACATTCATATTCCACAATCCCACCTCCCCTTAAAATACAATTAAATAATGACGATTTAAAACACATATAAAATAATAACACAAATAACAATAGCTACAGCTGAATCAGGGATGAGCAGGATGGCTGTCTTTTGATGGCCGGGATATCTATTTGGGAAAAGGCTGCCAGATGAGATCCGTCTTAACAGCCTTTTTAAAGCTGTCTAAGGTGGTATTATGATGCATCTCATCCAGCAGGCCATTCCATAATCTGGGCGTGGTACCTGAAAAGGTTCTCTGGGCGGTTGCAGACAGTCTAGTTTTTATCGGCTGCAACAAATTCCTCCCAGAGTGTGCAAGGTGGATTATACGGGAGGAGACAGTCCTGAAGATAGGTTGGACCCAAGCTATTTAAGGCTTTAAACATGACAACCAATGCTTCACAACATTATTTATCTTTCCTCTGTTAAAATAAATAAATAAATAAATATTGGAACCAGTTCTGTGTAGCAATTGGCTCAGGAACAGGGACAAACTGTATGTTACATGGAAATGAAGCTGTCTACTTTTTGTAGCCATTTTTGCCCAAAGAAACTATAGGTGGAGAAATTGCTTAGCCATTTCCCCACATACACATTTTGTATTTCTTCCCCATCCACTCATTATCACCACCAAGCAGTATTTCCCATAAGTGCATGCAGCTGTATAGAAGGAAAGCAAGCTGTATAGAAGGAAAGTAGAGGAAGGGGGAATATATAATGGGAGAAAAAGCAAAAGATGGGATAAACAAACTTATTTTTACACACATTACTTCCTTGTAGTGGCTTTATTTTAAGGGGTGCTGGGGCTTCAGGGCCATGCACTGTGTCATTTTTAAAAGGAAAAAATGGTGAAGAATTTGCAAAGAACACTGAATGATGGGAAATGGAGTAGGACACACTTTGCATAGATCACAATAGATTCTTAGCTAGTATAAGACTTGCATCTTTCCATTCATGACATGCTTTGAGTGGTGGAAAAGGTGGTCTTTTTCAAACAGTAAGTTTTCTTTCTTTTAGATCTCTTTTTAATCTTTCTTTTTTGGTCCCTGTACATTGAATTCCCCACTGATAAAAAACAAGGGGGGGAGTTTAAATAAAGATTTAAGGCTTTCCGTCTGTTTACCTTTTCAAAATCCCGTAGGGTCTGAGTTTGTGCTGTAGAACTTTGCTCATAACCTGCAGGAAGGTGGTTCTCAACAATGGTCATCTCCAAACTGCTCATAATCTCAGGATCCACTTGCCCCATGGAAGAAGCCACATCCATCTCTTCTGTGTGCAGAAATGCCCCTGTGTCAAAATAGTTCAAGATTTATGGCTACATCTTATGTCTCTGCTATATGAAATCAACAAGTGCTGTTGGGGCAGGGTGGAGTAGGGACAGAAGACAAGATCTAGTCAGGTTTCCTTTCTTACAGCCTAACTTAGGACGTTATCACACGTGGGCCAGAAAGCGAAAATAAAATGGAAATGAGGCATTCCGAAAATAAACGGGAAATAAACAATAATTCCGCAAACGTCATTACCTTAATTGCGAATTTACAGTAATCGCATTAAACGTCCACACACAAGTGAAAAAAGCCCGTAAATGTACTAGAAATGAGCCTCTTGCACATGCGCAGATAGAGGAATGCTCACTGGAACCATGGCAACAGCAGGGAAATGCTCCCAAATGCGCATTTGGTTATCACATTACGGTAAATTCGAAATTACCTTAATTGCGCATTTGCATTTCCTCCAAAGAACCGAATTTCAAAAGATCTCGTTTCTGTCCACTTTCTGTCCACTTTCTGTCCAGTTTCTGTGCGACGTCATGTGAAAACACGGGCCACTAATCCAGTTTCGGTCTGAATTTTGTTTGGATTAACCAGCAGATTTGCCCCCGTGTGATAATGTCCATATAGTCACAACTCCAGACAAACCACTAAGCAGAAGGCTACAGGTTGGCATTAGAAAGACAGGAGATGTGAGTTAATTCTCCTCTCACACTGTGCATATGTCAGTGTTGTTTATGCAGGAGAGGAACTGTATGGCAGGCTTTTAAAAAATGGAAGGAACTTTTTAGCCAAGGCAGATTTTACTCTTGTATTATAGTAGTAGGAAATCCAAAAACATATCATGGAACTGTTGTAGAGTGGGACAATGGACGTTATCACACTGGCCCTAAAGCAGAAAGAATCTTGCATCATTCTTGCACCATTCCGGTTCTTTTTTCCGTGTGTTCACACGACGTCGCACAGAACCCCGCCCATCCCTGCATCATCCCTGCATCATTCCAGTTCTTTTGAATTCCAGGTATCTTGAGGAATTACACTCTTGCGGCCGGAATGATGCCGGAATGACGCTGCTTTCGCCGTATGTCTGAACACGCGATCCGTATCGTGGAGCGAGGCCAGAGCCGGCTTCGCTGCTCTATGGGCCTGATCGCCGAAGCGGTTGCTTTGGCGACCAAGCCCATAGAAGAGTGAGGCCGGGGTTAAAGGGACAGTGCGTCTCTTTAGCCCCGGCCTCTTTGCTCTTCTATGGGCCTGGTTGCTGAACGAACGGCGACCAGGCCCATAGAAGAGCCATGCCTGGGTTAAAGGGACAGCGCATCCCTTTAGCCCTGGCCTCTTTGCTCTTCTATGGGCCTGGTTGCCGAAGCGGCGACCAGGCCCATAGAAGAGCGAGGCTGGGGTTAAAGGGACAGCGCGTCCCTTTAGCCCCGGCCTCTTTGCTCATCTATTGGCCTGGTCGCCGAACGAACGGCGACCAGGCCCATAGAAGAGCCATGCTTGGGTTAAAAGGACAGCGCGTCCCTTTAGCCCCGGCCTCTTTGCTCTTCTATTGGCCTGGTCGCCGAACGAACGGCGACCAGGCCCATAGAAGAGCCATGCTTGGGTTAAAAGGACAGCGCGTCCCTTTAGCCCTGGCCTCTTTGCTCTTCTATGGGCCTGGTCGCCGAAGCAGCGACCAGGCCCACAGAAGAGCGAGGCCGGGGTTAAAGGGACAGCGCGTCCCTTTAGCCCTGGCCTCTTTGCTCTATGGGCTCGGTCGCTGCTTTGGCGACCAGGCCCATAGAAGAGCGAGGCCTGGGTTAAAGGGACGGCACGCGTCCCTTTAACTCCGGCCTCGTTCTCCTATGGGCTTGGCCTCCGAAGTGGTCGCTTCGGAGCCCAAGCCCATAAAGCAGTGAGGCCTGGACTAAAGGGACGCAGCGTCCCTTTAACTCCGGCCTGGGCTTGGCCTCCGAAGCGGTCGCTTCGGCGACCAAGCCCATAGAAAAGCGAGGCCTGGGTTAAAGGGACAGCGTGTCCCTTTAGCCCCGGCCTCTTTGCTCTTCTATGGGCCTGGTCACCGAACGAACGGCGACCAGGCCCATAGAAGAGCCATGCCTGGGTTAAAGGGACAGCGCATCCCTTTAGCCCTGGCCTCTTTGCTCTTCTATGGGCCTGGTCGCTGAAGCAGCGACCAGGCCCATAGAAGAGCGAGGCCGGGGTTAAAGGGACAGCGCCTCCCTTTAGCCCTGGCCTCTTTGCTCTATGGGCTCAGTCGCCGCTTTGGCGACCAGGCCCATAGAAGAGCGAGGCCAGGATTAAAGGGACGGCACGCGTCCCTTTAACTCCGGCCTCACTCTCCTATGGGCTTGGCCTCCGAAGTGGTCACTTCGGAGCCCAAGCCCATAAAGTAGTGAGGCCTGTCCCTTTAACTCCGGCCTGGGCTTGGCCTCCGAAGCGGTTGCTTCGGAGCCCAAGCCCATAGAAGAGTGAGGCCTGGACTAAAGGGACGCGCTGTCCCTTTAACTCCGGCCTGGGCTTGGCCTCCGAAGCGGTCGCTTCAGAGCCCAAGCCCATAGAAGACCGAGGGTTGTGGAAGGGATCTTTCCACTTGTGTGTGAACAGGAGATACAGGTCCCCGGAGCGGAACCATCGCGGCATCGTCAATTCCGCAATGATTCCAGTTGCGTCTGATAACGATTTCCGTCTTGCCGGGTCCATTCCAATATGGTTCTGGATTGATTCCATTCCACTTTCTTGCCGCTTTCTTGCCGCTTTGAGACCCCAGTGTGATAATGTCCAATGTCTCTATGCCGTAAGGTTGACAAGAGGACACAATAATAGATGTAATGTGTTTTGTAGAAAGCAGACAGACAAAGAAAAATATTTTCTCATTATAATTAAATTCTCTATCACTTTCACTGTAGGAAATGATAAAACCTAGCTCAGATGGCTTCAAAGAGGCATTAGATATAAGGAATTATGTCCAACATTTCTATGTTTATCTTTGAATCCCACTTGCTGGAATAAGCAGCCTTTCCCAACTGGGTCTATTCCAGATAGAACTAGGGCCTTTGCAGACTGCCAGAAATAATGCAACTTGAGTCCACTTTAACTGCCCTGGCTCAGTGTTAGGGAATCATGGGAACTGTAGTTTATTGTGGCACCAGAGCTCTCTGACAGAGAAGGCTCAACGTCTCAGAAAAAAACTACAGTTCCCATGATTCCCTAGCACTGAGCCAGGGCAGTTAAAGTGGACTCAAGCTGCATTATTTCTAGCAATCTGCAAAGGCCCCTAGATTACAAAGATAAGACAATGTTTTAGCTGTGGATGATGGAAACTGAACTCTATCCAGAATGTACACCAAACATCTGGGGTCCTTCCAGATTGACAGCCTCTAGCACTATCGATCAAGAAATTGTGCAGCTATCCCATCTTTCCCCCATTAACAGAATTCTTGCAATGAGAACAAAGAAAGGATTTTGAAAAACCATGTAAGAGTAACATGTTTCTAGTCTCTATGTCTGAGGGAACAGATTTGCACAATACAAGCCTCCTCTGGAAACACCCTTGGTACCCACTACAAATTAATAACACATTTGAGGAATTGTTTTATATCTCCAGCAGATGGGAGAAGTATCTGATAGGCTGCAACAGATGTATCTAAAAAGCTCCTGCCATGCTATCATGATGCATTAAAGCTAGAATCGGTGTGAATTGCTGTAAATGGCGTCTTCAAGCTGGGTTATATATTAAGAAAGTGTCATATCAAGAGCATGAACAGGGAGTCTTACCCATCATTGTCTGCCCACTTCTGGGAACCATCTTGTCCAGAGTCTCTTTCCTGAGAAGAAAAACATATTGGCAAATGTGTAGTGGATAGCATTCAAGTTTTTAGGAACATCTAAAAAGCAGGGCTTCCCCTCTTGCTAGCTTGCTCACCCACTGCTTCCATGCAGGTCAAAATAACTCCAGGTTTTTTCCAGAGTGTTCTGATATGAGGAACTGGATAGGCTCCTTGGATAATTTGTTGTTCCATTTCCTTATCATCTGGGGTTCTGACATTTTGCCCATCTTGAGGTCAAGTGGAGGCAGGTGCCACCACCACCACCACCTCTTTCCTGCCCAGCCGGCAGCCTAGCCAGGCCTCCAAGTGCCTGGCGGGGGCAACAGCTTGCGGATGTGACACTGGCAGACAGCTTGACTAGGATGGGGAGGGCAGTGAGGCTGACCAAAGGGGAAGGGGGGACGCAGATCACCCTTTCCTGCCTCCTGTTTTTGAAAAGCGGCTGGCTGAGTGCGGCTGGGAACCAGGCTGCATGCAGGTTTCAATCACCAGCGGCATCGCCGGCGATTTATGTGAGATAAAAATAGCTAATAATCCAAAATGCAACTATATCCCATCAGGGATAAGTCACTTTTTAATAATAATATAATAATAACATTTATTTGTATCCTGCCTCTCTGTAAAATACAACTGGGACAGCTTACATGATAAAATGAATGATCCCGTCCCCCAATAGCCCCTCCAAAATACAATTAAACCAGGGGTAGGCAACCTTTCCCCTTTAAGGGCTGAGGGACTTCAGCTCCCAGAAGCCTCAGCCATGTTGGCCAATAGTCCCATGTTAGCCAATAGCTCCTGGGATTCTGGGAGCTGAAATCCCTCAGCCCTTAAAGGGGAAAGGTTGCCTACCCCTGAATTAAACAATCAAAGTTTAAAAACATACTTAAAAATAACAAACTACAATAAATTACTATAAATGACAAATAAATTAAAATAGCTGTAGCAGAAATCAGAGATAGGCATAACTATTTTCAGTGGCCGGTTATCTACTCAGGAAAGGCCTGAAAACTCCCGATAAACTCCCAGGTGAAACCCTTTGGGACAAAGAGCAAGATCTCTCATGGCCTAAGGAAGAAGGAAGAACTGTTTGGGAAGAGTCTTTCAGGTGCCCAGGTCCCAAACCATTTAAGGCAGAGGTATACAACTTTCTGCCCAAGGGCCATAGGTTTAAATGTATGTGATTCTAGTCTAATGTGTGTGGATTTAGTGTACAGTAATTTCACAAGACCAAGTTCAATCAATCAATTCAGACTTCCAGAAAGAGTGATTTCCCCCTCCACTGGCAGACCCTAATCAAAGACAAATGCATCACACTCTTAAAATGGGGCTAGGTTGCTTTAACAGCTCTGACTGCCTCCTGTTGCATTGCATTTTGGGGTTTGAAGTTTTGTGAGGCTTAACGGCTCTCTGGGTGAATATTCTAAATGCCTCTTCCTAAACTACAAGTTCCAGAATGCAACAGGAGGCAGCCAGAGCAGTTAAAACGACTGCTTAGTATAAAGCAGAGGTTGGCAGCTTTTTTTGCTGGGGGGGAATGGCATTTGCCCCCTCGCGCGCGCATGTGCATGACTTCCACCGTCGTGCATGTGCATGGGGGGGCGCCATTTTGAAAACCAAAATGGCGCCCCCATTGCACGCACATGCGCACGATAGCGGGGCGCTATTTTTGTGGCCGCGGGGGCCATCAAGAGGCCTGGCGCGGCCGCGGGGGTCCCCCAGGAGGAATCCAAAATGGCACCCTGGAGGACCCCCGCGGCTGCAAAAGGCAGCGGTGGCGGGAGGACCGGGCAGGGGCCGGTCCAAAGGCCTCCGCGGCCCACACCCAGCCCATGGGCCCTAAGTTGCCGACCCCTGGTATAGAGACTAGTCTAGTTCGAAAGTCAGAAAGAGTCAGAGCAAGAATGAAAGGAAGTATCAAAAGGAGAGAGGAACGGAGTTGTCTTGCCCACTTCTGATCCTTGGCCCAGCCTGCTGCTAGTTGCCAGTATAAAGCCTCTGACAGATTATCCCCAGGAAATGCAACCCATTTCAGAGAAAAGGGCCAGCAGCCCAGACTTAGGACATTATCACACGTGGGCCAGAAAGCGAAAATAAAGTGGAAATGAGGCATTCCGAAAATAAACGGGGAAAAAACAATTCCGCAAACGTCATTACCTTAATTGCGAATTTACAGTAATCGCATTAAACGTCCACACACAAGCGAAAAAAGGCCGTAAATGTACTAGAAATGAGCCTCTTGCACATGCGCAGATAGAGGACTGCTCGCTGGAACCATGGCAACAGCAGGGAAATGCTCCCAAATGTGCATTTGGTTATCACATTACGGTAAATTTGAAATTACCTTAATTGCGCATTTGCATTTCCTCCAAAGAACCGAATTTCAAAAGATCGCGGTTAACACCAGTTTCTGTCCACTTTCTGTCCAGTTTCTGTGCGACGTCGTGTGAAAACACGGGGCGCTAATCCAGTTTCTGTTTGGGTTTTGCGTGGATTAACTAGCAGATTTGCCCCCGTGTGATAACGTCCTTAGGTCTTTAAAGGTGAGAAGCAGCACTTTGAGCTGGGCTTGGAAAGAAAACAAACCCCCAAAACAGGTGCAACAATAGAGTCATGCTATTTAAACATCAGCCATGCCCAATACTCTCACTGCTCCATTTTGCACTCAAGAAAGTTTCCAAACACCCTTAAAGGGCAGCACTATATGAAGAGTATTGAAATAATGGAATCTGGATATGGTCAAGGAAGCCAGGTGTAGGAGGGGCTAGATTTTCTTTTTTTCAAAAAAGGCCCAACTTCCTCTTAAAGCTGTGTAAAACTAGTACTAGTACTAGGTTTTAGGCAAAAGAGGAGTTTGCCGTTTTACTCTGATCACTAGCGCCAGCCCCCAGTATAGACTTGCACTCTTTCACCATAACATTTCTCTCTACAAGTCTGAGCTAGCCTCTCTACAACTGAAGCTTAATGGCGCAAACATACCCCATGCATTGAATGTAACACTGATCCCACCTACACAGGAAGGAGACCCAGCTGAAGTAGGCTGAAACAAGAAGTCCCCTGATTCCCTTTTTCGAACATGGACTACCAGGAATAAAAAACAGTTCATCATAGCATCTATACTTTACTGCATCTGAAGCTGTTCCAAGTCTTTCACATATAAGAAGCGCAATAACACTTACCACTGAACTCAAGAATGCATCAGAAAGGGCAATAGTAATAGGGTTAGATAGCATAAGGACTTTATCACACCAACCTGTTGTCTTGTAGCAATTGAGTTTAAGCAAACATACCAGTATGGAAACTATCACCACCACACTTCTCCATAATAGTGCTATGCTGCCACTTTGGTGATGCATGTTCCTACAATCAATCTTCCACACTGCCTTAACTGACTCTGCCTTTCTCGCCATGTCCACCTTATGTAGTGCATGTGCACTGTTTATTTTTTTTCTGCAATTGCGTTGTTTGACACCTTTTCCTGCTATTTCACTCTTCTCATTGATAGCATACATACACTCAATGTGATTCATAATCTGCTTATCTCATTCGCATATTTGCATAGTGCGCCTATTCATTTGTTGGTTCATATTGGTTGCTTTTACTCAGTTACCCAGCTTTTTTTTTTAATTGTTTTGCTGTAATTGAGGAATTGTAGCATGTTGGCAACCAGTCACAGCAGCATAATCATACAATTATGGCAAAACATTTTTTTTTAAAAAAATACCAGGGAATGGAGCAAAAGCAATGTTTCTGTACACCACGATGTTTTCCTTGTTTAGACTCTGGAAGTGAAGTGACTTCATCCTGCTTTAGAGAGAAGCGGGGAGGGGGAGAAGCAGAGGACCCTGCCCACTCACACCACAGGATGGGCAGAATATCTGAACTGCAGCAACATGAAACAATTGCACCAGAAGCAATAGCTGAATAGCAGCGATATTGGGTCCATTAATGGATTTTTCCCATCAATGAAAATATGCAATCCAGTAACAATGGAAATGAAGTGCAACAATGGAAGAGTCACAATGTTGCGTAATAAGGAAAAATCAAATATAGAACCAAGCCAGTGCAACTGTGCAACAAACCCATCATGTGATAAAGCCCTGGGTGACCCAAAGCGTCTTCCCTTCTTGTCTACATATCCTGACCTCTCTGTGATGTAAACTGATATCTTAGGGATGTTATGCCACCTTTTCTTTTCCTGCCTGTTCTCGCTCAGCTCTTCCCTATTTTATTTTTTGAACTGATTCCCTAGAATGAAGCTAGATGAGATTAGCACCCTGAGTAATTTTCCTATTTTAGAATGGAGTTCCTATAAAAAAGCCTTTAGTTTGTTCCTCCAAGCCATGGCATCTTTGCTACTTAATCAGCATCTCTAATTGTTGCATGCACTCCCTAATGCCACAAATCTCTAGATGCAGCTCAGATATTTTAGATATTATGTCTAAAATATTTTAGATATTATGTCTGAGACCAATCAATTGTTTTCAGATGTAGATGATGAGTAGTCACCAAAACAGAGACATGCAAACACAATTAAACTAAGGCTACACAGTCCATGATTTAAATTAGTGAATTAAATGTGAGGATTTCTTAACGTTAGATCTTGTTCCCCATTACAGGAGGTTTTACTGACTTGATCATAAGAGAAGTTATCTTTGTGTTTTGCTGTTCCCCATATTCAAATCAAAACCTTCCACCTAAACTACTTCGGAACTTGTGGTCTTCAGAAAACCTGCCCACAGCAGGTGCCTCACTACTCTCTGCCTCTAAAATCATACTGATATTTTACTTATCAACAATGTTGCCTGAAACAATAACCTGTAGCCTAAACAACCATACATGTAGCAAGGATGGAGTATTCAGACAGTAACCACTATCCTAGTGCCTGTTAGTGACTGCAAAGAAGTGAGTGGTCAGCAGATGGGAAGGTCATGATGGAAATTAATGGTCCCTTCTGTTAAATCAATTTACTACTCAAATTCTCTCTTCCTGTGCTCAGTGGAAGAGCTGTGCAGAAAGCAAGAGAAACTGGATCAACCCTTGGGAGGGATGTGGCAATGTGGCTTGGTTGCAATCAATAAGGGGATTATAGACCCAACAGACAGGCAGGAGCATGCCAAGAAGCCTTCTACAAACCACAGACAGAACATTAGCTTCTTTTCAGATGATTCAGTATAGCATTATAATATTATATTATATTATATTATATTATATTATATTATATTATATTATAGCTAAACTGTCAGACTTCCATTATCACAGGGCAGGTGAGTCTGTGAGGGATGGTGGGAATCCTTATTTCTAGATAACAGTGACTGCAATACTTCACTCCCCTGTTAGAGCTCTATTATTCCATTTTTACTGCTCTGTCTGTCTCCTGTGGCATTCTGGGGTTTGTAGTTTAGTGAGGCCTAAGAGCTCTCTGGCTGAGAATTCTAAATGCCCCCCCCCAAAGCTGCAAATCCCAAGATTCCACAGGATGCAGCCATAACAGTTAAAGTGGATTAACAGCACAATAACAGCATAGTGTGGAATTGTTTATGGAGTTTATCACACAGGGAAAAATTGGAAGTTTAAAATGGTAAGAACCCATTATTAACTCACAATTGCACAAATGGTTTTCACACACAAAGAGCTGTTATCCTGTGCAGAATCCGAGATTAGCCTGCACTTGCGTGCAAATGTGCGAATGGTTTTCACACGTGGGACCAAATGTGCCTCCATCCCGATAATGATTAAAGTGTGCGCATCCCGCAAAAGCAAACAAATGCACAAATGATTTTCATACGTAGACCACGACAAATCTCTGTGTGTGTGTGTGTGTGTTACTGCCTTCCCTCAGCAGCTGTTCCTTTAGGAGCCCTGGCTACGGGGGAAGGCTGACGCTGGAGACAGACAGACACAGGAAAGAGCGAGGAGGAACTCAGACTTTTCTCTATCTTTCTTGCTCTGTCCCTGCCTTTGCCTCAGTAGCTGTTTGTTTAAGAGCTCTAGCTAGGAGGGAAGGTTGAAGTGATCCCCAAACTGTGCCCTTTAAGGGATTTTGGACCAGCTCTCAGAAGCCTCAGCCATGTTGGCCAATAATCTGAGATTTTGGGAGCTGAAGTCCAAAATCCCTTAAAAGGGACAATTTGCGGATTGCTGCATTCCGGCATTCATTCATTCTCCTCTCTTTCTCCCTGCCCTTGCATCAGCTGTTTGTTTTCAGAGCTTTGACGACGAAGAAGGGTGGGTACTTGTTTTATGAGCTTTATAAGCAGTATTACAGTATTACCCTATATTGCCCCACAGCACTGGAAGTAAATTTGCCCAAAGAATCATGGGAAATCTGGCAACAAACACAAAAACAAGGAGAATCCCATGAATAAACTGCAAGTAGCTTTCACACTACAGCAATTATGCAAAAAAAAAAAAAAAAAAAAAAAGAAGAAGAAGAAAGGCAAATTTGTGAATAAAACGGAAATGAATTCATGATATTTTCCCAAAAATGCCTGTTTGCTACTTCATGTCACTTTCTTGTTGGATTCTATGTGGTTTGCACAACATTTCAAATAAAACATTTCAAATAATTACATAATTAAAATAAAGAATTATTTTGGGTCTATTACAGGGGTAGGCAACCTTTCCCCTTTAAGGGCCGAGGGACTTCAGCTCCCAGAATCCCAGGAGCTATTGGCCAACATGGGACTATTGGCCAACATGGCTGAGGCTTCTGGGAGCTGAAGTCCCTCAACCCTTAAAGGGGAAAGGTTGCCTACCCCTGGTCTATTATGTCGAAAGAAGCCTTATCCATTTCCCTGTATCTTTTCGAGTTCCTCTCCAAGCCTCTCTTCTTTCCCACTTATTGGCCACACCAGTCCTGAAGTCCTGTTATACTGGCAGCCCATTATGCCATGGCTAGCCTCTACATAATATAGAGATGTAATTCTATAGGGGTCCCCTAGACTCTGGCTTTGGGTGGCCTTTGGCATCTACTATTTGGCTGGTGCTGTCCTGTGGCCATGTCTCTGCTTTCCTCCTCAAGTCAATGGATGTCCTTGGAGTGGGACCCTCTGAGGGCTGCACTGCTGTGGCCCAGTTTGTACACCAAAGCCACATGAACCAAACTGACATACAGATGAAAAGGTCCTGCTATACCAACTGGTTACAAAGGACACAGTAGTCTTCTTTGCATCCATGGAAGGAGAAAGATGGCCTTTTGCCAAACAGCAGAAGGCAAAATGGTTCCAGGCACCTGCAAACTGGGTTCTCCTAAGCTTCCATGAACACCTGAAGACAGTCATATAGCTGGAACAACACTTAGGCAGAGAAATAAAAGAGGACAGTGGGAAAAGTACATGTAGGCTTCAGCTGCCAGGATGTGCTTGGAAAAGTTCTTCTGAATGAGAAGATACTCCATCCTGTTGTCCCTCCCTCCAGGGTGGTATTCAAGGGCAAAGGAGTGGGCACCCTTATCAGTGAGTGGAACTGCAGTCTTGTGCAGAAGTGGCTGTGCATTTCCAGGCCCCCTAACAGTCCCTCCCTACAGCTTGGTGGGTGCCACCTTGTGATGCAGATGGCAACAGCCCTGATGGGTCTCACAGAGGCATGAGACAATGCTCCACTGCAACCCCCCCCCCCCCATGAGCCTTTTCACTGCTGGAGCCAACTGTGGCTGTTCCACCTGTGCAATTCACTGCTAGGTCTGTAGAGCGGCCAGTAAAGGAGATAAGGTGCCTCTAGAGCAGGGGTAGGCAACCTGTCCCCTTTAAGGGCCGAGGGACTTCAGCTCCCAGAATCCCAGGAGCTATTGGTCAACATGGGACTATTGGCCAACATGGCTGAGGCTTCTGGGAGCTGAAGTCCCTCGGCCCTTAAAGGGGAAAGGTTGCCTACCCCTGCTCTAGAGCCAGCAGAAGCCAAGAGGACAATGAAGAAAAAACTGGCCTTCTCAACACAAATTAATACAGAAACAGACAAAAAAGAACAGTAGCTCTAGGCTTACACCTCCAGCACTGGCTACAGATTTACAGCCCAGCTTGGGGAATAGACAGAAGATGCCAATGAGACACCATTCTCTGCCATTCACCACACTTGCTATTCCCAGCAGGTGAACAGAAAGCCATATCACTGGGGCAGGGGTGGGTGGTGGACAGGACACAGTCCCCAGAATCTGTTCTTCTACCATGCTGCTGATGTTTTCCATATTTTGTTGCTCCCCTGGTTATTCTTGTCAACCAAATCCAATTGTACATGTTCCTGTCTTTCCCAATCTTTGGTATATGTCCTAGCTAACCTCCTTCTTTTATCATGTTTTTTTTTTTGGGGGGGGGAGGGAGACTTGCAATATTTTGGAGAGAAATTGATCCCCTTCTCTCTCCTTTTGAAAAACCACACAGGAAGGACATTAATAAAATGTAGAATTGTCAGATGCAAAAGATGGCAGTGGAAATCTTGTAACTTTGTGTAGAACAAAGAATATCAAGTGGTGTAGTTTGTCATGCCCCTCTCCAAATGATCTTTTTTTGCACATTCAAGGCACAAATGTCCTGTCTTGATACATTTATAAAGTTGAAACTAAACCAAAGCAAATCAAAGATGTGTCCTGTAAGACTCCACATATAATATCCTTAATAACAGTGCTATTTGACTGGGTTCATTAATAATTTTAGTAGATTCTTAGAAGAATGGAGATACGGGATAATAATAAGATAAAAGAAAATTTAGTAATAACAATTCTGCTTTATGTATGGGTAAGAATACATAAGCATAGCATGGGGAATAAATGGCTCAACAATAATATTGCTGAGACGGATCCCAGCTTATAACAGGTAATAAATTCAACACAAGTGAATCTGAAGGAACAGTGCCTCCCATATAGTTTTTTAAAAAACAAAAACCACAGTTTTTACGTTTAAGTTTCCAAAGTGTCTTATAACAATATAAAGCAGCTTTCCTAACCTGAAATTTCCATGACAGTAAAAAGAACTGGGGCTGCATCCACACTGAAAAAATAATCTGGTTTGACACTACTTTAATGGCCATAGCTCAATGTTGTGGAATTCCAGGAATTGTAGTTACAACTACAATTTCCAGAATTCATAGCATGGTTGTTAAAGTGATGTTCTACCAGATTATTTCTGCAGTGTGGATGCAGCCTAGAAGTATCTAATAGAATGCAAGGTAAAAGAGAGAGAAACTATTGGGAAATATTTTTTAAAGTTTTTGAAACAGAGAGAGAGAGCATCCTTCAAATAAGCAGTATCAAAACAGTTTTCCTCTTGAAGTATGGAGCTTGGGGATGTTCATGTGGGGGATGAAAGGGAGATTCACAAGAAAGCCTTTTCAGTGATGCTACCAAGTTCCAACCACATTAAGTGAAGTTCACACCAGGTGAGGTTTACCTTGGATAGCATACTATTTCTGGAAGACAGAGTCCTAGAGTCCTTGGGTTCAAAGGAGGAGCCAAAGATGCCTGCATCTCTGGGTTTTGTGAGTCTGTTCCCAGGAAGGGGTGCTGGTTTAGGGACTAACCAGAAAAACCAGGCCCAGATGCTCTGGTCATTACTGTCTGTTGTTTTTAGTGGAACTGAAATGCAGCACTCTGTAAGGCCAGGCTGTGCCAGCCCTGCATGCTTAATGATAACTCCTCCTGCAATTGTCAGGCATGAACAGTTTTGGAGGCAGAAAAGCCCAAGAAAAGAAAATAAGCTTTGGAAGCCAGGGAATAGAGAGGCGTTGCAGAAAGCTTTGAAAGGCATTGATAACAAGGCAGCACACAATGGACTGTGATATCTGGTTAGGAGGAATATAAGTGCTACTTACCCATATACCATGTGCTGGAGGAATAGCTTCTCATTTCCAGTAAGGAAGGAAAGAGAAAGAGAAGGTGCCTTCCCTTGCCCTGAACCTGCCTAGTTCACAGTATGGCTTTTCTCCATGCTAAGAACTTTCTCCTTGCTGATCTGCAGTGGTAGGTCTATGACAGCAACTATCCCAATTAGAAAGAAAGGCATATGGCATGAATGGTGTGTCTGTGTGATGGGAGGTGCTGCCCTGCCGACGACGAAGAGCCTCCCAAATAACCAGCTGGCTCAGGATTCTCTGGAGAACAGCCATGTGGAGGTGGAGCCCAAGGAGGCAACCACAGTCAGCCCAGCCACCTCTCATCTTCAGCATAACAAGGGAATAACAAGAGCGGCTTGCATCAGGTTGAGGAAACTGTTGTGTTCAAGAAAGGAAATACAGTTGGCCCTCTGTTTTCGTGGATTTGGAGTCTATGTCCCTCGCCCATTCGCGGGTGGCAAATGGAGGAGGACAAAATGGGGCACGCACTGCCATTCAAGCCAATGGGGCTTGAATATTGGCGATTTTCTGTTTTCACGGGATGGGATGGCTTCAGAACGCATCCCCACGAAAATGGAGGGGCAACTGTATACCAAACTCCTGAGGCTTCTGATCAGAAACGATGTTTTTCCTTTAGTCTCTCTCTCTCCCTCTCTCTCTCATTCACACATGCAGGCACTGTGCCTTGTCTTATCTGAACTAACAGGTTAACAGAGGCTGGATGGCCATCTGTCGGGGATGCCTTGATTTTGAGTTCCTGCATGGCAGTGGGTTGCACTGGATGGCCCTTGTGGTCTCTTCCAACTCTATGATTCTATGATTCTATGCTTAAGCAAAACAAAACAAAACAAAACAAAACAAACCTGGATGAATAAGCAGAGAATAGTCCAGTGACCTGTGAATTCAAACTGTAGCAGGATCTACTATGTAACACACACACCCCGCAAATAAAGTAGCATACTAAACAAACAGGGGAGGGAGGAGATGATAAAAGGGGAAGCATGATTTCCATGTCTTGTCTTGGTACAGAGGCAGCTGTGAATTTGGGATCTCAGGAATGTGCTATTTTTGGCATCAGCTACAATTACGGCTCCTGTGATGAAGGACCAGAACTTTATCTATGGAGTAGTAAACCTGCAGAGTGCAGGCAAAGAAGCCACATGCATAGGCCTTGATGCACAGGGGCTCTAACTTGATCTTACATGGAGTGGGGGAAGAGAAATAAACCAAGGTACTGTGACCCAAAAATGTGGGGGAACTTAGGGTCCCTGCCAGAAGTGTCAGTGCCTTCTTTAAATGTTGGGGAATTAATTAGCTCAAAAGGAGGCATGTGAGAGGTGGGTAACTTTGTAGATCCTTATACCTATTTTTACCAGTGCTAACCACAAGAAACCCCATATTTGGCTGGAGGGGTGATAGGATATGTTAACAGTGCATCTACACTGTAGAAATACAGTTTGACGTCACTTTATCTGCCATGGCTCCATCCTACAGAATCCTAGAATTTGTAGTTTTGGAAGGCCCCAGCACTCTTTCACAAGAAAGATCCCATAAAACTACACATCCCAGGATTCCATAGGATGGAGCTATGGCACTTAAAGTGAGGTCAAACTGCATTATTTCTATAGTTAGATGTACCCTCAGTCTCCTAGGTGGGATTAAAAAAAAACAGAAAAAGATAATTAGAGGATGAAGTTGAGAGTGAATGAACAGCTGGCAATTCTTTCCTTCTCAACTATTTTCCCACTAAAAACCAACATTCTCTTCCAGTCCACTTCTGTATGAATGAATTTATGAATTTAATTTATATCCTACCTTTCCCCTGATATGGGATCCATTATAACAAAATACAACTAAAACCAATCATAACTGGGGGGAAATAGAAACAGTTAAACAAACAATTATATTACAAATAGAACTATTTAAGAACTTTAAAAAATAATACAATACACGCTGAGTCTCCCTTATCTAGGGACTTTATTGCATGTGGCTTTTTAAATTGCCATACAATAATAACACCATTGGCAATACCTATTTCCATGAAACTGTCTCCCTCTTGCTTGTCTTTCAATCATTGTTAGCCCATACCTTGTCACTGACAGGGAACATCCTTTGATAAGCTCCCAATCACATTAATTATCAGCTACAGTAAATTATCCTGTTGCCATTCCAGAACTGAGTGGTCACATTGTGTTAGTGTCTCCTCCTCTGTCGATCCCTCCTCCCCTTTGCCATTCCAGAATAGCCAGTTTTTTAAAAACCTGTCTTTTATTTTTTAAAACTATGGATTTTAAAACCACAGAGTTAGAATATCTCTGGCATTGCATTAAGGAAAACAATAATAACCCTGCCACACACACACAAATGAAAGGCACACTCAAATGAAAGGAAAAGATTCCACCTAAACGTTAGGAGGATCTTCCTGACGGTAAGAGCTGTTTGACAGTGGAACACTCCCTTGGAGAGTGGTGGAGTCTCCTTCTTTGAAGGTCTTTAAACAGAGGCTGGATGGCCATCTGTCAAGGATACTTTGATTGTGATTTCCTGCATGGCAGGGGGTTGGACTGGATGGCCCTTGTGGTCTTTTCCAACTCTATGATTCTATGATTCTATGAATGGGTAGGGCATGGGATTAAGGACAAGGATGGAAGAGAGTTTGATGAGCAAGCAACAGCCGTCAGGCTAATGAAGGGATGTGCAGTAGGGAGTGCTCCCAAACTGGTATGTATGCACTTTCCTTCATTAACATGATTGCAACAAGAATGGGAGTCATGTGATAAAGTCCTAAAATTCCAAAATCTGATATACTCCAAAAGTGATTTTTCCCCCATGAGTGACATATTTGATTTCTGATGGTTCAACAGACTTTTTTTCATGCACATTATTAAAAAAATGTTTGTGTTAAATTACTTTCAGGCTATGTGTATAAGGTGTATATGAAAAACAAATGAATTATGTGTTTAGACTTGGGTCCCATCTCCAAGATTTCATAGCCATCTGCCGGGGGTGCTTTGATTCTGTGTTGCTGCATGGCAGGGGTTTGGATTGGATGGCCCTTGTGGTCTCTTTTAACTCTATGATTTTGGGATTCTATGTAACAATAGCAATAGCAGCTTCATTTATATACTGCTTCATACCATAGCAAGTAGTCTCTAAGTGGTTTACAACTGTAAGCTAATTGCCCCCAACAAGCAGGGTACTCATTTTAGTGAACTTGGAAGGATGCCAGGCTGAGTTGACCTTGAGCCCCTGGCTGGGATTGAACTCACAACCTTCTGGTTTGCGAGTGAGTGGCTGCAGTACTGGCATTTATCCACTGTGCCACTAGGGCTATGTACGTACAATTAGCCCTCAATATCTATGGGTTTGCCATCCGTGGATTCAAGCATCTGCAGATGGCACGCCCATATTGCCCCCAGTGGCAGCATGTGCATGTGGCCACCCCACCATTAGGTTCTGTTGTCCCAAATGGCAGTGTAGCCACAGGCACTCACTGCCAAGGAACACTCACTCCAGGACCCCGCGGAACCATGGAAAAATGTGGGGAAATGCTTCCAAATGTGCATTTGCTTTTCACATTACAGCGAATTTACCTTAATTGTGAATTTACCTTAATTGCGCATTTGCATTTCCTTCAAACAACCGACTTTCAAAAGATCTCGGTTAACACCAGTTTCTGTCCACTTTCTGTCCAGTTTCTGTGCGACGTCGTGTGAAAACACGGGGCACTAATCCAGTTTCTGTTTGGGTTATGTGTGGATTAACCAGCAGATTTGCCCCCGTGTGATAACGTCCTATGAAAGGATGGAAGGCTGAGTCAACTTGGAGCCCTCTGGGATCAAACTCACAATGTTGTGGCTGCAGTACCAGCATTTAACCACTGCGCCACTGAACCCAAATGGGAAGCAAGTGTGAGAATATATTTGAATTTATATGTGCTTTTAATATACTCGGTCCTCCCTTTTCAACCTCCTCCCCAGGAGGGATGCTCAAATGCTCTCCCTTTGGATGGGTACAAAAGAAAGAAAGAAAGAAAGAAAGGATGGATGGATGGATGGATGGATTGCTGAGCTTGCTGTGAGTGTCTGGGGCTTTTCTTTGGCCGTGTCCCTACATTTCTGTCCCTCTCGAATGCCCTTGTCGTCCTCCTTTGAGGTCAGGAGGAGGAGGGCATCTGATCCCCCTGCCAGCCTCCCCCCCCCCCCGTGCCAGGGGCACGATGCCCCCGTCTTGCCTGGACCAAGATCCCCTTCCTTCCTTCCTTCCTTCCTTCCTTCCTTCCTTCCTTCCTTCCTTCCTTTCCTCCCTTCCATCCATCCTTCCTTTCTTTTCACCTTCCTTCCTTCTTTCCATCCTTCCTTCCTCCTTCCTTCCTTCCTTCCCTCCCTCCCTTCCTCTCTCCTTCCCTTCCCTTCCTTCCTTCCTCCTTCCCTCTCTCTCCCTCCCTTCCATCCTTCCTTCCTCCCTCCTTTCCTTCCCTTCCCTTTCCTTCCCTTCCATCCTTCCTTATTCCCTCCCTCCCTCCCTTCCTTCCATCCATCCACCTTCCCTCCCTTCCTTCCTTCCTTTCCTCCCTTCCATCCATCCTTCCTTTCTTTTCACCTTCCTTCCTTCTTTCCATCCTTTCTTCCTTCCATCCTTCCTTCCTCCTTCCTTCCCTCCCTCCCTTCCTCTCTCCTTCCCTTCCCTCCCTTCCTTCCTTCCATCCACCTTCCCTCCCTCCCTCCCTTCCATCCCTCCCTCCCTCCCTCCATCCTTCCTTCCTTTCTTTTCACCTTCCTTCCTTCTTTCCATCCTTTCTTCCTTCCTTCCATCCTTCCTTCCTCCTTCCTTCCCTCCCTCCCTTCCTCTCTCCTTCCCTTCCCTCCCTTCCTTCCTTCCATCCCTCCCTCCCTCCATCCTTCCTTCCTTTCTTCCTTCCTTCTTCTTCCCTCCCTCCCTCCCTCCCTCCCTCCCTCCCTCCCTCCCTTCCATCTATCTATCCATCTATTCATCTATCCATCCACCTTCCCTCCCTCCCTCCCTCCCTTCCTTCCTTCCCTGCGGCCTCACCTCCATTCGGGCCGGCTTCCCCGCAGCCCACCTCGGTCGGGATCAGCTGGAGTCGCCTTCTTCCCTCGGCCGCGCCTCCCTCCCTCCCTCCCTGCCTCCCTCCCTCCTCCCTCCTTCGGCCGCATCCCAAGATCCTGGTCCTGGGCGCCCTCCCTGCAGAGCTCTCCTTTGCTGTTGCTCTTCACTGCCTGCCCCTCAATCCCGACCCAGGGCAGGGACCCTAGGGATGAGGCATCTCCAGGCCCCCCTGTCCTCTCCTGCCCTGCCCAGCTCCTGCAAACCCTTATCTGTGGTCTCTTCAATAAAGTCCACCCATCTGGCATGTGGCCTTCCTCTCTTTCTACTTCCCTCCACCTTTCCTAACATTGGGGGGTTGCAGACTGCCAGAAATAGTGCAAATTGAGTCCACTTTTAGGGTTAGGGTTAGTGCTAGGGAATCATGGGAATTGTTTTTTTCCTGAGACATTGGGTCTTCTCTGTCAGAGAGCTCTGGTGCCACAATAAAATACAGTTCCCATGATTCCCTAGCACTAACCCTAACCCTAAAAACTCAATTTGCACTATTTCTGGCAGTCTGCAACTCCCCATTATTGTCTTTTCCAACGATTCATGCCTTCTCATGATGTATCCAAAGTACGACAGTCTTAAGTCTTGTCATTTTGGCTTCCAGGGATATCTCTGGCTTGATCTGCTCTAAGACCCATTTGTTTGTCCTTTTGGCTGTCCATGGATCCCTCTCAATACTCTTCTCCAGCCCCACATTCTCTCAGATGCATTGATTTTCCTCCTGTCATCTTTCTTAACTGTCCATCTCTCACATCCATACATGGCAAGAGGGAATACAGGGAGCCTAAGGACCCACTTGGTGTGTGTGTGTGTGTGTGTGTGTGTATTTGGCCTATGGTGGGTACCACCCTGGTTTTAGTCCTGCTCAAAATGGTGGACACTTGGGACTTCATCTTGGACAAAAGACTGAAATGGAGGACTGGTCCTAGAAAAGGAGGAGGACCTAGTCCTGCTCAAAATGGAGGGCATTTGGGAATCCTTCCTGGACAGAAGGTTGAAATGTAGGACATCTTGGCAAAGAAGGAAGACCTCTGGTCACCCTTAAAGGTAAAGGTATTTCCTTTTGACAAGGTTGTTAAATCATGCCCAACCGTAGGGAGCAGTACTCATCTCTGTTACTAAGCCAAAGAGCCAGCATTGTCAGAGACTACTCTGTGATCGTGTGGCCAGCATGATTGCACAGAACGCTGTTTACCTTCCCACTGAAGTGGTACCTATTTATCTATTTGCACTTGCATACTTTTGAACTGCTAGGTTGGCAGAAGCTAGGACTAGTGACGGGAGCTCACCCCATCATGCAGCACCGGGGCCTCAAACTGCCAACCTTCTGATCTTCCAATCATCAGAATTGGCATCTTAATCATTAAGCCACTGCATCATCTTTCATACCACACACTTATAGCACTTTAACTGCAATGCTGCCATCCTATGGAATCATGGGATTTGTAGTTTAATGGGGCATTTTGAATTCTCTGCCTCCCCAAACTGCAAATCCCAGGATCCCACAGAAGGCATGCATTGCAGATAAAATGGTATCAAAGTGCAGAGGGAAAGAGTCCCTGGATGCATCTCTACAGCCACCTAGTGGCTAGTTCTGTTATTAAAGAAGCCATGCTCAGAAGAACTTGCCTACTGAGTTCTCATCAAAATGTCCAATAAGTGTAATACACTAGCCCAGGGGTAGGCAACCTTTCCCCTTTAAGGGCCGAGGGACTTCAGCTCCCAGAAGCCTCAGCCATGTTGGCCAATAGTCCCATGTTGGCCAATAGCTCCTGGGATTCTGGGAGCTGAAGTCCCTCGGCCCTTAAAGGGGAAAGGTTGCTTACCCCTGCACTAGCCTCTCCCAATTCGCAGGGGATCCGTCCCGAACCCCCCAACAAAAAAGGCAACTTGCAGATATTCAAGACCCATGGGAAATAATGGTGTGCGTGCCATAGGTGTGCGCTTGGCCATTTTGTTAATAGTGTTTGTCCCTCCTGCAAAGAGCGAGACTGCGGATTCCAAGTCCGCGAAAAGGGAGGGACAGGAGTAATTTTTTTTCAGATCCAAAGAATATATATTTTTCTTTGGCTCTGCAATTTTTATCACATGGAAGACATATTCCTGCAGGGTGCAATTTTAGTTTCCCAGGGTGTTAACGCTTTTAAAGGAAACAAAAATAGACAAGTATGAAAGTTATTGTTAGAGCCTTGCTTTCATCAGCAGAGCAGCAAAAGTGTGGGGCAGACTATTCTAAATCTGTTTTCTAAAGAATAAAGACTAATCCCCCCTCAAAAAAATAATTACAAGCATTTACCTTGTAATTTAAAATAGAATAATGATGGCTTCATTAAATAATTACATAATAAAACTAAATCCTAATCTAACTAAAGATAGTTACATATAGCAGGAAGATTGAGAGAAATATATTTAAGACTAGCAGCCAGGATAGAGCACATAACAACAGTAAGATTAACAGTTTAGAATCTAGAGATAAAGACAGTATTAAAGAGAGAGGGGCCTAAATAGGAAACCCTTTCTATAAAATGAGGTGAATGGGAATGCATAAGTTTCTTCCAACAATTCCTTAACATAGCAGTAGTAAAAGGACATGGGAAATCCAATAAGCTGAAAGAGGCAATGGGAGAGAGACCTTGAGAGAGGGACAGCTGAAGCCACCATGATGCCCAAATGAAGGGGACTCCCCCCCCCCCCCCCAGAAGCCATTGCCAATGGAGCAGGCAGTGCCAGTCCTCCGGAGGTCCATTTGGGGTCTGGCATGGCTGCAACCATATTGAAGCCCAAACAGAAGGGACTGCTGTGGCTTCTAGGAAAGTGAGAAAGGGACGCAACATCCTTTTTCAGCAGCTGTGCCAGGTGTACCAGCCCACAGGTTGACCCTCCTCTAGGGCGTCACCTGGTGTGGTCCGCAATCCCCGCACCCCCTAATGACACCACTGAATTGATTAGGTGATTCTTTTGGAATTTGATTTTAGAATAATTCATCTTTTATTTTAGCAGAACGATGTGAATCATCTCACTCACACATTCTGTTGTTATCCACACTATGTGCATCTCTGGAAGTTCAGTTGTGCACATGTGCCAGCACTCAAATAAACAGGAAGTCGATGATGCGAATGTATTCGAAACACGTTCAAGGCATGCAGAGTTGAATCCCGAATTATCCCAGGTTTGTTAGCATCAGTTATTCACTGGGTGGGTGCAATAGACAGGTGCCACTGTCTGATTGTGCCACCCTTGGGGTGAAGGAATGGGTTTGTCAACTGAAAAGACACTCCATCATCCTCCACAAAACATGTCCCACACAGATCAGGAGGGAAGGGAGAGGTACATGCAAGGGAGGTTTGTGTGGACAGAACTGATACATGTAGCTGGTGGTCATGTAAGGGACATGGTCAACAGGACACATGGACAAACATTACTCCAGGAGCCCCCCCGCATCATGCCACAAAGTGGTGTGCAGGTCTTATGCACACCTGCACACCTGCACAGAAGAGGTCACAAAAGCCTCTTTCTTGCAAACTGCTGTGCATGCTGTCAGCAAGCGTACATCCAACAGAATGCATCTATTGTCATAACAGAGGACAGTTGCTAGGGCGCATACGTAGGGTTACAATTAGGGTTAGCGTTAGGGTTCTAATATTCAAGTGTACCTGCGCCAGTGCATCCACACCTGGAAGCATAGGGTGCTTTCAATTAAAGCTTGCATCGTAAGGCGCATGCTCTGGATCGCTGAGTCAATTTCTGCCGCACGTGCGACAGTGCATTTATACAGCCGTTTTCTGGTGCATCAGTGTTGCTGCATACATACACACATGTGAAGGTGCGCATCTTCACCGAAGGAGCGGAAAAAAGCGGCCCCTTTTTGAAGTGGCTTTTCTCAGCATATGACGGTTAGAGGGCGCTTTCCTGGAGACTTTTAGGCAGGGGTAGGCAACCTGTCCCCTTTAAGGGCCGAGGGACTTCAGCTCCCAGAATCCCAGGAGCTATTGGCCAACATGGGACTATTGGACAACATGGCTGAGGCTTCTGGGAGCTGAAGTCCCTCAGCCCTTAAAGGGGAAAGGTTGCCTACCCCTGCTTTTAGGCATGCGTCATCTAAAGGCCACACCTAAAGTCACCCTCAAAGCACCCCTTTTTGCCTGTCTGCATAGCCCCCAAGTTTGCAGCCTTATTTGCAGAACACACCTTATTTAGAAGCTGGAGATGCTCTGACATATACATCCGGTAGCTGTAAGAGCGTCTTTTACCACCTTCAGTTGTACTAACTCTGTTTTTTCCTGGAGAAGTGAGGCACAGCCATTTACCTCCCCAATGTATTTAATGTACTCTAAATGAAGTTGCTGTCATCTGTAAACCTAAATAGTCCAGAAAGTTCAAATTAACAAATAATTGGCTCTGGATGGTATTGATCTGAAAGTTCTTAAAGAAATCAGATGTGAAACCGCTGATCTTTAGAAGACATATGTAACCTGTCTTCAACATTAGCCTTTGTTCCAGAAGACGGGGAAGTAGCAAAAGCCTGATTAAAGATAAAATATCAAGCATATCTTGCCAAAGAGAAATCAGTATGGTATTCACAATATTTAATCCTACCTCACTAACCTTTCAAAGTTCTCCAAAAGAATCAGCAAACATGATGATAAGATTAATCCAGTGATAAACAATGTGTATTTGGATTTCCCAAAATGTTTTGACAAAGTGCTCATGTAACACTAAAAAAAATGTAGCAGTTGCATGATAAGAGGATAGGCCTTTTGGTAGATCAGTAACTTGTTAAAAAATAGAAAAGAGGGATATAAGGTACATTATCCCATGGATCTGCTTTCGATTTGGGACTGCTGCTTTTCAACACGTACATAACTTATTTGAATTTGTTTATTTAATATCTGGCCTTTCTCCTAAAATTGGGATTCAAGGTGGGTCACAAGAAAATCACAAAGAAAGAAATTGTTTGCTATCAGAATTGAATCAACAAATGAATTTTCTGAATAAGAGACCCATTTAATGGGTTTAATATTATCTTCAAAACACAGTTAAAAAACAGTTAGCTGAGACTAGAGCCAACATGGCATAGTGATTTGACCATAGGTACCATAAATATCAGTGCTATCCGAGCCACAAGTTACAAGACCTTCCAATTCCAAAGAGTCTTTTATTTCTCAGCACTATCCATTCTTTTTAACCATGCTAAACAACAGGCAGCAAAATATATCTTCTATTTAAGTAAACCCAAACCTATTTCTTTTGTATCTTGCAATACTTTATATATCACTCTTGGTTTTTTCCTTTGTCATATGAATATAGATAAATTCTTCTGCCATTGTTTAAAACAGGGGTAGGCAACCTTTCCCCTTTAAGGGACGAGGGACTTCAGCTCCCAGAATCCCAGGAGCTATTGGCCAACACGGGACTATTGGCCAACATGGCTGAGGCTTCTGGGAGCTGAAGTCCCTCGGCCCTTAAAGGGGAAAGGTTGCCTACCCCTAGTTTAAAAGGTAAATCACTAGTCAAAATTGATATTGTCTGAAACAGGAACAACATTCTAGGCAATACTTTAATTTTTATCACTGAAATTCTCCCTAACATAGACAAATATAATCTCTTCCATCTCTGCATATCTTTCTTAATTTCATTCCACATCTTAACACAATTATTTTGAAATGATGTACAATTCATATTTGTCATCTGTAATCTTTCAAAGGTTTTGTTTGATCATATAATCCTCTAATTTCTCCCTGTAAATTTCTCCCTGTAAATAGAGAGGAGGATAGCTGATGGAATGCTTTCTGGGTCTTCTCATTATCTGTTTTCATGTCTGTACTCTCTTGTATCTTCACAAACATCTAACCTTCTCTTTCTTTCCATAACTTATACACCAACCATCTCCCTATCTTATTTGCAAATTAAAAATTCTTTTGTTTCATATGCTTCATTGTTATCCATCTCATCTACCACCAGCATTGATCTTGTCTTCTTGAAATTCTTCAAGTTCTTTTTAAATTTTATTCCAAAAAAACCCCTTGCTTTCTGAACAGAATCTCATCAAAATATTGGGTTTTAATTTTTTTTTTAAAAACGCATTCCCTCCAAATTTCCCCATCTAAATGGGATCCTTTTGCACTTCAGCATGTCTACCAGGAAGGTATAGTCTTTTGTCTGATACAGAATTCTTGTAGGTATCTTCTTCAAGGCTTTTATCTCTCTTCCGTCCACCTTCAGCTGACTGATTTTTTTCCTGAAGAATTAAATTTTTTGTCAATTCCTCATAAAATCAGTCACATCTCTCAGTTAATTATGTGTCTTTGTAGATCTAGAGCTGACTCTATATAAAAGCCTATCTCTTTGTCTTGGCCCAAGAACTTTTCTTTTTAAAAATTTAAAAATATTTTATTATGTAACTTATAAAACACATTGCATTTTGCTATATTATTGTCATTATTTACAGAATGTTCATTTCACAAATAAAGCTAACAAGAAAGTTTTATAATTTTCCCACTGAAATTTGTTTGTCA
The DNA here is from genome assembly GCA_026167975.1 of Phrynosoma blainvillii. NCBI lineage: Eukaryota > Metazoa > Chordata > Lepidosauria > Squamata > Phrynosomatidae > Phrynosoma > Phrynosoma blainvillii. The sequence continues at coordinate 152,004,999 of JANUYF010000004.1, forward strand.
TTCCTTAGTATTACTGTAGCATTTGCTCTTATGATTGATTTTTACACATTATTTCTACTTCTGTTAATGCCATCATAAAGAAAACTTCAGTATATATAACGCTAACATTATTTGATTTTGAAAATAGTGAAAGGAGCCTTGTTAGACTAAGTCCAAGCTATATCTGATTTTATCTTTTATCATTTCCATATTTCTTTGCAGTAATTTGTGATCACTTCCCATTCCTTTCCTATATTTTCTTCTGATTTTCTGTTTATTAGCTGTGTTAGTCTGTCCATTTCAATCATGTCCTGAATTTTTAATAACCAGTTATCTATAGTAGGTAGTTTGTTAGATTTCCAGAGCTGTGGTATAAGTAGTATAGCCATGGTAGCCATATATAAAATCTTTCTCCAATGTTTTCTTGCTGAGATTTGAGAAATTTCATTGGTCATAGTCAGCAAATAAACATTCCCACCAGACATGGAACCAAGTGCCTTTTGCCTTATGACATTTCCAGCATCTGTTTGTAATGTTTTTGTGTATTTTTTGCTATCCTTTCTGGTGTGAAGTACCAAAAATGTTCCATTTTCTGGAAATTTTCTCTCAAACTTTGGCTTTTTGTGAATTTCCAAGTCTTTTTTCTCGCGTTTTGCCAGTTTTCTAACATTATTACATGTCCCAGGTGTTTTGCCCATAATGTACACATAGAGTCTTTGAGGATCTCCTGTTCAAGTTGTCTATCCAATAGTATTTTATAGAATTTAGAAGTTAGTTTTTGTTCCTTTCCAATTAGCAACTTGTCCAATTCATTTTTCTTTGTTTCAAAGCCTTCTCTTTTCATATCTGATTTAAATCTATTGAATAGCTGTTTGTATAAGAACCAATGGTGGCTAATTTCCAGGCTTTCAATGTCTTACAGGCTTAAGTTTGTATGTGTTCTGGTCAGTTATTTGTAAGATGTCTTCATACTTTAGCCAAGAGTTGAGGTTTGTCCTGTAGAAAAAGGCTTCGTGTGGAGAAATACAACTTGGTATTCCCTGATAGAAGCATTGTTTTATTTTTATTCAATGTGCAAAAATGGCTTTGCCAATAAAATGATGCTCAAAGTCTCAGCATACTTTGTTTTTGCTATACCAAAGGTATGCATGCCACCCAAAGCGAGTATTAAACCCGTCAATATTTAGTAATTTTATATTTTCTAAGTTTATCCATTCTCTAAACCAGATTAAGATGTTTGCCTGGAAATAATGTTGTAGATCTGGCAAATTGCAGCCTCCATTGATTTGAGTATCTATCAGGGTTTTCCATTTTACTTGGGCTTTTCTTCCTCCCCAAATGAATTTTTCTCAATTCTTTATTCCAACTTTTGAATAATTTATTATTGGTAATTATTGGCATGTTTGTAAATAAATAATTAAATTTGGGAAGGATTGACATTTTGATGGTAGCTATTCTACCAGAGAAAGATAATTTCAATTTCATCCAATTCACAAGATCTTTTTTTAAAAATTTCTCTCCAAATTTTATTGTAATGATTTTCAAAAAGTTCTGTATTTCTTTTTGTAATCCATATACCCAGGTATTTTGTCTTCTTTACAATTTTACAGTTTGTGGTTTCTTGCAATGTAGATTTTTTGTTCCTTGACATATTTTTTGTAATGATCCCAGACTTCTGGTTATTTATTTTGAACCCCACAACCTTGCCATAAGTATGGAAAGCTTGGACTGGGACCTAAATTTCTAGGGTGAATAAAAATATATATGAAGAATATGCCCATTTAATAATAAATGGAGAAAGATCCAATAACTTCAGTATACAAAAAGGCACCAGACAAGGCTGCCCCTTGTCCCCACTTTTGTTTATCACAGTTTTGGAACCCAAAATAAAGGAAGATGCAGAGATTATAGGTCCTAAAATAAAGGGATATGAATACAAACTCAAAGCATATGCTGATGACCTTGTCATATTTCTTGATGATCCACTTCAAAGCATACATAAATTAATGGCCACTCTCCATACTTATAGCTGAAGAACTTTTCCAAGGCATCAACCAGCTTCCCTTGAATATTTTCTTGGGGGTCTTCTTGAATCAATCCAAATCTCAAAAATACTCCTTTTTTCCATTCCAGTAAAGCCAGATTGTGCAGATATTCCTCCTTGTCTTTGTCCATATTCTGAGTTTTAAGCTCCAGTTGTTCAACTTTCTGATTAATCTGCTTTACTTCCTGTACCAATTGACAATACCTTAATGCTTAATCTCATTAGCCTTTCTTCTAATTTCTTGTTTTATCTGTTTCCATTCTTATTGTAGCTCTTGTTTTATTTTTCCTTTTTCCTCCAATGTTTTCATCATTTCCTTCTCATTAATTTCAGTTCCTTTGCTAATCAGCCCATTTCTGCTGACCTCACTTTTTCAGCTGTTTCAATAGATGGTCTGTGGCTTTCCTTGCTTTAGTCGGGCTTGATAGAGATTATTGCACCTTGTACATCTTTTCCCCGACGAGATACATGTTCATTTAACTGTCAAAGACAGGTCTTACCACATTCTCCCATGGCCAGGTGTATGCAGCCTGTATGCAGCCCATATGTAACCTGGGTTTATCCTGTGGCTTTTTATGAATGGGAAAATCCTGTACTTGAAAAGCCGTGGGATAAGCCCTATTTGCTTATGGGCTACATATAGGCTGCATACACCCGGCCATGGAAGAATGCAGTAAGACTTGTCTTTGATAGTTAAATGCACATGTATCCCATTGGGGAAGAGATGGTATAAGGTGCGTGTGATAATCTCAAACATTATAAAAGCTCTTTCCAGAATTATTATGAATTTGACAACTGGGTGGCAGTATTTCACTATAACATTTTTTGCTTGCAATTCATCTTGTGTCCGCAGTACACAGTAGTACAATGCAACTTAACTCCACTTCAAATTTCCCTGGCAACTAGCTCACACAGGCCAGTTCTTTAGCTAATCTTCTGTTCAGGGACAACAACAGCAACTGTCACTCTCACAGGGTAGGAAAGGTCTTTATATGTAATTATTTATTCTTAATAATTAATTTGTTTGTTCTTCCATAACAAAATTAATTCATTCCTCTCCAACTTCTGAAAGCAAACTCCTGTTACGCTCTTTAATTTAAAGCAGACCTGCACAACTTGAAAGTAGGCAGGGGCCAAAATTAAAATTGCCAAATTCTTCAGGCTGCAGATACGTTTTAATTAATTATTATAATGAATACTTATTAATCACAAATTAATTATTAATTAACAATATGGATTAATTAATAATTAATGATTAACCTAATAAATAATTATTATTATTATTAATATTAATTCCATCCTCTGCCACCGCCACTCTGCTCTTTCTTGGGGGAAGACCAAGCTTTAACTGCCTGGGACTCAGTGCTAGCAAATTCTGGGAACTGTAGTTTTGTGAGACATTTAGCCTTCTCTGTCACAGAGCTCTGCTGCCACAACAAATTACAACTCCCATGTCCCCTAGCACCGAGAAAGCAGTCTTAAACTGGATTATTTCTGCAGTGTGTTTTGGACCCTACTTTTTTAAAAATAGTCCAGATTTAATTTTTATTTATTTATTTAATTTCTATGCCATCTTTCTCCCAGATGGAACGCAAGGCAGCTCACAAGGATACAAGGTGGCTCACAATGCTGCTTTAAAAATTCTTTCCATCTCCCAGCTATGAGATGGTTGGGGGGAAATGAGAAAGTGTTGCTGGGAGGGACTGCCAATATATTAGGTGATGCATTCTGGGGCATGTACAATTTGTGGCCAAGTGAGTGACCCTGTCCATGTCACACACTCTCAGCCTCAGAGGATGGTAATGGCAACCTCCCTCTGAAGAAACTTGCCAAGAAAACATCATTATAAGGTTGCCTTAGGGTCACCATAAGTTGGAAAGGACTTGAAGACACACAAGAACAAAAAAACAAAACAAAACAAAAAAAGTCTGCAATTATTTTAAATGTAGGGGATGAAATAATGTAAAAGAAACTACAAAGCTCATGGCTAATGTGGGGCTGGATTGGATGATCCCTGGATTGGATGAGCCTATGTTTAAAACTGTGCATTTGCAAAGCAATTGTAAAAGGTTTTTAGTTTTTGCTTCACTGGAAAAGATTGCCCCATGAGCATGGCCGGCCAGACTGCTGTGGAAGCTGTTGTGGTGGAGGGGCGGCTGAGGCAGCCATGTTGGCTGCAAGTCTGTTGCCAGTCTAGGGTTTCTGGGGAAGCTGTTGCTGTGAGGCTTGGGGAGGGCAGCCATCATCAGCTCTTTGGTAGCCCCACAGTGCTGGGCCCCTTGGCTGTCTCCCTGGGTGGGGGGCCTTCTGTGCATCCCCAGGGCCAGGAAACCCCAGCGGCGCCTTCCACCTGAGGGAGAAGTGCTGGTGGTGGTCATTGGCGCTTTCATAACTTCTCTTCCTGACTGACTTGCCCAAGCTCCTCTGCAGCATCTTGCCTAAGCTCCAGCAGCAGCAGCAGCCTTGGGTATTCGCGGGCCACCCAAAATAGCTTGGCGGGCCACTTGCGGCCCACAGGCCGTATGTTGTGCAGGCCTGATTTAAAGCTTTGACTAAACAAATAGCATTTCTGTCTTCTTTTTCCTCTTATAATTCCTTAAAGGTAAAAGGTAAAGGTATTCCCCATTGGCAAGGTTGTCAAGTCGTGTCTGACTGTTACTAAGCCAAAGAGCGAGGATTGATAGACTACTCTATGACCATGTGGCCAGCATGATTGCACAGAACACTGTTTACCTTCCCACCAAAGTGGCACCTATTTATCTATTTGCATTTGCATGCTTTCAAACTACTAAGTTGGCAGAAGCTGGGACTAGTGACAGGAGCTCATCCCATCACGCAGCACCTGGGCCTTGAACTGCCAACCTGCCAATCTCACCATCAACAGAGTCAGTGTTTTGAACCACTGCATCCTTAGCAAACTTTAAATCAATTTTAAAAATTAAGAAAATGAATTAGAAAGCTTATTGTCCTTTTAAAATGTCTTGCTTAGAACCTGGTTGGGAAACCTGGTGGTCCTGCATCCCCACTCTACTGCAGCAAATGTGACAGTCCTGGCAACTTTCTCACAGGGTGTGGGAGCTTTCACTGGATAATCTCTTAATTCTCCCCTTATCTAGGGTATATTTTACTCTTGCTGGGTCATCCCCAGTCCAGCAACATCGTTGCAAGCCATTTCAGTTACAGCAGCACACAATCACAGGTGCCAGCTCATTATTTTGTTTCCCCTGGAAGTCTCTTTTCTTGTAATTTCCATCTACTGCTTCATATTTTCATCGCTGGAGCAGCAGAAAAAAATTTACTCCATCATCTATGTGACATCCCTTCAGATTCTTAAAGATAACTACCATATCACCTCTCAATCTTCTTAATACTACACACGCACAACTCTCATTTGGTATGATAAAGATTAACATAATTAATGAGTAGTAATTAATGAAAGGTCTATACTAAAGCTAGAGACCCATTGTGGTGTAGTAGTTTGAGCGCCTGACTACGACTCAGGAGACCAGGGTTCGAATCCCCACTCAGCTGTGGAAAGCCACTGGATGATCTTGGCCAAATCACATTCTCTCAGCCTCAGAAAAAGGCAAGGGCACACCCCCTAGAAATCTTGGGAAGAAAACCCCATGAACCCCTTAAGGCCACTATAAGTCAGAAATGACTTGAAGGCACACAACAACAACAACAACAACAACAACACACAATGACAAATTGATTTTGGATCTCACTAATGATGAACGAAATGAGTTTTCTTGAAGCAAATATTCCAAGGTCTGCTTTTCCACTCCTCACTTTCTTTTTTAGCCACTCCATTTTATTCTCTTATCTACCATGCTTTCAGTACCCCCTGCTGTTATCATGCCATCACCTTGTCTCACTTTTTTAAAATGGGGACTGCATAGTCTTTTGCTATTTTTTTCCCTTACAGATAATCCTTTAACCAGAAAAGCCATTTATGAAGTGGGGAAATGGAACAGTTACACTGCCCTTTCTAATTGCTAGTGAGAAAGAGACTTCTATCATGAAATGCAAATAGTTTCTCAACATTCTGTGCCTCCCCATTGTTGCAGATTTATTTGGAAAGGTCCCCATCTCCACAGGTTATCTTGTGGTTATCCTAGTTATACTGACACTTCCCTCTTGACTGTGCACTGCCATGGGGAAATTTGAAATCAGTCCTAGAAGGAACAATTGGAGTTCTACAGTATTGGGTGTTTCTGTTTGAATTTCAGTCTATTTCTAAAATCATAGAATCATAGAGCTGGAAGAGATCTCAAGGGCCATCCAGTCCAACCCCTTGCCATGCAGGAACTCCAATTAAAGCATCCCTGACAGATGGCCATCCAGCCTCTGCTTAAAGACCTCCAAAGAAGAAGACTCCACTACTCTCCAAGGCAGTGTGTTCCACTGTCGAACAGCCCTTACTGTCAGGAAGTTCCTCCTAATGTTGAGGTGGAATCTCTTTTCCTCTAGCTTGCATCCGTTGTTCTGGGTCCTAGTCTCTGTAGCAGCAGAAAACAAGCTTGCTCCATCCTCAAAGTGACACCCCTTCAAATACTTAAACAGGGCTATCATATCACCTCTTAACCGTCTCTTCTCCAGGCTAAACATACCCAGCTTCTGAAGTCGCTCCTCATGAGACATGGTTTTCCGACCCTTCACCATTTTGGTTGCCCTCCTCTGGACACACTCCAGTTTTCCAACATCCTTTTTGAATTGTGGTGCCCAGGACTGGATACATTATTCCAGGTGAAGTCTGACCAAAGCAGAATAGAGTAGGACAATTACTTTCTCAATCTAGACACTATACCTCTATTGATGCAGCCTAGAATCACCTTGGCTTTTTTAACTGCTGCATCACACTGTTGACTCATATTCAACTTGTGATCTGCTAGGGCTCCTAGATCCCTTTCATGTATACCAGGGGCAGGCAACCTTTTTGAGACCTGGGCCGGTCTCCCGTAGCCCAGGTCTCAGCTGGGCCAAGGTGGGGGGGGATGTTGCTGGGGAGCCGGGGGAGGGGGGGGAAATGGTGTGGGGGCCGGATTCCCTCGATGGCTACGGGCCTCCTGGAAGCCCATAGCCACCGAGGGAGGCCTCCCAAGGGGGATCCTCGGTGGCGACGGGCCTCCTGGAAGCCTGTCGCCACCGAGGGTCGCCCCGAGGAGGCTTCCCTCGGTGGCTACGGGCCTCCTGGAAGCCCGTAGCCACCGAGGGAGGCCTCCCAAGGGGGGTCCTCGGTGGCGACGGGCTTCCAGGAGGCCCGTAGCCACCGAGGGAGGCCTCCCAAGGGGGATCCTCGGTGGCGACGGGCTTCCAGGAGGCCCGTAGCCACCGAGGGAGGCCTCCCAAGGGGGATCCTCGGTGGCAACGGGCCTCCTGGAAGCCTGTCGCCACCAAGGGTCGCCCCGAGGAGGCTTCCCTCGGTGGCTACGGGCCTCCTGGAAGCCCGTAGCCACCGAGGGAGGCCTCCCAAGGGTGATCCTCAGTGGCTACGGGCCTCCTGGAAGCCCGTCGCCACCGAGGGCTCCCCTTGGGAGTATTCCCTCGGCAGGGACAGGCCTCCTCAAGGCACCGCGCGCGCTCCCGGTGCCGCGATCGCCATTTTGAACCCCAAAATGGCGGTTGCAAACGCGTTTGCGCATGCGCAGTAATCCTGCGCATGCGCAAACACATTATGGCTGCCATTTTGGGGTCCAAAATGGCGGTCGCGTTGCGCGCGGCTGGGCGGCGGCCGAACCGGGCGGCGGCGGTGGCGACGGCGGCAGGGTTCCGCCTGGGCCGGTAAGTCCGCCGACCTGGGCCGGAAACGGCCCGCGGGCCGTAGGTTGCCGACCCCTGATGTATACTATTGTCAAGCCATATCTGTGTATTTCATTTTTTTCCTGCCTAAGTGTAGTACTTTACATTTCTCCCTGCTGAAATTCATTTTATTCCTCTCTCCCATTTTACTATCCTCCCCTCACCTTTTACATTCATTCAGCATTCTGTGCTCATGGAACACATGCACCTCAAGGCCTGCTGATGCCTTCTTTGAGTGATATAGTTTATTTGGCTATATTTGCATGTGCACAGGCCATCATGGATGTGGGAAGCTCCAGCAGAGGGTGCCAGACAGCTACAAAGGCCTCAGAGTCTGAAATCACAAGTGGAGTATATTATTTTAAGCCCCCCTTGATTGCATCTTGCCCTGTAATTTGTAAACTATAGAGTTTAGAAAGTTAAATTAATCAGTTACAGATATAGTTCAAAGGCCAAGTTAAGTATCTAGTTGTTTTTATTATTGACAGTCTTTAAGGAGTAAAACTGAATTCTGATACCAAACCACCGAACCTAGAAACATACTAATAAACATTGGAGTTGGTGCAAATTGTTCAACTGTCCCGCTAAATAGGTTGTGAGCAGGATATCCAAGAGCCAATAAAAACAGGTTCTTCCTAAAACACTACCGTATATCTTGGGGTGAAGAATCTTTGTCTGCTATGGAACATGTCAGAGGTATGAAGCTCTGACTATGTTCACACTAATTTCCTAACTAATTGACTCCAGACACTGAGAAGCATTCATTTAGCATGGTCATTTATTTATTAAAAATATTTATAGTTAGACTGTATCACTAAATCTTACCCTACAGATGTGTAGATGACCTGATACATGTTACCTATCAAGCAATTGCTCTGTAGGGTTTCTCTGATCATCCAGGTACTGTCAGCCTTTCACATTTCATAGAATCATAGAATCATAGAATCATAGAGTTGGAAGAGACCACAAGGGCCATCCAGTCCAACCCCCTGCCATGCAGGAACTCCCAATCAAAGCATCCCTGACAGATGGCCATCCAGCCTCTGCTTAAAGACCTCCAAGGAAGGAGACTCCACTACTCTCCGAGGGAGTGTGTTCCACTCTCGAACCGCCCTTACTTTCAGGAAGTTCCTCCTAATGTTGAGGTGGAATCTCTTTTCTTGCAGCTTGCATCCATTGTTTCGGGTCCTAGTCTCTGGAGCAGCAGAAAACAAGCTTTTTCCCTCCTCGATATGACATCCCTTCAAATATTTAAACACGGCTATCATATCACCTCTCAGCCTTCTCTTCTCCAGGCTAAACATCCCCAGCTCCCTAAGTCGTTCCTCATAGGGCTTGGTTTCCAGACCCTTCACCATTTTAGCTGCCCTCCTTTGGACACGCTCCAGTTTCTCCACATCCTTTTTGAATTGTGGTGCCCAGAACTGGACACAGTATTCCAGGTGAGGCCGGACCAAAGCAGAATAGAGTGGCACTATTACTTCTCTTGATCTAGACACTATACTTCTACTGATGCAGCCTAAAATTGCATTGGCCTTTTTAGCTGCTGCATCGCACTGTTGACTCATGTTCAACTTGTGGTCCACCTGGATTCCTAGATCCCTTTCACACGTAGTCTCATTCAGCCAGGTGTCCCCCATCATATATCTGTACTTTTCGTTTTTCCGCCCTAAGTGCAGTACCTTACATTTCTCCGTGTTGAATTTCATTTTGTTAGCTTTGGCCCAACTTTCTAGTCTGTTCAAGTCATTTTGAATTTTGATCCTGTCCTCTGGGGTATTAGCTACTCCTCCTAATTTGGTGTCGTCTGCAAATTTGATAACTATGCCCCCAATACCATCATCCAAGTCATTAATAAAGATATTGAATAGCACTGGGCCCAGGACAGAGCCCTGTGGCACCCCACTGGTCACTTCTTTCCAAGTTGAAAAGGAGCCATTGTTGAGCACCCTTTGCGTTCGACCAGTCAACCAATTACAAATCCATGTAACAGTTACTTTGTCTAGCCCACATTTTACCAACTTGCTTGCAAGAATGTCATGGGGAACCTTGTCAAAGGCCTTACTGAAATCAAGATATACTATATCCACAGCATTCCCTTCATCTACCAAGCTGGTAATTTTTATCAAAAAAAAGAGATCAGATTTGTCTGGCATGACCTGTTTCTCTGAAACCCATGTTGACTTTTTGTGATTATGAAATTATCTTCCAGATGTTCACAGACTCTCTGTTTAATGATCTGCTCCAGAATCTTTCCGGGTATTGATGTCAGACTAATTGGACGATAATTGTTGGGATCCTCTTTTTTCCCCTTTTTGAAGATGGGGACAACATTTGCCCTCCTCCAGTCCGCTGGGACCTCTCCTGTTTTCCAGGAATTCTCAAAGATTATTGCCAATGGTTCCGATATTACATTTGCCAGTTCTTTTAATACCCTTGGATGTAATTCATCTGGTCCTGGAGACTTATATTCATTTAGATTAACCAGATGTTTCTGTACTATCTCTTTACTTATTCTGTGCTGAAATTCTCCTATTCTGTCCTCTGCTCCATTATCCTCAAGTTGAGCACCCTTTGCCTTTTCTGAGAAGACTGAAGCAAAGAAGGTGTTGAGTAATTCTGCCTTTTCTCTGTCTCCTGTTAACTTTTTGCCATCTTCTCCACACAGTGGCCCTACCATTTCCTTCTTTTTCCTTTTGCTGCTGACATACTCCCAAAAGCCCTTTTTATTGTTCTTAACCTCTCTAGCAAGCCTGATTTCATTCTGCGCTTTAGCTTTTCTGACTTTACCCCTACATGTGCTAGCTATTTGTTTGAATTCCTCTTTGGTGATTTCCCCATTTTTCCATTTCTTATACATGTTCCGTTTAAAACATAGTTCAGTTGCAAGTTCCTTAGTCATCCATCCTGGTTTCTTGAGACACCTCACATTCTTCCTCCTTGTTGGCACAGTTTGAAATTGTGCCTTCAGTATCTCCCTTTTGAGAAACTCCCATCCGTCTTGAACTCCCTTCTCTTTTAGTATTCCTGTCCATGGGATCACCCTCAGTATTTCTCTAAGTTTAGTAAAATCAGCTTTCCTAAAGTCTAGAATGCGTGTCTGACTATGCCTGGCTTCTCCTTTCCACTGTATAATAAACTCGAGGAGGACATGATCACTCCCGCCTAAGGATCCAACCACTTGCACCCCATTAACTAGGTCTTCACTGTTAGTTAGGATCAGATCCAAAATAGCTGACTCCCTCGTTGCCTCTTCCACCTTTTGAACAATGAAATTGTCTTCGAGGCAAGTGAGGAATTTGCTAGACCTTGAGGATTTTGCCGAGTTTGACTTCCAGCAAATATCCGGATAGTTGAAGTCACCCATCACTACTATATTTCTCCTTTCTGAGTGTGTGGTCATCTGTTCTAGAAAGGCTTCATCCAATTCTTCTGCTTGAGTCGGGGGTCTGTAGTAGACTCCCACACTAACATCCCTGTTGTTTCCTTCCCCTTTAATTTTTATCCAGATGCTCTCCACTTGGCTTCCAGGATTGATGTCCTGGATTTCTTCACTGGTGTAAATATCCCTGACATATAATGCTATTCCTCCTCCTTTCCTGTTTGTCCTGTTTCTCTTGAAAAGGTTATACTCCTTTATTTCTACTTTCCAGTCATGAGACTCATCCCACCAGGTTTCAGTGATGCCTATTATATCATATTTGCTTTGTTGCGCTAGGAGTTCAAGTTCATCTTGCTTATTTCCCATGCTCTGTGCATTAGTGTAGAGACATCTAAGACCATGTGTCCCCTTTACTTGCTGCCTGTACACATTTTTTTGCCTCCCACTGTTGGGTCCCTGTACTGTTTGCCTCGTTTCCTCTATGACAGTTTGACTATTTTCTCCAGTCCTTTTGTCTTCTAGGATGTTGTCTCCCTTCCCCACACAGTTCAGTTTAAAGCCCTCCTGATCAAATTCTTCAGACCGTTGGCAAAAACATTTCTTCCAACTGGTGTGAGATGCAGCCCATCCCTTGCCAGGAGTCCGCCCTCATGGAACCGCAGCCCATGATCCAAGAATCCAAATCGTTCTCGACGACACCATCTGCGGAGCCAATTGTTGACATCTGCTATCTTCCTCTCTCTTCCTGGACCATGCCCTTGAACTGGCAGAAGAGACAAGATGACAATCTGTGCCTCCATTTCTTTCAGCTTCTTTCCTAAAGCCTCGTAATCCCTTTTGATGTTCTGAAGGCTGTGTCTTGCTGTGTCGTTAGTTCCCACGTGGACCAAAAGGAAGGGGTATTGGTTGGTAGGCCTGACCAGTCTTGTCAGCCTCTCTGTCACATCTCTGATCTTTGCCCCAGGAAGACAACACACCTCTCGAGACATCTTGTCAGGCCCACAAATCACTGCTTCTGTCCCCCTCAGCAAGGAGTCCCCCACCAAGACCACACGCCTCCTCCGAGGCTTAGCAGCAACTGTTCCCTGTGGTGGAACTGCCAGGGTCCCCTGCTCTGTCTCTGAAATCTGTCCATGCTGCTCTTCTGCGTCCTCCTTGCTAAGAGTAAGAGCTTGAAATCGATTCTGTAGCTGCAAGCTCCCAGTACGATCCCTGGTCTCCTTACTTCTGTGTGTGACCTTCCTCCAGCTTTCTACCTCCTGTGTGTGTGATGTGACCTTCTCTTCTCCAGCGACTTCCTCTGTGTGTTCCCCCTCCAAGACCGTTTGTTCTGTTCTGTCAAGGAAAGCCTCTTGCTCCCTAATATGTTGAAGTGTAGCTACCCGTGCCTCCAGCTGCTGTACTTTGTCCTCCAAGAGGGCTACCAACTTGCACTTGGAGCATGTGTAGTTTCCCACATCCGTAGGTAAGAATACAAACATCCCACAGGTATTGCAGGTGACAGCAGCAGTTCCTTCAGTGTCCATACTAAGTCTTAATTAGTACCTGAAAGTGGACTACGACTTTCCTCCTCAAAGAAAATCCCTTGCTAACAGTATTTAAGTCTGCTGGTTATAGCGGCGCGCGGCTCTGGCAGCAGTTGTATAGAGCTAACTGCCTAGCCCACCCCCTATTGACTTGCAAATGCCACTCAACAAAGCCCCACCCGCTGAGTCACAGTCACACTCCCCTCAAGTGTTTTTAAAAAGAATTTAAAAACTTACCCACTCAAGATGGCTGTCTGGAAACTGCTTTCTCCTCTTTCCTAGCAGGAACTGGCCTTCTTCTCTGTCTCCTTTCCTGGCAGAACTGCCTAGAAAGCCTCTTTCTCTTTCTCCTTTCTGTTACAAACTGGCCTGGAGAGCCTCCTCCTCCTCCTTCCCCTGTCCTGGCCGAAACTGTTTTCACGTTACAGGGGTGAGACGTCTTCCATGCTTTTAAACCAAGCAGCTTGCCAAGAGAACCATTTCTCTACAATAGGTAATTAGGTTAGATGTATGCAGAGGTTATAAGAAAGAATGGAATATATGCAACATTTAATAAGTACGCAAGTAGCATACAACATGCATGGAAAATAATATTAAAATTAATATCAATGGGACTACTCTCACTCAAATGCCTAATTAAAACAAATACTTAACAACAAGGGCAAACAAATGGTAGGTTAGATTCAATCAGGGAGGACATGGACCTAAGCCTGCAAGCCTTCACAGGGCAGTAGAGGACAGGGGGTCTTGGAGATGTCTCATTCACAGGGTCTCCAGGAGTCAAGATTGACTCCATGGGAGCTAACTACAGCAATTATCTAGACAAGCAAAACAAATAAATGAAGCCCACTTTCTCAATCTGGTATTAACAATTTGCAGATGCATTCCAGTTATCTTTTACATCTTGATGTATCCGTCTGTCCATCTGTCGGAGATGCTTTGACTGGGAGTTCCTGCATGGCAGGGGGGTTGGACTGGATGGCCCTTGTGGTCTCTTCCAACTCTATGATTCTATGATTCTATGATCCACAAGTCAATGAGAAACTCTTGAGCATTTCAGTGGAGATTGTTGAATTCTTGAGAATAGCTGCTAGGTCTTTATTTTCAGGTGATTTTGGTTTTAATATAATAATAATAATAATAATAATAATAATAATAATAATACTTTATTTATACCCCACCTTTAGCCGAGGATGTCAAGGCGGCTTACAATTAAAAGAATACACCCATACAATCAACAACAAATACCCCCCCTTAAAAATATATTAAATCATTATACAGATTAAAATCTTGTATACAATAAAACATTAAACATCTAACATAAATGGACAGCAGCACTGTAGACATCTCAGAAGGAGCTCTCTAGTTTTCACCAAATGTCAGCCATTGAAAACACCCATGTAAGACAAGTTCCTTTCAGATCATTTCATAGGTAGGTTTGCACTGAAGAAAGACTGGCAAAGCGGGGTATGCAAGTTTTTTACACCATGATGGCTTTCCAGAGAAGTAGAACAGTAGGACAGGGGAGGGAAATAATTTCCCCCCCCCAGAGAATTCAAGCTATACTCGCTCTTTTACATCCTTTCATTTAAAAAGAAAACATTTGGTATAATGCAGAATAATTGAAAGGAACGTTTGCTTCCAAGCCTGGGGAAGAATCCCATTGTTAAAAGTTTGGTTTTTGCACTAATCTTTGCTGTCATTTTTCCAATAGAAATGATTATTAGTTTACTGTCACTGGGATTTCCATACACTCCAATAAACCATCATGGATATCTTTGTTTCCAAGCCAAAGTTCTAACTCAAATAAAAAGCTAAAAACTATGCTCATAATCTATTAGAAAGTCTCTCTGTGTGTGCATGCATATATGTAGAAATAATGTTGGATTAAAGCAAGCTTGTCTGAGATAGAGCTCTGCAATCTGTTCCTTTGTTTGCTGCTGCCTTGAACTTTCTCCGGACGATAACGTCTCTGTACCCATCTGTAGCAATAGCTAATGTTTGCTAACTTGCAGTTTCTACCTTGTATGTTCTTAAGTAATGGAACAGGCCATAACCCTTTAAGCTGACCTTATTATTATTATTATTATTATTATTATTATTATTATTATGGAAGAATGACAAGCCTGAACTTTTTTGATTACTCTGGGTGCTGATCTTCATGTTGTCCGTGCAACATAATTCGTTAAGTTGTGAGTAAATAAGAGGGAAGTATCAAAAAATTTGCAAAAATTTGTTGATTTGAAAAACAAAGTTAAAAAACAAAGAGGTTAGCAGGAAAAAACAAGGGAGTTTGCAGAGCTATCAAAGCAGTCTAATAATGAAATGGAGATGCCAGTGAAGAGGACATGGCTAGGCAACTGGCTGGAACACGGAACAGGAGCATTGCACACTGCAGCAAATTGTCGCTAATAATAATAATAATAATAATAATAATAATAATAATTTGTTTATATCACGCCCCTCTGTAGAGCAATCGGGGCGGCTTACAACATTACAATTTCCATACAGATATATTAAACAGAACATAAAATCCCGAATCCCACCCATCCCTTAAGGTTCTTCTTATTCTAGGCTGGATGGTGCTTGGCCTAGTGTCTCTCCCCCAGATTAAGTCCCATATTCATAGTCTGTTTTCAGTGTGGATGGGCAAAATGACATTACTTATGTAATCCAACAGCCACACAGTAGTTTCAGTTTATTATCTGTCAGTTTATCCTTTTCAATTATTTTTAATTTCTTTTCTCTTTTCTTATTTAACTTTCAATATGGTTTTGCACAATAATTTAAAAAAACCACAAATACCCCCTCCCATATATATATGAGTATAGCTTGGACTAGTGATATTACACAATAATTAAAACAACAACACAAAACCCTCACTGCCCAAAATATATTTGAATATAGCTTGGATTAGATCTGTGTGTATCCATCCCATAAACCAAAATGTTGAAACAAAGAGACAAGATCCTATACCTGTGTTTCCCTACTGCCTCCCACTGCCTCCCAGTCCAGGCTGAAGCAGATATTTGATACCTTACACCACAGAGTGAAATCGACCTTGATTTCTCAGATAAAGGGATAACCAGCTCCTGTGACCAACAGGCTATCCACCTTTCTTATCAAAGATCAGACTGAATATTTGCTTTGTGCAACTCTTGGAGGTGGCTTTCAAAGGAAACTTGGTTCCTGTCCAAAAGTTTCTGAGTAGAGAGACTTATGGCAGATCTGAGCTCAGAGGAGGGGGAGCTTTGCATGTTGCTGCAGACTTAGATCCCTGTTAAAAGATTCCACATGTGCTAGACCACAAGGGCCATCCAGTCCAACCTCCCTGCCATGCAGGAACTCTCAATCAAAGTATACCTGACAGATGGCCATCCAGCCTCTGTTTAAAAACTGCACCACAAGGAGTAGGACTAAAAGGTCTTTCTTTGTGGTCCTTTCCAGGTCTGTGATTCAATGATTCCCTTGCCCGCAGATTCAGTGCACCCTTTCTTATCAGAAAAAGGGTGGTCCAGGGAGTCTAGAGATACCAAGGACCACAGAAACAGCATTGCAAGCACTGCCTGCAGTCCTGGGGCCAGCTTTTGCCCACTCCTGCTCTGTGGGAACATTTTGATCTTCCTGCAGTCTTGTCCCACTATTTTCAAAAAGGTGACCTTGGCTGAACTGTACAGCATTGTGGGTGCCCTTGTTTATTAAATGCATGGCTGTAGTTGATGAGCCACTGCAAAATGCAAAATGGTGGCTGTGCTGTCAGTTTCTGAACAATATATACAGTTCAAAAGTAAAGACAATCTTATTCATTTCATTTCAAGTTTTTAACCATATGTCCTGTATGTGAATGCAGAACATGCGGGGGGGGGGGGATAATTGCTAACAACCATAAAGTACATCGTGAGAGCTTCAATAGTCAAGCCTCCAAGGAAATCCAGAGTCATGCCACCATGAATTTTGCTTTCTCACATACTTCCCCTCCTTCCCCACAAAAGCTCCACTGAAAGCACATTCAGGATTAAATAAAATGCTATAATTAAGTTTATGAAGCATGACTACAATCCTGTAACTACTCCCATGGGAGTAAGAACCATTGAATTCATTTAGGCTTATTTCTGCTGAATAGCTTCATCTTGTTAAAAACGTTTGCTATGGGAAGGATGCGCTGAAATACATTCTTTCACTGCATTAGCTTGAGAGGTAAGGTCACTGAGGATATAATGGTCAACAGAGCCTTTCTAACATCTTGCATATGCTTAGTGGCATCACTGAGAGCAGGGGTAGGCAACCTTTCCCCTTTAAGGGCCGAGGGACTTCAGCTCCCAGAAGCCTCAGCCATGTTGGCCAATAGTCCCATGTTGGCCAATAGCTCCTGGGATTCTGGGAGCTGAAGTCCCTCGGCCCTTAAAGGGGAAAGGTTGCCTACCCCTGACTGAGAGGGTGCAAGGGGTGCGGACCACACCAGGTGATGCCCCACAAAAGGGGTGACACCCTGGTGGTTTCCTCTTGCTGCTATGGCGGACGGGTGAGTGCGTCCCTTGTGGTTCTGACACAACCCTGTCTCTTTCCCCAGGGAGGGAGCTGAGTAAGCAGCAAGGAATGTGGGGGGACAAGCATGCCCTTTCTGGTCATCACCACCCGTCTCTCCCTGGGGAGTGAGCCAAGGCAGTAGTGAAGAGGAAAGCTTGCCCCTTGTGGTTTTGTTGCCAAGGTGGCAGTGAGGGTAGCGGAGGGGCAAGTGCATCCCTTGTGGCTTCGTTGCCACATAGCTGTCTCCCCCAGGATGAAGCCAAGAGGCGATGCAGGCCACTGTGGCTCCCCCGGCAGCTCACACACACACAAGGCTGGTGATGCCACTGCATATACTTCTGTTTGCCATCTGCCATATACATTTGCCCCAGCCTTAACATAGGCTACAACTTGGACAACTATGTGGTGTAAGGTAAAGGTATAAGTAAAGGTAGTGACTTGACATAAATATCAAGTCGTAACTGACTGTAGGGGGTGGTGATCATCTCTGTTACTAAGTTGAAGAGCCAGCATTGTCCGAAGACTATTCTGGTGGTCATGTGGCCAGCATGCCTGCACCAAACACTGTTACCTTCCCACCAAAATGGTACCTATTCATCTACTTGCATTAGCATGCTTTCGAACTGCTAGGTTGGCAGAAGCTGGGACTAGTGATAGGAGCTCACCCCATCATGCAGCACCCGGGCCTCAAACTGCCAACCTGCCGATCTTGCAATCATCAGAATTGTCATCTTAACCACTAAGCCACTGCATCCCTTGTGTAGTGTAAGTTAGGGCCTTTACAGATGGCGCTTTGCACCATCTTGGAGGCAGGAAAGGGGAAGGGCAGCCGGCTGCTGGCTGCCCCAACCCTTTCCTGAGAACGTCATCGGAGTGCCCGGCGTTGCACACAGCAAGTACTCCGATGACGTCCTTCCGTCGCAGTGTCCGGACACACTGTGACGGAAGAGATGCCAAAGAGGCTTGCACCGCCTCTTCTGGTGCCCTTTCCTTGCCTTGAGGAAGGAGCGCTATTTTAGTGGTCCTTCCAGGGCTGGAAAAAGAGTGGATTGGGGCCGAGGTGTGGGGCCACCTGTCTGCATCCCCCCTTTGATAGCTGCAAAGTCTTTCCAGCATTTTTGTCCCATTCAAGAAGCCATTTTAAACAAAACTGTTTGCCTCTTGATGTATTTGGAAAAGAAACATTTATTCATTTGTGGATGTGCAACATGTCAACTTTGAGCCAAATTGTAAGATAGCCATTCATATAACACTCCCCCCCAGCATCTTGGTGCTGCTCTACTGGCTTTTCCTTTACATTTGGAAATCCACCCTTTGAAGATTCTCACTCCCTCTTAGCTTGCTTTCCTGTCAAAGAAAAATTAATCTAGATGCCTCTAAAATCAGCGTTCAGGTCTCCACTGCAGGATGTTGCAGGTGTACTTTCAGGAAGGATCAACCTGAGAATGGATTTTCTGCTTCCTAATAAAGCTATCTAGGAAGTTTATCATATGGGGAAAATTGGAAGGTTAGATGGGGTAGAACCCGGGGTTATCCAACATATTAGTCACAATTGCACAAATGATTTTCAGACGACGTTGCATGCAAACCGCTTGGAATCCGAACAGAAAGTGACATGAAACAGCGAATAACCATTTTCAGAAAAATACCATGATTTCATTTCCATTTCATTCACGAATTCACTTTCTTTGCACAATTACTGTAGTGTGAAAGCCTTTTGTGGGCTTCTCCCCCTTTCTTTTCTTCTTGCCAGATTTTCCCATGGTTCCTTAGGCAAAGAGAGAGACACACTAGAGAAAATGCTTGCATCTTTCCTCCTGTGCCTCTCTCTGTGTGAATGTCTCTTCTCTTTCTAGCCAGGGCTCTTAAAAAAGCAAATGATGCAAGGACAGAGAGAGGGAGAGAGGAGAGTGAATGAATGAACGATTGGCTCCAAAGTGATCTCTAAACTGTCCCCTTTAAGGGATTTTGGACTTCAGCTCCCAGAAACTCAGACTATTGGCCAACATGCTGAGGCTTCTGGGAGCTACAGTCCAAAATCCCTTAAAGGGGGCAGCCTCCTGTCCTGCTGGCTCGGATAGGAAGGCAAGTAAGGAGTAAGCCCTTTTAAGAAATCCAAGCCTATAGTGTTCACAGCAAAGGCTGCAGAGTCCGTTGAGTGTGTCATTCATTCACTCTCCTCTCTCTGCCGTTGTGGTCTATGTGTAAAAATCATTTCGCATTTGCTTGCTTTTGCGGGATGCACATGCTTTAACCATTATCAGGATGGAGGCACATTTGGTCCTCTCATGTGAAAACCATTCCCGCATTTGCGTGCAAGTGCAGGTTAATCTTGAATTCTTGCCGGGATAACAGTGCTTTGTATGTGAAAACCATTTCTGCAATTGTAGTTAATCATGGGTTCTGATCCTTTTAAACTTCCAGTTTTTCCCTGTGTGATAAATTGGTGAAAATGGTAGACTGAATGGAGTTTAAAGGAAAACATCAGATTTCTGAAACTCCCAGTATATCCACTTATTATTTTGTTTTAAATCCTCTGCCAAGGTAAGACCAGGGTTAAGGATGCCTCATATTGGCTCAAGCCTGCCAGCTGAACAAGGTCAAAAATCTTTTATATCCATTCTTAAACAGTTGGACCTGTGTGTTGTTTTGCTTTCAAGTTATTTCTGACTTTTGGTGACTCTAAAGCAGGGGTAGGCAACTCAAGGCCCGGGGGCTGGATGCGCCCCCCCGAGGCCTTTGGACCGGCCCCAGGCCGGTCCTGCCACCACCACCGCCACCCGCCATGATGATATTGATTACTGTTGTTATTACTTGTTCTTGGGGTTTTCTTGGCAAAATCTCCACAGGGGGTTTGCCATGGCTTTTCTGGGGCTGAGAGAGTGTGCATGCATATATTTTTTAATTTTTTTTAAAAAAATATTTTTTAATTTTAATTTTAATTAATTAATTATTTATGGTGCTTCAGGCCCCCCCCCCAACTGTCTGTAGCTCAAAAAGGTTGCCTACCCCTGCTCTAAAGTGACCCTATGTGTTTTCTTGGCATGTTCCTTCAGAAGGGGTTACTGATGGGGCCATGCTGCAGCCTCAAAGGCACCTTTCCCAGAAAGGCTTTCAGGGTCCAGCATGGCTGCAGCCACAACAAACTCTGAAGGCACCATACTCCCCTGGAAAAGGCCTTCAGGGTTCGGCATGGCTGCAGCCACGACAGACCATGAAGACACCCCCCCAGCAGCCGCCATTACTGGTAGGTGTGGTGCTGTGGCCTCCAGAGGGCCTGTTTTCAGTCCGATGCAGCTGCTGGGCAAGTAGGAAAATGCCCTTTCTCACCCACCCAATTGCTATGCCAACCCCTTCAGGTGTACCACCCCACCAGGTGACACCTCCTTCTGGGGTGTCACTCGGTGCAGGCTGCATCCCCCATGCCCGCTAGTGAACACTGCATCTTCACAAAATGCAGGCCTGTAACTCTAACATCATCTTTCCCCCCTTCTTCTCCAGTATGATTTTTAATCTTTTTACCTGATGAAGAAACCAGTGAAACTTCAAAAGGTTACATGATGAATTTTGTGCATTTTTGGTTGACCAAATAATGCTTTTGCTGCTTTGTGGATTTTGGTTGTGTTATTGTATCTTCCGAATTAGTTCTGGCTTCTTAGTGAATGCTTCCCTTCTCTTTCCCTTAATTTTTACCCAGATGCTCTCAAACTGGCTTCCTAGATTTAAGTCATGGATCTCTTCACAGATGTAAACATCCTTGACATATAATGCTGCTACTCCTCTGATCCTGTTTGGTATATTTCTTTGAAATAGTCTATATCCCTGTAACACAATGGCCTTAGAATCAGAAACAACTCGAGGGCACACAATAACTTGAGAGAGTTCCTGCATGGCAGGGGGTTGGACTGGATGGCCCTTGTGGTCTCTTCCAACTCTATGATTCTATGAACAACAGCAGCAACAAATTATTACATTCTAATCATGAGGCTCATCCCACCAGGTTTCACTGATGCCTATTATATCATATTTGCTTTGCTGTGTTAAGAGTTCAAGTTCATCTTGTTTATTTCCCATGGTCTACGCATTAGTGTAGAGACAACTAAGATGATGGGTCACCCCTCCCCAACTCATCTGCTTATTTAAGTTTTTTCTTGTACTATTCATTCAGTTCTCTGTATAACATTTGGGTTATTATCTCCAGCACTTGATGAATTCCTACAGTCTCCCTCCCTTAAATAACTTGGTTAAAAACCCTCCTGATCAGGTTTGTGAGACTCTTAGCAAAGATATTCTAACTGCTGTGAGACCAACATCCAAGAAGCCAAATTGTTCCTGGCAACACCATCTGTGGAGTCAGTTGTTCACTTCCACTATTCTTCTCTCCCTTCCTGGGCTGTGTCCTTCAACTGGGAGGAGAGAGGAAATGATAACCTGTGCATCAAAGTCCTTCAGCTTCCTATCCAGACCCATGTCATCCTTGTGATATCCTATACCTTGCAGTGGAGAGCCAGCCTGGTGTAGTGGTGTGAATACTGGATTCTGGCTCTGGAGTTGTTGTTGTTAACTGCCCTTGAGTCGATCTCGACTCATGGTGCCCCTATGGATGAGACATCTCCAAGACCTTCTGTCCTCCACTGCTCTGCTTAATTCCTTCAACCCCTTAATACCCACTTTTCCTACTTCCTTCCACCTTCCCCAGCCTTATTCTTTTTCCAAAGAGTCCTCCCTTCTCATGATGTGTGGAAAGTTTGGTCAACTTGGCTTCCAGGGAGGTTTCCGGCTTGGTCCGCTCTAGGACCCACTTGTTTGTCCTCTTGGCTGTCCATGACAGCACTCTTCTCCAGCACCACATTATGTCAAATGCATTGATTTTCCTCCTATCTTCTTTCCTGACTTTCCAGCTCTCACATCCATACATGATAAGGAATACAATGGCTTGTATGATTCTAACTTTTGGGCTGAGTTGTCCATCTTGGCATTTTAGGATCTTTTCTGGTCCTTTCATAGCCAGCCTCCCCATTCTTAGAAGAGTTGTCCATCTTTGCATTTTAGGATTTTTCCTGGTTCTTTCATAGCCACCCTCCCCATTCTTAGAAGAGTTGTCCATCTCTGCATTTTAGGATCTTTTCTGGTGCTTTCATAGCCAGCCTCCCCATTCTTAGAAGAGTTGTCCATCTTTGCATTTTAGGATCTTTTCTGGTGCTTTCATAGCCAGCCTCCCCATTCTTAGAAGAGTTGTCCATCTTTGCATTTTAGGATTTTTCCTGGTTCTTTCATAGCCAGCCTCCCCATTCTTAGAAGAGTTGTCCATCTCTGCATTTTAGGATCTTTTCTGGTGCTTTCATAGCCAGCCTCCCCATTCTTAGAAGAGTTGTCCATCTTTGCATTTTAGGATTTTTCCTGGTTCTTTCATAGCCAGCCTCCCCATTCTTAGGACCTTATCACATGGGGTCTGAAGCAAAGCTAATCCAAAGGGCATCCACAGCTAATACATATTATTCCCCCGTGTTTACACATGACGCTGCCCCAGAACACGGAGCTAATCCGTATTGTTCCCCCGTGTCTACACACGACGCTGCCCCAGAACACGGAGCTAATCCGTATTGTTCCCCGTGTCTACACACGACGCTGCCCCAGAACTCGGCAGAATACGGAGCTAATCCGTCAGGAGCAGGGAGATTTTGACATTCGGTTTGTAGAGGATGTACCTAGGGAGCCTTCGCATTCATTGCGAATTGGTGGGCAAGGCGAATTGGTGGGCAGGGCGAAAATCCCAGCGAGGGGAAGCGATTGCCTTGGCAAAAGGCAAACCGGATTGGAAAGAAGAGGAGGAGAGGAAGAGGGAAGAGGGAAGAGGGAGGCGATCTCTCTCTCTCCATGGGCTGCCTTCCCTTCTCCAGTCCTCCAGCCCTCCTCCTCCCCGGTTCCCATGGCTGCCTTTCCTCCCGGCTTTTTGTGACGGGAGAGAAGGGAGCCTTGGTATTAATTGCGAAATGGCCAAAAGGGCGATTTCGCTACGGAACCGAATTTATTTCTACTTCTGTTTTTCTTCGCTTTTTCTTTGCTTCATGGCCAGCGTTTGATAAGGTCCTTAGAAGAGTCGTCCATCTTTGCATTTTAGGATCTTTCCTAGTGCTTTCATAGCCACCCTCCCCATTCTTAGAAGAGTCGTCCATCTCTGCATTTTAGGATCTTTCCTAGTGCTTTCATAGCCACCCTCCCCATTCTTAGAAGAGTCGTCCATCTTTGCATTTTAGGATCTTTCCTAGTGCTTTCATAGCCACCCTCCCCATTCTTAGAAGAGTCGTCCATCTTTGCATTTTAGGATCTTTCCTAGTTCTTTCATAGCCACCCTCCCCATATTTAGGGGAGTCGTCCATCTTTGCATTTTAGGATCTTTCCTAGTGCTTTCCTAGCCAGGGCTGGCCTTGGGCAAGTGACACTCTCTCAGCCTCAAGGGGAAGGCAATGGCGAACCTCCTCCTCTGAACAAGTCTTGCCAAGAAAACCCCATGATGGGGGGTGTGTGCCAGCAAGAGGAGGAGGAGGAGGAGGAGGATCCCTGGAAGGGGCGAGTCCTGGGGAAAGCAGGCAAGGAAGGCAGGCCCCGAGGCGGAGCTTGAGCTGGGCTTTTGGGAAAGGCTGGGGGTTGAAGCAGGAGCCTGAGCCAGAGGCCAGAATGGCGTCGTCCTCCTCGTCGTGCCGCCTGAGCAAAGTCCTGATCAGCGACAGCCTGGACCCCTGCTGCAAGCAGATCCTGACTGCGGCTGGCATCACTGTCCTGGAGAAGATCGGCCTCTCCAAGGAGCAGCTCCTCCAAGAGCTCAAGGTGAGCCAGGCCCCTTGGCACACACCCCGGCCTCCACACTGGAGAAATAACCCGCTTTGGCACCCGTCCTGGCTCAAGGCTATGGGAGTCTCTGGGAGTTTGGACTACGACCCCGGGAGTCCAGGGTTCAGATCCCAGCCCTTGGGCAAGTCACACTCTCTCAGCCTCAGGGGAAGGCAGTGGCGAGCCTCCCCTGGACCAATCTGGCCAAGAAAAACCCTGTGATAAAGGGGCCCCCTCCCCGCCTTTTAGAGTCGCCAGACGTTGGAAGCAAAGGGCCTTTACAGACTGCCAGAAATAATGCACCTTGAGTCCACTTGAACTGCCCTGGCTCAGTGCTAGGGAATCATGGGAACGGTAGTTTATTGTGGCACCAGAGCTCTCTGACAGAGAAGGCTCAACGTCGCAGAAAAAAGTACAGTTCCCATGATTCCCTAGCACTGAGCCAGGGCAGTTCATGTGGCCTCAAGTTGCATTATTTCTGGCAGTCTGTAAAGATCCAAAGTTAGCTGTTGTTGTTGAACATACACACACACACAGAGCTATATCCCCGAGTCTGCTGGAGTCCAGGGTTCAGATTTCAACGTGGCCATGAAGCCCTTGGGCAAGTCACACTCTCTCAGCCTCAGGGGAAGGCAGTGGCGAACCCCCTCTGAACTGATCTGG
Source organism: Phrynosoma blainvillii (assembly GCA_026167975.1). Taxonomy (NCBI): domain Eukaryota; kingdom Metazoa; phylum Chordata; class Lepidosauria; order Squamata; family Phrynosomatidae; genus Phrynosoma; species Phrynosoma blainvillii. The sequence goes on from JANUYF010000004.1 coordinate 152,029,753, forward strand.
CCAAGAAAACCCTGCATTGATAGGGGTCCCCCCACACTTTTAGGGTCCCCAGAAGTTGAAAGCAACTTGGAGGCACAGAACAACAGCAAAAGATTGCTATACATTTGAACAGAGCTCTTTCCTTTCCCCCTTAAATTATTGGTGTATTTGGACCCACTCTTGGGTTGCCATCTGCCTCTGCCTTGCTAGTCCCAGTTTGGTTTTGTCTTTCACCAGACTGGGTTCTGGGTGCTCTGTTGGACCCAACATAGTTCCAACACTCCATCAACATAGACCACGTCCACAGTGCAGAAAAAAAATCCGGTTTGACCCCACTTTAAGTGCCATATGTCAGTGCTATGGAATTCTGGGAATGCTAGCAGAGCGCCGGTGCCTCATGAAACTGCGATTCCCAGAATTCCATAGCATTGAGCCGCAGCACTTCAAGTGGGGTCAAACCGGATTATTTCTGCAGTGTGGATGTGGCCTCAGTCATGCTGTGCTTCTAGGCCTATGTTGGGAACTGGCAACATTGTCTCTCACACAGCCATTTTTTGAAATGGTCATGGTGCTTTGCAGTAACATGGAGTACTGGAAACAGAGAGTTTGTACACTTAAATCAAGGAATTAAAAATGCTTAAAGATGCTGATGATCGCACCAACTTTAATGATTATTGTCAGTGCACATTTAGGCAAGACCCGCAAGGCGGGGAGAGGGCAGATTTTTGCAACCAACTTTGAAAATGTAGGATGTGAAACTTATTGTAAAGGCCAGTCGTTCCACAGAAGACAAGCCGAACTGCACGGATTAGCTTGGAAAATACAGCATTCTCCCCAAAATCCCACCCCAAAGGTTTTACAGTGATATTTTCTGCCAGGTCAAGCGTTTTCCGATACTTCTCAAGAATATATATTTTTCTCCCAAGAGTGAAAAATTGATAAACAATGAATACAGTACCTAATCTAAACCAAAAGCTGTAAACATGTGCAACTGAAACACAGCTAAGCACATATTTATGCAAACAGCTATTCAAGCATGCTAAAGATCAGATGTTAAGCACTGTCAGTGTTTTCATTTTTCTTTGTAAAAATTGAATAACGCATGCTCTCGGCCTCACGGAGGAAGGCAATGGCAAACCTCCTGCGAACAAATCTTGCCAAGGAAACCTCATGATAGCTTTGCCGTAGGGTCGCCATAAGTCAGAAACAACTTGGAAGCACACAGCAACAACAAAATGTATGTTTCGGAGTTGTAAATATTTAAAAAAAACAAGTACATATATAAAATTCCAAGTAAATTCCAAAGTAAGGGTATGGATCATTATCATTTAATCCACACAATAGGTCTTTTTTATGTCATTGGGTTGGGAGCCAGATTTGCTATTCTGTGAAAAGAAAGGCTCCTTCCATTCACAGAGGGCACCAGGATCCCGGAGGCAAGAAGCAGGGAGACCATTAGTGCAACTTCAGGCCACTTTAACTGTCCTGGCTCAGTGGGAATTGTATTTTTTTCTGGGACACTGAGCCTTCTCTGTCAGAGAGCTCTGGTGCCACAATAAACTACAGTTCCCATAATACCTTAGCCCTGAGCCAGGACAGTTAAAGCGGCCTCAAGTTGCACTATTTCTGGCAGTCTGTAAAGGCCCCATATTACTGTTCCCCACCCCATCACTTTTCATGCTCCTCCAGTGAGCAACCAGCCCTTCAGAGTAACTTAGGGGGGTTGCAGACTGCCAGAAATAGTGCAAATTGAGTCCACTTTTAGGGTTAGGGTTAGTGCTAGGGAATCATGGGAATTGGTTTTTTTTCCTGAGACATTGAGCCTTCTCTGTCAGGGCCTTTGCAGACTGCCAGAAATAGCGCACATTAACTTGAGGCACTGCCCTGGCTCAGTGCTAGGGAGTCATGGGAATTGTATTTTTTTTCTGGGACATTGAGCCTTTTCTGTCAGAGAGCTCTGGTGCCACAATAAATTACAGTTCCCATGATTCCCTAGCACTGAGCCAGGGCAGTGCCTCAATTTAATGTGCACTATTTCTGGCAGTCTGCAAAGGCCCTCAGAGAGCTCTGGTGCCACAATAAAATACAGTTCCCATGATTCCCTAACCCTAACCCTAAAAGTGGACTCAATTTGCACTATTTCTGGCAGTCTGCAACCCCCCTTAGACGATTGTGGAGTGAGGTAGAGGAGACGAATAATGATTATTGCAAGCATGTGACACTGCCTGAAACTGGCTGCGATCTGATGCGTTCAGCCAGCAAAACAGCAGAAATGTCTCAAAGGTTTTCTCTAAGTACTAGTTAAACTCTGCTAAGCACTGCTTTGGATGCCATGAAAGGATGTCATATTGAGGAGGGAGCTAGCTTGTTTTCTGCTGCTCCAGAAACTAGGACCCGGAACAATGGGTGCAAGCTCCAGGAAAAGAGATTCCACCTCAACATTAGGAGGAACTTCCTGACAGTAAGGGCAGTTCGACAGTGGAACACACTCCCTCGGAGAATGGTGGAGTCTCCTACTTTGGAGGTCTTTAAGCAGAGGCTGGATGGCCATCTGTCGGGGATGCTTTAATTGGGAGTTCCTGCATGGCAGGGGGTTGGACTGGATGGCCCTTGTGGTCTCTTCTAACTCTATGAAATCCACTGAAGGGTGCCCATCCTGGAAATGTTTCAGTTTAACTAGTACTTAGAGAAAACCTTTGAGACATTTGTGCCGGCTGAACGTGTCAGATCCCAGCCAGTTTCAGGCAGTGTCAATGTTTCCTTTGCCCAGGAAAGCTCATGTCAACTCTTTAAGGCACAAGCCACCATCTGGCAATTTCCCTGCTCTTTAAGCCAGTGGGACTCAAACTTTACCCTTGTGACCCCCTTTCCATGTACGTGCGGATGTCGCGGGCCCCTCCCTCCCTCAGTGCCGTCTATGAACAAAAATATTTTGTTTGTACAGTGTGCATATGGTCATGCACACATTCATGCGTATTCATATTTTAATATTTTGTAAGGAAATCACCTGGTTCAAATTAGAACAGATTTATTTGAATACACTCACTGTTTGATGCATGTGCAAATTTTGCACATCAAAAAAAGAGGAGGAAGAGGAAGAGGGATCTGGGACTACAAGTCTTGCACCCGTTTGAGCAAATCTCACTCTCCCCCCTTATTTGAGTGTCCGAGAACCATTGCTTTAAGCTTTTGGGCAAGTCATGTAGCAAAACTTCCAGAGGAATTGTGCTCACTGTTTCTTCCCCTTTACTGCTGTTGTACCACAAATGTTAGCAAGTCCTAAACAAATACTTTCACGTAGGCAGAGCCTCTCCATGAATGCTGCTGGGATTTTATTTTTTTACAGACATTCTTCCCAGTTCATACCTCACACAGAGGGTATTTGCGGGGAGAACTATTGAGAAACCTCCACAGGTCCTAGTATGTCAAAGTGTTTGGTTTGCCGAAAAGTGGTGGGACTCTGCTGAAGAAGCATTCTCCACTTATTTGGGGCATGGGGTGGGGACTAGACAGGATTTTGTGGAGTAGCAATGGAACTTGCCTCTACCTGTCTAGTCTAAATTACTAAAGCTAGAAGTACATAATTAGTTTATTCTTCCTTCAGATGTCTTAGCATTTGTTACTTTCTGCCTCACAGGCAAGGCACAGGCAGATCTTACTCCTGTGAAATCTAATGTACATTTCCTGCCGCTTGGAAATTGATGCACCTACCGGAGTAAGATGGAAAAGATCTGGAATTAGAGATATGGAAATGTCTTTCAGGACTGAAAACCAAACTAAACTAAAGGAGTTTATCACTGTGCAGAAACGGGGTTTTAAATAGGAAAAAAAAACCACAAAAGGGGCTAGATTTTCACACTCATCATTTTTTAATTTTAATTTTATTTTTATTAACAAATTTTATTATATTAAAAGAAAGAATAAGAAAAAACCATGCACAAACACATAACACATAAACAAGACATACAACATTTCAAGCAATAAAAAGACGTCCTTACTGGACAAAGCCTGCTAAAACAGCCAGAAAAGATAACACTTCAATTAGCATCCTAAATCTAATGTCTCACATTTTGTTTTGGTTACTCTATTCATACTCACCACTTATAGTTTACTACTAAATAACGTCAATCCTTTTTATTTGAACATGTTTATCACAGCTACTTTTGTAAATCCCAAAAGTAAAAAGAAGTGGCTTTTGACTACTTTCCATTCGGGTTAAGCACAGTTTAAAAGTGATGTGTGTGAAAATCTACCTGCTTTTGTGGGTTTCCCCCACCTTTTAAATCCCGTTTCTGCATGGGATTTCCCCCGTGTGATGAGGTCCTAACACAGGGAGGACATTCTAAAATACTGAAGCTTGTGTTGGTCAAAATCAGCACTCTGAGTCAAGCCTGGACAGCAAACACTGTAGTGTAGACCATGCATTCCAGCTGGGCAGCTGGCTAAGCTCATAGTAGCAGTGCTGCTGGTAGGGTCTCCTGTATCAGAGAAGCTTTTGCTGAGGAGCCAGAACAAAGGTGCCAAACAGCTACTTGGCAGCAGCAGTAGTGGAGGATGGTGACACTGGCAGAAGATCTCTGAGACAGTGGCAGTGACACCATAGCTAGCACTTGTTAGTACTGTGCAGAGGGAGGCACCGTAAATTATCTATACTAGCAAACATTTGCATAATAATAGAACAGAAGCAATGGTGCCTAATTCTGTAATTTCATAAACAGGCTGCAGAATTCACTTTTTGTAGATGCAAAACTCCGATTGCCTTTCAGTTCTTTAACCCCTGTTCATAATCTTCCCTACATTTTGCTCACTCTATGTCTGATTGCTCACTTCCTTTTTTATTTCTCCAGGACTATGATGGGCTCATTGTACGCTCAGCAACCAAAGTGACTGCAGACATCATAAATGCTGCTGAGAAGCTGCAGGTCATTGGGAGAGCTGGCACTGGAGTCGATAATGTGGATGTTGAGGCTGCTACAAGGAAGGGGATCCTGGTCATGAAGTAAGGTGCCGGGCTGCCTCTCAGGTGGGGCAGATGGGTTTCAGAGGGGGGAAGCAGATGGCTCTAAGCGCCGTCTTCAGAGCAAGGAAGGGGAGGGGCAGCCACACGCTGGGCGCCTCAACCCCTTCCTGAAGGCATCGTCGGAGCGCCGGACCCTCCGCACAGCCGGCGCTCCGAGGATGCCTGTCCGCTGCAGCGTCCACACACACTGCGGCGGAAGAGGCGCCGAAGGTGCACCGGCAGCCTTTTGTGGCGCACCTTCGGCGTCTTGTGGAAGGAGCGCTATTTTAGCGCTCCTTACTGGGGCTGGGACGCTGCGCCACGGGGCCGAGGTATGCGGATACCTTGGCCCTGATCCGCAGCTTCCTGGGGCTGCCCACGGCCGCCCGTCTGCTTAACCCCAGAGTTCAGAGGTGAAGGCTGTATGGAGTCTTGCCTCTGCTGTGGACTAGAGGGAAAGTGCAGAGGCCTGACTTGAGACTCCTAGGGCTGCTTTTGTTTGTCTGACCCCTGAAGGGGAATTTCCTTCCCCCAGTAACTAGAAGAAATCAGAAGACCTGGTTTAGTGAATAAAGGATACAACTTTATTGAGAGAAATACATTTTTGTCTCACACCAGAATCTGAAAAGAAAGGGGCCCTGTAAAGTCTAATATAGAAGGTGCCAGGTCACCTTACTTTGGGCATGTGCCATAGACACATTCTGTTCCATTCAATTAACAGATATTTACATTGTCTTTCCCAGGCTAGATGTCAAAACTCCAAATTATTTCCTATCAGAAGGCCTTAATACTTGCTTGTCAGGGAGGAAGAAACATGCTCTGATAGCTTATTTTTCCAGTGGAAAAGTCCCAAGACAAGTAGCTCAAAAAAATGCAAGCATGTTTTGAAGTAAGCACAAGTAAAACCATATTCACTTTCCCCTTCACACCTTATTCTAGCTCTGCTCATAAAGGCAAAAGGTGAGTTGAGCTATGAGGCTCATTGAGGCAGCTCTTCAGAGGCAACACTTGGAGGGTTCTGTTCTTTTTTTGTGGAATTGCCACCTGTTGCAATTCTGTTGTCCTGTGAAATCCATCTGGCATCACTCTCAGATTGTTGCACCCCAGTGTGTTTTCCTCTTTCTCCCTTCCCGAGAGGGTTTCACTTTTTGAAAAGATGCTTTTGAACACTGAACCAAAGTTTGCTGACTTCACCACCTGGATTGTCCCCTCTTTCCAAGCCTTGGTCTGTGCCTCTGCATGAACAATCCCTGCCTCCCTTCTCTGGTCAAAGTCGAGTTTTGAAAGCCCAGCCCAGCCGTAGGGGTCATCCCCCCATATTCTCAAGGCCCAGATGTGTAAGTGAAGAGGGCCTTGCTTTGATACAGGGCAGCAAAGGCACTGGAGCAGGGGTCGGCAACCTACGGCCTGTGGGCCGCACCCAGCCCCTGCCTGGTCCTGCCGCTGCCGCCGCCTTTCGCAGCCGCGGGGGTCCTCTGGGGCACCATTTTGTGTTCCAAAATGGTGCCCAGAGTCTTGCGCGACCTTTCCCGTCAATCTATTGACAGACTATTGGCCAACATGGCTGAGGCTTCTGGGAGCTGAAGTCCCTCGGCCCTTAAAGGGGACAGTTTGCCTACCCCTGAAGGGGCTATGCAGACGGGCAGGAAAAGGTGACCTGGAATTGGCTTTTCCCTAAGCTGCAGCAACCTCACTGCCTGCCCTGAGGTTGCCCCAAATGGGGACGGAGCAACCACACTGGGGGGAGTCAATGCAGCTTTTCCGAAGTCCCCAGCAATCACATCACTAGCCCCAAGGACGCTGCAAAGGGAGATGGGGCAACCACATGGACCGCAGTGGCTGCTTTAATTTTTTTTTGTTCTCAAATGCATGTGCAGGTGTGCAGGACCATCTCTCCACACCTGTGCATCTGTGCAGGAAAACATCCCTGTGCACCTGCATAGGACCTGTTATAGGGTGGTATACAGTCTGTCACTTTATGTGCACAAAGGTGACTGAAGTTCGGCATCGCTGTGCACCTGCACATAGCCTGTCATACACCCACAGGTCATGCAAGGATTCACTGACCTCTGCTTCCCCCCAAGGAGTGAGTGCAGTAGACAGGTGCCACTGTCTGATTGTGCCACCCTTGGGGCGAACGAAGGAGTTTGTCAACTGAAAAGACACTTCATTATCCTCCACAAAACATGTCCCACACAGATCAGGGGGGAGGAGAGAGGTGCATGCAAGGGAGGTTTGTGTGGACAGAACTGATACATGCAGCTGGTGGTCATGCAAGGGGCATGGTCAACAGGACACATAGACAAACATTATTCTAGGAGCCCCCCCCCCCATCATGCCAGGAAGTGGTGTGCAGGCCTTATGCACACCTGCACAGAAGAGGTCACAAAAGCCTCTTTCATGCAAATTGCTGTGCATGCTTACAGCAAGCGTACATCCAACAGAATGCATTTATTGTCATAACAGAGGACAGTTGCTAGGGTGCATACGTAGGATTACAGTTAGGGTTAGGGTTACGATTAGGGTTAGGTTTCTAATATTCAACCACACCTATGCCAGTGCATCCACACCTGGAACCATAGGGTGCTTTAAATTAAAGCTTGCATCATAGGGCACATGCTCTGGATCACCAAGTCAGTTTCTTCCACACGTGTGCCAGTGCACTTATACGGCCGTTTTCTGGTGCATCAGTATCACTGCATGCATACATACATGCGAAGGTGTGCATCTTCACCGAAGGAGCGGAAAAAAAGTTGCTCCTTTTTGGAGCAGCTTTTCTTGGCATATGACGGCTAGAGGGTGCTTTCCTGGAGACTTTTAGGCATGCGTCGTCTAAAGGCCACACCTACAAGTTGCCCTCAAAGCACCCCTTTTTGCCTGTGTGCATAGCCCTTTAGTCAAGACAGCCTATTCTGATTGGCAGCACTTTTCAGGCTCTGCAGTGATGCCTTTCTTATCGTTTGCTAATAGATCCTGCCTTTTAGCAGATGTTGCCAGGGGTTAAATGTGGGACCTTCTGCACACAAAGAAGCTCTGTTGTTGAGCTGTGGCATTCCTGTTTCTAATCCCAAGGGGCTTCCTGAGTTTATGGACTTCAGAAATTCCTTTTGTACAAATACGGGCCACCAGCTGAGGTAGTTTTCATATTTTATTTGTTAAGACTGCATTTTTTTTCTGCCACACAGTAGCGAGTTATTAAAACTGTATTTCAGAAGCAAAGAGGAAGACAAGAAGGCTCTTCAGAGTGCAATGTAACTAGGCATTTCTTTTGCCCAGTTTGCAAAACTATTACCCCTGTTCACTTAAATCCCTCTCAATATTTCCCTTCCCCTATATTACTTTATAGCACAGGTGGACAAAACGCAGGCAATGGGCTGTGAGATTCCCCCAAAGCCCTACTCAAATGTAAAAAATAAAAAATAAAATCACTGCTGTTGTCACCCTTCCCCCCCCCCCCCCGCCCCAAATATTTAGTGCTAACCATATTTCTCAGTTTGGATATAACAAAGAGTTGCATGTATTTGGAAACCAAAGCGAAGGTTTCTAATCTTACAAATGCACTACAGAGAAAGCTTTGTTGGCTCATTCCTATAGTGCTCTAATATGGCTTAGCACATAGGTTGGGATGGAGGGTTCTTTGTTTTGTTTTGAACTACAGCTTGCAGAATCCTCACGCCACTGTGACCAGTGTTATGCTGGTTGGAGGATTTGGGAATTGTCCCCAAAATTAGAATGTTTCTAAGCTCTAACTTAGCATTACACCTCAGTGCTTCCATTAAAAGGTAGACTCGGCAATACAAGTAGGGAAGAATCCACTATGTCAGAGCTGAGAGCAAAAGTTGTTTTGAGGGAAAACAGTGAGTAGGAACAGAAGGATCCCTTTTGCTTTAGAAGAGCAAACTATATATTTTGTTTGCACAAAATTTCCAGGTATGTTTCCATGCTGCTTATTATGGTGATCAGATACTTTGTTGTCTGGTGTTTGTTGTTTCCCCACTCTTTCCACAGTGTAGATTTCTGTACTTCTGAAATCTAAATATTGGGTGTTTCCCCGAAGGGTGTGCTGTAAGCAGATCTGTCGATGTATAGTTGATCCTCCAGTACAGTAAACTCTCAAGTCAAGAAGTGGTCCTGTGAAACCAATAGGGTCAGCTGCAGCATCTGTTAGTAATGATGGAGTAAGTGTTTATCAAAGAAGAAGAGTGCTGTGGAACATATTGTGAATGCTTTTTTCTAACCATAATTATTTGGCCACCGCTGTGGGCCCAGAAGGCATGGCTTTTGGCTTGAAAGCCACAGGTCCCAGAAGCTTTTAAAACACTATTTCTACCACTCCTGCTAACATCTCTCCTCTCTGCTTTGCTCCTCAGTACACCCACTGGCAACAGCCTGAGCGCAGCAGAGCTGACATGTGGAATGATCATGAGCCTGGCCAGGTCAGTAATATGGCTTCTGTGAAAGCAGGGAGCATCCCAGCAGCTTGTGTGGAATTTTACTGATGTGAGTTCTGCCATTGGTTCAGAGAATCTGGGAATAATATCCCGTTCCATGTTCCATATTAAACATTACATGCAGACACATGTAAAAGAGCCAGGATAGCAATTTATTTATTTATTTATTTATTTTCTTTTGTTGTAGTTGCATAAAGGTTTACCTCTTTAGTTTGCTACCTGAAACACAGCCCTTGAAGCCACACTTTTCTTTCTTTTTCCCCTTTTTTTATAAAAATACTTAATATATTAAATATCCTAAACAGTATCAACAGTCGTAACACATAATTTTCAAATATACATATTTACAATTGACTTCCCATGTTCATCCAGTTTGTATTAAACTTTTCTCATTTAAATCTTATTGACTTCACTTCAAGTACAATATTTATTCCAGATACTCTGTGTATTAAACCGATAGTATATATATTATTTTTGATCATTTCATCTAAACTTAATCCAGCTCATGGGAATTGTATTTTTTTCTGGAACATTGAGCCTTCTCTGTCAGAGAGCTCTGGTGCCTTAATAAACCACAGTTCCCATGATTCGCTAGCACTGAACCAGGGCAGTTAAAGTGGCCTCAAGCCGCATTATTTCTGACAGTCTACAAGGGGTCGGCAAACTACGTCAGGGGTCAGCAAACTACGGCCCATGGGCCGAACCCGGCCCCCAAGAGGCCTTCCGACCGGCCCCTGACTGGTCCTGCTGCCGCCACTGCTGCCACCACCTTTCTCCGGCGCGCGCGACTCCGGGGTGGGTGCCATTTTGTGTTCCAAAATGGCGCCCGGAGTCTCACGCAACCTTTCCCGTCCTGCCCCGCAACGGGAAAGGTTGCGCGAGACTCTGGGCGCCATTTTGGAACACAAAATGGCACCCCAGAGGTGGTCCCCCGCGGCCGCGCAGGGCCTCTCTGAGGCCCAGTGCACTCGTCGGAGCCCTCTTGGGGCTCCCCCGCGGCTGCGCAGGGCCTCTCCAAGGCCCGGTGCACTTGCCGGAGCCCTCCTGGGGGTCCCCCGCGGCCGCGGAGGGCCTCTCTGAGGCCCGGTGCGCTTGCTGGAGCCCTCCTGGGGGTTCCCTGCGGCCCTGCAGGGCGTCTCCGAGGCCCGGTGCACTTGCTGCAGCCCTCCTGGGGGACCCCCACGGCTGCGCCAGGCAAACTTCAGGGTTCCTCGGAACATCGGAGGGCTGGAGTAATAAATAAATAAATAAAAACCTGCACTGGGCCCCGGTGCGTTTTTTTTCCCCCTCCCGCCCTCTGATGTTCCAATGAACCCCGAACCGGCCCCCGGCTCAAAAAGTTTGCCGACCCCTGCCCTAAGTCATTACAAATTTAAACTCTCCTTATTGCAGTATTGGGGTCCAATCCTGTTCAACTTTTTTGTGTTTTGTTTGTTTAATCTAACAGTTAGTACAGCCATACTCATCATTTCTGTTACTTTCCAGAACCACTCATGATTGAGAGTATCTCTGTTGATTTCTAAAAAATGGGGTGGTGGGGGGAAATGGAAATCAAAAATGGAAGCCACACTTTTCTCATTCATCAGATAAGCCCTGACAGACATGCCAGGAATTACTGGGAATGGGAGGTCAATGGGAAAAAGCAAGAAGTGGGGAAAGGTTTAAGCAATACAATTTCCATCCTATTTCTCTGCTTGAGATCTGTTATACCTGTAATTCCTTTCCTCAACTAGAAACACTTTACTAAGATTTTGTTAAGCCTTGTCTGCATGGGCCAAAAGGCCCATTTACCCATCATTCTGTTCCAGTGATGCATGACCCAAACCCCAGTTTTGGTTTTTCACCAGAACCAGGGCATAACAAGGTTAATATAATCTAAAAAGCCTTACCTGTTGCTCTGGATCTTCTGGGAATATCTGAAGCCTTCAGTTTCCACACCTCGATGGCTATCTGCATGGTATGGAATCATGGGATTTGTAGTTTGTTGTGGCACTAGAGTGCTCTGTCAGAAGGCTAAATATTTCACAAAACTACAAATCCCAGGATTCAGTAGCATTGAGCCATGGCAGTTAAAGCTGTGTCAAACTAGAATATTTCTGCAGTACAGATCCAGCTAACATGCCACAGAAAAGTAGGTGATATAGTTAATGCCTTTGGTGGTGGGGCTCATCAGGTTCTGCTAAAACAGAGATGATATCCTTTCAGGCAAATCCCACAGGCTGCAGCTTCAATGAAGGAAGGGAAATGGGATCGCAAAAAGGTAAGAAGCTAGTGTTTTCTTTTTCTCTTGCTACCTTGTGGTGATGCTGGGATGTGGGGGGAACACATGCACACTGAGAGTTTGTTCACACTGCTGTGTACATTTTGCCCTAGTTCATGGGAATGGAGCTTCAAGGGAAGACCCTGGCCATTCTAGGTCTGGGCAGGATTGGACGAGAAGTGGCTATCCGGATGCAGTCCTTTGGCATGAAGGTAAGAGCCATCATTAGGGATACCATCAGTTGGTCACTAGAAGAAACAAGCTTGCTGCCTTGGCTGCTGGCTCCTTGTATGTGAGAATCATAGAATCATAGAGTTGGAAGAGACCACAAGGGCCATCTAGTCCAACCCCTTGCAGGATCTTAAAATCAAAACATCCCCGATAGATGGCCATCCAGCCTCTGTTTAAAGACCTCCAAAGAAGGAGACTCTACCACTCTCCAAGGGAGTATGTTCCACTGTCGAACAGCTCTTACTGTCAGGAAGCTCCTAATGTTGAGCTGGGCGACTTCAACATTCCACTCGAAACCAGTTTACAAGATCTAACTGGCGCAGCTCGGGAGTTCATGGATACCATGACTAACATGGGCCTATCCCAATTGTTTGACGGGCCCACACATTGTGCAGGTCATACCCTCGATGCAGTTTTTAGTACGGAACAGGAATATCCGTGGGCAGAGGTAAAAAAGACTTCTGCTTTGTCATGGACGGATCATTTCCTGATCAAGATAGAACTGAGGGCTGCAGTCCGCCCTCACGGGGGTGGTGGACCCATTAGGATGGTCCGCCCTCAAAGGCTAATGGAGCCTACTGGCTTCCAGAAAGCCTTAGAGGGTTTAATGGTTGGCAATGCCGGCGATTCTGTTGAAGCCTTGGTGAACACCTGGAACACCAATCTCGCCAGGGCCATTGACACAATCGCTCCCAAGCGTCCTTTCCAGCCTGCTTCAAATCGTAAGCCCTAGTACACCGAGGAGTTTGGGAGGATGAAGCGAGCAGGATAACGACTAGAGTGCGAATGGCGGAAAAGTCGTCTCCCATCCGACAGAACTCGCCTTAGGAAACATCTTGATTCCTATAGGGAGGCTTTGCGTGCAGTGCAGAAATCGTTCTGTTCTGCACACATTGCGTCTGCAGAGTCTCGCCCGGCAGAGCTGTTTAGGGTGGTAAGGGAGCTGACAAGGGTTCCACCTGCGCCAAATCCCCTACCGAACCCAACTACGGCCTGCTGTGAGGCATTTAATATCTACTTTGCAGATAAAATCTCTCGGATAAGAGTGGACTTAGACGCCAGTGTTTTGGCAGAATCTGTAGATGAGGTTTCCAGTAACTCTGTTGATGGCAATTTACTGGATCAGCTCCAATCTGTGAGTACCGATGACGTGGACAAGCTGCTTGGAGAGGTAAGGAAGATGACTTGCCCCCTCAATCCTTGTCCATCTTGGCTGGTCGTCCAGGGAGGGGGCGCGTTGAGAGTATTCCTTCGGGATACGATCAATGCGTCCTTCAGGGAAGGTATTGTACCATCCTGTTTAAAGGAGGCGGCGGTTAGGCCTCTCCTGAAAAAACCTTCCCTAGATCCCCTGGACAGAAACAACTATAGACCAGTCTCCTTGCTTCCTTTTCTTAGCAAGGTGATCGAGAGGGCAGTTGCTTCCCAACTCCAGGCAGTCTTGGATGAAACCAAATATCTTGATCCATTTCAAACCGGCTTCAGGACAGGATTTGGAGTGGAGACTGCCATGGTTGCTCTGACCGATGACCTCCGCCTGAGTATCGACAGGGGTAGTGTGACCCTGTTAGTGCTCTTGGATCTCTCTGCAGCTTTTGACACTATAGATCATGCCATCCTCTTGGATCGCCTGAGAGAGTTGGGAACTGGAGGCACTGCTTTGCAGTGGTTCCGTTCCTTCCTCTTGGGCAGATCTCAGAGGGTGAGGCTCGGGGACAGTTGCTCGTCTAAAATAGAGCTTAATTGTGGCGTCCCTCAGGGCACCATCCTGTCCCCGATGTTATTTAATATCTACATGAAACCGCTGGGGGAGATCATTCGGAGGCATGGAGCTCGGTGTCTTCAGTACGCTGATGACACCCAGATATATCTCTCCATGACCAGATCATCGTCTCAGACTTCAGATGGCGTCTCTCCTCTTAATGAATGTCTTAGAGCGGTAATGGATTGGATGAGGAAAAATAGATTGAAGCTAAATCCTGACAAAACAGAGGTACTCACAGTCACAGGCCCGAAACCAGGTTTGGGAATACAGTCTCTAGTCCTGGACGGGGTCACACCCTCCATAAAGGACTGTGTTCGCAGTTTGGGTGTGCTCCTTGACTTATCGCTTCACATGACTAGTCAGGTGAATGCGGTGGTCAGGAGTGCCTCTTATCAGCTTCGGCTGATACGCCAACTGTGCCCTTATCTGGACATGAGGGATCTGGAAACTGTAGTACACGCCCTGGTAACCTCACGATTAGATTACTGCAATGCACTCTATATGGGGCTACCCTTGTGCCTAACTCGGAAACTACAATTAGTGCAAAACATGGCAGCCAGGTCAATTACTGGTATATCAAGGAGGGAGCACATAACACTAGTGCTTAAATCCCTCCACTGGCTGCCAATCAGTTTCCGGGCACAGTACAAGGTGTTGGTTTTAACCTTTAAAGCCCTACATGGCTTGGGTCCATCTTATCTCAGGGACCGCCTCTCCCCGTATGATCCTCCCCGCACCCTTCGGTCCTCTGGGAGGAATCTGTTGCAGCCAGTAAAAACTAGGCTGTCTCAGACCTCCCAGAGGACTTTCTCTGTGACCGCTCCCAGACTCTGGAATGGCCTGCCGGAGGAGATCTGTCATATCACCACTCTTGCGGCTTTCAAGAAAGCATTAAAGACGGATCTCTTTCGGCAGGCCTTCCCGGAATAACTTCAGGCTCCAGGAGACAGCTATATTGCCCTTTCCCCTGCTGCTCATGTTGTATTTGTTGTATTATTTATTTTGTTGTCTTTGGAGCATGTTGTTTTAATTGATAATTAGTTTAATACTGTTTTAAGGGGTGGGAGGATTGGATGGGTATGTGATTGTTTTTAATTTCTGTATCTTCTGTTTTTAATTGATGTAACCCGCCCCGATTGCTCCGCAGAGGGGCGGGCTATAAATAAAATTTATTATTATTATTATCTCTTTTCCTGCAGCTTGCATCCATTGTTCTGGGTCCTGTTCTCTGGGGCAGCAAAAAACAAGCTAGCGCCTTCCTCAATATGACATCCCTTCAAATATTTAATCAGGGCTATCATATCCCCTCTTAACCGTCTCTTCTCCAGGCTAAACATACCCAGTTCCCTAAGTCGTTCCTCCTAGGGCATGGTTTCCAGACCCTTCACCGTTTCAGTTCCCCTCCTCTGAACACACTCCAGTTTTTTCAACATCCTTTTTGAATTGTGGGGCCCAGAACTGGACACAGTATTCCAGGGGCCTGACCAAAGCAGAATACAGTGGCACTATTACTTCCCTTTGGGGTAGGAACAATCTCAATGTTTCAAAAAACTCTGTCACTCTCTCTCTCTTTTCCCCCTTTCCAATGTTGTTAGACTATTGGCTATGACCCCATCATCACTCCTGCAGAGTCTGCTACCTTTGGTGTGGAACAGCTTCCCTTGGAACAGATTTGGCCACTGTGTGATTTTATCACAGTCCACACCCCACTCTTGCCTTCTACCACAGGTAGGGGCCTGCAAGCAGGCATGTTCTCATGGGATGCTGGACTCTAAATATGTGTACACTCCTCCCTGCTGGAAAGTGGAAGGGGCATGCAAGACTACAGCAGATCCCACATCCGGGCTGTCTGAGGAATTCAGAAAGCGGAGCAAAAATGCACCTGTTCATTGAGACCAGCATAGCCTGCTTGGGGATAGGGAGGAAACTGGAGAAGTAGAATGAACTTTGCAGATGGGAATGCAGGTCACACTTCGGGTTGGGGCCCCAAGAACACAGGGAAAGTTGGCTCTGAACTTGAAATGGTCAGAAAGGGATCCCACTGAATGGGCAAAGGTGGGGGGCTTTGCATGTTGATTAAAATTCTGCACCAAGAAAAGCTGGAAGGCATGAAAGTCTTCAAGAATAAACATAATTCTTGTAATCCTGTAATCCTGTCTCTGCTGCTCTTAAAGAGAGGCAAAGAGTTGGGACTATCCATCTTCATTGTAGCTTCAGAAACATCCCTAGGCATTGCGTTGTTGTTGTTGTTGTTGTTGTTGTTGTTGTTGTTGTTTTGTGTGTCTTCAAATAATTTCTGATTTATGAAGACCCTAAGGCAAACCTATCACAAGGTTCTCTTGGTAGAATTTGTTCAGAGGGGGTTTGCCATTGCCTTCTCCTGCGGCTGAGAGAGTCAGACTTACCCACAGTCACCCAGTGCGTTTCCATGGTTGAACCTTATTCTCCAGACACCTAGTTAAATGCTGAAACCACTACACCATGCTGGCTCTCACTGCATTGCTTATGTACTGTCAAACCTATTTTTGTAGTATTGAGGACTAGATTTTTTAAAAAGACAACTTGGTTTCACAAGCATGGCTATGACTAGACTCATAGAGATGGTGCCTTTGTGAGAGTTCAGCTGATAATGTTTCCATTGTAATGTGCTAAGGCTGCAATGGATCTGGAGGCTGTTCTCCTCTTTCACTGTCATTTCCGTTTTAGGGCTTCTGAATGACTCCACTTTTGCCAAGTGCCAGCGTGGGGTCCAGGTGATCAACTGTGCCCGAGGGGGCATTGTGGATGAGGGGGCCCTTCTGCGTGCCCTCCAGTCTGGACAGTGTGGAGGAGCAGCCTTAGATGTTTTCACAGAGGTGAGCCTTTGGGACATTTATGCTTCCCCCCTGGAATTCCTTTGTGTGAGGATGGTGATGGGATCAAGGAGTGTTTCCAGTGCCTGAAGCTCACATGTAAACCCAACTTATTTTTGTCTTATTGGGTTGATTAAAATTCCAACAAGGGAAGGAACCACCTAATCCAACCCACTGCCATAGGACAGGACTGCAACAAACCCCACATCCTTTTCCTTAGTGGGTTTTCATGAGCCAGGTGTTTATGTGCTATGAGCAGAGCAGCAAGAGGCTTGTGGAGAAAATACTCTAGTTGATGAAAGCATGGAGACTGGAAAGGCTGGAATATTAAGAATGCTTCTAGGCAGAATAGCTGAATATTCTGCATGTGCTCTTCTGAACAGAGACAGGAAAAGGAAGTATGATAGGTCATGCAGAGCTCAATGATTCCACCATCCACTTTCCCCATTCATTTCCTTGAGACAACAATCAAGGGTACGCCAAATATTCCAGTTTTTGCAGCATTTTGTGTGGGGACTGTTTTATTTTTATATTTAAAATAGCAATAGCACTTACATTTTTATACCACTTTATAGTGCTAAGCACTATAACCACTTACAGTCTGTAAGCCAATTGTCTCCAGCAAGCTGGGTACTCATTTTACTGACCTACAAAAGGACGGAAGGCTGAGTCAACCTGGAGTACTCTGGGAACGAACTCAGTATCGGCATGTAACCACTGTGCCACTAGGGTTCATCTTTCTGAACTGTTTATGATTTTTTAAAAAAATATGTAAACACCGAACAGCATAGTAAAAGAAAGAAGATAAAAACAAAACATGTATGGAAGCATCAATACAGGATCCAGCATCATGCAGTGGTAAATAACTAAGCAAAAGATATTAGAAATACATCATCAAAGATAAAGTTGGCCCTCTGTCTTCACAGGGGATCCGTTCTGGAGCCCCCCCCCAGCCCACAAAAACAGAAACTCGCTGATATTCAAGCCCCATTGGCTTGAAGGCGGTCCGTGTCCATGAGCATGTGCAGACACATGCCGTGGGCACATGCCCCATTATGTCCCCAGTTTTCCACCCACAGATAGGTGTGGGATGTGGATTTGGAGTCCACAAAAACAGAGGGGTGCCTGTAGTTTGTATATGGCAAAAAGACCATGGGACATAGAGGACAAGGGCAGTAACCTAATGTGGGTGGGAATCCTACGTCCCTCCAGATTGTAATTCCCAACATTCTTTGCCATTGGCTATGTTGGCTTAGGTGGAATTATTCTCATCACTAAAACAGAAGAAATAGTACATACTCTTCCTGATGTTTGCAGTGACCTAGTGAGCTAATAAAAGGAGAGGTGATTTGTCAAGTAATGTGAGATCTCATGCATTGACAACAAGGCCCTAAAGATGTCCTAGTAATGAAACTGTAGTAAGCAAACTTCCTTCAGTACAGGCAGAATACATCCACGATCTAATGCTCCTTTTAACACCTTTGCCACCACATTTTGCATCAGCCACACCCTCCCTACCAACTTCAAGTGACCCTCCATATTGAGTACATTACAATAATCCAGTTGTTGGCTTAAACCTGAGCCTGGACAATGAAAATGTTGCAGCTCAGGAGTTTATGGAGGAGAAGTAGAGCCTTCTAACCAGCCTGGCTGTTTCATTCCCAATAGGAGCCACCCAAGGACAAGGCCTTGGTGAACCATCCAAATGTAATTAGCTGCCCTCACCTGGGTGCCAGCACCCGAGAAGCTCAGAGCCGCTGCGGCAAGGAGATTGCCATGCAACTTGTGGACTTAGCCCAAGGAAAGGCACTTGTTGGCATCGTGAGTTCTGCTCTTGAGTTGCTTAATGATTCTTGATTTACATAGCATATTTTAATTTGCAAACATAAGATTAATCTTCAGCTTCAGTCTGTATATTGTTCTCTTTCTAAGATTTGAGTGATAAAGAAGCTCTCATTTTGGTAAGTTGCAAAAGAATTGAAAGTTCATTACTTTTGCAAAAGTTCTGGAGCTGGTTAGAAAGCAAAATACAATAGAGGTGGCTCGCAAAGCAATGTTGTTGAATTACAAAGTGCCTGTTAAAAGGCATCATACTCTGTTGTGGAAAGCATCTTCTGCATGGCTTAACTGCCGACACTGTTTCTTTTAGCGAATTACTGTAACAATAGAATTGGCGAACACATAGGCAAGGATGACTGATCAAACTGGAAGGGAAGATCAGCTCTCAAATGCACTTTCCCACTCAAAGTAGATCATGGTATGGTTCACAGATAGTTTTAAAAGAAGGTTAGAACTGGGGGGGGCGGGGACCCACTCTTAAGAAGTGTGTTCCTAGGTCTTTGGACACTGTCCCTGAAAACTGAATAATTGGAGAACTCTGGATTTCTCTGTTATGGCTAGTTATCCTGCAATCACTCTTATGCTCCTGTTCTTCCTTCCCTCAGGTAAATGGGCAAGCTCTCAGCAGTGCATACGCACCCCAGACCAAGCCCTGGATAGCACTGGCTAGAGCTCTGGGGACTGTGCTGTGTGCACTGGCCCACCAAGTGAATGGCGGCGTGCAGGTTGTCACCTATGGTGAGATGAGAGATCCAGGAGTAGCATCACACTCCATTATTGGCTTTTTACTTACAAGTTACTTCACCTCTCTGCCTCTGTTCTCTCATCTCCCCTTAGTCAAGCAATATGTATGTAGTTAGGCTTTCAATATAATTCTTTTCTGAAATCTTGCCACCCACTCCCGATCTACTTTCAAGCCTATTGCTGCTGCAGGGATGGCCAAAATGCATTTTTATGTATGAAAATCAAGATTCTCAGGGAGCTGAGTTCTGCATCCTGGTACTTCATTGTGTACTTGTGCAAAATCACAGAATACACAAGAGCTCTGCTTATTTTCCTTTTTCCTCTAGTATAGTAGATGTACTCCAGTTCACCTGACACACTTTCATTTGCTTTCTTCTCCACTCTAGCCTTTGCACCTTCTATTGCAGCTGCTTTCCTCTGTTTGAAAAAGTATTCCTTATTTCCTGAAATGTCCTTGTCTAACAAAAACTCCTGACCTATATATCCCCATAACAACACAGGTTTTTCTTATTTCTATTTGCTGTGATTTTGTAAAATAACCAATAACTCTGTTCTTAGTCTTTACAGCAGCCACTCTCTCTTGCATTTCAGTGATGCAGAACAGAGAAGAAAGTCAGTGTAGGATGGCATTTGTGAAGTGTTGCAATTGCCACTCCTGTCGTGGTAGTTGGCTTTTCACTGCCCTGTTTCTGTCCCCTTAATATCAGCCTAACCATTAACCAAATGAAGCTTCCTCCATGATTACTTCCATATCCGTCCAACTGCATCTCCTGGTATGGGATTCAAGGTGCTTTGTTGTTGTGTGCCTTCAAGTCATTTCCAGCTTATGGCTACACTAAGGCATACCTATCTCAGAGTTATTTTTACAAATTTGTTCAGAGAGGGTTTGCCATTGCTTCTCCTGAGGTTGAGAGGGCATGACTTGCCCAAAATCACCAATGGGTTTCCATGGCTGACTGGGGATTTGAACCCTGGTCTCCCAGAGTCCTAGGCCAACATTCAAACAGCTAACAATGCTGGCTGTCCCAAAATAGTTTACAACAAATTAAACCTAAGTACAGCTAAAAATCTTATTAATACAAAAGTTAAAAACAGTTAAACAAGCAACTCTAATAAATACTGTCATTGAAGGTGCAAACAAGTAGGGCCAGGAAAAGGAAGAGAGGGAGCTGATGACAGATGGTATAGCCATATCCATATCTCTTACTTTCTCAGCTACACGCTGGCAATCAAAGACTGTATCTACAGCACCACCAGTCTAGGCCAACTCTTGGTTTTGTGATCTCTGCCAAGAGGTAATTGGAAATGGGTGGGTACTACTGGGATCAGAGTTTCCATTCTGCTACTACGTGTCAGTCAGGTCTTTTGGAATGAGGAAAGGACTGAAAAAAGTTGTGGATAATAATAATTTTGGTTATTTGACCATACCTGTCATGTTCACTAGGCCCAGCTTTGCAGAAGGCAAGTAGTTACCTGACTCATGCAGTGGCAATGGGATTCCTCAAAGGGACAACACAGAAGGATGTGAACCTTGTGAATGGGCTCCTCTTGGCACAGGAAGCTGGGCTGAAGGTACATGGGCCCCTCCACTTTTTCGCTGGGTTGATGTCTTTTGTGGGGTTCTTTCTCAGATTTGTTTAGAGGATGCTACCACCACTTTTTTCCTGACGTACTTTTCTGTCTTTATAGCTACACAACAGACACTAGTCCAATGTGTACATCCTCTTTAACATGGATATATAGCAGGCTGTACACAATGAATTTCACCCTGTCCTACAGTAGCTCCCTCTGCCTACACAGAGGTCTATAACAGCTCTAGAGCTTTGGTGTTCTGCTTCTTGTCTCTGCTTACCTCTGTGCTGGGAACACCTGGAAGCATAGCTCTTCACCAGAGAAAAGCACCCCACCAATTTCATCTGTTTTCCCCACAGATCACCACCACTCACAGTGAGGAGAAGGCCCCAGGGAGTGAAGAGGGGCTGCTGAAGCTGACTGCTGAGGGCACCCCCCACACCCTGCTTGGCTCAGTGCAAGGCAGCATTCCTGTCCTCCATGAGCTCAATGGGGCAGCCTTCAAGCACTCGGTTCCCCTCACTGGCACACTGCTGTTCTACAGATCCAGGGCCTCCAGTGGCAGCCTCTTACCAACAATCATCGGTAAGAAGAAGGGCCCCCTCCAGCCCACCCTCCCACCCCTTCAACATGATGGAGTCATAAACAATTGGTGCTGGATAAGTCCTTGTTTCTAAACGGGGGCTGAGGAAGGTCCTGCGCTCCTAATCACCAGTGCCACTTCTCTTTCTCAGAAGGGTGTTTGCTGAGGAGCTGGCCAGTTAGTTTGGAGTTCCATCTGCCATGGGTTGCTGTTCTAGTAGCAGCAGCTCCAGACTTCTTTGGGGCTGCTCATCTAGCAAGGCTGGTACATCTATAGGGTTTCCTAGCAAATCTTGTCAGCCCTAACTAGCCTAGCCAGTGGGGACAGATCATGGAAGTTGCAGTCTGGTAACACCTGGAGGGCTGTAAATTGCCCACCCCTGCCCTAGCCTGTGTCCAAAGGACTGGAAGGATATGCAGGAGGGTTCTGCAGTTATAGCCTCCCTTGCACACACATGATACACCGAGGATATGGATGAGGGAGGTTTGGAGTTAAAATATGGGGAAAGAGCTCCAAAATGGAATAAGAACAAGTGGAAAACTGTTGAGGATCTCTTTTTGGAGGTCTTTAAACAGAGGCTGGATGGCCATCTGTCGGGGACGCTTTGGTTGTGAGCTCCTGCATGGCAGGGGGTTGGACTGGATGGCCCTTGTGGTCTCTTCCAACTCTATGATTCTAAGATATTCTTAGTCCAGGATTCAAGGAAAAATGTGACCTTTGAGGGATAGGGAACAGAGGCAAGGACTGACTTAATGTAGAGAACTGATCCAGGCAATGGTGTTGAGGCTTGGGCTGCTTATTTTGCTAAAACCTTGGAAAGTTTCTTAAGGAAGATGGTCAGGCCTGGCATTTGTTAGGTTTGATCCCTGTATTTTCAAAATTGACTTGACTGAGTATGTGACCTTTATTGACAGGAGTGGGAATATGTGGCTCTCTGAATATTGTAGAGCTACAACTCCTGTCAGTTCTAGCCAGAATAACCAGTGGTGAACGGTAAGAATTACAATCTAACAACATGTGAAAGGCCACATATCCCCCTTTCTTAGGGCCTTTGCAGACTGCCAGAAATAGTGCAAATTGAGTCCACTTTAACTGCCCTGACTCAGTGCTAGGGAATCATGGGAACAGTAGTTTATTGTGGCACCAGAGCCCTCTGACAGAGAAGACTCAATGTCTCAGAAAAAAATACAATTCCCATGATTCCCTAGCACTGATCTAGGGCAGTGGACTCAATTTGCACTATTTCTAGCAGTCTGCTACTTTACTGTGTTCTATTTCCTGGAGTTACCATTTTTTGTCTCCGTGTAATTTTTTTGAACCCCATTTCAACCAGTTTTTATGTGGTTACAATAACAATGTAAAAACTGATGTCCATCCTGGCATCCTAGGCCTGAGTGTTGTTCAATTTGCAGGAGTGTTGGAGAAGGACAATGTGGAGCTGTTGTCATACCACCATTCTAGTGTTGTGACTGGGCAAGAATGGAATGTCGTCAGTGTGTCTTCTCCTCTACAAGGCCTGCAGGAACTGAAGCAACATGTGACAGAGGTTATTCAGGTTACACCTTGATATGTGGAGAACCTGCAAACTTCCTTTGTGCAAATGTTACACATTCCAATAAAAAGAATTTGTGGAAACTGCCTGGTGTATGTATCCTTGAGCCACAGGAGACAGTTGCCCTGCCTAAACTGAAAATAATTTTTCAGTATAGAACCTAAAAGAGGAAGATATTTCTGCATGCAAGTAAAGTGACCTATTGGACTTCATGACAGCTCAACACTGATGTGCCACTGACAACTGTTTCATTACAGTTTTATTCAGCGTGTGCCTCAAACCCATTCAATGTGTGTGTGTATGTGGGGGTGTCAGGCAGGGATAGAAGTACACTGAATGGTAGACTGAATGACACCATTTTTGTAGCTCCTCAAGCACCCAATATCCTTATTTTGCAATGCTCTGGGAAAATCATAAGGAGTTAGTCTGAGTAAGGATTGGAAGTGACATGACATCCCTTCTAATTCACTGACTACATCCTGTTACAGATAGTTGGTTGGAACTGGCCCTGCCTAGTTGCCCACTTCTGCAGAGATGATGATGGTGATGGTGATGGTGATGGTGATGCAGTGTGGAACTCACATCATGCACTACAAAATCATATCTGTTGTGTCTCACCATGTTCTCAAGCTGCTGCCATATTGCAGAATTAATACAGCTTGACATCACTTACTGTCATGGCCCCATCCTACAAAATTCTGTGAATTCTCTGGAATTTGTAGTTTGTTGTGGTACCAGAGCTCATTGACAGAGAAAGCTAAATATCTCACAAAACTGCAACCCCCTGGATACCACAGCATTGAGCCATGGCAGTCAAAGTAGTGTCAAACTGCATTAGTTCTGCAGCATAGATGCAGCCCTAATGAGGAGACTACATAGTGTATTATTGTCACAGCAAGGAAAGAACATTCTCAAAAATGTCTCAGAAATGACAGTTTGCGCAGCCCCCACAGTGCACTTCCTGCTCGGTGAAGGATTGCATCTAGATCTCTGCCTCTAAAGAACAGGTGTTAGGTGTTGGCACTGATCTGTATGGCTTCTGATCCTGGTTTCCCCACTTTTCTCTATAGTGGGAAAACAGCACTCTCACTGAAGATCACTGGGACATGGAAAGAGGTTTTCATCTCTGCGCATATCCAGCACACCCCAGATCTTGGCAGATGGGGAGGGGGATTGAACTCTGTGCAACGAGATCCAGTCTGATCTTGGAAGCTAAGCTGGGTCAGCTCTCATTTGTACTTGGATGGGAGACCACCAGGGAATGCCAGGTGCTGCAGGCTATATTTCAGAGGAAGGAGCTGACAGAACCACTTCTGAATATTCCTTGCCTAAGAAGCCCCTATAAAACTGAAGGCAGATACATACATGCTGGGGGTGTATTTGCATCGGCCTACCCAACTTCATCTGTACTAGGTGCAGCCTAATGAAAGATTGTGTTCCTCTGCTTCGTTGTGAAGTCTTATCTCCAGGGTCAGTGACCTAATTCTTCATATGCTCAACTCCCAAGGATTCCCAGCATACGGAAAATTAACAGGCCAAAGATAAGTGGCCAAAGTTTAATCCCAAGGCTGTACATTTGTCTCACACCCTCAAGACTCCCCCAGGGTGCCCTGTTTCTGGCAAGAAAGGGAAGCCTCCAGGAATGGTGAGTCACCTATTTAATAGGGCACAGGGCATCCTGGACAGTTATATCTGCTTTTGAAAACTAGATATGCCTTTCTATTTTTGTATTTTGTTTGCCATTTTTTTGCAGGACCACTGGGGCAGAAAAGGGGTCCTCAAGGTTGCCTACTGTTTCTCTACTATCTGTTCCTGCAGGATTTGCTTCTTGGTATCTATGGAGCATACTTTAAAAAAATCAATCATGTAAGCCCCATAAAAACTTTGTTATATGAGGTCCCTTGTACAATCTGGTACAGTCCAGACAAAGACATAGCAACTCAGAATGTTCTACAACTTACATCTTACAAACACCTGGGTCCAGATAGTATTTATCTGAGAATTTATCCTGTTTCACTACAATGTGATGTCACTGGTCTTCCAACTAAAAATATTTTCATGTTCCAGAATTTCCAGAACTCCAGAGTTCTGGAAAATGAAATGTGCAATGCCAATATTTTATGATTGAGGCTGGCTAGCTTAATATCTGTTCTGTGTACGTTGGAAGAAAAATTAATGATAAAAGATAATACACAAGGAAGGGTAAATCCTGCTGAAGAGAATCAATTGTTGGACATTGGGGCAACTTCACTCTCAAATCTAGTGTTGCATATTCACTGATGGGATCTGAGTTGTTGCAACTGACCAAGAAAGATTTCTTGAGACAGGTTATCCAGTATGGAGCTGCCATAAGAAAAGGCAATGTCCATAATGTGCATATCTTTTAAAAAATGAACTAAAAATAAAACTGCCAATATTTTACTGGTCTGACCTTCCTCTCATTTCTGGAGCCCAAAGTCTAGTTGAAAGGGAAGAGATTCCAGACAGATGAAAATATTTTTTATACAACACAGCTTTAAGAGCTGTTTAGACAAAATTATGGAGGAAAGATATGAATGCTTACAAGTTATGATGGCTATGTATGACTTAACAGGCAGTATAATTCTTGGTACCAACTGCTAGAGAGGAGAAATGGAAATGTAGTTGCATTCATGTCCATGGTATCCTTCAAGGCCACCTTGCTGGGATGGAACTTGGGGGCTTTGTTTCTTCCTGGAGGGGCAAACCCAGGAGGTGATGCTGGGGAACCCTTGTTTGATGTATAGGTTTGTGGGGTCACTCATGGGACTCTCCCTCATGCTATTGGACATATACATGAAACCACTGGAAGACGTCAGGAGTTTGTGGGGTTTGGTGCCATCAATATTCATATGACACTCAACTCTATTACTCTTTTCCACCACAATTGAAGAAACGTGTTTCAGACCTAAAGTGGTGTTTATCATCAGTAATGGACTAGATGAGATGGATAAATTGAAACAATCCAAACAAGATGAAGGTGTTTCTGGTCAGTCAAAAGGCAGATCAGTTAATAGGGATTCAGCCTATGTTGGATGGGGTTACACTTTCCCTGAAGAGACAGGTTCACAGCTTGGGTGTGCTCCTGGAGCCTGCCCTGAGCATGGAAGCTCAGGTTTCAGTAGTGGCTAGGAGTGTATTTGAACAGTGAAGCTTTGTGTGCCAGTTGTGCCCATACCTTGAGATATCAGATCTGGTCACGATGACACATGCCATAGCTACATCCCAGTTGGATTATTATAACCCATTCTATGTGGTAGAATTCAAAGATATTAAAGATAACACATTCTATGTGGGTCTGCCTTTGAGAAGTGTTTGGAAACTTCTGGTTCAAAGAGTGCAGCCAGATTGTTAACTAGGGCTGGCTACAAGGAGCATAAAACCCTTGTTACCAAACTCCACTGGCGTCTGGTCCATTTCCGACCAAAATTCAAAGTGCTGGTTTTGACCTATAAAGCTATACAATACAGGACCAGATTATTTGAAGGGCTGTACTACATACCTGCTCGTGTTTTGAGATCTGCTAGGGAATTCCTTCCTCTCTCCCACTAGCCAGGAGAAGGCCTTCTCAGTGGGTGCCCACAGGCTTTGGAAATCCCTTCCCAGAGAGGTTAGATTGGTACTTTCCCTACTTTTTTTCTGTAAACAGCTGAAGACTTTTTTTGTTTCGACAGACCTTTGAGGACTGGTTGTTCAGGCAGGATGGGTCTTGTACAATGGAATTGATTTTTTATTTGTTATTTTGACTGCACACAATTAAAAAAACATTTTAAAATAGTTTAACCACTTTTAAACTTTTGTATTTTGTGCATTATTAAATATGTTTTTAAATTATTGTAAGTCACCTTAAGTCTCAAACTGGGGGGAAAGTACAATATAAATAAACCACCACCAACAATTGTCAGCTTTCTAGGGGCACCTAATTTGCCACTGTGGGAATGGACTGCTGGAGTACATAGGTGTTGCCAGAAGGGTGGCTCTTGTATAGGTTACTATCTGAGCTTAAACATTTGTTAGTGCTTCCACCAAGGTGGTATTGTGGGGGTAGGCATAGCATTCCATTTTTTTTCAATTTCATTTTTAAAACAAGATGTTATTTTAACATCCTTGGCTTTTTGATTTGGGTTGCGTTTTGTTGTTAACTGCCCTCAAGTTGATCTAGACCCATGGCAACCCTATGGATGAGACATCTCCAAAATCCCCTCTCCTCCACTGCTCTGCTTAAATCTTGCAAACCCATACCCTTGACCTCCTTAATAAGAGTCCATCCATCTGGCATGTGTAATTTTATTACAATAACAGTTACAGAGATGCCATAAGCATGAACCTGGAAGAAGTCAGATGACCTTTAAGTGAACTTGTCACAGACCTGAGGGCATGTGGCAAGGACCCCTGTAACTATGACTGTGAATATTGTTGTTTCTGCACCCCCTGTGATGTGCATTTCCTCTTGAAGGTCACAGACAAGGGTTTGTCAGCCTAAAGCAAGCCAATCTTTCTGCTGCATTTTCCCCACCTGATTCCTATTCCAAACTTCCTGGAGTTGTCCTGATATTATTATTGCTTGATTAAATCAATGTTACTGCCATGAACCAAAAATATTCTTTTTCTAACTCTGAAATTAAAACCATCAACCAGGAGATTTTCACATTCTTGGAAAATCTGCCCAACTGCCTCAAAACTCTATAAAAAGCCTGCCTTGGCACTCATACATTGGGTCAGCTGAAACCAGGCAAGAATGCTGCTAGATTTCATATTCACCCCTCAACACAGGCTGGCTGCCACTCATGTTTCAGGCAGCCTTGTTGAGCCACTGTCAATTCCAGCATCCTCTGACTGGAGCTCTGCTTCTGGACTGCTAAAGATATTGCCTTCCCTCAACCTTGCTACAAGCTACTACCTTTAATTTGTAAGTTGTGTGTGTGAGAGAAAATGCTATTGCATGAATGGTGATTTCCCCCTTGGCTGTTAGTCAATAAAACTAAATTGCACTTTGCATTCTGGAGTTCTAGTTTTTCAGAACTGTTAGACAAAGGCAAAATCCCAACTTTTTGAAGTTACCCAGAGTCCTCTTGCTGCTATTAATTTGGGCCATTAAAATTCCCCTATTATATATTAATTTGTGGGTATATTTCCCTTTGCTGATAAAGAAGAGCTAGCCCTTCCTTTACTGACTGGGACTTTCTCATCTGTTTTCCCACTTGTGAAAAACTCATCTAGCCTATATTAAAGGAGTGCCTAAACAATAGTGTGGCCCTGCTATGTGTTTGTGGAAATTCCTACAGACCCAGATGGGCTATTCTCGTGATACTTGTGGCTAGCAAAAAAAACCTATCTGAGAGACTAAGGGGGGAAGCAGATGGGCGGCCCTGGGCCGCCCCGGGAAGCTGTGCCGTGGGGCCGAGGTATCCCCACACCTCGGCCTCGCAGTGCAGCTTCGCCGACCCTGGAAGGAGCGCTAAAATAGCACTCCTTCCACAAGTTGCCAAAGGTGCACCACAAAAGGCTGGCGGTGCACCTTCGGCGACTCTTCCGCCGCAGCGTGTGCGGATGCTGTGGTGGGAAAGCATCGTCGGAGCGCCGGCCGTGTGGAGGGGCTGGCGCTCCGACAATGCCTTCAGGAAGGGGTTGGGGCACCCACCGTGCGGCTGCCCCTCCCCTTCCTTGCCCCCAAAACGGCCCTTTGTGCCATCTGCTTCCCCCCAATGGTTCTTTGCAGACTGCCAGAAATAGTGCAAATTGAGTCCACTTTAAGGGTTAGGGTTAGAGAATCATGGGAACTGTAATTTATTGTGGCACCAGAGCTCTCTGACAGAGAAGACTCAATGTCTCAGAAAAAAAACACACAGTTCCCATGATTCCCTAGCACTAACCCTAACCCTAAAGTGGACTCAATTTGCACTATTTCTGGCAGTCTGCAAAGGCCCTAAGGTAAGCATGGCTTCTACTTTCTGTCTTTAGACCTTGTGCAGTGTCCAGCTTGAAGAGTTTCAGGAAGGAAAGTGGGATGGAAACTAGACCCTAAAACTGACCTGAGCATCTTTCTCATGAAAGGTTTTTGGTCGTCCACAGTTTCCTGAAATTAAAGCATTCTTCCCCCCAACAAAATCTGGGAAAAGTGATCATTACTATCTGCCCTAAGCAATCCACTGCAGGATGTGATTTACCAGAAGAGAAATAGCTTCTTTCTTGTGCTATTCTGCTTTGGTCAGGACTCCCCTGGAATACTATGTCCATTTCTGAGCACCACAATTTGAAAAGGATGTTGACAAGCTGGAGCGTGTCCAAAGGAGGGCAACCAAAATGGTGAAGGATCTGGAAACCATGCCCTATGAGGAACAACTTAGGGAACTGGGTATGTTTAGCCTGGAGAAGAGATGATTAAGAGGTGATATGATAGCCCTGTTTAAGTATTTGGAGAGATGTCACACTGAGGATGGAGCAAGCTTGTTTTCTGCTGCTCCAGAGACTAGGACCCGGAACAATGGATGCAAGCTACAGGAAAAGAGATTCCACCTCAACATTAGGAGGAACTTCCTGACAGTAAGGGCTGTTCGACAGTGGAACACACTCTTCCCATGGAGAGTAGTGGAGTCTCCTTCCTTGGAGATCTTTAAGCAGAGGCTGGATGGCCATCTGTCACAGATGCTTTGATAGTGAGTTCCTGCATGGCAGATGGGGTTGGACTGGATGGCTTTGTGGTCTCTTCCAACTCTATGATTCTAAGCCTGTTGGAAGTGATTTGTTGATGTTATGCTTGGTTACTATGCTCAGCCAATTTCTAGCTTTAGTTTGAGTTATTAGAATGTCACCAATTGTCCTGGACTACGGCCAGCACCAGTCCAAACAAACGCTGATAAGAATGGTTTAGCAAGAAAGGAGCTAAAAGGCAGGCTACAGACCTTTCTGTTAGTTCCCAAGAAGCACACCAATACCAAAGCCAGGGTTAAGATTCCAGAGTACACAGTAGCCAGTTCAGTCCAAGGTCGGGGCAGCCAGAAGGTAACAAGCGTCCAGTCCGTTCCAAAGTCAAAGATTCACGGCACACAAGGGTTCCAGAGAGCAAGGAACCAGTGCTGAGGCTTGTTAGTCAATTGCCTCTCTGCAAGCCTCCTTGACCGACGCATGCAAGCACTCTCTGCCCTGCGTTGTCTGAAGGAAGGCACTTCCACACTTGTTTCTTACTGATCCTTACCACTAGGCTGTTGTGCCTCCATAGGGATCCTACTAGTGCTAGGACCTGGCTGCTCTTCCTCCTCTGGGGCTGGGAGGACAGGGCTGGGATCTAGCAGGACAGGATTAGGACCTGGTAGAGCCTCCCTTTCCTCCTGCACTGGAGTAGGCTCATCCTCCTCCTCATCCTGCGAGTCCAGCTCCTGACTGACCATGACACCAATAGAATATCGGTTGAAATTTGTAATCCAGAGCTTTAGTAATACATTTGTTCAGAGAATTTTCCAAAAGAGGATAGACAGCTACCTGCTGGGGATGCTATAGCTGGATTTCCTGCATTGAGCAGGAGGCAGGACTCATTGACCTTCCAACTGTATGGTTCTATGATTTTAACTTAATCTTTGTGACCTTGAAGAGTTTCCTTCTCATGTCAGCCCTGTATCTTCTCCTTCCATCCTTCCTTCCCTCTCTTTTTAATTAAATACATCAATATACAGAACATCACAAGGCACTATGTGCTGAACAGTCCAGCTTTGTTTCTTTAGGTTTTAATACCACCCTTCAATTATATTTCCAGGCCAGTTGGGAATTATTTGTCTTTAACTGTTACAAACACCCATACTATACAAAAATCAAATGCCATTTAGAGCTAGGTAGGGAGACAATAAATTGAGAATTTAGCTAAGCAAATAACATCATTCTAAAGAATCCTGCAGTTGGCTGGAGTTTCTCTCTTGGCTGCAGACTGTCACAAAACTCAGGTCTTTGTATTATCTCTTATCAACAAACATAAAACATTTATGTTACACTCAAACAACTCTTGTATAAACCAGTGAAGTAGACACTCCCAAAAGGTGTTAAGAAAGAGGCAGATGCCACTAGCAAAGCAAAATGGGGAACACAGCAGTTGCAAGCCCCAAAGTACAAAGGCAAGGCATGGATAGTAAAGCAGTTTTCTGTTAGAAAATATGGACAAGAAACCATGGTGTGCGACTGGAATCCAGTAGTCATCTTCAGCAGTGTAGGCATGGGATTTGGTTTACTGTTAACTTGAGCTCTGTCTGTACATCTGGAAGGCTTTATGGGGAAATAAAAATGAAATCTGGTTAAGTGACTGGCTCTCCAAGATGGAGAACATTGAATGTTATTCATTAATATCACAGGATGCTTATTAACTAGCTCCCAACTACTTTGGCCACTTGCTTTAAGGGGACATAAGCCCCAAAACTATGCTTGATTTTGTATTCAGCACCACACAGGACCAGACAGGTTTAAACACTAGCCATTTCACCTTGCCTTCTAGGTGATAGCTTCTAGAAAACTCAACTTTTCTCCAGCTACCAGTTGCTCTGGGGTTTCAGAAGCAAAGAGTGGCCTTCGATGTCCAGTGGACAGAGGATTAAGGGGACCTCTATTGCTCCACATGCCCCACATCTATCAAAGCAAGAACAGAGCAAGGGAAGATGTATCTGGGTTCAGCTAAATGACAAGACCTGTTCTACCATTTTATTCTAGCCTTTCCAAATCACTCTACATCCCACCCCATCTGCTCTTCTCCCTCTCTGAGCTGAAAACAGAACTCCTCACGAGTCTGAATATGGGACAAAAATATAACCAAGGTCCCAAACAAGAAAAGAAGAGGAGCACCTCCTAAGAATTCACAAGCCTGGCTGGCCATTTCCTTCAGGCAATGCTCCCTTGGGGGTGAGGGCTTGCAGCTTGTGCCTCTGACATAAAGGTTTATCACACGAGGGACAATTGGAAGTATAAACAATGATTAACCCATCAAAATTGCGCGTTCACAATTAAGATTTCCACACAACATCGCGTTCAAAGCATGATTATCCTGGGAATATCCTGTGATAGTCGTGCAATTGCACTAATGGTTTTCACACAACGTTGCGATGAAATGTGATTAACGTGCCATTATCCCGTGAATAACCAGGCAATAAACAGCAACAAATCATTCACGGGTTTTTCCTGTGAATGATTTTCTGCTATTTATTGCCTAGTTACTCCCTGGTTATTCATGGGATAACGGTTCTTGTGTGTAAAATGTTAATTGTGTTTTAATTGCATTTTAATTGCGTTTTAATCACATTTTAATCTCGCTTGCATGATTTTGCCAGTTGAATCTCCATTTAAACTACCAATTTTTCTCCTGTATGATAAACTCCATAGACATTTAGAGTAAGTAAGCCTAAAAGCAGCTGTTGTTCCACTTGTAAAATATCAGAATGTAAATGAGAATACACATGCCTATCTGCTACACACAAACAGGATAATTCAGTGGAAAAGGTTCTTCCCAGCCTTCTTGAGGTTTCTAATAATATGTGCTTTGTGATGAAAGAAATGCTAAATGGAACCAGCTTCTGATGCAGATTGGAGAAGGTTTTCTCAAGAGAAAGACCCTGCAGTAAGGATTCCATGTGTTACCAAATGCGATGCTACCTACTCTTGTCCTCTCCATGTGACAACTCAGCCCACCCCTGCATGCTTCTCTTCAATAATTGCTTCTATGATCCAGGTTTCTGACTTACCAGGAAAGCCCGTGCTAGTGGAAGTTTTGTTGTCTACTAGAGCGCTTTCCGTGCATACTTCCTGCGGTTCTTGTCATCCACTTGCTCTAAGTACCAGGTCCCTGGAAACAGATCTTCCTTGGAACCATGAGGAGTGTGGTTCACTGCAGAGAGATGGAGTAAGGGTAGGTGAGGTGGAATGTCACTAGTCACTATATTTTCCAAGGCTATTTCCACTGTTTGCATCTAGTGATGGAAGGCAGTTTAGTTCTTCAGGATATAGGAGCGCAAGAGGTTGGGAAGGGGTGGCCACTTAAAAAAAAGTGTGCACTCTTCCTGGCTGCTCCATTACAGGGCTTGCTTCCTGGGGAGGAAGCCCTGTGATGGAGCAGCAAGCCTGGCCACCTGTGACACAGTGGATGGGGTGGGGAGGCAAGAGAGGGGGCAACTGGGCAACTGGTAAGGGGTGGGGGACAGCTGGAGGAGGGGAGCAGGTGGCTGGGGAGGGGGATGCAGGTGAGCAAGTTAGCGGGAGGGTGGGCAGCCCCCCTCACTGGTAGTCTTCTGCATCTGTTATCACCAAAGGTAGTGATGCCACTGCTCATGGCAGCCCTGTGGATGAGACATTTCCAAGCTCTGCTATCCTCCACTACTCTGTTTAGGTCTTATGGATTCAGGCCCATGACCACCCTAATTGAGTCTAGCCATCTGGCAGGTGGTCTTCTTCCCTTTCTACTGCCTTCTGCCTTTCCTAGCATTATTGTCTTTTCTAATGAGTCATGTTTTCTTATGATGTGGCCAAAGTACAACAGCCTCAATTTAATCATTTTGGCTTCTAGGGAAATTTCAGGCTTGATCTGTTCAAGTATCCATTTGTTTTTCTTTTTGGCTGTCCATGATATTCTCAGCACTCTACTCCAGCACCACATCTGAAATAAGTTGATTTTCTCTCTGTCAGCTTTCTTCACTGTCCAGTTCTCACATTCCTACATGGTGATGGAGAATACAATGGACTGGATGATTCTAACTTTGGTGCTCAGCTGAATATCTTTACACTTCAGGAGTTTGTATAGTTTCTTTCATAGCTGCCCTTCCCATTCCTAATCTTCTTCTGATTTCCCGATTGATTTCTTGATCCAAAGTACAGGAAATCTTTAACTATTTTGATTTCCTCGTTGTCTAGGTTGAATTTATACAGATCCTCCATGGTCATTATTTTTCTTTTCTTTATGTTCAGCTACAAGCCTGCCTTTGCACTTTCTTCCTAGAGCTTCCTTAATAAAAGCATTCCACGAGAAGCTACAGAATGCTCTTAACAACATGGGAGTCCCACTACATTTGATAGTCCTGATGAGAAATCTATACTCAAGACAAGAGGCAACTTTTAGAACAGAATATGGAGAAACAGAATGGTTCCCGATTGGCAAGGGAGTCGGGCAAGTCTGCATATTATCACCCTACTTGTTCAACTGGTATACACAAAATATCATATGAAGAGCAGGTTTAAAAGGAGTAGTAAAGATAAGAGGAAGGAACATCAACAGTCATATGCAGATGACACCATGCTACTAGTAGAAAATATCATAAACTGAAACTAATGTTTTTCTTCTGTAAACAAATGCATACTGGCGAACACATTTGAATTTTTTAGAATAGGAAATGCAGAAATCAAGTGTTTTTGCAAGAGGCTACATACTTTTCCTTTTGACAATGATGTCTCCATGCTGCTGTACATTTTTCATGGGCACCTTTCCATGTTTGTAGGGCAAAGCTAAAGTTGCTCCATGTTTCTTCTCATGCTTACCCAAATGATGAGTATCCTCTCTCACTTTCATTATCTCAGCAAACTTCTCTGGGGGAACACATTTTCGAGAGTTCAGCCGAACCTCCAGATCTGAAAGACTGGATACCAGTTTTTCTAGCGGAGAACCTGGAAGAAAGAGGAGACATCAGTCTTCCAGTTAGGAAATCATATATCCTCCCAGAGATCTCAACACAATTTCCCCAAAAGCCAACTGTTTTTATATTACTTTTTGTCACAACATGAATGAAATAGCTTGGAGTATTGCTTTTTCAGATGCCCAAAATAAAGCAGGTCACCAAACTGGAAAAGCTACTTGATGATATTCTCTCAGAAGCTTCTTCAGATATAGGAGAAAGGCCACTGCAAACCTGGTGCCTTCCTTTGCAAATGACCTTCAAATTGATCCATCCTCAGAGATATTTCCTGAAAAGTGTAGGTATGGCTGTCTCTCTCTCTCCTGCACACTGTGGTTTACCACTGTCCATCCCACATTAACACATGCAAAATTCTCTCCATCGATTGTATTACAAAGAAGGCCAAATGTCTGTGAAGACTACTCTTCCTGATTCTCTGTGCTTTTTCTTTGGACTTTATCACAAACAGTGTTTAAACTGCCATTAAACTTTAAAAATAGCACCTTTGGCGATATTTATCACATAGTGCTGTCTCCATCTTATTGCTGGCTTGCCTCCCCTCCAAGTGTATCTAGGGAGTACCTTGTCATTGATGGGAAAACCCATCAATAAGCTCTCAAATGTGCTGCTGTTCTATTAGTCCTCAAATGTGATAAGTTCTTAGTTTACACTTTGTAAACTGCTTAGTATATCGGTAAGTGGTATGGAAATGTACTTGCTATTTTTATTCTTTGCCCGGCAGTTCCGGTATCGGGCAGTCACATAGTGTTGGTGTCTCCTCTGCTCCCCCTGCCCCTTGCTATTCCCAACAGGCTTTTTTCTCTTTTTCAGAAACCTTTCTTTTGTTTCCTTTTTAATTCCACCCCCCCCCCATAATACATCTGGAATTGTGTTATAAACCAAGAACCAAAAATAAAAAACCCTTGAAAGGCACATTGGGTAGGACATAGAGCAGGGAAGTGGGGTTAAGGAGGAGAGGTGGAAGAGAGTGCAAGGCCCCACTGCGAAGACATGTGAGAGGGAATGCTTCCAAATCAATATGTATCAGGTTCCCCTTAATAGTGTGATCATGATGAGAACGGGGCTCGTGTGATAAACTCCTTAGTGCCCTTTCACACTGCACAATTATAGCACTATGATTCCACTTTAATTACCATGGCTGCATTCTATGTAATCCTGGGACTGATGTGAGAGCTGAGAATTTGAAATACTCCTCCCTAAACTGCAACTCCCAGGATTACATAGGATAGAACTATGGCAGTTAAAATGGAATCATAATGCTATAACTATGTAGTATGCAAAGAACACTAATTAATTTCTATTTGCCAGCCAGACACCAGCCGTTCCTTGTGCAAAAAAACATTATTAGGGAATGGTTCCAACCAATCCATGTCAATATTTTTCCCTATGCCTGAGCTACTGCTAGAGTGTCCTAACTCTAACAGGCCTCTGGTTCTGATGGACACAACTCAAAGGCAGAACATGGGAGAGAATGCCATTGGTTGTGGTGGACACTGAGGGGGGTTGCAGACTGCCAGAAATAGTGTGAATTCAGTCCACTTTTAGGGTTAGGGTTAGAGTTAGGGAACCATGGGAACTGTATTTTATTGTGGCATCAGAGTTGTCTGACAGAGAAGGCTCAATGTCTCAGAAAAATAACAGTTCCCATGATTCCCTAGCACTAACCCTAACCCTAAAAGTGGACTGAATTCACACTATTTCTGGCAGTCTGCAACCCCCCACAGTCTCCTAACTTGTATTGAAAAGAGAGGAGGAGTAGGGAAGAAGTTGTGTTATGGGACTATGAGCATGTTCTTGGTTATGATTTATGAAAATCATCCTGAGAGAGATGCTGTCCCACATGGCAGGCTGGCAGCCAACAGCCTGGCAGCAGTGCTTTGACCCCAGATGTCAGAGATGGGAGAAAGCAAATATGTTGCCTTGTGATTTTTTTTTATAAAATGTCCTTTAAAATATATATATATTGGTGGTCTGGGATGGGTACCAGGAAGGGAGAGGATCCCAGCAGCCACAACTTCATGCTAATCTTCATGTTTTATCATTTTTGAGGTAGCATTCATTCACTTGTATCCCTTTTCAGTACAAGGGAAGAGGCTGGGTGTTTCTTCCAATGAGCTCAGGCGTTATCCATGGCTCTCCTACTCTCCAGTTTATCCTTTCAAAAACTCTGTGAGACAAACAAGTGGGCCCAAGGACACACTGTGACACCCATGGCTCAGTGAGGATTTCAACCTGTATCTTCTAAGTTTTGATCTATCAGTATAGCTATTATATCATATTGTCTTATAAATGAATGTTTACTGTATTTTTTTAAAAAACAAAACTTTTAATCCTGGGAAAGCAGGAGTGTTTGTGTGTGTACATGGGGGTGGTTCCCAGGAGTCTCCTGTCCCATAATGCTTTAAAAATAGTTAAAACTTTTTAATAAATCATTTTTAATCTAGCCCCAGTATGGGATTTTGTGTGTATGTGTGTGTGTATGAAATGTGTTTCTTCTGGAGTAAAAATGTGTGAGTTTGTGTGTTGTGGAGGATCCACAATAGCCATCTGGTCCAATACGTAAAGGGATTTTGTAGTACCTTTGAGACTAATTGAAAAAGAGAAGTTGGTAGCATGATCTTTCATAGATTTAAGCCTACTTCCTCACGTGTATGGGGAAAAGGAAGTAGGCGCAAGCTCATGCTACCAATTTATCTCTTTCAGTTAGTTTCAAAGGTACTACAAGATCCCTTTGCCTACTGGTTTTTCAAAGTAATACGTCCATGTCTTTGAATTCTACCACCTGGTCCAAGGAAGTGTACAGTCAAAGTATCCCTGATAGGTGGCCATCCATCCTCTGTTAAAAAACCTCCAGTGGAGTTCACCACCTTCTCAACCAGTCTGTTCCAGTATTGAACAGCAATTATCACTACAATTTTTTTTCCTAATGTTTAATAGAAATCTCTTGTAATTCTGATCCATAGTTTGGGTCCTACCCTTTGTAGTAGAAGGAAACAAGCTCACCACTCAAAACAGACCAGGTAGTTGAAGGAAAACCCAAATGCACTCGTCCCTCCACATTTGTGCCTTTGACTTTTGTGGATTTGATTATTCACAGGTTTTATTAATATGTTCTCTCTAGGAATATCTAAGTTCTCCAGCACAATTCTATGGTCAACTTTAACCAAAAGTCAGACTGAAGGACCTAGAGATTTCTAGAGAGAACAGCCCTGGTGGTGCAGTGGTTAAATGCCTGTACTGCAGCCACTCACTCATAAACCACAAGGTTGCGAGTTCAATACCAGCCAGGGCTGAGGCTCGACTCAGGCCTGCATCCTTCCGAGGTCGCTAAAATGAGTACCCAACTGTTGGGAGGCAATCAGCTCACAGTTGTAAACCGCTTAGACACCCCATAGCGTGGTATGAAGCGGTATATAAATGAAGCTGCTTTGCACTAGGCCAGGGGTAGGCAACCTTTCCCCTTTAAGGGCCGAGGGACTTCAGCTCCCAGAATCCCAGGAGCTATTGGCCAACATGGGACTATTGGCCAACATGGCTGAGGCTTCTGGGAGCTGAAGTCCCTCGGCCCTTAAAGGGGAAAGGTTGCCTACCCCTGCACTAGGCATTTGTAGCTCCTCCAGCGCAACTCCATGGTCAATATCTGGCAGATGTTGACCACCTAGAGATTCCTAGAAAAGGTTTCTCTCAG
The DNA here is from genome assembly GCA_026167975.1 of Phrynosoma blainvillii. Lineage (NCBI taxonomy): Eukaryota > Metazoa > Chordata > Lepidosauria > Squamata > Phrynosomatidae > Phrynosoma > Phrynosoma blainvillii. The sequence goes on from JANUYF010000004.1 coordinate 152,067,937, forward strand.
GTAAAAACATAGTGTTTTTGTTATTTGCAGTTTTCCCACATTCACGGGGGTCCTGTGCCCCTAACCCCAGTTAATGTGGAGAGACAAGTGTATCTGGCTTTTGTATCACTTTGTCAAGTTGAACATATACAGCTCCCTCAACCTTTAAGTTCAATCATTCTTCATAGAGCTTGGTTTCTATAATCTTTATGATCTTTGTTACACACCTTAAAATATTTTTAAATATTTGGGAAGTGGAAAGATGGATCTCCACAACAGAATGGACTCACCTGCACCAGCATTTTGGGACACCTTCAGGGAGAACATGCTAGCTGCTAGTCCTGAGCCATAGGAGAAGACTCCAATCCTGGAGCCAGCCAGCTGCTGGGCAGAGTACCTGCAGGATTTCAGAGCAATTTCAGAATAATGTTAGCAGAAATTTCTGCTGGGGAAAAAAAAAAAGGTTTCTTATTTCTTCTGCTTGCCTGTTGGCTACCTTTAGCAGAGGCACAATTGGAAATGACACTGAGTAAGAACAAATGTTTGTGCATTGATTCATTTTGGTAAAGCTGAAGATGCAAACATTCTAAAATGTTGATGCCCTTGGGGAAATCTGTCTTCTCTCTTCCAGTTTTGTTTTCTAAGAGTCCCACTTCTCCTGGAAACTGGAGAGAATGCATTGAAATGTAAGAAATATTCTCTCATTAAACAAATGTATGGCAATCACAACTAAAAATTGTCTTATCATATAAGTTTACTGTATTTAAAATTGTAGTCCATTGAACACTTGGTATATGAAATTTACAGTGCAATCCTCTGGGTGGGTGCAGGGGGTGCGGACTGCACCAGGTGACATCCCACAAGAGGGGTGACATATTGATGGGGTTCTCCGCCTGCTGTTGCAGAGGGGCAAGCACATCCTTCATGGCTTCGCCGCCACCTTGCTCCCACCCTGAAGTGGGATCTGAGGCAATGGTGAGGGACACGTGAGGCGCTTACGGCTTTGTTGTGGCCTGGCTCCTACTCCAGTGGATTGCACTGGTAGTGAAGGGGTGAGCACCCCCCTGGTGGCTTTGTCACTGGCACAGCTCTCTCCCCAGGGAAGGAGCTGGGCCGGCAATGAAGCCAGAAGGGACAAGCAGCGAGGAGAGGGGCAGGTCACTGCTTTTACCCTCCAGCCCCTCCACACCTGGTGTCACCAAACCTGGTGATGCCACTGGTGTAATCCCCTTCACACATACCTAGGGGTAAATTTAGAGGAGCTTATTCCCAACTAATACAAGAAAAGACTGGTGCTTCAAAAGTTTACATGTCTTCATTTTGTTCAAGCTGTATTGCACACAGAGCCAGTAATGGAGACAGTGTTATAACTTCTGTCTCTTATGCTATCTAAGCCATCTGAGGTGTAGGGAAAAATGTTGAAAGCAGAATCCATCCTACTGCAACATATATAGTCACAGTACAAATAGGAAGCATATTTTGCATGGTCTTTCTTTAGAAGGCTTAATTAAGAAGGATTAAGATGCAGTTTATTAAGCAAAGAATCATGCAATCATCTGTTGTTGCTGTTGTTGTAGGCCTACAACTTGATTCCAAGTTATGGCAACCCTATCATAGGGTTCTCTTCTTTTGATGCTCAGAGCATGTGGCTCACCTATGACTTTCATGGCTGAGCATGGATTTGAACTCTGGTCTCCTGGAGTTCTAGTATAACATTCAAACTATTGGATCATGATGGGTCATCACTCATTATATTGAATCTATAGAAACAGAGGAACTGCAAAGTCAATAGCACAAGCTTCACATGGTTAAGGTCCCTCATTTTGGAGGGAATGAATTCATTCTCAGTCAGAGGGGAAGAGGGAAAATTGAGGCTGATCTGCAGTATCACTGAAAGAGAGAGAGAGAGAGAGAGAGAGAACATGCATCTTACTGTGCCAGGAGAGATGCGAGGCAGCCATATACAGATGGTGTGTACATATTGCCGTTGCGAGCAGAGAGGAACAAGGAGGGCTGTGTTTTCTGGTTGAACAGCTCCTGGCTAGCCTTTTGAAAAGCTTTGTCTACCTCCTTGCTGGAGTAGGTTTCTTCCAGTTTCACATTTCTGAAGGAAGAAGAGCATTTAGTCTTGTCTATGAGTCTAGGTGGCATCATGCATGCGTGCACACACACAGACAGACACACACAGAGGTAGATGACATTTCACTGAGTTTTCCTTTCTTCCACATGTATATCAACACTTGGCTATAATTCTTTAAACAAACTGAAATGGTCATGTTCAACTAAATTCAAATGAATACAGAAGGAGATGTTTTGTGGAACTGGGCTTCCAGAATTGTTGCATTAGATTAAGATACTGCAGCTGGAGCAGGAATTTCACTGCAGTTCTTCACCCCACCTTCCACCCTGGCATTGGAGTCCAAGAAGCTGAAGAAGGCCTTCTGTACTGAGTTTTTGTCAAAAGTTCAGCTGATTTTCAATTGCTTCAAGATTTTCAGTGTTATTATCAGTTTTCTTGGTACCTAACTTTAGTAATGGTGATGCACTATTTTATCTATTCTATGTTTTCAGCCTACCCTTTTCTTAACCATTTATCCTTTGAGAAAAGAAGTTTAAAAATTCCAAATCTAATATAAAAATCTCAAATAATTCACATTTGTCTGCTTGCAAACATTAAGAAGAAAAGCAAATATATACAATGGGGAAAGTTGTATACAATGAAATGGGTATACCCAACCCCTACTGCTGAAATGTTGACTATATGAGAACCATTCATTAGTGGGCATGTGTGTCTGACATATGGCATCTATAGCCAAGACACTTAGTAGAGCAAAATCCATGTCCTGATCAGTCTGCAGTCTGAATTTAGACAGTGAGGGTGAGAGGAAACAAGGCTTGCTAAGGATGAATGTATGCAAGCAGAGATACATGAAACTCAGCCTAGGTTCATTGAAGGATGAGAATCTAGAGGTACCAGCATGATGGCTGGAAATTGTCATACCCCTCTGAAAAGCTGAGACCTTAAAAAACTTCTAAGAACAATATTGCCTTCTATTACTCATCCCGTCTCCTCACAAGGTCCCTCCACTCCTTGCAGTTACAGCTAAAAATCCAACTATCCAGTGTGCCCAATAAAATACAGTCAGCCCTCGGTTTTTGTGGGGGATCCGTTCTGGACCACCACCACCCGTGAAAATGGAGACTCACCAATATTCAAGCACCATAGGCTTGAATGGCACAGGGTGCGCACCGTGGACACACACCCCATTGAAGTTAAAGGAGGTCACCCCTCCGTGAATATTTAAGTCCGTGGATCTTAAGTCCACGAGAGTGGAGGGGTGGTTGTAACCTAAACTCTCATTGCTGTTGGATTTTTAAAAAAATCATAGGGTAGAATCATAGAATTATGAGATAGAAAAGACCATAAGGGCCATTCAGTCCAACACTTTGTTTTGCAGAAAGACACAATCAAAGCACTCACAGTATATGGTCATCCAGCCTCTCTTTAAAAACCTCCAAAGAAGGAGACTTCACTCTACTGAGTTAGCATATTCTACTGTTGAACAGTTATTAAATAACAGTATGAAAGGGCATTTAAATAGCTGTGTGGAACTAGGCAAAGGCCCAAGAGGTTATTGCTGGTGATAAAGCAGCATTGGGCCTTTGCCTAGATCCATACAGCTATTTAAATACCCTCTCGTGAATTATTACCCTTCCCTGCTGCTCTTGCCGATGCTACTGGAGAAGTGACCCTTGGCAGGGCATTGGACTTTATGGCCCTTGAGGTCTCTTCCAACTCTATGATTCTATGACCTTGGGGCCTTCACTAACCTGAAGTCCTTTAGCCCTTTGTAGATTCCACTCTCAGTGTTAGGACTGGGAGATGCAAGGAAGTCATTCAGCAACATCCGTGCCAGGGACTTCTGCACCAGCTTGCAGAATGGTGTGTGGAAGATCATGAACTGGAAATCTTCAAGTGTACAGGGCTTGCTTATCCCAGCTGCTTCCAAGTAGGAGGGTTTCAAAAGGTAAGATAAATGAAAATTCATCAGTCATGTGCAGGAACAGAAAGAGAAAGTGGTATAAGCAGAACAGTATAGAAAACACAGATCTCTTTCCTTTGGACATGGGCATGCAAGAGTTGTTGTTGTTTTTTAAGTTGGCATGTAGGGGTAGGCTGAATTGGACTTGGATCACAGCAGGGTAGAAGTGAAGCTTTAACCCTTAACCCAGGCTTGAGGCTCCTGTTGGAGATAGAAGGGACACTGTGGTCAAAATTGGGTTAAACCTCCCATGAGGTTAAAGTGATTTCAGTATACAACACAGCCTCTTGCAGCAGGGACTGTTTTTGAATCTTGGGAGGAAATGAAAGGCTGTTTTGTGGATCTGGTTTAATATCATGTCCCCGTAATGGTTAAATATGAAAATCAGGTGTCTAATATAGAATATAGAAGAATGGGTAAAATTAATTTAGCAAAATTGTTTGTTAGGTTGTTACATTATTAGAGTTCTAGAACTCTATTAATTATTAGCTCTGGAACGGCCTGCTGGATGAAATCCATCAGTTAACATCATTAGATGCCTTTAAAAGAGCTGTCAAGATGGATCTCTTCTGGCAGGCCTTTCCAGATTAATTGTCCCGACCTCAGGTTCCCCCACCGCGGTGATCTTCACGTGGCCCCATCTCGATGGATGAAGATCATTGCCGCTAGTCAAGCCATGCCTGGTTATATCTTTTTAAAATGTGGCTTTAAATTTTATATTGTTGGAGTTACTGTTTTAATCCCTTTTGATTTAATGCTGTTTTAAGGGGGGGATTGTTTTGGATATTATGTATCTTTTTAACTGTTGTAAGCCACCCTGATTGGGCTCCCAAAGGGTGGGATAAAAATTATTATTATTATTATTATTATTATTATTATTATTAGAGTTTTCCTCAATAATGCTGTGTTACAATACACATACATATGTTTTGTTTAATCATAAATTGCACACACGACTCTTTGCAGCATGTACCTACAAGCAGGACCTATAAGAGGAGGGTCAGATGGGACATCAGTCCAGGGCTCAGAGAGTCAACAAGGGGCCTACAAATTTCTGACAGCCCACTCCAAAAACAAACAAACAGACAAACAAACAAAAACCACCATAAAAAACACAACCCCTCACAGCCCCCTTCCATTGCAAAGGTTAGCGAACATGTAACTCTTCAGGTATTTTCTTTGCTTTTTACCAGGTCTGGTCTATTATTCCTATGAAAAAAACAAATAATTTCACTCTGCATTTGAATTATGGTTTCAATAATCATACACCAAAAGCTACTTTGTTCATATTTTATCATAACCATATTTTTCTATGAAGGAGAAAAATTACAATTTTAAAAATCATTGTGGCATGTCACTAGGCAGAGTGGTCTTTACCAACAGCCAATCAGGTTCAGGTTGGCTTTAAAGGTGGGGGCTGCCGGCGAAGTGACTATAAAGGGGGAGGAGCAGTTGAGATGGGAAGAGAGTGTGTCAGTACTGTTAGAAGTGAAGAGGTTTCAGTAAGAAGAGAGTGTATCAGTTTAGAGTTGAGTGAGTGAGTTAACAAATCAGTTCATAGCTGCTTTGTTGGGTGGATTGTCAGTTGAGATTCAGGCCAGACCTTAGCCCTGGTGGCACAGTGCTTAAATGCCTGCACTGCAGCCACTCTCACAAACTACAAGGTTGTGAATTCAATACCATCCAGGGGCTCAGGGTCGACTCAGACTTGCATCCTTCCAAGGTTGCTAAAATAAGTACCCAGCTTTCTGGGGGCAATTAGCTTATTGTAGCTGCTTAGGGAGTGCTTAAGTGCACTGATAAGCAGTATAGAAATGCACTTGTTAGTGCTATTAGCAGAATTTATACTTCTGTCAAAGGGGAGTTATAACAGAGAGTGTAATTTAAAATAAGCAGGAAACAGTTCAGAATTGAAAGCGATTCAGTGAAGGAACTGAAGAAGAAATAATTTGTGACAAATGAAGTGCTGTAAAAACTGTAACCATACAATCTGTGTACCATCCTTGAAAAAATAAAGTATTAACATCTTGCTTGTAAAGAATAACAACACAGATAACACACTACCAATAATAAAATATATATAGGAGAAGGACACTTAGGGACCTCAACTCTAATTTGTTTAAGGAGAAATGTATTAAGGGTAAAACTGGGGCAAATGCCAGGACCTAGGGGTTAGGGGATTCTGGAATAAAAGAAAAGCCTCAAAGCATTGACAGGAAAACCCCTATGGTCACAGTCATGTTGTATCATTACAGGACTTAATTTTCAATTTTGAAAGGAGTGTCCCATGGGGCCTGAAAGCAACTGTAGATCCTTCCCCACCATTGTGAAAGCATAGAGAGGCACCAAAAGGGCAGGGTAAAGTCACAGCTCACTCTTCTGGGACCACATACCTTTCTGCCACTGGCTTTCAATTTTCTTCCGGTATGTGGCATAGCACCGATCCAGGGCTCGGAAATAGCACTGTATGGAGAGCTGTCCATCCACCATGGGGTACTCTGAAGCTAAGTCTGGCTTGTAGAAGTCATAGACATGTTCCATGTGGGTCCCACGGGTACCTTGGGAGAAAGAGGACTTTCTAATAAGTATTAACATTTGTGAGAAGGGGATTTAGCTTCATACTGTTCACCATTGTGGTGCTTGTGGTAAACTGTATTTCACCTCAGACAGGTATAAATATACATGTCATATAATGCTCCTCCTCCTCCCTACCTGTTTGGTCTATTTCTCTGAAATAGGTTATACATTTCTGTTAGTACATTTCAATTATGAGATGAATCTCACCAGGTTTCAGTATTGCTTATTATATCATATTTGCTTACTGTGTTAAGAGTTCAAGTTTATCTTGTTCATTGTCCATGCTCTGTGCATCAGTATAAAGACATCTAACACCATGCACCATTCCTCCTAGCTGCCTATTTCCCCACCCCGCCACCCCAATATTGGGTTCTTGTACTATTTGCCTTGTTCTATGCATAAATAGAGTATTATTTCTAGCACATGATGAATTCCTGCCCCAAGAATACTGTCTCCTCCCTTACATACCTCAGTTTAAAGCCCTCCTGATCAGATTTTTCAGATTCTTTGCAAAAATGTCCCTGCCCACTGTTTGGCGCAATCCATCCCTTGTCAGAAGCCCATGCTCCTGAAGCTGCACACCATGGTCCAAGAAGCCAAATTGTTCCCTGCAGCACCATCTGCAGAGCCAGTTGTTCAGGGAGAGAAGATGACCAATGGCCTAGGAGACTCCATAGCTCATGAGGAGGATATTAAATAAACTGGAGGCTCCTCGTTCTTACTGTGCTCCTGCTGTTCACCCATTCAGAAGCAAATTTATGCCTTCATCTTTTTAAGGCTACAATCCTATGCAAGTTCATCAAGAATAGGTCCCATTGAAGTCAGTGGGACGTCAGTGGACCTGTTTAGAACTGAGCTGCATAATCCTCTCTTCTTTTCTCTCAAACTCATCTATCCTCCTCTTTCTGGCTTCTGCTTCTGGAAAATTCATTTCAAAGTTAGTTACAGCACATTGCAAGTAGTCTTTGCAATAACTTGACAGGTGGAATAACAGGCCTAGAGAACATTAGCTTGAATTCAATCAGCATGTTTGTGGCTGAGGTGACATCATATAGAACAAACCGGAGCAAGTTTGCTCAGAATGAAGACACCTCCCAGAAAAGTATGCACAAGATTGCAGCTTCAGCAATCACCTTTCATTAAGCTAAAAATGTGCAACCCCTTACATGTTTGAAATTTTGGGGTAGAGATCTATTAGCATAAGATTCAGATATATTCAGATCAAAATGAGTAGAAACAAATTGTTGTAGTGTTACTTGGAAATTTCTGCCTTTCTGCTTGTTGCAGAGCTGCAAAAGGTACAGGAATACACACACCACACCAAAATTAGCCACTTTGCTGAGGAGTGGGGATTCTCTGAGTGCTTGTCATGGGAGAAACCGTAGTGTAAGGGAAACAAAAACAGGGGAAGAGAGAAACTCCACTACCACTAGAGAAGAAGAAAAGTGTCTATTGACCTCTTCTACGCTGAATATGAACCTTGGTGCAGAAAACACTATTGTTTCTGTTTTGAAAATAACTCTTCCTCACTGTTGCCTGTTTTCCCAGAGATATTTATCCTGATGATGTGAAAATGGAAGCTGCAAGTGTGCTTGGCTGTTTCTACCACAACAGCTTCACTTCCTCCTTTTCAATTATCTTCAGCATCAATTGTACAATGGGGCCCTTTGCTAGCTAGCCAGACAGACTGCATCCACACTATAGAAACAAACAATTCCCAGAATTCCATAGCACTGAGCCATGGCAGTTAAACCAGATTATTTCTGCAGTGTGGATGCAGCCATAGACACTCTTATAGGACATTATCACATGTGGGCCAGAAAGCGGAAATAAAAGTGGAAATGAGGTACCCCGAAAATAAACGGGAAATAACCCTTGTTTCCGCATACGTCATTACCTTCATTGCACATTTACAGTAAGTGTATCGAACGTCCACACACAAGAGAAAAAAACCCCGTAAATGTAGCCGAAATGAGCCTCCTGCACATGCGCAGAGAGAGGAATGCTTGCTGGAACCATGGCAACAGCGGGGAAATGTGCCACAATACATATTTGATTATCAGACCTACGGTAAATGCGAAATGATTCCGGTCGCGCAATTGCAATTCCTGAAGAAACCGAAATTCAAAAGATCTCGGTTCTTTCCACTTTCTGTCGGGGTTCTATTGGGGTTCTATGCGACATCGTGTGGAAACATGGGCAAATAATCCGGATTCGTTTGCCATTTCGTTTGGATTCTGTTTGGATTGAGCCCCGTGTGATAACGTCCATAGTGCTGCTATTCCACTTTAACTGCTCTGGCTGCCTCCTGTTGCATTCTGGGATTTGGAGTTTAGGGAGGGGCCTTTAGAATTCTCAACCAAAGAGCCCTTAGGCCTCACTGAACTACAAACCCCAGAATGCAATAGAAGGCAGCCAGAGCAGTAAAAATGGAATGGCAGCACTATAAGAGTGTAGCGTGGTAATCTAGATATACATTGCACTTACATCCCCTCTTTCTCCCCAAATGGGGTCCAACATATGCTTTTCTCTCTCCTTATAGGCACATGACAGACAAGAGTATTCCCTGTGTATCTTTTCTGGCTAAGTTAAATTTGGTGTTTAGTGCTGGCAAGCAGTCACCCAGCTGCTCTGCCCCTGTTTGGTTTGTGGCTCCTTGCTAAGCTGTATATTTTAATACCCCACGCACCCACCCACCAGCTTGCTTCCTTTCATACTTTGTGGCCGGGCCCTCATGCATATGACAGCTCTCTTGCCTAATGGCCATTCCAGATCTGGGGTGGGGAACTTGTGGCCCACCAGATGTGGTTGGACTGCAATTCCCTTCTTCCTTCACTATTGGCTGTGCTCATAGGCACTGCAGTCCAACAAAATGTGGAGAGCCACAAGTTGCTCACCCCTGTTCTTGAAAGAAGAGGAAGAACACACCAGAAATGGAGCTGGAGTGGGGCCGGACGGAGGCCGGCTAGCGTCCTCCAAAAGCCCCGTATGAAAACGTCCTTAGTCATTCTGGAAGAAAAGGCAGCAGCCCTACTACTCCATGGGATGCTGGCCACAGCCCAGCCCAGCTGGCACTCATGTCTTGAGATCTCCATGCTGTGCCTGGCTGGCTTCTTCCTCCGTGTCATTTGACTGTCAGGCACATCTTTAGTGATGGTTGAATTCCTTTGGTCTACACAAACAGCCAGGGCTTTTCAGCAGCATACAACTTTTTTTTTTAAAAAAATAATAATAATAATACTGTTTTTAACCTGTGTTTTTACCTTGCTTTTACCTTCTTTTATTCTGTAGCCCCCCCTTTTTTAACCTGTGCTGGTCTATATGACCGTAATAAAGATGAATTGAACTAAACCTGTCACAAGGGTGATGGATTCATCAGGGATCTTGTTCTTCCCTCTCTTGTCTCTGCAGGAGGGCTTCCTTAATTTTTTCCCCTGAGGGACAAGCTTGTTCTGCTTCTCTTTTAGACTCTGCTACTCCCCTTCTTCTTTGTAAGGAATGTGGTCCACAGAACAGTGCATCATGTTATCTCCCTCCTTCTGTTGCAGCAGCCTTGGGAGCTCAACTGGACTCTGAATCAGGGGCTGGTGACACTTGGTTGCCTGTTGCATGGGTCATTTGTTTTTGTTTTGGATGAGCAAGATTGGGCGTGACATGCAAGCTGAGTAATTCATCCATCTCGCAGTTCTTGCCAGAGAGGGTGATACCCAATAAGGATGGTACTAATAGTCACAGGAACACTGCCTTGAGCACACAACAGCAGACACAAGGCAGAGGGGATTGAACCTAGGGCATTCTTTTTGACTCTTCTACTAGGCATGGAATGTTTCTCACAACAATCTGTTTCTCTTCTCTACAGTTGCTCTTGCTGCTTCTGTGGTGTGACAGCTGCATCTTTGCAGCATTATTTGTATAGGTAAAGGTAAAGGTAAAGGTATTCCCTGTTGACAAGGTTGTCAAGTCGTGTCCGACCATAGGGGGTGGTGCTCATCTCTGTTAATAAGCCGAAAAGCCAGCACTGTCAGAGACTATTCTGTGGCCATGTGGCCAGCATGATTGCACAGAACGCTGTTTACCTTCCCACCAAAGTGGTACCTCTTTATCTACTTGCATTTGCATGTTTTCAAACTGCTAGGTTGGCAGAAGCTGGGACTAGTGATGGGAACTCACTCCGTCATGCAGCACCCAGGCCTCAAACTGCCAACCTGCTGATCTTGCAATCAACAGTCAGCATCTTAACCACTTGAGCCACTGCATCCCTATTATTTGTATATATGTATACATAGTGCCCATCTTCCCTTACCCTCTGTGCCTAGTGCCAGGCCCTTCTATTTTGTCACTCCTGTCAGCTCTGTCTTGCTTTGCCCACTGCTCCCTCCTTCTGGATGTTGGAAATGGAAACTTGATTTTAACAGCTCCATAAGTGCTGTCTGGCAGATATGTCTGCCTTCTGCCCGTCACTTTCCCTCTCTCTTATGCTGAGGATGTAACTTGCTTTGTTTCTCATTGTTTTAGCTCTTGGTTACTGTTGCAGTTGCACATTTTCTTATCTGGAATAAGCCCACACTCTATTCACAAATGTGTGATGGGGGCAAATTGTGGTGTTCCCCAGTCTTGTCCAGAAGTTCTCCGTATCCAAAAGAGGACATTCATGGCTGTTCTTAATTTGGGGGGAAGGGGAGAGATTGGAAAGGACTGGTTTGGCCATAAAAGACAGACAACTACTGTGTAAATAACGCTGCAAGCATGCTAATGTTTTAGACATAAGAGGGCTCATTGTCTCAGATGAAAAGCTTGCCATTCTGTGTGTGAAACGGAAGAGCAGCTTCTCCCTTACTTGAACATTCCTGACATTTGAGAGAAATAGATACATTTTACCAACATAGATTATTTTTCCTGTCAGCAAGGTCTCTGCGAATCTCCAGTCCAACAAATTTTAATGTACCAATTCATGCATCTTTAATCTGACTGCTGCACACACAACATGGTCTACGAAGCTCAGCTTGCCTGGTTGTCTTCTACATTCAGAACAGAACAAATCCACAGATTTTTGGCCACGTTGGACTTATTCTGTGCCACAAGTGTTTGTAGTTTGTCTGTTATGGCACTGGAAATCGGCATTATGAGCTACATTTTTGAGAAGTGAGGAAATAAATATATAAATGCATACATACATGCCATGGCTATGATATTTACGCTGTTGCAGTCAGAGTTGTTCCATTACAACCTCATTCACAAAACGACTCCTTTGTTTCCTTCTTTATTTTTTAAAAATGGGAATAGCCCCTCATGCTGCCATTCCAATTGTTTCAGCAGGTGCAGAAAAAGGTGATCTCTAGACATAGCAACAAACTGGTTTGCAGTTGAAATCCCTAGCATGCAGAAAGTGATTCTGGAGAAGACAAATATGTATACTAACCTCTTTCCAGAGCCAGAGGGGCATTTGGTCCAACCAGCATAGCTACAGCTCCTGCTCCACCTGTTGGTCTTGCATTCCCAGTGGCATAGACAGCAATATCACCACAAACCACTAAGGCATAGCGTCCTAGTGTGGGAAGAGCATTATCACAGTGTTAACGCTGATGATGAGAAAAAACAACTCTTACTGGTTTTATCATCATAAAAATATCATTTGTAGATATAAGTCCTAGTTCAGCAACAAACAGTTGTGAATTATCTCTGTTTAATTACCTAGATGCCTACATGGCATTTTACAGAGTAACATAAACAAGATCCTGGCTCATCCACATAAACCCACTGGGTGACCTTGGACAAACTGCACTCTCTCAGCCTCAGAGCATGGCAATGGCAACTCCCCTCTGAAGAAGCAGTTCAAGGAAACCCTATGATAGGTTTGCCTTAGGGTCTCCATAAGTCAGAAATGACTTCATGGCACACAACAACAACAACAATAACAATAAATAAACAAGAAGAGTAGATCTAATTCCCAGACCTCAGCTCAGCCTGCCTATTTACCAGAGGCAGTGGCAATTTGTGGGAGGGCGGGTTTTGGGGTTTTAGACTGTATTTTAGGTTGATTTATATTGTATGGAATTTTTAACTGATGTAAGCCGCCCCGATTGGTTTATTATTTTAAACTTGCTGGAGAATCTTCGAATTACATGGCCTGTGGGCTAGAATAGCATGAGGTGGGTTGTTTTCTCAGCTGATGTGGAGATGGGAATGAGAGGCGGTGAGTTGCCAAACCCTTCACTGAGATGAAAGTCCATGATTCAATCTAGTAGTCTACGTTTTTCACAGTACAGCCCTGGTCAAATTCCAGGTTGAACTTTATAGAACCAGACCTTATTATTATCAATTTTAAAAGTTAATGTAAAACTACTAGCAATATCTATCTATCTATCCATCTATCTTTTTTTTAAATTTGGAAATTGCCTTACAATATCTGTGGCATTTAGAACAACTCTTCCATTTGCTAATATATCTAGAACAGCTGTGCTGTAACTTCCATCTTTAGAGTATAATTATAGTAAACATTTCCCTGATGTAACAATATAGTAGGAATATCTCATAATGCCCAATTCCAAACACATACCACAGAACAGAGGTTAATCCCAGTGAATTCAATGGGGCTGCAGTTTCAGGGCCAGACTAGATGTGACTCATGAGATTATTGGATCTGTATGTCATCTCCACTTCCTACCCAGCACAAATAGCACCTTCAAAGTAATGGTCATATAAAGCCATGTAGCCCTGTGATCCTGATCAGAATTAACATCCACAACTGCCATTCACATTTTTAATGCATATCACAGACTTTCTACCTGACTCTTAGGGATCATTCACATGTTGCTTTTTGTAATGGAACGATGCGAATAACCTCACTCACGCATTCCAGTTTTGTTATTCACATTGTGAAATGGCAGTGATCTGCATCGCTTCGAGTTTTTCGTGGGAGCTGGCGACTGAGGCAGGGTGGTGGTGGGGGTCCCCCATTGCTGGTCCTGGGCTCAGCCTCCATGGTCGGGGGTGTGTGTGACCCCACTTCCCTCCTGGGAAGCCAGCAGAAGTCAGCCCATAGTAACAGGTGTGGAGGGAAAGAGGAAGAGAAGGAGTATCTCCTCATAAAGCCAGCTGGGAGAAGCCTTGTGTCCCCCCCCCTCCCCGTCCGAGGAGTCGGTGATGCAGATGTATTCAAACTGCATTCTAGGTATGCTGAGTTCAATCTGGGTCTCTTCACATCGTTGTTCACACTGCCGACAATGCAAATCATTTTTTTAAAAAACTCGAAAAAAACCCAGTATTGATTATCCTGGGTTAAATGGTTGTTTGGTAGACTCTGCTCCAGACTGATTCAGGTGCACTTGGGCTTCATGTGAACAACAGAGATTCAACCTGGACTATTTTCACCATGTGAATAATGCTTTAGTTTGGCGCTGAGTATAAGAAAGGACTGGAGTAGGAGCCAAGCATTAGAGTCTATTACTGAAAACTACAAAGGTGTGATATATAAAGGGGGTGGTTTATATAATTTCTTGTTCTCTCATATCAATTGATGCCCCCTGCTGTTATGTTTTTGATGTTGTTAACTGCCCTTGAGTCGATCTCGACTCATGGTGACCCTATGGATGAGACATCTCCAAGACCCTCTGTCCTCCACTGCTCTGCTTAATTCCTGCAACCCCTTAATACCCGTGACCTCCTTCATAGAGTCCATCCATCTGGCATGTGGCCTCCCATACTTCCCTCCACCTTCCTCAGCATTATTGTTTTTTCCAAAGAGTCCTCCCTTCTCATGATGTGTCTGAAGTATGACAGCCTCACTTTGGTCATTTTGGCTTCCAGGGAGGCTTCTGGCTTCTGCTCTAGGACCCATTTGTTTGTCTTTTTGGCTGTCCATGGGATCCTCAGCACTCTTCTCCAGCACCACATTATCTCAAATGCATTGATTTTCTTCCTATCATCTTTCTTAACTGTCCAGCTCTCACATCTATACATGGTAATAGGGAATATGATGGCTTGTACGATTCTATTATTATGTTGTTATTATATTATTATTCTATTATTATGTGCTGTTATGTTAGCTATCTCTAAAATCACTGGTTAGGAAACCAACAGTGTAAGAAAATCTACCATTTAACACTCTTGCATTCTTTAATAAATTAGTATCGGAACTAAAAACCCACCATTCCCTTACTGTCGTAGTCCATAAGATGACTGTGGCTTTTGCAGTTTCTGGATGGGAACCTTAATACAGTTCTGTCTGAAGAGACAAGGGCAATTTCTGTTTGCCTTTACTTCCTCCCTGGATGATAGCAACTCAGCATCTAGAAAAGTTTGAGGGCCTGGAACACCCCAAAGGTACCAGATCCTGTCTGATCTTGGAAACTAAGCAGGGTCAGCTCTGGTTAGTACTTAGGACATTGTCAACAAATATCAGGTGCTATAGGCTATATTTCAGAGGAAGGAACTGGCAAAACCAATTCTGAGCAGTCCTTGCCTAACAAAACCTCAAGAAATTAATGGGGTTGCCCTAAGTGGACAGGTGACGTGAAGAAACATACACACACAAAGTGACAACAAATAATGACACTCCCAATTCTTTCTTCAGTAGTAGGACAAGACTTTGTGAGCCACAATGCCCCCTGGCCATAGAAATACAAAAGTGCAGGAAAAGCATTCTCTGCTGGAGCCTCGATTATCAATAACAGAGTTGCTGGATGCAAAAAGAGGCTAGGCTCCTGCGCCTTTAATAGTTATATAGAAAAAAATTCTGCAGGTGGTGCTTGCATGAAAAAAACATAATCTGCTGAAATTCCTTACTCTACACTACTGATAAAGGCACATTTCATCAACCCTGTTGTTGTTGACTGTTGTCAAGTCAACTTCAACTAATGGCGACCCTTGAATGAGAGACCTCTAAGTCAGCTCTCCCCATCTTCAACCCTGAGCCCTGCTCAGGTCCTGCAGACTGTAACTTCGAGTCTATGCACCTGTAATATTGTAAGAGATCTTCCTCTTTTCCAACTGCCTTCTACTTTACCAAGCATTATTGCCTTTTCTAGTGAGTCATGGTGTCTCATGATATGTCCAAAACATGACATTCTCAGTTTAATCATCTTAGCTTCTAGGGAGAGTTCAGTCTTGATTTGCTCTAGGACCCATTTATTTGTCTTTTTAGAAGCCCATGGTATCTATAGAATTCTTCTCCACATTTCAAATGAGTTGATTTTCTTTCTATCAACTTTCTTCATTGTCCAGCTTTCACAACCCTACATAGAAATGCGAAATATGATGGCATGGACAATCCTATCTTTACTATTCAATGATATATCTTGACACTTCAGAATCTTGTATAGTTCCTTCATAGCTGCATTTCCACATCCTAGTTTTCTGATTTCTTGACTGCAGTCTCCATTCTGAATAATGAAAGTCAAGGTATGAAAAATTTCAGTGTCTTCATCATCTACATTAAAGTTATTTAAATAATCTGTGGTCATTATTTTTATTTTCTTAATATTCAGCTGTAAATCTGTCTTTGCACTTTCTTCCTTGACTTTCTTCAGAAACATTCTAAGGACCTCATCACACGCGGGGCTCAAAGCGACAAGAAAGCGAAATAAGAATAAATCCAGGAACAAACCGATAGAAACCCCACAATATGTAAATGGCTATCAGACGCAATTACTGTCATCGCGCTTTTATCGCGCTTCCAAGAAAACGCATCCTGGACACGTATTTGCCGTTCACACACAAGTGAGAAAATTCCGTACAGAACCAAGCAATGATGTTCTTGCACATGCGCAGAAACAGGAATGCTCGCCGCGTTTGCTGGGAACCATGGGCCATGACGGGGAAATGCTCCACAATGCATATTTGGTGATCAGACATGATGGCAATAGCGCTATGATTGCGCTATGATTCCTGTCGCGCAATTGCAATTCCCCAAGAAACTGAAATTCAAAAGAACTCGGATCATGCTGCATTGTGTCGGGGTTCTGTCGGGGTTCTGTGCGACGTCATGTGAACACATGGAAAAATAATATGTATTAGGTCGGGATTTCGTGTGGATTCTGTCTGCTTTGGACCCCGTGTGATAAGGTCCTTAGTCTTTGTTATGTTCTGCTAGTAGTATGGTGTCATCTGTATATCTTAAATTGTTGATGTTCCTTCCTCAATTTTTCATGCATCCTTCCTCCAAGTCTAACCCTGCTTTACATATGCTATGTTCAGCATACAAGTTAAACTGTTAAAGTAATAAAATGCAGCCTTGCCTGACTCCCTTCCCCATTGGAAACCATTCAATTTCTCTGTACTTTGTCCTGATGGTGGCCTCTCGTCTTGGGTACAGGTTATGCATTGGGATAATCAAATGTTGTGCCACACCAATTTTTTAAACAGTGATCTATAGTTTTCATGCTGTATAAAATCAAAGGCTTTGCTGTAAACTATAAAGCACAGGCTGATTTTCTTTTGAAATTTTCTGGTGTGCTCCATTATCTACCATATCTAACAATGTGATCCCTAGCGTCTCTTACTTTCCTGAACCCAGCTTGGACATCTGGCATTTCCCACTTCATATATGGTAAAAATCTTTGCTGTAGAATTTTGAGCATCACTTTGCTTGGATGGGAAATTAATGCAATGGGCCTATGGCAAACCTATTTTTAGTAAAAAAAAAAAAATGCAGCAACAAAAGATGACAACACATCTAGGGCATAAACTATTAAAACATTATGGCTTTCCCAGAAAAAAAATCACTGAGTAGGTCCAAGAACTGTTGCAAAACTTTTCACTCACATTATCCAAAAAGGATGAGGCTCAGTCTGGCATTACTTACCATCCCAGGAGCTGGATTCCACCCAGTCAGCTGCATTGAAGAGGGAAGCTGTTCCTCCATAGCAGGCATTGGTAGTGTCAATGCCCTCAACATCGGTGTTTCCTGACTCTTCAAAGAGCTGCATCAGAACTGTCTTGACTGCTTTGGATTTGTCAATGATAGTCTCTGTGCCAACCTCCAGTCGGCCAATAGAATCCCAAGAAAGATGGCTTCGCTCTACCAGTCGCTGAACTACAGTCAGACACAATGAATTAATGTCCTCATGAGCTGAACAGAAGCCCATCTGCTTCTGTCCTAGCCCCACTGTGTATTTCCCTGCATCCACACCATCGTATTTCTCCAATTCAGTCTGGTCTACATACTGGGAAGGGAAATACACTTCCAGAGCAAGGATGCCGACATCATTAGGCCACGAGGAGACAGTCTGGGTCTGGCAATGCACAGAAGTGGTGGAGAAACTGCAAGATAATCAGAAAGGAGCTTTAAAATTTATACTGGAAAAAGCATCTTTGACTTCTAGGGTGCAAGAATGAGTGGACTCTTACAAAGCAAACAGATTTTTCATCTTGGCCAAAGAAAAAATAATAAAAACTGTAGTAGCCAACACAAAGGCCATAAAATACCATGCAAGTTCTTTAGAACTTTTTATCAGGTGAGTGGGTAAACAATGCAAAAGAAGTGTGGAAGGAAAAATGGTTGATGTCTAACCCATGTGGCCTGCAGCTCATTAGAGTTTTGGCTAGAAATTGGTGACGGGGCTACAGACATTCAAATTAGAGCTGTGGTTTGAGTATTAGACTACAACTCTGGAGACCAGGGTTCAATTCCCCACTTGGCCATGAAACCCATTGGTTGTCTTTGGGCACGTCACATGCTCCCAGGCAATGGCAAACCTTCTCTGAACAAATCTTGCTAAGAAAACCCATGATACAGTAAGTTCCCCTTATGGTCATCATAAGTTGGAAACAACTTGAAGGAACACCACCACAGCAACAGATATTAGGATAGTTCCCACTTAGAGCTGGGATTATCAGTTGCTCTGATACTACAAGGAAAGAAAAACAAACAATAGAATGTGAAGTCGTGAACAATAGAATATCCCTCATGTTTTATATCTATAAAATGGGGGATCAATTCTAAAACTGTGCCAAAGTTTTGCAATTGTTTTACAAAGTATTTCAACAACAACAACAAAAATATATTTTGCAATAGCCCCACAAACTCAGATACAGGCACCTCAACTCCAGGGCTCCAAGTAAATTTTTAGAACCCCAAAATTTGGAATTGCCTTCAAACCTGCACCAAAGTTTGCAATTACTTTGCAATGTTTTCAAATGAAAATCCCATGTTTTGCAACAGCCCCCAAACTGAGTTACAGACACTTCACCATAGGGTTCCAAGCCCGCCCGCCCCCAACAAAACTCAACATTGTCAGATTTGCTCCAAACCTGTGCCAAAGTTTTGCAACTTTTTTACAACAAATCCCCCATGTTTTGCAATGTCCCCAAAACTGAGTAATGAGCGTCTCATGCCAGAGTTTATAGTAAACCCCACAATTCCAACATTGTCTGATTCACTCCATATCTCTGTCAAAGTTTTGCAATGTCCTGGAAAACAAGAGAGTGGGGGAACCTATTACTGACCTAATCAAAGAGGTCTGTAGCACTGTGGTAGCACAAATCTTGCATTCAGCAGCATCACAAAAATGTGTGTCTAACCTCTTCTTGTCCTCCCACATCTGACATTGTAAGATCCCTTAAAAAGCTATGCCTTTTGAATACAAGGTTTCATTTTGGCACTTTTGTGCAGAATGTGGGCAGAAGAAGATTGTATTCTACATTCTTATGTTATGCAGATATCCTTTGTCTCCTTAATATTTAAAATTCATTCTTATTCTGTAGTTGTAGTGATAGAGTGATCAATCAGCAGAGAAGCAAGTTGCTGTTGGAGCACCTTCCTAAGGCCACCATTAATAGAAAAGAAAAGGGATTTCAGGAAAAGTGTGAATGTTATTGAGCAGAAGCAAGAAATGCCAGAGGTTAGGCAGCTACATTAGCCATGTCCCAATGGAACCTAGAGACCCCCACTTCTCTGTTAGCCCCCTCCTGGACCTATTTATTTATTTATGGATGCTTTTTTCTTGGATGTGTGAGACATTTTTCAGAAAAGAAAGGGAAGTTCTTGTTTTTCTCTTCACCTAGATGAGGAGGAGGCCTTCACTCTTCTGGATAGGCTAAATTTCTTGATTTTTCTTTTTAGTTAGAAGAGTTATTTCAGAACCTCATGTAACTTTTCTTGATTCTTCAACATTCATGAACATAAGAAAAGTCATCCTGGACTAGACTGATGGGTTTTCTGGTCCAACAGGAAATGGTCTACACAGTGGCTAAACAGCTATCAGAAGCCCACTAGCAGCACATGAGTGCATCTTATGCTTTCCAGCAAGCAATACACACATTGCCTCTGATACTGGACATAACATGTAGCCATCATAACTACTAGGCATAGCTCATCCCCCCAAATTTATCCAGTCTAATGTTCTTTGGAGAGGTGGTGATCAGAATTGTTGCCACTGTTCCAGTTGTGGTTATGCCATCAGTTTATATAAAGGCAACATGATATTGGCAGTTTTATTCCTTCTCTAAATATATTGAAGTTCTATTCCTTTTCTAATTATATTGAAGTTGGAATTTGCTTTCTTCTTTTGTTATAGCAGCTACATACAGGGTTATAGGTCACAAGTGAAATTTTCAGAGATCCTGCCCCTCCCCGCATAGTTTCTCAGTTAGTTGTTTCCAGTTCACATCCTACCAGTACATACATGAAGATGGGATTTTGGGGGGCCCAGTACCATCATATCACTCTTGTTTTAGCAGCACATTTGAGACTGATTTACTTTATTATGGGTTTTTGTGAGTTTTAATACTATAGTTATTTATACCCACTTATACAGTTCTGGGGGTTATGAGGATGACAATGTAATGGGATACAGAATGTGGCATACTGGCATTGGCAATACATTTTCAAAGTGTTGTGTAAGGTGATCCAAGTCTTTCAGCAAATTTTTGTACTTCAAGAGAACTTCTTTTCAGATAAGCAGTATTTATTGTTCAAGACTAATAGGCCAGCCTCTTTTGTCTTTCCTTTTCATGTTCTTTTCACTTCAATTTTCTTTGCCTATATAAGGCTGCTTGACTACAAAACAAGACAATAATCTGGCATGTCTGCATTTTTGTTAATATCCTTCTGCCTTTTTAATTGTATGAGAATACAGAAACATCCTTGCTTGATAAATATTCCAAAGGACCTAACCAGATTACCTTCTGGGTAAATAAGCAGTTCACCATACTGTTTCATCCCATTTCTCTGTTCCTTTGGGAGACAAAAGTTATTACTTTCTAAAAGGTATAGCTAACTCAGATTTTGAGTGTATATTAATGAGGGAACACTTCACTCCTACTGTCTTGTAAAGGCATATTTTAGATTTTCCTTTATGGATATTCTGGGAGTTATGGGGATCCATGGGGAGAGGTGGGTAAGAAATGATGATAGAAATGATGATGATGATGATTTAAAACAAATAATTATAAATGCTAGGGAAATATACATATGGTACAGCATGTCAGTTCATGACATAGCCACTGTACACAGTCGTAGCTTTAACTTCTGAACTAACCATAAATACAACTGCAATGTAATACAATGTGTATATAACCATGACTGGGCTCTTCCTGTACTGGGTTGTGTATACTTTGGTCCATCAGCCTAAGCTGCCTCTAGGCATTCATAGCCACAGAAAATGGTTGTGCATCCTAGGCATTCGTAGCCACAGAAAATTGATAGCCACAGAAAATGGCTCAGCGACATACCACTTCTGAGTAGATTTGCATAACATGTTTTTTAAACTGTCCTGATTTTCACCTTTTTCCACTGTACTTATAGATATCCATAATACAGCAACATATTAGCCTGCATTTCTTTCTGTCCTAATCCTTCCCCATAGGCCCTCCTGATTGATCTACTGAATCTGCCACAAGAAGACCCATTCCTCCAAAGAAATTGTAATGCACTACAAAGTATCAGCTTATAAAAGTGTAGCCTTAGCTCAGTGATAGTCTTAAAGTATTGTGAGCTGAGCTTGGTTGGAGAAAACCTAACAAGTTAATAACTTGATTACTCAAGTAGCTATTTCCAAGTTCTGCAAAGAATATTAGATGCTGTTCCACATGGGAAATGGGTGAACTGTAGAGAGTTACTGACCTATCAAAATAATTGTTAATGCTAAGTTTCTTCTATCTTTTCCTCAGTTTATGGCACAATGCCCATTTCCTATTTCTGAGATGAGGTTTCTCCTCATGGAAGAAAGGGAAGCAGTAGTGTAAAGCAATGGGTGAACTGCTGGAAGGGATTATACAGTTTGGAGAAGGCTTCGTGACAAACTTGCTGAAAGGAAAGTCAACATTTCTGCTTACTATCTGTTCTTAACTGTGTATAGAAATTGCAACCATGTCCACAAAACCTTGGGGATTAATAAAGAAACTGCAGGATCAGACTGGGGGAACAATGAATGTCCATCATCACTATCCACTGATGATTCCAGTAGCATAGAAGAAAGCACTGAGGAAATCAAGAAGCAAAACACATTTTCAGCACCAAATCCAATGTATATCCACATTCTAGGAGAGTCAGCGTGATGTTGTGATTTGAATGTTAGACTATGACACTGGAGATCAGGGTTTGATTCTGCTTGAGTAGATAAACTTATTGGGTGACCTTGGGCAAGTCACACTTTCTCACCCTCATAGGATGGCAATGGGAAACCCCCTCTGAAGAAATCTGCCAAGGAAACATTATGATTGGTTCACTTTAGGGTCACAATTAATTAAAAATTATTTGGAGGCACAAAACAACAATGATACTCTATATATCTCTATATCTCTATATCTCTATATCTCTATATCTGGCTTTTCTTCGCAAATGAAGATTCAAGAAGGACTCATCCCACGCTTTCTGCAAGTGTGCTGATGACTAAATAGGTCAATCCGAGATAAACAAGTCCGGTTGCAGAAGGCACAGCAGAAGGTCTTCTTGGGTGATGTTTCTGGGTTGTGATTCTTTCTGCATTGTCGTTTCACTTCGAGACTTGTTTGGCGTGACTTCTCAAATAAGGCTGCAGCATACTCTAGATATCAATGAATTCACCATCAGATTTTCCAAAGAGGAATGGGCTGTGATTTCACAAGAAGAGGAGATTTATAAGAACAGGGCAGATGATTCTATTCATATCTACAGTGGACTGAAACCTGAGGTCTGAACCCATGACTTAAATCATCATGCATTGTTTCATATGAAACTGTCATGTAAATTAACTGAAAGGGGTGGTGGCAAGCCACTACCTTTGCTCACCGGATCAGGGCCACGGCAACCGCACTCCGCGGCCCTGATCCAGTGCTTTGCCGCTCCTTCTTTGGCGGCAGCGGTTTTTTAGTGTTGCTTTGCAGCGTGTCTAAACATTGGGCCAAAGACACACCCTTTTGTCACCCTCCATCTGGTCGGATGGGCGGTGTGACGGTGGCATTGGGGTGGAGTCGGGGTGGCCGGCGTGAGGTTGCCATGCCTCCACTATGCCCCCAAGCCAGCCTAAAGTGCCGGTCTGTACAGTCCCTAAGATATAGGGGAGGGGAGGTCACTAGATCAGATCAACAGTGCTTGAAAGTAACAAGAGAATGCACATATTGCAAGCCCACATTTATAGAATGTGTTACAGTCCAGTGCTGTCTTTGTGTAAATCTAGTCCAGAATGTCTGACTAAAGGTTCAGATGAGATGGAGGTTGTCTTCTCTTGTTTCTGTCTTTGTTTCTAAAGTCAATGAGTGGGAATCATTTGTCTATAAAAGGTCCTGATTTTGATCATCCTGCATAATTTGCCATTCTATCTGATAGTTTTTCAAGTAACCACATGTCCCATACTTTTTTCTACCACTTGTCCCCTGTTTTCCAGCATCTGGCAATTTCTACACAGGCTGCTGTAATGAAAAAAATCTATGAGGTTTTTGTGTTTCAAATTTGAGTTTGTGTCTACATATATCAATAACAAAAGCATTTCTGGACATAATTTTACTTCTTGGTTGGTAATCAATGAAATTTGTTTAAGTACTAATTTCCAAAATGTGTTTATTTTAGGGCAGTCTAGCCACATGTGTAGAAATGTGCCATTATCATTACAACCACGGCAACATTTGGAGGAAACATTTTTAACCATTCTGGTTAGCTTCACTGGAGTCAAGTACCACTTGTGTATAATTTTCAAGATGTTTTCTCTAATCAGTGCTGATCTGCATTTAAAAGAGATGGAAGACCAAACTGTAGTCCACTTTGAAATGGGAATTGAAAGATTCAAATCTGTTTCCCAGGTTAGTTCTATGCCACGGATGTTTTTGGTAAGAGTGGTCAATCAAATAGTTGTAGATTAAAAATGTTAGTCCTTTGGTGCTTTGGGAGGGGGGAACACATCGTGCCTTAAATAAGGTAAGTAATCTAGGTGGTCCTCCTATTTCCTTTCATTTGTTTGTAAAAGCAATTATCTGATGGAGATGAAATCAACTAGCCTTTAATGGCTCTAAATCTAAAGTTGGTTCATCAATTGTTTTTGGTCTGCCGTTACGAAAGAAGTCTCGGACAAAATATACACCTTATTGTTCCCATCCTTGGAATTGATTGAATTTATCAGGAAGGGGTAGATATGAGAGGGATCTAATGCTAGGACTTGCTTCTGTCTTGACCATATCTTTACTGACATTTGTAGCCATAGGTTTTTTAATGTTTTTAATTATTTGTGGAGTGGGTTTGTTAAAGAACAAAGCAAGATCGACTGATGGTAGGCCATTCATTTCCATGTTAACCCAGTGTATGCTCTGATCTTTTTTAATTAAATGAGGGATTTGACTAAGGGGAGTTGCAGACTGCCAGAAATAGGGCAAATTGAGTCCACTTTTAGGGTTAGGGTTAGTGCTAGGGAATCATGGGAATTGTTTTTTTCCCTGAGACATTGAGCCTTCTCTGTCAGAGAGCTCTGGTGCCAGAATAAAATACAGTTCCCACGATTCCCTAACCCTAACCCTAAAAGTGGACTCAATTTGCACTACTTCTGGCAGTCTGCAGCCCCCCTAAGTTAGAATGCTGCAAAATATAGTTCAAAATCAGGCATTGCTAATGCCCCTTTTTTGGAAGAGAGGTGTCATGTGGATTTCCTGGGTGTTTTATGGTTAAAAGCAAATGTAATGATGAGATTTTGCCAAAGTTTGAGTTTTGTCTACAGTGGTTGAAGTGGGATAGTTTGAAATAGGAAGGATAGGCAAGGGACAATAACCATTTTAATGAGGGCTATTCTGCCTAGAATAGAGAGTTTCAATCTCTTCCATTCTAATGTTTTAGAGATTAACCATTTAGTTATTTTGTTGTAGTTTCTGGGGATTATCTGATTGAGATCTTTTGCAATGGTGATTCCTAGGTAAGTAAATCCTGAGGGTTTTAACTGGAGATTGGTAGCTTTTTGAATGTCTAGTTGGTCCTCATGAGCAATGTTGAGACACAACAATTTAGATTTTGAATAGTTAATTTGGAAACCTGCAAAACTATCAAAGGAGTTTAATATGGTGCATAAGGTAGGGAAGGATTGTTTGGGTTGTTTTAGGAAGATGATCACATAATCTGTGAAGAGATTTAATTTACAGGTTGTTCCTCCTGTTTTGGATCCCCTTATGTTTTCATTTTCTCTGATTGAGGTGGCTAAGGGTTCTATTGCAATAGCAAATAATAGCGAGGATAAGGGACAACCTTGTTTAGTTCCCCTTTGGAGCCTAAAGGGAGAGGAGTTTATTCTGTTGACTGTCACTAATGACTCTGAGTTTGTTTATAGGTTTTCTAGCATATAATAAATTTATTTCCAAAGTTTGTCTTTCTCAGTACTCCAAATAAGTATTGCCAGTTCACTCTGTCCAAAGCTTTCAAGGCATCCAGGGACATAAGGGCAACTGGAGTTTTAGATGTTGAGGCATGATGGATGACATTTAGGACTCGTCTAATGGCATCAGATAGTTTTCTATTCAGCACAAAGCCAGTATAGTCAATAGAGATATACTAAGTGATGAAGCTATTATTCTGTTCGCTAGAATTGAGGTCAGTAATTTTGTATCCTGGTTTATTAATGCGATCAGTCTAATGTTGAAGTGGGAGGTTGACAGTCACTTGTTTTAGAGATGGGGACAATTGTGGAAGTGTGCCAAGATTTGGGACATAGATCTTGTGACATTATCTGGTTGAATAGATCTTGTAGGTGTGGGGCAATTTTATCATAACATAGCTTGTAACATTCTCCCGTAAATCCATCTTATCCAGGAGATTTCCCTGGTTTGATGTTTTGGATTGCCTGTTTGATTTCTTCTAACGAGATGGGCTGATTGAGTAGAATGGTGTGTGGTTCCTTGATTTTCAAAATTTTGAGAGAATTGAGGAATGAATTAAGTTTATCTGGGGTGTGTGTGTAATTCTTCAGCATAGCGTTTGGAGTAGAACTCTTGGAATTCCTCTACTATATCAACTTGAGAGGTTTTGATATTTGGGGAGATGAAAGCTGTAACAATTCTTTTTTCTGCTTTCTGTTTTGCTAATCTAGCTAGTAAGCAAAGGATCTAGCCAGTAAGCAGAGAATTGTCCTATGCACTTCTTTGCTTTTACATAAGCTTGTATCTTCTTCCACAGCAGTGACATTCTCCTATCCACTGACTACCTTTTTATTCTTGTCATTATCCCCAAATATGGAATTTGCATATTCTCTCCATTCCCAAGATCAAACTGGCTAGTGGGTTGCTTTTGGGTTGTTTTTTTAATGTTGTCATCAGTTACCTCAAAATCTATACACATTTTGCACTTCCTAACTTCATTCAATGTCAGTGAGGAGTCACCTTTTTCTGGACAATTTTTTTCCTACTGTGCTCAACAATCACAGGTATATAGGTTTTGTGGGGTTTTCAGGCTGTGTGGCCATGTTCTAGAAGAGTTTCTTTCTGATGTTTTGCCAGCATCTGTGGCTGGCATCTTCAGAGAAAAGTACATTTCTGGCATCTTCAGAGAAAGGAAATCACAGGTACATTTTGAGCTGTTGCAGTAAGCTTCATGGTGGCCTCCACATGCAGGTGCTGTGGCAGTGCTTTTACAGACATGGTGGAGGAACTAAAGAAGGATGTCACCACCAAAAATGCTCCTGGAAGAAAGGGTAACCAGCAATAAACTTATCTAGATGCATGGGGGTTGGATGACCTGCTTGAATTCTGTGTGCTTCAGGTGTCTGAAATCAGCCTCACTGGAAGCACTAGTAGCTGTATCATTGCCATACCCATAGTGGAATCAAATAAGAAATTTTAATAATGTCATTTGCCAGGCTTGGAACCATTTGCTGATTGCCTTGTTCTATTCTGTAGCCTCTTTAAATTAAATGCATTGCTGAATACTCTAGATGGCATCTACCTCCAGGTGTCCTGTTTTCCATTCTATTTCCTAACCCTAAAAAACAGTGTCTTCCTCTATATAAATTTTACACTGGTTCATAGGTTCAGGAAGTTAATGTTTAATGGAAAGGTCTTTGAATAAGTGAATACAAGGCCAAAATTGCTGGACAGGGCTAGGGATCAAGTCCAAAGAGCAATGTATTTTTCTTTTCCAAATTAGATGTATCTTCTGTTGGTGTTGTGTCCCTTCAAGTTGTTTCCAACCTTATGTCAACCTTATCACAGGGTTTTCTTAATATTAATACTTAATATTTGGGCTTAACATGGTTTGGTCCATGGTTCGCCAGTTGTCTCATTGTGGAGGTGGCATGGCTCCTAGAATGCACCCAGCTGGCTTCTTCCCACTGCCAGTGGACTTTTTTTGCCCAATATGGGGGTCAACACGGGTTTCTTCTCTGCTGTGGACAGTTTTCCACCAGGTATCCTCCTTTGCCGCAAGCCAGGCAGAGCTCCATCCATCTGCATCACTCCCTTTCTGTCTTGCCTAACACTTCAGTCTCCTGGTGCACCATCTTGCTGGGTAGCCACTTGCCAGTGGGGTTGGTAGTTAGGCCTTGCCACTGCTTGACCAACTTTATAGTCTCTTTTACCAGCTCCCCTTCTCCGGTGAGAAGGACCAACCCATCAGGTGAGTGGGTTGTCCTGTGACAAGTCCCACTCCAAGAGATCTGGGTGCAAACCATCACAAAAGTACTGGACTTTGTGTCAGGACTGGGATAATCCTGCCATGATATTGTGCTGGGGAATCCTGTTTTGTATCATGTGTTTGATCCAACTATGATGTATGCTATTATATATGCATGGTTTCAACTGGAAGGTATGACTTGGAGGTTTGCTGTATATAAACATGCTGTGGAATGACAAGAATGGAGAAATGGAGGGTTTACCTCAGGTGTGTTAACTGAGATGTATGTGACATGATATATGTGCTAACTGATATGCGTTTGATCCAAACCTGATAGTTTGATTCTGTGTATAGAACTGTTGACTGACCTATGTATGTATGTTATTCATAGCTATAGAGTTATGATGATGTGATACATTATTCCTCCTAGTTGGTAAGGTATGTAAAACTGGGTTGTGACATTTTTGGGGAAATATAGAAATAAATTATATGAGTTCAACAAACAAATAACATAGAGTGTTGGTTAGATTAATAGTTATATAGATAGTTGTCAAGGTCCCCTTGAGGTCCCTTCTCATGGATTATTGGTTCTGATGATTTAGGTTATAAAATGTATGGAATAGTGATGTTATAACGGCATAATTTGTTGTTATTGTTGTTGAAATGGTTTTGGGTTAACTGCTGGGAGTGGGAGGCAGGGAATGAGGGAGGCAGGGATGTTATCAGAGCCTCAAGCAGTGGCGTGACTAGGGAGTGCGGTGGTGCAGAGGGGTGGGGTAGTAAACTCTGTGGGGAGTGGGCAGCTGCCTTCTGGGTCCTGTGTAGCCATGGCCACATGGGACTCAGAAGAACAGGGGTGCCATTCTATGCATTGCGGCAGCGAGGTCGGGGGAGTGCCCTCCTGGCTTCGCTCTGGAAGCCCTGCCTCCCCACACTGGGTGACACCCCGGGCAGGGACACCACTGGCCTCAACGTTGCTCTCCTGGGAATGGAATGAGAAGGAGGGGAATGGGCAGGAAAGCAGAGATAAGTATGTGCTACTGTGCTGAGCTTCTCAATAAATCCTTTTTGGTTCATCCATGGAGCCTGGTTGTTGAGTTAGTTAGAGGCACGGTCATCACAATAGCAAAATGTGTGATGATTTTATATGTTTTAAATATGTTCCTTGCATAGTCTGAGACAGCTTCGAGGAATGGGCTTGTATTAATTGGGTTTGCTGAATGCCCAGTAAAGGAATGTGTGACAGTGTTTTTCCTTTGCAGCTGCTAAAGGCTTTTTGAAGGCCTTCACTATCAATTGCCATGGCCACTGAAAGAACGAGATGAAGTTTCTTTAGGAAGGAAGGAAAACTAATTGTTTTGAGAACTGTGAAATGTTTAAGCCTGCCAATTTCGGGAGGTGGAGCCAAGACCTTTCAAATGCTTTTATTTGATGTATGTGCCCTTGTTCTTTAGTTCTGTCAAAAGATGCCTTACTAGACACTTCTACTCTTGCTTGGCTACAGAAATAAACAACTTACTGATCACATACAGAAACCTTATTTACTGTGTCTAAGGGGAGAGTTCAAATAGTTCTGACACTATGGTAGCTTGTGGCCAGTTGGTCACAGATCTGGGCTGCAAAACTTCATAACTCCTCAGCATATTCTGTCACTGACTGGGACCCCTGGCGTAGGGTTAGCAGGTAGGTGTGGGCTTTATCCAAACAGAACGAGTCCTTGAACCTTATTCACAACCTGAACATGAAGATCTGTAGGTCATTCAGGGCCAATGTTCCCTTATCATAGAGGTGTACCAGCCAGTTGGCAGCTTCTCCCTCTAGATGGGTAGTCACATACCACACCTTCAAGGCCCCATTGGGGAAGGTGTGCTCCCACTTATTCATAAAACCAGCAACCTGGGCGAGGAACAACGGCAGCTTCTCCACCTTCCCATCGAACCTCACCTTCAGCTCATGTATGCCTTGCAAC
Organism: Phrynosoma blainvillii; assembly: GCA_026167975.1. Lineage (NCBI taxonomy): Eukaryota > Metazoa > Chordata > Lepidosauria > Squamata > Phrynosomatidae > Phrynosoma > Phrynosoma blainvillii. The sequence goes on from JANUYF010000004.1 coordinate 152,097,497, forward strand.
TGTGGTTCCCAGGACGGCTGCTGCGGGACCGCCAGTGGCTGTGGGTCCCCTGGCCACCTGGGCGGACAGGCTGGTTGGTTAGGGGGTCGTTGTGGTCCTGCTGTCACTGTTGCTGGTACAGGCATTGGCATCCCTGGTGCTGCCTGGAGGATCACCTGGGCAGACTGCCTGTTCAGTGGGGTGATCCCAGTTGGGCTGATAGGCACAGTCCCCTCAAGTTGACTGCTATCCTTCTTCCACAGCAACTCCAGGACCATCCCCCACAGTATATATATATCTTCTTCAAGCTAGAGGATTCTGATCTTTGTGTCCTCCTCTTCCAGCGTGTGTTTGTGTGTCTGTGTCTGTGTGTGGGTCATCTCATCCCCCACATGGACATTCCAGTCCAAAACTTTCATGATCCAGTGACATTTCCTCCTTTCCTGGAACTCAGGCTTGTATCATTCCTCCAAATCAGTCCCTGCTGGCATGGATTTTACAGCCTAGGTCTCCAGGTGGTTGCCTCCCACCTCACCCATCCTGGGTGTGAATGTCCCTTAAGGAATGGTTCCTAGTCTTCCTAGTTCCTAGTATTTCCTTCTTTCCCAGGCCAGCCTTGTCTAGTTGTTCTGTCCCAGAAGTTGAAAACAGAGGCCTTCACAAGCCAAAAGAGAAAACACCCCTATGCATTCCTTTATCAAGCATTCAGCAAAACCCAATTATGATTCAAGCCCTCTCTCTGAAGCTACCTTAGACTGTGTAGTTAACATATTAAAAACATATAAATGCATCACATATTTTGCTAGTTATATAACCATTAATCTAACTAACAACATATGTTACCTGTTTGTTTAACATATACAACATATCTGCATTCCTCCCTCCCAAGAGAATACAAACAAGTTTTCACACACCATATCAGCTAGTAGGAACAATGCATCATTATCATCATAAATCTATAGCTATGTATAACTCTATGTATCAAAGCATGCACATGTCAATCAACCTAACAACAGTCCTATACAAAGCATCAGACTATTAGGTTTGTGTCAAATGCATATCCAGTTAGCTCACATATCAGTTAGCACATATATCATATCAAATATATATCCGTTAACACACCTTAACTAAACCCTCCATTATATTTTGTCAGCCCACAGCACAGTCATATAAAACAAAACTTCTAAGCGAGGCATTATGACATAATATCAAACCTTCCAGTTAAACCGTATATATCAGAATATCATATATCACAGTTGGATCAAACACATGCTACATAACAAGATTCCCCAGCACAATATCATGGCAAGATTAGCCCAGTCCTGACAAAAAGGTATTAGAGAAAAAAGAGACTGATGAGCTACAATTCATTAGGAAATTCTAATATATTGCAAGAGACATTAATGGGATGACAATTTCTTCTTACATTACACATCTTGTCTGGTTGGATTAGCTCAAAATTGTTTTTGTTATCAGCAAGATGTTTGTGAATGGTCAACATTCATAATGCAATCGTCACTACTAGTTTGTTGTTGTGTTCCTTCAAGTTGTTTCTGACATATGCCAACCCTAAGGTGAGCCTATCAAAGAGTTTTCTTGGCAAGATTTGTTCAGAGGAAGCTTACCATTGCTTTTCCCTGAGGCTGAGAGCATGCGACTTGCCAAAGGTCATCCAGTAGATTTAATAATTAATAATATTTATTAATAATTTTCAAAATCCAACATACATATACAAAAAAACAACATACATATACAAACTATATCAGGAACATGAACATAGAGACAGATGAATAAAACAAGAAGGGCGGAAAAAAGGAAAGCAAAGCAAAGCAAAACAACAAAGAAGAAAGTGGATTTTCCATGGCCAAGCAGAGAATCAAACTTTGGTCTCCAGTGCCACATGCCAACACTCAAATCACTACCAGTACTTTATTTTTAATATCCCTCTGGTTGTACTGTCCAACTTCAACCGTGTGTTATAGAGAACTCCTTAAGCATTGAGTGAAGTGAGCCAAAGTCCACAAAAAAACATGCCATAGGATTCTTTGCAGTACTTGTTACAACAGATTAAAATTAGGATACAGGCTGCTCTGGCTGGTAAAACAATAGGAAGTAAGAAAAGTGTGCAGTCCATCTCATGCAATGTTTTCATGCATGCTAAGGCACGAGAAAAAAGTGTCATCACCCGTGTGCTTGTGTCTGCCCTTGGAACAAATTCCTTTGGTACTTAAATTGGTGTAGGAGTCAGCATTCATGCTGTACATGGTCTCAAAAGATGTGGCTGAAATGATAAACTTTGCCCTACATTTACACTGACATGGCCCAGATCTTTGAGATATCCCTTGGACTATTGATTCTCTTATCATTGTAGGCTCCAGAGAGAAAAACACACTAATCTCTCCCACAGATTGGGGAGAACTCGAAAGTAATTAACAAAGATTGTAATGGAATTGGAAGATATGACATACAAGGAAAGGCAAAAAATAATGCGTGTGATTGTTAAAGAGAAAAAGTTTTTAAAAAAAATAAATAAATAAAAGAATGCATTTTCTATTTCTAGTCTCATAGTTGATGACTCTAGAGCAGGGGTAGGCAACCTTTCCCCTTTAAGGGCTGAGGGACTTCAGCTCCCAGAAGCCTCAGCCATGTTAGCCAATAGTCCCATGTTGGCCAATAGCTCCTGGGATTCTGGGAGCTGAAGTCCCTCGGCCCTTAAAGGGGAAAGGTTGCCTACCCCTGCTCTAGAGAATATTAAACTCGATGTTCCATATTCACCTGCAGTAGCGATTTTAGATATAGTACAATTCTGTTGTCATGTTTTCTAGGCAGGAGGTTATATCTACAACTTTATCTGAAAATAAACGTGACATAGAATGACGTTGTCCAAGTCAGCCATTGTTGACCCTTACCTGTTCTGTGGCACCACTGCTGAAAATTGTGCTGGCCACAGTGGTCTCTGTAGTGCCCGTTTCACCTGGAAGCAATACTTTGTGTGGCTGAAGAGCCGGAACATTTTCATACAGTGGTTGGCTAGTCAAGGTGAACTTAGGAGCAAGTGCTTTCTAATAAGTCTCACTGGCTTTTGAAGAGATCCCCCAGGTCTTTGGTTACAGAGCCCAGCTAAGTCCCTCCCAGCCCTTATCAAGGGAGCAAACAGCATGCACTTTGCTATGCCTAACCAAAGGTCACAGCACATCAGCAGATCCAGCAAGGGTTGTTTTTATTTCCTGGTAGCATCACTTAACTGCTAGGCATTTCTTACTTTAAAGGACCTTGTTGCCTCTAAATACTGACCCCTCCACTGTTATTTTTTTTAAAAAAATCATAAAATCATCGAGTTGGAAGAGGCAACTCTTCTGCAATGAGGCATTGCATCCAAACTGTTGCTCTGTGCAGGAACTCCAGCTAAAAAAACCCTAGCAGGGAGTTGGTCCAGCTTCTTTTTCAAGACATCCAGAGAAAGTATGGTGGAGTCTCCTTCTTTGGAGGTCTTTAAACAGAGGCTGGATGGCCATCTGTCAGGGATGGTTTGATTTTGAGTTCCTGCATGGCAGGGGGTTGGACTGGATCGCCCTTGGGGTCTCTTCCAACTCTATGATTCTATGAAGAGACCCCAAACTTTCTCTGGGTCATGAGTTCCATTGTCCAATTGCCCTCTCAAGAGGTTCCTTCAAAGATTCAATCCAAATCTGCTGTCCTGTAACTTAAAACCATTAGACCAATTTCTACCATCTTGGAGAGAAGAGAGCAAACCTGCCCCTTCTTCTCTGTGACCCTCAGTTTTCTCTTCACCAGGCTGAACATTTCCAATTCACTCAACTTTTCCTCATATGTTTTTCTCTCCACACCTCTTGTTGCCACTCCTCCTTGTCTATATTCTTTAAAATGTGGTGCCTACAACTGAACACAATGCTACAGATGGGGCCTGACTAGCACAAAATATAGCGAGGCTATTGTTTTCCTTGTCTTGAAAACTACGGTTCTGTTAATGCAGGCTAAAATATTATTTGCCTACTTTGCTGCAGCATCACAGTGCTGGGTCATGTTCAATTTAGGATGAACAATAATCCCATGGAATAGTTTTCCTTTCCCTATTGTTCAACATCTGTTCATCCCACTGTTACAAAAAGTTTTAGTCCTCCTTTCCACCTCTGTTCCAACCAACCTCAGTTGATCTCTGTAATGTAAAACTACGATGAGTAGTTAAAATAGATTACAAATCTGAGTCCACTTTGTCTTCAGGAATGCTTGAGAGCTTTGGACAAAAGACAACTAGAACAATGGCTGCAAGTGTTGGATCTCTCCTACTGTATGGAGATCCAGCTTAGAGTTCCTCCACAGACATTTATTTATCTATTGCTTAGTGCCATCCATCAGAGCTCATTTGAGTGGTGAGGGAGTTTATTTAGCCCAATCTGTTTGGTAAACTAGGACTTTATCCCACATGGCTGCTAAATCAGAATTACAATAGGATAATAGCATCTTTGGTCAAAAATTATTACATGATGTTGCATCTCTCCTGTTGTTGTTTTGCATTGCAATCATTGGTAGAGCACACCTTTTCACTGATTGGAAGAACCCACAAATGGCTTCCAATATCACTGTTTTCTCCTACTGTGTCTAGTCTGATAGGTCCCTTCCACTGCAGTTCTCATATTTCGGCAGTCCCATGACATGTATGGGTGTGATTCCTTTCCTACCCCTTGCCATTTCCAAGCAGGCTGAGGTTGCCTTTACTTCATTTTCCTTTCCTTTTCCTTTCCTTTTTAATTTAATTTTGTCCTTGCTGTTGAGTGCCTTCATTTCAGACTTATGGTGACTCTAAGGGGGGTTGCAGACTGCCAGAAATAGTGCAAATTGAGTCCACTTTTAGGGTTAGGGTTAGGGTTAGGGAATCATGGGAACTGTATTTTATTGTGGCACCAGAGCTCTCTGACAGATAAGGCTCAATGTCTCAGAAAAAAAACAATTCCCATGATTCCCTAGCACTAACCCTAACCCTAAAAGTGGACTCAGTTTGCACTATTTCTGGCAGTCTGCAACCCCCCTAAGGCGATCCGATCCTATCATGAGGTTTTCTTGGCAACATTGATCCGGTGGGGATTTGCCTTTGTCCAGCAGGATTTCCCAAGTGGGGATTCAAAGCCTGGCCTCCAGAATCCAGTGCTCAAACCACTACTCTCCTTTAGCTAAAGTAAACATAATAAATAAACAAAATCCTGTGGTTTTGCAAAGGATCAAGAAAACCCCCAAAGCATTTTAATTCTGCCATTCAGCCTTGCAGAATGTGAGAGCTAATTGTTTCTCTTCTGAGCGATCCAGCCCCAGCTGCAGCAAAGGCAGTGGGACATCTGCCCAGATCCTAGTGCCTTCTGAGTTTCCAGATGTGTTGTGCAAAAGACTGCAGACATTGCATCAGTGAGTGAACAATAAGTGAGGGAGGAAGAAGAGGAGAGAGAGGATGGTGGGAGAAGGCATTGCATGAGGCCCATGGAAGAAAGCAGATAATGCCCTTCTATAGGCACTTGGCATTCTGAGAGTTGTAGCCCTTACCCTGATCAGCATGTCTTGGATCTCTTCCCCTGTCCTCCAAACATGTTCTGTTACACTGATATTTGTATTCATGCAGATCCCATTATGCGTATGTTAAAAGTATGACAATTAACATTAAGTGATTTCACTAGCCCTGTATCAGCTAATACTGGTTCTAGTAAGACTTCCTTGGATTTGAGGACAAGCTATTTGATTTTTTATCTATGTTTTGCTACTTTTTAAAAGTGCTACAAAACATTTAAGAATCTTAAGAATTCTGACCAATTGGAATAAAATGAAACAGACATTCTATAGAAGGATACCTGGTTGGATCTCTCCACACGAAGCCTTTTTCAACAGGACCCCGTTATCAAAATGGCTAAGATATGAGGATATTCTATATAAGGATACCGAAAATAACTTTGCACTTAAGCCCATTGAGAAAATAAATACAGTAGAAATTCAAAAACACTGGTTTCTATATCGTCAACTTGTCAAGAGATTTAAAAAAGACAGAAAGCAGGATGACTTTGAAATGGAAAAAAATGAATTAGACAATTTACTAATAAAAGAAAATAAGAAACTAACATCTAAATTCTACAGAATTCTACAACATAGGAAGTTAGAAAAAGACGAAATAAAAGACTTTATGATCCAGTGGGCTAAGGATCTAGGTAGGGAAATCAATCTAGACAGCTGGCAAAATGCCAGGAAAAAAACTTTGAAATTTACAAAGTGCCAAAATTTACATGAAAACCATTTGAAAATGGAAGTTAGATGGCACCTTACACCTGTTAGAATTGCCAAAATATATAAGGAAGCTAAAAACACCTGCTGGAAATGTCAGTCAGCAAGAGGTACATGGATTCACATGTGGTGGGAGTGCCCAAAAGTGAAACTCTTTTGGAAACATGTCCACACCGAGATAGAAAAAATGTTGAGAGTAAAATATGACAAAACTCCGAAGCTATACCTTCTTAATATGACGGACAAGTTGCCCAAAAATGTCGAAGTCCAAAATTGGAAAAAAATTCTATATATGATAACAGCAGGCAGATTATTGGTAGCGCAAAAATGGAAATTGAATATTTTACCCACCACAGATGAATGGCTATTAAAATTGCAAGATATGATAGAGATGGACCGTCTTACAAATATGATGCATGATAAATCGGATGAAGAAACAGAGAAGGACTGGTCCTTGATATTGTCATATTGTAAGAATAGATGAAATTAATATTGGTAATATACAATACAGAGATGATAAGATCAGGAATGATAGGATAGCGATGATAATACAGAAGTTAACACTGACTAGACAATTAACGGAAGTGAATTTAAATATATCAATACCAGACACGGTGTACAAATGTTTACTCAAAGGAAGTAAAATATTTATAGTAGAAAAGAAGAAAAGAAGATGATAGGTATATTTAGATGTTTCATTATTTTTGTTATTGTTAATTGAAGGTTCAATGATTTATATATATTGTAAATATACTCTTATATAATAAAAGATTTCACGGAAAAAAAACCCATTTAAGAATCTTAGGATGCTCTGCTATCAAAAGCCTTCTCCACAAACATGCTTGCTATGTGATCCAGCCCTGGTGTGCAAGACATTATCTTGTTTGATTAGTATAAGCTAATGATAATGATGGTAATAATAATAATAATAATAATAATAATAATAATTTTTATTTATACCCTGCCCCTCTGTCAAGCAATTGGGGTGGCTCACAGCAGTTAAAACTCCATACAATATTAAAATACAATCCAAGATCCCACAACCCTCCCACCCCTTAAAAGAGAATTAAACTAATAATAACATTAAAACATAATGAGTTACTGAATATCTAAAATGTACCTTACCAAGCTTACATCAACTTTGGGAAAATATATGGTGACTAACACAACAGCTTAATGTAAAGTGCATTCCTTGACCATTTAAAGGATTGTTGTTGTTGTGTGCCTTCAAGTCATTCCAACTTATGATGAACCTAGAGTGAACCTATCATGGGGCTTTCTTGGCAAGTGTCTTCAGAGGGAGTTTGCCATTGCCATCCTCTGAGGCTGAGAGAGTGTGACTTTGCCAAGATCACTCAGTGGGTTTACATGACCATGCCAGGATTCAAGCCCTGGTCTCCAGAATCATAGTCCAGCGCTCAAACCACTACACCATCCTGTCAATTTGCTCCCCCCCCGTCCATTTAATACCTGCATGCAGACAACATGTGACAAAATACACCAGGATTGCATTTACTGAATGAAAGGTATCGGAAGGCAAGAAGGATTTTTCCATTTGTCAGATCCCAGCATCTAACAAACCTGCTGTCATCCATAATCCGTTACCATTAGGACAAACTAAATAACAAGGAATTTACAGTGGAAGAGAAGAACTAATAATAACTATTTAGTGAGTTACTGAGGAAATGGAACACAGTAGCACTTTCTATGAATCAGAGGTATGGGGCAAAATGTGCAATTCCTCTTTGCTTCATTATTATGTGAGAAATGAATCTGTCCCCTCCCTTTCAGTGGATTTACCCAATGACTGAAGCCACTGCTGTGATTGTCACTGAGGATCAGTGCCACCCATGGAGCACGAGTGGGCACTGTGTGGCTTATTGCATGTGTGTGACCCCCAACCCTTTTTGTAGTCACCTAGTGCTCCCCATAATTTTTTACTTTCAAAAAATAGATTGCATTTTGGCATCAGAATTTGGCAGCAAAGTACAAAGTGCACTTTGGAATGGAAGAAATGGATGAATGGAGCAAAATGTCTGTATAGGACAGTTGATATCATAGTCCATAATTTAGGGGGGTTGCAAACTGCCAGAAATAGTGCGAATTGAGTCCACTTTTAGGGTTAGGGTTAGTGCTAGGGAATCATGGGAATTGTTTTTTTTCTGAGACATTGAGCCTTCTCTGTCAGAGAGCTCTGGTGCCACAATAAAATACAGTTCCCATGATTCCCTAACCCTAACCCTAACCCTAAAAGTGGACTCAATTTGCACTATTTCTGGCAGTCTGCAACCCCCCTTAGTGTCCTTTAGTTCAGTATCAATGGTAATTATCATATTAATTTAAGTCAATTTAAATACACTGAATGCTCATTTATCCATAACATGTTCATAATAATTTATTAAATTAATCACACAATGGGGGAGTTTTAAAAATGTACATAGGGATTTGGAGGAATATTACTGATGAAGAATTCATTTTCAATCAATTTCATGTATTTTTAGTATTTTGATATATGCTTTATTTTTATTTATTTTTTAAAAAACAAATCCATTTCCCAAGAAAACAAAAGAAGCATGGGCCTTGAGTGCTTTGTAAAAAGTGGACTTTGTAGCAGCTGCCCACCCATGCCAGAGTATAAGACAAGTGTAGAGTGATACATGTATTTGTGGAAAACAGGGACTTTTTGGTTCAATTTGAAACTCTTGTGAGTATGTGTGAGTGGGGGACATTCTTTGACTGCAAAGCAATTACTATCTATAGAAAACAACTGTGAAGTCCAGAACTTTAGTGTAGAATGATTGGGTGACAGTATATCCATCCTCAAACAAAAGATTATAACCAAGACCAGAGTCTGTGTTCTTTCTAACCCAGGATTTATTTCACATTCCTTAACTGTTCTTTCTTTCTGAGTATGTAAACATTTTAAAAACTGCCCCGATGATAAACATTATCATTCCTATAGCTATCATACAGGGGGGAGTGCTGCAGGGTGAGATAAAGAGTGACTTCCACTGAGAAGGAGAGTTTAGTGCATGACAGCACTATGGTGTAATCCAGTACTAGTCAGTTTCTTGGCGTACAGTTGGCCCTCCGAAAACAGAGATGCATGAATATTCAAGCTCTATCGGCTTGAATGGGGCACACTCCACATTATTTTAAACAGAGGTTGCCCCTCCATGAATATATAAAACCATGGACATGAAGTCTGTGAGAACAGAGGGGCAACTGTACTGGATTTGGAGGGGGAATGTAATTGGGATGGTGATTATAGCTACAGCACTGGGGGATGATGGTTAGTTGCTATCCGACGTGGGGGAAACTGAGGCTCTGCTGGGTGAGGCACTCCATGTATCTGCAATTAACTTCACAGCACCCCTCACTTGTATTCTTCCTAGTTTAAAACTATCCCCAAACATGCAATAGCCACGCACTGTTTGTTGTTAAACAATACTTTAACATACATATTCCAGGGCAGCCATGTTGGCTGTACAGCAAAATAAAACAAAATCCACAGATTATTGGCCAGCCAAAATGCACAAACACATACTGTAAGCCTTCAAAGCTCTACTGGCTTCTTTATCGGGCAAAAGATGTTTCAAAAAATCATACAGGAGGAAGAGGGATGAAGTTTAGGATCCCCGCTGTTGCAGATTTTATTTTGCTGTATTGGGTGAATTTTACCTATACAGAACCTAATTATTTTTCCAGATGTTGTAGTACAGAGACATCCAGAGAGGCAGCTGAAGGCTGCAAAGAATGGGAAAGGAGCAGGAGCGTGCCTCTTCCTCCTCCTTCCCACCCTCCGCCTGCCGAGGGAAATGGGTTTGCGTGCCATCTCTGGCACGCATGGCATAGGTTCACCATCATGACCTTAGGGTTTCCAGGTTTCAGGGATGACCATTCTTTTCTAGTTCTTGAGGTGAGAGAATGACATCTCAGGGTAAGGGTGTTTTTCTTTTCACTAGCTGCTGGTGCCCCTTGCTGTTGCCAGCTGTTTGGGAACAGCTTCCATAGACTTGTAGAGTCTCTCTAGGATTCTATACAAGAATATCTCCACTCAAAATTTACTGCTTTGTGCTGCTTTTTGTGGCTTTTCCAATCTTAACTTTTCCACTTCTGTTCCCACCTTCCTTACACAACCGTATATGGTTGAAGCTATGTTAACAATTCTGATCTTGGGCTTAGATTCATGTGGGGTTACATTCATTAATGGTACAGATTAAAGGGATCAAACTATTAAAAGCAGATGTTGGAAGGATATTGTTTGGAAAAGTTTGTTTGTTTGGACTACACATCTCATGTATTAAAACCAGTGCTTTAAAACTGTCAGAAACAGAATTGTCTGTTCAAAGCAAAGCCTGGAGAAATTTTATTTGATTGGATTACCATTCTCACGTGTTGTTAAAAGCAGTGTTTGGACAACTGTTAAAATCAGAGTTGGGAAAGAGCTTATCACTGGAAGCCATCCCTAGGTCTCAGGTTTTGGCCCTCAAATCTCAAGGCCTGGTCCTGCTTGTGACCTATCATGCAAGAGGAAGCTTCAATGGCCGAAAAATTCAGCTTCAACATCTGTCGTATTCTCTAGCAGTTTATAAGTAGCAAAGCATTCAGGCAAGGAAATAGCCATCAAGCCAAAGGTATTACTAACCCAGTGAAAATGTGATGCTTTGTACCCAGAGCTTCTCAGATTGCGTAGCACCTCTTACGTAGGGTTGGATAAATGTTAGCTTTAAACTATGGAAGATCACTGCCATTACCTCAACAATTCTGAGACACCTACATTACTTGCCAGCCTCAGTATAAGGCAGCTTCATTTGTTAGCTGGTGTAGAGAAAGGAACTTAAACATCTTAATGTATCATCTAGATACTTTACACTTAAGAGGTGTTTGTGAATTAATTCAAATTGGGGAGAGGGGCAGGAAAAGAATTCTGAGACATGGGTGGTGGTGGTTGCAGACTGCCAGAAATAGTGCAAATTGAATCCACTTTTAGGGTTAGGGTTAGTGCTAGGGAATCATGGGAATTGTTTCTTTTCTGAGACATTGAGCCTTCTCTGTCAGAGAGCTCTGGTGCCACAATAAACTACAGTTCCCATGATTCCCTAACCCTAACCCTAACCCTAAAAGTGGACTCAATTTGCACTATTACTGGCAGTCTGCAACCCCCCATGATCACCTTGGAAGGAGTTGGCTCCTTCTCCACCTGGTGACTGAGAATTTCAGTTCAGGTGAAAGGCCATATAGAATATGTGGGCAAAAGTTCAAGGCAGTAGGCAAATACTGTTGAAATGTTGTGAAACATGGCTGCCCAAGGGATTAGAACAATGACTGGGAGTTCCTAAAGAACACAGAAGAGAATTACTATCTGCAGGGTACAGTTAGACTTCTTAAATAGTGATAAAATATTGCAGGCCATAGTTCACACATGATGCCAGCTCAGTCAGATTAGTCACTTGCTTCTCAAGAATTCTTTTGAGTTCCTTCTTGCTCAAGAGCTTCTCATCCATCTGCTTTGGACTCCTTGCTCCTCTGTTCACTGACCTTCTCAGCAATTTCCAGTTGTGAGGCATTATCTGGCCAAATCAATATCTCCCATGCACGAGAAAGAGGTATCTCCAGGCTTGGGAAACATAACTTGAAATAATTTGCCAAAATAATTTGTCTTGGTGGGGAGCGGAATAGGTTGGTCTTTGTCTTGTTGCTAACAGTCTGAATGTAACAGGGAACTTTAAGAAGAATCCTGCTGTACTGTGGGCAAAAAATATAGTCTGAAGAAAACCAAAACATTATTGCAAAAATTGATACCTAAATACTGAAACAGAAACAATTCCCTACAGTGGAATTATAGGTAAATAAATATACTGTAATTATATAACGTTTTTGCATAACTGACAGGAAAGAATGAATATAGCTAATAATTTTAAGGGGTTATTATAACTTACCTACAAGACTTAATGTTTTGCTTAGTTCAGGAATGTAATATACAAACATATTTTATAAACTTTTGTGTTGTTTCTTAGAAACCTTCTGTATTAGTAGTAGCACCCTCCATGCTATCTTAATTTAAGTTTTCTGATCAGGTAGAATAACTGATAATTTAGTAAATGAATAGTTGAACTGTATGAACATATAAAAATGTCCAAAATAATAAAAAATTAAAAACCAGAGCCCTACAACAGCTGACCAAATATCAATGAGGAGACCACAAGCAGAGCATTTTGGCAATGACTCTTCAAAGGGGTATTCACAGTAAGGTTGTCTCTGATACTGAAGATAGTATATAGTCATCAGGACTAGTAGGCACTGCTAGCTTTATTCTCTACCAAATTCGCCCTTTAAGTAGGGCTATTTAAGGGATCTCAGTTCACTTCAATGCTCAATTTGGTTTGCACTGATTCTGATTTAGTCCACTCTGGACTGATTCAGAAATCCAAATCTCCATTGATTTCCAGTGGTAAAATAAGATGGCTATATTTTTTCTTCCCCCCTCCCCAACTGCATTGTATTTGGAGAGACACCCCTAAATAAAAGGGCAATAACTCCATGAAATTGGAGACAGATAGCACCAAAGGGTGTTGGGTCAGACACCTTTAAAATTTGTTTCCCTCTTGCTCCCCCACAAAAACAATAATTTTTAAAAGTGTTATATAGTTAGCTGAAGCTCTGTATTTAAGGTAAATGTATTCCCCATTGACAAGGTTGTCAAGTCGTGTCCGACCATAGGGGGCAATGCTCATCTCTGTTACTAAGCCGAAGAGCCAGCGTGGCCAGCATGATTGCACAGGACGCTGTTTACCTTCCCACCGAAATGGTACCTATTTATCTACTTGTATTTGCATGCTTTCGAACTGCTAGGTTGGCAGAAGCTGGGACTAGCGACAGGAGCTCCCCTCATCATGTGGCACCTGGGCCTCAAACTGCCAACCTGCCGATCTTGCAATCCAGCGTCAGCATCTTAACCACTTGAGCCACTGAGCTCTGTCTTACCAATTCATTTTGCTTTTGTGGTGGCACAGTGCCATTAGTATTTGGAAACATGTGTAGACTGTCCCCGAGGTTTAGAGTCAAAAAGCTAGTTAAAGAACAAGTGTTAATAGTGCAATGAAAGGCAGCAAAAGGAGCCCTATGTGGGCAGGTGGCCCAAGAAACAGAATATCAGGCAGCTCAGCCAAGCCAGTTAAGGCAGCCATTTTTGGAGTCAAGATGGCAAGTGGGTAGAGTATCAGTTTCACTCTGCTTTTCTGCCTAAGAATGTGCCCCAAGCATTCTGGAGAGATTTGATCCTGTTTCTTTTTTCACTTCATTTTGACCAAATCCGCTCACCCCTCATTTGCTGATTGTGCTCTATTGAAGTTAGATATAACTGCCATAGACTTCCTGGCAGTTGTCCACTTACCATATATAGTTGACTAGAAGTTGATCTCATATGTAAGTTGAAGGCAGGTTTTGGGGCTGAAATTATGGATTTTGATATGACTCATGGATAAGTCGAGACTAAATCTTATGGGGTGTTTAACAAAGGATGTGATGGATGAAACACTGGAAAACAGTGCCAAAGAACTTACAAAATTCTAGCAGGCATAATTGTTTGTGCTCATCATAAAGGCTGGATGGATGAGGAGGGTAGCTGTATGACATGTGGGGGAAGGTGACCAGGAGTGGGCAGAGCTAAGAAAATGTGCACGTCAGAAAGGATGGAAAGGCAAAGCAAAGAAAATGGCAACTCCATTAGCAGCAATTATAGCCTTTAACTTTAGTGTAATCATTTTGCCTGATCTTAACCCAGAAAAGCTGACAAACACACAAATGTCTTATTCAGATCCTTCAAAGTCTGATTCCTCAAGGTGCTACTTTGAGGATAAGTGCCAAAGAGCTCCCACGAAGGTGTTCAAATAGGTCAGAATTGGTGCTGTGGCAGAGAGAGTAGAGGGTGTTGGTGCTTCTTTTAGGTGCCCCTGAGATGGAGTAAGGTCTTGCTTTTCACCACTCTACTCCGAGAAAGAATAATTTGATAAGACTTAAGGTACAGTACTGGGTGGATAAATCAATCCAGGTTTTGGGGGGCAATTTTTAAACTAAAATTTCTAGACTTTTTAAATTATTTTTTATTAATCATATCAACAATATACAAAACAGTTTTTACTGTAATACAAATATATATATATATTTCCCCTTAATATCTTCCTTCCTTTATTGTTCTTTTTTTCTTTATTTTCTTTTTCTCTTATTTTTCTTTTCAAGATTCCTTTATTTCTTGTAATCATGTTTTATTTTCCTATTTTCCATATTCTATTTTTATTATTGTTTTCTTTCCAGTTTCCCCACAAAAACATGTTCTCCACCTTTTACCTCTTTTTCTTATATTTTAGCTCTAAATTTCACAATTCCTTTTGTTCTTTATTTTGTCTTTATCTTTGATTGCAATCTAGATTCTCTAGTAGCTTCTTATCTACTCCCCAGATTTCTCCCCAATATTCTATAATTGGTCGCCAATCTTCTTCTACTTTCTCCATATTCTTATTATTTACCATATATTTTAATCTATACAGTTCTCTCTCCGGTTTCCCTACTAAACACCAATTACAAGATTTATACCTCAATAATGGCTAACAGATTAAAAAAAATACTATCAGAGATTATAGGAGAAGACCAAAAAGGGTTTTTACCAAACAGGCAGATAAGAAATAATATCAGAACTATCATAAATACGTTAGAATATTATAATCTGAATAATCAAAAGAAATTAGCCTTCATTTTTATCGACGCCGAGAAGGCGTTTGATAAAATTTCTAGACTTATGCAACAGTATATATATATGTTGATTTGGAAAGCACAGTGGACACAATTTCAAGCAGTTGAACACATGTCTCTCTTGTCCTTGGAATTTTTCTAAGTCCAAGAATACCTCCTCCTCTCATCATTTGTATAATCTCCTGTTCTAAGGCATTGTTTACTTTTTTGTTGTTGTTATGAACTGCCCTCAAGTCGATCTCAACTCATGGTGACCCTATGGATGAGACATCTCCAAAATCCTCTGTCCTCCACTGCTCTGCTTAATTCCTGCAACCTCTGAATACTCATGACCTCCTTAATAGAGTGTGTCCATCGGGCATGTGGCCTTCCCCTCTTCCTACTGCCCTCCACCTTTCCCAACAATGAGTCCTTCCTTCTCATGATGTGTCCGAAGTATGACAGCCTCAGTTTAGTCATCTTGGCTTCCAGGAAGATTTCCAACTTGATCTGCTCTAGGACCCATTTGTTTGTTTTTTTGGCTGTCCAGGGGATCCTCAACACTCTTCTCCAGCACCAAATCTCAAATGCACTGATTTTCTTCCTATCGTCTTTCTTAACTGTCCAGCTCTCACATCCATACATGGTAATAGGGAATACAATGGCATGTATGATTCTAACTTTTGTGCCGAGTTGTATATCTTTGTATTTTAGAATCTTTTCTAGTTCTTTCATAGCCACTCTCCCCATTCTTAATCTTTTTCTGATTTCCTGACTGCAGTCCCCATTTCTATCAATCTTTGATACCAGGTATGGGAATTCTTTTAATATTTCTATCTCTTCATTGTCTAGGTTGAACTTGTGAAGGTCCTCCGTGGTCATTATTTTTGTTTACTTTATGTTCAACAGTAAGCCTGTCTTAGCACTTTCTTCCTTGATCTTTCTTAGTAATTGTTCCGGGTCTTTGAGGTTTTCTGCTAGTTTTATGGTGTCATCTGCATATCTTAGATTTCTGATATTTTTGATATTCCTTCCTCCTATTTTCACTCCTCCTTCTTCTGTGTCCAAACCTGCTTTTCTTATATGTTCTGTGTACAAATTGAACAGATAGAGTGAGAGGATACAGCTTTGTCTGACCCCTTTGCCAGTTGGGAACCATTCTGTTTCTCCATGTTCTGTTCTGACAGTATCCTTTTGTCCTGAGTACAGATTCCTCATCAGGACTATCAGATATGTTGGCACTCCCATATCTTTAAG
This sequence comes from Phrynosoma blainvillii, assembly GCA_026167975.1. Taxonomy (NCBI): domain Eukaryota; kingdom Metazoa; phylum Chordata; class Lepidosauria; order Squamata; family Phrynosomatidae; genus Phrynosoma; species Phrynosoma blainvillii. The sequence continues at coordinate 152,113,742 of JANUYF010000004.1, forward strand.
GGCATTCCATAGCTTTTCATGATCTATGCAGTCAAAGGCTTTGCTATAGTCTATAAAGCACAAGCTGATTTTCTTTTGGAACTCCCTGGTGCACTCCATTAGCTATCATATGTTTGCAATGTGGTCCCTAGTGCCTCTTCCTTTCTTGAACCCCTCTTGGACCTCTGGGATCTCTCTCTTCATGTTGGAGTCTATATTGCAGAATTTTGAGCATGATTTTGCTTGAGTGGGAGATCTGTGCTATGGTCCTATAGTTGCTGTAGTCTCTTGTGCCTCCCTTTTGGTGGATGGGGATGTATATTGATCGCTTCCAATCTTGTTGGCCATCGTTTTATTTTCCATATATGTTAACATATGTTGGTTAGCACTAGAGTTGACTCTGTCAATGTGAATTGCAGCAATTCAATTCGAATATCATCTGTTCCTGGTGATTTGCTTTTCACTATTTCTCTTATTGCAGTTTCCACCTCACTTTTAGAATTTGGGATTTATCTTCATATCGCTCTTCGTTCCATGTGTCCTTCGTTTTGTCATCTCTTTTGTATAATTCTTCTGTGTATTGCATCCAATGTCTTTTTATTCCTTCCTGGTCTTGAATTATGTTATTTTTATTGTCACAGAGCATCCCAGTCTTTAGTTGAATTTTCCTTTGATATCCCAAATCTTGTGAAATAGATCTCTTGTTCTTCCCTTTTTGTTGTTGTCTTCTATTTATCTGCATTGGTTGTTGTAGTAATTTTCTTTATCTTTCCACACAAGCCGTTACCGTTGCATTCATAATTCTTAGTTTGTTCCTATCTCCCTTTTGTTTTTCTTCTCTTCTTTATTACTTGTAGTGTTTTTTTCCTGTCATCCATGTTTTTTTTCTTTCTTTACTGAAAGTGTCTGTCTGCATTCTTTTGTTATGTTCCTCCTTCAAACCATAGTTCCTCTGGTTCTCCACCTATTATGCTTAGTAGTGAAAATCTGTTTCTTATGTTATCAATAAATTCAGTTGAGAGATTATTTAGATCATATTTTGGTATAATTACTGGCTTTGTTTTTTTCCTTCAGTCTTACTCTTATTTTTGATATGAGTAATTCATGATCTCTGCCACAGTCAGCACCTGGTTTAGTCTTGGCTACCAAGTTCCACCATCTTTTACTTCTGCCATATTTTGCTTCCAATTATATAGTCTATTTGATTTTTGTGATGACCATCTGGTGATGTCCATGTGTATAGCCTTGTATGAAAAATACGTTTGCAATGAACAGGTTGCTGGCTTCACAAAAATCTACCAGACACTCACCTGCTTCATTTCTTTTGCCTAATCCAAATCTGCCTACTGTTTTTTATTCTTCTTTGCTTCCAACTTTTGTGTTCCAGTCTCTGACATCAGCTTCACATCCTGTGTTGGCATGTTGTCAATTTCTTCCTATACTCCTTCATGGAATCTTATCAATTTCTTTCTGTTCTGCCTCTGTGGTTGGTGCATATACTTGAATTATGGTAATATTCATAGGTTTACCATGGAGCCTTACTGAAATGATTCAGTCTGAATTTGCATTGCATCTTCTAGCTGCTTTTGCCACATCTTTTCTTAGTATGAAAGCCTCCCCATTTCTTCTTCTTCTTTTTTTTTTTTTAGTAAAACGCTGTATGGTTGTTTGATTCAAAGTGGCCCATTTTAAATCACTCACCCCCAGTACTGCTATGTTCATGCGTTCCATTTCCATTTTTACTATGTCCAGCTTCCCTTGGCTCATGCTCCTCACATTCCACATCCCTATTTTGTGTAATGTTGCTTTGGATGCCATTTGCCTTCCTAAGGTTGTCTATTTGTTTTGGCAGCTTTCTTGTGCCCTTGACTAATCTTGCAAATATGATATCCCTTTATTTCTCCCTCCTTCCCTGTCTGTTAATGCTTTGATCCTGAATGTGTCTCACTTGGGGTGTCTCATCATACGGTTTACTAGGTGATGGGGTTACACAAGGAAGGCCGCCTACACCTCCCTGTGCGCAGTGCCAACCTATGTTAGCTATGGTGTCACAATTCACTCCTGTTAGTGAACAGTAGCTGTTTGTCTCCCTATATTACTCCTCCAGTGTTGTTTGTTTGCTTTCCTACCCATCCCCTTATGCCTCCCTGTGTTTCCCTCCTTCCATTCCCTTGTGTCCTCTCTCCTTTAGTCTGTCCCCATCCTCACCCCCTCCCTCCTTTAGTTTCTACACTTCTTTCTCCAGGTTGAGGGACAGGAGATATGGCTGGTCTCCTTCTTCCTTCCTCCACTTGCCTGCCTGGTCCTCTGGTGGCGTTCCGTTATCCGGCTCAGCTGCGGGGTGGAGACTGGGCTCAGTTGGTGTTTAGCCCCACTCTCCTTGCCTCTGATGGTCCTCTTTACCACGGAGAACTAAATTCAACAATACAAATTTCAACACTGTACACAGTGTTCCAGTACACAGTGAAGGACTGACAGCCTAATATAAGCTTCAATTAATTTAGCAGGATTTACACTCAACCTAAGACTAAGCCTGAGTCAACTCAGTCAAATGTATGGTTAATACAGAATCATGCTTGCTCCATCCTAAACATAAGAAATGGTGTGTATGGGAGGGGGGCAGCAAGGGTTATAAAATACCAGGAGAAACATGTAACAGTAGGAATAAAATTGTAGCTGCAAAAGTTTATTATACCAAGGACTGTAACAAAGCATTAAAAATGAAATTAACCAAGATTGGTTCATTTGAATTTTTATTAGTCACCATGTTATACAACAACCAACCTCCATTTCATTCCTGGTTCTTCTTTTCTTGATATAAGCTACTGGTGACATATTACCAAATTACTATTAATTCTTGACAACACTATATTTGCTCATTGCAATTTTGCTGCAATACTGGAACCAGCTATGCACTTTTCCCAGGGCATCCAGCCTTCTGTAGCCTGCTGGCACTTGGTTGCCGAGGTACTCGTTGACTTGATCCTTCTCGGTTACTAAGGTCTGACAGACCTTGGCTCCCAGTTGTTGCAGAAATTGTTCTGGTTCTACCTGCAGGACAATAGATGCTAAGTTCAGAGCTTTATTACTACCAAGCCATGAAATGCTAGAACTGCTGGTAAAAATTGGTCTAAATTTTTTCTAGATGAAACAAACTTCACAAAGGCCTTGCATAGTTAGGAACTGCAGTGAGGCCAATATTTAAAAACAACACAAAAAAGCCAGACTCAAATAATAGCTTAGTGAAGCATCAGCAAAAGCATTTATCAATTAGTATTTACACATGGATGTTTTCCTATGTCCCATATCTACAAATAGTACATAGAACAACAAATTTCACTGCACAACTGCCTCAGACCTCAATATTCCCTTGCAACTGACAAGAAACAAACAAAAAACCAAAACACAACAGCAAAGCTTTTTTTCTTTTTTACTTCACTCTTTCCTCCCCATACAAGCAATTCTTACTCATAAAATCTGCCTTCCTTTTCTGAAATAAAGGGTAAACCAATCTGTATTTCACAAACTCAGGGCCTTTGCAGACTGCCAGAAATAGTGCAAATTGAGTCCACTTTAAATTGAGGCACTGCCCTGGCTCAGTGCTAGGGAATCATGGGAATTGTAGTTTTTTCTAAGACATTGAGCCTTCTCTGTCAGAGAGCTCTGGTGCCACAATAAATTACAGTTCCCATAATTCCTTAGCACTGAGCCAGGGCAGTGCCTCAATTTAAAGTGGACTCAATTTGCACTATTTCTGGCAGTCTACAAAGGCCCTCAGTCTCTGTATAGAAGCAAGAATCAAAGAAAATTGGTACCTCAGGCTGTTCCAACCTGAGCTGCATAAGCTTTTCTATTCTTTTTTTGCTAACATGCAACAGATGCTTCATTTCTCTTAGTGGTGGACAGGGCTGCTACTTTTCAAATAAAGTTTGCTGCTCATGTTCTGTTGTAATTAAGACTCCAGGATTTTATCTAGGATTTTATCCAGGATGTAATCCACTGCTAGATTAACTAGCTAAAATTTCAACCACAGACTTAACACTTACCGTCCAATCAACTAACCACTAGGGTCAAGATTCAAGATACCCATTTGTCAGGTGTGCAAGCTCTTCCCATTTGGTCCAGTTTAGTAAAAGATTTTTTTTTCCGCAGCCAATTTGTACCAAAAATATTTTGTATTATACGGTAAAAGCATATACTTTTGGGTTCTATTTTTTATAGCAAACAACTGTGAGATTATAAACTCAAAAGCATCCACAGAGGTTGATTAATCGACTAAAAATTAGCTTGGGAGACTCAGGGAGGTTGCAGACTGCCAGAAATAGTGCAAATTGAGTCCACTTTTAGGGTTAGGGTTAGTGCTATGGAATCATGGGAATTGTTTTGTTTTTCCTGAGACATTGAGCCTTCTCTGTCAGAGAGCTCTGGTGCCACAATAAAATACAGTTCCCATGAGTCCCTAACCCTAACCCTAACCCTAAAAGTGGACTCAATTTGCACTATTTCTGGCAGTCTGCAACCCCCCTCAGTTCCTAGTTTATCACCAGTCAGTAGAGAAAATAAAATAGGAGCAAATACTGAGTCTCTCCCAAGCTAATTCTGGCAGTGTACACAGTGTTGTCATTTTCAGGGCTGCACTCAGCAGTGATGGGCTGATTTTTAGTCAGTTAATCAACCTCTGTGGATGCATTTGAGCTTAGAATGAACTTAACCTCTCTCCTCCTCAACATCTTCTCTATCGATGACCATCTAAAATGAAATTAGTCACTCAATTGACTCCTGAGCCTCACATACACAGCTATGGGATACTTTTATCAAAGTAGATGAACTGGAATTTGCAAGAACCTTTTAAGTTGTGCTCAGAAGCAAACACAGTGGTTTCTTCAAACATAATCATTAGGAAGACCATATAAATTAGCATGTTTTAATTAAATGGCAAAATAGACTAGTCCACACTTCATCTGTCCCATGTATTTGCTGCATGCAAAGGCTACTGTGTTACATGGAGATCTCCACTGCCATGTTTTTTTTGTGTGAACAGAGTATTGCAAAGACAAAGCTACTTTGATATAGAGATAAGTAGCTGGAAGAAGAATGAAAGGACAAGAAGAGATGGTTCACAGGAACAGGTTTCTTCTGTACCTACAATGACATTCTAAAGAGGACAGGCTAATATTTTGGAATTGAAAAAAATACTTCTAATTCAACTTCAAATTGGCATTGTCCCACAAGAGAAATTGGACAAATCCTGGGGAAAAATAGGATTTTACTGCTTGAAAAATGAGGATAAAGACTACTCCATTCAAGTTGCAAAAAGAACAGGTTGCTTACCTGTAACTGTTGTTCTTCAAGTGATTATCTGTGAACGTACAAATATGGGTCATGTTCAGAAGCTTCTGCAGTTTGAGCAATACTTTTTGTGGTTGCCCTACCCACACCTTCATCCACTAATATAGTGTAGTTTCTACCTATCTCATCAGTTCTGTGCCAATTGCAATGGACAGTGCCAACAAGACTAAGAGGGGAAGTGGGTGGATTATTTGAGTTCACATATAACCACTAGGGGGGACACCCCCCACAGTTTCAGCTAAGCAACCTGTTCTCCCTCATGGTCTCCCTCATCTACAGATATGGGAGATTAGCTAACTACTCACCAGTGGAGGACAACTGTTATGTCAAGACAAATGAAAGATCTCAAATTAGTATCTCCTGCATCAAGCCTATGGCAAATGAAAGTTGATGATTGTACCTGATGGCACAGGACAATTATATTGGTGACTCAACAGGAAAGCCTCAGTGAGGAAACAGGTAAGCCATTCTTAGGGTTTCCATAGCAAACAATCTTTGTGACCTTCTGAATTGAGCAGTCCTATGCATATAGAAAAGAACACTGGACTTACCTGTGATATGTTTGCTTTCAGCAATGGAAGGGGAAACATTCTGAGTAGGTTGCTCCTACCGTTTACTCTAATAGGCAGGGTGAAATTTGAGGTAGCAGCCAACAGGAAGAACAGCCCACAAGCTATTTAGCAAATGTTGCAGTTGGACAAGGAAAACGCCACCAAGCGTAGAAAGGAAAAAAGGAGAAAGACGATCACAACCAGTAGAAAGTGAATCTCAGTTCTGGATGGACAGGATGCTTTCCCTTCCCCTGCTGAACTCAAGCAACTCACAAGTGAGTCCAATGTTCTTTTTTTACAGCACTGGAGGGGAAACATCATGTAGTGGGATATACCAAAGCTCCCAAAGCACTGGGTGGTTCTTTGGGCAGAACCAAAGATGCCTATGCAGAAACGACACACTATAGAATGTATATATTAAAGGAAGCCTCTGCAGAGGCAAACACATCCAAATGTTAGGGGTGAAAACATATGGATGGAGAAGACCAAGTGGTAGCCCTACAGATTTCTAAGAGAGGAGATCATAGGTTAGAGTGGCAGAAACAGCAGCACTATTAATGGAATAAGGGACAACTGCATGAGACAGGGAGGCCCCCATGACCAAGTAACATATAGTGATGCATTTTTAAATCCCTGTGGCCAAAGCACTGTTGCCCAATGTTGAAAACTAGAAGGAAATGAATACATGGTCCAAAGTTCTAAAAGATAAATACACAAGATAAATTTTGAGGGCTCTGTGGACATCTAAAGTATGCCCATATTTTTCCAGGAGTCTAAGAGGATGAGGACAAAATGAAGGATGATTTCTCGCAACCTATGTTGGATGGTGTTAATCTTAGGCATAAAGGAAGGGTGCAATCTCAGTATCACTTAGTCTGGATGAAAGATGCATAACTCCTTGCTAGCAGTCACAGCACCAAGCTCTAACACTCTCCTCGCTGAGGTCCTTTGCTTCTACACCACCTTTGAAAGGAATGGAAAGTATAATCATAAATATGTATAATCATAAAGTATAATCATAAATAAACTGGAGGGTGTTTGGAATTGATGATTGTGGCTACCGTCTTGGCTGGCAGACCCTCCATTAGGAGTGTGCTTTGCTCAAACTCCAGGTATGAAGATTGAGCCAATGAGATACCTGACCTTGAGTGAGAAGTTCTAGATGGGGAGGCAGACAAAGATGGTCCAGCTCCAGGGAGAGCATCTCTGAGAACCATGCCCTGAGGCCAATGAGGATCTATCAGAATTACACAAGCCTTTTCTGTTCTACCTTTTTCAGAACTCTTGAATGTAGGGCATTTGGAGGAAACTCATACAGTAGTCCTGGAAGCCACTGAGATGTTAAAGCATTGATACCTTCTGCCTCTTAGTCTGGAACCTCAAGAATCTGCTGTCCTGACTGTTAACTGGAGAGGAAAACAGACCTACACCTGGAAGACCAAACTGACTATTAGTTCAAAGGTCAGCAGATGAAGATGTCAGTCTACTGGAATGATATAAGTTCTGCTTACTCAATTAGCCCTTGTGTTTGATTTTCCCTTAATGTGCTCTGACTTTAGGGAGAAAAAATGAGACTCAGCTCAAATTAGAAGAGTTGTTGCTTCCACCATGAGGGATCTGGATTAAGTTCCTCTTTCCTGATCAGGACTGCCTCTGGTGTAACAGATAATGAAACTTCAAGAGGGCTAACATGATGGCTTTTAATGAGGCCATGAGACAGTCTATTGTGGCAATCATAAGACCTTGTAGGTATGCTAGAAGAATACAATCTGAGACATAAGAATGACACATCTGATAGAAAACTGGCCAAATAGATTATACCCTCTCTAAGAGGAGTAAGACCTATCCCTTGGCTGTGCTAGTAAAAAAATAAACTCCCAATTGTTAGAGATGATTAGATGGACAAAGGTAGCTCTTCCCATTATTGACCAGAAGACCATGCTTAGATAGAGAGGAAAGCACTGATTGGACATCTCGAAAGCCATGCTGGAAGGAAGTAGATTTGATCAAACATCATTTAGATAGGGCTACATATGCACACCCTGCTGCCTCCAATAAACCATAAGCGCTGCCATTACTTTGGTGAATACTTTTGCGGATGATGAAAGCTCACAAAGCAGTGCCTTGTACAGAAAGTGCTACTTTTGATAGGCAAAATATAAGAACTTCCTGTGTAGGGGTGAATTGGTATATGATGATATACCTCCATTAGGTCAAGAGATGCAAGAATATCCTGGGGCTTTATGCCCTTCCAGATTGTCTTGAGATTTTCCATCCAGAATTTGCAGTTCCTCACAAACCAACTGCCCTGTTTTAAATTCAAAATGGCTATAGTTTTAAAGAACTAGCCCTGTTAGACTCTTGCAGCATAAAAACGAGGGAGAGGGGAGGGAAAAAGGAATGTAGCAGCACTTTTAAGGCTTAACTGGTTTTTTTTTACTGTAACTTCATGAATAAAAAACCACTTCTTCAGAGGCAGTACATAATGATGATCAAGTTGGGATATTACAGTCCCTTTCTCCTTTTTGTCCTCTCAAGTTTTGTTCTTTTTGGAAACTAAAAAAATATGGAGTAGCAGCCACTTAATCTTTGAGAAGATGGAATTGATTTGATGTCCCCTATTTCAACAAGGTATTAAACAGCCAGCTATAAAAGGCAATGTTTTTCTTCATTCTTTGACCCCGTGGAACAAATGAAGAAATTTTGAGGAAAGTAGCAAAACTCAATTAGGTGTCCTTCCCTCGGTCCAAGATAATGTCGTCTTGTATGAGAACAAAGAAATGAAGTTTTCCCTGTTGTTACAGTTAGGTTTGTGTTGCCTTTGCTGGGGAGGTTGCTCCCTGGATTGTTATCTATGCTTAGACTATTGTGGCACCCCAAATATGTAGGGATGAAAGAAATACTACCCTGGGTGGGAAGTCCAGTCATCCTATTTCTGTGAGAAAGCAAATGCCTTTTTCTTATTCTTAATTTCAACCAAAATAGCTTAAGAGCATCTCCAAAAAGCTTATTATTCCCAAAGAGGGCAAAATTCTGCATTGAATCCATAGGCCAGTTTTTAATCCAGATCTGGTGATGTATAACAGTGGTGTTGCACTAAACTGGGTAACATCAGGACAGCTACTTTTAATTATTTATTAATTTTGTGACACAATCTAATGTTGTTGCTGTTATTATTTATTGTATTTATACCCTGCTCTTTAGAAATCTCTGAGCAGTTTACAAATTATTAATTAGACAGTTCCATTGGCCACCTAAAGGAGGGTCTAGGGGAAATGAATGATACATCTGAGGCAGTTCTTATGGCCAAGAAGGAAGCCTCATGGACCCTCTAAAGATCTGACAACACCCTCCTCTCTTCTGGATCCATCAGGATGTCCTCACCATCCTTAATATAAATAGAACAACATACCAGAGCTGAAACTGGAGCGTCTACCAGAGGGATCTGGACTTCAACATTAGTGGTTTAGGGAAGTTGTAAAACGTTTTTACATCAACAGAATCTGGGTGGGCTGTGGCTGGCTTAGAGCATTCCTCTCTAAGAACCTTCATAAAGTCTGTCAGAAAAGAAACATCAGAAGAGGAGGGACCCAGCTATGAAAAAGATTCACCCTATTCAGGGGCAGGCCAGAATCATCTAGATGGGAAAGACCTGAGGAACAGGGCAGGTCTAATACTTTTACAGCCTTATGCAGCAAGACTGTAAAATCCTCAGACTGAAAAAGCCAAACTGAGGAGAGTGGGCTGGATGCTCCTCATACTCTGATAGTACCCTCTCCTCACAGTCAGAAGCCAGAGGGGCTACTGAGTAGGTAGAACACTAGTCATCTGAAAAGTGAACAGAGTATTTAGCATTAAGAATGATTTCCCACTTGTTAGAATGAAGACCATGCTTAATAACGGCCTTATTAGTGCTTTGTTTGGTAGGCGCCACCATTTTGTGTTCTATGATGGCTGCCACCTCTGAATTTGGCACCTTCCTGCTTTCTTCCCAAATGGTCTAAAACAGGGGTAGGCAACCTTTCCCCTTTAAGGGCCGAGGAACTTCAGCTCCCAGAATCCCAGGAGCTATTGGCCAACATGGGACTATTGGCCAACATGGCTGAGGCTTCTGGGAGCTGAAGTCCCTCGACCCTTAAAGGGGAAAGGTTGCTACCCCTGGTCTAAAATATTCTGAACAGAGAATAGCAGGCTCCTCTGCCAACACAGATGTGGCAGAGGTGGGTGGGGAAGTAGAGAAGAGAAGCTTCTGAATGAGACTAAATGGGCACTTTGGAGCCCCAGTTTCCATAATGGGGGGGGGGGGGGCAATGGGCCACAGCATCTTGGGAAGCCACTGTTTCTTGAGCTATAACCATCCAGATCCACTTACACATATCTGGATAAAGGGCTTGTGCAGGCATTATGAGGATGAAGATTAGATCTTCATTCACTCAGTTAGCAGTTGGAATCACTACCACATCCCCAGGTCTAGTTCAGGCTTGGCATTTGCGATGTGCGGTGCTCTGGCCCAGGATGGGAAGATCTCCCCACTTTGACTGCTCTGTTTCCCTCATCAGCTCTGCTTGAATGACCATGGTGGCAATGTTAATGCCAGAGACAGAAATCCCAATGTGAAGCAGGGAATCCCTGATATGCCAGGACAGTTATCTTCTGGGATGAAAAAGTGGTCATACTGAGAGAGAAAGAACTTTCTTGAGCAAGGAAATAGATAAAGAGTGTCTGTTTCAGAAACAGAGAAAAGATTTTTTTAAAAATTTTAGGAAGAAATATGCGGAAAGAAAGAGAGAGAGAGAGAGAGAGAGAGAATAGTTCATGGGCTCCTCCTCCTGCTGGCTACTATTACAAATTGTGTTCTGCTTATCAGAGCAAATAGGAGAAGTAACTCACTACAGGATGTTTCTCCTCCATTGCTGAAAAAGGCCAATGATCTGTGAACATCAGGCTAGTGCAGCATTTAATCAACATCTTCCATAAACACTGGTAGAGACTGTCTTGATTCAATGGAAATATGATACCACTTTGGCAAAAGAGTTCAGGTCAGGTTGGAGAGTTATCTTATTTGAATACAGCCACAGATAGGGCATACAATTTACTTGCACTCTGTTCTGGTATAATGATTATAAAAACTGCAGGATTCCATAAAATGATGCACATGTCCCAAGATGTTCGGGGTCCAATAATTTCCACATTAGCAGAGGAAGGAACTGTGAAGTGCCAGGCAGGAATGGTGTAATTTCAGGAAGGTGTAGACCAGGGGTAGGCAACCTTTCCTCTTTAAGGGTCGAGGGACTTCAGCTCCCAGAAGCCTCAGCCATGTTGGCCAATAGTCCCATGTTGGCCAATAGCTCCTGGGATTCTGGGAGCTGAAGTCCCTCGGCCCTTAAAGGGGAAAGGTTGCCTACTTATGTTGATCTCCAACTGAAGGAGACAACCTGGGTATAGTCTCCACCTTCTAAGTGAGCTGCCACACTTCAGAAGATGGGTCCCTTTGTGCACTTGTTCCCCAAATAAATTGTGAGTCAAAGAAAAGTCACTAATTTGGTTCTGCCTTGCTTGTTCAGATAATCTGAAATTATTCCTGCAAGGTTGGATTCAAATGGCCTTTGCCACTGTCACTACCTCTAGAGTGTGTTTCTTCTCATGCCCATGTCTCTCTGACCAGGCAAGCCAATATATGAGCTCCCCATTTTGAAAGGGATGCACCTGATGTTAGTTTGTATACTGGTTTAAGAGCATAAATGGGTTGTCAGCATGCTAACATGCTTTATTATTGCTATTGTTCTAGCAATAATAAAGAAGTGCATTCTGTCAGTCTGAGTATGAGCTGAACACCAATACAAGCCAGTGTTTAGAGTAACTTCATGCATAGTCTGGCATGTGACATCTGTCACTGTGGCCACTAGGCTCAGAAGAACTTTACTTATTGTGCCAAAACCTTTGTGAGCAAAGCAAGCATGTTGTATTTATCTCAAGGAAAAAAATCCCATCCTAGATTCACATCCACTTGTGCTCCTTTGAAATGAATGAGCAAAGTCAGGTGAGATTTTGTGAGGTTAGCCCTAAGACCTTGATGTGACAGGAGATGAAGTGTGATGTGAGGTCAGCATATAGGGTCTCTGAGGAAGAAGCAACAAGAAGCCACCCAAAAATGCAGTGGTAGACTTGAAATCCCTTGAGTCTGGAGATGCTACTACCACTACTCTCTCTGAAGATTCTCAGAACAGCACTAACCCCAATGGAAATACAGAGGACTAGTAATATTTGTGATTGAGAACAAACAGCAGGATTCTCCTTCTAGAAAGGTCTTGTAGAAATTGAAAAGGAAGCATCTTTTAGATCATAATGAACCAGCCTCTTTTTCCTAGCAGGCTGGATGCAAGGTTACAATTTTGAACATTTTTGGGGGAAAAATAGGATTTTACTGCTTGAAAAATGGGAATAGGTCATGGTCCCGTCCCTTTTGGGGACTGTGGAGAACTTTGAGAAGAAATGAGTAGTAGTGTGGCAATTTCTTCTTGCATTACTTTGTAGGGTACTTTAGGATGGAAACTCCACAGAGGCAGTTTTTAATTTTATGCCATAGTTTGTTTCCAGCCCTTGGTAAAGGGGCTCAACCTGACTACAAAGGTAGGGCTTGAAAGAATTGTTATGATGAACAATGTGGTCACAAAGGTATGACTAACCATTGCGTCAAAGATGGTATTTGGAGGAAATAAAATGGTCTCTTCTTGAAACAAGAATGGTATTTCCCCAAAGTGTAGGACTGAGATGACAAGAAATCCTGTGATGAAGTTTTAGAGGGGTCTGCAAGCTGGATTTAGTTCAGTAGTGCTGTGAAGTGGAAATGGCCCCATCTCCTATGCAGTTGCCCACACTCCTGCTATATGCTGCACTATTTCACATCCTCATTTTCTGATTATGTTTGTTTTATAAACAAGTCTTTGCAGTGAAGAGAAGGAAGAAGGAACATCTGCATGCCTGTGATGACTTCTAGGGGTGTGGGTGCAATGTTGCTATGCTAAACCAAACCACCCCCAACTATTTTATGGCCAGGAGAAGCTTTTTTTATAACCAGCAAAACTGGAAGAGGATGTAGAAGAAATTCTTCTTCAAATCTGAAAAAACTGAAAAAAGATTTAAACAATTAAATACTAGCCATTTGGGTGCAGTGCTCTCAATGTTGAATTAGGATCCTGGGAGGTCAAGATTTGATCCTTCATCACCCATGGAAACCCACTAGGTGACTTTGGACAACTCACACACTCACCCTCAAAAGAAGGCAAGGGCAAACCCCCTCTGATCAAACTCTGCCAAGAAAACTTTATGATAGGTTTGCCTTAGGGTCACCACAAGTCATAATGACTTAAAGGCACACAAAGCCAACAAAGTTTGGGGGAATGGCAGGGGAGGGATGAAACTATCTCAGGTCCCATGAGGGGCCAATGCAACCCTTGGCAGTTGCCCACTCACACACTGACAATGTGCTTTTGCTTGGAAAATAGAAGTAACTTTTCTTTCATCTTCAAGTGATGATCCCAAAACAAAGTAACCTTCCCCTCCAAGAATTGGTAGTAAGCTCCATACGCACTTGGTAGTCTTCCATGAATTGGATGGTACCAAAGATCAAGTTTCCAAAGACTGGTGAGTCACATACAGATTTTATGGCAATACATGTAGAGTAGCTGGTAGAAGTAGTCTGAAACTGCACCCATTTGGAAACTGAAATGGGAGTTGTGGGGTGTCAGGATGTTTCAGTTCTGGATCCAGAACCTTTGCCATTCTGGTCTACATAAATATCAGTGGAGAAGAAAATGTAAGGAAAGTATTAAAAGCTCTCAAATGTTAATGAGTGGAAGGCAGCTGACCTTCTAAATGAAGCAGCTATATCACAAGGAAGAAACAGAAGAGGTAAGCAGGAATTATTGCCAAGAAGTATTACTCAAGTTCTAAAAGGTAGCAAAAATGCTATGAGTGGTTACCCATATGGGCGAGTCAGAAAGGATAGATAGAATATTTTCCCCCAAAATTAGAATTCTGAGAGCTGAGGATTTCCCACAGTATCTTGATACAAACAGATTATGCAGCCTCAACATACTGATGGCAGAAAGAAAATCTATTTAGTACAAAGTCAGTGCCGCCTGAACATATCACAGAAGTAACTGTGTCAAAATTTTTCTGAAAGCACACTCTACACTATCATGTGTTAGAAACTAAGGTACTTGGTGAAGTGAACTATTCAACAAGGACTTCCATATACATTGGGATAATTCTAGATAAAAGCACACTGTAAAATAATCTGTTCAGTCCCAAATGTATCAGCTGGATCAATATTGGGTGACACAATCCAAATTAGCAACAAGAGTGCTAAATCCCTATATCCCATTTTCTCGTAGGGAGACTTTGGTGTGTAGATGCAATTTTAGTGCTTAGCATGCAAGAACATTTTTGTTGGAAAACTTTTAACAGGAAACCTTTCAGAAATCACAGGGAGTTTTTAGTCATTACTCCCACAGCTTGCAGTCCTGTCAAGATGGTGTATTTAGTTATGAAGTAAAGAAAATGTACTGGGTTCCATAGCCTCTTCATTCAGTTGTACTATCTTCATTAGTCATATTACATGCTTCCTATTTATTTATTTTTATAAGACACTTCTTATTATTAGAACTAAACCAAATGCTATTTTCACAATGTTTAGTTTTTACAAATTTAGTTAAAATATTAAGGACATTTACTTGGAAGCAAATTCAACTGAGATCAATAGCACTTGCAAGTAAACATGTTTAAGATCTGGAAACAAGATAACAAGTTTTTAAAGGGGATTCTTTACAATTACAGAAGGCTGCACTAAAATCCAGTAGATAACTAACACACACAACCTGCAAAAGGAGAGAACAGGCAGCAAGAAAACTGGAAAGAGCCAGGGGGACCTTGAGAGAGAGGCGAGCAAGCTGCAGCAGGACTGTAGACCACAGCCTTAGTGACTCTTATTCGTGGAGGTCGAAGGACAGAGGAAAATGAGAGTGGTGCAGGGATTTTACTGGTCTTGGCAGAGACAATTGGGGGCTCTAATTCAAAGAGAGACATAGAAACAAATTAGAAAAACCACATGGTGACAGACAAAGAAAAAAGTTTGTGAATGCTCAAATATCTCAACAAATATTTATAGCTGTATAACTTAAATGCTATTATACAAGATACAGTTACTATTACTTTCTGTCTCCATATACAATTCATATTACAAAAAAAACCCAAAACCTAAAACAAGATACTTGTATTATGATACTATGTTCTTATCAGATTGAAGAGTTAGGAACAGGCAATATATACAGCTATTTGTCAAGGCTATTTTAATCTCTCCAACTATTTTCTTCCATGCGTAATGCAGCACCATCTTGATCTCTCTCTGTCTCCCACTGCGCACATATACACATACACATAAACACATTACATATGGGCTTCTACATTACATATGAGGCTCTACAGAATATAGTATCGTAAATATGGTGCTAATCAACAGTAGCATAATATTGACTATCTGGCATCCTCTCTACAAAGAGGGACAGTGATAGGATTGAAAAACAAATACAACTTAAGAGTGTAGGCTAAGGGGGGAAAACCTGCCTTTCTTGAGGCAGTTTTGCTGCCAGAAGAGATCTGACAGCTGAATATGCTGCCCAAATTTAAAAGAGAACTGAATACCTATCTCTTCTGGCAGGCTTATCCAGATGATTTTTAAATTACGAATTTCAAATGATTAATTTTAAATGTGAATTTTTAAAATAATATGTATGTCTTATTTGTCCCTTTAAAATGTTGCATGTTTTAATTAATGTGTTTTTAACTGTTGTTGTGCAATGTTTATTTGTTGTTGTTCTTCACCTCGATCCATGGGGACTGGCAGGTAACAACAACAACAACATCATCTGGTGCAATGCTTTTCTTAGACTTTCCCTAGTGTTAGAACAAGTTCTTACTATAGCCCTTAAGCTGTTACACAGAAATACATTTATCTTGACCATGGTACAGGATAATATACTGAAATGTTGTAAGATTTTCCATTTTCCTGGAAGAGTAAACTGTGCTGCCTTTTCTTTGACTAAATGCAGAGAATAGGGAATAACACTTTTAAAACCCCTTAAAATAATTAGAATGGGAAGACAGTAACACCCTTATCCTCCAAACTAATATATTGCTTCATCCTTTTATGCTACTTTCTGTGGTATCATGGCCAGTTCACAGCCAGTTCTAGCTCTGCACAGAATCATTCATAGTCTCTCCAAAACCAGTTAAATGCATTATTCATTTCCAGTATCTGTCAATGTTGATCAGGAACCAACTCTTGATACATGGGAAAGACATACATCAAGTAAGACATATATAACAATACAACAGCACTTACTGTTAAATCATTAGCAGAAAAATATGTTTGGGACAAGGATCACATAGTACAAGAAGTCATACTTTCCTGTTAAACACTAGTAAAAAGGTGTGGATTCAAAGACTAAACCAGGATCTCATGGGAAAGAACCTTCCTCCCAAAGGCCTTCCTACCCAAGGACTGGAAAATAAATTATACAGTATTGTAATATTTCTCCCTCTTTCCCCTTTCCTTTTCATAACGTGTCAAGTTTCAGTTTGCAGAACTGAAGACAGAGACAATATCACAGCTAATAATTTGTAAGTCAGTGTAAAAACCTTTTTGGACAAAGAGCTGAATAAAAGGTGATGGTGATGATGAAAATGAAAATGATATTTTCATAATGGATCCTGGGGATGAGGGAGAAAATTATAGTTCACTAATGTCTAGCCTACAAAAATTTGCAAAAAAGATTACGAGAGAAGCATAGGCTTTGCTGAGAAGAATGAACATGTGGAAAGAGATGCCCTGCTGTGCCAGTACTTTCATATGCTCTAAGAATATCAAAGGACTTGTAGACAGAAGATTATCTAAGGTCCAAAACACACTGCAGAAATAATCCAGTTTGAGACCACTTGAACTACCCAGGCTCAGTGCTATGGAATCCTGGGAATTGTGGTTTTTGTGGCACTAGAGCTGTCTGAGAGAGGTTAAATGTCTCACAAAACTACAGTTCCAGAATTCCCTAGCATTGAGTCATGGCAGTTCAAGCAGTCTCAAAATGGATTATTTCTGCACTGTGTTTTGGACCTAACATATTAAGAAGATGGATGTTCTTAACCAACCAAAATGGACAAGCCCTTATATGAATAACAGATTAAAGGACAGAAAAGAGAAGACAGAAATAAACCAGAGAGTATTCACAATAAAGGGATGTAAGCAAAAGAGTCCCTGAGGATATGTATATTATAGCATATAATGTACTCATTCAGAGAAGCAGCCATGCTAGTCTAGTATAGTAAGAAGGACAAATGTGGGACTTTAAAAATTAACACATTTATTTTGTCATAAATCTAAATGGATTTTATAGTCATAGAATCATAGAGTAGGAAGAGACCACAAGGGCCATCCAGTCCAACCCCCTGCCATGCAGGAAAGTCCACTTTCATCAAATCCCTGGTATGTGATCCAAAGTTGAAGGTACAAAGTTTAGGCAATTGATTTTGCCTTAGGGTCACTATAAGTCAGAAACAACTTGAAGGCACACAACAATAACAACAACAAAGCATTGAGATCAGAATGAAATACAAAAATAAAGTGACAATTACATTTTAGCATAACATTGATCAATCATCAAAACAGCGATTGTGACAACACAAACAGCCTGGCAGTGGTAGACTAATGCATGTAGTACGAAAAATCCCAATTAATGCAAAAGGTGATAGAACTGAACTGCTTGATAAATTGCAATTTTGCTGTTTTATACTGTGAAGGTAAACTGTCCAAGAATAGTCATCTTAAAGTTAATGGCAGAGTGTTCTAATACAGTAGACCTTAATAGACCTTCTATTAAGTAGAGCTTAATATGTGGGGGACTGGCAATTCTTTCTTCCAGTGGACTCAGAACCAGTGTCATATTTGTGACCACTGGCTACAATTGCTTCTTTCTTTCCTAGAAGTTTTCCAGGGACTGACAGCTGAAGGTTCAGAGGCTGGCACCAATTTATGGACGACTGCTTCAAACAGCACTGTTGTGTCCACATGGCTTCTCATAAAAATTGGTCTGTTTGCTCTATGTAAAATGTGTTAGGTCATTGCTGGCAGGTGAAAGCATATACCCTCCTGGGAGATGACGAGGGGAAGGAACTACTGATGTTGCAGCCACCATTATGGTTCTGAAATAGTGTTGCTTGAGTAGAAATGGTGAGAGTTTGGCAGAGGAGGAAATGTTTTTGCTGATTTTTAATAGCAACTCAATACTGTTAAACAATATTTTTCAAGGTATAAAAGATGTATACTCTGACAGCACATTGGGTGAACAACATTGCAAGAACATATCAAATCACATTGGCAGAAATGTTAGTATTAGGGTGTAAAGGGGATACCCACTATACTTATTAGAATGTGGAAATCAAGAGTGAAGAAAATAACTTATAAACAAAATTATTAGCTATAAAAATATATGGAAGAATGGATCCAGCTTCTTGGAAAGATCCTTCAGTATTTATCCAATACATAGGACATTTGGGCAAATAGAATTCTAGCCAAGAGTAAAATAAGAGGAGGTGCTAAAAAGTTCTCAGCCCAACCCATTTCCCTGTATCTGAGTGCAATTTTGTCACTGTAGCTTGACAGGGTGTTCTTTTGTATTGTAAACAGCTAATTTGCAGGATCATAGCTCTAATTATTGAATTTCAGCATGAAGATTTTTGAGACCAAAGATACAGCAAGATCTAGGAGGCCTTCAACAGTGTCAACTCCTGAAACTGTTGAGGGTGTTCACGACCTGATTTTTGCAGATTGGCAAGTCTCAGCTAAAACAATTACGCAGACACTAGAGATATCCTGGAAATGCAATGGATTTTTAATTCATGAGCAGTTGGCTATTCAGAAGCTGTCAGCTAAGTGGGTGCCAAAATAATTGAATGCTGACCAGAAATGAAATCAAGTTGATTCTGAACCATTTTGAGTGAGTGAGTGATTATTTTTTGGAATGACTCAGCATTGTTGACAAAACATGTTTACTGTGATCTGAAGACCAAACAGTGGAGGCACTCAGATTCTCCATGGCCAAAGAAATGTAAGATTCAAAGGTCAGCAGAAAAAGTAATAGGTATTGTTTTTTGGGGGGATAAGGAAGGTATTTTGATTATCAGAAGGGCCAAACAGTTAATGCAGAATACTATTCTAATTTGCTGTGCCAGTTAAAGGAGGCACTGAAGGAAAAATGGCAAGAGAAGCTGCATAAATGTGTTCTCTTTTTGCAGGACAATGCACCTGTTCACAGGGGTGGCAAGACAATGGATGTTTTGAAGAATCTGGGGTTTCAGTGCAGACAATTCACCCTACTCACCAAATCCATCTCACTATTTCCTGTTTCCAAACCCTAAAAAGACTTTGGAAGGAAGGAATTTTTTGAATGATTCAGATGTGACAGCAGCAGCAAAGCAGTATTCAGTGACCAGAGATCAGAATTTATTTTGGAAAGGTTAAAGAAACATGAAAAATTATATGCCAAGTGCATTAAACTTCAGATGAATATGTGAAATAGCATGCAAATTTTATTGTCAGGCTGCAAGCTTTTCAGCACCCATGATTCTTCCATATGATAAATATGGAAGAATGGACAAGAATAATATAGAACCTATTTATTATTTTCTTAGTGAAATGTGTAAATAATTATAAGCTGTGAAATATTATGTAACAAAATTATAATCTTTATGTACATGAGACAAGCAACTTTGTCTTTTTTAAAGCAAAAGTGAGACAGAAAGACTTTTGTTATTTTTTAGCTTTGAAGAAATGGAGGTTGTAAGATTAGGCAAATAGGGTTAGGTAGAATCATAGAAACAACAAGCAAATTCAAACTCAAAATAAATTTAGCCATATATGTATCTCAGTATTTGCATATAAGCATGTGATGTTTATTGCAGTTTATGCCAGGAAGTATCTGAAGATACAAGTGAAAATAGACAATGAATAAACGTTTTCAAAATTGCAACTGAGGAGAGGCACTGAAAGGAAATAGATCACTGTCTGTTGTGCTACAGTTTTGACCACCCGCTGCTTGTGAAGTCTGTCTCCTGTTGAGTCATTTGTTTCTTTCAATTATGGTACACCCTGCCATCATATATTACATGGCTGAACATCTCCGCTGAGTCTTCACAATTTCTAGGCTGCATCCACACTGGAGAAATAATCCAGTTTGAGACCACTTTTAATTGCCATGGTTCAATGCTATGGAATCCTAGGAACTGTAGTCTGTTGTAGTCCTAGAGCTCTCTGACAGAGAATGCAAGTATCTCATAAAACTACAAATCTCAGAATTTCATAGCACCAATGGTCCGGAAAAGAGAAGGCTAAAAGGTGATATGATAGCCCTGTTCAGCATATTTGAAGGGATGTCATATTGAAGATGGAACAAGCTTGTTTTCTGCTGCTCCAGAGACCAGAACATGGAACAACGCATGCCAGCTACAGGAAAAGAAATTCCACCTCAACATTAGGAGGAACTTCCTGACAGTAAGAAGAGTTTGACAGCGGAACAAGAGAGTGGTGGAGTCTCCTTCTTTGGAGGTCTTTAAACATGGGTGAGATGGCCATCTGTTGGTGATGCTTCGATTGTTGAGTTCCTGCATGGCAGGGGGTTGGACTGGATGATCCTTGTGGGCTCTTCCAACTCTATGATTCTATGGCAGTTAAAGTGATGCCAAACTGGATTATCTCTGCAATAAGGATGCAGCCTATGAGTGCAGAAAATTCAAGTCCATCTTCTGTGACTTAAACCTTATCTCGCTAGCACTTCTTTCTCAAACCGTCTTACTGCATTTCAAGCAAATAAGGCTATAAGTAAGAAGTTATGTCACTGTTAAGTTAGATGCAGTATCAAACGCAAGCACCAACAAAACTGCTTGGTTAAGAAGTGATGCTGTGACATAAGCAACCAACAAAATGTGTCCCTTTCTGCTCTGCTCAGAACTGTGTTGATTTTAAATTGATAATTTTGAATTGAGACAACTTTTATTCCTGAATGGAAATTGGGACAATTTCAGAAGAACAGAAAGTAAGAGGAATATTTCTGTGTATTCCAGTAATTTTAAAACATTTTTATTTATTTATTTATTTAAACATTGCCTGAAGCACACACATAAAAGGACAACCTATGATGTATTCCCAGACTAGAGATGCCATACCAACCATAGAATATAGAATTACATCTGACAGAAATCTGAATAATTTATTTCCCACAAGTACTAGATAAGCTTCTCTTGAAAGCAATACAAGACAGTACAATTGCATTATCACTGCAACTGCATTTTACTGAAAACATGGGGACTTTCTGATATCTCAGTTGCAGAAGCACATGCTTTGCAAGCAAAAAGGGTGCTTCAATGTCTGGCATCTTCAGACAGGGCTGAGACACTATCTGAAACCCTAGAGAGTCACTTTCAGTGAGTGTAAATGGTACTGAGCCAAATAGACTGATGGTCTGATGAGTATGGAGCTAGTCATAAAATGACTATGGTATTTATACCTTGAAAATAAACAGTTAGAATGCAGTAAATAGATGCAGATAATGAAACATTTTTAAAAGCTGAGATTTTGAGAGATGGTCTGCAAAGGAAGAAAGAGTGCAGCTTGCCCTATGCCAGGGGTAGGCAAGGCCCAGCGGCCGGATGCGGCCCCCCCAAGGCCTTTGGACAGGCCCCAGGCTGGTCCTGCCACTGCCGCCGCCCCCTGCCGCCGCCGCCGCCACCGCCCGCCATGATGATATTGATTATTGTTGTTATTACTTGTTCTTGGGGTTTTCTTGGCAAAATCTCCACAGGGGTTTTGCCATGGCTTTTCTGGAGCTGAGAGAGTGTGCATGCATTTTTTTAATTTTTAAAAATTATTTATTTATTTATTTATTTATTTGTTCATTTATTTTTGGTGCTTCGGCCCCCCAATTGTCTGAGGGACAACAACCCGCCCCCCGGCTCAAAAAGGTTGCCTACCCCTGCCCTATGCTGTAAATAAAACCAAAAAATAAATTAGGAATCAGAAAAGGAAGTTTCTATCACCTCTAATTGTATCTACATAGAGAAGTGTTTTTTCTTCCCCCAAAAATGGATGTTTAATGACACATTCAACACTAGGAGTCTAAATTCATACAGGAATGGCTAGATGTAAACAAATGGTTCCACACGTAAGTCCAGAATGTGAAGGCAGCCTTTAACAACTAGAGAGAAAACAGAACTGCAGCTCTATCCTGCCTATGACCATTCCTCTCATTACAGCTATGAAAACTGATTAATCAGAATAAAGGAGAGGAGCAGGTGCTCAGAGGCACTTGTCACATGGTCCTCCTGGCTGTAATTAAAGCCTTAAACAACCACAGGAGTTAATAGACTTTTTCTTTCTCTGGCAGATGGGGCACCACTGACCTCGTGCTGGCTCAGAGGTGGCCTCAGCACTTAGTCTCTGTCCAGCACACATGGCGCGAAGCATCTGGAAGATGGCCAAGGGTGCCACATTCATACGCAGAAGGTCCAGCAGGATCCTAGGGAAGAACACAGTGGTCAAGATCACATGTCCACCCCCAGCAAGGACACAAAACAGACAAGAATTCAGGCATAGCTTCCCAACAGGCTTGCACTTTCCAAACATTTGAAAGAGATCTGCAGCAAATAAAAATGTAGTCCTTTTACAGGACATGTCCTAAATTTCAACCTTCAGGAGGAATTCCAAAATGTCCTCCAGTTTGAGCATGACTAAGAATCATAGACTCATAGTTGGAAGAGACCGCAAGGGCCATCCAGTCCAACCCCATTCTGCCATGTAGGAACTCTCAATCAAAGCATCCCCTGCAGATGGCCACCCAGCCTGTTAAAAGACCTCCAAAGAAGGAGACTTTACCGCACTCCAAGGGAGTGTGTTTCATTGTTGAACAGCTTTTATTGTCAGGAAGTTCCTCCTAATGTTGAGGTGGAATCTCTTTTCCTGTAGTTTGAAACCATTGCTCTGCACCCTATTCTCTGGAGCAACAGAAAACAAGCTTGCTCCATCCTCAATGTGACATCCCTTCAAATATTTAAACATGGCTATCATATCATCTCTTAACATTCTCTTCCCCAGGCTAAACATAAACAGCTCCCTAAAATTCTCCTCATAGGGCTTTTCCAGACTATTCACCATTTTGGTTGCCCTCCTCTGGACATGCTCCACCTTCTCAACATCCTTTCTGAATTGTGGTGCCCAGAACTGGACATAGTATTCCAGGTGAGGCCTGACCAAAGCAGAACATAGTGGCAGTATTACTTCCCTTGATCTAGATCAGGGGTAGGCAACCTAAGGCCCGGGGGCCGGATGCGGCCCCCCGAGGCCTTTGGACCGCCCCCAAGCCAGTCCTGCCACCACCACTTGCCATGATGATATTGATTATTGTTGTTATTACTTGTTCTTGGGGTTTTCTTGGCAAAATCTCCACAGGGGTTTTGCCATGGCTTTTCTGGAGCTGAGAGAGTGTGCATGCATATTTTTTAATTTTTTTTTTAAAAAATTATTTTTATTTATTTATTTATTTTTGGTGCTTCGGCTCCCCCAATTGTCTGAGGGACAGCAACCCGGCCCCCAGCTCAAAAAGGTTGCCTACCCCTGATCTAGATGCTATACTTCTATTGATGAAGCCTAGAATTCCATTGCCCTTTTTAGCTGCTGCATCACACTGTTGACTCATGTTCAACTTGTGGTCTACTAGGACTCCTAGATCCCTTTCACACGTAGTCGCGTTAA
This sequence comes from Phrynosoma blainvillii, assembly GCA_026167975.1. Taxonomy (NCBI): domain Eukaryota; kingdom Metazoa; phylum Chordata; class Lepidosauria; order Squamata; family Phrynosomatidae; genus Phrynosoma; species Phrynosoma blainvillii. Next base: position 152,137,475 of record JANUYF010000004.1, read on the forward strand.
GCCAGGTGTCCCCCATCCTATATCTATGCATTTCATTTTTCCGTCCTAAGCACCCTTACATTTCTCTGTGTTGAAATTCATTTTGTTAGCTCTTGCTCAGCTTTCTAATCTATTAAGGTCATTTTGAATGTTGATCCTCTCCTCAGGGTTATTAGCTACTCCTCCTAATTTGGTGTCATCTGCAAATTTGATAAGTATGCTTCCTATTCTTTCATCTAAGTCAGGGGTTGGCAACCTACGGCCCGTGGGCTGGGTGCGGCTCGCGGAGGCCTTGGGACCGGCCTGTGGCCGGTCCTGCTGCGGCCGCCGCAACTGTGCCGCACGCGAGTGCGGGCACCATTCTGGATGCCAAAATGGCACCCACGCTCACGCACGCATATACACACTGGTGGGCGCCATTTTGGAATGCCCAACGGCACCGTGTGCATTCCAAAATGGTGCCCCCCATATGCGCATGCATGTGCATGATGTGGGTGTCGTGCGCATGTGCGCACGCGGGGGCAAGCGTGCGCGCGCGCCGCCCGGCTCCAACGCCATTTCCCCCCCTCCGGTCCCCTGGCAACAAAAGTTGCCGACCCCTGATCTAAGTCATTGATAAAGATGTTGAATAGCACTGGGCCCAGGACAGAACCCTGTGGCACCCACTGGTCACTTCTCTCCAGGATGAAGAGGAGCCATTGTTGAGCACCCTTTGGGTTCGGCCAGTCAACCAATTACAAATCCATGTAACAGTTACCTTGTCTAGCTCACATTTTACTAGCTTGTTTGCCAGAATGTCATGGGGAACCTTGTCAAAGGCCTTACTGAAATCAAGATGTGTTATATCTATGGCATTTCCTTCATCTACCAAGCTGGTAATTTTATCAATGGGATGTACTAAAACAAATGACAGTACCTGCCCATAGGGAAGCGACTTTTGCCCACAGAGAATCATTGGGGAATACTTGCCTATAGGCAAATCATAGGGGAATACAATACTTGTCCATAGAGAATCATTGGGGAGCACTTGCCGATAGGGGAATCATAGGACAATACTTGTTCATAGAGAAGCATTAGGGAATACTTGCCCATAGGGAATCATACAGGAATATTTGCCTATAGGGGAATCATAGGGGAATACTTGTTCATAGAGAATCATTAGGGAATACTTGCTTATATGGGAATCATAGGGGGATATTTGTCCATAGAAAATCATTGGGGAACACTTGCCCATAGGGAATCATAGGGGAATACTTGTTCATAGAAAATCATTAGGGAATACTTGCCCATAGGGAACCTTTGGGGAATAGTTGCCTATAGGGGAATCATAGGGGAATGCTAGTATTCCCCTGTAATTCTCTACAGGCAAGCATTCTCCAATGATTCTCTATAGGCAAGTATGGTTTCCCTATGGGCAAGTACTATCATTAGTTGTAATATGTCCCTTTATCAATTGTCTAGCCCCCATTTTACCAGCTTCTTTGCCAGAATGCCATGGGGTGTGTGTGTGCCTTGTCAAAGGTCTTAGTAAAGCATGGGTTCATCTTGGTATGAGCGTTTTTAGCGTTCTCTTTGGCCATGCCCTCCATTTTGATTGGAGGTGCTACGTTTTGCGGTGCCTTGTCCTCCTCTGCGGTGAAGAGACACCTGGCCACCCTCGTCTCTATGGCTTCCTATGGATGATTCCCTATGGCAGGCGGCCCCAGCCTGAGGAGGCCCCAGCGTTGCCAAGGAAACGGAGGCTTCACACAGAACAGCCCCCCCCCCCACTCACTTAAACACTTCCGGGTCGAGGCCGGTCCCCGCCGCCTGCGCCAGCTCGAACAGCTCCGTCTCCTCGGCCGTGAGGAGAAGCCTCCGCCGAGGGGCCCGGGACCCGCCGCCCTTGGCCGCCTCCAGCCCCGGGCCCGACATCTCGCCTCCTTTCCCCGCCCTGCCCCTTCCTCCTCCCCGCAAGGCACCTTGGGGCGCCTCGTTTCGAAGGCTCGCCTCTGCCCAAAGGGACTCTGGGAACTGTAGTTTTCTGAAGGAGCCACAGACAACAACAACAACAACAACAACAAAGACTGCTAGTTCCTTTCAGAGTGACCAGACGTCCTCCTTCTCCCGGCACGTGTCCCCCATTTCAGCCTTTCTGTTCAGGAGGAAGTCCAAAACGCCCTCCATTTTGAGCATGGCCAAGAAGCCCATACATAATACATAATAAAATAAAGTATATTTAATATTGTTGCTGCTGTGGTGCTTCCAAGTCGTTTCCCACTTATGGCGACACTGTCGTGGGGTTTTCTTGGCAAGTTTCTTCAGATAGGATTTGCCATTGCCTTCCCCTGAGGCTGAGAGAGCGTGACTTCATGCCCAAGGCCACCCCGTGGGTTATTTATGTCCAAGTGAGTTTCTTCAGAGGGGGGTTGTCATTGCCTTCTGAGGCTGAGAGTGTGTGACTTGCCCAAGATCATCTAGTGGGTTATATATGGCCAAGTGAGTTTCTTCAGAGGGGCTTTGCCATTGCCATCCCCTGAGGCTGACAGAGTGTGACTTGGCCAAGGTCACAAGTGGGTTTACTTTTCTCAGCACGTGTCCTCCATTTCAGCCTTTCTGTCCAGGAGGAAGTCCAAAACGTCCTCCATTTTGACTATGGCCAGGAAGCCCAATGCAAACGTTGAAAGTGCCCCCCCCCCCCCACACACTTAATTTCAGGATGATTTAAATGCAGATTCAGTCCAGGGTTTCTTGCTAGTCAAGTACAGTTTTAAGCCTTTGCCTTCCTCAGAGTTCTGTAAGCCAACCAGGCCTTTTAATGAAGATAAGTTCATCAGAAAAATATGGCCGAGTCCGTAATAAAATATATTTACTATTGCTGTTGTAGTGGCGCCTTCAAGTTGTTTCCAACTTAGGGTGACCCTAAGGCAAACATGTTTTCTTGGCAGGTTTCTTCAGAGGAAGTTTGCCATGACCATCCTCTGAGGCTGAGAGAGTGTGACATGCCCAAGGCCACCCTGTGGGTTGACATGGCTGAGCCAGGATTCGAACTCTGTTCTCCAGAGTCATAGTCAAACCACTATGCCACACTGGCTCTCCCAATGGTTTATTTACAGCTTTACTATATTTTATATATATTATATTTATGATATTTAATATGGCTGTAAATAAACCATTGGAAATGAATTTATGTTAGTGTTTTTACCTTTTTATTTGGTCATGTCCTCCATTTTCCTTGAATGCCCTACATTTTACAGTGCCTTGTCCTCCTTTGCGGTTATGGCATCTGGTCACCTTGTCCACAGACTTAAGAAACAGAACAAAAAACAGCTTGTTCTGTTGTCTGACGCCTTAAAATGGGTGCCGAGAATAAGTGGCAGTGGTATGTGGAAACAAGCGGGATCTGCAACAAAAAAGTTGCAGCATGGCTGCTGTCGGTTGTTTTGAGAAATCTCCTTGCTGCCCCCCATTAAAGCCTCTACCTCCCGAAGTAGTTGGTTGTTTTCCTCAGTACTTCAGGCTTTGTGATTCCCCCCAAACAGCTCCTACCTCCCTTTGGTGCCTGGATAGTGCCAGTTTTAGGTACATAAGGATTCAGATATTCAAACTAAGGGCCAGCATAGTATAGGGCTGGACTATGGACGTTATCACACGTGTGCCACAATTCGAAAATAAAGTGGAAATGACAAATTCCGAAAATAAACCGAAAATAAACCTTGATTCCGCAAACGGCTTTCACACGTAAGTACCTTAATTGCGCATTTAAGCTAAGCCCCCCCTGAAACCGCATTTAACGTTCACACACAAGTGAGAAAATCCCGTACATGTACTAGAAATGATCTTCTAGCACATGCGCACTATGCTCGCCGCAGCTGTCACTCGCCGCGGCTGCCACCCCTTCCCCAGGTCGTCCTCGGAGCGGCCGGCCCTCCGAACGGTCGGCGCTCCGCGCTCTGAGGAGGACCTCCTGCCTCAGCGTTCGCACATGCTGCGGTGGAAGAGTCGCTGAAGGTGCGCCGCAGCCTTTTGCGGCGCACCTTCGGCGACTTGTGAAGGGAGCGCCAATTTAGCGCTCCTTTCAGGGTCGTCGAAGCTGTGCCGTGGGGCCGAGGTGTGGGGATACCTTGGCCCCGCAGCGCAGCTTCCCGGGGCGGCCCACGTCCGCCCGTCCTTCAAGCCGCCGAAGGTGCGCCGCAAAAGGCTGTGGTGCACCTTCACCGACTCCTCCGCCGCAGCGTGTGCAAATGCTGCGGCGGGAGGTCCTCCTCGGAGCACCGGCCGTGCGGAGGGCCGGCTGCTCCAAGGACGACCTGGGGAAGGGGTTGGCGCGCCGATCGTGCGGTTGCCCCTCCCCTTCCCTGCCCCCAAGATGGCCCTTTAAGCCGTCTGCTGAGGGGGAAGGAGACGCTTACACTGCCTTGAGGACCCCGCGGAACCATGGGAAAATGCGGGGAAATGCTTCCAAATGCGCATTTGGCTATCACATTACGGTAAATGCGAATTTACCTTAATTGCGCATTTGCATTTCCTCCAAACAACCGAATTTCAAAAGATCTCGGGTAACACCAGTTTCTGTCCACTTTCTGTCCAGTTTCTGTGCGATGTCGTCTGAAAACACGGGGCACTAATCCAGTTACTGTTTGGGTTTTGTGTGGATTAACCAGCAGATTTGCCCCCGTGTGATAACGTCCTATGACTCTGGAGAGCAATGTTCGAATCCCGCTCGACCATGGAAACCCACTGGGTGATCTTGAGCAAGTCACACTCTCTCAGCTTCAGCAAAAGGCAAAGGTAAGAAAACTTGTGGAAGATTTTCCTTAGGCTCACCCAAAGTTGGAAAAGACTTGAAGGCAAACAATGGACAAACAACAATTGTCTGATTCAGACAGCTGAGTTTGTTGTTGATATAGGATGAGAAACTCAGAGAACCAGGCTGAAAAAGATGACTTTCAATTTGTCCTCCAAGAAGATAACAATGACGATTTGTGATTGTTAAATCCTTTGTAGGAACTTCTTAATGTTTACTGTTGCTGTTTTTGTCATTTATGAATGCTGATATTATTGCAGCATACTGCCAAAATAAAAAAAGATTGATATAGAACCCAAGTCTTTCATTTTCATCTCTTGATTTTATTTTATTTTTACATTTCAGATCTATATTTTTCAAGTTACTTTTGTTGTTAATTACCATCAAGTCAGTTTCCATTTATGCCAACACTATTTAGTTTATCACTGAAAAAGAAATGGGATATTAGCACTATGCTCCAGCCAATATCCCGTAAATATAGATCATGAAAGGCTATGGAATGCCCTTAAAGATATCGGAGTGCCAACACATCTGATAGTCCTAATGAGGAATCTGTACTCAGCACAAGAGGCTACTGTCAGAACAGAAGACGGAGAAACAGAATGGTTCCCAATTGGCAAAGGAGTCAGACAAGGCTGCAGAACATATTGTAAGAAAAGCAGGCTTGGACACAAAAGAAGGAGGAGTGAAAATAGGAGGAAGGAATATCAACAATCTAAGATATGCAGATGATACCATAGAACTAGCAGAAAACCTCACAGACCTGGAACACTTACTAAAGAATATCAGAGAAGAAAGTGTAAAGGTAGGCTTAATGCTGAATATAAAGAAAACAAAAATAATGACCTCCAAGGACCTTCACAAGTTCAACCTAGACAATGAAGAAATAGAAATAATAAAAGAATTCCCATACCTGGGATCAAACATTGATAGAAACAGGGACTGCAGTCAGGAAATCAGAAGAAGATTAAGAATGGGGAGGGTGGCTATGAAAGAACTAGAAAAGATTCTAAAATGCAAAGATATACAATTCAGCACAAAAGTCAGAATCATACAAGCCATTGTATTCCCTATTACATGTATGGATGTGAGAGCTGGACAGTCAAGAAAGAAGATAGGAAGAAAATCAATTCCTTTGAGATGTGGTGCTGGAGAAGAGGGCTGAGGACCCCATGGACAGCCAAAAGGACAAACAAATGGGTCCTAGAGCAGATCAAGTCGGAAACCTCCCTGGAAGCCAAGATGACCAAACAGAGGCTGTCGTACTTTGGACACATCATGAGAAGAGGAGACTCTTTGGTAAAAAACAATAATGCTGGGAAAGATGCAGGGAAGTAAGAAGAGAGGGAGGCCACATGCCAGATGGATGGACTCTATTAAGGAGGTCACGGGTATAGATTTGCAGGAATTAAACAGAGCAGTGGAGGACAGGGGTGTCTTGAAGATGTCTCATCTATAGGGTCTCCATGGGTCGAGATCAACTCAAGGGCAATAAAAATAGCACTAATATCCCATTTCTTTTCCAGTGTGATAAACTCCTATAAAAGAGAGACCCCCTAGTCACCCTGTTCCTTGACTGAATTAATCCACCTGAATGTTCTCTTCCTCTTTTCCTGCTATTTTCCACCTTACCAAGCACCATTTGCCTTCTTAATGAGTTGTCATCTCACAATATTTCCGAAGTATAATAGTCTATGGACGTTTTCACACGGGGCAAATCTTCTGGTTAATCCACACAAATCCCAAACAAAAACTGGATTTGTGCCTCACGTTTTCACACGACGTCGCACAGAAACTGGACAGAAAGTCAACAGAAACTGGTGTTATCTGAGATCTTTTGAAATTCGGTTGTTTTGAGGAAATGCATTTGCGGAATTACAGTAATTTCGCATTTACCGTAATGTGAAAAGCAAATGCGCATTTGGAAACATTTCCCCGCATTTTCCCATGGTTCCGCGGGGTTTCCCATGGGTCATCAAGGCAGCATCTCCTTATTACGTTTACTTCCGGTTTTGCTTGGGCGACAAACCTGCCGGCCAGACATGAGACTCTCTGCTTCGTCTTTTTAAATATATCTGTCTTTTACTACAGATATCGGGCCGTGGTTGATGTGGGGTTTGTGAAGGAACACAATTGGGGCCAAAACATGCGGCCAAAGCAATGATGAAATGGGGAAAAGGAAGTGACGAAAACAACATCTGCCAGCCGCGGTGAGCATAGCTATATCTGCGCATGTGCTAGAAGATCATTTCTAGTACATTTATGGGCTTTTCTCACTTGTGTGTGAACGTTAAATGCGCTTACTGTAATTTCGGAATTAAGTTAATTACGTGTGAAAGCCATTTGCGGAATCAAGGTTTATTTTCAGTTTATTTTCGGGATTTCTCATTTCCACTTTATTATCGCTTTGTGGCCCACGTGTGATAACGTCCTATGTTTAGTTATTTTGACTTTTGTTCAGGCCTGAATATTCTCTACAATGCATTTTTTGGTCTTTTTAACAGGACATAGGATCTGCCAAACTGTCCTCCAGCACCACATTTCAAGTGAGATATCAGCTTTCATATAGAAATCAGAAATACTACAGCATGAATGGTTTTGACTCTGGTATTTAATTACATTTCTTTACATTTGAGGATCTAACCTAGTTCTTTCATAGCTCTCCTTCTTAATCTTCTTCTTTCATCTTGACTACGGCCTCCATTTTGATTTATGACTGAACCAAGGTATAAAACAATCTAACTATTTCAATGTCTTCATCATCCTCTTTAAAACTATGTAAACCAGCTGTGGTCATTTTTGATATTTTAAATGTTCAGCTGTAACCCTGCTTTTTCACTTGACTTTCCAAGTTTTGCTATTTTCTGCTGACAATATAATGTTTGCATATCTTAAATTGTTGATGTCCCTTCTTCCAGTTTTCATACCTTATTCCTTTCAATTTAATCCATCTTTTCATATGATATGTTATGGGGGGACGCAGATGGCGAAAAGTGCTGTCTTCAATCCCAGAAAGGGGAGGGGCAGCCGGATGCTGGGTGCCCATCCCCTTCCTGATGATGTCATCAGAGCAATGGCCCATCTGCACGATGGGTGCTCCGATGACGTCTTTCTGGCTCAGCGTCCAGACACGCTGAGCTGGAAGAGATGCCAAAGAGGTGCGCCACGCCTCTTGCTGTGCCCCTTTTTGCGGCTTGCGGAAGAAGCGCTATTTTAGTGCTCCTTTTGCAGGCGGCGAAAGGGAGGATCGGGGCCAAGGTGTCCGGCAGCCTCGGCCTCGATCCTCCGCTTCTGGGGGCAGCCCAGGGTTGCCCGTCTGCATCCCCCTTATGTGTTTAAATTAAGCAGAGTGATAAAAGTATACAAAGGGATCTTCTATGCCTTTGAGACTCAGGGGTGAAGCAGACAGGTGGCTTAGATATGCCTCTGGCCACTCCAGCCATGATCGGCCCCCGATTCCCAAAGCCACCCACTTCTGTGGTCCCGAACCACAGGCCACCTCAGAGCAGCTTTGGTAATGTGTTTAGGATGGGAAAGATCCATGACATAATCCTCAGGACAGCTTTGGTAGTGTGTTCAGGGTGGGAAAGATCTATGACATAAATCCTGGAAAACAGGTTAAGAGCATCAGGGTAAAAATTAAATGGGAGAGAAATAGCAGGGATATTGTTCTGGCGGTCTATTAAAGACCTCCAAGCCAGACTGAGAAATTGGATTATGGGCCTAAGCAGACGGGCATCCGTGGGCCGCCCTGGGAAGGTGCGCCGCAGGACTGAGGCATCCCCATGCCTCGATCCAGCGGCACACCGTTGGCGCCCCTGGAAAGGAGCGCTAAAATAGCATTCCTTTCATATGTCGCCGAAAGTGCGCCGCAAAACATTGTGCCGCACTTTCGGCGACCCTTCCGCCGCAGTGTGTCCGGACGCTGCGGTGGGAGGTCCTTCTCGGAGCGCCGGCCATGCGGAGGGCCGGCAGCTCCGAGGATGACCTCGGGAGGGGGAGGGGCGCCGAGCATGCGGCTGCCCCTCCCCTTCCCTGCGCCGAGGACGGCCTATTAAGCCGTCTGCTTAGGCCCTATGTCTTCCTGAAACAGATGACCACACAGTCAGAAAAGAATGATGTAGTAGTAATGGGAGACTTCAATCATCCCATTGTCCCAAAGGTGGCAGAGCCAACAAAGAGATCACCTACATTGGATCTGGCCCTAACTTAACTGAGATGACTTGGTTAATGGGATGGAAATGGTGGGAGCCTTAGGTGGGAGTGACTGTTCTTCTGGAGTTTGTTATACAATAGAAAGGAGAAGGCAAGCATAGTGAGACACACAGTGCATTCTTTAAGAAGGTTGATTTCAATACACTTAGAGAAATACTGGGGGTATGGTCAGAAATACTAAAAGGGAAAGGAGTTCATGGTGGATGGGAATTTCTTAAATGCGAGATACTAAAGGCACATTTTCAAACAGTTCTAATGAGGACAAAAAGTGGGATGTGTCTAAAGAAATCAGGCTGGAAATCTAAAGAATGTTCAACTGAGCTAAGCTTTAAAATGGAAAAAAGGGGAAATCACCAAAGAGGAATTGAAACAAATAGCCATCATCTGTATGGAGACATTCAGAAAAGCCAATGTGCAGAATGAGCTCAGGCTTGCTAGAGAGGTTAAAACAATAAAGGGGCTCTTTTGGTTATGTCCGCAGCAAAAGGAAGAGCAAGGAAATGATAGAGCCACTGCATGGAGATGGAGATATGCCAACAGTGAACAGAGAAAAGGCAGAACTGTTCAATGCCTTCTTTGCCTCTGTCTTTTCCCAAAAGGAAAACTGTGCTCAACAGGAGGAAAATGGAGCAGATGATGCACAGGGGAAATGTATCACAAACTAGGTAAAGAGGTAGTACAGGAAGACCTGGCCACTCAAAATGAATTTAAGGGGGGTTGCAGACTGCCAGAAATAGTGCAAATTCAGTCCACTTTTAGGGTTAGGGTTAGTGCTAGGGAATCATAGGAATTGTTTTTTTTCTGAGACATTGAGCCTTCTCTGTCAGAGAGCTCTGGTGCCACAATAAAATACAGTTCCCATGATTCCCTAACCCTAACCCTAACCCTAAAAGTGGACTCAATTTGCACTATTTCTGGCAGTCTGCAACCCCCCCCCCAAGTCTCCATGGCCTTATGAACTACATCCAAAGGTATTGAAAGAACTTGCAGAAGTACTCTCAGAACCATTGATAATAATTTTTGAGAACTCCTGGATAATAGGAGAAGTCCCAGCAGACTGGAAGAGGGCAAATATTGTCCCTATCTTCAAAAAGGAGAGAAAAAAAGAGGACCCAAACAATTACTGCCCAGTCACCATGACATCAATACCAGGAAAGATTCTGTCAGCATTTAGAAAGGAATGCTGTGATCACTAAAACATGGGTTTTTCCAACACAAGTTATGCCAGATTAATTTTATCTCTCTCTTTTTTAAAAAAAATACAGTTATAAGCTGTATGAAGAGAATGCTGTAGATGTAGCATATCCTGATATCAGTAAGGCCTTTGATAAGCCACTCATGGTATTCTTGCAAGCAAGGTAGTAAAATGTGGACTAGACTATGCCACTATTAGGTGGATTTGTAATTGGTTTATCATCTGAACCCAAATGGTGCTCACCAATGAATCCTCCTTACCCTGGAGAGAAATGATTAGCGGGGTACCAGTGGGTTGTGCCCTGAACCCAGTGCTATTCAACATCTTTATCAATGACTTGGGTGATGGAATAGAGGGCATGCTTATCAATTTGCAGATGACACCAAATTAGGAGGAATAGCTAATACCCCAGAAGACAGGATCAGCATTCAAAATGACTGTGACAGATTAGACAGCTGGGTTAAAACTAACAAAATGAATTTCAACAGAGAGAAATGTCAGATATTACTCTAAGACAGAAGAAAATGAAGTGCACAGATATAGGATGGGTAACACTCAGCTTGACATGTGAAAGGGATCTAGGAGTGTTAGGGACTGTACAGATGGCCAAAAAGAGATGCTTTCAGGCTGACTTGGAGGCATGGCATTTAGACAACGTATGCCTAAAAGCTGTTAGGAAAGCGTCCTCTAGGTGTCATATGTTGGAAAAAGCTGATCCAAAAAAGCAGCAGCTTTCTCCCCCCTTCTTCTAGAAAGATGTTAAACTTTGCATGTGCATATGTATGCAGCCACACTGATGCATCAGAAAAAGGGCGCTGGAGATTTGAAACGGCCGTATAAATGCACTGCCGCATATGCGGCAGAAATTGAGTCGGTGATCCAGAGCATGCGCCCTACAATGCAGGCTTTAATTTAAAGCGCCCTATGCTTCCAGGTGTGGATGCACCACTGCAGGTGCACTTGAATATTAGGACCCTAATTATAACCCTTATAATTATAAATCTATCCACTGTTCTCTATTATGACAATAAATGCACTCCGTCATATGTAAGCTTGCTGTCAGCATGCACAGTAGTTTGCATGAAAGAGGCTTTTGTGACCTCTTCTGCGCAGGTGTACATAAGACCTGCACACCACTTCCTGGCATGATGGGAGGGGGGCTCCTGGAATAATGTTTGTGTGTTCTGTTGATCATGTCCCTTGCATCACCACCAGCTGCATGTATCAAGTCTGTCCACACAAACCTCCCTTGCATGTACCTCTCCCTCCCCCTGGTCTGTGCGGGACATGTTTTGTGGAGGATGACAGAGTAGGTGTCTTTTTGGTTGACAAACTTGTTCCTTCACTCCAAGGGTAGCACAATCAGACAGTGACACCTGTCTATGGCACCCACTTCTTGGGGGAAGTTGAGGTCACTGAATCCTTGCATGATTTGTGGGTGTATGACAGGTCCTGTGCAGGTGTGCAGGAATGCTGAACATCAGACACCTTTGTACAGAAAAATGACAGACTGCATGCCACCCTATGACATGTTCTGTGCAGGTGCACAGGGATGCCGAACTTCAGTCACCTTTGTACACAGAGAGTGACAGACTATATACCAGCCTATGACGTGTTCTGTGCAGGTGCACAGGTGTGCTGGGATGTGTTCCTGTGCATGGATGCATGCATCTGAGAGAATGAAAAAAATTAAAGCAGTCGCTGCTGGCCCATGCAGTTGCTTCGTCTCCCTTTGCAGTGTCCTCAGGGCCTGAGGTGCGGTTCGCCTTGGAAAAGCCGCAATGTGGCCTTGGAAAAGCCGCATTGACTGCCCCCCAGTGCAGTTGCTCCGGCCCCATTTAGGGCATCCTCGGGGCAGGCGATGCATTTGCTGCAGCTTAGGGAAAAGGCAGCTTCATGTTGCCTTTTCCTGCCCATTTGTACAGCCCTTAGTATAGTATACAAGCTCAATATGAGTCAACAGTGTGATTGGTGACAAAAGCCAGTGTGATGCGGCAGCTAAAAAAGCTAGGCTGCATCAATAGTAGTGTAGTGTGTAGTTTGAGGGAAATAATAGTATTACTCTATTCTGCTTTGGTCAGACCTCACCTGGAGTACTGTGTGCAGTTCAGGACACCACTGTTAAAGGTTATTGATAAGCTGGAACATGTCCAGAGAAGGATGACCAAAATAGTAAAAGATATGGAAACCATGCCCAATGAGGAGTGGTTTAGGGAGCTGGATATGTTTGCCTGGAGAAGAGAAGGTTAAGAGGGGCATGATAGGGCATGTTTAAATATTGAGGATGGAGCAAGCTTGTTTTTCTTCTTATGCTCCCGAGACTTGTAGATTCCCTTTTGATTGCTAAAGGAGAAGTTTAGAGGGGAAATGCAATATTGAAAGTGACGGATTCTGTCTAACAGAGGCTTACCATTTAACAACAATGAAAATGGTAAGTGAGATTCTTTAAACCATGTGTGAATGAATGATAACTTTTATTCCAATAAACTTTAATGACTGCAGTTTAGAAAAAGAAATGGTTCAATTTACTGTTATGAATGATAAATGTGGTAAAAATATGTTTAAGTGCTGTAAGAAGAAATGATATAAAAGACAAAGTATAGGTACACCTCATTTTATAAAATAGATGTGTTCCTGGGCAATACCTCTTTAACAGAAAATTTGGTACCAGCTGAAATAACATTAAAAGACTAGGGATAGGTTCCTGCATCTCACAAAAGAAAAGCAGTTCAACATGTTTCAGCAAACTTTTTATTCAAAACTAACCATTTGCACAGATTAAATGGAGAAAAAAACTCAGGTCAGGTAAGCCTTGCATAAGGGGCGAAACAGACTGGCACAAAAGTCAGCTTCCCAGAGGCTTGGGGGCATGGTGTACGCACAAGAACATCTGGGAAGTATTTATTAGATCACCACAAAACCAGATCGAACTCTAATTCCCATAGATCGTTCACTGCCACAGCCCCCAGATTATAGAACAGCCTGCCGGAGGAGATCCGTCTTATCACTTCGCTAGATGCCTTTAAGATGCCTTCTGGTGGGCCTATCCATCTGATCTTCTGGATTTCTAGACTCGGATGATGATTGACTATTTTATTTTATATTTCATTTCATTTCATTTTATTTTATTTTATATTTCATTTCATTTCATTTTATTTTATTTTTATTAATTTTATTATATCATATATTTTCTTATAATTTATTATTGTTGTTTTGACTTTACTATTTTATTGGTTGTATTTTATACACTGTATTCATTTTATTCTGTAATCCTGCCTCGATTCATAGGGAGAGGCAGGAAATATAAATAAAAATTATTATTATTGTTATTGTTATTATTATTGTTGTTGTTGTTGTTGTTATTGTTGTTATTATGCTAACAAGGATCCAACCTTGCCCAGAAGCCAGCTTCATGCTGCTCAGCTGCCCACATGTGGGCTGGCTTCCAGGCAATTCCCGTGGTGCGGTGTTTATATGCCACACGGTGCAGGACTGCTGTAAAGCCACAGCGGGGTGGGAAAAGCTGGCTTTTTGCCAGCCTAAAAAGGAGCAGCAATTTGCTGCTTATTTTCAGGCTGGCAAAAAAGCAATTGGGGCCATGGCGTGTGGTTGCCACAGACCCAATCTGGCTTTCTCAGGGGTGGCTTCAAGCCACCTCTTTGGGGTGGTCTGTTTTGCCCCTCAGTAAAAAAAGAACAGATTGGACATTTCAGAGACCACTTGAAAGCTTCTTCAACTGATGAACTGGGAATTTGTGAGGCAGGTTCAACTGCTCTCCTCTTTTCCTTTTGTTTTACTTTCCACAGATGCTCAGTAAAGAGGGACTCAATCATGGCGGTGGCAGGATAGGGAGTGATCTAAAGAGCACAGCATTTTCTTATGTTCTAACGAGATTTTATCTCATATTTCTGTTTTTAATTTTTTAATTTGTTAGTTGTTTATCTGGCTTAGCTTTTATTTGTTTTATTTTGGTACAGTCCTTGTTGGAGTTTTTTGTTTTTGCTTGTTTGCTTTGCACACCAGATGCCATCTGCCCTTTTGCTGATGCTTGGTTACTCTGCTGGTATACCACTGAATACTATCAGAAGCCTTGCAAACTGTAAAAATCTGTTTGGGATTGCAAATGAAAGCGGGAGAGGTGGGGAGGAAAAAGAAAAAGAAGGAGCTTTTGGAGAGTCTGGTGGATGCCTGGGATGCTTAGATTGGATGTGACATCAAAGTTTCCTTGCTTTGTCAAAAAAACAAAACAAAACAAAACCACAAAAAACAAAAACAAACCAAAACGGATGAAGTGCTGTGGCTCAAAACGAGAACTGGTGAATTAACTGTTTTCGTTAGCCTTATCATCCTTAACTTAAAATTGGTGGTGAAAGGGAAAGGAAGAAGCAGGTTTCAGAGCATAAAGGGTTTCTTTAGAAGAGTGTTGGTCTTTCACTGGAGAAACTGACTAGGGGGCCTTGCAGATAGCTCAAAGCGTTGTCTTCGAGCCAAGGAAGGGGAGGGGCAACCGGATGCCGGGCACCCCAACCCCTTCCTGAGGACATCATCAGAGCGTCCACTGTTGCACATGGCAAGCGCTCCGATGACGTCCTTCCGTTGCAGTGTTTGGACACACTACGATGGAAGAGACATGGAAGAGGCGCGCACTGCCTCTTCCGGTGCCCTTTCTATGCCTTGAGGAAGGAGTGCTATTTTAGCGCTCATTCCTGGGCCGGCCGAAGAGTGGATTGGGGCTGAGGAGTGGGGCAGCCTCGGCCCCAATCCTTGGCTACTTGGGGCGGCTCATGGCCGCCCATCTGTAGAGGCCCTTGGAAACTGTGGTTGCAACCAGAGCTCAGAGAAGGCCACAGAGATTCAAAAGAGTTGGGGATCTTGACAACAGCCTTGGCTTCTCCTCCAGTGCAACCTAGGGCCTAAGCAGACTGCCAGAAATAGTGCACATTAAATTGAGGCACTGCCCTGGCTCAGTGCTAGAGAATCATGGGAACTGTAATTTATTGTGGCACCAGAGCTCTCTCATGGAGAAGGCTCAATGTCCCAGAAAAAAATACAGTTCCCATGATTCCCTAGCACTGAGCCAGGGCAGTGCCTCAATTTAATGTGCACTATTTCTGGCAGTCTGCTTAGGCCTCTAATCAACCTAATTAATCAAGATTATGATAACAACTTGGCTTCCACTGATCTGCAGGCTAACATTTCCCTCATCAATGATCTTCTTCAAGAAGATCATCAAGGGAAGAACTGGGAGAATGGCAGGATGGGATCACAGAAATTGTTCATTTTACCCTTTCTGATACTGACTGGATTGTAATAGATGAATGGCATGAGGATTAAGAAATGGAAACAGATGGGGCAGAGGCAGATAGGGAGCAGATTGTATGGAAAGCTGAATGTAAGTATACAGGGGTGAATTTTAACAAAGTAAGCAATGATTTAGATCTAGACAGGACCTCTCTATGTGAGACCTTTCAGCCTGACACACACTTTTGTATCTCTATATTTAATTGGCCATTACAGCAGAAGGATGGTTCATGGAAAGAAAGTGCAGAGGTGCTCACTGACATATCAACAGCTGAGGTTTTAAGGAAGAATTTTGAAGGAATGTCCTGTTTGTGTTTATACCCCTTGAGGCATAAGGGAATAAGAGGGGTTATTTAATTGTTTTTTACCTGTCTGGAACATGGTAATTTTTGTGATCCTTATGCCCTAATTTTACAAATAAGAATGTGTCTTTTAAATGGGGTAAACACCTACTTGGCCACAATCCCACTTTTACTTATTCACACCAACAAGTCACCTTGCAAAGAAAAGCTCTTAGATATACTGCTTCTGATCAATGTGAAAGGGTTCATATTTATATAAAGGCAATAGTGGTGGTATAGCTGTACCTTCATATGTTACCTATCCAAATAACATTCCTGTCTCCCGAAAGGGCTATTGGCACCAACTGGGAAAATTATTTAGGTCTCCAGCTCTCAAACCCCTGACTCCATTCAGAATTCATGCTAGGAGTACCCAACTCAGACATAAACAGACTCACCTTAAATATAACATTAACAGAAAATTTAAAAATCTCTCTGATCTAAATACAGGGGAAAAGGCTAAGGAAAATGTGGAGGATCTCACTTTTGTTACCAAGACCCAGGCATCATACTTGTCATGACTGGACAGATTTGAGTCACAGATTTCTTTTTCAGTGTTATCTTGGAATATTGCTGGGTGGCAGAATAAGTTGGTAGATCAGGAATTTGGGGAATTCCTTATGTCATTTGACATTTTATGTCTTCAAGAAACCTGGATATCCAATATAACTATTTTTTCATTACAAGGGTTTACCACTTTCTTGCTCCCTGCAACAAAAAATTGCAAGAAGGGAAGAGCCAGGAGTGGTGTAGCAACATTAGTTTCAGTGAAAATTGATCTTGTGTCTGAAGTAATCTATCAGTCTAAAAGTAATTTCATCCTTTCTGTATTGTTAAGAGGTAACTAGGGATCAGAAATTGATGCATTAATTTGTCTAAATGTATATTGTCCTCCTGACAAATCTAGAACCACAGAGTGATTTTGGGATGAATTTGAAGAGGTTCTGAATCTTTGTGAGAAACAGTATCCTAAGGCAGCTATAGTGGTGTGTGGTGATTTCAGTGCCCGTGTTGGCTCAGGTCCAAATGAAGAGGAAAATGCTCTTGGCCTGGACTATAATGAGGTGTTTTTACCTGACCGTTTTTCATTGGACAAAATGGTAAACAAAGAGGGTAGGAAGTTATTTGAGTTAATGTCCTGCCTGCAATTGACATGCCTACGTGGTAGTCCTTGGGATAAGTCTAATGGATATTTCATTTTGCTTAATAGTAGAACAGGTAGTGTTATAGATTATATATTTTGCTCTTTAAACTTACTGTCCTACAGGCTGAGTTATAATATCTTAGACCACCCAGAAAGTGATCATTTACCTATACTTTTGACCATTTCTATATTGCCGCCTCAACTGCCTCCCTCCACCTATTGATCTGGCAGGGGGAACAATAATTAGGGGGAAATGCTTAAAGTGGTATCCTGCTGTCAAATGTCAGTCCAGGAGCATCTAAATCAGGGGTCAGCAACCGTCCCTTACCTGGGGCCTGTCCCTTCCAGTGGGCCCTTCCGGCGGGCCGGGGGGGGAATGGTGGCACGTGCGCTCATGTGCATGCGCATGACCCCCGCCGCCGCGCGTGCTGCCGGCACCTCCGCCTCTGAGCACATCACAGCCGCCATTTTGTTTGCCAAAATGGTGGCCGCAACTCATTTGCGCATGCGCAGGAGCCATTTGCGGCTGCCATTTTGTTTGCCAAAATGGCAGCTGCGACTCGTTTTTACATGTGCAGTACTCCTGCGCATGCGCAAATGAGTCATGGCCACCATTTTGGCAAACAAAATAGTAGCCGCGATGCGCGCGGCCGCGTGGCGGCCAGAAAGCACTGTGGCAGTGCCGGGCTGTGGTGGTGGTGGTGGTGGCGGGGTTGGGGGTCGACGGGGGCCGGTAAGTGGGGGTCTGCAGGCCAGATGCAGCCCACGGGCCGTAGGTTGCCGACCCCTGATCTAAACAGTCCTTACCTTTCAGAATTACATCAGAATATTGTCAAAGGTTATAGAGATCCTGTAGAAGGTATGATGACAATTTTGGCAGCATTAAGGCCATTATTAACTAAAATGATCCACTGGCCTAGAAAGGCCTCTGGCAAAATAGGTTAATATGATAATGAATGTAGGAATGCTAAAAAGAATCTAACTCCATTAACCAGGAGGGTTGGGCGGACACAAATGAAAACAGATCTGGAAGCATTGGCTTCCTGCTGCCTAACTTATAAAGATCTATTTTAAAAACCCACAACATTTATGATTGCTCAGTGGAAGGAGTTGGGCTTGACAGCCTTGGAAAGGAAAGAAAGACAGTTCTGGAATTTGATTTCAATTTCAAACCCAGGCTTTAATCCCTCAATAGATGCATGTTTTTCAGCTAAATTTGGTGTTCTTACTTTAGCAATATTTTTGAAAGTGATGTGGATAGCAACTACAATGAATCAAGCAGCAACAACCAGGTTTTGTTAAAGGAAATCCCAGTTTGGCCTCCAGTTTCAGTGCAGGAAGTGAACAAACTCATTTGTGCTCTGGAAACAGACAAAGCACCTGGTGTAGATGTGATTCCACCAGAGGTTTATAAGAACAACTCTGACTGGTGGGCCGCTCTGTTAGCAAAATTATTTTCTATATAAACTCTACAGGTGTTTTTCCTCAGAGCTGGAAGCAGAGCATAATTTTTCCAATTTATAAACTAAACCCTCAAAATGATCAGCCAATTAGTTAATTGGACATTAGTTCAAAAATATATAGCCGTTTTCTTCTACAGAAGCAGATGAGTTGGGTGGAGGAGACTAATATTCTGCAGCACTAACAAGCTGGGTTTGGGAAGGGTCACAGTACGGTGGATCAGATCATTGTATTACACCATTTAATTCACAAATACATTAGTGGTCCTTTCTGATGGCTGTTTGCTGCATTTATTGACTTCTCCTCAGTTTTTGATACTATCAATAGAAATTCTCTGTGGGATAAGCTTGGCAGGACTAATATAGATAAGAGGTTGTTACTACTAATTCGGGACTTACATACCAATACAGCTATGAGGGTAAGGATTAGTACAGATGGAAGATTGATGGAGGAAATTAATACAACAAAAGGAGTCAGACAAGGCTACTTGTTAGCACCACTCCTGTTTAACCTTTATATCAATAATATTGTCTCTATAACAAACTGTCCTGATAATTTTCCTCCCTCAATAGAGAATTGTAAAACAACTATACTGATTTATGTAGATTATATTGTATTATTGTCCATGAATAAAATTGGATTGAAGAGAAGTTTAAATAAACTTTATGAGTTCTGCCAAACAGAACAACTCGGAATAAACTACGCTAAATCAAAGGTGATTATTTTCAGCAATCACCAAAATTTGATTGGAAAATTGGTAATAATAAGATAGAACAATTTGATTGGAAGATTGGTAATAAGATGTAATAAGATAAGATAGATTGGAAGACTCAGCTCCAAAATATCAAAATAACTGCACAGCAGTCAGCCCATGCCATACTTAAATTTTTCCATTCTAAAGGCAACAGGTTAGTAATCTCAGTGTTAAAAGTATTCTTAGGGAAGGTAGCTGTTCACATGCAATATGGCATTGAGATCTGGGGGATTAATCATAATAACTTCCATGATTTAGAGATCTGTCAAAATAAGTTCTTGAGGTGCTTATTGGCAGCACCTCCAGGGACTCCAGCCCCATTTCTCAAGACTTCTGTATCTGTAAAAGCTAGGGCTGAGATGGCAGCACTTTCATATTATAAGAGCGTCTTGGGACGTTATCACATGTGGGCCAGCTTCGTTGTTAAAGAGATAATAAAGTGGAAATGAAGCATCCCGAAAAGAAAGCAAAAATAGAGCTTAATTACGCAAAAGCTTTTCACACGTAATTACAGTAATAATGGAATTAAGTTAAAAGCAAAAAAAAGACGTTTTTAACTTTCATACACAAGTGAAAAGAACCCGTACATGTACTGGAAATGGGTGTGTTTTGTGACAAGACTCCTCCTTTTTCCAGGGCGGGTCCTGCATTTCCCAGGAGGACATGTCAGACTGTCCTCCATTTGGGGTCATGTCCTGCTGCACAGGTCCTAACCCCCTTCCATTGGGGTTAGGACCTCTCAAGAGAGCAGAGGAGGAGGAGGAGGAGAAGGCTGGAAAGGCAAGAGAAGGCAAGGCAAGCCGAGGCAAGGGAGGGATTGAGAGGGGGAAACTGGAGGCAGCTCCCATGCCTCCCCCATAAGCCTTTCCCATTTTTAGGACCTGCAGGGCAGAACTTCATGGTGAGATGGATTTCCAAGTTGCTCCAAAAGCACACCCCACACTTGCACCCACATCCACCCACAGCTGCTGCGAGGGAAGCCTTCTTTCCCCTCCTTTTCCCTCCATCCCAAATGCCAAACTTCTCCTCCATCCCAAACTTCCTTCTCCTTGCCTTGCCTTGCCTTGCCTTCCCTTCCCTGCATGGCAGGAGCCCGGGACTCTCTCTCCCTGGAGGCCCCTCCTCCTCCTCCTCTTGGCCCTCCTCCAGGTTTTAAAAGAGAATTGTCCGTGTGTATTTGCTTTTCACATTACAGTAAATGCAAAATTACTGTAATTTTGCAAATGCATTTCCTCTAAACTCCCGAAATTTAAAAGATCTCAGATAATACCAGTTTCTGTCCAGTTTCTGACCAGTTTCTGTGTGATGTTGTGTGAAATTGTGAGGCGCAAATTCAGTTTTTGTTTGGGATTTGTGTGGATTGTGTGACAGATTTCCCCCATGTGATAACGTCCTTGGACATGCCAGATGATCATCTCCCCAAGCTCTGTTTAGGTGAATAATGGAAGAAAGGTTGCTGGGCTAAGCTAGTTCAAGACTTATTAACTTCTAGAAATCTTTAAACAGATATATATTTTATTTTTTTGGTATTAAAAACAAGCTGAGGGATTTGATTTATAAATGGGATTATGAGCAGGACTAAAAGAATCAAATCTTCAAAATTATCCACTGGTACAATTTGTTGAAATCAAATAATGTAAGAGCTCAATACTTAGAAACGCTTACATTTGCCCCTCTGAGAATGGCATTTACAGAACTACATTTTCAAACTATGCCAGCATCTGTCTTGGACAGTAGATATAGAAAAATCCAGAGAAACCTAAGGTTTTGCATCTGTGGAATGGATGAGATAGAGGACATCTCACACTATTTACTTTATTGCCAGCTTTATCAAAATCCCAGGAAGAGATTCTTGGGTCAGATTTTGACTTCCATGCAAGGGGGGAGCTCTTATATGAAAATATGCTGGTTACTTTCAGACTGTGATCTGTATGTTACTCATAAAATAGTCTTATTTGCTAAAGCTGCAAAAAGTATACATGCTGCCTATCTGAAAGATATTGCTATAGATTTTGCAGGGGACTCACTAATATGGATATAAACGTAGACATATATTTATAGGTATGTCTTTCTTTTTTTACTGGATTTTATTGTGGTTTCTTTCTCTTGGAGTTATAATGGATTTTAGTCAAATACAATAAATGGTTGACTGACATGCTCGGTAAAGGATTCTAGAGACAGCAGCAGCTTAACATGCCTCTTGTAGCAGATACACAGAGCTACAATAGGATTGGCTAGAACAGAATCCTGTTCTTTCCCTGATCAAGTTTTATTGAAATACAGACATGCAGCTGCAACCCAACACCAAAAAATCTGAAAAGCTGAGCAAGCCTGGGTAGAACTGGCCATTCATAGCTCATGGAATCTGGGATGGGGTGAGGCTACGTTGGAAGGGATATAACTTAGAGGCTTGTCTGTTAAACAGGGGTTAGAGTTAAGGCTGTCAGAAAGATAAGATCTGAATAGGGTTTTACTGTTTTTAACTTTTATATCCCTGTCTGAATGTTGTAATTTAATAATTAGCAACCAAGCAGCTGGTTGAATAGTGACTGAAAACTTGTCACTCATGCTGGCCCCATGGCAAAGGCCAGTGTGGGCAAGAGACTTCTCAGTTGCTGCTCCCTTTCCTCCAGTCATCTTGGGACCAGCAACTGAGCAGTGGCTCAGCAGTGACCATGAAGCTTCTTGTCTGTGCTGCCCCTGTGGGAAAGGCCAGTATGGGCAAGAGGCTTCTCGGTCTCTGCTCAACCATCTGATCTGTTGCTGCTCCAAAAGTGACTGGCTGCAAAGAGAGTGGCTTCTTCCCAATGAGGAAGGATTCTCAGTCCTCCTTTGCCAGAGCAGAGAGTGGTGCAGCTGGCTTCAGACTTTTCTCCCCAGTGAGGAAGAATTCTCAATCTAAGAGAGGCAAAAGAGGCAAAACAGAAGATTACCACATGGGAGCTATTACCAGTTTTGTAGTGTTATTCTATCATTATTGAGTAAGAACAATACAATTGTGATATTGAAATACTTACTTTCACACACAAGTTGCAATAACAATTCATTAATACAGTTGACCCTAAAACCAGAATGCAACCCATAGGTGTTGAGAATCTGCTTCAAAGGGGGTAAAGCAGAATCTGGGTTTATTAAGAACAGTAGTTTGTCATCTGCATACATGCTGAGCAAGTGTGCCTTCCTATCCAATCTTTGATACATGCACATTTCCTAATAATCTCAGCCAATGGTTTCACTGTGATTTTAAATAGAAGTGATGATAGTGGGCAATCCTGGCAGGTGTTGTAGCAGAAAAATGGGATCTGAGACCTCTCAAAGTAAGGAAAGTGAGCTGTTTTATTTAAAAAAAACAACCCAAAATTATGCTAGCGGGCTCAACAGGAAATAACTTTCCAAAGGTGCTGAGCCTAGAACTAAGCAACTATACATCTTTTTATAGTAATCTTACTAATATGTCCAGCACATAGGAAAAACACTCCCTCCTCCCTCTCTAGTTCAGTTAGTTTCACAATATTCAGCATTTTTTGCTAAGCAGACATTGTTTTCAGTATAGGAAAATGTTTACAGAACATGAGAGGATGCTTACAGAACAAGAGGTCTTATCAGAGTGAACATTGTCCTTAGTGTGGAACATTGCATGCATCTTAGCGCAAAAAGAAATAGGCAGGAAAAAACTTTTTTTAATGTCCCATGTGGCTATCTAGTCTGATCCCAAATCATAGGCAATCATGGACAGTCATTTTAAAATGCAATTTTTAGCTACAGGCAGTTGACTACTTCAGTATCTGTGGGAAGATGGATTGGAGGTAAGTCTTAATTGTTGATATGTGTAATTGCTTTTGAAGCGGTATATAAATTCTGATTAAATTTACAAATTGTGATCCAAATCCATGTTTATGTAACAATTTAAACAGAAACATGATCCCAGACTATCAGTGCTTTCATGGCATGTAAGGATAATAAAGACAGCTGGGAATTAATAATCTTTGTCCTATTGATTATGTTATAAACACAGTGCACTGACATTTGTCTGCGTGGCACAAAACCAAATTGATCTTTGCCATTATTGATGCAAGCAAGTTTTAATTTACATTTAATAAGGAAATTGGCCTCTAGAGTCCCATTGTGAGCGGGTCACCTCTAGGTTTCAAGATTGCTGATTTGCACCAACTCCCATGAATGAGTAAGGCACCTTCCTGCGAAAGCATAATTACAGTGAAATGGTGGGAGGAGTTAAGACTTTATGAAACACCTTGTAAAATTCACCACCAAACCCAGGGCCCAGGCCTTTGCCATTTTTCAGTCTCTTTATTGCAGCAGTAATTTCTTCTGGGGTAATTTGGCTGTTTAACAGCTCCTTGTGTTCACTGCTGATTGATTTGGTTGGTAAAGAGCATAGGCAGTGTCAAGGTCCCTCCTCCCTCCTCCTCCCTTCTGCCAATCTAGCAATTCGAAAGTATGCAAAATGCAAGTAGATAAATAGGTACCACTTCTCAGTGGGAAGGTAAACAGCATTCTGTGCAATCATGCTGGCCCCATGATCACAGAGTAGTCTCTGACAACGCTGGCTCTTCAGCTTAGTAATGCAGATAAGCAGCATCCCCTATGGTTGACAGCCTTGTCAACGGGGAATACCTTTACCTTTATTTGGCTCACTTATAAAGCTACCTCTGATGAGTTTAAAGATGTCCCATTTAAAAGCATTACTCGTATCTGGATGTGCATTATCTATGAAATAATTAGTGATATCTGTATTGATCTTGGAAACAAGTGTCTGATTTGCTAACAAGCTTGTGTTTAGTCGCCACATATGAGCCCTGCAGTCCTTAGTGTTCCACATCCAGGTTAGTAAGAGAGGAGAGTGATCTGACAGGCAGAATGTTCATGATCTGATAAGAAGGATGTTCTTATAGAAACTTTTCCCACTTGTGCACATATAGAAGGGGAAACCAAAAGATTGGTCTATTTGAGATAAGTATAATCCCTCTCTAATGGTGCTTTTCTCTCCAAAGATTAACCAAATGATAGATCAGCCTAGACAGTTCAATAGTTCTTTGGCTTGTGTGAGAAATGTGTTGCTGATCTGTCATGGGTAATGTCCATTACCATATTTGAGTCACCTCCCAATAACAATTCATCCTCAGCAAAGTCCTCTAAATGACAGAACATATGAGTAAAGAAACCTCTTTGGCCCTGCATGGGAGCATAATAATAGCAATGGCAAGTACATTTCTATATCAGAGAACTAAGCACTTCCTAAGAGGTTTACAATGTGTAAGCTAATTGCCCCCAACAAACTGGGTACTCATTTTAGCAACCTACAGAAGGATGCAAGGCTGAGTGGACCTTGGAGCCCTGCCTGGGATCAAACTCATAACCTTATGGCTGTGAATGGCTGCAGTACCAGCATTTAACCACGGTGCCACCAGGGCTACTTAATAAGAGCAGATCACGAGCATCCTGCCTGCTGGGATATCCTTTACACATAACAAATCATTTATCTGAGTCCCAAAGGATCCCAGTGTCTTAAAAAGGTAAGCCTGCAGTTAGGAGGATTGCTATTCCTCTTACTATAAATGACCCACCTATGTAGAACTGTTTGCCTAAGCAACTGTGAGATAGTATGTTCTGATTAGTTTTGTGCCTGTGGATCTCCTGCAATAGGGTAACATCTGGGCAGTTAAATTTAATCAGCTTTAATACTCTCCATCTCTTCACCAAGGATCCCAAACCATTGACATTTAGTGACAATATCATAATATTATTCATGGTTCATAGTGGTTCATAGCTAATTATTATGCACTCCTTCCCTAGTGCATAGAGCCAGTGTATGACAATAGTATTAATGGTACACAGAGATTACTCATGATGATCCTAAATGTATTCATCTTCATCCAGAATTAAAACTGTGATCCACTCTAGAATAGGGAATCTCCTATTTGTTGGCAGTCCTATTGGCAGACCTGTTAGTTCGCTCATTGTGCTGATGTTACAGTACAAGGGCATTGTTTTCCATCAATGTTTTGGAACTCCTGGCAGTAATAAAGGCCTTTCAAGCATTCAAGAAAAAGTTGTACAAGTGACATCAGACAATACGATGGTTGTGTGCTACATGAACAAACAAGGGGACACACATTTGGGTTTGCTACTCCATCTAGCCACAGCTCTGTGGAATGGATGTGTTTGGAGACATGTCCATCCTGTGGTGGTGCACTTAGAAGGTATGGAGAATGTGTTGATGGACTCATTAAGCCATGCCTGCATTCTCTAGCACAAATGGACTCTGTCCAATGATACTTTCCACCTCATCATGTCCAGATGGGGAACTCCTTTTCTCATCCTGTTTGCCTCCTCTGCCAATGCCAAATATCCTCATTCTGCTTCAGAGCAGGAAAGGGGCATGGGTCTCTTGGTATTTCTTTTTATTTTTTTTATTTTTTTAATTTTAAATTTTTTATTACAAATAAAGTACACATACATAACATGTAACATATTACATATAACATAAACCAATAACATTCATCTCTATTATCCCCTTCCCTCCCCACTCCCCTAAACTTAAAATACCTTCCATTCTCCTTTTCTACATACATTCCCTGGACTAGACAACACAAAACTGACTTCCTTGGTCTGAACCCTTGCCGTTTATTTTATTGACTCTAGTTGTCTATCTTTGTTAGTAGTAACTGATTTCCTTTAACTTCACCTATAACACTTTGACATACCCTAATCTTAATTTATTCTCCTTGTTTATATTACTTTCTTAATCGATTCATTTTCTTTTAATCTGACTTACCTACATAGGTATCTTGTTAGATTTTATCTTGTATGTTAGGCCATTTTTTCCTTATGTGACTATACAGTTTTTCCCAAACCTTTCTATCCTGTTTCCTTTTTTCTTTAGCTTCTGCATTTATGGCTAAATTATCTCTTAATCCTTCCGAAATTATATCTATTTCCAACATTTCTAACAATTTAAGAATCCATTCTTCCAACATAATGTCTTTCTTTTTTTTCCAGTATTTTGCGTACGTTAATCTGGCAGCTGTTAACATATAAAAAATTATTTTGCCGAATCTTCTTTCTATCTCATCCTCTAACATATTTAATAGCAAAATTTCGGGTTTATGCTTTAGCTCTATGTCCAAAATTTCTTTGATTCCTTTAACTATCATTTTCCAGAAATTTTCAGCATATACACAATTCCACCATAAATGATAAAACGTACCTTTCTCCCTTTGGCATTTCCAACAAAGGGTTTGGCCATTGCCATAGATTCTACACAATTTCTCCGGAGATAAATGCCATCTATACATAATTTTAACAAAATTTTCCTTTATATCCTGACTTGCAGTATATTTCATTCTTTGACCCCATGATATTTCCCATTGTCTTAACTCCAAAGGTTTTTTACAGTCTTTCGCCCATTTGATCATGTTTTCTTTAACTAGATCTCCTTCCATCTGGTAATCCAATAATGTCTTATAGAATCTTGATAAAGCAGCTGGTTTCTCTTTCAACATTATTTCTTCTAATTTCGAGAGATTTTCTGTAATTTTCTTTGTATTTTTATCCATTTTAAATCTAGCTTCCATTTGGTAATACAAAAACCAATTACACTTAAAGCCTTCATCTTTAATCTGTTCTAAAGGTTTCATTGCAAATCCATTACCCGTTTTTTTCAATACATCTTTATATCTCAACCAGTTTTCTTTTTTTTGTACATCAGTGTTAAACAATGCTTCATGGGGGGATAACCAGAGGGGGATATCTGAGCTAATCCATCTTTTATATTTCTCCCATATTCTGTACAGGGAAGCTCTTATAAAATTATTTTTGAAGGCAGCATGTACTTTGACTTTACCATAAAACATATAGGCGTGGTAACCAAATCTAAGATCATGACCTTCTAATTTTAATAATTTCTTATCTTCTAGTCTAGCCCAAGCGCTTAACCATTCTAGAGTACATGCTTCGTAGTAAATGTTCACATTAGGAACTGCTAACCCACCTCTCTTTGTTGAATCCTGCATGTAATTTTGTTTTATTCTTGGTTTCTTACCCTCCCAAATGTATTCTGAAATCTGTTTTTGCCACTCTACAAAAAGTTTGTCATTTTTTTATCACAGGAATGGTACGAAAAAGAAATAATATCTTGGGAATTACATTCATTTTGACAGCTGCGATCCTTCCCAAGAGAGACAACTTCAGATTTTTCCACTTTTTCATCTCCCTCTTCACTTCCTCCCATTTTTTTACATAATTATTCCAGATTAAGTCTGCATTTTTATTTGTTATTGTGATACCTAGATATCTTGCTTTTTTGGTCATGTTAAATCCTGTCATATCCTTTAGTTGTATCTCTTCTTCTCTCCTCATGTTCTTGGTGATAACATTTGTTTTATCTAAATTTATCTTTAATCCTGAGATTTTTTCAAAGTCCTTAATATGATCTAACAAAAATGATATACAGGTGGTGGGATTTTCTATTGATACTGCGATATCATCTGCAAATGCTCGGACTTTGTAGCAATCGCCCTTTATATTCACCCCCTTTATTTCTGATTCTTGATTTATACGCCTGATAAAAATATCTAGAGTAATCACAAATAAAAGTGGGGAAAGGGGACAGCCTTGCCGTGTTCCCTTTTTTAGTTCTATTGTTTTAGTTCTGTTTCCGTTAATTATTACCTTCGCTGTTTGTTTTCTGTATATTGCATTTATCCATTGAAGGAACTCCACCCCTAATCCTTTCTGTTTTAGTATCATTTTCATTAAATTCCAGTCCAAATTATCAAATGCCTTTTCAAGATCCAATAGAACTAAGGCCATTTGTTTTTGATTATGAACTTCATAGTACTCTATTATGTTGATAATTTGTCTAATGTTATCTTTTAATTGCCTGTTGGGAATGAAGCCACATTGTTCTTTAGAAATTATCTTCTCTAAAATTTTCTTAAGCCTATTTGATAGAATACCAGCAAATAGTTTATAATCTTCGTTCAGAAGAGAAATAGGTCTATAACTATTCATGTCTTCTTTATTCTTTCCTTCCTTTAATATTAGACATACATTGGCCTCTTCCCATGTTCTAGGCATATTTCTTTCTTTAATGTTATTCATAGTTTGAGTTAAAGGATCCTTTATTTCATCTTGAAAGGTTTTATAGAATTTGGAAGTAAAACCATTGGGACCTGGACTCTTATTATTTTTAAGATTCCTTATAGCTTTCTCTACTTCTTCTTTAGTGATTGGTTGATTTAATTGTTGACTAAGTTCCTCTTCTATTCTGGGTAATTTGCATCTCTTTAAATATTCCTCCATATCTTCTTTTTTCAGTTCTTTGTCCTTAAATAATTTATTAAAGTGTTGAAAAAAGATTTCTTTAATTTTTTTCTGTTCAGTAAAGGTTTTCCCATCTTTCCTAATTTTTGTTATCACATTCTTATTTCTCTCCTTTTTTAGCCTCCAAGCTAACCATTTCCCTACCTTGTTTGCTCCCTGGAATTGCTTAGCTTTTAGTTTTTTCATATTTTTAATTATCTCTTCGGTGTTTTCTATGGAGTATTGTCTTTGTAAGATTTTTATTTCTTGTATAATTTTCTCCTTATCCTGATTAGAGCACGTAATTAAGTCTGATTCCTTTCGCTTAATTTCCATTGTTATTTTACTTATTTTTTCCCTTCTTTTCTTTTGAATTTGTTTATGTTTTTGTATAAAAACCCTTCTAATAACTGCCTTTGCGGCATCCCACACCGTCTCCATTCCCACTTCTTTATGCATATTTTCACTGAAATATTGTTTCAAAGCTTTCTTTGCTTCTTCAACTACATTCTCATTTTCCAATAAATAATCCTGTAATCTCCAATTGTACTCACTTTCTATTATCTTTAATCTTAAACTTATTGGGTTATGGTCCGAGTGTGTTCTCGCCTGAATATCAACTTTTTTCACCTTTGTACATAGTGTTGTCGAAATTAGGAAAAAATCTATCCTGGCAAATGATTTGTGTCTCTCGGAAAAAAAAGAAAAATCTTTCACATTTCCTTTTTTATGCCTCCAAATATCAATCAAATTCACTGAATTTATCAGATTGAAAAAAGTATTCAGTAATTTTCCTTGCCTTGTCTTTATTCTTTTGCTTGTCAATCTGTCCATCTGTGGGTCTAATACCCCATTGAAATCACCACATAATACAATATCATTACCATTATATTCCTGCATTAAATCCCCCAATCTTTTATAAAATTTAGTCTTCCTCTCTTGAGGGGCATATACTGCCACAAAAATTATTTTTCTTCCTTGCACATTCACTTCTAACCCTAAAAAAAACCCATTAGTATCGTTAAAAATTTCCTTTGCTTCCAATTTTTTTGATACATATATCACAATTCCTCTCTTTTTTTCCTTATATGCTGAAATAAACTCCTTCCCTAATTTAGGGTTCCTTAATATCCTTTTATCTTTCTCTCTTATATGCGTTTCCTGCAATGTAACAATATCATACCTCAAGCTGTTTAATTTATGAAATATTTCCCTCCTTTTCTTTTTATCATTTAATCCCTTTACATTCCCATGAGAAAAAACATAATTCCTTAAATTCTGTCATTACTGTTTACCTTCTATTGGGTAAGTCTA
Organism: Phrynosoma blainvillii; assembly: GCA_026167975.1. Lineage (NCBI taxonomy): Eukaryota > Metazoa > Chordata > Lepidosauria > Squamata > Phrynosomatidae > Phrynosoma > Phrynosoma blainvillii. Next base: position 152,167,289 of record JANUYF010000004.1, read on the forward strand.
TTTGAATTCAGAGAAATCTAATGAATCTTATATCCCTCCCTCCTCTAAGTTTTGTCCCTGTTCTCCTTCACTACCGATTTCTTCTTCTTCCCCATCACTTCCAGTTGCTTCATCTGTTTTCTTCAAATCTTCATTTGAGTTTATTCCTTCCTTTGTTTTGTTTGCAGATCTTAATTTTTCTTTGTAGTTGTTAGATTCATTTTTCCCATTATTCTTTTTAATGTCCTTTTTGCACCTTTTCCAGAAATCTTTTGCTTTCTGAACAGAATTTAGTTTATGCCATTTCTGTTTATACAATACTGACAGTCCATCAAGCTTCTCCCACCTATAGATTAATCCATTTTCAGTTAACCAGATGGTTAAAAGTTTGTACTCTTCTCTCCGCCTCAGAATCCTCTTAGGGATGTCCTTATAAATTTTAAGTTCCTCTTCTTCCACCAGAAGTGGTTTTTTATAACTTGTTTCCAATATCTGATCTTTTATCCTTTTTCTCAGAAAATAAATAACAATGTCTCTTGGCCAATCCTTTTCTTTAGCTATTACAGAATTCACTCTGAAAATTTTACTTACATCCCAATGTAGTTCCTGTCTTGGAATTTCTGCATAGTCTGCTAAGATAGGGATCAAGCGGTCATACAGATTTTCTCCTTTTTCTTCTTTAAGACCTCTTACTTTCAGACAGTTCTCCCTATCCTTCCAATCTTCCAAGGCTTTTTCATCAAGTCTTTTTTCCAATTCCTCTTTGTCTTTTCCCTTCATTTTTGCTATTTCTTCTGTAATAGACTCTGTTTTATCTTCCAAAGTTGTTATTCTTTGTTTGGCTCTATTCATATCTTTGGATATATCTTCTAAAGATTCTCGTAGTTCTGACATTTGGGATCTAAAGTCCTGTTTTAAATCTGCTCTCAACGCCTTAATCTCCCTTTTCATGTTCTGATCCATTTCTGTCTGCATTTGTGTTTGCATTTGTGTCTCTTGGTATTTCTATAGCAATGGTCCAGATCTCTGCTGTATCTGTTTCCTACTTTCCTGCTGTTAGCAATGGTGGTAGTGAAATTTGCCAAAGACAGATACAACACAATTCTGTTCTCATTCTACTGGCCTCTCTACTCCATCTCACCAGGGACAGGCACTTGTCCCTTCCTTGTGCGCCAGACCTGTTGTGGCATTCTTGAGATCAAGCTCTCTATCCAGACCTCAAAATACTATAGCTCATGGTGTGGAGAATAACACAGTAACTTCACAGAGACTTATGGCAGTCCTCTCAGCTTCCAGGAAGGACTCAACTATGAGATCTTATGAGTACAACTGGAGGAATTCTGTAATTTTACATCATTTAGGGCTGAGTGTACTTGTCCAGCAGCAGTGACCTACATCTGATTTGTCCTCCATCTGATTGAACAAGAACTTCTTTAAAGGTTTACTTTGCTGTGATTGTGGCTCACCAGCCAACTTCCCTGTCACCGACTACACTTTTCTCAGATCCAGTGGTCAAAAAGTTCCTTAGGGATTAGCACATCTATAGCCAGCAGTGACTACACCTACTCCACCATGGTCATTGTCTCTAGCCCTTTTGCAGTTTATATGTAAACCCTCAAGCTGCTTGCTTCAGTGGATGATCTCCTATTTACCTGGAAGGTAGTATTTCTCATAGCTATCACCTCCACAAGGCAGGTGAATTGGCAGCTCTTTGGTCTGATGAGTCATTCCTCAATTTTTATCAAGATAAGGCAGGCTTATGTCACATTTTTCCCAAAAGTGGTTTCACAGGTCCATCTGAACCATGATATTGTCCTTCCTACCTTTTATCCACAACCATTATCCCCCTTGAAAAGATTTCTCCACTGCTTAGACGTGCATTGGATATTCAGTGGACAACAACATTTCATCAGTCTAATAGACCCTTCATATGCTACAGTGCACCTAGAAGTGGACAACAAGTATCTTCCCAATAACTCTCCAAATAGGTCATACAGAATATAAGACTGGCCTATGAATTAGCTAAACAACCTGTTCCAGTTGGTTTAAGAATGCATTCTACCAGAGCAGTGGTTTCCTTAGCAACTTTACTTTGGGGTGTTCCTCTGTTGCAAAAAAACCTAAGGTCCTGGGAGGGCACTCACAAATTGAATTCAGTGAGGAACTTAATTTAGCACAATAGAGAGAGCCAGAGTAACTGTAGCCAGGGCACAAACCTGAACAAGAGAGATGTCAGCATTCACATGAAACACTTATATACACATGCACGCGTGCGCGCCCACACAAACACACAAACTAAGATATAAAAATTGGAAGTGGATAGCAAATTAAAGGATTGAAATGGGCAATGCTTACCAGTTCCAGAAGCCAGGCTCCAATCTGGGGGAAAACTGGGGGTTGAATGAGACTCAGTACTCTGCTTTGTGGCACAGCAAGAAGTAACGTGTGTGTGTGTGTGTGTGTGTGTGTGTGTGTGTGTGTGTGAAGCTTGAATCTGACAGGGTTTCTACCTGATTCCAAACTGGAACAAAGTAGGAGTTCCCAAGTGGGCATATTTGTGGGGCAAACTTGTCTTGAGGCAGTTTGAGTTGATTTTCCAGGAATCCCAGAAACAATGGGCTTCCCACCTAGTTGATGGTTTTAACTTCAGGAATACTTTTAGTTGATGTTGTAACTGATTTAATTAAGCAGTGATAAAATCAGGACAACCCCAGGGCGTTTGGGACAGGATGAGGTGTTGGCAATATAATGGGGGCTAGTAGAGAGATTGGCTTACTGATTTAGGCTGACAGACTTCTTTGTCTTTGAACTTCAAGAGGAAATGCACATGGCGAGAGACTGGGAAACTGCAATATTCACAGCCATTAAGTTACATGGGTCCTTTCCACATGCCAGCAGGTTTTATGTGACCACTCATTAGAAGTTTACTTAAAGGCCATGATGACCTTTCCAGGTTCATACTTATTGGCTTCTATGTAACTGCTATTATAACAAAATATAACAAATATTTGTACCCTAAAATAACTTGGGGTATGCAAGGTATGCTCACACCTCTTTCAGACCTCTGCAATGCTGCTGTGTGGCCACAGCTGTTCACATTCATCCAATATTATGGACTGGACTACAGATCTAGAGCAGATGCCAGTTTGGGATGTTCTGTACTTTCTTCTGTTCTTCAGTAACGTAGCCCACTAACCCATGGTAAGCTTCACAGTCATCCATTTGTGACTATGAAGAAGAAGAAGAAGTTGCTTACCTATAACTGTGATTCTTTGAGTGATCATCTGTGCCCTCACACAACCCACCCTACCACTCCTCTTTCTGGTTCCTTTCTCTTTGCAGCTTGCCATTCTATACTATCACTGAACAACCCTAGTTGTCCTTGGCCTTTGTGAGATGTTCTCTCCTGGGATTTCTTCTTCTTCTTGCAGTCCTATGAATTTCACTGAGAAATTCACTTGTTTGTCCTTACTGGAGACTTGGAATGATTGTAAAGAGTAGTAAAGGCTATTTTCTAGCAGAGACCCACATGTGCTGCTCCAGTTAGAACCTGATTTTTCCCTCAAAACACCAATTTCAAGGTTGATTTTGCTGGAGCCATACTTGTTCAAAGACCAGTTGCGAACTATTATAATCTGAGTGCCAAACTAGAGAACGGAGCTGGGTTTAAGGTGGAGACCATATACCTTTCTCTCCAGCACAGAAACATGTGTGACAGCACCTAGTCCTTCTAACATAAGACACTATACTTCAGTCAAGTTAATTGTGATGCATTGCCTAAGTGTACGTTGCCTCTTTGTAAGGAGGGAAGATGGGGAGAACAGTTGGCCCTGCCTGGGATTACTCTGTCTACAAGCCAAATTTGTTGGCATCAACGGCCACTGAAGCTACTTATCACTAGAAATTGTGGCTAATTATTTTACCAGATACTAAGCTTATTCTCTCAAGATGTCATCACCATTTCAAAAGTATCATATATGAAGAAAACTATACTGACAGATGATGGTGGAGTATTGTTTTAAACAAAGTATGCTACCCCTATAGTGATGATCATCATTGTAACATATGAGGAAATTTTTGGTGTAGAAATGGGAGGACACCTATCTCATCTTCTATGAGTCCATGTCTGACCACAAGGGGGCACTTTGGAACTGTTTTCTCCTATACATCAGGGAAGAACTTTTCATTTGTTCCTACTGAACAATATGTTTATTTATTGGTTCATGAATTTATTGATATGCTTGTATTTTTAAAGATACCTTGGGTTTATCTGCCCTGAGCCTCAGGGAATAAGGTAGATCAATATTTTAGTTTATTGGTGCCTATACAAATAAAACATTTCTTTCAAATGTCTTCACAATTTTGAGGCCATGCTTAAAGATAAATGAGCCCATGGACAAGGAATCTAAGCAGTTCTTTCTCACTAGTTTATTCAGAAGAGTAAATAGACCACAAATCTAAAGTATTGTCCTCATTTCCACTGTCCAACAGAGGCAACTGGCTAACTCTAGAAGCCTATCAGCTACCACTAACCTTATGTACCTGTGAATGGTATACTGGAATTCATCATTCCAATGTATTTTAAAGATATATACTATAAGAATATGCATATCTGGCCAAAGGTGGAAGAATCTATGTCTATACCTCTTGTTGCAGTGGTACATGTTTGTATAAATGTATGGTAATCAGTACTTGTATCTATGTGAAGATTTTATTTATTTGGTGTCTATCCTGCTTTCCCTCCAGAACTGTAACTCAGGGTGTTCCATAAGAAGGTCAGTTCTCATACAGAAGGATGATTAAAAACAAAACAAAAAGCAACCCCACAACTTAAACTGAGTGAGTAGTAATACATTTATTATTTACTTAATTTATTTAAATGCTGCCTTTCTCCCAGAGTGGGACCCAAAGTGACTTGTCTCATCCCAGTGAGAATTCCAGTGTAATTGAGAATTAGTGTGGGTTAACAGCATGTTTTAATGTGCCCTTCTTGTATTTGTTAAATCCACTGAGAATTCCCATGTCGAACCTGCTGACAGCTAGAATGGATCTAACATGCTGCCAGCCAGGATCAGTCCCTTCTGCTTAGCATCTTGGTTCATTGAAAAATAGCACGGGACATTTTTGGTCCCAAACATTTCATTGTCTGGGACAAATAATGTACCAATAGAATTTTGGGGATCTTTTTTGACTTGGCAGTTTTATGTCTGAAAAAATAAACCTGCAGGGCAAGTGGCTGAAACATGCTCCTCAAGTGATAAGCTTGTAAAATGCCTGCATTATAGGTTTATTTCTGAGTAAAGTCTGCACCAACATGTGATTCTGGGAAACTCTGGGGAACCATCTATGCATAAAGTTCAAAACAGGAACAGATAAAAGTTAAAAAGAAACAGGTTATGATATTGGAACAGTATTACATTGAAAGTACAATACTGATCTGTCAAAACCCTTTTCTCAGCTGCTACTCATTTGCTGAATGCCTGCCCATATAAAAATGCATTTTTCTGCCAGTGGATGAGTTCTTCATATAGAGAGCAGGCCTAGAGGTCCAGGAGAAGTAAAGATAGGAAGAAATATCAACAATCTAAGATATGCGAATGATACCATACTACTAGCAGGAAACATTACGGACGTGGAGAAATTACTAAGAAAGATCAAAGAAGAAAGTGCAAAGGCAGACTTATGCTGAATATAAAGATAACAAAATACAAAAAATAATCACGGAGGAAATATACAAATTGAACATAGCCGGTTATCACACAGGAGGGAATTGCCTGCATCCCGTGAATAAAGGGGTTTAAATCCATGAATATCCTGCAAAAGCAGAATTGTTTTCAGACAATATTAGCATTATCCCAACATTAAACCATGAAAAAGCCGCCAAATTATGCCGCTTTTTATGTTTGGGATTTTCCAGAAAATAAAAAGCGGTGCAATTTGGCCGCTTTATTCATGGGTTAATGTCGGGATAATGCCAGTGTTGCCCATGTCATCTGAAAACAATCCTGCTTTTGTGGGATAGTCACAGGATTTAAAACCCATTTATTCATGGGATGCAGGCACTTTGCCTCCCATGTGATAAACTTCCTAGACAATGAGGAATTTGAAATAGTTAAAGAATTCACCTACCTTGGATCAAACATTGATCAGAATGGAGACTGCAGCCTAGAAATCAGAAAAAGATTAAGAATGGGGAGGGTGGCTATGAAGGAACTAGACAAGATCATAAAGAGCAAAGATATATAACTGAACACTAAAGTAAGAATAAGCCAAGCCATTGTATTCCCCATTACCATATACGAATGCGAGAGCTAGACAGTGAAGAAGACAGATAAGAAAATCAATGCATTTGAGATGTGGTGCTGGAGAACAGTGTTGAGGATACTGTGGACAGCCAAGAGTACAAATAGCTGGGTCCTCGAGCAGATAAAGCCAGAAATATCCCTGGAATATCCCTGGAAGCCAGGATGATCAAAATGAGGCTGTAGTACTTGGGCCACAAGATGAGAAGGCATGATTCACTGGAAAATACAATAATGCTAGGAAAAGTAGAAAGCAGCAGAAAGAGAGGAAAACCACACCCAGATGGATATATTCAATTAGGGAAATCACATGCATGAAATTACAGGAACTGAGTGGAGGGCAATGGAGGACGGGGGTGTGGGAGTTGTCTCATACGTAGGGTCACCATGGGTTGGAGATGACTTGAGGGCAGTAAACAACAACAACAACAATAGATGAGCAGTAGGGAAGGAGACAACTTAAGCCTCTCTTGGGAATTTCACAACCTGGAGTAGCCACCAAAAAGGCCCTCTTTCATGTTCTTACATTTTGTTTGGCCCTTCCTTCTTCATAGCATGAATACAAGCTATATATGACCTTAAAGATCATAACTAATATTTGGGATTTTGACCGGAAACAAACCTATGAAGCTGTCATACCAAGGGAGCTCCCTGTAACCAGCTTCCATGAACAATATAGCCACAGTATTTCGGACCTGCTGAAGTTTGACTGCTTTTCAAAGGCAGACCAATGTAGAGGGTACTACAGTAATCTTAATGGGATACAACTATCACTTGTCTCATTATGGCCAAATAATATAACTGCAGGAACAGGAACAGCTGGCACACTACCTTTAGTAATGCAAAAGCACTCCTATCTATCCCAGACACCTAAACATTTAGGCTGAATCCAGGAGTATACCTAAATGAGTTTTCACCCAAAACAAAACAAAAAAGCCCAGCACCATCCAGCACAAGTTAATCTATGTTTTCTAACCTGCCTTTCAACTAACCAAGACCAATTCTGTTCTAAGGTTCAATTTGTTCATTTTATTTATTTATTTATTTATTTATTGCACTTGTATCCTGCCTTTGTCCCAAAATGGGATCAAAGGCAGCTTATCTGGTGGATGGCTTCATCTGGCCCATTCCCCAACCAAGTTCCCAAGGTGGCTTCATGTGGTCCATTGCAGACATCAGATGCTGGTTTAAAACTAAAACATTTTTCTCAGGTCTAGATGGAAAAGAAAAATTGAGATGGATGGCATTAGTGTACTGGTGGCACAGAACCCCAAAACACTAAACAGTCTCTCCCAGCTGTTTTATCTTTATCTCAAACATCATTGAGGACAAAAAAATCACACTGAGAGATCCCTCAGGCAAATAGCTACAACTTCAAACAGGAGTCCTCCAGAACCACCTCTTGAACTCACTTCTCCAGGGAGAATCAAATCATCAGTAATAAGTGTGTCCCAGTCCCATTCCAGGGATATGGTTTAGAAGAATTTCATGACTAATGGTACTGAAAGCTACTGAGAGGTCTAACAGAACAAACATAGATACATTCCGCCACCAAGTTCCCAATACACCAGGGTGATCAAAGCCATCTCTACCCTATAACCCAGCCTGCAATGACTAGACAGATCCATCTCTTCAAGGATCTCCTAAACTGAATTGTTCCAGCACCTTGCACAAGAATGCAACACTGGAGATTTGCTGGTAATTATCTAATATGATGAGGTTCAGGGAGGCCTTCCAGCAATGGTCCTACCAACATTTCAAGGTACATGGTAATCCAGCCTTGTTACAAACAGGAATTCATTCCCTTAACTCATGTGGCAAGCACCACTGGATGCTTTTATAATCCAAGAGGACCAAAATGCACATGGTGGCTCTTATCTTTCCAAGGGTATACATACATATTCAGTGGCACCATGCATTTATATATGGAAATTAAAGTGGAACTTACTTATTTCCAAGTCAAGATCTGTCTGATTCTGAGTCTAGAAAGTAGGAGTAGGACTGTAGCCACATTACAAGTCCTAGGATGTTATCACACGTGGGCCAGAAAGAGAAAATAAAGTGGAAATGAGGCATCCCGAAAATAAACGGGAAATAAACCTTGTTTCCGCAAACGTCATTACATTAATTGCGAATTTACAGTAAGTGCATTGAACGTCCACACACAAGCAAAAATAGCCCGTAAATGTAGTAGAAATGAGCCTCTTGCACATGTGCAGATAGAGGAATGCTCGCTGGAACCATGGCAACAGCAGGGAAATGCTCCCCAATGCGCATTTGGTGATCACATTACAGTAAATTCGCAATTACCTTAATTGCGCAATTGCATTTCCTCCAAAGAACCGGATTTCAAAAGATCTCGTTTCTGTCCACTTTCTGTCCACTTTCTGTCCAGTTTCTGTGCGACGTCGTGTGAAAACACGGGCCACTAATCCAGTTTCGTTCTCGATTTTGTGTGGATTAACCAGCAGATTTGCCCCCGTGTGATAATGTCCCTAGTGTGATCTAATTTTCCTTGCCTCCCCTTTTACATCTAGTCCATAAGATGAAGCCTACATGACAGTAAATAACTACAGCTTTATTTTCAGGAGCACATTTTTTGTACTGATGGAAAATTATGTTCTCTTCATATCTTTTGGTATGTCAACAGAGGTTACATTTCTGCAACCTGCAGAAGGGGAATTTTGCCCCAGAGTAGCCTGAGTTGAGAACATTTATGTACGCTGTGATACTATCTTTGGGGGTCAGTTTAGGCACCTTTATTTAAAAATGAACTGAAATATCTTAAATATGAGCTGCCACAATCACCCAGAGGGAGGGGTAGAAGAAAGAGAGGATAAAGGGAAACTTCAGATTAGTCACAAAGAAGTCCCCCACCTCTGTCTGTTTATAAAGTTTAAAAGGATCTAGTGGTATCTGATAGCGGTCCCTGATGCTTCATAGCTCTTTGGTTATTTTCTCTCCTGTGTGAAAGGTGGTGTCATTTCATTTTGTGTATTTTCACTGGATGGTAGTTGCATGGAGGAACAACTGGAGATGGAACCCAGAAAGGAAGGGACAGCTGCAGAGGGTGAAAATAGGGGAAAAACCAGCCGACTTTCACTGAAGCTTGGGTCCACGATTCTGCAGTGGATAGTCTTGCTAATCTGCCTAGTCCTCATTGGTTTGTGCTACCTTAAGGTAAGTGTACACAAAAACTCTATGGTACTGTGTTTGATGACAGTTTCATACATTTTCTAGACTTTTCTATGCAGGATCCTATGGGCTTTGTGTGTTTGATGCTTAGAAGTATCTGGTATTCTTCTGATAAAGAAGCAAGTTTTCCTATCATTTGTCTGTCTTTCCAGTCATAGCATTGGCACCAGTAGGCTTACTACTAAATAAACCAGATATAGTCCCAATATTTCGCTGTGGAACACCATGTGTATAAAAAACAAAACAAAACTGTGAACACCAGTGGAGTGTAAATGTACCTTTGAGGAAATTGTGATGTGAATAGTAGGTATTTGAGATCAGTCTTGGGAATAAAAGCTGCAAGTAAAAAATTAACCATACTACTTCCTCTTATTATCACTAGGCTATCCAACAACACATCACATGTTACTTTATTGCCTTCATTTTTTAAAAAGGGAAATACTGCAGATTTTCTTTTCATATCAGCTGTTATTAGACAAATCAATATTTTTATGTAAGAAAAAATATTTTAAGTAAGGAAAATAAAAGTAAAGAAAATATAACAATTTACATTTGGCTTTGGGTATTTACTGGTAGATTTTAACAGTCACTTTTAACAAATGATGAACTTTATTAATGAATGTCAGAATAATCTAATAGTTTACCTTTAAGTAAAAGAGTGTCTGTTGTCAGCTTTGGCTGATACACCAACTGTATCCCTTCCTAGAATTGGAGGACCTAAAAAGGGTAATGCATGCACAGGTAACCTCAAGGCTGGACTTCTGCAACAAGTGCTTTCTATGCTTGGTCATGGCAGAGGCAGCAACAGTACTCTACTACGATGTGACTCATCTGTGAGCCAGTGTAGATCTAAGAAACACGTGTGCTTTGTACACAATTCTGGTAGCATTCTGGGAGGCTTCCCCAAACAACTTATACAGTTGGCAAAAGAAAGAGTTGAAGAAGAGATTTCATGTTTCAAGAAACTGAGGGGGAGAGAGAGGCAGAAGACAGAAATGGTGAAAAATACACACACACACACAAATTAAAATTAAAAAAAATGGGATTGAATTTGGTATCAGAATAAACTACATCTCTTCACAGCAATCATAAAGAAATTCTTTGCTGTGGTCACCAACAAACAACATAGCAAAACATTCTATTTCAGTCACTGTCCAAGTCCTAGGAAAATGAAAGTGTTTAAAGCAGGGGTCGGCAACCTACAGCCCGCGGGCCGGATGCAGCCCATGGAGGCCTTCGGACTGGCCCCTGCCCGGTCCTGCTGCTGCCGCCTTTCACGGCTGTGGGACTCCTCCGGGGCACCATTTTGGATTCCAAAATGGTGCCCTGGAGGAGCCCCGTGGTGGCACAGGGCCTCTTGGAGGCCTGGTGCTGCCGAGGGAAGCCTCCTGGGGGGCACCCGCAGTGGCGCTGGGCCTCTCGGAGGCCCAGCGCTACCGAGGGAGGCCTCCTGGGGGCCCCCTGCCGTGGTGTACATGTGCGCGTGATGCGGGGGGGTTGCAGCCGCCATTTTATTTTTCAAAATGGCGGCATGCATGCACGCGTGCGCTCATGCATGGGGGGGAAGTTCCCCTCCCCCTCCTGGCCCGTCGGCAAAAAAGGTTGCCGACCCCTGGTTTAAAGGCTTGGGTGCAACCATCAAATACTGTTTTTAGAAGAAGATTGGGATCAAGACTAGAATTTTGATAACAAGTATTCTTAATGAAAGAGATACTGCAATATGGCTGATGTTTAAAAACAAAGTAGTGGTGTTATAGATAGGGCTATGCAATTTGATGATTTGGATCCAGGCTTGATCTGGTTCAGACATTTATGGATCCCAAATTCAGATACAGAAATCTGAATGTTCATAGCTTTCATTGATTTGGATTGAAAAACAAAAATGGTCATAACCTGTGAAGAGAACACAGGCAGATTAAAATGTTGGGAACAGCCAATAAGAGTTATGTTAGAAAAGGTGGGGGCTGCTCCCAGGAGGAGTGAGTATAAATAGAAGGACAGAGCAGTGTTTGGGGTTAGTTAAGAGAGTTTTATTTTACCCTGAAGGGTTTAGCAGCCAAGGAGGCTGGGGACGACTGCTAAGAGATGCAGTTAGAAGGGGCTTTATGTACCCAAGTTAGAGAGATGTTGATTGTATCCTGATGGGTTAAGAGCTGCTGAAGCTAGGATAGGCTGCTGTGAGAGGCAGTTGGAAAAGGGTTTTTAGGTACCCATGATAGGGATAAGAAAGTTCTTAATTAAATTGTTGTGGTAGTATCCTGCGGGAGATATAGTGCTTGGTGACTAGTGGAGTCACAGATAACCAGAAAGGTTAAAAGATACAGAAGATAGATAAAGGTTCTGTGAGAACTTAGACTGTAAAGGAACATTTATAAGGCTATAAAGAAACAATTACAAAGATAAGAAAAAGAAACTGTTAAACCATGTAAATACTAAAGTATTTATACATCGTATCCCTCTTGAATGTCATCCACTGAGAAAGATGCTGTATTCAACCTGATTCGTAAATAATGTCCTTTTGTTTGTTCAACAAGCAGTTGTCTCAAGTGCCTAAAGAAACATATTCAAAATGCTACCAATAGAGAGAAAGGTGTTTTAGGTTTGGGACACATCAGAAAGTGCATGTGTAGTTATCAGTGTCATATCAAAAATTAGATGGCAAACTGGTGGAATAGATGCCATCCAGTGACTAATTGGTGGAAGCAGTGGGATCAAAAAGACCCATTGGGCTGCCATCTGAGAAAAGTAGTTCAGGGGGTGAGTCTCACCATGACATAACCTTTCTGTTTTTCTATATAACGGATTAAATGGTAACCAACACAGAGAAAATGAAGTCTGCCAACAGAAAAGTACAAAGTCTGCAAGCATGTAAAGTTCAACAAATTTCTCACTTGCCTTACTAACAATTTCATTTTCCAAAAGGCAGATGAAGTGACAAATAGATTGACTGTCATGAACCTGTTCTATGATATGGGAGAAACAGGAATCATCTTGCAGTTTATTACACAGAGGAAATGGAAAGCTGAGTATCACCAGATGCACACTCTGTAGTTTAATAAAGCTGATTCCAATAAACTTACGGGAATATTGGGTGATATCCCATGCTGAGTAATATTAAAAGAGAAAGAGGTTCATAATGGATAGTGAGGTACTAAAAACACAGTCCCAGACAATTCCAATAATAAAGGAAATGAGAGGTGTTTAATGAAAACAGTATGGTGGCATGAAAACTTTCATAGGAACAGAAGTTTAAAAAGGTATAAAAATGGGAGAAGGTGCAAATCATCAAGGAAAAATATGCAAAGAAGTATGATCTTATTTATGGAAGGAAGGTCAGAATGACTTCGGAGTTGAAAGACAGATTAAAAATAATAAAAATATTTTTCTCAGCTCTCTGTGGATGAACAAAGAAGTGGTAGGGCCACTGCATAGAGAAAAGGAAGAACTGCAAATGAATTACAGAGAGAAGACAAAACTGCTTAGCATCCTCTTTGCCTGTGTCTTCTACCAAAGGGAGAAACATTCTTAACCTGGTGAGAGCAGGATCAGATCTGAGTGAGAATGTTTTTGCTTAGTAGCCCCCAGCAGTTCACTAGCAGATGCCCTATGATGAGTGGAGTGGCTAGAGTCGCCTGTGGATCAGTTGGTTGATTAGGAAGTCATCTCTTAAAGGGAATGTGCATGAAGAGAACAGAAAGGATCTTCTGCTCCCCTTCCCCCCCTCCTTTGACTTCTTGTGCATCAGGAAGAAACTCCAGAGACCTTCTGCTGGGCTTCCCTACTAATGGTCATATCTGCAGCATTCCCAGCAGCAAGGAAAGAAGGTGAGCTGGTAGACTGGTTGGAGGAGAAAGTGAGGTGGCCTTTGGATGTGACAGGTGGCCAGGGAAATGGGACAGAATTTCCATTGTCTGGAGTAGCCTGGAGCTGGATTCAAGCATGAGATCAGAGGACTTTCCTCTCTTGTTTCCACACTCGCCAGTCCTCTTGGCAGCTGTGTGAGCAACTCCTGAAGAGTTCGACTTCTTTTCTTGCTCTCTGGAAGGCAGTTCTGTGCTCGTGGCAGGCTGGTGAAAATCTTTACATAGGATTTCAAAATATTGTGTGGGGGCTGGGAAGGTATGGCGGTAGCAGAGTGAAGAAATGTTACAAAAGAAGAAGGGATTGATACTTAATGTCTATCCCTTCTTCAGTTCACTCTGTTGCCCAGGATAATTTGGAGAGCGCACCAACCATTCCACAGACCCTTAATCTGCTTCTTTTCAATGCCAGGTCGGTCATAAACAAGACCCATCTCATCCCCGATCTTATAGTGGATGAGGCGGCCGACCTGGCATGCTTTACCGAGACCTGGCTGGGAGTTGCCAGCGCTGCTACATGGGCGCAGGCTCTCCCAGCCAGGTATATGGTTAGTGAGCAGATAAGGGAAAGTGGGCGGGGAAGTGGTGTGGCCCTGGTTCATAGAAATGACCTTACCTTGACCAGGAAGCCTATCCGGAAAACAACCTGCATTGAGTGTATGTACCTCAGCCTGAAAACCAGGGATAGTTTGGAGATTCTGTTGGTATACCGACCACCCCGTTGCTTAACAGACTCCCTAACTGAGCTGACTGCCCTGGTTTCTGAGTTGCTGTTGGAGTTGCCCAGACTCTTGGTTTTGGGCGATTTCAACATCCCACTCGAAACCAGCTTGCAAGATCTAACTGGTGCTGCTCAGGAGTTCATGGATACCATGACAAACATGGGCCTATCCCAACTGGTTGACGGGCCCACACATTGTGCCGGTCATACCCTCGATGCAGTTTTTAGTACGGAACAGGAATATCCGTGGGCGGAGGTCAAAAAGACCTCCGCATTGTCATGGATGGATCATTTCCTGATCAAGGCAGAATTAAGAGCCACTGTCTGCCCTCCCGGGGGTGGTGGACCCATTAGAACAGTCTGCCCTCGAAGGCTAATGGAACCAATTGGATTCCAGAAAGCCTTAGAGAGTTTAATGCAGGGGTAGGCAACCTTTCCCCTTTAAGGGCCAAGGGACTTCAGCTCCCAGAATCCCAGGAGCTATTGGCCAACATGGGACTATTGGCCAACATGGCTGAGGCTTCTGGGAACTGAAGTCCCTTGGCCCTTAAAGGGGGAAGGTTGCCTACCCCTGGTTTAATGGTTGGTAACGCTGGTGATTCTGTTGAAGCCTTGGTGAATACTTGGAACACCAATCTCACCAGGGCTATTGACACAATTGCTCCCAAGCATCCTTTCCGGCCCATTTCAAATCATAAGCCCTGGTACACAGAGGAGCTTGGGAGGATGAAATGGGTCGGACAATGACTAGAGCGCAAATGGCGAAAGACTCATCTCTCATCCGACAGAACTCGCCTTAGGAAGCAATCTGCTGCAGCCCAAATCTTTCTGCTCTGCACATATTGCGTCTGCAGAGTCTCGCCCGGTAGAGCTGTTTAGGGTGGTAGGGGAGCTGACGAAGGTTCCACCTGCGCCAAATCCCCTACTTAACCCAACGATGGCCTGCTGTGAGGCATTTAACATCCACTTTGCAGATAAAATCTCTCAGATAAGAGCCGACTTGGACGCCAGTTTTTTGGCAGAATCCGTAGACGAGGTATCCAGCAACTCCGCTGATGACAATTTACTGGATCAATTTCAATCTGTGGGTACTGATGACGTGGACAAGCTGCTTGGAAAGGTGAGGAAGACGACTTGCCCCCTCGATCCATGTCCATCTTGGCTGGTTGTCCGGGGGGGGGGGGGACACGTTGAGAGTATTCCTTCAGGATACAATCAATGTGTCCTTAAGGGAAGGTATTGTACCATCTTGCTTAAAGGAGGCAGCAGTTAGGCCCCTCCGGAAAAAACCTTCCCTGGACCCCCTGGATAGAAACAACTATAGACCAGTCTCCTTGCTCCCTTTTTTGAGCAAGGTGATCGAGAGGGCAGTCGCTTCCAACTCCAGGCAGTCTTGGATGAAACCGATTATCTTGATCCATTTCAAACCGGCTTCAGGACAGGATATGGAGTTGAGACTGCCATGGTTGCTTTGACCGATGACCTCCACTTGGGCATCGACAGGGGTAGTGTGACCCTGTTGGTGCTCTTGAATCTCTCAGCGGCTTTTGACACTATAGATCATGCCATCCTCCTGGATCGCCTGAGAGAGTTAGGAATTGGAGGCACGGCCTTGCAGTGGTTCCGTTCCTTCCTCTCAGGTAGATCCCAGAGGGTGAGGCTCGAGGACAGTTGCTCATCCAAAATTGAGCTTAATTGTGGTGTCCTTCAGGGCGCCATCCTGTCCCTGACGTTATTTAACATCTATATGAAGCCGCTGGGTGAGATCATTTGGAGGCATGGAGCGCAGTGTCATCAGTACGCTGATGACACCCAGATATATTTCTTCATGACCAAATCATCGGCTCAGACCTCAGATGGCATCTCGGCTCTTAATGACTGTCTTAGTGTGGTAATGGATTGGATGAGGAAAAACAGATTGAAGTTAAATCCAGACAAAACGGAGGTACTAACAGTGACTGGCCCGAAACCAGATCTGTGAATACAGTCTCCAGTCCTGGATGCAGTCACACTCTCCTCTAAGGACTGTGTTCGCAGTCTGGGGGTGCTCTTAGATTCGTCGCTTCACATGACTAGTCAGGTAAATGCGACGGTCAAGAGTGCTTGTTATCAGCTTCGGCTGATACTCCAGCTGCGCCCTTATCTGGATATGAAGGATCTGGAAACTGTAGTACATGCTCTGGTAACCTCACGTCTGGATTACTGCAATGCACTCTACATGGGGCTACCCTTGTGCCTAACCCGGAAACTGCAATTGGTACAAAATATGGCAGCCAGGTTGGTTACTGGAACATCGAGGAGGGAGCACATAACACCAGTGCTTAAATCCCTCCACTGGCTGCCAATTAGTTTCCGGGCACAGTACAAAGTGTTGGTTTTAACTTTTAAAGCCCTACATGGCTTGGGTCCATCTTATCTCAGGGACTGCCTCTCCCCATATGAGCCCTCTCATACCCTTCAGTCCTCTGGGAGGAATCTGCTGCAGCCCATGAAGACCAGGCTTTCGCAGACCTCCCAGAGGACCTTTTCTGAACCGCTCCCAGGCTATGGAACGGCCTGCCGGACGAGATCTGTCTCATCACCATGCTTGCTGCTTTTAAGAAAGCAGTAAAGACGGATCTCTTCCGGCGGGCCTTTCCAAAATAGCCTCCCAGACATTAGGAGTGTGGCAACCAGCCTGATTTACCAAACTGTGCATGCTGCCCATAATTTTTTGTCTTGTTTTTATAGTGTTCTCGCATAATGTATTTTAATGTAATTGTCAGTTTAATCTAGTTTTGAGGGGTGGGAGGGTTAGGGTACAGGGATTGGTTGTTTTAACTTGTTCATGTTTTAATCATGCTGTAACCCACCCCGATTGCCTAGCAGAGAGGCGGGCTATAAATAATAATAATAATAATAATAATAATAACTTTCTTTTGAATTCCTCAAGTTTACAATGGATGGTGTAAGAGGAACTTGAACCTGGGGAATTACTAAAAGTTCAAGTATTCAATGCGATCTTTTATCCTATGTTTACGGAGGTGGCTGGGGAGTAGACTGACAGAGACACAGCTTTCTCAATGAATTTAGTGATTTATTTGTTTATTCAAATATACAAAGACACTCAAACATACACTCATGCACACAAGAACTCAGGAATAAAGTAGTTAGCGTGGACAGGAAACAGAAGGCTTTCTAAGAGTGATAATTACCTGACAGAGGTTGCTCCAATGATGAATGAATATGGATAGACTCAACTGTATATGAAAGGAAAAGGAGGACTGGAAGAGCCAGGATTGGAGTCAGAATTCACAGTGACGCAGTGTCACCATAAAATCCAACCAGACCCAATGTGCCTGAGATTTGAGGGACCTTTTGTATCCTTAAACCTGGCCTGAGATGAAGATTTGCTACTGTATATCAAAGATTCCAGATAGATGGTCTTTGAAGTAGATAATTTCCAAAGAGGGGAGATGAGGTGCTGATGTTATCTCATTCTTAGCCAGATACATCCTGGCTGGTACTCATAAATCTCCTAGGTGTGAATGAATGAATTGTTGAGGTAGATGTGACCACTCAGGTATCTACTTGAGGTCCTTGCCTTAAATCCATGGTGGCTTGGGCAACCACAAAGGAGTTTTTTATATTAAAACAATGCTTGTAACAATGGTAAAAAATAATGGACAAATAGGATTGCCAGAGCGAAAACAAAATGGCTTTTGTACCTTTTAAAGAAGAAATCTGAGCAGATGTTGCTTGTCATGCAACCAGTTAACAAGTAGCACACACTGAAATTCCTTCTGCTACACAACTATAGGAATCCTCTCCAGTTTTCACTTTGGTAACGCTATTGGTTACTAAAATAATATCAAAAAAGGAGCAACATAATGAGGTCCTGGTCCTCTTCTGGACTTCTGTGCCTTGGTAATCTCTTTCAGAGTACCCCCCATCAATCTTTGATCCAGTGAGGGGCTGTGTTTCAGGATATGTAAAGAAGTGGTATGGGAACTTCTCTATGTGGTTGTTAACTGCCTCAAGTTGACTTTGACTTATGGCATCCCTATGAATGAGAGACCACCAAAAGTCCCAGTCATCAACATCTCTGCTCAGGTCCTGCAAACTCAGGGCTGTGGCTTCCTTGATTGAGTCTATCCACCTGTCATGTAGTCTTCCTCTTTTCCTGCTACCTCCTACTTTATTATTTTTTCTAATGAGTCATGGTGTCTCATAACATGCCATAGTTTAGTCATTTTGGCTGCTAAGGAGAGTTCAGGCATGATTTGCCCTTGGACCTGTTTACTGGTAATTTTGGCGGTGCAGGGTTTCTGTAGAAGTCTCCTCCAGCACCACATTTCAAATGAGTTGATTCTTTCCCTGTAAGTATGCTTCACTGTCCAGCTTTCACAATCACACACAGAAATTGGAAATACAATGTCATGGTCAATCCTAACTTTGTTATTTAATGATATAATTTAAACTTGAGGACTTTATCCAGTTCCTTCATATGAGGGAGTATCCTAAAGTAATAATTATCACCTGGAAGTTATTATGGTATATTGATGAAATTTTGTCAGTGTCATCTTCACCAAGTGACTTTTTCTTTTCCCCAAAATGAAAAATCCATTGCAGGATCGCTGATTTGACAAGACAGATGACATCATTCATGAAGTGGAAGAATGGTTTAAGGTTCAATCTGCACACTTCTACAATAACAGTATTCAGAGGTTCAAGAAACACTAGGGAAAATGTGTAAATCTGGATGGTGACTACATAGAGATAAGTTAACAACTGCAAATCAAAACAAACTTTCTGTCAAAAATTTTTAAAAGTGATAATTAAAACTTTATGATGCCCCCTCATAGTTGCCCTTCTAGGTACTAGACATCTTCTAATTTCTTATGTACAGTATCCATTTTAATTTTATGACTGAGCCAAGGTATAGAAAGTCTTTGACCATTTTTCTGACTTTTTGATCCACTTTAAATATGTGTTAATCATCTGTTGTCCTTATTTTTGTTTACTTAATGGTCAGTTATAACCCTGCTTTTGTACATTCTTCTGTGACTTTCCTCAATAGTTGTTCCATGTCTTTGCCATTTTTTGTGTATTCCAAATTGTTGATGCCTCTTTCTCCAATGTTCTCTCTTCATTCCTGCAAGACTAATCTAGCTTTCTATCAAATGCAGATCCTCTTGTCAGATCCTCTTACCAAATGGAAACTACATTGTTTCTTTTTATTCTGTCCTGACAGTGGCCTCTTGTCCCAAGTATAGGTTATGTATCAAGACAATAAAATGTTGTGGCACAAACTTTATATCATTTCTCACTCAGTATATGCCAAAAGCCTTTATTGTAAAATTTTGAGAATCAATGTGTTTATGTGGGAGGGTAATACAATGCTCCAATAGGTACTGCAATCCCTGGTGTCTCCTTTCTTGGGGACTGGGATTTATATTGAGCATTTCCAAACTATGCACCATTGTTTTGTTTTCCATATTTCTTGGCAGATTTTAGCAGAGATCTAAATGGATGCTATCTATGTAAGATGAAATTGTTGTGTTGGTTTATTTCTCCTAAGTGCTTTGAGAGAGACTTCTGTTTCACTTTCTAAAACGTTCTGGATATTTTTATTGTTTTATTGCTTATTGCTAAGTTAAGCAGTTAAACAGCAAGGGTGCAAGTGAGTCTGTCTCTTGCATGGGTCTAGCTTTGTTGTTATTTTGTGCCTTTAAGTCATTTCTGACTTATGGTGACCCTAAGGCAAACCTATCACTGGGTTTTCTTGGCAAGATTTGTTCAGAGCAAGTTTGCCATTGTCTTCCTCTGAGGCTGAGATGGTGTGACTTGCCCAAAGTCATCCAATGGGCTTCTGTGGACTAGCCTGTCTGGTGTTTTTGGGGGCCACTTTATATTATAATAAATAAAGACAGACTTGTACATAGACACTGACAATGAGATGTTGAAATTATGTGTTGTTATTTTTGCAAATGACTGGATTCAAATTTGTTAATCCTAAAACAGAAAATGTCATGTGAGGGAGGGAGAAGATACCTTGAAATAGTTTATGAGGAAGTTACAGTGAAAACAAGTTGGGATCAGTTTTCAAGTTCAGCTCCTTATGTGTTGCATTCCAACCAAAATGATCTGTCATAGAAGCCCTCTGTGTAGCTCAGAAAACACACAAACACACTATTGTGTGACATTACTCTTCAGAGCCAGCTCCCTGAAGAGACAACAAATACTCATGCAGTTATATTGATCCATATCTGTCAGTGCTTGGAAACATTGTTTCGGGACCCAAAAGGGTTTTGGTTATATCATTATGGATTAAGTTGAAAATGTATATATAAAGTCTGTATTCGTTGTGTTGTTTGTGTGTATGGATAGATAGATAAGATAAGATAGATAGATTGTGTTATAAGTAATAGGTGAGTTTGAATTTTGGCACCAATTTCAAAGAACAGTTGGGAGGAGTTTTACTGCAGCTGCCAGACAGAAATCAAAAGATTACATTACAGTTACCAGGAAGAAATCAAAAAGTTGTAGTACAATTACCAGGCAGAATCAAATGGTTACATAGAAGTCACTGGGCAGAAATCAAAAGGTTACATTGCAGTTACCAGGCAAAAGTCAAAATGTTACATTGCACACAGGCAGGGCTAGGTGGCTCCAGTCTATATATAAAATCATAGAGTTGGAAGAAACCACAAGGGCCATCCAGTCCAAGCCCCTGCCATGCAGGAACTCAAAATCAAAGCATTCCCAACAGATGGCCATCCAGCCTCTGTTTAAAGACCTCCAAAGAAGGAGACTCCACCACACTCCAAGGGAGCGTGCTCCACTGTCGAACCGCTCTCACTGTCAGGAAGTTCCTTCTAATATTAAGGTAGAATCTCTTTTCCTGTAGCTGCATCCATTGTTCCGGGTCCTGTTCTCTGGGGCAGCAGAAAACAAGCTAGCACCCTCCTCAATATGACATCCCTTCAAATATTTAGAGGGCTATCATATCCTCTCTTAACCGTCTCTTCTCTAGGCTAAACATACCCAGTTCCCTAAGTCATTCCTCATAGGGCATGGTTTCCAGCCCCTTCACCATTTTAGTCCCCCTCCTCTGGACACACTCGTTTTTCAACATCCTTTTTGAATTGTGGTGCCCAGAACTGGACACAGTATTCCAGGTGGGGCCTGCCCAAAGCAGACTACAGTGGCATTAATACTTCTCTTGATCTAGATACTATACTTCTATTGATGCATCTTAAAATCGCATTATCCTTTTTAGCTGTGCATCACACTGTTAATTTGTGTTCAACTTGTGGTCTACTAGGACTCCTAGATCCCTTTCACACGTAGTTTCATTAAACCAGGTGTCCCCCATCTTATATCTATGCATTTCATTTTTTTGCCCTAAGTGCAGTACCATACATTTCTCTGCGTTGAAATTCATTCTGTTAGCTTCGGCCCAGCTTTCTATTCCTCCTAATTTAATGTCATCTGCAAATTTGGTAAGCATGCCCCCTATTCTTTCATCCAAGTCATTGATAAAGATGTCACATAACACCAGGCCCAGGACAGAGCCCTGTGGCACCCCACTGGTCACTTCTCTCCAGGATGAAGAGGAGCCATTGCTGAGCACCCTTTGGGTTTGGTCAGTCAACCAGTTACTAATCTACCTAACAGTTGTATTGTCTAGCCCACATTTTACTATCTTGTTTGCAAGAATATCGTGGGGGACCTTGTCAAAAGGCTTACTGAAATCAAGATATAGTGACAAAAGGGCAGGGGAGGTTAGTAGTGACCTAAATGTTGGCTAATCACTATTGTCCTTGGTCTGCAATAAAGTCTTTTTGTTCTTTCACCAAAGACTATTGTCTGAGCCCTTGGAACAGAGCTGATTGTTACTGACACATTGCCTTTTTGGACTACAGTGCCCATAGCTGAGTGAGGAATTATAGGAGCTGTAGTCTAAAAAATTTCCACTCTCTAATTCTCTCTTTCTTCAGTGCACAATGTAATTCCCAATTCAGCCAGCTCACATAGAAAATACAGTCCAGTGTAGTGGTCAGCATGTTGGACTTCAGGTGGAAAGATATTGGTTCCTCTCCTTGATACAACTTAAATTTACGTACATTGTGGTTTTATGGCAATCAGTGTCAGAGTTTAAGGTCTACCTGGCAAGATTATTATTAGCATAATATGTGGGTATATCAGATTTAAGTCCATGTATTCCTCCTTGAACTCAATGGAGGATACAAATATCCCATTCAATATACAAATATTCTTTTTTTTTTAAGATAAGTGGACTCATTTTAAGTAACTTGAAGTTACTTTATCATAACATATGATCCTCCAGCTATTGTTGGACTGTAAGTCCCAGCATCCTTAGCTGTTGTAGCCAATCCTTAGAAATGCTGGGAGCTGCATTCCAACAACATTTAGATCATGGAAGCTGTGTTACTTGAAGGCAAATGTGGGTGTCTGGTGGAAATCACCCTTCTCTGAGGGTCTCTTGTTCCCATGGTCATCTTTCTCTACCTATCTCTTTTAATGCAGAGAGATCTTGTAACACCTTTGAGACTAAGGGACAAAACAGACAGCCCCTTTGCAGCAGCTTCCAGGCACCTTGGGTTCATGTTGTTTAGACGATGCATGCCCCCAAACCACTGGGAGGCCACTGTGAAGCCACCTGGCCATTTACACAGTGGCAGCTTTTCAGCTCTCTGGCAGCGCAGCATTTAGATGCTGTATGCCACAGGAGCACTGAAAAGCCCCACTGCAGCAGAAAAGCTGGCTTTTTCCTGGCTCAAAAAGGAGCGGCTTTCTGCCACTCATTTTTGAGCAGGCAAAATGCCAGGTTGGAGGCATGGTGTGCGGTTGCTGTGGCCCCAACCCAGCAATCAAAGTGGTGGCACCAAGCCGCTCCTTTAGGGCATCTGTTTCAGCCCTAACTGAAAGAAAAAAGTTGGCTTCTTTCTTTCGGTCTTTCAAAGGTGCTACATGCTGATTATACAGACATGGCTATATCTTTGAATTCCATCTCTTTTAAGGCTTCTGTGAGGAAAGGAGGGTTGGGGTAGATTTCAAGGATGAAGAACCAACTTCCATTGAACCTTTAAAAGGAAGAGGTGCTGGAGAGAGGCCTTGGGCCAGATATAGCCCACCTGGCTCCAGGGGCTGCAAAGATTGCAAAGTGTGTGTGTGCGCGCGCGCATGTGCCTTTCAACTAGCATAGCATTGGGGGGTTGCAGACTGCCAGAAATAGTGCAAATTGAGTCCACTTTTAGGGTTAGTGTTAGTGTTAGGGAATCATGGAAACTGTATTTTATTGTGGCACCAGAGCTCTCTGACAGAGAAGGCTCAATGTCTCAGAAAAAACAACAACAATTCCCATGATTCCCTAGCACTAACCCTAACCTTAAAAGTGGACTCAATTTGCATTATTTCTGGCAGTCTGCAACCCCTCTTTGTCTCAGAACAAATATTGCCAAGATCACTTCACCTAAGGGTTGCCATAAGTCAGAAATTACTTGAATAGCAATAGCAATAGCATTTACATTTCTATACCACTTAATAGTGAACTAAGCAATCCCTAAGCCATTCACAATGTGTAAACCAACTGTCCCTCCAAAGCTGGGTGTTCATTTTACCAATCTACAAAAGGATGGAAGTCAACCTTGGAGCCCTGGGATCAAACTCACAATGTTGTGGCTACAGTACCAGCATTTAACCACTGCACCACCAGGACTCATACTTGAAGGCACACAACCACCACCACCGATTATATCACCAGACCTTTGATCATCTTGGTTATGCTTCTCTGCCCACATTGTAGCATGTTGATCTTCTTGAACTGTGGTGGTCAGAAATGGACACAGTATTCTGGATAATGTCTGACCAAAGCAAAATAGAGTGGTACGTGATCTGGATACTACACTCCTGTTCATGCAGCCAGAATTGCATTGGCTTTTTTGGCTTCTGCAACACACTGTTGACCCATGTGTAGTTTGTGGTCTACTAAGATGACCCTAGATTCATTTCACATGCAAGGCTTTCAAGCCAGGTTTCACCCATTTCATATTTGTGCATCTCATTTTAATTGCCTAAAGTAGTACCTTCCAATTATCCCTGTTGAAATTAATTTTTGGGCTGCTGCTCTAATCTGTTGAGAGGTCATCTTAAATCCTGATTCTGTTTTCTGAGGTGTTAGCTAAGCCTCCCAGATTGGCATCAAATGCAAATTTGGTTAACATGCCCTATTATTCATTCATAAAGATGTTGATCAACATTGGGTCCATCTGTCAGCTACTTGCCTCTCCAGAATGATGAGGAACCACTGGTAAACCTTCTTTCAATCCCCCAGCCACCTACAAATTCACCTAACACTCTTTAGCCAACATTTTACCGGCATGTCTGCAAGTATAACATGCAGGACATTGCCAGAAGCCTTCTTGAAATTAACAGACACTGTGACCACTGTCTCTCCTTAATTTATCAGTGTTGTACTCCTATCAGAGAGAGAGAGAGAGAGAGATTAATATGACACTGCTTGCCTTTGAGAAACCCATGCTGATTCTTAATAATCAAAGCATTCTTTTCTAAGGGCTCATAGACCAACTAGTTAATTATCTGTTCTAGAACCTTTATGAGTATTGATGCCAAAGTGACTGGTCACTAGTTCTCCATTTCCCTCTTGAAGATGGGGACAAGATTTTGTCTATCTCCAACCTGCAATGACCTCCCCTGTTCTCCAAGAATTCTCAATGCCAGTGCCAGTGTCCCCTCCCTTTCCCCATCCTCCCACTATTCCAAAACACCCTGATTACCTTTAAAAAAAATCTAATTATTTTTAATATTATTTTACTTCTTAAGAGTTAATTCTGGGCTGCAGAGCTCCAGAATTGCACAGAAAAAAGGGAGGGAACCCCTAAAGGCATGCTTGGTAGGGCATAAGACAGGGAGGTGGGTTTAAGGGAAGAGCGTATGATGAGGGCAGTAGCTCCGGTTGTGTGATTGCAAGTGGTGTGGTGATGACTGACTAAAAAGTGGAAAGTTCCCATTTTTTATTACAAGCGTAACTGCTGCCAGAATGGGGCTGGTACATTTGCCTGTCCCTCTACTATCCTTAGATGTACTTCTTTCAACTTGGAGACCTGAATTCATTGAAAGCATATAGGTGTTTCCCGCCATGACACTATCTTTCTGTAGTAAGGATGTAAATTGCTGTCATAATTTTTCTCATCCCTGAAGAAAGGTGGGAAATATATTTACTGTTCTTCCCAATGTGAATTGTGAGATAATTAAAGTGTTTAGTCTCTCACAGGACAGACCTCACCCACTTCAATTGGGGGCTGTTCATTTGAACTTTGATGTTCTGGATATTTTTATTGCTTTTTTAAAATTGCAAAACAGCTGCCATCTCACATTGCTCCTCTATCACTTCCTTGCTGTCCTTCAGGCAACAAATGGCACCTACCTGCACTGGGATGGAGGGAGGGAGAAGAACTTCAACATCCACACTGAGACGGCCCTGTTGGGAGTGACCCAGGACTTCATGTCTGCCATGACAACAATAGTTGTCTGGCCCTACTCATGCTACTGGGCACATTCTGGATTTTGTTTTCTGTGCTGGATGAGATGAGGGTGAGTTGGGAGTGGAGGAACTGTCTATAGTTCCATTGTTGAGGACTGAACACTATCTGGTGTGTTTTAGGTTTTCTGGGACTCAAAACCTCTACAAGGATTGATGACTTATCCAAGAGACTTATGGATCCAGATGGATTCCTGATAGCTCTTGGAGAGTTTCCTAATACCTCAGTAAGCAATTCTGTTGAAGTCTTGGTTGACCTCTGGAATGAAGAAATGGCCAGGGCAGGGGCACAATCTCTCTTGAGTGTCTTGTCTCACAGAATGCAGCCAAAGCAGGGCCTTGGTTTTCAAAGAAAATAGGTGGGACAGTGACTAGAGCAGTGATGGTGAACCTTTTTGGGGCCAAGTACCCCAACTAAAAGTTTTTCCTTTGAGGGAGGGACTTCCGGGTGGGACTTCTTCCCACCATGCTTTTCCTCCGGGGGTGAAACTTCTAGGGTGGGACTTCTCCCTGCTGTGCTTTCCCCAACCTTCAGCCTGCATTGCATCTTCAAAGAACCAGTCAGCAGAGCTGTATCAAATGGTCTGGGGTCTTTTTGTTGTAATGGGCCCCCCAGGCTCCCCATCCATTTTCTGTGATGACCTATGCTGGTGATGACCTATAAATCCATATATGGTGCTGGTCTAGGTTATTTGAAGGATAATATTCTATCTTATAAACCTACATGTGTTCTGAAATCTTCTGGGGAGGTTCTGCTCTCTGTTCTCCCACTTTCACAGGTACATTTAGCACAAACATGGGAGAGGGCTTTGTCAGGATGGATGGCATCCAGAAGGAAAATGTCCTAGATGCTGCAATATAGAACAAGGGTGAAAGGTAACCTGAGTTCAACAGGAAGCCATGATGAGTGGGCATATTGAAGTGCACTGAGTCACAGGAAGATGATGACACAAAGCCAGGACATGAGGTAATCAAGCTTCAATACTGTACAGTCATAGTTCTTTGAACTATAGGCCCATAGCATTATTAAATTGCGATTATAAGATATTCGCGACTATCCTAGCAAATAGATTTAAAAAATGGTTGACAAATTGGATTCATAGTGATCAAGCGGGGATTCTTCCTAATAGAGTAATGAAAGATAATACTAGAAATCTTATAAACTTAATTGAATACCACAGGAAAAGAAAAGATAAGAAAATAGCCCTACTTTTTTGTGATATCGAAAAAGCCTTCGATAATTTGAATTGGATGTTTATTAAAGAGGTAATTAAAAAATTAGATATCGGGCAAAATATGAAAATATGGATATACCAAAGACAGGAAGCTTATTTGTTGATTAATGGGGAAAAGACTAAAAGTTGTAAAATACAAAAAGGTGTAAGGCAAGGTTGCCCATTATCGCCTTTATTATTTATAATATGCTTGGAATTTCTTAGTAATAAAATTAGAAAAGATAACTGAATACAAGGAGTCATAATTAAAGGAGAAGAATATAAACTAAGGGGTTTCGCTGATGATCTGATGTTATCTATATCGAACCCCAATGAATGCATTGAGCAATTATTAAAATTTTTAAAACAATTTGAAAAAGTCTCAGGACTTAAAATAAATAAGGACAAAACGACAATGTTGACAATGAATTTGACACAACAAGAAAAAGAGGATTTAACTAGAAAATCAAATTTCCAAGAAAAAAAATGGTTAAATATTTAGGTATAAACTTTACTACTAAAAATTCAGTCTTATTTAAGAATAACTATGAAAAAATGTAGGATGTAATTAAAAAAGACTTAAACAGATGGGAAAAATTAAATATATCTTGGTTGGGAAAGATCTCAACAATAAAAATGAATGTTCTTCCGAAGTTACTTTTTTTATTCCAAAATATCCTGATAATTATTAATGAAACATCCATAAAAAATGGCACAAGGATATAACAAAACCCCCGTATATGGGGTTCCAAAAAAACAAGGGTTAAAATGAAAACAATGCAGGATGAAGTAGGAAGACGAGGCTTAGGATTACCAGACTTTAAAAGTTACTATTACGCTTGTGGACTAAGTTAGTTAATGGATTGGATTAGACTGGATAATGAAAGAAATTTAAAATTGGAAGGCTGCGACAATATATATGGGTGGCATGGGTATTTAATTTATAATAAGATTTCGGTACATAAGGACTTCAATGATCACTATTTAAGGAGAGCCTTATTAAGAATTTGGCAAAAAATCAAAGCAAAGTGGGCTGATAACATTCCCTTATGGGCATCCATTAATGAGGCATTCTTTAAGAATGATAATATAAGCAAGAATAAATGGGCCACTTATAAAAGTATTCTACAAGGTAAAGAGATGGATATGCAAATAAAATCAAGGGAACAACTAACCCAAGAAGGTTTTAATTGCAATTGGTTCACTTATCGGCAAATGAAAGAGAGATTTTTAGTAAATAAAGGGCCTTTGCAGACTGCTAGAAATAGTGCAAATTGAGTCCACTTTAAGGGTTAGAGTTAGGGTTAGGGAATCATGAGAACTGTATTTTATTGTGGCACCAGAGCTCTCTGACAGAGAAGGCTCAATGTCTCAGAAAAAAAAATAATTCCCATGATTCCCTAACACTGACCCTGGGGGGTTGCAGACTGCCAGAAATAGTGCACATTAAATTGAGGCACTGCCCTGGCTCAGTGCTAGGGAGTCATGGGAATTGTATTTTTTTCTGAGACATTGAGCCTTCTCTGTCAGAGAGCTCTGGTGCCACAATAAAATACAGTTCCCATGATTCCCTAGTACTAACCCTAACCCAAACAGTGGACTCAATTTGCACTATTTCTGGCAGTCTGCAACCCCCCCAACCCTTAAAGTGGACTCAATTTGCACTATTTCTGGCAGTCTGCAAAGGCCCAAAAAGACAAAAAAAGATAAGGGTAATGAATAAGGAGTTTGAAAATATAATAAAAATAAATGATAATCATAAAATATCATAGTTATATAAGATGATATTGGAAATCAAAACAGAACAAGAGGTTGTGAAAACTAATATGATTAAATGGGCTCAAGATATAGGACAAAACAAACAGTTGGAACAATGGGAAAAATGTTGGGAAAAAGGTTGAAATTTACATCGAAAAGAAAAACAATTTAAGATGCAATTTAAGTGGTATCTTACTCCTTATAAATTAGCCAAAATGAAGAAAAATTATTCACATTTATGTTGGAAATGTGGAAAAGAAGTCGGTACATTTTACCACCTACGGTGGAAGTGTAAATTAGTGAGAGAATACTGGGAAAATATTCATAGAGAAATAAAAAAAAGATATTTCATATAGAGGTTCCAATCAAACCCAAAATGTATCTATTAGGTATAATTGAGGATGACAAATTAGAAAACAAATATGGAAAGTTATTGTTTTATTTAATCATTGTGGCAAGGTTAAATTATGCCTCGAAATGGAAAAGTAATGAGGTACCAATGATAAAAACATGGTATTCTAAAATGTATGATTACATAAAAAGAGATAAACTCACATGTTTGTTGAGGAACAAAAGTATGGAAAAATTTGAAGAGGATTGGAAACCACTACTTGAATACTGGCAAAAAGAATATGGGTTGGCTTTTGTAGTTAAATAGATAGAAGACTGACGGAATTTCTCTTTTTTCTTTTTTAAATAGTGAATGGACTTTAGACTGGAGATTATAGGAACACAAGACTTCAAAATGTATGATAGTAAAATACATAATAATGACAATGGGGATGAGTATAGGACTTTATGAATAGACAATAAAGAAAAAAGTATGATGAAAAGAAATAGAAAGAAGAAATTTGAAGATGAATATGAATATGAAATAGAAGATAACAAGACTTAAAGGACAAGGAAGGTTTTTATGTTTGTCTTATTGAGTTAGGGGGTTTGCAGACTGCCAGAAATAGTGCAAATTGAGTCCACTTTAAGGGTTAGGGTTAGTGCTAGGGAATCATGGGAACTGTTTTTTTTTCTGAGACATTGAGCCTTCTCTGTCAGAGAGCTCTGGTGCCACAATAAAATACAGTTCCCATGATTCCCTAACCCTAACCCTAAAAGTGGACTCAATTTGCACTATTTCTGGCAGTCTGCACCCCCCCATAGATGTTTTATTTGTGTTATTTGTTTAGAGGTTTGTGATTTGTGTCTGGTGTGTTGTATTTTTAGTGGATATGTATAAATGTGTTTTGTTTTAATCAATAAATATTATTAAATAAAAAAAATACTGCACAGTCATGGCACATGTGAGACAGAAAACTGTGTAACACACCAGTTAGAAGTTGGACTAAAATTTCCTAAAGCCATTTCAAACTGGCTTTAGGACAGGATTTGGGGTTGAGACTGCCATGGTTGCTCTGACCGATGACCTCCGCTTGAGCATCGACGGGGGAAGTGTGACCCTGCTGGTGCTCTTGGACCTCTCAGCGGCCTTTGATACTATAGATCATGCCATTCTTTTGGATCGGCTGAGAGAGTTAGGAATTTGAGGCACTGCTTTGCGGTGGTTCCATTCCTTCCTCTCTGGCAGATCCCAGAGGGTGAGGCTCGGGGACAGTTGCTCTTCTAAAATAGAGCTTAATTGTGGCGTCCCTCAGGGCGCCATCCTGTCTCCGATGTTATTTAACATTTATATGAAGCCGCTGGGGGAGATCATTTGGAGGCATGGAGCACGGTGTCTTCAGTACGCTGACGACACCCAGATTTACTTCTCCATGACCAGATCATCGTCTCAGACCTCTGATGGCATCTCTCCTCTCAATGACTGTCTTAGAGCGGTAATGGATTGGATGAGGAAAAACAAATTGAAGCTGAATCCAGACAAAACGGAGGTGCTCACGGTTACAGGTCCGAATCCAGGTTCGGGATTACAGCCCCCAGTCCTGGATGGGGTCACACTCTCCTCCAAGGACCATGTGCGCAGTCTGGGGGTACTCCTTGACTCGTCGCTTCACATGACCAATCAGGTGAGTGCGACAGCCAGGAGTGCCTGTTATCAGCCTCGGCTGATACGCCAGCTGCACCCATACCTGGACAGGAAGGACCTGGAAACTGTGGTGCACGCACTGGTAACCTCACAATTAGATTACTGCAATGCACTCTACATGGGGCTACCCTTGTGCCTAACTCGGAAACTTCAGTTGGTTCAAAATATGGCAGCCAGATTAATTACCGGTATATCTAGGAGGGAGCACATTTCTCCTGTGCTGAAATCCCTCCACTGGCTGCCAATCAGTTTCCGGGCACAGTACAAGGTGTTGGTTTTGACCTTTAAAGCCCTACATGGCTTGGGTCCATCTTACCTTAGGGACCGCCTCTCCCCGTATGAGCCCCCCCATGCCCTTCGTTCAGCGGGGAAAAATCTGCTCTCACAACCTAAAACGAAATTCAAGCAGACTTCCCTAAGGGCATTTTCAGTCATTGCCCCTAAACTGTGGAATGGCCTGCTGGATCAGATACGCCTTATTACGTCTCTTACCACTTTTAAGAAAGCAATTAAGATGGAGCTCTTCCGGCAGGCCTTCCCAGAATAACTCTGTACAGAGATATGCACAGCTGAGCCACTTATCTGGTCTCTCCACCGAGAGTGGCATTTTGTTTTATCTTTTATTATTTATTTTAGTTATATGTCCGTTTTAACTCTATTATGTTTAATACTGTTTTAAGGGGGGAGGGTAGTGGGTGAAGGGCAAGAATGTGGATTTTAACTGTAATATTTTAATTGATGTACACCGCCCCAATTGCCGAGCAGAGGGGCGGGTTACAAATAAAATTTATTATTATTATTATTATTATTATTATTATTATTAAAATGTCTGGTAGAGATTGTGTATAAAAGGGAGGAGTTCCAATGCTCCAATGCTCCATGTGTGTGGTGTATAGTGGATGGTGGTGGAGCCTCTCAAAGAGAACTCAGTAGTTATCTGCAGCTTCTGTGTGGGAGAAGGATTTCTCCTATTTGCATGAACTATACAGCAGAGCTTTCTGTGGTGTTCTTGGCACAAATCTTCTGCCTGTGAACTTCAGGTCACACATGTGCCAATAAGTGTTATGGGCCCAGTCTGTGCTAAGGACAATGCTCAGATGTCTGCATAAGTTCTGATCTGTGCAAGATTTACCAAAGTTCTGCAGACAGTCAGAGATTTTAAGAGTTAAAGTGCTGTACATGCCTGCAAGCTTTTATCTGTGAGCTGAGCTGAGTTGGAGGTCTGCCAAGAGACGGTGTGTCCTTGACAGTGTTGCTGAGATAGTGTAAACATGGAGAGAGCAGTTCAGTTTGAAAAGCTGAAAGCAGGAAACTATGCCACATAGAGTGTGTACACTGAAGCTCTTCTGGTGAGCGAAGATTTGTGGGATGTGGTGGAATCACCCCCAAAAGCATCTCAACCAGAAGAAGACAGAAGGACTAGGGCAGCACTGTTACTGACCCTAGAACCTTGTCAACTCAATCATGTAAGAGGTAAAAACATTGCTTTTGAAGTTTGGCATGCTCTAAGAGAATTACAGCAGTCTGACAGTTCTTTATCAAGGATGATTTGGTGTAAGAGACTGTACAACTGTAAGTTATGAGAAAATGACTCCATAACTGAGCATCTTGGCAAAATGTAGGGGCTTTTTGCACAGGTGGAAAACTGAGGTGTGGTAATTCCAGACTGTCAAAAAGCATACATTTTATTAGGAAGTCTAATGAAGGATTGGGACTTCTTAATGTACAGTCTGCAAAGCATTACTGAGAAAGATCTCAACATAGATCTAGTGTCAGCACACATTTTGGAGGAGGTCAAGAGATGTGACTTTGAGAGCAGGTTGCAGAGGAGAGAGAAAGTCAGCACACCTCCAGTACACAGCACCAGGCACCTTCCCCATCTCCACAGAGTGAGAGAGCTGCAATCTGCAGGGAAAACCTCTGTTTTAAATGTGAGAAGACTGGCCTTTCCCGGAAAGATTGTCAGATGTCTTCAGCAGCAAACAAGGGAATGTTTGCCAGCCAGAAGCAGGATAAAAAGCTTCAGGACAGGAGGGGCTTTGCTTTTCAGGCTGAAGGGAGTGTTTGTGTTTGCAGACAATTGGAGGGAGGTGTGGTTGCTTGATAGTGGGGCAACACATCAGCTGGAGAATGATTTAAAGTTCTTGAAAGACTCGAAGTCCACTTCTATGAACTCTGTATGCCTTGCTGATGGTGGTTCCAGCAAAGTACAGAAAATGGGACTGTTTACATTCCCAGTTTTGACAGTACATTTGAAAATGTACTGTGTGCATCAAACTTGCAAAATTGTTTAGTGTGTCGTCCCTGATTTCACATGGGTATCAATTGTATTTTAAGGGGGATGAGTGCATAATTTCAGAAAATGGGTATGTATGTGCTAGAGCAGTGAAAATGAATAAGCTCTACCACATGGTTGTGAAACCAGTGTTTACAAAAGCAGAATGTGCCAATGTATCAAATGTACCTTTACATTCAGATTGTGCTCACTAATGGCACAGGATAATGGGACATGCTAGCTTCACAAGCTTAGCAAAATTGGGAAAGGTCTGTCTAGAGCTAAAATTGAATCCTTGTAACAGATATTTAGAATGTTCTGTTTGCAAAAAGATAAAGCTGAAAGCTTACCCTGTGGCAAAAGAGAGCAAGTGTGCCACCCAGCAGCCATTTCAAGTAATACATTCAGATTTAGCAGAGCCTTTTGAGCTGAGTGAAGGGGGAAATAAGTATGTGATGGTGATAGTAGACAGGTGCACCAGATTTGAGTATGTGTTCTTGCTTAAAGCCAAAAATGAGATAGCTGAAAAATTTAAACAATAGGTCAACTCAATTGAAAGAGAATTCCCATACAAAGTTGGTACTTTGGTTACAGATAGAGGAGGCAGGTTCCTCAGCCTTAATTTGCAAAACTGGCTTAAGCAGAAGGGCATATGCCACAAGACCTTGAATCCTGAAGTCCCACAGGAGGATGGTCTAGCAGAGAGATGAATAGGGGTCATCAGTCAGATGCATGACTGCATGATGCTGGATGTGAATGCACCTCCTAGCTTATGGGAGAAACTATGCTGACAGCATGCCATGTCATCAATCAGATGTGGTGTTCTGCAATTCAACAAACTCCACAGTTCCTTTTGTATGGGCGGGCACCCAACTTGAAGCACCTGAGGGTCTTTGGTCAATATGCAAATGTGTTGGTTCTACCTCAATTCCGCAGGAAGGGAGAGCCAAAGTGGAGAAGACTGAGGTTTGTTGGCTATAAGGGGAACTTTTACAGGTTTTCTTTGAGTCATGTAAGAGTGATGTTCTCCAGGAGTGCAAATTTTGAAAAGCACTCAGGTTGGGAGAAAATCAGGATGTTTTCATACCACTGGTTAATGTGTCACCAAGTATCAGAAATGGAGGGGTGGATTTGCCAGTGGCTACAACAGAGAAAAGCCAAGCATCTCACATTTTTGTATGCTTTCCTCTGCCTGTAGAAATTGATGGCGTTAAGACAACTATACCCCTCATCTTGCCCCCTCTCTTTTCCATATAGATCACATGAGCCATTTGCTATGCCTGTGTTTCAGTTAAATGCAGCTGAGACTAGGAACTGCTCTGGAGAAAGAGGGATGGAAAGGCAGAAAGCAAACATTGTTATCAAGCAGAGATGAGCAGCATAGCAACTGCTGGCAAAACACCAGCAATAGCAAGAATAGCAGTAAGTTGGGTTTTACTTCCTTCACTGGTGGTGTCATTGAAAAATCAGCCAAGCACAAGACATAGTGCTATGTTTAGGTGGCATGCCAAGCCAGAGTAAGTAAGTCAAGGGGGAAAACATGTGCACTCCATGTCTGGTGTAAGGCTGGTTAATAAACCATGTATGTGTTTACAAACACATTACGTCATGACTTGTCATGTCTTGGAAACAGTCAGAATATCTATGTGTAAATGTTACACATACAATACAGAAAGGCAAGGGAAAAAAAAAATAAGGACAGAACAGAAACACTAAGCAAACAATGCAGATTGAAATTTAAGTCAAACCCAACCCAAAAATTCAAGGTCAAAATATCATGGCGTTTTCTTGGAAGCTTTGTTCAGAGGAAATTTACCATTGCCTTTCCCCAAGTCTGAAAACATGTGCTTGCCCAAGATCAGTGAGTGGGTTTCATGGCTGTGTGGGGAATTGAACCATGGTCTCCGGAGTCACAGTGCAACACTCAAACCACTATGCCATATTAATACAATATTAAGAATGCTATTTGTAAACAATCATCATGGAAATCCAGTTGTGTAAGTAAAACAAAGGCAGGAAATTATACGGGAAAACACATGTGTAAACAAAAGTAGAGCATTATATGATGTTTTAGGAGTGAAGTTAAGAACCTGTTGTAGGAGTCTCTGTATTGGATATTAGAAGCCAGTTACTGCTTTAGGCCCCATATCTATAAACCATTAAATAGCTTATAAATATCCTGGGGAAAAGCTCATCAGACTAGAGTAGACTACTGAATAGATAACTATTCCTTTTCTATCCTTTAACACCAATGTATGGGAAACAGGTGAAATGTGAGATCTGGATATTTTGCACACTGAAAGCACTCCCCCACCCCACCCACTGTGTACTTTACAGTCTTTGAATAGGCCACAATTCCCAGCATCTGCTGTGTGGTCAAGCAGAGTATCCATTTGCTTCTACTAAATGACTACAACCAAAACCTGTTGAAACTTTCCATGTAACAGGCCTCTCACTGTGTGGGCAGAACATTGTTTCATCTGAATCTTCATTTCCATCCTAACATTGAAAATATTTCCATAATGTGCATTTGTTCCATTTCTGTTTCAGAGTCCAGGTCCACAGGCACAATGGATATTTATCAAGAATAGCAGTAAGTTGGGTTTGTTTGTTTTTGTTTTTTCTGTTCAGATTTGTGTTTTACCCCTTTGGCTCTTTTTCTGCAGTGTGGAAAGTGAATCTTATGCTAGATCCCACTTCTCCCTTCCATCATTGAGACAGGACTTAACTAAACTGTCAGTCGAACCTCGCCAGCCCGTGTGAAGGAGCTAGACTCCCTCCCAGTTCCATCCTGTCTCGACTAAGCAGGAATGTTGAGTCGTACACTTCCCTACAGTGATAGCAGATGTTATAGAAACATAGTGGGCATAACCTGGTATTGCTAGGGCACCTCCAGCTTATGCCAAATAACTATATTTTCTTCCTTTGGGAGTGATGAACAGGTTGAAACTTCTCTTTATTGATGCTCCTGTGGCTGGTTTAGTCTTGAGGAGTCTTTTCTTTAGAGATGAGGATGACATCCCTAAGATCCCTAAGAGGATTTCTTATCCTCTTATCCCTAAGAGGATTTCTTATCCTCTTATCCCTAAGAGGATTTCTTATCCTCTTATCCCTAAGAGGATTTCTTATCCTCTTATCCCTAAGATAAGAGGATAAGAAATTGGAGGCCTTTTTGCATTGGACACACGCCGGATGAGATCCGTCTATTAACATCTTTAGACAGCTTCAAAAAGGCTGTCAAGACGGATCTCTTCCGGCAGGCCTTTCCGGACTAGTTATCCCCGCCTCGGATTTAAACAGCCGTACCAAGGATGATCCTCACGTGGCCCCATCGATCAGATGGAGAGGATTGTTGAGTCAGGCTTTTCTGGATTTATTTCAGTATTGGGATTTTAAATTCTAAATTGAATTGTTGTTTTATACTGTCACTGATTTAATATTGTTTTAAAGGGGGGAGGGGGGTATGATGCATTATATGTTTTTATTGTGGATTGTGTGTCTTAAGCTTGTAAGCCACCCTGATTGGATTACCACTGGGCGGGATATAAATAAATTTTATTATTATTATTTATTATGAGGCTGAGGCTCTGGCCATTTGAACTGCTCTGGTGACTACTTTGCTTGCCAGAGTGACCATCAGGTGGACTAAGGATTTTATAGATTATATTCCTAAGGAGGAAAAGAAGCTTAGACAGGGGCTCAACAAATTGGCCACAACAGTCTGGATTCTGTAGTTTGCTTTTAGGGTTATGGGGTCAAACATCATAGCCAGGCACCAACTTTGGCTTAAGAGTTGGAATATTGATTTGGGGGGGCGCCCCCAGAAGCAGAGGATCGAGGCCGAGGCTGCCAGACACCTTGGCCCTGATCCTCCCTTTTGCCGCCTGCAAAAGGAGTGCTAAAATAGCGCTCCTTCTACAAGCCATGAAAGGGGTGCCGCAAGAGGTGTGGCGCGCCTCTTTGGTGTCTCTTCTGGATCAGCGTGTATGGACGCTGAGCTGGAAGGACGTAATCGGAGCGTCCGTTGTGTGGAGCGCCGGGCGCTCCGATTACATCCTCAGGAAGGGGTTGGGGCACCCAGCGTGAGGCTGCCTCTCCCCTTCCTTGCCTCCAAGACGGCACAAAGTGCCATCTGCAAAAGGGGGCTATGTCCAAGGCAAACTTTGTTTGAAAGTACTAAGTCCCAGACTGAAATGTCTTCCTGTCTTCTTTTCCACCCAAGAATGGCAATGCTTATTTTTATTTGTTTGTTTTATTTACGTATATTCTGTCTTTCTTCCAATACAGAGATTCAAGGCGACTTTCCTCTTGTCCTTGTTCTCCATCAAAACATCATCCAGCATTTCTCCAAAGAACTTAGGCAGTTAACAGATGTAAAGCAATCCAAGTTAAAACAGTATAAAACATTAGAAATAAAAGTCTAAAAACAATTAAACAATTCAAACAATTAAAAACATTACATTATTAAAATTTAAAGTTTTAAACCCTTTAAACAATAACAAAACAGCATCCATGTCATGCGAAGGCCCAGCAACATACAAATGTCTTTACCTGCTGCTGGAAAGACAGCAGAGATGGAGCCATCCTGGCCTCCCTGGGGAAGGAGGTCCAGCACTTGGGAGCAGCTACTGAGAAGGTCCTTTCTTTTGTTCCCACCAAATACACCTGAGAGGGTAGTGAGACAGAGAGAAGGGCTTCTCTCAATGACCTCAATACACCGGGGGGGGGGGGGCTCATACAGGGAGATATGGTCCTTCAAATATAGCCAAAACCAGCACTTTGAATTGTGCCCGGAAATGGCAGCCAATGGAGCTGTTGCAACAAGGGAGTTGTATGCTCCCTGTAACCATCTCCAGTTTACAGCCTCCTTTAGACCAGCTGAAGTTTCTGAGCACTTTTCAAGGGTAGCTGCACATAGAGCACATTACCATAATCCCAACGGGATGTAACCAAGGCATGTACCACCGTTGCCAGATCTGACTTCTCCAGGAATGGTCACAGTTGGTGCATGGGTTTTAGCTGTGCAAAGACATTCCTGGTCACTGCTGATACCTGGGCTTCCAGGCTCAGCGCTGAACCCAGAAGTACCCCCAAACTACAAACTTGAGTTTTCAGGAGGAGTGTGACCCTATCTAACACTGGCTGTCTTTTGACTGACCAGGAGCACCCCTGTCTTGTCTGGACTAAGCTTCAATTTGTTTGCCCTCATCCAGTCCATTACAGCAGTCACTCACCAGAAACAGCTTCCTTGGAATTAGGTGGAAAGGAGTGATAGAGCTGGGCATCATCAGCATACAGGTGATACCTTACTCCAAAACTCTGGATGACCTTTCCCAGCCAATGGAGCTGTGGTTTCATGTAGATGTTAAAAAGCATAGGGGACAGGACTGAGCCCTGAGGGACCCCGCAGGCCAATGGCCAAGGAGTCTAACAGGTACCCCCCAGCACCACCTTCTGAGAATGTCCCTCCAAGCAAGAATGGAACCACTGTAGCTCCAAGCCTCATCCCAGAGAGGTGACTCAGAAGTTGATGGTATTGAAAGCCACTGAGAGGTCCAGCAAAACCAACAGGGACGCACTCCCCCTGTCTAGTTCTCTGTGTAGGTCATCTACCAAGGCATCCAACACTATTTCTGTCCCATAACTAGACCTAAAACCAGACTGAAATGGATCTAGATAATCCGTCTCATCCAGGAATGCCTGGAGTTGGGAAGCCATCACACAACCCAGCACCTTGCCCAAAAATGGAAGATTGGAGACTGGCCTGTAATTATCTAGTAAAGTAGGATTCAGGGAAGGTTTTTTCCAAAAGAGGTCTTACCACAGCCTCTTTTAGCCATGTTGGGACCCTGCCTTGCTGTAAAGAGGCATTAATCCTTTACCCACTCCACCAGTCCTCCTCTGGCCTGTTTAATAATCCAGGAAGGGCAAGAGTCTAGTATACATGTAGTGGTTCTCACCTCTCCAACGATCCTGTCCACATAATCTGGCTGCACAAACTGAAATGTATCCATCAATACTGGACAAGCAGGAGCCAAGGTTACATCCTCCAGCACTGTATCAACTCTGGCACCAGGAACCCTGGTGGCGCAGTGGTTAAATGCCTGTACTGCAGCCATTCACTCATAAACCACAAGGTTGTGAGTTCAGTACTAGCCAGGGCTCAGGCTGGACTCAGGCCTGCATCCTTCCAAGGTCACTAAAATGAGTACCCAACTCTTGGGGGGCAATGAGATTACAGTTGTAAACCGCTTAGACATCCCATAGCGCGATATGAAGCGGTATATAAATGAAGCTGCTTTGCTTTGCTTTTGCTTTGGCATCTAAGTCAGAGCTATTCTGAGTGATTTTATCAGCAAAATGGTGAGCAAACTCTTCACAGAGAGCTGTTGATTGGCTTTCTGACTCAGGTCAGCTTCCAGTGGGAACATGCTTTCAACACTGTGCACATCTTTGGAAGCTGATTTCTCATGATGCCTGAGTGTACAGAACTGTGGGGGAAAGTTAAACAATAGATTTCATTTGGAAGGCTCCAGGTTTGTTTGGTCCCAGATGCCCAGAGCCCAGGAGAAGCACCAGAGGATGCAGCATGCCATAGACCACCTCCTTCAGATAAAGGCCACAGAGCCAGTTCCCAACCATCAAAGATTTTTAGGATCCTACTCAATGCTCATCTTGGTCCTAAAGAACAGGGATTGAAGGGCCATACATTTTGTTATCAAATGAAAGTTCCACATGAAGACCCTCAGAATTATCCTGGAGGGGGAATTCGGGGGGGGGGGATTCCTAGCATCTATGGACCTTCTGGAGGCATATCTGCACATCCCATGCATCCCAGGCACAGGATTTACCTCAGGTTAACCTACTGAAGGAACATTATCAATACTGAACCCTACCATTTGGGTTGTTGGTTTCACCTTGGGTGTTCACAAAAGAGTTGGTAGTTCTGGTAGCACATCTGAGAGTCCCAGGGGCACATATTCACCCATATGTGGACAACCCACTAATCTGGTCATCCTCATGTCTGAAGGCCATGGACGATGAGTGGATGGCCATTGAGTGTCTGGAGTTTCATGGGTTTGTCACTCAGAATCAACCCAGAAGATCCAGCAACTGAGTGCCATCATAGACATTACCCAACAGAAAGTACCTGTATTCCTCCTGGAGAATAGGAGCTCAACAGTTACAGTCCCTGGTCAGTGGAAATGATGGTGCTGGTAAAATTGTTGGGGTTGATGGGGAGTGCACTGTAATGGGCAGGTAGCATAAGGCTCATGGTTAAAGAGTGAGAGGATACACAGTATCAACTAGCTGGAACTACAAGCAGAGTGTCTGGTGCTCATCAGCTTGCAGACAAAAGTGCAGGGCAAGCACGTCTTGGTTCAGACAGACAACATGAACACCAAGATTCAGTCTGCATTGGTGGGATCTATTTTGACCTTTTTACATGATGATTAAAGGTTTGGTAACAATATGCTTAAGACTCATGTGTCACCTTTGAGATCCAGTGTGACAGGAAAAAAGGTAAGCCACTGGCTTTCCACACTTATGTTCAGATTTTTTAAATAGTGGTTTCCCTGATTTGTACACAGCTTTTGGGGTTCTAAACTGAGAGCGCTGTTGGTGCATAAGGAGGTTTGTGTTTTTCATAGAGATTTTATTCTCCTTTGTCTAGATCAGGGGTAGGCAACCTAAGGCCCGGGGGCCGGATACGGCCCTCCGAGGCCTTTGGACCGGCCCCAGGCCGGTCCTGCTGCTGCCGCCGCCACCGCCCCCCACCACCGCCACTCCCCGCCATGATGATATTGATTATTGTTGTTATTACTTGTTCTTGGGGTTTTCTTGGTAAAATCTCCATAGGGGTTTTGCCATGGCTTTTCTGGGGCTGAGAGAGTGTGCATGCATATTTTTTAATTAATTAATTAATTTATTTATTTATTTATGGTGCTTCGGCCCCCCCAATTGTCTGAGGGACAGCAACCCGGCCCCCAGCTCAAAAAGGTTGCCTACCCCGGTCTAGATCTTTCATTTACTCCCAAGGTGAACTCAGTGCTTCACCATGCTCAGGAGATTGTGCTGCCTTCCTTTTGTCTGGCCCCTAAGGCATCACAGGAGAAGGAATGGTGTAGATTAGATGTGCATAAGACTCTAAAGTTTTATTTGGAGAGGACTAAGGAGTTCAGGAGGTAGGATTTTCTCTTTGTTTCCTTGCAGGAGTCTATTGAGAGGCAGAAGGTTTCTTCTTCTGCCTTGGCTTATTGATTGAGACTGTACATCAAAGTAGGCTATGTTCATAGTTCCTTGTCGGTTCCTGAAGGGATCTAGGCACACTCTGCTCATAGTGCTGCTACCTCGGTGGCACCGAGTACAGTGTTCTCCTTGGTGGAAATGTGTAGGGCAGCCACTTGGGCCTCTAATTCATCCTTTATCAGACATTGCAAAATTGACAAGTTTGCTTCTGCAGATGTGTTTTTTGATAGGTGTGTCTTGCAGCATGTTTATAAAATTAATGATGAGTAGTCATGTGGTGACCATTTGTGTAGGTCCCAGCATAATGATTCCCTCTCCACACAGCAGGATACTGGAACATTAGTACTTAACACGAAGGTTCCTTTTTTGCAGTGGTGGGGTGGGAATCCTTCCCACCCTTTGTTAGTTTCTTAATGAAGTCTAGTTGTTGTTGACATTTGTTGGTTTAAGTCCAGAGCTTGTTATACTGTCACTGGGAGTGGGGAGGGTCTGGTTCTCTTATTTGGGGTAGTGAAGTTTGATTGTTAAGTCCTGCCTCAAAGATGGAAGTGGAGAGGAGTGAGACCCAGTGTAAGGATTCCTTCCCCATCAATGCAGAAAAGAAACCTTCACGGTGAGTACCAATGTTCCATAACTCAGTTCATCTGTACCCTCCCATCATATTTTAGTGAAGGAAGGAGGAAATGGAAAACTGGACTGCCATCTCCGGAGAGGAAATTCTCCTTCCCTTGCTGTATATTTCTCTCTACCCTTTTATTCTGATACTTGGACAAATTTAAATGAGACTGGGATAAATTGTCACAATGTTACATTTACATGTTACAAGTTTTTGAAACCCTTACTTTAATACACTTACACTGGAAAGGGGATGAACTTTATTTACACTCATATTAATTCTAAGTACATGTTTAAATTTACTGTACATTACATTATTACACTAATATTCTTACTGCAATGAAGGTAACCTTTCTTCATATTTTTTTCATATTTTCCCACACTTTTAACCTGGGAGAGAATGAAACCACCAGAAGAAATCCATTTCTTACCCCTGTACTGAAAGAGAATGAGTAAAGTTCAAAGAAAAACATACCACAAGGAAACACGATGAAAAATCCTTTTGCTTTCAAATATAAACTAAAGCCCAGACAAACTAAAGGCCAGACACAGTCCACACCTACCAACAATACCCCACAAGAGGAAATAATAATTTTATATATGTGATGGATATATATTACATTAAAAAAACAAAACCTGATAACAACCGATATCTCATTCTCAGTCACAAATAATTTGCAGAAACAGTTATACGGCTAAGTATCTGCTGCTTGCCTGAGTGGCTATCACTCTGCTACTGTTCAGTTTCTTTTCGTTGTCCTCTTCTTCATCTAACCTCCATGATTTCCTCCCATTTCTCAGAATGCACTTTTTGAAAGACAAATAACCCCAAGACAAAATTAGAAAGAAAGCCACTTCCTATTCACAACATATTTAAGCATCAAGCAAATTCCTCTTTGTTACATGAAAACAAAAAGCAACTAAGGGGGAAACTGCCACTCTGAGTAAGGCTTAGGTTAAAACATTGTTTTTGTCTAAGGAGCTTATCTCTCTCCAACTGGCCATTCTTATTGGATCACAGCAAGAATTTTAATTAATCAGCATATCTTTCCCTTTCCCCTTTATAAGAGTTACACCTATTGTTTATAAGAGTTACGACTATTTCACACCTGTACCAAGTTACCAGGGTATTGAGTCCGACAGTGAATGGTGGTGTTCCCTCCACCTCTTGCTTGATGTGTGGAACAATTGGAGAAGCAGAAACACATAAGCCACTGAATTTTTCTGTTTAATTTAATTTAATTTAATTTAATAAATTTAATTCTAAAAATCATAAACAATAATATCTAGTCATATACTAAAATATACAGTTAAACTATTGTAAATATCCCCTCCAAATCTGCAGAAAACCCATCCAATCATTTATACATGAATAGTATGTAACAAACAAAAATAATGATTGGCACCTTTTTCAGTATTTATGATTTCAAAAGCCAGACTTAAGATATTGTAAATATTCAATTCACATTTACGGTCATGGCAGCATTGCAAGTGACTGCAAACACATTTTAGCCCCAGTCCCCAAATGGAAGGAGTTCCAAGGTGCTTGGTGGAGGGGCATTTTTTGCATCATACCATGCTGGTGGGAGGAGGGTGGTCACATCATTCTTCAGCACCTTGCTCTCCAGAACCTTGGAACTCCTTTGTTGTTGTGGTTACCTGGATTCTGAGGTGGGTTTTGACAGGAAACCCAATCATCAGCTATCATAGCTACATCTGAAAAGGTATGAACCTAGCCTATATTTATATAGTTACTGCAAAATTTTTGAACTCACCTCATCAAAACCTTTCAAATGATGTGCTATGCTTCTCTTTATGAAGGGAGGGGGAAAAAACCAACAAGAGACAACCCAGTCTCATGCAAAGTGAATTTTGTGCATGTCACCCAGCCTATATTTTATGTCAAAGCATCCCAAATAGAAGATCCCCACAAAGATCTAATGGAAAAAGTTGAG
The DNA here is from genome assembly GCA_026167975.1 of Phrynosoma blainvillii. Lineage (NCBI taxonomy): Eukaryota > Metazoa > Chordata > Lepidosauria > Squamata > Phrynosomatidae > Phrynosoma > Phrynosoma blainvillii. Next base: position 152,211,014 of record JANUYF010000004.1, read on the forward strand.
TCATCTCCAGGACCGTAAAGCATATATTTTGTCACACTATCTCAAACATATTCTCCAGATTTGGTCTAGCAGTTTATGAATGATGTGTTATCAAAATGAAACTTCATTTTATTTATATAGATAAATATATAATTATATACATAATTTAATATTTTATATTTATATAGATAATTTAATATTTCACTAAAATAGGGATGGAAGAATATTCCAATTTTACAAAAAATGACCAAAACCATGTTTCTTGAGTGTTAAGAAATCCTGATGGCAAGAAAATGTGACTGAGGGGTGAAACAGACAGCATTGAAAGGGTGGTGTCAGGCCACCCCTGCCGATGCTGGGTTGGGGCTGTGGCAGCCACACGCCTCGGCCCCACTCCAGCTGTTTGCAAAAAGCAAAGCAGCTTCATTTATATACTGCTTCATACCGCACTATGGGGTGTCTAAGCGGTTTACAACTGTAAGCTCATTGCCCCCCAACAGTTGGGTACTCATTTTAGCGACCTCGGAAGGATGCAGGCCTGAGTCTAGCCTGAGCCCTGGGTAGTATTGAACTCGCAATCTTGTGGTCTATGAGTGAGTGGCTGCAGTACAGACATTTAACCACTACACCACCAGGGCATTTTGCCAGCGCAAAATGAAGCTGCAAATTGCCGATCCTTTTTGAGCTGGCAAAAAGCTGGCTTTTCCGTGCCGCCATAGCTTTGTGGCACTCCTTTGGCATGCAGCATCTAAACACCGCACCACCAGAGTGCCGTAAAGCCAGCTGATGTGTGGTCAGCAGGGTGGCATGATGCTGGCTTCCTGGCATCTTGGGGAAGTGTATCTTGCATACATCACTCCCCCTAGCCCCTGGGAAGCTGGTGTACTGTGCCAGTTTGTTTTGGCCTTGACAAAGTTTTTTGAAATTTGAGACTTTTTGTATGCCAAATTTGTACATGCCTGTTTTGCACAGAAAACAGCATTTTTCTACAAATACTATTTTCTGAGCAGAATAGAATCATAAAATCACAGAGTTGGAAGAGACCTTAAGGGCCATCCAGTCCAACCCTCTTCTGCCATGCAGGAACACAGAATCAAAGCACCTCTGACAGATGGACCTCCAGCCTCTGTTTAAAAACTTCCAAAGTACTCCACCACACTCCGAGGCAATATATTTCTAACACAGAAATATGCAGTTTTCTGTACATAAAAGCAACATGGGAATTTTACATAGTCTCAAGTCCTTAAACTTACATACAATAAGTCTGAAACTTGCAATGAGAATGAATTGCCACAATTAATCATTGCATCCTTCAGGACAAAAAATAGTGAAGAATTACATCTCTGTTCTGAGCCAGCATGAGGTAATGGTTTGAGCACTGGACTACAAATTTGTAGACAAGGGTCTGAATCCACACTTAGCTGTGGAAATTCACTGGGTACCTTGGGCAAGTCACACTCTGTCAGCCTCAGAGGAAGGCAAAGATAACCCCCCTCAGAACAAATCTTGCCAATAAAACCCCCTGATAGGTGGGGTGACCTTAAGGTCACCATAAGTCAGAAGCGACTTGAAGGCACACAACAGCAAAACTGTAATCTTTCTTTTTTTTTTTTTTTCATTTTTGTATTTATTAAAAAAAGCAAAACTGTAATCTTTCATATGTACCACCAAAACCACAATTTAATAATATGTTCTATTCCCTAGGGAACAAATAAAGATTTTCTTTTTAAAATCCAACTTGGGCATACCTGTCTGCAATTGTTAACAAAATTGAAAAATTCTGGCCAAAAGTACACTTGCCAAGATATTGACAACCAATAATATTATGTACAAAATGATTCCCCTCGTTATAAATCCTGTTAATTATTGCATGGCACCTTTCCCTCTCCTCTTTCTTCTTAGCTGCTTAGGGGCAAAAAAGATGCCCCCAAAGGAGTGGCGTCACGCCGCCCTTTGATCACCAAGTTGGGGCCGTGGCAACCACATGCCACACTGCCAACCCAGCATTTTCCCGGCGCAAAAAGAAGTGGCAGAAAGCTGCCCCTTTTTGTACCAGGAAAAAGTTGCTTTTCTACCATGGTGACAGTTTTTCTGTGCTCCTGCAGTGTGCGGCATCTAAACGGCGCACCACCAGAGTACCAAAAAGCTGCACCCATGTGGTCAGTTGGGTGGCCTCCTGGTGTCTTGGGGGCATGCGTTATGCATATGCCACAACCCCAAGCTGCCGGGAATCTGATGTACACTGCCAGTCTGTTTTGGCCCTTAGTCTCTGTCTTATAGTCTTTTCTCACTTCTTTGAAAGTCATCTTCCTCTCATGTGGTCAGCAATGTTTTGGTGTTAGACATCCCAGGTGCCCTTTTTGCTCTATCCTGTTCCTTTGTCTCCTGCATACTATAGGCACCTGTTCTCATCTGAGATTGTCACCATACATTTCTGTCTTTCTTTTCTCCCTCTTCTCCTTGCCTCCTCCTCCTCTCTCCCTCTCTCATTTAATATCCATCCAAATCCATAGCACCCACTCTCTTTTTCATTTCTTCTCTCACCTGTAATCATATTCCCACCCAATCCGCTGTAATTCTGCAGTAGGGATGTCACAAGGGGGGGGGGCAAATTGCAGCAGATGACACCCTAAGAGAGGATTACACCACTGCTCTCCAAACATCTGCCTTTTGGAAGCAATGGGCTGTGGCATTTGCTTGCATCCATTTAAAATGTTGTAGAGATGGTGTGAGTAGGGCAAGGTTCAGTGGGAGGAGAAAGGAGAGGTTTCCCCCCCCCTAAAAAAACCCTTAGTCTTTATTTTTTAAAATGTTTAAATTGTTTTATTCTTTAACAATTTTCTTTAAAAACATCACATCCTACCACATGAAACAATGTACATGTAAATACATTTAGGCTGTCCAAATGATATTGTAATTTTTTAATATTTTTTTTTTACTTTCATCACGTTACATAGCAACAGTACAGCACTCAAATCAATAAGTTTATCACTAAAATATACATACTTAAAATTTGACTTCGAATAGTTCATCCAGTTTGAATAGGCTTATATTTGTCTTCAATTCGACTGTGTTAATTTTCTTTGTTCCTCTGAGGGATAAACCTTCCCACTTAACTTATTTTGATCAATCTACTTCCGTAGTACATTTCAATGTCTCTATAAGCATAACCCTTTCCTTTTACAAAAAAATCATTATTAGGGTCCAGTCTTGTTCCACTTTTTGTATATTTTGTTCTTTTACTCTAGCAGTCAGTATGTCCATACTTTTCATATCTAATAGTTTCCAAATCCAATCTTCTACGGAGGGTAACTCTCCCCCCCCCATGTTTTTGCCAATATCAATCTTGCAGCCATAGTCATATATAACAACAATCTCCCATAAGTTCTTTCTGTTTCTTTTGTCAACTTATTAATCATGTTTAACAGCTACACTTCCATATGATATTGTAATTTAATTGTATAATTTTAATAAATAATAATTTTGGTAGTTGTTTATGTCACAACTATTGCCATCATATTCAGTACTATATGGGAATTATGATTTATGAGTAACATTAGTACAAAAAACATTACTAAGGACTCTGTATGGTGTGGTATGGGAGAGGGTAAATGGGGGGGGGGGTGACACCATGAACTACCACACCAGGTGATGCCAACCCTAGTGCTCTACAGCTTTCTTTCCTCATGCACATGCTGCACTGTTGTCCTTCCTTCCCTCCTGTTCTTTGTTGTATGGCTCACCACCACAAATAGCCACTACAAAATGAGAAACTCTGGTGAGGATGGCAGGGAAGGCACTGAAACAGATGAAATGAAAACAGTGGATGTAGCAAATGAAAATGATCCCACAGTTTATCATTCCTTGGAAAAATGCCATCAAAATTATTTTACTTTTCATTGGAAAAAAACTACTGTAATTTTTTTTTAAAGGAACATAGTTTATATTATTATATCAGTGCACTGTTTCTGTCTCTGAATGGAGGGACTGGCAGCAGACTCCAGCAGGTACAAGGTTTTCATGCCTGGTACTGGCAGATCTTATGAATAAAGACTGTCCTGGTATCCTACACTACAGCATGAGACCAGAAGAACTATCTCTGCAGCTGCTGCTGGGAAGTCACCATATTTTTCTGCTCCACAAACATTGCCTATCTAAACAGAATCCATAGGGATGGCTTTAGAAGAAAATTAAACATGCACTCTGTTGTATCTCAGGAGCTGACTTGAATGGTTGGCCACCTTAATGCATATGGAAATTCATATGGTGCTCATGTATGTGCAGTGTGAGAATGATCAAACTGGCTTTTAATGAAATAACCAACCAACCAACCCCTTCTTTTTCCTAATCCATTGAAAAATGGAAGTGAAGTTCCCAGTTGGTTAGTTCTGATGGAAAAGCTTCTATAAATAATCAGCTTCCTAGAAAAGATGCAGCTGTTTTCTCTTGTTCTTTCACTTCTTTTATAGATTTACTTACCATCTATCTCTTTTGCAAATTCAACTCCACCTCCACAACACAACTTGTTCATTTGTTGTTATTTTTCTAAGATTGTGTCTTTGTGGCTGATAAATTGACAGCTCTCTCTGGGACTTCTTGCATTCCAGATCGCTCAATTGTCTACAAGAAAGCCATTGGAATTAAAAGGAAGGATGGAACAATGGATGTCAATGATTTGAAATGCTCTATCCCAATCCACTGTGATGGTTTCTACGTGTTCTTCCTGGAGGGGATTATCAGGCTGAAAGGGGAAAAGGACTCACTGATTCTCAGGGTCTACCATCAGCCCAAAGAACACTTCTTGACCATTAAGTGCAGTGGCCAGAGGACAGAAGTAAAAGAAATAATAGTCCGGGAGTTTCGTTCTAAGGATGAGATCTTTTTAAAATATAATGATTCCAATGATGAGGCAAATATTGTCACTTCCAAGCAGGACCTGACACTGAGCCTAATCATGTTAACTCCTCCTTCATATTGTTATTTCAAAAAGTAGAAAGTAATATAATGAACTCACAGTGGACAAGGCACTTGGGCAGTGATATGCAATGATATACTTATTTGAGACACTTGATTTGTATTAGAAGAAAAATTCTCTGGGCTAACTAGTATAAATCAGACTATATGTCGGTCTATCAACCATTAGAGCTCTCTCTCAATCTCTCTGTATGCATGTGTGAAAATAAAATGATATTGTCTCTCTTCCAAAGTGGCCTTGTTCACTGGCTGAAGTAACAACTAGGATTATGAATTTCAGAGATTCTGTGACAGAAACATATAGAATGAATGTTTGGTGTAATATAGCAGGGGCTGCCTGTAGCCAGACTGAGAAAGTGGGATATTTTCCACTTTGCTGACATGTATTGTATCTACTGTAGCCTTGTCAGATCCTATGGGCTATACTGAGAAGATTATTGCATACTTAAATAAACTGGTTTTCCTGATCCGGTTTAAAAATAAATGCAGGCAGCATTCGGACCCTATTGAAAGGGTTTTGCTGCTGAAATTGCTGCCTGGGGCCATCTCGGGGCCATCTCTGCTCCTGGAACCATTTTCTCAAGCCAGAAAACTCCCAGCTTTGAAAAGAGCCACGCTGAGTGGCTCTAGGAGTGGAGATGGCTCCAGGATGGTCCCAGGCAGCAAATTCAGTGGCAAAACCCTTGCAATGGGGTCCAGATGCTGCCCGTATTTATTTTTAAGCCAGATCAGGTAAACCAGTTTATTAAGCGTGCAATATGCTCCTGAGATTCTCACTTCATGTTGACACGTGTGCGTTTTGCTAGCCACAAAATATTTTGCAAGTCTGAGCCTTGTTGAGGAAATATGTTTGTGGAACATTCTGCTACTGAGAAAATATGAAATTTTTCTGTTAAGTCCTAAGCCATAGCTATGGAGGAAGAACTACTTGAGAATGATGGTTAACATTAATATTATGTTGAAGGAAAGAAAGAAGGAGTGGTCACCAGCTCTATAAAAGAGTAAAGGGAAAACAAAGCATAAAAATATAGAAAATCTTGCAAACAATGAGCTGGCAAATGAACAAATACGCCTTGGGAAATTATCCTTTGCCATCTAATATTGGTGACAGCTGTGAAGGGGAAACCCCACCTTGCACCTTCTCAAATGAAACTTGAAAGCACAATCTTTGTCATTACATTTCATTTCATTTCAAAGAGCAGCCATGAGGACTTTCAGTCTAAATCCAGGAAAGGAAGAGAAGTGGGTTTAACCTTTTCCCTTGCTATGATTTTCATGAAGAGAATTGTCCTTCCAATGCTGATGTTTGCCTTTAGGGGAGTAGCAATACATGCACATATTAGGGAGGAAAAAACATATTTTTCAGTAGCTATGGAGTGGGAGTTTATCAGAAAAAGGTCACAGAAGAAAAGCACCAGAGTCCTAAGTTTGAGTGCATCTTTTCACACGCCTGGTATTTGTGAAAGTTAAGAGAGAGGAAATGCATTCATGCATGGACCTCTGTCATCACACGTGGTTTATCCAAACTGTTTCTATGGACATCTGTTGTCTTTGTGAGTGAATCTGCTAATTTTATAGTTTCCAGGGTGTTAACCCTTTTAAAGATAAACTAAAATATGCTGGTATGAAAGTTAAACTTGTTAGAGTTTACTTTCATCAGCAGAGCAGCTAAAACATGGGTCAGACTATTTATTCTAAACCTGCCTTTCTAAAAATAAAGACTAAGGGCCTCGGCAGACGGCTAATAGAGCCGTCCTCGGTGCAAGGAAGGGGAGGGGCAGCAGCACGCTTGGCGCCCCTTCCTCCTCCCGAGGTCGTCCTCGGAGCTGCCGGCCCTCCGCATGGCCGGCGCTCCGAAGACAACCTCCCACCACAGCATCTGGACACGCTGCGGTGGAAGGGTCGCCGAAAGTGTGCCGCAAGCTTTTGTGGTGCACTTTCTGCGACATATGAAAGGAGCGCTATTTTAGCGCTCCTTTCTTGGGCCGCCGATGGTGCGCCGCGGGATTGAAGCATGGGGATGCCTCGGTCCCGCAGCGCACCTTCCCAGGGTGGCCCATGGCCGCCCGTCTGTTTCCCCCCTATGGTCCTTTACAGACTGCCAGAAATAATGCAGCTTGAGGCCACTTTAACTGTCCTGGCTCAGTGCTAGGGGATCATGAGAATTGTAGTTTTTTCCCCCTAAGATATTGATCCTTCTCTGTCAGAGAGCTCTGGTGCCACAATAAACTACAGTTCCTATGATTCCCTAGCACTGAGCCAGGATAGTTAAAGTGGCCTCAAGCTGCATTATTTCTGGCAGTCTGTAAAGGCCCTAACTCAAAGTTAAAGTTACTGACATAGGGGCTATGCAGACAGGCAGGAAAAGGTGACCCGGAGTTGCCTTTTCCCTAAGCTGCAGCAACCACACTGCCTGCCCTGAGGTTGCCCTAAATGGGGGTGGAGCGACCACACTGGGGGGAGTCAATGCAGCTTTTCTGAGGCTTCATTGAAGCCCCAGCAACTGCATCACCAGCCCCAAGGACGCTGCAAAGGGAGACAGAGCAACCACATGGACCGGCAGTGGCTGCTTTAATTTTTTTTGTTCTCAAATGCATGCACAGGTGTGCAGGATCATCTCTCCACACCTGTGCATCTGTACAGGTAAACATCCCTGTGCACCTGCACAGGACCTGTTATAGGGTGGTATGCATTCTGTCACTGTGTACAAAGGTGATTGAAGTTCGGCATCCCTGTGCACTTGCACAGGACCTGTTATAGGGTGGTATACAGTCGGGGGAAGCAGACGGCGCAAAATGCCATTTTCGGGGCAAGGAAGGGGAGGGGCAGCCACACGCTAGACACTGCAACCCCTTCCCCAAAACGTCCTCGGAGCAGCCAGCCCTCCGCATGGCCGGTGCTCTGAGGATGCTTTTCCGCTGCAGCGTCCGCACGCGCTGCAGCGGAAAAGCGGCCGAAGGTGTGCTGGCAGCCTTTTGCGGCACACCTTCGGCGATTTGTGGAAGGAGCACTATTTTAGTGCTCCTTCCAGTGGCGGCGAAGCTGGGCCGAGGGGCCGAGGTGTGGGGATGCCTTGGCCCCGACCCGCAGCTTCCTGGGGCAGCCCACAACCACCCGTCTGCTTCCCCCCTCTGTCACTGTGCCCAAAGGTGACTGAAATTTGGCATCCCTGTGTACCTGCACAGGAACTGTCATACACTCATGTATCATGCAAGGATCTGCTGACCTCCGCTTCCCCCCAAGGAGTGGGTGCAGTAGACAGGTGCCACTGTCAGATTGTGCCACCCTTGGGGTGAAGGAAAGAGTTTGTCAACTGGAAAGACACTCCATCATCCTCTACAAAACATGTCCCACACAAATCAGGGGGGAGGGGAGAGGTACATGCAAGGGAGGTTTGTGTGGACAGAACTGATACACTCAGCTGGTGGTCATGCAAGGGGCATGGTCAACAGGGCACACAGACAAACATTACTCCAGGAGCGCCCCCCCCCCCCATCATGCCAGGAAGTGGTGTGCAGGTCTTATGCACACCTGCACACCTGCACAGAAGAGGTCACAAAAGCCTCTTTCATGCAAACTGCTGTGCATGCCGACAGCAAGCGTACATCCAACAGAATGCATTTATTGTCACAATAGAGGACAGTTGCTAGGCTGCATGTGTAGGGTTACAATTGGGGTTAGGGTCAGGGTTCTAATATTCAAGCACACCTGCACCAGTGCATCTACACCTGGAAGCATAGGGCACTTTAAATTAAAGCTTGCATTGTAGGGCGCATGCTCTGGATCGCTGTCAGTTTCCACCACACGTGTGACAGTGCATTTATACAGCTGTTTTCTAGTGCATCAGTGTTGTTGTATACATACACACATGCAAAGGTGCGCATCTTCACCAAAGGAGCGGAAAAAGCGGCTTTTCTCAGCATACGACAGCTAGAGGTCACTTTCCTGGAGACTTTTAGGTGTGCGTCATCTAAAGGCCACACCTACAAGTCACGCTCAAACCACCCCTTTTTGCCCGTCTGCATAGCCCCTGAGACTGACAGTTTAGAATATTCAGAGAGCCAGTTAAACTGCCACTTAAGATTGACAGAATGAGAGGAGGGAAGGAGCAAAGTCCTGCCTAACTCAAGAGGAACAGGAGAATACAAAGCATATTTTTCCCAACAACTATTTTCTCTGTGAAAGGAAAACTGTGCTTCTAAGCCACATACCAGATAAAATAGACTTCTTGGTAGTAACAATTTTTTTCTGAGTCAGGGGACTATGAGTAAGACTATGTTGTTAAAATTTGAAAATCTCTTCTTACTGACAGTATCTTATTTATTTATTATTTATTTGGAGTATTTATACCCCTCTCTCCAGCCAGAAAGGCTCCCAGAGCAGCTATCTTACTATCTTACCATCATCAGCTCAAAAGCATCTTTCTTTTTTTTGAGCTTACTAGTTTGGAGCATAATTTTGAGATTACTACTTTTTCTTTAACCACTCATAGTTACAATATTCTTTAGCCAGCTACTATATTCTTTATGAGAGACCTGTAGCTAACATTTTGACAGATGTTAAATGCATGGCAAGACTTCCATGCTGTCTCTTTTGTCTACTTTCCTCTCACCTTTACAGGATTCTAACTCCAAATTAATCTTTCCTCCTCTCCTAGATCTGGAAAATTGCCTGGGAAGAAAACATTTTTTCCCGTATGCAGAAAAAAAAAATCCCGTATGCAGAAAAAAACTACGTCTTATATGCAGAAGTAAGTTTTCTGGGGAGAAAACTTTTTCCTGTGCAGAAAAAAAGCCTTGTGTGCAGAAAATCATGTCTTCTGTGTAGAAAATGCCATTTTCTGTGCAATTCACCACAATATGTTTTCTTTTTCAAGAAAAAAAAATACCAAACTGGCTTTCTTGCAGTGGGGAGACAAATGGTAACAGTTATTCATTCTTGTCTGTGAGAAAGAAGTGTATGGAATTTACATCCCAACAGCAGCCTACCACTGAACAAGGTTGCTTTCAAGACTTCTTTTCTGAATTGAAGAAGTTGCTTGTCACAAGAGAGGACAATTAGTTCTTTGCTTTATCCTGACATTCCACTTTCCAAAATACCAGGACTTCTTTTGCAGAAAATTGCCAAGTCCTTTAGCCCTAGATGAGGTAGTTTCTGTGGGTAAAAATCAGAGTCTCTGTTTGAGGAGGCTACTCCAGGTAAATATGACCATTTGGCAAGCAATTCCCAACTGGTATGAGGGAGGGATCAGAATAAAAATGTCATCCACTTGGTCCCAAGGACTGGCCAGAGGTGTCACCAGGGGGTGCAGGGGGTGGGGACCACACTGGATGACAACCCAGAGATTGGGGTGGCTACTGGGCAAGCAAGCAAGGGCACCACTTCTCTTTCCTGCTCACCCAGCAGCTGCACTGGACCCAAAATGGACCCTCCGGAGGCTGCATCATTGCCCTCCTCAGTAGCGGAGGTTGCTGGGGTGGTGGTGCCTACAGGGTCCAGTGGGGCTGTTCAGCCACCAGCCACACCAGATCCTGAATGGATGCTCAGCAGCGGTCTGGCCATGGGGGTGGGCAAGGCAGTTCCCTCCAACCCCTACATCAGGTGACACCAACCTCAGCGACTCATTGGGAGTGGCTACACATGTTGAAATTTCCTCTTCTACAGAATTATTAAACTTTCAAGAACCCTGTTTTCTTATATGTTTGATTACCATATTTTGAATCATTGCAGTGTAATTTCCTGTACCTAACACATGTAAATGTTGACCATTAAACTAAATGCAAATGCCAAAATACAAAGGGCTCAAGCATAGCATAGCCTTTCCCCCCAATATGGTAGTTTTCTGTGTGTAGAGATCTTTATTAATTAAGTAGCATATAGTCATGTGAGTGTATAATAGCCAATAACTCCAAAAGTATTTGGCTGGTATGAGTCTTAACTTCTCAGAATCAACATTGGCTTTTTAAAATTGTGTGTGTGTTTTTAAAAAGTTTAGCTTGTTTATACATAATGTTTTGTCTAATTTTGTTCTATCTTCTATCCTATAGTACCTCAAGGGCCCAGTGATGAAAAAAAAATGTAATAATAAATCAGCAATACCTTAGGGTCATCATGTCAGACTTGTATCAAGTGAGACTTGAAGGCACACAACAACAACAACACAGGACAGAAGCTCTGTAGGAGCCAGGAGCCTGACTTGTCTCAATCTTGATAACATCACAGTATTTATTGTGTGCCATTAGATAAGATGTGACTTTTAGTCCCACTTTCCCTTGGGGATTTCCTTTGAGATAATGTTTCTCTTTCAGTTGTCTTATACTTTCAGACAACTATCTACTTGTCTTCTCTTGCCCAGCTCACATAATAAAAACCATAGAAAGAGACAAGTCTTGCTCTCTGCAGAATTCCTGTTGTCTTACGCTAGGTGGCCAGATCCAACATATGACAGGGCTCTCCTCCACCTTTAATAGTTGTTCAGAAGAGGACATTTCATCAGATATTGTTTGCTTTACAGACTGCCTTCTGAAATGCCCTAGACTAGACAACCACTAAGACTGGAAGAGCCCTGTCCTCTCTTGCATCTGGTCGCCCTGACTTTATGACTGCACTGGAGAGTGGGATGTAGTGGGGGAAGCTCAGCACTAGCGTTTCTCTGAAAGTCAGAATCTTAAGGGAGAATCTGTTTGTTTTGTGTTTTGTGAATCTCTTGAGAAAAAGCTAACCTTTCTCTCTTCCTCTTCTTTCTCTTATAGAAATGTCAGTGATCAAAGGACATGCCCTTTAGGACAAGATTTTTTTTATGTAGCAAGACTCTGTAAAGCAAAGGTTTACTTTCCTTTGGATCAGAGATTACTGTACACTTATGGTTTTGGTTTTTTTTTTAAAAAAAACAACAACACTTGAAATGCAAATATACAGTCAGAGCACAAGTAGAGGCAAGCAGATGACAGAATCACAAAAACATAAAGTTGGAAGAGACAAAACAAAATTCTTCTTAATGTTTAAGTTATTTTTTTTTCTTGAAATCCGAATCCATTGGTTTGTGTTCTGATCTTTTGAGCAGCAGAAAACAAGCTCACTCCATTCCCTACATGACATTTCTTCATATTTAATGATATTTAGATATTTAATGATGGTTATCATTTCACCTCTCAGTCTTCTCTTCTCTCAGGTAAAAATATAGTGTTATTCCAGAGTCTAGAATACAAATGAATGGATTCAAACTACAAAAGAAGAGATTCTGTCTACATTTTAGGAAGACCATGTTGACTATGCGGGGAAGCAGACGGCGCAAAGGGCCGTTTTGGGGGCAAGGAAGGGGAGGGGCAGCCACACGGTGGGTGCCCCAACCCCTTCCCGAAGGCATCGACAGAGCGCTGGACCCTCCGCACGGCCGGGGCTCCAACGATGCCTTCCTGCCGCAGCGTCCGCACACGCTGCGGTGGAAGAGTCGCCGAAGGTGCGCCGCCAGCCTTTTGCAGCGCACCTTCGGCGACTTGTGGAAGGAGCGCTATTTTGCTGCCCGTTTGCTTCCCCCCTATAATTTGCTGCCTGTTTGCTTCCCCCCTATAATAGCTGTTCAACAGTGGAATAGATTGCCTTGGAAGGGTGGTGGACTCTTATTCTTTGGAGAGCTTTAAACAGAGGCTAGATGAGCATCTTTCAGAAGTTCTGCAATTGTGTATACCTGTATTACAAGGGGCTAGACTAGATGTGATACCTTCCAGCTCTATGATGCCACCAATTCCTACACTGCTTTGCATGTTTAATAATATATCAAAAACGCTTATTAAAAACATAGTAACCTGCAAATCCTAAACAATCAATTCCAACATTTAAAACCAGAGGCTAAAAACATAGTTCTCACACAGGGCCACACAGTCAGTTTGGAAAGGCCTGAATGTAGAAGTAGGGTGCCTTTATTGGGTGCCTGAAGTATCAGGGTGACCAGATGTCCTAACTTCAAAGGAGGACAAGGCACCACAAATGTAGGACACTCAAGAAAAACAGAGGACATTATCAAATAAAAGGCAAAACCATATATAAACATATATAAACACTCATATAAATGCAAATTCATGCTAGTCATGGTCAAAATGGAGGGCATTCTGAAATTTCTCCTGGATAGAAGGTTTAAATATAGGACTTGTCTTGGGAAAGGAGAACATCTGGTCACTGTGTGAAGTATGCCACAGTTGACATCTCCTGCTTACTTGTGGGGAAAGCATTCCAAAATGTAAGAACGCCCTCTTTTGACTTATTTCCAGATGGAAATCTGCAGGTCGTGGAGCAACAACCAAGACCTCCTCTGTTAGCTAACTGGGCCCTGAGTTGTTTAGGGTTTTGTGGAGCAACATCAAGACCTTGAACCTAAGCAGTCAGTGCACTTGTTCCAGCATTGATGTAATATGTGCATGCTTCAACACGCACAGAGAGAGCGGGGGGAGAGATAGCATTCTCTATACTGCTTCTGCATTCTGCACCAGCTGTGGCTTATGGACCCAAGGATAGATCCCTCCCCAAAGTTCATTATGGCAATCTATGTGCAACATTATCAATGCATGGTCTACAGTGTTCTGGCTATCCTTGCCCAAGAAAGAGTACATATAGTTGGTGTACTAGCCAAGGTTGATAATCTGTGTTCTTGGTTGTTTAAACCTATAATGACAGCCATGAATCTAAGATCAGCCCTCAAATTTGGTACTTCTCCACCGAAGGGAGAGCAACTCCATCTAGAACAGGCATAGTTCAGATTATGGAAGTGTCTGTAGCTATATCTATTATAAAATATAGAAAAACAATCCATGCAAATACTTTCAAACTTTATTGACAGGTGTTGGTTTTGCCATTTAAACCTGAATGTATTTAAGAGCCAGTTTTGAATTTAGAGCTTCCCTACTGAAACAGAAAACTGAAGCCAAGAACACAGAGTTGTTGCTACCTATATACCGCATGGCAATTGACTCAAATATCATGAAATCAAAAATATCAGAGTCTACCCCCTGCTCAACACATGATTTTCAGCTACAGCATCCCCAGAAGTAGCTGTCCAGCCTCTTTCTCAATACATCCAAAGAAGGAAACCTCACCACATCTCTAGGCAGATGTGTCCAATGCCCAATTGCTCTCGATGTCAAGAACTTCCTTGCAACGTACAACCAAAACCTACCTTCTTGTAACTTAAAACCATTAGACCTAGTTCTGCCTGCAGCCACCTCTTTTGGCAACCCTTGGGGAACTTAAAGAGTGTAATTGTGTATTCTCTTCAGCAGGCTGGAGCATGTTCAGAGGGCAGTAACCAGAATGAAACCATGCCTTAGGAAGAAAATCTCATGGAGCTGGGTTTGTTTAGCCTGGGGAAGAGAAAATTAAGACATGATAGCCATGTTCAAATATTTGAAAGGGTGTCTTACTGAAGACAAAACAAGTTTGTTTTCTGCTACTCCAGAGGCTGGGACATGGAGCTTTGGATTCAAACTACAGGAAAAGTGATTTCACCTAAACATTAGGAGGAATCTCCTGACAGTGAGAGCTGTTTGACAGTGAAACACACTCCCTCGGAGAGTGGTGGAGTCTCCTTCTTTGGAGGTCTTTAAACAGAGGCTGGATGTCCATCTGTCGGGGATGGTTTGATTTTGAGTTCCTGCATGGCAGGGGGTTGGACTGGATGGTCTTTGAGGTCTCTTCCAGTTCTACTATTCTAGGCTAAACACATCCACCTCCTTCAAATTTCCCTCATATGATTTGTTTTCCATGCATCTTATCATCCTCATCATCCTTCTCTGAACCCACTCCAACTTGTCTCTATGCTTCTTAAAATGAGGTGCCCAAAACTGAACACAGTACTCCAGATGAGGCCTGACCAGCATAGAATATAGTGGCACTATTACTTCTCTTGACTTGGAAACAATGCAGGGTAAGAAAGCATTCACTATCATTGATTCTCTCAGTTTATCACATAGGGAGCCCTGTGCAGAAACGGGCTTTAAAGTAAAAAAAAAACCCCGCAAAAGTGGAAGCTTTCAATGATCAGGATTTCTCCCGTTCTGCCCTGTGTGAAAAGTGAAAGCGCTGTTAAAAGGAGGCTAATCCAAATGGAAATTAGACAAAAACTGCTTCATTTTACTTTCGGGATCTTCCGAAAATAAAAAGAAGTAGTTTTTGTCTAATTTCCGTTCAGATTAACCTCCTTTTAACAGCGACGTCGTCTGAAGAAACACCCGCTTTTACGGTTTTTTTTAATTTAAAGCCCCATTTCCGCACGGGATTTCCCCTGTGTGATAAACTCCAATGTGGAAACTATGCAGGCTAAGATAGCACTCACATTCTTTGCTGCAGCATCACATTGCTGGCTCATGTTCAACTTATGATCAGCAGTAATCCCAAGGTCATTTTCACATGTAGGACTGTTGAGACAAGCATCTCCATCCTATACCTGTGCATTTGATTTTTGTGGCCTAAGTGTAGAATTTTGTATTTCGTTTTATTATTGTGTTGAATTTCATTTTATTAATCTCATCCTAGTTTTCTAATTTATCAAGGTCCTTTTGAATTCTTTCACTATCTTCCAATGTGTTAGGTACCCCTCCCAGTTTTGTATCATCTACACATTGGATAAAGATTCCCTTCCCCATCATCTTAATCATTGATAAAAATATTGGAGAGTGTCAGCCCCTGGACACAACCCTGCATCACTCCACTTGAGACATTCTTCCAATTTGAAGCACACACTGATGATGACTCTTTGAGCATGGTTTTCCATTGATGTTTCTCAGGCTAGGAAGCCATCATCAAGACCAGAGCATAGAGAAGTTACTTTTGAAAATTCTTGCCTGGTTCGGGAATTCTGGCAATGATAGTTCCAAACAGTAGCTTTTTCTTGGCTTTTCCCAAATCAGCCAAACACTACATACTTTCAGGTAGTAGTATTATTTTAAAAAAATGAAAATGAGAGAACTTGGGAGCTCTGTGAATGTGCACCCAAGTCAGTCCTACACTGAACACACATCCAGTATATTTCTAATTTTATGTATATAGTGAAGCTGTTTTGTGTTAATTGAAATGGGCATTTCTTCACCAAACTGTATGCAAAAGTGTGGCAATGTAGATGGCACAAGGTGTGAATAAAGCACAGCTACTGAAATACTGACTCATGTTCTTTACGTGCCTGCACATATATACATTAGTAATGTATAGCCCCTAAACATCTGCCATACAAAGATACCTGGGGAATGCTGTTGCATCCATTCAGTGCCAATTTTAGAAGAAACCAGAGAGCATTACGAAGCTCCAGCCTATTAACGTTCGTTCTCCTTTTTACAAGCCTAAGTTTGGTTCCATTGTCTTTAAGCAAGAGTTTCACTATAAGATAAAAAGCAGTAAGGACTTTCTGAACTCGGTGATGTCATTTTGGCTGCATACCAGGAAGTTACTTCATGTGGCTGAGATGAAAGGAGTTTACTTTTTCAGGTCATGCAGCAAGTCATCCAAACAGAAATAGAAAGTGAACTAGTTTACATACAGTATACCTTTCCTGTGAAATGGTGGAGGAAAGAAGGAAAGATCTCATTAAGCCAACATGTATTTTGTGTTTTGAAGCTCTCGTTTCCATCTCACATAAACTGCTTTCCAGATTTCAGTCACAACCAGAGTCCTTTTCACTATGCTGGTTCCTCCTGCGAAAAGTATGCCTGCAGCCAGAAAAAAAAAAAAATTGCAGATCTATGCTGGAGCTGGCTGATGGAAGTCAGATACCAAACACACACATCACAAAGATTTTGGGCAGGAAAATAGAAACAGCTTTTTTGGCTACATATAAATAAGTTGACCTGGAATAAGTTGCAGATCCAGTTTCTGATAAGAGAATGATGCAAAAAACATTTGCTAGCTACTGGACTCTTGACCCAAAGCAGGAATCAGCAAAAAAGATGCTCACTGAAAAGCCACTCAGGTGCAAAGCCACTATGTGGTTCTCTATCATCTGAGGTGAGGCTGGCCTACCCTTATGTGAGCATGATCTGCAAGCCTCTCAATGCACAACCTCATAGTCCTGTATTGGGGGGCCCATGAACTGATGGACACTGGGCTGCAGTCAAAAATGAAGTAGCTGGCGGCATAAAGTGCACTTCCTTAAATATTTCCCAGGCAAACCTGAGGGAAAATTGCACTCTGAAGGTCAGGTGCCTGGGAAATACCTCTCTTCCCATATTGCTACCTTCTTCTTGGGCTTGCAAATGGAGCAAAGGAGCCTTGGAAGAGGATGCCAATGCATGCGGCTGAAAGATGACTGCTTCCTGATACTTGCATTGCCACCATAGTCTGCCAGCTCCCCCCAGATAAGTCTGAGGGGGGGGGGCTCCTTTGTCATTTTTTGGATGCTAGGTGAGAAATCCCATCCAAAAGCAAGTATTCTTACTGCCATGGATCCAGCCAATGACTCTAATACTCTAAAGGCAGATATCCATACAACTGAAGGACAATCTGACCTGGGACAAGGGATGTTGCACTGAAAATCTCTTATAGCTTGCAATATAAACACACACACACACGCACACACAAACAAAAACAAAGACAAAGGTAGATGTATAGAAAATATTTCAAATACACTCTGCCTTCCACATTTGTGGGGGTTAAGGGCACAAGACCCCTGTAGAAGTGGAAAAAATACAAATATAGAGAAAGGCCCAGGATGGAGGAGGAGGGGAAGCATATGTGCATCCTTCCTGGCCTTTTTCTCCTGGGGGGGGGGGGGGAGCCCAGGATGGAGGAGGAGGAGGAGGAGGTGCATGTGTACGCACCCTTCCTGGCCATGCAAACTTATGAATAATCAAACCCACAAATGTTAAACCTGTGGATATGGAGGGCCAACTGTACCCATCAAGAAACACTCAGAGGTAGCTGTGTTGGCCATTTAGCAAATTCAAACAAAAATTCATCAGTGATACCTTTATTGGCCAACCAAAATGCACAATATACTTGTTGCAAGCTTTCGAAGCTCCATGGCCTTCTTCATCAGGCCAGATGTTGCAAACTCAACAGGCGAAAAACAATTGGAGATGATAGTCAGATGCCTACATGTTGTTTCAGTCTTTAGTTAAGACAATATATGGTGGGGAGGATATCTTTTGAAAGCAGGCTCCCTCTCCTTCTGGCCCTGTGGCTATAGGGAGATTTCCAAAGTTCAGGAAATTTAAAATTAATTTGCATATCAACAGAGACCCCTCTTTTGCAATCCAACATGTCTCCATTCCAGTGACGCCACAGGCCTCTTTGTGGCAGAGTACACACCAAGTAATACTTTCATTAGGACCAACAAAACTCTGCAAGGGTGACTACCTGCATAGCACTACCTAATATAGTCAAAGCTGAGTTAGTGGGAGTGCAATTGGAGCAAATGCTCCAAGATCCTCAGTGGCTACAAGTCCCATGCTACTGCAGGTATCCCTATGGCCCACAAGCAGTGGCATCACTATGGGGTGCAGAGGGTGTGGACTACACCAGGTGACACCCCAGAGGGAGGGTGTCACTCGGTGGGGTAGTACACCCAGAGGGACTGGCACAGATGCTGGATGAGCTTTCTCACTCACCCAGCAACAAGACCCTAAACAGGCCATCTGAATGCCACAACCAGCAGCTGCTGGGGAGGGGGCAGTGCCTTCAGGGTGGAGGGCTGCTTCCAGGGAATGGTGTGGCTGCAGCTATGCCAGACCCTGAATGCCTTTCTGGAAGGTGGAGAGGTTTGCCTTCAGGGTCTGGTGCTTTCAGCCTCGATGTGCCCATTTCTGTGAGCATTGGTGCACGTAAGTGTGGCTGTGTGTGGGGCAGTCTATGTAAAATTTACAAATGTGTTAAGTATAGAATTTATTTAAATAAAACTCTCCTAATGTTAACAATGCTATTTCCTTGTAAAATGTTACAATATGAACATGCATGAACGTGTGAACAAAAATACACTCACTAAACAGACAAAATATTTTGATTCGCATACTATGTCAGGGGACTCAATGTCTGCATGTAGATGTAAAAGGGGCCACAAGGGTAACAATTTAGAGAACCACTGAGCTATACTCTTCCAGATAGCTTTGGACTGATTATTATATCTTAATTATTTATAAAGCTGGGTGGGGAACATGTGAATCTCTAAATGACATTGGGTGGCAATTCTCACCATTCCTAGCCAGAATAGACACTGATCAAGATCCTTCATTGTAAAGCACAGCATAAGTGCTCCTTCTGCAGAACTCTGTTATGGTGTCCTTGTTACTAACCCAGGACCTACTGGTTTGCTGTAATTGCCCCTCTCCCAGCCATTCTGTTGCTGGTGGAGAGCGTGAGGAGGATTGCAGAAGCATCTAGCTAGGTTCTCATAAAACCTTATCACACGGGGGTCTGAAGCAGTCCCATCCCCGTGGCATCCCCGTCCCATCGCGCTTCCTTTCCCCGGGTGATCAAACGACGTCGCAGGGAAACCCCGCCCATCCCCGTCGCACCCTGGTCGCATCCCCATCCCATCGCACTTCCTTTCCCCGGGTGATCAAACGACGTCGCAGAGAAACCCCGTCGCATCCCCGTCGCATCCCCGTCCCAATGCGGCATCATGCTGCATTATCTGGCATCATCCCAGTTCTTTTGAATTCCTGGTCTAAATGAGAATTACATTTCCCATGACCGGAATGATACTGGGATGATGCTGCTAGAAGCGCAATGGGACGGGGAAGGGACTGCTTTAGACCCCGTGTGATAAGGTCCATAGAGAGACACAGACCAAGGACATCTTCCAAGATCCATTTGAATGTTTCAGCAGATGATGTCCTTGGTCTGTGTCTCACTATGAGGACATAGAAAGACACTCTGCCCTGCTCTCAACCAGCAATGGAATGGCGATGGAGGTGCTATCGCAGTGAAATGGTGGATCCTGGGGAGGGTTTGCGTGTTGCAGAGGGAGGAAGAGAATACCAACCTCTGCAAGGACCCTCCCTCCAAAAAACATGCACAAGCAAACTGTTTTCCCCCCTCTCCACTTTGTAACATTGGAGAAGGGGATTTTCTCTTCTCTTTTTGTCAGTGTACCAATATTTAGTAATTCACTGGAATCCCACACATTTCAAGACTGAAACAGGAAGCTCCTCTACAAAAGAGCAGCCCAGGGGAGAAGAATCTAAACCACTGATTAAATGTAAATGTTGTCATGCATCCCCTTGGCCTCTAGCATGATTTCAAGGAATAACCCCATGTTGCCATAAACTGCACTGAATCGAACCTTTGGCGATGTGAGGTCTCATAAATGGCAACAATATGTTTGGTGCAGGACTAGTATAAATATCTTCCATTGTCTAATACCCACATGCTGCAGATTATTTTTGTCAAATAGTACACACAGGCTCTTCTATTTTGTCAAATAGTAAATACAGACACCATGCCCCCCACCCCACCCCGGAAAGACCTTCAGGGTCTGGCATGGCTGCAGCAGTTTAACACTATGTTAACTGTCATCCTATTGAATCTTGGGATTTTAATTTGTTCTGGCACCAGAGCTCTCTGACAGGATGACTAATATCTCACAAAACTACAAATCCCAGTATAGCATAGCATTGAGCCAGAGCAGTTACAATGATGTCAAAGTGTTTCCCAACTTGGCCATGAAACCCACTGCTTGACCTTAGGCAAATCACACTCTCTCAGCCTCAGGGGAAAGCAATGGCAAACCTCCTCTGAACAACTCTTGCCAAGAAAATATCACGATGGGATCATCTTAGGGTCGCCAGAAGTCAAAAATGACTTGAAGGCACACAACAACAACCAAAACTCTATTAGCAGGGATGGTTGCTATATTCTCACCAAGCACAGCTTTTTGGATGGAGCAGTTTGGATATAGCAGTTTGACAACACAGTTACCTCTGAATGTTTCCATTCAAACAACGCATTCCTTTATTTTAATTGACTATAAATCTAACAGGCTACAATAATGTATTGGTGGTGAAAGAGTACCTTGCATTGGCATTATATATGCTTTACAGCAAGACTGATAGATGAGTTACAGAGATGCTTAAAGAAAACACTACATATAACAGGACACTATTGTCTATTACAAGAATGCACTTCCTTGTCATACAGGCATGTTAAAATTTCATTTTCCTTACTGCCAAAAGAAGTCAGCCAGGATGTCTCTTATTTTTTCACCCTCATTTTTTTAAAAGGTTATTATTATTAATCAGTGGTGCCTCTATAGTAGCCAAAGTGAATGTCTGGGGACAGCAGTTGCTGTCCCTCAACATCTCACCCTTTGTCTTAACAATGTTGTGAAGTATATCATGTTCCTCTACATTAGGAGGGACTTCCTGACAGTGAGAGCTGTTCAACAGTGGAAAACACTCCCTTGGAGAGTAGTGGAGTCTCCTTCTTTGGAGGTCTTTAAACAGAGCCTGGATGCCCATCTGTCGGGGATGCTTTGATTTTGAGTTCCAGCATGGCAGGGGGTTGGACTGGACGGCCCTTGGGGTCTCTTCCAACTATGATTCTATGATTCTAGGAGGCAATGATAGAGTTAACATTTTCCTTGGCAACCTCCATGGCTTCTGTAAGGCACCTCCAATGCACTTTCAAACTCCCCAAAACTCTCTCAACAGTGTTTATTGCCTGGTTGAGGCATTTGTTAAACAGAGGCTTGGAGTCATCATTCCTTGGTATGGCTTCATAAGCCACCTTCTAATTGGATAGATACTATCAGCAATCAAAAGTGGACCAATCTGCTGAGCAAACAAAGTAATATTTGGGTTCCCAGGGACAAACACCCCCAACTCCATAGTTTTATAGATAGCAGAGCTCCTTATGACCCTGGCATCATGATTTGTGCCACTCCATCCAATTTCCGTGTCCAAGAAGTGACCCTTGAAGTCACAAGTACCTTGAAGAAGAATGGAGTACTGATTCTTTCGGTTAATGAAATGTCCTCCTTCATGAACTGGCAACACAATTTCACAGTGTCCCCATCTATGGCACCTATTACTTGCAGAAAGCCAAGTTTCTCAAAACCATCCATCACCGGAGACAGAATACGAAGCACACATTACAAAGCCCGAATGTAGTGGTTTTGGCATTTGTGGAAAGGAAGTAAAAATTGAGGAAGAGACAAAGAGGTATATTAGAATGAAAGTTACTAAAGAAGTTAGCATATTTCTATTTGTAATTTTGTCAGCTATCAAATGAAGATAAGCTGCTCAATTTTTTTTTAAAAAAATGCTACATTTAGAAATAGATGCTTTCTGATGGTCTCCTAGGAAAACTGTTCAATGAAACAGAAACATCTCCATGGCAAGCACAACTTGCACAAAAACGTCAGCAATAGTAGAACAACCAACACTAACCAGCTTCACAGCAGTACCATAGGAACACCATTGCACTAGCAAGCACAAGGGAATGGCAACACATGTCCTGCTTGAAGACCTCTGGATGAAGAGCATCCACCAGCTTGACGAAAATGGACCTGGGCATTTGGAAATACCATTGCCACTTCTCATCTGACCTTGATGATATCTCAAAATGTTCCCACCAATCTTTGTTAGCAGGGTAAAACTACCACCGACAATCCAGTGCTGTGGACTGATTTAAAAGCAGTGAAAGTGTTACAAAAAGAGCTTGAGAAAATCACTATAAAGAGGTTTTGAGTGCTGTTATCCTCCAATCTCCCCTCTCTCTCTTCTGTGCCTCAACAACAATGTTTTCCCAGTTATAAGATTATGGAAAAGAGCTCATCTTTGGCAGTGGGCAACATCAACCACGATAGTGGTTTGCAACAATGACAACATAGCTATACTACACTCCAGCAAGACGAGCTCCATGTTGTTTGCAAAAGGAGAAAAAAAGGTGGTGGTGATTATACAAACAGAAACGTATGACAACAGAAGCATGTTCACACAGATGCACATCATTTGATAGACAGCCCTTCCCCTCCCCCAAAATTGCAATATAATTGTGCATGTGTTAGGAATGTTTAGAATAGATCCCCATCATAGACTCCATCTTCATTTGCAATGGTGATACATGTGGGCAACACTCGCAGAGCTGCGCATAGATGTAGTTCTGGATAAAACAGTGAGAACAGATTGGGAACACATGACTGTGAATATTCACATCACAGTGTTACAAAATAAAATGTGTAGATAAGTAAGCCCTTTGACTCCTGAGGGGTTTAAACAGATTTTTTTAAAAAAACAACTCTTTTTACTCTGCATTTTCCAGAAAAACCCAGTCCCCCCCTTTTTTCCCCTTTCTTTTGCAATGTGTGTCCTGCCTGATCAGTGTGGCATTGGGGGATAGTTGGGGGGGGGGGTCAGGAGAGATTGGTGGTTGGCATCCTCCTTCTGGGAAGCATGTTGTTGCCATTTTTTTAAAAAACAAAATCAGTTTATCTCGGATTCTCTCCTTGCTAGGGAGTGTGTATGTTGCATTTTTTTAAAAATTGGGCACTGGGAGGAAATCAGACTGTCATGTGGCTGGGTCTAATAATCCTCACTCACTTACACACCACTGGGATGGGAGGGGGAAAGGGGAAAAACAGTCACTTTGGTCTACATTTCCGGGCTCGGTCAGGGAGCTGGTAGTAGTGGCCCAAAGGAGAAGGAGAAGTAAACATTTCATTGTTTCTTTTTCCTTCTCAGAACCCTCAGCTGTAGCCCTTCTTGTGAAGTTGCTTCAAAGTCATGTGGCTTATGGCCAAAGGCTTCAGTCCGCCTGCGTTCTCCTCATCTGCTCCCCACAACCTGCTCTCCTGTCCATCCTGAAAACCTGTGCACAATGCATCCTCTGTCCCATGTGTATGTGTTGGACATTGAAAGTTCATTTGCTTATTCATGATCACTCACTGGAACACGAAGGGCAGAAGGGGATTGGATGGAGGAGCCATCCAATGTGATAAGATTAACAGAAAAACAAGAAAGGATATTGGTTGATAAGTTTATGCATGCTGGAAAGGGAACGAATGCATGGTAAGAAATGCCCTTTTGTATTGGTTTGAATTCAGCTGGGGGAAATGTACAGCTATCAATACAATGTGAGTCCAGATTTTTACATATCAGTGTGGCATAAATAGGGTGAAATCTGGGCAAAATACTGTGCAGAAGATCTGAATTATTCTGCTTGTGTGCATTCGGCCTTAGATTATCTTTATGAGCAGAGATAATTTGTGATGGTGGTCAGTGTGTCTGCTATCTTAGATGCCTTTAAAGACAATTCTGAAAGAAAAATTCTAACAGTGATTATTGGGCTAAACAGACAGTGGGTAAGGGGTGGCTTAACGCTGCCCCTTTGAGTGCCTGACTGGGGCAACAGCAACTGCACGCCTCAGCCCTGATCTGGCGTTTTTCTGGTGTGAAAAGAAGCTGCAAAATGCCTCTCCTTTCTAGAAAAAAGGCACCCCTTTCACCACCGCAGCTCTTCTTTGCTCCTGTGGCACGCGGCATCTAGTTGCTGCACCACAGGAGTGTCCCAATGCTGCCCACTGTCTGGAGGCGTGTTGGCGGCTTGGGGAAAGAGTCAGGGCGTGCGGCATGTGGTCACCATGCCCCCACTCAATCCCAATGCTGGCCCTTTTGGTCGGTCTGTACAGTCCCTGTATTTAGCAATAATAGCTAAATGCAGATTGAGAATTTAGAGGAATATGTTTGGAGCCTTTAAAGATCTGACATTCAATTATTGAGCAAAAAGATCTGCTTAGGGGAGACAAAGTAAATAGGTTTTATTAAAGGCACTATTTAAAAGAACCTAATTGTTACTTAGGATACTATGGTAGGCTAAATGACAGGAGAATGCTAGAAGAGGTCTGATGGGGAAAAAAAATAAAGTTATCCACGAGGGACCGAACAGATAACGAAGAAAAGTCACCCTATCTGATTCTACTACTACTTTCCCCTGTATTTTATTTTTTTATTCTTTGTTCAAAACACTGTTGCACTGCCTGCCACTTCCAACTCCTCTTCTCAACAATGCATGAACAACTCTGCAAGATTCATCTTCTCATATGGGTCCAGGGGACATACTCTAAGCTTGGTGAAGAGCATCTGTAACCTTCAGTTTAGTTGGGCAGTACTCCATCAATAACCCCTCATTTGTTCTGCATCAATATGTCTGGTTCGAGAATTGATAATCTCAGAGAGGTTTTTACACATCTTGCTGTCTTCAGGTATTTCTGTCAGCTCTGCCTGTTCTGTTTCAGAGTCTAGCGTTATTTGATGTAGCCACTTTACAGCTACTATATACTTTTGATGCTAATATTATTTTCTACTTCCAATAGGTAGTATATCTGAGAAAAATAGATGGCAGGAGCAAGGTAAACAATGACTGGCTTTTTAAAAACAAACTTTAAGTGTAGATGCTTTCTGGGTACTGATGATTTATTAACCTTGCTTGCACTATCAGCTACTTGTTTCCTCCCAGCTGGCCTGTGTATGTGTTAGCTGAATCAGGACACTCACTTGTGGAGATCCCCCTCTTTTCACTGGACTGTCCAGCCCACTCAGACTTCTCACCTCAATTTAATCAATCTGGCTATTCACATTACTTCTCAGAAAAAAATCCTTTGGTCCTGAAACATGTGCCTCTGACCTTTACCACATGCTTTCAGTTCTTTCAGAGTTATGGGTGTGAATAATCCCATGGGATGACCCTATTAATGGCACTAGACATCGGAGAAAAGGAACATTTACTATTTATTTATTTATTTCATTTATATTTCTCCTGGAAAGGGACCCAAGGTGGCTCACACAGATAAAAACAGTTTAAAAACTTTACAATAATTAAAAAACGCACAATTAAAATCATCTCACTAAAACAATATAAAATTTAAAACATTGCATTCCAAGATTGCACCATGTTCCCAAAGCCACCTCCATCAAAAGAAACAAAACAAGTCTTCCTTTGGCATGCAGCAAACCTAGATACCATTCAATGGACAAAATGTCATCAAAGAGAATGGAAAGAAACGGATCATGTAGAGAGGAGGGGCAGGGAGAGAAGAGGAGATGAAAGGGTGTCACAGTGGGAAGAACCAGGAACTGTTGCTGCTGTGCTTCTGCACAATGGTTATGTGATGTGGAGGGCTACATGTGCATGCCACACTTGTGGCCCTGATCGGCCGGAAAATATGTCTGAGAAAGTGGCAGGCTTTCCTAATTAGGGCAGAATGGCACCAATATGGTAGGAGTGAAAAGGACAGGCAAGGAATCTCAGGATGGCAACATCTTAAAAACCATTGACTGCAGTCAGAACAATTTTAAATTGTTCACTTTTATTGTGCAAAGGAAAGATCCTGGTGATGGTGCAAGGCCACTGGAATGATTACTGATGATTTCTGATCTATGTGTCATTTAAAAAGAGCATTTAAATGTGGGAACCCAAGTATGGTATCAGCCATTGTTAGTGTAACTTTCGCCCCATATGGATTTCCCCCAGAGAGTCCAGTTGGCAGATTAACTCAATAATTAAAATTAATTGCCCTGTGCACTTAAGGGACACTATGCAATGTCTTAATGGTTAAGACACCAATTCTGACTATTGGAAGATTGATAGATTGGCAGTTCAAGGCCCGGGTGCTGCATGATGGGGTGAGCTCCTGTCACTAGTTCCAGCTTCTGCCAATCTAGCAGTTCGAAAGCATGCAAATGCAAGTAGATAAAGAGGTACCACTTCAGTGGGAAGGTAAACAGTGTTTTGTGCAGTCATGCTGTCCACATGACCACTAGAGTAGTCTCAGACAACACTGGCTCTTTGGCTTAGTAACAGAGATGATGTTAGAATTCTGTTAGCATTCTACCAGATATAGTGTTTAGTATGGGGATAATGGGAGATGGTGTGTTAGCTTAAAAGATTTAGTATAGCCCAGGTGCCTTATCAGTTGACCTTGGATGCCTGGCTTCGAGAACTGGGAATGTAGGCATGTTTTGAGAAAGAAGGGAGGGGTTGCATTCGCGGGCTTTTGGGCATTTTTTCTTCTGGCTGTAGGGGGGGAGATTTTCAGTCTCAGCTAAGACGCTTGAGAGACATGTCTTTCTTTTGGATCTTTCAATAAAGTTCTGTTGATTATTCAATCAAACTGACTGGTTGATTGTCCAGAGGTGCTGCTGTCTGTTCATGACAGATGAGCACTTCCCCCTACAGTCGGTTACGACTAGACGTTCATGTCAAGGGACTACCTTTTCCTTTACCTTTACCTGTGCCCTTCCCTTCTGCAGTGGGACTTGTTGCTAGTCTTCCATTTTTTTTTTACTGTTGTGGGGTAAATGGATGGATGTGTCTTCAGCTGCTGGATCCCCCCTTAGCCTATAGGCTTTACCACACAAGCCTCATTCTTGTAGAAATTGTTGGGGCGGGGGGGAATGGAAACATATAGCATTCAGAGCTCCAATTTCACACTTCTTTGGAATCATGCAACTGGGGTGCTGCTGCCATCACATTCTTCATCAGTCCTTTTAACCTCACGTCCCAGCCTCAAGCCTCATTTTGATATATATCATATATATTAAACTCACACAATTCCGGAACTCTGCAACAGTAGTCAGTAAAAAAAAGTTTAAAAAAGAAGAAGAAAAGAAATGGGGGGGGGGGGAGGTAACCCGGTTGCTTGGGAATAGGGAGAGGGAGGGGGAGGAGGGGACACTGATACCCTGTGACTAGCAATAATGCAATTTCCCCAAGAGTGACTTTTGGCACATAGGCACTTGTACTATTGACCTTCTATTAAAAGGGATGACCTAATCGCAGTTTGGAGATGCAGCACTGTTGATACGTGTTGCCAAAACTGCTCTCCCCCCCTCCCCCAGTATAATCACAGTTTAAAAGCTACATGTAGTAATTTCATTTCTACTATGCCTATTTTTCTGGCTTGGACAGACTGACTTCCAGTCTTCTTGCTGTGCATTTATGGATTTACAGTAGATCCTGGTACCTGAGTGCCCTCTCTTGCACATAGGACCTTATCCCACGGGGCCAAAAGCAGCAAGAATCCACTAAGAATCAGGCGCTATAGCGCTATAGTTTTCCGCGTGATCCCACGACGTCGCTCAGAATCCGCTAAGAATCAGGCGCTATAGCGCTATAGTTTTCCGTGTGATCCCACGATGTCGCTCAGAATCCAGCAAGAAAACGCTCGGAATGCAGCATCATTCGCATTCTTTTGAATGTCGGTTTCAGCGGGCATTGCAATAGCGCGAGGTGATCCATAGCGCTATTATAGCGCTAGTGCCATATTTATACTAGCGCTATAGTACTGGAATGATGCTCATATCGCTTTCTTGCCACTTTTGAGAGCAGCGTGGGATAAGGTCCATAGTTGCTCTTTCCTCTTATAAACTCTCCTTGCTTATAAAGAGAGAAAAGAAAAGAGAACCTAGGGAAGCCGCCAAACATGTTTGGCTTTCTACTCCCTTCATGTCCTTTCAAACACCCTGAATAACAGGGGAAGAAAAAGGAAGGAACATCTTGCTCGTGTTTTTTTTTCTTGCAAGCAAAGAAACCAACCCACAAGGCTCCCCTCAATTCTCCCATTGCACAGAAAGACACAGAAAGAGCTACATGAGAAGAAGGAGGTTTGTGCATCTCACTGCTCTAAGCCAACTGTTTAGTAGCTATGTCTGGCCACACAAACATGCACATATGAATATTCAGAATATCTATGCCACCTTCTAGAAGACTTCACCTCTAAAGAAGAAAAGAAACCCAACCCAGCCAGAGATGCTTGCACTGTGCATCTGCTCCACTTCTGCTCTTTTCCCTTTCTAGGTACAGGGGTTACCCATCTCCCCTCCCTACTGAGAAATAAGGAATCAAGTTGGCTTAAGCACTGTCCTTCACCATGAAAGGGCATTTCCCTCCATGGTAAACCGAAAGACAAGTTACAAGTCTGAACAAGCTTAATTTTTCTGCAGTTCCAATATGACACAAAGCATCCTGCCTGACTAGGAACAAAGTTCCAGGGGGGAAAGATCGTGTGGATCATGTATGTGAAATATGTCCTCCTGAGGTGGACTAGGGAGAAAACCATTTAAGTGAGACATGAAGAGCTACCCAAGCCACTCCCACACCACCCCTTCATAACTCCCTCCTATATCTCCCTGTATGAACCCATTAGAGCAAGGGTAGGCAACCTTTCCCCTTTAAGGGCCAAGGGACTTCAGCTCCCAGAATCCCAGGAGCTATTGGCCAACATGGGACTATTGGCCAACATGGCTGAGGCTTCTGGGAGCTGAAGTCCCTCGGCCCTTAAAGGTGAAAGGTTGCCTACCCCTGCATTAGAGTTTTAACATCATCTGGAGAGCCTCTCCTCTCTGTCCCACCACCGTCTCAGACTCATTTGATGGGAAGAAGGGAGAAGGCCTTCTCAGTGGCTGCTCTCAGACTTTGGAACTCCCTTCCCAGAGAGGCCAGGATGGTGCCGTCCTTGCTGTCTTTCCAATGGCAAGTTAAAACATTTTTGTACCGCCAGGCCTTTACAAATGGCCGAGGTTGGGCTCTTAATGCTTTGTAGTGCTTGTTTTTGAAGTTTCTAAGGGTCTGTATATAGTTTTATTTTTATTGTTGTAATGCATTTTAATATTTTAATTGTTTTAATATGCACAGTTTTTAAGCACTTTTATTTTTAAATTGTATTTTATTCTTTTAATGAGTGTTGTGTTTTAATATTGTACTAGTTTCATTCTATTTTCATGCTCACCTTTGTTTTCAGTTGCATTGTTCTTTTAATTTGTAAGCTCCTTTGTGTCCCAATGTTTTGGGGGAAAGCTGGATCATGATCATCAGTTTTTCCACTGACCAATGCTATGGATGCAGGAATGGTCTTATATGAACTATAAGATTTAAATTCTTTCTGTGATGGTGATTAGGAACAAGGACATCACCCAGTATGGTAAGAACGTATTTCTTGATAGAGTCTTGCCCCACCTTAAAGACTAATACATTTATTATCATTATTCTAGCTCCTCCATCTTAGTTCCAAGGCTTCTGCTATTAAGGACATTGCCACACATGCCCCATTTTCACAGCAGTCACGTCAGTTTTTAAAAATGGAAACATCAGTTTCAGAGCAGCTATTATCACACATCTTCACAATCACACTATGCTGCCATCACAGCTTCATTAGGGATCTCTTAACTCTGCCTTCCTGCTCCATGTCCTACCCGGTATGCCTGCAATTCTGGAGTTCTGCTAATGAAATTAGGGTTTTTTGCAAAAGCTTTTTTTAAAGCATTTGGCCTGCTTGGGAGTAGTGAGGGGGAGTGGGGACAGGGGAAGAGAAGGTGTCACTGACACCGCATGGCTGCCTATATTGGAACTGCCTTGGCTGTTTCATACCTGAGAATTAGCACAATTGGGAGGTCATTGACAACTATCCCCTGTAAATTAAAAGGGACACTAACTGTGTTTTGGGGACACAGCAATTGGTGGTGTCGTCATTCAGTACATATTGCCAAAGCTGCTTTTTTCCCTTCTGTAATCACAGTTTCTCCTAAGTAATCTCCTAAGGCATGAATAATCATTCAAGTTTGGTTTTGCAAGAGCAAACAAAGTGATCCACTGCCTGAGGCAGGAGAGCATATATCACCTGTCAAGACTGATTTTCCCTGCACTCCCTTCTACTCCTTGAGTTCTGAATATTGTCTGAGAGGTCCTTCCTCAGAGCAACAAACTGTGGAGGGTGCAAGAATGGATGCCCTACAGAGCAAGGCATTTGCAGACTGGCATCTCTCCCCAGAGTTACCAGATAAGAACAGAGTTTGGAGACCCTGCCTGCCTATCACTTCCTGAAGCAAAAAACTATTCATTGGCATCAACAGGCTACACAACAAGAATATAAACTCAGATATGGGTAACATTCCATGTATATGATAAAGTCTGCTAAAGTATTTAAGGTATTGTGTGACTTTTTGTTGTTTTGTGGGACTCTAATAATTGATCTCTGATTCATGTGGTTTGGCACTAGATTACTTCATAGAGGAAGTGTCTGCACTAGAATTCTAAGAATTGTTTGTTTGTCAGAGAGCTCTGGTGCCACAACAAACAATTCTCAGAATTCCGTAGCATTGAACCATGGTGGTTGGTGGTATCAAACTGGATTATTTCTGAAGTGTGGATGCAGCCTGAGTCAGAGACATGTTAATACAGCTAACCACATATTCTTAGGATTTATTAGCATGAGGATTTAGGATATATCTCAGTATCATCAATTGCAATCCTAAATCCTCATATATATATATATAAATTGTGAAGCTTAGGTTATATTACAGATGCTCAGACTAGATGAAGAATTGTTAATTTCTGCTTTAGTCCTACTTCTATTT
The DNA here is from genome assembly GCA_026167975.1 of Phrynosoma blainvillii. Lineage (NCBI taxonomy): Eukaryota > Metazoa > Chordata > Lepidosauria > Squamata > Phrynosomatidae > Phrynosoma > Phrynosoma blainvillii. The sequence continues at coordinate 152,242,291 of JANUYF010000004.1, forward strand.
TTGCCCCCAGTTCAAGGAAGGCTTTGAGGCAAATGAGGTTTTAGAAGAAAAAAAAGGAAGAGAAGACAAAGAACTGAGGCTGGAAAAGTGTGAATGAGGGCTCTGAAAAAACTTTACAGCAGGAGTGATGATCATGTGGCCAAATGCTGCTGACTACAACTCTAGGCATTTGGCTTTACTGGGTAGGGTTCATTGGAGTTGGAGTCCAACAGCATCTATAAAGCCACACAATTCTTTATCCAGTTTTACAGTATGTAAATTATGAAAGTATGCAGTGGAGGGAGAGAGAATGGAGTGTTAGGGAGAGTGAGCATGAAACAGGGACTCTAACTGGCCTGAAATGCAGAGACCTGTGGAACTAATGGGTATTCAAGATGGGAGGAGAAACCAAAGGGAAGAAAAGAACACAACGGCAAAACTAACACACTCTTAAAAGGAAAAAATATATACAAATGTACAAAATATACAAAAAATGGTGGCAGAAAGAAAGGATGAGGCAAAAAATAGATTGGCCAGAGGAATGCTGGGTCCAGAACAGAATTGTACCAACTGTGATTCCTGCTGCCACTGCTGCTCCATAAACTGGTAATCCTTAAGCTGGCTATGGAAAAAATGGAGGACATTATCACACGTGGGCCACAAAGCGATAATAAAGTGGAAATGAGAAATCCCGAAAATAAACCGAAAATAAACCTTGATTCCACAAATGGCTTTCACACGTAATTACTTTAAATGCGAAATTACAGTAAGCGCATTTAACATTCACACACAAGTGAGAAAGGCCCTCGCCGCGGCTGGCGGATGTTGTTTTCATCACTTCCTTTTCCCCATTTCATCATTGCTTTGGCTGTATGTTTTGGCCCTAATTGTGTTCCTTCACAAACCCCACATCAACCACGGCCCGATATCTCTAGTAAAAGACAGTATATTTAGAAAGACAAGGCAGAGAGGCTCATGTCTGGCTGGCAAGTTTGTCGCCCAAGCAAAACCGGAAGTAAACGTAATAAGGAGACGCTGCCTCGATGACCCATGGGAAACCCCGTGAAACCATGGGAAAATACGGGGAAATGCTTCCAAATGCGCATTTGCTTTTCACTTTATGGTAAATGCGAAATTAACTTAATTTCGCATTTGCATTTCCTCAAAACAACCGAATTTCAAAAGATCTCGGTTAACACCAGTTTCTGTCCACTTTCTGTCCAGTTTCTGTGCAACGTCGTGTGAAAACGCGAGGCACAAATCCAGTTTCTGTTTGGGATTTGTGTGGATTAACCAGCAGATTTGCCCCCATGTGATAACGTCCAGGGTTTCATATATCAATTTGGACGTTATCACATGGGGTCTAAAACAGACAGAACCCTGTCCCATCCCCGTCCCATTGCGTTTTTTTTTCCGTGTGTTCACATGACGTCACAGAGAACCCCGTCCCATTGTGGTTCCTTTTCCCGTGTGTTCACACGACGTCACAGAGAACCCCGTCCCATCCCCATCCCAATGCGGCATCATCCCCGTTCTTTTGAATGCCGGTTTCCTGGGGAATTACATTTGCGCGACCAGAATGATACCGCAATGATGCTGCTTTCGTTCATTGCGGAATGATGCTAGTTGCGTCTGATAGCAATTTCCGTCTTGTGGGGTCTATACCGGTATAGTTCTGGATTGATTCCATACAGCTTTCTTGCCGCTTTGAGACCCGCGTGTGATAACGTCCTTTGAGTTAACAGACCAGTACTTTGATTTCAGGATTCTAGTAAAAAAATTGAAACATTTGTACATTTTCTTCTTTTAAGAGTACTTTCAGTTATTCCTATCAATCTATATTAAATTTCTCATGAGGTACTCCCTATAGAGGTGGGCAGAACTGGGGACAATTACTTTGAAAAAGAGAAATGGCTCTCTGAGACATGGGCCCAGGCAGGACTGAATACACTTCCAGAATTCCAAAATTAATTGTTTTATGACAATGCAGAATATTTTATTTTATTTTTTATATATTAGCGTGCAGCACACTCTAAAAATAAAAGCTTCATTAATAATAATAAAAAAGCAGTTGTTGTGACAGTTCCCTTTGTTCCTGCCCAAGTTTCTGCCCACATGGTAGTTTCATTTCACAGCAGCTGTTGGCTATAAAGCAAAAGTTCTTCTCTCTTTGGCTATAAAGCAAAAGTTCTTCTCTCTTACATCACTTTTACTGGCATTCTGCCTTCTTTCATGGATCATGATGAAATCTGAACTCCACCCATTTCTAAATAAAGTGATTTCCAGGCATATAAATACATTTTATATGGCCAAGGCTTCAGGCTGCTGAAGACAGGGGTTTAGCATTGTCCTGTTTGTGAGCTCCTGTAATATGGAGGCAATGGCTTTCAGAGAGAGGACCAGACTTCACGCCAATCCCAACAACCCAAGAAGGAGCTGGATCATCCCCTGCTTGGTTATTGTGGTGCTGATATTGCTCTCATTTTTGATAGTGGGCCTTCTTCTCCATTACATGCAGGTAAGAAGACAGATAATCAATAAAGAGATACAATGATTTCTTAAAAGCCATTTTCAGCCTGCATTCTACCTGAAGAGCTTGCATAAGATCAAAGTAAACAGGACAGCTTCTGCCCATAGACGTATCATAAAACTGTAGCACAAAAGAGGAAAGAGATGTGGAAAACAGGCTGGGGCAAAGGTAATCTATAACATTCTTAGAATGACCAACTTTAAAAACAGTTGATGGAAAAGAGAAGCCAGATGGAGCTGGTTTCCCATCCTGGTGACACTGTTGTTGCCTGTGACAGATGAGGCAGAGGCCAGGAGGAGCCTGCTTTCTGTCTCTCCCATCCTTGTAGCCAGATGCTGAGTTGATGTATGGGATTGTTTTTATTAATGATGCATTGTGACAGTTGCATATTTGAATGGTATGTTTATAAGATGTATACAAAACATAAATAATTTTCATGTTTAGACTTGGGTCCCATCTCCAAGAGATGTATAAGTAAGAGATGTATAAGTATAAGCAAATATCTCAAAATCTATAAATAAATAAATAAATAAATAAAATCCAAAATCCAAAGCATTTCTGGTCTCAAGCATTTTGGATAAGGGAGACTCAACTTGTGTGTGTCTCTGTGTAATTTATATCCCACATTTCTTCCATGCAAGGAACTCAAGGCAGCTTACAATAATCTGACTTGTATAATAAAACTGATTTTAAAAAGCAAAGAATACAGTTTTAAAATAAAAAAATCATTTATCCAGATAAAAGCCCCTTCTGGAGCAAGTGAATCAATTGCCAAAGGACTGCCTGAATAAGAAGGGCTTTTGTTTAACTTGCAAGGATATGATGACAATAAAATAGACAGGTAAAAACCACATGGGCTGCACTGATCTTCTTGAAAGGTGGGGAAAGAATGAAATAAATGAATACATAAATAAAGGGCCAGAAGGGATGGTGATGATGGAGCACATCACCCTTGCCACTGTACAGGAGCCCAGCCAGACCAAGGGGGCCAAGAAAGGACCTGGAGAGTGGGGCAGAGGGAGAGTGAAGGAGCAGATCTGCCGTTGCCATCACCAGGACATCCACTATTCATCACCACCAATGAGCACCACCACCTCAAATGAGCTAAAAGTGGGGAAGACATGAGGGCTGCAAGAACAGTAAGGAAGAACAAAAGGATTGATGGACTGGTAGTAACCGAAGGACCAAAGAGAAAATAAAGAGAAGGAGTCTTGAGGGGTTGGGTAGGGGAAGCAATTCATCAAAGAAAAAATGGTATATTTGAACTAGAGTAACAAACAGCTACAGGGCAGCAGCGGTAGTAGTGGGTGCCATTGATGTTGAAAAAACAGCAGTGACATAATAGATAACACATGTTAGCATTGCAAGAAAATCCTGTGATGAGATAGGCCCAAATAAAGCAAAAGGCAGGACTAGAACACAAATCGAGATAGAAAGGAGTAACAGAGGGAAATCACAGTAGACAGATGATCAAAGATACACACACACACACAAATAAATCCAAAAAGATGGGGGGAAAAGCAGCAAACATGTCCAGCAATGCAAACATGGTTGGAAGTAGCACTACACATATTATAGGAATGTGGAATGTGCATGAGCCAGGGGAAGTTAGAAATAGTAAAAAAGAAAAAGAAATGAGCGAGCAAAAATGGAGAGGAATGGGTCACTATGAACACACTGTTCTATTCAGGAGATGAGAAGATATGAAGTAACAGGAGAGCCTTCATATTAAGGAGAGTTGTAGCAAAAGCAATCAAAGTATACAATGCAAAGTCAGACCAAATCATGTCAATAAAGTTTCAGGGAAAACATATAAATATTACCATAATCCAAGTATATGTACCAACTACAGAGACAGAGAAAAAGGAAACTGACAGATTCTATGAAGGAGATCAAGAAGAAATTGACAACACACCAACACAGGATGTCAAGCTAATCATAGGCCACTGGAATGGTAAAATAGGAAGCAAAGAAGAATCAAAAGCTGTAAGAAAATCCAGACTAGGTATAAGAAATGAAGCAGGAGAGCGACTGATAGAATTTTGTGAGGCCATCACCTATTCAATGCAAACACCTTTTTCATACAAACAGAGAGGAGATTATACACATGACCATCACCAGACGGTCAATACAAAAATCCAACATATTATATAATTGGAAGTAGAAGATGGAGAAACTCTATTCTTGTGGTGAAAACTAGGTAGTACAGATCATGAACTACTTTTATAAAAAAATAAATAAATAGAATAAACCTGAAAAAGAATGCCACACTTGGAATACTGTGGCCAGTTCTGGGCACCACAATTCAAAAAGGATGTTGACAAGCTGGAACCTGTCCAAAGAAGGGTGACCAAAATGGTGATAGGTCTGGAAACCATGCCCTATGAGGAGCGACTTAGGGAGCTGAGTATGGTTAGCTTGGAGAAGAGAAGTTTAAGAGCTGATATGATAGTCCTGTTTAAATATTTGAAGGGTTGTCATGTTGGGGATGGAGCAAGCTTCTTTTCTCCTCCTCCAGAGACAAGGACAAACTACAGGAAAAGTGATTATTATTATTATTATTATTATTATTATTATTAGCTTTATTTATTAAGCGCCGTAGATGTACACGGCGCTGTACAAAACCAATAAAAAATCCAGAATATACAAAAAGCCTGCCTGTGGCGTACAATCTAAAAGTGAAACAACAGATTAAAACATCATAAAAAACAAGTTAAAACATCAAATATCCAAATTAGGTCACGCATCAGGAACAACCAGGTCACGATCACAGACTCCCTGGGAACGCTTCCCTAAACAGTGCGGTCTTTAACTCGGCTTTGAAGCTGGTTAGGGACGTGCTGGTTAGTCGTAGTTGTAAGGGAAGGAGGTTCCAGGAGTGAGGGGCAGCGAGTGAAAAGGGATGGATCCGGGACGGGGCAGTGGAAATCCGGGGCTGGGACAGGAGACCTTGGCTACCAGAATGGAGGGAACGAGAGGGGGTGTAGGGAAAAAGAAGTTCAGAGAGATAGGGAGGGGCAAGCCCATGCAGGGCTTTGAAGGTGAGCAAGTCAACAGCTTCTCAGATTCCACCTCAACATTAGGAAGAACTTCCTGACAGTAAGAGCTGTTTGACAATGGAACACCTGGAGAAGAGATAGTTAAGAAGTGACATGATAATCCTGTTTAAGTATTTGAAGGGACGTCTCATTAAGGATGGGGCAAGCTTGTTTTCTGCTGCTCAAGAGATTAGGACACACAACAATGGATGCAAGCTACAGGAAAAGAGATTCCACCTCAACATTAAGAGGAAGTTCGTGACGGTAAGAACTGTTTGACAGTGGAATGTACTCCCTCAGAGAGTGGTGAATTCTCCTTCTCTGGAAGTTTTTAAACAGAAGCTGGATGGTCATCTGTCAGGAATGCTTTGATTGTGTGTTCCTGCATGGCAGTGGGTTGGACCAGATGGCCCTTGTGGTCTCTTCCAACTCTATCATTCTATGATTATATGATTTCTGACTTTTGATGACCCTAAGATAAACCTATCACAGAGTTTTCTTGGCAAGATTTATTTAGAGCTGCAGTCCAGCAACATCTGGATCATGGAAGCTGTGCTAGTTAAAGGTACACACACACACACACACACATCGCAATCTCTGCTGCTCCTGGAGCTTATGATCTAAGATGATCCCAAAAAGCACCAGGCAAGCTAGACCACAGAAACCCTCTGGATGATCTTGGGCACGTAAGACTGTCTCAGTCTCAGAGGAAGGCAAAGGCAACCCCCCTCTGAACAAATCTTGCAAAGAAAAACCTGTGATAGGTTCACTTTAGAGTTGCCATAAGTCAGAAATGACTGGAAGGGATAAAACAACAACAAAGCTAGACCCCATGAAAGAGACAGAGTCAATTGCACCTCTGATGTTTAACTGCTCAACTTAGGGCCTAAGCAGATGGCTTAAAAGGCCGTCTTGGGGGCAGGGGAGGGGAGGGGCAGCCGCACGCTCGGCGCCCCCTCCCCCTCCCGAGGTCATCCTCGGAACAGCCAGCCCTCCGTACAGCTGGCGCTCCGAGGAGGACCTCCCGCCGCAGCCTTTCCACGTGCTGCGGCGGAAAAGTCAACGAAAATGCGCCGCAGCCTTTTGCGGCGCACTTTCGCTGACTTGTGAGCACTAATTTAGCGCTCCTTTCAGGGGCGGTGAAGGTGCGCCGCAGGATCGAGGCATGGGGATGCCTCGGTCCCGCAGCGCAGCGTCCCAGGGCGGCCTATGGCCGCCCGTCTGCTTAGCCCCTTAGTACTGAAGCAATAAAACTATTCAGAACAAATTTCAAATGGATGTTCTTGCCTTGTACCTTTGCAAATGAACCATCTGAAGATTCTCACACTTGGCTTGATAAGGTGGCAAATTTCTTGGCTCATAAATAAAAATGTAAAGGACAAAATAAATAAAAATGGACATAAATAAAAATGTAACGGACAAAAGTCTGCATGTTTACAAAACTGCAAAGAATGATTGTCATATCCCTACCTAGGACACTTCTGACTCAGCAACTCTTATCTGTTCTTTCTCAGGACAAAGGCCAGGGTATAGTAATGTTCTGGATTTTTGTTTTCTGGTGCAACAGATCTTGTTCACAAGTATAGTGATTAGGGTTGTGTGATCTCAGGGCCTGGCCCTGAGTCCCCAGTTTTCATGAGTCATGAAAACATGCTGAAATCTCCACTTTGGCTATGAGAACCGCAGTTTATTACCATTTGCGAGGCTTATTTGATTTGTTGCTGCATCTTGGAAAAACTCTTCAGAGCAATCTGTATACAGTATTTACTTAGCTTCCTCCATTGTAGCACCATTGTAGCAAAAATTTCCATTCTGCTCTATTGTGGTTATGGTGCAGTGGCAAGAGAGTTGATTCTGAACCATTTAACTCCCACCCTTTGCCCTTTGCTTCCTTGATCTTCTTCATTTTGCTTTGCTTTTTATATCCCCCCCCCCATCTGTTGGACTCTAGTAAAATTAAGACAGTGAAAATGAACAAATAAGTGGGGAAAAGCTTGTTTGGAGGTTCTAGCAATTCACAAGGTGGCTAAATTCTATTATATTGTCTGTAAATTGCGTCCCCATATGGCAAATGGATGCCCCAATACTGTAAATGGAAATTAAGTGGAATTAGTATATCTACATTTGAATGTATTGTATTTCTCTGTTATTATTTTGATACGATATTGTATTGTACTAATCTGTTTATACTTTTATACTGGTCAATGACCGAATAAAATTATTACAATATATATGTGGGGAAAAGCTAATGTTGCGCTAGCACAACTATTACAGTAAAAACAATCCTGGAACTGATCCCAAAGTGCAAAAGGCAAAGTTATATAGGATATGTATAAACAACACTTCTTTAGCCAGAAGAGAGACTTAAAACTTCTAAAACCCCTGCTGAATTCTCTATGCTGCTCTGATTTGTTTTACAAAGCAAAGGTGTGAGCAATCCCCATTATCTCCTTGCATCCTTTTGCTTTGTCATGATGATCATGTACTTTATCACATGGGGAGAATCTATAGTTTATCCCATACAAATCCCAAAAAAACCATGTAATTACGTGCAACAATTTCACACGATGTCACACAAAACCCATCATTAATGTGGTCAGAAAGTGGTGTTATCCAGGATCTTTTTACTGTCCGGATTTTAGTGAAAATGCATTTGCGATGTTACTGTAATTGCACATTTACTCTAGTGTGAAAGTCAAATTCGGTTTATTCACGCAATAATCCTCCTTTCACTCGTTTTCCCGGTTTTCCCATGGTTATGTGGGGCTGCTTTTACTTCCTGTTTTGCTTGGGCGACAATCATGCCAGACAAAAGTGTACCCATTCTCATAAAGCAAAAAATACAACTGTTGAGGATAGGAAAGATTGGAATGGTGAAATAACGTGGGAATACAAAGAGGAAGAAGCGTCACGTAAGAAATGAAGCAAGGAAGGTTCCTGAGACGCACTAACTTTGCATCCCTCTGCACATGTGCGAGTATACCATTTCTACTTCATATACGGAATTCATTCGCTTTTGTATCAAACATAAAAGCCTATTTTTTTTTTGCCTTTTGCATTATTATGCGTTTATTCTAATTGCATGTGATTTTCATTTGCGCAATGAAACACTATTTTCACTTTATTTTCAGGATGGTTTATTTGTGCTTTATTATCTCTTTAAAGATGGAACTGGCTGCCATGTGATAAAGTCCCATAATGAATGATGATAGCTCTGCCACTTGCAAAGTGAAAAATGCTGGGGGGGGGTGTTGTTGAATGTAAGAAAAGCTTTTTTAAATTTTTAAGCTACAATTTATTTATTTGTTTGTTTCATATCCCTTTTTTGTTTTCGTTGTGTGCTTTAAGTATTTTCTGAAACTTTTCGGATAAGGTAAGGGGTTTTCCTGGAAAGTTTCTTCAGAGGGGTTTTACTATTGCCATACTCTAAGGCCTAGAGTTTGTGACTTTCCCAGGGTCACCCATTGGGTTTCCATGGCTGAGCAGGGATTCCAACTCTAGTCTCCAGTGTGGTCACACTTTCTCAGCCTCAGGGGAAGGCAATGACAGGGGGGTCAGACTGCAGGCCCTCTCAGGTCCTTCTAACTTAGGGGGGTTGCAGACTGCCAGAAATAGTGCAAATTGAGTCCACTTTTAGGGTTAGGGTTAGTGCTATGGAATCATGGGGATTGTTTTGGGTTTTTTCTGAGACATTGAGCCTTCTCTGTCAGAGAGCTCTGGTGCCACAATAAAATACAGTTCCCATGATTCCCTAACCCTAACCCTAATCCTAAAAATGGACTCAATTTGCACTATTTCTGGCAGTCTGCAACCCCCCTTAACTCAGGAAACAATAAAGTTTGGTTACTTTGAAAATGCCATCGCCTCATGGAAAGACTGAAGATCTTTGTAAAACTGCAAATCATAGGGAATTAAGGGCACTGGACATGGTGATTTCTCTCTATTTTCCTCATTAATATGAATAGGAATAATTAAATGAGTAAATAATAATTAATGTATTGGAATAAAATAATTTCAATTCATTTATGATATCGTCTTTCTCCCAACAATTGGCAATTAACATTTTAAAACAATGTGGATTAAAAACACTACAAAAGTTACATAAAAGCACAATACATTAAATTCACATGCTCTTTTCTTTAGTTTATCAAATCTGTTGTACTAGATGGGAGGAGTCCTTCCACTCTAGCAAGTTTAACTGTAACTAGTTAAAATGTTTTCTTCGGATGCAAGCAACAAAGCTGAGACAGCATTTTCAGTCCATTACCATACGAACTTACACAAATTATGCAAATCCTGCCCATCGAGTCATCATTTCAAAGCTTCCGTCCTGTTACTTTATTTGCTAAAAAATAAACATTCTTCCTGCTTGGTCGAGGGGGACCAAGTTTTAAGAGCATTTTTAAAGAGGTAAGAACCCATCGAGAGGCACATTTCTCATCCATTTGAATGAATAGTGTGAGAATTCTTTACATTACCACATGCCATCACCATCAGTTGTGCTCTTGGGATCTCCTATGAGGCCTGCTTGCTATTACCAGTCCTGGACTTAAATACAGTTGTAGATCTAATGTTATTTTCCAAGAATTATAGAATCATAGAGTTGGAGGAGACCAAAAGGGCCATCCAGTCCAACCCCCCTGACATGCAGGAATACACAGTCAAAGCACTCCTGACAAAGCAACAGGAAATAGCCAATTAGTAAGCCTCTGGTAAGACCCAATCTGACATACTCAACCCTGCCCATCAAATTTTCATTTGAAAGGGCCCATCCCTTCACTTCATTTGCAAATGATGGAAAATGATGGAAAAATCAGATTCTTACTCCTTGGCTGAAGAGCTGCAAGTTTCACAGCTTGTTAAATAATTTCTGGAAGCATCAGGTAACCAATTTCTTGTATGTTTTATGAACAGTGACGAGAATTCATCACTTCCCTACTTGGACTATTCTTACTTTAGCGCTCAGTTGTATATCTTTACACTTTAGAAACTCATTTAGTTCATTCATATCTGCTCTTCTCATTCCTAATCTTCTGATTTCTTGACTGCTGTCTCTGTTCTGATCATTGTTTGATCCAAGGTACTGGAATTCTTTAATTATTTTGATCTTCATTGTTTAGGTTGAATTTATGTAGCTTATATGGTTATTAATTTTGTTTTCTTTATGCATAGCGATAAGTGTGCCTTTGCACTGTCTTCTTTGACCTTCCTTAATAATTGTTCCAACATTATATTTTCTGCTGGTAGTATGGTGCCATCTGCATATCTTAGATTGTTAATGTTCCTCCCTCCTATCTTCACTCCTCCTTCTACTGGGTTTAAACCTGCTCTTCGTATGATATTTTCTGCATACAAGTGGAACAAATAGGGTGATAAAATGAAGCCTTGCTTGACCCCTTTGACAATTGGGAACTATTCTGTTTCTCATATTCTGTTCTGACAATAGCCTCTTGTCTACTGCTTGTCTACTACAGATTTCTCATCAGAAGTGTCAAATGTAGTGGCACTCCCATATCTCTACAAGCTATCCATAACTTTTTGTGATCTATGCAGTAAAATGCTTTACTGTAGTCTATAAAGCACATGCTGATTTTTTTTCTTGGAATTCCTTGGTACGCTCCATTAGACATTGTATGTATACAATATGCTCTCTAGTGCCTTTTCCTCTCCTGAACCCCTCTTGCACCTCTGGGATTTCTCTCTTCATGTATGACTGGAGTCTGTGTTGCAGAATTTTGAGCAGAATTTTCCTTGCGTGGGATATTAATGCTATGGCCATTTAGTTGTTGCAGTCTTTTGTGTCTCCTTTTATGTGGATGGGGATATATATTGATCATTTCCAATCTGTTTGCCACCATTTTGTTTTCCATATTTGTTGACATATACAGTGTGCCCGTGCCAACCATGGGCTTACCATCCGTGGTTTGAACTTTCACAGACAGCAAGCCCCGCTTAATCAATGGGCACATGCACATGCAGTGGCACGAGCAGGACTGTGTGCCCATTGAAAAGAACAGGACTTAAGGTCCCACAAGAGTGCACTGCATTATTAAACATTAGACTTGATTGTGGACTATAGCAGTTCAATTGGAATATCATCTGTTCCTGGTGATTTATTTCCCCCAATTTCTCGTAATGCAGCTTCCACCTCATTTTTTAGAATTTGGAGTTCATCTTCATATGGTTCTTGATGTGTCATTCATTTTTTAATCTCTTTTATATAACTCTTCTGTGTATTGAATCCAACGTCTTTTTATATCTTCCTGATCTTGTATTATGTTATTTTTTTTGTCATAGAGCATCCCAATCCTTGGTTTGAACTTTCGTTTGATTTCCCAGATCTTATGAGAGAGGTCTCTCATTATTCCTTTTTTGTTGTTGTCTTCTGTTTCTCTGCATTGCTCATTATAGTAGTTCTCTTTAACCCTAAGCAGACTGCCAGAAATAGTGCACATTAAATTGAGGCACTGCCCTGGCTCAGTGCTAGGGAGTCATGGGAATTGTATTTTTTTCTGGGACATTGAGCCTTCTCTGTCAGAGAGCTCTGGTGCCACAATAAATTACAGTTCCCATGATTCCCTAGCACTGAGCCAGGGCAGTGCCTCAATTTAATGTGCACTATTTCTGGCAGTCTGCTTACATTGCACAATTGCATTAATGGTTCTGGTTTTAATCCAATTTCCCTTTCCTTTCCTTCACTACTTGAAGTATTTTGTCTGTTATCCATTGTTTCATTCCTTTCTTTTTGGCCATCTTGGTCCTCTTGCATTCTTCCTTAATTACGTACTTAGTTTGTTTTTTTCTGGTTCTCAATCAATTATGCTTAATAACACAAATCTATTTCTTACACTGTTAGTAAATTCTGTTGAGATATTGTTCAGGTTATATTTTGTGTCCTATTCTCTGGAGCAGCAGAAAACAAACTTGCTCCATCCTCAATGTGACATCTCTTCAAATATTTAAACAGGGTTATCATGGCACTTCTTAACCATCTCTTCTCCAGACTAAACATCCCCAGCTCCCTAAGTCGTTCCTCACAGGGCTTGGTTTCCAGACCCTTCACCATTTTGGTTACCCTCATCTGGACATACTCCAGTTTCTCCACATCCTTTTTGAATTGTGGTGCCCAGAACTGGACACAGTATTCCAGGTGAGGCCTGACCAAAGCAGAATAGAACGGCATTATTATTTCCCTTGAACCAGACTACCTCTATTGTTGCAGCCTAGAATTACATTGGTTTTTTTAGCTGCCAAATCACACTGTTCACTCATGTTCAACTTGTGGTCTACTAGGACTCCTAGATCCCTTTCACATGTGCTGTTGTCAAGCCAAATGTCCCTAATTCTGTATCGCTGCTTTTCATTTATTCTGCCTAAGTGTAATACTTTACATTTCTCTATTCCTTCATCCAAGTCACTGATAAAGATGTTGAATAGTACTGGCCCCAGGACACAAACCTGTGGCACCCCACTGGTCACTTCTCTCCAAGATGAAAAGGAGCCATTGCTGAGCACCCTTTGGGTTTGTGTGACCCAAAGTTCATGTGACCCTTTGTGTGACTTGAAGGTACACCACCACTACCACCACCACAATGCTAGATCCATGCAATTCAATTACACCCCTGCTGTTCAACTGCTCAACTCAGTACTGAGGCAATAAACCCATCCAGATTTCAAATCAAATTTCAACTGAAAATTCCCTGCCCTCTCCATGTGAGACAAAACATTTTAATTTTCTCATCCTTCACCTGCAGGGAGAACAGTAAATGTATTACCTACCCTTCTCCAGGGACAAGAAGACTCTTGACAGCTATTTGCATCTCTAGTCCCAGGCCCTAAACTTGATCCATTAAGCATCAATCACAGTTGCTCAGATCATACCATTCAATTAAAAAAAAAAAGTCTTGTAAATGGGAAAAAAAAATTCTCATTGGAATTTCCCCCCCTCCCCCAAGGTTTGCATTGACTTGGAAAAATATCCCAAACTGTTTTAAGTTGTTATAAACATCTTTGCAAGTGCTGCTTTCAAGAACACATGGTGGTTCAAGTCTAACTAAAAGAGCTTTTCCATGCAAAAAGAAAGTGAGGACACGAGAGAGAGCCTTCTTGGTGGCTGCTCCCACCCTCTGGAACTCCCTTCCACAGGAGGCTAGGCTGGCCCCTGCCCTCCTTGCTTTTCACTGGCAAGTAAAAATGTTTTTATGCTGGCCAGCATTTAGTATATGATTCATAGTAGGGTAGTTTTTATGGACCAGGGGGGGGTTAATTATGTTTTTAACTTTTGTATATTTTTATATGATTTTATATTATGCCATCCTTGCCTTTCACCAGCAAGTAAAAACGTTTTTATGCAGGCTGGCATTTGGGATATGATTCATAGCAGGGTAGTTTTTATGGAGCAGGGTTTTTTTAGTTATGTTTTTAACTTTTGTATATTTTTATGTGAGTTTATATTATGTGTAGATGTTTTTAATTGGTTTGAATTTTACAGAGATTTTTAAATGTTTTGTCTGTGGGCTCCCTTCGGTCGCTCTGGGGAGAAAGGCAGCATACTACTACTACTACTACTAATTATTATTATTATTATTATTATTATTATTATTCAAAGTCTGCATTTAAAGGATTGCTCCCATCAGTGCCCCGCACTGGCCACATTATTTTTCATTCTTTTTGACAACCAGTTTGAGGAGTCCTCCTTTATCCAATAATAATAATAATAATAATAATAATAATAATAATAATAATATCCAAATATATTGTGGAGACAAGACTGCGACTTTCCCAAGACTGCCCAGGAAATTATGCCTACAAGAAACTCAGGGCTAAAACAGCTTAACGCCACCCCATTGATCGCTGGGTTGGGGCTGTGGCAACCACACATCATGCCCCAACCCGGCATTTTCCCAGCGCAAAATGGAGCAGCAGAAAGCCACTCCTTTTTGCACTGGGAAAAAGGTACATTCAATTCTGCAGCGGAGGCTTTTGGGCATTTCTGTGGCGTGTAATTGCCACACCACAGAAATGCTGTGATGCTGCCTGCATGGGGCGGCATCGTCAGGGTGTGCGCTGTGCATATGCCATGGCCCCATGCCACCCCGAAGCTGGCATGTTTTTGCCAGACTGTTTTGGCTCTCATTTTCCTGCCCATCCAAATATAGCACCTGAGTGATTATAATATAATGAAATATTGAACTTTTTCTTTTCTTTACAGAAACCCAAGACATGTTGGTTTGATGGATCCTGTAAGTATTCAGACCTGCTACAAGATTTTTTGTGACCATATTTATTAAAAATACAGATACACCAGCCTTCATAAAATAAATTCCAGGGCAGTAAAAATGATAAAAGTAAATTCTATGATTACAGTTACTATTGAACATTTATTTAGCTTCAAATACAATGACAATATTTTTTAAATTTCTTACTGTATTTCTTCCAATGTCAAGAGATTGAAGGAAATTAAGGACAATTTTTCAAAACTATAACACCTCTGTAGTCTGTGTTTAAAAGCACTAAGGTATTGTAGTGATTTTAGTGTTGGCCTAGGACTCCAGGGGACCAGAGTTCAAATCCCTGCTCAACCATGGAAACCTACCGGGTGATGTTGGGCACATCACACTCTCGTAGGATGTTATCACACCAGGGGTCTCAAAGCAGCAAGAAAAGCGGCATGGAATCAATCCAGAACCATACCGGAATGATTCTGGTCGCGCAGCCGTAATTCCTCTTTGAAAGAGGAATTACAAAGAGCTGGAATGATGCAGCGATGGTGCAGAGATGATGCAGGGATGGGCGGGGTTTGCTGCGACATCGTCTGATCACAGGGGCAAAGGATCCAGAATGATGCAGCGATGATGCAGGGATGATACAGGGATGGGCGGGGTTTGCTGCGACATCGTCTGATCACAGGGGCAAAGGATCCAGAATGATGCAGCGATGGCGCAGGGATGATGCAGGGATGGGCGGGGTTTGCTGCGATGTCGTCTGATCACAGGGGCAAAGGATCCAGAATGATGCAGCGATGGTGCAGGCATGGGGCTGCTTTAGACCCCGTGTGATAACGTCTTCAGTTTCAGAAGAAGGCTCTGGAGAGTATCAGACAGAGGGCTCAGGATGGAAGAAAAACAGATTGCTCCCATCCCTTTCGCTCAGTTGGGGGAAAAGATTATCACACCCCACATGCTTCTCCCATCCTTCTGCTATCTGTGAAATGTAATGGCCCTGTCATTTGTTATTAACAGGATTTCCCATTAATACCAAATGATGGAGCCATTAGACTTCATGGATGACAGAAGGATGGGAGAAGTGTGCAGCTGTGATAATCTTTCCTCCAATCGTGCAAATGGGATGGGAGCAATCCACTTTGCTCCCATCCTAAGCCCTCCGTCAGATAATCTCCAGTGACACACTCCACTGCCTTGGTAAGAAAACTCCTGTGTTGCCATAAATCAGGAATGACTAGAAGGCACAAACAGAAATCAGAAGGGCTAGATACAGACATTCTGTATGGAGAGGCTTTCTCCTCAGTCTTATATGTCTTTTACATCTGAATACAAAACTCATGTAGGGGACACACTCCCATATACATTGACCCTGCCCCACTCCCACAGTCCTGCATTGAGGAAAGTGAGTAGGAATCCCCTCCATTGTGCAAACCAGGAAGCCTGATTAACAGAGGGGGGAAGCAGACGGGCGGCACAGGGCCGCCCCGGGAAGCTGCAGATCGGGGCCGATGCATCCGCATTCCTTGGCCCCGCTGTGCAGTGTCCCTGCTCCAGGAAGGAGCACTAAAATAGCACTCCTTCCGCAAGATGCCGAAGGTGCGCCGCAAAAAGCGCCGCAAAAAGTGTGCGGACGCTGCAGCGGAAGTGCGTCGTCAGAGCGCCGGCCGTGCCGCTCCGACAACATTTTGGGAAAGGAGTTGGGGCGCCCAGCGTGAGGCTGCCCCTCCCCTTTCTGGCCTCAAAGACGGCGCTTTGCGCCGTCTGCTTAGGCCCAGAGTCTCCAAAAGCATAAAGAGTTTATTTGTTAGGTTGTTGTTGTTGTTGTTGTTGTTGTTGTGTGTCTCCAAGTTATTATTGACTTATGGTCACCCTAAGATGAACCTATCATGTTTTTTTTCTGGAACTGGAACTGGACCTGGACAGGGGGAGTGTGAACCTGTTGGTCCTGCTGGATCTCTCAGCAGCATTCGATATCATCGGTTCTGGTATCCTTTCGGACTGTCTTTCTGGGATGGGACTTGGGAGCACTGTTATGCAGTGATTCCAGTCCTCCTTGGAGGGGCGAACTCTGAAAGTGGTGTTGGAGGACTCCTGTTCAACTCCTTGGCTGTTGGCCTGTGGGGTCCCTCAGGGTTCTGTTCTGTTCCCCATGTTATTCAACATCTACATGAAACTGCTGGGAGAGGTCATCCAGAGGTTTGGGGTGCAGTGTCACCAATATGCTGATGATACCCAACTCTATTTCTCCTTCCCATCTGATTCCAAGGAAGCTGTCTCTGTACTGAACCAATGTCTGCTGTCAGTAATGGACTGGATGAGGGCAAACAAATTGAAGCTTAATCCAGACAAGACAGAGGTGCTCCTGGTCAGTCGTAAGGTAGATCAGGGAACAGGGATTCAGCCTGTACTGGATGGGGTTACACTCCTCTGAAATCTCAGGCTCGCATGCCCAGAATGCCCAGGTCTCAGCAGCGGCCAGGAGTGCATTTGCACAGCTTAAACTTGTGCACCAGCTGCTCCTGTTCCTTGAGACGTCAGATCTGGCTATGGTGACACATGCCTTGATAACATCCGTTTGGACTATTGCAATGCAGTCTACGTGAGATTGCCTTTGGAAACTGTTCGGAAATTACAGCAAGTTCAAAACACTGCAGCCAGAATGCTGACCAGGGCCAGCTACAGAGATCATATAACTCCCTTGTTAAAACATCTCCACTGGGTACCTTTTCATTTCTGGGCAAAGCAAAGCAGCTTCATTTATATGCTGCTTCATATCGCTCTATGGGATGTCTAAGTGGTTTACAACTGTAAGCTCATTGCCCCCCAACAGCTGGGTACTCATTTTAGCAACCTCGGAAGGATGCAGGCCTGAGCCTAGCCTGAGCCCTGGCTAGTATTGAACTCGCAACCTTGTGGTCTATGAGTGAGTGACTGCAGTATAGGCATTTAACCACTGCGCCACCAGGGCACAATTCAAAGTGCTGGTCATGACCTATAAAGCCCTAGATGGCTTGGGTCCAGACTATTTCAGAGATGGTATCTCCCCATATGAACCTGTGGGAGCTCTAAGATCTGCAGGAGAAGGCTTTCTCTCAGTCCCACCAAGATCAGAGGCTCGCCTGGTGAGGACACAAGAGAAAGCCTTTTTGATGGCTGCTCCCATGCTCTGGAATGCCCTTCCACATAGGCCTAGGCTGGCCCCTCCCTGCTGGCCTTTCACTGGCAAGTAAAAACATTTTTATGCCAGCAGGCTTTTTGTATATAATGCATAGCAGGGTGGTTTTATGGAGCAGGTGGGTTTTTAGTCTGTTTTTAACTGGTGTATATTTTACGTGATTTTATATTGGATATAGACATTTTAATTGTTTGAATTTTATTGCAATTTTATTGCAATTTTAAAGGTTTTATCTGTGAGCAAGATTTGTTCAGAGCAGGTTTGTTATTGCCATACATCAATTGGACAGATTATTTTCTGATCAAGGCTGAACTTAGAACCACTATCTGTCCTGTCGGGGGTGAAGGACCCATTAGAATGATCCACCCTCAAAGGCTAATGGAACCAGTTGGGTTCCAGAAAGCCTTAGAGCAGGGGTCGGTAACCTACGGCCCATAGGCCAGTTCCGCCCCCCCCCGCTTACTGGCCCCCGCCAACCCCTGCCGCTCCTGCCACTGCAGCTGCGAGGTGCGGCCGGCGTGCGGCCGCTCACATTGCACCCACCATTTTGTTTTCCAAAATGGCAGCCGCGACGTGTTTGCGCATGCGCAGTACTCCTGCACATGCGCAAACGTGTTGCAGCCACCATTTTGGAAAACAAAATGACTGGCATGACATGCGTGGCAGCGGCTGTGGCAGCGCGCGTGGCGGTGGCGGTGGTATGCACGGCACGCACAGCGGGGGGGCGCATGGTGGTGGGGGTTGCGCGCACGCTCCACCATTCCCCCCCCGGCCCGCCAGAAGGGTGGACTTCAGCGGACCGGCCCCGGGCTGAAAAAGGTTGCCTACCCCTGCCTTAGAGGGTTTAATGGTTGGTAATGCCGGTGATTCTGTCAAAGCTTTGGTTAATACCTGGAAGACTGACCTTGCCAAAACTATCAACACAATTGCTTTCTAACTTGCTTCTAATTGCCAACCATGGTATATAGAAGAACTTAGGAAGATGAAGCAGGTTGGACAATGACTAGAGTGCCTCTGATCTGACAGAACTCATCATAGGAAATTTCTTTGCTCCTATGCAGAGGCAATACATGCAGCGAAGAAATCTTTCTTCTCTGCACATATTGCGTCTGCAGAGTCCTGTCCAGCAGAGCTATTTAGGGTGGTAAGGGAACTGACACAATTTCCACCTGTGCAGAACCCATTACTTAATCCAACAATGGCCTGCTGCGATGCGTTTAGCAACTTCTTTGCAGATAAAATCTCTCAGATAAGAGCCGACTTGGATGCCGGTGTTATAGTAGAATCGATAGATGAGGTATCCAGCAACTCTGCTTATGAGATTATACTGGATCAGTTCCAACCGGTGAGTACCGATGACATGGACAAGCTCCTTGTTAGAGTGAGGAAGACAACTTGCCCTCTTGACCCTTGCCCTTCGTGGCTGGCTGTCCAGAAGGGAGATGTCTTGAGGATGTTCCTGAGGGACAATTTCAATGCATTCCTTGGGGAAGGTTGTGTTCCATCTTCTTTGAAGGAAGCTTTGGTTAGGCCGCTTCTGAAAAAACCTTTCCTTGACACTCTGGGCATGAACAGCCATAGGCCAATCTCTTTGCTACCTTTTTTGAGCAAGGTGATCAAGAGGGCTTTTGCTCTTCAGCTCCAAGCTGTCTTGGAAGAAACCGATTATCTGGATCCATTTAAAACTGGCTTTTGGACAGATAATGGAGTGGACTGTCATGGTTGCCTTAGCAGATGACCTTTGCCTGGGCATCAACAGGAGTAGCGTGACCCTGTTGGTGCTACTGGACCTCTCAGCAGCCTTTGACACAATAGATCATGACATCCTGTTGGAACGCCTGAGAGAATTAAGAATCAGAGGCATTGCATTGCAATGGTTCCGTTCGTTTCTCTCAGGCAGATTCCAGGGGGTGATGCTCAGGGACAGTTGCTCAGCAAAAAAGGAGCTTAATTGTGGCATCCCTCAGGGCACCATCCTGTCCCCAATGCTATTTAACATATATATGAAGTTGCTGGGAGAGATCATCCGGAGACATGGGGCAGGGTGTTATCAGTACACTGACGACACCCGATATATTTCTCCATGGTTTGGTCTACAGCTTTGACTTCAGATGGTGTCTCCCCTCTCAATGAATGTCTTAAAGTGGTAATGGACTGGATGAGGAAAAACAGATTGAAACTGAATCCAGGCAAAATGGAGGTATTAACAGTAATGCCCCCCCGAATCCAGGTATTGGGACACAATCTCCAGTCCTAGATGGGGTCATACTTTCCTCAAAGGACTGTGTTCACAGTCTGTGGATGCTCCTAGATCCATCGCTTCAGTTGACAAATCAGGTGAATGCAACTGCACCCTTTCCTGGAGGTCAGGGACCTTGAAACTGTAGTACATGCACTGGTAACCTCTTGTCTCAGTTTCTGCAATGCACTCTTCATGGAGCTACCCTTGTGCCTAGTTCAGAAACTTCAATTGGTACAGAATATAGCAGCCAGGCTGATCTCAGGTAGAACCAGAAGAGACCATATACCACCTATTTTAAGATTGCTTCATTGGCTGCCTATCAGTTTCTGGGTGTAGTACAAGGTGTTGGTTATTACCTTTAAAGCCCTAAATGGCTTGGGTCCAACCTATCTTCAGGACCGCCTCCTTCCATATAATTCACCCCATGCACGCAGGTCCTCTAAGAAAAAATTATTTCAACCCATAAAAACTAGATTATCTGAAACTGCCCAGAGGACCTTTTCGTCTATCGCTCCCAGACTTTGGAACGGCCTGCAGGATGAGATCCGTCACTTGACTACCTTAAACAGCTTTTTAAAAAGCTGTTAAGACAAATCTCTTCTGGCAAGCCTTTCCTTAGTAGGTAACCAGCCACAGAAAATAGTTATGCCTGACCCTGATTTCCACTGTAGCTATCTCAAAATATTTGTGATTTGTAATTTTTAAATATGTTTTTATATTTTGTCTGTTTAATTGTATTTTGCGGGGGGTGGGCTATTGGGGGATGGGATTGTTTGCTTTATCTTGTAAGCCACCTCGGTTGTATTTTACAGAGAGGTGGGATATAAATAATAATAATAATAATAATAATCTGAGGCTGAGTGAGTGTGACTTCCCCAAGGTCACCAAGTGGATTTTTATACTCGAGAGAGGAATTGAACCCTCATCTCCACAGTCTTAATCCAATGTTCAAGCCACTATGCTGGCTCTACAATGACATCCAAATTAGAATGAACAGAAACACACTTCAGAGCTTGTAACACAGGCTGAAATGGTTGTTTTCATACCTTATTTAAGTATAATAACTGAACAAGTCTATAGTGGCTTCTACATTTTTTTGCAAGTTTGTGTTTTCTCTCCCCCACCCCCCCAGTTTCTAAAATATGAGCTGGAAAATTTAATGTTGGGACAAGGTTTAATGTTGAAAGTTGAAAAGATCCAAATGATTCAGTGCCTCTTTGAAGGATTAAAAGGGGGAAGGGAGTGAGAATCAAGCAGCACTTTTGAGAGATATCTAAAGGGTGAAACAAACCACCCTGAAGGGGCCACTTCAAGTCGCCTCTTCTGAAGCCAGATTGGGGCCACGGCGACCTCACACTATGTCCCCAATCTACTTTTTTGCCAGCTGAAAAAGGAGTGGCAAAAAGCCAGCTCTTCTGTCCCGCCGCGACCAAAAGCCATCTTTAAGGTGCTCCGGCGGCGTGTGACATATAAATGCCATGCCTCGGAGCACCTGAAAGCAGGCCCCTGTGTCAATGGCCACCTGGAAGGTGGCACAAAAGGACTGTCTGTTTTGGTCCTAACTTGCAAATAGCTGTGCTGGAACAAAAGAATTCCCAAAGAAAGATAGGAAAGAGAAACAGCTGAACTGGGATATATTCAGAAATTCCAGTCTGTTAGCAGTGGTTGAGATAGTCTGAAAGGCTGGGTATAATGAAGCCTTCAGGGCTAGCTCTCATTGTGGGGTGCATTGTGCCATGATTGCTTGGGGATGATAATTAAAAAACAAAACAAAACACCACTCTGGCTATGCAAAAAGCAAGGGCAGAAAGGCTAATTCTATGCATATACAGGAGCCTATTCTAGTTCTAGGAATCTAGGAGGCCATGGAAGACCAGTTCATGGAAAGAATACATTCAACAGCCAAGGGGTTTCACACTGCAGCCTCTCTACCACTGCACTGTCAGCTGCACTCATGTCAGGCACCCCATGTCCAGCTACATGAAGGGGCCTGTGTGCTTTCAAATGTACATATGCAGAATTTCTCTCCATGTGGAAGGATTCCACTTAACAGCATGTCCTCTATGTGCAAAATAAAATAAAATAAATACACATGGGGCACCCCCTCCCAAAAACAGTTCACTGAGCTGCAGAACATTAATTATCAGTAGTGAAAGGAAAGCATGTGCCGAGGCAATAGATTGGGTGGAGGTGGAGGATGGAGTATCTTGGCAGAGGGCATGGCATGGCCAGAACCTTGAAACAAAGGACTCCTTTTAGCATTGCAATATTTTGGTGCAGTTGATAATGATTAACACTGATTGTACTACCACCACCACAGATAACTAATAATAATGCATACTTTTTGTGTTTTGCTTTTGCCCTTCCCCTTGGTTTATACATGAAAGCACCAGTCAGTTCCCAAGGTGGCATCAGCTGGACATGGAAGCAGAACTGCACTGGCTCTGTAAGGAATGCAAGCAACTCCTCTCTGGAAATATTGGAAAGTGGCATATATTTTGTCTATGTTTATGTGGCCCGTATGGAGGATGTGCCTACCAAGGATTTCTTCACTGTTCAGCTAGTTGATAACTCAGAACGTATCCTCAGCCGTCTCAAAGGGCCTAATGACACACGGGCATTCGTAAATATGGGAAGGTCTTATTTCTTGACAAAAGGAATGAAGTTACACTTGGAAATTAATGCAGGACTTTCACATATTGACAGGAGTTGGACATATTGGGGGCTCTTTAAAATATAATAAAACATCAAACTACCAGATTCATATACTAAAATGATACTATCTGCATAGGCAATTGCTGACACTGATAATGGATTACTCAGCAACCCATCACAGTGTTTCCTGACTTTCTGTAGATGGGCTGAAGGTACAGTTGTCCTGTTACATTTTCCAGAAGTATGTGCTTTGATTCTCTTTAATCTTGTCAGCTGGCTAGCCAGGGCATCTGACTTGAATAATTCAAGATTATCTGATGAGACAGTAGATTGAGACTTAACAGCATTAAACCCAAACATTATGGACTTCTTTGTTATCATTGTCAATTCAGCTGACACCAGAGTGATCTGAGATCTGTGGATACTGAGGTTTTTTGGATGACATTGACTCCAGTGACTTGGCTACAGCTCTTGTGCAACTCTTTGTAGTGCTCTCATACATTTTTTCAGTAAGCCTCGTAACGTTTTTTATGATATAGAGTACTATTACATTTCATGTATATTACAGTAACAATTGTTGATAACTCAGAACGTATCCTCAGCCGTCTCAAAGGGCCTAATGACACACGGGCATTCGTAAATATGGGAAGGTCTTATTTCTTGACAAAAGGAATGAAGTTACACTTGGAAATTAATGCAGGACTTTCACATATTGACAGGAGTTGGACATATTGGGGATGTTTTGTAAAGTTCATGTTTACAAAACATCCCTATAATATATTGTGTGATTTTGCAAAAACTCAAGAAGATAACTCTATAATTTTAATTCAAAGTTCTAGCTATCCAAAGAACAATGAGAAAAGGAAAGAAAATGCAGCCATTTAAAGCAGTGAAAGTATGTTTCAAATCAGTTGAAAGTCTCCTTTCAAAATGTGAATGAAGTATTTCTACAATTTTTTAAAAAATCTGGCTTGCTTTTCTTCCTTTGGCTTTATGAAGTTTGTTAGAATTACCACCACAGATTATACATAAGTTCACACTTAGGCCAGGACCAGACAGAAGGGAAAAGCCAGCTTATCCTCAGGGTTTCCTGATTCAGAGGGGGAAACCCCTGACCGCACTGTCAGCTTCCACAGTGGCCTGACAACTGACACATAGTCTGCACTACCACCCCTCCTGCTATGAGGAAGGACCCAGCATAACGGAGCATTTGTGCCTACAAGCTGTGCCATGCCATTTTTTTCTCCTTTTCCATAGCAAACGAATGCACATGAACAAAGGGGGGTTGCAGACTGCCAGAAATAGTGTGAATTCAGTCCACTTTTAGGGTTAGGGTTAGAGTTAGGGAACCATGGGAACTGTATTTTATTGTGGCATCAGAGTTGTCTGACAGAGAAGGCTCAATGTCTCAGAAAAATAACAGTTCCCATGACTCCCTAGCACTAACCCTAACCCTAAAAGTGGACTGAATTCACACTATTTCTGGCAGTCTGCAACCCCCCATAGAGACACTCTGCTGACAGCTGCCAATTGCCCTTCCCATCCTGCCCAGCTGCCAGCCCATTGGATGCCCAACACAATTGGCCACTAGAGCAAGTATCTAGATGGAACAATGGGAGAAAATTTGGAGGGTTAAGATTAGCTACACAACAAGTGTAGAATTAAGGGAAAATGTCTATAAATCTATGTTTAGGTGGTACTTGACCCCCCTTAGACTATCCAAGATGTTTAAAGGTGTTAATCCTACTTGTTGGAAATGTAGAAATGAACCTGGGTCATATTTACACACGTGGTGGAATTGTGGCAGGACAGTTAAGTATTGGAAGAGGATACATGGGGATATGAGAAAAATATTTAATTTGAATAATCGCCCAGATCCCAAACTATATCTTTTGAATATTGTAGATGCTGCAAATTTGGAAAAAGTAGATGGGAGACTAATGTTTTTAATGATAACTGCTGCTAGAATGATTTATGCTAAATATTGGAAACAGAAAGAGATTCCCTCACTTGAAGAGTGGAAATTAAAAATTTACGACCTCTACGAACTAGATTAATTATCTTATCTAAGAATAAGTCGTTAACTAGTTTTTATAAGGAATGGAAATTGTGGATTTCCTACTTACAAGATCAAGGTAACTAATAAGATATATGGCTTTAGTGGAGTAACCTATAGTTATAAATAATCTAAATAACAGAACCACCATAAGATTGAATGATTACTGGTAGATTAAATTTAATAGAAATAAAGTGTATTAAGATGGTAATGTTGATTTTTAGTTGTGTTTACTGATACTGGCTTGTTAAGCAATATCTTGCTTTTCTTTGTTCTCTTTCTTTATTTGAATTTAGATTGGTAAATATATAAGTTAAAAGGCTTGACAATAACAATAGCAGCGGATAACACAGCATTGTGGTTTCCTATTCTTGTTTTATAACTGTATATTTTAAATTGAATCCTTTTCTCTTCTCCTTATAGATGTATATGACTATATAAGCTTCTGGATGTATTATGTATAAGTAAGAAAAGAGTTATAGTTGATATGATGATATATGATCATCTTCTCATGTACAGTTTAGGAAGTGATGCTATGTTTACTGTATTTTTATTTATTCTTTAATTTTTTTAAAAAAAATCAGATGATTGACTGCCTGCATGGTGCGTTGGTGCACCCAGTGACACATTGGCACAACGTGATCATGGAGTTGTCAACTCCCCATACATACTCCTTACTAGTGGCATCACTGGGGGGGGGGTGCAGGCCACACTGGGTGACACCCCAGATGAGGGGTGACAATCCAGAAGAGGGGGTGACACCCGGTTAGCCCCCTGCCCCCTGCAGGCACTCCTTGGGCCTGCACTGGTGCCCCTTGGGGCTGTGTGGGTGATGATCCAGCCTCAGGGGGGAGGTATCTGGGTCATGGGGGGTCTCCAGCCTGGGGAGCAGTGGAGGCTCTTTCTGTGGCCTGCACAGCCATTTCTGCAGCCCATGTGGGCGCTTCTCCCACCTGTACCCTGGCCTCAGAAGTCCCACCAGAAGTTCTGCACCCCACACTGGATGACACCTGGTGCGGGATCCCCACTGCCCCTTACTCTGCTATCCCCCCATGGTCTCCTGTTAGACCAGCCAATTTGTTAATGTTGTTATTAAATCCATTGTATTGTTTGTAAACTGATGTGTTTGTTGTCATTTTGCTCCATGGGGTGTGCAATGGGTCAGTGGTTCAGCTACCTACTCATGTGCTTGTGTGTTCAATTTGTGGGAGGAAATCAAGAAAAAATATGGCCAGCAATGGCTCTGGTGGCTTGACCAGGTGAAGGCACCTGCTTGTGACTGCTTCTGCACCAGCACACAGTCCACATGCTAGTGCTATAGTTTGCTTTTCCCAGCTTGAAGCAGATCACACCAGGGTGATGTTTATTTGTTTGTTTGTTTGCTTGCTTGCTTTGGTTTTTGCTTCAGTATAAAGCCCTGGAGTGTGGCTTGGGCCTGTTTTCCTCCTGTTTTGGCCACATGTGTTGTCTGAACAGGTAGGTTTCAAAATGGGGGGAGGCGTTTCTTTCAGCTCATGTGGACAACCCCTTAGTGATAGAAAGGACAACTGTTTTATAGTATTTACCACAGCAGAGTAGTAGATCAACTGTCATATAAGGTGAGCATTTCACACTTGTTTGTAAGGCAGTTTTTTAAAAAAAAAACCTAAAGGAACAAAAAGCTACAGTAAGAGAGAAAGCATTTTAAAGTCAGGAAAACCAGTATTGGTTTTTGCTACTGGGGAATGTTTGTAGGGGCAGTTGTAGTTATGTCCCTTCAAGTTGACTCCCATTTATGGCAAACCTATCTTTGGATTTTTCTTGGCAAGATTTGTTCAAGCGAAGGTTTGCCATAGCTGAGAGAGTATGACTTGCTTGAAGTCATCCTGTAGGTTTCCATTCCATTTGAACCTTTGTCTCCCCAAATTCTAATACAACATCCTAACCACTACAACATGCTGACACTTTGTTTGTAAGAGTGTTATTTAAAAGAAACCACAAAAAACAAAAAAATTGTTCCAAATTCTCACATACAAAATAATAATTTTCATAAACATCAAGAGTAATGCTTTTAAAATAAATGCCAGAATGAATTACAGATTCTTTATCATTGATAATGTTGACACGCTTTGAGATATGGATGGCACACATACCTTTGGAACAATAAAGTGGAGGTAAATAAAGAATTTAATGGTCATTTAGTAAAGAAATGACTGTGGAAGATTTGGTGCAAATACAAAAATAAAATATATACGAAGCTACCACTTCTTGAAATAACAGAAAGTAATCAAAGATGGCTGGCTAGTTACAAAAATCTTCTAGGCTGGACAGAAAAGAAACAAATACTTAAAACAAGGGAAGAGTTTACCAATGAAATGGTAACCTGCCAATGGTTTATTTATAGAAAATTATATGAAAGAATTAAAATGGATATCAAACTTAAAGAAATTGTGAATGAGAAAATGGATTTAGACGAAATACTTTTTGACAAAGGTAATCATGCCATATCAAAAGCGTACAAATTACAGTATTTTTAAGCATGGAAATAGAGCAAGAAATAGTGAGAGATGGACCTAGAATTTAGGACACCCAATATATATGAATAAATGGGAAAAGTCACGATGTCAAATTTGGAAGTTTACATTAATTATGGAAGGGGAATATAATTATTATAACAGGGTAGGCAACCTTTCCCCTTTAAGGGCCGAGGGACTTCAGCTCCCAGAAGCCTCAGCCATGTTGGCCAATAGTCCCATGTTGGCCAATAGCTCCTGGGATTCTGGGAGCTGAAGTCCCTCGGCCCTTAAAGGGGAAAGGTTGCCTACCCCTGTATTATAAGATGCTCCACAGATGTACAAAAATGGAGATGGAAACTGCTGGAAGTGTGGGGAAACTAGAGGGACTTTCTACCATACGTGTGGACTTGCTCCAAAATTGAGAAACTTTGGTCAGGCATACATAATACAGTACAAAAGATTTTCCATATTAAAATTGTATGGAATTGGAAATGTATCTCTTGAATATACTTGAAGAAGAAGTGGAAAACAAATACTCCAAAAGCATGCTATAATTAATAACTGTGGCAAGAACAGTTTTCACCCCAAAATGGAAAGAAAGCAATAGCTCTATAGTTGATTATTGGTTATTGAAATGTTTTGACATGGTAGAAATAGGTAAACTATATTAAAGGAAAAATCATTATGAAAATATGAAGATTAATATGACAAGATTTTGGAAAGAAGAAGGAGAGCTGTGGCTGGGAGGGCATCTTTGACTAGGTGTGTTTTTCAAACTTGGGTGAGTATTTTTGTTCCTGAGGGTGTGGGGCTTCTGTGAGTCACTGGGGATGGTGGTAGCAGCCTAAGCGTATATAACTGTTGCCAAAAGCTTTCAAGCCCAATCCATGCACAGGAAGAAGAAGGAGAGCTGTGGCTGGGTAACCATCTGACTGGGTGAATTTTCAAATTTGGGTGAGTGTGTCTGTTGTTGAGGGGGTGGGGCTACTGTGAATCAGTATTTCTAACTGCTGCCAGAGGCTTTCAAGCCCAGTCCTGCACAGGAAGAAGAAGGAGAGCTGTGGCTGGGAGGCCATCTTTGACTGGGTGAATTTTCAAGATAAAGTGAGTGTGTTTGTTCCTGAGGGGGGGTGTGCTTCTGAGTCACTGAGATGGAGCTAACAGTCTAGTTCTTTCTAACTGCTGCCAGAGTCAATGAAGATGCAGAACACAGAGAGTGAGATGGGAGCTGTGTTTGAGGGGTTCTCCTTTACTTTTCCCCTTTTTTTCTTTAAGGGGCTAGTGGAGGGCTTTTACTAAGAGGAAGTGGGTGAATGAGATTTGCCTGGGGAAGCAGTTAGCAGCCAGTAGCTCTATATAGAGAACTATATCCCCAGCTTTTTGAGCTTGCTCGCTGACAGAACTTGGTGAGCAGTCCAAGCCAACCGGTGTGTTTTATATTGGTCTCTAATGGGGGCTTTTTGAGGGGGAAGCCTAAAGTCCTGTTTTAGTGCCTACTTAAAACTTATGAATAAGGACTGTAAGAGAGCTGCTGGTGGCACAGTGATTAATTGTCTGTACTGCAGCCACTCACTCACAAACCACCAGGTTGTGAGTTCAATACCAGCCAGGGATTCAGGGTTGACCCAGCCTGGCATCCTTCCAAGTTCACTAAAATGACTACCCAGGTTGTCGGGGGCCATTAGTTTACACATTTTAAACCACTTAGGCAGTGCTTAAATGCATTGATAAGCAGTATAGAAATGTACTTGCTATTGCTATTGCTGTTGCAGTCACCTCAACAATTGTGGGATGCTTATGTTCTTGCCTATGCATGTGGGCAGGAAAGGAAGAGGCACTAGGGATCACATCACGAATATACGATAGGTTGAGATTGATAGGAAGGCAGTTAACAACAACAACAACAAAACTTTACCTCCACCAAGTGCAAGTTGGTAGCCCTGTTGGAGCTGAAGTCCCTCGGCCCTTAAAGGGGAAAGGTTGCCTACCCCTGATCCAGACAAAACGGAGGTACTTACAATAGTGACTCCGAAACCAGGCATTAGGATACAACCTCCAGTCCTGGATGGGGTAACACTCACTGCGAAGGACTGTGTTCGTAGTCCGGGGGTGCTTCTGGATTCATCGCTTCAGATGATTAATCAGGTGAATGCAACGGCCAGGAGTGCCTGTTATCAGCTTCGGCTGATATGCCAGCTGCACCCTTTTCTGGAAATAAGGGACCTTGAAATTGTGGTACACGCTCTGGTAACCTCTTGTCTGGATTTCTGCAACACACTCTACATGGGGCTACTCTCGTTCTTGGTCCGTAAACTTCAACTAGTACAAAATATGGCAGCCAGATTGGTCTTGAGTACATCTAAAAGAGACCATATAACACCTGTATTGAAGTCTCTTCACTGGCTGCCTATTAGTTTCTGGACCCAGTACAGAGTGTTGGTTATTACCTATAAAGCCCTAAATGGCTTGGGTCCAACCTACCTTCGAGATCGCCTCCTCCCGTATAATCCGCCCTGCGCACTTCAGTCCTCTGGGATGAATTTGCTACAGGTGAAAAAATCTAGACTGTCAGCTACTTCCCAGAGGGCCTTCTCGATGACCGCTCCCAGACTATAAAATGGCCTGCCGGATGAGATCCGTTGTATCATGATCTTGGACAGCTTTAAAAGGACTGTCAAGATGGATCTCTTCTGGCAGGCCTTTCCTGACTAGTCTTCCCGGTCATAAGAGCCTGCCCAATTGCACTTCCTCCCCCCCTCATTTCAGCCATTATTGTTGTTTGTTATTGTATTTTATCAGCACTTTGCCCTAATCTTAAATAATGTTTTTAACTGATGATTGTTTAATGACTTTTTAATGAGTGGGAGGGGCTGGGTTTGGGGATTGATTTTATTGTGTTCTACTTTATGTTGGAAGCTGCCCCGATTGCTATGCGGGGGGGGGGGTATAAATAAATTTTATTATTATTATTATTATTATTATTATTAAGCTCTCTCCCGCATCAGGAATAACGAGGAAGAGCAGCAGGGACAGGAACTGAATCCAGGCAAAATGGAGGTACTAATGGTAACGGCCCCGAACCCAGGTATTGGGACACAATCTCCAGTCCTAGATGAGGTCACACTTTCCTCAAAGGACTGTGTTCACAGTCTGGGGGTGCTCCTAGATCCGTCACTTCAAATGACAAATCAGGTGAATGCTGTGGTCAAAAGCGCCTGTTATCAGCTTTGGCTGATACGCCAACTATGCCCTTTCCTGGAGGTCAGGGACCTTGAAACCGTGGTACATGCACTGGTAACCTCTTGTCTCAATTTCTGCAATGTACTCTTCATGGAGCTACCCTTGTGCCTAGTTCAGAAACTTTAATTGGCACAGAATATGGCAGCCAGGCTGGTCTCAGGCAAAACCAGAAGAGACAAGGAAGAGCAGCACAGACAGTCATTACGGAAAGTGCAGGGGACCATGGGAGTTAGCACCTGCTAAGCCTCAACTGAGGCATGTGGTGGAGGAAAGGGACTCCTTGCTGAAGGGTACAGAAAAAGTGGTTTATGGGCCTGACAAGATGTCTCGGGAGGTGTGTTGTCTTCCTGGGGCAAAAATATGTGATGTGATAGTGAGACTGACAAGACTTGTCAAGCCTACTGACCATTACGCCTTCCTTATGGTCCATGTGAAAATCAATAATACTGCATGGAACAGTCTTTAGAATATCATGAGGGATTATGAGGCTCTGGGTAGGAAGCTGAAAGAGCCAGATGCACAGCTTGTTATCTCATCTCTTCTCCCTGTTGAAGGGCACGGTCCAGGAAGGGAGAGGAAAATAGAAGGTGGCTCCACAGATGGTGCTGCTGAGAATGACTTGGATTATTGGATCATGGCCTGCGGTTTCAGGAAGGGGGATTTCTGGTAAGGGATGGGTTGCATCTCACACCAGGTGGCAGAAATGTTTTTGCCAATAGTCTGAAAAATTTGAACAGGAGGGCTTTAAACTGAGTTATCGGGGGGAGGGAGATGGCATTTTGGAAGGCAGGAGTCCATAAGGGCTGGAGATAGTCAAACTGTTATAGAGGGAACAAGGAAAATAGTGCAAGGACTAGACAGTGGGAGGGGAAAAACTTTTCACAGGCAGCTAGGGGAAGGAGTCATTGTTTTAGATGTCTCTACACTTACGCACAGAACATGGGAAATAAACAAGATGAACTTGAATTCTTAGCACAACAAAGCTATTGCAATATAACAGGCAGCACTGAAACCTGGTGGGTTGGGTCTCATGATTGGAACGTAGTAACAGGAAGATAAAACCTTTTTAAGAGAAATAGGCAAAACAGGAAAGGAGGAGGAATAGCATTATATCTCAGGAATGTTTACATCTGTGAAGAGATCCAGGACTTAAATCTTGGAAGCTAGCAGGAGAGCATCTGGATAAAAATTAAAGGGGAGGAAAACAAAAGGGATGTTATTGTGAGAGTCTACTGCAGACCCCCAACTCAGACTGAGGAACTGGATGATGCCTTTCTAGAACATATGACAACACATTCAGAAAAGAGAGCTGTAGTAGGGATGGGTGACTTCAACTATGCTGATATTTGCTAGAAGTCAAACTCAGCCAAAATTGATCCTAACCAACAGGGATGACCTGGTTAATGGAGTGTAAGTGATGGGATCCTTAGGTGGGAGTGATCATGTTCTCCTGGAGTTTGTTATACAGTAGAAAGGAGAAGCCAGACATGCATTCTAGACTTCAGGAAAACTGAATTCAGTAAACTTAGGGAAATACTGGGGGTAATCCTGTGGTCAGGAATACTAAAAGAAAAGGGAGTACAGGATGGTTGGGAGTTTCTCAAAAGAGAAATACTGAGGACACAATTTCAAACAATCTCTATGAGAAGGAAAAATGGGAGATGTCTCAAGAAACCAGGATGGATGACTTCCAATAGAGCTAAGTAATAATAATAATAACAATAATAATAATAATAATAATAATAATAATAATAATATTACTAAGTTTTAAATGGAACATGTATAAGAATGGAAAAAGGGGAAATCACCAAAGAGGAATTCAAACAAATAGTGAGCACGGTGCAGTAACTCACGGTGACAACCCCCCATTGAGATTTTCCCATTTCACACCATACAGAATCCTTAGTAATGCTGTTTTGTGCTGTTACTTGTAAATCATAACTCCCATATACCACTGAAAGTCATGCTAATATTGTGACATCAACAACTAACAAAATTTAAATTAGACCTTCAAAGTACAATTATCAGAAGCACATTCTAAATGTATTTACATAACATTGGGCCTTTGCAGACTGCCAGAAATAGTGCAAATTGAGTCCACTTTAAGGGTTAGGGTTAGGGAATCATGGGAACTGTATTTTATTGTGGCACCAGAGCTCTCTGATAGAGAAGGCTCAATGTCTCAGAAAAAATATTCCCATGATTCCCTAGCACTAACCCTAACCCTTAAAGTGGACTCAATTTACACTATTTCTGGCAGTCTGCAAAGGCCCGTTGTGAAAACTGGGTTAAAATGAGATGTTTTTAAGGAAAAATTTTAAAAAATATTTTAAAAATTTCAACATTTTTTTTAAATTAAATTTTTAAAAATTCAAATGTTAATTTTCAAAAATTCTGGGGCCTCTCCTTTCTCCTCCCACTGAACTACATCCCACTCACACCATCTCTTAAAGCAGGGGTAGGCAATCTTTCCCCTTTAAGGGCCGAAGGACTTCAGCTCCCAGAAGCCTCAGCCATGTTGGTCAATAGTCCCATGTTGACCAATAGCTCCTGGGATTCTGGGAGTTGAAGTCCCTCGGCCCTTAAAGGGGAAAGGTTGCCTACCCCTGTCTTAAAGAATTTTAAAGGGAAGCAGGCGGATGCTACGGACCCTTTCTGCCAAAAGGTAGGTGTTTTAGGAGCAGTGGTGTCACCCAGTGTGGTCCACACACCCCGTACCCCTCTAGTGACAGCACTGGAACATAGTAGAGGAAATGCAGACATAATAAGTAAAGAGGTAGTACAGGAATACTTGGTTAATCTAAATGAATTTAAGTATCCGGGACCGGATGAACTACATTGAAGAGTATTAAAAGAACTGCCAAATGTAATCACAGAGCCACTGGCAATAATCTGACATCAATGTCAGGAAAGATTCCAGAGCAGAAAATTAAATAGAGAATCTGTGAACGTTTAGAAGGGAATGCCATAATCACAAAAAGTCAACATAGGTTTCTGAGAAACAAGTCATACCAGACTAATCTGAGCTCTCTCTTTTTTATATAAAATTACCAGCTTGATAGATGAAGGGAATGCATATCTTGATTTCAGTAAGGCCTTTGACAAGATCCCCCATGATATTCTTGCAAACAAGCTATAAAATGTGGGATAGACAATGCAACTGTTAGGTGAATTTCTAATTGGTTGACTGGCTAAACCCACAGGGTGGTCAACAATATCCCTGAGGAGAGCATCAAAATTCAAAATGACTTTAATAGATTAGAAAGCTGGGCCAAAACTAACAAAATGAATTTCAACAAGGAGAAATGTAAAGTACTGCACTTAGACAGAAAAAATGAAATGCATAGGTATAAAATGGGGGACACATGGAGTACATGTGAAAAGGATCTAGGAGTCCTAGTACACTACAAATTGAACATGAGTCAACAGTGTGATGCGGCAGCTAAAAAAATGGGATTCTAGACTTCATCCAGAGAAGTATAGTGTCTAGATCAAGGGAAGTAATAGTGCCACTCTATTCCGCTTTGATCATGCCACACCTGGAATACTGCGTCCAGTTCTGAGCACCACAATTCAAAAAGGATGTTGAGAAGCTGGAGCGTGTTCAGAGGAGGGTGGCCAAAATGGTGAAGGGTATGGAAAGCATGCCTTAAGAGGAGTAATGTATGAGGTGGGTGTGTAAATAATGAGTGGTGTTGTTTTTTTTAACTTGGACAATTGTACAGAGAATTATGCATGTTTAAGATTATGTACATGAATATTTTTTTTAAAAAAAATATATAATGTTGGCAATGATATACCAATAGAACTGTTGCAATCCACACTGACAGAGTCAACTCTAGTGCTAACCAACATATGTCAACAGATATGGAAAACAAAATGATGGCCAACAGATTGGAAGCAATCATTATACATCCACAAAAAAGGAGACACAAGAGACTGCAGCAATTATAGGACCATAGCACTAATCTCCCATGCAAACAAAATCATGCTCAAAATTCTGCATCATAGACTCTAACCATATATGGAGAGAGAAATCCCAGAGGTCCAAGCAGGGTTCAGGAAAGGAAGAGGACCCAACAAATGGGTCCTAGAGCAGATCAAGCCGGAACCCTCCCTGGAAGCCAAGATGACCAAACCTAGACTGTCGTACTTTGGACACATTATGAGAAGGGAGGACTCTTTGGAAAAAACAATAATGCTGGGAGGTCCAAGCAGGGTTCAGAAAAGGAAGAGGCAGTAAGGATCACATTGCAAATATAAAATGGCTAATGGAGCGTAGCAGGGAGTTCGAAAAGAAAATCAGCATGTGCTTTTTAAACTAGAGCAAAGCTTTGACGGCAGAGATCATGAAAGGCTATGGAACGCCCTTAAAAATATGGGAGTGCCAACACATCTGATAGTCCTAATGAGGAATCTGTACTCAGAACAAAGGCTACTGTCAGGACAGAACACCGAGAAACAAAATGGTTCCCAATTGGCAAAGGAGTCCGACAAGGCTGCATCCTGTCACCCTACATATTCAATCTATACGCAGAACATTTTGTAAGGGAAGCAGGCTTGGACATGGAAGAAGGAGGAGAGAAAATAAGAGGAAGAAATATCAACAATCTGAGATATGCTGATGACACCATAATAGTAGCAGAGAACCTCATAGACTTGGAACAACTACTAAGGAAGATCAAAGAAGAAAATGCAAAGGCAGGCTTATGTTTGAACATAAAGAAAACAAAAATAATGACCACCAAGGACCTTCACAAGTGCAGCCTAGACAATGAAGAAATAGAAATAGTAAAAGAGTTCTCATATTGATTGGAACAGAGACTGCAGCCAGGAAATCAGAAGAAGATTAAGAATGGGGAGGGTGGCTATAAAAGAACTAGAAAAGATCCTAAAATGCAAAGACATACAACTCAGCACAAAAGTCAGAATCATACAAGCCATTGTATTCTCTATTGCCTTGTATGGATGTGAGAGCTGGACAGTCAAGAAAGAAAACAGAAGGAAAATCAACACATTTGAGATGTGGTGCTGGAGAAGAGTGCTGAGGATTCCATGGACAGCCAAAAGGACAAACAAATGGGTCCTAGAACAGATCAAGCAAGAGATATCCCTAGAAGCCAGGATGACAAGACTTAGGGTGCAAGATGGGGGGCAACCCCCATTGAGATTTTCCCATTTCACACCATACAGAATTCTTAGTAATGCTGTTTTGTGCTGTTACTTGTAAATCATAACTCCCATATACCACTGAATGTCATGCTAATATTGTGACATCAACAACTAACAAAATTTAAATTAGACCTTCAAAGTACAATTATCAGAAGCACATTCTAAATGTATTTACATAACATTGGGCCTTTGCAGACTGCCAGAAATAGTGCAAATTGAGTCCACTTTTAGGGTTAGGGTTAGGGAATCATGGGAACTGTATTTTATTGTGGCACCAGAGCTCTCTGACAGAGTAGGCTCAATGTCTCAGAAAAAACACACAATTCCCATGATTCCCTAGCACTAACCCTAACCCTAAAAGTGGACTCAATTTGCATTATTTCTGGCAGTCTGCAACCCCCTGTAGACTGTCGTACTTTGGATACAAAATGAGAAGGCATGAATCGTTGGAAAAGACAATGATGTTAGGAAAGGTGGAGGGAAGGAAAGAGAGGAAGGCCACATGCTAGATGGATGGACTTTATTAAAGAGACCACAAACATGAGTTTGCAGGAGCTGGGCAAAGCAGTAGAGGACCTCCTGGAGATGTCTCATCCATAGAGTCACCATGGGTCGAGATTGACGCAAAGTCAGTTAACAACAACAAAAAATGTTGACAATAACAAACTCTGTAACATCTGAACCTGAATAATCTCATGTGTCTGAATCACACTTTTCCAATAATGTTTCAAGATCTACTTGAGCCTCAAAAAGGCCCACTCCCTGGGAACAGAAATAATATGTAAAATGGCTGACTAACATCCGGGTGCACCAAGGCTGGAGCTTCTGCTAGATTGGTTTTTAATGTGGCAAAGACATCTTGTTGTTCCAGTTCTCATTTCCACACAGCTCCTTTCTTCAATAGAGAGTACAGAGGCTTTGCTTTGATGGCAAATGCCTCTATAAATTCTCTAGAAAAGTTGAAGGTGCCCAGTTAAGGAGGCTACATCTGTATGGGCAGAGAGCATGCCTGTCATCTCCACTCGCTGTAAATCAGGAGTTGTGCAATCCTTCTGTAAATTTAATCCCAGATACTTGACTTGGGTTTGGACCAATTGTGCCTTTTCTCTGTTGGCCTTAAATCCAGTTTCTCTGATCAGATTCAGTATTTCTTGGGTAATGTCCGCAGGTTTCTCCTGTGAGTCTGAGTGGACCAATATGTTATCCACATATGACAAAATGTGGGGACATGATGAAGGTTGCAGTTTTGTCCATATTTTGACCACGTGTGAGTGACAAATGCTCGGACTGGAGTAGAAACCTTGCAGGACCCTTTTGAATGCCTGATGGATCCCATGAAATTTGAATGTGAATTTGTAGTAACAACTCTCATGCAGCGAAATAGAATGAAAAGCATTGGCTAGGTCTATAACGCTGTAGAACTTGTCTCCCACTGCTATAGCTGTCAAGATTTCATTATATTTGGTTACCATGGGAGCTACCGGGGGTGTGACTGCATTAAGTGCATTGAAGTCCACTGTCATTCTCCACATGACCCCGTCTGCTTTTAGTACAGGCCATAATGGTGAATTGCAGATGGATTGCATTGGCAAGATAACATCCCATTTTAACAATCCCTCAATTGTCTTTGATATTCCCTCTTCAGCCTCTTGGGCTTGTATCATTTCTGTGGTGGGGGATCCTTTCCTTCTATGAGTACACAAGCTCCTTTTACAGTTCTGCATTCTATCTTGTCCTTTATCCATACCTTGGGAAAATCTGCCACCCAGGGATCTGTGGTTATGGGAAAGAGGGCTGCTGGAGCTTTTAAGGCAGTGCCCTATGAATAGCTGAAATCTGTAAGGGGCCTTCTTCCAGTTGCCAAAGGAGGCCATTGGCCAGATCTAAGGTCAGCCTATGCTTTCTTAAGTATCCTACTCCTAGAATTCCATTGTTTTCTCCCTGGTTCTCACATGCCTGTATGAGGTCTAGCATCAGGTCAAGCTGCAATGGAATCTCGCTCCATATAGATGCCTGGTGTTTCACTTTCCCATACCCCACCAACTCCATGTGGTTTGTTGTTTTACTCCCTGACATGACCAATTTGGGATGAAGGGTGTTGACTGCCACACTGGAATCGACTAGAAGTTGTGCTGGTTTTTGTTTGGGCTTTGATCCTTTGATTCTTTGATCTGTTATTGCCTAGGTGGCACTTGGAGTCCATTGTAGTATACATCTGGGGTCAAGTGGAATTTCATACAGACACCAAAATTCAGAAAAATGCACTTTTGGTAACGGTGAGGCCAAAGGAAAAAGACAAAGATACCAGACCAGAGTTTTTACTGACAGCATTTAAGCTTCAGAAGAGGCATACATCTGGGGAACTGTAGTGATGTCTTGGGAAAGGAGTGTAGACATCGAAAAGAACCCAGAGGGCTCAACTGAGACCCTTGGAGGACCAGCTCCAGCTCCAGGGCACCAAAATTCCCCTTGCACTAAATAGATGGTTTGGATGATCTGGTGTGGGATGCCAATTAATAAAGGGCCTCGGCAGACGACTCAATTGAGCCGTCTCCGAGGCCAGGAAGAGGAGGGGCCACCGCACGCGCGGCGGCCCTTCCTCTTCCTGAGGTCGCCCTGAACGCTTCCGGGTCACCGCACGCCGGACGCGTTCAGGGCGACCTCCCTCCACAGCGTCCGGACGCGCTGTGGAGGATAAGTCGCAAAAAGGGCGCCCGCCGCTTTTAGGGCGCTCTTTTTGCGACTTATGAAAGGAGTGCCTTTTTGGCGCTCCTTTCAGGGTCGCCGGGGAGGCGCCGCGGTGAGGCTGCCATAGCCCCGCGGCGCTCCGGACCAGGGCGCTCCAAACGCCCTGGTCTGCATCCCCCCAAAATTTGGGGTTATATGGATGGAGAATTAATCTTTTCTTATTTGAAATATAAATTCTAGAAATTATTTCTAAATTTCCATATATGCCAATTGAACTTTGTGGTTTTTATGCAAATCTGTATTCTGCAGGCCAGGTCCTGAGTCTTTTTCTTGCCCAAACACTTCAGCTGACATTGGTGGTGGTTTCTATCTGACTCAAGTTGCCCTCTCTGATTATTAAAACTTCCTGCCCTTACAAATCATATAATATTCCAGTAGAATAGATTTAAATCTCTCCCAGCATTATTAAATACAGTCCACCAGATACAGCAAGCAATCATAACCCTGTTCAAGACAAGAGAAAGTCCGACTTTCAGAATGACTGGAACTCCCACTTGGCATTTTCAAACTGAGCCATATTGCATAGATGACATACACTCACAGCATGAACAATACACTGTTTCTGAGCATAGTTATTACTCAGCAGGGTAAAATTGGCCACAGCACAACACTAAAACGAAACTACAAAGTGTTGGTAAGACATAAAAATGAAACAAAGCTCATGCTATCAAAATGCCAGGAGCAACACTGCAGGGGCTGCAGGATCTCCCAGCTTCTGGTTGCAAAGTTTTTGTACCTGGATGAGGCCAGAGGATAGAACCTGTTTAAAAACAGAGCTAATAGGATAATGTTTCTTTTTTACACCTAAGATTACTGTCAGATATATAGTTAGTTCAGAAAATTAGAGCCCCTTTCACACTACATAGTTATAGCACTATGATTCTACTTTAATTGCTGTGGTTTCATCTTGCGGAATTGTGGAGTTTGCAGTTTAAGGGGAGCATTTAGAATTCTCATCCAGGGTGTTCCTGTGATGTCTCTGACCAAACTACAAACCCCAGGATTACACAGGATGCAACAATAGCAATTATAGTGGAATAAAGTTCTATAGTTTTGTGACAGCAAACTCCCTTTGGTTTTTATTCCTTCCTTATGTTTGTATTTAAAATTTCTGGAACCAAAACAAACAACAATGGTGTTGGACATCCATACCTAATTCCTTTCTCAATTTAGATATATTCAGTTACATTTCCATTTATTGTCAATTTTACTTTCTGTAAAGAATAAATTGTTCAAGAAAGAAAATTTTGGTATGTCCTGTTTTAAAGGTTATCTATTTTTAAATTTCTATTTCTAATCTTATTTCTGTATAGTAAAGCCATGCCTTATATTAAGTAAATATTTTTATTGTTTATAGCAAAAAAAAATATTTGTAAATAGTCACATTGTAATCATTGGAGTCATATGTCACTGGAAAAGGGACATGGGGCAAGGGGATAGTTCATCAGAAGAAGACTGAAATGGAATCATAGTTCAAATGAAAATAAAAAGCAACATAAACATGCAACAAAATTTTCATGTAATTACATTGCATTATGGGAAGTATGTGTCCAGACTCCTAATATTCCACTTTGGCTTCCCATTATTTCACAAGATGTGGGCTTGAGGTAGAGCTTTGCCTAGAACTTTCATGATTTGAATTTTGATTACCGATTCCACCCAGTGAGGCAGTGGGTTCATAATCTACAAACATGTTTTGGTTGCATATTATATAACATATCGTGTATACATATTATGTGGCATATTAAGAGTCTGAACAATGAAAAATCCATTGCGGGGTCACCAATTTGACAACATAGATGATGTCATTCATGAAGTAGATGAGTGCTTTAAGATAAGCTGCAATCTGCAGACTTTTACAACAACGGTATTCAGAGGTTCAAGAAACAAGTGAAAAATGTGTAAATCTGGATGGTGACTACGTAGAGATAAATTAACAACTATAAATCAAAACAAATTTCTGTCAATTTTTTAAAGGGTGATAATTAAAACTTTATGATACCCCTTCGTATGTTTGCAATTTGAACCCTAGTGCCTCTTCCTTTTATGAACACAGCTCAGGGCCAACTCTAGGCACTTTCACTCCCAGGTGACTCCCATTTGGTAGGTTGAGGAAGTGGGATTTTCTGGTGCAAACATGTCAGCACAAACAAGGCTCTGCTTTGGTGACTTCTGACCAACTGTCAGAACCAACAATTCTGACTTCCAATGGTCAGTCAATCAAGCTTTGTAGGTGAAACAAAAGGCTTTTGTTGCAGACATCAGAAACAGCAACTATCAGAACCGCTTCTTCGTCAGAACTATACTGCTCCCTCTGTAATGTAAACTTATACTCTTAAGGATGTTTCCACCTCTTCTCCTTTCCAGACTCCTCTCATCTCTTTCCTATATTGCAGCTAGATTAGATTAGCACCCTGAATAACTTTCCTATTTTAGAATGGAATTCCTATAGTAAAACCTTTATTTTGTTGTAGGCCAGTGGTTCCCAACCTTTTTTCATTTGCACACCCCTTGTCATCCCATTTCCATAAATTGTATCTTTCATGATAGCAAAATGTTTGTAATTAATATAGTTGCTGTTATTTCAAATGTATATGTTGTATCTGCAAATAAATAGCCCAATAGTGGAATTAAAAAGCAATTGAATAATAAGGTGAACAGATTTTTTATACACAGTGGCTTGTTTTGAGGCACATAATTTTTTGAAATCAGATTCAAATTATGGAAGATATAGCCTTAAATCTGAGATTTAGTTTACTATGATATTTAGTTTTTATAAAGATATAAGAGGAGAAAGCCCTTTCCACCAAAGCTCCACAAAGCTCTGTATTTGTAAATACAACAGAAACTTAAGCGCTTTGCCAGAAAACTGTTCATATTCTCTGCTGCTGTTTGCCCAAAAGTTAATGAGGGTTTTTTCTTTGAATTTATTTTTTAACATAGTGTCAGTTGAAAGCTCAACCGACTTCTCTTTTTCCTTGATTGATCTGGTCACTTGGAAGTATTTTTCTACAAAGGAATTTGCAAATTGGTTGTTCTCTTTTCCAAGTTTCTAGAAGTACTTCCCAAATATCCTTTCAAATGTTCAGTTATTTTCTCATTCATTTCCTGGGAGAGCTGTAGCTTGTTCTCAGATAGGAAATTGTATAAAATTTCAAATACCTCAGGTTGGCCTTTTTCAATACAGGACCTCCAAAAATTTAATTTTAAAATCATAGATTCCATTTTGTCTAAAATTCTGAAAATGGTTATTGAACAATTCTGAAGTGCCAAATCTGGATTTTTATTTGTAGAAAAATATCTGACATGCTCGCGATTGTCACCTCTTCCCCCCTTCTGCTTGCCTTCACCACCTCTTTTCCCTCTTCCTGCTTATCTTTATCACTTCTATTGTCCCCTCCTGTGTTACCTAAATTGTAAGGGGTTCCAAGAGGGCACCTAAAAATTGAATTCAATAGGAAAAATTGATTTAGCTCAATAGGAAGCAGCAAGAGGGCTTTGGTAACAGAAAGCCGAGATCTTAAGCCATAACAGAAGCCAAGACCAGTTTGAAAACCAGAGAACTCCAGAAGCAAGTTCCAAATTAGTTTAGTTTATTTATAAAAGGGGGAAACAACGCACACACACACACACACACACACACAAGAATGAAGATATATAAAAAGGTGGTATTGGATAGCAAATTAAATGATTGCAATTGACAATGCTTACCAGTTTCAGAAGCCAGCCTCCAATCTGGGAGAAAGCTGGGAGTTGAATGTGACCCAGTATGCTTGCAAGAGTACTGCAGGGTCTTGAATCTGACAGAGTTTCTGCCTGATTGCAAAACTGGACCAAATTGCTATTGTTCAGGCACATGTATTTATAACAAGAAATGGGTCATGGGGCAGTGTTTCAGGAGTTACATGGCTTTTCAAGAGTTAAATTACTTTTCCAGTGGAGAAGAATGGAATAAGATAGGCAAGAATGACCAGACAATTGGTTTGAATGTCCTCAAACAAAAAGTTTCATTCCCAGAAGAAAACTTCTTTTGTCTTAAGTATGCAAGCATTTTCCAGGTCCAGTTGCCCTGATCAAACTCCTTAGTGAAAGGATTATGCTGATTTTGATCCTGAGCAATCTTATTTCAACTAAGTGCCTTTGGCTTCTCCCATGCTGAACCATCTGGATTTCCTAATATGGGATGGCTGATTTTCTGCACTAGAGAGCCCTCTTTTGGCTACCTGCCTAAAACATCCCTTTTTGATATTAATTTGATATCAAGGGTCAAAGAGGTGTGACTGACAGCTGGATCCTGGGGTAACATCTGCTTGCTTTCACCACCTCTTTCCCCCCTCCTACTTGCTTTTGACACCTCTTTCTCATCCTCCTCTTCCTTGCCTTACTATCTTTCTCCCAATTCCTGCTTGCCTTCACTACCTCTCCCTCCCTGCTATTTCCTGGTCACCTTTGGCACCTCTTTCTCTCTGCTCCTATTTGCCTTTGGCACTGCATTCTTTCCTTCACCACCTTTCTCTTCCTACTCACTTGCCACCACTTTCGCCCCCTCGCAGTTGCCTTTGCCACCTTTTTGCCACCCTCCTGCTTGCCTTCAGCACCTTTCTCCTTCTTCCCACATGCCTTCAACACCCTTCTCTTCCTTCCCACTTGTTTTTCCCATCTCTTTCTCCTCCCTCCCACTGGCCTTCATTACCTTTCTCCCCCTTCCCATTTGATTTCACCACCTCTTTCTCCCTTGGTCCCATTTGGCTTTGGCACCTTTCTCCCCCTTCCCAGTTGTTTTTGTCACTTCTTTCTCCCCTTCCCTCTTGCCTTCACTACCTCTTTCTTCCCTTCCAGTTTGCCTTTGCCACTTTTCTTCCCCTCCCCAGTGGCATCACTAGGGGGATGTAATGGTGCAGCCACAGTAGTTGATACCTGATTGGGCCATCCTCCCACGGGCAGAAGGGGTGAGCTTTCCATTCCAGTTTGCCACCTTTCTTCCCCTCCCCAGTGGCATCATTAGGTGGCAGTGGCCTCTTCATGAGGAGACTGGTGCTGCATTGTGGAAGTAGGGCTGGGTACATTCAGCCTTGTCCTTTCTGCAGCAGTGGCAGTTTCCTCATGAGGAGGCTGCTGCCATGAGAAAGGACAAGGGATGAGCACAGTCTTTTGGCCATACCCCCTGGCAACCCCATCCCTTGCACTAGCTAACACTTGGGGTGGGGATGCCACTTCCCATTCCCTTACTTTTACTGCCTCATTTTCCCTCTCTTGCTTCTTTCTTCTCTCTCACACACACCCATGAGCATATGCAGGCACAGATGAGTTGACATCAAATGCCATGGAGAGCAGCCATCCCCTGCCCTCCTTTTGCCATCCTCTCTTCCTTTTATCCCTCACTCCATTCGTGTTGGTGTTCATCAGTTTGTTTTCTTCAGTTAATATTGTGATAGTATCTCTATTTCACTCACAAGCATTATAGTGGGTATGCAGTCAGCCCTCTGTTTTCACAGGGGATCTGTTCTGGACCACCACCCTTGTGAAAACAGAGACTCACGGATATTCAAGCCCCATTGGCTTGAATAGGGCACATCCCCATGGGGGCACACTGCATTGATCTTAATGGAGGCCACCCCTCTGTGAATATTTAAAACCATGGATCTCAAGTCCGTGAGACTGAAGGGATGACTGTACTTTTTACACTTACTAAATGAGATAAATTATATGGATACCTGATATTGTGTCCAGAATGGATCCCCTGCGGATACTGAGGGCCGACTATAATTTCAATTAGTTAAAGTTTAATGGATTCAGTTTAAAACATATTACCCACTATATGGTTTTTGTTTATTAGTTCTGGTGTCAGTTACTTATAAACACAGTCCTTATGAGTGAAAAAGAGAGACTATTACAATATTAATGGAAGAAAATGAACTGATGAAGATCAACTAGGTCTAAACATCTAGTTTAATATCCTGAAAATGGAAATCCAATTCTGTCTGAGTAGTCTGTATCATTGTCTTGTGAGCTTTTTGTATATCATATCTGAACTCTATGCATGATTACGTTTAGTGAATTTGGAATTAATTATCCTATGTTTATACATGCATAACCATATTGTGTATATTGTGTATTTTTTTGTAACACCAACAACTGGTCATTTTTTAAGTGTCTATAAATTGTTTTAATTAATGTGCAGTTACATATTTAGATCTAATTTATAAATAATAGATGTATTTACAGCATATTCCTTGATCCATTTTGGAGGTTTCAGTGTTAGGTCTGTCAGAGGGGTGAGTGCCGAGGTTTCCCCTTTCCAGCAGCAAAGGCAGGGTGGGTGGTACCCCTCTCCTTGTT
This sequence comes from Phrynosoma blainvillii, assembly GCA_026167975.1. Taxonomy (NCBI): domain Eukaryota; kingdom Metazoa; phylum Chordata; class Lepidosauria; order Squamata; family Phrynosomatidae; genus Phrynosoma; species Phrynosoma blainvillii. The sequence goes on from JANUYF010000004.1 coordinate 152,287,184, forward strand.
TTCCCCTGAATTGGTACCTAAAGTGGTGCCCTCCTTTGTGGTCAACCACACAGGGATTGATCTGCTGCTGACAATGCCTTTGCTTTTATATCTTGCCCTTCCCACAGCCCCAATCCAAGAAGAAGCAATATCTCCATGGGAGTAGGCCAGATGTAAAAGCTTTCCTGTGAGCAATATATATGGGATAAGCTACAACTACTAGCCATCTTTTCTCAGTAGACATGAAACAAGTTGCTGGCTTCAAATAGCAATAACAAGTACACTTCTATACTGCTTATAAATGAACTAGCACTCTCCAAGCTGTTTACAATGTGTAAACTATTTACAATGGCACGATAATGTCTGTAGGGTTAGTTTTAACTAGAAGTTTGATAGAGCTGTGCAGAAATAATACAGAAGCTGGAAGTACAGCTATGAAAAATGTGATATCCTGACAGGATAGCTTTGTATGGAAAAGGCCTTTCATGTTTGGTTAATCATATTGGAATTGTTGAGACCACTGGCTTCCTGTATTGTGACAAGATAGCAGAAGACTAGGAATCACTGGTTTTCTGCATAAATCAAATATCCTGTAAAAGACAGTCCACTCTTATTTTTTTAAAAACAACAACAACAGGGAATAATGGGTACTTCTGTTTGTTAAGTTTTCTGATGTTATCATCTTTTCTGGAAATATCCTTGCTGTCTAGAATACTTGCACTAGAAGTGAGATCACTCTTGAGCTAACATAATCTTCCAACACCTCTTTAAAATAACCTCTGATACCATGATGTTATCAAAGCAAGTGCCTGGTATTAGGAATGAAATTTATACATGGTACATATAAAACCATATTAAGATCTAGTTAATCTCTTTGGATCTCAGCATAGTGTAATGAAGAATTTGAAAGGAATACCTTACCTCTGAGATAAGCCACCTTACACAGAGGAAGCACCAGCTGCCTGCAGGGGCATGGCCTGTAGCCTACATCACCAGCAGAAGGCCAAGACAGTGTGTTGGTGATGGTAAGAAGAGCTGCTCCTGCCTTACCTCTGAGACAAGCGACCTTACTCAGAGGAAGACTTCTATCTGACACAACACACTGTAGAGAACATTTATGTTCCTATAAGGTGGCAATACGTGCAGCAAAGAAAGCTTTCTACTCTGCATGTATTGTGTCTGTGAATTCACATCCAACCACACTTTTCAGGGTGGTGAGAGGTTTAACGCTAGAACTTTCAGTAGTTCTCTGTGATGCTTTTAACAATCACTTCAAGATAAAATCTCTCAGATAAGAGCCAATGTAGATGCTGTTATTGTTGCGGAGGTTGACAATTCAGTGACTCTGTGAGTAGGATTACACTGAATCAGTTTCAATTGGTGAGTATTGCCGCTATGGGCAAGCTGCTGGGGCAAATAAGGAAGACAACTTGTCCTCTTGATCCCTGTTCTTCTTGGCTGATTGTCCAGGGAGGGGATACAATTAGATTTCAAATATAAAATATCATTAATGCATCTCTCAAGGAGGGAAGTTTTCCATCTTCTTTAAAAGAAGCGGTGGTACAACAACTTCTTTAAAAGCCCTCCCTGGATCCCCTGGACTTCAGCAACTATATCCTGGTATCAAATCTCCCTTTTCTGGGCAAGGTGATCGAGGGGGCAGTTGCCTTCCAACTCCAGGCAGTCTTGGATGATACCAGTTATCTAGAGCAATTTCAAACTGGCTTCAGAGTAGGCTACTGATTTGAGACTGCTTAGTGGATGGTCTTCGCCTAAGCATTAACAGGGGCAGTGTATCCCTGCTGGTGCTTTTGGACCTGTCAGTGACCATGGTATCCTTCTGGAATGCCTAGAGAATTTGGGACTTGGATGCACTGTGCTTCAATGGTTCCAGTCCTATCTCTCAGGCAGGCGTCAGACAGTGGTGCTTGGGGATAGCTGCTCCTCAAAAAAAAAAAAAAGGAGCTGATATATGGCACACTACAAGGTGCCATTCTATCCTCAATGCTATTCAACATCTACATAAAACCAGTGGGAGAGATCGTCTGCAAGCATGGGGCAGGGTACTATCAGTATGCTGATGACACCCAGATATATTTCTCTATGCCTTCAGATACAACTTCATTTAAAGATAGTGTGTCTACTCTGAATGAATGCCTGGAGGAGCAAATGGACAGAATGAGGAAAAACAAACTGAAGCTGAATCCAGACAAGACAGAGGTGCTTACTGTCAAAGGTCCTATCCTGAGTTTAGAGGTGTGTCAACCAGTCCTGGATGGGGTTAAACCCCTCCTGAAAGACTGTGTTCCCTGGGGGTACTTCTGGATACATTGCTCCAAATGACAGCTCAGATAGATGGGACAACCAGAAGTTTGGTCCAGAATGAAAAAAGATCTGTTGCAAAGCTGAGTTTGTTGTGTACTGGAATACAACAGTTCAGGATGCAGTAGACCCTATTAAGGCTCATTATAGTCACTTCTCCACATTTGAGGTGGTTTAGGGTGCAGGACCCCTGCGAAAGTGGAAAAAACATGAATATCTCTAAGTCCTCTAAATAAGCATGTTACCGACTCCTGTAACAGTGCCATTCCATCACTCCGTCCCATCTTGCCACTAGCATGCCTCAGCCAGATTTTAAACCCCTTTCCAGCCCATAGATTTCCTCACCCTACTCCCATTCATCCCAATTCACCACTTCTCAATCTCTCATCTCTCTTTCTGAAAGAACCAGGCATGTTTTAAAGAGGTTTGCAATCCATAGATCTCCCCACCCCACCCTTGTTCATCCCAGTCCACCAACTCTCAACCTCCCATTCTTCCAAAAGGGCCAGTCAGGTTTTCAATCATTTTTTTAGACCATAGATCTCTTCACCCTACTCCATTTCTTCCCAATCTACCACCTCTCAATTTCCCATCCTGCCAAAAGAGCCAGCCAGGAGGTTAATGGTCTGGAAAGCAGTATAAAACCTGGCTGGCTTGGAAGGACGAGAGATTGAGAGGTGTTGGATTGGGAAGAACAAGAGTGAGGTGAGGAGCTCTATGGACTGGAAATTAGTTTAAAACAGGGGTAGGCAACCTTTCCCCTTTAAGGGCCGAGGGACTTCAGCTCCCAGAATCCCAGGAGCTATTGGCCAACATGGGACTATTGGCCAACATGGCTGAGGCTTCTTGGAGCTGAAGTCCCTTGGCCCTTAAAGGGGAAAGGTTGCCTACCCCTGGTTTAAAACTTGATTGTCTCCTTTGGAAGGATAAGAGCTTGAGAGGAGGAGGAGGAGAGATCAAGCTAACCAAGCAACAGCTACAAACCCACAAATAGTCAAAATTGTGGATGTAGATTGTAGCTGAATGTACTACAAAAATCAACTAGTGTCAAACTTGAGCAAATTCAGAACCTTTGTGTATCAATGAGTCCAATGCATTGAAAGAACAAAAGAGTTTATTGAGAACACATAGTCAGAAATTCACCAGTCAGCCTTTAAGCCAGAACGATCCCCTCAAAGCCAAACGGTATCTTAAAACTCCAAAACCTTTAAACTCTTCCCAACACCCTTGGTACCAAATCTAGCACCCACCTCCAATCCCCATGTCTATTTTCCCCCATCAAGCCAGTCCCCCCGCCCTTTCCAAACCTTCCCACCAGCCCTATCTCTCTTCAACTCAGGCATTTCCTCTCCTTTCAGTTACAGCCAGACACCAACTCTCTGCATCCCACAGCTTGCACATTCTTATGGCCTGTCTTTCTCAAAACTATCCTAGCTAGCTGCTATTATTCCCAACCCCTCATACTAGCTAACCTACTCCCTATTACTACTAGCTTACCCACAATCCCCTACCATCTACAATCTATATATATTAACTAGAATATTCAAATCAACAACAATAAAAACCTGACAGAATCCATGCACACAGGCATGGTTCTGACAACTAGTTAGCAAAGTAACTATAATAAACACTCTAAAAGGTAAAGGTAAAGTTAGTCCCTTGGCATGAATGTCTAGTCGTAACTGACTGTAGGGGATGGTGCTCATCTCTGTTACTAAGCTGAAGAGCCAGCATTGTCCAACGACAACGCCATTTGTGATGTGGCCAGCATAAGTGCACCGAAAGCTATTACCTTCCCACCGAAGTGGTACCCTATTTATCTACTTGCATTTGCATACTTTTGAACTGCTAGGTTGGCAGATGCTGGGACTAGTGACAGGAGCTCACCCCATCATGCAGCACCCGGGCCTTGAACTGCTAACCTTCCAATCGCCAGAATTGGTGTCTTAACCACTAAGCCACCGTATCTCACTCTAGAGCTGCATTATTTATAAATAACTTTATCCTGGAAAAATGAATACATTTTAGAGGTGATTTTTTTAAAAAGCACATCTTCTATACATGAAAGAAAGATTTGATATAAACATGGTCTAGACGAGACTGTAAAAGAACAAAAGCTATTGATCATGGACTATTAATTTTTGACAGGAAATGTGTATATACAACATTTCTGAAAGTTGAAAGGGACTCTTGCACAGCACTGTCTGACCACAGTCCCACTCCCAGAGGCATGATAAAAGCATATATTTTTGCCTTCTTTTTATTTCATGGTTATATTAATGACACCATTTGAGAACTCAGAAGCAAGAACTTTTTGTCACTTGCCAGCAGTGGGAAAAGAAACTGCCAGTTTTGTTTTATGCTGATAACATCTTGTTCTCCTACACACAAATTGGCTTGCTAGCTTTGAAAAACCTCTGTAAGTATTAATCATTGTGTATTAACTGAAAGAAAACAACAGTGGTTTTTGGCAGAAGATTTTGCCAGTGTCTGATAATATTATTAGCTGTATGAGTAATGTGTGTTTAAAATTGCTCTTTTAATTTTTAAATACAGTACCTTTAATTTAATTCTATTTTAATATTTTGCCTTGTTTTGTTTAAATTGTACTTTATTTAATGTTGCTATAAGCTGTTATGAGTCCCATTTTGGGGGAAAGATGGCATATAAATCTACCGTAATAAATAAAGTAATAAATAATATCCTCTTTTGGGTGATTAATCAATAGTGTGCAATTGAAAATAGCAGTTGTGGGGTGGGGTGGGGGAGTAAAAGCTGAACAAAGATTAGATATAAATAAATTTGATACCAACAGTGACGACAACACTCCTTAAAAGTTCCTTAAAACTCCCTAGAACCTGACCTTAAAATCCTGGAAATTAAAAGTTATGGTCAACTTTTAATGTGAACCTCCAATGTGAAGCAATGTAAATCTCCAAATTTGGAATCAGTTCAAACCCATATCCTAAGAAATCAATTGGGCTCCTGGAGAGAAATATATTCTGCATTTCTGGCTTTTATGAGAATGTTTGTGCTTTTATTAAAAAAAAAAAGGGGGGGGGAATCAAGCTATAGTAGATGAGAAATCTTCTAAATTTTATCAAAAACAGTTTTGGACTGACTGACTGCTACAGCAAGGTTTATCTGACTACATAGATATCACAATGTTTTGGTTTAGGTTAGTTTCTTCAAATTTGTGACTGCAGAAACTAAACATAATGTTAGGTTATGTTTTGTTTTCATCCAGTAAGATCTGTTAGCAAATAGAAATCTGCATCATGATATAGTATGATGAAATTTGATCATCATTATGAAATCTATTTGATTTTAGAGAATTTCTAATAAGGCCTTCACTTTCTTGAGGTGTAATATAATGGAGACTGCAGTCAAGAAATAAGATGACTGGGAATGGGAAGGACAGCCATGAAGGAACTAGAAAAGATCCACTAGATAAGATCCAAAGTGTAAAGATGTACACCCAAAGTGTAAAGTGTAAACTGAGCACTAAAGTTAGATTTGTCCAAGCCATTGTATTCCCCGTCACAATGTACGGATGTGAGAACTGGACAGTGAAGAAAGCTGATAGAAAGAAAACTCATTGAAGATGTGGTGCTGGGGACAACTGCTGAGGATGCTGTGGACAGCTAAAAATACAAACAGATGGGTCCTAGGACAGATCAAGGGTGAACTCTCCCTGGAAGCCAAGATGACTAAATTGAGGCTGTCATACTTTGACCACATCATGAGAAGGCACACTCATTAGAAAATATTTTAATGTTAGGAAAGGTAGAGGGAAGCAGAAATAGAGGTAGATCACATGCCAGATGGCTAGACTCAATCAGGGAGGCCACAGGCCTGAGCCTGAAGGATATAAGCAGAGCAGTTGAAGATAGGGAGGAAAAGAAATGTCTCATTCACACGGTCGCCATGACTCGAGGCTGACTTGAGGGCAGTTAACAAAAACAAGAAGCATATGTATCCAGCTGTTTGTGAACCTATCAAAGGTGTTGTGTTTATGGTACAAGATATCCATTATTATTATTTTTTATCTTTTTAGCCTCCCAGATACACAGAGGCAAGAGCAAAATCTTTTCTTAGCTTTCCTCTCATTCTCAACATTGATAACAAAAAGAACAGTGAAGGTTTTTTTATTGGCAAGGAGGAACAGACCTTACACTTCATTTTGCCACAGAATGACTGGGACAAACCAATATGGATGCATGCATGACTAATTGTTTAAGGATGCTTAGTAATTTTGATTGCTTAGTCCATCTACAAAAGTGGAATAAAGTCAGGATCCAAACATTACTTTGGGTGCCTTTGTAACGCCCAGTGGAATGTTTTGCTCCCCACACTTCCAAAGAGGCTTGGCAAATCATGGTGGGTGGGTAAAGCTGAAGTTCAAGTGATAAGAGCTCAAAAAACCACTATAGTGGTCACGAGGCAGATGCGGATGCATTTAGAGTCCTTGTTGGCATCATGGCCAAATGTTAACAGCTATCTAGCTGCCCAGGGAAGGTTACCCTTGTTAGATACTCTTTTTCATTAAGTTTGACTTTTTGAGGCTGGGAAAATACATGAAGGCTGAGAATGGAGCAGGGAAGTGAGTTTTCCTCTGTTGCTAACCTGCTTGCAGAGTCGTTATAGCTGTGGGAAGTGGTGGGAATGGGTCATGCTTCTATACTTCAATTTCCTTCATTTGCTTCTGCACCATCTAATCCTTGGGAGTCCATCTTCCATGGGCCTTGTTCAGGGTAAGGGTGTGCACACCTCAGATTGGGGCATCCCATTTAACCGGCAAAGGGGAATCAGGCTGCTGGCTGATTAGAATTAGTTATTTAGAAGATCATTTTTACCATTAGCTGTAAAGGGATGCAGGACTCCAACCAGAAATTGCAATGCTCCTCTGCTGTACACCATCTGCTGAATCATAGAATCATAGAGTTAGAAGAGACCACAAGGGCCATCCAGTCCAACCCCCTGCCATGCAGGAATTCCCAATCAAAGCATCCCCGACAGATGGCCATCCAGCCTCTGTTTAAAGACCTCCAAAGAAGGAGACTCCACCACACTCCGAGGGAAAGAGTGTTCCACTGTCAAACAGCTCTCACTGTCAGGAAGTTCCTCCTAATATTAAGGTGGAATCTCTTTTCCTGCAGCTTGCATCCATTGTTCTGGGTCCTGTTCTCTGGAGCAGCAGAAAACAAGCTAGTGCCCTCCTCAATATGACATCCCTTCAAATATTTAATCAGGGCTATCATATCCCCTCTTAACCATCTCTTCTCTAGGCTAAACATACCCAGTTCCATAAATCTTTCCTCATAAGGCATGGTTTCCAGACCCTTCACCATTTTAGTTGCTCTCCTCTGGACACGCTTGAGTTTCTCCACATCCTTTTTGAATTGTGGTGCCCAGAACTGGACACAGTATTCCAGGTGGGGCCTGACCAAAGCAGAATAGAGTGGCACTATTACTTCTTTTACAACCAATAAAGCTTATCTTACAGGAGTAATGTGTGCCAGTATTTGGCACCAAAGTAGATCTTGGAGATCCCTGGAATGACACCCAGTTATAGAACAGAACAGTCAACATGGGTGGATAGAAGGAATTATGTGATTCCTTGTTTCCCGGGCTATGTATCTACTATTACTAAAAAATCTTATGCTACAATTTATTCTACCAGGGCTGCATCCACACTGCAGAAATAATCCAGAGAGATTATCGCACAGCAAATCCATGCCAATAGACATGGGTTTTAACAGTCTGGAATGGATCTTATCGCATGGCCAGAAGCCCAGGCAGTAAGCAGCCTGTATCCAACCTGGGCTTCTCCAGCAGCTTTTAATGAGCGGGATTTCCCCCTTCTTGAAAAGCTACTGTAGAAGCCTGGGTTGGATCAGGCTGCCTACTGCTCAAACTCTTGGCTATGTGATAACATTTGTTCCAGATGGTTGCAACCCTCATCTATACCGGTGTGAATTTCCTGTGTGATTATCTTCCTAGTTGATACTACTTTAACTGTCATGGCTCAATGTTATGGAATTCTTATATCTGTAGTTTTGTGAGACATTTGTGTTTCTCTGTCAGAGATCTCTGGTGCCACAACAAACCACAATTCCCAGAATTCCACACCATTGAGCTTTAGTACTTAAAATGATGTCAAACTGGATTATTTCCACACTCAAACAAAGCAGCTATGCTGCTCTAAGGGAGGATGTGTCCTTGATGCCGCCCATGGATTGAGGCCACAGAGTTAAACATTGCATGGCCTGAATGGCCAGGCCTCGGCACATGAGACGTGTGGTCCAAGGCTACATTAAGCTGCCTCTCCCCAAGGCCTCTTTTTGATTCAAATCCCACCCTCCCACCCTATGGACAGTATGAACTTGTTTGGTCGCTTCTGGGCCAGATAGGTATTTTCTCCCCTTTTCCTGGATATTTTTTTTTGCCTATCCCATACTCTATTCTAGGGACTGGTAATTGGCTTCTGGTAAGCTGTTGAACAGGTTTCCTTGGCCATACTGGGGGGTATGGGGAACACTTTGTTCAGTGTATACTTTGGCACCACTTTGTGTGGTGAAAGGTTAGGCTCTCGAATGAACTTTACAGGCCTAAGGACCTGGGGGTCATGAAGGAACCAGCCTTTGGGGAAGGCATAGTTTTTTAAACCTTCCCTTACAAACTCGGGGGAGTTTGGCAGAGGGTGCCCTTTGTCTACCTTCCAAGACCAGCTGGGGATACAACCCAATTTATTGGATTGCCCTTGGGGTTCTTGTATGTCGCCCAATGGGAAGGCTGTTGAGGTGGTCTGTGAATGACACCTGGTTTCAGCTGAACCCGCATCAAGTTTCTCCCCCTAGCTGTTGTCTCTCAAGAATTTATGAGTTAAGAGTTCTTTAAAAAGTTTTTAAGTCTAATAAACAGCCCTTTATTCATCCAAATTATGTGTCTGGTCTCTTTATTTCATGGTGGGGTATCAATCTGCAGTGTGGATGCAGCCATAGTAAGGTTCAAAGACAAGATCCCTTTGCATACTCTAGACCAGATATTCCAGACTAACACTGCTATGTCTCTGGATTCTATGACCTATGCTTAAGCAATAATTTATCATGATAATGACTATGGGCCTGTACAGACCAGCCAAAAGGGCCAGCCTGGGGTGAAGGAACGACTTAGGGAGCTGGGGATGTTTAGCCTGGAGAAGAGAAGGTTAAGAGGTGATATGATAGCCTTGTTTAAATATTTAAAGAGATGTCATATTGAGGAAGGAACAAGCTTGTTTTCTGCCACCCCAGAAACTAGGACCCGGAACAATGGGTGCAAGCTCCAGGAAAAGAGATTCCACCTCAACATTAGGAGGAACTTCCTGACAGTAAGGGCTGTTCGACAGTGGAACACACTCCCTCAGAGAGTGGTAGAGTCTCCTTCCTTGGAGGTCTTTAAGCAGAGGCTGGATGGCCATCTGTCGGGGATGTTTTGATTGGGAGTTCCTGCATGGCTGGACTGGATGGTCCTTGTGGTTTCTTCCAACTCTATGATTCTATGATTCTATGATGATTCTATGAAGTTGGGGCATGGTGACCACACACCAGCCACCCTGACGGTGCCATCATGCCATGCATCTCACCACACAGCATACAGTGTCAGGGCGCTCCCTTGGTGCAGCGTACAGACACACTACACCAGGAGTAGGCAACCTTTCCCCTTTAAGGGCCGAGGGACTTCAGCTCCCAGAATCCCAGGAGCTATTGGCCAACATGGGACTATTGGCCAACATGGCTGAGGCTTCTGGGAGCTGAAGTCCCTCGGCCCTTAAAGGGGAAAGGTTGCCTACCCCTGCACTACACCAGTGGAGCACAGAAGAGCCACCGTGGCAGCAATAATGGTAGCTTTTTGCCGCTCCAAAAAGAAGCCCTATTTGCCAGCTCTGTTTGGAGTGGCAAAGTGCTGGATCGGGGTTGCAGTGTGCAGTCGCTGCGGCCCTAATCCAGCACTCCCAGGGGCAGCACGGAGCCACTCCTTCGGGGCCATCTGCATAGCCCAGGGGTAGGCAACCTTTGCCCTTTAAGGGCCGAGGGACTTCAGCTCCCAGAAGCCTCAGCCATGTTGGCCAATAGTCCCATGTTGGCCAATAGCTCCTGGGATTCTGGGAGCTGAAGTCCCTCGGCCCTTAAAGGGGAAAGGTTGCCTACCCCTGGTATAGCCCTTATGACAATCTAGAGTGCTCTTCCACTTAATTTCATATATGTGGCTGTCTTCCCCCCCCCCCCCATAAGAAATGAGATGATTGTAGGAAATTCCATTCTCCCAGTGCTTATAATATGAGATCAAAGTTTGCCGTGTGGTTTATGTCAGGGCCTTCGCTGATTATTTTAGAAACCTAAGCAGTGCTTTAGTAATTACTCACTGAAATTGTGGCTGGCAAGTGCTTCTTCTTGTGAGCATTTTCAATGTTCTCAGACTGAAGTATTGCATTATACTCTAGTGAAAGTTCTACCAAGTTGAGATCTGTGTAGTGGCATCACTAGGATTGGTGTCACCCGATGTATTAAACTCAAGTGTCACACACACCCTTGCTTACCACACTATACAGTATCCTCAGTACAGTAGTCCCACACATAAACTACTACACCACACTGGTTCTCAGAAATGTAACAGCAGTCTTCATACACCAGAATGTTATCACATGGAAGAGAGCAATAATATGTACTCTGCTGCCCCAGAGGAAAGGACTAGATCTAAAGGCCTGAATAGCAGCAACAGTGTAGATCTGTGTTGAATCAGTGTAGAATAGCAGCAGTGTAGATCTGGATTGTTAATATACTAGTTTGTTCTTGTGTGCCTCCAAGTTGCTTCCAACTTATGGCAAGCCCATGAAAATTTGGTCATGGAATTTTCTTGGCAAGATTTGTTCAGAGGGGATTTGCCTTCGTCTTCCTCTGAGGCTGAGACAGCGTGATTTTCCCAAGGTCACCTAGTTCAATGTTCAAACTATTACACCGAGCTGGCTGTATATACTAGGAACTAGGTAAAAGTAAAGATTCCCCCTGACAAGAATGTCTAGTTGTAACCAACTGTAGGGGGCAGTGCTCATCTCTGTAACTAAGCCAAAGAGCCAGCATTGTCTGAAGACAACTCTGGTGGTCATGTGGCCAGCATGGCACACAAAATGCTGTTACCTTCCCACCAAAGTGGTACCTTTTTATCTACTTGCATTTGCATGCTTTCGAACTTCTAGGTTGGAAGAAGCTGGGACGTGATGGGAGCTCACTCTGTTACGTGGCACTTGGGCCTCGATCTGCCAACTTTCCAACCTCATGATAATCAGAGTTGGCATTTTAACCACTAAACCACCGCATCCCTTATTTAAAATAGTAGGTACCTTTCTCTTATTTAGCTAAAATTGCATAATCAATACATAAGAGAGATATACCAACCAGATCAAATACGATGTTAATCAGTGGCTATGGACTATGGATGGGGGGTGGGGTGGGGGGTTGGCAGGTGCTGTTGCACACATGTCCTGTCTGTGGCCTTCCCATAGGCAATGTTTCAGCTCTATAAGTCCAGCAACTTATGGATACCCACTACATAAGGGGCAGAATGAACATCACCTCACTAGAAATTTTGAAATCATGTTGCTATTGTATCTATTTATATCAAGGGTAGAAACCATGCAACTCTGGAGATGGTGCTGAACTACATGTCCCACCAGACAGCACACCACTGATGAGGAATGCTGTGACCTGCTGTCCAAAAATATCTGGAGGGCCACATGATTCCCATGCAAGTTATGGGTTGGCTGGTCATGCTGGCTCAGGGGTTCTGGGAATCTTAGGCCCAAAACACACTGCAGAAATAATCCAGTTTGATTCTGGGAACTGTAATTTTGTGAGACACGGAGTCTTCTCTGTCAGAGAACTCTGATGCTACAATAAACTGCAATTCCCAGGATTCCCTAGCACTGAGCCAGGGCGGTTAAAGCAGTCTTAAACTGGATTATTTCTGCAGTGTGTTTTGGATCTTAGTTCAAAAAAGTAACTTTCTCCAAGTCTGCTTCGCATCAATGGAGATAAATCTCCCACAGACATCCACCTGCAGTCCCAGGAACCCTGATTATCACACTGTTAGCAATGCAGCACCTGTTTGATTCAGTCTGTTGATGGTGAATGAATCTGGCAGAATAATTTATATACTTGAAATATATTACTACCCAGTGCAATTTCCTTTCTGAGCAGAAATAATGCATGGCTATTATAAAACAAAAAAGGGCACCTAGACAATGCAATTTATTTTCACCACTGAGCTTCCCTCCCTCCAATAAAACATAAAACATAAGATTATGAGAATGAGCAAGCATGGGGGGGGCAGCCTTAAATCATATCAGGAAAAGGATCAGTAAAGAAATCTACTAGGATCCAAGAAGGGCAAGCAACTCTTCCAGTCCCCACACTTCACTGCTTCCTCCCTTCCCAGGTAGCCAGGCTCTCTTAACGCAATGGGTGCCTATCTGTCTCCCCCTCCTCCCCGTCCCCCTTGTCTCACACATTCACTCAGCCAGCCCTAGCAGTAACAAGATTCTTTACTGCTCCTTCTGGCCCAACCCTCCCTGAGCTCAGGGCTCTGGATTTGCTCTTGCTTGTTGCTACAAAAGTAATGGGCTCCTCCAGTCTCAGAGCAAGCAGGTTATCAGAGGCAGCAGCAGCAGCCCCTGAGTTTGCCCAGTGGTGTGGTTGCTCCACTGGTCTGTGTATGAGGAGCCCACCGCCCCTTCAAGCAGGCTCAATGAGGGCTGCTGCTGCTGCCTCTGGAGAGGGAAGACACTGGCTGGCATGCTCACTCCTGGTCAGCCACCATGCATGTGTGTATCTGTCTCCTTCCTCTGTCTTCTGAGCCGCCACACCTCACCTCACCTCACCTCACCTCACCTCACCAAACAGGCTTAGCAGACAGAAGTGCTTGAAGGGGTGGTGGGCTTATCACACACAGACTGCTGGAGCAGTTGCACCACTGGGCAAGCTCAGGGACTACTGTTGCTGCTGCTCTGCAGAGCTCCAAGACTGAAGGATCTTTCTCTGCTCACTGAGCCTGCTTGAAGGGGTGGATGAAGAAAGGAGATGCTTGGCTTGCTCATAGCAAGCAAGTGTCTCCATTTTCTGCCCACTAAGCTGCAGTTGACCCCATCACTTGGACATTTTGGGGAGCAGTGGTGTCACCCCACTAGGGATGTCACCCGGTGCAGTCCGCGCTCCTGCACACCCCCGGTGATACCACTCAATCTGTAGCTGGCAATTTGCTTCCAAGTTTACTGAAAGTTGCAAAGTAGCGAAGCCTTTGTGATGAGCAGTAAATCAGTATTCAGCTTTAAAGCAGTGACTGAAAAACACTGCAAGTGACTAAATGCCTTCATTACAGGTAGTATTAACAAATCTCCTAACAGATACCGGTGCTTTTCCTTCATTTCTCCCCATATGCTTTGTTACCAGCTAAATTCTTTTCAGCATATTATTCCAGCTGATTGTAGAACAGATACATCTTTAAAAAAAACCTTGACTCATGTAAAATGAAAATTATATATTGATTACTTTTTAAGTCCCATACAGGGAAAAAAGTGGGATATAAAAGTAAGTAAGTAAAGTAATGCCATCTCATTATGCATCCAAAATACGACCACTTCAGTTTAGTCATATTGGTGTCTAGTGAGAGTTGAGGCATGATTTGCCCTAGTATGGATTTACTGGTAATTTTAGCAGTCCATGGTAACTGTAGAACTCTTCTCCAGCACCACATTTCAAATGAGTATTTCCTTCTTGTAAGTTTTCTTCACTGTCCAGCTGTCACAACCATGCATAGACATCAGAAATACAATGGTGTAGATGATCATGATATTGGGATTCAATGATATAACTTTACACTTGATTTTTTTTAATTTCTTTATAGCAGCCCTTCAAAGTCCTAGTCTTATTTTGATTTCCTAACTGCACTCCCAATTTTCATTAATTACTGAGCCAAGGTATGGAAACCTTTATTTCAATATCTTCATCATCTACTTTAAAGTTATATAAATCATCTGTGGTACTTATTTTTGCTTTCTTATTGTTCATTTGTAAACCTGCTATTGCACTGTCCTCCGCTGCTCTACTTACCGTATTTTTCGCCCTATAGGGCGCACTTTTTCTTCCCCTAAATATGCGTGGGGAAGTGAGTGCGCCCTATAGGGCGAAGGGGCCGAGGCCGTGGGGAGAAGGAGCCCTCCTTCCCCCCGCGACCTCAGTCTTTGAATGGACTGGTGCTGGGATCGAAGCGATCCCGGCGCCAGCCCATTGAAAGACTGAGGCCACGGGGAGAAGGAGGGCTCCTTCTCCCCGCGGCCTCAGTCTTGGAATCGGCTGGTGCCGGGATCGAAGCGATCCCGGCACCAGCCGATTGAAGACCGAGGCCGGCGGGGGAAGGAGCCTTCCTTCCCCCCCCGGCCTCGGTCTTGGAATGGGCTGGTGCCGGGATCGTTTCGATCCCGGCACAAGCCCATTGAAAGAATGAGGCCGGGGGGGAGAAGGAGCCCTCCTTCCACCCCGGCCTCAGTCTTGGAATGGGCTTGTGCCGGGATCGTTTCGATCCCGGCACAAGCCCATTGAAAGACTGAGGCCGGGGGGAGAAGGAGCCCTCCTTCTCCCCCCAGCCTCAGTCTTGGAATGGGCTTGTGCCAGGATCGTTTCGATCCCGGCACAAGCCCATTGAAAGACTGAGGCCGGGGGGGAGAAGGAGCCCTCCTTCCACCCCGGCCTCAGTCTTGGAATGGGCTTGTGCCGGGATCGTTTCGATCCCGGCACAAGCCCATTGAAAGAATGAGGCCGGGGGGGAGAAGGAGCCCTCCTTCTCCCCCCGGCCTCAGTCTTGGAATGGGCTTGTGCCGGGATCGTTTCGATCCCGGCACAAGCCCATTGAAAGAATGAGGCCGGGGGGGAGAAGGAGCCCTCCTTCTCCCCCCGGCCCCAGTCTTGGAATGGGCTTGTGCCGGGATCGTTTCGATCCCGGCACAAGCCCATTGAAAGACTGAGGCCGGGGGGAGAAGGAGCCCTCCTTCCACCCCGGCCTCAGTCTTGGAATGGGCTTGTGCCGGGATCGTTTCGATCCCGGCACAAGCCCATTGAAAGACTGAGGCCGGGGGGGGGGGGGGAGAAGGAGCCCTCCTTCCCCCCGCGACCTCAGTTCAATGGGCTGGTGCTGGGATCGGTCTCCAATCCCAGCACCAGCCCATTGAACAACCGGCCTCCGGCTAAAGGGAGGAATCGTTTTTTCTTGGATTTTCCCCCTTAAAAATTGGGTGCGCCCAATATGCCGGAGCGCCCTATAGGGCGAAAAATATGGTAATTCCTGCAAATCCATACCCATGACCTCCTTAATAGAGTCCATCCATCTAGCATATGGCCTTCCTCTCTACCTACTTCCCTCCACCTTCCCCAGCATTATTGTTTTTCCCAAAGAGTCCTCTCTTCTCATGATGCATCTGAACTACGACAATCTCAGTTTGGTCAACTTGGCTTCCAGGGAGGTTTCCTGTTTGATCTGCTCTAGGACCCATTTGTTTGTTCTTTTGGCTGTCCATGGGATCCTCAGCACTCTTCTCCAGCACCACATCTCAAATGCGTTGATTTTTCTCCTATCTTCTTTCTTGACTGTCACATTCATACATGGTAATAGAGAATATGATGGCTTGTATGATTCTGACTTTTGTGCTGAGTTGTATGTCTTTGCATTTTAGGATTATTTCTAGTTCTTTCACAGCCACCCTCCCCATTCTTAATCTTCTCCTGATTTCCTGGCTGCAGGCCCCATTCCAATCAATTTTTGATCACAGTTATGAGAAGTCTTTTACTATTTCTATTTCCTCATTGTCTAGTTTGAATGTGTGTAAGTTCTCTGTGGTCATTATTTTTGTTTCCATTATGTTCAACAGTAAGCCTGCCTTTGCACTTTATTCTTTGATCTTCCTTAGTAGTTTTTCCAGATCTGTCAGGTTTTCTGCTAGTATTATGATGCTAGCATATTTCAGATTGTGGATATTTCTTCCTCCTATTTTCACTTCTCCCTCTTCGTGTCCAAGCCTGCTTTCGTTACAATATGTTCTGCATATAGGTTGAATAGGTAAGGTGATAGGATGCAGCCTTATCTGATTCCTTTGCCCATTGGGAACCATTCTGTTCTGACAGTAGCCTCTTGTCCTGAGTACAGATTCCTCATTAGGACTATCAGATGTGTTGATACTCTCATGTCTTTAAGGGCATTCCATAGCCTTTCATGATCTATGCCGTCAAAGGCTTTGTTATAGTCTATAAAGCACATGCTGATTTTCCTTTGGAATTCCCTGGTATACTCCATTAGCCATCATATGTTTGCAATGTGATCCTGAGTGCCTCTTCCTTTCCTGAACCCTGCTTGAACCTCTGGTATCTTTCTTTTCATGTATGGTTGGAGTCTATGTTGCAATATTTTGAGCATGATTTTGCTTCCATGGGAGATCAGTGCTATGGTCCTATAGTTGCTGCAGTCTCTTGTGTCTCCCTTTTTGTGGATGGGGATGTATATTGATCGCTTCCAATCTGTTGGCCATCGTTTTGTTTTCCATATCTGTTGACATATGTTGGTTAGCACTAGAGTTGACTCTGTCAATGTGGATTGCAACAGTTCAATTGGAAAATCACTGTTCCTGGTGATTTGTTTTTCACTATTTCTCTTATTGCAGTTTCCACCTCACTTTTTAGAATTTGGGGTCCATCTTCATATGGCTCTTCATTCCATGTGTCCTTCATTTTGTCATCTCTTTTATATAATTCTTCTGTGTATTGCATCCAATATCTTTTTATTCCTTGCTGGTCTTGAATTATGTTATTTTTATTTTATTGGCATAGATCGTCCTAGTCCTTGGTTTGAATTTTACTTTGATTTTCCAGACCTTCTGAAATAGATCTCTTGTTCTTCCCTTTTTGTTGTTGTCTTCTATTTCTCTGCATTGGTTGTTGTTGTAATTTTCTTTATTTTTTGGCACAAGCCGTTGTACTGTTGCATTCATAATTCATAGTTTGTTCCTATCTCCCTTTTGTTTTTCTTCTTTTCTTTTCTTTATTGCTTGTAGTGTTTTTTCTGTCATTCATGTTTTTTCTCTTTCTTTTTGTTTATTGAAAGTGCCTGTCTGCATTCTTTTATTATGTCCCTGGCTTCAGACCATAGTTCCTCTTGTTCTCCATCTATTATGCTTAGTAGTGCAAATATATTTCTTATGTTATCAGTAAATTCTGTTGAGATATTATTTAGATCATATTTTGTTATAATCACTGGTTTTGTTTTCTTCTTGAGTCTTACTCTTATTTTTGTTATGAGTAATTCATGATCTGTGCCACAGTCAGCGCCTGGTCTAGTCTTGGCCACCAGTTAGAGTTCTGCCATCTTTTACTTCCGATTATATAATCTATTTGTTTTTGTATTGGCCATCTGGTGATGTCCATATGTGTAGCCTTCTTTCTGGTTGCATGAATAATGTGTTTGCAATGAATAGGTTGTTGGCTTCACAAATCTATCCAATGCTCACCTGCTTTGTTTCTTTTGCCTAATCCAAATCTGCCTACTGTTTTTTATTCTTCTTTGTTTCCAAGTTTTGCGTTCCAATCTCCAATTAGCTTGACAGTTTTTCGTGTTAGTATGCTGTCAATTTCTTCCTGTACTCCTTCATAGAATCTATTAATTTCTTCCTAGTCTGCCTCTGTGGTTGGTGTATATACTTGGATTATGGTGATATTCATAGGTTTATCATGGAGCCTTACTTATTTTGTATTGTATCCTCTGACTGCTTTTGCCACATCTTTTCTTAGTATGAAAGCTACCCCGTTTCTTCTTGTCTTTTCATTGCCTGAGTAGAACACTGTGTGGTTGTCTGATTCAAAGTGACCCATTCCTGCCCATTTTAACTCACTCACCCCCAGTACTGCTATGTTCATGTGTTCTATTTCCATTTTTACTATGTCCAGCTTCCCTTGTCTCATGCTCCTCACATTCCATTTCCCTATTTTATGTGTAATGCTGCTTTGGATGCAATTTGCCTTCCTAAGGGTGTCTGCTATTTGTCTTGCCATCTTTCTTGTGCCCTTGGTTAATCTTGCAAATGTGATATCCCTTTATCTCCCCCTCCTTCCCTGTCTGTTAATGCTCTGATCCTGCCTGTCTCTCACTTGGAGTGTCTCATCATAGGGCTTACTAGGCAATGGGATTACACAAAGAGGGCCACCTACACTTCCTTGTGCACAGAGCTAACCAATGTTAGCTATGGTGTCACTAAAATTCACTCCTGTCAGTGACACCCACCACTACTGCTGCTGCCCAGTAGCTGTTTGCTTTCCTACCCATCTCCTTATGCCTCCCTGGGTTTCCCTTCTTCCCTGCCCCTGTGTCTTCCCTCCTTTAGTCCATCCCCATACCCACCCCCTTCCTCCTTTAGTTTCTTTACTTCTTTCTCCATCGTTGGGAGAGAGCAGAGATGGCTGGTCACCTTCTTCCTTCTTCCACTCACTGGCCTGGTCCTTCGGCGGCACTCCAGCTCAGTTGGGAATGGAGAATGGGATGGGCTGGTGCTTTGCCCCTCTCTCCCCTGCCTCTCCAATGGTTCTCTGGGGGGCTGGGCTGGATTTTCTGCTATTAGTATGGTTTTATCTGCCAGTCTTAAACTGTTGATGTTTCTTCCTCCAATTATTAAGCCTCCTTCCTCTGACTCTGATCCAGTTCTGCATATGATACATTCAGCATACAATTGAAATGGATAGGGTGATAAAATGCAGTCTTCCCTGACCACCTTGCCAATTGGAAACTACTCTGTTTCTCCATATTCTGTCCTAATGGTGGCCTCTTATTCTGATACAGGTTATGCATAAGGATAATCAAATATTGTGGTACACTCTTTTTTTTTTTTTTTTTTTTTAAAAAGCAAGTCATAATTTTTTCATTATCTACACAATAAAAGGCTTTGCTAGAATCTATCAAGCAGAGGCTGATTTTCTTTTCTAATTCTTTGGTGTGCTCCATTATCTAACATATGTTTGTATTGTGTCTCTTCCTTTCCTGAACCCAGCTTGGGCATGTGGTATTTCTTACTCCATATATAGTAAAATTCTTTATTGTAGAATTTTGAGTATCATTTTGCTTGCATGGAAGATGGTCTTGTGGTTACAGCAAGCCCTGGTTCTTTCTTAAGCACTGCAATATATATTGAACATTTCCAATCTGTGAGCCATTGTTATGCTTTCCATATCTGCTGACAGGTTTTAGCTAGGATTTGAGTGGTCTCTGTCTTTGTTGCTTGAAACAGCACTATTGGTATGCCATTTGTTCTGGAAATATATTTCTCCTGGGTGCTTTGAGTGTGTCTTCCATGGCACTTTCCAGCATTGTAGGCTCATCTTCAAATGGTTCTTCCTTGAATGAATCTGTCGTTCTTTTATCCTATATGTTTTTCAGTATATTATTTCCATCATCTTTTTATTTCTGCATGATCATGCAGTGTGTTCCACTGATGGATGCAAAAAATTCCCACTCTTGGTTCAAATTTCCCTTTGAATTTTCGGTTCTTATGAAAGAGGTCTCCTGTTCTACCTTTATTTATTGCTGTCTTCTCTTTCTCTGCACTGATTGTTATAGTAGTTCTCTTTGTCCCTGTGCACAAGTATTTGAACAGTTGTGTTCAGGTTTCTGACCCTTTTACTTTTATTTCTCATCTTTCCATTGTTTAAAAAGAGTTTCATCTGTTACTTAGTGAGACTTTTCTTTCTTTTTGGTTAGAGATACTGTCTTTTTGCATTCTTCCCTGTGGATGTAGCATATCCTGATGTCAGTAACACTTTTGACAAGTTTCCGCATGATGTTCTTGCAAAAAAGCTAGTAAAATGTGAGTGAGACAGTGCATGATGGGGGATTGGACTGGAAGGCAAAATATTAAATTATGGCTTTCAAGTTTAAAGAGTCTATGATTCTATGGTTCTAGGTGATGACCAACTTGTAGCATCGATAACCAGGTAGTTATTGCTAACTATCTGGGAGAGAGTTAAGAGGTCTGTCGGTGAGTCTGTGAACACCGGAGGATGGTGACATGTATGATGTTACACAAATTGTGAAAATAGTTGGGTTTTTTCTATATTATAATATTACAAAAAAAATTCTGCCATTATCTGGGCTTATGGTGATGATTTATTTTTAGTAACTTATTGTCACTTTAAATTATAGTATAAACAATGTGATATAAGATAAATAGCACTTTAAATTATAGTATTAAACTTGTGATTTTCAAATCAGAATTAATTTTTAAATTATAGTGTAGACGTAACTAAGATGTATGCTTCAATGGCCATCTCATCAGGGATTAACAAAGGACAAATACACAGTTTCATGGGGTGGTTACATATACTTCTTCTCACTTTCTTTGGTTCTGATGACATAATGTACATCCTCTTCTGAACAAGTCAACAGGCATTCTTAACATCCCTAGTACTTTTTTTCCTTTTCTCAATAAAACTAATAACTTAAATTTATTACAGTTGCTTTCTGGCTTATTTGTGTTTCATAGTGCAACAAAGTCCACTCTATTATTTTCACACCTAAAGAGCTATCATAGGTATCCACTCTGTTTATACTTATAGCAATTTCATAGGAGAGCCATTGTAAAACTGATTTTAAAATTCAGCATGTGCCTTAACTTTATCATACAAAAGATAACTATGGCAACCAAATTTTAAATTATGGCCTTCACGTTCCAAGAGTCTCACATCTCTACACATTATCCTCTTCTTCAACCATACAAAACAACAGGTCTTGTAAAACAATTTAACATGAAGAACTCCCAAACCACCCCTTTCCTTAGCATCAGGCAGTATTTTAAATTTTATTCTGGATTACTTGGTAGCAAAACAGCTTCTAATGTTATGTAATGTCTAAGAATACTGTATGGTTAAATAAATGAATCAGTCATATGATTAATGCTTGCAATGCATCAAGCAATGTGGTGCTCCACCTGGTGGCAAGCAAGATGCCATTGTACTATATTTGCAAGACTCTAGAGGATGTTTTCACACGGGGCTCCCTAAAGCCGGCTGGAGCCCTTCTCCTAAAGCCGGCTGGACCCCGTGCCGCTGACACCGGAATGACTCCGGCGGCGGCAGGCTAATTCCTTTTGCCACCCGGAATTACCTGAAGCCGGAGTTAGCCAGGAATTAGCCTGCCGCTGCCAGAGTGAGACCGGACTTAAGGCTCCATGTGTTTGAACACATGGAGCGAAAAGCCGGCTGGACGCAGGGATGACACCAGAAGGGGCGGGGTTTGCCGCCGCACGTGTGTGAACACACAGGAAATGGAGCCGGAGTGAGGCCGGCGGGAGGCCGGCTAGCGTCCTCCTTTTGCCCCGTGTGAAAACGTCCACTGTGATGTGATGTCAGGTTAAAAGAAATAAGACGGGGAAAAGCAGATAGGATGTGGTTAGATAGGACCATTCCTATACTAGTCCTAGACACTCCCACTATGAAAATAACATATCAATCAAACAGCATGGGGATAAGACATAGGAACTGATTATGGAAAAAAAGGAGATTTCACAGCAGAAAAGTATGAATATGAAAGGCAACTTTAATATGAGTTTCCATGATACAAAAGCAAAATCTATAGCAGGAGTATTCAAGAGTATGTGAAGTATACATCCCTGGAGGTTCATCTGCCTTCAGTGATTCCTTCCTCCTGCTTTCTCCTTCCTATGAGCAGTTAATAGATGGCAACAGATCACACAGTGGTTTAGCACTTAGTTCAACTGACAATCCCAAATCCTTCAATCCTTTAAGTTTGGGGGCAATGTCCACCTGCATTGTGTCCAACTGACAAGAATGCTCATCCAAACTTTCTTTATCCACCAAATTTCCCACACAAGCTACTGTTAAAGACGTTGAGAGCTTGAAGGGACTATTATTATCTAGCACCTTTTCAAGGGGTTGTAAATTAACAGCAAACTGGAAGTTGGGCCCAGAGTTTAGGTTAATAATAATAATAATAATAATAATAATATAATAAATTTTTATTTGTAGCCCGCCCCTCTGCAGAGCAATCGGGGTGGGGAACAGTAGCATTTAAAACAGAACAACATTAAAACATTATCTCTCCCCATAATCCCTACCTCCCTCCACCCATCCCCTTAAAATAAGATTAAACCAAAGAGAATTAAAATACAATATAATAATTTAAAACATAATATCACAGAGGAGTCAGACAAATGGGGGCCCCTTTTTTGGGCCGACAGCTATTCCGGGAAGGCCTGCCGGAAGAGATCCGTCTTTACTGCTTTCTTGAAAGCAGCAAGAGTGGTAGTAAGACGGATCTCATCCGGCATGCCATTCCAAAGTCTGGGAGCGGTTGTGGAGAAGGCCCTCTGGGAGGTCTGAGACAGCCTAGTTTTTATTGGCTGTAACAGATTCCTCCCAGAGGACCGCAGGGCGCGGGGGGGATCGTATGGGGAGAGACGGTCCCTAAGATAAGATGGACCCAAGCCATGTAGGGCTTTAAAGGTTAAAACCAACACCTTGTACTGTGCCCGGAAACTAATTGGCAGCCAGTGGAGGGATTTCAGCACTGGTGTAATGTGCTCCCTCCTAGATGTTCCAGTAATTAGCCTGGCTGCCATATTCTGTACCAATTGAAGTTTCCGGGTTAGGCACAAGGGTAGCCCCATGTAGAGTGCATTGCAGAAATCCAGACGTGAGGTTACCAGCGCATGTACCACAGCTTCCAGATCCCTTCTATCCAGATAAGGGCACAGCTGGCGTATCAGCCGAAGCTGATAACAGGCACTCCTGACCACCGCATTCACCTGACTAGTCATGTGAAGCGATGAATCTAGAAGCACAGTCCTTAGAGGAGAGTGTGACTCCATCCAGGACTGGAGACTGTATTCCCAAAACTGGTTTTGGGCCTGTAACTGCAAGTACCTCCGTTTTGTCTGGATTCAACTTCAATCTGTTTTTCCTCATCCAACCCATTACCGCTCTAAGACAGTCATCAAGAGGAGAGGCGCCATCTGAAGTCTGAATTGATGATCTACTGAAGACACCGAGCTCCATGCCTCCGAATGATCTCACCAAGCGGCTTCATGTAAATGTTAAATAGCAGAGGAGGTTATCTGCAGAGGAGACATTCACTTTGTTTGGTATATACAAGGGATGTACAACTGGGTCACAGAAAACCCTAATGGGGAATATTTGAAAAAAGAACAAGAAGTCCTTCATTCTGATTAATGTAAATGGAATAGAAGCTTCTTCAAAGGTTAACAGAATTGTTTCGTGACCTCTAGAACAAGTAAGCCACTCTGCATCCAAAATGTCAATGGCAAATAGGTTTATTCTCAAGATTTTACTGAGAGACATCTTTACTGTGTAGAAGATAGGATAATGTTTTAAAAAATCTACAAAGCTGATGACTAATTTGGGGCTGGATTGGATGACCCTTGGAGTCTCATTTTCTATGTTTAAAACAGTGCATTTGCAAGGCAGTTTGTAAAAGGCTTTCAGCTCTGCTTCACTGAAAAGGAATGTTGTTTTTTGGCCTTGAAGGCTAAGGCAGACAATTTTACAAGCCAAAGGAGATAACATTGATGGTATGAATGGGCAGTAAGGAAGAAAGCTAAATTTGTTCGCGCATGACAAATAGAAGTGTAACATAATCAGGAAAGGAGGGAATTTGGAGTTATATCTTGTAACCAATGAAAATGTTGAACCATGCATGTGTTAATATAATTATACGTTAGCTGTATAAGATGGTATATAAGGATGTTGATTAGCTGGGGGGGGTCACACTCTGAGAGGCCCGTTGACGTTAAAAGAATAAACTCTACTTTCCTGACTTCCTAAAGCAGGGGTAGGCAACCTTTCCCCTTTAAGGGCCGAGAGACTTCAGCTCCCAGAAGCCGCAGCCATGTTGGCCAATAGTCCTATGTTGGCCAATAGCTCCTGGGATTCTGGGAGCTGAAGTCCCTCAGCCCTTAAAGGGGAAAGGTTGC
This sequence comes from Phrynosoma blainvillii, assembly GCA_026167975.1. NCBI lineage: Eukaryota > Metazoa > Chordata > Lepidosauria > Squamata > Phrynosomatidae > Phrynosoma > Phrynosoma blainvillii. Next base: position 152,311,554 of record JANUYF010000004.1, read on the forward strand.
CTACCCCTGTCCTAAAGAGTCTCCATTCCTGTTTATCCACAACAACTGCCTCTAATGTATTCCAATGTCCCTGGTTAATCTTATTAGCCACAATAGGAGCCCTGGTGGCACAGTAGTTAAATGTCTGTACTGCAGCCACTCACTCATAAACCATAAGGTTGTGAGTTCAGTACTAGCCAGGGGCTCAGGCTTGACTCAGGCCTACATCCTTCTGAGGTCGCTAAAATGAGTACACAGCTGTTGGGGGGCAATGAGCTTACAGTTGTAAACTGCTTAGACATTGCATAGCGCGGTATGAAGCGGTATATAAATGAAGCTGCTTTGCTTTGCTTAATATGTAGTGAAATTTTATTTGTTAGCAGGATCGCATTGTATGTTGCTCCATTGCTCTTCGAGGGACTTGAAGCTGTGAGTATTTGGCCTGAGATTGTCTCAGTCCCTTACTTCTGAGGCAGGAGCAACCATTTTCTATCTTCCTCCTTCCTGCAAGGTTCATTCCTCTTACCTTGGAGTTTATAGCATTTCCTTGAACTATTCTACTAAGCTCTTCTCCACATTTCTTGGTGAATTCCGCAAAGGATTGTTCAATAATATGGATGTGCTTGTTAATTTTAGGTAATTGTTCAAATATAGAGATGACTGTGTGAGCCATTAATAAACATTGAGATGCCATAAAACCTAATGTGGGTTCTTGCAGTTGTTGTGGTTGCTGTTGTTTTTGCTTGGAGGGGGAACATCCCACTCCTGATGGAGGAGACAGTAGCAAACTTTCTTCCATGTCTGAAGGACATACATTCTTCTCTTCCTTTCCAGAGTCATGAATTTCTTGAAAACATTCCTCCATAAATAGGGGTGAGGATCTATCTTTAGCAGGAATAGTTGCAGAAATCATTTTACTCACTATCTCCTTTAGTGCCATCAGTTGCTCAATCTTGGGTGGATTTGTAGCTCTGTGAAGTTGAGGTCTTCACGGCCGGCATCAATAATTTTTTTGGGGGGTGGGTGGGTTTCAGGCTATGTGGATATGGTCTGGAAGAATTTATTCCTGAAGTTTCGCCTGCATCTGTGGCTAGTATCTTCAGAGGTTGGTGGCATAGAAGTGAGTACAAATTTGTCGTTCTACTCAACTGTGAAGCTCTGGAACATATTCTGAGATGTTTCTTGTTTCCCATTCCTTTATACTCTATCTGCTGTCAAGGTATCAGTTTCCCAGTTATTCTCTTATCTAATTCTTTTCCTTTGACAATTTACTTGAAAATGCATACAGATGTTTGATTAAGTTCTACTTCTGCAGGTTCTGCCATTTCTCTGGCATTCCATGGTCTAGGAGCAAAGTAGAAATAGAATTTATGACTAAAGGTCATCAGCCTCAAAAACCATAAATCTGTAAGGTTCAGTAGCTTCCAACTTGCAAATAGTAGCTTTTAAAAAACTTCACAGGGCTTCACTGGGCTCTAAAAACATAGGTTGAAACAATACTTTACTGTTTGTCCATTTGGAAGCATATTTGTAGCAACCTTCTGAAATCTATAAGAGAGCTCTTTAGGAGCTGATATATAAACTGTTACTGTGTCTCCTCTATAGCTGATGTTCACAAAATCTGTGTTTTGGTGAGTCTTCTATTTGAAGTTTGATATTTGAAGTTTGCATTACTAAACATAATAGACCGAGAACCAGAGGAACTATGGTCTGAAGCCAAGGACATAATAAAAGAAGAATGCACCTATATAGACTCATCAAAAACTGATGCCAGATGAAAGCAAAATTTAATCCATTGCCAACATGATACACCACAAGACAAGAATGTCCTATAGAGAATCCTGGGGACATTTGCATTTCTTGCACAATATACTCCAAATGAAGCAAAGCTGTAGCCCCACTGAGGTTCCTGCTGCTCAGTAATTCACATAGCAGTGGTTCTGGCAATAAGACAAGGGGACTACGAAAGCAACACTATACAAAACACCTGTACTGAGCTCTGATGACCCCAAGAAACTAAGCAGATGTGTCTAAAGGTTAGTTTTCTCCAAAACAGTGGCTCTCCATCACATACTTGATAAGCTTGACAAAAACACAACAAAATAAAGAAAAGGTTGTGTTCAGTACTAAAAAAATTCTACCAGTATATTTATAGCATGCATGTAAAGATAGAAACCAGAAGCTTCTTGAACCCTTGGAATTCTTGGGCAAGTGCCTGTAAGGCTACAGTATATGTCCTGAATTCCTGATTTGGGACTCTTATATGGGGCATAAATACGGTCTCTACTACCACTGCTGCCACTGCTGCTCCATCTACAGTATTATGATTTGGTCTTTATCACACTCAAGGTAGACAAATGATCATTACTGATACTGTCCAGAGCAGCTCTGCCAAATTTTATTCCAGCAGATGGCACCAGTGTAGATGAATGTCACAGTAGGTAGTTTACCTGAGCAACCTGATATCCACAATCAATGTAGCTGTATTGGTGCAGCTAAAATTCTACATAAGCAAAGATCCTGAACTATATATTTTATCAAAATTCACACATGCAGGTTGGTAACAGTAAAAGAAGTAAGTCGATTCCCATGCTGCAAAGTTATAGGTTCATGAAAGATGTAATCTCCTTACAGCAGGGGTAGGCAACCTTTCCCCTTTAAGGGCCGAGGGACTTCAGCTCCCAGAATCCCAGGAGCTATTGGCCAACATGGGACTATTGGCCAACATGCCTGAGGCTTCTGGGAGCTGAAGTCCCTCGGCCCTTAAAGGGGAAAGGTTGCCTACCCCTGCCTTACAGAATGACTTATTGATGCCTGGTGACAAAATCATAATCCTAAGTAGCATGAGAGAAGAAATGCTCAGCCATCTCCATCGATCACATTAAAGTATCAAAGAGACAAAGACAACAGCATTGACTGTTCATAAACTGGCCAGAAATGATGCTGCATATACAACATAGGGTATGACAGGTGCTGAGACCACATAATCAGAAGCAAACATAACTGTTCCCCATGAAATACCTGGCTAAACATAGTACAAAATAGCTGCTGCTATTTTTGTTATTTTGGCAGTATCCTGCTCTTACTGATTATTTTTCAAAATTAACAGAAATCCTGCACCTGTCAGACAAAGTATCACTTTCTACCTTCTCTTGAATTCAATAGATACCCCGTTGTAAGTCGTTTTTCTTTTTGATAAAGTTGGTTATTATTATAAGGGGATAAATAGAGAGAGTTTTGATTGTAAGACTTTGACTGTGATATTGTATATACTGGATTTATAAGGTTAAAGATCTATATACTTAGTTAAATATATTAACCTACGTAGTGTGGAGGAAGGTTTTTATTAATTACAGATGTATGTATGTATATATTTCTGTAATGTTTAGTTTTATTTGCTGTGTGATGTTTTATTTGTTGTGTGATGTCTTGTTAGTGTTGTTACAATGTTTTTGTTTTTCTTTATGTTTTATAATAAACATTATTTAACATTCTACCTTCTCTAAAATCAAACAAAGATTAAAACTTAATTCATTAGACAAAATGAACGAAGAGTGGGAACCAGTAATGAAATACTTGGAAAGAAGATGGAGTAAAATAGCCTAAATAGACTTATCTCTTTGAACGGAAACAAACGATGGGGAAGATATGGGTGTCCCAACTGATTGGCTGAGAGAGGGAAAGATAGTAAGAATAAAACAGGAGGTCGAAAATGACAAGAAACGGAAATTGAGAAAATATTAGATGAGGGAAGTAATCATATATTTAAAGGTAAAGGTGATCATAGAATATAGATAGAGCAAGCTAAAATATTACATAAAGATAGAATTTAGTAGAAAAGAGGATAATCTTCAAAAAGAAAATACGACTACAGGAAGTCAATAAAACTAAATACCAAACTGCTACTCAATGGGAAGGAAGTTAGTAAGGGAGTGAATGTGGGAGGAATGTGTAGAAGGAGGAGTAAGTGAAATAGAAGGTATGAGAATGTGGGAAGGTGAGGATAAGTAGTAGATGGAGAAAGGATGTAGAGAAGAAGATGAAGAACAGATAGGTTGTAAGAAGAATAAATGGGCTCGGAAGATAATACAGCAAGGGAAGTAGGAGCAGAATAGTAAGAGAGAAGAAGGAATGAAGGAAAGAAGTAGAAAGATAAAGAAGGGGAATAAAATAGAACGTAAGAAGGGGAGAGAGAAAGTTGTTAGTAGGAGATAAACAGTCTAGGTAAGAATCCAAAGCAAAGCAAAGATTGGGGGGGGGGGAAAAGGATGTAACAAGAGGAATAGAGTGTAACAAGAGGTAACAATATGCATGGGGAGAAATATAATGGAAAATTAACATTAATGTCAATATTATATACATATTTATAAAGTGTATAAAATGAATATTAACCAACTCTGTGCACTCTGTAAAAAGATATATTTTTCTTTCCTTCCTCCTCGCTATACAATTTGATCATGGAAAACACATATAGAGTAATTGAGAATTGTTATAGTGTTAAGTGATGAGTTTATCGTTTGTAAGATGTGTTATTTTAATTTTTAACTAATAAAACTTTTTTAAAAAATTAAAAATTAAAATCAAACTTGTATTTGGCAGGCATGGCATCTCACAAGAGGTGATAAGTGATCATATCCCATTTGCTAACCAAAAAGAAGAAGAAAGAGGAGGAGGAGGAGGAGGAGGAGGAGGAAGAGGAGGAGGAGGAAACTTTGTGGGAAAATAAAGCTCACTCATTCCATTCCAGGAAACTGACTGACTGACTGACTGACTGAAGGGTCTACACAATCAGATAGTTGCTCCATGAGATAGCAGTAACAAGTGAGAATATTCATTCTGCACTTTTAGAACTAACAAATACATCCTTGACTGGCCAGGAATATTGCCCAGCACATCTCTAGTGACTGGATGTGTACTGTGAACAAGTCTGCCATTCACACATATAGTCCTTCAGACCAAGGCATCCCAGGCCTACAGTTTTGACTGTGGAAATTTCAGGGCAAGCTGAAAGAATATTAGATTTGAACTACAAAAACACTTCTGGTTATGAAGAGGCAGAATTTAGTAAGCACTTAGACATTAAAAGGCTGGCAATCTGCAACAATAACAGCACCATGGCCCTGTGCCCCAATTATACTATGCTGAAATGCCAGCAGGACACAGGTATCCGTGCAATAGGAAGCTTCTGAAAAATATCAGCAAACTCAAAGTGAGAGCACACAGAAGCCTCCAAACCACAAGTAGGATTTGCCTTCCAATCAGAGGTAACTTTATGTGCAGCTCCTACTGCCCCACAACATTTGGATGGCAAATTTACAAGAAGTGGAACCTTGTGTGCATTCTTGCCCATTATCCCGACCCATAACAGTTCCTTGGAGACTTCTTCTATGTCTCAATGACTCTTGGGCCACACAGATGATTATGACAAGAGAGCTTACCACATATTGGACCTTATCACATGGGGCCAAAAGCAGCAAGAATCCACAGGGAATCAGGCGCTATAGTGCTATATTTTTCTGTGTGTTTACATGACGTCGCTCAGAACCCAGTGAGAAACCGCTCGCAATGTAGCATCATTCGCGTTCTTTTGAATGTCGGTTTCATGGGGCATTGCAATAGCGCGAGCTGATTCATAGCGCAATCATAGCGCTAACGCCGTATGTTTGATCAGCATTTCCCTCTCGTGGAGCATTTCCACTTCATAACCCATGGTTCCTAGCGTTATTTCCCATGGGTCTGTGGGGAAGCATCCTATGACGTGTGCTTCCTGTTTGCATCGGGCCACAAACACAACGGGTAAACATGGTCCTCTCTTGTAGATGCCCATCTCTTGGTCATATTATAAGGAGATGGACACCTTCTTGAGGACAGACCGGTCTGTTTTCCCAAAGAGGGTAACAAAGAGTCTGAATATTGTGAGGACAACCAGCGGGGGAACGACCCAGGGAACCTCATCCCAGACACCCGGTTCTCAGGAACAGGAGGGATCAGCCACAGCCACCATCAATGTGGAGGGTAGATATAAATTTGAATTTCGCTATAAGTTCTCTGGATGGCCCTTTCACTGGGAAGGGTGGGTCAAATGTTTTCTTTTCGGGGCTTGCAAGTAGGATATAGAAAGCATGCAATATTTAATCCACGAATAGTGCTTCCCTCTGTACAGTGCACTGCCACAAAATGGAGCTTTTTTTCCTTTAGTATTGAATTATGGGTAATTCTTTGTGCCTGTTACTGGTTTGGGGAGGGGAGGGGAAATAAGCTGTTGGAAAATACCCCAGGAAGTGCTTTCCTCCTTTCTTGTTTTTCCTGTAAGGGCAATGCATGCAGGAACTGCTACAATTTTCCGCGAAGGAATAATGGTGGTTTATTTTTGGGCTTTTGCAGCCTTTGAAGGGGGGGGGGCAGCAGATGTCTCCTTCCATGCACTAGGTGTATATAATGTCATGCACACACACACGCATGTGTGTGTTCATATATGTAAGTGTATATACATTTATGGATACATATCTTTCAAGAGAGATAGATAGTGATAGATCGATAAATACATGTGGGCATATAGATAGATATGCATATATATATGTATATATACATAAGCGCGCGCACACATGCACACACACACACACACTATAAATACCTCAACATATAGACATTCCCTGAGGAAAAGAAACACACATGTATGTGTTTGTGTGTGTATATATATATATATATATATACACACACACACACACACACACATATATATATATATATACATGTACATGTATACATAAATACATATATATAAGTATATGTCTACATATATATATACACACACACACACACACACACACATATATATATATATATATACACATACTTATATACATAATATATATATGTGTGTGTGTGTGTGTGTGTGTGTGTATACACAAACAGATATATGCATACATACGCACAAACCTCTATGTACATATAAACAGTCAAAGGTACATAGAACTTTTCTGGGTGATGTAAACTATCCCTTTCCCCCCTTTTTTTCATACAGTTCCGGCAGCAGTCTGTGAGGAGGGAGATGAAATACTACACCTCGTCCCTGTGGAACAGGCATCGCAGCTGGGAGATCAGCCACCTCAGGAGTACCCACAGGTTCTCCCTGCCTCGCCAGCTGCAAGTGACGGTAGGATTACCTCAGATTCTTTGAAGAAATGTAATGCTAATGCAGTGCTCTAGCCACTGTGTATGTGAGCCACCCAATGGTAACCCAGTGACTGCATTTCCCCTTTCTTATTTTTCCAGAAACAATCATCAATGGAGAAGGCCCACCGGAAGAGAGTACACACCTGCCTGGTGGAGAGACCCAGGCCACCGGGGCTGATGTGCCCAGCGATGCCCAAGAGGAAGCAGCAGTCAGGAGGGGTAAGTCCCCCCCCCCCCCATTTACCGCAATTGACCTGATCTGTGGCAACCCAAGAGCACTCATCCAAAGGAAGCTCTCTTTGTATATATATAGATATAGATATAGATAGATATATGGAATGGACATAATGAACATGTGTTGATATAGTTGTGTTGGTGAACATGCACATTTACAGACGGCCAGGACACAATATATTTGTGCTTTCTTACATGTATGCACACCGGCACCCACACACAATTATGGACATATATAGGTTTCTGGGGAAAGAAATTTTGGTATTATTTACAGGCAGGTATGTTGGGTGTGTACTAACGGGAGTTGTATTAAATAGCAGGAAATGTCAAGCATGACTACATTATGGATAGATTTTGGCTGCATGGTTAATAATTTCCTTTCTTCTTGTTCTGCAGCACCATGTCGTAGGATTGTCCGCCGGTTGCGGGACGAGGAGGATATCCCGGATTGCAGAGCCAGGAGGGGCGAACTCATAGCCCAGACAATCATAGAGGATTCTCGGAGGCAGGGTTGACTCAACCTCAAGCTTGCGAGGCGGCAACACGGCTCGCTCCTCCGCACAATCCAAAGAGAGGCAGGGTCTCTGGATAGCCTTGCGCAAGCCTACCGCAGAGACCTTACTCTCAGTTCGAGGTACCAGGAGCGGATGTCACAGCACATGACGGAGCTCATTAGCGTGTGCCGTGACTCTGTGGAGGAGCAGAGAAAGTGGACAGCGGAGGAGAGGAAAAGGACAGATGTGATGGAGCGGGCCTTGTCCTGGTTGCAAGCAGCACGTGGGTCTTTCCGGTGGGTCCCTAAGAACAGTAACAAAAGGAAGCAAGCACCGGAGGCATCACCTATACCAATGCCTTGTTCGCAAATCCTTTTTGGGGACTCAGGGGATGAAGGGAGAACCGCACCTCCTTGCCTTGCAACTTGCTCTGAGCAAACACAGATGCAGTTGCAGGAGGACACCCCACCATCACATAATGTGAACTCCCAAACATCACATACCCAACCATCACAGACTGCGATCAACCCACCATCATCCAATGTGAACACCCAACCCTCACAGTATGTGCAGACCCAACCATCTCAGAATGTTCCTGGGAGAAACAAAAGACTTATTAAGAAAAAGCAGCTGTACTTGCCCTCATGATGGCTGAATGTTTTCTAGGACAATTAGTGTTGCACTTGTTTTATATAGGTAGTTGCATTTGTTTGTTAGTTCATAAGTGTTCTCTGTTGTGTTGTTGTTGGTATGAACAGTTTAACCAAATGTTTAGGATATGGACATTTTTAATATTGGGCAAGTTACCCATCTATCTGTTAAATCTATCTACATATAAACATGCCGAGCTTTATATACGGAGGGTTTAATAGATAGGTGTGGCAATAGAAATTAGAAAAAATGGTTCTATACAGTTTTTTCAGTATATCTGTATATGCGTAAATGTATTTGCATGTGTCTGTGTTATGTGAAAAGACGAATGTATATATGGTTATTATTTTTTTGTACATGTACATACATTCCCAGATGTTTTTGCTAATTATATTTTTTGGGTTCCTAGCACCATGTAAAGAAACCAAAGGTGTGCTAAACATCTAAATAAAGAGTACTCTGTACTCCATTTATGTATATAGACTCTCTGTCTAAACTCAACAGTTAAATAGTGTAGTAGTACATACCAATACATACCACTATTTATCTATCCATCTTTGTTTACCGATGGGTTCATTAATATTTCTATTCTGTGACATTGCTAAATCTAAGTATATATGCTTTCCCAAGGTAATCTGGAACACATATATAAAGATCTATAGATATGGCCATGCAGCTGGACAACCATACAGCCAATGTATCAGGTGTGCAAAAATCATGGCAGCACCAGGAGGACAAGAAAACTGCACAGTTTTAAAAAGCAGAAATTGTTTATTGTTCTAATCCACAATTCTATTGTATAAGCAAACATACACATACCTATAAACCAACATGTATGAATGCTTGGCCAATGCGGCATATACCCACACACCAGATGGCAGCCATACAGAAACGCACATGTGTAAAGAACCAAAATCAGTATATGTATATATATCAATCTGTTAAAGGTGGTATATATATGCATTTACACAGCCACACACACACACACATACACATATATATATATATATATATATATATATATACACAGAAATATTAGTATGTATATATCTGAATATGTGTCTATATACATATATACATATATATATATATATATACATATATATATATATATATATATCATTCCAAACATATGTACACAGTCGCCGAACAGCAATAGATTCTTGCACTAGTGCACAGCAATGTCTGTTATGTAAAGATATACAGACATCTACACATACATGTATCTTTGCTTATGTGCTGTTGCTAATACACACACAGAAGCAAGCACCCAAAACCATGCAGAAGTGCACATGTGTAAGTACAACATGTGTATATATATACACACACACGCATATATACATAGACCCAACAGCAACGAGGATGACAACACGAGTGGAGAAATGGCAATGGCGACCGCACAGCAATAGCGATGGCGAAGCAATGGCAAAATCGCTCCGCGGAAATGACAACAACAACATCCGACGGCCGTGGCGACCATCTCCAGGCCTGCGCATGTGCAGGAATATCATTGCTGGGTTCTGCACGGAATCCTCTCGCTTATGTATGCTCAGCAAATGCACTTTCTGAGGGGCGCTTCATCACGCTTTCGTTAATAGCACAATGATGCTAGTTGCGTGTGCTAGCCATTTCCATCTTTGGGAGTTGCTAGCGCTATAGTACTGGAATGATGCTCATATCGCTTTCTTGCCACTTTGAGAGCAGCGTGTGATAAGGTCCATTGTTCTTACTTACAAATAGAAGGCGAAAGGGATAATATATAATACTGTGGTTCATGAGACCACTTCCTGGAAAACCTCTTATAGGAGGAAATTAGTCAACTGGTTGGGGGCTAAGAGAGAGACCTGTTTTTGTTATAGGCTGACCAGATACGTTAGCTAATAAATAGTTAATCACCGCACTTCCGCTGCTGTTTTCTGACCAAATGGAAATACTACAGTCAGTGGTAGAAGTTCAGGTATAGTGTCTAATGCAATCAGCTGCAGTAATATCCTTTCCTGGAACTTCCACCATTCAGCTTCAGTGGATGATCCTGGGTTTGGTACTATGAAACAGAGGGAAAATTTTCTCCTTATACACATTCTTCACATTACAATTCTACTTTTAATAAAACTTTCCATGAAGATGTCATATGCTAGGTGGCCTGTAATTTCCTGGATGCCCCCTGGATCTCTTTGAATAAACTCCTTGGACATTCTCCAGTTCTCTGATGCAGAGGCAGATGTTTGGGGCATGTTACATTTCAGTTAGAAGTGCAGCATTTTCATGTTTGAGTTCTTTAAGAACTGTAATGCCCTGTCTCTACCTAACTTAATGAACAGACTTCACGGATGAAACCAGAAAGAGTTTATTGAAAAGCAGGATCAACACAATAGCAGCCCATCGCCAGATCTGAAGTTACGTTTTTCTTCTATAAACCCTCTCAAGCATTCTCCCTCCCAACAGCTGACGTTCTTTCCCACACAATACCAGGCAGCAATATGACCTTGATTCCCATAACAATCCCTCATGGCTGCTCCCCTCTCCCCACACACTCTTATTTCTAACATGGCTATAGCACAGTTAAGCAGCCTACCTTCACATGGCAGAGAGCTCTGAGGGGTGACTGACAAGAACTATAGGAAGAATGTTATCTGGACTTGGTTATTTGTTCATCATGTCCTCTCTTTTCATAGCTATTTGCCTCGGCATTCTTCCTTCCTGAGAGAATCACCTGAGGGAAGCATGAATGTTTGCCTTATAAGAGGAACCTATGAGGAACGACTTAGGGAGCTGGGGATGTTTAGCCTGCAGAAGAGAAGGTTAAGAGGTGATATGATAGCTGTGTTTAAATATTTTAAGGGATGTCATATTGTGGAGGGAACAAGTTTATTTTCTGCTGCTCCAGAGAACAGGACCCGGAATAATGGATGCAAGCTCCATGAAAAGAGATTCCACCTCAACATTAGGAGAAACTTCCTGTCAGTGAGAGTTATTCGACAGTGGAACATACTCCCTCAGAGAGTGGTGGAGTCTCCTTCTTTGGAGGTCTTTAAACTGAGGCTGGATGGCCATCTGTTGGGGATGCTTTGATTGTGAGTTCCTGCATGGCAAGGGGGTTGGACTGGATGGCCCTTGTGGTCTCTTCCAACTCTATGATTCTATGAAATGCAAAATTCAACATGTAGGCCATAGAAATCAAATGCACAAGTATAGGATGGGGGATATATTGCTCAGCAGTACTACATGTCAAAAGGATCTTGGAATCATTGTTAATCATAAGTTGATCATGAGCCAGCAATGTGGTGATGCTGCAGCAAAAAAGGCAAATGCTATTTACTTTTTAAAAGTAAGAGTTGTTTGGGAATGGAACCAATTGCCTGGAGAGGTGGTTGAAGTCTCATTCTCTGGACATCTTCCAAAACAGACTGGGCAGCTACCTGCTGAGTATAGTTTAGCTGGAGATCCTGTACTGAGCAGAGGGTTGGACTCAGTGGCCCATGCAGCCCCTTCCAATTCTATGATGCTTGTGAAGTACATTGACTATCTGAAGCAGCCTTATCTCACATGAAAACTTATCTAATGTCATTATACCCCTTTTAAGGAAGCATTGGAAATATCAGTGCTTCTTAAATAATTATTATTTAAGTATTATCTTACATGGTGGTGCACAGGTAAAAGCATTTGTGTGGTATAAAGCAGCAGTGTTTCCTTTCTGATTTCTTTTTCTGTAAACAGAGTAACATTTGAAAATGTCACTAACAGTAAAGTCTCACATAACCACAAAACCACATCATAGCAAGTTACTTCCTTTGTCAGGAGTGAAAAGCTGCACCTACCTTTGTAGAAATACAGATACAGATGGGAGAAACATCTAACAAGATATCTGATTCAGATGGAGGTATCCTACCGCCTTGTTTATAAGCAGTCTTCCTTTTCTAATTTCTCTGAAGTATTGCAAACCTTTTCAGCTCTCCTGCTTCTGCCCCCTTAGAGACATATGGCATAAACTGCACAAAGTCAAATTCTTCTCTATCCTGAGAAAGCTTTGAAGCATCAATGCTTGGAAGCCTGACTGGCCTCCTACCAGCTGCCACTATACTAAGTACCTATGTTATCACCCCTTGCAACCCCTGTGGAAAACTGGTTCCCTGGGAAATACTAGTTTTACCTGAGACCAGCCTGACTGCCATATTCTGTACCAATTGAAGTTTCCGAACCAGGCACAAGGGTAGCCCCATGTAGAGTGCATTACAGAAATTGAGACGAGAGAGTACCAGCGCATGTACCACGGTTTCAAGGTCCCTAACTTGCAGGAAAGGGTGCAGCTGGCGTATCAGCCGAAGCCGAAGATGAAATCAAAAGAACAACTTGGAATGGAAGGAATCAATATTAATTGATTTCTTCATTTACAATTAAATGAAAGGTTTAAGCTGAATAAGAAAATGAAGGGATTTGAAGAAGAGAAGACAGAACGAGATAAAACAATTATAAATAAATTCGAATTTAGTTATCAGACAAGGCGGAATGGGACAAATCCTGTAAATTAAAGACTTCCGCTCGTGCCCGTTTATTTCCACTTTCTCCCTGCAACTCCCCGTGTGATAACGTCTAATGTTTGCCTTGTAGGAGGAACCTATGAGGAACAACTTAGGGAGCTGGGGATGCTTAGCCTAGAGAAGGCCATCACATAACAAAATAGTACAAATTGCTTAAGGAAAGAAACTTAGGGGGGTTGTAGACTGCCAGAAATAGTGCAAATTGAGTCCACTTTTAGGGTTAGGGAATCATGGGAACTGTATTTTATTGTGGCACCAGAGCTCTCTGATAAAGAAGGCTCAATGTCTCAGGAAAAAAAACAATTCCCATGATTCCCTAGCACTAACCCTAACCCTAAAAGTGGACTCAATTTGCACTAATTCTGACAGTCTGCAACCCCCCTTAGAACAGGAAACGGTAAAACAGGTAATGATAGAATGGTCAAGAGATATAGCAAAAAACATTGACAACTTCTAGTGGCAATGGCAGGGCAGCTGGTTGTTAGAGACAGAGCACATCCTAATGATCACCTAAATGGGATAATAAGGAGTGAAATCCTTATTAATCTCTTCCCGGGGAAAGGAAGAGATAAATGGGCTTGAAGGGAGCTCAGACTCAACCTGGTAAAGTCTTTGCAGATGCATTAGGAGAGGCGAGAGCTAAGCTGGCAGAGATGAGCTGTAGAGCAGCCTGTCCCATTATGGCAGCTAATTTGGCACTGAGCCCAGCCAGCCATTTTTATTTTTTAGTTTAGTAATTAGAAAACTATTTAATGTGAAGTTGTAGGCTTTCATGGCCAGCATCCATAGTTTTTTGTAGGTTTTTCAGGCTGTGTGGCCATGTTCTAGAAGAGTTGTTTCTGACGTTTTTCCAGCATCTGTGGCTGGCATCTCTGAAGATGCCAGCCACAGATGCTGGCGAAATGTTAGAAACTCTTCTAGAACATGGCCACACAGCCTGAAAAACCCACAAAAAACTAGAAAACTATTTAGTTTGGATCTTTTGTTGTGGTCATCTATAGCTGTTTTGGACTATTTTTAGAGTCATGAAGAACAAAAGTAACACCTATAAGACACCGTGCAACTTTTTCTTTCTTTTTGAAGTGTAGCAGCCCAAATCTTCACCTCCTCCGAGAAGGGAAGGAGGAAATGTTGGTGTGTGGATGATGAGTGTTGTAGTGATGCCGTTTGGCACCCAGCAGAGTCTGCAGGACAAGCTGGCTGCTGTGATCCACAGCCACTGTGTAGATTTGCCATCAACTGGCTCAGCTTCCCTTCTCCAGCATCCTGTCTTCCTCAGTCAAGAAGACACATTGTAAAGTCCAAAAGCATAGCTTTATTAATGCATATAAAAAGTAAAAATAAGATAACTAAGTAAAATCCATTGTGATGAACTTGTCCAGTTCAGCCATACAAGATTACATCTTTAACAATCCCAAAAGCATTAGGATCCAACTTGTTGCAGTTAAAACCACTGCATCCAGCCACACACCCTCACATCTTGAACAATAAACAATTTTAGACAAAGGATTTTTTAAGCCCATCCCATATTCCACCTTCTAGGTGTTAACTTTATGTTAATTGGATAATATCTGTATGATGTATGCTAACCCAGCCTCTTGCTGTCCATCATCCACCACGTGAGTAACTTTCCCAAGCTAACAATTATTTACGTATTTGATATATCTTTGTTATCCATAACAAAGTCTGGTTCCATTAGTTTTATCACTGGGAAAGTACATTGTTGATGTCTCTGTTTATTGGCCACCTGGAGTTGATTTATTTTGTGTCTCTAAAATGTTGTTTTGGGCTTTGTCCAAAAAGCTGTTCTCAAGTGGAAAATTACAGACACACACACATCTTTACATTTCACCTTTGACTATATATCCCATTCATATCCTAACAGGAAAAGAGGATGAGGGCAGAAAAGAAACAAAGGGCCGATGTAGATCGGCACTTTAGGCCAGCCTGGTGGTGGAGTTGTGGTGGGGTGGGGCGAGCGCATGCCAGCTGCCCCAACTCCACCCTGATGCTGTGTGCCCAACTGCACAGCATGTGATTTCAAGACACCCCATTGGTGCAGCATGCACACATGCTGCACCAAAGGGGCGCAAAAGAGCCACAGCTCTTTTGGGGGTGGCAGAAAGGAGGATCAGGGCTGCGGCATGTGGTTTCCGTGGCCCCGATCTGCCACTTCGGGGGGGGGGGGTCTGCATTAGCCCAAAGTTAAAACAAAAAGTCAGTCATGAGCAGAAGTGTGTGCCAGAAGTTACAAATAAAAAAAATTAAGCAGATAAGAGAAAAATAAACTTATAAGGGAAAGTTAGGAAGGTAAGAGTTTAAACGTGAGATTTGAGAGAAAGTGGAAAATCAGCCAATGACAAGTGACAAAGGACAAAGGATAATGGCAGCTTGAAATGTGGTGATTAAAGCAGACTTTCCAAAACCACCTGGAAAAGATATAAAGAAGGAGGAGGGTGATAAAGGATCTTATTAGCTTGAGGTTTATAACACACAAAACAAGATAAAGTTAATTTAATTTAATTAAGTACTATAGTCAAAGGGCTGGTAAACAAGGAAAAGACAGGCACTCATTGAAAGGAGGACTGGGGAGGAGATGACAGTGTGAAGGATCGAATCATGGTCAAAGTGAAACCACCAAAATAGAGAAAGATAAAAATTAAGCATACTGAGTGAAAAATAAGTATGATCAAAGAAAGTGTGTGTCAAAAAAGAGGACAGGGGAGGAGACGACAGTGAGATAGACTAACAAGAAAGAAAGTGACAGGAGGAGGATGGGAGAGGAGACAACGACACCGGGGGTGATTAATAGTTAAGCAAGCCTTATTGGCAAGAATTGTTCAGAGGAGGCTTGTCACTGAGGTTGAGGGAGCCAAACAATAAGAGAATCAGCTCTCATCTATACTATTTTTTTGTATATGAATATAAATAAATATAAATGGATTTTGGGTAATATATAAGGAAAAAGCAGGAATTAATTGGACAGCATACTATGGTGATATAGACATACTATATATGGATGACATACTATGGTGATATATCATGTAGAAGCAATTTTAAAACAGAACATTAGATGATTGGATGCTAAAATTATCAGAAATGATGGAAATTGATATTTTGATAGCTCATCTGAATCAGAAGGATATGAACGTAACTGAGAAAGAATGGCTTCCAGTAAACAAATTTAGTGAGAACAGATGGAATTAAACTGTAGGTAGAGTAATAGGATGACAGGGAAATAAGATGAACTGTGCACATCACATAAATATAAAACTTTGTGACTACTGTAGATATATGGGTATATATCACAAAAGAACAAAAGAACAATAAATTCAAACAGATATGGTTGGGAAGAAAGGATGACCCCGCAAGAGACATTGAGGAAGTAGAGTTTTAGGGGTGGTGTTTTATGTAGTTAAGCAAATTTAAATGTACATTACTGGAAAGATATGTATATGTTTGAACAAAAAATAAAGTATATATATATATATATATATATATATATATATATATATTTGACCAAGAAAACTAGGAAAAAACATGGCAACTTACAAACAAGTTCAAGTTCACGCTGTGGCAAGATTTAAAAGATAAATTTGTTAAAATGATGCATCACTGGTATCTTTCACCAAGCAGATTAAATGCCATGTACAATACAGGAAAGGAAAAATGCTGAAAATGTACAAAATGTAAAGGCACATTCTACCACATGTGATGGAAATGTACCAAAGTAAAGAAATACTGGAAAAGAATTCATAGGACAATAACTGAAATATTACAGGTGAAAATACCAATGTGCCCTCAGTTGTTTTTGTTAAATATGACATATGAGATTGAGAAGAAAACAGAGGAAAAAATATGGTCACATATTGTTGTATATGGTTTCTATAGCTAGGATTATATATGGCCCTTATCACATGGGGTCTGAAGCAGAGCTAATCCAAAGGGCATCCACAGCTAATACATATTATTCCCCCGTGTTTACACATGACGCTGCCCCAGAACACGGAGCTAATCCGTATTGTTCCCCCGTGTCTACACACGACGCTGCCCCAGAACACGGAGCTAATCCGTATTGTTCCCCGTGTCTACACACGACGCTGCCCCAGAACTCGGCAGAATACGGAGCTAATCCGTCAGGAGCAGGGAGATTTTGACATTCAGTTTGTAGAGGATGTACCTAGGGAGCCTTCGCATTCATTGCGAATTGGTGGGCAAGGCGAATTGGTGGGCAGGGCGAAAATCCCAGCGAGGGGAAGCGATTGCCTTGGCAAAAGGCAAACCGGATTGGAAAGAAGAGGAGGAGAGGAAGAGGGAAGAGGGAAGAGGGAGGCGATCTCTCTCTCTCCATGGGCTGCCTTCCCTTCTCCAGTCCTCCAGCCCTCCTCCTCCCCGGTTCCCATGGCTGCCTTTCCTCCCGGCTTTTTGTGACGGGAGAGAAGGGAGCCTTGGTATTAATTGCGAAATGGCCAAAAGGGCGATTTCGCTACGGAACCGAATTTATTTCTACTTCTGTTTTTCTTCGCTTTTTCTTTGCTTCATGGCCAGCGTTTGATAAGGTCCTATGCTAGCTATTGGAAGAGAAGAGAAATTCCTAATATTGAAGAATGGCTAGTAAAATTAAGAGAGACAATGAATATGGACATCCTCACAGCTTTAATTTGAGATAGACCAATGGATATAATAGAGAAACAATGGGATATGATTAAAAAATATATAAGAAAACAGGATATATTATAAAGAGAAGAAACATCTAATTAGAGATTACAGAGGAAGACAAGAATTATAAAAGAACCTCTATAACATATAGACATCAATAATAGTAAAGTGGATAATGAAATTAAAAGGTAATGTAAATATGTGTAGCTTCGTTGGGGTGGGTGGGGGTCATGGAACCAAACTCCAGTGGATACCAAGGGTTCACTGTACATGGAACATTAGAGATTGGATTATTAGTCTAGGATGGAAATTGCTAATAACTACTTTACAATAGTTTACTTAATAAGTTATATACCTAACTATTGAAAATGACCATAAACTGAATTTGTCTGCACATAAGATATATTTCTCCATGTCTCGGTCTTTAGCTTTGACTTCAGATGGTGTCTCTCCTCTCAATGATTGTCTTAAAGCAGTAATGGACTGGATGAGGAAAAACAGATTGAGACTGAATCCAGATAAAACAGAGGTACTTATAGTAGCGGCCCTGAAACCACGTATTGGAATGCAACCTCCAGTCCTGGATGGGGTCACACTTTCCTCTAAGGATTGTGCTTGCCATCTGAGCATGCTCCTGGATCCATCGCTTCAGATAATAAATCAGGTAAATGCAATGGTCAGGAGTGCCTGTTATCAGCTTTGGCTGATACGTGAGCTGCGCCCTTTCCTGGAAGTTAGGGACCTTGAAACAGTGATGCATATGTTGGTAACCTCTCGTCTTGATTTCTGTAATGCGCTCTACATAGGGCTACCCTCATACTTAGTCCAAAAACTTCAACTAGTACAGAATATGGCAGCCAGGCTGGTCTCAGGAACATCAAGAAGAGACCATATAACACCAACCTTAAGATCACTTCACTGGCTGCCCATTAATTTCTGGACCCAGTACAAGGTGTTGGTCATCACCTTTAAAGCCCTAAATGGCTTGGGTCCAACCTATCTTCGGGACCACCTCTTTCCGTATAATCCACCCCATGCACTCAGGTCCTCTGGGAGGCATCTGCTGCAGACTATAAAAACTAGGCTGTCTGCAACTGCCCAGAGGGCCTTTTTGGCAACCGCTCCCAGATTATGGAATGGCCTGCCAGATGAGATCCATCATATTACCACCTTGAACAGCTTTAAAAAGGCTGTTAAAACACATCTCTTTTAGCAGGCCTTTCTTGAATAGATATCCCGGCCCTCAAAAGACAGCCCAATTTGCTCCCCTGATTCTGTGGCAGTTATTGTTTATTTGTATTAGCATTTTAAGTGTGTTTTAAATTGTCATTGTTTAATTGCATTTTAAGGGGTGGGTGGGATTGTGGGATATGAAATGTACATTTTAATGTTGTAAGCCACCCTGGTTGCATTACGCAGAGAGGCGGGATAAAAATAAATTTTATTATTATTATTATTATTATTATTATTATTATTATTTAAGCAATGACATTTTTTTGTATGCTGTAAAAAATATTTTAAAATTACTTTCTTGATGTGTAGGAGTGGTATGCGCTATATTTATACTTCTTTCTTAAAAAAAAAAAGATTTCAAGTGGCTTTCCTCCCACCCCCCCAATAATGAATAATAGTAGTAACAGACCTGTCATCATTGTAAGTGTTTTCATTGTCCCCTGAAGAAGAATCTTTGGATTTTTGAAAACCATTGGCCTTGCTCATTCCTGATTTTCTTCCTTTCTGAAGGTGTTAGCTTGGTCGAACAGAATAGTTTATCCTCAGGTATTTCTGTGTCCTATGATCTTTACATTCTTTACACATTATGTGTATGAACAAGTTGATTGAGCTGCTGTAATAGAGGCTCTGGGTTTGTATCTTTTAAAAATAAACACACCAATTATTTCTCTTTTAGGCTTCAATCTCTTGAAGTGTAGTGATCTGATCTGGTGTGAATATCAGTGGTCATTTGGTCATAGTTATATCAGACTGTAGGATCAGGGTTAATATTGTTTCTTGATACCCTTTGGATGGGGTGCAGACTGGAATCTCAAAATACATTATTACTGGCTTGTGGAAAGAAGGGATTGTATGCACACCATAGTCTGGCATATTGCTTTCCTATGCTAGTTAGAAGGTTTATTTCCATTCAAATTAGCTGGAAGAATGTGTTTGGAGAAAGCATTATATTCACATCATTGTACAGTCATTATCTGATTTCATAAAACACATGTTCAGGGCCTGACATGAGCATATTCACAACAGTTTAGTTCTATTTCTGACCACTTCTGTACTAACCTGCCCAACCCATACATGAAAAAGCAGCGGCTCTTTGCTTCAGTCTTTGACTATAACAGGATCTGTTTGATGTGGCAGAGTTTCCTATCACAGGTGTCAACTGTGTCACAAACCACAAGGCTCCCATTGTGCTGTGCAGGACATGACTTCATTGTTCCAGGTTTGAGACACATTTTCTACAATGCAAACTTTTGCACTCTTGTGGATGATTTGGCTCAGTCAGTAATAGCAGCAGTGGCAACAGCTGCTTGGATTAATCCTTGCCTCTCTTGGACTTGAATAAAAGAATACATCTGCATGCCTGGGACTGGGGTGAGCCTGGATTCTTACCTCAGATCCCTCTTAATCACTCTATCAAGTGGGAGCTGTCACATCACAAGGTGCCTCTCCTCCCCATGGGAATATGAAAGATCAATCTGCCCTGCCATGCACCAACTGTGTTCTTATAAAGGGCTTCAGACTGTTCTTTCTAAAGCAAAAAGATGAAGGAAAGACACTGCAGCAATGCCTTGTCATTTTGCAGCAGGCAGATATGATATGTTATCCTCACTGCTTCCATGAGAAGCATCTTAGACAGTATGTATTCTTGCCAGGTTATAGCCCTAATGTTATGCCTCTATGTATGACGAAGCCATGACCTTGACCCTTGCTCCCAACTAATGTGAATTGATGAGCCAAACTAGATACAATGCCATTCATCTAGTTGTTGTTGTTTTTTTAATCTACCTTGGAGTTTCCAATCCAGATCTGGTGGGGCCAGAAAGGAGGTGCAGAGGGGATGGGGTAAAGGACTTGATCACGCCAGCCTGCTGTCCCTCCATAATTGCATTAGTTTAAAAATGGAAGCATACTAGTTTGGCATAATTTCTTATCACAGTGATCCCCACAATAGCTCTTTGGCAATCCACGGCAGCATGGTCTGTTTTCCACACTGCCAAACACCACCTGTGTGAATGTGCTACTCACGCCCAAAAGCATGGGGCTACTGTGCATTCACAAAAAAGTCCCATGCTTTGGGGGCCCCTGACTGCCAAACACTTCCTGACGCTGATTGTGTGAATGTGCACAAAGCAGCTGGTTTTGGGAAGCTGGTGATAGCTGCAGTGGCTGTTCCTCCTCTCTCTTGAAGGTCAGGGCTGCTATGTGCACATTCACAAAGCATCCTCGCACTTTGGGAGGAAGTGGGAGGACAAGCAATCCTGGCTGCCAACCACTTCCCAAAGCTGACAGCTATGTGAACGTGCACACAGCAGCCAGCTTCAGGAAGCTGTAGGCAGCATGATCACTGTGAGGGGATGGGTATGGAGCAGAATCGCACCCACTCACACCACATGGCTGCCTGAGAAGTGGAACTGCAGCAGAAAGGACCTGTCGCACAAAGGCAGCAATGGAATAGCAGCAAGATTTGAGAGCCTGTTGATGGGTTTTGCTCATCAATGAAAAGGTGCAATACAGTAACAAATGGGATGTAAGGCAGAAGCAGGATAGAAACAACATCATGTGATAAGTCCTGGCCAAAGATATCTTTGTCCTGTTTAAATTTCACTTTTTAGCCTTGCGTGGTAAAGTCCAAAGAGGCCTCCAGTGCTCTCCATGCCAGGGTTCTGATCTTGATCACCACTACCCCCAATGCCAGTAATTTATTTTTCAAAACCATTCACTCAGGTACCAAGTTTATGTATGGAGTCATGCCTAGTTTGGTCTTCATGTCTGGTTTACATGGGCAGTATGATAAAGCAACAAAGAAAACAAACACAAGAAATCCATTAATATTAGGAACAGAGCTTTTAGTCTCTCCTGGTCTGGTCCTTGCCTTGCTCACTTTCTACTTGGAAAGAAGTATTTGTTTTAAAACAAAGACTAATAGATGTATAAGGTATGTATGTGCAAACACTCCACAGCCTGAACTAATGCAATCCGTTCCACCATGACCACCACCATCATCAAAATTTTTATTTCTTTCCCATCTCTCCTCAAGGCTTAGAATCATAAAATCATAGAATCATAAGAGTTGGAAGAGACTTACAAGGGCCATCCAGTCCAACACGCTGCCATGCAGGAAATCACAATCAAAGCATCCCCAACAGATGGCCATCCAGCCTCTGTTTAAAGATCTCCAAAGAAGGAGACTCCACCACTCTCCAAGGGAGTGTGTTCCACTGTCAAACAGCTCTTACTGCCAGGAAGTTCCTCCTAATGTTGAGGTGGAATCTCTTTTCCTGCATCTTGCATCCATTGCTCTGGGTCCTGTTCTCTGGAGCAGCAGAAAACAAGCTTCCTCCATCCTCAATATAACTTCCCTTCAAATACTTAAACAGGGCTATCATATCACCTCTTAACTGTGTCTTCTCCAGACTAAACATACCTAGTTCCCTAAGTAGTTTCTCATAAGGCATGGTTTCCAGAGTCGTCACCATTTTTGTTGCCCTCCTTTAGACACGCTCCAGTTTCTCAACATCCTTTGGGAATTGTGGTGCCCAGAACTGGACACAATATTTCAGGTGGGGCCTGATCAGAGCAGAATACAATGACACTATTACTTCCCTTGATCTAGACATGATACTTCTATTGATACAGCCTAAAATTGCATTGGCCTTTTTAGCTGCTGCATCACACTGTTAACTTATGTTCAATTTGTGGTCTACTAGGACTCCTAGATCCCTTTCACACGTAGTCTCATTATGCCAGGTGTCCCTCATCCTATATCTATGCATTTCATTTTTTTATCCTATATGCCAGGGGTAGGCAACCTTTCCCCTTTAAGGGCCGAGGGACTTCAGCTCCCAGAATCCCAGGAGCTATTGGCCAACATGGGACTATTGGCCAACATGGCTGAGGCTTCTGGGAGCTGAAGTCCCTCGGCCCTTAAAGGGGAAAGGTTGCCTACCCCTGCTATATGCAGTACCTTATATTTCTCTATGTTTGAGAGAAATAAATTTGAATTAAACATAAGAAGCGTAATCAAAAGGTGCATAAAAAGAGTTAAGAATCCATAGGTAGGGTTAAAAAAACAAATAAACCTATATACTCCCATATTACTTACTTATATACTATATATTCAATATATCTAATATAGTTTTCAGATAAAGTTTTTTTTAAATTATACCTCATGCACACTTTACAAAAAGTGTTTCAGGCTTTAGGTGTCTAATTATATAGAAAGCACTTGAATATTGTCATTTATAAATACATTGCTTTGAGATTGGCCAAATGTGTGAAGAATAATTGGGTTGGTTTATAATAACATATGCCCAGTTTGAAATAGGGAGGTAGGCTGAGTTTGGAACATAGATAAGAGTGGATGGATTTACAGTTTCATCCTCATTAATTGTGAGGACAGCATTTCTTTCTAGAGGTATCTAGGAGGTCACCCCAAATAAGAGACTGAGTCTGCACAATAAGACTCATGCATTATTCTGGCCCTCCTATGCATAAATTACCGTATTTTCCGGCGTATAAGACAACCCACGTATAAGACGACCCCCCCCCCCATTTTCCAGTCAAAATATAGAGTTTTAGCACCTCTATCCTCATTATCCTTATATCCGGCGTATAAGACGACCCCCCCCCCCCACTTTAGCCACAGATTTTGCAGGTAAAAAGTAGTCTTATACGCAGGAAAATAAGGTATCCCTATTTTAAATTATCATGAGATGTATGAACAGATATGTTGTGGGTTGGTCTTTTACATACATGAAAAAGGTGGTCTTAAAATTGATCATATGTCTTAACTAGCCAATAATGTTATGGGGGTGGAAAAATACTGTTAGGAAAAGGGAATAGAACCATGCTGTGTCAAGTGTGGGGTGTGCCTACTCGCCTAGGACACCCCTTCTTGCAAGATTGTAATTAATAAATTGGATATTGCTGCTTCACTTGTTTTGTCCTGATTAATTTGATTTAGTACTTTGGTACTTAGAAAACTATATCCCACAGTGTTGAAATCCATTTTGTTAGCTTTGGCCCAGCTTTCTAATCTATTAAGGTCATTTTGAATTTTAATCCTGTCCTCTGGGGTATTAACTATTCCTCCTAATTTGATGTCATCTGCAAATTTGATAAGTATGGCCCCTATTCTTTCATCCAAATCATTGATAAAGATGTTGAATAGCACTTGGCCCAGGATAGAACCCTGTGGCACCCCACTGCTCACTTCTCTCCAGGATGAAGAGGAGCCATTGCTGAGCATTGGGGTACAACATATTGAAATACAAAACACATAGACTCATAGTTAAAATACAACACTATAAAATCTTTAAAATACACTCATAAGAGTACATATACAATTTTAAAAGTCATGATTTAAAATTGACCAGGTAGGCCTGCTGGAAGAGATACATCTTTAATGCCGTTTTAAAAGCACTTAGCATTTCCAGCTGTCATATCTCCTCCAGCAGGTCATTCTACAGTCTGGGGGCAGTAGATAAAATAGTCCTCTGGGAAACCATTGCCAGTCTAGTCCTGGCCAGTTGGAGTAAATATTTCCCAAGGACTTCAGTGTACAGAGCAGACTGTATGGGAGAAAGCAATCCTGCAGGTAAAATGGACGCAAACCAACACTTTGATGGTTATCATCTCCCTCTTATGTCCCAATTAATTTAAGGGACCGTGAACTGATGGTGAAATTGCTGCAAAAATAGCAGCCTTTGCAGCCTTTGCTAGTGGGGTATTTGAAGCCAGCCAGCCTAGAATGAAACCTTTGTGGTCCAATTCTTGTTTAGACTAACGTTATGTCATGTCATTTTGCCACATCAAAAGATGCCACATCAGAAAGCAAGCTAGCATTCTTCAATCTGAGTGGTAATTCCCGCCGCTCGCCTCCCAAAGAAACCTAGAGAATTGTTTGTCCTGAGATTAGTTCTTAATAGATGTTCACCACAACTCCACCAACATGTACACGTCATTGAAGTGTTGGGCTAAAAAATTCACATGTTCAAGGACATCTTTATTAATGCATTAAAAACACCAAATTCAGAGGATTTGGTCTAGGCCAAAGCTAGAATTCAGCTCTTCAGTGTTCTCTGAAGTTGGTTCTAGAAAGTCAGAGAATGAACTTCACTTTTGACGTTTGCGAAGAGGAAATTTCCCCCTTAATTCCCATCTTCCAATCCATATAGATGAACAATGGGACACAAATAGTTCCTCAGGGTTTTACTGTGTCCAAAAATAGTGGAGGAGTTCTGTAACAGAAGATAAAAGTCTCCTGAACCCAATTTCTGAGAAAACCAAGCATACTTTTTCCACTCTCAAGCTAAAGCACAGCAAGACAAATAGGTTGTGGCCACAAACTGGTCCCTCTCAGCTGCTTTTCACAGAAATGAAATGCATTTCCTTAAAACAAGCATAAGATTTGCTGCCCCAAATTGAAGCACGCAGATCTTCGTGGGCTATAATGTCAGCAGTTCTCAATTGAGATGTAGGCCTCAGAAAGGTGTCCTTAGGTAAAGCGGAGCTTTCTTCCTCCATTTCAGAATATACATACTGAATCTTTAGCAGTGTTTTCTGTTCTTTTTCCATGCAGTATGTGGTGCATTATGGAAGAGGTTTTCCATCATTTCAGGCTTGTGTGGATTTTGAATCCAGAGAAAACATCATAGGATGTCATGGTGGGTGTGATCAGCCATAGAACATTATTTAATAATGTCTTCTTGCTTTCTCTTCCCAACCCCAACCTAAAATCTTCCTCTTGCTCTTCACAGCGCTTCCTACTCCAGGTCTCCCTGCTTTCATAAGAACTTGTGCTCACCAAGGCAGTGATCCAGATGTGGCTGAACAAGCAGCTGCCTTTTAAGTCTTCAGCAAAAAGCATGCCAGGAAAAGGAAGCTCTACATTGCAATGAATAGAGTTTGAGACAGAATAGTTAGTCCAACCCAAATCCTTTGTTTGGGCTGAGGGATGAACTATTCAACCCATGAAAAAGGCTGAAAAAGGTGGTTACATATCTCCTCTCTCCTAGGGTTCCTGGATGCCCCACCCCAAATCCTGAAGTCTTTTATTTAGTGAGAGAAGGCACCAGCTTTCCCACCTCTCGTGGGAACTAAAAGTCTCCTCAAAAGGACCTTCTCTTGATAAATTTGAAGCAGGTTTTATATAGGCCGGTCTCACATGTACCAACTAGTCTTGCCCTTGCCAGTCAACAGAGAGGATTGTTCTGTATTGGTGTAAGAAAAACCTGAGAGATTATCTCACCGCTGAACTAACCCGGTTTACCTCTTCCAAACTGAAGCCTAATTCGGGAGGCAGCTGGGTCTTATCACAAGGATTTTGCTGCCAAAGCCACTGAGCGAGTCCAGCCCAGCTGCAGCCTGGGTCCCCAGCGTGCTTCAGCAGCCATTTTTTTAAGTTGTAAAGCTCCTGGTTTCAAAATAAGGCTGCCGAAGCCCACTGGGGAGCTGGGCTGGAGTCACTCAGTGGCTTTGGCAGCAAAATCCTTGTGATAGGACCCAGTTGCCTCCCGAATTAGGCTTCAATTTGGAAGAGGTAAGCCGGGTTATTTCAGCGGTGGGATAATCTCCCTCGTAATTGTACTCTCTCCCCCGACATGGCTATTGACAGTGTATAAAACACTGCAGAGAACTATTTTAAGTATTGAGGTGTTGTTGTTTTTTAATTACAAATGCTTGTCAGATGAAGGAGACAGAAAGTTAAGAGCTACCACCTGCATTTAAACCAACATTTTGGGAAAGCTGAATTACAACAATCACACAGAGAATCAAAGAATATGAGAGTAAAAGAGAGTCTGAGGGTAAAAGAGCACATTTTCTCTCTAGGCATTAACCAGTGGCACTCTGGGTAGATTCCTGTTAATGGCTTATACCTGTAAATGGAGTGGAGGCTGCCATGGTTGCTCTGACCGATGACCTCCACCTGGGCATCGACAGGGGTAGTGTGACCCTGCTGGTGCTCTAGGATCTCTCAGCGGCCTTTGACACTATAGATCATGCCATCCTCTTGGATCGCCTGAGAGAGCTAGGAATTGGAGGCACTGCTTTGCAGTGGTTCCGTTCCTTCCTCTCGGGTAGATCCCAGAGGGTGAGGCTCGGGGACAGTTGCTCGTCTAAAATTGAGCTTAATTGTGGCATCTCTCAGGGTGCCATTATTCAACATCTACATGAAGCCGCTAGGTGAGATCATTCAGAGGCATGGAGCACGGTGTCTTCAGTACGCTGATGACACCCAGATATATCTCTCCATGACTAGATCATCATCTCAGACTTCAGATGGCGTCTCTCCTCTTAATGACTGTCTCAGAGCGGTAATGGATTGGATGAGGAAAAACAGATTGAAGTTGAATCCAGACAAAATGGAGGTACTCACAGTCACAGGCCTGAAACCAGATCTGGGAATACAGTCTCCAGTCCTGGATGGAGTCACGCTCTCCTCCAAGGACTGTGTTCACAGTTTGGGGGTACTCCTTGACTCATTGCTTCACATGACTAGTCAGGTGAATGCGACGGTCAGGAGCGCCTGTTATCAGCTTTGGCTGATATGCCAACTGCGCCCTTATCTGGATATGAGGGATCTGGAAGCGGTGGTACATGCTCTGGTAACCTCACGTCTGGATTACTGCAATGCACTCTACATGGGGCTACCCTTGTGCCTAACCCAGAAACTACAACTGGTGCAAAACATGGCAGCCAGGTTAAATACCTGAACATCTAGGAGGGAGCACATAACACCGGTGCTCAAATCCCTCCACTGGCTGCCGATTAGTTTCCGGGCACAGTACAAGGTGTTGGTTTTGACTTTTAAAGCCCTACATGGCTTGGATCCATCTTATCTTAGGGACCACCTCTTCCCGTATGATCCCCCCTCCCCGCACCCTTCGGTCCTCTGGGAGGAATCTGCTACAGCCTATAAAAACCAGGCTGTCTCAGACCTCCCAGAGGGCCTTTTGTGCAACCGCTCCCAGACTTTGGAATGGCCTGCCGGACGAGATCCGTCTAATTACTACTCTTGCTGCTTTTAAAAAAGCAGTAAAGACGGATCTCTTCTGGCAGGCCTTCCCAGAATAACTGCTGTCTGGTGGGAGATGAGTCTTCATTTTGTTTTATTATTACTGATTCCTTGTTTTATTATTTTACCATTTTATTGTATTGTTGTATTTTAACTTTTCTTTAGTTTAATTCTGTTTTAAGGGGATGGGAGGGTTGGATTGTGGGACGAGGGAATGTTTCAACTTTGTTTGTGTTAAAATGCTGTAACCTGCCCCGATTGCCGTGCAGAGGGGTGGGCTATAAATAAAAATTTATTATTATATTATTGTTATTATAAATGTCTATTTTTGGATGAGGCATTGAGGACTGTTCTCTTGCCCTTTGCACCCTGTCCAAAGATTTTACACTGCAGGAAGTTACAGACAGTTGTGTCACTAGAGAGGTGTGGGGTGTGTGGACCATATCAGGTGACAGCCCAGAGAAATGTGTCACCCAGTAGGGTGGTACACCCTTGGGGGGGGGCAGCTGCCTTCTGAGTCCCATGTGGCAACTGCCCTGTGGGACACAGAAGGCCTGGGGATGCAGCAGCTGCCTTCTGAGAGGGCCAAGCACAATCCCCACCTCACTACATCATGCCATTCTACTCATGAGTAGAATGGCACTGCAGCAGAGAGCTGGGCTGTGTGCCCTTTTGGCTCCAGCCCAGAAGCCCCACTACTAGAAGTCCCAGCTCCCACACTGGATGACACCCCAAAAGGGGACACTACCAGTTAGAGAGAGTCTTTTCTACCCCTTCATGCCCTCACCTGCTACAAAACCCAGGTCTTCATGTATAGCATACACCCAACATTTCAAAAATGCAAACTGGGACACAGAGATTGGTAGGTATGAACAGAGACCTCATCCAGTAACCATCTAAGAAATCTAAGAAAAAGCTAATTTTGGGCAAGGGTGTATATAGTCATTTTCATTTTACAATAATCATAGACTCATAGAATCCTAGAGTTGGAAGAGACCCAAGGATCATTCAGTCCAACCCCTGCCATGCAGGAATACACAGTCAAAGTACACCCAACAGATGGGCACCCAACCTCTGTTTAAAAAGGAGACTCCACCACACTCCAAGACACCGCACTGTCAAACAGCTCTTGCTGTCAGGAAATTCTTCCTAATGTTTGGGTGGAATCTCTTTGTCTGTAGATTGCTCCATGTACTAGTCTCTAGAGCAGCAAAAAACAAGCTTGCTCCATTCTCAATATGACATCCCTTCAAATATTTAAACAGGGCTATCATGTTCCTCTTAACCTTTTCTTCCCTTGGCTAAACATACCCAGCTGCTTCTTTTAATTTCCCTTTCTTCCTCCCTTACAATCTCTTTTTCTTACTCTTCCACTTTCTTTAGCTCAATGATTCCAACAAAGAACTTAGCAAAATTCTTTGGGCTTAAAAGCTGTACAGTCTTAATTTTCATGAGATATCTGAGTACCTTCTTATGTGGTGTCTGGTTCAGAACACAGAATGATCATCAGGATGCAAATAAGACTCCCTCCCATCTCATTCCAAGCTGCTTTTACTACTTTGATCTAAATTTTGTAATTCCCCAACAAAAGTAGTTTTGCTTGAGAGCTAGACTTTGAGAAATGATGGTTCTTTAAACTTATTTATTTAATTAATAATTTAATAACTTAATTCTAGAAAGATTTACTGCTGAAATTTCAGAATTACTCAACCGCTTCTGTTTAAAAGGTTTTGGGGATTATCTCTTTTTGTTGGCACATTTTCAGCTAATTCGTATCTTTCAATTTGATTTTAATGTGCTAGTAGCTATTACTGCTCTGCCCAGAGATGAAGGTTTTCTGGACATGGTTGTGGTGTCAAGTGCTTTATATATCAGCAATATATCAGTAAAAGGCCATATTCATTTTAAAATCTATGGAGAATTGGGACCTGGTGTAAGTATCAAAATGGCAGCCTGCCATAGAAGCAACATTTGTGGTCCACAATATTTCAAGGTCAGCACAATACTCAGGTTCTTCACGTTTCCCACATAGTCTGATGAATGCTTGTGCTGTTTTTTCTAAACCATATATAAACCAAAGAAGGTTTTGGACTCCTCAGAACTGACCAGCATGACTTCAGAGACACTCACATACAAGCTGTCCTGTCTGGAAAGGTTGAACAAGGCACCTAGATAGCTACTTTTGCCCCACATACGCGTTGGTATACAGTAGTTCATCTTTCTGTCTTCCATCAACACCTGTATATCAGGATAAGCTGGATTTCTTTTAAACACGACATGGTCAAGAGGCTTGGTGGTGCAGGCTTGACCCCGGAAGAACACTTTGGAGTACACAAAATAGACACCAGCTTCCTCAATCACCAGGCCTCTTTTTTCATAGTGAACTCCAGAGGTAAAGGCATGTCCATAGGTACTTTCCCACTCCAATGGAAGGGACTTCTGGTTTGCTTTGCCTAGAAACATAAAATAACATTGTGGGTACAAAAGACAGCAAGGAGAACATTTTCCCCAAGCCCCACTACGTTGCAAGATGTCCTAATGTTTCCGGAGTAGTTACTGATCTAGCTAATCTACAAGATGCTGAATCGGTTTTTGGCTTTTACTTTTCAATGTGGGTGCTTCTAGTGGCTCTGTTGACTAAGAATCTTGACCCTGAAAACCTGCTAGTCCTTTTTGGATATGAAAAAGGACATGAAAAAAAATTAGCTCCCTCCCTGTTAAAGATCTCCTCCAGGATACCTTTTCTGCTTATATAGCAGGCTGGTAGCCCTGTCCGTTCCTCCCTTTAGCTTCTGCCATCAATTCTTGGCCTGGACTTCATGGCAGCCATACAGACTTACACCAGCCTTTGCCTCAAATGCTATGCATCAAAGCTGTGTCCACTTATGAATCAGTGTCATTCATTGCTGTTACAATGAGACTCAGGCATTAAAAAGCCACATTTAGAGAATCAGTTGTTTTCTATTAGATGCTTTGTTTCCACCATAACTTCTGAAGTGGATTTCAGATCTGCAAGCCACACATGGCTTCTGTACTGTGTCCAGAGCCCACACATCTTCTCACCTTTTCTGGTGGTTATGGAGGAGAAATTATTACAAAGATGTGAAGTAGAATTTGGGAATGCAGTGCGAAAAAAGTGATATCAGGTTATTTCAGATCTGCATCCTGCATAAATGGAAGATTGCAGTTTCCATGCAGCATGGAAGTGGTAGAAGATGCCATACTCAGCAAAACTATCTCTTTCAGGCAACTCTTTCAAGTATAGAAACTCTGAGAGGGCCTTGTCCTGGTACCCTTAATGGCCAAACTATACATTTGGTGGTAAACCAGGATTGCAGAACCCAGGTCTTTGCCAAACATCTAGCCTTAGATTTTAATTTTCATGAGGCATCTGACTCCCATGGTTCAGAACACAGAATGATCATTAGAATGCAAATGATTACTTCCCACCCCATACCAAGCTGCTTTTACTACTTTGATCTAAATTTTATAATTCCCCACCCATCTCCCCCAAAAAAGTAGTTTTGCTCAAGAGAGCTAGGTTTGGGGAAATGTTGGCTCCTTACATTTATTTATTTAATTAATAATTTAATAACTTAATTCCAGAAAGATTTACTGCTGAAATTTCAGAATTGCTCAAGCCCTTCTGTTTAAAACATTTTTGGGAAAATTGTCTCTTTTCATTGGCGCATTTTCAGCTTAATTCATATCTTTTAATTTGATTTTAATGTGCTAGCCCTAAATCCAACTGGCAGTTTCAAACAGAATTGACTCAATGATCCAATGGCAACTTGGTCAGCACTCATGTCAGTGTCATTGGTTGTGCTCTACATGGGACTAGCAATTGAGGTTAGGCCCTAAATGGCAATGGAGTAATTTAGTGAAGATAGGAATGCTGAATCCACCTCTCGTTTCTCCACTGACTGCCTCCTTGACTGCTTTTGCCCAGTCAGAATCCCCAGATATCTCTTGCCATATTTGTAGGGAAAGCCCAATGGGGTGGGAGGCAGGAGTGGGAGTAGAGAAGATGTGGCAGATGGTGGAAGAATCAAGCATGTCCCACCTGCTGTTTTCTAGAGCGTACCCTAGAATCATAGAATCATAGAGTTGGAAGAGACCACAAGGGCCATCCAGTCCAACCCCTGCCATGCAGGAACTCCCAATCAAAGCATCCCCGACAGATGGCCATCCAGCCTCTGCTTAAAGACCTCCAAGGAAGGAGACTCACTACTCTCCGAGGGAGTGTGTTCCACTGTCGAACCGCCCTTACTGTCAGGAAGTTCCCCCTAATGTTGAGGTGGAATCTCTTTTCTTGCAGCTTGCATCCATTGTTTCGGGTCCTAGTCTCTGGAGCAGCAGAAAACAAGCTTGTTCCCTCCTCAATATGACATCCTTTCAAATATTTAAACACGGCTATCATATCACCTCTCAACCTTCTCTTCTTCAGGCTAAACATCCCCAGCTTCCTAAGTCGTTCCTCATAGGGCTTGGTTTCCAGACCCTTCACCATTTTAGTTGCCCTCTCCTACTGCTTTTTAGAGGTTCAGTGGAGACTGGTCATCAGCACAGATTTTCTAGGTTTTCTGTTGTCTAGGTTCCCAGATTAACATCATTCTAGCTACCTGATTTTTTAAAAACATTTTTTTGCTGCCCACCTGTTAAGTGTGCTCTGTTCTTGAATTTCATTTTTGCTGTTCCATTCAGAACCTCTGTATAACAGCAGAGAGAGAAAAATGTCAATAAAAGACTATTATCCTAATGCTTAAATAGTATACTATTGCTAAAGCTCTTTTAACACTTTGACTAAATTCTGAATAATAAAAAGGGCTTAGTGGAAATTGGTGAGCGTTTCTGAAATGTTGCCTGAGTGTAGATGTGATACGTGATCAGTGGAAGAGGGAGGTAGAAGAACACAAGGGGGAAGGAGCACAGGAAACCACTTGGTCTAAGGCAGGGGTAGGCAACCTTTCCCCTTTAAGGGCTGAGGGACTTCAGCTCCCAGAATCCCAGGAGCTATTGGCCAACATGGGACTATTGGCCAACATGGCTGAGGCTTCTGGGAGCTGAAGTCCCTCGGCCCTTAAAGGGGAAAGGTTGCCTACCCCTGGTCTAAGGGATGTGGGGCATGTAGACCGCACTGGTGACACTTCGACGTGGTGTGTGTGTGTGTCCTGGTGCACTTGTGCATAGAGATTGTCTTCCAGTGTGTACTGCCATATCTCTCCAGGAGACTCCCAGAAACTTAAGGTCCTGGGAAGGACCTAGTCCACCCACACAGAAGTGGCAGCAAAGACAGCTGGGATGCTGCCAGCATACCATGGCAAACTCCTGGAGGCCACTCCCTTTGCTGAATGATGCCTGTACCCCTTTGGGAGTTACAAACAAGGTAGTAAACCAGAATGGCCTGGGTGTCCCAGGTCTACCTCCTTCTCAACAGCAAAGAGGCCAGCCTCTTTTCCTCAGTGCCCATGTGCGACCATTGAACTAGCTGGGGAAGTGCCAGGCAGCGTAGGGGTGACAACATGAGTTACCACATTAGGGTGACAGCAACCCTAGTCATGTCACTGTGGGAAAAATGGGATATTTCAAGAGCTGGGATGCAAAACCATGAATGTGCAGGTAAAATCAAAACAAAAAGAACTGGAAAGTCTTGATACTTTTCCGGACTTTATTCCTTTCCAGATAAGCCCTGAGAAAAGACATGCACGGGTGTTAAATTGCAATTACATCTGTGTATGTCACCATGAGGATTCTGGCCACTGTTTTTTCCCACAGCCATCTGTGAATGAGCTAGGGACACATTCCTCAAGTTTTGAACAATTGCCTTTTAATGTTTACTTTGCCTTCAGCCTGCTGTTCACACCCAGCAACGATTGCCTGTTTTACAGCTGAGCATAGATCCCCATACATAGTCACCATACTAAAACTATATATTGAATAAAAGATTTGATGGAACCAGTCATCTCTATCCTCATTCCAGAACCTTATCCACAAAACAGGAGCCCTTCCTGTACTCCATTATTTTCAAATCCATTCAGAGTAATGGCAGATCTACAAAATGTGGGAATTCCTTGCAGATGCTGTTCAACCCATTTCTTAGCTGGTTTGAATAGGAAGTCTTTCTTTCTTTGGGACTAAACTCTCTGAAAATTAGTAGACAGGCCCAAAACAGATGAGCCAAATAAGATGGCTTCTAGCCACTTTGGGGGCAAGGCATTTAGACAACACATGCCCCCAATGCGGCCAGAAGGCTCTCTGAGACTGGCTAAGGCGGCCTGAAGCCACTGGAAAAAGGAGCAGCAAAAAGCCACTCTTGCTGATGGCACATTTGGGGCTGCGGTGACGGCTCACTCTGGAAGTGGGCATCCGGTTGCCACGATCCCAGAGCATTGGGGCTGGAGCAGCTTTGGGCCACTCCTTTTGAGCCATCTGCTTCACTCCCTTAGTCTGCCTGTGTCCAGATCTCTGTCCACTAGTGGATAAATTCATTGTCAGTGTAGGTCAATATTCAGAAAAAAGCTTTAAAACAGTTATATTTCTGTATTTTTCATATAATTATATACAGTAAGAGAATGACAGATATATGTTTAGGAACAAAACAACAACAACAACATGCTGGGTAAGGACTCCACAACTCCCTGCTTCATGATACTAGGAAGCAGTAGATACGTAAGGCAGATCTTTACAGAAATTTTCCCAAAAAAGCACAAGCTTTGGGGATTCAGAGAGAAGAGAAAGAGAGAAGTTAATCTCCAAGCAGCATTTATCAGATACTTAGATCTGGCAGTTCCACTTAATCTTTTTCTCACACAATGATTTGATCTTAGCCAGATACTGAAAATGGTGCAAGTTTCCTTTGGTCACAACCAATAGTCCCATGTTGGCCAATAGCTCCTGGGATTCTGGGA
Source organism: Phrynosoma blainvillii (assembly GCA_026167975.1). Lineage (NCBI taxonomy): Eukaryota > Metazoa > Chordata > Lepidosauria > Squamata > Phrynosomatidae > Phrynosoma > Phrynosoma blainvillii. Next base: position 152,346,442 of record JANUYF010000004.1, read on the forward strand.
GCTGAAGTCCCTCGGCCCTTAAAGGGGAAAGGTTGCCTACCCCTGAGCTAGAAGCACTGGAAATGTACAATTAGGCAAAATAATATGAAGGGCAAACAAATGAGGAGGAGTACATCATCACCAGGATACAAGAGGATGCTTGATTTTTATACTGCTGTCCTCCCTCCTAGATCAGAACAAGACCTTACCTTTAAGCTTTTCAGAAGACTGTGGCATCTGTCCAGAACTGGAAAGCTGTCAAGGTAAGAGACAGACATTCAGACTTGGGGAACCAAACTCACCCCATGCCCTGTTCTTAAGTGGTACAAATCCAGGCAGACCTCCATGTCCTGGATACCAGCCCTCACTCCTCTGAGGAAGCATTCCAGACACTTCTTTCTGGCTTCCTTTGCCTTTAATAAGCAGACAGATGATAAGTTACCTCTTTCAGTGCTTCTAGTTCCTGCTGCAGATGGGAGATCTCAAATATTGCCAACCCAGTTCCACTGAGGGCCAGAAGAGTCATTAAAAACACCACCAGGAAACAGAGGTATGTGCCATCTCTGGTGTTCTGCCTATGCCTTTTCTTCTCTGGCACAAGGGGTGGGGGGCAATGGGGCATGATCCCATTGAGGGGCAATCCTGATGGGGCATAATCAGGGCTAGAAACTGCACTGCTGCTTGTCCAGAAGACCTGGGGATAAATACAGTGCTGGTTCTGTTGCATGGCAGGAAGACCCATAAATTGGAGGGACACGTCTCTGGGTGCTACTCACTCCTGCTTGGGCGAGCTCAGATGCTGGGTCAGAGAATTTCTCTCTTCCTGTGCTGCATCCCCACACAGCACCTGCACCCACTGCACTGAAAAGCCTTTGAGCCGACAGAAGGAAACCTCAGAGCTTCCACCCACTGCTCTGATGCAAGACAATTAACCTCACTTGCAAAGAGTGAGCCCCATGACTAGCATGCAAAATCTACCCAAGTGTGTTGTCCACATTCAGAAGTAACCTTTATAAAGCTATGAATATATTGAGGAAGTGCTAACACTGATTTGGGTTATTGGTTTTTGTTGTTGTGACTCCCTCTGGCTTCCCTTTTGCACTTATTTGACAAAACAGTCATTTTAAAAATCCTGCATGCCTCCAGAATATTATGGCCTCAGAATGTGCCCCGATACTTTGATCTTGCTGCTATCCCGGTGTCAACTTTTTGTCATATCCTTATGTTTCATATGCTGTTTTGTGAGCCTAGCATTTTCCAATCTATCTTTAATTCATTTTTTGGTTACAAGACTCTACCCATGCCTGTAGTGAAATTCATGCATTTTTTAAAATGCTTCTCCCTACTATGGTACACTACAGTTGCCCTTCCATTTTTGCAGACTTCAAGTCCGCATCCCTTACCTGTTCACAGGTGGCAAATGGAGGGGGATAAAATGGGGCAGGCACCCATGGGCACATGCCACCATTCAAGCCTATGGGGCCTAAATATTTGCCCTTTTCTGTTTTTGCAGGTGGGGATAGAACTGATTACTCACAAAAATGAAGTGGCAACTATATTTATTTATTTACTTATTTAAACTATTTCTATGCCACCCTTCTGTCAAAAAGTCTCCTAGAGCAGTTGATAACAAAGACAACATGATAATTCCTGCCCTGAAGCTTACACTTTATATAAGACCTGATGCACAGATGAAAAGATATGGGGAGAGAGGAGAGGATGACTACCGAATGCAATTGGAGTGGTCAGGGGCATGATCAGCTTGTGCCAAAATCTCATACTCATGGTCCTGTCCAACTCCAATATATTACTAAAATGTCTTCACTACTGTTTCCAAAATTATCAGAAAGGGGTGGCGGGCAAGACAGGCAAAACCATCCATTCCTTGATGGTGGATAAAGTCTTCTGTTTGAAGCAACTGACACTAGCGAAGCTGCTAAAAGGAAGCTTCCAGACAGGGAGGGGTAGACTTTCACAGCTTCTCCCTTCTGTCAAAAACATGCTTCTATGTATTTTTTTATTGCTTCAGGGTTTTTTCCCCTCTGTTGTTAGTTTTGAATATATGGATTGTTTTATGTGCTTTTTTCTTTTAAAAAGAAGCATCCAATAAGCCTTCTAAGGGCACAAATGCTTGAAGTGAAGTGGAGACTATCACACGGGGGAATGCTGGGGAAACCCAGGACTTAAACTGATATTAAAAAGAGACCTGATATGGGGGTGGTGGATCTTGGCTTTCTGTTGCCATGTTTTAGGTGAGCAACTTTACTAGGTCTGGGACCATTTGGTTTCTCCCCTAACTAGGGCACACTGCACTTTGCTTACCCAACACCACCTTGCACTCCCTCACCAATGTTCAGCATGAACAGCCACCGGCATGCAAAGATTCCAGGTCTATTGACAATAAACTATTTCATATCCCTCCCAGACCTTTTCTTAAAAAGCTCAAAATAGCCCTTTTAAAAGACAGAAGTTTAAAAAATTCAGCCAATTGTATCCCCAGGAATTTTCTGGAGGAGCTCTCAACCATGTTCATAGATAAGATAGATAGATAGATAGATTAGATAGATAGATAGATAGATAGATAGATAGATAGATAGATAGAACATTAGGGTGGGAAGCCCATGGAAGGCTGTATGTGGGGCACAGGACCCACTTCCCCTCTTCCCTGGTTCTAGTGGTGTTTCTACCTATGGTCAACCAGCATGTCTATAAATAATATTACAAAATGCTGGTAAACCTCTGTTGACCTCCTTCCAAAAGGAAACCAGACCAGGGAAGGTAGTGCAATGAGGAAACTCTTCTCCTCCCAGAGGAATCAGCTAACTAGCTGAAACACTAAGTTCCTTTCAGCTGTAGACTAAATATATGGAGAGGATTGGATTGTGCCCCCTGACCCCATCCCACCACACATCTGAAAGGGCATCCACACAAGTACAGGTGCATTCATTTGGGATCTCAACACAACTGGGATCCCTGACCATATGTAGACATGCCTATCCATATGCACTGGAGCATGCACAGGTGTAGCTATTCTTTGATTATTTTTATTCATTTATATCCCATTCTTTCCCCATGGTATCCCTTTCAGGCCCTCTGGCTTACGCACACTGGTCAAGGATGGACTTGAATGATGTACCACTGGTGGCGCAGTGGTTAAATGCCTGTACTGCAGCCACTCACTCATAAACCACAAGGTTGCGAGTTCAATACCAGCCAGGGCTGAGGCTCGACTCAGGCCTGCATCCTTCCGTGGTCGCTAAAATGAGTACCCAGCTGTTGGGGAGCAATGAGCTTACAGTTGTAAACCGCTTAGACATCCCATAGCGTGATATGAAGCGGTATATAAATGAAGCTGCTTTGCTTGCTTTGCTTTGTAGTCTTACTTCTTCTTCCACACATCTAACCTAAACATAGACAAAGGGGGGTTGCAGACTGCCAGAAATAGTGCAAATTGAGTCCACTTTTAGGGTTAGGGTTAGGGAATCATGGGAACTGTATTTTATTGTGGCACCAGAGATCTCTGACAGAGAAGGCTCAATGTCTCAGGAAAAAAAACAATTCCCATGATTCCCTAGCACTAACCCTAACCCTTAAAGTGGACTCAATTTGCACTATTTCTGGCAGTCTGCAACCCCCCAAAGTGAAAGGAACATCTCTGTCAGAGATGATCAAGGGATGCTGCTAGTTAGGGAAGACAACATTGGGCAAGATACAGCAGCTTCCTGGATCCAGTTTTTTCCACACAGAGGTCCTGACAGTAAAGGCTGTCAACAGCAGAACAGATTGCCTTGGGGAGCTGTGAGCTTTCCTTTATTTGAGAGTTTAAAATTGGACAGTCATCTGCTTGGGATACTTTAGCTCTGGATTTTCTACATAACCTTTGGGGCCCCTTCCATCTTTATAATTTTGTGCTTCTGGCATAAACATATGCTCTATTAGGGGTGTGTAGGCAGAGAAGGAAATGAAAAGTAGTTGCTGTTGTTTACTTTCAGTCATTTCTGACTTATGGTGATCCTAGTGATCACTATCACAGGGTTTTTTGGGCAAGATTTATTCAGAGGCTTGCCAATGCCCTCCTCTTAGGCTGGGAAAGTACCATAGAATCATAGAGATGAAAGAGACCACAAGGGTCATTCAGCCTAACCTCCTGCCATACACAAAGCACTCCAGACAGATGGCCATCAGCCTCTGTTTAAAAATCCCCAAAGATGACGGTTCATCACACTCTGAGGCACCATATTACAGTCAAACAGCTCTGACCAACAGGATGTTCTTCCTAATGTTGAAGTGGAACCTCTTTTCCTGTGGTTTGAACCCACTGTCCTGTGTCCTAGTCCCTGGAGCAGCAGAAAACAAGCTTACTCAATCCTCAATATGATATCCCTTCAAATATTTTACATGTGTTGCTATCAGGCCAGATGTCACCATCCTAGATCTATGCATTTCATTTTTCTAAGGGTAGTACCTTGCATTTCTCCCTGTTGAAATTCATTATGTCTCTAATCTGTTGTCATTTTGAAATCTGACCCTGTCCTCTGTGGTATAGACTACCCCTCTTAAATTTGTGTCACCTGCAAATTTGATAAGCCTGGCTTCTATTCCTTCATCCAAGTCAGGGGTAGGCAACCTTTCCCCTTTAAGGGCCGAGGGACTTCAGCTCCCAGAAGCCTCAGCCATGTTAGCCAATAGTCCCATGTTGGCCAATAGCTCCTGGGATTCTGGGAGCTGAAGCCCCTCAGCCCTTAAAGGGGAAAGGTTGCCTACCCCTGATCCAAGTCATTGACAAAGATGTTGAATAACACTGGACTCAGGACAGAACCCTGTGGCACTCTGCCAGTCACTTTTTTCCAGGGTGAAAAAGAGCCATTGGTGAGCACCCTTTTGTTTTGGCTGCTCAATGAATTACAAATCCTAGCAGTCACATTGCCTAGCCCACATTTTACTTGTTGTTTTTTGTTTGCAAGAATATTGTGGGGGACCTTGTCAAGATATGCTACATCCACAGCATTCCATTCATCTACCAAGCTGGTAACTATTGTAATTATTTGGGTCCTCTTCCCCCCCCCCCCCCCTTTTTGAAGATAGGGACAACATTTGCTCTCCTCCTGACTGCTGGGACCTCTCCTGTCCTCCAGGTGATTTCCCCCCTTCCCATTATTTATACATGTCTTTTTAATTTTTAGCTCAGTTGAAAGTTCTCTAGATAGCCATCCTGGTTTCTTGAGACAGCTCCCAATTATCCTCCTCATTGGAACTGAAAATGAGCCTTTGGACATTACTGCATGAGCCTCATTCTTGTCATAATTGCACTTGTTAAACTAGGATGAAGAGGACCCATTGGTGAGCACTCTTTGGGTTCAGAACCAACTACAAATTCACCTAACAGCTGCATTATTTAGCCCACATTTTACTAGCTTTTTTCAAGGATTTCATGGGGGACCTTGTCAAAAGCTTTACTGAAATCAAAATACACAGCATTTCTCTCATCTACCAAGCTTGTAACTCTATAAAAAAAGAGGGAGATAACATTAGTTTGGCATGACTTGTTTTTGAGAAACCCATGTTGACTTTTAATGATCATGGCATTCCTTAGTGCTTACAGTTTGTCTGTTTCATGATCTGCTCTAGAATCTTTCCTGGTATTAATGTTAGGCTGACTGGGTGGTAATTATTTGGCTCACCCTTTCAAAGATTAGACATTTGGAATGGATTGGACTTCCGGGTTGGGATGGTGGACCGGTAAGACGTGTTCGAAGCTGTCTCTGCAGGGAACCGTCTGGTCGTGGGCAGAAATGGACTGTTGGTAAGATTATTTCCAACAGTCGAAGTGTTCCCCTGGTAGGGGGGACTCGGAGGATAGCCTTGGCAGATTATATTTCACGAGAAGGGAAAGAAGAAGAGGAGGAGACCGAGTGAGATATAGTATTCAAGAAGTCACATCCGCCCACTGGCTTTCCCCCATAGGGGGGGGTAAAGGAACGCCGCCAACTTTTTAAATAATGTACTTTATTAAGCTTTGATACTGGCTATTGCATGGAGCAGAGGAAAGATTAAATAGGATTAAGGAGACTTTGATATTTCCAGCGATATGCCAACGGAATGAAACACCAGGCAAGCTAAAAATATGAGCACCCTTACTTGATTTTTTTCTTTTTTTTTTTGGAAAATAAAAGATGGACATTGTGAGAAGATCTCGTTTCAATAAGAAGTAAAGTTTAAAAACAATAACAATAAAAAGACTACTGTCTTGGCGTGGATATCCCAGCTGCCTATGATATTATAGATTGGATATAACTTTGAGTAAAGCGAGGCGCAAACTTACTCGAGAGAAGTCGGATCTCACCGGAGGCTGGTTAAGGTCGATGATTGAGAAGAGGAGAGTGGCCTTAAACACCGGAAGTGGAGGAGATTTCTGGGAGCTGTAGTCTTTGACTTTAAGGTGACGAGTGAGTTTGTGAAGAAGGAACGGCCTTGCACACTCAAAGCGGAAGAGACTCATGGGAGGAGACTTATGGGAACTGTAGTTTCAAAGAATCTCGGAAAGCAGGACTGGCTATAGAAAGTGGATCTTGATATAATTTTTAGAGAGGGATGGAAAGGGGAAAGCGATTGGAATGATGAATGCTTGAGGATACATCAGAGGAAAAAAGAAATTTCCCCATCAATAGATAAAACTTCTTAACGGAACTGCTAAACGCGCTGACGAGTGGTAAGAAGAAAGAGTGGGGAGAGTAAAACGACCGGATCTGGTTCATCATTTAAGGAACAAAAACTGATTTTGACAATTTTGGAAGCCAACAATAACTTATGTGACTGTGTAAGAGCGTAAGAGTGTAAGAGAGTAAGAGTTACATAAACTAGAGAGAGAAATTTGCAGACACTTGTAGATATTTGTGACTTTAGGAAAGTAACAGTGAATTATTTTAGTGATTTACTTCAGTGAATTATTTCAATATTATACTGGACCTTGCTTGCGCAGTTAAATATATAGTGTTTTGCTGGCTAGAATACTACCGTGTAATCTCATATGTTATATGTTTATGTATATGTTTCCTTCTTTGCGCATTTGTTAATGAAAATGACAATGGACTGGCTATAATATAGTAGTGATAAAAGAATTCATTAGAAGTGTATAATAGAAATAATAGAATAGAATAGAATAGAAATAAAGTGGTCAGACTTTGGGGAACGATAAGGATCCTCAGAGAGTTGGGAGCAAGGAACAAGGGACTTTAAGAAGTTTAAGGAATTATAGAACAAAAGGGATAAATCTCTGCCTGGATAGGTATAGATTTATTGATAGAAAAAACGAAATAAAAAGGATTCATCAGATGGCTACAGCTAAAATTACAAGGTCACAAGCACAAGCACAAGCTCAAGGGAACCGAAGACCCTCGATTGAACAACCCAAAGGGGTAGATTTAAACATGTCTCTAATGGAGGAAATTAGGAAAATAAAATCTGAATTAAGTAGGGAGATTCAAGAATTAAAACAAGATATGAATGATTTTAAGACGGAGATCAAGAAAGAATTAAGGGATGAACTTAGAGGAATTAGTGGGGCAATGGACAAAATGTCTACTGAAATGAGTAGGATCCAAAATAAAATAGAAAAAATTGAAGCAAAACATGAAGATTTTGAGGGAAATTTGAAGGAAATAAAACAAAAACAGAAGGATTTGGCTGACGAAAATATAGTAAAGGAAGTTAGGGTCCGGGAAAGATCTTTAAAGGTCCGTGGCATACCTGAAGAGGAAGGAGAGGACCTGTGGAAAAAAATCATATATATCCTTAGTACTTATCTGGGCAAAGAGAGCACTCAGTGTGAACTGGAAATAGATAATCTACATCGTTTGAATTCATATATTGCAAAGAAAAATAAAGTCCCAAGAGATGTGATAATCTATTTTGTAAGGAAGCAGATGAGGGATGCTATATGGTTTAAGCATAAAAATAAACCAATAACATTTGAGGGACGAGACTTGCATTTGTTTAAAGACTTTCCATCAGTTATAATTAGGAAAAGGAAAGAATATAGTTTTTTCACCACTGTATTAAGGGAAAAGCAAATTCCTTATAGGTGGAGGATTCCAGAGGGATTAACCCTCTGGTTTCAAAAAAAGAGAACAGTGATTAAGTCAATCCTTGAAGCTAGAGAGTTTTTGAAATATATCAGAAAAGAAGGCAGACACGGAGATAATAAAGGAGGAGTGCAAAATACGGATTTGGAAATTTTAGAAACTAAGAAAGAGAAAGTGGTAACCAAGGTAAATAAATTTAAGGAAAGGAAGAAAGAACAAGAAAGTAGAGGGAAGAATGGAGAAACAGATAGAAAAGAGGAGAAGATAAAGAGGATACAAATAATTGGAGAGAAGGGAGAAAAGAAAAAAGTAAAACCGGATCAGGAAGAAAGTGAGGCAAGTGAGACGCAGTTAGAATCAGAAAGTGAGGAAGAACAAGAGGAGAAAGATTACTTATCTTACAGTGAAGGAGAAGGAGAAGGAGAAGGGGTTTCTGAGGCTATATAAACGTAAGATCAAACTAAGCTTAAGGAATTTAAGAAATGAATACTTTGAGAATTGCCACCTGGAATGTTAAGGGGTTAAATGGACGTGAAAAGAGGGGTAAAATCTTTGAATATATTAAGAGACAGAGTATAGAAATAATATGTTTGCAAGAAACGAGGATACAGAAAAAGAATATAAGACTGCTAGAGAACCAGAAAATAGGAAATCTTTTTGTTTCAGCAGCAGAGAATAAAAAGAAAGGGGTTGCTTTATATATTAACCCTAAATATGAGGCAGTAGAGGTCATAAATGATAATAAAGGATATTACGTAGGTGTACAAATGATGTTAAATGGCGAAAAGACTCTATTACTCGGGATTTATGGACCGTTGGAGAAAAAGGGGATGTTTTTTAAAGTTTTGTTAAATAAAATAGAGAATTTGAATTTTGATGTGTGTGTACTAATGGGGGATTGGAATGCGGTAATTGAACCCAGACTAGACAGATATTCAGAGAAAAAAATTAGATGTGATCAAGGTAAACTTCCAAAAGAATTTTTTGAGTTGATGGATAGATTAAAAATCAGAGATGTTTGGAGAGAAAAAAAAGGGGAGAAGAAGGAATATACTTTTTTTTCGGAAAGACATAGGTCTTGGGCTAGACTAGATATGATAATAACATCAATAAATTTTATCCCTAAGGTGCTAGATATTGTAATAAAGCCGAGAATTTTATCAGATCACTGTCTTGTTGTAATGGACATCAAAGTTGGAAGAAAGGAATTTAATTGGAGACTAAATATAGAAATGCTGAATAGTAAAAAAACTAGGGAAGAGGCAAAGGAATGGATAAAGAATTTCTTTCAAGAAAATGTGGATAAAGGGACAAATTTAAATATGGTATGGGAAGCAGGCAAAACAGTATTTAGAGGCTATTTTATGAAAAAAAGCTATTGGATGAAGAAATGGAGAACACAAAAGATGACAGAACTTCAAAATAGACTAGCAGAGGAAGAAAAAAGATTGAAGCAATACCCAAATGACAAAGAAATAATGTTGAAAGCTAAATTGATACGGCAACAGATTTCAGTATGCCTGGATGAGGACATACAAAGGAAAAGAAAGTACATGAAACAAAAGGAATTTGAGGAAGCAAATAAACCTGGTAAGTGGCTTGCTTACCAGATTAGAAAGGAAAAAGTAAAAAATCAAATAATAGGCCTGAAGGAACAAGACCAAAGAATTACAGATCAAGAAAAGATAAAAGAGGTAATTCAAAAGTTCTATGAAGATTTGTATAAAAAGGAAAATATAATAGGAGAGGATATAAAACAATATTTAAATAAATGTAATATTGAACCTCTCACTGAGGAACAAAGAAATAATCTTAATAAGGAAGTGACAACCCAAGAGATAATGGAGGCTATTAAAAAAATTAAGACAGGGAAAGCTGCAGGTCCGGACGGGTTTCCAGCGGAGTTTTACAAAAGCTTTGCTCAACAGTTGGCTCAACCCCTAAGTCAGGTGATAAATAAAATCACAGAGAATAGTATACCCGACTCGTGGAAACAGGCAAACATTGTGCTGATACCTAAAGAAAAAAAGGACAGAGATAATATAAAAAATTACAGGCCAATATCACTATTGAACTGCGATTACAAGATTTTTGCATTAATTTTAGCAGAAAGGTTAAAAAACATTTTAAAAGATTGGATTGGAAAGGATCAAAATGGTTTTTTGCCGAATAGAAAGATAAAAAACAACGTGAGATATGTATTAGACATCATAGAGTTGCACGAGCGGAAAATAGATAAAAAATTAATAATGGCATTTCTCGATTTCGAGAAAGCCTTTGACAAGGTGAATTGGGGTTTTATGTTCCAGCTGTTGGAAAAAATGAATATAGGATTAAATTTTATTAATTGGATTAAAGCGATTTATAACAAACAAGAGGCAAAAGTAATAGTAAATGGTGAAAAAACCAGTAAAATAGAAATTCAAAATGGTACAAGACAGGGGTGTCCGCTATCTCCTCTTCTATTTTTGATAGTAGTGGAAACATTAATCAATAAAATAAGAGAAAATAATAATATTAGAGGAATTAAATATAAAGGATATGAAACTAAAGTGAAAGCATATGCGGATGACCTGTTGATTATGATTTCAGACCCAGAGGATAGTTTAAATCAATTGTTAAATACTTTAGAGGAATTTAGTAAGATCTCAGGATTAAAAATAAATAAAGATAAAACAATGGTGTTAACCAAAAACCTAACAGATAAAGAAAAACAGATAGTAGAAATATCATCAGGATATCAGATAGCAAAGAAAGTTAGATATCTAGGAATAGAAATGACAAATAAGAACGTAGATCTGTTTAAAAATAATTATGAGAGGCTAACAAAAGATTTAAAGAAGGATTTAACGAGATGGAAGAAACTAGGACTTTCATGGCTAGGAAGAATATCTGCCATAAAAATGGCAATTTTGCCAAAGTTTTTATATTTATTTCAAAATATCCCCATCATAATTAATAATAAACCATTCAAAGGCTGGAACAAGGAAATTTCAAGGTTTATATGGAGTGGCAGAAGGCCAAGGGTGAGATTTAAAACTATGCAAGATAGAAAAGAAAGGGGAGGATTGGGGCTGCCGAACCTACAAATATATTATGAAGCTAATTGTCTAGACTGGTTAAAGGAATGGATGTTATTAAAGGATAAAGATTTGTTAAGCCTGGAGGGTATAGATCAGAGATTTGGTTTACACGCATATCTTTTTTATGGGAAACAAAAGATACATAAAGATTTTATGAATCATTTCATCAGAAAATCTCTACTAAGAATCTGGAATAAGTATAAAGATAGATTATGCCCGGGTATACCACTATGGACCTCAATTCATGAGGCCTTTCATAATAGAGAAACCATTAAGCAAGAAAAATGGATTACATATGAAGATCTAGTAACCAATTCTAATGAAAATGCAGACTTGAAATTTAAAACCTTAGAGCAATTGAAAGAAGAGGGGTATACAATTGGATGGTTGGTGTATAGGCAGTTAAGAGAAAGGTTTATGATGGATTTAAAAATAAATGGGATAAGATCTGAAAGAACCGAATTTGAAAAAGATGTGATGTCAAGTAATACACATAAAATAACATTATATTATAGACACTTAATGGAAATTGAAATGGAAGAGGAGGTAGTAAAGGAATATATGATCAAATGGGCGCAAGATATTAAAAAGACTATTATGTTAGAACAATGGGAAAAGACTTGGAGCAAAACAATTAAATATACTACCTGTTACGACTTGAGAGAAAATCTTTATAAAATGATATATAGGTGGTATATGACACCAACCAAATTAGCAAAGTTCTGTAAAAAAATTTCAGTAAAATGTTGGAAATGTAAACAAGAGGTGGGAACATTTTACCATAGCTGGTGGAGCTGCAAAAAAGTGAAAAAATATTGGCGAGGGATTCAGAAAAGTATGAGTGAAATTTTAAAGTCATATATAGACATGGATCCAAAATTATTTTTACTCAATATGTGTGAAAATAAAGAATTGGAAAAAAAGCATGGCAAATTAATGTTCTATATGATCACATGTGCTAGGATCGTTCTCGCAAGGAAATGGAAGACTGACAGTCTCCCAAATAAAGAAGAGTGGTTAGATAAAGTGTTAAGTGTAATACAATTAGATAAAGCAACAGCGGTATTAAGAGAACAGGACTGGGAGGAAAATGAAGAAATTTGGAAACCTTTATATAACTATATTAACGAGAAATAGTGAAATGTAGGGAAAAGAAAGAATAGTCCTATAGATAGGAGATATGACGATATATGATAAAAGGGGTAAAGTAAGAAGTAATTTAAACTGAATTCAAGTTATAGTCTCAAGAATGAATACAGAAGTAAGGTTGATAATTTAAACAAAAGAAATATGACTTGTTTTGGTGTTTAGGAAGTATGGTTTGAATGTAAGGGTAAGAAGATATAGGGTAAATGGGAGTAAGGAGTTGAATGAGTATATATGTATGTCTATATTGTGATAATGTATGATTATATGATTGTTTTGTTATATGTATATGTTTGTATGTAATTATATCTTTTTAATCATTAATAAAAATTTAAAAAAAAAAAAAAAAAAAAAAAGATTAGACATTTGCACTCCTCTAATCTACTGGGACCTCTCCTATTCTCTAAGATTCTGTTCTCTAGTAGTCAAAGATTATTGACAATGGTTCTGAGATTACTTTGTCAGTTCTTTTAATACTCTTGGATGACGTTCATCTGGCCCTGGAGACATGAATTCATTTAGAGTAGTCATGTATTCCTGTACTACCTCTTTTCCTATTCTGTGCTTCATTTCCCCCATGTTGAGCACTGTTTTCCTTTTGGAGAAGACTTGAGGCAAAGGAGGTGCTGAGTGATTCTGACTTTTTTCTGTTCCCTGTTAGCATTTTTCTATCCTCTCCACACAGTTGCCCTACAATTTTCTTGTACTTTCTTTTGTTAAGAACCTAACTTAAAACCTTTTTATTGTTTTTAACCTTGCTAGATCTGAGACTGAGTTCATACTGCACTAGTTTTTCTGACTTTCTCCCTACACATTCTGTCTATTTGTTTGAATTCCTCATTAGTGATCCCCCTCTCCCTTTCCATTTCTTGTATATGTCCCTTTTAAATATTGGCTCAGTTGAAAATTCTTTAGACATCCATCCTTGTTTCTTTAGACACCTCTCATTCTTCCTCCTCATTGGAATTGTTTGAAATTGTACCTTCAATATTTTGCTTTACAGAAACTTCCATCCATCATGAAGCTGCTTCTCTTATAATATTCCTGACCATGGGATCACAACCAATATTTGTCTAAGTTTACTGAAATCAGCTTTCTTAAAGTCTAGAATGCATGTCTGACTATGCCTGCTTATCCTTTCCACTGTATAACAAACTCCAGGAGAACATCATCACTCCCACCTAAGGATCTGGCCATTTCCACCCCATTAACCAGGTTATCACTGTTGGTTAGGATCAGATCTAAAAAAAAGCGGATCCCCTTGTTGCCTCTTCTACCTTCTGGATAATGAAATGGTCTGCAAGGCAAGTGAGGAGTTTCTTGAACCTTACATTTTTGGCAGAATGTGACTTCTAACAAATATCAGGATAGTTGAAATTCCCCATTATTACTACATCTTTCCTTTCTGAACGTGTGGTCTTCTGTTCCAGGAAGCCATCATCCAGTCCTCAGTCTGGCTTGGAGGTCCATAGTAAACCTCCACAATGACACCCCTTTTGTTTCTCTGCCCTTTAATTTTCACCCAGATGCTCTCAACTTTCAGGATTTGAGTCATGGATCTTTTCACATGTGTAAATATCCTTGACATATGATACTACTACTCCCCTCCTCCATTTGTTCTATTTCTCTGAAATAGGTTATAACCCTCTGTTACTACAGTCCTATCATGAGACTCATCTCACTAGTTTTCATTGTTGCTTACCATATCATATTTGCTTTCCTGTGTTAAGTGTGACCTGCCTAAGGGCATCTAGTGGGTTTTTAAGGCTAAGCAAAGATTTGAACCTTTTTACCCTCATAGTGCCAGCCAACACTCAATCCATTAAACCATGCTGGCTCCTGAAATGGGATGGTGATAGTTTAAACTTATTGAGTTTTAAGGGCTCCTATCTTTAGGTCTTTTAATGTTATCCTTCTCCTAAGGGCAAAATGAACTCTGGGTGATCCTAAAGTTTCAGTGAAGTTCCATGCTGTCCCATATACCACCTGTGCTGCTTACTTTTTGGCCCCTGCACCATTGTGTTAGGTTATGCCAGGATAATGGTGGAGCATGCTGCAGTGCCATTGCTCTCCCCAAGGATTTGCCAATGCAAGGAACTTGGTTTGTATTCTGTCTCCTTCTAGTTGGAATAAATGAGCATGTAGAACTGCAATGTGTACTTGCTATATAATCACCCCCATCCTTTTTCCATTTTATAATTCACAAAAGCTACAGATTAGCAGACAAATAGATTTAAGAATTTAAAGTAGTTAGAGGGGAAGAAAAACATTTCCCTTGATACACACACAATTCTTTCTTCTATCACCTTTGAACAAGCAGAGTTTTCAAATGGTATGAGCATTTGCTAAACCTGTTGTAGATGAAGCTGAAGCAGGACAAAAAAGCAGTCACTCTTTCAAACCACTTTTGTCACTGATCGAAAAAAATGTATCTCAGACCTAATGAGTCAGGAGTATATCTTCACCAAAAGACAAAACTACGCCCACCAGTGAACATGCCATCAACACCAAGTTGGTGCCCCTTGATCTGGAAACAGTGAGCTTCTTCTGCCCACAACAGTTTGTGGTCTGGCTGCTCTGCTTCAAGTGTTCCAAAAGGAGTGGAACAGTTGGAGCATTCATACTGATAAAATTATTCCATAGCATTTTGCTTTGTGCCTTCTGTTTACAGCAAAAATTTATTTGCATTGCATAACTGAAACTGGAAAAATGTTCTCTCTCTCTCATCAGAACAAAAAGCCCCTCAGGAAGCATTTGGGCTAGTAAACAGCAATCAGGGTGCACAGCCCTCCACACCATTCCTGATCTCTTCCTCAATCCCTACTTCCCCTTTGATGTTTCTCCTTCTTTTCCCCTTCTCTCCTGTTTGTTTCTTTCTCCTTCACAGCTGCATATTTGTTCTGTTCCATGCTGTCCCATTTTACCTCAACTCTGCGCAGGCAAAGAGATTACATCCTTCCATTTCTCTCTAGTGAAGGAAGGGATAGCCTGAGTGCCATTCCTGGAAATATAGGCCATGGCTACTCAGAACCAGCACACAGCAAGAAAGGATTGGCTCTCTGTTCTGCCATCTCTCAAGCTATAACTATATGGCCACTCATGCAAATGCATCAGTTTCTTCCAAGATTGGGGACAATGTCTCTATCACTAGATCACCCCATCATCCTACCTCCAATTTAAAACAGTGTAGGACTACCTCCTTATTCCAAAGACAAGTGGGCAAGCAGCTTCTTTTGCCATGCCATCCAACTGCATCTCTTCAGCCACTACTAAGCTTGAAGATTCTTCTGCTCCAACAAAATATAGAAAGCAAAAGCAACCACATTGCACATTTTTGTGATCTTGTAGTTGGCCTAATAAAAATGTTACCCTAACAGAATGTAAGCCTCCAGGCAATTACATAAAGGGATGGGGCCAAGGGCACAATGGGACTCAACTAAAATTGAAGTCAAGCCTTGGATGTGATCAAAAACGAAAAGAATGCTCAAAACTGTACTATACATATTGTATAATGTATAATTATATATTATAAAAATAGGAACATGGAATGTGAGAAGCATAAGAGAAACTAGACATAGTAAAACAAGAAATGGAACATATACACATAGCAATATTTGGAATGGGAGAGCTAAAATGGACAGGAATGGGACATTTTGATTTGGAAATTACACAGTATCATATTCAGGAAATGAAAGGACAAGAAGAAACGGGGTGGAATTAATAATGAGAAGAGATGTAGCAACATCAGTCAAAAGATATAATGCAAAATCAGATCGAATCATGTCAATAAGACATCAGGGAAAACCCATCAATATTACCATAATCCAAGTTTATGTACCAACCACAGAGGCAGAGGAAGAAGAAATTGAGAGATTATACAATCAAGCCCAGGAAGAAATTGGTAACACATCAAAACAGGATTTCTTGTTAAGCACAGGTGATTAGAATGCAAAAATAAGAAACAGAGAAGAGTCAAAGATTGTAGGAAAATTTGGATTAGGATCAAGAAATGAAGCAGGAGAGTGACTGATAAGAGTTTTGCATGGCCAACAATCTATTCATTGCAAATTCTTGTTCATACAACTGGAAAGAAGACTTGTACAGGTACACATCACCAGATGATCAATGCAAAAACCAGATAGACGACATAAACAGGAACAGAAAGTGGAAAAACTCCATTCTTGTGGCAAAAATAAGACCAGGTGCACATTGCAGCACAGACCATGAACTACTAATATCAAAAATTAGAATAAAGCTCAAGAAGACCACTAAATTAACCATCATGCTGAAATATGATCTGAAGAACATCCCACCAGAATTTAAATATAACATGAAAATTAGGTTTGCACTATTAAGTCCAATTGACCAGGAAACACAGCTTGCATACCTGTAACTGTAGTTCTTTGAGTGATCATTTGTGAAATCACACAAATGGATGATCTTACACAAATGGATTATGAACAATGCAATGCATCTTTTGGAACTTTTTAGAGTGTTATATAAGTGTTTTGGTAGTGGCCCCACCAACCTCCAGTAGTCCTATATAGGGGCATTCCTGCCAAAACTGCCAGTTCCATGTATGCCAATATAGCAATCCATAGGACCAGCAGGGCACGATGAGAGAAGGAAGACCACTTGAAGAACTACAGTTACAAGTATGCAACCTGTCCTCCTTCTATGCGATCTCTGTGACTCAGACAAGTGGGAGACTAGCAAGCTACACAAGAAAGAGGTGAGCATGTCATTGCAAATAACAAAAGTCTACAAAACATTAAGAAAAATGCAAAACATCAGTGTGAAAAATTAGCATAATGCCTCCCACCCATATAAGGCAATAATGGTATAGAAGCAGTTTCAAGAAATAGAAATGCTCTGGAACATCAAATACAGTACAGAAGTCAAACTTCAAAGATAAATTTAAGATAAAGTGGAATGAAGTATAGCAATCTCCCAAAGTAGTGTCAGCCTGGGACTTTGAGTTTACTCTGTAGTGAGTTATGAAGTCATAGACTGCAAAGATGTAGCTACATGACAAATGTCCTCAAGTGGCACACCAGCCAGGAAGTCTGAAGATTCAGCAACAGCCTGTATGTAATGGGCTCAAATTCCAGTTGAATGGTCCTTTCGAGCCAGTCTGTTTGCTACCTACCGGTAGGTAGATAATCAATGCTACCTACTTCACAAAGCACAATGATAAAACACCAGTTCCTTCTCTGATTAGTAGCAGATGGAGTCTTAGTGAGGCCTGAAAATCCACAGTCCTGTCAACATAAAAAGTCAAAACTTTCCATACATTGAGACAGTGCCAGTGTCTCTCAAAGTATAATGTAGGGTTTTGCAAGAAAGCCAGGAGAACAGTGTCCTGGCTGATATGGAAAGCTGACACCACCTTCAGCAAGTAGGTAATGTCAGGTCTATGCATGGTTCAATCAGGAAAGAAGTTCAAGTACAAATGGTCCATATGGAGAACGCAGAGCTCACCAGCCCATTGGGTGGGCATGATCTGGACCAGGAGAACAGCCTCTAAGACAGCAACTGGGCATCATATGTAGCCATAGGTTCAAAGGGCTTCCCACAGAGATGTCCCAAGACAAGCTCCAAGTTCCATCTCCGAATCAGTCCTGACAATGGAAGGTAGAGATTCTTGTAGCCCTTCAGGAATTTCTTCACTAGAGGATCAAGGAAGCAGGAGGGTTTTCTAGGAAGATGGAAGTTCATGGAAATCATGGTGAGATAACACGAGATCAAAGACAGGATTAAACCCCTGGTTGACAGAGCAAAGAGAATGTCCAGCACATGCTAGGTATTGGCCTTGGTATACTGAGAGGTTCCAAGATGTCTTAAAACTTAAAAAGCATGAGCGTCTTGTGAAAAATCAATGAGTGATGGCAGTAGCATCCCTGGCAGGAATAGGCACTCAGACTAGTGAGCAATCCTCAAGGCTGTGAGGATGAGGGTGTCAGGGTCGGGGTGCCTGACTGGGCCTTGGTACAATGTGAAGTGATCTGGTCTGCATAAAAGTCAAATGTAGACGTCAAGTCAAATGGAGGAGAGCAGCGAGCCACAACTGCTAGGGCCACTGCCATGTGATCAGAATGCAAGTGGCCCTATCCTGACAGAGCTTGGCAATTGCCCTTGTGAGACTAGAGAAAGGAAGGAAGGCATACAGGGCAATGCCACCTCAATAAAACAGGGAGGCATCCCCGCACAATCTCCCCTAACAGGCCCAGGAGCAATACTGTCTGCACTGAGCATTCACCTTGGAAGCAAAAAGTTTCAGCAATGTTTTGTTGAGCGCATCCGCCAGGATGTTGTTTTCCCTAGGAAGATGAACAGCCATGATAGTGATGCCTGTTTCAATGCACTAGTTCTAGAAGAGTTGCATGAGATGGAGAAGCGTGATGGATTGAGCTCCTGTTTGTTGAGGTAGCACATGACCGTGGTGTTGTCAGTCAACACCTGTACCATCTTGCCCAGCCAGAGCTTTTTGAAGGAATGGAACATCTTCTCCAATGCCAACAGTTGTAGGAACATCTCCAACACCAAGAGCCCCTGTAGGAAGAACTTGTCAAGGTGACAAGTTCATCCTGTTACTGAAGTATCTGTTGTGAAAAGAGCTTGAGGTTGTGTTGGACAGAAAGGCATGCCACTCTGGATAGCCTTCAACCACCATAGAAGAGAATGCTGGACAGCCCTTGGAATGGTGAGCCACTTTGTTGGAGAGTCTTGAAACAGATCAAACTGAGGGATGAACCAGGCCTGCAGAGGCTGCATTCAGAGTTTGGCATGGCGTGTGACCAATATGGTGGATGCCATGTGTCCCAATTTTACCTGTACTTCTCTGGCCCTGACCATCTGTACCAGAGGCATTGAAGAAGCAACCAATGAATAGCCATTAAATGGCCTTCTGGGAGGAAGGCAGCTTCAACCTTTCAATCCAGGATTGCCTAGATTAATTTTATACATTGAGTGGAAACCAGAAGAGACTTGTCTTGCTTCAGAAGGAGGCCCAGTCATTCAAGAACACACAAGACAGTGTCTATGTTCAGCAGGAGCCCCTTTTGGAGGGGGCTACTATGAGCCAGTTGTGTATGTATGT
This sequence comes from Phrynosoma blainvillii, assembly GCA_026167975.1. Lineage (NCBI taxonomy): Eukaryota > Metazoa > Chordata > Lepidosauria > Squamata > Phrynosomatidae > Phrynosoma > Phrynosoma blainvillii. Next base: position 152,365,830 of record JANUYF010000004.1, read on the forward strand.
ATGTATGTATGTATGTATGTATATAGGATGACATCTTGCTGCCACAGAAAAATTACGACCACTACAATGATCTTTGTAAAAATATTGGGTGGGGGGGGGGGAGCTGCTGAGACTAAAAGGTAGAACCTGAAATATTTATGACTTTTTTCCTTTTCTTTTTAAAAAATTGTTACGCCTTTCCCCCACTATGAAGCACAGAAACCTCTAGTGGGATACCCAAATTGAAAATATGGAAGTAGACATCCTTCAAGTCCAGTGTGGCAAACTGTTGAAAGATTTTTGCATTCTTTTCCCCCTCTCCTTAGATAGATAGGGATTTCCTGCATGTGAACTCTCCCCTCTCATTCAAACTAACCGTGTGATTTAGGCCACCCCCATTTTGGGACTGACATTCTTTCTAAAAGACAGAATCATAGAGTTGGAAGAGACCACAAGGGCTACCCAGTCCAACACCCTGCCATTCAGGAACTCTCAATCAAAGCACCCCGACAGATGGCCATCCAGCCTCTATTTAAAGACCTCCAAAGAAGGAGACTCCACCACACGCTGAAGCAGGGTGTTGCACTGGCGAACATCTCTCACTGTCAGGAGATTCTTCTTAATGTTGAAGTGGAATCTCTTTTCCGGTAGCTTCCATCCATTGTTCTGTGTTCTAGACTCTGGAGCAGCAGAAAACAAGCTTGCTCCATCCTCAATATGACACCCCTTCAAATACTTAAACAAGACTATCATATCCCCTCTTAACCTTCTCTTCTTCAGACTAAACATACCCAGCTCCCTAAGTCTCTCCTCAAAAGGTTTCCAGACTCTTCACCATTTTGGTCACCCTCCTGTGGACTATGCTCCAGCTTGTCAGCATCCTTTTTGAATTGTGGTGCCCAGAACTGGACACAGTATTCGAAGTGAGGTCTGACCAAAGCAGAATAGAGTAGCACTATTACTTTCCTTGATCTAGAGTCTAGACACTATACTTCTATTGATGCAGCCTAAAATTGCATTGGCCTTTTTAGCTGCTGCATCACACTGTTGACTCATGTTCAATGTGTGGTCTACCAGGACTCCTAGATTCCTTTCACACGTAGTCTCATTCAGCCAGGTGTCTCCCATCTTATATCTATGCATTTCATTTTTCCACCCTAAGTACAGTACCTTACATTTCTTGATGTTGAAATTCATTTTGCTAGCTTTGGCCCAGCTTTCTAATTTATTAAGTTCATTTTGAATTTTGATCCTGTCCTCTGGGGTATTAGCTACCCCTCTTAATCTAGTGTCATCTGCAAATTTGATAAGCATGTCCCCTATTTTTTCCTCCAACTTGTTGATAATGATGTTGAATAGCACTGTGCCCAGGACAGAACTCTGTGGCACCCCACTAGTCACTTGTCTCCAGGATGAAGAGGAGCCATTGCTGAGCACCCTTTCAGTTCAGCCAGTCAACCAATTACAAATCCATTTAACAGTTGCACTGTCTAGCCAACATTTTACTAGCTTGTTTGCAAGGGTAATAGTGGTGTCAAGCTTCGTTCGCAAAGTAAACATAGTCCCACCAGTAATGACTATTGTAAACTGAAGAGTTGCTATTTACAACATTTACAGCCTCCAACCACCCAACTGGAGGGCATTAGGAGGTGTAGCTAATACTCCAGAGGTGCAAAATCCAAAATGCCTTTAACAGATTGGAGAGCTGGATGAAAGAAACAAAACAAAATGTAACATCGATAGATGTAAGGTACTACACAAAATGCATAAATATAGGGTGTATAGGATATTTTTCACATTACATGTGAAAAGGGAGAGTAATGTGTTGTGGTGACCAAAAAAGCTAATAAAGTTCTAGGCTGCATCAACAAGAGCATAGTGTTCAGATCAAGGAAAATAGTAGTGGCACCATATTCTGCTTTGGTCAGAGCTCACCTGTAATAATGTGGGCACCAAATTTCAAGAAGGATACTGACACTGGAACGTATCCAGAGAAAGGCAGCCAAGATGATCAAAGCACTTGAAACCAAGCTTTATCAAGAAAAACTGAGGCAGCTCAGCAGGTTTAGGGCTGTTCAAACCAGCCCAAAGGGCCGGCCTGGGGGTAGAGTTGGGGCGGGGCAGCTGCACTCCGGCCGCCCCAACCCCACCCGACGCTGTTCTTACACCAGGCGGCTGTACACACGCTGTGCCAAAAGGGTGCTGAAAAGCCCAGCACTGGCTCTTAGGGCAGCCTTTTGCCACCCCTAAAAGGGGTGGAATTTTGCTGCTTTTTTTGGGGTGGCAAAAGGGAGGATCGGAGCCGTGGCATGGGGTTCCCGGCGCGGCTCTGTGCCAGCCCACACGGCCGGTCTGCATCGGCCCTTAGTTTGCAGGAGATAAGACTGAGACATGATATGATAGCCATCTTTAAATATCTGAATGGATATCATGCAGAAAAGGTGGATCAAACTTGTTTTCTATTGCTCCAGAGACTAGTACACAAACCAATGGATTCAAATTACAAGAAAATAGATTCTACCTAAATATCAGGAAGAACTTCTTTATTGTAAGAGCTGTTTGACAGTGGAATAAATTGCCTTAGAAGGTGGTGGACTCTCCTCCTTTGGAGGTCTTTGGATGGGCATCTTTCAGGAGTGTTGTAATTGTGTATTCCTGCACAGCAAGGGATAGGACTAAATGGCCTTTTCAGTTTCTTCCAATTCTATAAATGTGTATCAGGCAGGAACTGTGTAGTACTACAGATGTTGCTGGACTGCAGTTCTGATAACACTTAGCTAGCAGGTGTGATGTAGAAGAATGTTAGTGCAACAATATCTGGAGGGCCTCATAATTCCCACCTCAGTCTATGCCATATTTTGTAACAGAGGTAGTTATAGAAGATGTCACATACCAGAATCTGTGAGTCACTAGGGGGTGGAGCTAGCCGCCTAACTCTATATAACTCCTCCCAGAGGGCTTTCCAGATGAGTTATATAGAGTTCTTCCTGTCAGGAAGAAGAAGGAAAGAAGTTTCTGGGCAGCCATTTTGAGTGGGTGAGTGTATAATTTTTTTTAAAAAAAAAACACTTGGGAGAGTGTGTTTGTTGCTGAGGGGGTGGGGCTTCAGTGAGTCACATCTGTGAGTCACTAGGGGGTGGAGCTAGCCACCTAGCTCTATATAACTCCTCCCAGAGGACTTTCCAGGCCAGTCCCTGCCAGGGAGAAGAAGGAAAGAAGGAATTTTTCACAAGACAAGGGAAAGCACAGCACAGGTAGAAGGCAGCCCGGGAACTTTGTTTTAGAGGTTCTCCTTAAAAGCATTTTTTTTTTTAAATTAAAGGGCTTGGGGAGGTTGCTCAGAGGAAGAGAGTCAGAGACTTGCCTCCAGAATAAGATAGCATCCAGGAGCTCTATATAGAGCAGGGCTAGGCAACCTTTCCCTTTTAAGGGCCGAGGGACTTCAACTCCCAGAATCCCAGGAGCTATTGGCCAACATGGGACTATTGGCCAACAAGGCTGAGGCTTCTGGGAGCTGAAGTCCCTCGGCCCTTAAAGGGGAAAGTTTGCCTACCCCTGATATAGAGTTATAAACCCAGTTGATTGAGCTCACTGAAAGAGCCTGGTGAAAAGACCAAGCCAACAGGGGCCCTTTACATGGGTCTTTACCATGGGGGAGGGGCTTTTTGAGAAAGAAACCCACAGTCCTGTTTCACTGCTTACTTAAGAAATCTCAATATGGACACTGAGGGAGCTGCTGCAGTCACCTGCAACACTTGTGGGATGTTTGTCTTCTTGCCTAGAAATGTGGGGAACTTCATCTGCATCAAGTGCAAGTTGGTAGCCTTCCTGGAAGAGAAAGTTCAGCAGCTAGAGGCTTGGGTAGCTACACTTCAGCATATTAGGGAGCAAGAGGTGTTCCTGGACAGAACGGACCAAACGGTCTTGGACAGGGACCACACAGAAGATACTGTTGGGGAGGAGGTCATTTCACACACAAAGGAGCAAGACAGCTGGAGAAATGTCACAAACAGAAGTAGGGAAACCAGGGATTGTTCTGGGGGCTTGAAGCTAGAGGATTGGTTTGAAGCTCTCTCCCTTATCAAGGATGAAGAGGAAGACCAGCAGGGACAGTCCTCAGGGACAGTGCAGGGGGATCCTAAGAGTACCACTGCAGGGTACAGCCATTGCTAAGTCTCAGAGGAGGCGTGTGGTTGTGGTGGGACTCCTTGTTAAGGGGTACAGAACCAGTGGTTTGTAGGTGTGACAAGATGTCCCGGGAGATGTGTTGTCTCCCTGGGGCAAAACTCTGTGATGTGACAGTCAGGCTGACAAGACTTGTCAAGCCTACTGACCATTACTGCTTCCTCTTGGTCCATGTGGGAACCAATGATACTGCAAGGCATAGCTTTCACAATATCAGAAGGTATTATGAGGCTTTGGGTAGGAAGCTGAAAGAGCTGGATGCACAGGGTATTATCTCATCTCTTCTCCCAGCTGAAGGGCATGGTCCAGGAAGGGAGAGGAAAATAGAAGATGTGAATAACTGGTTCCATAGATGGTGCTGCCAAGAACGATTTGGATTCTTGGATCATGGGCTACAGTTCCATGAGGGTGGACGTCTAGCAAGATATGGGCTGCATCTCACACCAGTTGGCAGAAACATTTTTTGCCAGTAGTGGAAACATTTGATCAGGAGGGCTTTAAACTGAGTCATGTGGGGGAGGGAGCAGTACCTTGGAAGGCAGGAGTGCATCATGGACTGGAGATGATAGTCAAAATGTTATAGAGGGAACAAGGCAAATGATGCAAGGGCCTAACAATGGGAGGCAAAAAAAACCTCACACAGGCAGCAAGTGGAGAGAACCCATGCTCTTAGATGTCTCTACACTAATACACAGTGCATGGGAAATAAACAAGATGAACTTGAACTCCTAGCACAAAAAAGCAAATACGATATAATAGGAATCACTGAAACCTGGTGGGACAAGTCTCATGATTGGAATGTAGCAATAGAGGGGTATAACCTTTTAAAGAGAAATAGGCCAAACAGGAAAGGAGGAAGAACAGCATTATATGTCAGGGATGTTTACATCTGTGAAGAGATCCAGGACTTAAATCCTGTAAATCAGGTGGAGAGCATCTGGACAAAAATTAAAGGGGAAGGAAAGAGCAGGGAGGTTATTGTGGGAGTCTACTATAGACCTCCAAGTCAGACTGAGGAATTTGATGATATCTTTCTAGAACAGATGACCACACACTCAGAAAAGAGAGGTGTAGTAGTGATGGGTGACTTCAACTATCCTGATATTTCCTGGAAGTCAAACTCAGCCAATACTAAAAGGTCTAGCGAATTTCTCATTTGGTCCAAAGGCAATTTCATTGTCCAAAAATTGGAAGAGGCAACAAGGGGATCAGCTGTTTTAAATCTGATCCCAACAAACAGGGATGACCTGATAAATGGGGTGCAAGTGGTGGGATCCTTAGGTGGGAGTGATCATGTTCTCCTGGAGTTTCTTATACAGTAGAAAGGAAAAGACAGGCATAGTCAGACATTCATTCTAGACTTTAGAAGAGCTGATTTCAACAAACTAAGGGAAACACTGGGAATGATCCCGTGGTCAGGAATACTAAAGGAGAAGGGAGTTCAGGATGGATGGGAGTTTCTCAAAAGGGAGATAATTAAGGCGCAATCTCAAACTGTTCCAATGAGAAGGAAAAATGGGAGGTGTCTCAAGAAACCGGATTGGATGACTAAAGAACTTTCAACTGAACTAAGTTTTAAACGGGAAATGTATAAGAAATAGAAAAGGGGCAAAATCACTAAAGAGGAATTCAAACAAATAGCTAGCACATGTAGGGGTAAAGTCAGGAAAGCCAAAGCACAGAATGAGCTCAGGCTTGCTAGAGGAGTTTGTAACAACAAAAAGGGCTTTTTTGGGTATGACCGTAGCAAAAGAAAGAAGAAGGAAATGGGAGGACCACTTCACAGAGAAGATGGAGAAATTCTAACAGGGGACAGAGAAAAGGCAGAACTACTCAACACCTTCTTTGCCTCAGTCTTCTCACAGAAGGAAAAGAGTGTTCAACCTGAGGAAAATGGAGCACAGGACACAATAGGGGAAATGCAGCACAGAATAAGTAAAGAGGTAGTACAGGTTAACCTAAATGAATTTAAGTCTCCAGGCCCAGATGAACTACATCCAAGGATATTAAAAGAACTGGCAAATGTAATCTCAGAGCCACTGGCAATAATCTTGGAGAACTCCTGGAAAACAGGAGAAGTCCCAGAAGACTGGAGAAGGGCAAACATTGTCTCCATCTTCAAAAAGGAGGGGAAAAGAGGATTCCAACAGCTTTCGTCCAGTTAGTCTGACATCAATACCAGGAAAGATTCTAGAGCAGACAATTAAACAGAGAGTCTGTGAACATTTATAAAGGAATGCCATAACAATTAAAAGTCAACATGGGTTCCTCAAAAACAAGTCATGCCAGACTAATCTGATCTCTTTTTTCAATAAAATTACCATCTTGGTAGATGAAGGGAATGCAGTAGACATAGCATATCTTGATTTCAGTAAGGCTTTTGACAAGGCCCCCCCATGATATTCTTGCAAACAAGATAATGAAATGTGGGCTAGACAATACAACTGTTAGGTAGATTAGTAATTGGTTGACTGACCGAACTCAAAGGGTGCTCAGCAATGGCTCCTCCTCATCCTGGAGAGAAGTGACCAGTGGGGTGCCACAGGGTTCTGTCCTGGGCCCAGTTCTATTAAACATCTTCATCAGTGACTTGGATGAAAGAATAGGGGGCATGCTTATCAAATTTGCAATGACACCAAATTAAGAGGAATAGCTAATACACCAAAAGGCAGGATCAAAATGACTTTAATAAATTAGAAAGCTGGGCCAAAGCTAGCAAAATAAATTTCAACATCAAGAAATGTAAGGTACTGCACTTAGAGAGAAGAAAAAATGAAATGCATTGATATAAGATGGGGGACACCTGGCTTAATGAGAGAATGTGTGAAAGGGATCTAGGAATCCTAGTAGACCACAAGTTGAACATGAGTCAACAGTGTGATGCGGCAGCTAAAACGGCCAATGTGATTTCAGGCTGCATCAATAGAAGTATAGTATCTAGATCAGAGGTAGGCAACCTTTTTGAGCTGGGGACTGGGTTGCTGTCCCTCAGACAATTGGGGGGCCGAAGCACCAGAAATAAATAAATAAATATTTTTTTAAAAAATAAAAAAATTAAAAAATATATATGCATGCACACTCTCTCAGCCCCAGAAAAGTCCCAGAAAACCCCAAGAACAAATAATAACAACAATAATCAATATCATCATGGTGGGCAGCAGCAGTGGCAAGGGGTGGCGGTGGCAAGACCGGCCTGGGGCAGGTCCAAAGTCCTCGGGTTGCCTATCCCTGATCTAGATCAAGGGAAGTAATAGTGCCACTGTATTCTGCTTTGTTCAGGCCCCTCCTGGAATACTGTGTCCAGTTCTGGGCACCACAATTCAAAAAGGATGTTGAAAAACTGGGGCTTGTCCAGAAGGTGACAAAAATGGTGAAGGATCTGAAAACCATGCCCTATGAGGAACGACTTAGGGAACTGGGTATGTTTAGCCTGGAAAAGAGACGGTTAAGAGAGGATATGATATCCCTAAGTATTTGATGGGATGTCATATTGAGGAGGGCGCTAGCTTGTTTTCTGCTGCTCCAGAGAATAGGACTCGGAACAACGGATGCAAGCTATAGGAAAAGAGATTCCACCTCAACATTAGGTGGCACTTCCTGACAGTGAGAGCAGTGGAGTCTCCTCTTTGGAGGTCTTTAAACAGAGACTGGATGGCCATCTGTCGGGGATGCTTTGATTTTGAGTTCCTGCATGGCAGTGGGTTGGATTGGATGGCCCTTGTGGTCTCTAAAAAAAAATCAGAATAGGCAAGTAAAGCATGGTGATCTCGGCACATAGGATGGCTGAAACCAATGGCTAAATCAGGATTATCTAATGAAAAAGTTGACTCTAGGAAAACAAAACACATAATGCATGTGAAAGACAAGTATTCAGATTTATTTGGAAATTCACAGTTTCTACTGGCACTATAAATTTGTAAATTTCATCACAAATTCCAGTGCCACAATTTTGAAGAATTCACACAAATAGTATAACCATTCTGATTTCCATTCTGGTTTGGGCCCCCTTCTCAATCCATGTTCTTTAAAACAAACAAACCAAGTCCATGCTTTTGACTGGCTGTGCAGACTAAGTACACCACTGTAAAAAAAAGTACTCAAACTAACATGAAAGCTGCAAAAGACTTTAAATAAGTCACATTATGATATTTAGGAAAGGCATTAGCTCATAGGAAAAAAACACAAAGACATGGTACTAAAAGTGCTCAATAAGTTAACTTATACAATGTAACCTCGAAACAACCAAAAAGGACTTTCTATCACATTCATTCTGATGTACTCATCCTCCCAGTATGCATTAATTCATAAGTACAAACACACACACACACACAAAAATAGCACATGTATTATCCAATACAAAAGCAAACATTATGGTCATACCTTTTAGAACATAGTACAGATAGTGTCAGATGTTAAATTCACTGCTGGATTTCTACTTGGCCAATTTTTAAAATAACTGGGGAAATTATATTTCCAAATTATATTTCTTAACATAGGAAGAGAAGGAAAAAACCATACTGCTGGTTATAATTGTTAAGTCAATTTGGGCACAAGTGTGTTAGTATTACATCCTGAAGGGGCACTATATCAAAGTGACAGCAGCTCCTACATCAGACGTAGGTGGTGATGGTCACAAATGAGCTTACAAAACGAAGATCTAAAGCAGGAGTAGATAATATGGCCCTCCAGATACTGCAACTCCCACCAGTCCTAGCCATCATAGCCAAAGGTGAGGGATTATGGGATCTGTAGATCAACAACGTCTCCAGATCCACAAGATGTCCATTCCTGATGTACATCTAGCAATAGTTCCTCAGTGTCCAAGTCATATCACTCAGTTTTACTGAAAGCTGATCTATTGTTCGACAGCATGGTAGTGCTGTCTTTGCAGAAGATTTAAAAAGTACAAATAAAATTGTTCCTTTCCAGTAGTATTATAAATAGACAAAAGGCACATAAATATGGGAAGGTGCTAGAAACAGGACCACAGCAAAATGGAAAACAGTTATGCTTCAACTCTGTTCCACTGAAATTGGGTTTCAAGATCTCAGACTTCAGCTACTGTAAAACACTGTATATAAAATGAATCCTTACTCCAAATCGTCACCCAATCCAAAACTGTCCATACAGAAAGTCAGCTCTAAAAACGCTGAAGCTTATTAACCAAAGGTGGTTGTTCACACAATCTTATCTAGTTTTAAAATAATTTCTAGATGCTTCCCAATAAACCAAATAATTTCCCTGTCACCAAATACTATAAGATTTGTCATACAAAAAGCTCCTATTATGAAGAGTTCAATTAATTTTAAAGATGCCCAGAAACAGCTGTGACACCCAGTGTTCCCACAGTTAAATCCTTGTTTCCTTTGATGATATCATGGAGGCTTGGCAAGGACCCCGTCTTAGTTTGTATTAAAGTTTTTATAAGTTTCTCCTGTTCTGGGGCTTTAGATCGTCTTCGTTTGATGGCCCTCTTCTCAGTTTTTGTCTTTTGGATCTGTCCATTGCACAAACCTGTGCATGCTGAAATGCCACAAAAGTAGGATTCTTCTGACTGTGATGAGGTTTCAGAACTTCCTTCTGATGGGGGTCCTTTGTACAAAGAGTGATATACATCACCAATATTGGAGAAGTCTCTCTGGTTTGTAAAGGGCTTCTTGCTTTTTAATTCTCCATTAGCTACTTGCTGCACTGGCTCAGCCACTGGCTTGACAGTTTCAATTTTTTCACTTTTATATTTACAACGTTTCTTCTAAAAAAAGAGGGAAAAAAAACGTTAGTAAGGATGCTCCAAGATCATCTATTTGAGTTCATGGACAGGATTATACATACTGAATCTGCAAATTCTCTTAAGAAATCAGAAATGAGCTGGACAACCTGTCTCAGTTTTAAAACACATTTTTGAAAACAAAGACATACAGCACAATCAAACTTAGGAACAAACAATCATACTGGTAAGTATATTAGTGTCCTTGGTACACTTTTCTACAAAATAACATACCTTTTTTTCTGGGGAAAACTTCAGTGGTTCTACAATATAGAAGTCATCTGGGTCCACTGAAAGGGGAGGGGAAAAGTGAGAATGTATACACAAATGACTACTTTCATACAGATTATTATTCCCTTTTAATAATACAAGATGGCATTAAAAATAATTTAACTAGAAAGTGGATGGTCAATCTTCCTGGGATAGACGAAATGATAATGGAGAAGGGAAACTGAGGAAATGGGGAAAGTTTAAAGTATTGCTTTGATCTATATCAAAAACCATGGACTTTGGAAGGGAGGGACTGGAAGGGAGGAATTCTTAAAGGGTAGACTGGCTGGGGAAAAATCAGATCTGACGCAGCCAAGTCTGTGGTGAACTTCTGTCTTGAAATCCAAAATAAATATTTAGTTTTTTTACACTACAATGCTGTCTTGGTTTCTGAGATCTGAGTAAGTATACTGTGTAACTGAAAAAGCTATTCCTTCCTGACAACAACTATGTACTGTGATCTACTTTAATTAAAGAATAAAGTTTTCCCCCCTGAAATGAAGACTTGTGTTCCTAGAATGGAGTTAGCCTGTACATTACAGCAATGTTTAGCACAGATTTAAGTTTCACTGACTCCAATGGGATTTTTGCACCTTAAACATGTACAAGATTGCAGCCCAATCTTTATGGTTTTAACTAAGAAAAAGTCATACACTGAAACACAGAATCATAGAGTTGGAATGGGCCCCACAGGCCATCAAGCCCAATCCCCTTGCAGTTCTTCCACTTTCACAGGGGTCCTGTGTCCCTAGCTCTAGCAAACATGAGGGCCCACTATATTTCAGTGAGCAAGTTGTTGCAGTAAACTGCCTTTTGAGTCAACTTTGACTCATGGCAACCCTGTGAATGAGACAACTCCAAGTTGGTGTTACAAAAAAACTGTAAAGCCTATAGCAAATGAAAGATGATATGGGACTCTGAACAAACATATTCTCACACTAAACTTTTCATAAATAAGGTTTAGTGTTTTAGTCTTGGGTTCCATCAGTGTTTTAGGCATGGGACTGCAAGAGTAAATATATGAGAGTTTGCAATATTGCGGGAAAAGCCTTTAACTTTCATATATTTCACAATGACCCTCCAAGTCTGTGTGACCTGAAATATCAGCAAGAGATTTAAATACCACTTGGCTTTTATACTTTGGAAACCCCATTCCCTTATTTCAGAAGCAAACAAACCTATTCTTTTTTCTTTGAAAGAACCCTGTTGAACCAACACCTAAAATCCTTCAGCCTTTGGTGAAGAGGGTTCCTTGGGTCAGGGATACATGACAAATGAATGGTGAAGGGGCTACACTGTTCCAGGTCAGCCCAAAGCATGTTAGCCTTAGTGGATACATTTAATTACTCAGTCTTTTCCTAAGTTAATTCTGAATCAGACACAACTTTATGCTGTTCTGTTACTTGAAGATAGCACCGATTTTATCATGAAATGCTGTAGAAAAATAGCTGAATTACCTTCTTTGTTGTTCAGCTGAAAAGACTGAGATCTAGTGAGTGGGAATGAAGTTCGTCTTTTCAAATTCATATCATCATAGGAAGAAACACATCTATAGATGAAAAAAACAATACCTTCATTTCTAGTTGGAAATAAGTATTTATAAAGATAAATACATATTCTCTTCTTATCATGATTCTCTGCTTTACATCCAAAACCAAGTTTTCCATTTAGGGAAAATTCTCAGAAACCTGTCATTTATACGTTTCTTGCTTCCAATAGTACAGTGCCTAGAGCCAAAGTATTTTGCTACTGAAAATGTGCTCAGAGGAAAATTATATGTTAATGAAGGTTTTTGGAGGTGGTATCACTTATATCCCAGATGGAGCAGGCAAGTCAGTGGGTTAATGAGAAATTTTGCACAGTTGTACCTTTATAGTAAAAAAGCCCATCAACTGGCTCTTTCCAAAAATTATTTGCAGGACAGGTTCAACCAATTTCTTAATGGCGTTATTTTCAATGGCTTTTTATGGGAATGTCACTTTTCAGTGCAACTTCTTGGCCAAATCTACCCTCAAGAATATGCAGGGTAAATGTGAGGAGCTGTTCTTTTAAATTCCTTCTGGTGATATTTCTGTAACACTGGAGACACCAACAAAAAGTTTGTGAAAACATCCACTTTGGTTTTGGTCCTACACTCCCAACCAGTAACATTTGACAAACATTGGTTTTTCAAATAAAAGTGAGAAATGAAATTATGTCTTTTTCAAAACCAAGTATGGAAAACAGTTCTTAAATTGCTAATGGATCAGTTCTCAGTAAGCTGGGTTGTCAATCAGGAATAGTTTCCTTGAATTCTGCAAATTCAAGGAAAGAAACAAATTACAAAGCAACAAGTTAAGTAGGAAATAAAGTTACCTTTTGGGACTGGGATAGTAATTACTTTTGGAAACTTTTGAGAAGTAATTATTGTTGAACTCTGGTTTATTTTTGCAACGTTGAACAAAAAGTATCAAACCTAGGATGGCACAGAGTATCAAAGAAATCACAAGATAGCTTTGGCGATCAGAAACCTAAAAATACACAAGGGATATTTACAGTTAAATATGAAATAAACACATAACTGAGCTGCTGCAACATGGTCTACAATCTTAACCACAGTTAAGAGCTGGGTTAGCAAGCTTATCTATTATTTCAGGGTATAGCATTCCCTTTGAATAAATTACCAGGACAACTTAGAACAAAATATTAAACACCTTGTAAGAACAATTAGATTGGCAAGGAAGAGATGAAGATTTCTTAGTAGAAAGGACAGTTCATGGCCCATAAAGTGCAGATCTTCAAAGAGAACTTGAAAAACTTGAACTTTACATTTTTCCTTAGGAATATTATGAACATTACATTTGCTAGACTATCTAGGCAGATTGACACGCTACAAACATGTTCCCAAATGACCAGTGATATCACGTAGTATTTTTAACATGAAAAATGTGTGTTAATTGAGGACCTAAATTAGTTATGAAGCTTAAAAACATGACACCATTTTTAATACTATCAATTTTGTTCAGAAGAGATACAGCTCAAATGTATTTTCTATGACCTAGGTTAGCATCCAATTTGTAAAATATTTTTCTTTCATATTGTTCAGATTTTTACCTCTCTTTTCAGTTCAGTCACAGTTGCTGACAGATTAAAGACCAGTTGTGTCATGTTGTTCAGTTGTGCCTGTAGAAGCTGGATGGCTTCCGTCTGCTTCAAATCCTTGATAAGGGAAAAGAGGGGGAAATCAAAATTTTCTCTTTCATAATATAGCTTGTAAGATACTTGCTTCATACGGCTCTCCCTTGTTGAAGGCAAAAGACAAGATGAGGGATTAAAGTACACCTAAGAATATTGGGTCAGAAAAAAAAATTGGGCCCCATTTTAAAAAACAGCTGACTATAAGCATCAACTTGCCAACTTCAGGTTGGGCTGGACTAGGAAAAGAACACCCCTGTGATTTTGCTTAAATGAGTAGCATAATTTTGTTGCTGTGTGTCTTCAAGGCATTTTGAACATGAAGAACCTATCATAGTTTTGTTTTGTTTTTTGGCAAGATTTTGTTCAGAGGAAGTTTGCCTTTGACTTCCTCGGAGGCTGAGTGAGTGTGACTTGCCCAAGGTCATTCAGTGGATTTCCATGGGTGAGTGGAGATTTGAACTGTGGTCTCCAGAGTCGCAGTCCAACGCTCAAACCACTATGCCACACTGGCTCTCCCAATTGTACTGGGCAGAAAATTTTAGCTCTATTTCACCTTATTTAAAAACAAAATCCAAGCCATTAGGGATACAGACATCAAGATGTGAAGCTACAACAGTGGTTGAGGGTGGAAGGAATGCCTTTACTGCCACTTTAGTAGCTAACAGAGAGAATTCCACATATGCATAGCTTTTTCAGGGTACAAGGTCACCCAACTAAATGTGCAGACTGTTGCACTAATAAGAAGAAATATTATACAGTAGGCTCTCTGTATCTGTGGACTTGCCATCTGTGGATTCCAGCATCTGTGGATGCCAAGCCCATGGGGGGAGGAGGAGGAGGCAGCAACAGCAGAGGGGAAGAGAAGGAGAAAGAGGTAGTGGAGGAGAAAAGGCAGAAAAAAAGGCAGCAGAGGGAGGAAGAAGAGGAGGGAGGAGAAAGAGGAGGCAGCCTCCTGCCACCTAATGCAGTGGGAATGGTGAGGCAGGCTTTGGGTGGCTGGGACATCCATGTCCCATTGTCCTCAATAGTGGTGTGGCCACATGGCCACGTCATCATTAAGGACAATGGGACTTGAGCATCTGCAGATTTGCTATCCATGGGGGGGGTGGGGTGGAATCATGAATGGATCCCCCGCAGATACCAAGGGCCAACTGTAGCTGTTATAAATAAATTTAGTTTGATTCACAGAAAATAAAAGGGCTTTGCTGTTCCTATTTAAACAAAGTACAAATGTTACCACAGATGACAGCAAAGCACCCATTACACCCATAGGTGTAAGAACGACAGGTTGCTTACTTGTAACTGTGATTCTTTGAGAGGCAGCTATGAACTTGCTCATATGAGTCATCCTGCACATGCGCAGCTAAAATTTTGGAAACTTACAGAACTGAGCAATCCTTTGCCTGCCCATCGCCACTGCACATAGGAATAGCAATAGTAATAGCATTTACATTTCTATACCACTTAATAATGAATTCAGCACTCTCTAAGCAGTTTACAATCTGTGAGCCAATTGCCCCCAATAAGCTGGGTACTCATTTTACCGACCTGAGAAAGGATGGAAGGCTGAGTCAACTTGGAGCCCTGCAGGATTGAATTCACAACATTGTGGCTGCAGTGCTGGCATTTAACCACTGCACCCACAGAGCTCCCTGGTGCTCATGACCCATACTCCTAGTACAGGCCTGCAAAACACATGGCCTGTCCAAGGATTTTGGATGGCTTGTGAAAAAATGTAGAGGCTGTGGAAGGAGGGATGATGAAGCAGAAGCAGCCACCACGGTGACTACAATGGCGGCTGCCCAGAGGCAGCCTGAACAGCACCATACTGCTTCTCTGTCTCCACCTAGTGCAGACAGCCCTGTCCCCCAAGTGTGATACCACAGTAGAACAATCCTTGTGGGTGGTTTCCCCTCTCAAACACACAAACACCTCTTTCTCTCCTCACATCCTGGTTGCTGCTGCAGCTGCCACTACCTCCTCCTCCAGTTTTCCTGCTCCTTCTCTTTTCTTATGTGTGTCCCCTTAAACTCCCCTTTTCTCCATTTGCAAGACTTTGCCTCATGAGGCAGCTGGGGTGGTGTGTGCTGTCTTTAAAAAAAAGAAAAAAGAAAGGAAAGAAATCTTTGCTAGTACCTTCCTGCCTAACTGCCTCAGTTTTGATCTGCCACATACACACAATCTTAGGGATGAGGCAAGGCAGGGCAAAAAGGGGAGCAGGGCAAATTGTATAGGTTTACAGATGACCACTCGAACTCATAGGACCAGTTCTAGGTAAGCAATTCTGTCCTTCTTCCTGGTCTCTGTGACTCACATAAATGAGAGACTAGCAAGCTACTAATCTGGGTAGTGGGGAAAAGTCATTCTAAACCCAAAGAAAGGACTACCTGACAAATGTTCCCTGGTCCCTAGACCTCAGATCCAACCTGTAACCGGAAATAAATGTGGATGGTTAGGACCATGTCACAATCCTGCAACATGATAGCCACTAAGAAAGCAAAGGAACCTGCCATAACTCCAGTAGTGGGTTTTATAGGTGAAACTGGAAGCTTGGCTAGTTGATAGAAACCATTCATTTAGAGTCTCATCATGTATCCCTTCCTTCTACTACCATGACTGTCAGAACCATGCCTGCATACATGGATTCTGTCAGGTTTTTATTGCTGTTGATTTGAAAGTTATAGTTATTATATAGGTTGTAGATCAGTGGTAGGCAACCTTTTTGAGCCGGGGGCTGGTCCCCCAAAGTTGTCCCTTCCAGTGGGCCCCGGGGGGGGGGGGGGGATGGCGGTGCGTGCGCCGTCGCCTCCGTGCATGTCACGACCACCATTTTGTTCTCCAAATTGGTGGTTGCGATGCGTTTGCGCATGCGCAGTACTCCTGCGCATGCGCAAACACGACCGCCATTTGGGGGGGAAATGGCGGTCATGGCGCACGTGGCCGCGCAGCAGCAACTGCAGGGGTCCGCCTGGGCTGGTAAGCGCGGGGCCCTGGGCCAGAAACGGCCCGCGGGCCGTAGGTTGCTGGCCCCTGTTGTAGCTGGAAGGGGATTGTGGATAAGCTAGTAGTAATAGGAAATATGTTAGTTGGTATGGGAGGTTGGGAATAATTGTAGTGGGGTAGGATAGTTTTGAGAAAGTTGGGCTATTGCAATGTGTAAGCTGTGGGATGCGAAGAGTTAGTGTCTGGATGTAACTGAAAGGAGGAGTAATGGGTGGAAATACCTGAGTTGAAGAGAGATAGGACTGGTGAGAAGGTTTGGAAAGGGGGGCTGGCTTGATGGGGGAAATGGACATGGGAACTGGAGGTGGGTGCTTGATTTGACGCCAAGGGTGTTGGAGTTTACAGGTTTGGGGGTTTTAAGATATTGTTTAGCTTAAAGGGGTAAGTTCTAGTTTAAACACTGACTGGTGAATTTCTGGCTATGTGTTCTCAATAAACTTTTTTGTTGGTTCAACTCATTGGACTTATTGATACACAAATTTCCTGAATTTGCTCAAGTCTGATAGAATAGGATGAAAGGTTTTCTACAAAGGTGCAGTCAACTGCACATGTAAAGTGAGAGCTTTGTTGCTGTTGTTGTTAACTACCTTCGAGTCGATCTTGACCCATGGCAACCCTATGGATGAGACATCTCCAGGCCCCCCTGTCCTCTACTGCCCTGCCTACCTCCTGCAAACTCTTATTCATGGTCTCTTTAATAAAGTCCATCCATCTAGCATATGACTCTCCTCTCTTTCTACTTCCCTCTACCTTCGCTAACATTACTGTCTTTTCCAACAATTCATGCCTTCTCATGATGTGTCCAAAGTATGAAAGTCTAAGTCTTGTCATCTTGGCTTCTAGGGATATTTCTAGCTTGATCTAGTATAGGACCCATTTGTTGGTCCTTTTGGCTGTCCATGGAACCCTCAGCACTCTTCTTCAACACCACATTATCTCAAATGAGTTGATTTTCCTCCTATCTTCTTTCTTGACTATCCAGCTCTCACATCCATACATGGTACCGTATTTTTCGCCCTATAACACGCACTTTTTCTTCCCCCTAAATGTGCGTGGGGAAGTGAGTGCACCCTATAGGGCGAAGGGCCGAGGCCGCGGGGAGAAGGAGCCCTCCTTCCCCCCGCGACCTCAGTCTTTGAATGGGCTGGTGCTGGGATCGAAGCGATCCCGGCGCCAGCCCATTGAAAGACTGAGGCCGCGGGGAGAAGGAGCCCTCCTTCCCCCGCGGCCCCAGTCTTGGAATGGGCTGGTGCCGGGATCGAAGCGATCCCGGCGCCAGCCCACTGAAAGACTGAGGCCGCGGGGAGAAGGAGCCCTCCTTCCCCCGCGACCTCAGTCTTGGAATGGGCTGGTGCCGGGATCGAAGCGATCCCGGCGCCAGCCCATTGAAAGACTGAGGCCACGGGGAGAAGGAGCCCTCCTTCCCCCGCGGCCTCAGTCTTGGAATGGGCTGGTGCCGGGATCGAAGCTATCCCGGCACCAGCCCATTGAAAGACTGAGGCCACGGGGAGAAGGAGCCCTCTTTCCCCCCGCGACCTCAGTCTTTGAATGGGCTGGTGCTGGGATCGAAGCGATCCCAGCGCCAGCCCATTGAAAGACTGAGGCCGCCGGGAGAAGGAGGGCTCCTTCTCCCCACGGCCTCAGTTTTTGAATCGGCTGGCGCTGGGATCGAAGCGATCCCAGCGCCAGCCCATTGAAAGACTGAGGCCACGGGGAGAAGGAGCCCTCCTTCCCCCGCGGCCTCAGTCTTGGAATGGGCTGGTGCCGGGATCGAAGCGATCCCGGCACCAGCCCATTGAAAGACTGAGGCCGCGGGGGAAGGAGCCCTCCTTCCCCCGCGACCTCAGTCTTGGAATGGGCTGGTGCCGGGATCGAAGCGATCCCGGCACCAGCCCATTGAAAGACTGAGGCCGCGGGGAGAAGGAGCCCTCCTTCCCCCGCGGCCTCAGTCTTGGAATGGGCTGGTGCCGGGATCGAAGCGATCCCGGCACCAGCCCATTGAAAGACTGAGGCCGCGGGGAGAAGGAGCCCTCCTTCCCCCGCGACCTCAGTCTTGGAATGGGCTGGTGCCGGGATCGAAGCGATCCCGGCGCCAGCCCATTGAAAGACTGAGGCCGCGGGGAGAAGGAGCCCTCCTTCCTGGAGCTTGCACTCATTGTTCTGGGTCCTAGTCTTTGGAGCAGCAGGTCAGGATCATGGACAAGAACACCGATGGCATATTGATTGCTTCTTATGGGCTTTGCCAGCCATGGTTCTTCACTCTGCTCAGACTATCCAAGAGAGGAGTGGTCAATGGGTTCCTCACTTCACATAGTGAGGCGGGGGGGGGGGAGTTTTCCATCCAGATGCTACCACCATAAGTTTCTAGCCTTCTCAGCACTCCTGCAGCAGGTAAAAGATATCCTGCTAGTTGCCAGGAAATCACCCACTGCACCATGAAGCAGTAGAGCTTCAGCCTCAAAATGTACCTTGGGATGTACAAATACACCATGTACTCAACTGCTTCTTGTCATTGGGAAAATCCAATCTTTCTGCTACCTCCTCGATGTGGCATCAATTTTTGCCTACATCTGGCCACAAGGCTATACTTTCTGGTTTGCTTATCCACTTGTGTGAAGAGGTACTTGAAGAGTTTCCAAAATCTCCACATTTCCATTTCAGCATTGGTTCCATTGTGGAGCCTGTCTGTGGTCTTCTCATCTTATGTGAAGCCTCACTTTGAGCTTCTCACTACATGTGACCTTCATCTTCTGTCTTTCAAAGTGGCCATCCTGGTGGCTGTTACACCAGGAAGGAGGGCCAGGAACTGGTTGCCTTATGCTCTTACCTTCCTTTCTCTCAGTTCCATCTTGAGCATGTCTTTCTTCAGTCTGATATATCACTCCTGCCAAGGTAGTATCCACCTTTCATATATCAGTCATTAGAACTCCCTGCATCCATTTGTTAGATGTTCAGCAAGCAAACAAAAATAATGACCATGGAGAACTTCACACACATCAAACTAGACAATTAAGAAATAGAAATAGTAAAAGAATTCCGATACCTGGGATCAAACATTGATATAAATGGGGACTGCAGCCAGGAAATCAGAAGAAGATTAAGAATGGGGAGGGCAGCTATAAAAGAACTAGAAAAGATCCTAAAATGTAATGACGTACAGCTCAGCACAAAAGTCAGAATCATACAAGCCATTGTATTCCCTATTACCGTATTTTTCGCCATATAAGGCGCTCCGGCATATTAGGCGCACCCAATTTTAAAGGAAGAAAATCCAAGAAAAAAGGATTCCTCCCTTTAGCCGTAGGCCGGTTGTTCAATGGGCTGGTGCTGGGATCGGAGAACTTCTCCGATCCCAGGCCTCAGTCTTTCAATGGGCTGGTGCTGGGATCGAAGCGATCCCAGCGCCAGCCGATTCAAAAACTGAGGCCGCGGGGAGGAGCCCTCCTTCTCCCGGCGGCCTCAGTCTTTCAATGGGCTGGCGCTGGGATCGCTTCAGCCTCAGTCTTTCAATGGGCTGGTGCCGGGATCGCTTCGATCCCGGCACCAGCCCATTCCAAGACTGAGGCTGCGGGGGAAGGAGGGCTCCTTCTCCCCACGGCCTCAGTCTTTCAATGGGCTGGTGCCGGGATTGCTTCGATCCCGGCACCAGCCCATTCCAAGACTGAGGCCGCGGGGGAAGGAGGGCTCCTTCTCCCGGCGGCCTCAGTCTTTCAATGGGCTGGCGCTGGGATCGCTTCGATCCCAGCACCAGCCCATTCAAAGACTGAGGTCGTGGGGGAAAGAGGGCTCCTTCTCCCCGCGGCCTCAGTCTTTCAATGGGCTGGCGCTGGGATCGCTTCGATCCCAGCGCCAGCCGATTCAAAGACTGAGGCCGCGGGGAGAAGGATCCCTCCTTCTCCCGGCGGCCTCAGTCTTTCAATGGGCTGGGGCTGGGATCGCTTCGATCCCAGCACCAGCCCATTCAAAGACTGAGGTCGCGGGGGGAAGGAGCCCTCCTTCCCCCCGCGACCTCAGTTCAATGGGCTGGTGCTGGGATCGGAGAAGTTCTCCAATCCCAGCACCAGCCCATTGAACAACCGGCCTCCGGCTAAAGGGAGGAATCCTTTTTTCTTGGATTTTCTTCCTTTAAAATTGGGTGCGCCTAATATGCCGGAGCGCAATACGGTAATAGGGAATACAATGGCTTGTATGATTCTGACTTTTGTGCTGAGCTGTACGTCATTACATTTTAGGATCTTTTCTAGTTCTTTTATAGCTGCCCTCCCCATTCTTAATCTTCTTCTGATTTCCTGGCTGCAGTCCCCATTTATATCAATGTTTGATCCCAGGTATCGGAATTCTTTTACTATTTCTATTTCTTCATTGTCTAGTTTGATGTGTGTTAAGTTCTCCATGGTCATTATTTTTGTTTGCTTGCTGAACATCTAACAAATGGATGCAGGGAGTTCTAATGACTGATATATGAAAGGTGGATACTACCTTGGCAGGAGTGATATATCAGACTGAAGAAAGACATGCTCAAGATGGAACTGAGAGAAAGGAAGGTAAGAGCATAAGGCAACCAGTTCCTGGCCCTCCTTCCTGGTGTAACAGCCACCAGGATGGCCACTTTGAAAGACAGAAGATGAAGGTCACATGTAGTGAGAAGCTCAAAGTGAGGCTTCACATAAGATGAGAAGACCACAGACAGGCTCCACAATGGAACCAATGCTGAAATGGAAATGTGGAGATTTTGGAAACTCTTCAAGTACCTCTTCACACAAGTGGATAAGCAAACCAGAAAGTATAGCCTTGTGGCCAGATGTAGGCAAAAATTGATGCCACATCGAGGAGGTAGCAGAAAGATTGGATTTTCCCAATGACAAGAAGCAGTTGAGTACATGGTGTATTTGTACATCCCAAGGTACATTTTGAGGCTGAAGCTCTACTGCTTCATGGTGCAGTGGGTGATTTCCTGGCAGCTAGCAGGATATCTTTTACCTGCTGCAGGAGTGCTGAGAAGGCTAGAAACTTATGGTGGTAGCATCTGGATGGAAAACTCCCCCCCCCCCCCGCCTCACTATGTGAAGTGAGGAACCCACTGACCACTCCTCTCTTGGATAGTCTGAGCAGAGTGAAGAACCATGGCTGGCAAAGCCCATGAGAAGCAATCAATATGCCATCGGTGTTCTTGTCCATGATCCTGACCTGCTGCTCCAAAGACTAGGACCCAGAACAATGAGTGCAAGCTCCAGGAAAAGAGATTCCACCTCAACATTAGGAGGAACTTCCTGACAGTAAGGGCTATTCGACAGTGGAACACACTCCCTCGGATGGTGGAGTCTCCTTCCTTGGAGGTCTTTAAGCAGAAGCTGGATGGCCATCTGTCGGGGATGCTTTAATTGGGAGTTCCTGCATGGCAGGGGCTTTGGACTGGATGGCCCTTGTGGTCTCTTCCAACTCTATAATTCTATGATTCTATGACCCAAGTTAGGAGTGGTAATATGGGATGTGAGTACGTAAGTGTTTGGTTCCAGTCAAAAAGAAATGTGTCCCTGAGAGCTGTCTCTGTCCTTGGCCTCTGTGTGCAAAACTGGGGACACTGCATTCTCTTCCATAACAAACAGGTTCAGAGATGGGAATGAGTACTATGTTGAGACCTTTCCTGTTGAGGCACCACTCATGGGAAGAAATCCTTGCTCTGCTGAAGGTGTGTTGGCCATCCATCCATCCATCATCCTGGCCTGGCAGATGAATCTCCAAAGGCAGGACAGACACTAGCCTCATATGGGAGAATGGCCAGAGGTTCATCTCATTGTCCCCCTGCTTGTTTATACAGAATACAATGTTGGCATTGTCAAGAGACTACCAGCACTGTTTGGCTCCTGTAGATGATCAGAAGTGCATGGAACACTTTGATCCAGATCCAGCTGGTTTATGTGAAGCTTTTATTCATGAGAGGGAGACTCTCCCTTGATGGAATACGGGCCTATGTGAACTCACCATCCCGAGAGAGAGACACATGGGAGGTTTGAAGGGCATGCCTAGAGACAGATTAGATTTGTTCATCCACTAGTACACAGAAGATACTATTTGTCTGGGAAACAGGAAAGATGGATGGTCTTTCTCTGGAGACAACACAGGTCTGAAACAATTCTAAAGAGGCCTCCTATGAAGCCTCGCCAATGGTGTCATAAAAGTGATTGAGGCTATAAGATTGTGTAGGACTTTAGGTCAGCTGTTCTTTCCATGTCTCAGGATTTTAGCATTGTGGATAAGATTGCTGGATGTCTTCTTGGAGAAAAACTCAAGAGACACTCAAATCCAAGATCACTCTGATGAAACGGATGGGTTAGGGACAGACAAAAGTTGGAGTTTTTATGATTCACCACTAAATTCAGGTTATCCAAAAGAAAAAAAAAGGTTTGTGTATGATAGCAGACGTCCCTGTGTCACCTAAATTGCAGGGGGTCCTGAGAGGGCACCCCAAAATTGTATTTAATGGGGAAGTTGATTAAATTGATACAACAGGAAGCAGTGAGAGGGCTTTGGTAACAGAAGGCCAAGATCTTAAGCCTTTGTATACCAGTTCTGAACCCAGAGAGCTCCAGAAGGAAGTTCCAAATTAGTTTAGTTTATTTATTAAAGGGGGAATCAACACACACACTAAGCACTCACACACACACACACACACACAAACTATAAAAAGGTGGTAGTGATAGCAAATTAAAAGATTGCCACGGACAATGCTTACTAGTTCCAGAAGCCAGCCTCCAATCTCTGAGAAAGCTGGGAGTTGAATCTGACCCAGTATGATTGCTGTGTGGGACAGACAGTAGTACTGTTGGGTCTTGAATCTGACAATTTCTGTCTGATTGCAAAATTGGATCAAACTGCTATTGTTCAGGCACATAGATTTTATAGTAAGAAATGGGTCCTGGGGCAGTGTTTCAGGAGTTAAATGGCTTTTTCAAGAGTTAAATGATTTTCCCAGGGGAGAAGAATGGAATGCTGGGAAATCAGTGTGAATATCCTCAAACAAAAGAGTCTCATTCTCAGAAGGAATCTCCCTTTGTCTGTTGTATGCAAGCAATTAACAGGTCCAGCACTCACTATCACACTCCTTAGTGAAGGGATTATGCTAATTTTGATCCCAAGTGATCTTGTTTCAGCTAAGTGCCATGAAGCTGAGACATCTGGATTTCTAAATATGTTATGGCTGGTTTCCTTTGCAGGAGAGCCCTCTTTTGGCTACCTGTCTAAAACATCCCTTTTTGATATTAATATATCAAGGGTCCAAGAGAGGTGACTGAGGGCTGGATCCTGGGGCAACACCTAGCTAACTCCACTATCAAAAACCAGTATCTATATATGGAAATATTGTGAACCCCTGTAGACAAAGTCAACTCCATGCACTTTGGTGCCATGGGGAGTCTGGATGAAAGAGCATGGAACTGAAAGCAGCTAGATCAGAGAATGAAGTGCACGAACTGACGATGGAACTGTCTGATCCCAATGTTAAAATACAGCAGTAGAAGTGTTGTGTGTGACTATTTGAAATTTCAGATGGTTTCAATGGGACTGTGATACTGTAGACATGGACCACGTGCTTTATGGGAATGGGTTCATCACAATGCTTTTTCTTGTGGTTTTTCCTAGTCTACTTAACTGCTGGTTCCAAAGGCTTTCCTGGGGGGATTGAGACTGAAATGTCTTCCGACTCCCATTCCACAATCCTTGGTACCAAGGACAGTATCTGTTGAAGAGGCTGTACTACGACACAGAGTTCATTCATTTGTGTAGAAAGAAACTCTAGAGGTGCAAATGGGTTTCAGGAAAGGCAGAGGCACTAAGGACCACACACCAATCATACAATGGCTAATGGAGTGTGCCAAGGAATTCCAAAAGAAAATCAGCATATCCTTTATAGACAATAGCAAAACCTTTGACTGCATAGATCACGAAGAGCTATGGAATGCTCTTAAATACATGGGAGTGCCACTACATTTGCTAGTCAAGATGAGAAATCTGTATTTCAGACAAGAAGCAAGTGTTAAAATAAAATATGGAGAAACAGAATGGTTCCCAATCGGCAAGTGGGTCAGACAAGGCTGTATATTATCACACTACTTGTTCAACTTGTATGCAGAAAATATCATACTAAGAGCAGGTTCAGACTTAGAAGAAGGCAAAATAAAGATAGGAAGAAGCAACATCAACAATCCAAGATATGACATCATACTACTAGCAGAAAGCATCATGGACTTGGAACAATTACTAAGGAAAGTCAAGCAAGAAAGTGCAAAGGCAGGCTTGTTGCTGAACATAAAGAAAACAAAAATAATGACTACATTGGATCTATGTAAATTCAACCTAGAAGACTGTACACAAGATGGCTAGACTCAATTAGGGAGCTCATAGGCCTGAATCTACATGGCCTAAGTAGAGCAGTGGAGGATAGGGGGTCTTGGTAATGTCTCATACACAGGGTCACCATGAGTTGAGGTCAATTTGAGGGCAGCTAACAACAACAACCAGAGACAGAAGGGCCAGGCTGGGCTTTTTCAGCATGCCCATTGGGAGCTGTATAAAGAGGTATGTTTTGGAAGGCAAGCTCAGAGGTGTTTAACAAGCCTCCCAAAACAGGTCTTAATCTTGGAGGTACAATCCTTCTTGCATGTGAGGTTTTGAAAGTTCTGGAGTAAGAACAATGGTCCTCCACAAGCATCACTCCTACACAAAGAAGTTAACTAGAATAGCCAATTAGAACATTTCAGTCTGCACTGAAGGCACTTCTTGAAGAGGTCCATGGACACCATAAATTCCCAAATGGGCAGGAAGAAAGAACTTTGAACTAAGAAAGAAAAACATGCAAAATACTGGAAAGATCTTAAAGAGAAACACAAAAGGATGCTTAAAGGACAAGAATTTCTCGTGACAGTCCAAATTAATGTGGCAGATAAAAAGTAACTGAGGCATTTAGATGGGAAAGTATGAAGACTTAACAGTCTGGAATGTTGGAGAATCCTGCCTGCCTGAGTTGGCATGAGATTACCCATTTGTGTGGACTGTACTTTCAGAGAATGCACAGCAGAGGGTTGGGGCTCCCACCTAAAGACCTGCACAGCTCTAGAAGTTTCTGAAGATTTAGCTGCAGAGGTTCTGGATGACTCTGTGAGTCAGAGACCATGAACAAGAATAAATAGTTGCATGTTTTGTGTTCTTCTTAAAGTCAGATTAATAGATTGGATAAGCTAAAATGCCATCTATTAATTTCTGAATGAGAAAAAAAATCTGTTGAGTAGAAAAAGAACAGTAACTACAATTATAGCAGAAACTCCCTTAGAAGCAAAATAAAACCATTTACCAAACAAAGATAACAGAATAGAACTAATGACAAACCAGAATGCATACATAATCAGGGCAGATAACTGTGGCTCTCTAAGGTTTTTTTGAACTTCAACTTCCATAATTCCTATTACATGGCTGAGAATGCTGTAGGACGAAAACATCTGTGGGTACTCAATTGCTCTCTCAGTAAACATACCTGTTTTTCTGCTACACGTGAAGTATTTTGAAGTTTTATTATAGTTTTATTAAAAGCCTTCTGCATTTCTTCCATTTGTTTTCGATACCTACAAAGTAACATAGACAAACTCTTAACAGAAAACTCACTTTTTATCTCTTACCAATCTGTTTTCCCCACATCACTGCTATGTACCAGGAAGGACAAGAAAGGCCATAAATTTGGCCTTTTTTATGCCATGCTAAAGGAGAGGTAGGAGCCTTTCCCAAGCAATTATCTGATTAATTTTTCTGACTATATTGCTATCCCAAATATGTACTTTGTACTCTGAAGTAACATTCAATCTTGCCTATTGTAATACGGCTGACATATTTGGGTTGCCTTTGGTTCAATTTGGGGGAAAGGTGGCATATGAAATAAGTAAGTAAATAAATAAAATACATCTCAAAAAGCATTTGCAATGGGCTATACTTCAGTGTGCATATCAGGGGATTGGACTGGATGGCCCTTGTGGTCTCTTCCAACTCTATGATTCTATGATTTTGCTGATACAGGTTTTGTCTCCCTTATCCAAAATTTTCCAAAAACTTTAACCTTTTGAGCACTAACATGACAGGGCGGCAGCAGAAGCGAACCCCACACATTCTTCAGGTGAGAGGGCGGGAGATGGCGTAGCTGAGTTTGTAACCAAACTCTGAACAAACGGTACCTGTTGTCTCCACTGCCAACCCCCAAGTGAAGTGCATAGCAGGATGCATCTGTAGCAGCTGCTGATGGCCATCTCTAGCTTTGGCCTGGAGTACAGCCCTATGCCAAAAAACAGCCCCCCTCGCCTCTTTCTCCCCTCCCACTGCTGGATCCCAGTCAACACCTTTCTAACGTTCAGCAGATAGGAAACCAGTAATCACAGCCAACCCTGGCAGTGGTGGTGGGGCTGCTTTCTCCTACCCTTCCTTGTCCTGAGAATACACAGCTCCTGCAGGATGAGTGTGCAGCTCTGGGAAGCACTGTGCGAACTCTGCCCAGGCTGTAACTATGACACTCCAGCTCCCCGAGGACAAAATGAGCAAGTGTCTGGAGAAGGAGGCACCCATCTCCCATAAGCAGGATCTCATGACCACTAACATCTGGGGTGGGGAAATGCACAGGAGCAGCCATGGTGCCAGGAAGTGTGGTGGTGGGAGCAGTTGTACTACTGAGTCCATAGCCACACTTGCTGCCATTTCTTCCTTGTCTGTTGGCACGGTACTTTGCTGCTTCATCTATGGCAGTGGATTAAGCCAAGGCAAAGAACTGAAGCTGCAAGTTAAGTCTCCTCGCAATGGCAAGCAGCCCTTCTTCCTGTTCCTGCAGCACCAGGAGCCAGTGCATAGGGCAGGGGTAGGCAACCTTTCCCTTTTAAGGGCCGAGGGACTTCAGCTCCCAGAAGCCTCAGCCATGTTGGCCAATAGCTCCTGGGATTCTGGGAGCTGAAGTCCCTCGGCCCTTAAAGGGGAAAGGTTGCTTATCCCTGGCATAGGGTGTGGGAGGTGAATGACAAGAAAGGTTGCTTGATGATGCAAGGGAACTTGACTCACAGCTTCAGATCTTTGCCCTGGCTGATACTACTGCTGCAGATGAAACAGCAAAGTGTCAAGCCAGCAGGCAAGGAAAAGGAGGCAATGGCTGTGGCTAGGGACTCAGTAATACAACCTCCACTGCCGCCTCCCCTCTCCGGTATGATGACTACTCCTGTACGCTTGCCCACCCTACGTAGACGTGATGCTATGAGCTCCTGCTTGCATCTCTTTCTCTAGACACTCACCCTCATGTTGCCTGAGGGGAGGTGGAGCTGGAAATGGTGCCTTGATTGGGGGGGGGGGGGGAATACCTGTGGGGCACTCCCCAGAACTGCTGTATTACAAATACAGAAATACTTGTATTCCAAAATCCAACAAATTCCAAATTCTGAACTCCTCCTGGTCCCAAGCATTTCAGATAAGGGAGACTCAACTTGTATAAGCTTTTATAGGCTTCTGTTTATGGACCCTCTTGTTTCCTTGCTCCAAAGATTCTACCTCTATGCACATACTTACTGCCCATTATTTCCATTAAGACCTTTCAGAATCTATTATGTTGAAGTATAGACAAAATATGCTGTTTAATTTCACAGAGATAATTTTCTTCATCAACTTTTAAAATGAATCTGAATATAAGACTACTATACCTTTGACTGAGTTCTTCTAAGTAACGGCTGCTGAGAGACATATTTACTTCCAGGGCTTTAATGCGATTGTTCAATCTCATAAACACTGATTCTTTTTGGTTTGATCCATGAACAAGATTTCCATTTCCGTAAGCCAAGTCTGTGGAATTCTGCAGCTCAGCATAAAAGTCTGTAGCAGTTCGTGGCAAACCACCAGAAACAGGAATAGAAAGAAATGTTTCCTCAACTGTCTGCTCATCATCTTTTACTTCCAAAGAAGATGACTCTACAAGAGGCACCACTTGCTTTTCCACATCTGAAGAGCTAACTTTTGTTTCTCCTTCATAGCTTTCTGTGGCAACTGTACATTCTGGATGTGGAACAGTGTCTATTAATTTTGAAATAATTTCAATAGAGGTTTTTTCTTCTGTGCTCACTTCATGCAATTCAGTTACAATACTGGTTGCAGATGGTTTTTCTGTAACAGACCCTACAACTCCATCTTCTTCTGCATGGATCTCCTCTTGGGAAGGTACCTCTGAGCTTTCCAATGCAATTTCATGTTTTCCAGTCTCTGAGGACAACTCTATTGTAGAAAGTGGTTTGACTCCTGTTGTAACATCTAAGAGAATGGACTGAGATACAGTCTGTGGATGACTAGGCTCCAGTTCAAAAGTACCCTCAGTTTGATTAATAATGGCCTCATTCAGCAGACTGCTTGAGACACCTATAACAGTTTCAGATGGCTCTGCAATTAAGGCATCTACTTTCTCTGGGGGATGTTCATGTACCAAAACATCCACTGACTTGGTTGGGACTAGCTGGGCTTGCCAAGTAGCAGTAGAATCATATTTTTTCCATGTGCTGTCAGTTTTGCTGCTGTGGCGATGAAGCATCGCTATTGCTGAACACCACTTGTACACATATTCTGAAAAGCTAGAAATACAACAGACAGTCACCAGATCATAGCAATACATTTGTGTTTCAGATTCAAACCATGGTATTTCTTCTTCATGTTCATCACTTGGTAGTAGCGTCACTGTTGATTGACTTGATTCCTCTTCATATTCATGGACTAGCTGAACAATTGGGCTCTCTCTTGTTATATTGAAGACTACCACCTCCTTTTCAGTTTGTGGTATTTCTGAAGTAGCAAGCCTACAAAGACAGTTTAAAAATCAGACATCAAGATGTGGCACAGCAGTGTTTAAAAAAGGGTGTAAGAGTTAGTGTCTTACAAGCCAAACGATGCCCAATATTTTACATCAAGGTTTTTAAAATCATGGTTATTGAAAGCCATTTCTGAATTAGGTAACCGTTCTGCAACAGTGCAATTTCTATTGTTTTATCATTTGTGGTTTAATCTGTTCACCTTCTAGTTCTAATTTTAATAACATCTTGTATAGTTTTGATATTTTATGTTTATCTTGGGAATCTAAAATTTCCTCAAATTCTTTGTTCATAATGCCGATTGACTTTGGTTTTTTATCTATTAGGAAACGTTCTCTTATTTGTCTAAATGCAAACCAATTACAATTATAGTTGGCATGGTTATCTAGTA
Organism: Phrynosoma blainvillii; assembly: GCA_026167975.1. NCBI lineage: Eukaryota > Metazoa > Chordata > Lepidosauria > Squamata > Phrynosomatidae > Phrynosoma > Phrynosoma blainvillii. Next base: position 152,395,462 of record JANUYF010000004.1, read on the forward strand.
TATGATAGGAATAAGAACCATAAGAATTTCAACGATCATTATTTGAGAAGAGCCTTATTGAGGGTGTGGTATAAAATTAAAAATAAATGGGAAGATAAAATACCAATATGGACAGCAGTGGGGGAAGTAGCCTTAAGAGAAAATAAATTAGGAAAAGATAATTGGCTAACTTATCAAGATTTATTGATTAAAAATGGACAAAAGCAAGAAATAAAAACACAAGAACAGTTAAATTTAGAGGGGTATACTGTATTTTTCGGCATATAAGACGCACATTTTCTCCCCCAAAATGGGGGTGGGGAAGTTGGTGCGTCTAATATGCCGAATGTACGGAAAGGACGCGGGTGTTGGAAGGAGCGTCGCTTTCCCTGGGACCATGCTGGGGTCGGAGGATGCCTCCGACCCCAGCATTGCCCCATGGAAAGCAACGCTTTTTTCCATGGGGCGATGCTTGGGTGGGAGGACTGCTCCGACCAAAGAATCACCCCATGGAAAAAAAGGTTGCTTTCCATGGGGCAATGCTGGGGTCGGAGGCATCCTCCCACCCCAGGATTGCCCCAAGGAAGCTTTCCATGGGGCGATGCTTGGGTCGGAGCAGTCCTCCCACCCAAGCATCGCCCCATGGAAAAAAACGTTGCTTTCCATGGGGCAATGCTGGGGTCAGAGGCATCCTCCCACCCCAGGATTGCCCCAAGGAAGCTTTCCATGGGGCGATGCTTGGGTCGTAGCAGTCCTCCGACCCAAGCATCGCCCCACGGAAAAAAACGTTGCTTTCCATGGGGCAATGCTGGGGTCGGAAGCATCCTCCCACCCCAGGATTGCCCCAAGGAAGCTTTCCATGGGGCGATGCTTGGGTCGGAGCAGTCCTCCGACCCAAGCATCGCCCCACGGAAAAAAACGTTGCTTTCCATGGGGCAATGCTGGGGTCGGAGAGGACCTCAACATCGGCCCAAGGAAAGCGTCCTGGAAAGCATTGCTTTCCTTGGGCGGATGCCTGGGTCGGAGGTGTCCTCCAGAGGTCGGAGGACGCCTCTGACCCCAGGATCCCTCCAAGGAAAGCCTCATTGCTTTCCTTGGGCGGATGCCTGGGTCGGAGGTGTCATCCGACTGTATATGATTAAGAATTTTTTCCCTAGATTTTGCTCCTTAAAATTGGGTGCGTCTTATATGCCGGAGCGTCTTATATGCCGAAAAATACGGCAATTGTGCAATTTCTATTGTAAAACTGTTCATAACTGCTCTGCAATAAGGACTAACTGCAAAAAGGACTAACTAGGTAAAGAGGAATTAAGGTTTCTCATGTATAAAGCAGCTTCATTTATACATGTTTGTAAAGTAATAGAAACATAATGCTAAGATGGGGCTTAATACTTCTCTAGGATTGCATTTTTGGGATTGCAAGAAAGGCTGGCTGGAATTGATGTGTTATGTGTGGGATGGAAATAAGGAATGATGGAGAAGCTGGGAGTCAGGATGAAGGCAACATGAGGAATGAAATAGCAACTTTATACTTTCTTCTTTAAACTTGATGGGTTTTTTCTGTGACTAAAATGTACTTTAAATTACAAGATTCTTGCACCGGGCAAGTTAAAAATTCAACAAATACACGTCACTTACTCTAAGGAAGGAACAGCAGTTGGCTCTGGCAGTTTGGGTGCCATCGTGGAAGTGGCAGTAGTATTTTCAGAGATGCTCATATTTCCTATTAAAAATATATATAAATTTAAAGATGCTGAATTCATATAATAGGATTGTCTGTGGCTACAAAGGATAAACAGGAATGAATGGCCTATAAATCCATCATGATTTAAAAAAAGGAACTCTTATTTAAAGATAAAATTTTATATACAATACATATCTATTCTCAGAGCCCTTATAATAACTGCTTGAAGTAGTAGGAGAAAGGAAGAGACTTCCCCACAGCTCCCAAACTAAGTCCTGAATCTGAAAGTAAATTCCTCACTCCCACTTAACACAATGTGTAGCAGCCCCCACTCCACCAACGCCACAAACCATTACAGGTTCTCACCAATAAAAATAGAAAAATATGGAATGAGGACAAAAGGAACATCTCTCCAGCATGGTGTAGTGGTTTGAGCAGTGAACTATGACTCTGGAGATCAGGGTTTGAATCCCGGCTTGGCCATGAAACCTACAGTAGAACTGAGCAAGTCACACTTTTTCAGCCTCAGAGGATGGCAATCACAACCCCCCCCCCCGAAGAAACCTGCCAAGAAAACCCCATGATAAGCCTTAGGGTTGCCATAGGGTTGAAGGCAAGCAACAAAAACAACAAAGTTCCATCAAAGTCTAGCTTCCTGAAGTTTAAATCCATTAGATCTAATCCCTTTGAGATAGTAGAAAAACAAGTCGTTCCCCCTTTTTACAGAAAAACATTTCAGGTATTTATCATGCCCCAACCCAACCTTTGTTTTTTCTAGCAAAATATATTCAGTAAATTCAATCTTTCCTCACTGGACTTCTTTCCCAGACTGCTGACTATTCTTGCTGTCCTGGTCTAAACTGATTCCAATTTATCTACAATGTTCTTGAATTGCACCCCAAATTGGACACAGTATTCCAGATAAGCCCTGAGTAACACAGAATAAATGCTAACTATATTGTGGCTTAAAAGTCAGGCCACATTATTGTAACCGAAAATTAATTTCTGCAGCCACATTACACATGCTCAGTAGGGTTCAGATTAATTTAATTTGGCTTCTGTTTACTTAGCTTTGCATTCATCATGTAGCCATTTGGAATTTATCCATGGCTTCTGAGGTATTTTGACATATTTTGAAGTGTAAGAGCCAGCATGGTGTAGTGGTTTGAGCAGACCAGACTTCGAATCCCTGCTCAGCCATGGATTTTTCCCCCTTTCACCAGCCTCCGCTTTTCTTATAATCTTTCCCCAAATTTACATATCTTTTCTAACATGTTAAGGGATACTAGTGAGGCAGGACCATCTGCCTTCCCCTTTTTCATCTACATTGTTGTTCATGCATTCTCTGTAAGGGATTCTTGGGGCAGCTGCTATTTTACCTTCCCAATGGCAGAAACATACATCTACAGAAGAATTGCTAAATCAGAATTACATTTTCTCCCAGCTCAAGCTGTATTGCACTATTTACAACACACATGCTGCTGCAAACCAACATGAAAAGTCTCTTTTACTCCAGCCCTTCTTCATCATCTCAATGCTGATGCTGATAAAAAAAATCCAGCTAGTGAAAAGAAGAAAAGGGGTGGCAGGGCTGAATAATACATTAAAATACATTAAAATGTATTATAGCATAACAGATAGCTGGCTCTTCTTAAGTTGCACTCATATACTAGTAAGTTAGAAAACTGAGCCTTATGAAAATGGTTTGTGGTTTCTTTTGCACCTACCTTATTTAGATGTTACATGACAATCAACATTTTGGATGTTAAGGAAAAAGCAACATGGGATATACAGTAATAGAAATAAAAATATGTATGTGAATGTCAAAGTGACTAAGCAGGAGCAATCAGGAAGATACACAGGTGAAAAAGATAATATAATTAAGAAGCCTTGAGAGCCAAGGACAAAGTTATAGAAGGTATACTGAGAACACCTGTGATAGATTGCAAACACCTGAGACTCATTAAGTGGTCAAGGTAAAGTGATGAAACACTTGGGTTGGTCTTAGGTATGGGATGATCTATGTGGACCAATCAAGATGTATGTACACACCCACTGGGTGGAAACTGACTGGTGGGTGGTGTCTAACAATGGCTATAAATTGCAATGTTTGCTAATGTACATAGTGGAGTAGTTTTGGAGATATTGTGAAGTGTAGAGATTGTGATTTGTAGGGCATATAGTATTTATGTATATAGTAGAATAAAGTAGATCTTTTATATAAGACTACTGAGTTGTCTGGTGTCTTGAGGGAAGATACAAGAACCAGAAGAATCCTGGAGAGGTTTGGAGACATCTCAGGAAGAAGAGTGAGAAGGCTTGGAGAGTTTGTCAGGGTCTTCAGCCTATTCTCTGAAACTCTGCTGCTTGGGAAAGAAGCATCAACCACTGATCAAAGCTGGTCAGCTCTGCTGCATAACAAGGTGGTGAGTTAGAGCCAGAGGTGAAGAGCTACAACTCCCATCATCCCTGACATGGGTTATATCCAAAAGTTATTCAACTAGAAACAAATTCATACAAAAAGTGTTTCCTAATAATAATAATAATAATAATAATAAAATTTATTTCTACCCCGCCCCTCTGCAAAGCAATCGGGGCGGCTTACAACAACAATTAAAATACAATGGATAAAATACATTCGAATAACCCCATCCCTCTAGTCAGCCCTCCCACCCCATAAGACAGAATTAAATTAGAAGGATTAAAACCACAAACAAGAAAATTATAAAATAACATAAAATGAATTTGGCGAGGGAACAGAAAGCATGGGGAGGGGTACCGTTGTAAATTCCTCCAGGGAAGGTCCATCTGGGGAAGCCTCAATCTGGGAAAGCCTCAATCTGGGAAAGCCTACACCTTCTCCCCTCTACAATTCACTACAATGGGGGGGGGGGGGCAGAGGACTTTTAGAAAAGGGAAAGATGGGTGCTACCCAGTATTAAAGGTGCATGTCCGAAGCCCTGGCTTTTTCAATAAGTTTTCCATCAGCACAAAAGTGGCTGTACTATTGTTTCCCATCTTTCATTTGCTTAAATTTTCCTCTTTTCCTTTTTGCTTTTCTCGAGTAAATCCTTTTTCTTTTACTATGCTTCCTCTACTCCGTTAAAACGCTCAGGCAAATATGCCTAAGAAATCTTGCTCATTTCTGCATTTTCTGTGCTGTTTTATTGATAAATGGCATTAATTTCCTTACTTCACTTGTAACTTGAGGAAGTGAATTCTGCGTTGTCATATAGCAGAAACTGTTTTTTTTTCTGAGGGTTTAATGTTTCCAACACTGAACAAAGCATCCTGATTTGGACTCAGTTGAGACTTTGACTGTTCTGTTGTCTAAGGTTATCTCCATGCCTGAAGCTTTCTCATAAGACTAAACTTACCCTTTCATCATAGTGGCCTCTGGCTTCATATTGGACTGATGTACAGCCCGCCCTTCTCAAATGCGGGCTTGCCATCTGTGGATTTAAGCATCCATGGACGGCAAGCCTCATTGCTGCTAACAGCCGCACATGCACAAGCGCCACCACTAAAAACTGATGTGAGGGCCTGCATATTTTTTTCATCTGCATGGGAAGGGGGGGGGTCAGAACTGAACCCCCATGAATAAGAAGGGCCCACTGTATATACAATTTCTTGTGTATATTATGTACATGCGTATCTATGCACACTTTTGACTTCAAATGGAGAAACCAAGTTTTATTCCTTCCATTTTATTATTACCCTTGCTCCCACTCAGCTTACGGCTATGAAAGTCTCATTTTTCATCTTAGTGTAATGCAATTTCTATAATATCTAAAGCAAAATGCAGATACTATGACCACAACACCAACACTTTCATTCCCCTGTATAATATTTTACCATCTCTGTCTGATGAAGAAGCCTGTGAATCAGGCTTACTGCTGAATCATAGAATCATAGAGTTGGAAGAGACCACAAGGGCCATCCAGTCCAACCCCCTGCCATGCAGGAAATCACAATCAAAGCATACCCATTTAAAGACCTCGAAAGAAAGAGATTCCACCATTTTCTGAGGGAGTGTGTTCACAGTTGAACAGCTCTTACTGCCAGGAAGTTCCTCCTAATGTTTAGGTGGAATCTCTTTTTCTGCAGCTTGCATCCATTGTTCCAGGTCCTATTCTCTGGAACAGCAAAAAACAAACAAACAAACCAAACAAAAAAGCAAACACAAGCTTGCTCCGTCCTCTGTATGACATCCCTTCAAACAGTTAAACAGGGCTATCATATCACCTCTTAATCTTCTGTTCTTCAGGCTAAACATACCCAGCTCCCTAAGTCGCTTCTTATAGAAAGATAACAAAAATCACGACCACGGAGGATCTATATAAATTCAATCTAGGCAATGAGAAAATAAAAATAATTAAAGATTTCCTATACCTTGGACCAAACACTGATCAGAATGGTGACTGTGGTCAAGAAATAAGAAGACTAGGAATGGGGAGGGCAGCTATGAAAGAACAACAAAAGATCCTAAAGTGTAAAGATTTACAATTGAGCACTAAAGTTAGAATGATCCAAACTACTGTATTCCCCATAACCATGTTCAGATGTAAGAGCTGTACAGTGAAGAAGATAGGAAGAAAATCAACTAATTTGAGATGTGGTGCTGGAGAAGCGTGCTGAGGATATCAGACAGCCAGAAACACAAGCAAGTGGGTCCTAGAACAGATCGAGCCTGAACTCTCCCTGGAACCAAGATAATGAAACTGAGACTGTCTTAGTTTGGTTGTATCATGAGAAGACATGACTCACTAGAAAGGGCAATAATACCAGAAAAAGTGGAGGGTAGCAGAAAGCGAGGCAGACCGCATGCCAAATGGATGGACTCAATCAGGGAGGTCATGGGCCTTAGTTTGCAAGACCTAAGCAGAGCAGCGGAGGATAGGGCATCTCAGAGGTATACACAAGTGTCATCATACGTCAGGGTCTACTTGAGGACAGGTAACAACAACAGCAACAAAGATGTATTTTGTGCCTTATGGCTTGCCCAGTAAAAGTATCACCACAGGATGAGTTTGGGATGGATATTTTTTGTAAGTCCCTTAGTGACAGTCCATCTTTAATGTTCAACAGTTTCTATTTTTTATGCTTAATTTAAATGTCAAAAGTGGGTCCTTCCTGCCCCATCCTCAAATTATTCCCCATATATATGTCAGTTTCTTTCTAGTAGTTAATCTTTAGTGCCTCAATCTGAAGGCTTGCCCTCTATCACTGTATTTGTTGTGGGTTCCCACCCTTTCTCCTACAATGAAAAAAATAAACTTTTATTTTTACTGGACTCTTCTAAACTCTACAAAACATATCCAGGGGTACTCGTGTTGCCATACAGCAAAGTACATACAGCGAAGTACAATGACATTAAAAATCTACAAAACAGCAATACCTTTATAGGACGAACCAAAATGCACAAAATACATGAAGCAAGCTTTCGAAGCTCCACTGGCTTCTTCATAAGGCAAAAGTATTAAAATCATACAGGAGAAAGAAAAATATGACAATGTTAGAGTCACAGGCCTACATTTGTCAAGATGCTATTACCGTGTTTCCCCAAAAATAAGACATACCCATAAAATAAGCCATAGCAGAATTTGTAGGCATTTGCTCAATATAAGCCATACCCCGAAAATAAGACATAGGGCCGATGCAGACGGGGCAGCTTTTCTGGGCTGCCCTTGGGAGCGGCAGATCGGGGCTCAAAGGGCCACGGCCCCGATCCTCCTCTTTGCCGCTCCCAAAAGAGTGGCTCAAAGGGCTGCTCTTTTTGGGAGCGGCAAAGAGCTGGCCTTTGAGATGCAGCCGTGGCTCTTTTCTGGGCTGCCCCTGGGAGTGGTGGATCTGACGCTCCTAGGGGCAGCCCAGAAAAGAACCGCCGCCGTGGCTCAAAGGGTCACGGCCCAGATCCTGCTTTTTGCCGCTCCCAAAAGAGTGGCTCAAAGGGCTGCTCCTTTTGGGGGCAGCAAAATGTTGGCTTTTGAGCTGCGGCGTGTATGCATGCTGCGCCAAGAGGGCACCCTAATGCTAAGCGCCCTGTGGACAGGCGTCCAACATCAGAGCGGAGTCAGGACAAATAAGACATCCCCTGAAAATAAGCCATACTATGTCTTTCTGAGGAAAAATAAATGTAAGACAGTGTCTTATTTTCGGGGAAACATGGTATCAGTTAAACTGGTATGGAGGGATATCCATGCAGGCAAAGTCCATTCATTCTTCCCATGTGAGGTCTGGGAGACATATTCTTCAAGTCCAGGTAATAACATTTAAACTCTATTAACAACACAAAAGCATGCTTCCTTTGAAATCCAGGCTGTCTCTGTCCCTTGTGACAGGCAGAAAACACTGAAATTTGTCAAGAAGCCTCTACTGTTGCATTTGGAAAACTTTTAGATACTGCTTAGGTAAAACACGCCAAATGCAGCCCCAATTAAAGGAACTTTTACCTTTGTTGGAGGCAGAAACCTCAAAGAGTTAAGCCCCACTCCCTTGGCTCCCTCTTTAGGATTTTTCCTTTGTGGCTAAAATGTAGTATTCTCGAATTCAGAAAACATATCCAGGGGTGTAGCCATGTTGGCCATACAGCAAAGTACAATAACATCCAAAATTGACTAAACAGCAGTACCTTTATGGGGCCAACCAAAATGCGCAAAATACATGATGCAAGCTTTCGAAGCTCCACTTCTACATCTACATTGTGGATTTGAGATGTTATTGCACTTTTCTAAACTCTGTTATGGTTCATTTGTTTTTAGCATGCCTTCCTCTGTTTCACAATATACCAATTTTAGAAAAAGCTGTAAGGATCCTCCTATACACAAATCATTTCGTGAGACTGTACGGAATTACTGTTAGTACTTAAATGAACCATTTTCTCCTTTTCTCACTCAATTTGCTTTGTAGGCTATGGCCTAAGGGTGGGAGAAGGAACACTGAATATTCTTTCTACTTAATTTGTCCTATGCTTTTTCTAAAATGTTATAGACTACAGCAGTGATCAGAATATGCTTTGAACACCACAAAGTCTTGGCTCAAAATCCTGAGTCAGTGATGCAGCTCAGTAGGATGCCCTAGGCTAATTTTCACCCTTCAACCTAATGACCATGTTGTGCTAAGAAACAAAAAGGCAAGGGGGAGAAAACTGAACTCTGTGAAGCAAAGCACTTAAGATGTTGAATGTCCCACCACACTGCAAAATTCTATTTCTGCACTCAGATTTGTATGTTTCATGTAACTTTCTAGTTTTCCTGGCTTTAATTTCTACTCTCTGGTTACAAGCACTTCCTTTTGTGGTTTTTTCCCCACTGCCAGTGTTTTCTTTTCTTCACCTTGTTCTTTATATAAATTTGCATTCAATTATACTTTTTATTTTTTATTCTTCATCCCTCCCCCACTCCCCAAAATTCCAGAAACTGACCTACATTTCGGTCTATTTTCTTCCTATTTTCATAGCCTGTTATTACTGATTTCAACCTGACATTTTCAACTATAACCATCTCCGAGCTTCCCTCCACCCCTCCAGCATTTTAACGTCACCAGGTTCTTGGCCCAAGCACAACCCATGTCATATAGGAATTTTTACTTTTCCTGTTCTACTACTTCTTCTGTAGTATTTTTCTACATACACAGAAGTCTGACACCCATATAAAAAAACCAAAACCCTGCATTTATATGCTGCACACCACAGGAGCGCCAAAAAGCCGCCATCATGGCAGAAAGGCTGCCTTTTCGCTATTTTCTGCCACCCCCGAAAGGAGCAAGGGTGTGTGGCAAAAGTGCATGTTACAAAAACCTGTGGTATTGCAAGATTCTTCCTCCCACCTCTCCTTTTTAAACTAAAACAGACTATATGTCCATCCCTTTGGAAACCTGTAATGTGAAAAATATGGAGGACATTTTTATTATAACAGGAAGACATATCCTCTGATTTTTGGATTCTTTTAAAGCACCAACAATGAACCAATTTGCAATGAAGCAAAAGAGACTCTAAATGGGAAACATACAGAAAATACCTAAACTTTATATTGGTCCTATAATAATATCTAATTTGTATTTGGATGCTCCATGCATACCTCAACACAAGTGGAGAGATGGCTTGGATTTAGTATTAGTTAGAACAGTTATATTGATCACCTCTTGAATTCTAGAGAGAATTTCACTGTTAATCACATAAGCAAAGTGAAATTCAGATTCATCACTTCAAAAGTCAAAAGCCAATCTAATAGCAATTCAACTCAGTCTACATACAAGAAAATACAACCTGTATGTTTCAGTGGTTGTGCTCAGGGTTTGACACTTCATCCCAAAGGGAGCTAACCCCACTCCTACTCTTAATGATTTTCCATTGGATCCACAGGATTTTCAAAACATTCCTTTTAAATAAAACTTTTGAATTATAAATGGCCACTCCCTCTGAACTAGTTGTAATAGTTATGGCTAAATTATTTGATGGCTGTTTGTATTTTCAGAAGAAAAATGGCTGCTTTCACAAAACAAAACAGAATTGTTTTTAAAATTAGTAAGTAGGCTAGTAATTTAAATAAGCGAATACACACTGGTTTATATAGCACTCATTATACAGAAGAAGAGAGAAAGCTCAACATGAGCCAAGGAACCACATCCACCAAAACTAATTAAAATAATTTATTCCAAAAACAGCCATTAATTTACCTTGTTCCACAGAGTCTTCTTCTGTTTTTGCTCCAAGGATATTAGCAGCAATATTCACCATATTCAAAATGGCATCTTTAAAAATATCAAAGAATACGCATTGAAAAATCTTGCAGAAAACCTGACTTTCCCCAAGTTGTTCTTCCCACAGTTTTAATGGCTTAGTGTTGGCATGCAGCTCCCCAATTTATCAGCAGTAGTGCAGATATACAGCTTTAGGACAAACCCCAAATATGGATTTTGGTAAGAAATGTGGCCAAGACACAGTTCCAATTACTTAATAACTAGTTTTAAGTAGTACAATTACTATTCAAAATAACAATTTACTAAGTTTGTTTAGAGCCAGGAAAATAAGTATCTTCATTCAAAAGGTTCAAACTGATCCTTTCAACAAGATCTACAGATTAAAACAAAACCAGAAAAATAATTATCAACTATTTATCACTGTAATAGTAATATATTTTACAGTTGCAGACAATACCTTATATGGAATAAAGCTCCAAATACTATCCCATTTATTTTGGGCAATCTGTGCTTCAAGCTCAGCTTCCTCTGTGCCTTTAGATCCTTTCTGGACCATATGCAATCTCAAATATTGTTTTATAAATCTCAGAGGCCAGTCCCTTAGTTCTGTTGAAACAGTATGTCTCAAAGGTTGAAAAGGCACAGGGTGGACCTGTATCCTTATATAACCCACATGCATGAGGACTTGAAATTTGTTCATCTGACTACAGGTACATTCTTCCCATTTTTCTGCTTGTGGCCCTTCTGATACTGGCCTACCATTTATAAACAGATCTCTAAGCCTATATGACCCTTTTTCTTTCCAAATGACAAATTAGTTAAATTTACCACCTTCCTGAAAATTAGGGTGTATTAAGAAAAGGTAAAGAGGAGATAACGGTGAAGCAAACATTTTGATATGCTGAACATATTGAACAGAAAGGGATTTTCAATCTTCAATGTTTTTTTCTGAAAACTGACAGATCTGAATCTCTGCATGTTAATTCAATAAGGACTGCCTTGCTAGAGCAAATAACAGAAGTGAAAGAGGGCATCCCTGTCCAGTATTACACGGGACAGTAAAAATCTTTGATAATAAATACATTGATAGCAAGCAAACCTCTGTAGAGTTTCTATATATTCACAAACTCTTGGCCTCATATTCATGCATCTAGAAAGGTGACCAATGCAAAAGTCTTTTTTGCAAAATGTATTATGTTTAAAGTTCACGTAGTTTCTTCTAAGGATAAAACTAAATTGATCAGGGTGTATAAACTGATTTATGAAAACACTATTAGTAATTATAGCTGTAAATGTCTTACAGTCTTGATTTAGTAATGTAATTAGTCTAACTCTGAATTATCCTTAGACTTGGATATAGCTACAAGCAAGTTTCCAAGATTCTGGAACTGTATCTCCCTTAAATATTCCATTATATACATGGAAGAAGTTCCACGTTGAATTTTTTTTATTTTTATTTTTTATAGAAGCTGGCCAAAAAGCCACTATACCTCTTGGACCGCCTAAGGGGGTTAGGTATTATTAATCATTTCATAGTTCTGGATGGCTGACATTTTATCTTGGTCAGTTATTAGTGAATTTAAAAAACTTTTCTGATTATCAGCAAGCTTTTTAATTAGGAGAGTATCGATAAAATTTGATTGTGAGGTCAAATTGGAAGGATGAGCTATATAAAGCTGATTATAGCAATAGCAAGTACATTTCCATTCCGTTTATCAGTAAACCTAAGTGGTTTACAATGTGTAAGGTAATTATCCCCAAGAAGTTGGGTACTCATTTTAGCGACCTTGGAAGGATGCCAGTCTGAGTCAACCCAGAGCCCCTGGCTGGGATTGAACTCACAAACTTGTGGTTTGTGAGTGAGTGGCTGCAGTACAGGCATTTAACCACTGCACCACCAGGATTATAATATTCTGTCAGTACATTACAGATTTCCTTTCTTGAATACTATTAACTGATCTCTTTTCTGGGTGTTTTTTTTACTGCCCTAGCCAACAAGTTAAGAGTATTTATTACCAAATTCATACTCCCTTTTTATACACATTTATACACAGACCTCTATGCATAAATAAGAGCTTCTCGAATCCTATTTAGTTGAGAGCTTCCAGTTCTTCTCTCCTCTGGGACAATTCACCCAGACCCTCATTTCACCTGTTTCCCTATTTCTTCAGTATTTCTTGTATTTACCTCTCTAGTTTAATTTTAAACTTGTCTTTTATTTTTTTTCAAGAAGGAGCCTTCATTTATGACAGATCCTCTGAGGATAGCTTTTAAAGAATCTCACAGAAGGGCAGATGTGGTACTGGGTGTTCTATTTTCTTCATAGAACTTCTTTACATTTTTCTTTATCTTATGTACTACATACGTGTTAAGTAAGACGTTTAACCTCCGAATTGGCATTTGAGGGTGTTGCCAAAAAGATGTCCATTTGATTTGTTCTAAAGAATGATCTGAAATAGTGTTTGTATCTATTAAAGATGTTCTAACTGTATACATTTCACAAAGATGTCTGATTAACCATCTTCTCCCTTCTCTCCCCTCTTCTCCAACCCTTCCTCCCTGCCTCCCACTTCTCAATCCTCATTAACCAACATTAGGCTATAAGGCAAACACAATCACACCCTCAAGCTCTGGAGTATTTTGGATTTCAAAAAACATATGTCACCTGTGAAATAACTACGTTAAATTTATTTCCAAGATAGGAATAGACTCTAGCACTGTAATCAACATAAACTTATTCCCCTGTGCTGACAAAGTACATGGGGTAATATTATGTACTTGATTTATGGGAGGGGTGCCTAGTTGGTTTCCTTATCAGCAATGTTCTCCTTATCAGTCTTTTTCTTTCTTTTCAGCTTTCCTCCCTTGCTATGTCTTCTCTTTCACTAGGAATTTTTCATTTTGTGGATTTAATGTGCTGGTGTCAAGCACACAAATCCTTAATTCTTTGCAAACGTCTTGCAGCTGTTCAGAGGTAGTTAGAACTCTTGTTTTACATTCTAACCAGACTATCAGTTTAAAAGGGAATGGTTTCTATGAGCTGCTGTATATATCTTCCACACTTCATTTGTTTATAGTTTCATTTGAAAAGTCCATTCTATGTCATTCCAAGTGCAAATCATTAAGTTTAGATAGTGCCTAGTAGGTTGCTAACTTTTTTGTATAACAAGAAAATCTCAAAATGATATCTCCCTCATGATCCATGAGTTTGTTTAGGACCCACTCTGTGGATTCCCTCATTATCATCCTTTGTAATTCCTAAGTCTGGGCATAAGCTCTGGATCCATTTCATCATTTTTGCTTCTCCTGTTTGTCCAGTTTCTCTCTCAGTTCATTCCTTTCCTTCTGCATTTCAGAGAATTTGGCCAATCTCAGGCCACATCAAAAGCTTTGCTTGCTATTTTTTTCTACTTCTCTAATAGTTGTTTTTATTCCTCCATTGTTTCTTTTACTGGTGCCAAGGCTGCATTTAAATCTGCTCCTAAGCCTGCTCTTACATCTTTTCTTATTTGTCTCAGGAAGTGTTACAGGTCCTCATTAAGTTCCCTGGAGAGTTTGTTTTTACCTCCTCCTCTCTGCTTCTTCTTACCAGTTGCCATGTTTATTAAAGATAAGATGAAAGAGAGTGTGCTTGGAACATAGGGAGGCGACTGGCTGAGAGTCTGAAAAAGCGTTTGAAAACTGGTGGGTGTGACAGGAGTAGCAGTTGGCATGGGAATTATGAGTGTGGTTGTTGTATGGTGTGGAGATTAGAAAAGAGTAAGTTGGAACTATTTGTTGTACTGGCTAGACGGTGAAGGTGGATTCAGAACAGACTGAGTTAGGTAGGTAGGTCAGGGCAGGTGATTGTATAAGTAACAATAGCATATGAAAGTTCTTATCTGAAGCCATATGCTTGTGTATACTGAGTAATCTTAAGGCTTTTCTTTCATTTCTATTAATAAAAATGAGCATTTCTCACACATGTGGCTCTTTACTGGCTATGCTAGTGGCTAAGGTTCTCCCTACTGTATCTGCAGTGGCAGTGACACAATAGGATCAGGAAAGGCTAGCCCAGTGTATGTATATTTGCCAGTTTGCAAAATGGGTTATACAAAGCCTGGGTTCTTGCATACCCCTTACTGAAGTGACAGAAAACACCCCCCAAAGCATGTTTATAAAGAGAACTGTACCTAGGATGCAACTGCATCTGACCTCTTTCCTGTATGTATTGTGAGAAGGTGAGGGACATCTTAAGCAACTTACTTGTGGCAGAACCAAGAAGATTTTTTGAAGGTTTTTCTTCTCCTACAGAAGGATAATCCAGAGGATAATCTGTTTAAAATTAAAGGGAAAAAATTCTTATAAATTCTAAATCTCCTTATTTGAAAAACACTTTAAAACAATGCTTAGAGTTAGACTGGACTAGAAAAGTTGGTGCGGAAGCAAAATCTTCTATTCTGTAAATTCCCCCCATTAAACATGAAAAAGCAAGATAAAATAAATGTAACACTGAACTCGGGTTAGAAATTGAAAGAGGTGCATGGATGTGTACTAGTATGCAAAGGTATCTAGTAGTACCTTTGAGAGCAACTGAAAGAAAGAACCTGGTAGCATGAGGTTTGGTAGACTTGCAATCCAGCAACCCCAGCTGGTTTCAGGAATGCAGAGTATATCCTTTTCAGGTGCCTTGTCTTTTTCAGCCTCCTTTTCTCCCTAGCTAGGCAAGCAGGCTCTGTATGCCTGAAACTGGGAAGGGGTTACTGGATTGCTCCCCCCCCCCCGCCTCAGAATTTTAATCATGAATTTATATTTAAAGCTGGGTTGCTTTTTGACAATCCGCTTCCACACTCTCCTTCTACCCACCACCTGATTTGGGCAATTATTCTCAATGGTTTTCCATTGAGCCTGAGCTGCTGGAGGGGCGCGAGGACAGGAAGAGGGTGGAAGTAGGTCATCAAAATGTAACCCAGCAACTCCAACTGGCTTTAGGCACACAGAGAGAGCTCTTGCACCCTTTTCAGCAACTTTGTCTTTTTTACCCTCCTTTTCTCCCCAGCCAGGCAAGTTGGCCTCTGTATGCCTGAAACTGAGGAAGATTTGCTGGATTGCTTTTTGATGACCCACTTCCATGCTCTCCTCCCCTTAAAGCAGCTCAAAGTGCCTGGAGAACTGATGACAACAATGGCCTCAGATAGGAGAGAGAGTGTGGAAGCGGGTTGTCGAAAAGCAATCCAGCAATCCCATCAGGTACACAAAGGCCAGCCTGCCTGGCTGAGGAGAAATGGAAAGTGAAAGAACAGGCTGTGAAAAAGGGCATACAGCTGCATACAGCCCACAGAGCAACAGGCTTCAGGAGCTGGTTGATGCTGCTGCTCCACACACACACCCCAGCCCCACCTTGTTGTGTGAATATACACATAGCAGCACTGGGCTTGAGGAGGGCAGAACACCAGGAATGGCCATCGTCAACCATCTCCTGAAGTTTGCTCGTGAGTGTACAGTGGCAATCGCTCATACCCCTTCCTCACAAAGTGTGGGACTGCTCTTTTAATGCACACATAGTGGTCCTAGGCTTTAGGAGGGGGTAACAGCCACAAGGTTTGGCCACCAGGTACACCTTTTTTGTACTTCTCCCTCCAGGGAGCCTCCTGGCTGCCCACTTTGCAAGTCTGAGGAGCCCTCCTGGGAGGTAGCCTTGTCCCCACCTCCACTGTATTTGTCATTTTCACTTTTGTGGATGTCTTGGTCCCAAATACCTGTGAATGTGGAGGGCTGACTATATTTATTCATCTACTACAGGGGTCGGCAACTTTTTTTTGCCGGGGGGGGGGGGGGGGGAGAAATGGCGCTGGGGTCTGGCGCATGCGCATGATGCCCACCCCCATGCACACACGTGCGTGCATGGGGGCGCCATTTGGAAGGCCCAATGGCGCCTGCTGCCGTGTGCATGTGTGCGCAAGCACGGGCGCCATTTTTGATGCCAAAATGGCAACAGCGGCAGGCTGGCCAGCCATGGGCTGGTCCTAAGACCTCAGCGGGCCGGTCCCGGCCCACAGGCCGTAGGTTGCCAGCCCCTGATCTACTACATTGAGCAATAAATATTCCTTTACATCTACATGTGACATCTGCATGTAGATGTAAAGGGAGTCACAAGGCTAAAAAGTTTGAGAACCACTGGATTAGGAGAAACGTGGCCTGATGGGATGGCAAATCTAGAGCTATCCAATTGCCTCACTTTCTACCTTCCCCAGAGAATTTTCAATATAATTTCCAAAATTAAATCATCCCCTCACCCCAAGTCTCGCCATCCTCCTTAGGATACTAGGCCTGCACTAAAGAATCTGTAATAGTCATGACCTTTGGCCTATGCATTGTGATAGAACTGCCTCTTCCATGCAACTTAAAAACAGGGCTAAACTCAAAAGAGACCCTGTTCACACCAGTAATATTCTAAGTCCCTTCCCTAACCGTAGGTTTCTAGCCATTTTTCTGTGAGGGCATAGAAAAAAATGCAGGTAATATTCTGCATCATTGCTTTTTAAAGTATACTTTTTTGGCGTAGCACAAAGGAACTGCGGTATTTGGCAGATGTTAACACCATTTTTGCAACATTTCAGTAACATTTGGAATTTTATAACATTTCAGTAATATTTAATATAATTCAATCATTGAAACAACCTGTCAGACTACCTGTATTTATGTTTTGGCTACTTTACAATTCACACCATGGGCCTCCTTGTTATAGCTGTAGGTCTACTTATAATAATAATAATAATAATAATAATAATTTTTATTTATAACCCGCCCCTCTGCGTGGCAATCGGGGCGGGGAACAACCAGTGTAAAAACAGAACAAAGTTAAAAATCAAACCCTCATCTCATAATCCCACCCTCCCATCCCCTTAAAATAGAATTAAACAACAAGAATTAAAAATGCCACATTAATAAAAAACAATTGTAAACATATAATAACAAAAATAGAATGACCGGCGTCAATTTAAAAACTCATCTCCCAGCTGAAAGTTGTTCCGGGAAGGCCTGCCAGAAGAGATCCGTCTTTACTGCTTTCTTAAAAGCAGCAAGGGTAGTGATAAGACGGATCTCATCCGGCAGGCCATTCCAAAGTCTGGGAGCGGCTGCGGAGAAGGCCCTCTGGGAGGTCTGGGACAGCCTAGTTCTAATCGGCTGTAACAGATTCCTCCCAGAGGACCGTAGAGCGCGGGGGGGGATCATACGGGGAGAGGCGGTCCCTAAGATAAGATGGACCCAAGCCATGTAGGGCTTTAAAGGTCAAAACCAACACCTTGTACTATGCCCGGAAACTAATCGGCAGCCAGTGGAGGGATTTAAGCACCGGTGTTATGTGCTCCCTCCGTGATGTTCCCATAATTACCCTGGCTGCCATGTTCTGCACCAATTGTAGTTTCCGGGTTAGGCACAAGGGTAGCCCCATGTAGAGTGCATTACAGTAATCCAGACGTGAGGTTACCAGGGCGTGTACCACAGTTTCCAGATCCCTCATGTCCAGATAAGGGCGCAGTTGGCGTATCAGCCGAAGCTGATAACAGGCACTCCTGACTACCGCATTCACCTGACTAATCATGTGAAGCGATGAGTCAAGGAGCACCCCCAAACTGCGAACACAGTCCTTAGAGGAGAGTGTGACTCCATCCAGGACTGGAGACTGTATTCCCAAATCTGGTTTTGGGCCTGTGACTGCGAGTACCTCCGTTTTGTCTGGATTCAACTTCAATCTGTTTTTCCTCATCCAACCCATTACCGCTCTGAGACAGTCATTAAGAGGTGAGACGCCATCTGAGGTCTGAGACGATGATCTGGTCATGGAGAAATATATCTGGGTGTCATCAGCGTACTGAAGACACCGAGCTCCATGCCTCCGAATGATCTCCCCCAGCGGCTTCATATAAATATTAAACAGCATCGGGGACAGGATGGCACCCTGAGGGACGCCACAATTAAGCTCAATTTTGGATGAGCAACTGTCCCCGAGCCTCACCCTCTGAGATCTGCCCGAGAGGAAGGAACGGAACCACTGCAAAGCAGTGCCTCCAATTCCTAACTCTCTCAGGCGATCTAAGAGGATGGCATGATCTATGGTATCAAAGGCCGCCGAGAGGTCCAAGAGCACCAGCAGGGTCACACTACCCCTGTCAATACTCAAGCGGAGGTCATCGGTCAGAGCAACCATGGCAGTCTCGACCCCAAATCCTGTCCTGAAGCTGGTTTGAAATGGGTCGAGATAATCGGTTTCATCCAAGACTGCTTGGAGTTGGGAAGCAACTGCCCTCTCGATGACCTTGCTCAAAAAAGGGAGCAAGGAGACTGGTCTATAGTTGTTTCTGTCCAGGGGATCCAGGGAAGGCTTTTTCAGGAGTGGCTTAACCGCCGCCTCCTTTAAACAAGATGGTACTTTGCCCTCCCTGAATGATGCGTTGATTGTGTCCCGAAGGAACACCCTCAGCGCATCCCCCCCCCGGACGACCAGCCAAGATGGACAAGGATCGAGGGGGCAAGTCGTCTTCCTCACCATTCCAAGCAGCTTGTCCATGTCATCGGTACTCACAGATTGCAATTGATCCAGTAAAATGCCATCAACGGAGTTCCTGGACGCCTCATCTACGGATTCTGCCAAAACAGTGGTGTCTAAGTCGGCTCTTATCCGAGAGATTTTATCTGCAAAGTGGATATTAAAGGCCTCACAGCAGGCTGTCGTCAGGTTAAGTAGGGGATTCGGTGCAGGAGGAACCTTTGTCAACTCCCCCACCACCCTAAACAGCTCTGCCGGGCGGGACTCTGCAGACGCAATGCGTGCAGAACAGAAAGATTTACTTAGAGATCAAAATATTAATAGTGCAATAGTGGTTGAGCAGAAGTACAATATACAGAAAGATTCATATATACATCCAGGTTTCTAATCCTCCACCATGATTTTCTTCACACTTCTCCTCATGTTTCTCTTTCTCCTCCTGCTCCATAGGTACTGCTGGATTCTTTGTTTAGCCATCATGCCTTCCCAATACTTTAAACCCATTCTCTTATTTAGAAATAAAAGGATCTATCAAGGAGTAGGATCCATCAAGGAGTAGATTCCTTTGGTGAGAGTAAGCAAGTATTTGAGATATAGTGACTTACCATAATCTTCATCAAAGAGTTCCTGTCGTTCAGACTGGTACTGTGAGTCTGCTATTTCCTCATATTCTTCAACCATGCTAGTTCCAAACACTCTGTGAACCAAATTTTAACTAAACTGAGTGAAGATATGACAAACTGCAGTAGATTTTCTTATCTACTCAGAAAGTCTGTCAAGCTGACATTTTGCACAAAATTAAGAAATGCACTTCTGTTTCTCACTACTTCAAGATGTCCACATGTGTGACTTGTTTGCAATCTTCTACATTGCACTTTTTAAGTCATAATTTTCTCCATAAAGTCTCTTAAGTTCTCTAGTTGTTTGTTAAAACAGAGAAAAACCTTGCCCTGTGCATAAAGTTAAATTCTTTGTATGTGGTGAGGAAGGCCATCTAAGATTGGCTTCTCTCCTGTCACCATCCAATAAAGGCAAGTAATTACAAGAGTAATTTGGCTCCACACATTTGGGGGCAGTCATAAACACTCATATGGTTTAGATCTCTCTCTGTCTAGACAGGATATTAAAGGTTCCAATGTCGGCCAAATCTGTCATCCTCAAATCCAGAGTAGACCTAATGATGCTAGCCCATCTTATTATGTACACCTATAGCAGTGGTGGCGAACCTATGGCATGCATGCCAGAGGGGGCACTCAGAGCCCTCTCTGTGGGCACGCGCACTATCACCCCAGCACAGAGTTTTATAGAGTTTGGCAGAGGAACGCGACACTTTGCAATAAATTTGTGGGCTTTGGGTTGCAGCTTTGGCACTCGGTCTCTAAAAGGTTCGTCATCGTTGACCTAGAGGTTCATGGGCAACATTTCACTCCAAGTTTCCTTCCAACACCTGATAGGAAGCACACATCACTTTCAGGTTCCCCTCCCTTCAGAGATGAAGACCCCTTTTCCCTGGTGTACCGTATCTCGCCATCTGCACAAGGGTGTCCTGTCTCTCTGCAGAATATTCCCAGGATCTTTGTCATAAACACCAATCTCTTGGGATAGTGGGGGCATAACATCAGGGACTTCAGCTGGGGCATATAATTGGCACTCATTCATTTCTAACCTGTTCTACTTTACAACTGCATTCCCAGTTGAACAGAAAGCATTCACTTGTTCAGGCACATGTACACAAATGAGGAGGGTCACAAACTCTGATGTAGGAGGCAGCCCTCCTTTAAAGGTAAGCAGACAGAAACTCCCAGTCCCAACAGCCTACCGCACAAAACACAACCTCAACATGTAGGCAATTGTTTCAGCTATCAAACCCTGGACCCCCAAGAAATGGAGCCTAGATCAGCCTATTTCACACAAATATGTCCCCTATTTTGTCATCTCTAAGTAGATCTCTTTTTGCCGACAGGCTGGGGGGGGGGAGATGGCGGGGGGGCCCGCATGCTTACGCGCGCAGGCACCGCCATTTTGAAAAACAAAATGGCCCCCCTACGTGCGCATGCGCATGGCGCCAGCAGGCCCCAGGAGGGCTCCCTCCGAGAGGCCCATCGCCGCCGCGGGTGCCCCCCGGGAGACTTCCCACGGCGGCGACGGGCCTCCTAGAGGCCCAGCGCCACCGCGGGTGACCTCCGGGAGGCTTCCCTCGGTGGCGACGGGCCTCCTAGAGGCCCAGCGCCACCGTGGGTGCCCCCCGGGAGGCTTCCCTCGGCGGCGACGGGCCTCCTAGAGGCCCAGCGCCACCGCGGGTGCCCCCCGGGAGGCTTCCCTCGGCGGTGACGGGCCTCCTAGAGGTCCAGCGCCACTGTGGGTGCCCCCCGGGAGGCTTCCCTCGGAGGCAACGGGCCTCCTCCGGGGCACCATCTTGGCCGCACGTGCCGCGGCTGCCATTTTGCCTTCCAAAATGGCAGCCGTGGCTCGTTCGCACATGCGCAGGAGTACTGCACATGCGCAAATGAGTCGCAGCCACCATTTTGGAAGGCAAAATGGCGGCGGCGGGGGTCGGTGGGCCGGGTGCGGCCCGCGGGCCGTAGGTTGCTGACCCCTGTCTTAGTGTTTCCAAAAACAAAAAGACACTACGGTTTTTCTCTCCTTACACATCTGGAAGTGGCACTGCATGAAATGGTCTTGGCTCCCCAGGTCATGATTGTCAAAGAACCTATTACACCTCATCTTGAAAGGTTACTGGTTTCTCCCTTTCCTTCCAAATCAAGAGTTCCATTTCTTACCCAGATTCTGCCTGGCTCCTCCTAAATTCCTGGAGACTCAGCAGAGTTCATACTAAGCCATAGCCCGTTCTCAATAATTTTTGCACACAGCATGCTGGCCTCCCAATGCTCCTCTATATAAGTCTCCCTTATCCAAAATACTTGGTACCAGAAACAAATTTCGGATTTTTAGATTTCAGATTTTTCCCGATTTTGGAATATTTGCATATACATAATGAATTATCTTGAAAATGGTACCCAAGTCTAAACACGAAAACCATCTGTTTCATATACATCTTATAAACACAGATTGACACAAATTTTATACATAATTTTAATAATTTTGTGCATGAAATAAAGTCTGTGTTCATGGAACAGTCAGACACCAAAATTGTCACTATCTCAGCCACTCAGGTAGACAATTTTGGATTTTGGAGTATTTTGGAATTCTGGATCAGTGATACTCAACCTAGAATCATAGACTCAAGACTTGGAAGAGACCCCAAGGGCCAACCAGTCCAACCGGGTCATGCAGGAATACATAATCAAAGCACTCCTGACAGATGACCATACAGACTGTTTAAATCCCCCAAAGAAGACTACCACTTTCCAAGGCAGTGTGTGTTCCACTGCTGAACAGCTCTTACTGCTAGGAAGTTCCTCCTAATGTTTAGGTGGACTCTTTTCCTATAGCTTGAATCCATTTGTCTGGAGCAGTAGAAAACAAGCTTGCTCCATTCTCAATATGTTGTTAACTACCCTTGAGTCATCCACACCCTGTGGATGAGACAACTCCAAGACCCCCTGTCATCTACTGCTCTGCGTAGGTCCTGTAAATTCAGATCTGTAACATCCTTCAATGAGTCTATCCATCTGAAGCAGTTTTCCTTTCTTTCTGTTGCCTTCTACCTTCCCTAGGATTATTATGTTTTCTACTAAGTTGTCCTTTTTCATGATGTGGCCAAAGTACAACAGCCACTGTTTCATCAACTTGGCTTCCAGGGAGAGTTCAGGCTTAATCTGATCAAGGACCCATTTGTTTAACTTTTTGGCTGTCCACAGCACTTTTCTCCAGAACCACATATCAAATGAGTTGATTTTCTTCCTGTTAGATTTATTCACTGTCCAAATCTCACATCCATACATGGTGATGGGGAATATAATGATTTGAACAATTCTTACTTTAGTGCTCAGTTGTTTATCTTTACACTTCAGGATCTTTTCTAGTTCTTACATGGCTGTCCTTCTCATTCCTAGACTTAATCTTATTTCTTGACTACAATCTCCATTCTGATCAATGTTTGATCCTAGGTATGGGAACTGTACCTATTTTGATTCCTTGGTATTTAGGTAGAATTTATGTACATCCTCCATGGTCATTATGACATCCCTTCAAATATTTAAATTCAAATATTTAAACATGGCTATTATGTCACTCTTTAACCTTCTTTTCCGATCAAAGCAGAATACAGTGGCACTATTATTGGCACTATTACTTACCTCAATCTAGACACTATACTTCTACTGATACAGCCTAGAATTGGATTGGCTTTCTTAGCTGCCACATCACATTGCTGACTCGTGTTCAGCCTGTGGTCCACTAAGACTCTTAGATCCCTTTCACAAGTATTGCTGGCAAGCCACGTGCCATCCATCCTATATCTGTGTATTTCATTTTTATTGCCCAAGTGTAGTATCCTCATTTCACCATGTTGAAATTCATTTTGTTAGTTTTGGCCCAGCTCTCTAATCTGTTACGGTCATTTTGAATTCTGATCCTCTCCTCTGTGGTACTGGCTACCCCTCCTAATTCAGTGCATGCCCTCTATTCCATCATCCAAGTCATTGAAAAAGATGTTGAGTAGCACTGGTCCCAAGACTGAACCCTGTGGTGCTCCACTATTCATTTCTCTCCAGGATGAAGAAGAGCCATTGGTGAGCAGCCTTTAGCTTTGGTCAGTCAAACAAATACAGATCCATCTAACAATCACAAGTCTAGCCCACATTTTACTAGCTTTTTTGCAAGGATATCATGCAGGACCTTATTAAAGGCCTTATTGAATTTAAGATACGCTACATCTACAACATTCCTTTTATCTACCAAGTTTGTGACTCTATCAGAAAGAGATAAGATTAGTCTGACATGACTTCTTTTTGAGAAACCATGCTGACTTTTAGTAATCACAGCATCCTTTTTAAATGCTTGCAGACTATCTGCTTATGAAACCAATCAGAAGGCTTTTATTTATTTTATTTTCTATGCCGCCCTTCTTCCGAAAAGGGACCCAAGGTGGCTCACAATATAAAAAACATTACAACAAAATCTTAAAAGACAATTAAAATAACCTAAATAAAGCAGTAAAAGTTAAAATTTTAAACACAAAAAAGTTTAAAAAGATAATCTAAAACAAACCCCGCAAATAAAACATGATTTTAAAAAGCCTGCCTGCATAAAAATGTTTTTACCTGCTAGCAAAAGGCCAGCATGGTGGGGGCCAGCCTAGCCTCCTGCGGGATATCCAAAGGGTGGGAGCAGCCACTGAGAAGGTGGGACTGAGAGAAAGCCTTCTCCTGAGGATCTCAGGGCTCTGACTGGTTCATATGGGGAGATATGGTTTGGACCTACCCCATGTAGGACTTTATAGGTCATGACCAGCACTATGAATTGTACCCAGAAACAAACTGGTAGGCAGTGAAGCTGTTTCAATTAAGGGAGTTATAAAGATAAAGGTATTCCCTGTTGACAAGGTTGTCAAGTTGTGTCCGACCATAGGCAGTGGTGCTCATCTCCGGTACTAAGCCAAAGAGCCAGCATTATCAGAGATTACTCTGTGATCATGTGGCCAGCATGATTGCACAGAACACTGTTTACCTTCCCACCGAAGTGGTACCTATTCATTTACTTGCATTTGCATGCTTTCAAACTGCTAGGCTGGCAGAAGCTGGGACTAGTGACAGGAGCTCATCCCATGATTCAGCATCTGGGCCTTGAACTGCCAACCTGCTGATCTTGCAATCAACGGAGTGAGCGTCTTAGCACTTGAGCCACTGCATCATTATATAGTTAATGATGCAGGCTTAAAACCTAATACTCTCAGGTACAAGTTCAATCTTATCTCCAATCTTTTCCTGCTTTAAGCACTCCACTTCTTATCCACACATCAAATGGTTCGTATGTGGAGCCTTTCTATTCAGCACTCCAATTATTCATGTATTTGTACATGGAACTTTCAGATGGTTTTCAAAGTCTTGACAATTTTCTCCCTTTCAAAGCCTTTCACACAATTTATCTCAGATAGGCCTTTCTCAAGGTAATTTGTCTGGTAGTAATTACATATATCAAAAGAGTGTTCAAAATGGAAGTCCTGTCAAATAGGTCTAAATTTGAGAACTAAGGGCCTTTGCAGACTGCCAGAAATAGTGCACATTAAATTGAGGCACTGCCCTGGCTCAGTGCTAGGGAGTCATGGGAATTGTATTTTTTTCTGGGACATTGAGCCTTCTCTGCCAAAGAGCTCTGGTGCCACAATAAATTACAGTTCCCATGATTCCCTAGCACTGAGCCAGGGCAGTGCCTCAATTTAATGTGCACTATTTCTGGCAGTCTGCAAAGGCCCTAAGTTACCTTGATCGTGCACCTGAACTTCCTTCCCAGGACTAATTCTATTCTTCTTTGCTCTTAATCCATTTCCTTACCATTGTTCTGCCCATACCCTACCCATTCTTCAGAATACCATTAGCACAAACCTGACATCAGAAACAGCCTAAAAACATCTAGCTACTAAGACACACTTTATATCTAATTTGAAAACAAAGGTTAACAGTTATTCTGGTTAAATATTTCACAACCTGTACTTTACAGCATGAGTCTCTTAGGCTCCTGAAATCTGCATGTCACAGTTTACTCTTCTTCTGCAGTTTTTTCTACTAAGAAGATCAGCCTCTTTTCCTGAATTTTTTTCTACTAATATGCATTTGGGAAAAATCTGTAGGACAACTGCCTGAACAACCCCCCTGACTTTCACAAGATATTATAAACTGGGTAAGTTTGGTAGGTCAAGACAGTCTTTGGTAGAAGGGTTCTTCAGCAGCTCCTTCCACAATAGCACCTGACATTGCCCTTCCTCATTCATATTTTCAGCTCTGATACATCTCAATCCTGGATGTTTCCTTCACATATACAGAGAATAGCACACACGCTGGATACTTATCATGAAGGTCCATTCTTGAGGAAGAGGGGGACATCCCACCCTCATAATTTTAAATATTTCCATACACATTCAGCTTGTGCCAAACTATGGTTTTCTTCTGTTTGTGCTTTGCATTGCATATACGTTGCTTGATTTTTTTTTTCTAGCACGGCTACAAGCAGAACTGGAGGAGGAACCAGGGTGTTGGTACTTTTTCTTTTTCTTCCTGTCATGGGATCCTTGCCTTTGCTGGGCAATCTTGGAAGTCTCTGTCTTCTACATACAAGCATCGGCCCTCATGATAAATATCCAACGTACAACTTCAGAAGCTTCACAACTGGGCAACAGGGTGTGGTCAACAACAAAAGACCATGTTTCAAGAGCACGAAAGAGATTAACAAGTCTCCTCAGTTTCACTGAAAATTACCTTATAAGGCTCAAAGGGCAAAAGTGTTCTGATCCAAAATGCGATACCAACTCCACCTAAGTAAAAAAACAAAACAAAAAACACACACTTAAGAATGAAAGCCCTACGGTGAATGAATGGACAGTTCTTGTAAAAAAAATCAACCAAACTGACATTAGCCATTTGATAACAGTAATAATCTTGCCAGGTTCTACTCTTGCATGCATTCATGTGGTGAGCCAAACTGTGCATCCACGCCCTAGAGATTCAACATTATGAAGATGTTGCTAACCTTTAAGTACTTGATGAACATCTGAAGCAGAGAAAAGAGGAAAAAAGAAAGAAATGTCAGTAGACTGTATGCATGCCACAGGCAACAATTAGCTACTTAGACAAGCAAAAAACAGGAATTCTATCCATTCCCCTTCCTGCCCTCTCTAGTGCCTCTGAAACAGTTACAAGGGATTAATTTTGCAGGAAATGTAAGATTAATATATTAAGCAGTAAACATGCAAGCCAAATTATTCTAGCTTCTTATTGTTATATAGTCAGAATATCTGTCATTCTTTCAATTACAGCGCAGTAAGAAAAAAAATGTCTGGGGGGACGGGACAGCCATTTAAGTTGTTGAGCTGCTTATATTTTACTTGTGTATTATATGTTAAATTTCATCTACATCCCACAGTATAGAAGGAAATAATATTTTGGGTGAAAATTGGAAAAATACAAAAACAAAATCTAGGTTATTTGTAGGTAAAAGTAAAGGTAGTCCCTTGACATGAATGTCCGACTGTAGGGGATGGTGCTCATCTCCGTTACTCAGCTGAAGAGCCAGCGTTGTCAGAGACTACTCTGTGATTATGTGGCCAGCATGACTGCACCACTGTTACCTTCCCACCGAAGTGGTACCTATTTATCTACTTGCATTTGCATGCTTTTGAACTGCTTGGTTGGCAGAAGCTGGGACTAGTGACAGGAGCTCACCCCATCATGCAGCACTCAGGCATCAAACTGCTAATCTTCTGATCTTACAATTGTCAGAACTGGCGTTTTAACCACTAAGCCACTGCATCCCACAGGTTATTTGTATCTTAATGTAAAAGGACATTAAATTTTAAAGAAAATCAAAATGCAGCAAAAATTGTGTATATAAGACATTCAATATAATGAAGTCAAATCTATTTTAAGAGTTATGTCCATACTTGTGAAAAACATTTTTAATTTTGCTTTATCTTCCTTGCATTTAATAAACATGATTACCTTTCCTTGATTATATTACCTTTACATTCTGAATTGCAAACTATAATTTACTAGATTGCTTGCTATACTGTCAACACAGCTTATGCCTGCATGCATATGCACATTTTTCATTTCTTCCTAAATTCCTAAAACTTATTATTTTCACTTCTCACTCTCCAAACATGGCTTTCTAGAAGTTGCCTTAACTCATTAATAAGTTTGATCTCCGATTCCTTGCTGCATGTACAAAGTCACTAATAACTGTGAACTCTTTGTTCTTGTGTATGTTAGATACAACTATGCTGCCAAATCATTACTTCCCAAACATTTTAATTTTTCCTCTGAATTCCCAGCTATATTTTTCCTTCTACATATGCATGTTTCTCTTTTACAACAAACATTTTAAATTCTCCTTTTACACAAGACATGTAATCTGACCATACACCCTGAAAACATTAAAAGACAGTGTGATGAACAGCAGGGCATGGACTTGCTTACAGGTATAGCCAATCAATAACAACACTTGTGAGCAGGAAGAATGAGGTGAAAATATAGGGAGATAGTTTAACTGTCAGATTGTGGGAGTGAGTTGGGATCTGGAACTGGTATACAGGGAAGGGTTGGTAGTCCATGAAAAGATTAAAGTTAGTTACTGGTTGTAACTCTGAAATAAGTATAGTGCTATCATTATTGTTTGTTAGGGTGAAAACCTTTTTACTCAATAAGCTTGTTATTGCTCTCATTTAAAGCCTCTCCCTAAGTATAATTCATTTAGAGGGGAGAAACTGAGAAGTTGATACTCACCGTTAATGGTCATTCTGGGGAGGCTGAAGGAACAATCCACTATATGTGAGTTAACCCCTTGTGACAACCTGACTGAAGCAGGAACTCTCAGAATTCTAATCTGTTGCTGCCACTGCCTTCAAGCTCCAATAGCTTAGCATAAAAAGATGTTTTATTTTCTAAGGGAGCATATATTCCAACAACCAAAGTCTTTCATCCTTGTAATTGTACTTCGACTCATAAGTATCTTACATTTGTGTGATCAAAAATCTTTTAAGCAGCCAATTTTGAATTAACACATACCACAACTTCTCTTTTTTGTCCATGGAAGAAACAAAATGATTCCTTAATTTTGAATTCTACAGAAATTTCTCATCTTTTCTCCATGTGTGTGTCTCTTGAAGAAAAATTAACTCATAATTCAATTTCTGTAAGTACAGTGGGCTCCTGGTGTCAGCTGGGGTACCAGGACCCCACTGTGGATACCAAAATCCGTGGATGCTCAAGTCCCATTATATGCAATGGCATAATAAAATGTCGTTCCTTATATAAAATGGCAAAATCAAGGTTTGCTTTTTGGAATTTATACTTTAAAAAAACATTTTCAAGCAGCAGATGGTTGAATCTGTGGATACGGAGGACCAACTGTAGTGGAAAATCACTTCTCTTCTGGGGTGTGTTAAGACCTACATTACATGAGACACATTTTATATCCCCCATCAGGACTGAGCAATTTCTAAGTCCATATTTCTAAGTCCATATCCAAATACTCTCCAACCAGGAGAGTGGTTCCTGCTTCTCCTTGTCCAGTGCTTCTTCCTGATTACTTTCCTCATGTGTACTGTGGGGTAAAGGGGATTTATGGGGACATGCAAATATGCTTCTTCCATCTGTATAGATAGAATCATAGAATCAAAGAATCATAGAGTTGGAAGAGACCACAAGGGCCATCCAGTCCAACCCCCTGCCATGCAGGAACTCCCAATTAAAGCATCCCCGACAGATGGCCATCCAGCCTCTGTTTAAAGACTTCCAAAGGAGACTCCACCACACTCCGAGGAAGTGTGTTCCACTGTTAAACAGCTCTCATTGTCAGGAAATGCCTCCTAATGTTGAGGTGGAATCTCTTTTCTTGCAGCTTGCATCCATTGTTCTGGGTCCTGTTCTCTGGAGCAGCAGGAAACAAGCTTGTTCCCTCCTCAATATGACATCCCTTCAAATATTTAATCACGGCTATCATATCACCTCTTAACCTTCTCTTCTCCAGGCTAAACTTTCCCAGCTCCCTAAGTCGTTCCTCATAGGGCTTGGTTTCCAGACCCTTCACCATTTTAGTTGCCCTCCTTTGGACACTCTCCAGTTTCTCCACATCCTTTTTGAACTGTGATGCCCAGAACTGGACACAGTATTCCAGGTGAGGCCTGACCAAAGCAGAATAGAGTGGCACTATTACTTCTCTTGATCTAGACACTATACTTCTATTGATGCGGCCTAAAATTGCATTGGCCTTTTTAGCTGCTGCATCGCACTGTTGACTCATGTTCAACTTGTGGTCCACCTGGACTCCTAGATCCCTTTCACACGTAGTCTCATTCAGCCAGGTGTCCCCCATCGTATATCTGTGCTTTTCGTTCTTCCACGATAAGTGCAGTATCTTACATTTCTCTGTGTCGAATTTCATTTTGTTAGCTTTGGCCCAGCTTTCTAGTCTGTTCAAGTCATTTTGATCCTGTCCTCTGGGGTATTAGCTACTCCTCCTAATTTGGTGTCGTCTGCAAATTTGATAACTATGCCCCCAATACTGTCATCCAAGTCATTGATAAAGATGTTGAATAGCACTGGGCCCAGGACATAGCCCTGTGGCCCCCCACTGGTCACTTCTTTCCAGATTGAAAATGAGCCATTGTTGAGCACCCTTTGGGTTCGGCCAGTCAACCAATTACAAATCCATGTAACAGTTACTTTGTCTAGCCCACATTTTACCAGCTTATTTGCAAGAATATCATGGGGAACCTTGCCAAAGGCCCTACTGAAATCAAGGTATACTATATCCTCAGCATTCCCTTCATCTATCAAGCTGGTCATTTTATCAAAAAAAAAAAAAAAAAAAAAAGAGAGAGAGAGAGATCAGATTTGTCTGGCATGACTTGTTTCTCTGAAACCCATGTTGACTTTTTGTGATTATGGAATTAGCTTCCAGGTGTTCACAGACTCTCTGTTTAATGATCTGCTCCAGAATCTTTCCTGGTATTGTTGTCAGACTAACTGGACGATAATTGTTGGGATCCTCTTTTTTCCTCTTTTTGAAGATGGGGACAACGTTTGCCCTCCTCCAGTCTGCTGGGACTTCTCCTGTTCTCCAGGAGTTCTCAAAGATTATTGCCAATGGTTCCGATATTACATTTGCCAGTTCTTTTAGTACCCTTGGATGTAATTTGTCTGGTCCTGGAGACTTATATTCATTTAGATTAACCAGGTAGCAAGAGATTGCCTAAACTGTAACTTGTCTAAGTTTGTAATATCTCCCTTCTGAAAGTTCTGAACTGAACATATCCACTGAGGTAATTCAAACTTAAGACACGGCAATAACCCCCACTGTATTTGGGCATTGTGAAGAACAGAAAATGAACCCCTTTGAATCTCTTGCTTAAAGGCACCTACTTTATTGTTGCTATCTCTAAAAGATGATTCATCTTCTGCTGAAGTATCTTTTTAACACATTCTTTGATATCAGTGATGGAAGAAATCATCATTTTGGTGTTTTCTGAAATTCAGTGTTGTAACCTAAGGAAGCTACCTCTAGGACTCCCTTATCTGAAGTTATCAAATGCCACAGATGACCAAAACGAAGAAATCTCCCCTCACTCCACAATGATATTGTCTGGATGTCAACACTGACCTTTCCTATCCTTGTTGGAGTGGTTAACTCCTCTCCTACTTTGTTGACTCTGTTGTTTGAAACCAGGAACTATTCCACTGTGACTTGTAAGATCTGAAATTTCTGACTTTGAAAATGTCTTCTTTCTTGAAAGAGTAAGAATCATTTTTAAAGTATTTCCTGCCTATTTTTTTCTTTTCTGTTGCTGGTAGCACTTGCTTTTATCTTTGCCCTCTACCAACACTCTGTTCAAAGCCTATTTTCCAAAAAGTAATTAACCTGCAAAGGGTGTATTTACTACCGTATATATTCGACTATAAGACAATCTCATGTATAAGTCAAGGGTAGATTTTGGGGCCAGAATTATGGATTTTATGTGACCTATGGATAAGAGTAAAACTTAAGGGCATGTCACAATGGATGTAAAGGAGACAGCTCAACTGGGAAGAGGCTTGAGGGGGGTGAACACTTGCCCTTCCTCCTTCTTTCCAGTCCAGCTGTCCACTCGGGAGGCAACTGGACTGGGAAAAGGCTTTATGGAGGAATTAAATAATTTAATTGTATTGCATTTAAAGAAGTCCCCCCCCCCATCTCCAGTTTCACTGAGTCACTGACATGTCCAACAAGTCAATCAAAGCGTGAGTCTGTCCACTTGACTGCTTAGCAGTTCCTTGCTCCAGATTTGCCTTGTCTCTCCATGTGGAATCATTGTTTTCAATAGGGCACCTGGAAGTTGAGTTTGTGCTTTTGAGTTCTGTAGACCCTTCATAACTTTTAGTGGACTTACAAAGTGAATTCTTGATTTTAAATTTAGACTTTCTAATCATTTGTTTCTTTACAACTTTGCACTGACTCTAATTATTTTGGTTTCTCTGATGCTGCCTACTGCTGCGCAGACCAGTTCTCATTTTCACTCTCACTTGAAGAAATATATTTTTTTTAATAGTGGTCTCCTGGTTTCAGAGAAATGTCACTCTATTGACATTTAAATGTTGATATTTGCCACATTATGCTGTTCACCCTCTGTGATAAGGACTCACAGTCCTGGGGGAGGTTATAGAAATTAATCATCCGCTGGTTGTCGATTTTCCTTCTCTGAAGGTAAACGTGAATCCTGCTTAAATTTGATTGCTTCGTTTTCTTGTTAATTAATTCTATAGCGATGACTAACTAGATTTACTAGTATTCCAAGCATTATAATTAATTTCCATTAAAGTTAAATAAAGAGAGAAAGGAAGGGGGAAAAATAACTGACCAGTTGGCAAGGCAGGATTTTAAAAACTGAGGGGAGAAAGTGCTTGGAGGCAACAGCTGCAACAGATTAGAATTCTGAGTCCCTGCCTTGATCAAGTTGGTACATGGGGTTAATCCACATGTAAAGGATTGCTCCTACAGCCTACCTGAGAATAGGGAAATCTGTCATGCATATACAGTAGCCAGTTTAAGGCCTCTAAATATTAAACATAAGAGTTGGTTTAAAGGCAGAGTCTGTGTAAGCCTGGTAGGAACAAGCTATCAACAAGGTCATTGTGCTGGGGGTTCCTGGGACGGTTTGCACAGAAAAGTAAAGTTGCTCACATTCTGTTCTCCCTTCTCACCAAGAGGTATTGAAATTTTCTTTTATTCTGTTCAGTACAACCTACTTTTCCCACCTGGATCTAGTCTCATCTGCTCTCAGTCATCCTTGGAAACCTCTAATTGCATGAGGGTAGCCTGAAAATGTGCACTCATTATGGCACTCACTTTCTTTTTCTCCTAATCCTTTTCCTGCTGAAAATCTCTGGGATCTCACTATCATCTGGAAATCTTGCCCTTCTCAAAGGACAGAGGATACTGCCTCACTGACCTAGGTAGCTGTAACAGAACACTAATGAGAGGTGGTTCACAGGTTTTAGTACTACATGTAAGTTTTGCTACAGCACTTCCAGATGACAAGGTCTCCACAAATTCAAATAAGAGCTAGAAGGTACCTCAAATTTCATATAAATTGCTAATACAATAAATTTGCTGTGGAAACACCATCCTTAACAGGTGGCCATCCAGCCATCAAATAGATTTGTGACATATGTTATATCCTCCCAACTGCCCCTACAAGAAACTATGTGACAACATGGTATGTTTGCAAAGTAGTCTCTCCAAGCAATTGAGACTTGCTATACAATTGGGCGCCTTTACATAGAAATCTACATAATATGTTTATTTCCCAGCAGAATGCAGTGGTGATAGTGTCAAGATGTATGAAGCTGATCTAAAGAAGTACACTAAGAGATACAAAAGACCTCATAGCCTCAAAAATACCTAAGAGATAATCCTGAGGTTGAAATTAATATAAATTACAATGTACTAAAAGCTAAAAACCTTATACTTAAAACAATTATATCTAGCTTAAAATTTCTTGCCTGCTAGACATGCTTTCATTTTAAGACGGACAGACATTTTCAGAAGATTCAGGGGAGTTTTTGTGCTGTAACTGGCAAAAAAATGTTTTCCCTCAAATTTTCTTAAAAATGGACATGATCAGAAATTCACCTGACTTTAACTACATATCCTCACTGCAAAGTGAGGTCACACGCTTTGCCTTAGAAGAAACTGCATTTCCTGAGGGATTCCACTAATCTCTCCCCTCCACCCCCAGGAAAGCAGATGGAAGGGGTTTTCAGAAATTCTACAGCTCAAAACAAAACAAAAAACAGCCAGGACCATAGGGAGGTCATATGCAGTCAAGCCCTGTTTTAAGGGGACAATGGATAAAAAATGCCACACAAAACTCTGTCACTATGCTGAGTAGCAGCATTTAACTTGCCCAACTATTGTAATTCTCAGTTTACTTCTCAGTTAAAAAAAAAAAAAGGAAAACAAAAGACAAAGTAGAGAATTATGATCTCAGTAAATAACATGACAATCTAAGTGTCTCAGCAGTTTCTCATTTGTTTTCTTCAAATAGCATCTAATTTTGTCTGCAAATGGAAAATAGTAGAAAAACAACAGCAATGCCCAAGAGAAGAAGGAAAACAGTCAAGGTAATGATTTAATTGTTCTCTTTAGCAAGCACAAAAAAATAATAATAATAATCAAGGCTACTGTGACAATAAAGTGGAACCAGCAGGTACTGTTCTCCTGCCAACAGCACAGGGTGTGGGAGAATTGCAAGGAGCCACCGGCACTTGTAACAGTTGTCATACTTGTGACTATCACAAGTATTTGACAAAAATACTATGAGTAATATGCAGAACTTAACTAGACCTTCTGAATGGAACTGCATGCATGAGCTCATGCCCTACTGCATAGAGCCAAGTTTGGTAAGTGTGAGAATTTGCCTCATTATAGTCAACATCAGTATTTTTCTTATTTGAGAAAGCCACTTGCAATCACTGTAAATAAGTTACCTTTACATATTTGGCATACATCTGTTCATCCAGAGGAAAGCTCTGAACATTTCTCTCATCTCTAGCATGAAAAGTGCCTAGCTTGACCCACTTGTTTGTAGGATACCTAGAACAGAACACACATAGTGAATGTACCAATTATTTGGACTTCACCTATATTAAAGCATACAAATGTACATGCCAACTGAAAGTACCAATTACATGTATTTCAGCTATAAGTAGTTCTTACAAATGTCATTGTTACTGAAATGGTTGCACAGCACATTCTATTCTACCTTTACAATTTTAAAAATTGTGCTTAAACCACATGAAGCTTCCACTTTGAAATGCATGTAAAAACAGTTAGCTTGCTAGTAAATGCAAAATACTCTGGCCAATCTAAACAAATGTAATCTCATCTAATTTTGGAAGCTAAACATACTTGGCAGATTTAAGGATACCATTAATCTCCAGGTAATGCTGGGAAAAAATCCTGTCTAAAACATGGAAAGCCAGGCTACAAGTCACAGCTGGCAATACTGGGCTAGGAAGACTAATGTTCCAATATATTGCAGCTTCCTATGTTCCTAAAGTCAGAAATTTTAAAGCTGTGTATTTCTAAGGCCACGTTCCAATGCACTCATTCAATGTTTCTTTCTGGAAAGATAAATGAGAAAACTGCAGTACAGTATAAGCCCATTAAGTTAGACTGCTACATAGTCAACGAACAAAAATATTAATGAGTACAATGAGATAGGTTCTGCTTTGCTGAGCATTGTAGAAACATCTTTCATATTTGTATTAGTATCATGAATCATACCTGTCACTGATTGACACCAGGAAGTCCTTGGGAGTAGATGAGAATAACTCATGATTGGCAATGTCCAGCTGCTTTACTTGAATTGGTTCACAAAGTTCAACAACAAACCTTTAGGACAAATAAAAAATACAGGATAAGATGTTTGCAAGACAATTGTAAGGAACAATGAAATCAATGACTGATGTTCATAGCTAGTGGAGCTCATGCAGAATATATGGCTTCAAAATCATCCCTTATAAACTTTTTAAAGTGCATTCTCAACTGATTTTCACACATGTAAGACACCACCAATCTCCAAATATTTATTGTTGGAATGAAGCTCCCATAATTTCTTAGCAAGAGCACTACAGGATATTCTGATTAGGGTAATGGAAGGTGTAGTCCAACCACGGCTAGAGTGTTGTGTGTTCCCCACTCCTCTTTTAAAGTTGTTTTGTGAAGCTAGTCCAAATCTGAAAGGTGTGGCAGCAAATGTAGCAGGCAAGTCTGAAAATGTATTCAGGGGTGTCATGAGGGCACAGGCAGGGGAGGAGACTGATTTCACTACAAGACACACATTTCCAGCTTTAGCATTTTAGACTATTGGCCTGAACTGTGAAGGCTGACAAACAAGAAAAACAAGTGCTGGGCTGCATATTCACTTCTTCTTTTCATGGTGTTCCTGTTGCAGAACAGCAGCTTATATTTAGAAGATCAAGTTCTGGAAAGTATAGGAGCATTTTATGTTGTTTTTAGAAATTTAAAGATTACAATACAACTGTTAAAAGAGCCTTTGGGCCAGAACAGACCAGCAGGAAGGGACGGCTTAAAGCCGCCCTGCCGAAGACGCCACAGTACTGCGGCAAACACGCCGCAGCTCGAAGGCACCCTCTGCTGCTGGCTCAAATAGGAGTGGAAAAGATCCACTCCTATTTGGGCTGGGTTTGGGAAACTTTAGGCAGCCCTGGTGCAACTTCTGGGAGCTCTGGCGGCGTGAAAACACTGCACCCCCAG
Source organism: Phrynosoma blainvillii (assembly GCA_026167975.1). Taxonomy (NCBI): domain Eukaryota; kingdom Metazoa; phylum Chordata; class Lepidosauria; order Squamata; family Phrynosomatidae; genus Phrynosoma; species Phrynosoma blainvillii. The sequence continues at coordinate 152,431,788 of JANUYF010000004.1, forward strand.
AGTATCTTGAAGTCGTCCCCGCGCGGTTGGTTGAGTGGCTTGCAGGTGTCTTTGGGGTGTATGGCATGAAAACACCACACTCCCAAGCCGCCTGGAAGCTGGCTTTTATGGCCAGTCTGTTTTGGCCCTATGTTAAGCTATTCAGGCTTGCTCAGATGTCAGTCTCACTGATTTCAATGGAATATACTTCAATGTAGAAGAAAGTCACAAAATGTCAGGAGCTGTTGGAAGTCACTAAAATTCAATTTTTCTGAGCAAGAACACAAAAGAGAACAGTACTACATGCCATTTTTTATTAATTAATAAATCCTAATTTCATAATGTAGCAAAATGAAGTAGGTCTGGGTGAGAGCTAATAAACTGAAGCTGAATCCTGATAACACTTGGGGGCTCTGTGGTTCTTGGGTCTGAGAATTGGGTAAACAGTCTTTCCTGGAGGGGTTGAACTCCTCCTGATGGAACAGATGCATAACTCTAGAGTACTCTCAGTTCCATCCCTGTTACATAAAGTGCTTGGTAACAGCTTTGACTGGTACACAAACTATAGTGTTCGTTTGTTTTTTTCCAGAGATAACCAAGCCTTAGTAGATCATGCACTGGTAACCTACTGTAATGCAATCTACATGGGGCAGCCCCTGAAGAAGATTCAAAAGCTGCAACTAATGCAAAATGAAGCAGCTTTGATTGCTGACTGGAATACCATATCGGGAGCATATGATGCCACTTTTAAAAGAATTGCAACTGGCTACCAATACGTTTCCATTCTAAATTCAAAGTGCTTGTGATGAAATCAAAAGCCCTGGAACCTTGATATTTGAGAGAATGCCTCTCCTATGTGCTTGCCGGAGGATGAGGTCAATGCACAGTGTTAGAACATTGGAGAGGGCCTTCTCAGCTGTGGTACCCCAACTGTAGAATATCTTTCCCTGGAGGTCCTATTGGCACCAACACTCATTTAATTTAGGGACAAAGTGAAAAGCTGGCTATTCATCAAAGCCTTTGTCTCACTGACTGATTCAGCACAAATACAGAAGTTTGCTGTTATTTGTTGTTAGCTGTCATCAAGTCGACTCAAGACTAATGGCAACCTTAGGAATGACAGACCTCCAAGTTACTGTGTCCTCTTTCTTGATTGAGTCTATCCATCTGGAATGCGATCGTCCTCTTTTCCTACTTCTTTCTACCTTCACAAGCATTATTGTATTTTCTAGTGAGTCATGTCTTTTCAAGATATGGTCATAGTATGACAGTCTCAGTTTAGACATTTTGGTTTCTAGGGAGAGTTCAGGCTTGATTTGCTTTAGGACCCATTTGTTGGTATTTCTGGCTGGCCATGGTACCCTCAGCACTCTTCTCCAGCACTCCATCTCAAATGAGTTGATTTTCTTTCTTTCTACATTCTTCACTGTCCAGCTCTCATAACAACACATAGATATGGGGAATGCGATGGCTTGGACCGTCCTAACTTTAGTATTCAGTTATATACTTTGACACTTCAGGATATTGTCTAGTTCCTTCAGAGCTGGACTTCCAAGTCCAAGACTTCTGATTTCTTGACTGCAGTCTCCATTCTGATCAACAACTGAGCCAGGATATGGAAAATCTTTAACTATTTCAATTATTTCATCATTTACTTTAAAGTTATGTAACTCATCTGTGGCCATTATTTTTGTTTTCTTAATGTTCAGCTGTAAATTGGCCTTTGGACTTTCCTCTTTGGTTTTCTTCAATAATTGTTCCAAATCTTTGCTATTTTCTGCTAGTAGTAAGGAATCATCTACATATTTCAAATTGTTGATGTTCCTTCCTCCAGTTTTTATGCATTCTTCCTCTGAGTTTAATCCTGCTTTACATATATTAACTTCAGCATACACATTAAACAGATAGGGTGACAAAATGCAGTCCTGTCTGACCCCCTTAACAATTGGAAACCATTCCATTTCTCTGTATTCAGTCCTGATGGTAGCCTCCTGTCCTGAGTACAGGTTACTCATCAGAACAATCAAATGTAGTAGCACACCCATTTCTTTAAGAATGATTCATAGTTTTTTATGATCTATATACAATCAATTGGTTTGCTGTAATATAGAAAGCACAGGCTGGTTTTCTTTTGAAGCTCCATTATTATGTTTGCAATATGATCCCTAGTGCCACTTCCTTCTCAGCTTGGACTGGCATTTCTTGCTTCATATATGGTAAAAGTCTTTGTTGTAAAATTTTGAGCATCATTTTGATTGTATGGGAAATTAATGCAATGATTCTGTGGTGACTGCACACACTGGTGTCACCTTTCTTAGAGATTGGAATGTATATTGAATGTTTCCAAGCTGTGTACCATAGTTGTTTCCACATTTGCTGGCAGGTTTTAGTTAGAACTAGAATAAACTACGTCTCTATAGTTTTAAGTAGGTCTATTTATATGCCATCTGTTCCTTGTGCTTTATTTCTCCCAAGTGCTCTGAGTGAAGCATCCACTTCACTTTCTAAAACTGGAGGTTCATCTTCATATAGTTCTTCCTCAGATGAATGTCACCCTTTCATTTCTTTTATGTAATTTTTTCATGTCATGTTTTTATTGTCTTTTTAGTTCTACTTGGTCATGTAATGTGTCCCTTTGCTGATTACAGAGCATCCCCACTCTTGGTTTAAATTTGCCTTTGGTTTCCCAGATCTTGTGGAAGAGGTCTTTTGTTCTTCCTTTATTATTGTCATCTTCTATTTCTCTGCATTGATTATTTTAGTAGTTCTCCTTTTCCTTGTACACAATTTGGTGAACAGCTGATTCAGAATTCTGTCATCTTTCTGTCACCTTTTACTTTTGCTTCTCATCTGTCCTTAACCTGTCCACTGAGGCTTCTCTTTGTTTTGGGCTATAGATGGTATCTTTTTGCATTCCTCCCTGACAGTGTCCCTGGCTTCAGTCCACAGTTCTTCTGGCTCCCATCAATTAGGCTTTATTGTGCATTGTTTTTCACATTATCTTTAAATTCTTAAGGGATATTCTTCAGATTGGATATCAGCATGATGGTTAATTTAGTGTTCTTCCTTAGTTTTACTGTAATTTTTGAAAGTAGCAATGCATGGTCTGTGCCACAATCTGTTTCTGGTCTTGTTTTTGTCACCTGCCACTACTACTGCTGTCCAGTAGCTGCTTTGGTACATTTAGTCTGGTTCCTCAGAAAAAGCCTGTATGACACTGGAAACCCTAGCAGCAGCACTGCTGCCATCAGCATAGCCTCTTGCCTCACAGAAGCATGCCACCATGGAAAAGTAGTGCCATTAGTGTACACAGCTTTTTAAACTTTTTAATCCTTTCAATTTGTTTTTATCTCATTATGTATAATTTCTTTTTAGATTACTTACATCATTTTTATTGTTATAAATTGTTTAACCTGTTGTTTTGATGTTATTTATAAGCTGATCTGAGGTCTTTTTGATATAGGATTGGGTAGAAATATTTTAAAAAATAAAAATACATTATTTAAATAAGTTGCCACAGGACCTCTGCTTCAATTAAAAAACCTTTCTTTGCTCTTGCAATAAGATTTATTGAGAAGTAATAGTACTTTATGGGTTCAAAACTATGCCTTTTCCCATACAATAACTAGGTCTTTTAATACTACTTAATTTCTTAAGAGAGTATTTGTACTGCATAGAGACATGCTTGAAGTTTAAAGGGATTGTTTTCTATTCTTAAATTGGGAATCAAGTTTTACTGTCTTTCTTGTTGCTGGAAGACATAGGGGGATTGCTTGGGGGAGTATGTCTGACCTAATTTGCTAATCTGCTGATCTTCCTCTCACAGCATTTCAAGGTAACATGCAGACTGTTTGACTCCAACACCATCACTCCCCAATTTTCCCTACACACTTTCTTAAACTGCAACTTAGTCTGATGAGACTTGTGGTTCAAAAATTTGCAGAGATTTTCGTGCCTTTTTGATTTGCCTAATAAGGGTTGTCAGTCTGGAATTAGTTGCATGGCTGAGAAAGCCCCACCTGTATTCTTATGCCAATATATTTTAAGATTGGCCTTAAAACAGCAAAGAAAAAGGACTGGGAAAGAAGCTAGAAAAAGAAGCAGAGGTAAGCATGTAATCTTAACGCCTACCAAAAGGCATGGGAGATTAGAATGGATTGGAAGAGCCTCTTGGTTTCAAATGGATGTGGTCCATTTGCCTCAGAAAGCTCTGCTGGCCTGTGACTACCATAGTGGTAGGCCCCAGAGATAGACTTAGATCAGCTAGATTCAAAACTCCCTAACTTCCTCCCCCACAAACTGCGTATCTAATTACCCTTCAGTCTCCCTCTTATCAGGAAGGAAATTTTAAAACAAGGTTTCATCTAGAAAAAAGAATTCTTCTAACCCTTCCAACTGGCCATTGCTGATACAATTTTGGAACTGGAGGGCCATCCTTGTCAGAAAGATTCTGAATTTTTTTAAATAAGTTGCTTTCTGTGTTAAACTAGACAGAGTCTGAGTTAATGCATAACTTAATTCTATCTGAAGAAGCCAATTTCCTGGCTGCTAAAATATACACTGACTATCAAGGGGTGTAAGAATTCATGGACTCTCAGATAGCAATAGATTCTTCAAATTCCTCATGTGCAGAAATAGTAATTACCAGATTTTTGTGCTGCATGGATTAAGCATGTAAAGATCCATATTCTCCATTAATATTGCTGAGGTACTCTATAAAGAATAAAAAGATTATTATCATGAATATTCTTTTAAAAGCAGTTTGAGTTGATATTTTCTTATTCTACTCATTTACTAATTATGTATTGAGAAATATACAAGAGAAAAACAAGGCATTTTGCATTAATTTTCATAGAATCATATGAAACATTTTCAATATTTCTATTTCATAGAATTATTTTTAGTATTTCTACATATGATTTCAGAAAAATAAAACACATGGCAGCCAAACATACATAGCAGGCTTGAAACAATCTACTTTATTTTATAAAAACAAGCAAACAACTCAAGACTAACTGACTATAGCCAGTTTCAAAAGACATCCTTAGGTCTCTGAGCATGGAATTTGATTTGAGCATCAAAACTGAATGAAGTTCACCGCCTTTTCTCAAAAATGTTCGAGTTTCACCATTATAGTGTTGAACAATTAGGAGTGAGAAATCCAGTCGATCCTAGTCTACCTACCACCTGCCTGTGATGTAAAAAGCTTAAGTCTGAAATTTACCTAACACAAATTCTATATTGCAATAGATATCAAAAAACCTTAAATTCTGGATCACAGGAAGAAACATTCCCTTCAACATCAAGTCTTTTCTTGGTTCATGTAAACCACAGCTTTGCAATTACTTGGGAATTATATCATTGACTTGTAAATGAGCCAAACAAAATTCTTCCAATTTTGCAATATCAACTTTTACAAAAATTACCTCCTAAAGGACATATGTAATTCACTATTTGATAACCAGCAACACAGCTTCCAAGTATAAAATAATCAGGAACAAATTTCACTAACAACATAGCTAAAAATGGTGCATTTCAAGAAATGGCTATCTGAAGGTTACTTCATTTCACAAGTCCAAGAAAAAAATAAATTCATGGGCCATATGCAACTCCCACCATTCCAAATCTAGTATTGCCAATATCATTGGTGCTTCCACTTTCATAAAACTGGTTTGTGCTACAAAAGCTATTTCTTTAGTCTTCCCTTTAGTCCTTTCTTCTCCTCCCAAACGAGTAAAACCTGTTGCTTACATAACATTTGGAGGCCACATGTGGAGGCCACTGTTAATACCACAATCTAAAATCTGTATATGTCGAAACACTTCAACTGTTTTTACTGAACATATTAGTACAATAGAGATTGAATCTCCCTGATCCGAAATGTTCCAGAATCCAAAACTTTTGGAGCTACAGCAAATGCTCCAATATAGTTTTCTGGCAGAAGTTCTGTGATTTCAATCCCAAGTAGTCACCAGCCAGATGGGTTTTGACCTAGAGTCTTCTTCAGTGGTTGAGGCATCTATAAATATCCACTAATATAACAAAGCAATATGTGGAATGAATACAGTACAGAGAAATCACCAACTTCTCTCCTATGTATCAGAGTAACTCTGATGTTACTCTGATTATGTATCAGAGTTACTCTGATATTCTGACTGAAATCACAGAACTTCTGCCAGAAAACTGTATTAGAGCATTAACCAAGGACAATCAAGTCTCTGGCACAGGCTTGGTCCTTTAAGGACTTTTGCAGTTCCAGAAACTGATTATTATTTCCTAAGGAATATGTTTTTTTATGGAAGTTATAATGTTTATGGTATGTGATTGATTTGTTGCAATTTTAATAGCAGATGAATACTTTTGATATCTTTAGCACATATTGTATTACCTTTCATAAATACCTAACCCTTTTTTTCATTCTTGTGAAATTACATTAAGTATAATACCTTTTTTGTTATTGGTCAAGATTACCATTCATACCACTCATGAGCATGTCAAACAAGTCAAATCAAAAATTAATTTACACTGTGTTCTTCTATAAAGAAAAAATGACCAGTTAACACTGTTGCTGTTACTTTGACTCACAGAGATTTAATTTTAACACTCACTTCAATTACAGATTTGTTACAAAACCTGAGACAAGTCTTATTTCAGGGTTGTTCAATTGTCTCAAAGTAAACAACAGTGACCAAAGGTGGCAAGATTCTCATGAATTTTACGAATTTTACAAATGTTGCTTAAAGTAATGCAAAACAGCTAGAACGGCAAATTCGATCCTTAATATTGTATGTTAATTTCAGGCTTAAATTTATTTATTTATTTTCCCTCTGCCAATTCACTGGTAGGAGTGTCTAAGAAGTAATGTCTGAAGTTTTCGCTGACATTCAAGTTTCAGGAGAAAAAAATCCTCTTTTTGCCACAATGAGATAAAATCAAAATTTGTGGTGCCTTAAAAATGAATAATTTTATCCTGTCACTGTCTCGTGGGCAAGAGTTGTTTCAGCTAGTCCTCACAGGTTATTTTATGGTTTGCACCATGAGATATGTTCTGTCCTATGGCTTGTCCTGTTCACTGTGTTGCTGCTCTCTTGCTTTTGAATGTTTTTCCTCTCAAGGGAACAACTGATTTCAGAATCACCACGCACTCTGCACAAGCTAAGAGCAGTAGCAAAGCCTTTTCCTGTTTGCAGTGTATGGGTAGAATCAATTACTCTCATTACTAAGATTTTTAATTCTGTTCACTTCTAAATATGTTACAACAAATCAATGAATCCATTCCATTCAACAGGAATATCATCATCTATTTTGTTAAAATTAACAACAAATAAAAATAATGGAGTTATAATAATAATAGTTACTACTTGTATAGCAAAGCAAAGCAGCTTCATTTATATACCGCTTCATACTATCGAGTGTCTAAGCGGTTTACAACTGTAAGCTCATTGCCCCCCAACAGCTGGGTACTCATTTTAGCGACCTCGGAAGGATGCAGGCCTGAGTCAAGCCTGAGCCCTGGCTAGTACTGAACTCGCAACCTTGTGGTTTATGAGTGAGTGGCTGCAGTACAGGCATTTAACTATTGTGCCACCAGGTCTCCTACAGCAGCTACAGTATAGTTACTATGTTAGTGTAATTACTGAACTGTTTGAGAGCCAGCGTGGAGTAGTGGTTTAAGCGTTGGAACTATTGACTCTAGAGATCAGGATTCGAATCCCCTCTCAGCCATGGAAACCCACTAGGTTAACTTAGGCAAGCCGCACTCATCCTTAGAGCCAAAAGCAAATCTCCTTCTGAACAAATCTTAACAAAAAAACAACCCTGTGATAGGGTCATCTTAGGGTCACCATAAATGGGGAATAACGTGAAGGCAGACAACAGCAATTATAGTTACCTTTGCTTCTGGATTAGCTGCCAATATTTTGGCACCACATTCAACCGAAGCATAATTATTCCTACTTTTCTGGACCTTTTTGGTGGCATGTTGACCACCATTGGTGGATGGATGCATGGATTGACCTGCATACAAGACAAAGAATACCAGACAGAGTTAAAAATCTAAGCACCTCCTTGGTTTTTTTTCACCAAATTTCATACCACACTTTTTGTAATAGTAGGAAGAAAACCATTGACTTGCAGCAAAGTGGAGAAAGTTTACAAGAGGAAACAGGAATGTTCTTAACAGGTATTGCAAGGAATCCTAGAAAGAGCCCAAAAGCCCATGGTGTTGCAGAAATGCAGAATAGGATGTAGGAAACAAGATGGTTCTTCCACTAAAAGGTCTAACACACACATTAACCTTAAACCAACATAATCTGGAAATTCAGCAGTTCCTTAGTGCTGTCAGTGTTCATGGGTGCTTTAAACTATACCAAAGGTTAACAGTCCTGAAGAGTTTATAGTTTAAAATGCAGCACAGGGAAAACATAAGAATGGGAAGTGGAATTGAGGTGAACAGAATATGTTGATAAATTTAGTTACATGTACCTATGCTTAGCTACAATAGAGCATGGCAAAATCAGAGCTGTATATAACAACACATGAAGATGAACTTTAAGGAAGAACTTTAAGAGTCATCATTCAGGGGATCTGAAAGGCAGTAACCCTTATCTGAGTATCCCTTATCTGAAAAGGGATTCCAAAATCAAAAACTTTTTTCATGGGTGGCTGAGATAGTGACTCCTTTCTTTTCTGACAGTCCTAACAAACTTTGATTCATGCACAGAATTATTTAAAATATTATATAAAATTACCTTTAGGCTTTGTGTATTTGAAACATAAATGAATTTCCTGCTTAGACTTGGGTCCCATCTTCAAGATAACTCATTATGGATATGCAAATATTCCAAAGTCCAATAAAATTAAATCCAAAATCTGAAACATTTCTGGTCCCAAGCATTTCAGATAAGGGATATTCAACCTGTGTATGCATGTATATAAAGGCACTGGCAGTACTAAATTCAAGAGCAGAGATGTATCGATGTGAAAGGAGAGAGATGGTAAGCAATGTCATGGAAGACAAAGAAGCTCATGCTGGATCTAAGACAGGGGTAGGCAACCTTTCCCCTTTAAGGGCCGAGGGACTTCAGCTTCCAGAAGCCTCAGCCATGTTGGCCAGTAGTCCCATGTTGGCCAATAGCTCCTGGGATTCTGGGAGCTGAAGTCCCTCGGCCCTTAAAGGGGAAAGGTTGCCTACCCCTGATCTAAGATAAGAATCTTGCACAGTGGTTTGAAGAAGGCTCTCACATGATCACAGTGAGGGAAGTGAACAATTCTGACCACAGAGTGTTGGGCAGAGGTTAGGTGACTAAAGTGAAAGAAAAGACCACAGGAGATTTCAATATATTGGCAAATAACAACCAAGGTGTAGTCTTTGATGAAAAGAGAAAAGAAAAACTTTTTTTTCTTTAATTTTTTTGCAAATTTTTGGGAATTGTAAGTGGAGAAGCAGTGTAATATGGCAACAGTCAATTTTTTGAACATAGGAAAAATGGAGATAAAGGCAAGGGTATGAACTCACTCACCAGACTGGTGGAAATAATCTTGTTAATGGATATGGATAGCACTACAGTCAAAATAGTGATGAAGGATTCAAGCAGAACATTAAGAAGCCATTAAAGAACTCACAAGTGATAGTTGTGAGAGTCCTCATGCAGGGGTGCAGAGCTGGTGAACAGATGGCAATTTATGTGCATTATATACTATCTATTATACATTTGCATGCACAGATGCATGGAGAGAGAAATTCCAGATGTGCAAGCAGGGTTCAGGAAAGGCAGAGGCACTAGGGACCACATTGCAAACATACACTGGCTAATGGAGCACATCAAGGAATTCCAGAAGATCATCATATATGCTTTATAGACTATAGCAAACCCTTTGACTAGATCACAACAAGCTATGGAATGCTCTTAAAGACATGGGAGTGCCACTACATCTGATAGCCCTGATGACAAATCTGTACCTAGGACAAAAAGCAACTGTTACAACAAAATACGGAAAAACTGAACAGTTCCCAACTGGCAAGGGGGTCAAGCAAAGCTACGTATTGTTGCCCTAATTGTTCAACTTGTATACAGAAAATATCATAACACCAAGTTTAGACTAAGGAGAAAGAGGAGTGAAGATAGGAGGAAGGAACATCAACAATCTAATATATGTGGATGACACCATACTACTAGCAGAAAACACCACAAAACTATTACTAAGGAAGGTCAAAGAAGAAAGTGCAAAGGCAGACTTACTGCTGAACGTTAAGAAAACAAAAATAAAAACCACAGAGGACCTACATACATTCAACCTAGGTAATGAAGGAATTCAAATAGTTAAAGATTTCCCATATCTTGATCAAACATTGATCAAAACGAGACTGCAGTCAAGAAATAAGAAGGCTAGGAATGGGAAGAACACCCATGAAAGAACTAGAAAAGATCCTAAAGTGTAAGGATATAAAACTAAACACTAAAGTTAGAATCCATTGTATTCCCCATCACTATGTACAAATGTGAGAGCTGGACAATGAAGAAAGTGAATAAAAAGAAAATCAAGTCATCTGAGAAGTGGTGCTGGAGAGTGCTGGAAATACTATGGAGAGTCAAAAAGAATAGCAAATGGGTCCTTGAACAGATCAAGCCTGAAATCTCCCTGGAAGCCAAGATGATCAAACTGGGGCTGTTGTACTTTGGCCACATCATGAGAAGTCATGACTCATTAGAAAAGCTAATAATGGTAGGAAAGGTAGAAAGCAATAGAAAGAGAGGAAGACCACATGCTAGGGAGGTCATAGGCCTGAGTCTGCGAGACCCAAGCAGAGCCGTGGGGGGCAGAGGGGCTTGGAGATACACAGGGTCGCCATGAGTTGAGATCGATCTGAGGGCAGCTAACAACAACATGCACAAATATAGCAAACGAATCTAGAACTGAGCATATTTCCAACTCTGGAGAAGACATAGATGAAATGTGTACTTGATGTAAAGGAAGATTCTCCCATCCACCTCCATGTTCAGAGAGTAGTAAAAGAAAATCATTTGACAGTGGAACATGCTGCCTCAAAGAGTGGTGGAGTCTCCTTCTTTGGAGGTTTTTCCAAAACAGGCTGGATGGCCATCTGTCGGGAGTGCTTTTGTTGTGTATTCTTGCATAGCTGGGGGTTGGACTGGATGGCCCTTATGGTTTCTTCTAACTCTGTGGCTCTATGATTCTATGAAAAACTTACTCCTGGCTCTTCAGGAAAGAATGGAATTCCATAGGGCTGGAATACTCAGATATCTCAATAAGTTATGATTGAAACAAGCAAGGTTAGGACACTGAACACATGACCCTTCCTAAATAGGAATCTCTGGTCACTGGAATTGCAAAGCCACTCACACTACTTCAGTATGTTTGCCTAAGAAAATCTGTATTCTACATTTTAGAACAAGGGAAGACTCAGGGCCTTTACAGACTGCCAGAAATAATGCAGCTTGAGGCCACTTTAACTGTCCTGGTTCAGTGCTAAGGAATCATGGGAACTGTAGTTTATTGTGGCACTAGAGCTCTCTGACAGAGAAGGCTCGACGTTGCAGAAAAAAACTACAATTCCCATGATTCCCTAGTACTGAGCCAGGACAGTTACAGTGTAACTGTATTTCAACTGTAAATAAAGCTCCTTTGCAAGGAAACTTACAAAAAACCTTTATAAAGTCAGGAAACAACCAGAAAACAGAAATATGGGATTTTGAAGGGAGGATTCTGTTCAAAGTTTGACTGAAAAAAGTGAACTCACTCTTTTCTTTTTCGACTTCCATAACTTGCTTCTTCCATTCATCAAATGTGGGAATATCTCCTGGGTCTTTTGGAGTTATTACAGAGGTTGGGTCAATTTCTCCTGCTTTTCTCTGGACAAGGAAGCAAAATTATATCAGGTTTTTGAACTATTACAAAGTTGAGGTGATATACAGACAATGTAGTAACAAAATTATGTAAGGCTTGTAGTACACTGAACATTAAAAGACAAATATAGCATATCATCAGTACGTCTTCTGCTAGGTTTGGAGTCTGTTGCAGTCCAGCATTTTATGAAAAAACTGCAAACACAGCTTGCATTGTGAACTATTTGAAAAAAGTTAATATTCCTGTTAGAGAGAAGAAATACATTATTTGCCCAGGTGTGGACATAGTCGTGATATAGTACACAAACAGAGATAGTGTGAGGGGAATTGGTGCAGTATTCCCCTCCCCTCTGTTCAGCTAGTGCAAGAGGTGGGGGGAGCCAGGAGGAGGCAAAGGAAAGCCACAGTAGCAGAAGTAGCAATAACCACAGCCACCCAGTGAGGAAAAAGAGAGAGGAGGGTGGGGAAATTACATCAGCTGACGAGAAGTGGAGGGGGGGGCATGACTACATTTGTTTAATTTTAATTCAGTCATAGCACCCTTAAGAGTGAGGGTGGTACTATAGGCTATTATCCCCACATCTCTCTTTAACAAAGCAAGCAAGAGCAAGAGCAAGTACATTTCTATACCGCTTATCAGTGCACTTAAGCACATGCCCATCTTGCATGTGTCAAACTGCACCTCTCCTTCTGACTACCTGCTCTTTCATTCTAAATTATAACCAGAACCCATTAATTCAATGTGTAGTTGAAAGAAAGGACCACACATCAAATATATAGGTTCTGGGTGTAATTTAGACTGGTTGAAAAAGTCAGTCATCAGAAAGTGGGTTGTCGGAAAGCAGGAAGGCCTGTACTGTGAAATATAAAATGTTTAACTGACATTGATTAGGATGTTTTCAGTTATACAACATACCTCCCCTCTTAGGTTATCTGAAGCATTAAGTGCTGATTTCGGATCTGTCTTTTGCTCAGTTGCAGCAACCTGGGGGTCAAATTCTGATTTAGTCGTCTTTCCCTTTCGGTGTGAAGAGATATTTTCTATGTGTTGACCTACAAGGCTAAAAGTATGTCAACATTAGAAACTCATACAGAAACAGATTCAAATTTCAGGTTGCAAGTAGTCATGTGGATACCTAAAATGGCAAACACAAAAGTATCACCAACTTACAAGAGCAAAACAATGACAACACTAAGCTTATTCCAATACTCACCTGTCTGGTGAAGTAACAAGAGACGAAGCCTCACTTTGAGGATCAGCTTCAAGTGTCCCACTAATATCGCAGTCAGGTTCTGATTGTTCAATTTCAGCAGAAGTGACTATGGGGATGTCATCACTGGAATTTTCTGTCACACTGAAAGGAAAAAGGAAGATGAATATGGGCTTTATATCACTGGACATATCAATATTCTGCTAGTCAAAGAGCTTTATCAATCAGCGAGCCAGAATGAGTCCAGAACTCTTTAAGAAGACTTCAAAAGAACTGTTAAAATTTAAGTATGTATCTTGCTTCAGAAGTGTATTCTGATTCAAATATAGGTTCTGAACAAGGCCTAAATAATGACAACTAAAATACGTATAAGTTATAAGCTTCCAAAATTGAGTGTTTTAGTATGGTATGTAGAAGGGGAAGTTACATGAATTAATTCAGTACTCACATCTCCCCACAGCGATCAATTCTCCCACAAATCCCTTTCAAATTGCTTCTAAAAGAATCTAAGTAGGAGATAGTTGATTGCCTGTCTTTTTGTCTGCCCTAATCATTATTTTGCACTCTACTGAGCACCTATGTAAGCTGTCCAGCCATATTCCACTTCTGGCAGCAAATGGCACACTACAAAACAGCAAGGTGGAGAAACTGCTGCTTCCATTTACATCCTTTGTCAGCCTTCCTCATTCCAGCACCCTCCAAATATGCTGCACTGCAACTCACATAACTCTAGTCAGTACAACAGTGCTGGCTGAAGATGATGGCATAATTGTCCCACACATCTGGAAAATATCTGATTGAGGAAGGTTATCCTAAACCCATGCATTAGTTAAATTAGTTTCAAATGGTGAGTACTGCTGATATGGTAAAGCTGCTGGGGCAAAGAAGATAACTTTTCTTCTTAATACCTTCCTTCCTGGCTGGTCATCCAGGGAAAAGATGTAATTAGATCTCAATTATTATTATTGCATCTCTCAGGGAGGGAAGTTTTTCATCATGTTTAAAAGAAGCAGTGTTATGACACTTCTCTAAAAGCCCTTCCTGGACTCCCTGGACTTAAACAACTATAGATCAGTTTCAAATCTCCCATTTTTGGGCAAGATAATCGATTGCCTTTCAATTATAGGCAGTCTTGGACAATACAAATTATCTAGACTCATTTCAAACCAGCTCCAGAGCAAGATATGGAGTTTAGACTGCTCTGGTTGTTTTAGTGGATAATCTTCACCTGAGCATTGACAGGGGGAGTATGGTGCTGGTGCTTTTGGACCTCTCAGCACCATTCAGTACTATCGACCATGGTATATCCTTCTGGAACACCTGGTGGATTTGGGAATCAGATGTACTGTACTTCAATGCTTCAGGTCCTATCTCTTGGGTAGGTTCTAGATGGTGGTGTTTGGGGATAGGGGCTCCTCCAAAAAGGATGCTTTTTAGGGGATCTTCCATTATAAGTACTAAATCATCTGCAAAGGCTCTTTATTTTGTGTGATAAACATGGTAATGTTTCCCTGTGCAATGCCAGTGATCTCGAAAAACAACAGTATATTACAATATGTTATCATTCTGTAAATATATGTATTTCATGTTATTAAAATCTCAACTATATATTTCCATTTTCCAATTAAAAAAACAAAACAAAATATGGGGAATGTTTTGTCAGGATTCTATTTTAAATTCTATGACCAAGGGATGTGAGGATGGCCCTCTCCATTTCCTCTCTTCAGGAGTCCTACCAAAGCACATTTAAGGGATGAGCCTCTATCTTAAGTGTAGTAACTTTGGTGGAGGGAAAAGGAAGATCCCTGAAAATAGACCAAATGGTTACTCCATTACCATTCACACATTCAATCAGGTAAGCTTATATCTTTCAGTTTTGTAAACCTGAGTATCATTAAATTTTGTGGCAGTTTACAGAAAACTACCCTGCTAGGCTGAGGTCACATCTTCATCCTTAGAGTAGGTTTTTTTTTTCTGAACAGACTATTGCAACTCCAAGTGAAAGTCTTCAAATAACAAGCTGGAGATCCGAATCTTATTTCCACACCACTGGGCTCTGCCTCCACTTTTGGCTACAGTAGACATGAATGAATCACACAAATAAGAGAATGCACAATTCAGTACAGGTGCACCTCTATTTCCCAAACAATGTGGTCGTGAGCATTACTTTCTTTAAAAAAATTAGTTGCTAGAATCAGAAAAAAATTAGGAAGAACAGGGATAGGGTTCTGTTCAACAAAAAAGAAGAGTAATTCAACAATTCCACCCCCACCCCCCAAAAAATAAGATGCACATGTGAAATGAAACAAACAAGTCAGGCAAGCATTGCATATGTAACCCAAACACTCTGAACTTTCTAAAGACCACTTAGACAGTTTCTTCCAAAATACATTTAGGGACAACTTTTCTATCACCAACCTCTTTTTTCTCATGATCTCCATTTTGGTGCTCAAGCAAGATTATCTGCTCTTCCCTTTTTTCCTGTTTTGTTGTTAATACAAAGTAAGAAATTCTGAAGGCAGCTGCTGTTTATCTTGCCTGATGTAGGCAAGCACATGAAACCTTAATAGGGTCAGCAAGAGTAGAAGCCAATTTTTCCCGTCAAAGCTTTACTGCATTGTCTTCTACAACATGCTGCTGCATCCTAACACCAAAAATTTGTGTTTCTCCAGCCTTCCTTTACTCTTCTGCCAATGCTGCTGCTGCTGCTAAAAGAATCTACCTAGACAAAGGGTGAAGAGGAAAAGTGGAAGGGCTGGGTGTGCAAACAGCTTTGTAAAAATAAGCTGCCAGACAATTTGTTAACTGAAATATGCTTGTACCATAAAATGGACAAAACACAAAATGGACAAAACTGGCTACATTCTTAGCCCGTGAGAACAGATGAAAGAAAAAAATGTTTTTTTAATGTAGCAATTACTGTATATACCCAACTATAAGTCAAGAAATTAATGGCCAAAAGCTGACCCTAAAATCCTGGGTTGACTTATATACGGGTCAAAACAGTAATGCAGCTCAGAAAGATCCCAAAAGATGCACCGTCCCCAATGCCCTACTCTACCTGCCTTGGTAGTGATTTCTGAAAGAGCTGCCAGGCAGGAGTGTATGTGTGTCTGTATGTGAGGTGATTTACTTCTCAGTCTGATGGTAAACTCTTCTCTTCTGTCTTTCCTTCTCCCTATGGATTGTCTCTGCAGCAAGCACCACATTTCCCCCAATTCCTTCCTTCTCAGTCTGATGTTAAAACCTTCTCCTCCCCTAAGTTTTACCCTCAACTTACCCACAGGTTATATCAAAATCTATGATTTTGACTCTAAAAACCTTGCTTCGACTTATACACGAGGTTGACTTGTACACGAGTATATACAGTATATATAACTGCATAACATGGAAAGGCTTACCTGGGCTGAGAAACTGGTGAGATCTCTGAGGTAGGTATGCTGAAAGTACTTTCAGAAATACCAGCTGTACTAAAGAAAGCTTCACTCAAATCCACTGCAGACTGTCCATCAGCTTCCACTGTTTTTAGCTTCCCCATATCTATAACCTGTTAAAAAGTAATTGAAAACTGTAGAATCAGTTCTGGCACCGGCAGATTTTGCATTTGCAGGTCTTCCAGCACAATTCTATGGTCACCTTCCAACAGATGTTGACCAGAGTTGCACTGGAGGACCTAGAGATTCCTAGAGAAGTTTTACTCTTAAGTAAAAATAATTGTTGTCATTTTTCAGTCTGCAGTTTTTCCACTTTCATTGGGGGGAGGGGGCTTGTGCCCCTAACCCCAAAGAATGCAGACAGCCCATTGTACTATATTTCCTTAAGAATCCAGAGAGCATGGAGATTTTGTATCCTAGAGAATTAGGTGAAGAAAGACAAGAACAGGAAGCAAAGAAGGAAGTAAGACACACAGACACAAACAAACAAACAAATGCAGAAACAAAGAGAGAGGCACAAACAGACTCTAAAAGGAGGGTGAAAGAGAGACAGATGCACAAATACACACATGAATACAGATAGAAACAAATAAAGAGAAAGATGGGGAAGAAAGGAGAGATAGAGAGATAGAAAAAGAGACAAACCTAGGTTGGGGAAGATATAGAATCACTGACAAAGAGTGAGTGCATAGCACTCCCTATGGTGTATAGGTGCACACAACCCACCCCAGGCAATGGAAGGGCACCCAAATCTCACAATAACAAAGGAGGAAGAGAGATTGAGATGATACAGAGACAAAAAGACAGAGGAAGAAAAACATACAGAGAGACAACAGATAGGAGCATTCCCATATGCTCTTTCACAAATACAGAGATATGTACAGAGAGATACACACAGAAAGGGACAAAGAAACACAGAAAGGGGGGGGGGGCGCACAGGTCCAAATCACAGTGCAGAAATAATCCAGTTTGAAACTACTTTTAACCACCCTGGCTCAGTACTAAGGAATCCTGGGAATTGTAGTTTATTGTGGCACCAGAGCTCTCTGAGAGACAAGGCTAAATGTCTCTCAAAACTACAGTTCCCATAATTCCCTAGCATTGAGCCAGGACACTTAAAAGCAGTCTCAAACTGCATTATTTCTGCACTGTGTTTTGGACCATACCCCCCATACCCTTGTGGACAGGGACACCCACACTCACACATTTTTCAAAAACGAAAAACAAAACAAAACAAAACAATGAGAATGTCCCAAAGATAATTTTTGTTATGGCTTAAAAAAAGAAAAAGGAATTGAGTGGGCAAGCAGGCTCTGCAGCACACGAAGTCTTGGGACGAAAAAACATGTAATCCCTCATCAGTTCGAGAAAATTCTATCTTGCTCTGTAAAGGAGCAGAACCCATATGGAACTTCACAGAGAAAAAAGAAGAAGAAACACAGTATCAAATCTGAACAAACTTGAGAAAGCATTTAGCTTTCATTTTGCAGTTATGGATTCAAGCATTCTTCTTCTTCAATGGCATCTTTCTTTTTTTCTAAGACAACAGTAACAATACTTTAAGTATCAGTAAAATAAGTAAGATTGAGAATACTCATACGTTTACGTTATGGCAGGGATGGACAATTTAGGAGCAGGGATTTATTTTTAGGACCCACAGGCCATCCCCATAGTGAGCTCAAATACCTTTGTTTTTCTTTGTGGTCCCCCTCAAAACCTCTTATCACCTCCTGTCACTATTTTGACAGGGATTACAGATAAAAATAGAGACATTTGGCAATAATGGGAGGTTCTGGGTAGTTGTGTGGGTATTTCTAAATGTGGGGGAATTTATGCACCATTCTGAGCCAATATGTACCCAAAATCACAATTTATTTAGTTATTATTTTTATCTACTTTATTTATATGCTGCCTTTCTCCCAAGCCAGCACCTAAGGCAGCTTCCATAACATATTAAAATGGTTACAAAAAGTTCAAAATAAATTTTAAAACACCACATTAAAACACTATAAAATGCTAAAAAACATATTTATAAACATACAAAAATTAAAAATAAATAAAGATACATTTACATTAAAAATCTTCCCTGCTTAAGCATTAAAACTTAAATAAGAATGTTTTTGCCTCTTGGCAAAAAGAAAGCAGGGAGGAGGCCACTGTAGCCTCCCAGGGAAGGCAGTTCCAAAGGTGTGAGGACATTAGGACATGTCTTCTAGGCAAGCCTGTGATGATGGTGAAACCGAGAGAAAGCCTTCCCCTGATAATCTTAAAACTCTGGCAGGTTCATATCGGAAGATAAGGCCTTTCAAACAGTCTGGACTTAGCTGTACAGGGTTTTATAGGTCATAACCAGCACTTTGAATTGTGCCCGGAAATGAACCAGTAACCAGAGACACTGTTTCAACCAGGGAATTATATGCTCCCTATATTCTGGCTGCCACGTTTTGAACCTACTGAAGTTTCTGAACACTTTCCAAAGGCAGCCCCACATAGAGTGTGTTATAGTAGGATATAATCAAAGTGTGTGTCACTGAAGCCAGGTCAGACATCTCAAGGAAGAGGCAGCTGGCACACTAGGCTGAACTGTGCAAATGCACTCCTTGCCACTGCTGAAATCTGGACATCCAGGTTCAGAGTTATTAAGGCACTTATTAAGTTTTCCAAATACTATTACATATTTCAAATCCAGGTTATTATGAGAGATCATGCATGTGAGAGACAAAGATAATACATGCATAAAACAACATAGATTGTGTCAGATTAACTAATGGGGGAGATGGTTGGTCGGATTAACTGGAGGCCATATTTGACTGATTCATTGATCAGATAATATTGCAACTTTGCTTCACACTAATTAAATTTTACATGGAGACATCTGAAAAATGTATGTCTTACAGTCCATATAATGAAAGGTAAAAGCACTTGTAAAAGAAAAGTGACAGGACTTGCCTCTTCTTGCTTTGTGTAGTCAACAGAGTATTCCTCAGGAAACGTATTTATGACAGAATCAATATATTCTAAAGACAGTGTTCCAACAGAGCTGTCAGTCTCCTCCTAGTTGATAAAACACAAAAATATATTTAAGTACAGATAGAAACACCATATTTTAAATCAGGGGTAGGCAACCTGTCCCCTTTAAGGGCCGAGGGACTTCAGCTCCCAGAATCCCAGGAGCTACTGGCCAACATGGCTGAGACTTCTGAGAGCTGAAGTCCCTTGGCCCTTAAAGGGGAAAGGTTGCCTAACCCTGTTTTAAATGAACCGTTTGTAATCCCAAGAAATCCACACTGAAAGTACACCTTATTTAATGAAGTAGGTGTTCATGGGCTAATGGTTTAAAAGAACATTGACACCTGATGCAGAAATAACATGGATAGAATGGGAATAGGTTTCTAAACCACAAAAAAGGAAGAGCAGTTCAATAGGTTTCATTTTTTAAAAATTCAAAACAAGCAACATGCACATGTAAACTCAAGCAACCAGATGAAGTCTGCCTTGAATAAGAAAACAAAAATATTTTCAACCTTCTAGAGATCGCTTGAAGACTTCTTCCAAAATGAATCCAGACATGATTTTCTTTCATCAACCTCCACTCTTCTTATGATTTCCATTTTGGTGGCCAAACTTATAGGCCTGTTTTTCAAACATGCTAATGAAGCAGGCTTATTTGCTCTCCCCTTTTCTCTGTTTTGTTGTTAATGCATACTCAGTAAGAGATTCTGGAGGAAACTGCTGTTTACCTTGCCTGTTGCAGGCTGCTCTGGCAAATAATGTTGGCTGGAGGAGAATCCCACTTTTGCCCTGTTCAGGCTTTGCTTGTTGCATTGTTTACTGCAGATAAACTACTGCAAACAGACACTGAAAGTCTGTATTTCTCCAGCCTTCCTTCACTACCCCTCCAATGCTAATGCTGCTTAAAAAAAACTTCAGCTGGACAGAGCATAAGTAAGAAAAGTGGGAGAACTGGCAAGGGATAAAGAGACTCTGTAAAAAAAGAGCTGTGATATCACAAGCTTTATTAACTGAAATGTTCCTCTATAATACTATCTTTTACTTTCAAAGTTAAAAATAGCAAAGTCATGCAAACACTGATACCATGCACATTTTTATTTTTATTTTTAAAAATGTCTGCAGGTCAGATGATGCCAGGGTCTGGCATCCCAGGTAACATTTAAGACAATTACATAAAAATAATTTCACTGGTCCCCCACTTCACACAGCACTCATCTTCCTCTTTGTTACTACATTTTAATCTGCCCTTTAAGTTTCTAACTCTGGAATGGGGACTTTATAGCCTTCCAGAGGTTGTTCTGCATGCTGGCTATAGCTGATGGAAGTTCTAGTCCAGCAATATATGGAGGGCCACATGTTCCTCACCCTGATCAAACTGCTGATACAGCTTGTTTAAGTTAGGCTTTATAAATCTTCACAATCTTTTCAAATATATATTGCCTCCATTAAAATTACAAATGAAAAAAACATAAAATTTGTTCAGTATTAATAATTTATACAATATTTTTGAATTTTTACTACCCTGAAACGTTTGCATAATTTTTTTCATTTCTGTTACATGATGTGATTTTTCAGAGAAACAAGAAGTCAGAAATGTTGGGTGACTGGGAGTTAATCACCAGTTGCTTATGTTTCAATAAGAATTTATGTTTAGCAACTTCTGCTTTAAATATAACCTCTGAATAAATGTTAGTGTTCAGAATATTCTGTATTTATTTACATAATGTCCCATGTTAGGACTACAGAACTGTGACTAATTCTACAAGAAAGCCAAACCACTGGTTCTTTATGTACTTACCTTTTCCTGGACGTTCTCATCCATGTTTGCCAAGGGAAAGTTCTCATTTGGTGAAAACAAATATGAAGATGAAGGAGCTTCTTTACAAGAGACATGCCAGCTAGGAAAACTGTTAAATATAAGAGCCACATTTAATACAAATAGATTGAAAGCTGCATTTACATCTTACGTGATGCTGAGATGTCATCAAAAGCCTCATAAAATTAGCTGACCTCTTAAAATTACCTAATGAATTCCTACTTTATGTTCTCTTTAAAAAGAGCTGTTTACAATGCCATGTTAGAAGCAAAAATGGTGAGTTGTCAGACATGCACTTCAAGAATGGTTAGGCGTTTGTGAGCTATCTTAAATGAATTCAAGTATTCAGGGGCAGGTGAACTGCAATCTTAGATACCACAGAAGTTACTGATGTAAGTCTCAGATCCTTCATTTCTGGAAAATGCTGGAGAACAAGAAAAGTAAATCAGGAATGAAAACAGGGAAATATTTTCTATTTAGAAAAAGAGATAAGTTGGAAAAAGAAGGATCCTCAGTGCCAAGCGCAAAAAAAATCTCTTTGCCTCAGAGGATGGCAATAGCAAACCCGTTAGCAAACTTGCCTAGAAAACCCTGTTATAGGGTTAGCATCAGATAGAAACCACTTGAAGGCACACAACAACAGCAAGACAACAGCGGTGGGGTGGGGGGGCTGACTCAACTGGAACACTGTCTAGAACTGAATTCCTGTTTATGCATCACATGAAACTAGCCTACTCCACAGTCAGCAGATACTCCATTCAACATTCACAGCAGTACAACAGCTTCCTGGGCTATAAAGCAGACCTCAATGCTGTGTAGTAGTGATCCAGGCTTTAAACAGCCTCCTCTCCATAAACAGTAAAAGGAGATAATAGTAGCAGCAGCTTGAGGGCCAAATGAAACACTTATCTAGAACACTGTAATGCATTGTGAATAATCATCATCACCATCATCATAATCTATTTATGTAGTGTCATCACTTTACATCAGGGGTAGGCAACCTTTCCCCTTTAAGGGCCGAGGGACTTCAGCTCCCAGAAGCCTCAGCCATGTTGGTCAATAGTCCCATGTTGTCCAATAGCTCCTGGGATTCTGGGAGCTGAGGTCCCTCGGCCTTAAAAGGGAAAGGTTGCCTACCCCTGCTTTACATGAAGCTTTATAAGAAAAAGAACAAAAGGAGAAGGGATCTCATCCCAGCAGATACTGCCTCTTCTTCTCTCTCTCTGAGGTCAGAGCAGTGGCAATTGGGATAGAGGAAATGCTGTACATGCTGCCCTTAATGTTTCAATACTGTAGTTCAAGATGCAGCAATGACGATTTGACCAAAAAAGCTTACTGGAAATAAGAAATTGCACTCAAATTTCTCTTGATGGAAAAAAATCAGAGATCTGATGATCTCCTTCTATTGAATTCATAAAAATAGGAATTAACCAGTAACCATGTGCGTGAGTGAAAGAAAGAATGAAAGAGAATGACTGTGTACATAGGTTATATGTGAGTCTGGCTGTGTGAGACAATATATGTAAAATTTATACATGTTAAATATTGAATTTATTTAAATAAAACTGTTCTAATTTGTATGATAATATTTCTTTTAAAATGTTAAAATATGGATATACATGAATGTATGAACGAAAATAAGCATATTAAATAAACAAAATATTTTTATTCATATACCAGGAGGGGGTGTGACATCTGCATGTAGATGTAAAGGGGGTCACAAGGATGAAAAGTTTGAGAAATAATAATAATAATAATAATAATAATAATAATAATAATAAATAATTATTTTTTATAGCCCGCCCAATCACAAGGAATCCGGGCAGGTTACAGCAATAAAAATACATAGACTACATTATTTCTGCTTTAAGCTTCCTTGAACGTCATTGAATTGATTTTTGCAAGTCTTAAACTCCTTTGTTAATCTCACTGAACAACATGAGGAGACATTTCACCCCAATTACATTTTTAATTGAAAGCCAGTGTAATAGTGGTTTCAATGTTAGACTATAACTGTTTACTCCAAGACATTTATCAACTACTACTCACTAAAATGTTTCATCAGTTGGGATTCTTAGAAATTTTGATCTTTAAAGATTTCTGTACAAAATTGCCTAATCTGCACTTCTGACAAAAATAAGATTAGCAATTAAAATTATTTTCAGCAGTTTAAATAAAGCAAAATAAGCATTTACAGAATGCAACCAATATGCATGTTTACATAATACTTTTGAGCATTTTTATAAATAAATTAATAGTGGAATTGTGCATAAAACTACAAGTATGACAGTTTCACCCACCCTTCTTTACAGGAGCAAACAATTCATGTGATTGATGGCCATCACAGACTATAGAAAGAACACATCCTGTACAGATGCACACTTTAAAACTTTCACTCAGGTTCGTAACATCTTATGGACTGGAACGTAGGTATACTATACAGATAGGCTTGTTTTGTTCAGTTTCTAGGTCTCTAGGTCACACATTAAATTGGTTTCTAGTTTCATAGCCCTGTGTATAGGAAACCGTTTCTCATGACATTTGGAAGATCCATGTCAAAGGCCCAACGAATACCGTATGAGGCAGCACCAAGCACTCTGGAGTCACATTCACTATCACTTGTACGATAGTCTACTTGCCTTTTAACAATTTTGAGATTCTTTTACTCTAATCTTCAATTTAAAAAAAACACCTTTAAACTGACTAACTGCACCCTTTATTCTGGCAGCACATTTAGAAAACTGTAATTAATAGTATTACTGATTAAAACCGCAGGTCATAAGACACTCTTCACTCTCCCTCAGGGAATAATGTCCTATTGAAAGACAGAACCTACTATGGTATACATACAAACACCATTTAGAAATGCATATCATTTATACACACATATCATTTAGATGCACTCTGACCACCATCAAAAACCACTATACAATGGATGGAATTCTGCTGGTGATACACATGAAATTAAATGCTATGTGTGATTCGAATGAGGTGGTACTTACTACTTACTAGTGCAACATCCACACATACATGGCAAGGCAGCTTTCAAGCCCCATGAGTGTTAATATGCCTATTAACAGGCCAGGGAAGTGGAAGGCAACCAAGCAGCCCATGAACTGGCTGTAGTTGGATACTACCTTGCTACCTCTGTTTCTTGACAATAAATGACCATAGTAGCTACACTTTGATTTAAGATGGTGGACAAAATTACCAGCTGAGTAGCCTTCAGTAGTAGATTCAATCCATTAACCTATTAAAACAAATTTAATGAGCTACAAGCTTTTACTGCCAGTTAATCACCCATTCACACTCCCAAGCAGGATGCCAACCCTTACCACCATCTAAACACTTGGAGGGTGTATTTCATTGAGCCTAAAAATGGCCCAAGGAGGTCTAAAATATGATAAAATGCCCCTCTGTCCTCTAAAGGGCATTGGGAACATTTGGAGGCAAAAGCTTTTTTGGGTTTTTTTTCATGGTGGGGATGTTGTGCTGGAGGTGTGGGTCTCCAAGCAATCCTAGGGGGCTAATGCAGTCCCGTAGTCTCCCAATCACCACCCCAATGCACAAATATGAAGAAAACATATCGAGTCATTAATTACACTGTTAAAGAACATTATACTAGACTTCACTGTTTGTTTATTTACAAAGAACAGAAGGGAGAAAGCATGCAGCATCCATTTTTTCCAATAATAGGATTATACCATCTTAATAAAATTTTACTTCTTACTTCAGTTCCTGCATCTCAATAAAGAATTGTATTGAGTGCAACTTAGGGGCTAAGCAGACGGGCGGCACGGGACCGCCCCGGGAAGCTGCGGATCGGGGCTGAGGCATCTGCATTCCTCGGCCCCGTGGCGCAGCTTCGCCGCCCCAGGAAGGAGCGCTAAAATAGAGCTCCTTCCACAAATCGCCGAAGGTGCGCCGCAAACGGCTGCCGGCGCACCTTCAGCGCCTCTTCCGCTGCGGCGTGTGCGGACGCTGCAGTGGAAAGGCATCCTCGGCTGCTCTGACGACGTTTTCGGGAAGGGGTTGGGGCGCCCAGCGTCCGGCTGCCCCTCCCCTTCTTTGCCCTGAAGACGGCGCTTTGCGCCGTCTGCTTCCCCCCTTACTTGCTTTACAAAGTATATTTGGGAACCGTTTACACCATATCACTTTTAGCATGGAGTTTTGTATTTTTCTTGGGGGGTTTCCTACCATACACAGAGAAAAATTCTAGCCCTTGTCCATGCATTTCAGAAAAGCATGAGGTTTTTTTCCTCAGAAAACTAGACACTACTAGACCGTTAAGGAAGGGGTAGGCAAAACGAGGATTTGAGGTTGTCTGTGTACAGGAGTATTTCTGAAGGCCTCTCATGGAAGCCTCCAAGAGACACCTTTTAAATTGGATTCAGGTTCCCCTGCATTGCTTCACACCCCAAAATACATGTGTTTCAAAAGCAGACTTCCAAGTACTGGTGGTTTTGTTGTTTGAAATTGTTGGCAGTATGTACAATCCCCAGATGGTTCCAGGGCAGAAAGCCATGGCAAAACCCCTGTGAAGATTTTGCCAAGAAACCCCCAAGAACAAGTAATAACAACAATAATATCATCATGGCAAGGGGGGGCCGGCGGCGGCAGGACCAGCCTGGGGCTGGTCCAAAGGCCTTGGGGGGGCGCATCCGGCCCCCGGGCCTTAGGTTGCCTACCTCTGCCCTATGGTCAACTTCTGGCATAATCATGCTGGAGGACCCAGAGATTCCTAGAGAGAACATGTTAATCAAATCCACAAATAATGTTTAGGTGGAATCCATTATTCTCTAGCGCAGCAGAAAACAAGCTCGCTCCATCTTCAACATGACATCTCTTCAAATATTTAAACAGGGCTATCCTATCACCTCCTAACCTTCTTTTTTCCAGGATAAACATACCCAGCAAACTGATGGGCAAAGCAGACTGTCTCATTGCGCCAGTTTGGGAGCAGCGTCTGAGCATAGCATTTAAACACCACATGCTCTGACCCCACCCCCAAGCTGGCATCACACCGCTTGCCTTACCATATGGCAGGCAGCTTTGCGGGGCTCCGGCGGTGTAACGTTTATATGTCGCAGGAGCACTGCAAAGCCACAGCACTGGAAAAAAGCTAGAGTGGGGCCATGCCATGCGGTTGCTGCAGCGCGTACCCGGCTTTTTCAGAGGCGGCGTGACATTGCTCCTTTGGGGTGGTCTGTTTCACCCCTAAGTCTCTCTTTATAGGACTTTATGGTTTCCAGACTTTTCACCATTTTGGTCACCCTCCACTGGACACGCTGCAAATGCAAAGGACTGATTGTTATCAGTTTAACAAAGAATCTGCTCCATGTGTAAATTAAAAATACAAGGTTCACTGATTTTGACATTTCTTTCTGCTGTTGGGAAAAGGAATTATTTTTTTAAATAAAAATCCTGAGCTGGCAGTTTTGTGCTGTGTGTGTCAACTTTCTCCTGCAATTTACGTCTCTTCAGCTAAAGTTCAGCATATTCACCAGCACAATGCTATTCACCTGCTATAAGGATATGTTGATCCTTATTAAAATTATTTTTAATCATTTTTCTTTTCCTGGAATGTACAAAGAACTCATTTTAAAAATTCTTCAAAAGATTAAAAACTATTAAGAAAGCTATTTTAAACACCAAAGGCCAAGAAGAAAAACACATTTTTGAGCACCTGCTGGAAGCTCAACAAGAATGGAACAAGCTTGAATTCCACTGCTGGAAAGAGCCACAAATTGCTGCTTCAGAGAAAACCCTATTCTTTCTAACCTAGTAGCTTAATGTGTGGGACACACAACAAAGCATTTACTGAAGATCTCAGACTGCTGTCAAGCTCATACAGAAAGGGACAGTCTTTCTGATATCCTGGCACCCAGCCCTTCAGGGCTTTACAGGTCAATACCACCACCATGAATTGAGCACAGAAATAATCTGGCAGCCAATGCAGTCAGTTTAGAAATGGTGACATAGGGTTCCTAAAGCACAATCCACACCATCATCTGGCTGTTGCATTCTGAACAAACTGTAACTTCTGAACACTTTTCAAACACACTTCCAGACAGAGTGAATTACAGAAGCCTACCTGAAAGGAAGTCAAGGCATAGATCGCATGGCCAATTTGTTTTCTCTAGGAATGAGCACAGCTAGCACACCAGATGAAGACAGGCAAAGGCACTCTTGGCCACAGAGGCTCCTTAGCATTTTAGGAACAATGTTACATCCAAGAGCACCCTCAAATTGCAAACCTGGTCCTCCAGAAGAACCCCATCCAGAAAGTGTTATTATTCCAATCCTAGGCTTTTGGGGTGGGAGCTTTGTTATGTTTTTCTTATGTGAATTGAGCCTCCTTTTGTTCATCCATATCCAATCCTGCACTGCATCCACACAGTGATCCAGGATTTCAACAGCTTTGTACTATCAGTTGAAAACATAAGGACAAGATGGGTATCATGACTACAGTGGTGAGATCCTAGGCCAAAACTCTGGTTAACCACCTTTAACAGGTTTACATAAAGGTTGTAAATCATAGAGAATACTGAATCCTAGGGAACCCTACAAGCTAAAGAGATCCAACAACAGACCCCGGCACAACATTCCAGGCCAAATAAGACTAGAACAATCACAAATGCCTGAAAAGAATACAATGGCTGATGCTACGAAATGTGTCTCCAGTTCCCAGTATAGATCATCTGCTAATACTGTTACCATCTCCAAGACAGGCCCAATCTCACCAAGGCTATCGACACAATCGCTCCCAAGCATCCTTTCCAAACCACTCCTAACCGTAAGCCCTGGTATACGGAAGAGCTTAGGAGGATGAAGCAGGTTGGACAACGACTAGAGCGCACCTGGCGGAAAACTCAACTCTTATCTGACAAGACTCGTCATAGGAATTTTCTTGATTCCTATCGAGAGGCAATACGCGCAGCGCAGAGATCCTTCTGTTCTGCACGTATTGCGTCTGCAGAGTCCCACCCAGTAGAGCTGTTTAGGGTGGTAGGGGAACTGATGCGGGTCCCACCTGCGCAGAACCCCCTGCTTAACCCGACAATGGCCTGCTGTGACGTGTTTAACAACTTCTTTGCAGATAAAATCTCTCAGATAAGAGCCTACTTAGATGCCAGTATTGACATAGAATCTATAGATGAGGTGTCCAGCAACTCCGTTACTGAGATTTTACTGGATCAATTCCAATCTGTGAGTACCGTTGATGTGGACAAGCTCCTTGCCAGAGTGAGGAAAACTACCTGCCCTCTCGATCCTTGCCCTTCGTGGGCCAGGGTGGGGATGCATTGAGGGTGTTCCTTAAGGACTTAATCAATACATCCCTCAGAGAGGGCACTGTTCCATCTTGTTTAAAGGAAGCAGTGGTTAGGCTGCTCCTGAAAAAGCCCGCCCTGGATCCCCTGGATATGAACTATAGGCCGGTCTGGTTACCATTCCGAAGCAAAGTGATCAAGAGGGCAGTGGCTCTTCAACTCCAAGCTGTCTTGGATGAAACCGATTATCTAGATCCATTTCAAACTGGCTTTAGGACAGGATTTGGAGTTGAGACTGCCATGGTTACCTTGACTGATGACATTCGAATGAGCGTCGACAGGGGTAGTGTGACCCTGCTGGTGCTCTTAGACCTCTCAGCGGCCTTTGACACAATCGATAACATCCTCTTGGATCACCTGAGGGGCTGGGAATCGGAGGCACTGCTCTGCAGTGGTTCCATTCTTTCCTCTCGGGTAGATCCCAGAGGGTGTTGCTCAGGGACAGCAGCTCCGCTAGAAAGGAGCTCAAGTGCGGCGTCCCTCAAGGCGCCATTCTGTCCCTGACGTTATTTAACATCTATTTGAAGCCACTGGGAGAGATTATTTGGAGATATTGGCAGGGTGTTATCAGTACGCTGATGACACCCAGATATACTTCTTCATGTTCCGGTCATCAGCCTCAACTTCAGATGGCGTCTCTTCTCTCAATGACTGTCTTAAGGCAGTAATGGACTGGATGATGAAACTGAATCCAGACAAAACGGAGATACTCACAATATCGGCCCCGAAACCAGGTATCGGGATACAACCTCCAGTCCTGGACGGTGTCACACTCACCGCGAAGGACTGTGTTCGCAGTCTAGGGGTGCTCCTGGATTCGTCACTTCAGATTATTAATCAGGTGAATGCGACAGCCAGGAGCGCCTGTTATCAGCTTCGGCTGATACACCAGCTGCAACCTTACCTGGAAGTAAGGGACCTTGAAGCTGTGGTACATGCTCTGGTAACCTCCCGTCTGGATTTCTGCAATGCGCTCTACATGGGGCTACCTTCGTGCTTGATTCGGAAACTTCAATTAGTGCAAAATATGGCGGCCAGGTTGGTCTCTAGTACATCTAAAAGAGACTACATAACACCTGTATTGAAATCTGTTCACTGGCTGCCTATTAGTTTCCAAGCCCAGTACAAGGTGTTGGTTATCTCCTATAAAGCCCTAAATGGCTTGGGCCCAACCTACCTTCGAGACCGCTTACTCCCGTACAATCTGCCCCGCGCACTTTGGTCCTCTGGGAGGAACTTACTACGGGTGAAAAATCTAGACTGTCGGCTACTTCCCAAAGGGCCTTCTCGATGACTGCTCCCAGACTATGGAACGACCTGCCGGACAAGATCCGTCTTATGTCAACTTTAGACAGCTTCAAAAGGGCTGTCAAGACGGATCTCTTCCGGCAGGCCTTTCCTGACTAGTCTTCCCAGTCACAAACCTGCCTTTTTTTACCCTTTCCCCTCTCCCATCCCAGCTGTTCTAACCTTTGCTGCTGTAGTTATGGTGATTGGTCAGCATTCACCTTATTTTAAAAATTGTTTTAATCTGATGTTTGTTTAATAACTTTTTAAGGGGCGGGAGGGTAGGGGCTTGGGATTGATTTTATTGTGTTGTATTTCTATCTTGAAAGCCACCCTGATTGCTATGCAGAGGGGCGGGGTATAAATAAATTTTATTACTATTATTATTATTAATGCAAGCTTGGAATGGATCCAAATAATCAGCTTCATCCAAGAAAGCCTGCAAAGATGTTGCCACACTCATGCTTTCATTTTTAAAGTCATCAGTTCAGTGATTCATTGCCAGAATTAATACAATTTTATCAGCAAATGCTGTGGCAAATCCATCACAGTGAGTTTCTGAGAACTAATCCAACATACCTTGGAGTCTAGAACATAACAGCCTAACTAACCAACTTAACTAGCCAAAACAGTTCTACTGGATAAGATTATTTTGATGCAAAAATGGCAGAAGTAACCTTCTTTGAAATGCTTACAGTGAGAACAGGCCCTAAGATGGTTCATACTTGTGTTTGATCAGATTTTATATAATCATAGAACCTTAAAGCTGGAGGAGACCACAAGGGTCATCTAGTTCAACACAACTAACATACCCTTGATAGATGTCCATCCAGCCTCTGTTTAAAGACTTCCGAAGGAGGAGATTCCACTCCTCCCACCATCATCTGTGGCACTCTATTCTAGCCGAATGGCTCTTATAGTAAGAAAAAAAGTTCTTCCTATGTGGAATCTCTTTTATTGTAATTTGAACCCCTTGGTTTGTGTTCTACTCTCTGGAGTAGCAGAAAACAAGTTTTCCCCCATCATCTACATGACAACCCTTCAGATATTTAAAGAAAGCTACCAAATCACATAGTTTTTAGTGGGTTTTCGGGCTGTGTGGCCATGTTCTAGAAGAGTTTCTTTCTGACGTTTCGCCAGCATCTGTGGCTGGCATCTTCAGAGAATACCGGAATGGAAGAGAGTGGGTCGATATATACTGTGAGACCCTGGGTAGGGAGGAGTGATTCCCATGTAAACTGTGTATTGTTCTGTGTTGAATAGGTATTGTTCTATGGATCATAATTCAAAATAACCTTAATAGATTAGATTAGAAAGCTAGGCCAAAACTAACCAAATGAATTTCAGCAGGGAGAAATGTTAAGGCACTACATTTAGGCAGAAAAAAAAAATGAAATACAAATATAGGATGGGTTACACCTAGCTTGACAAAAGTACATGTGAAAGGGATCTGGGAGTCATAAAAAATCTACAAGAAAAGAGATTCTACCTCAACATTAGAAGGAACTTCCTGACTGTAAGGGCTGTTTGACAGTGGAACACACTCCCTCGGTGTGGCAGTCTCCTTCTTTGGAGGTTTTTAAACAGAGGCTGGATGGCCATCTGTTGGGGGAGCTTTGATTGTGTATTTCTGCATGGAAGGAGGTTGGACTGGATGGCCCTTGTGGTCTCTTCCAACTCTATGATTCTTCAATTTTGGTGCCTATAACTGCACAAAGTATTCCAGATGAGGTTTAACCAAAGCAGAATAAAGTGGAATCACTACTGTGGAATCAATACTTCCCTCAAACTGGAGGCTTTTCTCCTGTTCATGTAGCACAGAATTTCTTTTTTAGCAAATGCATCACACTGCAGACTTATACTTAGCTTGTGGTCTACTAAGACCCATAGATCTTTTTCATACATACTGCTTACAGGGCAGGTGCCATCAACTCTATATTTATCCACTTAATTTTTCCTGTCTAGATGGAGTACCTTACATTTCCCTACGTTGAAATGCATGTTATTAGTTCTGGCCCAGATCAAATTGCCCAAGACCATTTTTAATTCTGTTCTTGTCCTCTGGGATCTGTTTCCCCCACATCTGTTGTTATCTGCAAATCTGATAAGCATGCCTTCCATTCCATCATCCAAATAATCAATAACAATGTTGAACAGCACTGGGTCCAGGGCAGAACCCCAAGGCATCCCACTAATCACTTCTCCCTAGGATGAAAAGCAACCATTGGCAAGTACCCTCTGAATTCTGTTTGTCACCAATTACAGATCTACCTAAATGTAAAACTGTCTACCCACAATTCACCAGTTTGCCTGCAAGAATATCATCGGGGATCTTGTCAAGCCTTACTGAAATCAACATTTACTTCATCCACAGTACTCCCCTGAGCTAGCAAACTTGTAATGCTAATTAAAAGAGATAAGGTCAGATGGACATGGTTTTGAGAACCCATACTGACTCTCTGTCATCAAATTTCTTTCTAAGCACATGCAGATTGACTGTTTAATTATCTATTCTAGAACCTTTTCTGACATCACTATCAAACTGACATAAGGGTAATTGCTCAGTTTTTCTTTTTTGCCTTTTTTGAAAGTGGGGCCTCATGTGTCAGTCCTCCACCATGCTGCAACGAATCCTGTCCCCCAAGAATTCTCAAAGATTATTGACAGTGGCATTGAGACTACATCCGCAAGTTCCTCAGTATTCTTGGATGCAGGTCATCCCTCCCTGAAGACCTGAAGTCATTTACAGTAGGAAGGAATTAACTATTCCTTCACTAACTCTTTACCTCTTCTTATTTATTCTATTTTCACCAGTTAGAGCACTATTTTTTATTTATGAGTGATTCATCTCTTTTTCTCAGAGCCAAATCCAAGATAGCTGATTCACTTGTTGCTTCCTCCACCTTCTGTACAATTAAATTGTCACCAAGGTAAATGAGGAATTTCTTGTTTTTGACAAAGTGTGACTTACAACAAATATCAGGTGGTTGAAGTCTCCCTTTACTACTGTTGTTGTTCTTAACTGCCGTCAAGTCAACTTCGCCTTATGGTGACCCCATGAATGAGTGACCTCCAAGTTACCCTCTCATCTACTCAGCCCTACTCAGATCTTACAGACTCAGTGACATGGCTTACTGGATTGGGTCTACCCATTGTAATGCAGTCTTTCTCTTTTCCAACTGCCTTCTACCTTAACAAGCATTATTGTCATTTCTAGTGAGTCACGTCTTCTCATGATATAGCAAAAGTACAACAGTGTCAATTTAATCTTCTTGGCTTCTAGGGAGAGTTCAGTCTTGATTTGCTCTAGGACCCATTTATTGGTCTTTTTAGGCACCCACCACATCTACAGGATTCTTCTCTAGAACTACATTTCAAATGAGTGGATTTTCCTCCTATCAGCTTTCTTCACTGTTGAGTTTTCACAACAAAACATAGAAACGGGAAATACAATAACATTACGGTAATTTTCAGTGATACAGTGATACACTTCAAAATATTATCTACTGTAGTTCCTTCATAGCTGAATGTCCAAATCCTAGTTTCTTCTGATTTCCTGTCTGCAGTCTCCATTGTGATTAAGGACTGAGTCAAGGTATGTCAAACCTTGAACTATTTCAATGTCATCATCACCCTCTACTTTAATGTTATGTAAATCAACTGTGGTCATTATTTTTGTTTTCTTAATGTTTACCTGTAAACCTACCTTTGCACTTTCTTCCCTGACCACCTTTAGGAATCATTCTAAGTCTTCACTATGTTCTGCTAGTAGTATGGTGTCATCCATGTATCTTAAATTGTTGATGTTTCTTCCTCCAATTTTCATGCATCCTTCCTCCAAGTCTCAGGCCTCACCTGGAATACTGTATCCAGTTCTGGGCACCACAATTCAAAAAAGATGTGGAAAAACTGGAGCGTGTCCAAAGGAGGGCAACTAAAATGGTGAAGGGTCTGGAAACCAAGCCCTATGAGGAACGACTTAGGGAGCTGGGGATGTTTAGCCTGGAGAAGAGAAGGCTGAGAGGTGATATGATAGCTGTGTTTAAATATTTGAAGGGATGTCATATCGAGGAGGGAACAAGCTTGTTTGCTGCTGCCCCAGAGACTAGGACCCGAAACAATGGATGCAAGCTGCAAGAAAAGAGATTCCACCTCAACATTAGGAGGAACTTCCTGACAGTAAGGGCGGTTCGACAGTGGAGCACACTCCCTCGGAGAGTAGTGGAGTCTCCTTCCTTGGAGGTCTTTAAGCAGAGGCTGGATGGCCATCTGTCAGGGATGCTTTGATTGGGAGTTCCTGCATAGCAGGGGGTTGGACTGGATGGCCCTTGTGGTCTCTTCCAACTCTATGATTCTATGATTCTAAGTCTAACCCTGCTCTACGTATACTGTGTTCAGTATACAAGTTAAACTGATAAAGTGATAAAATGCAGTCT
Organism: Phrynosoma blainvillii; assembly: GCA_026167975.1. Lineage (NCBI taxonomy): Eukaryota > Metazoa > Chordata > Lepidosauria > Squamata > Phrynosomatidae > Phrynosoma > Phrynosoma blainvillii. The sequence goes on from JANUYF010000004.1 coordinate 152,466,161, forward strand.
TGCCTGAACCCTTTGCCAACTGGAAACCATTTCTGTTTCTCTGTGTTCTGTCCTAGCAGTAGCCTCTTGTCCTGTGCTCGGATTATACATTAGAATAATCCAGGGGTCGGCAACCCCCGCCGACTAGCCCCCGCCGCGCATGTCACGGCTGCCATTTTGTTTGCCAAAATGGCAACCGCGACTCGTTTGCGCATATGCAGTACTCCCCTCCCCCCCGGCCCAGAGGAAGACCTGGGGACCAGCGACCAGCCCCAGGTAAAAAAATCCTTGCCGACCCCTGGGATAATCAAATGTTGTGGCACACCCATGTCTTTAAGAATGAACTATAGTTTTTCTTGACCTAAATAGTCAAATGCTTTGGTTTAATCTATAAAGCATTACTACTATCTCCCTCCATCTTGAATATTTGATCATTTCTTTTAGGAAGCCATCATTTTACTGGGGGGACTATACCAGACACCCACAATGAGATCATTGTTGTTTCATTAAAATTTTATCCAAATTCTCTCAAACTGTTTTCCATGCTCCAAGTCATGGATCTCCTTATAGGTGAACACATCCCTGACATGGAATGCTATTCCTTCTTCTTTTTGTTTGGCCTATATCTTTGGAACAGGTTGTGCACTCCCAGTACAAGGTTCCAAACATGAAACTCATTCCACCAGGTTTCAGTGATGTTCATTAAGCCATATTTGCCTTCCCATGATAGTAGTTCAAGTTTGTCTTGCTTTGTCCCACGTTTTTCTTGTGACTGCACTATCTACAAAAGAACTAGTCTGCTTTACATTCCTTAGAAAATCAAGGAACCTAAAGCATCTACATAGAGGATGCTTAGGAGCAATCCTGTCAATTATGCGAGACATCTCCCTATTGCACGAAACTGACCAGGACAACAATAGTATTCTGAGCTCTAGTTGCCAGAAAACACCCCTGCCCCTGCACAGCAACCAAGAATACTGTTCAGTGAGTCTACCACATTACTGGGCTGGCCATTTGTAGATTGGAGCATCCAGCAGCTAGCCATGCCCCATATTTTTCAATGGCAGTGCATGCTCGCAGACACATTGATGTGGACACATGCACATCACCACCCACTGAATAATATGGGGCTTGAGCATCTGTGTTTTTCCCCTCAGGGGGTGGGGTGGGGGGTGGCGCGCAACCAAAATCCATTAGATGGGAAGGGTCCACTGTATCTATATTGCACCTTTCTCCCAAAATGGAGCTCAAAGCAGGTACTTCCAGAGCCACAAGTCTTTAAGTGTGGACCATTTCACCAAGGCCCCAATGTGCACAGATGTTACAAGTCCTAGCAAATCTAAACTGTGTTAGCTACTGCCTTGTGCCACAATAACAGAATTCTTCTGGACCCACCCAACGCCTTTAGCTCAGCTAAGAAAAGGCAGATAAAAAATGCTCTCTACCATTTGTGTAGACGAGATACTGAGACAACTCTACAGTTGTCATGAAAACCCTGGTATTCAAAGACAAGTCTGAATGCTGAGGACTTGCATGAATGCTGGGATCCTCCAAAAGAACAAATCTGGGGGAAATCAACATCTGAGGCACTTTCAGGTGGCTAGAAACAGAGACTACCAATACCTCTTTCAATCCCTATCACTACAAATGCACCCTCAGACCTTGGAAACTGCTAGAAAGAGTAGCCTCCAGCTGGCAGGATGGCTGTGGACACACACACACACACACAGGGGCATAATACACACAGAAAGATCAGGACAGGTGCCTGCTTCTTTGGGCCCTCCTACCTTGTGGGTTTATGCGAAGAATTCCCAATATGCCACTGGCCTGAGCTCAAGAGAGGTGGGGAGAGAACGTACTAAAACAAATGACAGTACTTGCCAATAGGGAAACATTGGGCAAGTATTCAATGTTTCCTTATGGGCAGGTGTTCTCCAATGACTCTCTATGGGCAAGTATGGTTTCCGTATGGGCATGTACCGTCATTTGTTTTAGTACGTCCCACTGGGAAGCAGACATTAAGCGGGGAGAGGTTTGGGACTGCCTGTTTGCCAGTTCTCCCCAGGGAAGTCGAAAGCTTTCATGTCCGGCATCCATAGGTTTTTGTGGTTTTGGGGGGCTGTGGGACCGTGTTCTAGAAGAATGTCTAGAAGATGTCTAGAAGATGCCAGGCACAGATGCAGGCAAAACGTCAGGAATACATTCTTCTAGAACATGGCCTCAAAGCCCGAAAAACCCACAAAAGCCTCTCCCCAGGGACTTCCTTGGTGCTAGACTCCAAACCGAACCAGAGTTTGGGGGCTGAGACCAAGTAGATTACCACAAAACCCTCTTATAATGTTGCTTTGTTGTTATTAACTGCCCTCAAGTCGATCTTCGTTCCATGTGTCCTTCATTTTGTCACTTCTTTTGTACAATTCTTCTGTGTATTGCATCCAACGTCTGGTCCTTCCTGGTCTTGAATTGAATTATTTTTATTATCATACAGCATCCCAATCCTTGGTTTGAATTTTCTTTTGATTTCCCGGATATTGTGAAATAGATCTCTTGTTCTTCCCTTTTTGGTGTCGTTGTCTTCTATTTTTCTGCATTGGTCATTGCAGTCGTTTTCTTTATCTTTCCACACAAGCTGTTGTACTGCTGCATTCATAATTCTTAGTTTGTTCCTATCTCCCTTCTGTTTTTCTTCTTTTCTTTATTGCATGTAGTGTGTTTTTTCTGTCATCAATGTTTTTCCCCCTCTTTATTTTTGTTTATTGTAAGTGTCTGTCTGCATTCTTCTTTTATTATGTCCCTGGCTTGAGACCACAGTGCTGCTATGCCACTCTAACTGCTCTGGCTGCCTCCTATTGCACTCTGGGATTTGCAGTTGAGAGAGAGGCACTTAGAATCCTCAGCCAGGGAGCTCTTGGGCCTCACTGAACTTTGCTGTTGTTAATTGCCTTTGCGTCAATCCTGACCCATGGCAGGGACCCTATGGATGAGACACCTCCAGGCCCCCTTGTCCTCTCCTGCCCTGCCCAGCTCCTGCAAACCCATATCTGTGGTCTCTTTAATAAAGTCCATCCATCTAGCATGTGGCTTTCTTCTCTTCCTACTTCCCTCCACCTTTTCTAACATTATTGCCTTTTCCAACAATTCATGCCTTCTCATGATGTGTCCAAAGTAAAATAGATTGCCAGAAATAATCCACCTTGTGACCACTTTAACTTTCCTGGCTCAATGCTAGGGAATCATGGGAACTTTAGTTTATTGTGGCAGGAGAGCTGACAGAGAAGGCTCAATGTCTCAGGAAAAAACTACAATTCCCATGATTCCCTAGCATTGAGCCAGGACAGTTAAAGTGGTCTCAAGTTGGGATTACTTCTGGCAGTCTGTAAAGGCCCCAAGTCTTGTCATTTTGGCTTCCAGGGAGGTTTCCGGCTTGATCTGCTCTAGGACCCACTTGCTTGTCCTTTTGGCTGTCCATGGGATCCTCAGCACTCTTCTCCAGCACCACATTCTCTCAAATGCATTGATTTTCTTCCTATCGTCTTTCTTAACTGTCCAGCTCTCACATCCATACATGGTAATAGGGAATACAGTGGCTTGTATGATTCTAACTTTTGTTCTTAGTTGTATATCTTTGCATTTTAGGATCTTTTCTAGTTCTTTCACAGCCACCCTCCTCGTTCTTAGTCTTCTTCTGATTTCCTGACTGCAGTCCCCAGTGGAACTACAACCCCCAAAATGCAACAGGAGGCAGCCACAGCAGTTAAGAGTGCCATAGCAGCACTATAAGAGGGTAGCGCGGTAGCCTAGCTCACACGAAGCGGAGGGCTTTGGGGGGCGGGAAGGACCCAGGGTCTGGGCGGGGAGGTTGGGGGCCGCGGGCTGAGGCCGCTGGGCGCTCACCTGAGGAAGCCGCTGCCGAGGAGGAAGCAGGAGGCCAGGAAGAGGAGCCGAGGGGGCCGCTCCTTCATCGTCTCCCCGGTCTGCCTCTCCGGGCCAGGGGCCGGCGGCGCATCCTCCCGGCGGCGGTGGTAGAGCCGAGGGCCGTCCTCTTCTCTCGCGTCGAGGCGGAATGTGACGCGTCAGCCACCGCGGGCCACAGGAAGCCAAGGGGGGCGGGGGAACGGGCCGCGCCTGCGCACTGCGCCCCACCCGCCCTCCGCAACACTCAAAGGGCCCAATACTCGGGCCGTTGGTCTGAAAGCCGTGTCTGATTGGCTCGTTTTCTTCTCTCCCCCGCCCCCCGCGCTCTCAACGCCCCGCCCCCTCCGCCAGGAGTAGCAGCGACGTCAGGAGGGCCTACGTGGAAGAAGGTGGTTACGGCGGCGCCTGAGCCTCCGCGCACTGAGGGAAGCCGGAGCGAATGCTGTGGCGAAGAGGAGAGTTTTTTAAAGAAGGAGAATGCGGTACAGAGTGGAGCGTTCCTACCCGTGCTGCCCCCGAGACAAAGAGGAGCCAAACCGCTTTCGGTACGATCAGGCAGTTTGTTGGGCAGCCTGAGGAAAATGCGAGGGTTTTTTGGAAGTTCCCAAACTTTCCGTGGCGGTGTCCGCACTGGGGAAAATAATCCGGTTTCACACCAAAACACACTGAGGAAGTAATCCAGTTTGAGACCGTTTTGACTGCCCTGGCTCAGTGCTAGGGAATCCTGGGAATTGTAGTTTATTGTGGCATCAGAGCTCTCTTTACAGAGAACGCTAAAAGTCTCACAAAACTACAGTTCCCAGGATTTTCTAGCATTCAGCCAGGGTACTTAAAGCTGTCTCAAACTGGATTATTTCTGCAGTATGATTTGGACTCAGTGCTATGGAATTCTGGGTTTGTAGTTTGTTGAGCTTTGTCACAACAAACTACATCACCTCTGGCATCAAACAAACTACAGTTCCCAGTATTCCCTAGCATTCAGCCAAGGCAGTTAAAGCTGTCTCAAACTGGGTTATTTCCGCAGTGTGTTTTGGACTCAGTGCTATGGAATTCTGGGTTTTGTAGTTTGTTGAGCTTTGCCACAACAAACTACACCACCAAACACAGTTCCCATAATTCCACATGGGAACTGTAGTTTGTTTGGTGGTGGTGTTTGTTGTGGCAAAGCTCAACAAGCTACAAATCCCAGAATTCCATAGCATTGAGCTGTGGCAGTTAAAGCAGTGTCAAACCGGATTATTTCTGCAGTGTGGATGCAGCTGACCGAGAAGAAGTACCAAGGTTTTTTGTTCCTCTTCCTGACACCCAAGCAGCCTGAACAGAAGCTGGCCTATAAAAATCATTGACTTGGTTTTCTTTTGATGAAAAAAACCTCAAACAAACAGAGTACAGTAATTTTCTTTCAAGAAAACACCCATCAAAAAAAAAGTTCAGGAATGGTTTGTATGGTGAGACTTTTCACAAAAACGCAAAATCAGGTTTAGCTCTCGGTGTTACAGGTATTACAGAAGTCAAAAGGATCTTGATAAACTAGAAAACTGGGCCGAAATTAATACAATGAAATTCAGCAGAGACAAATGCAAAACTCCACATGTGGATCACAAAAGCCAAATGCACACTTATAGGAGGAAGAGGAGGGAACGCATGGCTCAGCAGTCCTACTTCTGACAAGGACCTTGGGGTTATTGTTGATCATCAGTTGAACCTGAGCCAGCAGCGTCATGCTGCAGCAAAAAAGGTGAATGTATTATAGGGCCTTTGCAGACTGGCAGAAATAGTGCACATTAAATTGAGGCACTGCCCTGGCTCAGTGCTAGGGAATCATGGGAACTGTAATTTATTGTGGCACCAGAGCTCTCTGACAGAGAAGGCTCAATGTCCCCGAAAAAAATACAATTCCCATGACTCCCTACCACTGAGCCAGGGCAGTGCCTCAATTTAATGTGCACTATTTCTGGCAGTCTGCAAAGGCCCTTTTAGCCAGCTTTCATAGAAGCATAGTTTCAAAGTGCAGGGAAGTAATAGTCCCACTATACTCTGCGCTGATCAGGCTTCATCTCGAGTACTGCATTTAGTTCTAGGTGCCTCATTTTAAGAGGGACATCAATCCAAAACGCAGTGAAGAAATAATCCAGTTTGAGACTGCTTTAACTGCCCTAGCTCAATGCTAGGGATTCATAGGAAGTGTAGGTTTTTTTCCTGAGAGATTGAGCCTTCTCTGCCAGAGAGCTCTGGTGCCACAATAAACTACATTTCCCATGATTCCCTAGCACTGAGCCAGGGTAGTTAAAGTGGCCTCAAGCTGGATTATTTCTGACAGTCTGCTAAGGCCCTCTGATTCTGTGATTATGACTCTTTTTTGTTACTGCTGCTTCAGGGACAAATGAGGCAGTACACCTACTTTGGGATAGTGAATGGATTTGTAGTGGTAAAAAAAATATTTCCCAACGCTGTTTAAAAAATAAATGTACAAAATGTGAGGGGATTTATGTCACTGTTACCTCTTTCTTTCCCACTTCAGGCTTTAAATTGCGCTGTTTACTGGAGACATCTGCCACAACTCAATACCAAAAATCTGCTTCTCAAGCCCTTCTTCACCATCTTCCCAATGCTGATGGTAAATAAAAAGCTTCCAGCTAGACACAGGATAGGAAGAAAAGTGAGGGCTGGGCAGTCATAAAAAGACTTTATAAAAAGGAACTTTGTAAAAAGGTTTCTTAACTGAGGTATGCCTGCAATCAAAATCACTGATGATGTTCAGTTATCACTGATAAGCATGCTCTTGTCATGGACCTTTTCCTTGGGGAGCTTTCACACTTGAAACAGCTCCATCTGTAGTTGAATTTCAGTCTGATTTTCACATTATTATTATTATTATTATTATTATTATTATTATTATTAGATATAGCCATGTTAGTCTGTAGAATCACTATGTAGAAAGATCTTGTAGCACCGTTGAGACTAACTGAAAGAAAGAAATTGGCAGCATGAGCCTTCGTAGACTTCAGTCTACTTCCTCAGATGCATTTGGTCTGAGGAATGCATCTGAGGAACTAAACTGAAGTCTAGGAAAGCTCATGCTGCCAATTTCTTTCTTTCAGTTAGTCTCAAAGGTGCTACAAGATCTCTCTACATACTACTATTATTATTATTATCCCACCCTTTCCCCCAAACTGGGACTCAGAGTGGCTTACAATATGTTTTTAAAAAAAACAGTACAATTAAAAACATACAAACGTGGTACATTAAAACAGAATTAAATGATTACAATATTAAAACAGATTGCATGTAAAAGAATAAAATACAGTTAAAAAGATAAAAGTGTTTTAAAACAATACAACACCCCAGCCCATTCTTTAAAAACTTTCTGTTTTAAATTCCTGTCTGAACAGGTAGGTCTTAACCTGTCGGCAGAAGGACAACAACAAGGGAGTTGTTCCGGTCTCCCTGGGAAGGGACTTCCAGAGTCTAGGAGCAGCCACTGAGAAGGCTGTGCTTGTGATGGTGGTGGGACTGAGAGAAGGACATTATTGTTGTTGTTGTTATTATTATTATTATTATTATTATTATAGTTTCTTTCTAGAGTGCTGTCAGTGTACACAGCGCTGTACAAAAGACAATCAAGCATAAAACAGAATAAAACCTGCCAAAGGCGTACAATCTAAGTACAAAACAATAGGTAAAATAATAAAAGTAAATTAAAACAAAAAACAATTACAATAATTAAATAACAACATCCACTGTATACCCAAATGACAGAAAAAGTAAATGTATATCAGACAAGGTATAAGGACATCCCCTGAGGATCTCAGAGACTGGACCGGTTCATAGAGGGAGATACGGTCTGCCAAATAGCCTGGACCTGAGCCATATAGGGCTTTATGTTCTGTTTAATATATCTGTATGGAAATTGTAATGTTGTAAACCGCCTCGATTGCTCTACAGAGGGGCGGGATATTTATTATTATTATTATTATTATTATTATTATTATTATTTATAGGTCATCACCAGCACTTTGAATTGTGCCTGGAAACAAACTGGCAGCCAGTGGAGCTGTTTCAAGAGGAGCGTTGAATGATCTCTGTAACCTGCCCCTGTTAGCATCCTGGCTGCAGCTCTTTGGACCAGCTGAAGTTTCCAAACACTCTTCAAAGGCAGCCCCAGGTAGAGCCCATTACAGTAGGCCAAATGGGATGTAACCAAGGCATGTACCACTGAGGCCAGATCTGGCATTTCAAAGAACAGGCACAGTTGGCACACAAGTTTTAAATGTGCAAAAGCACTCCTGGTCACTGCAGAGACCTGGGCCTCCAGGTTCAAAATTGAGTCCAGGAGTACCCCCAAACTGCAAACCTGTGTTTTCAGGGGGAGTGTAACCCCATCTAACACAGGTTCATTTGCCCTTGTCCAGTCCATAACTGATGACAAGACACTGGTTTAGGACCAGGACAACCTCCTTGGGTTGAGGTGGCATTGCCTGAAGCAATTTCCCACTCTCTGTTTTGTGAATTGGAGGTGCCTAGTACTAGAAAGGTGAGCAGGCTTTCTAGGAAACCAGTCAAGCCAGTGGCGGAAGGGATCTCAGTGACTTTCTCTCAGCGCCTGTCTGAGGAAAGACCATCTCAGAGGCACATATTTGGGCCTGGCTGAATCTGAGAACCCATCTATCTGCTGTCTTACCCTTGAACTGGGTGGGCAGTGGTAACAATGGGTGGTGATGGCACATGTCTTGCCGCCTCAGACGTGCAAAGCTCTCAGTCATAGTGAAGATTCTTCTTCAGACTTTTTCCCAATGAATAGACAGGAAGGTCACAAATAACATTAATTGTGCGAAGGAGCAAATAATACTAATTGTGTAAGAGACCTGAGCAGAGTTGTTGATCAGGTGGCTTGGAGAGTGACTTGACATAGGTCGCCATACGTTGACAGCAGTTAACAGCACCAAGGGGGAAAAAGCGAAGAGAGTTAATATCAATATCCATGCTATATAGTACACACATAAATACCAACTAAAGGAGCAAAATATATTTCCGTATACTCCCTAGTGCTAAGTACTACCTCATAAATGAAAGCACTATGTGGGTTTAAAATAACTTTAGAGAATCCCTTAAATTTGGGTAGGGTATAGATTTATGGATATATTGATATTTATAGATATAGTGATACTTAGGTCTGGATTGAGTATAGATTTATGGATATATTGATATATTGATAAAAATTGTTTTGAAGGATATGAGTATGATGGAAAGGGTTAAAGTAAAAAAATGAAGTTGATTATAAAAGATAAGAGATAACAAGACTTGAAAGACGAGGAAGGTTTGTCTTGTTATCGTGTTTTTTTTAATCTGTTTGTCTTATATATGTATTGTATATATGTTTCTTTTTAATGATATTTTTTTTTAAAAAAAATGAAAGCACTATATTTTGCTGCTAGAGCAAAGTGGCAGTCTGCCCTTATGTGACTTTTAAGGTTTTGAATGAGACTATTTAGAGATTACTATAATTGACTATGATTATCATTTGCTTAGATGGTTATAATTTTTGTTGCTGTGAGCATTATACTAAATATGTATTAGTAATTTAAATCTTCCTTTATTTCAAGTCTCACGTGAGAGACTAAAGGTTTTCTCACTAAGTGAGATGATGAGGATTTTGTACATTTTTTCCAAGAGTTTTTGTATTTATGAAACTTTTGCAGAGTAATTTTGGCTGAAATTATAGTGTACTTTAAGCAAACTACCGTTGTTGCATGGACTTTTATAAAGAAGCACTGAATCTTCTTGATTGTTGGAGAAAACAGGTGTGTACATGCCTAACTGCAAGATGGAGTTCTACAAAATTCTGACAAATGTAAAAACTGGTGTATAAAATAGCATAGGTAATTTTTAAAAAAACTTTAAATCAAGGGTAGAAAATTTAACACTTCAGGGGAGTTGCCATTTTTTATTAAATATTAAGTCACTTAGCCCGTGTTGCATGTACTATAGAGAGAATTTTGCCCATTTCAATTTTACATACTAAGAGAAGATGGTCCTTTCACTAGTGTGCAGGTTCTTGAATTAAATATGACCACAGAAAATACATTGAGAAGGCAGATATATACCGTATTTTTCGCCCTATAGGGCGCACTTTTTCTTCCCCAAAACGTGCGTGGGGAAGTGAGTGCGCCCTATAGGGCGAAGGGGCCGAGGCCGTGGGGAGAAGGAGCCCTCCTTCCCCCCGCGACCTCAGTCTTTGAATGGACTGGTGCTGGGATCGAAGCGATCCCGGCACCAGCCCATTGAAAGACTGAGGCCACGGGGAGAAGGAGGGCTCCTTCTCCCCGCGGCCTCAGTCTTGGAATCGGCTGGTGCCGGGATCGAAGCGATCCCGGCCCCAGCCGATTGAAGACCGAGGCCGGCGGGGGAAGGAGCCTTCCTTCCCCCCCCCCCCCCCCCGGCCTCGGTTTGGAATCGGCTGGGGCCGGGATCGTTTCGATCCCGGCACAAGCCCATTCCAAGACTGAGGCCGGGGCGAGAAGGAGGGCTCCTTCTCCCCCCGGCCTCAGTCTTTCAATGGGCTTGTGCCGGGATCGAAACGATCCCGGCACAAACCCATTGAAAGACTGAGGCCGGGGCGAGAAGGAGGGCTCCTTCTCCCCCCGGCCTCAGTCTTTCCATGGGCTTGTGCCGGGATCGAAACGATCCCGGCACAAGCCCATGGAAAGACTGAGGCCGGGGCGAGAAGGAGGGCTCCTTCTCCCCCCGGCCTCAGTCTTTCAATGGGCTTGTGCCGGGATCGTTTCGATCCCGGCACAAGCCCATGGAAAGACTGAGGCCGGGGGGGAGAAGGAGCCCTCCTTCCACCCCGGCCTCAGTCTTTCAATGGGCTTGTGCCGGGATCGTTTCGATCCCGGCACAAGCCCATGGAAAGACTGAGGCCGGGGGGGAGAAGGAGCCCTCCTTCCACCCCGGCCTCAGTCTTGGAATGGGCTTGTGCCGGGATCGTTTCGATCCCGGCACAAGCCCATGGAAAGACTGAGGCCGGGGGGGAGAAGGAGCCCTCCTTCCACCCCGGCCTCAGTCTTTCAATGGGCTTGTGCCGGGATCGTTTCGATCCCGGCACAAGCCCATGGAAAGACTGAGGCCGGGGGGGAGAAGGAGCCCTCCTTCCACCCCGGCCTCAGTCTTTCAATGGGCTTGTGCCGGGATCGTTTCGATCCCGGCACAAGCCCATGGAAAGACTGAGGCCGGGGGGGAGAAGGAGCCCTCCTTCCACCCCGGCCTCAGTCTTGGAATGGGCTTGTGCCGGGATCGTTTCGATCCCGGCACAAGCCCATGGAAAGACTGAGGCCGGGGGGGAGAAGGAGCCCTCCTTCCACCCCGGCCTCAGTCTTGGAATGGGCTTGTGCCGGGATCGTTTCGATCCCGGCACAAGCCCATTGAAAGACTGAGGCCGGGGGGGGGGGGAGAAGGAGCCCTCCTTCTCCCCCCGGCCTCAGTCTTGGAATGGGCTGGTGCCGGGATCGAAACGATCCCGGCACCAGCCCATTCCAAGACCGAGGCGGGGGGGGGGGAAGGAAGGCTCCTTCCCTCGCCGGCGGGTCTTCAATCGGCTGGGGCCGGGATCGCTTCGATCCCGGCCCCAGCCCATTCAAAGGCTGAGGTCGCGGGGGGGGGGGGGGGGAGAAGCCCTCCTTCCCCCCCCCCCCCCCCCCCCCCCCGCGACCTCAGTTCAATGGGCTGGTGCTGGGATCGGTCTCCAATCCCAGCACCAGCCCATTGAACAACTCCGGCTAAAGGGAGGAATCCTTTTTTCTTGGATTTTCCCCCTTAAAAATTGGGTGCGCCCAATATGCCGGAGCGCCCTATAGGGCGAAAAATACGGTACCTTGTGTATCTGTTAAACATGCACAAAGCTGTTATGAATGTGAAGGTGGTGTTTATTATTAAATTATATATAAATGTTGTTCTTGTTATTACAGCATTATTATAATTATTGTATCATGTCACAGGCCAAGTGTGTTGCATTAACTTTACCCAGGGAATTAAGCTGCTGTGCAAATGGACTTTAGCATTTCTGTCATCAGTTGGCCTGTGTCCCTTTGCGTTGTAATCTAGCATGTCACCTTCAGCAATAAAACTTTATCCTTAAAAACTGTCTCTTGAACTACATAAACACATAAAACATGCATCTGATGAATTAGGCTCAAATCTACAGAACTCATGTTACTAACCTTTATTTCAGTTAGTCTCAAAGGTGCTATAAGATCTCTTTGCATACTGATTTTCCAGACTAACACAGCTATGTCTTTGAATTCTGCATAAACACAGTTTCTGATCAGAGTTTGCTAATAAATCTCAGTATAAATTAAATCCAATTCATGCCAGATCTAATCCTTAATGTGTGTTTGTTTCTGCCTTCATGTCACCTGTTGACCTATGGCAACCCTGTGAATTTCATGGGTTTTCTCAGGCAAGGAATCCTCAGAGGTGGTTTTGACAGTTCCTTACTCTGAAATAGAGCCTACAACACCTGGTATTTGTTGGCAGTCTCCCATTTAAGTACTAACCACACTTGACCCTATTTAGCTTCCAAATTAAGATAAGATTTGATGCCTTCAGGGTGTTTAAGCTATAATCTCAGAAAAAAATCACTTTGAAGAAGTAGCTGCTGTTGAAATAAGATGCTATCAGACCATTAAGAGAGGCAGGGTAGCATGAAGACTAGTAATACCCACTTCTGAACACCAACATGCTGGGAAGCATCAATCTTCATTCTCTTCCAGATCTGTCACGTTGGAGAGCAGCTGCCTAAAATGTTTGAAGAAGTGGCCTCCCCATGTCTAGAAAGTGATTCCAGATAATAAATTTTACTGGGTCTTGGCAGGTTTTCAAAGAGTATGTTCTAAAGTTACTGGGATTTTTTCAGTGAATAAAAACATCAAGTATAAATAGTGAATACGGATTGAGTTAGAAGTTTGGACCTAAAAGAAGGAGGAATGAAGATAGAAGGAAGGAACATCAACAATCTAATATGTGCAGATGACGCCATACTACCAGCTGAAAACATCCTAGACGTGGAACAATTACTAAGGAAGGTCAAGGAAGAAAATCCAAAGGCAGACTTGTGGCTGAACATAAAGAAAACAAAAATAATGACCATGAAGGATCTAAATAATAGCAATAGCAGCTTCATTTATATACTGCTTCATGCCATGCTATGCAGTCTAAGTGGTTTACAATTGTAAGCTAAATAAATTCGACCTAGATAAAGAGGAAATTGAAATAAAGATTCCTCATACCTTGGATCAAAGAGTGATCAGAATGGAGACTGCAGTCAAGAAATAAGAAGACTAAGAATGGGAAGGGCAGCCATGAAAGAACAAGACAAGATGTTATAGTGTAAACTGAGCACTAAAGTTAGAATCATCCAAGCCATTATATTCCCTGTCACCATGTACAGATGTGAGAGCTGGACAGGAAAGAAAGCCGACAGAAAGAAAATCAACTCATTTGAGATGTTCTGGGGAAGAGTGCTGAGGATCCCATGGACAGTCAAAAAGACAAACAGATAGGCCCTTGAGTAGATCAACCTGTTGGAGGTGCTTTGATTGTGAGTTCCTGCATGGCAGGGGGGTTGGACTGGATGGACCTTGTGGTCTCTTCCAGCTCTACAATTCTATTATTCTAAGCCTGAACTCTCGCTGGAAACCAAGATGATCAAACTGAGGCTGTCATGCTTTGGCCACATCATGAGAAGGCAGGACTCATTAGAAAAGACAACAGTGCTAAGAAAGGTAGAAGGCAGCAGAAAGAGGCCACACACCAGATGAATAGACTCAATCACGGAGGTCATGGGCATAAAACTAAAGGACTTAAACAGAGCAGTGCAGAATAGGGGGCCTTGGAAGGGTCCACAGGGCGATCCACAGGATCACCATGAATTGGAGTCAACAATAACAATGTTGTTTCCTCAGAATTAAATCTGGCAGGAATGTTTTTGTTAAGAGGCTCACAATCCTAGAACCATAGAGTTGGAAGAGACCCCAAGGGCCATCCAGTCCAACCCCGCCATGCAGGAACTCAAAATCAAAGCATACCCGATAGATGGCTCTGCTTAAAGACCTCCAAAGGAGGAGACTTCTTTGGATCAGGAGTTCCAAAGAAAGTCCAAAGAACCTCTGATCAGGAGTTGTGGAGGTCTAGAGACATCTGAGACTGGGCCATTTCCCCCAGCTGCCTATTTGAGTTGTTTTGTTTTGCTCCCACTGTTGGGTTCTTGCACTGTTTGCCTTGTTCTCTGTATAACAGTCAGGTATTATAATAGTCATGTATTCCTGCATGGCAGGGGGTTGGACTGGATGGCCCTTGAGGTCTCTTCCAACTATGATTCTGTGTTGAAATCCCCCAGTAGACTCGAACGCTGCCACTGAGACCAACTCAAACAGCTCAGGAAAGGAGACCCTTGAGCAGTGAGGTGGGCAGTACACCAACAGAATCCCATTCTGTTCCAGCCACCCATCTTCACAAACACATTCTTGAACCCGGCAGACTGTGGGACAGGGCACCTGGTGAGGAAGATGGAGTCCTGATAAAATACTGCCACTACACCTCCCCAGCCCCAGGTCTGGCCTTCTACTGTATAGAGAATCCAGGTGGACAAAGCTGGGAGAGGTTAATTTTTCCTCCCTCCCAGTTTCTCCTAGCACCATCATGTCAATTCACCCATCCAGGAAGAAGCATAAACCACCCAAGAAGGAGTGACTTGAAAATATACCTTGGTCAATGGCACAGTAAACTACCAACAGGGATACATTGCTGTGACCAGTTCCTGGCATAGATTATTCACCAGGGAAAGTACCTGTCCCAAGATGACCTGCTGCCTCATAATCAAGTTTGAAAGCAGACTAAAATAGATCATCACTTCCACAAATCCTGCCTGTGTGATCATCATTTCTCCAACTTGAGTGTCCTCCGATGCTTAAAAGACCCTTGCAGTCTGAACTGATTCCATGGTTGCTGCTTCTTGTGCATGGAACTGCCTGCCAGAATATCTGTGGTGGCACCTCTTGTTGGTGTGTGCCTTCAGGTTGTCTCCAACATTTGGTGACCCTAAGGGGAGCCCTTCACAGGGGTTTCTTGGCAATATTTGTTCAGAGAGGTTTGCCTTTACCTTCCTCTGAGGCCGAGACTTGCAGGGGTAGGCAACCTTTCCCCTTTAAGGGCCGAGGGACTTCAGCTCCCAGAATCCCAGGAGCTATTGGCCAACATGGGACTATTGGCCAACATGGCTGAGGCTTCTGGGAGCTGAAGTCCCTCGGCCCTTAAAGGGGAAAGGTTGCCTACCCCTGGCTGAGAGAGTATGACTTGCCCAAGGTCTCCATGGCAGAGCATGGGATTGAACCCTGGTTTCCAGAGTTGTAGTCCAATGCTCAAGCCACTATTCCACATTGGCTCCTGACACCTATTTTACCTCCTAATCCATCTACAAAACACACCTTTTCCACAAAGCCTTTGGAACTACCCCATAGTTGCCATATCTTACTAAACCTCTGGATGTGTAACAGCAATACAGCGAGAAGAAGCACATCATCATCACCATCATGTATATAGTGCCATCTATGTACATGGCACTTATCAAAGGACAGGCATGATAGCTCTCTTCATTTGCAATCTAAAATATACTCTGCTTTTATAAGCTCTGTGTGTGTGCATTCACATGGAGGCAAGCATATATGGGACACGGATATGATTGTTTAAATTACACAAACTTAAACTTATTTATAGTAGAATATAGCCGTCTTCCTCCAACATACCTGGAGGGCACCAGTTCAGGGAAGGTTGAAATTTAGACTAATTTAGGCTGAAGGAAGATTGTGACTGAATGTAGGTGGGTTGAAGAATAAAAAATTATATTCAGAGATGGAACACAGGTAAGTGCTATAATACCTAAAATGAGTATTTTAGGCACTATGAGATGCTCAATCAAATGTGGGCAAGTAGGCGCATATAGCCCAAAGGCCACATGTTGTCCACTTGTCTTATATTCCATAATGTGCTAGCACCTGAGTGCTGTTATATAAATAAATAATAAAGTATATGGATGGTATTAATATCTACAAAACAATTTCTGTCATTTATACTTTGTAAGCGTAGTACAAAGGTAAACATTTTTCTATTTTTTCAGGGATATCATATGAAGTAGTGTGTGCCATTTTTAACAGTGGTTCACCATGAGAAATATATTTTTAACAGAGTAGTAATGACACTCTACTTCTGGCTCGGTCTTCAAAATAGAACAAACTTCTCGCTGGCAAACGCCCCCATCCCAAAAGTAAAGGTCAAGAACAGGAATTATCTGTGTATCATTAGAGGCTAGTTTGCTGAATACTCCTTTTATTATCACCGAGATGACCTTTGCACAAATACCTGTCCAACAGTCTTAAGTATGCTTACCACCAGAAGGTGAGTCACAATGAACTCTGGCTAACCAATTTCACTACAAGGCTTCATGGAATATAGCCCACTTCATCAGATACATGAGAAATAGTCTGTAGCCCATGGAAGCTTATGGTGAAATAAATTGTTAGTTGTTTGTTTGTTTTTTATATTGAAACATACCAACATGGCTACCTCTTTGAAAACAGGAGTGGGGTGACAGAATTATAGAATCATAGAGTTGGAAGAGACCCCCCAAGAACCATCCAGTCCAACCCCGCCATGCAGGAACTCACAATCAAAGCACCCCTGACAGATGGCCATCCAGACTCTGTTTAAAGATCTCCAAAGAAGGAGACTCTACCACTCTCTGAAGGAGCATCTTCCAATGTCAAACAGCTCAGGGAGTTCTTCCTAATATTTAGGTGAAATCTCTTTTCCTGTAGTTTGAATCCATTGCTTTCTTCTCCGGACTAAACATACCCAACTCCTTAAACTGCTCTTCATAGGGCATGTTAGACTAAACAGAGACAAAAAAAGATAATTGGGTTGGCATATGACCACTCTCAGGTCTGGCCAGGACTTTGAAGTTTGCAAACAATGAGGTGGCTCCTCGTGAAAAAATTAAGTTATCAATCACATTTTTCCCTTTAGGACCAATAAATGTTTACAGGTCTGATTCGGAATCTCTATCTGTCCCATTACATAGGAATAGATGGAATTTAAAGATAAGTGGAGGTGCTGCATGATGGGGTGAGCTCCTAGCACTAGTCCCAGCATCTGCCAACCTAGCAGTTTGAAAGCATGCAAATGCAAGTAGATAAAGAGGTACCACTTTGGTGGGAAGGTAAACAGCATTCTGTGCAATCATGCTGGCCCCATGATCACAGAGTAGTCTCTGACAATGCTGGCTCTTTGGTTTAGTAACGGGGATGAGTACCGCCCTCTACAGTCAGACATTACTTGACAACCTTGTCAATAGCGGATACCTTTACCTATTTGGATCTTTGGGAGATAAACCCAATTTCTCAGCTGTTCTGTAATTATTTAAGCCCAATCTGGCATTCATGTCACCAGCTATTAAAATTAGTAGATCAGAGTAAAGTTCAACATATGGAAGACAAGATGTTGAAACAGAGGCTGTTTTACTTTGGCCACATCATGACAATGCATGCCTTACTAGAAAAGATGATAGATGGATAAACTCCGTGGATAGATCGCATGCCAGATGGATAGATTCAAACAGGGAGGCCTGAATCTACAGAACCTAAGCAGAGCAGTGAATGATAGGGGGTCTTGGAGTTGTCTCATCCACAGGGTCACCATGAGTCAAGGATGATTCTAGGCCAGTTATCAACAACAAACAAAAGGTCTAATTTTGGGACTATCCATTTCCTCCTATACTACTTAATGTATCTATGGAACCCCTAGGTTCCATCTTTTTCCGTTTGAGGGTTTAGTGCCACCAGTATGTAGTTAACTCTCAGCTCTATGCCTCCATTCCATCTGAAGCCAGGATAGTTGTTCTGGTTCGAAATTAGTGCCTAGCATCCATAGTGGATTGAATGAGGGTGAACATGGGGCACCCCATCAAATAAAACACCCATATTCTTCAGAAACACTTGATGGCATTTCCTTTCTGTTTGGGGCTTTTCCACACAATCCTTTTGTTTTCTTCAGTAAACGTACCACTCTCTTACATATATAGCCTATTTTCCCAAGTTGGCAAGTCCACTGCAGAGATATGGTAGAAGGTTTTACAGCACTCAAACTTCAATATTATGCTGAGAAAATATGATTCCTCCCCCAGAAAGCTGAAGCTGATCACTATTTCCCAGTGTCTTATTTGTGCAAAGCATCAGAGCTCAAAGCAGTAGGCTTAAGCAGGAACATAACATTTATATGTGCTTGAAGCTAAGCTTAGGAGATCATATCATGGGATTTGGAGCCTGTCCCCCTTCAAGATAATTGTGTGTGCGTCAGTCCAACCATGTAACAAAAATGTGTGGAAAAGAATTGTGAGGTGGAGTGGGCCTCTGTTATACCTAAGTTGGCAGTTATTGCCATAGTGTGTCTTGCTTGACTGTGCCCTATACATACAGAAAGCAGGACCGGGGTGGACACTTTCATAACAAAAGCCATTCCCCAGAATGTGTGGATGTATGACTTGTGGAGTCTCCTTCCTTGGAGGTCTTTAAGCAGAGGCTGGATGGCCATCTGTCGGGGATGCTTTGATTGGGAGTTCCTGCATGGCAGGGGGGTTGGACTGGATGGCCCTTGTGGTCTCTTCCCACTCTATGATTCTATGACTTGGACTTGATTGTGGCATGCCAAACCCCAATTCCTTATTTTGTTTGCTTGCCTGTGCAGGATCTCTTGTATGGCATACTAGACAGTGCCCTCCCTGCACATACATACAAAAAGCTTTAGGCTGAAGCACAGAAAACATGCTCCTGGATAGTTTTATACCTGATTTTTGGTACACTGTGAGATGCAGAATCCTAGTAGTACATATTTAGTATATTATTGGTATTGTGTCATACTTGACAGTTCCCTGCACAAACAAAAAACTTTTACTGGGCATAGTTCTCTATAATCTCATAAGAATTACTTTCCCAGGTGTGTTGGCATATAATTTAGTGTGGCTAACTGTGATTGTGATATGCACAACACCTCTCTTTACTCTTTTCTACTTATTTTAGCTGTCGTTTACATGATGTGCCAAGCTTGACAGTGTCCATCATGTAGATAAAGCTTTAGGCTGGATGGAACATAGTGCCATCTTTCAGAACTTTGCTGGTTCTGACTGCATGATCTGACATGTTGTTGTTGTGTGCCTTCAAGTCGTTTCTGACTTACGGTGACTTTTTTCTTGGCAGTTTTGCCACTGCCATCCTTTGTGGCTGAGAGATTGTGACTTGCCAGGATCATCCAGTGAGTTTTCATGGCTGAGCAGAATTGACATGGTCAAAAGCTTATTGGGGGTGTCAAGTTTCACCTCCTTATCTTTTTGTAACTTTTTATTATTAATGGTGTGATGTACTATGCTCGACTGTGCCCTTTGCAGAGAGAAAAGTTTGCATTGGATGGACCTTAGGCCATTGTATAAAGAACACTCTTTTGAAGATGCAGTTGTGTCTCATTTAAGGTGTATTTGGAATTCACAGCTCCATTCCCTTGTAATTGCTATCTGAGCTTGTTGCTACTGGGTGCCTTGGTTTCCAGCATAGGAAATCACAGTGTTGTTGGCTATCTGGGTTAATAACGCATTAATGTATGTTACACACATCCAATGTTTGCCTCCACTAGATGTGTAATATGTAGTCCAAAGCTTAGTTTGGGATACAGGAGTATATAATCAGTAGGTTCTTCTGTTTAATGACTGCGCTCTTTTTAAATCATTTATTTATTCAATTGGCCCTCCATATCTGCAGATTGTTTTATACAGATTCAAGCATCCTTAGCTTGAAAATATTTTAAAAATGTATAAATTCCAAAAAGCAAACCTTGATTTTGCCATTTTTTTCTAAAGGACACCATATATTTAATGGGACTTGAGCATCCACGGATTTTGGTATTCATGTGGAGTGGATACCAAGGGCCCACTATAGTTTTGTGCAAACAAGGAACTGTGGGATTCATATTCTGACCCCATAGGTCCAAAATACACACTGCAGAAATAATCCAGTTTGAGACTGCTTTAACTGCCCTGGCTCAGTGCTAGGGAATTCTGGGAATTGTAGTTTTGGGAGACATTGAGCCTTCTCTGTCAGAGAGCTCTGGTGCCACAATAAACTACAATTTCCAGGGTTTCCTAGCACTGAGCCAGGGCAATTAAAGCCGTCTCAAAACTGGATTATTTCTGCAGTCTGTTTTGGACCTTTGCAGGGAATGAGGCAAGGTGATGGTGTGATAAAGGCTCCTCCTGAAACTCTTCAAGCTCATGGAGTGTGACCCTCAAGAGACTATGCTTCTCTTGTTACATTTCCCCCACATGTGAGCTGCAATTTTTGCTATTGCTGTTGGAAACGTGTGATCCCGGTATAACCCCTAAACCTTCTGTTGCCAGCCCTTGTGAAAGAGTGTACAGAACATGGTTGTCACCCAAGGGCACTTTTCGTCTTGTGCCTGTTGCATCCACCTGCCTTCCAATGAGCCTCAATTAAGTCTTTTCAATAAAGACAATGGAATTTTAAAGTTGTAGTTTTCCCTTCTTTGTAGAAAGACATGGTTATGACAAAATATGAGCAAATAAGGCAGCTTCTGATGTGCAGTGATGGCAGCATACTAGGAACACAGGGTGGAGAAAGGGCTCTTCCTTTGCCTGGCTCCTGAAGAAACCCATGGAAATACCCCAAGTGCCTCATGATTTTGTTGTTAACTGCCCTTGAGTCGATCTCTACTCATGGCGACCCTACAGATTAGACATTTCCAAGACCCTCTGTCCTCCATTGCTCTATTTCTGCTGCTCCAGAGAACAGGATTCAAGCTACAGCAATGGATTCAAGCTACAGGAAAAGAGATTCCACCTCAACATTAGGAGGCACTTCCTGACAGTAAATGATGTTCAACACTGGAATATTCTGCCTCAGAGCGTGGTGGAGTCTCCTTCTTTGGAGGTCTTTAAACAGAGGCTGAATGGCCATCTGTTGGGGATGCTTTGATTTTGAGTTCCTGCATGGCAAGGGTTGGACTGGATGGCCCTTGTGGGTCGTGGGTCTCTTCCAACTCTATGATTCTAATTCCTGCAACCCCTTAATAAAGACCCATGACCTCATTAATAGAGTCCATCCATCTGGCCTTCCTCTCTTCCTATTCCCTCCACCTTCCCCAGCATTATGGTCTTTTCCAATGAGTCCTTCCTTCTCATGATGTGTCCAAAGTACGACTGTCTCTGTTTGGTCATCTTGTCTTCCAGGGAGGTTTCCGGCTTGATCTGCTCTAGGACCCATTTGTTTGTCCTTTTGGCTGTCCATGGGGTCCTCAGCCCTCTTCTCCAGCACCACATTCTCTCAAGTGAATTGATTTTCTTCCTATCTTCTTTCCTAACTGTCCAGCTTCCACATCCATACATGGCAAAAGGGAAAAGGATGGCCAAGCCTTCGTTCAGTAACGCAACGGAAGGGGGCGCTGAAGTTCAGGTTTCGTTTCTTTGAGGGAAAGGGCCGCTCCTCCTTGGCTCTCATCGGCCCCGCCGCAGAAGAAGGACGCCGCTTCCCTCTAACCGCCGGAAGGAGAGGCGCGCAAAGCCCTGTGGGAAAGAGGCGACCTATTAGGAGACCAGAGTAGAAGCAGGCCCCGCCCTCGCCGTGGCTGGCCTCCCTCTAGCAGAGGCCGGACGCAGCTTCCTTCCGGCGAAAGGTCCCTATCTTTTTCTTCCCCCCACTTTATGAGGCTGTAGAAAACAAAGCGGTCCTCCCCCTCAAGGTTCCGACTCTCCTCTTCCATCCCGAAGCCGGAACTTTAAGGGCCGGCCCTCTTTGCTTCCGTCCGTCAGCCGGGCGTCGCTTCCATCGGCGCTCGTGACGCGGAAGGGCCCGACTCCTCCTCCTCCTCCTCCTCCTTCTGGCTCCGCCCCGGAAGTGGATGTAGGCGGAGTATAATAAGGAGCCCACTGCTGAGCGAAGGTTGGGCTGTAAAGACGTCTCGCTGTCTGGCTTCTTTACCCGGAAGAGAGGAGGAGGGAAAGGGTACGGTGGCCCGAAGGAGCCCCTAGAATGGCCCTCTTTTCGCAATAGCCAGCGGAGGGGGGAGGCAAGGAGAAGCCCTACTGCAAGGCCTGCCAGGAGTCTCCATGGCCTCCTCCTCTCAGCCGCTGACCGACCTGCTTCCACTGGGGGCCCTGCGGTGGCTGAAGGGCTGAGGCCCTGGGTTTGGGGGCCCCTTTAGGCCCTGGGTTTTGCTCCCCTTTTCCTTCCTTCCCTCCCTCCTTCTCCATTGCTGAGGCCTCAACCGGTCAAAGCCTTGCTTGGAAACCCCCAGGAGCAGGTCTTCTGGTCTTAAACCAGCCCCCACCACCACCACCACACACTCTGTGCCCTTCTGGCTGAGATTATGGGTTCACCCCCTTCATTTTGTTTTGCTGCAGGTTGTGCTTTCCAGGCAAGAATTTCCTGACTGAAAAAACAAGCAAACGCTAGTTGCACTTTTATTGGTATATTTGTACTTAAGACTAGAGTGCTATATTCCACTCTCTCTCTCTCTCTCTCTCCTAAATTGTCAGGCCGCTCTGAGAAAAAAGAGGTCTTGGGGATTAAATTGGTTAAATTGTACAATGTGGACGTGCACGTAAGGGAATTGTACACTCGTCCGTCCACATTTGCGGCTTCGACTTTGGCGGATTTGATTATTCATAGATTTTATTAATACGTTCTCTCTAGGAATATCTAGGTCCTCCAGCACAACTCTATGGTCAACTTTAATCAAAAGTCGCACTGGAGGACCTAGAGATTCCTAGAGAGGACACTCCACTAGGCCTTTGTAGCTCCTCCAATGCAATTCTGTGGTCAGTGTCTGGCAGATGTTGACCACAGAGTTGCACTGGAGGACCTAAAGATTCCTAGAAAGGTGTTCTCTCAGATAAAAGCATAGTGTTTTTGTTATTTATGGATTTTTCATATTCACGGGGGTCTTGTGCCCCTAACCATCAGGAGCAGGACTTCTGTTGTTAAACCAGTCCCCGCCCCACCCCAAGGGACAAGTGTAGTTCAGAGAAAGGAACTACATAGTGTTCTCTAGCAAAGAAGTCTAAATAGTTCACCAAATGCAAATCCCATGATTCATTAGGATTCATGACTATTAAAGTGGTATGAAACTGACATAACTGTGTAGTGCAGGTGCATCTGTCATCATGGTGCTCAAAAAATAAAATGTAAGAACAATTTTGGTCTTCTCACCCTTGCTCACGTCCCTGCCCCCCCCCCCCTTGAAATGACAGCACTCAGGAATTGCCATCAAGGGCTTCCTCTGGAGAAAGTTCTCCTCTGTCCCTTGGTCTTTTTTTTTTAATTATTTTACACCATCTGCGTTTTGAAGAGCAGCAGAAAGGCAGAGTGATGGCTATTTTCTGCTTACAGTTGGATTACATGTGAAGTCGAAGGCTTTCATGGCCAGGATCCATAGGCTTTTGTGGGTTTTTCAGGCTTTGAGGCCATGCTCTAGAACAGGGATAGGCAACCTTTCCCCTTTAAGGGCCGAGGGACTTCAGCTCCCAGAAGCCTCAGCCATGTTGGCCAATAGCTCCTGGGATTCTGGGAACTGAAGTCCCTCGGCCCTTAAAGGGGAAAGGTTGCCTACCCCTGCTCTAGAAGAATGTATTCCTTATGTTTCACCTACATCTGTGGCTGGCATCTTCAGAGTTGGATTACAGTTGGATTGCCTTACCTCATCATCGGACTGCTTTTTCAAAACTGGTGAGGCCTTCAGTACCAGAGGGAAGGACAGTCCTTCTCATTCATCTGCTGTCACCTAGGTTCTGAGTTTTCCATTTTCTGAACTCTGTTTTCCTTTAACAAATTGAGTTTTTTTGTACCAGCAATACCCAGTATGAACAGCCTTTCTTCTTTTGTTGGTAATGATGATCTGTGACTAAGGGCTGGAGCAGGCAGGCAGGAAAGAGTGGCCCAAGGCTCCTTTTAGGTGCTCCAGGAGTCTGATTATCCTGGCACTTTGTCACTTTGGAGGCATGCATCGTTTAATTGGCATGCCTCCAAAGCAGCTGGAAAGCACTTCAATTGGCCTATCTTTTTCACCCCTTTGAGGACTGCCTACTTGCTCTTGAGTTTGTCAAACTTGGCTTAATTAAGTTGTTTTGCTTTTAGATGCCAGCAGTCATCTGGAAGACAAGCAAGAACTGTGGATTCAAGTTTCATCTTCAGTGACATTGTACAGTATTCCCGTACAAGCGAGCCTTGAAGGCAGTGGTTTGACCAGAAGCATGCTGTATCTCCAGCTGGAACGGAACACACGACAGCACTGGCAGAAAGTGTTATACAAGAGGCAGCCTTTTCCTGATAACTATGTGGACCGAAGTTTTTTAGAGAAGCTACGCAAAAATGTCCATGCACGTAAATACCAGTACTGGGCTGTGGTATTTGAATCTGGAGTGGTGATACAGCAGCTGTGCAGTGTCTGTGTTTTTGTTGTCATCTGGTGGTACATGGACGTGGGACTGCTGGCTCCCCAGTGGTTATTTGGAGCTGGGTTGATCTCTTCACTAATTGGTTATGTCCTCTTTGATGCAGTTGACTCAGGAATAGGGAGAAGTCAGAGTGGCCGGACAAGGTGGGCTGATCTGAAGAATGCTGTAGTATTTGTGGCTTTCACCTATGGCTTCTCTCCACTATTAAAGACTTTAACAGAATCCATCAGCACAGACACAATTTATGCTATGTCTGTCCTCATGCTGCTAGGACACTTGATCTTCTATGACTATGGAGCCAACGCTGCCATTGTGTCCAGTACACTCTCTCTCAACATGGCCATCTTTGCTTCAGTGTGTTTGGCCTCACGGTTGCCTCGTTCCTTACATGCCTTTGTCATGGTGACATTTGCTATCCAGATATTTGCCCTGTGGCCTATGCTCCAAAAGAAGCTCAAAGCTCAGACTCCCCTCTGCTATGTGATAGTTACCTTGCTTTTTGCTATGTCTGCCTTGGTGGGCCTACTGACCGTTTCCAGTGTTGGTAGTGTTCTTTTTGCCCTTCTCCTGGTCTCAGTCTCATGCCTGTGTCCTTATTGCCTCATTAGGCTGCAGCTGTTTAAAGATAACATTCATGGGCCTTGGGATGAAGCTGAAATCAAGGAAGATCTGTCCAAATTCCTCATGTAGACCAGGGAGTCAAGCCAGTACATTTTTGGTTACGTTCTTGAGCATGTTCAAATTACAGCATAAGTTGTTTCATTTTAGTTATAGTTCTGACCAATAACGGCCTGGAGAAGAGACGGTTAAGAGGTGATGTGATAGCCCTATTTAAGTATTTGAAGGGTGTCATGTTGAGGAGGGAACAACCTTGTTTTCTGTTTCTCCAGAGAACTTGATGCCCTGAATCAGTCCGTTCATCTGGACCTCTTAGTTTTAAATTATGTGAGTTTGATTTTTGGATGCTGTTGAGTTCTGTTTTGCTTTTTAGTTTTATGATACTTTTCACTTTTTAATTTCATTTTGTATTTAAATTGTTTTGATGCGTGTTTATTTAAAGCTGTGCAGAGAACTTTAGATTTTGTAGTAACAAAAATGTAAGTAAATAAAATTCATTTCTGATTCATGTGAAAAAATAGAAATATATGTTACATTATTTATAATTATTATTTGCAGACTGGAATGGTGGAAGATGATATGTGTTAAAACTGCAACTTTGTACCAGCAATAAGTAAGAGAAACCTAAAAATTCATTCATTCTGGACAAATGAATTTTATTTGTACTCTTTAATATGTAATGGCGAAGAAGCATTCAAATCACATGAGTATATGTGGTGTACCCTGCATCTCACTTTCACAGCTGCTTTTAAAATGTCCCAGTTTTTTTTCTCCTCCTCCCACTCTGCACCTTTATCCTCAGCTTATTTCCATTGGTAGCTGTTTGACATGTTTAGTCTGACTTCTCAGCAAAAACCTGTACTAGATGAGAGACCCGACCATAGAGTCATAGGATCATAGAGCTGAAAGGCGCCTCAATGCGGAATCTCCAGCTAAAGCAACCCCAGCAAGCTGTCCAGCCTCTTTTTGAAGATTTCCAGAGACGCAAGCCCCACAACTTCTCTAGGCAAACTTCTCTTACTGTCATGAAGTTCTAATTTAAATACAGTATATCCTCCTATAACTAAACCATTAGACCTGGTCTTACCTTTTGGAGCAGCAGAGAGCAAGCTTGCTCCCTCCTCTCTAACAGCCCTGGATGTATTTAAAGAGTACATTCATGTCACTCCTCAGTCTTTTCACCAAGCTGAACATGACCAGTTCCTTCAACTTTCCACATATGTTTTCTCCATACCTCTTATCATACTAGCTGCCCTCTGAACCTGCTCCAACTTGATTATATATTTCTCAAAATGAGGTGTCCAGAACTAAACATGATACACCTAATGAGGCCTGACCAGCACAGAATATGGTGGGACTGTTTACTCAACTTTGAAACTATGGGCCTTTGCAGACCGCCAGAAAGAGTGCAACTAGAGTTCACTTTAACTGCTCTGGCTCAGTGCTAGGGAATCATGGGACTGTAGTTTATTGTGGCACCTGAGCTCTCTGACAGAGAAGGCTCAATGTCTCAGAAAAAAATACAATTCCCATGATTTCCTAGCACTGAACCAGGGCAGGACTCAATTTGCACTGTTTCTGGCAGTCTGCAAAGGCCCTATGTTTCTATTAATGCCTAGCATTTACTTTATTTGCTGCAGCGTTGCACAGCTGGCAGATGTTCAACTTACGATGAACAATAATCCCAAGATCCTTTTCACATGTAGTACTGCTGAGCCCTATATCCCCCCTCCCTTTTATAAGTGTGCATTTGCTTTTTGTGATCTAAATCCCGAATTTTCTATTTGTCTATTGAATTTCATGTTACTGATTTCTGTCCAATTTTCTAGTTTATTTAGGCCCTTTTGAATTCTGTTCCTGCCTTCCAAAGTGTTAGCCACTCCTCCCAGTTTTCTGTCATCTACAAACTTGATAATGATTCCCATCGTCTGAATAATTGACAAAAATGTTGAAGAGTAATAGACCTAGGACAAACCCCTAAGGTAATTGAGACCCTCTTCTAGTTTTAAGTACAGCTACTGATGACAATGCTTTGAGCCTGGTTTTCCAGCCATTTATGAATCCATTTGACAGTGCTCCCATCCAGTGACCTCTCTATGGAGGTGTGATGGGTGTGGATTGCACTGAGTCACTGGTAGGGGGTGATGAGAACAATGTGAGCAAGCTGCTCTTGCTGACCACTGAGCAGCACTCGCCCCACCATGTTTGGGTGGCAGTGGTGCCAATCCTGCCTTGGGCAGCGCTCACTCCCCTCTGCACTTCTATGTTCTGGAGAAATGAATACGCTCCCTCACACCTCCTTTGTGACGTCAGTGTTACTCTCATAACTCCCCTCTTGCCTCACAAATTGGATAGAGGAGTCAAGAGCCCTGGCCTGGGAGTTGATTGGCTAAGGACCATTGTGAGCTGGTTTGATTTCTTTCCCCCTCCTTGGGAGGGGAATCACTAGGGGTGTCAAGATGGACCACACTGAGTGAGACCCAGAATGGGGTGACACCACTGCTTCCCACATGTTGAAGGCAGGGGGGTACGGCTCATTGGGCAAAGGAACTGCTCTCTTCTCTTGCAGTTGCCATAAATCAACACTTCACTGGGTGACACCAATCCTAAGTGACACTGCTCCCATCTGTTCCACATTTAATTCGTTTGCTGATCAAAATATTACTGGGAAGACCTTATCAAATGCTTTGCTGAAATCCAGATAAATGACATCCACAGCATTCCCACCATTTACTAAACTAGTTACCTAGTTGAAAAACGTTGTAAGATTAGTTTGGCAGGATTTGTTCTTTACAAACCCATGCTGGCTCCTACTGATTGCATCGTCTTCCAAATACTTGCAGACAGACTCCTGTATAATCCATTATAATACTTTTCCTCATATTGATGTCAGGCTGATGGGTCTGTAGTTTCCTGGATCATCATCATCATCTTTTTTTTTTTTTTTGGCCTTTTTTGAAGAGGGGGCAATGTTTGCTCTTCTCCAGTCCTCTGGCACTTCACCTGTTCTCCAAGATTTCTTTTAAAAAATGATGACAAGTGGTTCAGAGTACATCAACAAGTTCCTTCAGTACTTTGGGATGCAGTTTATTTGGTCTGGAGATTTGAACTTTTTCTTATAGTTACCTCACTACATTTTCTCATTAATTGTTAAAATCAGCTTTCCATGTTTAACTATGCTCTTCTTTGCTCTGCTCCACAGTTGCAAATTTTAGCATTGCATGATTATTTTCCTCTAAAATACCAACTACTTTCATTCCAGTGACCAGCTTCTCCCTGTTGGTAAGGATCAAGTCCAGGATTGCTAATCCCCTTATTCCTTTCTCTACCTTTTGAAACCGGAAATTATCTACAAGGCATATCAGGAATTTGTTGGACAGCCTATGCTTAGCAGTCAGTCTTTCAGCTGATATCAGGGTAATTGAATTCCCTCATAAGTAGTAATTCTTGCATCTTTGAGATTTTTTTCCTGAAAAGCATTATCTACCACCTCTTCTTGGTTTGGTAGGCTGTAGTGAACTCCCACAGCAATGTTACATTTATTTATTTCTCTTTATTTTTACCTAAATGCTCTCAACTGGTCCACTATGATCATAGATTTCTGTACAAGTGAATTTGTCTTTGGCATATCATGCTACTCCCCCCTCTTTCTGCCACATCTGTTCTTGCTGAATAGGTTGGGGCCTTTAATACTGGAATCATCCCACCAAATCTCCATTATGCTTATAAAACCATATTTACCTTCCTGCATTAGGATTTCAATTCTGTGTTGGTGAAGCTTTGTTTGTTCTCGCCTACTAATTTCCTATCAGTTTTTCTGTGAATCCTATTCTCTCCCTCACATCCTTGTGTTTAGAGCTTGCCTTAGGACTGATGTTTGAACTATCTCCAGCCTCCCAGCAATCTAATTTAAATTGCCATGCCACTACCAAAGACAATCTTCCCAGTTTTTCTGATGTGCAACCCATCTGTGGCCAGTAACCCTCTGTCTAAAAAGTGAGGACTATGGGCCCAGAAGCCAAACCTCTCCCATCTAAAATATCTACATAGCCAGTCATTCACCTTTAGTATCTTCCTGTCCTTTATAGGCAGAAATGATGAGAATACCACCTGTGCCTCAAAAATGTTCAGCTTCCTGTCCAAAGCTTCATTGTTAGAGATGATCTGCTTAAAGGTGTTCTTGCCTGTGTTATTCGTACATACATAATTATGGAGAAAGGGACACTGATTTGTGCTCTCCATGAGTTTTGACAAGTTGTCAGTGACATCCACGATATGTGTGCCAGGAAGACAGCATACATCCCGATTCAGATTCATCTTGTCAGGTTGGCACACAAGTGCTTCTGTATCCCTGAGCAATGAGTCCCCAACCATCAGCACCTTTCTTTTCTTCTTGTGGTTGGTGGCTACCTTGACTCCTTCCTTGGAATGCAGTATCCCCTGTTGCTGGTTTCCTATTAGAATATCTTCACTGCTGCTATCCTCCTGAAAATGTAGGAAGCAATTGCTTAGTTGTAGAGGTTCCGAATCCCTTTACTGTTCTGCTTCTGACAGTGACTTTCCTCCTGGATGTTTCCTCACTGTTATAGGCCTCTTCATTTTCTTTGGCAGTTTCTTCCTTTTGGTTCTGTAGGATCAGTTCTCCCTGTGTTCTATGCAGGAAGTCCTCATGTTTTCTGATGTATTCAAGGGACTCAACATGTAGCTATAGTGCACTGACCTTCTCTTCCAAAAGAACAACCAATTTGCAATTGTTGCAGATGTCGTTGGTACCTTCTGGAAAGAAGGTAATCATTGCACATACATTGTAGCAGACAATTATGGATCACTCTGCCTGCATCTATTCAGTTATTTCTCTCCTTCCTCTCTATGGAGTCACATTGCTTCTAAATTTTGGCTGGCTCAGCACTGCCTCCAAGATAGGCAGGGACATATACTTCCCGACTCACTGGTGGCAGGGTTTGCATGCATGGAGATCATTGTGGCAGCAGATGAGGATGCTCTCATCTTCTCCTCCACCTCTGCCACCTTCTCCACCACCGCTGCTGGGCTGAGGCCACTGCTGCCTGCTGGCTGCCCCCCCCCCCCCAGCATTGCTCCCGCCAGCATAATGCCTTGCCTCATATGAGCATGCAAACCCCCCCCCCCCGCCACTGAAAGATAGTTCAAATGGTTCTCCTGTGTTCTACCTCAGACACTACATAGAGACTCCTTGTGTGTTCCAGGAAACTGAGCTTTAAAGCTCTTAACCATGGGATTTTTGCTGTGGTCCAGTTTGGAATCAATTAAGCACTGACTGAATGAGCCAACTGGACCCCATACAAAAAGATCAACAACCTAGGCTTTATAATTGAGAAGGCCCTGTCCTGTGTTCTAACCACCCTTACCACCTAGTTAGGGACAAAGGACAGTTTCATTTAGGTTGCATTTTGATAAGAATGTATGAAATTTGAACTTCCTAAATAAACATGCATCAGAACACAGTTATCCTCTGTTATTCACATCTCAGAATTTTGCTCTCAACCAAGTTTTTTATAAATGTGAATCTAAGCCAGGTAATATAAAATTAAGACCTTTTTGTCAAGACTTTTCCCCTGTTATCTCTTAGTTTCAGACTTAGTGCAGAGACTTTTTTTTGATAACACTGCAGTTTGGCTGAAGACTTTGATCCAGCTTTTGCTTCCTGGCATATTCTATAGAATAATTTACAGAGCAGCTTCCTTGTAGTTCTCCATCTAAAATTCAGACATGCAATGAACTGTGTTCATTGTTTTTTGGAAGAAGTGACTGCAGAAGATTAGAGCATGTGTACTAAATCTGTATCTGCTTAATGGGAGTGGAAAGAACATGTGTGTGGATGTGAAGAAAAGTCACATAGTTACTTGCTGTGGCATCTACACTAGTGGATCAAAAGTTACAGCAGTAGAGGGAGCCCTAGTATGCTATAAAGACAACTGGATGGGTGAAATAATAAGGAATTGAAACAGAAATGAAATATGTATGTACTGTTAGCTGCCACATTCATGGCTAAACACAGCTCTAAACCCAATTAAGAGAAAGAGAAGCATGTAAAAAACAGAGAACTCTATGCTGTGCAGTCTTTGTTCTCTTCTTAGACCTGGAAGAAGTCTAGACGCCCAGCAAATAAGATAGGAACTCGTTTTATAACAGTTTCAGTTTCAACTCAGAACTTCTAGTACATTTTTAAAAAATTTCCACACTATCTGTCAAATATAGAATTACTATCTTTGTTCATTAACACCAAACACTACCACATGTATGGGCAATCACCACAACTGTTCTCTACTGCCCCAAAGGGATAAGGTTCTGGAACACATGGTGGACTCCCAACTCCAGAGGTTTCTAGATAAAATGGATTAGATCAATTTCAATTTGACTTCAGACCTTGTTATGCGATGGAAACAGCTTTGATTGCCTTAGCAGATGACCAATGCAGAGAACTGGACAGGGAGAGTGTGGGGCTTTGCAGACTGGCCTAAAGGGCCAGCCTAGGGCTGGAGTTGGGGCGGGACAGCTGCATGTTGGCTGCCCCAACGCAATCCCGATGCCATCCTGATGCAGTGTGTACACACACTGCACCAAAAGGGCACGGAAGAGCTGCGGCGCCGGCTCTTAGGGTGGCCTTTTGCCGCTCTTTTGGGGGGCAGCAAAAGGGAGGATCAGAGCCGCTGTGTACGGTTGCTGCGGCCCTGATCCACCACTCCCAGGGGCGGTTCTGTGCCACCCCTTTAGGCGGGTCTGTAAAGGCCCTGTGTCTCTGTTGGTTATGCTAGACCTCTCAGTGGCTTTTGATACCATTGACCATGGTATCCTTCTGGGCTACATTTCTGAGATGAGACTTGAGGGCAGTGTTATGTAGTTGTTCCATTCTTTCTTGGAGGAGCAAACCCAGAAGATGGTGCTGAGGATTCCTATTCAAAGCCTGTGGAGACCCTCGGCATTCTGTTTTGTCCTCCATGGTGTTTAACATCTACATGTTAGCATACCCTACACCCCCTGCACTATGGGGGAGGAAGTCAGTTCCCATACACAGGAGGTAGAAAGTTGGAGGAATGTGACACACAGAAGTAGGAAAACCAGGGATTGTTCTGTGAACTTGCAGCTACAGAATCAATTTGAAGCTTTCTCCCTAATCAGGAATGATGAAGAAGAGCAGCAGAGACAGTCCTCAGTCCTCAGGGAAAGTACAGGAGACCCTGGTAGAATCTGCACAGGGAATGACTGCTGCCAAGCCTCTCAGAGGAGGCATGTGGTGCTGGTGGGGGACTCCTTGCTGAGGGATACAGAAGCAATGAGATATGTTGTCTCCTTGGGACAAAAATCTGTGACATAACAGTGAGGATGACAAGACTTGTCAAGCCTATTGACTGTTACCAATGACACTGCAAGGCACAGCCTTCAATATCATAAAGGATTATGAGGTGCTGGGTAGGAAGCTGAAAGAACCGAATGCACAGATTGTCATCTCATCTCTTCTCTCAGTTGATCCAGGTCTAGGAAGTGTGAGGATAATAGCAGGGGTGAACAACTGGCTCTGCAGATGGTGACACTGAAAATAATTTGGATTCTTGGATCATGGCCTATGGTTTCTGGAGAGGGAATTTCTGGCAAGGGATGCATTGCAAATCACACTGGTTGGCAGAAATGTTTTTGCCAACAGTCTCAAAAATATCATCAGGAGGGCTTTAAAATGAGTTATGCAGGGGAGGGAAACAGTATTCTGGAAGGCCAGAGTTCATCAAAGACTGGGGATAATAGCTGAACTGTTATAGAGGGAACAAGGCAAATAGTGCAAGGACCCAAGAGTGGGAAGGAAAAAAACTTTACACAGGGAGCTGGGGGGGGGAATCTCCCATAGTCTTAGATGTCTCTACACTAATGCACAGACTATAGGAAATAAACAAGATGAACTTGAACCCTTAGCACAGCAAAGCAAATATGATGTAATAGGTATGATTGAAACCTGGTGGGATGAGCCTCATGATTGGAATGTAGTAATTTCTCTTTTAAAGAGAAATAGGACAAATAGGAAAGGAGACAGAGTAGCATTATATGTCAGGGATGTTTACACCTGTGAAGAGATCCAGGACTTAAATCCTGGAAATCAGGTGGATAGCATCTGGATTAAAAAAACAAAGGGGAAGGAAACAAAAGGGATGTTATTGTGGAAGTCTACTACAGACCCCCAAGTCAGACTGAGAAATTGGATGATGTCTTTCTAGAACAGATGACCACACTCAGAAAAGAGAGATGTAGTAGTGATGGGTGATTTCAACTATCCCAATATTTACTGCAAGTCAAACTCTCCCAAAAATGTACGGTCCAGCAAATTCCTCACTTACCTGGAAGACAATTTCATTGTCCAAAAGGTGATAGAGGTAAGAAGGAGATCAGCTGTTTTAGATAGGAATGATTACATTCTCTTGGAGTTTGTTATACAGTGGAAAAGGGAAGCAAAACATAGTCAGATATACATTCTAGACTTTAGGAAAGCTGATTTCAGTAAATTTAGGGAAGTACTGGGTGTGATTCTATGGTCAGGAAAAGAGAAGGGAAAACAGACATTAAATTATAGTTAATTATTTTGTAGTTCATGTCTAGTCCAGGGGAAAGGGAAGAAAATCTTCTATGTGAGCTGAATGGTACTGTCAATAGGAGTTGGTCCATATTTTTTGGTTGTCAGGAGGACCATATTCAGATGATTCTTTGTTGGCAAATGTAATGAATGAATACCATAATTTAATAAAGTCATCACCATCCTTCCTTGTCTGTTGTCTCATTTTTATTGTTTGCATAAAGCCATATTCCAAACTCTTGATAACCATTGCTTAAAAGGCAGCCCAGATAATTGTCTCTAATGTTCTTCAATCTTCAATTGCACAGCTGCTGTAAGTATTTGTATAAGGTCCTTGTTTTTCATATTTGTGTTATCATCACAAAATATGGACAATAATAAGAATGAAGTACAGGGGGTAATATTTTGTTTAATTTTTTTGGAGAAGTCAACATTTGCTCCTCAAAAGCTTTAACACTGGGCAAAATGAACCACATATGCATCATGGGGCATTTCTCTTTAGAACCTCTAGCAGAGTGCAGATAGATTACCACTTATCTGGGATAATTGTACTAAAGTGAGGAGTGGACTATAAGTTGTTCCACTCTTTATCTGGAATGGTTGTTTCCAATTTTGATTTTATTCCTGTCTGAAGTCGATGTTTCCCTTCAATAAACCATTTACATATATATATTGAGACCATGCCTTTTTGGCTGCTTTCACGGACAATGCACAGATCCTCATATTTTGTTATGAGTCTAAGGGGACCCTCCTTTCCATTTGTTGTCAAGCCAAGTTGACGTACTTCATGTTTTTTGGAATCAATTTATTTTAGTATGTTGCATTTTCGTATTTAGGTGAGTTAATGGGTGTCCTTTATGAAACAGATCTTTAATTTGTAAAGGTTCACCATTCTCTGCTCCCTGTGATAAGGGTGCTCTGCAAAGGAGAGGATTGGGGAGATATATGAGTCCAGGATTTTAGATCAAGTTTCCCATTATTTCAAGGTGGTTTTTAAATAGAGATTAGTATTGTGAAGTCGTAGGCTTTCATGGCCGGCATCCATAGTTTTTTGTGGGTTTTTCGGGCTGTGTGGCCATGTTCTAGAAGAGTTTCTTTCTGACATTTCGCCAGCATCTGTGGCTAGCATCTTCTGAAGATGCTAGCCACAGATGCTGGCGAAACGTCAGAAAGAAACTCTTCTAGAACATGGCCACACAGCCCGAAAAACCCACAAAAAACTAGTGATTAGTATTTTTATTTATTGTTAAGTTTAAGGGGAAATGGCAGTGAGGTGGAATGCAGTTCTAATAGCACTCATGAGACAAATGCTATTGTTCCTAATAATACTTGCCATTTCTCTCAACTGAAAGACTAAAATACAGTTTTATATTAGAAATTGCTTAATCATTTTACCATTAGTCATAAAAGTTTGTAATGTTTCCTGCTATTTTAAAAGTTTGTTTACATCTGGAGATAATGGACTGTTTGAAAATAAATATAAAAAATTGGAAAAGATCAACATTTTATGTACAGCTCTTCCACCCAGTATAGACATTTGAAAATTTGACCATTGCTTGACTTTGTTTCATTCATTGCACCACTTCTGCTTTGTAGTGCATAAAATAAATTTTACTGATTTTGAATTAACCAGCTAAGCTCAAAACAATTCATAGGTTAAAATATATAAATGGTTATTATGTGCAATCGAAAGAACTAACATAAGAAAACATGATGATCCTTTTCTGATTCTAGCAGTGATGCAATATGTGCTGTGTTGCTGTTGAAACTAGATGGCAAAAACTGGCAACTACAACCTTTGATGTTTGCTATTTAGTAATAAAGTCCAGCATAAAGCTAATTGTCAGAAGCCAGAAATCTGATCAGAACCAATGGAGAAACATTTGAAATGAAGGAACTATACACTTTGGAATGAGTGGGAGATAAGATGACCATGTTCTAGTTTTAGCCAGCTAAAGGAAAATTTATATAAAAACAACCACTTGGTTAATGACACATAAGGAAAGAATTTCTCTCTTTTTCTTAAGGGAAGTCCTTGGAAATTACATGAATAATATGAGCTCTCATTTTGTCTAACTGGCCACAAGTTAAACCTGGCAAACCCTGACATCTAAAAGTGTGTACAGCATGGATCTGATAAAAGCTAGCTGTTGCCTTTGAAAAACAGTTGTTGTTGTGGCCACCAACTGTGGAGGCCTTTTAGAGGCCTTCGTGGTTCCAAGAGATATGATTCATCTACTATCCCTGCCAGACTCTACTTTTCTTTGTTAACTGCTGCCACCAGAGATGCCTTTTCTGAACACACACTTTCTAATATATAGTGTTCCCAAGAGGTCAAAAGCGCATAATACAAAAAATAATACTTTATTAACAGAATTTGAACATAACAAATTAAATGTTTAATACATTAAAACACACCACCATATCACTAGACACGCTGGGAAGGTGGTGAGATGCAGAGAAAGCTTTCCCCCTGAAGACTGTAAGATCCAGGCAGGCTTATATGGGAGATGGGAGATAAAGGCTTTCAAATAGTCTGGACCTAAGCCACACAGAGCTTTATAGGTCAAAACAGCCTTTTGAATTGTGCCCAGATATGGACCAGCAGTGCACATGTTTCAGCAAGGGAGATATATGCTCCTTATAACCAGCTCTAGTCACCAGTCTAGCCACAACACTTTGGCTGACGTTTCAGAACAGTTTCCAAAGGCCGACCCATGTACCATGTGTTACAGTAGAGTGTGTTGCAGTAGCCCAACTGGATGTAATCAAAGCATGTGTCACTGCAGCTAGATTTGACTTCTCAAGGTACAGGCACAATTGGTGCACTGGTTTTAATTGTGCAAGCACACTCCTGGTGACAGCTGAGACTTGGGTGTACAGGTTCAGATATTGAGTCCAGGAGAATGCACAAGCTGCAAACCAAGTATTTCAAGGAGGGTGTAACCCCATCCAGCTCACACAGAATCCCTATTCCCTGATTTGCCTCCTGACTAACCAGAAGCAAGTTTAATTTGTTTGCCTTCATAGTACTGAGACAGCCTCCTTGGAGTTAGAGGGAAAATAGAGACAGAGGCAGGGGACTGGACTGGATGGCCCTTGTGGTCTCTTCCAATTCTATGAGAGTCTAGAGTCATTAACACACTAGTGACACCCAACCCCAGTTCTTCAGACAACCTCTCCCAGTGGTTTCATGTATACGTTTAACAGCATGGGGGACAAGACAGAACCCTTATGATACCACAAACCAATGGCCAGGGTAGGGACAGGAGTTCCCTAGCCCCAGCTTTTTGGTTCATCATTCCAGGGAGGAATGGAGTAAAATAGTGCCTCCAAGTCTCATTTCATAAAGGAGTAACCTCTGTTTAAAGACATCTAGAGATGAAGAGTCCACCACCCTCTGAGGCAGTCTATTCTACAAACAAACAGTTCTCACATTAAAATTATTATAAGATTATATTCTGATGCATAAGAGGCAGAAGAGAACAACATATATGCTATCCTGACTTCCAGAATAGGCCATAGAATGGGCTCTATCTGTGCTCGATCAGATTTCATAGAATCCTTCATAGAATTACTGGATAAAAGTAAATGAGATTATTAATCAGATGATAAAAAGAAAAATACAGGTTCGCCCAGAGATATATTTGTTGAATATGTGGGGAAATGAATTAGACAGAGAATGTGACAAAATTCTTCTCTATTTAATTACTTCTGCAAAATTGACTTTAACACAAAATTGGAAATCTAAAAATATTCCAAGTATAAAAGATTGGCTAATTAAACTGTACGATGTAATAGAGATGGATAAGCTAACACAATTCTTAAGAATGATACTAAGGAAAATGTGAACAATAATTGGAAACCAATCCTGCAACACCTTAAAAAACAGTGGGGAAACCTAGCTATAATTAATTATCAATTATAAGGGAAATGGGAGAAGGGAGCAGAAAAAGGAGACAAGACTTTTAAGAAAGGCTAAATGAAGAAAATGAAAACTAAGAATAGTTTGAAAGAAGATGGACCAGATTACATATAAAGAGGGTGAGGGAAGTAAAGAACTACGATTATTCCAGAGAATAGTGAAGAGTTTTGTAGAAAGATGCAAGAAGTAAGTAACAGATAATTTAGTTACTTGGAACTAAGATTACGAAATAGGAGTATAAAACAATTGGAACAGAATGTAAGAAAGAAATAGTATAATAGAATAGCTTACATCAGAAAAGGAAAAGAAGGCCAATAAACAATAAAAGATAAACCAGCTAGAATAAGATAAAGAAGGAAGTATAAGGATGAATGATAGGAAGAGTAGAATGTCAATGTATGAACAAGATAGGTAATTGTAGAGGGAAATAGTAAAGTTGAAGAGGGTAAGTGAATGTAGTAAAGGAAGAGAGGAATTAAGACTGAGTGAAAGGGAAAAAGAGTAGATATAAAAGAAAGAAAGGGGATGGACTGATGGGAGAAAGCGAGAGTTGGAGGAGGAGAGGGAAGAAAGAATGAAGGATGAGGCAAAGGAGGTGAAAGAATGGAAGTGGAATGGTATAGATCAAGATGGGGGAAACAGAATATTAGGGAATATATAACGAGTATAGTTAAGAACACTTCCCTAATCCAAGGTTTTGGAATAGTGAGAATTAAATTATGATTTTGTTGTCAGAATGGCTGGTAAAAAAAGAGAATTTTGCAACACGATAAAGAAATGCTAATATGTTATGAATATGCTATGATGAGTTATTGATTGAATGAATGTATGTATGTTTTAAATTTTAAATAATAAAATTATTTTTTAAAAAAGATTTCATAGAATCTTAAGAGCAGGAAGGCACTACAAGAGTCCTTTGTGTAGGTAAGGTGGTAAACTGTGGGCTAGACAGTGTTACAGTTAGGAGGTTCAGTAATGGGTTGACAGAACTCAAAGAGTACTCATCAATAGTTGCTCTTCATACTGGAGAAAAGTGACTAGTGGGGTGCTTCAGTGGGCTGGTGTTCTTTAACATCCATCACTTAAATGATGGAATAGAATGCATGCTTATCAAATTTTCAGATGACAAATGTAAGTGAATACCCCAAAGAATAGAAACAGAATTAAAACAATCTTAACAGACTAGAGATCTGGAACAAAACAAAAAAACGGAAAGCACATACTCACAGTGGATGAAGAAGAAAAGAGAAAGTCCCATGTGCTGTGCAATGGTCCAAAACTTTTCTTCTTAAACCCCCACCATGTTTCATCCATATCACCAAGGATGAAACACACTGGATTTTTTTTTAAATAACATTTTTTGACCATCTCATAGCATGTGGTATTCCATCTTCTTGTGTGCCTTCAAGTCATTTCCAACTTATAGAGACCCTAAGGTAAACCTACTGTGGGTATTCTTGGCAGGTTTCTCCAGAGGGGTTTTGCCATTGTAATCCTCTGAGGTTGAGAGAGTGTCACTTGCCCAAGGTCACCCAATGAATTTCCATGTCTGAGCTAGGAATTGAACTTTGGTTTCCTGAAGTCCTAGTCCAATGCTCAAACCACTACACCACACTGGTTCACTCCATCTAGGCAGGAAAAATGAAATGCAGAAATATAGGATGGGTGGCACCTGACTTTAAAGCATTATGTAAGAAAGGATCTAAGGATCTTAGTAGATCACAAACCAAACATGAGACAACAGTGTTATCCAGTGGCCCAAAAAAACAATTCTGGACTGTATAGTGTCCAGATTGAGGGAAGCAGTGATCCCAGTTTATTCTGCTTTTGTTAAACCTCACCTGGAATACAGTTCTGGGCACCATTACTGAAGAAAGATATGCTCAGGCTGGTACATGTCCAGAGGAGAACAACAAAGATGATCAAAGGTCTGGAAACTAGTCCTTTTGAGGAATGATGTAGGGAATCAGGTATGTTTAACTTGGAAAAGAGAAGACCGAGAGGTGACATGATAGCCATCTTTAAATATCTGAAGGGATATCATGTAGAAGTCGGAGCCAACCTGTTTTCTGCTGATTCAGAGACTAGAACATGCACCAATAGATTCAAATTAAGCATTAGGAATAACTTCTTTTTCTTTTTACTATGAGAGCATCAATGGATCTCCTTTAGTTTGGTCTTCTTTGATATTATTTTTTTCTCACCATTTATGTTTACCTGTGCAACAGAGAATATCAGATGGATCTCCTGGGACCTTATCACACGGGGTCCAAAGCAGACAGGATCCAAACGTGTTAATTTTTCGTGTGTTCACACGACGTCGCACAGAACCGCTAAGAACCCGTACAGAACCCCGAACGAATCCGAAACCAATTGAGTTCTTTTGAATTTCGGTTTGTTTAGGAAGTACAAGTGCGCGACCGGAATCATTTCGCATTTGCCGCGAGTCCAAAATGCATATGGACAGGAAATATGTATTGGGGAGCATTTCCCTGCCCCTGCCTGCGCTCCAAGGAGGACCTGAGGAGGTCCTCCCTGCAGTGCTAGACCTGCGCGAGGCTTACTCTCCAGGGAAGCTGTCCTCCACCTCTCGGAGGAGGGCTTCCCTGGAGCTCAAGCCCCACGCGGGGCTTGCGCTCCATGGTATGATGTCCTCAGAGAGGCACCTCTCTGTGCATGTGCAAGAACATATTTCCTGGGTTCTGTACCGGAATTTCTCACATGTGTGTGAACGGCAAATACGTGTCCAGGATGCCCTTTCTTGGAAGCGCAATAAATGCGCAATGACTGGAATTGCGTGTGATAACCATTTACGTATTGTGGGGGCTCTTTCGGTTCATTTCGGTATAGTACTGGATTTATTCTTATTTCGGTTTCTTATCGCTTTGTGGCCCACGTGTGATAAGGTCCCTGGTATCTTTTCAAATGCTTTCCACCACCCTAAGTGTTTCTCCAAACATTTTTGTTTTGGTTCAGTCAGGTGTTACTTCCAAGTTAGCATATCCAATATCTGTAAACTGCAGTACAGAATCCAGACTTCCCAAAGGCTTCTTGTGCTT
The DNA here is from genome assembly GCA_026167975.1 of Phrynosoma blainvillii. Taxonomy (NCBI): domain Eukaryota; kingdom Metazoa; phylum Chordata; class Lepidosauria; order Squamata; family Phrynosomatidae; genus Phrynosoma; species Phrynosoma blainvillii. The sequence continues at coordinate 152,506,813 of JANUYF010000004.1, forward strand.
TTGCTTTAGCTTTATTATCTCTCTCTCTCTCCCTCTCCCTTTCCCCCCTGCCCTCCCCCCCTCCCGAAGAAAAATCTTTCTGACTGTGGAGCATTGGCTCATATTCACTGTGGGTGATATTGGAAAGAAATACCAATTTAAGGGGTCAAATATAATAATGGACTAACAGGAAGAATCCTTCATAAAAAACCATTAACCGACTATGGTAGAATCTTCTCACCACACATCAAAGTTTGTATTAATGGACAGTTATAAAAATCCAACCCTGGAATCTTAAATAAGATTTACCAACCTTGTAGGCACTAAGCTGAATTAGATCAGCCTGTTGGCTTTGAAGGTGCATTAAATTTGAGGGTGGGGCCAGCATTTGACTTGGCTTCTACATCCTTTATGTCTTCCAGCTGGACAGCAGCAGAAAGGGTGTGGACTGTAAAGGGGGAGAACTGAAGCATGCATTTATTGAACTTCATGAAGCACCTTCCACAAAATGACTTTTACAAGTGTGGAACTTGATAAAGGGGATATTAAGAATTCTGTGCATTGAATGCCAGTAGCTATGCCTCAATCAAATCCTTCTGGAAAATTAGTGTGTTCTTTCCCTTTCCAGTGAGCTAGCTGCTTGCTGTATCTAGCTGCAGTGGAGCAGAGATAGAAGATTCTTTTCTCAGGCATCGCAGTTGGAGAATTTCTCCTCTCTGGGTTCTCCCCCTAGGTCTTTTCCAATAATTTTCAATACATCTTGTACTCTGATGCTGCTGCTGACAACATTTTCTTGAGAAAGGGAAAGCCTTGAGATACCACAGCAAAGTTTTCACAGTGATCATACACAAAGATCACTGACAGGACAATTTCATTTTCTCCACTCAACACTCAACCAGTAACAATATCAGAAATGGTTAAGACAATTAGAAGAGGTAAAACAGGCAAAGCACCTGGTCCTGACAGATTAACAACTATGTATTGCCAAGAAAGAAAGAAAGAAAAAAAGGAAATGAATTAATTATCCCATTGCAACAAACAATGAATGACATATTAAAAGAAAACATATCCAGGGGTAGCTATGTTGGCCATATAGCAAAGTACAATAACATCCAAGTCAACAAAAAAAGTGATACCTTTATTGAACCAACCAAAATGCAAAAAATACATGTTATAAGCTTTCAAAGTTCCATTGTCTTCTTCATCAGGTAAAGGTTTTTAAAACTCAAACAGGAGGGGGGAAATATGATAATGTTTTGTCAAGATGTAGCTGTTTTTAGTTCAGGTTCAGGTAACAAAATAGTCTCCTGGGCAATAAAATCAATAACTAGTAAAACAGTAAAATACATCAAAATACCAGAGGTAAAACACAGAGCAGAAGGAGTTGCAACATACAAAATGAGCAGCAACACAGATTTATATTATAGTTATTAATGGAGGGACATTCATGCAGGCAGACCCCTCCGCCTCCTGACCAGGTGGGTACCTCAGGAAAAAAAATTAAAGTCCCATTAGCAAGACAAAAAGAGATGCTCCCTTTCAGATCCAAGTTGCCTCTGCCCTTTGTGAAGCTACAAGCTCCTTTGCCCTCAATGTCTAAAAAAAAAAAAAAAAAAAAAAACCTTCCATGCTTTTCCATTAGGAAACATTTTAAGTGCTGTTTGGTAAAACATGGCCAATGTAGTCCAAATCTTGTGATATTGGGATGCCACGTTTTCAAAATAGCAATAAGGCAAAGTTGAAATTCAAGATGGATGGGGTTAACAACCAGAAAGTAGTTATTAACAAGGTTCCATTCTACTTGTTGCTTCAGCCTCAGCTGTCTCTTTCTTCCCAGCTGCTCAGTCACCTTCTACCTGGGACATGCTATATGCCAGGAACAACAGTATAATAAACAAACCTAAACTGTGTATTATCCTTCCAAAGCTCTTACCAAGCAATCAATTTCCTTAGGATAGATATTGCACTAGGAATCTGGTTATTGTAGCAGTGGTCACTCAAAGGACCTCCAGAATCATCAGACCTTTTTCAGCTACATAACAGAAACTGGTGTAAGCAAGCTTCTAGCTTCAGCTTTTTAGTGATAGGACTGTTTAAATGGTTTTTTTTTTCCTGCTTTATACTGACTTGGGACTGCATCCACACTGCAGTAATCCGGAATCCTTTGATATACAATAGCAATTATTCACCTCAGGCTAGGTTTAATATAATAATAATTAATAATTTTATTCTTATATCCCACCTTCTGTCTAAACCAGGGGTAGGCAACCTTTCCCCTTTAAGGGCCGAGGGACTTCAGTTCCCAGAAGCCTCAGCCATGTTGGCCAATAGTCCCATGTTGGCCAATAGCTCCTGGGATTCTGGGAGCTGAAGTCCCTCGGCCCTTAAAGGAGAAAGGTTGCCTACCCCTGGTCTAAACAATCAAGGCGGCTTAAGAATATAAAAGATCCCCAAAATCTCAGGCACATTGGGTCTAGTTAGATTTCATGGTGACACTGAGCCACTGTGAACTCTGACTTGGGTCTTGGCTCTTCCCATTGTCCTTTCCCTTTCACAACAGTTAAGTCTATCCATCTTCATTCATTGTTGAAGCAGACTTCTTCAGGTAATTATCAGCATTAGAAAGCCTTCTGTTTCCTATCCAAGCTAACTACTTTATTCCTGAGTTCTTGTGTGTATGATTGTATGTTAGAGTGTCTTTGTATGTCTGAATCCCCAAATAAATTACAGTTCATTGGAAAGCTTTGTCTATATAATCTATTCCCTAGCCACCTCTGTAAACATAGGATAAAAGATCCCATAGAAGACTTGGACTTTAGTAATTCCCCAAGTTCAAGGTCTTCATTACAAGACCATGAGCCTCTTTGGGGTGGGTGGCAGGTTTCTAGTGGCATAATTTTTTTTACTGCATTTGCAGAGAGAACTCCCAGATTCTTAAATCTGGAATATGATCTTTTCAAATTTGAGACATTTATGCATAAATTCACAACTGTCCTCGCCATTCTGCCACAACATCACTGCTGCAGCTTTGCTACCAGCTAGTGTAGTGATTTGGGTGTTGCACTAGGATTCTGGAGACCAGGGTTCGAACCCCGGCTCAGCCATGTAAACCCACTTGGCAACCCTGGCAAGTTACAATCTCTCAGCAATGGCAAACCCCCTCTGAAGACGTTTGGCAACAAAATCCTATTATAGGGTCACCTTAGGGTCAGCATAAGTCAGAAAGGACTTGAAGGCACACAACAACAGCAACAACATTTCCATTCTGATCAATACATAAATATTAACCAAACAATAGATGTGATATATACTAGTTACGTATTACAAAAAGCTAATCAGCACACACTATAGTGTAAAATATACAAACTATAATAAATAGAACAATTCAAGTGGTATAAAGCATAGAAAGTATGCTAATCCAGCTTCAAACAGACAATGGGCTGGCTTACAACAGTGGCACAAGACAAGTACGATATGATACAAATGAAAGGAAAACATAACACAGTGTACAACAGCAATGTTTTCCTGCTTAGTTACAGCTTTAGAAAAGGTTATTTAAAAGTTTTGAATTCTGGCATGTTATGTGTTTTGTTTTGTTTTGTTTTGTTTGTTTGTTTGTTTAGCGAAGTTTCACCGTCTCCTTTAACAGGAAGCTTCAGAAATTAGAAAATGTGACACTTATTGTCTTAACATTGCCTGCTTTGTTTCCATGTGCCCAGTCATTCTGTTTAAAATAATCCCCACATTCACCTTGTGCTGCTCTTAACCTGGTTCCTTCCTCACCCAAAGGTGGGTAGGAGAGGCACATAGTATGTCTGGAAGAGGTCTTTTACTTGGCATGCTAATTTTCTTTATGCAAGAAGATTTTTTAGGTGACCTTTCGACTTATGTCCTATAGACCAGGAAAAGATTTACCACTTGGTAGTCAAAGCATAATGTTTATTCAGAAATAATTACTACTGAATTTACTTCCAGGTGAGTGAATATAAGGATTGCACACTTCGATCATCATATGCTCCCGTTCTTTCATCGTCCTTATTGTGCAATCTTGATAAGATTTTCAGATGATGTTGCACTTATCCCATCCTTCTCCCATCACTGAAATGGCATGGCCCCATCACTGTGTATTAACGGACAGAATATTTGTAGACGTGATAAAGATGACTTCAGGATGGGTAAGGATGGGAGCAATCCCTCCTTACCCCTTGTAATAATCTCCTTAATCTTTCCTATCATCTGAGTATGTGCAGAATAGAGAATGAAAGCATAATTACTTTGTTTCTGATTTGGTGTCTTTAAAAAGTGGTGAATAACAATAAGGGCTGAAGTACAAATAGTGCATTTTTAACCAGCTAAAATTAAAAGCACCAGATCCTGTCTGACTTGGAAGCTAAGCAGGGCCAGCCCTGGTTAGTACTTGGATGGGAGGCTGCCGATGAATACCAGGCACTGTGTAAACTATATTTCAGAGGATGGAACTGGCGGAATTACCTCTGAGTATTCCTCACCTAAGAAAGCCCCATGCAATTCATTGGGGTATCTTGACATCAACCAGCAATTTTAAAGTACATATTGTGAGAGCCAGCATAGTGTAGTGGTTAGAACCTTTCACTACGACCCTTGAAAACAGGGTTCGATTCCTTGCTCAGCCATGGAAACCTGGTGAGTGACATTGGGCTAGTCACATATTCTCAGCCCCAGAAAACACTGTGATAGGTTCATGTTAGCAATATCAATAGCAGTAGCATTTACATTTCTATACTGCTTTGTAGTGAACTCAGCACTCTCTAAGTGGTTTACAGTCTGTAAGCCAATTGTCCCCAACCAGCTGGGTACTCATTTTACCGACCTATGAAATGATGGAGGGCTGAGTGGACCTTGGAGCCTGGGGATCGAATGCACAACCTTGTGGCTGCAGCATCGGCATTTAACCACTGCACCACCAGGGCTCCTTAGTGTTACTATAAATCAGAAATGACTTGAAGGCACACAACAACAAATATAGTATTAACAGATGTAGTATTCACAATATTGAATTACATTTTGAGCTCACTAACAATCAACAGACCAAATACATTTTTAAAAAGGAATGTTCCAAGCTGTGTCTTGAACATGCTTTGTGTTGTGTCACAGGAGCAGAGGAAAGTGTTTTTTACCAAGTCTACACTGACTGGCTGTTGTTCATCAGCTAGGAGTCTCTCCTAGCTCTGGCTTGGAGATGCCAGGACCCATAGCCTGAAGCAGATGTGACTCCATAGGAATATGTCTAAAAACTAGTCCCTTGTAACTAGCACCAATCTGCCCCCCTCCCTCCAGTAATTCTTCATAGATGAGTTTGTGACCTTTTTATCAATCAAATGAAATTCAAGACCTCAGTTTATATGCAATACACAGATCCTTTAGATATGTTCACAATATGTCACATTGAAGGAAGAGGGCCACGGGAGCCAGATGGAAGAGAGAAGATTCTCTTGAACTCTTTCATCGATCTGAGTGTGTTAGTTTCTATATTTTCTGTTTTCATTGTGTGTGTTTTTCTTTGTGAAGTGCTCTAATCTGTAGAAGGGCAATCTAAAAATATTCTTAATGACAGATTGGTCAGTGATGGATGGATACACAGAGCGCATTCAGTGAAAATGTAACAGGGTTCAAACTCAGTAAGTCATGCATTTATTTTTTTAAATAATGTGGAGATGCTTTTGATAATTACTATCATGTATGCTTTTGTTAGCATAATTAAAATTACTGTATTGCTCTTACATTCCATATTGAGAAATGGTTAGCCCTCCTCCTTTCCTCTAGTGCTACAGGAAAAGCAGAATGAAAAGCAGATGTTGCAGTTAAATGCATGGGGCGGTCTGTGGTGTTTAAATTCCATTTTCCTTCATATACTATTTCATAGCAAGTTACTAAAATTCCCCACACAAGTCAAGGGTAAAAGCAAGATTTACTTTTCAAAGTTTTATCATGCAAGTACAAATGTGTGTCTTGATAAAGTGCAGTGTTGTTGTTGTTATATTTATTTATAGCCCAACTTTCCCTCAGTCTGGGACTCAAGGCATCTTACAAAAATTGAACAGATACAATGTTTATGTTTTGCATATTCTTTTTATTATTTAAAATTTAGTGGGGAGGAGTTTTCACAAACTAAAATTGAATATGCTCTCCCCACACCCTGTATCTCAAATCCCTATCCCTATCTGTATAGTTTCTACCATAGAAAATAGGTAGCCGAGTTAGTCTGGAAAATCAGTATGCAAAGGGATCTTGTAGCATCTTTGAGTCTAACTGAAAGAAAGAAACTGGCACCATAGAATACAGACATAAAAGAACTTATCGCACGACTTTTCAAATCGGCTTACCTCTTCCGATTTAAATTTTAATTCAGCTGGCATCATATTATCGCAGTGATTTTGCTGCCGAATCTGTCACCCAGGTCCATCCCAGGTCCTTTCCCACTCCCAGGGGCGCTCAGCACGCCTCTTTTCGAAGCCAGGAGTTTTCCGGCTTAAGAAAATGGCTGCCAGAGTGCCCCTTGGAGTCGGGATGGACCTGGAATGGACCCAGGTGGCAGATTCGGTGGCAAAATCACTGCAATAATATCAGGATTTAAATTGGAAAAGGTAAGCCAATTTGAAAAGCCATGCAATAAGCTTCAAAAACAATACAAAAGACAGAGAAGAAAGTCAAAAAGGGAGAGTGTCAAGGTGACTCCTTTGTTCAATGGATTTGTAAATAATTGCACCACTAATTCATAGAGCCCAATGAACATAGAGTTCAAGGAACAAAATACTGAGGTACTCCTTATCTCACATGAGCCATAATAAGAAAATGCACTTTATGTGTGCTTGTATATATTTTTTCTTCAGCAGCAGGTTCACATATTTATAGCCGTGTCCTAAATGTCTAATGTGGCTGGCATCTTCCAGTTTAGAAGAACAATATGTTTAGATCTGATCTGGGAATACAAAATTTCTGCTATATGCCAATCTATCACAAGAAGGGAAATGTACGTGATCAAAGAGAGAACAGAGAAACTCAAGATTGAGTCCAAGACCAAGGAAACTATAGCATAACAAGTTAAACTGGCTTACCTGAGCCGACTTAAAAATTTAAACGAGCGGCATCCTGATTTTATCACAAGGATTTAGCCGCCCGAAATTGTTGCCCAGGTCCATCACCACTCCCAGGGATGCTCCAACCGCCATTTCCTTAAGCCGAAAACCTCCTGGCTTTGAAAAAAGCCTCACTGCATCCAGGCGGAGATTTTGACAGCTAAATCCTTGTAATAACATCAGGATGATGACTGTTGTAAATTTTAAGTCGGCTCAGGTAAGGCAATTTAACTTGTTATGTAATAAGCTTCCAAGTTAGTATATTATGGTACCTCCCTCACCAAAATGGTATCATTATCAGGAAGGCTAAAAATATTTCCAGCAATTATCATAGTCCCAATCTGTAGGAATTATTCAGCATTCAATGGACAATATGTAATGGCAAATCTAGATAAATGATTTAAGGATGAGATTGCAAATCTAGCTCTATAGCACATATATATTGTGACAGATGCAGTAAGACTTTAGGTATGGCAATCTTCTATGATTTTCTTGGCAAGATTTATTCAGAGAATGTTTGCCCTTGCTTTCCTCTGAGGCTGAGAGAATGTGACTTGCCCAAGGTCACCCAGTAGGTTTCCGTAGCTGAGAGGGAATTCAAACCCTGGTGTCCTGGAATCCTAGTCCACTGAAATCCCTATAACACATTGGCTCCTGTAGTGGGATGTAGGACTGTGTAAAACTGGAAACATTTGAGTTACTACCAAGAATTTATAGGAGATTATTGCATTACCTTTGCTTCTGGCATAGATACGGGATGCAACTTTAAGAAGGCAGATCTTATCGCATTCATCCATTGCCAGCAGCAGGCAGTCCATTTGCAACCCAAACTTCTGCTGCAGCTTTTCAAGAATGGGAAAATCCCATTCATGAAAAGATGTGAGAGAAGCCCGGGTTGGATACAGGCTGCTGGCTGCCTGGTGATAGGTGAATGCGATAAGATCTGCCTTCTTAAAGTTACATCCTGTATCTATGCCAGGAGCAAAGGTAATGCGATAATCTCCATATGAACTCTGGACATGCTTTTGAGCAGAGATTGGGGTTACAGTTGGAAATATTGTCAGGCAATTGATGTGGACAGATTGAATTCTGCTCTGAGATCCTTAAATTTTTAATTTTATTGTATTTCTATGTATTTTTATTGCTGTAACCCGCCCAGATTCCTTGTGATTGGGCGGACTATAAATAAATAATTTATTATTATTATTATTATTATTATTATTATTATTAAACGATTGAAATAAGTCTTTATAATTTGAACTGACATACTTCATGATTCTTGCTTTACCCCAAGAATTGCAAGTGGTTTCCTTATTTTCAGTGTGGATACTTGAATTCCTCCTCATGTGAATAACGGCTGATATCTATCCACTTAAGAGGATTCTAAGGGTTCCCATGCCTGATGGTAAGGAAAGGAATTATATCAGCAAGCATTACAGAGATGTGGATTTTGGATGTTATTGTACTTTGCTATTTGGCCTACATGGTTACCCCTGGATACATTACAGAGATGGTTAGATTTAATATTGCTGCTTCATGAACCCAGTCCATTCTGGGCATTTGATCCTTAGATTTGTGTTTCCAGATTCCAGCCTGGCAGTGGTGTCACTGGTGGGGTGCAGACCACACTGGGTGACACCATAGAGGAGGGCAGGCACCCAGTTGGTCTCTTATCCTGCTGCAAGGGGGTGGCAGAGGCCAACTACTCTTGGGGGAACCAAGGTGGCAGAGAAAGAGGAATGAGCACACCCCTCCCTCCTTGCCCATTTTCCTGGTGCTCTGGGCCCAGTAAGCCAAGGCAATGGGGAAGGAAGGACAACCACACATGCACATACATACACCCTTGATGTCTTAGCCAGTGCTTTGGCTTGAGCCAACCAAGGCACCAGGGAAAGAGGAGTGAGTACGCTTGCCCCCTCCCACCTTCCTCAGGTGTCCAGTCACTCCCCCCGCACCCCTGGGTGGGCAATTGGGTGGCTGGTGCACCCCGCCCCCCCAGGACTGTCAGACACCCTCACTGGGTGGCACCAACACTAGGGATGCTACTGCAGCCTGTTCAACCATAAATGCTGCATAATTACTTTTAAGGTTAGTGAGCCCCAAAATCTTACTTCCCAGTTTAAATTTTTAAAGCAATGAAACATGGAAACTTCTGGACTATACTACAAATATGGAACAAAGAATCTATCTGGCAGAAGAAGGGATGGAAAATATGCAAAGTGTGGCCCCCAGATGCTATAAAAAGACATTGCAAATTGTTCGTTTTAATATATTGATAACTTCCCCCACAAAGTCAACAGTACTACCTTTCATATGTCTTAGTCCTTTGTGACTATTTTTCTCTTTTTCAAACTACTGGAAATTTTAAAGATAAATTGACTTTTATTGCCAGCCGCACTACAGCTATTGGGAACCTAGTGTAACTGTTGATGGATATTCCTCCTTGGCTATTCGCCTCCTCTTTCTGTTCTTTTCATTTAAAAAATTGCTTACAGTGGTATGTAAGCAGTCCTAGAAACTTTTAATCAACCCAACTCCCTACCTCCTCATTTCCTAACCAGCTTCAGTATCGGATTCTGAACCCTCAAACTGGAGACTTCTCTGGCATCTCTCTTCCTCCACACAATGCGCTGGGAATTATCATTGCGGGGGGCGGGGTCAAGATGCTGGCACAAGGACCATTGAGATGCTACTGCCACTGTTAACCAAGAAAATGTTTTAAAGGAGGAAGAGCAGTGTTACTTGCTGCTGTACGGTGGCATCAAGACATATAAGAGATGGGGCAGGGCAGGGCAAGAAAAAGGAGTGGGATAGTGCCTGTTCATTCTCTCTTGAGATCTTAGAAGATTAATTTCTACAGTATGTAGGTATATAATAGATCAGTGAAAAGGCTCTGAATTATAGCCTGACTGACTGACACATTACAAGATCTCTGCCTGGAGATAGGTAGCAGGAGAATAGGTGTAAAGTTGGTTTAGAGCCAAGGAACCAATATTAGGAGTTTATCACACAGGAGCCTAAGTGCCCAAATCCCATGCAGAAACTGGATTTAAATTCCAGGAATATCCCACAAAAGTGGGATGATTTTCAGACACATCAGGGGGATTGAGCATTAATCCAACATTAACCCGCATAGAAAGTGAACAAAATCGGCCGCTTTTTACTTTCAGGATTTTCCTGAAAGTAAAAAAGTGGCCGATTTTGTCCACTTTCTGTGCGGGTTAATGTTGGATTAATGCTCAATCCCCTTGATGTGTCTGAAAACGATCCTGCTTTTGTGGGATTTTGTCCACTTTCTGTGTGGATTAATTTTGGATTGATGCTCAATGTGTCTGAAAATGATCCCACTTTTGTGGATTTAAATCCCGTTTCTGCATGGGATTTGGCCAATTCCCTCCAATGTGATAAACTCCTTGGAGAAGTTTCAGTTAGAATAAGGTGCAAGGGAGATAGACCACTGCTTAGTGTAGATTGGCAGGAATCCACCAGCTCCCTTGGGAAATAAATATGTATTAAAATGAATTGTAGCCAAGGGCCTTTTAAGGGGAATTTATAATTAGCCCAATATTGCGAGACCGGCTGGCTACTATGCCCTGCAGAACCGTCTTCCCAATGTGTATACCAAGCAGACCAGGGAAGTTCCAGAAATGGGGCTGAGACAGATGCTTCCAATGAATGTCTTTGGACCTTATCACACGGGGTCCAAGCAGTCGCATCCCCGTCCCATTGCGCTTCCTTCAGGTCGCGGGAAATGTAATTCCCATTTCGACCAGGAAGCCAAAAGTCGTGGGATGATACGGGGATGCGACAGGGATGCGACTGGGATGGGCGGGGTTTCCCTGTGACGTTGTGTGATCGAATGGGGTAAGGAAGCGCAATGGGATGAGGATGCGACTGGGGATGCGACGGGGATGGGCGGGGTTTCCCTGCGACGTCGTTTGATCGCACGGGTAAGGGAAGCGCGATGGGACGGGGATGTGACCGGGGTGCGACGAGGATGGGCGGGGTTTCCCTGCAACGTCGTTTGATTGCACGGGTAAGGGAAGCGCGATGGGACGGGGATGCCACGGGGATGGGACTGCTTTAGACCCCCGTGTGATAAGGTCCTTAGTTTTATTATAGGACAAAATCACACAATAACATGCGCTCACACACTCATACAGGCTCAGGAAAAATAGAGGTTAGCATGGGGATAGAATACAGGCTTCACTAGGGATATACTCACCAATAGACTAGGCTCGCCTTTGGGGTCCGGATGGGAAGAGTGGATATGGAGACAAGTCTGCTTCGCAGCGTGGGTTTGAGCAGAAATGCCGGTGACTAGCTTCAGAGGTCAGAGTAACGTGGAGTCGTTTAGACCTGGAAGATAGCACACTGACTGGCCAAATTCTGGGGTTTTTATAGGGCCAAACTGGGCCTGAGGCGAAAGGTGATAGTTGCAAAGATGACACCCAGTTGTATAGGGTTATATTGTGTCTTCTAGTCTTAATCCGAAGGGCCAATATCCTGGTGTGTGTGTGTGTGTGTGTGTGATTGGTTGGCACAATACAAACATTACACCTTCTGATGGTTTTGATGATTCCATCAGATAGTTCCATCTGCAACTCTCCTAGACTATCTGGGGGTTATGTATACATTGAGGATTAAGGGTGGTTGGCCCATGCCTCGGGCGTGGAGGACATTTGCCTCTATGTCCACTGCCAGAGTTCATCTGGAGATCATTCATGGAGTTTATATTTTTGATATCAGCAGCACTATGGGTAACAGAATAAGGTTTTGGCTTACCATGATTTCACTTATGCCACATATGAACACAAATATACAGAACTATTCTACTGAACAATGCAGGAATGTAGCCCCTAAAACTATTTTCAGATTTACAGGCTCTCCCACAAACCATGTGCTTACTTACATTTTTTCTAAAAACAGCAAAAAATATTTTTTATTATTATTATTCCTGGAAATCTCCAAGAGCAGCATTTCTGCCTTCAGCACAGAAAAATCACCAACACCCTGTCTTAATCAAACCCAAGGCCAGAAGGACTTCCAGGTGTGGCTCTTTTCTTTTTTCTTTTCTGCCATTTCTGGCCATTTGGGGCCATTTTCATGCATGCATCCCACAGTTGGATGATGGGATGAAAACTGGGCCCCAGGGCCCCTGGAATTGTCTTCCTCTGATTTAACTGAACTGTTAACAATAAGTATCACTGTACTTTTCCATCTAAGTGGAATCAATCAACTTTTTGAAAAAATTCTGGCACTCCAATTTATGTGCTTTCCTCTGAATAAGCACCATGCCAGTTTAAGATGTGCCTCCAACACGTGGTTTCAGATTTCTTTGTGTGCACCTGGGAGAATGCATTCAAAAAGGCACTTGAAAGTGTCTCTAGAGATTTGTATTATTGGACCGAATTCATGAGCCACACAAAATGAAATTTTCGCTGGCTGATACTGCAAAACTGCAGAATAAAATATATGGAAGGCAGTTGAAATAATGAAAGCAGTGTGTAGGTTGTCAGCATTTAATTGGAAAAACCTTTCACACACTTGCAGCCACTGCCAAGAACAACTTTTGGTAGAAGGCATCTATTCTCTTAGCAGCAGAAGAAACCAAGCCCCACCAGGGAGTTCATGCTCCCAAAGCCCTGTCCACATGGCACATGGGGCTTACTGTTTGTCCACTGTTAAAGCTGGTAAGTGCTGCTATCATCCCATCTTACATACTCAAAGAGGGAAAGCATCTGAAGTAGTAGACTGAAATCTACAAAAGCTCATGCTGCCAACTTCTTTCTTTCAGTTGGGGGGATGCAGATGGCGAGAAACGCCGTCCTCAATCCCAGGAAGGGGAGGGGCAGCCGGACGCTGGGCTCCCCATCCCCTTCCTGAGGACGACATTGGAGCGACAGCCCGTCCACATGATGGGCGCTCCGATGACATCCTTCCGGCTCAGCATCCAGACATACTGAGCCGGAAGAGACGCCTAAAAGGCACGCCATGCCTTTTACAGCACCCCTTTCACGGCTTGCGGAAGGAGCGCTATTTTAGCACTTCTTTTGCAGGCGGCGAAAGAAAGGATCAAGGTCGAGGTGTCTGGCAGCCTCAGCCTCGATCCTCTGCTTTTAGGGGAGGCCCAGGGCCACCCGTCTGCTTCCTCCCTTAGTCTCAAAGGTGCTACAAGATCTCTCTACATACAAAGAGGGAACAGTGATGTTGACCAAATGATACAGGGGAATGAAAAGGGAATGGACAGTTAAGATAAAAATGTGGTGTAGTGGAAATAAACTGCTCTTCTATTACATGGAGGAGAATATTTCTTCCCTCCCCTTCCCATCCCACAAGTCATTATTCCATTGGACTGGAGAAATGGGCTGGGAGCTGGCAGGACCATTTCAAAGGCCACGTACACATTTGTCTCATGGATGGCAGTGGTCTCACTTGGCCTCGGTTTGACAGTCTAAAAGGAAGGAATGGTGGTAGGAACCAAGGGCTCTGGAACTGGTTTTAAAGAGGCCCCTCAAAATTGGCAAGAAAGTCCTTTTTAATTTTGCCTATTTGCAGGTACATTTTCACAAAACAAAAGACAGAATACACTGAATTAAAATGGCAACAACCACCTGAAGCAGGATACCAGCTGACTACCATGAAAGCAATGGCAGAATAATACACAAAAGTATACAAAACTGAGTGAATTAAAAAATTAAAATTAATGTATCAGACAAAGGGGTAAGATGTAAGATTCCATTAGCTGAATACAAACGTGCCTATAAGGTCTCCTATTACATTCCTTGCTCTACTACACTACTTTAATAGCAAAATCTAGAAGACAAAGATTCACACACATTACTATTCTCAAAAGAAAATGCAAAAACATTTATACCTACTAAGTATGATGTGTAGGGTTGTTACAATAAAAACTCCTTTGTGGGTCTCTTGCCATGGCCCTAGACTAGAAAAGCCCAACCACCATGGATCCAAAGCGGGGACCTCAGGTAGGCACCTGAAAGGTCATGTCTGTCTGCATCTACAACAATTTGCAGATCAAAAGGCCAGGCTTAGCAGCTGCAAAGCAGGACATTCACACCTAGGAGATTTATGAGTACCAGCAGACTCCTTCAGGTAATTATCATCATTAGAAAGCCTTCTGTTTCCTATCCAAGCTAACTACTTTGTTCCTGAGTTCTTGTGTGTATGAGTGAATGTTAGAGTGACTTTGTATGTTTGAATCCCCAAATAAATCACAAATTCATTGGAAAGCTTTGTCTCTATCAGTCTATTCCCTAGCCACCCCAGTAAACATAGGATAAAAGATCCCACTGAAGACTTGGAATTTAGCAATGCCCCAGGTTCAACTTTTGCTTACAGGGGACAGTCAGAGGGAGGGCAAATTACTGCTCCCATTCATTATCATTCAATCATTCTTAAATGTGAAGATACTTGCAGTCACAAAGTGTAGTTAGATGTCCCCAACAAGTGTTCAGTGTAACTTATTTCACACAAGTGTACATGGAGTGAGATGGCATAGAATATACAGACTTTGTTGTTCCTTGTGGGGGGGGGGCTCAACTACAGTAGCACATGCATTTGTGTGTGTGTGTGCGTGTGTGCGCACGCGCGTGTGTGCATGTGTGTTTGATCATTTAATATATTTCTAATTGCCAATACCTGAGGGCTCAAGTACCCAGGAGTTTTGGTGGTCCAGTTTGACTGAGGTGACTCAACCTCCTTTGACCTCCCTGTTCTGGTTCCATGGTGGAAAAGCCCTCAGTCCTAGACACACTTAAGTTTCTTTTGGCAAGAAATTATTAAGGTATTACTCTAATTTTTTCTCTTATTTTCTGCATCCAGGTATTACTTTGCTGGGGTATTACTTTGCTGGATATTTTCTATAAGTGGGAAAAGATTTGCTGCTAAATGGGGGGAAAATGAATCGGATAATATTCAAATGAAGGAGCCTTAATGGTACTGGGAAACTGCAATGTCAATGAACTTGATTCCATTCTCCCTTTGAAAAGTCATTCAGTGTCACCAGTTAGGAGAGCGTAGCTAGGCACTCTCAACAAGGCACTTTTAAGTGTGGCACAGCATACTCGAGCCCAAATGAGTTGCGATCCTGTGTTGAGGCAGCACAAACTACACATTAAGTTACTTGATGAAAGGCAGAAGGAGCAGTTACTACCCCATTCACAGAGACCACATACTAACATCACTGCACACACCTAATCGCAACCAGCACTGCATGTAAACAAAGCGCACAAGAGGAGTTCCTGGCAAGTAGTAGCCAACAGCAATATTCCATCAAGGAAACACCTTGCAAGAGGCAGTGAAAGGAAATAATTACATCAATTAAGTTAGAAATTAAGTTGGAATTTTTCCTAATGTACAGAAACGACTTCATTATATTTATTTTAAAATATAATTGATTGATTTAAGTTGGAATTTCACCATTAACATAATTCCAGAATTAAAGTCTTAATTAAGTTATTCATTATTTAAATGAGAAACTGCTAAGGGGTATAGTCTAATCTGTATGGCAAAACCACTTTAACTGCCATAGCCCAGTACTATGGATTTCTGGCATTTGTACTTTTTTTGGGATATTTAGCCTTCCCTGTTAGAGACCTCTGGTGCCACAACAAACTACAAATCTTTGAATACCATAGGGTGGAGCCATGGCAGTTAAAGTGGTGTCAAACTGCATTATTTCTGCAGTGCAGGTTAGTCCCATGTAATGCAAAAATTTACATGTCCTACCTAGCTTTATACTTAAAGTCTCTTAGATTTTTGCAAAACTTATTGCTTTTTGTTATTCCCTGAGATTTGGCTCACTCCAGTCTGGGAAAGCATGGTCCAGAGATCACCATCAGTTAAAAGGTTGCTGTTTTTATTAATAAGTATGAATCTCTTCTCTCTTGTCAGCAAAACATTTCCAAAGTATTTTATTCCAAAAACTTCATTCCAAGCTTTTATTCCAAAAGGATCCTGCCATTGGAGGTATAAGGTATTGTCATAATAATAACAATAATATTAATAATAATAATTTCTATCCCATCCCTTTGCAGCGCAATCGAGGTGGCTTACAACAATAAAAACACCAATAAGTACATCCAATCCCAGACCCACCCACCCCTTAAAAAGCTATTAAACTAGGACAACTTAAAAACATTAGATAAGACAAAGTATAAAACCAGGCATCACAGCAATACAACATAATCAGCAGCAGCACCGAAGGGAGAAAAGTTATCTGACTCTTTGGGCCGGGATAGTTATGCAGGAAAGGCCTGCCGGAAGAGATCCGTCTTAACAGCCTTCTTGAAGCTGTCTAAGGTAGAAATAAGACGGATCTTGTCCAGCAGGCCGTTCCATAATGTGGGAGCAGTAGCAGAAAAGGCCCTCTGGGAGGTCACCGACAGCCTAGTTTTTATTGGCTGTAATAAATTCCTCCCAGAGGACTGGAGTGTACGGGGTGGGAGGCGGTCCTGGAGATAGGTTGGACCCAAGCCATGTAGGGCTTTAAAGGCCATAACCAACACCTTGTACTGTGCCCGGAAACTAATGGGCAGCCAGTGGAGAGATTTTAACACAGGTGTAATATGCTCTCTTCTGGAAGTTCCAGAAACCAACCTGGCTGCCATGTTCTGAACTAGTTGAAGTTTCTGAGTCAAGCACAAGGATAGCCTCATGTAGAGTGCATTACAGAAATCAAGACAGGAGGTTACCAGCGTGTGTACCACAGTTTCAAGATCCTTGGTTTCCAGGAACGGGTGCAGCTGACGTATCAGCCGAAGCTGGTAACAGGCGCTCCTGACCATTGCATTTACCTGATTTGACATCTGGAGCGACGGATCCAGGAGCACCCCAGACTGCAAAAACAGTCCTTGGAGGAGAGTGTGACTCCATTCAGGACTGGAAGTTGTATTCCCAAACCTAGTTTTGGGCCCGTAACTGTTAGTACCTCCGTTTTGTCTGGATTCACTCTCAATCTGTTTTTCCTCATCCAGTCCATTACTGCTTTAAGACAATCATTGAGAGGAGACACACCATCTGAAGTCAAAGCTGAAGCATGGAACAATATATTTGGGTGTCATCAGTGTACTGATGACACTGCGCTCAATGTCTCTGGATGATATCTCCCAGTGGCTTCATATAAATATTGAATAGCATCGGGGACAGGATGGCTCCTTGAGGGATGCCACAATTAAGCTCTACTCTAGTAGAGCAACTGTTCCCAAGCCTCACCCTCTGAGATCTGCCCAAGAGGAAGGAACGGAACCACTGCAAGACAATTCCTAACCCTCTCAGGCGATCCAAAAGGATGGAATCATCTATTGTATCAAAGGCCGCTGAGAGGTCCAAGAGCACCAGCAGGGTCACACTACCCCTGTCGATACTCAAACGGAGGTCGTCAGCCAGAGCAACCATGGCAGTCTCAACTCCATATCCTGTCCTAAAGCCAGTTTGAAATGGATCTAGATAATCGGTTTCATCCAGACAGCTTGGAGTTGAGAGGCAACCACCCTCTCGATCACCTTGCTTAAAAAAGGCAGCAAGGCCTATAGTTGTTCCTACCCAGGGGGTCCAGGGAACGCTTTTTCAGGAGCGGCTTAACCGCCGCTTCCTTTAAACAAGATGGAACAAAACCTTCCCAAAAGGATGCATTGATAATGTCCCTAAGGAACACCCTCAATGCGTTACCCCCCTGGATGGCCAGCCATGATGGACAAGGATTGAGGGGGCAAATTGTCTTCCTCACTCTACCAAGGAGCTTGTCCACGTCATCGGTACTCACAGGTTGAAGCTGATCCAGTAAAATTTCAGCAATGGAGTTGCTGGATACCTCATCTATAGATTCTGTCATAACACTGGCGTCTAAGTTGGCTCTTATCTGAGAGATTTTATCTACAAAGTAGTTGTTAAACGCGTCACAGCAGGCCGTTGTCGAGTTTAGTAAAGGGTTCTGTGCAAGTAGAACCTGCGTCAGCTCCCCCCCACCCTAAACAGTTCTGCTGGACGGGACTCTGCAGACGCAATACATGCCGAGGAGAAGGTTCTCTACATTGCGTGTATTGCCTCTCAATAGGAATCAAGGAAATTCCTACGATGAGTCTTGTCAGATAAGAGTCGAGTCTTCTGCCAGGTGCACTCTATTCCTAGTCAAGGTGTCTTCCAAATTTGTTCAGTATCTTCTGCATGCCTTATGCCACAGGTGGAAAACTGGGGCTAATTTTCCTCTGGAGGTTTTTCATGTATTTGGAGGTTTTTCATGTTTTTTGATTATTGTGTTACTTCCATTCTAAATAGAATCATAGAACCATAAAGTTAGAAGAGACCACAATGGCCATCCAGTCCAACCCACTGCCATGCAGGAACTCTCAATCAAAGCAAAGATGGCCATCCAGCCTCTGTTTAAAAACTTCCAAAGAAGGAGACTCCAGCACACTCTGAGGAAGTGTATTTCACTCTTGAACAGATCTTACTGTCAGGAAGTTCTTCCTAATGTTGAGGTGGAACCTGTAGTTTGAATCCATTGCTCTGGGTCCTAGTCTCTGGAGCAGCAGAAAACAAGCTTGCTCTACCCTTAATTTGAAATCCCTTCAAATATTTAAACGGGGATACCCTATCACCTCTTGTCCTTCTCTTCTTCAGGCTAAACATACCCAGCTCCCTAAGTCTCTCCTCATAGGGCATGATTTTCAAACCTTTCAACATTTGGTTGCCCTCCTCTGGACATTCTCCAGCTTCTCAACATCCTTTTTGAATTGTGGTGCCCAGAACTGGATGCATAATTCCAGGTGAGGCCTGACCAGAGGAGAATACAGTGGTACTGTTACTTCCCTTGAATAATAATTACATGCTGTGTGCCTTATATCAACAATTAAAGTACAATCCAACCACAATAAAAAATACAAATGAAATGGCAGCAGAGGTGAAATTGGTTGCATACTACAAAACTTTCATGATACAAGCACCTCCTTACATTTTCAAGTTTCTAGAAGCTTCATATCCAAAGCTCTTTCAAAGGTTTCAGGAATAAAATCTTGCCTTGGGTGGCCTCTGAAAGAATACGGGGTACGCACCAGATAAGCCTATCTGAGGAGGACAGTCTACAACTGGAGTGCTACCATTGAGAAGGCCCTCTGAATTCTGCTAGGGATGGGCCCTGGGAAACTAGCTTTGTATCCATATTGAACTTCTTTATCTCTAGCTAAAGTTACTAGAACAATTTAAGCAAGCAAAATGGGACCAGAAGAACTGCTGGTAAAAACTGATTTCTGATAACACCCGAAACAGTTTCAAGGCAAACACTTGGAGGGAAAAGTTTAGAGCTAGACTGGAGCTCCAGTAATGTCTCAAGCAAGCCCAAATAGCTGGAGGAAAATAGGAAGAGCACATGTGGAACTAATTACTTATGAAGACTTTCTGACAAAGAACATTTCTGCAGACTTTTCGTGGGGGCTTCACTTTCAGGAAGTGGCTGTAATTACTGTGCAAGTCCAAAGCAGCCTGCGTATGACTCGCCTGTTCCAAGATTTTTTAAAAAAATCTTTTCTGACTGAGACCGAAAGGCCAAGAAATAAAAGGAAAGGCAGCTCGACTAAAAGAATCAGAAAGTTTACATTATTCTTTCTCTTAATGAGTGTTTCACCAAAGACCTTTTTTAAAAAAACAAAACAAAAAACAACTTTTAATTCACTCTGAACTGAACTTGCTGCAGCAAAACTGTACTTCTCGAGTTTTTACAGCTTTTCCATAGTGGGGCCCATTTCCTGCCCAGTTGAAGAAAAAAACCTGGCCTCAAGATGAAATGACTGCTTAACATTACACTAAAACATCTGGTACCATTTTATACACAGACCCATGTCTGAGAGCAGGCAATTCCAGCGGTCTCACCAGCGGCACAGTGCATACCCAAACCTCCCCAGGGTGACATCATCCCATATATGGATGCTCAGACCCAGCCCTCCCCCTTCTCTGGTCCTAAATTCATTGCCAGATCCACAGTCTACTGCAAATGTGCCACGTCAAGACTAGAAATCACAGCACTTCAGTGCATTTCAAGGAGGGCTGCAGAATTTGAGAGAAAGCTGAAAACAAAGCCTGATGTGGGAAGGGAGGTTTTTTTTTTACCCAAAGACGAAAGGAGGGTTAATGTGAACCTAACCCAATCCTGCTCCGTCGCCCCAGTGTTCAGACTACCTGTTCAGGACAATGCTGTTGTACAGTAGTCTGCACATTGGTTAGACTGGGCAAGGGAATGCAGCGAGATGGACTCCCGAAAAATGCCAGAGGGAAGACTGGCATAGCTCCTTTCAGATCTTATGCACAGTGTTTTTCTTCACAGGTTTTGCATGGTAGGAAATAGGGATACTGCCCAGACACAGTGGAAAAGGAGGACTTCTGAGTAATGCATGGAAGACATACTGGTAAGGCCTATGTACTTTGGAAGAGCTTCTGACCTACAACCTGGAAATAGGTGATACTCCTTACCCTGTTCTGGCAGGCAAGGAAAGTGGAGCTCTCCTGTTGGGCTAACACACATGCAAGAGGAACAAAAAAGGTATAGCTTAGTCCACCAGGGTGCAAATGAGAATTAAGTGCAAGCGTTGTTTAGCAATTTAAAATAATATGATTTTTAAAAATTACGACTAATACATATGCATTATCACTATGTAAATGATTAACAATGATTAACCTTCTGAAAAAAGTGTCTCCATTACTACTGCTACGATTTAATGTATGTCGGAATTTTAAGTTCGGTTTGAAAGTATTATTTCTACTTGTACAAAAATATGCATTATTTTAAACACCAAACTTCTAAAAACCTGTTTATAGGAGGCTACTAAATGTACATTCTGAATTTTATGCACACTACACTGAAATTATTTACTTGAAAGTAGGGAAATGTCCTTCTACCAGAGATGCCCGTATATCTCCAGGTGCTGTGAGTGTCTGATTAGTTTTGTGCACAGAAAGTAGTCACACAGATCAATGCAAAATAAATATCTATATAGTGCCGAGATCAGAGACAGCGTGCTTCTCTGAGTTTTGCATGCTGCTATTTGTAGTTATTTGTACTTTCAGGCATAGAGCAGTAATTATCCCGTTTTGCCTATGATGCTCTGTTGCTTTCCATACATAACCAGATTCCTCATTTGGTTGCTATGCACACAAAAGGCAGATCTGCTCCCCCCTCTATACGCGTGTGGCCTCTTTAAGTATAGACAAGAAATCAATGGATTCAATTTAATATGTTTGCCAGCCAATTTTGGAAGTATTTAAAACACACACTTTTTGAAATATTGGCCATATCCAATTCATTGTCATGAAAAAATGCCGAGAGCATCTGGAAAGTCATGAAAATTTGAGTCACATTTTAAGTTTCTGGGCCATCAATTTCACTGATAAAAAGGGCATTTGTTAATAGATACAAACTTTGGCGAGTTTGTAAGCTATTCTGTTAAGAGGGAAAAGGCACAGGACTGAATGAAATTTTCACAGAGAGTAATAGAAAAAGTATGTCCTGTAACATGATCCCTTCATGGGCCATTTCCTCCCCTTTAGGAATGGTACTTGTAACAGATGCAATTTTTTAAAAAATTCCACTTTTCTCCCATATGTTTGCAACATTTTAAAATTAATATGTGCAAGGAAAAATATTTATGCTATAATTATAAACAAAATCACACTCACTGCATTTCAGAATGCATTATAATAATGTACAACGCACCCTTCACCTCCGCTGGAGAACCTGTGTAATCTCAAAAAATCCCCAGCCCTCTGTTTCATTGTGTATTGAAGTAAACAATACACAAAATGTGTGCCCACATTTAACATGTCTTGCTTTACAATTAACAGTTGTAGGGATGGGTGAGGAGATGAGGATTGGGGCTGTGATGTGTGGGTGGTGTGATGTTACCCTTTCTCACTGAGTTACCGTCCTAGTGAAAATTTCACCCTTGCCTACCTCAGTGAAACCGATATTTCTCCCTAGAGAAAAACCGTTCTTGATGCCAATGGCAGCTTCCTTCATGGAATGAATAGCACCAGGGCCCAGGAATGCAGTGGAGATTATTTCCAGCATTTTCAAGAGATCTGTAGCAGAGGGGGGGAAAGGGAAAGGGTTGAACAGACTTTCCCTGTGTGGCACAATCTCATTGGGGGACCCCATAGCTGTCGGTTTAAAAATAAAAACAAGATAAGTTAAAGGAATACTAGCTTTTAACATTTCATTTAGCTTGATCTTCTGTTTTTGTTTTACCCAAATCATTCCTGACTGCTTTGCAATCAGTTATTGCTGCATTTGATTCCAAGTGCTATATCTTACTCATTGTCTACTCTATGCAGTCCAGTTTTATTCACATTTATTCTGATGTAATGGACTAACTTCCAGGTAAGATTATATACAGGACTTCTGTCTTACATATCTTTTACACCATCATATTCATGTTCTATACGAATGTCATTTATGTATTTTCTATTTACTGCACTTTAGCAAAGACAGCCACATTGTAAAATTGAAGCTTCAGCAGCAAATTCAAAAGAAGCCAGTGGTATGGCAATAGAAGCAAATAAACATTTCAATATTTTTTAAGCTATCGCTTTGATATTTGGGTTAATTTTCTAACTAGCTTGTGTGTTTGCAAACATTTTTGGCTTATTAGAAAGCTAAAGAGTAAAGGTGAGAACAAAATTATTTGATTAACTGTGTTTGCAAACTTTTTTGGCTTATTACAAAGGCTAAAAAGCAAAAATGAGAGCAAAACTGTTTGTTTAACTGGTTGTTTCAACAGTACAGACAACAAATAATGCAAGACTTTTTTTTCCAACAATTTAAAATTTTGATTTATTTTCCGTATTCTGTTATTCTGAAACAAACAAGCAAACAAAAAAAAAGCAAGGAATATTTCTGTTCTAAAAAAGTCACTTTATTGAAGACCAACATCAGAAGTACGCTCATCATGGAAAGCGTTTCACTTCATAGACACAATTAATATGTAGAAATATTCTACACTTCCATCTCATGTCTATATTATTTCAGTTAATCAGAAAGTACAAGGACCTCTTTTTCAAGAGTGTTGACAAAGAGAGGAAGAATTAGCAAAGGCCTGTAAAAGACATCCATATTGTTAGCAAAGAGGGGCATTTGGGCTTCAGTGCAACAATCAAAAGAGTTTCATTTATAAATTGATCTTAAATTATTGTCTTTGAGGAACAGTGATTTGTGGGAAGTCAACAGGCACAACGATGAAACTATATTTTGTGAGTGTATTAATCCCTCTGGTCATGTCTGGTTGCCAACTATGAGATTTATAGGCAATTTGTTTTCAAAATGAAAGGGTTCAAATGCAGAATGCAAAATACTATCCCACAATTTACAAAGATTGTTCTAGAGCAAGCCTGATATTGTTAGCTGGAATATACAAACTGAACTAAGGTTTATGGATACCATTGCTACCTGAGAATTAATTGTTCCATAGAGTAGTACATTAATCTGATGTGGAAAAAGGACAAACAACAGCAAAAACAGACTGTTACAGAACTGTCACGTTTGATTCTTTAAAATCTTTAAAACATTAAGCACTCTCATTTGTTTTATACTATGCAGCATGCACTGTTTCTCCATTTTACCACACAGAACAAATGGCACCAGAAGTAGGGAGTTATCTGGGATGGGGGTGGGATTCTTAAGACACCATTTTCTTAACTGGAAAAGAAAAGGAATTCAATTAGTTATGTAATGATTCCAAATAGTTATCAATACCTAGTTAACCCAACAGCTAGTGATCAGATTTACTCAATCTATTTAAGTTTTCTTTTGCTTTCTTGTTAGAGCATTTGCTGCCTGTTAACACATTTTAATTTTGAGAATATTTTCCTCTCTCCGGCACAGAAATGTCTGCAAACCATCCAAGTATACCTCTCCTGCAAATAATATTTAAAATAATAAGAAAGAAATAAGAAAAGTTGGCCAATTGGGTTTATAAATGAGAACAGTATCAACATTTTACATTCTCTATCTGAAACAACTTTTCCATACTGCCCATTGCATAAGGCCTCACATTTTTATCATTGCAAATGTTTAGCTTGCAAAAGGGCTGATAATGGATGGATTGTATAGGAAATGGGAGAAACATCTCTCCACCTAATCTAGGGAAATGTATTTGTACTATATTGTTTAACAAAATCCTTCCAAAAGTATGGAGAATTTGGGAAAAACATGTAAAAGTCAAGAAAGAAAATTTCAACATGACTTGAGTTTTCCATATCTGGATTCCCCCCCCCCCCCCCCCCCCCCCCGGTCACCCAACATTATGGCTGAGATCATATTGGTTAGTATCAAATGGAATAAGTATAGTGAATCAGTTTTTAGTTAGTCATTACAGAAGTAAGCCCAATTGGTTCTATCTAGTTGAGACTGACAACAACAGGATTTAGGATTTTATCTAGATATCTATGTTACCACAAACTGAACATTTTCTGTTAGAGTATCAAGGCATCCTTTTGGCTTTTGTTATCTCTTTTTCAAGATCCTCCAATTATGATAGTGACATTTTAATAGTGTGCCAAATTCAGAGTATTCCATTTTAATGGTATTTATTAAGCCAGGTGTACTGTATTATCTTTCCAGTGTAACAGCATAGTGAAGGGTGGAATTACATTCTACATTTCACACACACACACACACACACACACACTCCATATGGAAAATTTAAAAAGCAATTAGAAATATTAAGTACCCCTGAGGATTGTTCTGAACTTGCACAAAGGCCTTCAAACTTTCACTTTAACCTGTTCTTCATTACTAGTTCTCCATTCATTTCATGATACCCTTTGTGTCTTTTGAAGATTTCCCCAAGATTTTTTTTGTTTTGTTTGTTTTTGTAGAAGATTGGAATGGAAAAGCATGCCATGAAAAAAAAAAAGGATTTAAAAATATATGGCAAAATCCTAAATGATGATGTGGTGGTGGTGGTGGTGGTGATTTCTTACTCACCTCTCCTCATGGATCAAGGTAGGAAACAACAACAAATTAACATACAGCACACAGTACACAACATCAGTTAAAAACACACATCAGTTAAAAGCATACCTCAATGTAAAAGAACAAATAAAGCCAATACACATTAAAACAATCAATCCAAAGCTTAAAATTCACAATTTAAAAATCATCTGGATAGGCCTGCCGGAAGAGATTGGTCTTTAATGTTGTTTTAAATTTGGACAGCATATTCAACTGTTAAATCTCTTCCGGCAGGTCATTCCACAGTTTAGGGGTGGCTGACGAAAATGTCTTCTGAATGACAGCTGCCAACCTAGTCCCAGCTGCCTGAAGTAAATGTCCTCCAGAGGACCTGAGTATACAGGGCAGTTTATGTGGGAAGAGGTTACTATGCATTGTAACTATGGTGCTATGCAGTGCGTTTCAGTCACATCGCCCCAAACCGCATTTGCTGGTTAGCAGCTGCTGGGATTGATGGGAATCTAACCCTTGTCAATTGAGAAGCAGCTGCCTGACATTCCTTCCTCCTCTCATGAAATATTTCTGGTGCAACAGGTAGAAAAAAAGGCCCTTTTTGAAACATCATCAAGCTGCTACTTCATCAACAGGTGAATGGACCCCCAGTTGATCCCAATATCTGCTTATTGATAAGTAAGATTTGGGGGACTTTCATGGTCCCTACATAGCCCCTAGTTTAGTGAATACACAACAGTTAAAATGCATAACTGTAGATTACATATTCATAGTTGCCTAAAAGGATTCAGCTGATTTTTTAAATAAGTATATCATAATCTCTCCCTTCCACCCCTCTGCCTCAAAATCAAATCCAAATTTCTATGGTGGTTCATTTTAATTCAATATAACAATGTTAAAGTTGTTGAGAAATGTGAGAGATAGTACTAGATCTCTCAAACAGAGAAATCAAGGGCCTTTACAGACTGCCAGAAATAGTGCAAATTGAGTCCACTTTAACTGCCCTGGCTCAATGCTAGGGAATCATGGGAACTGTAGCTTTTTCTGAGACATTGAGCCTTCTTTGGCAGAGAGCTCTGGTGCCACAATAAACTACAGTTCCCCTGATTCCCTAGCACTGAGTCAGAGCAGTTAAAGTGGACTCAAGTTGCATTATTTCTGGCAGTCTGTAAAGGCCCCAAGTTGGCAAAAGTAGAAGTTGAACAACAACCAGTCACACACACACACACACACACACATGCCCTCACACACAAGGTATAGTAGAGAAAAAAACAAGTTTAGACTTCTTTGTAAAACATGTACAATTATCTTTACTTCCTCCCCACAAAACAACAACTGGTTTTCACAATCAAATACATGGTCTAATGCAGGGGTAGGCAACCTTTCCCCTTTAAAGGCCGAGGGACTTCAGCTCCCAGAAGCCTCAGCCATGTTGGCCAATAGTCCCATGTTGGCCAATAACTCCTGGGATTCTGGGAGCTGAAGTCCCTCGGCCCTTAAAGGGGAAAGGTTGCCTACCCCTGGTCTAATGGATGAAAAATAGAGAAAAAAAATCATGGTTGCAGATTACAGTGATGCAGGAAAAGACTGTGTGTGGAAAAAAAGCAGCAATAACAGGAAATCACCATAATTACATACTGTGCCTAAACTCCTATAGAGTAACATGCACACTAAATATAGGCATGCAAATGTTGCTAAATCTAACACTTCTTCTTAATAATGTATGTACCCCTGAAATCCCATATGGTCTTTTAGATTGTCAAAATAGTGTCTTGGTAGAGGCCCAATTAAAAAATATCAGCTATTATTTCAGTAGCTGGACAGTAGCTCATTGATTACTTCTCTCTCTAAGCTCGCATACCTTATTATAGCTTGTTCCACTGTGTTTGCTATGTGGCCAGTTCTTCAATGTCTGCTATAATCCTGGTTGAGCTCCATAACTTGGTTTGGTTTCTGTTCACTGGCTAATTCCACCCTTGAAAGGAGGGACAAGTGTAGAGCCATTACACCTTTCTGGATCACATTCAGCACCTAGAAACCTGTTCTGGGATCTGGTCTGTCTCCACAGTTGCCTCCCTTGCACCGCAGAAATAATGCATTTTGACTTTAGCTGCCATGACTCCATCCTATGGAATCCTAGGATTTGTAGTTTGTTGGGGTATCGGAGCTCTCTGGCAGAGAAGGCTAAATATCTCAACAAAACTACAAACTTGTCCCTCCTTTCAAGGGTGGAATTAGCCAGTGAACAGAAACCAAACCAAGTGATTTGTTATTAGTGATTTGTTAACGAATATGTAAAAAATAATAAACTCAATAAAAATAATAATTAAAAAAAAACAAAAAACAAAACTACAAACCCTAGAATTCCATCACATCGAGCCATGGCAGCTAATGTAGTTTCAAACTGAATTATTTTTGCAGTGCAGATGCGCAAAACCATCATTTTTCAACCTAGTCATCAGCCCATCCTCATCTACATCCTTTTTTCTTTGTGTACTGCTCCATGTCTTTGACTCACTTTCTACATGACACACTTGATTCCTTTGTTTGGGGACTGGATCAGGCGGTGAAGCTGCTTGTGGGCATCATTTGCAGTTCTATATGAGAGGTTCAACATTTTATTCTTGCTCTTCTATGGTCTCTAGTCTATCCTCCTTATAAGAAATTTAATTCAGCCTCTTGTTTCTCTTACTAGCATAGTTCATCTCATCAGCTATTTGTTCATCAAAGTGAACCACATGCCTAGTAGTAACTGAACCAGTCTATATCCTTTGCCTCCAGAATCACTGTCAATTAGAATAGTCCCTTCTGTTCTGGCATCTAGCTTTTGTCTCTTTTGTTTCAGTATGAAACCGCAGCAATATAACCATAGCAATTTACTTCTGCAGCATCGCTTTGGCTTGACTTTTCACTTTCAGCAGGTAGCCAACACAACACTTCAAAAAACAACCCACCAAAATGAAAGCATATCTACTTCTGCAAAGGGAGGACATGTAAAATGGACCACATAGGTTATGTATGAGATTTAGCACTCTGTTGATTCTTTTTGTTGAAACGGGGAACTACCTGCCTTTTCTTCAACACAATGTTGTTTATTATATCCCACTTCTCTTGTGATATGGAACCCAAAGATTTAGCAGATATCCCTGGCCAAGTTCTGGTTTTGTAACTGAAGTATGGCTTTTGGGTCATGATGTTCAAGATAGATGTGTGTGTGTGTGGGGGGGGGGGGAAGGCTGTTCTCCTTTTAATGTGCTTGAGCCACATTTACTTGTTGAGCTGAAAACTTGATTCATTTTTATCATCATTTTCAGGTGTTCCAACCAACAGAATATGATTTTTAGTTAACTGCATACTTTTTTCTTTTGAAAAGTATTATCTAGAGCAGTGAACTGCAATGCAAGTCAGGCATGAACAAGACTCTGGCTACAATTCAGTGTGGTTCAGGATAGCATAGTAGTTTCACATGTGGATCTACACTAGGCTAATCCATATACCACAGCCTCTGAAACCCCTGAACATCCATCCCATGCCTTATGGGGAGTGGGAGGATCAGAGAAGGATCTTGTTATGTCCGCATAGTCAGTCATTATTACAACTGTACTGAGCTCCCTCTTTGGACTTCTTTGGAGGTCTCAGCATGGATGTAACCATGTTATGTCTGACTACTGGGACAAAGGCAGATGCCTCTCGGAGTCTGCCTGCCCCCCATAAGGCACAGAATGGCCAAGAAGGGAGGGGAGGGATTGGTCTGTATGGTCAATCTGGGGAAGTGTTTAGCACGGAAGAGGGAGAAAGAGAATACCAAGTTCCACAGTGACCAAAAATGTACATATGCAGATATAAGGGAAATCTGTGCATCCCAAACAGGATGCCAACTGTTATCTGCTACATTTTGCACAAATCTCTCATGTAGTTTCCAATTCAGAGTACTACATCCAGACCCATGAATAGGCATGAAGTGTCCATTAGCAATCTGAATTTTGCCCTCAGCAAATTGCATCAAAGAAAATATCAGAAAATGTATTGTGAAAATGATTCCCGGATGTATTCATCAATTGCCGGTGTTTCCCTCCCCCCCCTCATTTAAGACAGGAGAGGGCAAAATGCTGTTCACTAGGACCTGTGTGGGTCAAAAATTGCACCCACATTCTTTCTAGGGCAGGGGTAGGCAACCTTTTTGAGCCGGGGGCTGGGTTGCTGTCCCTCAGACAATTGGGGGGCCGAAGCACCCAAAATAAATAAATAAATAAATAAACAAACAAATAATAATAATAATAATAATAATAATAATAATAATAAATATGCATGCACACTCTCTCAGCCCCAGAAAAGCCATGGCAAAAACCCTGTGGAGATTTTGCCAAGAAAACCCCAAGAACAAGTAATAACAACAATAATCAATATCATCATGGCAGGCGGCGGCGGCAGTGGTGGGGGGGGGTGGCGGTGGTGGCGGCGGCAGGACCGGCCTGGGGCCAGTCCAAAGGCCTTGGGGGGGCGCATCCGGCCCCCGGGCCTTAGGTTGCCTACCCCTGTTCTAGGGTATTGGTAATACTATTGACACATTTCTGGGCGCCTGTGAGCCATTTCAAACCCAGGAAGGCCTAACAATTGGCAAAAATAACCACATGCATTCTAGAGGCTGTATGGGAGCAATGGGGGTAAAAAATATTTGCAGGTTATGTGGTATGGGATGAGCTCTCCAAGGTCTCCTGGAGGGGCTAATGCAGCGCTCTAGATTCCCTGAGTTACCCAGCCCTGCTTTAAAAGAAAATAGCTTCACCTCATTTCTACTTTGTGAGATCTGTTGCTGGGGCATCTGCGACATACTGCCTCTGTCTTGCAGATTTAGTATTTGAGGACCTACCAAATCTTTTTTTGGGTAGGGTACAGCATCTGGTAAAATGACCTTTTCTATTATAGTTATAGCAATAAAGTTCTCATTGGCTCTTGAACAGAGCTTTATGACTATTTTTCCAACCAACTTATTGTAATTTGATCTATCTGAATTCTGAGAAAGGAGAGAGGGTGGAGCTCTTGTTTAATACTTTCTTTTCTTTTCTTTTCCAAAAGACAGCCATCAGAGAATCCCATCCAGCACAGATGCAAAAGAATCAAACTGTCCAAGTGAGATATTACACTTTCTGGTCATCACTAAGATTAAATCCATTTAATCACATTTTTTTTTTAAAAAAAAAATAGTGACCAGACAAGTTGCATAGGCTTCACAATTCCATTTGGAATCAAGTTTCAGTTTCATCCAAATTTTCTGGGATTTGGATCGCATGTAGTAACGTTATTTTGAATATTATCTAACATTCTTTGGTTGTGCTCTTTACTCTTTAATCCTACAAAGAATTATAGGCAGAGATCCTGCATCACTGACTCAATTATGAATGCACAACTAGGTATCATCTACTGGCCCAAACCCTCAAACCTACCTTAACAGCCAACCATCACTCAAAGTGATGGAGGTTCATTTTGCTGGTGACAGGGGTGACACAGGATGATGTTTCCCATCTCCCCCCGCCAATAATCTGTACTGTTACAAGGAATTGTGACAAAGGTGCTTCTTCTGATTCTCTCAGCCTCACTTGCTGATGGAAGAGGGCTGTAAACATCATTCTGTTGCAATCTGATCATCAGTAGAATAGACCTTCATCACTCAGAATGGCTTACAGACTTTAAGGTAAGATGGGAGGGGGGTTATGATAGTGAAAATAGCTACGGTCATGAATACATAGTATAACTCAATGCAGAGCAGTCTGTTATTGCATGCCTCCAAGTCATTCCGGCCTTATTGACGATCCTAAGCCAACCCTATCATGGGGTTTTCTTGGCAAGATTTGTTCAGAGGAGGTTTGCCATTGCTTTCCCCTGAGCATGTGATTTGCCCAAGGTCACCAATGGGTTTCATGGCCCATTTGGAAATTGAACCCTGGTCTCCAGAGTCATAGTCAAACACTAAAACCACTATGTCACACTGACTTGTTGGGTCTGCTAGTTAGTAACATAACGGCAGCCCATTACAGACATTACGGAACTGCCCAATTCTAATTCCCTCAGAGGTACGTCCACTTATGAAGATGTACCTCTCTAACAGAATTCTGGACCATCTTATTTAATATTTTGAGATGTTATACCAAGGTGGACGTACTCTGGACATCAAAGGTGAATTTCTTACACACATACTCAAGACCCGCTGCAGGCTTTCCTAGCTGGTGGCTGGAAGGCAGCTTCTAGTTTTATAACACATCTTTTGGGGACCTGTGCATTGTATATATTGTGTAACTATACAGTTACAGATCTGTACTCCTAGGTTATGAATCTGTAACTGCACTACAGGATGCCAGCCACATTATGTATCTTGTGCTAAAGAACCCTTTCTCTAACAAGCTATAGCATCTTCTCCTTCTGATTTGTCTGTTTTAAGGCACTTATAAACATTTTGGGCTTTTAATGCAACTTGAATCTTATCTCTCATTTGCTGGTAATTATGACTAGTAAGTCTCATAGGTTTCCTAATAATAATAGTCATTTGATAAGAACCAAACAAAAGTACAAAGGAACAAATGGCTATTTTGAAATATCAGGGTCAAAATCTTCCTGTACTACTTGTTTGTACATTTTTGTGAAATAAGACTACTGTATTTGAGAATTTAATGTTTCTCCTCTGTGTGCAGATGATGATGATGATGGCGGCATGTGGGATTAACAACTATGAGTTGGGATAGCAACATTTATACTTAGGACATTATTTTTTCATTTTTAACCATGCCTATACTCAGGACATTATTTTCTTTCCATTTTTAAGCATGCCAATTTTTGAAAGTTATTTTTTCTGTTATTTGAACATATCATTTATCTGAACACTTTCTTTCTTTCTTTCTTTCTTTCTTTCTTTCTTTCTTTCTTTCTTTCTTTCTTTGCAAGAGCTGAATCGTACAGTCACAGAGATTTGTGCATGCAGGGTATGAGCCCTGCATGCAATATTTTGCACAGGATTCCAAATTGTTCTTTTGACCTATGTTTAGGCTACTTGTTTTGTTTCATTCTCATCTTGTATACATGCCAGGAAAATAAAAATAAGAATGTGAAAACACATTTTTTTTCTGAATAAAATAAATGTCTTTTTTGTTTGACAGCTCCCCAATGTGTTCAGGTTTACTTTTGTATGGCCTTGCCCTGCAAAGAAGTCAGTCCTGTTAAACCCAGAGCAAAGAGTCCCCTGCTGGAGCCAAGGGGCTGGCTGGACAGAGTTGTCATGTGTCTGCCTGTCTACACTTGCTGTGCAGAACATCCTCTCACCTGTACAGCAGGCACAGACAGGCAGTCACATGACAACCCAGCCTGAAAGACAGCCAGCCAATGAGAGAACCACTCTGACTAGAGCATCTTCACCACATCACTTCTGGATCTCAGTATGTTGGTTCAAGAATCAAAACCATGTATACGGTTGATTATGGGTTTGTACTGAATTCTGAAGCAAGCCAGAGATTAACGGTACCTACAAAATACAATAAAACCCACTGCTGTAATTTTTTTTTTACTGTGCTTTTTATAATCTCTTTTCCTAGTGATTTTGAGTACCTCATTCTGAAATTTCCTTTGTGGCACAACTGCAAAAGGGGATGGCTGTCATTTTTAGGAATATATTTCTGCATCTCTCAGCATTTGGGAGATGAATTTAGCAGACAGAAATGTTAAATTAATGCATATATAATTCAGTATAATTCTTGTTGCAAAGCACTAGAAATTGTCCTTATGTAGCAAGAATGCAAACTAGCACCTTGCTATTTTCCTCTGTTTTAAGGAACAGGCATACACACATGCGCATGCATGCACACACACGTACATGATGGAAAATGCAAATAGAAGTATACGTTGGATTTATTTGGCTAACTGAAAACCCCCAGATTTCATTACCATGATAATTGTGCAAGTAGTAGCACAATGTCTTGAGCAAATGTAATGCAGGGACAGGACATTGTTGATGTAGGCTTGATGATCTAGTTTCCCCCCTACAACTACCACATGAAAGATTGGATTCCAGCCCCAGGAAGTAGAAAAGAAAACCCAAGTGCAATTCTTGAGAAAACCCCCTCTTTGGCTGGCATCTTGTTGGTTAGACCCATTCAATCAATTGTTGAATAGTGATTCAACATGTAGGTAAATAGAATTGATTCAATGGGTCGGCTCTTTTCAAGACTAACAATAGAATTTAGGCCTCTGTGTGTATATCACAAAATGTCTGGTAGATGGATGGATGATTGCAATTCCAGCTTCCAGTTGTCATTCATGATGCTACTGGTGCCAGCCACTGTGTTTGTAAAATTGATGAAAAAGAATTACATATTTTTTAAAAATATATAATTTTAGCAATAGCAATAGCAAGGACATTTCTATACAGCTTATCAGTGCACTTAAGCACTCCCTAAGCAGTTTACAAAGTGTAAGCTATTTGATTCCAACAAGCTGGGTACTCATTTTAGCAACCTTGGAAGTATGCCAGGCTGAGTCGACCCTGAGCCCCTGGCTGGGATTGAACTCACAACCTTGTGGTTTGTGAGTGAGTGGCTGCAGCACCAGGGCTCTTTTATATTTATTAATGTTTCCATAAAATTAAAAAAAAAATTAAAAAAAAACCATATAACCAAAGACAATTTACAATTCATTCACATCATGCAAATTGCCTATTTACATTACAATCAATTCAAATAAACACTACATCCTTCTATTCAGATAACTACCAAACATATAGCCTCTACCATTTGTACTCCATTCATTACTTCATTTTCTATGGTCTAACGGTTTGGCCAAATTTTACATATTTGTCACAGTTTATCTCTTGTATTTAATAATCAAACATTATTACGTTACAGAGAATTACATTTTCTCAACCCATAAACGTTGAACTAATCCTGCAATAGAATACTATAAGATATGTTGTTTAACAGAGCTATTATTCTATAAAACAATGGTCTGTAAAATACCTTTGTTATCCCCCGTTTAAATTTTTTTATTAAAAAAGAATACAAAAAACAAAAAGATGTGAAGTTACAATATAATTATAGCTCGGTAGACATAATATAAAACCATCACATTGATGTTGCTATGGAGGTCATTGAGGAAAGTTAAAAATTCATGACTACAATATAGGTCTTGGAGTGGATGAGTCAGATGAGAAAACAAGGTCATTCCATAAATTCTTATGTTGAGATAGTGGCATTTTACCCCCAAACCCAGGTTCCCACAAATTATATTCAATGGGGAAATTAATTTAGCTCAATCATTTAGCAGTGCAAAGGCCAGGATAACTCTAGCCAGGGCACTATGTTTTCTAGTTCTGAAAAACTAGAATTCCAGAGTGCTAAACACAACTCAGTTTTACTATTTGAACAACAGGGATGTGAACATTCACATGAGGCATTTACTAACACACACACACACAGACTAAGATATAAAAGGTGGTAATGGATATCAAATTAAAGGATTGCAATGGGTAATGCTTACCAGTTCCAGAAGCCAGGCTCCAATCTGGGGGAAAGCTGGGAGTTGAATGGGACTCAAGTCTACCGCTGTGTGGCACAGACAGCAGTACTGAGGGGGCAAGTTCGAATCGGACAGAGTTTTAGCCTGATTCCAAACTGGACCAAAGTGGGAGTTCCCAAAGTGGTTATATTTTTGGGCCAAATTTGTCTTGAGGCAATTGGAGTTGATTTTCCATGTATCCCAGACACAATGGGATTCCCAGCTGGTTGATGGTTTTAACTTCAGTTACAAAAGGAATATTTTTGGTTGATAGCAGTGACATTGATTTAATCAAGCAGTGATAAAATCAGGACAATCCAAGGGAGTTTGGGACAGGATGAGGTGTTGGCAATACAATGGGGGCTAGCAGAGAGATTGGCTTACTGATTTAGGCTGACAGACTTCTTTGTCTTTGACGTTCAAGAGGAAATGCACATGGCAGGAGGTTGAGAAGCAGCGATACTCACAGCCATTAAGTTACATGGGTCCTTTCCACATGCCCTCAGGTCTTATGTGAACCACCCATGAGAAGTTCACTTAAAGGTCATCATGACCTTTCCAGGGTCATGCTTTTTACCCTCTATGTAACTGCTATTGTAACAAAATATAACAAAATATTTGTCCCCAAAATAACATGGAGTATGGAGGATGTGCTAACAGGCAGAGGAGGATGTTCTAAAGAATTAACAAAAGGGAAAAAGGGAAACCATTTCAAAAGGAGTATGACACAAAATAGAGTTCCAGCCTGTTTGATAGCTTTTCCATTAGTGAGGTGTTCCAGATCCTTTGCCACCAGTTCTCCATGAACAAGCAGACCACTCTTCCAGTTCTGTGCTATCTCCAAATGAGTAACAGGAAGAAATAAACAACTTATATGTCTATGCTTTAAGTTCTTATTGTGACCAATGCATATGGACAAAAGTAATAATACAGGGCAAGATTTGTGATACCCGAGACAACTGAAGTACAGAGAGTTCCTAAAGTGGGTATATTTATGGGCCAAATTTGTCTTGAGGCAGCTGGAGTTGATTTTCCAGGAATCCCAGAAACAACTGATAGATCTTGTCAGAATATAACCACGTGTAAAAGTGTGCACATACAATAACAATCCCTCCAAGATTTATGAGATATATTGCTTGTAATTTTTGACCATTCACCATCAGAAATTGTTATATTTAAGTTTAATTCCCATCCTCTTTTTGCAGTTTCACCATTCTCATTTATAATGTTGGTTGACTGGCCGAACCCAAAGGGTGCCACAGGGTTCTGTCCTGGGCCCAGTGCTATTCAACATCTTTATCAACAAAGTGGATGAAAGACTTAATAATAATAATATTTTTTATTTTTATGCCGCCTCTCTGCAGCGCAATCGAGGCGGCGTACAGCAAATTAAAACAACATTACAAGTTAAAACAGTTAAACAACCCCTTATAATATTTTCAGATGACACCAAATTAGGAGTGACTCAGAGAAGAGGATGAAAATTCAAAATGACCTTAATGGATTAAAAATCTGGGCCAAAACTAACAAAATGAATTTCAACAGGGAGAAATATAAGGGACTACACTTAGGCAGAAAAAATGAAATGTAAAGATATAGGATGGGAGACACCTGGCTTAACAAGACTACATGTGAAAGGGTTCTAGGAGTCCTAGTAGACCACATGTTGAACATGAGTCAAGTGTGCTGCGGCAGCTAAAGTGGCTTTGTACTTCTGTATAGTGTTTAGATCAAGAGAAGCAATAGTCAGGCCCCACCTGGAATATTGTGCCCAGTTCTGGGTGCCACAATTCAAAAAGGATGTTGAAAAACTGGAGCGTGTCCAGAGGAGGCCGACTAAAATGGTGAAGGGTCTGGAAACCATGTCCTTAGGGAGCTGGGGATGTTTAGCCTGGAGGTGATATGATAGCCCTGTTTAAGTATTTGAAGGGATGTCATATTGAGGAGAGCGCTAATTTGTTTTCTGCTGCTCCAGAGAATAGGACTCGGAATAACGGATGCAAGCTCCAGGAAAAGAGATTCCACCTCAACATTAGGAGGCATTTCCTGACAGTAAGAGCTGTTTGACAGTGGAACACACTCTTCCCTCGGAGTGTGGTGGAGTCTCCTTCTTTGGAAGTCTTTAAACAGAGGCTGGATGGCCATCTGTTGGGGGGGGGGGGCTTTGATTGTGAGTTCCTGCATGGCAGGGGGTTGGACTGGTGAGTTCCTGCATGGCAGAGGGTGTGCTCTTATCCAGCTTTATATTTTTATGATTCCATGAAATTCCAGGACATGTCTTCAAGGCAAGGCAAGTGAGATTTTAATGTAAGGTCAACCAAGACTGTGATCATATGCATCTTTAACCATGCTCCCAAGGAAGCATACATCAGATCGTAGTTCATGTAGGTTGCATGTGTCCCCTGGAATCAAATTTTGTGGTCCTCAAAGCCCCCAGGTTTCACCGAAGCTATCACAAGAATGTAGTGTTTGGGTTTCTTTGTTCTCCAGTATCCACACAAGGCAGAGCTTATGGTCATGTCTGAATCACTGGTGTAGCTTGGAGAAGGGCAGGTACATGGTTCCTCCCCCCCACTCCCATGCAGCTGCTCAACCTGGTGTGCATGGTTCTTCCTCACTTTCATTTTCACAACCCTGTGAGGTAGCTGTGCTTTGGCTATACCTGCACGGCAGGGGCTTGAACTGGATGGCCCTTGTGGACTCTTCCAACTCTTTGATTCTATAATATTCAGATACTTAATAATGCTCATAAAATTGTTATCACTGCTTAGTTGTATAATTATTCTATTTTCAGCCTTTGTAATAACTCCATTAATATCCATAATATTAAAATACTTAGTAATGCCCATAATATTAATAGATGCTAACATTGGTTTAAAAAATCAGTTTAATTAGTTTAGTAGATGATTGGAATGCTGTAGATGTCATTTATCTGGAATTGTGCAAAGCATTCAATAAGGCCCCCCTTGATGAGCAAATTGATAAATGTGGAATAGATGGGAACATTTTCGGATGGATCCATAATTTTTTTGGAAAACCATGCTCAAAGAGTCATCATCAATGGCTTTGTTTCAAACTGGAAGGAGGTCTCAAGTGGAGTGCCTTGGGGTTCTGTCCTCTTCAACATTTTTATCAATGACTTATTTGCAGGGCAGAGGTAATTCTTACCAAGTCTGCAGATGACACAAAACTGGGAAGAATGGCTGACACACTGGAAGACAGGAAAAGAATCCAAAAGGATCTAGAATTCTAGATAAACTGGACAATTGGGTAGAAATTAATAAAATGAAATTAACGAAAATTGTTGTTCTTGTGTGCCTTCAAGTCATTTCCGACCTATGACCACTCTAAGACAAACCTATCATAGAGGTTTCATGGCAAGGTTTGTTCAAAGAGAGTTTGCCTTTGCCTTCTTCTGAAGGTAAAAGAATGTGATTTGTTTGCCCAAGGTCACTCAGTGGAATTCGATGGGCCAAGCTGGAATTCTCCAGAATCGTTGTTCAATCCTCAAATCGTAACATGGAAAATTCTATATTTAGGTCTCAAAAACCAAATGCATATGTTTAAGATGGGAGATACATCACTCAGCAGTTATGCATGAGAAAAAAAACCCCTTGGGATTATTGTTGAACATACAGTTTGCCCTTCGTATCCATGGGGATCCGTTCTGGACCTCGCCATGGATAAAAAAACCCCAATGATTTTAATGGCAGGTGTAACATATGTACAGCCATGTGCACATGCCCCCATTCAAAGCAATGGGGCTTACTATCCGTGGATGGTTAAATCCACTGATGGCAAGCTCACGTATATTGAAGGCCCACTAAAAATTGTACAACCCAGCAGTGTGATGCTGCAACAAAGACAAATGCTATAATAGCTTGCATTAATAGAGGCACAGTTTCCAAATCAATGGAAATAATAGTCCCTCTATATTCTATGCTGGCCAGGCCTCTACTGGAGTACTTCATTCTGGGCATCTCATTTTAATAATGCAGACAAGTTGGAGCAAGTTCTGAGAAGGGCAACAAGGATGATAAGAAGCATAGAGAACAAATATATGAGGAAAGGTTGAAGAGGCTGGGCTTGTTCAGTTTGGTGAGAAGATTGAGGGGTGGTATCATTGCCCTCTTTAAATATCTCAAGGGCTACCACAGAGAAAAGAGGGCAGGTTTGTTCTCTGCTGCCCTGTAGGTAGGACCAGGTCTAATGGTTTTAACTTACAGGAGATTTCTACTGAACATTAGAAGGGCCTTGACAGTAAGTACTGTTCAGCCATGGAACCAATTGCTTGGAGCGGTGGTGGTGGTGTCTCCTTTGGATATCTTCAAAATGAGGCTGGATAGCCACCTGCTGGGGATGCTTTAGTTGGAGATCCTGCATTGAGCAGAGGGTTGGACTGGATGGCCATGAAGCCCCTTCCAACCATATGATTCTGAGAGTCATGTTACGCTTGGAGAAATGTCTTCCAGGCACTTTTCTCTCTTCTACCCACACCCTTCTATGCACATATTTTCAATGTATAAAGCGTATCAACTTACTTTACAGAATACACAGGGAAAATGCAACCTCCCTCATACTTAAAATGTTTTAGAAGACATCCATATTATTATCAAGCAGAAAAACAGGCACTTCCAAAAAGCTTGCATCTGCCTAAGCTAGAAATAATCCTATGAATGGAAAAGATCATTACTACTCAAAGAAATCCTTTCTGTGAACCATTTTAAAAGACTTCCTCCTGCTTTGCATAAGAGCAAGCCATTTTAAAATCTGTGAGTATGCACCACCACATGTGTACATGGAGGGACACGCGCCTTATATTTTAAAAAAATGACAACAGAAGAAATACACAAATTCAATCTAGACAATGAGGAAATTGAAATAGTTAAAAGATTTCCCAGGATTGGACACTGACTAGAATGGAGACTGCAGTCAAGAAATAAGACCAGGGATGGGAAGGGCAGCTATGAAAGAACTGGAAAAGATACGGAAGAACAAAGACATACAACTGAGCACTGAAGTCAGAATTGTTCAGACCACTGTATCCCCAATTATTTATTATTTATTTGGAGTATTTATACCCCGCTCTACAGCC
The DNA here is from genome assembly GCA_026167975.1 of Phrynosoma blainvillii. NCBI lineage: Eukaryota > Metazoa > Chordata > Lepidosauria > Squamata > Phrynosomatidae > Phrynosoma > Phrynosoma blainvillii. Next base: position 152,546,507 of record JANUYF010000004.1, read on the forward strand.
CCAAAGGCTCTCAGAGTGGCTTACAAATGGTTAATTAGACATTTCCCTGCCCTCGGGCTTACAATCTAAAAAGACAAGACACAAAAGGAGAAGGGAATGGCAGTGGAGAAGGGGATTAGGTTCTTCTTTCCCTCTGAGGCCTGTACCATGGCAGATGGACAGGAGGGAGGGCTCTCCTTCTTAATCTAGGCTAGACCCAATGGAGCTGGCCTGCCTCTCTTCCTCTGAGGCCAAGGAGGTAATCCAGCAAGAGGATAAACCTTTGCCCTCTATACCCAGTGCAAGAATAAAGTGCAAGTGTAAAGAGCAGTGCCTGCTGAATCAGGACTTCAGTCCTGCAAAGAGCTAGACCACTGAGGGAAGCAGAGGTCCAAGGCAGTAGCAAAGACAGTAACCTCTTCCTTCCTACAGCCCAGTGGTGGTCTCTCTGGTCCTCAGTCTCTCTGCTGGGTAAGGCCTCCCTCAAAGTCCTGTTTTTATAGTTCAGCCAGGCAAGGCAGCTGGACAATGGACAAGGCATCATGTACAGATGCTAGAGCTGGACAATGAAGGAAGCAGACACAAAGAAAATCAACTCATTTGAAATGTGGTGCTGGAGAAGAGCGCTGAGGATACCATGGACAGCCAAAAAGACAAGCAATTGGGTCCTAGAAGAAATCAAGCCTGAACTCTCCCTGGAAGCTAGGATGATCAAGTTGAGACTATCATACTTTGGCCATATAATGAGAAGGCATGGATCACTAGAGAAAACAATAATGCTAGGAAAGGTAGAAAAAAGAGAGGAAGACCACAAACCAGATGGATAGATTCGATCAGGGGGGTTATGGGCAAGGGCTTGCAGGATCTGGGCAAGACAGTGGAGGCTAGGAATTCTTGGAGATGTCTCATCCACAGAATCACCATGAGTCGGAGTCAACTTGAGGGCAGCTAACAACATGTAAACATAAACCAAGAGAAAATTCTCCAACCTACTTGAAAGCAGCACATTTTTCCCATGGTGGTTATCTTTCTTCAGGGAAGAAGTTTGCAAGCATCCAGAATTACTCTACAAATTCGATCATCATTCAGTTCTCCCAGGTTGGATAGCAACAACTTTCTGTTAAACATATCCCTATCCTCCTTCTTGGTTTCTGCACTTAGAGAAGGCAGACAGTGTGTGCTACAACTTAAAGTATGTAAAGTGGTTTGAATACTATGAAATATAACAGACACAAAAAGGTTTGAGTTTTTTGGAGTGTGTGTATGACAAACCAAGGATCTGAGACTAACACCACCCCACTCAGTTCAAATACAGAATTAACTCCATTCTCACAACCACATCTGCAGTGAGGGTAGCTTGGATAACAAACGACATTACTTCCAACATCAGAACAAATCTTTATTCCTTTAATTAAAATTGCACTTTTGTCCTCTTTCTCAAGCAGCTGCTCCCCACCCTGGAATCTACTATACAAAGCAGTAGATCTCCTTAAACAGTTTGAATAGAAGACATTTGATCACAGAACAGTTCCCCCCCAAAAAACAAAAAAACAAACAAAAAAACCCCAAACAAAAACAAACACACATACACAAAATGTAAACACTAAGAAACAATCAAATAAAATATGATGGGCAGTGCTATTTTTCTTAGGGCAGAGAGAGGGAGGATAACTGGGAGCAAAGGGGGCTCCAGGTTAGATCTGTTGCTGGGAAGTCCAAAGCTATATACTAGTTGTTAAACAGAACCATTATCTTTCCACACTTCCTATGAAGACCTTCATGTATTAATTCTGTTGTAGCTTTTGGCTCCCTGACAAGCTAACATAGCAGCAGCTCTACAGTGTGTTCTTGCTATTCCAAAGAACAAGTACAATACAGCAAGCACAGCTACAGAAGAAATCAGGAGATACCTGAATGAGTTGATCCAAAGTGTCAGAACAGATACAATTGAGAAAATATAAATTAGATTTATATTTAATAGCCACTGATTTTGCAGAAAGGGTCTCATGCTTTGTGATAAGGATCAACTTGACCTAGAATCATGTATACTGTAAATGTCCATGACTATTTAACGCAAATTTTGGGGTTCAGTGAGTATGCACATGCACCCTCAATAGGCACATTCAATATTCTCTGAATCTTAAACTTCATATAAAATAATCAGTTCTTCTGAGCTTTTGATCTGCAATTCTGAATTATAATCCATCTCTTCCAATGGCTAGACCACCACCCTCCCCACTCTGGCATCTTCTGACAGGATTGGCAACATAGGTTATGTTCATGTGGCTAAAGCTATGTCACCATTAGACCAGATCAGCATGAAATCCCTTTTTACCTAATAAAAACCAGTCAAAATGTTGTTGGTCCAATGTAAGAATGGCTGCAATAGTGCAAAAGTGATGATGAGGAAGATTATGTTTGTTTCTGATGATCCTGTTCTATTCCTTTGGTTCTGGCAGGCCATCTTTCCTTGCTTCCTGGCAGCTGCTCATTAGACTTGTGTCAATGGAACATTTTTGTTTTCTCCTTATCTTGGACACTTTGTTCACCTACATGCTCACTCTGATTGGTTCATCCATCTCTCAGTTTTGTTTTGGCTTCAGAGAAGGTGAATACCTATCTAGCGCCATCATGCATGTATTTGTTTTGTAGGAATGCACATTTGTCTCCAACGTGTTTGTAAATAAGCATCAATGTCTAAGCAGTATTGATCTTCCCCACTCCACTCTACAAAGCAGTGGATTTAACTGAAAATACCAGGCATTACCAATCTCTAGAGGGCAAAAGTACTTCTAACATACAATGCAAGCAAAATAATGTGGAGGCTCTTCTCTTGGCTGATTGTCCTTTCAAGAGTTCCAGCTGATAAGGTCTGCAATGTGCAACTCTGATACTCCAGTTGTTACTGGACTGTAACCCCCAGTAGGTCTAGCCACTGTAGTCAATGATGAGGGATGATCAGAGCTGCAGTTTAGCAGCCTCTGAAGCCCACTGCTACCTACAAGTTGATAGAGAGACCCTTGGCTTCTGAGTGCCACCAAAAAAAAGTGCTGAACAATAGTGACAATGAACCCAAAGTATCTTTCGCAGCCTAATGAGATTCTGACTGACTAGAAGTCACAGAAAGTACCAAAACCTGCTTTTATGGAAGGTAAGACCAGTTACATCAGTTATAAAATAAGGATGCATATAATTTTTTTTGAAAATCAGATAAAGTACAGTCAGCCCTTTTTTATCCACAGACCCTACATCCATGGATTCAACCATTCACAGCTTGAGAATATTTTTTAAAAATCCAAAAACAAAACAAAACAAAACAAAAAACAGACTTTCATTTTGTCATTTTACATAAGGGACACCAATTGTACTACACCACTGCATATAACGCAATTTGAGCACCCACAGATTTTGGTATCCAAGGGGGGTCCAGGATCCAAACCCTAGTGGATAATAAGAGCTCACTGTAATGTCTAGTGAGAACTCAAAGACCTTAACCATATTCAGCCCTATCTTCCACAACCAAATATTCCTTATTTGGTGTGGATTTTATCATTCATTTTAATCAATCAGGCAGTAAAGCCTCTAAAACAGGGTTAGGCTACTTATGGCTCTCCAGCTGTTATGGAACTGCAACTCCCATCAACCTTCAACACTGGCTAGGCTGAATACCACTAATTAAAGCCCCAATAACATCATAACCACAAGTTGCCCACTTCAACAGTTTTTGAAAATAAACCATTTATAATAAAATGTTGAGATTTTTAAAATGACTGGATAAAATGCTTACATGTTACAATGAAGAATCTACTTTTGGCTTTCATGTCATTCTCAAAGCCAACTTGGCCTGAGGTGCAACATGACAAGTACTTATGAGCACACAAAAAGGCTAATGGGCATAAAAAGGCAGATCTAGCCACAGCGAGTGGCTCTACTCCTTACCACGGGCCTCCTCTGGGCCTCAAAGGGCCAGAATCTGACAAGGCTCCCAGTTCAGCCTCACCACCTGCTGACTATGAAAAAAAGAATTTATTTACTTATATTTAATTTATACTTTACTTTTCTCCTAGCAATGATTGGCATGCTGCTCACTCTCTCACCCAGAAACAAGGCACAGAGCTGGCCCAGCACTCTGTAGCCATGGGCTAACACTGGCTGAGCCTCAACCCCAGAATTCAGGCATGGCTGACAAGCGCTGGCTAGGAGCACTTTGCTCCTCTGGTGGAAAAGCCACATCCGATAATTTAGCCAGTGACCTGATGAATTTAGAGGGCATGACCACAACAGACATCATCAGGCCCATGAAAGGGGATCCACTCCCATTTTGGAGCCCACTCCTGCTTTACTAGTTATGGATGATTTAGCTATGAGCCCACATTCTTCTCAGAACAAAAGCTGAATTTTATCTGAACTCCAAATATCCACAACTCTGCGCAAAAGATATACTGTTCTCTGAGTATGAGAGCTAAGCTTTTACTTGCTACTGTAGTTTCATTTGTAGCTGAAAGATGCATCTACTCAGTTCTAGCCTTGTTCCCAGGAAAAGGGCTCCACAGATCAAAGGGAATAAATGCAATCTGCTAGCGCAATGGAAATGCTCATGGACTACTATCCAGCCACAGCTGGATAGGGAAATGCATCTGAATAAGTGCACCATATCACAAGATGTCCTACTTTTAAGGGCAACAATCCTGTACTTGAATTTTGTAGTGGGAGAGTAACATTATTGCTAATGAGATTCTCTGCAGAGCCAGCTCTACAGGTTCATGTCTAACATGTGAAGGTATAGAAACACAGCATGGATTGGCAGTCTTGGTCCTCTATACCAGGCAAAGCCAATTCTATTGTTTCTCTGCCAAGGGGAAGCACTGTGAGGAGTTCCAGTGATGTTTCGCTAGTAGTAACACTCCACATCTTGACCTTTCAGTGCTTGGTGGCTCAAAACTCACTGTCATAAACTTTAAGGCTCTCTTTCTTTCACATTGAACTTTTTTTTTTTTTGCTTTAAATCTCTGAAATTAATTTCACGTTATTTTGATTACCACAGGCAACAGAGGAAGGCAGCAGCTTTTGTATGCAGCAAAATAAAAACGTCTGTGCCTTTCCTGCAAATAACAAAATGGGAAAGAAAGAGGACATGGATGAATCTCATCTCTAGGAGACACTCAAGCAAAGCTAGGCTGCTTTGGATACATGCGATTCTTCTGACTACAGTTGCTGGAGACTAAAACACAGTTTGGTAAAGGTAACCCCGCTTATAGGCACTCAGTGGGTAAAATGTAGCCACAACAAACTTGCCATCGAATCTCTTTCCAGTAAGTGCCTGTTGGGCAGCTTTGGAATCACCAGCATTTGCATATTCTACAAAAACCTGGGGGGAAAAACAGGAGGAACATTAATCCCCTTTGCATTTTTACAAAAAACAGGCAACAGATCAAAGTACGTTGACAACAAGATAAATTGAAAACACATGGTAGAAATTCATCCCCCACTCTGATTCTTTGCCAACCTTTGCAAAGAAATTACTATGCCCAGACTACCCTCTGCAATTCATATGCTTCTGGAACTGCAAGACATGAGGGTGATTCACATTTCAAACCATTTCAAGTCCAGACCCCAAAAGGTTACTGGTAGATATGGAAAGTCCTTGGCTGCATCAAATGGACAGAAGGGCTCAGCCTTATGGCAAATAGTGAAGAGCAGAAAACGGCAATCATCCTTCTTTTCCAGTAAGGTTTCCATGTGCAAAGGATAGTTGGCACATACATGCCAACTGCATGTCAGACTGATGTTCCTGATGTCCAGTGACTCTTAATCATACTGTAAGAATTGGAAATAACCTCAAGGATCATCTGCCCTAACATTCTTTTGATGCAGTAATCTAAAACTGCAGCATTAGGGAAGGGTAACTTTGGCAGCTATGGGGCTGCATTTTTGCCCCCTGCACTTGCCTGGGGCTGCACCAAGCCTGCAAAGTTTTTTTTTTTTAAACTTGACCACTTTTGGTTTTAGTTTTTGAACTTTGGGATGGTGGTGACTGTGATGGGGGAGGAGCAACATCATCACACTGAAAATTACAGGATCCAGTATTGGGGATGGGAAACTTTGGTTGGTGCGGTGCCAGCCTCATCACACTGAAAGCTACTGTTCCTGGGACAGTAGTGAGGACACATGGCTTAAAAATGTATAAATGTATATTCCTTAAAATCACTTTCTAATAAGCTTGAACTCCATTCTATTCGCTGTATGAAAACTATTTGGGCCAATGAAATCAGTGTGTAAGGTTTTACTGATAAATTTAATCTAGATTTTTAATAATGTCAAAGAATTACTGTACTTTTTAAAGCCTTTGTATCTATTTTATTGGGTGAACTGTTACTGTGGAGCTCTCCCTATCAAAATCTGCCTTTCCATATCTACCAAATGCATCTGAGGAAGTAGATTTAAGTCTGAAAGCTCATTCTGCCAACTTCTTTCTTTCAATTAGTCTCAAAGGTGCTATAAGATCTCTCTACATGCCTAGTGTTAACATTGTTTTTGTTCTGCTGCTAGTTAAGACTTCTTTGTTCTCACAGCATTCTGAATCTTTGCTATGTTAATCTTTTACATGTTGGTGGTCCTAACTACTGATTTATTTCATACTTGGTTTAGGTCCTTACCTTGTATCTTATTTTAGTATGTTGGCTTTTCATTACATTTTCACTGTCTTGGCTTGGTCTGTATTCCCTTATTTATTAAACTGCTGCAATATCACTGTATTTTTAGATACTTGCTTGTATTTCACTGCATTATTCTTATTTCATGGTAACTGTATAATGCCCAAAGAACTTGTTTGCTAGGTGTCTGACACAAACAATAATATTGTTTTACTTTATTCTCAGTGGTTGCTCCCTATCTTGGGAAGTTAGAGGCTCCCCTTTGCTGTCTTCTCAATAGAATTTTGAGAAATGACTGTTGTACAAGAAAAGATATAACGCTAACAGAACTTTGTTTATACCGATAAAACTATGTTACAAGCTTGGATATACATTACAGAAGCCCACAAACTTTGGTATCATATGATAATACAATGTAACAAATTGCTATTCAAGATAATAAATATACCGTATTTTTCGCCCTATAGGGCGCTCCGGCATATTGGGCGCACCCAATTTTTAAGGGGGGAAATCCAAGAAAAAAGGATTCCTCCCTTTAGCCGGAGGCCGGGCTGGTGCTGGGATTGGAGACCGATCCCAGCACCAGCCCATTGAACTGAGGTCGCGGGGGGGGGGGGGGGAAGGAGGGCTTCTTCCCCCCCCCCCGCGACCTCAGTCTTTGAATGGGCTGGGGCCGGGATCGATCCCGGCACCAGCCCATTCCAAGACTGAGGCCGGGGGGAGAAGGAGGGCTCCTTCTCCCCCCGGCCTCACTCTTTCAATGGGCTTGTGCCGGGATCGAAACGATCCCGGCACAAGCCCATTCCAAGACTGAGGCCGGGGGAAGAAGGAGGGCTCCTTCTCCCCCCGGCCTCACTCTTTCAATGGGCTTGTGCCGGGATCGTAACGATCCCGGCACAAGCCCATTCCAAGACTGAGGCCGGGGTGGAAGGAGGGCTCCTTCTCCCCCCGGCCTCAGTCTTTCAATGGGCTTGTGCCGGGATCGAAACGATCCCGGCACAAGCCCATTCCAAGACTGAGGCCGGGGGGAGAAGGAGGGCTCCTTCTCCCCCCGGCCTCACTCTTTCAATGGGCTTGTGCCGGGATCGAAACGATCCCGGCACAAGCCCATTCCAAGACTGAGGCCGGGGTGGAAGGAGGGCTCCTTCTCCCCCCCGGCCTCAGTCTTTCAATGGGCTTGTGCCGGGATCGAAACGATCCCGGCACAAGCCCATTCCAAGACTGAGGCCGGGGGGAGAAGGAGGGCTCCTTCTCCCCCCGGCCTCACTCTTTCAATGGGCTTGTGCCGGGATCGAAACGATCCCGGCACAAGCCCATTCCAAGACTGAGGCCGGGGTGGAAGGAGGGCTCCTTCTCCCCCCGGCCTCAGTCTTTCAATGGGCTTGTGCCGGGATCGAAACGATCCCGGCACAAGCCCATTCCAAGACTGAGGCCGGGGGGAGAAGGAGCCCTCCTTCTCCCCCCGGCCTCACTCTTTCAATGGGCTTGTGCCGGGATCGCGGCACAAGCCCATTGAAAGACTGAGGCCGGGGGGAGAAGGAGCCCTCCTTCTCCCCCCGGCCTCAGTCTTGGAATGGGCTTGTGCCGGGATCGTTTTGATCCCGGCACAAGCCCATTGAAAGAGTGAGGCCGGGGGGAGAAGGAGGGCTCCTTCTCCCCCCGGCCTCAGTCTTGGAATGGGCTTGTGCCGGGATCGTTTCGATCCCGGCACAAGCCCATTGTAAGAGTGAGGCCGGGGGGAGAAGGAGGGCTCCTTCTCCCCCCGGCCTCAGTCTTGGAATGGGCTTGTGCCGGGATCGTTTCGATCCCGGCACAAGCCCATTGAAAGAGTGAGGCCGGGGGGAGAAGGAGCCCTCCTTCCACCCCGGCCTCAGTCTTGGAATGGGCTTGTGCCGGGATCGTTTCGATCCCGGCACAAGCCCATTGAAAGAGTGAGGCCGGGGGGAGAAGGAGCCCTCCTTCTCCCCCCGGCCTCAGTCTTGGAATGGGCTTGTGCCGGGATCGTTTCGATCCCGGCACAAGCCCATTGAAAGAGTGAGGCCGGGGGGAGAAGGAGCCCTCCTTCTCCCCCCCGGCCTCAGTCTTGGAATGGGCTTCTGCCGGGATCGAAACGATCCCGGCCCCAGCCGATTCCAGACCGAGGCCGGGGGGGGAAGGAAGGCTCCTTCCCCCGACGGCCTCGGTCTTCAATCGGCTGGGGCCGGGATCGCTTGGATCCCGGCACCAGCCGATTCCAAGACTGAGGCCGCGGGGAGAAGGAGCCCTCCTTCTCCCCGTGGCCTCAGTCTTTCAATGGGCTGGCGCCGGGATCGCTTCGATCCCAGCACCAGTCCATTCAAAGACTGAGGTCGCGGGGGGAAGGAGGGCTCCTTCTCCCCACGGCCTCGGCCCCTTCGCCCTATAGGGCGCACTCACTTCCCCACGCACGTTTTGGGGAAGAAAAAGTGCGCCCTATAGGCCGAAAAATACGGTATGTGAATAAGAAAAAAATCTGTTTTGTATGCTGTTGGTAAATTGTTTATTTGAATAAACAGTATTTTGGTTTAATTTCATGTTTTCTGGACTAAATAGGATTCCTTCCATACATCTGAAGTCAACTTTGTTTGTGGAGGACTTTTTGAAGAATTTTGAACAGCAAATTGTTACATTGTATTATGATATGATACCAACATTTGTGGGCTTCTGTAATGTATATCCAAGCTTTTAACATAGTTTTATGAGTATATTAAAAAGTTCTGTTAGTGTTATTCCATTTCTCTGTTATTTGGGATATTGTAATTGAGGTGGGTGCTGACTTTTTTTGGTTGTACAAGAAAAGATATTTGCTTCTGTTTTCCTGTTGTTCTCCTCTGTTTCTGCTTCACGTGCTTTCAGTCTACGCCCTAAGATCCCTATTAGATGGACACATGAGATAGGATCTCATCTCATCCAACAGCTGCTATGATGAATGTGCTTTACACCATGTCTATCTGAGATTCTACATGCAGATACATTTGCAGGTGGAAGCTGCAAGCAAATATGTACATGGAACCAGCTCTTCGTATGAAGAATCTATTTAAGCTTTTGTTATGCAAACACATTTTACAAATATTTCTCAAAAGCAATGTATAAAATTGCCTGTGGACAACCTGCAACAACTGTTAGAACAGAACATAAAGTTGTTCATGGCAGATGCTCTCTAAAAGCACTGTGTTTATTGCTATAAAATTACAAACAGTCATTAGAGCATTATATTAAAACTGAATCATATAAACACCTCATATTGCCTATTTACTTACATGACCTTTGCCCGGACTCTCCTTAGGAACAAATAGGGAAACAATCTGACCGTACTTGCTACATTCTTCTTTTATGTCATCCACTATATCTGTGGAAGCAGAAAGAAAACTGATAATTTTAGATTGAGTATCCTGCATCTGGAATTCTGTAATCTGAAATACTCCAAAATCCAAAAAATGTCCACATGGGTGGCTGAGATGGTGACACCTTTGCTTTCTGTTGGTTCAGTATACACAAACTTTGTTTCATGCACAAAATTACTAAAAATATTATGTACAAAATTACCTTCAGACTATGTTTATAAGGTATATATGAAACATAAATGAATGCCATGCTTGGGTCCCATTTCCAAGATACCTCATTATGTATATTTCAAAACTGGAAAAAATCTGAAATCCAAAACACTTCTGGTCCCAAACATTTTGTATACAGGAGATTCAACCTGTACTTCTAACAGCCATGTAAATGTACTGGATAGAGTACATACATTGGATTTTGGAATCCCATTTTCAAAATGCCTGCTTAATAAAGCAGCTCATTATCTGGATTTTGGCAGGTAATTATATCTCAGTCTAAACAATACCACAAAGTTAGTGAATGATTAACACTAATCAGAGATCATTAGAGAAGGGGAAGAAGGAAATGTTTGTTATACATGGATAATTAATAAATGCATAGCTATTATCATAAACTACATATTTTGTAAGTGCCCAGCTGGTAAAACTGCCCCATTTGGCTGGGGGAGAAAAGTAAAGGTTTGCATAAGATGGTACTGGATACATCTTATGCCAGAATATATAAAACAAATCTGCTGGCATAACCTGGAGTTACACCAGTGTAATGCCTTACACTGTGTTTAAATGTGGTGGAATCTCCTCCTTTGGAGGTTTTTAAACAGAGGCTGGATGGCCATTTCTCAGGAGTGTATTGATTGTGTATTCCTGTATGACAGAGGGTTGAAATGGATGGCTCTTCCAACTCTATGATTCTCTGATTCTTTCCACAGACTCAACTACCGTATTTTCTGGCGTATAAGATGACTTTTTAACCCAGGAAAATCTGGGCTAAAGCCAGGGGTGGTCTTATATGCCGGGTATAAGGAGGAGGAGGACAGAGGGGGTGGGTGGGAAGCATTGGGAAAAGAAGAGGATGAAGAGGACAGAGGTGGGGGCGGGAAGAAGCCTTGGGAGAAGAAGAAGACAAGGAGGACAGGTGGTCGAGAAGAAGCCTTGGCAGGAGAGGAGGACAAGGAGGACGGGTGGGGGCAAGAAGTCTTGGCAGGAGAGGAGGACAAGGAGGACAGAGGTGGGGGCGAGAAGCCTTGGGAGAAGAGGAGGACAAGAAGGACAGAGGTGGGGGCGAGAAGAAGCCTTGGCAGGAGAGGAGGTCAAGGAGGACAGAGGTGGGGGCGAGAAGAAGCCTTGGCAGGAGAGGAGGACAAGGAGGACAGTGGTGGGGGCGAGAAGAAGCCTTGGGAGGAGAGGAGGTCAAGGAGGACAGAGGTGGGGGCGAGAAGAAGCCTTGGCAGGAGAGGAGGTCAAGGAGGACAGGGGTGAGGGCGGCAAGAAGCCTTGGGAAAAGAAGAGGACAAGGAGGACAGAGGTGAGGATGGGAAGAAGAGGAGGATGAGAGGAACCCTAAGGCGATCCTCTCCTGGAGTTTTCTTGGCAAGACTGGTTCAGAGGAGGTTTGCCATTGCCTTCCCCTGAGGCTGAGAGTGTGTGACTTGTCCAAGTTCACCCAGTGGGTTTCATGGCAGAGTGGGGAATCAAACCCAGGTCTCTAGAGTGATAGTCCAACACTCAAACCACTACACCATGCTGGCTCCTATTCCCACGTACTACCTATGAAACAATTGCAGACTTTTATGTTGTTCTTGTGTGTCTTCAAGTCCTTTCCACTTATGGCGACCCTAACGCAACCTTATCATGGAGTTTTCTTGGCATGTTTCCTCAAATGAGCTTTGCTATTACCATCCTCTGAGGCTGAGAGTATGTGACATGCCCAGGGTCACTTACTTGGCTGCAAATTGTACATACCCCAGAATGCATCACCTGGTATATTGGCAGTCCTTCCCCCCAAACACTTTGTCATTTCCCTCCCCCCCCCCAACCATCTCATAGCTGGGAGATGGAAATAATTTTTAAAGCAGCATTTAAATCTGGACTATTTTTTAAAAAATAAGGTCCAAAACACACTGCAGAAATAAATGCTAGGGAACATGGGAGCTGTAGTTTGTTGTGTTTATTAGTGACAGTTTTCTTGCTAAGTACCTGCACGTCATAAGCATTTGAATTAAAATTACCATATTGAAATCAAATCTGATGTTTTTAAAAATTTTATTTGGTGTGTGTTGGAAGAGGGGTAGTCTTATACAGCGAGTATATCCCAAACTCTATATTTTAACTGGAAAAGTTGGGGGTCGTCTTATACTCCCAGTCGTCTTATATACCGGAAAAATACGGCAATTACTTTGTGTTTTCACTAAAATCCAAAGCCAACTAATGAAAGCAAGACCAAAAATAGTGGCAATTCAGGGTGAAGCCAATTCTTTTAAATCCCATGAGATCTCAACTACTACAGAATTGGGGATTGTGAAATAATCTCTAACCCACAGATACAGCCATGGCAGAAAAGTATCATTTCAATTACAATTTGAAAGAAACAGAACTCAAGTATTCTAAATAAAAAAAGAATTATTTTACAGTTAGGGAACAATGAGGCTCAGAGATACACAACTTTTCCAGTCAAGAAACTATAGATGGGGCTTCTAACAAGCACATTTTCAACCCTGCCACATCATTGAGAACAGCAGCTTGATCCTATGTATTTTTGCCCAGTTACTGAAAACAACTGTTCAAATTATTTTAGTGTTCTTGGTACAGAGGAGGTGAATGATATGACAGTTCCCTGTGATGCTAATGATCTTGATACGAGGAAGACTAGGACTGGTAGGAAGAAGAGTGGTCCCTCCAGTAATCTTCTGTTCTGTACTTTTCCATATAGGAGGCTGACGTGTACAGAGAATCCTGGTAATAAATCCTCGAAAAGGATCAAGACAAGTTAACTCAGGGGGGTTGCAGACTGCCAGAAATAGTGTGAATTCAGTCCACTTTTAGGGTTAGGGTTAGAGTTAGGGAACCATGGGAACTGTATTTTATTGTGGCATCAGAGTTGTCTGACAGAGAAGGCTCAATGTCTCAGAAAAATAACAGTTCCCATGATTCCCTAGCACTAACCCTAACCCTAAAAGTGGACTGAATTCACACTATTTCTGGCAGTCTGCAACCCCCCTCAATCTCCATAAGGTGCCGGAGAATGGTGAGACCCGGCGGGTGAAGTGCGCTGTACAGCCTGTAAGCCCTGGATGGAGACGCGAAGATCTGTGATGGTAATGATAATGGGACTTGGTGGCAGAGGCGAGACTGTTGTTATTGGGAGCCAGCAGAGGCAAAGTAGGAGGAGTGGGCTGAGGCAATGGTATTGAAGCCACACTTGTTAATGCTGATGGTAACGCTCCCGGCATCGAGTTCACAAGAGGGAAAGGGAAGTACAGATGGTTGGTACTGACTCGCCCCCAGCCACTGTGGATCTTTTTTGCCTTATGAGTATGAGGCTTCTCTGGATGAAAAACTGAGGGTGCCTCCTGCAGAGGAGCAGTAGAAACAACAGAAGCCGAAGAAGAGGCTATTTTCTTCAAAATCTTTGGGATCCTCGGTAGTTTAGAAATAGGCATGAGAGCCAGAGGATCTTTAGAGGAGGTTGGGCATTCAGCCACTGACAAAGAACGCTCCCAAAAAAACCCCTTTTAAGTGCTGGATTCTATTGTGAAACGTTTGGTTAGTAAAGCAGCAGCAAGTGGAACAGCATTCAATGATGTGGCTCTCACAAAAGCAAAAAAGACACTGAGAGTACCCATCTGTGGTGCAACTTTCCTATGTCAGGAAACACAAAACTTAAATGGAGAGGCAGATGCCATAAGAGGCAAAATAAAGGACACTCAGCTGGTGGGAAACAAACAAACTACCTCTCTCTTTGTGGGTTGTTTTTTTTTGGGGGGGGGGGAGGGAACAAGGAGAAGGGGAAAATAGACTAGTGAAAGACTAGCAAAAAGAAAAAAAATATTTCTGACCGTACATGGAGTGTCTTAGCTAGAGAACGATCCGAACAAAGTTACTCTTGTGGTGGACGAAAGAGAACTGAGGTGGAGCTAGATTGGCAGGATTGGGCATGCTCAGTACATGGGAGTGGGCCACTAATCTGCTCAGCTTTTGAACCTCCAAATGGAGTCTCTGTATAGGCACAAAACCCCTAATGTGTGAGGCACAGAGACCACGACGGAGAACCCTTTTCTCCTTATTCATATGGGCACCAATGACACTGCAAACACTTTTGACCAGATCACCTTGGATTATGAAGCCCTGGGAAGGAAGTAGAAAGGCTAAGGGGCACAGACAGTATTCCCGCTAGCTCTACTAGTGAACGAACACACAGGGCAAGGAAGGTACTGCAAGTGAATGACTGGCAATGCAGATGGTGCCAATGCGAGAGGTTTGGAACAATATCCTACACTTCTTAGACAAAGGACTACTGGCTACAGATGGACTGCCCTCTTAAGACTGGGAAGAATGTCTTTGGTACTGCATGGCAAGTCTGATCAAGAAGATTTTAAACTAAATCCTTGTCCAAAAACAAACTCTAAACACAAGGATGTGAATTCTAGAAGAGAAGCTGAGAGAGAGAAAGGGAGCCACAGTAAAATTTGCAATAAAATAAAAGGTGAGAGCTAAAAAGGCTTTATATGTCTATACACCAATGTCTGGGAAACAAACAAGATGAGCTTGAGGTCTTAGTGCAGGAGGGTAATTATGACTTTATGGGTATAACAGAAACTTGCTGGAATGACTCCCAAGATTGGAATATAACTGAACTATACAGGTTGAGTCTCCCTTATCTGGAATTCTGAAATACGTCCAAATTAAAAAATGTCCACATGGGTGGTTGAGAAAATGACACGTTTGCTTTCTGCTGGTTCAGTGTACACAACTTTGTTTCATGCACAGAATTATTAAAAATATTGTTTATAAAATTACCTTCAGGCTAGGTTAATAAGGTGTATACAAAACATAAGTGAATTTCAAGTTTAGACTTGGGTCCCATCTCCAAAATATGTATATGCAAATATGCCAAAATCTGAAAAAATCCAAACTCCCAAACACTTCTGGCCCCAAGCATTTCGCATAAGAGACACTCGACCTGTAAAATCTGTTCAAAAAGAATAGATGGAGAAAAAAAGGAGGGGAAGTAGCATTATATGTCAAAGACAAATTCACTTATAAAGAAAGCCACATGAGAGATCAGACTGCATCAGTAGAGAGCATTTGGGAAAAATAATTGGAGAAAGAAGTAAAAGTAACATTGTGGTAGGGTTTACACCTGGAAAATGATATGTAGCAAATTAAAATATGTAATTAAACTCTTATGTGCAGATTGTAAGATGGGGTCACCAAAAAAAGAGAAGATGTTAGATGATGCTTTTCAGAAAAAAACCTCAGAAATCTTAAAGATGCAAAAACTGCTAGTTATGTGGGATTTCAGTTACCCTGACATCTGCTGGGAAACTAAGGCTTCATCTGCACTGCAGAAATAATACAGTTTGACACTGCTTTAACTGTCATGGCTCAATGCTCTGCAACTGTGGGATTTGTAGATTGGTGGGGCACCAGAACTCTCTGACAGAAAAGGTTAAATATCTCACAAATCTATAAATCCCAGAATTCTATAGTCTTGAGCCAAGGCAGTTAAAGTCATGTCAATTTTTTTTACTCCTGCAATGCAGCCAAGGCCTAACTCAGCAGCATAGGCTCTCCAACAAATTCTTGACGTGCCTTGTAGATAACTTCCTATTTCATTTGACAGAGAAAGGAATAAGAGGATCACCAATCCTAGATTTGATTCTAACCAACAGGGATAAGTTGGTCAAAGCAGCTGGTACTTTAGGGGAAGTGACCATGCAATACTAGGATTTGGGACTGTGGACACTCAAGCATGAGCATTGGATTTCAGGAAAGCTAATTTTATCGAGCTCAGGGGAAATACTGGGCAGAAACCCATGGCTAGAGGTGCTAAAGGAAAAAGATATCTCACACGGATGAGATTTCATGAAGAAGGAAGGAAGTACAATCACAAATAATCCCATAGAACAAGAAAAATGGGAAATGTGAGAAAAAGGCAATGTGGCTGAAAGAAAAACCCTCAGGGAGAAAGTGAAAAGAAACATGAGCATGTAGAAAGAATGAAAGGAAGGATGAATCACCAAGGAAGAATACAGATGTGTAGCCCAGGCTTGCCAGATTGGGTAGAAAGCTGAAAGAGCTGGATGCACAGGTTGTTATCTCATCTGTTCTCCCAGCTGAAGGGCATGGTACAGGAAGGGAGAGGAAAATAAAAGATGTGAATAACTGGCTCCGTAGATGGTGCCGTCAAGAATGATTTGGATTCTTGGATAATGGGCTGCAGTTCCATGAGGGTGGACTTCTAGCAAGAGATGGGCTGCATCTCACACCAGTTGGTAGAAACATTTTTGCCAATAGTCTCAAACATTTGATCAGGAGTCATGAGTCATGTAGGCGAGGGAGACGGTATCTTGGAAGGTATCTTGGAAGGCAGGAGGGAACAAGGCAAATGATGCAAGGACCTAACAGTGGGAGGCAAAAACCCTCACACAGGCAGTAATTGGGAAAGACCCATGGTCTTAGATGTCTCTACACTAATACACAGAGCATGGGAAATAAACAAGATGAACTTGAACTCCTAGCACAAAAAAGCAAATACGATATAATAGGCATCACTGAAACCTGGTGGGACAAGTCTCATGACTGGAATGTAGGAATAGAGGGGTATAACCTTTTTAAGAGAAATAGGCCAAACAGGAAAGGAGGAGGAATAACATTATATGTCAGGGATGTTTACACCTGTGAAGAGATCCAGGACTTAAATCCTGGAGAAAAATTAAAGGGGAAGGAAACAACAGGGATGTTACTGTGGGAGTCTACTACAGATCCCCAAGTCCAGGGGTAGGCAACCTTTCCCCTTTAAGGGCCGAGGGACTTCAGCTCCCAGAATCCCAGGAACTATTGGCCAACATGGCTGAGGCTTCTGGGAGTTGAAGTCCCTCGGCCCTTGAAAGGGAAAGGTTGCCTACCCCTGCCCAAGTCAGACTGAGGAATTGGATGGTGCCTTTCTAGAACAGATGACCACACATTCAGAAAGGAGAGATGTAGTAGTGATGGGTGACTTCAACTATCCTGATATTTGCTGGAAGTCAAACTCAGCCAGTATTTCAAGGTCTAGCAAATTCCTCAATTGCCTCAAAGACAATTTCATTGTCCAAAAGGTGGAAGAGGCAACAAGGGGATCAGCTATTTTAGATCTAATCCTAACCAACAGGGATGACCTGGTAAATGGGGTGCAAGTGGTGGGATCCTTAGGTGGGAGTGATCATGTTCTCTGGGAGTATCTTATACACCGGAAAGGAGAAGCTAGGCATAGTCAGACACTCATTTTAGACTTTAGGAGATCTGATTTCAATAAACTTAGGGAAACACTGGGAGTGATCCCGTGGTCAGGAATACTAAAGGAGAAGGGAGTTCAGGATGGATGGGAGTTTCTCAAAAGGGACATACTGAAGGCACAATCTCAAACTGTTCCAATGAGAAGGAAAAATGGGAGGTGTCTCAAGAAACCAGGTTGGATGACAAAAGAACTTTCAACTTAACTAAGTTTTAAACAGCAGATGTATAAGAAATGGAAAAGGGGCGAAATCACTAAAGAGGAATTCAAACAAACAGCAAGCACATATAGGGGTAAAGTCAGGAAAGCCAAAGCACAGAATGAGCTCAGGCTTGCTAGAGGGGTTAAGATCAACAAAAAGGGCTTTTTTGGATATGTCTGTAGGAAAAGAAAGAAGAAGGAAATGGTAGGGCCACTACACAGAGAAGATAGAGAAATTCTAACAGGGGACAGAGAAAAGGCAGAACTACTCAACACCTTCTTTGCCTCAGTCTTCTCACAAAAGGAAAATGGTGTTCAACCTGAGGAAAACGGAGCAGAGGACACAATAGGGGAAATGCAGCACAGAATAAGGAAAGAAGGTAGTACAGGAATACCTGTTTAACCGATAATCATAGGATCATAGAATCATAGAGTTGGAAGAGACCACAAGGGCCATCCAGTCCAACTCCCTGCTATGCAGGAACCTAAATGAATTTAAGTCTCCAGGACCAGATGAACTACATCCAAGGATATTAAAAGAACTGGCAAATATAATCTAAGAGCCACTGGCAATAATCTCTGAGAATTCCTGGAGAACAGGAGAAGTCCCAACAGACTGGAGGAGGACAAACATTGTCCCCATCTTCAAAAAGGGAAAAAAGAGGATCCCAACAACTATCGTCCAATTAGTCTGACATCAATACCAGGAAAGATTCTAGAACAGTTGATTAAACAGAGAGTTTGTGAACATTTAGAAAGGAATGCCATAATCATAAAAAGTCAACATGCGTTTCTCAAAAGCAAGTCATGCCAGACTAATCTGATCTCTTTTTTTGATAAAATTACCAGCTTGGTAGATGAAGGGAATGCAGTAGACATAGTATATCTTGATTTCAGTAAGGCTTTTCACAAGGTCTCCCATGATATTCTTGCAAACAAGATAATAAAATGTGGGCTAGATAATACAACGGTTAGGTGGATTAGTCGTTGGTTGACTGACCGAGCCCAAAGGATGCTCAGCAATGGCTCCTCTTCATCCTGGAGACAAGGGACCAGTGGGCTGCCACAGGGTTCTGTCCTGGGCCCAGTGCTATTCAACAAAGTCTAGGATGAAAGAATAGGGGGCATGCTTCTCAAATTTGCAGATGACACCAAATTAGGAGGAATAGCTAATACCCCAGACAGGATGAAAATTCAAAATGACCTTAATAGTTTAGAAAGCAGGCCCAAAGCTAACAAAATGCATTTCAACACAGAGAAATGTAACATACTGCACTTAGGGCAAAAAAATAAAAAAATGCAGATATAAGATGGGGGACACCTGGCTTAACGAGACTATGTGTGAAAGGGATCTAGGAGTTCTAGTAGACCACAAGTTAAAGATGAGTCAACAGTGTGCTGCGGCAGCTAAAAAGGCCAATGCGATTTTAGGCTGCATCAACAGAAGTATAGTATCTAGATCAAGGGAAGTAATAGTGCCACTGTATTCTGCTTTGGTCAGGCCCCACCTGGAATACTGTGTCCAGTTCTGGGCACCACAGTTGAAAACAGATGTTGAAAAACTGGAGCATGCCCAGAGAGCAACTAAAATGGTGGAGGGTCTGGAAACCATGCCCTATGAGGAACAGCCTAGGGAACTGGATATGTTTAGCCTGGAGAAGAGACAGTTAAGAGGAGATATGATATCCCTGTTTAAATATTTGAAGGAATGTAATATTGAGGAGGGAGCTAGCTTGTTTTCTGCTGCTCCAGAGAATAGGACCCGGAACAATGGATGCAAGCTATAGGAAAAGAGATTCCACCTGAACATTAGGAGGAACATTCTGACAGTGAGAGTTGTTTGACAGTGGAGCACACTCCCTCAGAGTGGTGGTGGAATCTCCTTCTTTGGAGGTCTTTAAACAGAGGCTGGATGGCCATCTGTCGGAGATGCTTTGATTTTGAGTTCCTGCATGGCAGGGGTTTGGACTGGATGGCCCTTGGGGTCTCTTCCAACTCTATCATTTTATAATTCTAATGTAAACAAAGCTGAAGCTCAAAATGAGCTTAGATTGGCTAGGCAAAGAAGGAACAACAAAAAAAGAGTCTTGCAGATACAGGTGTCCCTCCGTATCCATGGATTCAACCATCCACAGCTTCACAATATTAAAGAAATATATATAAATTCCAAAAAGCAAACAGTGATTTTGCTGTTTTATCTGAGAGAGACCATTTTACTATGCTGTTGTATTTAATAAGATTTCAACAACCATGGATTTTGGTATCCACAGGGGTCCTGGAATCAAACTCCAATGGATATCAAAGACCAATTTTCAAAGCAAGAGAATGGCCATGGAAGCAGCGCAGCTACTGCTCAGAAAGGATGGTAACATATTAATAGATCACAACAAAAAAAGTAGAATTGCTCAGTATTTATTTTGCTTTTGTTTTTCCCCCAAAAGAGGACTGTGTGCTTCCATGCATTACCAGAGACCTTGGTAAAGGGTCTGGATACAAAATCAAGATTGATGGGGGTTAGTCAGGAATCACCTAGGTAACCTAAATAACTTCAAATCTGCAAAGCAAGACAATCTGCATCCCAGAGTACTAAAGGAACTTCTTGATGAACTTTCAGAACTACTTTCCATCATTTCTGAGGAATCTTTGAGAACAGATGAGGTGCAAAAGGACTGCAGAAAGGCAAACATTGTCCCTCTCTTCAAAAAAAGGCAAAAAAGAAGATCCAGGGGACTACAGACCAATCAGCCTCATCTCAATACCAGGACAAATATTAGAATTGATTATACAGGACACTGTCTGCAAGTATCTTGATGACAATGCAGTCAATAGCGTCACTAGCCTTGGAGTCACCTGGTGTGGACAGTGACCTTACTTCCTCCCTCTCCCCCTCCCCTGCTCACCTACCCCTTTCCATGGCCTCCCACTACCCAAACAGACCCTCCAAGGGCTGCTGGGTAATGGTGGCAACAGCAGATTCTCCTGCTTCCTCTCCCCTGCCTTACTTCCTCACCTGGCTCAGAAAGTGAGGCAGCGTGAAGAGACAGAATGAATATGCTCTCTTTTCCTCCTCTGCTGTCTCGATTTCCTCCTTGGGGTTGGAGCTGGGGCAGAGGAGAAGCCACAAGGGGCATGCTATATCGCCAAGCTACCCTGTACATACCCCATCTTGTCTGATAGGGAAGCTAAGCAGGGTCAGGTCTGGTTAGAATTTCCTGCATGGCAGAGGGTTGGACTGGATGGCCCTTCTAGTCTCTTCCAACTGTATGATTCCTCCACCTCCACTGCCTCAGCTTCTCCCTCGAGGTGGGAGCCGGGGCAGCAGAGCAGCCATGAGGGGCACACTTACCTCTCCTCTTCCTCTGCTGCCTTGGCTTCCTCCTCAAGGAGCAAGCAGGGGTAGAGGAGAAGCCATGAGGGGCATGCACTCACCTCTCCCCTCCTGCTTCATTTCTTGTCTGCCACTGCTCCCCAGCTGCCTATCTGGACAGACCAGGAAAGGGCTGCTGAGCGGCAGTGGCAGCACTGACAGCTTACTCTGCCTTCCATGCTTCCCTCCCACTGCCCCCTGGGCAAGTGAGACAGTGAGAGGGGACAGAAGGGGTGCAATCTGCCCCATCTCCTCTGATGGTTTGCTCCTTGCAGAGCGAGGGCAGTGGAGAAGAAGGGGCAGCACTGGCACACACACATGTACCCACTGCAGTGGGAGGGCCTAACTGGGTGTCAGCCCTCCTCCGAGATGTCACCTGATGTGGTCCATAACCCCTAAGTGATACCACTGAATGCAGTGATTATTTAATTTATATGCCGCCTTTTAATTTAAAAGATTGATTAAAAGACACTTAAAGACCTAAATAAATAAAACATGACAATGTCCCCCCAGCTTTATCTGTCACATACACTAATAACCAAAAGCCTACTTAAATAAAAAGGTATTTTACCTGCTGGGGGAAAAGACAGCAGGGAGGGGGCCAACTAGACTTCCCAGGAAAGGGAGTTCCATAACTTGGGAGGAGCTATTGAGAAGGCTCTCCCTTGTGTCCTCACTGGATGCCCCTGAGATGGTGGCATGACCAAGAGAAAGCCTTCCACTGCAGATCTTAAGAGCACAGGCAGGCTCATACAGGTAAATAAGTTTTCTAAAATAGTTTGTGGATATCTATAATTAAGATACTCAATAATGCCCATTATATTATTATAATTGCTTAGCTGTGTTATCATCCCATTCTCAGCCCTTTGCGATAATACCATTAATATCCATAATATTAAGATGCTTAGTAATGCCCATAGTATTAGTAGAAGGCAGAATGGGTTTGTCAAGCACAAATCCTGCCAAACTTTTTTAAAAATATTAAATATATTAAAGTTATGCAATAAATAAAACAATAAAAGATGGCAAAAAGCCCACAAAATATTACGATTATAAACATGGATATTCAATAGTGCCACACGTATATAATCCTATACAGATTTATTTGAAAAACATCAGACCATGATTACAAGATGGTGAGTGGACAGCTATATAATGTGTGTTAACAAAATCAATGAAAGGCAGCCATTTTTCATCAAAAGAATCTTGGTTCTGTAGTACCATGTAACATTTCATTTTGTCCCTCTCCGTTTGCAGAACCTTACTAGTCACTTCCCTCCAAGATGAAGAGGAGCCATTGCTGAGCATCCTTTGGGTTTGACCGGTCAAGCAATTACAAATCCACTGAACAGTAGTATTGTTTAGCCCTCCTTTTACTAGTTTGTTTGCAAGAATATCATGAGGGACCCTGTTGAAGAGCTTACAAGATATGCTACATCCACAGCATTCTCTTAATCTACCAAGCTGGTAATTTCATAAAAAAAAAGAGATCAGATCACCCTGGCATGACTTGTTTTTGAGAAACCCATGTTGACTTTTGCAATTATGGCATTACTTTTTAAATTCTTACAGACCATCTGTTTCATGATAAGCTCTAGAATCTTTCCTGGTATACATGCCAGTCTAACTGGGCAGTAATTGTTTGGGTCCTCTTTTTTTCCCTTTTGGAAGATGGGGACATTTGCCTTCCCCCAGCCTGCTAAATTCTCCTGTTCTTCAGGAATTCTAAAAGATTATTGCCAGTGGCGCTGAGATTACTTCTGCCAGTTCTTAAGCAACACAGAAATTCACATAGTAAAATAACTCAGAGTGTGGTTAATCTTTTCCTTGCCTACTAATTCTCTCTCTGGAATAAGAATTGTGCCCAGTTGGTGGTTTTTGAAGGTGAAAATCTACAGATGGGTTCAAACATACTTCTCTCCCACAAATCCTTCCTTGCAATCACTTGCCCCCTCCGTTCTCATTTTACTGGAGCCATTGTCTTGCCAATAAAACCTCCAGCCCTTCCCTAATAATAGTGCTCTTCTGCAGACTGATTTATCAAAAATATTGATATATCAAAAAAGGTATTAGGTACATAAATATTGTACCTCACTCATAACATATCATATCACATGATGTGATTCTTAAATATTATTACATTGAGATTATTTGTGCAGTTTGCCCACTCTAAATGCATGCATTTGCACTAACATGTCTCTTGCCTATCTTGAAGCAGGTTTTTCTCCCTAGTCCCTCTATTCTCTGGAATGGCAAATACTAATCTTTTCCTTATCACATAATACCACCACTAGTATATTTCCCAGTGTATTCTACACTGAGTTATGTGACAACCAACAGTACACTGACCTTCAAATTCTTCTTCACTTTGACGAGAAGCATCACTCAAAATATTTAGCAATCTTAGCACAGGAGTTGGAAGCATCACCAGATCTTCTATATGGGGAGCTATTCAGACAGCAGAGTTATAAGACAAAGTCATTATTGTATCACAGATAAACAGTTAGTTGGTATAAAAAGTTGTAGAAATGACAGAACCCTATTCTCTGAGTATTACATGTTCCATTTTTTAAAAATCACATACAAATCACCACAGCTCACACCTAAAGAGATCCTGCCAGTTATACTCTGAACATAACTTGATCATACAGGAGATGGATGGGGAAATAAGCATCGGGTGAAAATGCCCCCCCCCCAGTCCCTTGGGAAAGCAGAGTTTTGTTTCTAAATTGTTGTTTCTTAGCCTGGTCACACTGGTAGAGAGAAGGGATAGAAAATACTGTAAATTAATTGAAAGCAGGCTTGGAACTGTGGAACTTATAACCTACCAAAAGGAATGCTGAAGAAGGGACTGCATAAGGCCTTTGCAGCAGAAGCTCTTTTCTCTTGGTCATTATGAAGCATGCTGGAAAGGAATAGCAGCCTTTAATTTACAGTAAAAATCAGTGTAACTAATATAATCACAGCTCTACACCTTGCAAGGCAAGACAACATTTTCCAGAGATCACAGAATAAAGGAAGGAGAGTGATAAACAAACTTTCACTATCTGTTGCTCATTGATTTTTTTCATTGTTACAATAATGTATCAGAGCTGAAACAGCCTCAAAGCCACACGCTAAATTCACAGATGCAACCACTAGACTGCCCTCATTAATTAAAAGTAACTTCATTAACCTTCTGTGTGTACGTGCATCACCTGTCAAGTTATGATGACCACATGAATCTCCTATGGTTTTCTTAAGCTAGTAATCCTCAAAGGTGGCTTTTCCAGTTCCTTCTTCTGAAATCTAGCCTTTAGTCCCTGGAATTCATTGGTGGTCTTACATTCGAGTACTAAGCAGGGCTGATCCTGCTTAGTTTCAAGATCAGTCAGGATCTGATGCATTTAGGGTATTCAGACCTGCTGTAAGCAGGAACGTACAGCAACAGTAGGATTGGCTGGAACAGAATTTGATTCTTTCCCAGCTCAAGCTATGTTGCATTTTTTAAAATGGAGCTGAGCCTCTGGGGCAGCAGAGAGAGTGAGGTACTCAGTTCTCATTTTCTGTGAATCAATCTGCAAGGCAAAGTAGGTGAAGATTTTATCAGGCAGGCCTAACTACATTTGTTTAGTTAACAATGGTTTTCCTCATAAGATACAAATATGTCCATTCTATCTTTTTTAAGAAATTGGGCCTAAAAGGTAATAGAAGCTTTTTTTTATTTATTACTTATTTATTCATTTGTTATAGTTATATCCCACCTTTAAATAAAATGTGCTCAATTGCCAGCTTCAAAATCAATTTGTAAAATGATCATAGAAGCAAGTTTGAGAACAGAGAGAGAATACCCTTGTCTCTCCTGCTCACTAGTCAGGCAAGAATACTCACAGAGCCTGGAACATTAACAATGTTAATTGTTAGTGAACACAAAAGGCAAATTGTTTAATTGATGTTGGTAGTGTAACCTTTTTTCTTTTTTGTGTTAGCAAAGGTTATTGGTTTGGTAATCGTTTTTGAACATGATGTGAGAATGCACTGGCATATATTCTATTTACACTATTGCCCTCTAGTGGATCACCCTACTTCTTCAGACTTTCAAGGATGACAATTTAACAGCCTTGGAAAGTAGCTTATCCATAGGTGTACTGTATTTACAAAGCTGGCTGCAAGATATGATCTTCTAGGAGAAGAAAATACTGCATAAGTTTTTTTCCTTTCGTACTAACTGGAGCATCATACCTTTTGAGGAGGTCTCTGAGATGA
Source organism: Phrynosoma blainvillii (assembly GCA_026167975.1). Taxonomy (NCBI): domain Eukaryota; kingdom Metazoa; phylum Chordata; class Lepidosauria; order Squamata; family Phrynosomatidae; genus Phrynosoma; species Phrynosoma blainvillii. The sequence continues at coordinate 152,571,803 of JANUYF010000004.1, forward strand.
TAAGCTGGGATGGCAGAGTTTACCACACTTTTGCTGGCAAAAATGTGATCAATAATGGTGGAATTATTTGCCTAGAAAGGAGATGAAGAAATAAAAAAGAAAGAAAACAATATTGACAGGAAAACACATTTTTACTCCTAACAGCTAGACCAAACAGAGATTGAGGAGGCTCTGGTACAGTTAGATATTATTGTCAGGCCCCCATCACTAAGTTAGGATAATATTAATGTAATTATTAATGCACTGTTGAGCAACAATACAAATTTACATTAGCAATGATACTGAAATATGGTAAGAATGTTTCATCTGTTCATAAAAACAGCCCTTGTAACATCTGCTGAGCCTCTCCTCTTCTCTCTTCAGCCATCTGTATTGCTCTTCTCCAGTGTAGGAGTTCCCTGTTCAACCAACACCATGGCATTATCCACACACTGTGGGCTTTTCCAAGTGGAAAGAGCAAGTAGATATGATCCTATGTTTTATTTTCTGTATTTGTGGAAGATCAACTGCCCAGCCTATTGGATTGGTCCCCTCCCTCCCCTTGATGGAAATTATTACCCTAGCTTGCTTAGAACATCAGACACCATCGGTTCTGCAGGCACCTAAATGTAGTGCAGATTGTGCCTGCCTGCTCTCTGGTAGTGGTAGACAATAATGCGGATTTCGTGGATGGCGGGAGGGGGGGATATGCCCTGATGAGGGGAGGACTGTACCTTAGGAAAAGGAATAGCTCCAAAGATCCCCCTGGTATTTCTTAGTGTTACTGTATCATTAATCTCCTGTGAAAAAAAGCACATGGCTGCTGATGGCAGTAAGCAACTGTTTTCCCCAAGTCGGAAGACTCCAAAAGCCCTCCCCAAAAGGGCCAAGGGCTTTATGCAACCTATGGCTTTAAAGCAAAACAGCTATCATGTACATTAAGCTGGAGGGTTGTAGTTGTTTAAAAGTGTACTTGCTTTGCAAGTGTAAGGTCCAAGGTTCAGTCCACAACAATTTCTCTGGGGGGTTGCAGACTGCCAGAAATTGTGCAAATTGAGTCCACTTTTAGGGTTAGGGTTAGTGCTAGGGAGTCATGGGAATTGTTTTTTTTCTGAGACATTGAGCCTTCTCTGTCAGAGAGCTCTGGTGCCACAATAAACTACAGTTCCCATGATTCCCTAGTCCTAACCCTAACCCTAAAAGTGGACTCAATTTGCACTATTTCTGGCAGTCTGCAACCCCCCTCTGTTATGACTGGGAAATACTCCTCTCCAAAAATGCTAGAGCACTCCTGCCACTCAGTGTAGGGCAGGGGTAAACAAACTAGGCCAAATACACCCCTCAAGTGCCATTTTTTTGTGCCCTACCAGTGGTATCCACATCTGGCAGGGGGGGAGTGGAGTAGGTTATTGCCCCTGGTTCTGGTCACTTTCTAGTTTGAAGAATAGTTTGTACAGTTGAAAGAATGGATCCAAATGTGGTAAAATGGCCAATAGAATCCTTTCCCTCTAGAAGCTTGGGAAACACTATTACCTGCTTGGAGAATATACACACAAACAGACTTCATCCCTTCAATTTTGTGTGGGGAGTGGTACGTATGAGAATGGCAGTGGTGTTTCCCTTCAGGATCCTGCAAGTAGGTAATGTGCCTCCTCCACAATGGCAGTAGTCTGGCCTGGATATAAGACAGCTTCTAGGATTCTGATGACAAGCATCAATTTCAGCTATAGTGATTTAAGCTGTAGGTCATTTCCCATAGTGTATGTGGCATAGTGGTTTGAGTATTGGACTAGAATGCTGGAGACCAGAGTTCAAATCCCAGCTTGGCCATGGAAACCCATTGGTCACACTTTGTCAACCTCAGAGGATGGCAATGGCAAACCCCCTCTCAGGAAATTTGCCAAGAAAACCCTATGATAGGTTCACCTTAGGATTGCCATAAGTTGGAAACGACTTAAAGGCACACAACAACCAACAACAAATTCCATCTTACCAAAGAGACTAGATTTACTACAGAGGTGGGCAAAGTGTGGGTCAAAGGCCACATGCTCCCCCTCCCCATTCAGGTTGGTTTCATGAAAAGAACTCCCATTGCACACATACATACACAAGTCTGTTCCTGACGGCAGTTTAGTGTGGCAGGGTTCTTCAACCCACCCAGTTCCAGCTTCCATTAAAAAAACAAAACAAAAAAACAGAAGCAGACTTCCAGCCACTCACAGCTGTTTTTAATCTATGTCTTTTTAGTATTTCTGGGCCAGCTGCAGCCTACGGTGGGTGTTGAGAGGCAAAAGTTTGGCTCCTAGACCTGACAAAGTTGTCCACTTGGCTTAGTGTTTCACCCATACGGCAATTAAAACTAGAACCATATAAGGTATTGCCTTCTCTAAAAAATTGAAGAGCAGCGGTAGTAAAAATTCAAGGAATTTGGGGATTAAACCTTCAAATGGTGACAGATCTCTCTGCAAAACTACTGGAAAGAGACTCACCCTCCATTCCCGAGATTGAACAATATGTTTCAGTTTCATTCCTGAGAACATTTCCAGTAATACTATTCCAAGACTCCAAAGATCTACAGCAGATGTACATTCAGTTCCCCCTTGCACTCCTGTCTTGGATAGGTAGTTCTGCAGCTCAGCTTCAGGAGCCCGATACCCATCTGTCTGAATGTATTTGACATCCTAGGGAAAAGCAAGAGTATTTTTAGACTGCAAATTATAATCAAGTATAATTTTGTTCTTTCAACCTTACGTTGCTGTCTCTTTCCACAACTTTAGTCTATTTAAACTGCTTCAACACGTGAATGTCTCTAGCTACTCTCAAATATGCTCTCCCAAATAAAATCCCAGCAGCTTCATTTGAATTGTGTACTTTCACTATTTTACATTATTGTAAGGTAATGGAACGTTTATGGTCTGCTTGCTGCTAGAATATTTCAATGTTAATTAATGGGAATCAAATTAACTCCTCACTCCAAGATGCCCGATTGAAAGGAATGTGTCAACACCTCTGCAAAGAGAAAAAAGAAGACAACACTCAGCCCTAAAGATTACAGGACAATTAGACTGAGCAATACAAATTTATGGAGAGCATTTTCTCAGGAGGATGCCATATGACCAATCATTATCAGTGGTTTCTGGTCCAGGATAATGTTGAAGATAAAAGTGCAGTGGGTGACGGGTTGCAAGCAGAGATCTCAGGATACTAACATGCTGGATACTACTACTTCCTGCAGCTATTTACCTTTACTCATTAGACTTTCACAATTATGATTTCTAATCAAATGAACATAAAATTTATCAGTTTTAACATCCACACTGGACTAGTTTGGTGCACAGTTTTGAACCAACAGACTGGGTTATCAGATCCAGACATGAAGTTAAGAGATTTTCCAATCAGGTTTCAAACTCAGTTCCCCATACTAGCAGGAGTAAAATGAAGATGAAATCAAGAATGATTTCAAAGCATTTGGGCACATCATAAGTACTGCAAAACAGGGTCATTATTGTGGTAAACAGTGATGAAAATTGGTTGAGGTTATTTTTATTCATTTAAACAATTCATTATATGTTTCAATGAAAGCATGCATGTATGCACAAATCTGAACAAAGGAAGCAAAGGCTTCCTGATTCCAACTGATGAAGAAAGGTAAACAGTTTTACAGACACAAGCAAGAACTTCTTATAGAGCAGAAAGTTTTTTCTCCCCTGTGTTGTATGTATTCTTTTTGGTCCACCAAGTTCTGCAAGCTTGTTCAAAAGGAAAAAGGTAGCAAATGCAAAAGTATAAGAGTGCAGGTACATTTAAATGTCAAGTTATCCTAAATACTCCAACTTGATTTCTGCTTCCTTCTTGTTTCTCTGATGAGTTTCTTGCCACTGAGGAAAGAAAACTCAAGAAATATTGCCTAATGCAGACTGCCCACCATACCCACAGATTCAAGTGCCCACAGCTCAAAAATATTTTAAAATGATATAAATTCCAAAATGCAAACCTTGATTTTGCCATTTTATATAAGGGACACCATTTTACTTTGCCATTGTATTTAATGTGACTTGAGCATCCACAGATTTTGGGGGTCCTGGAACCAAACCCCAGCAGATACCAAGGGGCTACTGTAGATTTTATTGTGGTGTGACCAACCTGATTCCCTTCCTTGAAACTGAGCCCAAAGTCGATGAGCTTGAAGCACTCCTCCTCTGCACTCCAGAGGATGTTGCGTGGCTTCAAGTCTGCATGCACGTAGCCTTTGTGGTGGAGGAATGCCAGGGCTTCCAGGATGTCTCGGGCACAGTGCTGAGTGATCCACATGGAGCAGCCATGCTGATTTGAATGCACAAGCAACTCTGACACGCTGACATCCAGCAGCTCTAATAAAAGGCAGTACGATGGGCCTCTGGCAGAAGAACAGTTGGTAAACACACCATAGAGGGTCACTACAAGTAGAAAATATCCAAAACGTATTGGCAGGAGTTGTACAGTACAGAAACTGTTGTACAGTACAGAAACTGTACTTCAAAAGCAATTTTAGTGCTAGGCCTTCAGCAAATCCCACAAGAAAACCTGTATGGAAGATACCAGCTTCAGTTTCTCCAAGAACTTCTGCTAGTTTATGGGCTGAACTATACGTCTATTCAAAAAGTGAATAAATGCTCTTTGTTTCTTCTTAGAAGCTAACCTTCCAATGTAGAAGTGAATTTCCACACTCTAGCTCCTAACACTAACAGTTGAAGTAAAACTGACAAAGGGAAAGTAAGAACAAGATAATCTTAGACTGTGACAAATAAAACTTTCATTTTATTGAAATGGTTCTATGCTTATTTATTAATTAAAATATTTATATTCCACCCTCTTATCTAAAATTCTCATCATTTTTTATCACTGGCAACATTTATCTGGACCACAAGAGTGAAAGGAAACATCCCCTCATGTTAGGACACTGCACACATACCTAGCAAGCCAAGTCATCTGCAGTAACAGGGCAACCCAGATCCTACTGACCTACTACCCTCTCTGATACTGATATGAGGCCAGATTCTGTCACTGACATTGTGTGCATGATGAGATGGTCCACTCCAACATATGCCCCAGTGCTCTTCATGAAACTTCAGGTGTGGTATCTCTTGCTAGGCTCTGGCTGTTGTTAATACTGGGTGTATGTGCCTCCAAGTTACCACTTGACTTATGAGACTCCATGAATTTCATGGGTTTTCTTAGGCAAGGAATACTCAGAGGTGGTTTTGCCAGTTCCTTCCAATGAAATAGACTCGTCCCTCCACATTCGCTGGGGTTAGGGACACAGGACCTGCATGAATGTGGAAAAACTGCAAATAACAAAAACACTATTCTTTTTACCTGAGGGAACGCCTCTCTAGGAATCTCTAGGTCCTCCAATGCAACTCTGTGGTGAACATTTGCCAGACACTGACCATAGAATTGCGCTGGAGGAGCCACAAATGCCTAGTGAAGTGTTCTCTCTAGGAATCTCTAGGTCCTTCAGTGCGATTTTTGGTTAAAGTTGACCATAGAGTTGCGCTGGAGGGCCTAGAGATTCCTAGACAGAACATATTAATCAAATCCGCAAAAGCCAAAGCTGCAAATGTGGAGGGACAAGTGTATTGCCGACAATACCTGGGATTCACTGTGTATCTTCCATTCAAGTAATAACTAGGGCTGACCCTGCTTTACTTCCAAGATGGGATCTGGTGTCATTAGGGTATTTAGATTTGTCACCAGATAAAAACAAAACAAAACTCATTTGTTTCACACAGTTCCACACACCATTATTGGTGAGTGTCCTCTTGCTTGGTGGGCTCCGTTTGGTGGCTGGAGGTGGCCATTTACCTTCAGTGGCGACCTGCACATGGGGGCCCGTGCCTTCCAGGGACCATGGGCTCTGAGACAGTTTCAGGCCCTCCCTGAGCTCTGACCAACCACATTTCCGCACTAGACTCTTATAGTGCTGCTATTCTACTTTAACTGCTCTGACTGCATCCTGTTGCATTCTGGGATTTGCAGTTGAGGAGGGGGGCATTTAGAAGCCTCAGCCATGAAGCTGTTAGGCTTCACTGAACTACAAACCCCAGAATACAACAGGAAGCAGACAGGGCAGTTGAAGTGGAATAGCAACACTATAAGAGTGTAGTGCGGAAATGTGGTTAGGCACAACTTCTCTCCCTTCTAGGGTGCTCCAGAGAAAGGAAGCTGTGGCTTAAGTCCATTTTTTGTTGTTGTTAACTGCCATCGAGTTGATCTCGACTCATGGCAGCCCTATGGATGAGACATCTAAAAGAAGACCCCTGTCCTCCACTGCTCTGCTTAATTCCTTAATTAATACCCAAAGTGACCTCCTTAATGGAGTCCATCCATCTGGCATGTGGCCTTCCTCTCTTCCTATTCCCTCCACCTTCCCCAGCATTATGGTCTTTTCCAAAGAGTCCTCTCTTCTCATGATGTGTCCGAAGTACAACAGCCTCAGTTTGGTCATCTTGGCTTCCAGGGAGGTTTCCGGCTTGATCTGCTCTAGGACCCATTTGTTTGTCCTTTTGGCTGTCCATGGGACCCTTAAGTACACATTGGTTGCCAAAGGGACCGCAGCTAGGCCCAGAAACTGACCCCTTGGGGCCCCTTGCAGCCTCTGGCCTCCCAGAACCAGGGGCCGCTTTCTCTGCAGAGGCGCCACCATGTAAGGGGCTGCTCCTGGGAAGGGCTGACAGGCCAGGCCAGGCCAGGGGCTGATATCTGCGCTGCAGGGTTCATGCAGGTTGACCCCGCCTTACCTGCCCTGGCTCTGTGCTAGGGAACTCTGGGAACTGTAGTCTGTTGTGGCCCCAGAGCTCTCTCTGCCAGGGAAGGCTACGCGTCCCACAAAACCACGACTCCCAGGATTCCCCAGCCCTGGGCCCTGGCAGCGAAAGCGGCGCCCAGCTTGCTTCCTCCTTCCCTCCCGGTCCGAAGGGAGCCCCTTCCCTTCTCCGCTCACCGATGTTCCTGTGGCCTCGGAGCTCCTCGAGGGCGGCGCGCTCCTTGCGGAAGCCGTAGTCGCCCGCCGCGCCGCCGCCGCCTTCGCCGGGGGTCCCAGGGGCTCCGGAGCCCGGCGCCAGGAACTCCTTGACGGCGGCCGGAGGGGCGCGGGGGTCGCCCAGGCACCGCGCTTGGAAGACGGCGGCCGAGGAGCCGCTCCCCAGGGGGGCCTCCACCCGCCACACGCCGCCTAGCGCCTCCAACAGCCCCGGCGCCGAGGCCATCCTTCTTCCTGAGGAGGAGGAGGCCGGCATCGGCACAGGCGCCCTCGCAGTGACGTCACGCGCCCGCGACTCCACCCCCGTTGGACCCCCTCCCTCCCGTGACGCAACGCCCGCGCGACTGGAAACTGGGCTCGCTTTCTTTTTGACGGAAGCCGCGGCGTCCGCTCTGCGGTAATGACCCGGTCTGACATCGCTTTAACTGCCCTGGCTCAATGCTGGGGATTTTTGGGGAAGGGTAGCTTGTTTGTAGCAAAGAAGAAAGTGCAAAGGCAGGCTTGCTGTTGAATGTAAAGAAAACAGAAATGATGACCGCAGAAAACTTACACACATTCAACCTAGACGATGAAGAAATAGAAATAGTAAAAGAATTCCCATACCTGAGATTAAACATTGATAGAAATGGGGACTGCAGTCAGGAAATCAGAAGAAGATTAAGAATGGGAAGGATGGCTATGAAAGAACTAGAAAAGATCCTAAAATGCAAAGACATACAAAACTCAGAATCACACAAGCCATGATATTCCCTATTACCATGAATGGATGTGAGAGCTGGACAGTCAAGAAAGATGATAGGAAAAAATCAACGCATTTGAGAGAATGTGGTGCTGGAGAAGAGTGCTGAGGATCCCATGGACAGCCAAAAGGACAAACAAATGGGTCCTAGAGCAGATCAAGCCAGAGATATCCCTGGAAGCCAGTATGACAAGACTTTGATTGTCATACTTTGGACACATCATGAGAAGGGAGGACTCTTTGGAAAAGACCATAATGCCTGGGAAGGTGGAGAGAAGTAGGAAGAGAGGAAGGCCACATGCCAGATGGATGGACTTTATTAAAGAGACCACAAATATAAATTTGCAGGAGCTGGGCAGGGCAGGAGAGGACAGGGGGGCCTGGAGATGCCTCATCCATAGGGTCACTGCCATGGGTTGAGATCAATACGAAGGCAGTTAACAACAAAGCTTGTTTGATGCAGGTACGCTCTGGTGCCACAACAAACTACAATTCCCAGAATTCCATAGCACTGAGCCAAGGCAAAGCAGTGTCAGACTGGATTGTTTCTGCAGTGCGGATGCAGTGTCTCTGACAAAGCAGCACCTTTTAATAAAGGAAATGACCGCACTACACTCTTAAAGCGTTGCTATTCCACCTTTTACTGCTCTGGCTGCCTCCTGTGGCATTCTGGGATTTGTAGTTCAGCAAGGCCTAAGAGCTCTCTGACTGAATATTCAAAATGCCCCTCTTTAACGGCAAATCCCAGCATGCAACAGGAGGCAGCCAGAGCAGTAAAAGTGGAATAGCAATGCTTAAGAGTGTAGTGTGGTCATCTCCTTTATTAAAAGGTGCTGCTTTGTCAGAGACACTGCATCCGCACTGCAGAAACAATCCAGTCTGACACTGCTTTGCCTTGGCTCAGTGCTATGGAATTCTGGGAATGGTAGTTTCCTGTTCAGTTCCCTTCTTTCCTCTGTGTAGCTGGCATCTTTTTAGCAGTTTCAGGACTGGGAAGATTGTGAAGGAGGGCTGGAGAAACACAAATTTCTACCCAAAGGGTGGCATAAGAGCTCTTAGTAGGCAAGGCCTCTTGGCAGATAAGAGAAACTCCGCAGGAATCGGGCAGAATTAAAACTGACAATTTCTTATGAGGTGGCGCTTTCCTATCCTGCTAAGAAGCGAAAGGGAGAGAGGGTGGCTGAGGAACCCCTAGCCAGCCCCAGAAGTTGGTGTTTCTCAGAAACCAAGACCTAACCTACCTTCCTTCCTTCCTTCGGAAGCAGGGAGCCTCCTTTCCTGTAATAAGATGGACAGGAACTCTCTTGTGCTATTGGTAGAAATCAAACCCCTTAACTCTGAAGTGAGTGAAGTTCATCAGCAAAGAAAATAGGCAAGGCTCTTGTGCCTTCAATAATGCTAAAAGCCAAATAAAAGCATTTTAACAAACATAGACAAACAATATATTTACATAACTTCATCTAGTGGATTTCATTGCTCTGGTGTGTAATTTTAGACCATTTTCAAAAAAATCTGGTAGCACCTTTAACTGAATGAAAGAAGTTGACAGCATGAGCTTTCATAGACTTAAGTCTACTTCCTCAGAGGCATTTGGGGAAGTAGACTGAAGACTAGGAAAGCTCCTGCTGCCAACTTCTTTCAGTTAGTCTCAAAGGTGCTACAACAGGGGTAGGCAACCTTTCCCCTTTAAGGGCCGAGGGACTTCAGCTCCCAGAATCCCAGGAGCTATTGGCCAACATGGGACTATTGGCCAACATGGCCGAGGCTTCTGGGAGCTGAAGTCCCTCGGCCCTTAAAGGGGAAAGGTTGCCTACCCCTGTGCTACAAGATCTCTACATTCTGCAGACTAACACGGCTATATCTTTGTATTTTCAGAAAAGATTGAAATAATGGTGTATACTGTGGGAGCTGCAGTGGACAAGGCAGCATTGGGGAGCAAAGTTAATTTAGTTGTACAGGGTCAGCAAGGGAGCACTAAATCCTTCCTTGAAGGAGGGAGAACGAGGGAGTTGCCTTATGCCAGGTCAGACCATTAGTCTCTCTGGCTTGACATTGGAGATATTGACTGGCAAGAGTTTGATAGGTAATTTGGAAATACATCCAATGGTGCATGGAATGGCCTTAATATACTGACTGTTCATAACATCCTGTCACATATTGCCAAATCAACCTTTCTGTCTTCTGGTATGGTAGAAACAGCATTAAATCTATATGAACATCAGAGTCTTTCAGATACCTTAAAGGCTAATTAGTTTTATTTGACAACATTTTGTAAGAGTATGATTCACATCATCAGATACATCTGATCTGAATTTGTTGAAGTGTGCTGTTCTTGATTACTTCCTCAGATTACACAGTAAGTTACTTTCACATCATATTGTTGTTTTGCTTAGCGTCTGTTGAATCTGATTAAAACATATAATCCACAAAAGCCTATGCCAAATAAGCTTGTTCACCTTAGTGTGTAACTTCACAATGTCGGTGGCACATTCTGCTCACAACTATTATCAGTTGTATTCAGTTTACCACCACCTATACCTCTGTATGTGACATAGCGCCACAGACTTCTGTAGGATGGAATGAGGTGTTGGTATCTATCTTCTGGTCTTTGTACAAATGATTTCAGGTTTAAGATGTGATTACTAATATGGGAAGAGAAGACCTTACCTCTGGCTGGAATGCATCATTCTGGGGTGCTTATCGGTTCATGTAATTACAGAATCTTAAGAACTGGAAGACACCACTTAGTCCAACCCCCTGCCATGCAGGAATACACAACTAAAGCTGTCCTGAAAGATGCCCATACAAACTAGGGTCCAAAACACACCCTGCAGAAATAATCCAGTTTGAGCCCACTTTAACTGCCCTGATTCAATGCTAGGGAATTCTGGGGGCTAGTTTTGTGAGATGTATTTCAGGTGACGTATTTACCTGAAATACAGTATTTCAGGTGAAGTTTGATCAAAGCACAATAAAGGAGGACTATTACTTCCCTTGATTTGGACACTATACTTTAGTAGTTGATGCTGCCCAGTGTTTCAAATACGAATGCCTGAAAGAGAACTGGACAAATAAAATCTTGGAAGAAAATGAAGTAGCATTTGTGCAGGGATACAGTAACCCCAAAAAGGTTTACATTTACATCCATTAACAAAGTCCCTCCATTCATTTGTCCATTCATTCATAAAGTGAGTTATGTAGCAACAAATTAGGTAATGCAACAAACTGATGAAACCCAATTAACAGACTTCATCAGGTGAAACAAATGAAATGAGTAACTACTGCTACCAAATTTTTATAAGCCAGTAAAATCTTACAAGTTTTTGGGAGATCAGAGGCAACTGGTAAGGGGAGCCTTACATGGGAAGCTGTGAGTTAAGAAGGTCCTAAGGGAAGAGTGAGGAATCTGTGCCCTTCAGGATGGTTGGATGCTACATCTATGATCCCTACCTATTCTGGAACTGATGGGAGTTGCAGTCCAACAACATCCAGAGGGCCAAGGTTTTTCCATTCCTTTCCTACACCTTCCCTCCACTCCCTGCACATCTTCATATAAAGGCCTTATTGGCACAGCTTAAAGAGGACTACACAGGAAGCTGTATCCCTTCAGATCCCCAGTACCTGGTTCTAGGCTGTTTTGAGTTTAGCAAAAGAAGCAGCAACTTTCACAACATGCAACTACCTTTTATTAGGCAATCTGAACAAGTAATCCAAATAATCCTTAACAAATTTAGATTACAGAACTAAAGAAAGGGCATGTTTGTTTGCTTACTGTTTTATTTTGAAAATATTTTTATGCACTAGTTCTAGTTGCAATTTCTAAATTTTTAAAAACTGGTTTAGAATTTTTCTTCATTTTCTACAGATCAGAATGTAAGAAGATATGAGGAACCATTCTGGATCAAATCAAAAGCTACTCTGTTCCCAAAGCAGACAGCGAGATGCCCTTATGGAAAGCTTGTAGAGATACAGCATCCTCTGTCTCATGCTCCCCAGTAACATATCCACACAGGCATACTGCTGCAAGTACTACAGGGACTATCTATCATGACTAGTGGCCACAAAAAGTTCCATGAATATATTACATAGGGGGTATACATACGTACGTACGTGCGTACAAATATATATGTAACATTGAACATGTGAAATATGAATACATTTCAAGAGAAATTTATTCAGATCTCTCACACTTTTCCACATAAATCTTTTCTTAAAAAAAGAAAGAAAAAGAAATTGGGCTGCAGACTTCGGCACACTTGCTTGCAAGGAAACCCATGTTGAACACTAGAGTAGTCTCAGTATATATGCATGGGACAAGGCTGCAGAATGAACTTAGGGCCTTTGCAGACTGCCAGAAATAATGCAGCTTGAGGCCACTTTAACTGTCCTGGCTCAGTGCTAGGGAATCATGGGAATTGTATTTTTTTTTCCTGGGAGATTAAAGCTTCTCTGTCAGAGCTCTGGTGCCACAATAAACTACAGTTCCCATGATTCCCTAGCACTGAGCCAGGGCAGTTAAAGTGGTCTCAAACGACTTCATTTCTGGCAGTCTGTAAAGGCCCTAAGTTTGACCAGGTACTCCTAGTCAGTAGTAAAGCAGATCAGGGAATAGGGTTTCTGCTTGTGTTGGATGGGGTTACACTTCCCAGGCTCTCAGTATGGGTGTTCTGGGTGCCGCCTGGAGCCTGGATGCCCAGGTTTCCCCAGTGGCCAGGAATGTGCTTGCACAGCTAAAACTAGTGTGCCAACTGTGCTCATTCCTATGAGATGTCAGGCTCCAGTGACACTTCCCTTGATTACATCCTGTATTAGGCTTGTTGATTCCAGTGGTTTTCTTTAAGCTTAACTGTATTGAAAAGCTCTCATGTCCCCCCTTCTCAGAGGCTCTAATGCTTTTAAAAACAGAATAGTAGAAATATGGAGGGCCAGTGTGTTCCTAGGACAGGAGCAGTAATAATGGGAAAAGCTTCTTTTTCTACTAAATTTCTGCCTGCTGTAAAGCTACTAAGAGTACAGCCAAATATATTTACTTTCAAAAATTATCATAATTATCTCCTTACAAATTTTGCTGAGGAATAGTCTTCTGTTATTTGATATATTAATATCTGACATTCAATTACATGTTATTTCAGTTGCTGATCAATAATAGACATGCAACTTTATTTAGTATGTCATAGTACTGAAACACAGAGGAAGAACAGGGTGGTTTCCAAACTCCCTTCAAACTCCAGGAACCACTTTCCACACCAGCTTTTCTGCCAAGGTGCTCCTACCAGCTGCAGGGAATCCTGCATCACACCAACAGCATGCTGAGATCAGTTACCACCCCTCGCAAACTAAAAGTGTGACCTCAAACACACCCAGCATTCCCTTTTGTAGCTACACAATGCAGAGGAATATCAGTGGCAGTGGTGAGCAATCAGTCTTTCAGGGAAGCTTGAATGGATCTCAATGGATCTCTTCTCACTGAAGAACAGTCAAAATGCTTCCACAAAACCCAGAGTGATCTTGAAGACAATTTGAAAACTACTTGGAGTACTTCCAGAAGTAATGGGTGCCTAATCCCATAAATCAAAAGGCACCAATCAATTTTTCCCCTCTGCAGATTTTTGGTGGTAATAAAAAGATTTTAAAATAGATGGGAAATGGAAGAAGCTTAAAATGGAACACAAATATACTCCATCCCTTTAAGCCTCCATATCTGAGGCAGGACAACTGCATGGAGGGGTAGTCAAACTAGGCTGCAGCAACAGCAGAGCTTCCATGCAACCTGGAGGAGCTGTAGGAAGATCAGCAGTAAAATCCAGAATGGGTTCACCACCCATTGCTGTGTGATAAAAATCTTGTCTGGAAGCACCCTTGGGGTGCGACTGACACAACTTGATGATAGGCATGTAGTGTTTTTAGTAGTACTGGATGGTTCACATAGTACAAGTTTGTTTTCTGCCGCCCCAGAAACTAGGACCCGGAACAATGGGTGCAAGCTCCAGGAAAAGAGATTCCACCTCAACCTTAGGAGGAACTTTCTGACAGTAAGGGCTGTTCGACTGTGGAACACACTCCCTCGGAGTGTGGTGGAGTCTCCTTCCTTGGAGGTCTTTAAGCAGAGGCTGGATGGCCATCTGTCGGGAATGCTTTGATTGAGAGTTCCTGCATGGCAGGGGGTTGGACTGGATGGCCCTTGTGGTCTCTTCCAACTCTATGATTCTATGATTCTACTTTTTCTGTCTTATAATTTTTAATAACATGCCATCATAATTTGTACTGGACAGTACTTTACAGCTTATGAGATTTCATATCTGAAACCTAAATACATGATGTCCTTCAGCATTCAGCATTATTTGGTGCTATATGGAAATTACAGGAGCACCTACAGTAGCTGTATTGTCAGAGACTACTAAAACTTGTAGTGTTTCCATACAAAGAGGGAGACATCGTAAACTGGCATTTCCAGACAGTATTACTGAATAGGCATGTCACCCTCCCAAATGTGCTCAAGCATTTTTATCAAAGTCAGATGGAAGGGCCCTTTTGCAGTGACCTTCCAGTTTCAATTTAGAAGAAATGCGAGATGATAAAAGCCACCAAGCACTTGCAACTGTCTACTCATTGAAGAGATTACAGGGAGCAGGTTAGTTGTAACTTCCCTTTTGCATCAAAATACCCCATGCTGAGTCTGGGATATGAAGACCTGCACCAAGGATTTCTAGAAAGGTTATAAGGTGGACTGGTAAGGGAGGAGGTGCTAGCAAGACTACATTTCCTAGAAGACATTAACATGGCATTTGAGCATGATGCTACTAAGCTCTAGGGGATTTCTTCTGTATTTCATCATGGGCTAACTTTCTTAATGTACTTAATGAGAATATCAAATTTACAAAAGCACTTAAGGTCTTTGGGCACCTGGATGAACAGAGCTTCACCTGATGTGACATTATCAGAAGGCTATCACTCAAATACAGAAAGTAGGTTCTGTTTCTCCAGGCAAAAGTAAGAAATAGGCCACATGTGGTTACAAATTTGCCTTTGAGAAGGTAAGCAGAGGCATGAGTTCATAAAGGCATTTAGTTCATAAAGAAGAATTAAAGTGCTATCATATGTAGACTTCAACAAAAGCTAGAGCAAAACAGGATTACTCACTGTCAGGTGACACCACTGACAAGGAGAAATACCATGCACTCATAAGGCAAGGCCAACACTGAAAGAGGACTGCTCTCAGAGCAGGGGTATAACTCTCTGAGTACTCTCGCTTCATAGGGCACTCTGGTTTTCAACCATCTGTTGTGATCAGATGGAAGGGCTGACATGAAGCACTGCTCTGTTCAAGAGCATTTGCCTGCTGTGATTATGGGACAGATCTCATGCATACATGCATGCATACACATATTACAGTTGTGAAGATCATCCTGTTCAGGCTGGTTCCCATACAGTCTACACTGTGGGCCCAATGCCATTCTATCACAAGCTAGCTTTCCTCATCAGCTGGCTTCCCATGATAGGGGTAGGAATGTCCAGCTGATAGAAAAGGTACTTTTTCTCAAGGTGTTTCCTACCCAAATGTCTTGAGGAGTGCAAGCTACTCTCAAGGAATATGGCATCAGTTCTGATATCTGGTTTAGGATATGTTGTTGTTGTATGCCTTCAAGCAGTTCCTGACTTATGGAGACTCTTAGGCAATCCTTTTGGGGTTTCTCAGCAAGAGTTGTTCAGGGGAGTTTACCTATTCCTTCCTCTGAGTCTGAGAGCCACCCAGTGCGTTTCCATGGCCGAGTGGGGACTTGCATCCTGATCTCCAGAGTCATAGTCCGACATTCAAACTACTACATCATGCTGGCTCTACAAATAACAAATATAGTGACAGACCTATGGAAGATGTACAGCTAAAGCATAACTGCAGTGGCTCATGAAAGGAGGTAATTCTACTCAAAGGACAACAAGTCTAGGCTGTGGCTTTCAGTGTCTAGAGTGGGTGTCTTTGCCTTTGACAGCTCCATGCCAATTTGCAACTGGCTTTCAGGAACACTCTTGCCAGCAGTCAAGTTGAGTCCATGAGCTTCCTGGAAAGCAGAAGAGGGTATTCTGTAAGCAGTGCTCATCTTGGGCTCCAGGTTCTCCTTATGAATGAGATCAGGCATAAGATCCTTATGAATGAGATCTTCTGGTGTCAATGAATTAATTTCTCTCCAGTCTCCCTTTGTCTTGGCATGTTGGCATGGACATTCCTGGTTTTCTTCAGAAAAGGAGTCTTCCATGCTACCTACCAATGGTTGAGAAGCAATCAGCATATCTTGAGTGGTCTTCAGCGCTCTTGGGGTGCGCTTTTTGGTAATCAGTGGAGGTGGGTTCAGCCGGGGAATGGAGTCATTTGGTGCTTGCCTACAAGCACAAGAAATATGGTTAAAGAAAAGACTGTATGAACTGTGCATTGCCAGAATCTTCAACAAGAATTACTTGGAGCCAACACAGGTTTCTAGCTCTTAATATTATCAGCTTCTTGGCTAGTGTAAAAAGCTGGTCTTGCCAGTTAAAAAATGCCTGCCACTTCAAACAGAGCTCAAACATGAAGCCTTCTGTAAAAATTCAAGTGCAATAACCATTTATCCTAGCAGGATAGCACAAACAAGGCTAGCACCATGATCTGGATGCTTTTTTACCTCACTGCTATGTCAGGAGGAATCCCTGTTTATTGTTAGCCTATTGGAGCGTGAAACTTTCTGGTGAGCTGTTTGGGTTTCCTGAATGTCTAAGTAACCTTTTCTATATATAGCCACTCTGAGAGCCTTTGTAGCTGAAGAGCGGGGTATAAATACCCCAAATAAATAAATATTATCCCACCTTAGCAGAAATTATAGCAGGAACTGTGGTTGAACTAGGCAAAGACAGCAGGAGGAGGAGGAGACAGAGGTGACGACTAACAGCAAAGCAAAGCAAAGCAGCTTCATTTATATACTGCTTCATTATCACGCTATGGCCTTCTTGCTGTGGTATCTATGAGTTTGCCAATAAGGCTTATGAAACCACTTACCCCTCTGGCTGGTGTTGGCCTTCCTGCAGCATGTTATGTGCACAGGACAGTGCTGCCCCTGCACCCTTGTTGACCTCCGTTACTCCTACATTGTTGTGGTTGGTGGGCTCCTTCCTACGTAGGAAGTCATTGACTTTTGCACCCACAGTCTTGCCAAGGTTCTTGAGTGGCTGGCTTCCTCTGCCCCAGTCCAACTGGCCTTGCAGATTCATGCCTGGGAAAGACTGGGAGTGCGGGGAGGCAGGTTTAGTGACAGGCAGCTTTGGCACGGGGGTAGTGTTTGAATTCTCAAACATGCTTTGGTCAACTGCAAAAGAAAGAAAACAACACCTGCATGACTAGGGCAAGTTTCAAGCAGAGGAATGTTGCATTGTTTACCATGTCAGATGATCCAGCAGAACAGGCTAAATGCAATGAAATTATTAGGACTAAATGAAATATTGACAAAGAAGCCTCATTCATTTTTGTGGATCTCTTCTAACTGGGGCTACAACGAACTTCATTTACAGACAGAACTCAAGGTCAACATTAAGTTTGCTTACCACACATAGACTTCATACTTTGGGAGACAGGGCTAGCCCAAGATATTCTGTGTCCTGGGGTAAAGATTAAACTAAATCAAGCTTATTGGCTGTTCAATCTTTCTTTAACACTGGCAATGGGACAGCAACCTTCACTGTACCGGAAGGCATCAGGCTAGTTTGGGAGATAAAGAGCAGGCCATCTGGCACATGTAGCGTTGTCCTTCAACAGTTTGTTGCCACCTCCCAGAGACTCCCTCCACTTTGCCTCTTTCTTTCTCTCAGAAAGACTCCTGGCTCTCATATTTATCTGTGCATCCAGATATTTGTGTCTGGTGGATTTTCAGATTATATGATTCCTCTCTCATGACTCCCTGTTGTTTTCCTCTGATTTCCCCACCACTGAGTTATTTATGCTGTCCTCACTGTTTCTTGCAGGAATGGCCTAAGCAATGAATTCTTCTGAATGTGGGTTTCTGAATGTGACTATCTTAAAACAAATAGGATTTTTCCTCTTTCTGAGATCCTACCCAGGGTATTAACATTAGTTTCAAGCAAGGGTAAATCTGCCCTTTTGCAGTAGCTCAGCTTGTCAGAATCGTCTTTGTTCCAGCTGTTTTCTGACACATATAAAAGGCACTACTACATAAATGTAGTAGAGTAGCCATATTAATACAGCTTAACTGTGCATTTTCAGAATTTCATATACAATAAATAGGCAAGTTCTTGGACCCAAGGATGGGCAAGAGACAAAAAAATGGACACAAGCAAATGCAATGACACTTGCAAGTAATTCAACTTAATTATTTAAGTTGAAGAAATATTCTATTATGTGCCTCCAAGACATTTGGGTATATTCTGAGCCAGCCTGGCATTAGCATTGGAGGATTCAACTCCTGATTTATGCCTGTCCATAAGCTCCTTCAGTATGATTAACGAAGTGGAAGCTTAATGGCTTATGCATCCAATAAATATAATGTAAAATGTACAGAGATTAGTGTAGCTAGACCTAATATGCATGGTGAGAGTATTTTTAGTCTCAATACTCATATTAATATTTGTTTGATATATATTTTTATAACTCTGAGAAACTCTTAAGTATAATGGTGATATTTAAGGATAAGTGATAATTACGGATGAATTTATTGAACAATTTTAATTTATAACTCGAGGGCTTGTTATTTTGATGGACTACTTAAATGCCAACTTTTTTTCAAAGGACTGCCATCTGAATGAGATTAATATGCATAATAATTTAAAATTATGCAGAAAATATGCATTTTAATTTAAAAGCGCAATTCTCTAACTGCACAAAGGGAATCAAAGATCTTATGATTAATGATAATAGGAAATCATTTCATACCATATTTATAAAATATAATCAATATGTTTTAATGAGAATCACTGGGAAATAAGCCTGGTAATACACTTTTTTCCCCTGGGGGTGAGGGAAGGTATATACCTCATAGAACAAATTACATTTTTCTGGTATCTTAAGTTTATATTAATTATTTTGCTCTACTTCAGTGATGTCAAACCTTTTAGAGACTGAGTGCCCAAACTCAGTGGTGTTCTTGTGCTGGGTATCATCCAGTGCTGGGGGGGGGGACTTCTGGGAGCACGAGACTTCCAGGGGTGGAACTTTGCAGGGGCAGGACTTCCGGGGGGAAAACCCCCAAGGCACACTCTCTCAGCCTCGGCCTAGCAATAGCAAATCCCCCTCTGACAAAACTTGCCAAGAAAACCCCATGATAGTTTCACTTTAGGATCGCCAGGAAAGACTTGAAAGTGCACATGTGTGCGCACACACACGGCACACTCTCTCAGCCTCAGGCTAGCAAGAGCAAAACCTCACTCTGATGAAACGTGCCAAGAAAACCCCAAGATAGTTTCACCTTAGGGTCACCAGGAACTACTTGAAGGTGCACACACACACACACACAGCAAACTCTCAGCCTCAGGCTAGCAATAGCACACCCGCCTCTGACGAAATGCTGTGCCGCTGCTGCTTCCTCTTCCTCCCACCTCTTCCTCCTCCTCCTCTCCCTCCGAGCCTTCCTCCTCGCAGCAGGTGGGTCACTGGAGGCATGGAGCCGCTGCCACTGCTTCCTCTTCCTCCCGCCTCCTCCTCCTCCCTCCTGGCTCTCACTGGCAGGTGGGTGGCTGGTGGCATGGGACCGCTGCTGCCGTCGCTGCTTCATTCTCCTTCTCTTTCTCCTCCTCCTCCTGCTGCTTCTTCCTCCCTCCCTTCTCCCACTGGCGGCAAGATGCTCGCATGTCCACAGAGAGGGCTCTGAGTGCCGGGTCTGGCCTGCATGCCATGGGTTCACCATGGCTGCCTTAGCCTTTCCTCAACAGACCCTTCATTTTTTGTTGCCTTCTCTGCACCTTTTCCCTCTCTACAATATCTTTTTTGAGGTGGCATGACAAGACCTGTACAAAGTAATTTAAGTATGGTTGCACCATGCATTATATAAGGACATGAATGTTTTAGAAATTTTATATTATCTATTTTTCAATTCCTTTTCTAACTATGCTCAACCTGGAATTTGTCATTTATCCAGCAAGTGCATGGTAGATCTACATTTTCATTAAAATATCAATATCCTTTTTTTTTTTTTGGTCAGTCACCACTAGTTCAGACTCATCAGCATACAAGTGACACGAAGGAGCTTATCACTCACCAAATAAAATGACTTACCTCTTCCGGCTCCAATCCTGGATCCGGGATACCCCTCCGACTTCAAATATTGGCCAGCTCAGAAAGGGTTTGACCTTGGGTGGATTTGGCCGGTGGCATCGCGGCTAAATTGGTGGCAATTTATGTCTGATAACATCTGGAGATATCCCAGATCCAGGATTGAAGCCGGAAGAGGTAAGCCGTCTTATTTGGTGAGCGATAGCTCCTAGAGCATTTGCTATTTTACACCTGCACACATCGAACCACATCTCCCATTTCAATGCCTGTTTCTCCAATTTAGAGAGATCTTTTGAAGACTTTTGCAATCCCTTAACTGATTTTGTGACACCAGCAAACTTGACCACCACACTACTCATTTTTAGTTCCTGTTAATTTATGAACAAGTTAAAAAGCACCAACCACAATACAGATTCTTGCAAGGATTGATCATTTATTCCTACTCTGCTTTATATTCTAATCAATTTCCAGTCCATAAGAAGATTTCATCCATGACTGCCGTGACTGTTCAGCAGTCTTTGACAAACTTTTTACAAATCCAAGTAAATAATATCCAGAGATAAGGTATTTTGTGGGAACACACTGTTAATTGTTAAGCCTTAAAAACAAATTCAGCTTCACTGCCCAGTTCTTGCATAGCTGACTTGATAAAGGATTTTTTAAAACATTTAAAAGTAATTTAATGTTTAAATTTATTAACACACAAAAAGCTTTACTAGAACAAATGTGGTAGAATTCAAAGATATAGCTGTGTTAGTCTGTAAAATCAGTATGTAAAGAGATCTTGTTGAATCTTTGAGACTAACTGAAAGAAAGAAGTTGGCAGCATGAGCTTTTGTAGGCTTAAGTCTACTTCCTCAGATTTATTTGCTGGAGTGGAAAGCCAAAGACAGACCTATATATGAGTGTGAGAATGTCAGTTGTGAGAATGTCAATTCAAATTCAAAATCCATTGTATATGGAAATGAAGTGGCAAGTCCAGTTTTAACAATAATAGTTGGTGGACAAAGGCAGTGGAAGCTGTAGCTTGCAGGTGAGGAGAATGGATGAGTGTGGAAAACAGAGAGGGATATGACGTCAAGGGCATATTGAATGTTCAAATATGTGTAGTGTGCCAGGAAACCATTATCTTTGTTCAACCCACTGCTGATGGACAGAAGTCTGTGGATATATTCCGATATATTCCAATTCTGGTCTTGAAAAAGCCTATCTTTTACACTGTCCTGTTTCAATCCTTGTTTTGAGTCTGAAAGAAAAAGAATCAGCTGCATGATTTTTTTCATTGCTATCAATGATAACCAGATCAGCATGTTTAGTTCCACCCTCAAAGTACTCAAAAAGTATTATTGATACTCAGAGATGGAAAGTAAGAAAGAAGCAGACAGTACAATGTCTTAGTAGAGCAACAAAAGTAGAAAAGAGACACCAGGGTTGGTAGAGTGAATGTGCTTCATGACAGTATAATGGTGGTAAGACAAATGGAAGAAGAGACAGAGACTTAATGTATAAGGAAATGAACCATGCAGTTTGGTTTCCCTCAGAGGCACTTAGCAGCTCATTAAAATGAACAAAGGGAACAAATAGTGGGATTAAACAAGCTAGATCTGAAAGTTATAAGGGTCAACTATTTGATGGGTTGTTGTTGATAACTGCCCTCGAGTTGATCTCGACTCATGGTGGCCCTCATGGTTGCTTAATTCCTGCAACCCCTTAATACCTGTGGCCTCCTTAATAGAGTCCATCCATGTGGCCTTCCTACTTCTCTCCACCTTCCCAGCATTACTGTTTTTTCCAAAGAGTCCTCTCTTCTCATGATGTGTCCAAAGTACGACAGTCTCAGTTTGGTCATCTTGGACCCACTTGTTTGTCCTTTTGGCTGTCCACGGGATCCTCAGCAGTCTTCTCCAGTACCACATCTCAAATGAATTGATTTTTTTCGATCATCTTTCTTTACTGTTCAGCTCTCACATCCATACATGGTAATAGGCAATATGATGGCTTGTATAATTCCAACGTTTGTGCTGAGTTGTATATCTTTGCATTTAGAATCTTAGTTCTTTCATAGCCAACCTCCCCATTCTTAGTTTTCTTCTGATTTCCTGACTGCAGTCCCAATTTTTATCAATGTTTGATCCCAGGTATGGGAATCCTTTTACTATTTCTATTTCTTCATTGTCTAGGTTGAATTTGTGAAAGTCCTTGGTGGTCATTATTTTTGTTTTCGTTATGTTCAACATTAAGCCTGCCTTTGCACTTTCTTCTTCTGAACAGCCCTGGTGGCACAGTGGTTAAATGCCTGTACTGCAGCCACTCACTCATAAACCACAAGGTTGTGAGTTCAATACAAGCCAGGGCTGAGGCTCGCTCAACTCAGGCCTGCATCCTTCCGAGGTCGCTAAAATGAGTACCCAGCTTGTTGGGGAGCAATCAGCTCACAGTTGTAAACCGCTTAGACACCCCATAGCGTGGTATGAAGCGGTATATAAATGAAGCTGCTTTGCTTTGCTTTGCTTTCTTTGATCTTCCTTAGTAGGTGTTCCAGGTCTGTGAGGTTTTCTCCTAGTACTATGGTATCATCTGCATATCTTAGATTGTTGATATTCCTTCCTCCTATTTTCACTTCTTTTTCTGTGTCCAAGCCTGCTTTTCTTATAATCCGTTCTGCATACAAGTTAAACGGATAGGGTGAAAGGATGCAGCCTTGTCCGACTCCCTTGCCAACTGGAAACCATTCTGTTTTCCATGTTCTGTTCTGACAGTAGCCTCTTGTCCTGAGTACAGATTCCTCATTAGGACTATGAAATGTGTTGGCACTCCCATGTCTTTAAGGGCACTCCAAAGCCTTTCATGATCCATGCAGTCAAAAGCTTTGCTATAGTCTATAAAGCACATGCTGATTTTCTTTTGGAATTCCCTGGTGAGCTCCATTAGCCATTGTATGTTTGCAGTGTGGTCTCTCATGTCTCTTCCTTTCTTGAACCCCATTTAGACCTCTGGGATCTCTCTTTCCATGTATGGTTCAAGTCTATGTTGCAGAATTTTGAACATGATTTTACTTGTATGGGAGATCTATGCAATGGTTCTAGAGTTGCTGCAGTCTCTTGTCTCTCTTTTTGTGGATGGGGATGTATATTGATCGTTTCCAATCTGTTGGCCATTGTTTTGTTTTCCATATCTGTTGACATATGTTGGTTAGCACTAGAGTTGACTCTGTCAATGTGGATTGTAGCAGTTCAATTGGAATATCATATGTTCCTGATGATTTCTTTTTCGCTATTTCTCTTATTGTAGTTTCCACCTCACTTTTTAGAATTTGGGATTCATCTTCATATGGCTCTTCTTTCCATGTGTCCTTCATTTTGTCATCTCTTTTGTATAATTCTTCTGTGTATTGCATCCAACATCTTTTTATTCCTTCCTAGTCTTGAATTATGTTATTTTTATTGTCATAGATCGTCCCAGTCCTTGGTTTGAATTTTCCTTGTTGGTTGGTTTCTAGTTGGAGGCGATGGACTGGGAGATGGGGATCGATGTTTGGATACAGAAGAACGGGGATACAGAAGATCGATGTCTTCGAGAAGTTGAAGGTGATGAGGGTATAACCCTCTGCTGATGGGAATCACTGGAATGATAACGGCGTCGGGATGGACCAGGTGATGGAGACGGAGAAGGTGAGACGGAACGGCGTGTCGGGACCGGAGAGGAGGGGGGCTGCTGTGCCGCAGGAAGATGGTGAGAGCACGGTACCGGAGAAGGAAGGGTCTGCTGTGTAGGAGGAAGAGGATAAAGTCTCTGAGCCGACGTGGGAAGAGACTGCTGTATAGCATGAAGGTATTGGAATTGACGCCTCTGTTCTTCCATGAGACGCAACTGCTCAGGCTGGACAGGGAGCAGGTAGCTGTTGGAAGCTTCATTAGAGACCAGTTGCGGGAACCTGGAAATCCATGGGTCCAAAGCCGGTTCGACTGTAGGCTGTTGCTGCATCTGCCCCGAAACAGATGTAGGAGACGATCACCCTCGGACCCGATGTTGCGGGTTGGAGACGGGGAGACAGTGGAAAGTATAGCCATACGCGGCGTTGTGGTCGGAGGCTGTTGTATTTTCACCTCGGACTCTGTGTCGACACACACCATCGGAGTGGTTGGTTTTGACATAGACGGGCCCGTGGAGGTCGGTACCGAGATGGTCATTGGTGGAGGCGCGGAGTGTGGTAACAACAGGGTTTTAAGATTCTCCCCGGATCTAGACTTGCTCCTAGAGAGCATCAGCTGTTCTCCGTCGGTGGAGTGGTGGGGGGATGCAGAACGGTCTTTCTTGCTGGACAAAGAAGCCTCCTCGATGGTCTCCAAGTGTTTGCGCTTGGAAGACCTCTTTCTACCTTTTCCACGTCCTTAGGACTCAGGCTCTCCTTGTGTTTGGATGACCTCTTAGATCTCTCCCTGGATCTTCCCCTTTGTCAAGGGGGATCTGAGGAAGACTTGGAAATGGCTACAGTAGCCAGGGCCGTGGCCGGTGACTCGGCCTGCAAGGCCTTCTACCATAGCGCTGCTTTCAATTTGACCATCCTATTCTTCAAAGCCTGCGGAGTCATTTTCCTGCGCATTTTGCAGGTCTTGGGATTATGAGTATCCCCGAGGCAGAAGATGCACTCATCGTGCTGGTCAGAGGTTGGAAAATTAGAGTTGCATGAAATACACTGCTTAAAGGAATCCATGTCATTGAGTTGAAGGGGCGAGGCGAGGGCCAAGTCGAGGGACAGTCCGAGTCAGATCACCAAATTCAGGAAGACGCGAAATTGAAGAAGTGAGATGAAGGCAAGGTTGATAGACGGTCCGAGTCAAATTTCCAAAGAATAGTCAAGTCAAAATGTAGTCAGAGACATTAAGTTGATTAACTGCACTAGTAGCGAGGTCCCTTGCTAGCTGCAAAAGCGGCGGACGAAAGGAACTGAGAAGTGAGGGGGAACGCGGGGCTTATATAGAGGTGGGCGGAGCTACCGCCAAAAAGTTGCAATCCAACTTCTGCCTAGTGATTCTAGAAGGTTCCGAACTAGCTGCGCATGCACAGATAAAACCCATTTGTGTGATTCACAGAGACCACGAAGAAGAAAAATAGGTACCATTTTGGTAGGAAGGTAAACAGCATTCTATGCAATTGTGCTGGCCTCATGATCACACAGTAGTCTCTGACAATACTGGCTCTTCGGCTTAGTAACGGAGATGAGCATTGCCCCCTATGGTCGGACACGACTAGACAACCTTGTCGATGGGGAATACCTTTACCTTTAAATCTATAACAGTGATGGCGAACTTTTAGATACTGAGTGCCCAAACTAAGTGCCATTCCTGCACCGGGTGTCACTGGGTGCCTAGGCGGGCCTTCTGGGGGCGGACTTCCACCTTCCAGGGTGGGACTTCTGCCTTTTGAGGATGGGACTTCCAGAGAAGAAAACCCAAGGCACAGTCTCTCAGTCTCAGGCTAGCAATAGCAACCTGCCTCTGATGAAACTTGCAAAGAAAACTCCATGATAGTTTCACCTTAGGGCCGTCATAAGTCAGAAAACATCCATATATAAATGTAAATTCATGCTTCTTAGCCATGCTCTCTCAGCCTCAGAGGATGACAATGGAAATCCCCCTCTAACAAAGCTTGTCCCATGATAGTTTCACCTTAGGGTCTCCAGGAACCGGCGCTTGGAAGGGAGGGAGGGTGCTCTGGGCCCATAAATTGGAAACAACTTGGAGGCACACAGCAACAAGAAGAAGAAGAAGAAGAAGCATAATAAATCACAGAAGGCACATCACAGTAACAAGAACAAAGAGAGTCAGCAATTTGAGCATGCAACTCTGGAAACCAGGGCTCAAATCCCAATTCAGCCATGAAACCCACTAGGAGAACTTGGACAAGTCACACACTCTCAGTCTCAGAGGAAGGCAATGGCAAACCTCCTCTGAAGAAACTTAAGAGTTTCCCTAAGTTGGGAAAGACTTGAAAGCACATAAAAACAACAACAGATGGGGCAAGTCACACTCTCTCAGCCTCAGAGGGTGGCCAATGGCAAAAAAAAAAAAAAAAAACCCTCTGAAGAAACCTTGTCAAGAAAACCCTGTGAGAGGGTCATGATAAGTCAAAAACAACCACAATCCTGCTCAAAACAGAAGACCTTTTGGACTCCTTCCAGGACAGATAGAGGTGGGAAGGTCCCCTAACACCGTGAGCCAGCATGGTGCAGTGGTTTGAGCGTGGAACTTTGTAGACCAGGGTTCGAATCCCAGCTTGGCCATAGAAACCCACTGGGTGACCTTGGGCAAGTCAGTCTCTCAACCTCAAATGATGGCAATGGCAAAAATCCCCTCTGAACAAATCTTGAAAACTTGAAGGCACAACAACAATGTGAATAAACCTGATGAATTGAATTTATATTTATGACTGTTTTTAGCTTTTATGATGTCCTGTCCTCCATTTCTCTTGAACATCCCCCATTTTGAGCATGGCTAAGAAGCATGAATTTACATTTAAATTCATTTTAAATTGGCTGAAACAGAAACGCATTCACCATAAGACCATGAATCCTGCCACTCCACAGGAGGATGGTCTGGCTGAAAGACACATTTGGGTCATCAGTCAAATGCATGATTGTTTGATGCTGGATGTACAGGCTCCAGCCCACTTGTGGGGAGAAGCTACCCTCACAGCAAATCACACCATCAATAGTTCAGCCATTCACCAAACTCCATATTTCCTGTTGTATGGCCATGCACCCAAGTTGAAACATTTAAGAATGTTTGGGCAATTTGCAAATGTACTTGTTGCACCTCAATTTTGCAAAAAGGGACAGCCAAAGTGGAGGAGGCTTCGCTTTGTTGGCTATGAAGGGAACAAATAGAGGTTTTTGAGGGACCATGGAAGAGTAATGTTTTCCAGAAGCACAAACTTTGAAAAACACTGTGGTTGGGAGAGAATCCACTGTAACCAAGATGTGTTTGTTCCACTGGGCATTTGTGCCACAAAATGCCAGAAATGGAGGGTTGGATTTGCCTGAGGCTGAAGAAGATGTAGAGCCAGGCACATCACAGGACGTTGCCTCCATGCCACATACACAAACACCTTTGCAAAACATTCCAACACCCATATTTGAGCCTAAGCAAGAATCAGTTGTGGAACCAGAAGTGCAGACTAGTAGTGAGAATGAGTTGGGAAGGACAAGGCTGGTCATTTCCAGAAGGACTCACAGAGTCAGAAGGAAACCAGATAGGTTTGTCATTGAAGAGGCAAAGGTTTGCACTGTGGTGGTTGAAGAACCTGACAATTTTCAGGACATGTTGAGATTTCCTCAAGAGGAACAAGAGAAGTGGAACCAGGCCATGAACCCTGAGTTTGAATCATTTGTGGTAAGGGAAGTCTTTGAAGTGGTGGATAGGCCAGTAGATCACAAGGTACTGGCTGCAAGTGGGTGTACAGGAAGGACATGCCAGATGGTACTCAAAAGTACAAAGCCAGGCTTGTGGCCAAAGGTTTCTTACAGGAAAGGTTTGAGAGCTACAATATGACTTTTTCTCCAACAGCCAAGCCTGAGAGCTTGAGGATGGTGTTGGCATTGGCAGCAAAAAGGAAACTTGAGGTAAGGCATTTTGATTTTGAGACAGCATACCTAAATGTGTGTTTAGAGGAGACTGTGTTCATGTATCCAGCTCCTGGATATAACTGTGCAGGTAGCAACAAGGTATACAGGTTGAAGAACACCCTGTATGGATTGAAGCAGAGTGCTAGATGTTGGAACAGGTGCATTCATAATGAGCTTGTCAAACCAATGCAGTGTGGCTGATGTGTGTGTGTGTATACCAAGGGTAATGTCATTCTAATGATCTATGTTGATGATCTTTGTGTGGCTGCAAGTTGTCTGGATGATTGAAGAATGTGCAGGAGGAGTTAACAAGAAAATTCAAACTGAATTTGGGCAGTTTGAAGAATTCCTTAGGAATTGAAGTGGAGAGAACCCAGGATGGGGAGATTCTGTTGTGTCAGAAAAAGAAGATTGACAGGATTCTGGAGAAATGTGGATTAAACAATGCTACGGTAGTCAGAAGTCCCATGACACCTGAGTTTGTCAGTTTAGAGACTGGTAAAATGTTTGAGCATTCTGAATTGTTCCATTCAGTGGCTGGTAGCCTTTTGTACATTGCCAATAACACTAGGCCTGACATCAGTTTTGCAGTGGGGATGTTGAATAGGACAGCCTCAAAACCCAGGTTAGCGGATTGGACTGCTTTGAAGTGTGTGGTACGATTTCTCAAGGGAACAAGGGACAGGTGTCTGGTGATGGCTGGAGGTGTGTCTCAGCTAAAGTGCTATGCAGACAGCTCCTTTGCATTAGAGGTAGCAGACAAAAAGTCAGTTTCTGGTTTGGTCATCAGATTCGCTGACAGTCCTGTTGTGTGGAGATCCAGAAAGCAAAGTTGTGTAGCTTTGAGCACCACAGAAGCTGAATTCACTGCACTCTGAGATGGCTAGCAAAGTTCAGTGGGTCAAGCAGCTATTGGGGGATCTTGGTGAACCGTACCATACACCAATAGTGATCAATGAAGACTCACAGGCTTGCATTGCAATGGCGGAAGCAGAAAATCTAAAAAGCAGGACAAAATATATTGGGGTGAGGTATTAGAATGTGTGTGGTACAGGGTGGAATCCTAAAACTGCAGTAGTGAGTTTCCAAGGAAAACATTGCAGATTTACTCACAAGAGTGTTACCTGTAGAAAGTCACGAGAGACTAACCAGTAGGCTGGGCCTTGGGACAAAGAATTACACTCAATGAAAGCACTACACTGTGTGAGTAAAAATGTAGTTTGATGTAGTTTGTTTGAAACAAATTATCCTGCATGGCATCTAAGACATTTTGGAAGGGACTGTCAGTGAGGTTTTGCCCTAAGCTGTAAAATGTCCCAGGTGCATGCAATGTACACAAAGGAGAAAAGCTGACTCCGAGAAGCTGATAAAACTTCAGCATGAAGTTGTGTAATAACAATTCAAAACTGCATAGTTACTGTGGACATATGACAGGAAAATGATGAAACACTAGCAGGAGATTGGTTCAGAATCCTAATCAGATTTTGTGTATATAAAGAGGAATGTTCCAATGCACTAGTGGTTAAGTGGATGTCGGTTGGTGGTGGAGCATTATGTCGGATGGTGTAAATCAGGGGTAGGCAACCTTCCCCTTTAAGGGCCGAGGAACTTCAGCTCCCAGAAGCCTCAGCCATGTTGGCCAATAGTCCCATGTTGGCCAATAACTCCTGGGATTCTGGGAGCTGAAGTCCTTCGGCCCTTAAAGGGGAAAGGTTGCCTACCCTGGTGTAAATATTGATGTATCGTTTTTGTAAATATTTGCTGCAACTAAGATTAAAAGAATGTCAGCAGTAAAACTCTTCGGCAGAAGGAGTTTTAATCTTCAACTACTTCCAGACTGCAGTGGTATTTGTTTCCTGGCTGGCTGTCTTCTGCGTATGGACTCATGTTTTCCCTATGCTAACACATATATGAATGTTTTTAGCTTTTATGTTGTCATGTCCTCTATTTTTCTTGAACGTCCCCCATTTTGAGCATGGCTAAGAAACATGAATATACATTTATATACGGAGACCTTGGGAAAGTGACACTCTCTCAACCTCAGGGAACGATAATGGCAAACTTCCGCTGAACTGTTCACTTGGATCAAAATGGAGGACCTTTTGAAATTCCTCCTGGACAGGAGGTGGAAATGGAGGTCCTGTCCTGGAAAAGGAGGACAGCTGGTCACCCTGGCTCAAAATGGAGGACATTATGTTCTCTTACCTTCCAGAGGTTGCTCTTCTTGTCCTCCTGTTGGGGCCTATTGGGTGACCTTGGGCAAGTCACACTCTCTCAGCCTCAGAGGAAGGCAAAGGCAAACCTCCCATGATAAGTTCGCCTTAACGTCTCCATAAGTTGGATACAACTGGAAGGCACACGGCAACAAACAACTACAGTTCCCAGAATTCCCTAGCAGTGAGCATTGAACAATTAAAACAGTTTCAGACTGGATTATTTCTGATGTGTTTTTGGATCTTACTTTTTAAACAAATAGTTCAGATTTAAATGTTGCTTCAAAAATTCTTTTAATCTCCCAGCTATGAACTGCTTGGGAGGGGGGAATGAGAAAGCCTCAGAGGGAGACACTGGCACCCCCCTTTGAAGGAACTTGCCCAGAAAACCTTGAGGCAGGTTTCCCTGGGGTCCTCCTAAGTCAGAAACAACTTCAAAGTGTACAATAACAACAAAAACAACATCCGTTCTCCCACCAACAGGAGAACTCCCGCCACAGAGGGAGCACTGGAGTGGGAAGAGACAGAAGGGTTTGAATCCCCGTGTGGCCACAGAAACACCCTGAATGATCTTAAGCAAGTCAAACTCCCTCAGCCTCAGATGGAGACACTGGTAAGCCCCCCCCCTTTGAAGGAACTTGCCCAGAAAACCTTGAGGGAGGCTTCCTTTACGGTTGTCCTAAGTCAGAAACGGCTTGAAGGTACACAACAACAACAACAACAACAATGGTCCCCCCACCAAAAGGGACACAAACTCCTGCCGCTGAAGGAGAGCTGGAGGGGGAGGAGGAGGCTGGAGGGTTTGAATCCCTGCGTGGCCATGGAAACCCACTGAGTGATCTTAGGCAAGTCACACTCTCTCAGCCCCAGAGGAAGACATTGGCACCCCTCCCCCTTTGAAGAAACTTAGCAAGAAAACTGTGTGCTAGCCTTTCTTCAGCATCGTCCTAATTCAGAAATGGCTTGAAGGTACACAACAACAACATGTAAACCACCACAGAGAGACAAACTCCCACCAGGGAAGGGCTGGCACACAGCAACAAACAACTACAGTTCTCAGAACTCACAAGGGAGAGGGACTTCCAGCTGGAAGAGGTCAGACTTCTGGCCAGAATGTCAGTGCTGCTGGCTGGCTCCTTGGCAGCGCACTCCTCCCCAGCCCTCCTTACTGTGGCCAATTGTCCCAGGGCACACTGGGCTGTGACAAGAAGCCAGGCTGCACATGTCCCTTGCTCCGCTCCTCTTACCAGTGGAGCAACAGACCGCGTGCCACTAATGGCACGCATGCCATATGTTCGCCAACACGGATCTATATTGTCTTCTGATATGTCTAAATATATAGCCAAAACAGGGATTAATTTTTCAAGCAATTGTTAGTTCACCATTTCCAAAACTGAAACAATTTCCTCCTTCCAACAATGGCTTCCCTCCCCCTTTTTTAAAATTTAAATTCTCTTTCCTAATCCAAATTATCTTTAGTCTACTTTCTCTTTAGCCCCCCTCTTTTTAAAAATGTTATTCCCCCTTTGCCCTCCCTTTTTAATGGTGAGATTTCATATTATTTGAATCAATATTCATATTATTGAAAATAATAACAATTAAGTGAGTATCCAATTTCCCCTTCTCGTGTTGTTTCTTAATATCCATCATACCTATTTTTACACAATCCATCTCCTAAATTCCATTGATGTCAATAACCATAGTACCACCCTATTCTGCTTTGCTCAGGCCTCACATGGAAAACTGTGTCTAGTTCTGGACACCACAATTCAAAAAGAATATCAATAAGCTGGAGCGTGTCCAGAGGAGGGCCACCAAAATGGTGAAGGGTTTGCAAACCATGCCCTATGAAAAGAGAGTTAGGGAGCTGGTTATGTTTAGCTTGGAGAAGAGACGGTTAAGAGGTGATATGATAGCCCTGTTTAAGTATTTGAAGGGGTGTCATATTGAGGAGGGAGCAAACGTGTTTTCTTCTGTTCCAGAGAATAGGTCAATTTTATCTTTCAGATTCTAGGCTGTGGTTGGTGAATTCTCACATCCTGATCTGTGTTTTCTGGGCAGCACACAGGCACAGAGTGGTCACTTCGAATCTCACTTGGGGCTGGAAGACATGGCCCCTGTCAAATGACTGGGCAAGAGAGGCCTTCATTGGCATGGCTTGCTGAGAATACTGTTTGGAGAGCAACGTGGGCCTCTGCCACATATCTTGGTCCTTGGTGGGAATGATCTTGGTCTTTTGAAGGGTAAGGTCCTTATTATCCAGGACTGGAAAAACACCAAATATATTCAGTCTCCTGGTCAGGGATGGCTGTCATGTGGTCATCCATTATCCCCATACAAGTATGGTCCTGTGGAGGCAATCCCTGGTGCATTAATGTGGTTTGTAAGAGTAAATAGGGAAATAAAAGAACACCATGGCCAGAGGGTTGGGCCACGTTCTTCCTCATCCAGAGACAGTTTTCCAGCAGTTGGAGTTCTACAGAGTGGATGATGTTCACCTTTCTGAAGTGGGGAACCAGATGTTTCTTCAAGATCTGCAACAGGGTGTGAGGGCCATTTTGGTCACCCTTGCGGGGAGATAGGGACAGGCAGTGGAGGACAAAAGGAGGAGTTCACTGATCACTTATAGCACCCTTTGGGTGAAAGATAAGTTCTGGAATTGCCTCCATGTGTCATGAGACTAGGGTGGTGAGGAAGGAGTCTGTCCTTGGGCTGGCGGGGGTGGGTGGGTCTTGACCTCACCAGAAGTCATGCAACTTGGAGGATGGATCCTCTGGTTGGTCTTCCAGTATATGGCTGGCCAGGGAGCAACCCAGTTTTTGGATTCTCCTCGGGGCTCTGGTGTTTCGCCCAAAGCAAGCTCTGGATGTTTAGGAGAGACCAACTGCTTCAGCTGTTCCTGAACTTGGTTGCCCCCTGCCCCGCTTTGTCCCCCTTACTTCTAAAGAAATACTTAAATAGGTGACAGTTAATTAAAGTGGCCCATATTTTATCTCAATTTTTCTGTGTGGTCTCATTATTTCATGAGTTGATTATCAAATTGAAGAAATATTGTACCTTATAAAATTTCTCCAGTTTTTGCAGTGGTAGGTATTTAACAGACAGCACCACTTTATGTGGCAAACAAGTTTAGTGAATATATGAAGAAGCAAACAACAACAACAACAACAACAACAAACAAAACAGAAGCTCAGGAAAGTGTGGATGTGAGTATGCATGTATTGCCTTCTCCCCTATAATCTGCTCAGGTCCTCTGGGGGCATGTTTACTCATCAGCCAGGACTGTTGGCAACTGTCACCCAGAGGACTTTTTCCTAACAGGTTTGCTTTGGGAAACACTTTATGTACACACAGTATATCTATTTGTTGTGTCAAGGGTGGAGCAGATCTAACATTTTAAATAGCTTATGAATCTCCTGGCAGCTGATCCTGCAAGGGAGGGCTGAGAGGTAGCATGCCTGATCCTGTCCTGCTGAAAGCCCTTGTCAGCTGTGAATGGAATTGGGCTACTGTCCTTTATCTTGGACAGACTTGAAGGGAGGCAGCTTCCATCCAACATGGACAGTGCAAAAAGCCCTTTCTCTTAGGATGAGACTGTTTCCAAAAACTTAGAAAATTATATATATATATATATATATATATATATATATATATATATACACACACACACACACACACACACTTATGAATGTGACCTGCACCATAAGTCTTCAGGCCTTTCAAGATTTAGGCATTTGAATGTATAAGATACTCTCTCTCTCTTATACATTCAAATGCCTAAATCTTGAAAGGCCTGAAGACTTATGGTGCAGGTCACAATTCATAACTTTCTGGATCTACTTTCTATCCCACTATTGCAACTGTATAAATATGTTTAATAACAACAGGGTTAAATATAATTCTCTATTGAACCTGAAGAAGTGGACTGATATTCATGAAAGCTTATAGTAAAATATAAATCGGTTAGATCCTTTCTTCTCTTTTCCCTTTTTATGATGAAAGACATTAACACAGCTGTTTCTTTAAAATTAAATCAGCAGCTTGCAATCAAAAATAAAGAATAAGTAACTAAACATGCAAGCTGTAGGCTTCTGGCTAATTTTCATGTTTAGATACATACAATGAAGATAATTTTCATACGCTCTTTTGAACTGGGGTGGTATAAAATTGTAAGTGGTTGGCATATAGCACTATAAAGCAGTAAATAAATGTAATTGCTATTGCTATTATTTGACAATAAATCTACACAGAAAGCACCTGAGTTAAAAATCAGTGAATCTGGCTTCTTTGCTTGCTTCTTGGTTTCTAATCCTTTAAGCATCTTGTACATTGCATTTCTTTCTGTTAATCATGAGGGATAAAAACTGGCTTTTGAAAATAAAAGCTGACAGTGGTAATTAGCAAACTTCTTAATCAAACTGATCTTAAGAGGATTACTTTTCTTCTTATGCAATTTCCCCAGTAAGCTGCAAGAAAAATTTCAAGTTCTCTAATCACAAAATACGACTTAGAGCAGGCAAAGATCTCAGCAAGCTGTTGCTTAAAAATGACATTATAAAACATCACCTGGCCTTCTTGTGTGTGAAGAAAAGCATTCAGCCACACAGTTTTGGCCTGGAAACCATTGGTTCATAAGTTCTAGTTTTTTGCATGACTAACTGCACCTCGCTGGAAGAATGCAAGCAATTGCCTAAGATGCCTCATGCCACTTCTCCTGTGTAAAGAATCAAGGATAAGACTAATTTTCATTCAGAAAAGATGTCTTGCACACATTGTGCTTACAAGTCAATGCAAAGTATCCACTCTCTCCTCCCTCAATAGATATATATTTTGCCTGTGAAACTGACTGGTAGCAGAGGGTTCTTCATACTACCACACTTTGAATATTGTCAGGGCTGAGAATCCTGAAAGATAATTGTATTTTTCAGATGTCTCCCTCACAAACTGGACTCAGGTGAGTGGAGAGTAGGGTCCCATTGATTAGCCCTGACTCTGAAGGTTGAGTGGGTGTGACATTGAGGGAAGGGCTAGTTGGTATAGCCCTACTCCTTCTACACATGTTGATCCAACATGTTTGGGAAATTAAGGAACCCCTTCAGCATCTGATTTGTTAGTTCCCTGGAAGAGGCTCAGCGGTACATTTGGTGATGGCAGGAAATTCTTAGCCAGCTGAAGGGTAATACACAAACTAGATTTACCCCTAAATGCTGCCAAAGAGACATACTTGACCAGCAGACGGCTTATTAAGGCGTCCTGGAGGCAGGGAAGAGGAGGGGCAGCCGCATGCTCGGCGCCCCTTCCTCCTCCTGAGGTTGCCCTCGGAGCCGCCGGCCCTCTGCATGGCCGGCGCGCCGGGGGCAACCTCCTGCCGCAGCGTCCGCACACGCTGCAGTGGATAAGTCAGTGAAAGTGTGCCTCACGCTTTTGGGGCACACTTTCACTGACTTGCGAAAGGAGCGCTATTTTAGCGCTCCTTTCAGGGACGGGGAAGGAGCGCCGCAGGATTGAGGCGTGGGGCTGCCTCGGTCCTGCGGCGCACCTTCCCGGGGCGGCGCAGAGCCGCCAGTCTGCTTCCCCTCTGAGTTGGAGAGGCATAGAATTTTATTTAAGAACAAACAAGCAAAATAACCTAAAAACCAGAGGGACCTCTTTTGAATGTATACCTTCAAGTCATTTCAGACTTATAGTGACCATAAAGTGAACCTACCTGGATTTTCTTGGTAAGATTTGTTCAGAGATTTGTCTTTGCCTTCCTCTGAGGCTGACAGAGTGTGAACTGTCCAAGGTTGCCTTTCTTAATGAGTCATGCATTCTCATGATGTGGCCAAAGTATGACAGCTTCAACTTGATTATCTTGGCTTCCAGGGAGACTTTAGGCCTGATCTGTTCAAGGACTCATTTGTTTGTCTTTCTGGATGCCCATGGTATCCTCAGCAGTCTTGTCCAGCACCACATCTCCAATGAGTTTATTTTCTTCTTATTGGCCTTCTTCACTGTCCAGCTCTCACATTGATACATGGTGATGGGGAATACAACGGTTTGGGCGATTCTGGTTTTAGTACTCAGTTGTATATTGTGCAGGGGCCCTGATGGCAAAGAGGTTAAATGCCAGTACTGCAGCCACAGCATTGCAAGTTCAATCCTAGAGGAGGGCTCCACAGTCCACTCAGCCTTCTATCCTTAATTTCTGGAATGCGTGTCTGATTGTGTTTGGCTTCCCCTTTCTGCTGTACAACAAACTCCATGAGTGCTGTACAACAAACTCCATGACTAAAGATCCTGCCACTTCTCCCTCATTAACCAAATCATCCCTTTTGGTTAGGATCAGATCTAAAATAGCTTGTTGCTTTTTTCCTCTACTGTACAATGAAATTGTCCACAAGGCAAGTAAGGAATTTGTTAGACCTTATGTTTCTGGCAGAGTTGACTTCAAATGAATATCAGGATAACTGAAATCCCCCATTACTATTGCATCTCTCCTTTCTGAATGTGTGGTCATCTGTTCCAGGAAGACATTATCCAAGTCCTCAGTCTGGCTTAAGATTCTGTAGTAGACTTCCACAATTACATCCCTGCTGTTTCTCTCCCTTTTAATTTTACCCAGATGCTTCCAACCTGAGTTCCAAGATTTAAGTCATAGATCTTTTCAGAGGTGTAAACACTCTTGTAAACATGGGAGACATGGTAGTTTGTGGTTAAGATGCTGATTATGATGATCGCAAGGTTGGAAGGTTGGCAGTAAGAGACCCAAGCGCCATGTGAGGTAGGGAGCTCCTCTTACTAGTTCCAGCTTCTGCAGTTCGAAAGCATGTAAAAGTGCAAGTAGATAAATAGGTGACACTTCAGTGGGAAGGTAACAGCATTCCGTGCAGTCATGCTGGCCACATGACCACTGGAGCTGTCTTCGGACAACACTGGTTCTCTCAGGTAAATAACGGAGATGAGCACTGCCCCTACAGTCGATTACGACTAGACATTCATGTCAAGGGGAAACCTTTACTTTTAAACACTCTTGACATTTAATGCTATTCCTCCTCCATTCCTGTTTGGTCTATTTCTCTGAAGTAGGTTATACCCTCTATTACCACATTCCAATCATGAAACTCATCCCACTAGGTTTCAGTGATGCCTATTATATCGTATTTGCTTTGCTGTGTAAGGAGCTCAAGTTCATCTTGTTTAATTCCCATGGTCTCTGTGTTAGTATGGAGACATTTAAGACCATGGGCCATTCCCACTGCTGCCTATTTAAGTTTTTTTCCCCTCCGACTGTTGGGTTCTTGTACTATTTGCCTTGTTCTCTGTATAATAGTCAGGTTATCATCTCCAGCACCTGATAAACTCCTGTCCCAGGAATACTGTCTCACTCCACAACATTATTCAGTTTAAAGCCCTCCTGATGACATTTTCCGGACTCTTAGCAAAAACATTCTTGCCCACTACTGTGAGGTTCATCTTGCTGAAACCATACAACATGGTCCAAGAAGCCAAATTGTTCCCAGTGGCTCCATTTCAGGAGCCAGTTATTCACCTCCACTATTTTTCTCTTCCTTCCTGGGCCATGCCCTTCAACTACAAAAGATGAAATGATAACCTGTCCATCCAGGTTCTTAAACTTCCTATCCAGAGCTTCATAATCCCTTATAATATTCCAAAGGCTATGTCTTGCAGTGTCATTGGTTCCCACATAAACCAAAAGAAATGAGCAATGGTCAGTAGCTTGATGTTGTCAGCCTCTCTGTTATATCACAGATTTTTGCCCCAGGAAGACAGCACATCTCTCGAGGCATCTAGTTAGACCTGCAAACTACTGATTCTGTTCCCCTCAGCATGGAAGTCCCTTCCACCACCACACACCTCCTCAAAGGGTTGGCAGAAGGCATTCCATGTGCTGAACCTTCCAAAGTCTTGTACACATTCTTTGAGGACTGACACTGCTGCTTTTCTAGCTGCCCCACATCATCACTGATGAGGGAGAGAGCTTTAAATCAATTCTGGAGCTAAAAACTCTCAGAATAATCCCTGGTCTTTCTACTTCTATGATGATGACTTTCAGTAGGAGGCAATGTTTCTGTAGTTTTCTGGACTTCGGGGAAGTGATGAATCAGTCATGTTGTTTATGGGAGAACTTGATCTGGTAGAAGTTCCTGAGCATGTCCAAGACTCACTGATGCAGGGTCTAATTGCCTACACGTGCATAAAATCCTGAAGCCTGCAATCCACTGGTGGGGTGATATTAGGCATGCTGGTTCTTGTGCTGCCCTTTGCTGTTGTTGTGGGTCAGCTGGCAGTTTGAGAGGGCTGTTGTTTGCATTTGGTTTCCCCATTGCATCCTGTACTCTTGAAACCTCTTGACTAAAAAGGGGTGATGAAGGGGGCTGAGTAGTGAGGTCACAAAAGGATGAATATCCCTGTCTGCAGTGCATCTGTCTTCCCCTCTCTTACCTGGGACTAAGGCCTGCTTATTGTCTTTATTTTCCCCCAGGACTGGCTCTAAGACGTCCCCAAAAAGCTTGGTCCCCAAAGATTAACTTCTGTTTGTAATGTGCATCCACATTCCAGTTCTTGAGCCATAGCTGGTGCCTGACCAATTCTGACACTGCTTGTGCCCTGGTACTAAACTGGATTGCATCTAAACTGGAACCCACCATTATGGCTGCAACCTTCATCAGCTTGTTCATTCCTGGCCTGAGTTTAACCTCACTGGTGAGAATCCCCTTCAGTATCTCCTTACCCAGAGCAATGAGGCTTTGGATATAATGGAAACAGAAGCTGCTGCCCTCAGATCCAGAGAAGAGGCTTTCTCCATCTTCATAAGGGCCATTTCAGCTTTTCAGCTTTCACATTTCTAACTTTCAAAGCATCCTCATCATCCTTGCAATATACAAGGTTACAAGGGCTGACACGGAGCCATCGGCCAATATGGACTTGTAGCTTAGCCATCATATTTTTGAGAAGGCTATAAAATTTCTTAACATATCCTGGAGTTAGTTCTGTTTGATGTTGTTAACCGTCCTTGAGTCGATCTCGACCCATGGCGACTCCATGGATGAGACATCTCCAAGACATCTCCACTGTTCTGCTTAGTTCCTGTAATTTCATACCCATGACCTCCTTAATAGAGTTCATCCATCTAGAGTGTCGCCTTCCTCTCTTTCTACTTCTCTCCATCTTTCCTAGCATTATTGTTTTTTTCCCAATGAATTGTGCCTTCTCATGATGTGACCAAAGTATGACAGCCTCAGTTAAGTCATCTTGGTTTCCAGGAAGGTTTCCGGCTTGATCTGTTCTAGGACCCATTTGTCTTTTTGGCTGTCCATGGAATCCTTAGCACTCTTCTCTAGCACCACATCTCAAATGAATTGATTTTTTTCCTATTTGCTTTCTTAACTGTCCAGCTCTCGCATCCATCCATAGTAAAAGGGAATAATACAATGGCTTGATTCTAACTTTCATGCTCAATTGTATATTTTGGCTCTTCAGAATCTTCCCTAGTTCTTTCATAGCTACTCTCCCATTCTTAATCTTTGTTTGATTTCTTGATTGAGTTCCCTTGTGTTCAATGTTTGATCCCAGGTATGAGAACTCTTACTATTTATATTTTCTCATTTTCTAGGTTGAATTTGTGTAGATTTTCCATGGTTATTATTTTTGTTTTCTTTATGTTCAACCATAAGCCTGCTTTTGCACTTTCTTCCTTGACCTTCCTTAGTAGTTCTATGTCTGTGATGTTTTCTGCTAGCAGTAAAGTGTTATCTGCATATCTTAGATTGCTGATAGTCCTTCCTCCTATTTTTACTCCTCCTTCCTCTGAGTCCTAGCCCACTTTACATATAATATGTTCTGCATATAAGTTGAACAGATAGGGTAAAAAGATGCAACCTTGCCTGACCCCTTTGCCAATTGGGAACTACTCTGTTTCTCCGTGTTCTGTTCCGATAGTAGCCTCTTGTCCTGAGTACAGATTCCTTATCAGGAATATAAGATGTGTTGGCACTACCATGTGTTTAAGGACATTCTATAGCCTTTCATGATTTATGCAGTCAAAGGCTTTGCTATAATCTCTAAAAGCACATGCTGATTTTGTTTTGGAATTCTTTGGTGTGCTCCATTAGCTATCGTATGTTTGCAATGTGGTCCAGAGTCCTAGTGCCTCTTCTTTTCCTGAACCCTGTTGACCTCCAAGATTTCTCTCTCCATGTATGGTTGGAGTCTATGTTGCAGAATTTTGAGCATAATTTTGCTTGCATGAGAGATTAGCGCTATGGTTCTTATAGTTGCTGCAGTCTTTTGTGTCTCCTTTTTTGTGGATCGGGCTGTACATTGATCATTTCCAATCTGTTGGCCACTGTTTTGTTTTCCATATCTGTTGACCTATGTTGGTCAGTGTGGATTGAAGCAGTTCGATTGGAATACCATCTGTTCCTGGTGATCTGTTAGTAGCTGGTTTATTCCATTCCTCTCTCACTACATGAATAAATTCAGATGGAAATGGAACATCCAGGGGCAAGGGAACGGCTATAGAACAACACTCTCCACTTTCCTGAGGGAGATCTGATTCCTATGGCTGTTGGGAGTCTCCAAAGACAGGCTAAGACCCAGAGTTCTGAATGCCATTCTTAGCAACACAGAAAAATCCACTTTCTGGAATAAACACATGCAAGCAGGAATAGCTGTGGCTTCCTCTTCTCCATGAGGATAGCTCCCCTGCCACTCCTTCCAATGAGACTATGGAGGAGAAATTACCTCCATAATCCTCCCCCAAGGAATTCATGGCATAGGCCATGCTTCCAGACTTGGAGACATGATGGGATTTTCTGTGCCTTTTAGAGGGTGGCCCCTGTTGTACCTGCTTGTTGGTCTTGGACTGAGACTGCAGACTCCAGTTCCATCATGTCATCCAGGCTTTGTTTAGGGCTACCTTATCTAGAGCCCCCAAAATGGCATGTTAAGTCCAGAAGAGGAAGACTCCACTTTCTCCCATGTGTTGTAGTGTGGGGGAAAGAAAACAGGCTAGTGTGGTCTGTCTGGCTAACAGGACCCACCCCTCATGTGGGGGATCTGTGCATCACTGGACTTAGAGAGGTGGAAAGGGAGAAGGCCCAGTCAACATCCCACATGCTTCTGCTCTCCCAACATTGCGGATTGTGGCCAACCGAGCAGCTGCACCAACTGTGGCAATGATGGTGGCTTTCTGAGTGATAACTGCCCAGAATCAGGCTATGAGCTCAGGGAGAAGTTCCTTTCCAGTCATGCTGGGGATGTTACTAGGGTTGCTGGTACTCACCCCTTCCCCATCATCCTTGGTCTCAGCCATCATCCCTGGCTGAGTTGTGGTGCTATGAGGAGGCAGCAGAATGGTGGGATATTCCTTTACCCATCTACTCCTGCATTTCTTTCACTGCCACATGGCCCTCTTCCAGAGATTCCAGTCCACCGGGGGGGGGGGGGAATTCTGAGGAATGGGGAGAATTGGCCAGACTACTGATCTACTCCAACTGGGAAAGTCTCAACA
The DNA here is from genome assembly GCA_026167975.1 of Phrynosoma blainvillii. NCBI lineage: Eukaryota > Metazoa > Chordata > Lepidosauria > Squamata > Phrynosomatidae > Phrynosoma > Phrynosoma blainvillii. The sequence goes on from JANUYF010000004.1 coordinate 152,613,138, forward strand.
TGTCCCTATGCTCTTTGTTGGCTTACCACATAGGAACACCCCCCCCACACACTTTTTGGCTCTCAGTGAAGGAGAGACGAAAAAGCAGTAGAGATGCTAGCAAAGCAAGAGATGAAAGTAAAAAGAAGGTCCTCCCCCCACCTCAGGAAGATGAATACCAGGAAAGGATGACAAAGAGAAAGGAAAGAACAAACACATGGGAAGGTTCTGGAGCATTGGATGCATGACAAAACATCTTTCTTCTTCCTGCCTATCAGAGCAGTTGGGAGGAGCAATCTGTCCAGACGGATGTTCCTCCCTTCTCTGCTGGGAAATTACGGAGGTTATACCTGTCAATAGCTGTATTCATTTAAAGAAACTTCCAGGTTCACAAGCAGTATTCCTCTTAATGCCAGTTTTGGGAATTACAAACAGGAGAGGATGCTGTAGCTGTTCTGTTGTTGGGTTCACAGAAGTATCCTGACTGGTCCTTGCTGGAAATAGGATACTGGCTAAGATGGTATGGATTAGCAGGGCTCTTCTTAGGTTTTTACACTGTAATTTAAGGACTAGTTTGGCTCCTGTTTTTCCTCCAGATTTTGGCTGTTTGTTATGTATCACTGGATGGATCAGTGAGTAGAGCTTTATTCCTCAGAGCCACTTCAAGAATGCCAGCACTATCAATCCCCCACCCCAAAAAATTTAGCGGGAGAAAGTTCTTACCACAGAAAGTCAAGTGGGTCCAGGTATTATACAATGGGCCCACTGTATTGGCAAGCTAGCCATGTATGGACCCTAGCATCTGTGGATTGCCCCACCCCATGACTGCCAATGGTGGTGTGTGCATGCTGCTGAACCAATGTGGTCACACACCAATACCCTTTGATTATAAAGGGGCTTGAGCATACATTTTTTTCTCAATTTTTTTCTCAAAGCCCCTGTGGAACTGAACCTCCATGGATGGGAAGGCCATGCTGTAATTGAAGACCCAATTTTGTTGAAACAGTTAGGCTGTTATAGTTAACTTTAACTATTCAAGTAGATGACCAGGGTAATTTTTTCTTATTAGTTACCCCTCCGTTTTCATGGACTTGGTGTCCGCGTCCCTTGCTCATTCGCGGGTGGCAAGCGGAGGGAGACAAAATGGGGTGCATGTCAGCATTCAAGCCTATAGGGCTTGAATATTTGCGATTTTCCATTTTCGTGGGGGGGGGGCGGAGTCTGGAATGGATCCCCCACAAAAACAGAGGGGTGACTGTACAGTGGTCCTTTAATATTCACTGGGCTTTGGTTCCAGAACCTCCTTTGGATACCAAAATTTATGGATGCTCAAGTTCATTATATATAATGATGTAGTAAAATGGTCCTCCTTATATCAAATGGCAAAATCAAGGTTTCCTATTCAGAATTCATATTTGTTATGAATATTTTCAAGTCATGGATGGTTGAATCTGTGGATGAAGAATCCATGTAGGACCAACTGTACTTATCCTCACTGTTCTGTCTCAAGAATCTGCTGGATATATCTTTGGCTTAGGGACATATCCATGTCTTTTGTCTTAGGGATATATTTTTCCCACTTATGAGAGTACCATCATAAACGTGAATGTGTTTTTTGTTTGTTAGAAAGTGGGAATGCATCAGTACTTCTCAGCAACACAACTCCCAGACTATCCTAGAAAAAAATTACACAGAATATGAGCTATTAAGATACAAAAAGTGAATGAGAGGCTACATAGGTGGTGTAGACAGGAGAGGTCTGGCTTCTGGGACCATAGCTAAAACATACTGGATACAGATGGGCTGTACCTTATGAAGACTGGGAAGAATGTCTTTGGGTGCAGCATGGCAAGTCTGATCATGAACACTTTAAATTAAGTCCTTCAGGGATTGGAGATGATAGCTCTAACAGCTCAAAGGAAAGCTTTAAACACAAGGATGTGCATTCTACAGGGAGAGAATGGGATCCACAGTAAACAAAACAGAAAACGAATAGGTCAGGACAAACAGGGCTTCAGATGCACCAATGCACAGAGTTTAAGAAACAAACTAGATGAGTTTGGAGTCCTAGTGTAGGAAGGTAAATATGATTTTAGTGGTATAATGGAGACCTGTGAGATGACTCCCATGACTAAAATATAACAATTGAAGGATACTATCTATTCTAAAAGAATAGATGTGGCAGAAAAGGAGATAGAATAGCATGATATGTCAAATACAAATTCACTTGTACAGAAATCCATGAGAGTGATCAAACTGGACTAGCTGAAAGTATATGGGGGAAAATAAATAAAGAAATAAATAAAAGCAACATTGTGGCAGGAGTCTATTACAGGCCACCAAACCAAGAAGAGGTTGTGGATGATGTTTTTCAGAAACAAATCTCAGAAATCTCAAGGATGCAAGAATTAGTAGTAATGGGGGACTTCAAGCACCCTCATATCAACTGGAAGACTAACTCTGCTAAGCATATATGTTATCCAACAAATTCCTGATGTGACTTGCAGATAATTTCCTGTTTCATTTGGTAGAGGAAGAAGAAGGGGATTGGTAGTCCTAGACTTTATGCTAATTGACAGGAAGGAGTTGGTCACTGGAATCAAAGTAGTCAATAATTTAGGGGGAAGTGACCATGTAATGCTAGAATTTACAAGTGTGCGACAGGGCAAAGACGAGTATAGTCAAACACGGACCTTGGATTTCAGGAAAGTTGATTTTAACAAGTTCATAGAAATATATGGGTGGAATCCCATGGCTAGAAAAGCTAAAGGAAAAAGATATCCAGCAAGGATAGGAATTCATAAAGAAAAAGCACAATCACAAACAATAAGAAGAAAAATGAAAAACATCTGAAAAAAACAATGTGGCTGTATAGCAAACTCAAGGAGAATGAGAAAATAAAAAGAGCATGTATAAAGAATGGAAGAAAGAAGGAATCACAAAGGAAGAGTGTATGTGTGTAGCCCAAGCATGCAGGAATAGTATAAGAAAAGATAAAGTCCAGAATGAACTGAATTGGCTAGGCAAACAGGGAGATGAAGCGTTTTGGATACATTCAAAGCAAAAAATGACTAGAGAAATAGCAGGGTGGGGCCCTGCTAAGTAAGGATGGTGAAATGGTAAAAAAATTACAACAAAAAGCCAGAGCGGCTCAATATTTCGGCATATAAGACGCTCCGGCATATAAGACGCACCCAATTTTAAAGGAGGAAAATCTAGAAAAAAAAAGATTCTTAACCAAATACTGTAGTAAAATATTTTATATCAACTGTATAAAGTTAACAGCAGTTTAAGAACAATTTTAAGTTGTAAATTTAAATTTAAGCCAGCAGCAGGACCAGGTGTTGCACAAATTCCCTGCCCAACTTTCTTGCAAGTCTCCTGTCGCCTTATGGCGACTCCATGAATTTCTTAGGGTTTTCTTAGGCAAGGAAGACTCGAGAAGTGGTTTTGCCAGTTCCTTCCTCTGAAATACAGCCTGCAGCACCTGGGATTCTTTGGAAGTCTCTCATCCAAGGACTATCCAGGGCTGACCCTGCTTAGCTTCCAAGATCAGATGGACTGGTACCTTTGGAGTTTTTAGGCCATTGGCTTATGGAGTAATTTCTGGCTTATTTTGACCCTACCATGAGGGTTTTCTTGGCAGATTTCTTCAAGGTTTTTTTTTTTTTGCTATTTCCATCCTCTGAAGCTGAGAGAGTGTGACTTGGCCAGAGTAATCCAGTGCCTTGGAGTAATTTCTGGCTTATTTTGACCCTACCATGAGGGTTTTCTTGTCAGATTTCTTCAGAGGAGGGGGGGCTTGCCATTTCCACCCTCTGAGGCTGAGAGAATGTGACTTGGCCAGAGTAATCCAGTGCCTTGGAGTAATTTCTGGCTTATTTTGACCCTACCATGAGGGTTTTCTTGGCAGATTTCTTCAGAGGAGGGGGGGTTTGCCATTTCCACCCTCTGAGGCTGAGAGAATGTGACTTGGCCAGGGTAATCCAGTGCCTTGGAGTAATTTCTGGCTCATTTTGACCCTACCACGAGGGTTTTCTTGGCAGATTTCTTCAAGGGGGAGACTCTTTCCACCCCCGTCCTGGGTGCTTCAATGGGCTCTTCCTGGGATGGGAGGATCCCATTCAACCACCCAGGAAAAGGGGACCTCTTTCCACCCCCGTCCTGGTTGTTTCAATGGACTCTTCCTGGGATGGGAGGATGTCCTCTGACCCCAGGAAGAGTCCATTGAAGCACCCAGGATGGGGGTGGAAAGAGGACGAGCCCATTCAACTACCCAGGAAAAGGGGACTCTTTCCACCCCCGTCCTGGGTGCTCCAATGGGCTCTTCCTGGGATGGGAGGAGCCCACTGGAGCACCGAGGCTGAGGCTGAAATGAGGCCTACTTTTAGCTTTGGCCTCGGTAGTTACGGTACTTCTTTAGTTTGCCCTCAGCCTGTATATTCACTTTATTAGACGCACCAACTTCCCCACCCTCGTTTTGGGGAAGAAAAATGCGTCTTATATGCCGAAAAATACGGTATTTTGTTTCAGTCCCCCACCCCACCCCACCCCACCCCACCCCAAAGAGAACTGTTTGGATCTATTCATCAGCAGAGACCTTCCTTGGTAAGGGATCCCGACTGCAAAGCAAGATTGATAAAGAGATTGTAAGGAATCACCCGGTTGATCTAAATGAGTTAAAATCTGCATGGCCAGATGAACTGCACCCTAGAGTACTGCAGGGCCTTACTAATGTACTCTAACAAGATGCCATCATTTTTGAGAAATCTTGGAGAACAGGTGAGGTAACAGAGGACTAGAGAAGCACAGACATTGTTCTTATCTTCAGAAAGGGCAAAAAAGAAGATCTGGAGAATTACAGACCAGTCAGATTGATCTCAATACCAAGAAAAATTACCAAAAACCCATATTATACAGAAGTCTGTTTACAATTATCTAGATGATAATGCAGTGATTAGTAAAAGCAAGCACAGGTTTGTCAAGAGCAAATCCTGCCAAACTAATCCCATATCTTTTTTTGATTGGGTCACTAGTTTAGTAGATTATGGGGATGCTATAGATGTCATTTATCTGGATTTCAGCAAAGCATATGATAAAGACCCCTATGATATTTTGATTAGCAGACTGATTAAAAGTGGAATAGATGGGAACACCGTCAGATGGATCCATAATTGGATAGAAACCTCAACTGGAGTGCCAAAGGGTTCTGACCTTTGGCTGACACACTTCAATATTTTCATCAGTGGCTTAGATGATGGGTTACAGAGAATCTTATCTATTTTGCAGATGACACAAAACTGGGAGGGGTAGCTGAACCATTTGAAGATAAGAACTGAATTCAAAAAGGACCTTGATAAACTAGAAAATTGGACTGAAACTAATAGAAATAATTATCTTCAACAGAAATAAATGCAAAAGTTCTACGTTTAGGCCACAAAAACCAAATGTGCACTTATAGGATGGGGGATACTTAGCTTAGCAATAGTACATGTAAAAAAGACTTGGGTTTAGTGTTGATCATAAATTGAACACTACCTAGCAGTGTGATGCTGCAATAAAGAAAGCAAATAATATTTTAGCCTACATTACTGAGAACTACCATTTCCAAGACAAGGACCCCACTGTATTCTGCTTTAGTCAGACCTCATCTGGAATACTGCATTCAGTTCTGGGGACTTCATTTTAGGAAGGATATACATGAGTTGGAGCAGGTAAGAATGATAACAGACATGGAGAACAAAACATATGAAGAAAAGTTGAGGGAGTTCAGCATGTTCTGCTTGGTGAAGAGAAGAATGAAGACTGATATAACAACACTCTTTAAACACCTTAAGAGCTGTCACAGAGGGGAGGGAGCAAGCCCTTTCTCTGTTGCCCCAGAGGGTAGAATCAGTTGAGACAGGTAGTATCTGCAAGATAATGTTTGTGTGAAGGAGGTTCCTATTTGAAAAAGGGAGAAATGCTTTTCTTCCTTTCCATATGTGGGAACTTTTCTCTAGTGATTGTGATAAGCCTTGAATAAATCAACCACTTTCATGTTTCAACTGATACAACCTAAGACACAAGTTTGGGAAGATACAGAGAAAGGAAAGAAAGGAAAGAAAGCAGAAACAACAGTTTAGGTTTAGAAATAAGAAAGATTTATTTTGCAAGCCAAGAAACTAACACCACCACCCAGGAGTTAAGTGCACTTACACAGCAAGTAATTCCACAAACAAACACTCTTCTAAGTGAATGAATAAACAAAAAGATACAGAAAGCCCGAAGGGCTTTATGAAAGAAATGTGTGTGTTGAAAACAGACAATCTGACAGAAGATTCACTTTTAAACATAGAGATAGGTGAGTGTGGAGCTAGCCCTACATAATACCTGCAAAAATGGACATTGTTGAGCTGAGTTACCGATTTTCTTTTCAAATTATCTTTTCTCATCTGAGGCATCTGCTATGATTAGAGATGAGCTTATTAATGTCTCGTTATGAGTTGGTTCCAGTCCATTAAAAGGCCTCATCTTTGTGATACCTGCTTTACTCTATATTACCTACCATCTTTTCCCCTTCAGTTCAGCCTACACATACTCTTTCCATCTTTATGTGTTCATTTCAGATATTTAATCTCTTCACATCCCACTTTCCTCCCTTATCTTTGCCCTCACCAAGGCCCAAAGACTACTTTTTTTTAAAGCAGGTCTGGGCATGAGCAATACCTAGGATATGTTGGCAGTAGCCACTCACTTCTTTTCACACCACCTTAGCTGCTGTTGGCTCTGTTGCTACCTTTCTATCCTTCAACTAGATTAGTGTTTAACATGGGTGAAGAAAAAAACCCTTCACCAAATTCATATTGAAGGCACTTTCTCCCTGAGTTGGATCCATGATAATCTAGTTGATCATGAACAAGCAATGGTCTTGGTCTTGGTTTATAATACCAACAACCTGGCTTAATGCCTTACCAGTCCATGGTTTATAAGCCCACAAACAAGCCGTGAGCCCACATGGTCTCTACTTATTCCTCACTGCTTATGCAAAACTTCAACAAAACTGTGAGTCCAGAACATCTGGATGACCAAACTTTCTTCCTCAACTCAAATTAAAATCCTGAGGGATGTTCTCGAGTCTTTTTTCTGCCTCTAGTCTTCCTATTTCTAGTGCAACTACATCCACCCACTCCTCCATGCTCAGACCTCCACTGCTGCTCAAGGACTGAAATAGGAAAGGGGATATTTCTCAACCCTCCCTTCTTATTCCTATCATGTTGTGATGGCTGAGTGCCAGCTACAAAGGGTGCTGGGAAAATGTAGTTTCCTGCCCGTTCTCAGTCCTGAGATAAATAGTGCTGGCATTAACACAATGCTCCTTCAGTCTGGCTACAGAAGCATGCCACATATGGGGGTTGTGGGGTAGAAAGCAGAATTCCCACACCCCTTCCCTTCCTCTGTGGAAGCAACAAAGGTGCAGAGAGGAAGAAAGGGGGGCAGAAAAGTCAGGGGGTTTGTTTGGGGCTGGGGGCTGAATGTTCAAGCAGGGCTTTAGGGAGGGCTGAGACCTTACCACATTTCTAGTGACACTACTGGGGGCATAATGTGGACCAAAACAGCTCAGACCTAGGTTATAAAAAATGGAACTATCTTCAAATTTGGTTGGGAAACAATGGCTTTTTAGAGCTCAGTCCTGAGCCTGGATGGAGGTAATTTTCCCACTACTAATTTTAATAGAGCAGAGGATGGTTCAAAATATCCTTTTGACATTTTATTTAAACTGGTGGGTAAAGGTTGAGGATAAATTCCAAACTGCTGTAAAACTACAAGAGCTCAAAGCTACTTTGCTACAATAAAAGTGAGTAGGTTTTCAGAATGCAAACCTCTGTGTAGGTCAGAGATGTGAAAATTACTTATACATTTTTATCTGGCATTCAGCCATTAAAACAAGAATTGTTAATTGACATGGGGGGGGTTGCAGACTGCCAGAAATAGTGCAAATTGAGTCCACTTTTAGGGTTAGGGCTAGGGAATCATGGGAACTGTATTTTATTGTGGCACCAGAGCTCTCTGACAGAGAAGGCTCAATGTCTCAGGAAAGGAAAAAAACACAATTCCCATGATTCCCTAGCCCTAACCCTAACCCTAAAAGTGGACTCAATCTGCACTATTTCTGGCAGTCTGCAACCCCCCATACTTGAGGCAGCCTAATGAAAAACAATCAACCACAATGAGATTTGCTGCACTGAAGACCTTTTTCATTGAAATTTCATTTGGAAAAAAAAAAGGTTTGGAGTCCTAGTTAAACCAAATTAAACCAATTAAATTTCTCTTTTCCAGCAAAATTTAGTATTTTTTGCAAATAAAAATGTTCACAAAAACATCCTCAAATGCACAACGACATAAAAAAATATGAAAAAGTCTTACCAAACTCTTACAAATCTTATAATCTCACCTAATATGGAGAGATTTTTTTGAAATTCTTCATGCTTGCATGTAAGTTTGAAATAAGAGAAAATTTAATATCCCTGGCATGGGTTGGCCAGAAATGGTAGAAAGGGAGATGAATTATTTCAGTGTGGCCTTTCCAGAAAAAGGAGAGAACCTGACGTGTATTGTAAAGAAATGATAAAAGATTAAAATCATATAAGTTTGTGTCAAGCAAATGTTTTGCTCTCAGCAAAAATACCCATTTTAGGTTCTCTTTAAATATGATTGGGACTAAAGCAGCAGCAGCAGCAGCAGCTCTGCACATGTGGCACTGTACAACCTGATGTGCTGGTGCTCAAGATTTTGGAGGCAAGAGGCATTCTTCTTGTATAGGCAAAGCAGCATAAAAACTGCTTTACTTTGGTGTGATTCCATGTAGCTATGACTTGAGTGAGAACAATATAAGAACTAGTAATATTAGTTTTTATCTATGCAATCAGCATTACACTGTGAGAGGGAGAGGGGAAAACTATGATGTTAAAATGACCCATACAATTGGCCATGATTACAGGATTTGCATCAATCACTCAAATCATGAAAACATATACTATGGTACTATGGAGAACCTGCTTCTATTTTATTACAACTATGTGTGCAGGGAACTTAAAAGAACCCCTCAAACAGACATTTTAGTGTCTAAGAAGCCATAATGAGGACATATTACAGTTACTCTTCTAGAATTGGGGTGGCATTTGAAAAATTTAAACTGTATTCAGCAGTGATTTGAGAAGTGACTGAGTTCACACTTCCAGGAGAAATCTCAACACAGTTTCTCCACATTTAACCTCTACATAATTAAAATGTTTCCTTCAGTTTGTACAAACATAAGGCTTTCTGGGGAATAAACAGTGGCAGTCCTAAATATTAAAAACTTGGAAAGTTTTCTATAAAAGCAGGACAGTGTATAATATACACTAAACCTAATCCCACAATATTCCCATTCCTAGTCTGTGCCAAAGTCAAATGTATTCTGTACACACCTGAATTCTGCTACCTTCATACATTATGCATATTAGACAAACTTGAATTGTTCTTGTGAGATCTGTTTTCGATTTGCTCTGCTTTCAATAGTTATGGAAGGAGCAAAAGGACTATGCAGGACATTATAGTAACACATCTACTCCATGTCATCCTTGCTCACGCAAGACAGCTGGCTTTTGAGATACTGCCTAGCATTGCCCAGCCTCTTAAGGCTATTTTTTCTGGCTTAAGGGTTTACCATGTTTAATACTGTCTGAGAAAAGTAAACAGCTGAGATTCTCTAGATGCAGAAAGTGGCACCAAATGCCAATTCTGGTGGTATACCACTGGAATCCTTTGGCTGCTTTGGGAAATGCCTGCCATTTGTGGCAGGGAAACAGTAATCCCATTCCTAGTTTTCAAGGAGCCACAACAGCATGGGGGATTTGTCAGCTGTCACTGAAACTTTATTCCCCAACAGGAGCTTGGTATTCCTTCTCCAGTGAGGAATCTGTGCAAACACACAGAAAGCACAAAGGACAGGCTTATTTAGGTCTATATGCAAGGAAACCTGAACCACTGGTTCTCTCCCTTATTACTTGCCACAAACCTAAAACAGTTCTGCTTTCCATTATATAGCAATCTCTTCATCCAGGCTATCTCCCAGCCCCTGCTTGTTCAGAACACAGAGCAGACGAAGTGATTCCTCATGGACCAATGAGTCCCACTCCTCACTCTCATCCATGTTGGACTCATACTCAGAGGTGATCCCAGACTCACGGAACCTGATGAGCTCCAAACTGCCCAAGGGAGGCACAATGTTGGAGTGGAAGTGGAAGCATTCCAGCTTTGCCAAGCAGTTGCTCCTACCTAAGGGGCTGCTCATAGACCTGGTAATGGTGGGGTCAAACTGGAGCAGGTGTGTGTCCTCAGGAGTAGGGGTGGTGGGGTCACACAGAACAGGAAGGGCCCCAGAACGATAGGTGATTTCCAGCAAACTGTCCTGAGAGCCCACTGAAAGAGAGGGAGAGAAAAAGAAGCATTGAGTCTATCACTCCTCTGTCTCTAGTGTGAGACAAGTCAGCTCCCACCACCAAGATGACAATTCCCAATATTAGCTCTGCTGTCCTCCAAGTCAGCAACAAACTTGTATGCTGTTCCTAAATTAGGGGTCTCCCCAATAAATATTTCTTGTTGTTTCCATCCTTTGTAGGGCATCTGAATCAGACATTTATTTCAGCTATTAATCAGACATATATTCATTCATTTCTTATTATCTCAGTACAATTCAGCTTTGAAAATGTCCAAATGATTAACGACATAAATGTTGCACAAGAAGAGCTGAATTCTGCTATGTGACAGCAAAGAGAACATATGAGAAACTGTGTGACTTGTCAGTGTATGCTGGGTTCAGAATACAATTGGCCCTCAATTTTCATAGGATCCGTTCCAGATCTCCCCCGCCCCCCGCGAAAACAGAAACACACCAATATTCAAGCCCCATAAGCCTGAATGGTAGCACATGCCTGCAGGTGTGCACCCCATTTAGTTCCCCTCCGTTTATCCCTCTCATATAAGTGAGGGACGTGGATTCGAAGTCTACGAAAACAGAGGGGCGACTGTATATCCCAGCTGGGGTTAAGAAGGGAAGAGGCACTGGGGACCATATTGCAAACACAGAATCATAGAAGCATAGAGTTGGAAGAGACCACAAGGGCCATCCAGTCCAACCGCCTGCTATGCAGGAACACAGAATCAAAGCATGTTGCATAACAGAACTTATCAAAGAATTTCAAAGGAAAATCAGTCTGTGCTTTATAAACCACAGCAAAACATTTGACTATATGGATCACAAAAGACTACAGATTCCTCTGAAAGAAATGGGCGTGCCACAACATTTGATTGTCCTGATGAGTAACCTGTACTCAGGACAAGAAGCTACTGTTAGAACAGAATATGGAAAAACTGAAAGATTTCCAATTGGCAAAGGGGCCAGTCTTCATTTTACAATCCTACCTATTTAAATTTTAGGGTTATCATATACGCAAAACAGGATTAGATTAGAAGGAGACATGAAAATTGGAGGAAAAAACATCAACAATCTAAGGTTTGAAGATGACACTATATTACTAGTTGAAAACAATAAAGACTTGGAATGACTGAAGGCAGAAAATCCACAGGCAGGTTTACAGTTGAACATCAAGAAAACAAAAATAATTACTACAGATGATTTACATAATTTCTTTCCTTTTTTATAATGTTATTTGACATTAAAATCACATAACATATAAACGTAACAACACAATAACAAACATTATACATTACATTACCTCCTCAAACAAACACCCCATCACCTAGACAATGATTCCTTGCTTATCTCTTGGTATCTTCTGGCTTTATTTTCTACAAACCCACATTGAATTTTGAAATCTTTATATAGCCCAAGCCCTTATTTGTTTATTAAATTATTACTAATTTAAACATTGCAAGAGAGGATTGCAAGAGAGGGGTCCTTGTTGAGATGCAAATGAACTTTAAATTTCCTGGTCTTTGCAAATCTCCCAATAGCCACATAGACTGAAGGAGGAGGGGCCAGCCTGCAAAAGATACCCTCTACTTACCATCTTAAGGACAGAACATCAAAATGCAGGCATCTGACTAACTTCTCCAATTTTTTCTCCTGTTTGGTTTGTAACATCTTGCCTGATGAAGAAGCCAGTGGAGCTTCAAAAGCTTGCAACAAGTATATTGTGCATTTTGGTTGGCCAATAAGGGTATCACTGTTTGGTGGATTTTTGTTTTAATTTAAACACAATTTAACCCCAGTACAAAAGTTGGATCCCATCCCTTTCTCAAACTACTAAATCAATAATTATTCTAAAATTTTCTTTAATCGTTCTGTTCAGTAAGAAGCCCATCTGATCTTTGTGAATCCACTGTATCAGGATGTTTAGATGTTCTGCCATTATCAATGTGAACAATTTATAATCCGAATTTAACAATGAAATGGGCCTGTAATGTTTTGGTTCCATCGTATCTTTGTTTTCTTTTGGGATGATGGTGACATTTGTTTGTGTTCATGATCTAGGAATACTGTGGGTTAAAATTTCATTCATGGTTCTTAACAAAGGTGTGATTAATTGTGGTGTAAAAGTCTTAATAGTATTCCATTATAAAACAATCTGGTCGCAATGCTTTTCCACTCTTGCTTCTTTGTATAGCATCAATTAGTTCCTCTGTTGATATCAATTTTTCCAAGGACATTATTTGGTCTTCATTTATTTCTGAAATTCTTTGTTCGTCAAATACTTATCTATATCTCGTTTAATTTGTTTTTCTCTATATAGGTCCATATAGTAAGTCAACAAAAATCTGCTTTATCTTTTGTTTTATTTGAATTTTTTCACCATCTTTTATTTTTGAGATTGTTCTCTTTTCCCTTTCTTTTGTTATTTCTTAGGCCAGCAACTTGCCAGGTTTATTTGAAAATTCAAAAAATTTCTAACGAATTTTAATTTCTCCCCACCTCTTCCAACATTATCATTGATAACTGTTTTTGTAAACTCTTCATCTCTGCCATTGTTCTCATTGATGGTGGCTTTCTTTTTAGTTGAATTTTATTTCCTCTTGTAATTCATTTTTTTTCCTTTTAAATTCAGCACTTTTCTTCATTAAAACAAAACTCCTGCATAAAAGCTTTTTTCTTCCATCTGTATAGATAGAATCACAGAATCATAGAGTTGGAAGAGACCACAAGGGCCGTCCAGTCCAACCCCTTGCCATGCAGGAACTCCCAATCAAAGCATCCCCGACAGATGGCCATCCAGCCTCTGCTTAAAGACCTCCAAAGGAGGAGACTCCACCAATCTCCAAGGGAGTGTGTTCCACTGTTGAACAGCTCTCACTGTCAGGAAATGCCTCCTAATGTTGAGGTGGAATCTCTTTTCTTGTAGCTTGCATCCATTGTTCGGGATCCTGTTCTCTGGAGCAGCAGGAAACAAGCTTGTTCCCTCCTCAATATGACATCCCTTCAAATATTTAAACATGGCTATCATATCACCTCTTAACCTTCTCTTCTCCAGGCTAAACATCCCCAGCTCCCTAAGTTGTTCCTCATAGGGCTTGGTTTCCAGACCCTTCACCATTTCAGTTGCCCTCCTTTGGACACGCTCCAGTTTCTCCACATCCTTTTTGAATTGTGGTGCCCAGAACTGGACACAGTATTCCAGGTGAGGCCTGACCAAAGCAGAAGAGAGTGATCTAGACACTATACTTCTATTAATATGGCCTAAAATTGCATTGGCCTTTTTAGCTGCTGCATCACACTGTTGACTCATGTTCAACTTGTGGTATACCTGGACTCCTAGATCCCTTTCACATGTAGTCTCATTTAGCCAGGTGTCCCCCATTGTATATATGTGCTTTTCGTTTTTTTGACGTATCCCAATATTTTCCATTGATCTCAAATGGGATATCATTGTGAAGTTTCAGTAATTGATCTCTCATTTGCTTTCTTACAAATTATATAACTATATCACATGGAAACCCTCTCTGTATGGCTGCTTGTAAGTTCAATCAAAACATTATGTTGATCTCAACTTGAAACTGTTTCTCATCTCTGTCCAGGAATTTTGCCAAATCAGGGAGTAGGGTTAAAGTTAAATTTTCCCCTTTTTGCTCTGAGGGTGTGTGTTCCACTGTCAAACAGTTCTTACTGTCAGGAGGTTCTTCCTAATGTCTTGGTGGAATCTCTTCTTCTGTAGCTTGCATCCATTGTTTCATGTTCTAGTCTCTGGAGCAGCAGAAAACAAGCTAGCTCCATCATCAATTTGACACCCCTTCAAACAGGACTATCATATCACCTCTTAGCCATCTCTTCTCCAGGCTAACCATCCCCAGATCCCTAAGCCTTTCCTCATAAGGCATGGTTTCCAGACCCTTCACCATTTTGGTGGCTCTCCTCTGGACACACTCCAACTTGTCAACATCCTTTTTGAATTGTGGAGCCCAGAACTGGATGCAGTATTCCAGGTGGGGCCTGACCAGAGCAGAATACAGTAGCACTATTACTTCCCTTGATCTAGACCAGGGGTAGGCAACCTTTTTGAGCCGGGGGCCAGGTTGCTGTCCCTCAGACAATTGGGGGGGTCGAAGCACCAAAAATAAATAAATAAATAAATAAAAATTAAAATAAAAAAAAATTTAAAAAATAATAAAAAAATTAAAAAAAAATAAAAAATATGCATGCACACTCTTTCAGCCCCAGAAAATTCATGGCAAAACCCCTGTGGAGATTTTGCCAAGAAAACCCCAAGAACAAGTAATAACAACAATAATCAATATCATCATGGCCGGCGGTGGTGGCGGCACAGGGCGCTGGGGGGTGGCGGCGGCGGCAGCGGCAGGACCAGCGTGGGGCCGGTCCAAAGGCCTCAGGGGGCCGCATCCGGCCCCCAGGCCTTAGGTTGCCTACCCCTGATCTAGACACTATACTTTTATTGATTGCATTAGCCTTTTTAGCTGCTGTACTGCACTGTTGACTCCTAGATCCCTTTCACACGTAGTCTCGTTAAGCCAGGTGTCCCCCATCCTATATCTATACATTTTATTTTATTTTTCTGACTAAGGGCAGTACCTTACATTTCTCTGTGCTGAAATTAATTTTGTTAGTTTTTGCCCAGCTTTCTAATCTATTAAGGTCACTTTGAATTTTGATCCTCTCCTCTGGGGTATTAGCTACTCTTCCTAATTTGGTGTCATCTGAAAATTTGATAAGCATGCCCTCTATTGTTTCATCCAAGTCATTGATAAAGTTGTTGAATAGCACTGGGCCCAATAACACTTCCTCTTTGTTTTCTTTCTCTAAGGGCTGAAAGAGCTTTTTCTTTCTGTTGGCTTTTTGAGTCGAGTATTCCTATGTCTTTTTGGCTTGATTATTGGATTGCATTCATGTTGCTTTTGTTTTATTTGTGTTTTTATTAATGGCCTCTAAATGCTGAGCAATTGGGAAAAAACGCTACATATCAATATTTTGATCCCATCCATCAATGAATCATAAACAGATAAAGAGTATATACTCTGGTGTTATCCTGCCATTAGTGTTCTGCTTCATTGTGTCATTGTGAGAGTGAATACAAAGCTTGAAAAGCAACTAAAACTGTAAAATGAAAAGAATTCGATAAATGAAGAACAGAAGGAGCTGAATAAAAACGATGGAAAGGAAGCCCTTACCGGTACTGGTTCTCAACAGCTTTGCTTCTAGTTCCTGCACCTGCTTCACCAAGAGTGAGATATGCTGAAGGAGGTCCTTGTTCTGCAGCAGGAGCTGATGTACTCGGGCCTGAGCCTCAAGGCGGGCAGCTGCCTCTGATGCCAGTTGATCCTTCAGCAAATGCACCTGCAGGACAAAAATGAGAAAGAGTCTTGGGTACAGCCCCAACTCTGACAGTATCTATTCCCTGATGTATGTGCTACTGCTAACTGCACTTAATAGTCTCAGCAAAAGTGAATTTTCTCACTGGGGCAAAACATGATGTAGACTGAATGTTGACAGAAAAAGAATGGGTATAACCTAGAGTTTCCCAATCTGATGCCTTCCAAGAGTTTTCAACTACAACTTCAATCACACATAACTATTCACCTTGCTGGGTGGGGATGATAGGACTTTCAGTCCAAAACATCTGGAGTTAAGGCTAGAGTTGTTAATCTAAATATGGTTTTGCAAATAGATAGTGACACTGTCAATGGATACTGTGAGCAACCAAGGAGAGGGTAAATTAGGAGTAAAGATTGATACTACCACCTGGAATGGTGATAAGGCAACAAGTGGGTCAAATCAGACATACGTGATAAATAATCCTCTTGGAGGCAACCCAAGGCTCTTTGATTTTAAACCCTTGCTGGATCTCAGCAAAAAGGAAGAGACTGGGAACTCAGAAGGTCTCCTTTTCACTTACTGGGTTGTCTGCTCAGGCAACCAGTGCTATGACTTCTCTGTATCCCCCACTCCTGCAAAATGGATAGTAACCTGGGCTACAGCAACTTGAGTTTGTTGCTGCTGCTGCTGCAAGAGCTGCTGAAGAAACTGCATTTGATGGTGAGTAGACAGAGGGACCCCTGGCTCAGGCAACTGGGCAGAAGAAGGAAGCAGCATCTTGGGAGAATCCATTAGGATATTCTCTTTATGAATCAAACTCTGAAAAATACAAACAGATGCAGGGATTAAAAAGATATTTCCTCTTTCTCTCCTACACACACATACAGAGAGAGAGAGAGAGAGAGAGAGTGTTCATCTGTCAGGGCTAGACTAGAAGAACAGAAGCTTAACTGCTGTGATTGGGCATATGCAAAATGATGGGTTATCCTATTGGTGATGTTGGGGAAAAATATTGTTTTTCAATAAGGGGCCTGGGATAATGAGCAGACGTGTGGGAAGGAAGTATAACTGTAAATTACCAAGATTGTTCTTCTGGGGTAGAGGGGAGAAAGAAGGGTGAGTTCTGTGAAGACAGAATGTTTTGAGTAGCTGACAAATTGTATGAAGGCTTTTGTAATGGGTGAATTGATTGAACACCAAGTATACTAGGTAAGTGGAAAAGAAATCTTTCAGTCCTGACAACTATGTACTGTGATCTAGTCTGCTTATTGAATAAAGCTTTTCTGACTCTACTGAAGGACTGTGTTCCTGGAGCAGAGTTAGCCCTGTACATGACAATATTCCATAAGGAGTTATTCAGTGGAGCCCAGCCCTGGCATCTATGGGTACTACTTTCCCAAATATCTAAGATGATCCCACACATCCAGTATTCACAAGAGTCGACATCATATAGCAGGAAGGAATTAAAATGCAGAGAAATTCCAAACTTTGCCTAGGAAAAGAGGTCACACAGATGCTCTAGGCCACCTCTTTATGGGTTGCCCATGGTTATGTAACTGCAGTAGGCAGGGCAAAGCAGAGTGGTAACTTTTCCTGTCCCCTTATCATCTTGCCCCATCAAAAACAGAAGCAGCATCAACCATAATTTTGCAGAGAGGGACAAGATCCAGGAGGATAGCATCTTGGTCTTGCTACTTAGAAGGGGATGGCTCTAAAGGTGGAGAAGCCATTATCTGTCAGCTGACCAGATTACAGTTTGATAGGAAAGCCCTTTAATTCAATTGGTTCCTATTAATTTGAGGCCTGGAAAAAGAAGAGATGGTCTGGTAGCATGAGGAGCTGGGCCTCTTCTTTATTATCTGGCTTTATGAAGTAGTTCACATTGGGGGGCTGCAGACGGGTGGCTTTGGGCAGCCCTGGGAAGTGGAGGATTGGGGTCGCGGCTACCCCATGCCACGGCCCCTATCCTCCCTTTTGCCACCCTGAAAAGAGCGGCAAAATGCCACTTCTTTCAGGGGCAGCAAAAGGGAGCCCCAAGAGCCGGCGCACAGCTTTCTTATCCCTTCCGGCACAGCGTGTCAGGACACTGAGGTGGGAGGACATCCTGACGCCATGCGCCATGCGTAATGGCATGTGGCATCAGGACGACATTGGCGTGGAGTTGGGGCGGGTGGCATGTGGCTGCCCTGCCCCATCTTTGCCTCCAAGCCGGCCCTTTGGGCTGGTCTGCAGAGGCCCACTGTTTTACCTGCCTTTGGGAAGGGGGCCCTTATCAGGCAGAATGTGGTGGCCTCCTCAAGTGGTAAATGCTGACAGTCAGGGAGTTGTTGAAAGTGTTTGGTGTATGGCTTACCAAGGACCACCTGAAATCCCTTGTTACCCTCATGTATGGGGAGGATGCTCTCTCATTGCAATCACTGAGGTTAAAGGGCATGGGACCACTGTCATGGACCAGGTAGCAAAATGTCTCAAGTCACCCTCCTTGGAACACCAGGAACAGAGACAGAAGTTCAGTATACAGCCCAACAGAATTTCCTTTGGGGAAGCTTCAGGAAGTTTTTGTCACACTGATTTGCCACAGTTAAGACAAAGAAAACCACCACCATCACCCTTACCAACTGGTGAACTTAAGCTACTCCTACAAGATGCCCAGAGTTTGTGCAGCTTGGTCCATTTGCTTGAGTACCCCTGAGCCTTCATCTCTGAAGGTGTCTCCTTCCTGCATGCTCTCTGTGAGGTGTATGAGTAATGGATTTAATTACCTCCTTTTTTCCAGACACTTAATTCAATGAACTGACAAGCCACAGACATTTCCTGTTCATTCTTCTCTAAAGATGGAAGGTACCTTGGTGGAAACCAGTCCAGGGGACTCTCTATCAACAGCGTCAAGATCCGTCACTCCCCTGTTGAACTCCAAGTGGTTGTTCCCTGGAAGTCCAATGTCCACAGCATCAATGTCTGTTTCCTCAGCAGTGCTGACAGGCTCAGCTTCAGGCAGGCCATGAGCTGTGAGAGATTAAGAACTCTTGTTGGTGGGGAAAACCAAGGCAGCAACCTCACAGCTCTTATGTCTTAAGTAGGATAGCAGTGTCTCACTGTGGCCAGTATGTGCAGAGAGAAGGAGTGGTGGTTCAGCACAGACTTCTAACTCTGTGTCAGAGGAATAGGAGCATTTCTCAGCTTTCTACAGGTTGCCATTATTAGCACCTGAATGGAGTCCATTCTGCTCGCCTCATCAGTTTCCCAAGCCACTCTGTTCATGTCAGTCAGTGCTTTCTTTACAGCCTGAAGGGCTGTACATACAAAATCTTAGGAGGACTAGCCTACTAAAGGAACAGAAACCACCCCTCCAGCCCCATCCATCTTCTCTATATACCTGATGCCTCCAAGTCCTCACTATCCTTCTCACTTTGGTTGTCCTCTTGTCCATCAGCATTCTGCTGAGTGTGCTGCAGGCTCAACTTGTGACAGACCTCAAATGCTTGCCCCACAGTTCGAACAATGCGCATGGCCTGGCTCTACAGAAAAAAGGGAATGGGAGAGACAAAAGTGCATAATTCATACTGTACAGAGAACTGGACTCACTCTGAGACAGAGCCTCATGCCTGCAACATGTTCAAGTGCATACATAGTACACTACATAGAATTTCTGGGATCCAAGTCCAAACAGGAGTGGTGTAGAAGTCACTGGTAAGGTGCACATGAGCCTGTTACCTCGGAGAATCTGTATGACGTACGCGAGCCCTTCCCATACTCCTTGGAAGCATTTGATTTCTATAGTATCTGGAACTCTTCATGGCATGTTGGCTCTAAAAGAGCCTCCTTGCAAGGCAAATATTAATACTAGAAAGATTCACATTTCATTGGTCAACATTCAGAAGAATCACAGAAGCACTGGAACAGTTTCAATAGGTGAGTGATTGGCTTTCTTTCCTAGGAATGCAATTCCTTGTCCTGGCTACTATAAATCCAACTTTATCTTATGTGGCAGCTTTTGGTACTCCAAAATCAGAGAAAGCAAGATAAGGAGGATGTCCAGAAGAAGCCCTTTGCTGGTCCGGCCAGAATCATTTGATACAAACAGTACCAACTAACTGGTATTTAAAACAAATCCAATCTTTCTACTTCCTGCTTTCTGGAAATATATCCATGTGTCAACCAGCTGGAATGTGCACAGAAAACTGTATTTCCATGCACATTTCAGGCTGACTCAGACTTGCAGAATCAACCTGGATGATTGGTTGGTTTCAATTTCCCTCTCTGATAGATGTCCCCCCCCCCTGCATAAAAGGTATGGCTTTTTTCTTCATAGATAGCCAAGATACTACACAGCTATGCTCAGAGACCCCTTCTCCTGAAAGCTACTTTCATGCGTTACTATTAGGTACTGAAAGTTTAAATTAATTAGTTTATCTTATTTATTGATTTTATTTTAAGAGCAACTGGCTATTTCTGAACTTATTTCATCTTGGTTCTTTAATATTTAATAATAGGAGTCGATTAGATTGGCCATACCTAGCCAAGGAACTGGAAAGGGAGGGGAATGCAGGTAGCCTGGAAAAAGGCCATTCTTCCATAGCCTAGAAGTTTCTCGTTCTTGAGACAAGGGAAGGGTGCTCTTCCCTTCATCCTAGATGCTTGATATTGCCATTCTTACCTTGGTCACATCCACATTATATTACTGAATTGCACCTACCTCTTTAAAAAAAAAGCACTTTGAAGCTTCAGGTGGTAGAAACTTCAGTCCTCGAGCTGTTGTGTAGGCTCAGGTTTTTTAGAGCATATTACTGCTGTTTTACTACATCTTTATGGTCTTGTTCTCCCCTTAGCTGCCTACCTCGGTTTGAGGGAAGTAATTGTATTCGCTGCAAGCCAATCCTGGTTCACATCTAGGTGGACTTCAAGTCCCCCTTTGACATGGGTTCGAACTTGAAACACAGGGAAGCAACCTCACAGGATATACCTCAAGGAGGATACTCAGTGCACTACAGAGACATAAGTACTGTTCAAGGCTGTACCTTGTTCAATCATCCGCCAAACAATGATATCTTTATTGGTATCATTGTTTGGTGGATTTTTGATTTACTATATGGCCAACATGGCTACCCCTGGATGTTTCTTGTTCAGCCATGTCAGTTTGCAGCTTACCTTCTTCTTGGACTTGAAGACATTGCAACGGAAGATATTGCTGGAGCCGTCTCTGGCAATGTAACTGAAGATCTTCAGGTCCTGGGAATCGTGGGACACATAAAATATCCTGCAGGAATAGCACAACTGTATATGTATGTGTATGTGTGGGACACAGAGTTTGCCACTGTCTAAAACAGCTGGCTCACAGTGGCCCTCTACAACTCAATTTTTTGTAATTAAAAAAAATTATTCCCTGCCACTCACATTTAGGGGGCATGGGGTTTTTAACACCCTCCGAACTGTTTTAGGCTATCTTCGCTCCATCATTTCAACAGGAAGTAAGCCAGTCTAGGCCTAAAACAGCTTGGAGGGAGAACATGGTGAAATTGCCCCTATGCACCTAAGAGGCACAAAGGGGATATACATATTTGGAGACAATTTCCCCCCAACAATTGTCTTCCAGTTTCACCCCCCTCCCATGCCTCTGCTGGGGATAATAAAGCCTCATAACCTCTGAGAGTTGCCTACTTTTGGTCTAACAGGAAAACCAGGCAAGTCCAAGGAATTTCCTACTTTCTGAATTGTTATTTTGAGGGTAGGGAGCTTTGCATGTTAGGACATAAGGCAATAGTGATGTCCACCTCGTTCTATGGGAATGGGACTCTTATTGGAATGCAAAGGTATATTCTTAAATCATCTTAAATGACTTTCTACATTTGCCATTTTCACACAGCAAATACTCTATTTTAATGTCCCAGAAACAGTCCAGGTCCCTCAAGGCTGTATTTCTATGGGAGCAATAGCATAGCTCCCAGCATCAAACTCAGAAAGTAAAATTATACATAGACATTCAATGGTTACTCATCAATTTTATCAACATCGTGAAGATTGGTTGACAAGCAATACTACTTTCCTCATGCCCATACTATTCTGTGAGTTTTTTTGTTTAAGAAACCAAGTCCCCTTCTGTTGCACCTCCTTCACTGTGCAAAAATATAGAGAACACTCTTTGCCTTCAACAAATGTCTGTTTGCCATTTTATCTATTGTATTCTTTGAAAATTAGGTGGGTTCATTTAAGATTGTGTAGCCTGCCTTCTCCCGTGAAACATGCATCTCTTCTCATTACTTTTTTAAGGCTCAAAAGGCAATACAATGGCTTTCTTCCAGTCTTTCATCTGTAGAATGAATATCATATTCTTATCTTTAAACTGGGACTATGCACCATCAAGTACCAGCTAAAATGTGCTTGATTGGCATGGTTTCAATGATGTTTTCAATACAAATAATCACTGATTACAGATACATGTGAAGGCGTTTGCTTGGTTCTTTTGGTCTCCACTTCATTCCTCCCTCCCCCCCCCCCCCCCATTTGCAAAAGCTGTCAATGAATCATAGTTATTATTTTTAAAAAACAAAATGCTAGTTCCTACTGTTTCGTGAACATATTTGGTCTTACTGGTCACTGATGGTCTACTTAAGGAACACAGGATATAGTACTCAAGATGCTGCAATTAAAATTTTAATTTTAGATAATTTCTCAATACTCCAATTGTTCTGCGCCCAAGGCCTCAAACTGCCTGCAACCTTCACACTGCAAAGGAAGCTTCTAGAAAGCAGCTTCTGAAAGTGGAGAATGAAGGAGGGCCCAGGCCACCAGACCCAGTCACATTGCAATGATGGTACTGTCATGTCTGGATCAAAAGGCACCACTGAGAAATTCAAATCTGGATTCATTTTGGACTGGATACAACAGAATCCAGATGGGCTAAAGTCAAGACCGAAATGATCTGGAGAAGGGGGAAGACCCATGGAATCTGCTCTTTTGACTTTATCTGTTATCAGTCTATTTGCTCTCAGTCCTATGCCTCTATGGCCTAATCTGCAATGCAGAATTAATGTAGTTTGACACTGCTTTAATTGCCATGGCTTGATGCTACAGAATCATAGGATTCATAATTTGTTGTGGCACCAGAGCAATCTGACAGAGAAGGCTAAATATTTCACAAAACTACAAATTCCAGAAGTCTATAGCATTGCTTTTGGCACATTCTGTGCATTCTTCCCCTCCCAGTCCTGACTTTAGCCCATCCAGAATCTGCATCCAGTTCAAAATGAATCTAGATGTTTTTGCATTATTTCTGCAGTGCAGATTAGACCTATGATTGAAAAGTACCCCTTTTCTACCCCTCTCCCTTTGAATTACTTTTCAAAAGCCTCTTCTCTGGTTCATCAAAACTATGAATATTATATACAATATGTTAATGTTTAACTCTGCTTCATACCAAAGGCCAATTTTGTCAACAATGCCATTACCTTCCCTGCTCACCTGTATATTGGGTCGTGCATCACCAGTAGTTTGCTTTCATCCCAGTCCCACTCTTTCTTCTGCAAAAGAGATCTGCGTATAAGCAGGACAGATGCCTCACAGAGTGGTACAACAATTACCAAGGAGGGGAGGAGGGGAATAACAACCAAGGAAGGTTTTCCGAAGTGATAATCTTTGATACATTAGGAATCTTCTCTCTGAGGTTCCATGCTGTGGATCCATGTGCTTTCATTACTAAATTTTCCTGATTGCCTTAGAGCAACTTCCTATTATCAGGATGAAGAGGTGCAGGCTGTCTTGTTAAAACAATGATACAAAAGAAAATAGATGGACCAATTTCTTAATCAAGTTTGCATTATGTAACAGTTAGGAGTTGTCAGTCATTATGTGGCAGTTAGGGCTTTGCCGTCACGTGAATTCAGGCAAGAGTATGGTATTACTTAAAGAAGGATATAACTAATAAGCACAGAACACAACTTTTGAAATCAGTTATCTTCCTTGTTCTTGAATTAAAATTGCTGTGGACATTAATGGTTAGACCAGGGGTAGGCAACCTTTTTGAGCTAGGGGCCAGATTGCTGTCCCTCAGACAATCGGGGGGCCGAAGCACCATAAATAAATAAATAAATAAAAATATATTTTTTAAAAAATTAAAAAAATACGCATGCACACGCTCTTGGCCCCAGAAAAGCCATGGCAAAACCCCTGTGGAGATTTTGCCAAGAAAACCCCAAGAACAAGTAATAACAACAATAATCAATATCATCATGGCCGGGAGCGGCAGCAGGACCGGCCTGAGGCCGGTCCAAAGGCCTCGGGGGGCCGCATCTGGCCCGGGCCTTAGGTTGCCTACCCCTGGGTTAGACAAAACAAGCAGACATAGTCCAAAGTTGATCACCCCAGTTTCAGAATTCTGAATCCCCAGTTCAGTGCCTATAGGCTCCTTCCACGCTGTCCTCATAACATAACACCAAAGCAAGCTGGGGAAAATACAGGGAAGAAACTAGTCAACACAGAAAGCTATTTCATAGAATCATAGAGTAGGAAGAGGCCATCAAATTCAAACCCCTGTCACGCAGGGATACACAGCCAAAGCATCCCAGACAGACTGCTTGCTTTGGTGCCATCCAGCCTCTGTTGAAAAACCTTCAAAGACTCCACCGCACTCAGAAGCAGTGTATTCCACTTTCGAAAAGCTCTTACCGTCAGGAAGGTCTTCCTAATGTTGAAGTGGAATCTCTTTACTTACGGTTTGAATCCATTGCTAAATGTCCTAGTCTCTAGAACAGCAGAAAAGCAGCTTGCTCCATCTTCAATATGAAATTCCTTCAAATACTTAAACATGACTATCATGTCACCTTCTCTTCTCCAGGCTAAACATATCCAGGTCCCTAACCCACACTTCATAGGGCATGGTTTCCAGACATTTCACCATTTTTGTCATCCTCTTCTGGACATACTCCAGCTTGTCAATATCCCTCTTGAATTGTGGTGCCCAGAACTGTAAACAATACTCCAGGTGAGTTCTCAACAAACCAGAATAGAATGGTATTGTTACTTCTCTTGATCTAGACACTACATTCCTATTGATGAGCCAAGGATCATATAGACTTCTTTAGCTGCTCCATCATACTATCAACTCATGATCCATTTGTATATACTGCTCTCAAGCTGGGTGTCACAAATTCTATATATGTGGATTTCATTTTTTTCTGCTCAAGTGTAATACCTTACATTTCTCCCTGTTGAAATTTGTTTTCTTAGTTTTTGGCCAGCAATATAATCTGTTAAGGTCTAATTTGTCCTCTGGGATATTAGCTACTCCTCCTGATTTGGTGTCATCTGCAAATTTGATAAGCATGCCCTTTATTCTTTTATCCACAACACTGATAAAGATGTTGAATAGCACTTGGCCCATGACAGAACCCTATCATCCTACCAGGACGAAAAGGAGTGACTGGTGAATAGATGGACAGGTTGCACACCTCTAACAGTATTTCTTCTAGTGGTCATCTTCGAATTCACACAAATGGGTTTTGTCTGCGCATGCGCAGCTAGCTCAGAACCTTCTGGAATCACTAGGCAGAAGTTGGATTGCAACTTTTTGGTGGTAGCTCCGCCCACCTCTATATAGGCCCTCGCGTTCCCACTCGATCCTCAAGTACACTGCTTACAAAGCGACAGCAAGGTTATCAACTTAGAGCAGGACACGACTGAGGGGAGGTTGGGCGGGATTTGTGTGAATTCGCAGATGACCACTCGAAGAAATACTGTTACAGGTGTGCAACCTGTCCTTCTTCGTGGTCTCTGTGAATCACACAAATGGGTTATTCAGACTAGCAAGCTAACGTACCTGGAGGAGGGAGTGTCCTGACACAAGGCTTAGAGGTGCAAACAAGAAAGTTTATTGGCACAAAATTAGCCAAGGTAATAGGCACCTGAACCTTCATAGGCATCAAATTCAAGTACATCAGGAATTGATTGTAACCCAACAGTCAGTGAGTTTCAAGTGCAAATGGAATAATAGTAAACAATTGCATAAACTCAAGTCAGAATTCAAGAAGAACCCGTATTGGTAACTCATGAACAATAAATAAACTTTCAATTCAAACATCACTGTATGAACATTTGTACTATAAACCCAGTATTCAATATATTCATCTAAGTGAGTGTATAACAAAGTTAGTGCAAACATATACAAGAACATTCAATGAAGTCCAGATAATAATACTGCTTTCCCAAAGGCAGCCTCTTGCCTGGCCCGTGTGTCCAACCTATAGTGTTTAATAAAAGTCATTGGTTGGGACCAGACAGCTGCCCTACATACATCTTCTAAAGGAATGCCAAACAGGAAAGCAGATGATGAAGCTACCACCCTTGTGAAGTGCGCACGCACCCGGCCCGGTGGAGTCTTGCCTGCTAGTTAGTAGAACAAGTGGATGGTGGAAGTCACCCACTTGGACAGTCTTTGTGGAGTGACAGGCAGTCCTTTCTTGTGTTCAGAATAACATACAAAAAGTCTCTCCGAGCGCCTCGAGCTCCAGATAAAAGGACAAAGCCCTACGAACGTCCAGTGTATGTAGTCTTTGTTCGACCTCAGTGGTCAGGTTCGGGGCCAGGGTGGTTAGCACAATGTCCTGGTTGATATGGAAGGCAGACACCACTTTCGGCAAGAAGGTAATATTGGTACGGAGGACCACCTTGTCTTTATGAAACCGGAGATATGGCTGGTCCATCCTTAGAGCACATAGCTCACCGGCCTGGCGAGCCGAAGTCAAAGTTACAAGGAACGCTGTTTTCCATGTTAAGAGTCTAATGTCAGTAGTGGCCATAGGCTCAAAAGGTTTCGTAGAGAAGTAAGACAGTACCAAGTCCAGGCTCCAAGCCGGCATCGGTATCGAGGATGGTGGGTGTAGGTTACTCGCACTTCATCGAGTAAGGTGTCAGAGGGGGTTGTGATGACAATAGCTCCCGTTGGTGGGAGCTCTTCGAATTCCAGGGCATAGCCCCTCTTGACGATGTCAAGCACCCAAGAATCAGAAGTGATGGTGGCCCAGGTGTTAAGAAAGGCCTTAGTTTGTCATCAAATCTGTTGACGGAGTGCGCGGCAACACATCATTGTTTCCTTCTGGTTTCGAAGGGTTTCCTTCAGAACGTCTGCCTCTGTTGTTGTTGGCGGCGGCCAGAAGAAGAAGATGGATGCGGAGCTTGCCTCCTTTGTGATTGATTTTGAGTTTGGGAAGCGTCTTGTTGGAAAGGACGCTGTGAGGACGGGTACCATGGTCTTGGTTGGTAATATCCGAACCTCTTTCTGAAGGGCTGGGACGGTTGGATGCCATGCTTGCGCGCAGCAGTTTTCATTTTGTACTTTAGATTAAGTTTCTCGTCCGTGTCTTTGTGGAAGAGACCGGATTGATCGAAGGGTAAGTCCTCAATGGTTGATTTGACTTAATTCGTCAAATCAGCCGCTTGCAACCATGCATGTCTGTGAAGTAAAATTGCATTAAGCAACGTCTTCGAAGAGCATTCAGTGAGATTACGGGCCGTAACTATTTGTTGAGTCTCAACTGCATGTGTCTCTTGCTGAAGGGCAAGGGCATATGGTTTATGTGGTTAAGGATTGGCGCAAGCTTCTCCATGAGGTGGTGAGTATAGGCGCCTAAACATCCTACATAGTTTGCCACTTTGAGGCCTAGAACAGAATAATAGGATTTCTTCGCCAAGAAATCGATCTTCTTTCCTTCCTTGTCTGCCGGGGAGGTAGATGACTTTGATGTTGTGCACCCTCCACTATGTCAGAGTTTTGGTGTGGATGATCAGTCATCCATGCAGGCTTTGGATCGGCTATCCGGTATAAATTGTCCATTTGTTTTGAGATATGAGAAGTAGATGTTGGTACCTCCCAAGATCTTTTCAATATATTGGCCAGGGAGGGCATGTAGGGGATGGCTGGCCTTTCAATAACTCTACTCTGAGCCCGTTTTTCAAGTTGGTCAGAGGGCTATTCATCTTCAGGTTTGGTGACTGCAAGATCAAGGGTGTGAGCCATCCAAAGGATTTGGTCCATGAAGGCGCGAGCATCATTGGAAGGAGAGGAGGATTGGATGTTCAAAGGCGGTCTAGCTTGGGAGGGAGACCAGTCCAAGTCCCCATCGGATTCGGTCGACGGGCCCGATGAAATGGAACGGTACGGCGGGGTAGAGTCAGGAGATGAAGGGTGGCGTGGATTTTTAAGCTCATCTCTTCGATGTTGGCTTCTAGCTGGAGGCGAAGAACTAAAAGACGAGGAACGGTGTTTAGACTGGGAAGAACGATGGCGAGAAACAGACGATCAATGTGGAGGAGTCGAAGGCTGATGGGAATCAGTGGAATGATAACGGCGCCGGGAGGGTCCCGGGGATGGAGATGGAGAGGAACAGTGTGTTGGAACCGAAGGAGGCTGCTATGCTGCAGGAAGGCGGTGAGAGGATGGTACCAGAGAAGGAGGGGGCTGCTGTGTAGCAGGAATGGAATATAACTTCTGATTTGAAACAGGGAGGGGCTGCTGAATAGCAGGAAAGGACTGGAACTGACGTCTCTGCTCTTCCATAAGGAGCAACTGCTCGGGTTGAACCGGGAGCATGTAGCTGTTGGAAGCCTCGTTGAAAACCAGCTGTGGAAACCTGGTGATCCATGGGTCCAAAGCTGGGTTAATTGGAGTCTGCTGCTGCATTTGGCCCGAAACAGAAGTAGGCGATGGGTTATCCCTGGACCCGATATTATGGGCTGAAGATGGGGAAACAGTGTGAGGCATAACCACACATGGAGTCGTAGCTGAAGGCTGAATTTCTGCCTCGGATTCGGTGTCGAGGCACACCATTGGAGAGGTCGGTTTCAAACCCGACGGGCCCGTAGAAGTTGGTACAGACAGCACCACTGGTGGAGGCGCCGAGCGTGATAATAACGGGGTCTTGAGAGTATCCCCGGATCGAGACTTGCTCCTAGAGGGCATCGTTTGTTCCCCGTTGGTGGATTGATGGGGAGACAACGAACTGGCTTTTTTAGAGGACAAGGGGGCTTCATCAATAGTCTCCAAGTGCTTACGTTTGGAGGACTTCTTTCCACCCCTTTCCAAGCCCTTAGGACTCACGCTCCTTCTACTTTTGGAAGACCTCTTGGATCTCTCCCTGGATCTTCCCGTTTGTTGAGGGGGGTCTGAGGAAGGCTTACTGATGGCTACAGAGGCCAGGGCTGAGGCTGGGGAATTGGCCTGCAAGGCCTTCTCCCAAAGTGCTGCCTTTAGCTTGACCATGCGGTTTTTCAAAGCTTGCGGGGTCATTTTCCTGCACGTTTTGCAGGTTGTAGGATTATGCGTCTCCCCGAGGCAGAAAATGCACTCATCGTGCTGATCAGAGGTCGGCAACTTAGAGTTGCAAGAAACACAACATTTAAAGGAAGCCATGTCATCGTGAAGCGAAGGGAGAGTCAAGAGGCAGTCCGAGTCAGGTCACGATCAGAAGTACCAATACTCCTTCAAGGAGTAAACGAAGGCAAAGTTGATAGATGGTCCAAGGTCAAATTATTAAATCAAGAAGTCGCAATCTGAAGAATAGTCAAGCCGAAAAAAGTTGGTCAAAGCCGTTAGTCGAGTAACTGCACTAGTGACGAGGTTCCTTGCAAGCTGCAAAAGCGGCGGACGAAAGGAACTGAGGATCGAGCAGGAACGCGAGGGCCTATATAGAGGTGGGCGGAGCTACCGCCAAAAAGTTGTAATCCAACTTCTGCCTAGTGATTCCAGAAGGTTCCGAGCTAGCTGCGCATGCACAGACAAAACCCATTTGTGTGATTCGCAGAGACCACGAAGAAGAAGTATAAGAAATATGCTGATGAATGTTGTGGTCCTAATCTGGAATTTAAAGTGGGAGATTCAATATAACTCTATACTAAATTTCTGAAATATATTCAACCTTTAAAAAAGCTAGCACTGAAGTTTGTTGGTGCATTTGTTATTAAATGTTTGGTGAACAAAGTAATGGCAGAATCGGAGCTGCCCAAAACTTACATTTATGTCCCATTTCCCATTTCAGTTTACTCAAACTGGCAGCAAAGAATGAGTGGCATGTTTTGGTAAAACCTCTCCCAGCTACCCTGGTGTACAGTTTGAAGTAAAAACAAACAAACAATTGGATTCCAGATTGTTTAAAAGGAAACTCCAGTATCTTATTCAATGGAAACATTTCCCAGACGCTTAGAATGAATGGGTGTATAGAATCACAAAATAGAATAGAATCATACAGATGTAGAGTTAGAAGAGATCACAAGGGCCATCAGTCCAACCCCCTGCCATGCAGGAATACACAATCAAGCATCTTTGACAGATGGTCATCTGTTTTAAAAAACCTCCAAAGGAGGAGATTTCACCACTCTCTGAGGCACTGTATAACCATAATGTAAACACTCCAGTTTGGTTATAGAAATGTCATGCTAAATACATGGAGAAACCTGGACAAAATTAAAGTGGAAGGGGGTTTATAACTTGTTATATTGTAACTGTACATTTCTCTTGGGAGTAATGTGTATTTGGTGGTGGTGTGTGTGTGTGTGTGTGTGTGTGTGTCAGGAGTTGCATATGCTTTTGTTTTGCAATAATATAGTAATAGGATATGTAGCAGTGATACTGTAGTATGTTTTTGGAATGTTTTAGAACAGTGAACAGATGCTGAGGTAAGCCAGGAAAGGAGGAGAACTCATTCAAAGTCATTTGTAAGAAAGGATCTGGCTATAACAACAGAGGAAGAACCATGGTGGGAAAGGAAAGAGAAAGGCGTTTATGAACTTTAATGAATAAGAATTAAGGCTACCTGATGTTTGAATGATGTGTAATTTAATTGTGTAGTTGTAACATTCCCTGGTCAGTTCCCTGACAATGAAACTCTACAGACTGGATCTATAGTTTTCTTAATAAACATTTCTGTTTTTTTACTACTGAGCCTGTGTTTCTGAACTTTGGAATTCTTCTGGATTTGACAGGCTATGCCTTGCAGTGTCATTGGTTCCCACCTGAACCAAAAGGAAGTTGTAAAGGTCAGTGGCCTTGACGGTGTCAGGATTAGTCAGCTCTGTTCCAAGGATTCAGATAATAGTTTGGTGAAAGAACAAAAAGACTTTATTGCAGTCCAAATACAGTAGTGATCAGCCTGCGTTTAGGTTGATACTGCACTTTTTTGCCTTCTTGTCCCTATATATAGACTAGAGTTACTTAGCTCCACCTGTCTGCAATGTAACAATTTGACTTCTGTCTGCTAACTGCAATGTAACCTTTTCATTTCTGCCTGGTGACTTCTATGTAACCACTTGATTTCTGCCTGGTGACTGTACTCCAACCTTTTGTTTTTCTGCTTAGTAACTGATGTAACTTTTTGATTTCTGCTCTGCAACTGCAGTAAAACTCTTCCCATCTGTTTTTTGAAATCAGTGCAAAAATTTAAACTCATCTAATACAGATAACACATTCCATATGTATATATACATACAACACAAATCAATACAGGATTTATATATACGTTTCCCATCTTCATACATAATGGCAGAACCAAAACCCTTTTGGGTTCTGACAGAAGGGCTTTGTCAAACTGACCTGTCCGTTACATCATGGATTTTTAACCCAGAAAGACAGCACATCTTGTCAGGCCTGCAAATTACTGTAAATATTTTATTGCGGTCACAGACCAATATATGAAAACTAATTCAAATACAAGTACAAACATTTAAACATTTAAAAGATCATAGTGAAGTAAAACAAGATAAAATACATATTGAATACAGTAATAAAAAGGAAGGCAATTCCAGATACACATTTAGCTAACAGAGGTGAAGTCGTATTAACCTAGAACTTAGATCATTATTGTACTATATTGTATAGTATTGTACTATTGTAACCTTCATTATTGTACTAATCCTTGGAGCTAATTAATGCTCATCTCATTTTGATTGCTGCTGATCCAAATTTGCCCACCTGTATATTTTGGTAGGATTGATATCAGAAAGTAACAGGGAAACCTGAACCAGTATATTTATGGAATATTGGCAGAATAAGATTAGATTGTAGATCTCTGTATAGAACAAGTATTGACCATCTCTGAGCACTGCTAGCAACATAATCCTCATGCATTTTCCTGCTTCCTGAAGCACAGAAAACTACATCCAGACATCTGAAGCAGGAGACCTGTTCTATCCTATGGACATCTTTTGTCCAGAAATGTCCTCTAGGTTTTCTGGCAAATGACATAATTTTAGTTTTTTGATAGGTGAGCACTAGATAATCTTCTTTGCAAAAAAAAAAAAAAAAGACAGTGCACTCTATGCTATTTTGACGTCAACTAGTGTTCTTGAAAGAATAGTCATATCATCTGCATGCAGTAACACAACAATATTTATTCAGCTAATATGGGAGGATGGAAATTAAGTGTTGTGGAGGTGGCCCACCATAAGGTTGATGCAAAAATTAAACAAAAGCGGTGCCAATATGCAGCCTTGCTTTACTCCCTTCTCTATTTTTATTACTCTAGTAAGGTGGTCCTAGGGAGTGCATCAAACTTTAAGAGAAATTCCTTTATGCAGCATTCTTATTAAATAGAATAATCATCTGATCGAGGATGCCTCCAGTTTTTTCCATAGTAAACTTTGAATATGGAGTCAAAAGCTGCTTTGAAGTCTATGAAGGCAGCATACAGGGAGATTATGTTACTAGAGGAATGTATCATAGAATCATAGAGTTGGAAGAGACTACAAGGGCCATCCAGTCCAACCCCTAATGTTGAAGTGAAATCTCTTTTCTTCTAGCTTGCCTCCATTGTTCCGGGTCCTGATCTCTGGTGCAGCAGAAAACAAGCTTGCTCCATCCACAATATGACACCCCTTCAAATATTTAAACAGGGTTATCGTATCACTTAACCTTCTTTTCTCCAGGCTAAACATCCCCAGCTCCCTAAATGTCTCCTCATAGGGCATGGTTTCCAGACCCTTCATCATTTTGGTCACCCTCCTCTGAACATGCTCCAGCTTCTCAACATCCTTTTTGAACTGTGGAGCCCAGAACTGGACACAGTATTCCAGGTGAGGCCTGACCAAAGCAGAATCAGATGATGTAGTACAAAACACTGATCGACAGATCATCTTCCTCTAAAGCCAGCTTGTTCATCTGCTAGTATGCTCTCTTGCTCCAACCAGTACAGATGTTTTCTGTCTAAATGACTTACATAGAGCTTACCAATTATATTGCGCAGACTAAATGGTCTGTAGTTTGCCGATCATTCTTAGACTCCCCCCTTTTTTTTTTGGAAGATGGGAACAATGACTGCCAACCCCCAATCTGAGGGAGTTCATTGATGCAGATCAATGCAGGTGAAAAGAGAAGCCATAACAAATTGTTTTTAATAGTTTCTGGAGGAGTTAGATCCTTACCTGGGGCATTCCCAGATGTCAGCTGAGCTACTAGACTATTAATTTCAGACACAGACACAGAAGGCCATGATGGGAAATTATCTATTGGTTGTCTAGGATCTTCTTTGCCAGCATTAGTATCTAATTATAATTTGTGAAAATA
Source organism: Phrynosoma blainvillii (assembly GCA_026167975.1). Lineage (NCBI taxonomy): Eukaryota > Metazoa > Chordata > Lepidosauria > Squamata > Phrynosomatidae > Phrynosoma > Phrynosoma blainvillii. The sequence goes on from JANUYF010000004.1 coordinate 152,646,464, forward strand.
CGCTTTCCAAATATTTGGAATAATAACATTCCACTTGAATTGTACCACTACATTGCAGCCTGGATGAGTCATGTCCAGTTATACTTCATGGCTTCCTTCTTTTTACACGCCAATAATTGTTTATATTGCCTCTTTTTCTGAAAGAGTTCCAGAGCAACTCCTGCTAATAGTTTTTTTTAAAAAAAGTTTTAACAGTCCTTATCAAACCATGGTTTAGAATAGTATTTGTTTAGATTCAATTGTATGTTACCATTATTGGATAACAGCTGATATAACTCTTAGATAATTGTGTTATAAATCTCTAGTACCACCTCTGGCAACTCAGCTGCTAACAAAGGAAATTAAAGATATTGAAAGCAATTCAAAATAAATGAATCAGAAAACGCCTGGTTTAACTTGCAAGGACCAATTTGCTCTATAAGCTCTTCCTTCTGGGACAATATCAATTTGATGAAGGTCCTCACCCACAGCTCTAACATAAAGTTACTTAGCTGCAATGTAACTGGGAAATGATCACTGTCAGCCTTTGTTATATCACAGATTTTTGTCTCAGGAAGACAGTACAGTTCTCGAGACATCTTATCAGGCCTGAAAACTTCTGATTCTGTTTCCCTCAGCAGGGAGTCCCCTACCACCACCACACACCTCCTCAAAGGTTTCCCAAAAGCCATTCCATGTGCTAAACCTTCCAAAGTCTCATGCGCATTCTCTGACAATTGACATTGCTGCTCTTCTTGCTGCCTCTTGTCATCACTGATGAAGGAGAGAGCTTCAAATTGATTCTGCAGCTCCAAATTCAGAGAATGATCCCTGGTCCTTCTACATCTATGTGTCACCTTTCTCCAAATGTCTACCTCCTGTGTTTTGGAACTGACCCCCTCCTCCTCAGAGACATTCCCTGTGGAATGTGTTCCTCAACCAGGACAGTCTGCTCTGTTCTATCCAAAAAACCTCATACTCTCTGATATGCTGAAGGGTAGATGAGCAAGTCTCAATTTGTTGGACCTTCTCTTTCAACAGGGTAACCAGCTTGCAGGTGTAAGTACCCACATCCTTTGGCAAGAACACAAACATACCACAGCTCTTTCAGGTGACTGCAGCAGCTCTCTCTCTGTCCATATTCAGTAATCTTAAATAGGAACTGAAAAGAACTCCAAGTTTCCCTCACTAAACACCCATGCAAAACACCCCTGTTGACATCTCCCGTTCACTGAGTGCCAAAATCCAGGGGCAGGGGCTGTAGCTATATAGAGAGCTATCTCTTCCCTCAGCAAAGTCTCTAACTCACTTCCTCTCTATAAAGTCAGGCCATCTATCTATCTATCTAGTCTAGTATTGTCAATGGCTCTTCAAGGTTTCTTCACCTACCTGGAGATACCAAGGATTAAAGTGTGTCCTTTGACACTGAACTATACTTTTTCATCTGGGGGAAGATTTGGAAGCTAAAGGCAATGTCTCTAGAAATAAGTTACCTGAAAGGTGAGACAATGAACTGGGCACAATTGTAATCCATTAGGCAGATGGAAATTGACTGCAATCAGTCAGGTGCAGGACTGATGGTGAAGTGAGATAGGAACACAAGCATACTCCCAGAGCAGAGATTTGCAGTTACAGTTAGTGATTGACATGTTGCACCAACAGTGTTTACAGGCAAATACGTGGAAAAGACTGAACTAAGAGAAATTGCACACATCAAGATATGGAACCTATGAGTCTGCCTATCTGGATAGGTTTGTGTAAAAATCCTGCACAGGAAAGAGTGCCTCCCCCACAATCAGGGACAGTGCTCTCCTGTGCGCAAAGCAGCTTATAAAGTGGCCAGATGAGACAGTGTGCCTCTATAAGCTTAATGGCAGCAATTGTTTGCAGCTTTCCTACCTCAGGGATATAGAAATGGGAGACACCGCAGGAAAGCTGGAAGCCTCTTTCTGTCTGCTCCGAAACCATCTTCAGTAATGAATTTGTCAGAAATACATTGTTTTCCAGTTATGAACTTTTATTAAAGAGCTAGAAAAAACAATACCCTATGTCTGTGAATAGATCTGTAATATAAAGATGATTTGGTCTATGAACTGCAGAACCCACCTTTTTCTTCTTTTTCTTCAGCACCACCTTTACGCCATCTACAGACACCATTAGGTTAACCTTCTTCTTCTTTATACTTTTTGCTTTGAATTCATACTGTGGAGAGCAAAACACAATTGGTAGTAAGTCACTTTTTTAGAAGTGTCTCACAATTAAATTGTGACAGCCTGCCATCTAGTGCACATGCTCATCATCACCTCATGGTCTCTGCATGCACAGCATTATGCATGCATGTGCTGCACTGTAAAGTAGCAAGGCAGGTAGCATGGGGACACATGCAATCACTGTGAGCATCATTGAAAGATGTGTGTGTTTGGAAAGGAAAAGTAGAAGCTCCAAGTTCTCATCAGGGAGATCTAACAGACTTGGCCTCCTGCCCACCTCCTGAGGAAAGCATTTTATTTCATTTTTGGCATCTGAGTTCCCTCTGATTACTGCACAGTCCTGAGTGCACAGTGAAATCTCATGAGGTAGAGAAATTCGGTATAGTTCTATGCATCATGGTCTCGTGTTAAGCCACATGTGGATCCAATTCTCACAATCAATTGGACTAATATTGATTAACATTGGCAAACACTGGTTTTTGTTTTTATGCCCCTAGGAACACTAATACTCATCTGGGTATTCATAAACCGCTAAGAATCATTGGAGGGAGGTATCACAGCACTGTAGAAGAAACTAGCAACTGAGCTTCTTCCTAATCTAACTGGGGATGCTGAGCAAAGTTGCAAATGAATAAGTAAGGGGATATGGGATGCATCTAAAAAAGAGTATCCCCTTTCTGCCATGCACAGTGTTCAACTAATGACTGGATCCCATGTCTCCCCCCGCAACCCCCAACCCCCAATCTATTTAGGTGATTGAGCAGTAGCACTGGGATGTAGTGGCTCAAGTGGTTAAGGCGCTGACTGTTGATTGCAAGATCGGCCGGTTGGCAGTTTGAGGCACGAGTGCTGCATGATGGGGAGAACTCCTGTCACTAGTCCCAGCTTCTGCCAGCCTAGCAGTTCGAAAGCATGCAAATGCAAGTAGATAAATAGGTACCGCTTTGGTGGGAAGGTAAACAGTGTTCTGTGCAATCATGCTGGCCCCATGACCACAGAGTAGTCTCTGACAACACTGGCTCTTTGGCTTAGCAACGTAGATGAGCGCCACCCCTTATGGTTGGACACGACTTGACCTTGTCAACCAGGAATGCCTTTACCTTTTACTGGAAGATTATCATAACAGTTGGTATTTTTAAATTATTATTTTATCATATTCACAATACCCATTATGAGATTTGTGCAAATTTAGTGTGCTGTACAGAAGGCGGGTTTTTAATGGCTGCCGCTAATCTGGAATTGGGTAGCTATAATCCCATGCATTATTATATTGGTTTTATCTCACTGTATTTCTAAAGCTATATATCCTGAACTCCTGAGATTTGTGGGATTGAACATTCACTTAGATAAATCACTGGCTCTTAAACTGTGGGGCTGTACCCTCAGGAGGAGGAGCAAGTGTTGTTCAAGGGCAGTGTGAGGCTTGGAGGCCCTGATCCTTTCCTCCTCTTTTTCCTGTGCTTCTCAAACCTTTTCTGTTCTTTAGGGTCTCCATAAATCAGAAACAACTTGAAGGTACACAACAACAACAACAACAACAACAACAACAACAGGAAGCGAGGCAAGAAAGGCACTTGGAGCCTCTGACCAACAACAACAGGAAGAGAGACAAGAAAGGCACTTGGAGCCTCTGCCCGAGGGAGGAGGAGAAGGAGGAGGAGAGCTATGTCCTTATAAAATGTTAAAATATGAATATACGTGAAAGTGTGAATGAAAATAAGCATCCTATGGCAAGATGCGGAGGTGTGTGCAATGTCCATATGTGGATGTAAAGGGGTCACAAAGGTAAAAAGTTTGAGAGCCATTGAGATAAATAGATAAAGCAAATACGTGAAGACTCACTCATTCATTCATTCTCTTTGGAGTTTATCACATGGGACGGATCCTGTGCAGCAACTGGATTTAAAGTGAAAACAACCCGCAAAAGTGGATTGTTTTTCATATGACATTCTGGGTTAATCCGAACAGAAAGTAGAAATAACCCCCCAAAGCGGATTGTTTTTCACATGACGTTGGCATCAAGGAGAAATAACGCATCATTAATCTGAATGGAAAGTCGCCAAAACCCGTTCTTTTTTATTTCCAGGAACTTGCGAAAGTAAGAAAGAGTGGGTTTTGGTGACTTTTTTTTCGGGTTAATGTTGTGTTATTTCTCCTTTACACAAACACTTCTGAAAAACAATTCGCTTTTGCGGGGTTTTTCGGATTTTTAAATCCCATTTCTACACAGGATTTAAGCAATTTGCCTCCATGTGATAAACTCCTTTCTCTCTCACTCTGACACACAAACAGGTACAGCATATATGAAGCACAGACTGAATGTGAAGTCAGTACCCTAAACAGAAATGCCAAAGCCATCTGTATGTGAACACAGTATGTCTCCTACTGTTATTTCAAATATAGAACAAGATGGAATTCTGGACAGAATAGCTGAGGTAAAATAGGGGATTACCAAAAGAATACAGTGAAAATCCACAAGCTAACAGGAACTCTCAACTCAATAAGGTAGTTTCTGAGGTAAAGGTTTGAGGTAAAGTAAGGAATTACCAAAGTAATAAGGTAACAAGCATAAATAAAGGCCTCATTCCCATTTACAAATAAATCAGTTTGAAATCCGAATCGATGGATCGGTTCAACAGCGGACTGTGGTTCACACTACATTTGCCCCAATTGCATTTTCTTGTTGTAAAATAACCCACTTGTCATTCACATTGACGAATGAATCGATTGAAAATGGACCCTCTTCAGCTGGCCAACAAATTTAAAAGGCAAATTTAAATTGATTCCGATCTGCATCCTGTTCACACTTGCAAGGAATCAATTTATTGCAAAAGACGCAGAAAAAAATGAGCGTCAAAAAATTGGTCTAGCGCAGGGCCCCCCTCAAGAAACTGCTTCAGCGATTCGGCTCAAGTGTGAACAAGGGTCATTTAAACCACTTCAAACTGGTTAGCAAACTGGTTTATAACATAGTGAGAATGAGGCCAAAGTGATAAATGACTTGGATCACAGCAGAAGTATTTCCTGAGGTAAAAGCTGTTGGTAAACATAAGGAAATACAGTTGCCCCTCCATTCTTGTGGACCTGAAGTCTACGGTTTTACATATTCACAGAGGAGCATTCTCTGTTGAAATCAATGGGGTGCCCACCCACAGGAGTGCACCCCATTCAAGCCTATGGGGCTTGGATATTGGCGAGCCTCCATTTTTGTGGGAGAGGGATGTCCAGAATGGATCCCCCGTGAAAACGGAGGGCCAACTGTATGGATCTTACAGCTCTCAAAAAAAGCAAACCCAGATTTGGAAAACCCTGTTCTAAAAGGGGAAGAAATGAGAGGAGACTGGAGATGACAGACACATACAACTAAAACCTTAGACACTGGAGAAATATAAAATAAAATAAATAATTGAATTGACTAGGCTTGAACATGGGAGAAAATTAAGGGACTTAAGAGAGAAAGAAATGTAAAGTGATAGAAAATTAAGAGGAAAAAGAACTGCAACACAAGACTCCGAGACTCAACAGAAATTGAGGCCAAGGGCTCCCTTTTCTATGCTTGTCCAGTTGGTTCTTGTTGAATTGGATGCGGAGCAGATGATTCCTGTCATAGCGGCACCTGAGAGCACTGATGGGAGTTGTCAAGATCCACTGCACTCTTTTTCTTTTTGTGCTCTTATGCAAAGGCTATTGGGTTTCAGTAGATGGATCTATGTTGATCTCATAGGACAGACTATAGATGTCTTTGATCATATGTGATTTATTTTTAATTGATCTGGCATTACATAAGAGCAAGGTGAATTTTTATGGATGGCCTGGTTCACTCATCAAGTTCCCCAGGACGCTAAGGGTGACTGGAAGGTGAGATAGGTATTAAACATCTCTCTCTCCCCTTCCTCTATGAGAGCATGTGATCCTGCCATCACCATACCACCCTCTGCCCAGTACAGTTTGTACTGTTGCCCCAAATTTCCTATTCATTCTGTTTAAAACCAAACAATAACAAGACAACACAACTCTACCAGTCAACAGGTGTGATTTCCAATCAATAAGCTAGTTTGGCACAGCTTACTCTCATCAGGTGCCTTGTAGCCAACTAGATGGTTCTGGCTCGTTCTCTTACTACTCCCCGGTCTTTCAGCTGGCACTCTCACTACCAGCCAACCATCAATCCCATAACGGTTGGTATCCACCCAAATGAACCGATAAGAGATTATTATTTTTTAAAAAAGACAAAACATAACAATACACAAACACAACAATTAATTATAATAAAGTAAACTTTATTATAAACCTGCCGCCTCTAGTTTTGGTCTTTATCAGTTAAAAAAATATAAGAGTACTTTCTTTCCATTCCTGGGCATTCCTCGCCTTCACTCCATTCCTGAAGCAACTCTCCCAAAGGGGCAACTCCTTTTAGGGTTTCCCTTTTTGTGGTGAATCCTTTGGTGGCAAGCCTACCACCCAGGCAACCCTTTATATCCCCTGTCAAGGCAGAGGAGCCGGTAGAAGCTATTCCAGTCAGCCCAGTACCTGGAGGCTTGGTCCTGGTCCAGCAGGTGAATCATTTCTCCCTCAACAGTCAGACAGTAACTCTCTCAAAGAGGTAACAGCAGCAGAGAAGGTTTTCCTGTTTCTTTTATTGGTACGCTGGTTCCCTCCAGCCACACAGGCAACCCCTTGTTTCTCCTGCCAAGGCACGGGAGGAGGTGGAGGTTGACTTATACATGAATATACATGATCAGATACATGAGGTCAACTTATACATGAGTATATACAGTATTACACAAGTCTATAATGGAAATTTCTGTTAGTACAGAACACAAGGGCTAAATTATTAACAAGGATTAAATGACATGAGGATATTATGACATTACTTGCAAATTCTATTAGCTTTCAGTGTGTTTCTCAAATCAATATGCTCAACTCAGTTTGCTCATTTAAACCTGGCCAGTGCTCAGAAGTTGTCTGAATTAAAAAAATTCCGATCTGCATCCTGCTCTACTGTGGATGTTAAAGCCATTGAATCATAGAATTATAGAATCACAGAGTTGGAGGGTACCACAAGGGCCATCCAGTCCAACCCCCTTGCCATGCAGGAATTCTCAATCAAAGCATCCCCGACAGATGGCCATCCAGCCTCTGTTTAAAGACTTCCAAAGAAGGAGACTCCACCACACTCCGAGGGAATGTGTTTCACTGTCAAACAGCTCTCACTGTCAGAAAGTTCCTCCTAATATTGAAGAAAGCATTGTTTTGATGTTTTTGACCAGATGAGGCACAATAAAAAGCAAGGTCAGTTAGACCACTGGACTACCTAGGCCAGGGGTAGGCAACCTTTCCCCTTTAAGGGCCGAGGGACTTCAGCTCCCAGAATCCCAGGAGCTATTGGCCAACATGGGACTATTGGCCAACATGGCTGAGGCTTCTGTGAGCTGAAGTCCCTCGGCCCTTAAAGGGGAAAAGTTGCCTACCCCTGACCTAGGCTATTGGTGTTGTCACATGAAAATGATACATTTGTTTCTTGGCAGAGAGGGTTCATGTTAGCAGAGGCAATACAAGCAAGATACAGGTAAAAGTTTATTCCACAGCAGAATAGGTCTACCTGGAAAGGTCCCAAGTAAGACCATGAATGGTTCTCAGAATCCAGCTTTTATACCCTTATACAGGGGTAGGCTTCAGCTCCCAGAATCCCAGGAGCTATTGGCCAACATGGGACTATTGGCCAACATGGCTGAGGCTTCTGGGAGCTGAAGTCCCTCGGCCCTTAAAGGTTGCCTACCCCTGATCAAAGCACATATTCTCTGTTTGCCATTATATCAACATGCCTAAATTGTCCCAGGAACTAGCTTTCTTTGTGTTGGGGTGCAGACGGGCGGTTCTAGGCCACCCTGGGAAGGAGCGGATCAGGCTAGCCCATGGCTAGCCCACGCTGCAGCCCCGATCCTCCCTTTTGCTGCCCCAAAAGAGCAGCAAAATGCCGCTCCTTTCAGGGGCGGCAAAAGGCCGCCCTAAGAGCCGGCGCATGGCTCTTCTTCGCCCTTTCTGGCGCAGCGCATCAAAACACTGCGCCAGAAGGGCGTCTTGATGCCGCACGGCATGCGTAACGGTGCACGGTGTCAGGATGGCGTCAGCGTGGGGTTGGGGTGGCCGGCGTGCAGCTGCCCCACCCCATCTCTGCCTCTAGGCCAGCCCTTTGGGCCAGTCTGCAGAGGCCCGTAGTTTATTTTTACTGCAGAAGCACTGCTGCAACTGGACACAGATAATCTCATGTTTCTCCAGTCTTCTTTTACAATCCTTACAGTGCTGATACTACTAAAAAAATATTTTAGCTAGACATGGGGCTAAAAGGAAGAAGAGTGCTGGGCAGGATTTTAAAAAAACGTAAAAAGGAGTTTCTTTAAGAGAGGCTATGTTAACTGAGCTATACCTATACTATGTGTTGGCGGGTATAATCACCACTCATGGCCAAGTGGCTCCCCACCCCTTATTTCTTTACAGCCCAAGTGGTGATGGTACCACAAGGGCCATCCAGAGATTGATCAAAAGATTTCCTGTGTCAGCCATCAAAAGATTACCTGTGTCAGCCATTTCAAAACCTCTATAATATAGTGTCAGTCCATAACATTCCTAGTGTCTCACATTCTACTTAAAGAGTATTGGTGAATATTCCCTGCCACTCCAGTTCACCACCCATGAATATGGAAGTAAATATTGGGGAAAGAAAGAAATATTGGGGAAGTAGAAAGAGAGGAGGGCCACATGCTAGATGGATAGACTTTATTAAAGAGACCATGAATATGAGTTTGCAGGAGCTGGATAGAGCAGTAGAGGACGCTGGGGGGCTGGAGATGTCTCATCCATAGGGTCGCCATGGGTCAAGATCTATACCAGGGGTAGGCAACCTTTCCCCTTTATGGGCCAAGGGACTTCAGCTCCCAGAATCCCAGGAGCTATTGGCCAACATGGGACTATTGGCCAACATGGCTGAGGCTTCTGGGAGCTGAAGTCCCTCGCCCCTTAAAGGGGAAAGGTTGCCTACCCCTGATCTATACGAAGGCAGTTAACAACAACAAAAAATTGGGGAAAGAATTCCCCCCTCAACTATCCCCCCCATCTGTCCTTCTGCACTTATGTTGCTCATCCCTATTTGATTCCCCCCCTCCCCCATGCTCAGGACTTATCAGCCGAAGTGGCTTTATAGGGAAGGGAAGATCCAGACCAGGGGTAGGCAACCTTTCCCCTTTAAGGGCCAAGGGACTTCAGTTCCCAGAAGCCTCAGCCATGTTGGCCAATAGTCCCATGTTGGCCAATAGCTCCTGGGATTCTGGGAGCTGAAGTCCCTCGGCCCTTAAAGGGGAAAGGTTACCTACCCCTGATCCAGACTCTTGTTGCTCATTTTGAGGAGAGGTGTGTGTGTGTGTGTGTGTAATAGTTCTTTGCTCGCATCTAAACTGGTATGGAGCCAAAGCTGTTTTCCCTCCTCTCTTGCTTAATTCATAGCATGGCCCTTGTTTTAAAAGGCAAATTAGCTTGCCAGAGCCACCCTCATGCCTAAACAAAATTACAAAACAGGAGATCTTGCAAAACTGGAAATACAAGAATATCCCAATATCAATATTTGGAAGATCATCTAACTTTGCCAGATCATGAAAAGGAATTTTACACAGAATTAAAGTTAGAAATGGAAATTTCGAGGAGTTTGGCACAACTTTCTTGAATTTTAGACAGAAGAAAGACCTGTCTCTGAGAGCTAGTTCTGAAAGCTGGAAAAAAAAAACACCACATAAATCAATGAATAACTATTTTACATCTCCTTTCTCTCCCTCTCTCTTCCTTTCCCTCCTCCACATATGAAGTCTGAATGCAATGGATGACGGGGTGGTGGCCATCAAAATTGGTCATTTATATTTGAAAGCAGAATACATTTTCAATTAAAAAAAAATACATGTGGGACCTGCAACAAGTTGTAGCCGTGTGGAGTGGTGCCCCTGAACAGCTTTTCGGCCAGCCATGTCCTTTCTCAGGCTACTGAATTCCATTCCACATTCCCTGTTGTTTTCTCTTCCTCATCCCGCAATTCTACAAGCCAGCAGCATCCACAGGCACTGGGTATGTTCAGCCCATCAGACCTTTTTTTGGAAGGTTTCTCCTGCTTTTCTACTTCTCCAAATCTTAGGTTTACCCAAGCCTACTAATTCCTCCTAGGACACAGCACTTGGAAAATTGAGTTCACTGCATGTGAAGTTAAATATAAATGTCAGATCTGTATCTCAACCCTCTTCCTGTTTCTTTGTAGCTGCCTCTGGGCTGTGAGCCAAAAGTAAACACAGATTTCAGTATGAGCAGAGCTATAGTACCACCAGGAAAAGTAGACAGCATTCCCTGACCATGAATCAAGGGACAGTCTTTGTTTTGGTTGAGTATCACCTGATGGGGGTTCAGTAAATGGAATTCAAGTTGGTCCAAGAAATGCATGACATCTCAGATAACATACTGAGCTTCTTGACTGCAGATTAGAAAATATCAGGACAAGCAAAGGTGAAAGGGCATTACACGCAGCTGTAATTACAGAAATTCCAGACAAATTCCACATGCCATACTCCTTCCCTTCTTCAGAAACTGCTTCTCTTCACATCAGGCCACAGGAGCTTGGAGTAATAAGACGCAGAAATCAACTTCAAAAAGAGAGGAAGGGGGAACTGTTCCCCTGAATAAGTAAGCAGCCCCAAATGAAAAGAAGCATAAACAGAAAACAGACTTCTACCATATGGAAGACTCTTAGGACTACCAATAATATATATATTTTTTAAAAAATGTGCAGTTATTTAGTCTTTCCTGTTTAAGAGAGTTTATGTAGTAAAAAAAAAGCAGAAGACATGGCAGAAAATATGGCAGGGTTACAAATAGCTGCACAAGAAACTAAATCTCGGAGGTAAGCAGCTCTGAGGTTCCTGTCAATTAGACATTGCATCCATTAAACCTACTGTCTCCTGTAATAAACTAAGTCATCACAAAGAAAGCTAGACAATTTAGGAATGTTGATATAAGGGCAAACAGAGAATATGTGCTTTGATTTATGATGTTTCAAAGTTGTATAAGGGTATAAAAGCTGGATTCTGAGAACCATTCATGGTCTTACTTGGGACCTATGCTGCTGCGGAATACACCTTTATCTATATCTTGCTTTTTGTTGCCTCTGCTAACTTGAGCCCTCTCTGTCAAGAAACAAATGAATCATTTTCACATGACAACACCAACAGCCTAGGTCAAGGGTAGGCAACCTAAGGCCTCGGGGGCCGGATGCGGCCCTCCAAGGCCTTTGGACCAGCCCCAGGCCGGTCCTGCCATCGCCGCTGCCCTCTGCTGCCCGCCATGATGATATTGATTATTGTTGTTATTACTTGTTCTTGGGGTTTTCTTGACAAAATCTCCACAGGGGTGGCTTTTCTGGGGCTGAGAGAGTGTGCATGCATATTTTTATTTTTAAAAAAATATTTTTATTTATTTATTTTTGGTGCTTCGGCCCCCCCAATTGTCTGAGGGACAGCAACCCGGCCCCCGACTCAAAAAGGTTGCCTACCCCTGGCCTAGATAGTCCAGTGATCTAACTGACCTTGCTTCTTACTGTGCCTCATCTGGTCAAAAAGATAACAACAATGCTTCCTTGCACAAGAACTAGAAACCCCAAGTCGCAAAATTCTGATAAAGCAGTGCAAAGTTGCAATAAAAATCTTGTCTAGAACCCTTGGACTAATAACAACTTCACACATCACTCAGTGGTCAAGTTAGCTGACAGTGCATGCAGCTTCCCTATTCAAACCCCACCATCTTCTGCTTTAATATTAAATTGTTTTCCTGCTGGTTTAAAGGACTATTGTGGTTTGCCACTGAATTTCAACAGATGGGCCACAGGTCCCCTAGGCCTACTAAAGCTACACACTCCTGACCTATACATTTCTGACAAAATTTTTACTAGTAACACCTGAAATAACAAAAACAACAAGTCTCCAATTTAAATATGCAGGCTGAATATGAGAGGCACTCTATTCCCATTCCTGGGTTAGGAGACTATGGACTTTATCACATTGGGAAAAAAGATAGGAACATAGTGGGATGCTCCTATCAATACTGTGCGATTTGGCAAAGATTATCACACGACATTGTGATTAGCACGCAATTATCCCGTGAATAAAGAGGTATTCTGGCGTTGCTTTTTATTCACAGGATTTCCCCATGACCTCTTTATTCGTGCTAGAATACCTCTTTATTCACAGCTAATTGCAACATCGTGTAATAATCTTTGCTAAATCGCACAATATTGAAGGGAGCATCCCGCTATGCTCATGTCTTTCCCCCCAGTGTGATAAAGCCCAAATTAAGACCTCTGTAGGGTAGGACCCCAGACACATCTTCTGGACACTGGTTAGTCATAATTTGGAGGGCAAGGGCAAACACACTAACAAGCCACTATTGATCAACTTCCTAGGGGCTTATCCAAAACCCATATAAGGCCATATGATATTAGAGAAACACAGATTAGGGAAGGAAACACACCGAGATTTCAATTTCAACTTGCCCAAACACTACAGTTATTCAGGGGCATCACTAGGGGGGTGAAGGATATGTGGAATGAACTGGGTGACACCTCAGAGGAAAAGGGTGACTTCTGGGTGGCTTTGCTAGGTAGGAAAGAAAGCAAGTCTCCTTCATTTCCCACCCAGGCAGCGGCTCCACTAGATCAGGAAAGGCTGCATGGTGGCAGCTGCAGCACATTCCCAACAGTGGCCGCTGATGGCAAGGGGTGCCTTCCGCGTCTGGTGGCTTTGCTAGCTGGGCAGGAAAGCGAACCTACTTTCTTTACCACCCAGCTGGCAGCTCCACCAGACCCATAAAGGCTGTGGGGTGGCAAGAGTAACCCATCTCAGAGAGCGTTGGTTGTTAGCCTTCGAAAGGGAAACAGCTGCAAGTACCGAGAGAACACAGATGGAAGGAAGGAAGGAAGGAAGGAAGGAAGGAAGGAAGGAAGGAAGGAAAGAAAGAAGGGTGTGTCTTTGCTGTGGCAGACTTGCACAGAAAACTCAGCCAAACCCATCCACTTTCTCCCGTAGTTCAGAGGGAGAGCAAGGCCCACTTGGCAGAGAAACCTGGCTAGGCCCCTACAAAGAAGCCAACCAGCAACATCAGGTGGCAGTGCTATGTGCATTCATCATGTGTAAGTGTCCCCTTCTGCCTTGCTTGGCTCATTATGAGTCAAGTGAACAAAGAAGAGAAAGAAAAGCATCAAAAGAGAGTGGTAGGGAGGTGGGCTGGACTGGTGGCAAAGAAGCCAAGCGTGGGTGCACTGTCATCTTTATGGCTCCCACACCCTCTCCTCGTGTCCAGGTTTTTTTGGTTTTTTTAAAAAAACTTTATTATAAACATTAAAAAATCCAAACAATTCAACTTAACATACAATACAATACAATACACATTATCACCTACACTTACAACTGACAAATACAACTTCCACACAAACGAACGTATAATCCATGACACATCTATTAACATGAATTAACACATTTATAAATTATAAGAATAAGCATACAGTATCCATATTATCCTTCATTATTCTTTGAATCTTCTCGAATCTTCCTTCTCTACTTTAACTACTTTCCTCTATCCTTTCTGTATTCTCCTACTAAATTAAATCTCACCCCACATTCTATCATACCTTTCCATATCCTTCCTTCCGTTCTTCTACCTCCTATCCCTCTCTTTCAGCCCATCTCTTGTACCTTACTCCTCTCTATTTCCCCAATTTGTTCCTACTTTCCTTCCCTTCCTCTGCACATTCTCATACCTTCATCGCTCTTGTCCAGGTTTTAATGGAGCCCTGGCAACCAGACACCAATTTCCCTCCTGGAAACATCTCTCTAGTTATCATATGGGGCTCCCAAAAGGTATGCTTGGGGTAGGAATTTTTACATCTCTCTTCTCACCTCCTTGGTGGTGCAGAAGTAGCACGCGCATGCACTCAGATTCACTCCTGAACTGGAAACTCTGCCTAAAAGAAACCTATGCTTCAACTTTATTCCAGGGGTGGCTTTTCAGAGGCTGACAATTTGAGATGGTTGGGTGTTATTTAGTGCAGTATAAAATCAAATGACCTTTTTCCTGAAATAACAGTGTTTGTGAGGAGATGTGAATAGACTGAAAAAGATAATTGTCTCCTGATGATATCTCCATTACCCCATCTTGGACTTAAACAGCATTGAAAGAAGAGGGGGATGTTAAAAAATGATTGGCACCAGGTGTCAAATATATAAGATATGCCACTGTAGTTATTTCTGAAGTTAGCAGAAAGAAAACATTTTCATCCCGAAAGGCAATGGGGAGGGGGATGCCAAGGGCCTGTTAAAACTGAAATAATAGCCCCAGAGAAAGGAAGTTCAGCCCTGAAGCTCTGGTAGACTGTAAGGCTGATGTGCCAAAGGCTCTTGCCGTACTTTGTTGCTGCCAATATTTATTTCAGGATACAGCATGCACACAAACAGTAAAAAGGTTAACATTACTGATGCGTAGTGTTTTTGGTTCTATAAAGATTGTATGAGAAATGCAAAAGAGTCAACAAGAAACATGACAGAACTTTCTTGTGTATTATTGTTATTAATTACTATATATACTCATAGAATTCAAAGATATAGCTGTGTTAGTCTGTAGAATCAGTATGTGGAGAGATCTTGTAGCACCTCTGAGACTAACTAAAGAAAGTTTGCAGCATGAGCTTTCGTAGACTTAAGTCTATTTCCTCAGATGCATTCAGTATACAAAAGCTCATGCTGCCAACTTCTTTCTTTAGTTAGTCTTAAAGGTGCTACAAGATCTCTCCACATATGTAGGAGCCCTGGTGGCACAGTGGTTAAATGCCTGTACTGCAGCTACTCACTCACAAACCACAAGGTTGTGAGTTCAACACCAATTGGGGATTCAGGGTCGACTCAGCCTGGCATCCTTCCATAGATCCCTAAAATGAGTACCGAGCTTGTTGAGGGCAATTAGATTACACATTGTAAACTGCTTAGGGAGTGCTTAAGTGCACTGACAGGTGGTATAGAAATGTACTTGCTATTGCTACATACTCATGTATACATTGACCTCATGGGTCAGTCAAGGGTAGGTGTTGGAGTTAAAATTATGAATTTGATATGACCTGTGGATAACTCAAGGGTAAACCTTTGAGGCTCAGCATGGTGCTCCTCAGATCAATTCTGCAAAGAGGCAAAAGTGCCAGTGCCGCCTTGGAGCCCAGCCACATGTGGTTGCCGCTACTGTCAGTTTTCCATTCAGGAATTACAAAAGGCTACTGAAGAGAGTAAAGGGACTGAGTGCTTCTTTTAGGTTCTCCACAGACAGACAACGTCCTCAAGGTGTTGCCAGCGCATGGAAAAAACAAAGTGGATTGGGGCTTTTTTCAGTTTCTTCTAACCCTCTCATCTCCTTACCTCAGCTGGGAAGCTCCAAAGAGCTGGCACTGTGGCGGAGAGACCAGAGAGGATTGGGGCTTTATGCAGCTTCTCCTGAACCCCTCTGCTCTCTGTTCTACAGTGAAGAAACCCCAAAATGCCACCGGAGAAAGACCAGAAAGGGGCCGTAGCTTCTTTGGCAAGGAATGGGTTCATCTCACAGCCGTCGTCTTTACTAGAAATATCTGATCAGAAGAGCTTTAAACTAAGGTATGTGGGGGAGGCAGACAGTATTCTTGAGGGCAGGAGTTCATCAAGTGCTGAAGTTATTGGCCCAAATGTTAAACAGATAACTAGACAAAGAGCACAAGAACACAACAGTGAGAAGGAAAAAACCTTTAAAAGGCAGATAGGGAAATTGCCCATGGTTTTAGATGTCTATATGGTCCAAAACACACTGCAGAAATAGTCCAATTTGAGACCACTTTAAGGGCCCTGGCTCATTGCTAAGGAATCCTGGGGATTGTTGTTTAATGTGGCAACAGAGCTCTCTGACAGAGAAGGCTAAATGTCTCGCAAAATTATAGTTCCCACAATTCCCTAGCATTCAGCCAGGACTGTTAAAGCAGTCTCAAACTGGATTATTTCTGCAGTGTGTTTTTGGATCCATATTAATGCACAGAGCATGGGAAATAAACAGGATGAACTTGAACACTTAGCACAGTAAAGCAAATATGATATAATAGGCATCAATGAAACCTGGTGGGTTGAGTCTCATAATTGGAATGTAGCAATACAGGGGTATAACCTATTTCAAAGAAATAGACTAAACAAGAGTGGATTTGGAGTAGCATTAAATATTAAGGATGTGTACACCTGTGAACAGATCCATGACTTAAATCCTGGAAGCCATGTTGAGAACATCTGAGTAAAAATTAAGGGAGAGAGAAACAACAAATATGTGGTGGTTGGGGGTCCACTACAGACATCCAAGCCAAACTGAGAAGTTGAATGATGCCTTCCTAGAACAGTTGACCACACATTCAGAAAGGAAAAATGTAGTAATAATGGGGAAATTCAACTATATATTCTGACATTTGCTGGAATCACAGAATCATAGAATCTAGAGTTGACCACAAGGGCCATCTAGTCTAACCCCCCTGCCATACAGGAACTCACAATCAAAGCACCCTCAACAGATGGCCATCCAGCCTCTGTTTAAAGACCTCCAAAGAAGAATGCTCCACTATAATCCGAGGCAGTGTGTTCCACTGGCAAAGAGCTATTACTGTCAGGAAGCTGCTCCTAATGTTGTGGTGGAATCTCTTTTCCTGTCGTTTGAATCCACTGCTCCAGGTCCTAGACTCCGGAGCAGCAGAAAACAAGCTTGCTCCATCCTCAATATGATATCCTTTCAAATATTTAAACTAGGGCTACCATATCACTTCTTAACTAACTCTTCTTCAGACTAAACGTACCCATCTCTGTAAGTCTCTCCTCATAGTGCATGGTTTCCAAATCTTTCACTATTTTGGTCACCCTCCGCTGGAGAAGCTCCATCTTGTCAATGTCTGTTTTGAACTGTGGTGTTCAGAACTGGACACAGTATTCCAGTATTCCTGACCAAAGCAGAATAGCGTGGTACAATTATTGCCTTTAATCTAGACACTATATTTCCATTGATGCAACCTAGAATCACATAGAGTTTTTTACCTGCTGTATCATACTGTTGACTCATGTTCAACATGTGGTCTACTTGGACTCCTAGATCCATTTTACATTTCAAACCAGATTTCCTATATCTATGCATTTCATTTTTTGTACCTAAGTGTAGTACTTTACATTTCCCCCAGTTAAAATTTATTTTGTTAGTTTTGGCCCAGCTCTCTAATTTGTTATAGTCATTTTGAACTCTCTGCGGGATTAGCTACCCTTCCTAATTTGGTGTCATCTGCAAATTTCATAAGCATGTCCTCTACCCAAGTTATTGATAAAGATGTTGTCAAACTGTGCCAAAATGTTAAAGTCCGGCAAACTTCTCCCTTGCCTTACAGACAATTTGTGCAGAAGGTGGAAGAGGAAACTAGGGGCTCAACTATTTTAACAACAACAACAACAACAACATATTTGTATCCCACCCCTCTGTCAAGCAATCGGGGCAGCTTACAAGAGTTAAAATTCCAAACAATATAAGATACACTCCAAAAAAAAAATCCCAAAACCACCCACCCCTTAAAAAAGTATTAAACCAATTCATACATTAAAACATCTTCGTTAAAACATCATGAGTAAACTCAACTCACAAAAATCTGATCCTAACGAAAAGTGATAATTTGGTTAATGGGGCAGAAGTGGCAGGATCCTTAGGTTGAAGTGACCATGTTTTCCTGGAGTTTGTTATACAGCGGAAAGGGGAAGCCAAGGATATGCACTCTTGATTCTAAGGAAGCTGATTTTAATAAACTTAGTGTTTAAACTGGGTGTGATTCCATGATCAGAAATACTAATAAAGAAGGGAGTAAATGAGAGATGGGAGTTTCTTAAAAGTGAGATATTGAAGGCAAAATTTCAAACAGGAAAAATGGGAGATGTCTAAAGAAACCAGGATGAATGACTAAAGAACTTTCAACTGAGGTAAGACTCAAAAGGCACATGTACAAGAAATGGAAAAAACGGGAAATCACCAAAAAAGAATTCAAATAAATAGCAAACTTGTACAGTGAGAAAGTCAGAAAAGCTAAAGCACAACGTGAGTTCAGGCTTGCTAGAGAGGTTAAAAACATAGAAACAGATTTTTTGGTTATGTCTGTAGCAAACGGAAGAACAAAGAAATGGTAAGGATGCTGTGTGGAAAGGATGGCAAAATGATAACAAGGGATAAAAAAAGGCAGAATTACTCAACACCTTCTTTCCCTCAGTCGTTTCTAAAAAGAGCAGTTCTCAACTGGAGAAAAATGGAGCAGACGATGCAGTAGGGGAAATGTAGAACAAAATAGGCAAAGGGGTAGTACAGGAATACCTAGCTACTCTAAACAAATTCAAGTTTCCAGGACCAGATGATGTACACCCAAGGGTATTAAAAGAACTGTCAGAAGTAATTTCTTGCCTCAAGGACCTTTTGCATCTAAAATGCAGGACTGGGAAGGTAGCAAAGGAATGAGAAGAAGCCAGAGGCATGAAAGAGAAAGGTAAAAAAAAAAAAAAAGGTGCATTCAGTTTAGCCACACCACTGTTCCTAAGCTTATTCTTATTTAGTAGAGGAGGTTAGTTCAGAGTTATGACGCATAGTCCCCTAGGGAAAGAAATGTATGAAAGAGAGCAATTTCAAGCTTCTGCTCTTCTTCCTAGTTGGAGCTCCATACTTGTCTCAGGGGTTTCATTTTGTCAAAACCTGCTTCTACTGTTGGAAAACTTCAGTGTTGGGAACAATTTTAGGAGCACACACAATTTACATTTGGAATAGGACCAGCAGTATTTAGTCATTTTTAAAGTCTTCCTTCCTTCCCTGGAAATTAAGCCCTGTTTGCCCAATGTGTTTGACAGCTCAGATAAGCACGGTGTCCTCCCCCATTCCTAGTTATTTATGTAGGAATGAAGGAAAGCAGAATAATGAGAATTCCTCAGATTCCTGCCACAAGCTATTGCTCTGAATTCCATCGTGAAGCAACAAAGAAGAAATAAGCCAGTTATGGGTAGTATTGAAAAAGTCCCTAACTCTTTCTGGAATTTAGAATCATAAAGTAGAAAGGACCAAAGCATGGTTTTGATGGGATATTAGAAGAGTTTTTAAATATAGATGCCCCACTAGTTGAACACCAACATGGAGTCCTCTAAATTATTATCTGTCCAAATCCCATTGTGTGTCATAAGATGGGCAGTGGGAGAAAAGATGGAAGGATATACTACATCAAGAGCTTTAAAACAAAAAGACAGATTCAAATGTTATTAATTTTAAAACATTTTTATTAATAATTCAATAATAGAAAAAGAAAAGAAAATACCAACATACAACTAATTAGAACACACATATACACAAAAAAACGAGAAACAAAAAAGAAAGTAAAAGAAAAGAACTAACAAGCATGAACAAATGAAAACAACATATAATCATCCCATCACCCCTCTCCCCTTCCCTTATCTTACCCTAATGACTTCCAGCACTTTCCTGACTTCATTCAGTAATTCTACCATATAATTATTCCTCACTAATCATCTTCCAATTATACTAACAAATCTTCCTATGCAATAGGAAAGAATTCATGTTTAAACATCAAATCCAATAATTGCACTGTCTCTCAATCTTTTTTTTCCACATAGGCTGTGTCTGAACTGCAGAAATGACATGGTTTGAAATTACTTTAACTGGCATGGTTCAATGCTATGGAATTCTGGGAATTGTAGTTTTGTGAAACATTTAGCCTTCTCTCAGTCAGAGAGCTCTGGTACTACAACAAACCACAATTCCCAGAATTCCATAGTATTGAACCATGGCAATTAAAGTGGCGTCAAACTGGATTATTTATGCAGTGCAGATGCATCCTCAATCTATAAAGGGTTGCCAAGATCTCATACATACTTGAGTCAATATATATATATATATATATATAATTAGGGGTGAAATAGAAGCGGCTTCGTGCCGCTTTGGAAGCATGGCATTGGCTCCTGTGTTCACAACCTGCTTTGGACCACTTGCAGCCGGAGTGCACTTGGACCATTCTTTCATGTCCATCTGCTCCGGACTTTAGTCAGTTTATCTTATGTAGCAAGATCCATTAGGTTTTCTAACTACTTTTCAACATTCTGAATTTTCTTCTGCTTCCAGTGTTATGCGTATAGTATTCTTACTGCTATAATCATAACAAGTCACAATACTATTTTCTCTTTCTGGTATCTCTCCAAAACCAATCATATTGAAAAGAAACACTCCAGGTCAAAATATTATGTCTGCTTTCTGAATCTTATTTATGATGTACTCAAATATTTAATTAATCTGAAGGGAGTGCTCTGCTTCCTCCCTGTTGATCACATAGGTGCCCCATTCTGACCTCAGCAGAAGCGGCGTCAGGCTTTCTGAGCTCCTGCCTGCCAATACTGGGCCAGGACGGAGAGTGCAAATACAAGATTTCACATTCCTAGGCCAATATTGTTGCTTACAATATTTCCAACTCTGCATGAAGTAAACATGTAGATTAGAAATCCCACCTAGTGAAAGAAATCTTTATGTTTTAGTCAGCAACATAATTGCTTCATTTTACACATGGAAAGCAATAATTCTGGTGAAAAATAATTGTTTCAGGGTTCTTTTTCTTTAGATGGCACACTCATGTAGTAGCAGGCATTATCTTAGTAGAGGACTTCCTGATGAGCATGAGATAAAGGTAGTGTCACTTTTATTGGGTACTTTTATTACAATAACATTTATTTTAAAAAAAATTTGTCCAGCTAATTTCAGCTTTAGTGCTCTCCATTGGCCAATTCAGACCCGATCCTGCTGTCCACATGATTCTGATGATGATTTAAGAGGCAAGAATAGTCTGCCATGACTTGTTTTTGACATTTAGTGATCAAACCATTCTCAATGATTATTGACAGTAGTTCTGAAATTATTCTGACAGTTCTTTTAATACCCTTGGATGTAGATCATCTGGCCCTGGAGACTTGAATTTATTTAAAATAGCCAGGTATTCTTGTACTACTCTCTTTATCTATTCTGTGCTGCAGTTCTCCTACTGCATCATCTGCTCCATTTTCCCTAGGTTGAGTATTGTTCTCCTTTTGGGAGAAGACAGGAAAAGAAGGTGCTGAGTTCTGCCTTTTCTCTGTTCCTTCTTAGCATTTTTCTATCTTCTCTACACAGCAACCCTACTATTTTCTTGTTCTTCCTTTTGCAACAGACATAACACATAAAAAGCCCTTTTTATTGTTTTTAACCTCTCTAGTATGTCTCAGTTTGTTCTGTGCTTTAGCTTTTCTGACTTTCTCCCTTCATGAGCTGACTGTTTGTTTGAATTCTTCTTTGATAATTTCCCCTTTTCCATTTCTTGTACATGTTCTTTTTGAGTCTTAGCTCAGTTGAAAGTTTTTTAGATATCCATCCTGGTTACTTTAGACACCACCCATTTTTCCTCCTCACTGGAACTGTTTGAAATTGTGCCTTCAATATCTCACTTTTAAGAAACTCCCATCTCTCATGAACTCCCTTCTTTATTAGTATTCCCAGCCATGAAATCTCCACAAGTATTTCCCTAAGTTTACTGAAATCAGCTTTCTTAAAGTCTAGTATGCATGTCTGATTATGCTTGGCTTGTCCTTTCTACTGTATAACAAACTCCAAGAGAACATGGCCACTCTCACCTAAGGATCCATCATTTCCACACCATTAACCAGATTATCACTTTTGGTTAGGATCAGACCCACCATCACTACATCCCTGTTGTTTCTCTCTCCCTTAGTTTTTACCCAGATGCTCTCGACATGTTTTCCAGGATTTAAATCATGGATCTGTTCACAGGTGTTCACATCCTTATGTGTAATGCTATTCCACCTCCCTTCCTGTTTGGTCTATTTCTCTGAAATAGGTTATACCCCTCTATTACTACATTCCAATCATGCAACTCAACCATCCAGGTTTCATTAATGCCTATTATAATATAATAATATAATAATAATAATAATTTATTTATCCCGCCTTTTGCCTAAGCAATCAAGGCGGCTTACAAATATAAAGTAAATACAATATTGAAATATAATAAGATTAAGACAGCACACATTCTGCCTTCTCTCCCTTCTGATGATGGTGGATGGAGAAAGGGCCTTCTTCTTTTCAGGCTAGGCCCAATGGAGCCAGCCTGCCTGCCTTCTCTCCCTCCAGATGATGGCGGATGGAGAGAGGGCCTTCTTTTTTCAGGCGTATATTATATCATGTTTGGTTTGCTGTACCAAGAGTTCAAGTTCATCCTGTTTACCTCCCATGCTCTGAGCATTAATGTAGAGATACTTAAGACCATGGGACATTCCCACCCCCCCATCAGTCTTCTCTGCTCTGTCCAAGAAATCCTCATGTCCCCTGATATGCTACAGCATGGATAAATGGGCCTCAAGTTGCTGGACCTTCTCTTCCAAAAGGGTAACCAACTTTCACTTAGTGCAGATGTAGCTATCCACATCCTTTGGCAAGAACACAAACATACCAAGCTGTAGTAGTGACTGCAGCACCTCCCTCACTGTCTATATTCAATAATTTTAAGTAGGCACTGAAACAGAACTCAGGGTCTCCCTTTTAAAACTCCCCTGCTAAACAGCTATGCAAAACACCCCTGTTGATTTTGCCTATTAGTTGAGCTCTGTTACTCAATCTCCAGTGACTGGATTGCAGCTATATAGAGAACCAGTGGCTGCTAGCTCCTCCCTTATGAAGTCTTTGACTCATTTCCTCATCATCCTGGTATTGAGTGGGAAGGGCAGAAACACATACCATATTTTCCAGCGTATAAGACGACCCCCCAACTTTTCCAGTTAAAATATAGAGTTTGGGATATACTCGCTGCATAAGATTACCTCTCTTCCAACGCACACCAAATAAATATTTTTAAAAAACATCAGATTTAATTTCAATATGGTAATTTTAATTCAAATGCTTATGACATACATGTACTTAGCAGGAAAACTGTCACTAATAAACACAACAAACTACATCTCCCATGTTCCCTAGCATTTATTTCTGCAGTGTGTTTTGGACCTTATTTTTTAAAAAATAGTCCAAATTTAAATGCTGCTTTAAAAATTATTTCCATCTCCCAGCTATGAGATGGTGGGAGGGGGGGATTGAGAAAGTGTTGAGGGGAAGGACTGCCAATATACTAGGTGATGCATTCTGGGGTATGTACAATTTGTGGCCAAGTAAATGACCCTGGGCATGTCACACACTCTCAGCCTCAGAGGATGGTAATGGCAACCCTCATTTGAAGAAACATGCCAAGAAAACCCCATGATAAGGTTGCCTCAGGGTCGCCATAAGTCGGAAAGGACTTGAAGATACACAAGAACAACAAAAAAGTCTGCAATTATTTCATAGGTAGTACGTGGGAATAGGAGCCAGCATGGTGTAGTGGTTTGAGTGTTGGACTATCACTCTGGAGACCTGGGTTTGATTCCCCACTCTGCCATGAAACCCACTGGGTGAACTTGGACAAGTCATACACTCTCAGCCTCAGGGGAAGGCAATGACAAACCTCCTCTGAACCAGTCTTGCTAAGAAAACCCCAGGAGAGGATCGCCTTAGGGTTCCTCTCGTCCTCCTCCTCTCCCAAGGCTTCTTGCAGCCCCCACCTCTGTCCTCCTCCATTCTCCTCTCCTCCCAAGGCTGCAGAGGAACAGGATAGAAATTATTATTATTATTATTATTATTATTATTATTATTCCCCCTGACACCTCTGTCCTCCTCCCCCCCCTTCTCCTACTTATACCTTGCGTACAAGACGACCCCCAACTTCAACCCAGATTTTCCTGGGTTAAAAAGTCATCTTATACAGCGGAAAATATGGTATATAGCTGGGACCCATTCCAGCTAAAAAGGAAGGTGTCACCTGGTGATCACCTTGTGCTCCATCCCTTCAAGTTCTAGAAAAGTACTGGCAACATGGCTTGTTTGCTGGGCTTGCAAAGAGATTAACCTGTGCAGTGCCTCAATGACGAAAGACTCAATGAAGAGTGTCAGGATGGAGCATCCATTCATGGCACAAATCCAAGACCTGCTGAGTTCATCTGACAAGAGTGTTCTTCTCTCCTGGCACATGTACTGCTAACAAGAAGATTTTCCCAAAAATGGATCCATCCCAGATTTGCAATGTCAGATAGAGCAATATGCTGGACTTCATTCCTCCCTGCTTGTTCAAGCAATACATTACCATGGCGTTGTCAGTATTGGCCTGAATGGTGTTGCTTCGCAAGAAGGATTCAAAAGTTTGAAGGGCTTTTCCCACTATTAACATCTTGAGCACACTGATGTGGTGAGTGGCTTCTTTGCTCAACCACTTGTCCTGGATGGAGAGACCATCTGAATGGGCACCCCAGCCCTCCAGTGACATATTCCTCATGACTGATAGGAGTGGCTGGGGTAGGGAGCAAAGCCATCTTTGTCCAAACATTGCAATGGTTAAGCCACCAATTGAGAGATCAGAGGACACACCGAAGCATACTGAATCTCTTGTGGGGAGAGTCCTCCAGTGGGTCAAACACACTGAGGAACTACAACTGCAGTGTTCAGAATGGAAGATAGGCCAGCGGTATGATTGTAGTAGTGGAATCCATGTGGCTGAGCAGGAACTGGATTAGCTGTGATGGCAACATGCAGGAGCTCCAACACCTTCAAATTGTCCATATCAGAGTATGAAATCTCTCCTCTGAGAAACAAGCTGCAGTGAAAACAAAGTCTAGGATTGCTCTGAAGAACTTCACTCTCTGAGCTGGTTTGAGATAGGACTTCTCGCAGTTGACAATGAGGCCGAGAGAGTTGAGAAGGTCAAGAGTGTATGTAATATATCAAATGAATTGATGATGTAATTTGGTCACCAGGCATCTCTATATAGGAAAATGAGAATCCCCTTCTGTCTCAACCAGGCAACAACCACAGCCTTTGTGAACTTTGTGAACACCTGGGGTGCCATGGAAAGACCAAAGGGAAGGACATGAAATTGGCACGTTTTCAGTAATGTTCCCACAAAAATGACACTAATCATTGGTATGACATTCGAATCCCAATAGAGAAATAAGCATCTCTATGATCAAGGGTTGTGAACCAGTCTTCTCTTTGCAACAGGCGAAGGATGGATATGAGAATAACTATTTAGAAGCCCCTGTATGGAACGTAGGTGTTGACATCTTTGAGGTTCAGGATGGAGCGAAGACTCCTTCCTTCTTGCTGATGATGAACTATCGGAAGAAGAACTCTGTGATAGGGACAGGTTCAATAGCACATCTGTAGAGCAAGGTAGCAACCTTGTTGTGGAGAATATAGTAACTTGCTGATTATCCGTCAGGGGATACCTCTCAAAATCAATGGCATTTTCCTTGCAGACAATGTTTGGGACCCAGGTGTCGGTGGTAATCGTAGCCCAAGCATGTTGGTACTGGGCTAGCCTATTGCCAAAGGTTGGAAATGGTGTGGGAAGAAGAGGGGAAAGGGAGTCAAAGATGCCTCTTCTCCTGGTCCTGGCTCTTTTCCCTTAAAAACAAACAGTGTTTCAATGAAGAGGTGTGGAGCTTCCAAGAAGAGATGGAAGACTCTGAAGTGTACTGATACAATCAAGTAGAAGTCATGCTGAAGAAGTGTCTCTGCTTGGAGGATGATCATTGCCACCTGGAAGAAGAATGAGAGTGAGAAGGCATACAGTGGATCTTGTTTCCTAGGTGAATTGGAGCTTTTGATCTGCGCCCTTGTTGAAAAGACTGAATTCATCAAAGGACATGTCCTCAATTGTGGCCTTGGCCTGAGTGGAGTGGCCAGAAAATCACAGCCAGGCATGCCTTCTTAATGCCACAGCACCTGCCAATCAACAATGTGGCAAACACAAATGCTTTGCTCACCAAGGGAGTGAGCCTCAGCTTGCAGTGCAATGGCAAGGTGCTTTTCCTCATCTGGGAGCTTATCAAGCAAGGACAGGACTCTTTCCCATAAGTTCTGCTGATAAGTTCTCATGCAGGCTGTACAGTTTGTGATATGAAAGCATATTGCAGAGGATCTCAACATGGTGCCAAAGGAATCCTCACTTTACTTCCAGGCAATTGAGTCACTGTATGGGGTACAGTAGGCATGATGCAGAGGAGGAGCCGAGCATGCCCGCTGTGGAGACACTATGATTTCACCTTCAGTTGTCGAATTGACCTGAACTTGCACAATTTACAGACATTCAATCAAAAAGGAGTGGTGTACAGGTGTTGATGAAAACTATCTCAACAGACCTAAATTCTGTGGTTCAGAAGATTGAAGTAGATCATGCTCCTTCAGCATAATGGCATTAGAATGCTTAGAATGCTTTCACTTTTTAGGCTTTTTCTCTCCCCCAAGTGTTTCATGGCAGAAGATTCAAGCAGCAAAGAGCACTGGGAATCAGGAGCATGTCTCGTTGAGAAAATGTACATTCCAGAGTCACCTTTGCAGGACATCTTGATGGGAAGTACATTCCAGAGTTGCTTTCGAAACAGCAGATACTGTACCAATTCAAAACCAATGTAGTGGATTTATGTTTTATCAGAGTCTCAGTTTCAATTGGCTGCTTGTGAGAGAAATGGGCCACAGATGATATGGGAGCTCATGGTGAGGCAGAAACCATTGCCAATGCTGGCTGAGGCAATTTTAAGGCTTCCTCCTACAACAAGGCCTTCAAGCAGGATTCTCTGTTCTTTCATGCTTGTCAGGTAAATGCCCTGCAGTGAGTGCAAGACCCCACATTATGAGCCTCACTGAGGCAAAACAAACAGCTTGAATGGCCATTTCAGCCTGTTAATTTAGTTTCACAGTCTTCACATCACTTAAAAGAAGGGGAGGAAACCATAACAGAAAGGGAGCAGAAGACATGCAGTTTGTTAACAAGCCAAGTCAGTTACCAAAAGAATGCCAAACCAAGCCAAAGAAAAAACAGAGTATAGTAAAACACAAGCCGAGTCCTCACCAGAAAATCATAATTGTGCCAAAAACAGAAGGAGTAGCATAAGAATGGTCGTAATGTAGCCAAGTCAAGAAAATAAAGTTCTGAGCAAAGATTACTAGGGAGGTTCCTAGATGCTGCTCATGCAGCGGATGAAAAGAAACTGAGGCAAATGAGCAGGAACAGTGAGGATAAAGCTACGGGTGGGCAGAGCTACCACCAAAAATGTTGCCTTAGCTGTTCTAGAAGTTTCCAAAGTGTTCTATGCAGGTGCAAGAATACCCAATTACGTGAGTCACAGAGACCATGAAGAAGAGAAAAAAAGAAACACACATGCTTGCACACACCATCCAAGAAAATATAACGAACCAGGCACCCCACTTTGTTTGAGAGAAGAAGAGGCTGGAATCAAAACAGTGTCATCACTTACCCGAATGCGTCTCATAGCGGTCACAATCTCTACCCTGCTGTTTGGTCTGGGTACATCTAGGCTGCCAATATACTGGAAGAAAAAGGGAAAGCGATCAGAGGAGAACACCCTATTACAAAAACATCCTGAAATAAATTATATAGCCAAAGGTCACTTTAGAAGCCAATCTTCCAGGCAGATTATGTCCATGCTGATGTACACCTCTTCTCTGTACCCATGGAATATATTCACCTCTTGAATGAAATGACCAATTAATGCACCTAACTAAGTGGACTCTATCCTCTTAAAGTACATGCTTGATCTTTACAGTGCCACAAAACTCTTATTTTGCAAGACTACAGAAAATGGGAAATGGGTGGGAAATCTTTACCTGGCCAACCACCTAGTTAAGTCCATATCTGTGGTAGCAACAACTGTTCAGTCAAAGGGCCCTGTTCTTGACTAGTCATTTAAAAACCAAGATGGATGCAAGACTCCCTACATTTTCTGGAGGCTATCAGT
Source organism: Phrynosoma blainvillii (assembly GCA_026167975.1). Lineage (NCBI taxonomy): Eukaryota > Metazoa > Chordata > Lepidosauria > Squamata > Phrynosomatidae > Phrynosoma > Phrynosoma blainvillii. The sequence continues at coordinate 152,674,671 of JANUYF010000004.1, forward strand.
GGAGGAAATATAGGTCTTTTCATTTTGGGATGCTATGTAAGGATACAGGATAGCCAGTCAGGACATTCAGGAGCATAACTGACTGAGAGAAGAAAACAGGTCACAGCCCAGGTGAGAATGCCTCCCCCATAAGAGTCTACGAAGCAAGAAAAGATGAGAGGGAAAGAAGAGACAGGCTGAGGAGGGATCTCAAGTCTCTTATGTTAGTCAGAAAGAACAGACTTCCTGCTCCCAGCTTGTGCAAAGCCTTTACACTAAGGAGGCAAGATGTGCAAGAAAGGCAAGAGGTTCCTGAGCTCAGAGAGAAGATATTTCTCTGATCATTCATAAACCTCTGGCCTAGATATGCTTAGTGTTGCTTTTTGCTGTGTGCCTCAACTCAGGTCTACACATAATCACTCTCTCACACACAGAGAAAGAGAGAGTGTAAAAATAGTAAAAAGTAAGAAGAGATGGGGGGGGGGGGGAATCTGCCTGTGAGGATATGAGAGATTGAAACAGATAAACCACCATGAGACCACGTCAGATTTTTCCTGCTTGGGATAATCTTTTCACAAACACAACCACTTTGTAAAATTGCTGTCCGTGAGTTGAAATCTTACAACCAGGATTCTTCTTGCAGAACAAAAACAAAATAAAAATTCACTCATTTATACCTCATACTGTTTAATGTTTAAACAGATGCATCAAAAAATTTAGACAGGCATGTTCAAATACATATTAAATGAGTTTTAGATCTTCTTTATAAATTCAGTACTTCCAATGACTTTATTTTTTATACTACATAAAATACAACCAATGACCAGATCAGAGGTATGCTGGTCAAGAGAAAGATAAACAAGCGAGAGAACAATAAACACATAGTTCCTCTATTATCTATAAGTGATGTTAGGATTTGAATAAGACATTTGTGTATGTTTGTCAGCTTTCTTGGGTTAAAATGAAGCAAAATTAGCACATTAACATTAAAGGCTACAATCACTGCTAACATTACTGCCATTTGCTTTGCTTTGCCTCTTCATCCTTTATGACATGCATGCATTTTCTTAACCCAACCTATTCCTGGTCACCTTCCCAATACATCACACAGCCACAATTTACCATAGTTCTCTATGTAATAGTGCCACTGTATTCTGCGTTGGTCAGGCCCCACCTGGAATACTGTGTCTAGTTCTGGGCACCACAATTCAAAAAGGATGCTGAAAAACTAGAGCGTGTCCAGAGGAGGGCAACTAAAATGGTGAAGGGTCTGGAAAACATGCCCTATGAGGAACGACTTAGGGAACTGGGTATGTTTAGCCTGGAGAAGAGACGGTTAAGAGGGGATATGATAGCCCTCTTTAAATATTTGAAGGGATGTCATATTGAGGAGGGAGCTAACTTGTTTTCTGCTGCTGTAGAGAATAGGACTCGGAACAATGGATGCAAGCTCCAGGAAAAGAGATTCCACCTGAACATTAGGAGTAACTTCCTGACAGTGAGAGATGTTTAACAGTGGAACACACACCCTTGGAGAGTGGTAGAGTCTCCTTCTTTGGAGGTCTTTAAACAGAGGCTGGATGGCCATCTGTTGGGGATGGCTTGATTTTGAGTTCCTGCATGATTGAGGGGTTGGATTGGATGGCCCTTATGGTGTCTTCCAACTCTATGATTCTATGATTCTCTTCATCTATCCAGCCTTTAGATTGAGCACAAACACTTAAGCCTGCCAAAGTTCTTTCAGGCTATTTTCCTTTGCTTCACTCTTACATCCTTTGTTGCATTCCCCTAAGTTTTATCCTTCATTTATCCATGAGTCATTCCAAAATCCTTAATTTGGGTCATAAAACCTGCCCTCGACCATGAGGTTGACTAATAGTTGAGTATATATAGTAAATCACCAGAAATATACCAATGGAGTTGTTTCAAGCTATATAAATGGAATACATTCAAATTCCAGCAAAAATATGTCAATAAATATGGAAAACAAAGTAATAGCATACAGACTGGAAACACTCAATATACATTCCAATCCCCAAGTAAAGGAACATCAAGGATTGTAGTAACCATCAAACTATTGCATAGATCTCCCATTCAAGCAAAGTGATGCTCAAGATTTTAGCAAAAAAAGACCGTATGTAGAATGAGAAATGCCAGATGTCCAAGCTGGGTTCAGAAAAGGGATGACACTGCAAACAGGCACTGGATAATAGAATGCACCACAGAATTTCTGGAGGAAATTAATCTGTGCTTAATACATTATAGCAAAGACTTTCACTGTGTTGATTGACAATCCTATCTTGGGAGAAAGGCAGGATATAAATTCAATAAATAAATAAATAAATAAATAAACTCATGATAAAATATGCCTCTCTCTAATAGAAGCAAGCATGTCATAACATCTGATTGTTTTCATGTGTAATTTATACTTATGACAAGAGGGCACTGTAAAGAGACAACATGGAGAAACAGCATTTTATTACATTACTTGTTTAATTTATATGCAGAACATCTCATACAGAAAGCAGGATTAGACTCAGGAGAAACAGGCATGAAAATTGGAAGAAGTAAATCAAGATGTAAGAAGGAAAGTCAAGATATGCAAATTACACCATAATACTTGCAGAAAATAACAAAAACTTGGAAAAACTGTTGATAAAAGTTAAGGAAGAAAGTGCAGAAGCAGAGTTACAGGTGAGTATTAAAAAGACAAAAATAATGCTCACAGACTATTTGCATAACTGTAAAGTAAGTAATGAATTAATGAAATAATGAAGTAACGAACAAAAAGGGAAGAACAACAGTTCTATCTCACAAGATCTGGAAAATCAAAGGAAAATTCAAACCAAGGACCGGGATGTTCTATGACAATAAAAATAACATAATTCAAGACAGGAAGAAATAAAAAGAAGTTAGATGCAATACAAAGAAGAGTATATAAAAGTGATGACAACAGGAAGGACACATGGAACAAATTCTAAAAAGCATGGTGGGATCTGCAATAAGAGAAATGGCAAAAAACAAATCACCAGAAACAAATCATATTCCAATTGAACTGCTGCAATCAACACTGACAGTCAACTCCAATCCTAACCAACATATGTCAACAGATATGGGAAACAAAATGATGGCCAACAGATTAGAAGCAGTCAATATATATCCCCATCCACAAAAAAGGAGATACCAAAGACTGCAGCAACTACAGGACCATAGCACTGATCTCCCACGCGAGCAAAATTATGCTCAAAATTCTGCAACATAGACTTCAACCATACATGAGAAATCCCAGAGGTCCAAGAGGGGTTCAGGAAAGGAAGAGGCACTAGGAACAACACTGCAAACATACGATGGATATTGGAGCGCACCAGGGAGTTCCAAAAGAAAATCAGCATGTGCTTTATAGACTAAAGCAAAGCCTTTGACTGCATAAATCATGAAAGGTTATGGAATACACTTAAAGACATGGGAGTGCCAACACACCCGATAATCCTGATGAGGAATCTGTACTCAGGATAAGAGGCTGAAGATGGAGATACAAAATGGTTCCCAACTGGCAAAGGGGTCAGACAAGACTGTTATCATTTCACCCTATCTGTTCCAACTTATATGTGAACATATTATAAGAAAAGCAGGCCTGGACACAGAAGAAGGAATGAAAATAGGAGGAAGAATATCTAAGTTACACAAATGACACCACAGTACTAGCAGAAAACCTCACAGACCTGGAACACCTACTAAGGAAGATCAAGGAAAAAAGTGCAAAGACATTCCTAATGTTGAACATAAAGAAAACAAAAATAATGACCATAGAGAATCTACACAAATTTAACCTACAATGAGGAAACAGAAATAGTAAAAGAATTCTCATACCTGGGATCAAACATTCATAGGAACAGGGACTGCAGCCAAGAAATCAGAAGAAGATTAAGAATGGAGAGGACAGTTATGAAAGAACTAGAAAAGATTCTAAAATGCAAAGATATACAACTCAGCACAAAAGTTAGAATCATACAAGCCATCGTATTCCCTATTACCATTTATAGATGTGAGAGTTGGACAGTTAAGAAAGAAGATAGGAAGAAAATCAATTCATTTGAGATGTGATGCTGAAGAAGAGTGCTTAGGATCCCATGGACAGCCAAAAAGTCAAACGAATGGGTCCTAGAACAGATCAATCTAGAAATCTCCCTGGAAGCCAAGATGACAAAACTGTTGTACTTTGGACACATCATGAGAAGGAAAGGTGGGGGGAAGTAGAAAGAGAGGAAGGCTGCATGCCAGATGGATGGACTCTATTAAGGAGGTCATGGATATGGGTTTACAGGAATTAGGCAGAGCACTGTAGGACAGAGGGTCTTGGAGATATCTCATCCATAGGGTTGCCATGGGTCGATCTCGATTCAAGGGCAGCTAACAATGACAAAAGTAATGAAGACACTGAAATAAATAGTTTCCTTTACCTACCTATCTTGGCCTAGTCATTAATCAAAATTGGGACTATAGCTAATAAATCAGAAGAAGATTTAGACTTGGAAGGGCAACTATGAAGGAACAAGATAAGATCCTCAAGTGTAAAAATATATCATTAAATACCAAATTCAGAATAATCCAGGCCATAGTATTTCCAGTATCTATGTGTGGTTGAGGAAGCCGGACAGTGAAGAAAGCTGTCAGGAAAAAAAAAAAATCAACTCATCTGAAATGTGGTGCTAGAGGACAATTCAATGAATCCCATGTGTGAGGCCTGAACTATCACTAGAAATGAAGATGACTAAAATGAAGCTAAGTACAATAACATCCAAAATCCACAAAACAATGGTATCTTTATTGGACCAACCAAAATGCACAAAATACATGCCACAAGTTTTCGAACCTCCAATAGCTTCTTCATCAGGCAAAGGTATTTAAAAATATATACAGGAATAAAAAAAATGATGATGATAATAGTCACAAGCCTGCATCTTGTCAAGATGTTGCTATTCTCAGTTCAGGTGGTGTGGAGGGACGTTCATTCAAGCAGGCCATGTGGATACTCCATGAAATAAAAGTTTAGGTTCTATTATCAAGACAAAAAGAAATGTCCCCCCCCCCTTTGAGATCCAAGTTGCCTCCGTTCTTTGCGAAGCTATAAGCTCATTTGTTAGGCAGAGAGCACTAAATTGAGGCTGCCATACTTTGAATATATATCTGTGAGATGGCCTGACTCAGAGAATCACAGAGCTGAAAGAGACCACAAGGGCCATTCAGCATCCATTTAAAAACCTCCAAAAGGAGAAGACGTGTCCACACTTAGAGGCAGCTTATTTCACTGTCAAACAGCTCTTACTGTCAAGAAGTTTTTTATTTAGGTGGAATCTCTTTGTTTGTAGTTATACACAGCTCCCTAAACCATTCCTCATAGGACAGGTCTTCAAGACCCAACACCATTTTGGTCACCCACCTCTGAACATGCTCTAGTTTAAGAAATGTAGAAAATAGCCAAGACATAGAACAATTACTAAAGAAAGTAAAGGAAAAAAAAAGCAGAGACAGGCTTACAGCTGAACATGAAGAAAACTAAAATATGACCACAGATGATTACCCCACTTTAAACTAAATGATTAAAACATCAAAATACCAGTAGTTCAAGATTTTCCATCTTATGGCTCAGTCATTAATCAGAATGGAGTCTAAAGTCAAGAAGTCAGAAGAAGACAAGCACTTGGAAGGGCAGCTATGAAGGAGTTAGACAAGGTGCAAGTGTCAAGATTTATTACTGATACTAAAGTTAGGATTGTCCTTGCTATTGTATTTCCCATTTCTATGTATAGTTGTGAAAGCTGGACAGTGAAGAAAGCTGATAGGAAGAATAATAGAATCATAGTTAGAAGAGACCACAAGGGTCATCTAATCCACCCCCTTCTGCCATGCAGGCACTCACAATCAAAGCACCCCTGACAGATGGCCATCCAGCCTCTTGAAATTTCTCTTTAAAAGACCACACCACTCTCCGAGGCAGCATATTCTACTGTCGAACAACTCTTACTGTCAGGAGGTTCTCTCTAATGTTTAGGTGGAATCTCTTCTCCTGTAGTTTGAATCCATTGCTACTTGTCCTAGGCTCAAAACACATGGGTCAAATAAAGCGGCACTGGGCCAGACTGGAGGTGCAGCCTTTAGATGACGCACCCTCCCCAACATGGTCCAAAGCCACAGTGAAGCCATGCTCCAGTCGAAAGGACCAGAGCAAAAGAGAGTGGTTTAAAAACCGACTCCTGCAGCACACAGCTTGAGACCACAGATGGTGGCAAGCTTTGGGAACAGGCTTCATGGTTGCTGGATCTCGGGCAGATTGCGGCCGAAGCGGACTCAGGCTGCTTCTCATTTGCCTCCTAGTCTCTGGAACCCGAGAAAACAATCTTGCTCCATCCTCAATATGACATCCCTTCCAATATTTAACCATGGCTATCATGTCATCTCTGAATCTTTTCTTCCCAGGCTAGGCATACTCAGCTCCCTAAGCCATTTCTCATAGGACATGGTTTCCAAGTCTTTCACCATTTTGGACACCCTCCTCTGGGCACACTCCACCTTGTCAACATCCTTCTTGAACTGTAGTGCCCAGAACTGGATACAGTATTCCAGGTGAGGTCTTACCAATAAAGTGGTACTATTGCTTCCCTATGTCTAACTATAATACTCCTATTCGTGAATGCTAGAATCAGATTGGCTTTTTTAGTTGGTCCATCATACTGCTGACTCGGATTCAGCCACGTGTCCTCCAACTGTGTATTTCACGGTCCCTATTCTATCATCCAACTCATTTCTAACAATGTTGAATAGCACTGGGCCCATGACAGAACCCTGTTGCACCCCACTAGTAACTTCTCTCCAGGGTGAAGAGGAGCCATTGGTGAGTACCTTTTGCGTTCGGTTGGTCAACCAATTACAAATCCAAATAACAGAAGCATTGTCTAACCTACATTGTTTGCAAGAATATCATGGGAGATAAAAAGAGAAAGATCTTTGAAGTTCTTTTAAAGCTTAAAGTTAACATTGTGCTAGTAAGTTCTATTTAACAAATGAAATCCCATTTTTAAATTAGAATTTGCCCTGCTAGGGACAGTAACAAATGAATTTGTAATTGGCGGCAAACTCAGATCTGAGATAACCATGAGGAGACAGAAGTGTCCTGCAATGTCCTCTAATCCTCTCCTTTAGACCAGGGGTTGGCAACCTACAGCCTGCAGGCCACCCCCAGCCCACCCCCATGCGCGGCACACCGCCATTTTGGCAAACAAAATGGTGGTGGCGGCGGAGATCGGCGGGGGCTGCACAGTGACATTTCCTCCCCCCTCCGGCCCAGCGGAAGACCTGGGGAGCAGCGACCGGCCCCAGGTAAGTAAACCTTGCTGATCCCTGCTTTAGACAATATACCAGTAACTTCTCACAATTCCACCAAGGTCTTCCAATAAATTGGACATCCCAAGAAAACTCAGTGTTGAAAAGAGCTTTTTCTAAATGAATAGGTAATTACTTATTATTTGAAATCATGTTTCTGTTCTGAACTTATGAAAGCATTGCACCCTTTCAGATTGGTTAACTTGAAGCATTTTAATCACTTGGAAGTGCTATATCGCTGAAGAACTGAATTTAAAAAAAATACTCACTCACTGTATTTCAGTGAACATCTTTAGGAGTGCTAAACCTCACAAACCACACATACCTTAATTTCTTGAATTTTTCAGTGCTTGTTGCAAAATGTTCGGTTATTCAGCTGAATTTGTTCTCTGTTGCACCATCATACCCAAGTCTGACTGCTTATGGGTTTCTTTCTGATATATCGGTCACTGTACAATCCCTAGGTGGGTTGAACGCTTATCTGTGATTAATCTAAGAAGGAAGAAGCAGATACTGCCAAAGAAAACAATAGTAGCAGGATTCCCCCCCCCCCCCCGAAAAGTGAATGTGTGACACATGCTTTTGCCCACTAGGTATAACTTTGCTCATTTTTGCAGCACACAATATACCATGCCTGATTTAGATAAATAATATTTAACTCTATAGGATATACACAAAGCAAACTTTAATCTGAAGTACCTGGAATCAATTTATAGGGCTTTCCATATAAAGCAGAGGTTTCCAGACTTCCTCAGTTCACAGTGCCCTTAGTAATTTTTTTCACTGCTCTGCTAGGCCAAATGAAATACCTAACAGTTCCATTGTTTAAGTAGTTAGGTCCAAACAACTTATTAAGTATTTATGTCCTAAAAACATAGTAACCATGCGAGCACATTTTTGGTACATTCTATTATTGTATCTAAGCCCTAACTAGTTTCTGGTTTGTACAAAGCAGAAACCTTTCCAATTCTATTCTTAAAAAATGCAAACCATGAGACATAGTAGCATAGCATATTCTCAACTATCATCATTACAGGTCTAGCAAGTACCACCTGCTACCAAAAATCAAGATGTAGTATTTTCTCCCATGATCTCCAGGGCCTTCAACATAATTCAAAGAAATTTGTGTGGGAAGGGGTGTTGCCAAGTTTTCTAAAGTAAAAAAACAAAAACAAAACATGTTGGGAAATCAGGTGGACAACAGCAGCTTTTTCTTGAAGGAGATCTAATAGGCTCATTCATTCATTCATTCATTCATTCCAAGGATTTATATCCCACTTTTTCCCACAATGGGATTCAGGTTTATAGAAAGTAGAGGAAAAATCACACTCCTGAGCCCATGCTAAGGACAATATCACCATCCTCCCCTTCTTCATTTCTGCTTCCTCCACCCAGCAGAACTGAGCCAGGTAAAAAAAGTGGGAAGCTGGATTAAAATATCCCATTGTGCGCCTCTGTGATTTTGCTGCAGTGCATGGGGCATAGCAGTGCAGAGTCTAGAAACCACTGATATATATAGTATAAACAATTTGAACAAGTGTCAGAATCAGATTTTGACCCAAGTTAGTTTAAAAACTCAAGCATGTAAAGCCATTTTGTAACTATATATGCTATTTTTCACTTCCAAATGTATTTTTGAACCCACATTCACATATATTTGAGCGAAAAAAATCACATTCATCTTGTGCGTTTAACATGCGTACACACTTCTCTGCAAGCAAAGAAGGAGAGCAGCAGGAAAAACTGAAACCATTCTCCCAGGTAGACAAAAACAGCATGAGCAGTAAGAGATGGCTACTCTTCTCTTTCTACCAATAGCAGCAGCCATAGCCACCTTTCTATCTGGAGTGAGTTAAATATAAATCTTCCATGATCACAAGTCAGCTGTTCTGGTCCTCAGTCAGCCTTCTGTGGCCTGATAGCAATATCCAGCTACATACATACACCACCATCCTTTTTCTTTGTCAAAACCATTTTTAAAGTAACATCCTTCTGAGATACCCTGAGAATTCACACCCCAGGTGGCACAGCCGAAAATGAGATGATAGCAGAACAAATGCAGGAGGAACATCAAAAGACAAGGGGAAGTGGTTCATGGTCTGAAATTTGGGCCATAATAGAAAATGCACCCATGATAAATATCAGAGATTTTTCTTTTTAAATATATTTCACATGTCACAAGAAAAACACCTAACTGAAATATCTGCTGATTTGTGTTTCCTAGGGTACTCAGGCTCTTTAGTAATAGGAAAATTACTACTAGATATCTGACCAATAGCTTGGATACGTTTAAAAAAAATTCCTGGCAACTTACAAGAAGAATAAAATGTTAACATGTTTTGCCTTTCCTAAAGACAAGTCTAAGGACATGTATTCTCCAGAAACATCAAGACAGAACTACTGTAGTTCAGTCTGTGTGTGGCTAATATTCAAAACTATTTGAAAACGTTCAGTTTTACACCAAATGCTGCCAGACTACTGTTTCAACACAGGACAGAAATAAGAGTATAGCTCCAATCCTCTGATCTGCATTGACTGCCTGTTCCAAACCAATTCAAAGTGCTGGTTCCTATTTAAAGAGCTAAATAGCTCAAGATAAAGGATTTGTGTTCCAGGCTAAGGTTTGGAGGCTGGACAGCACAGTATTCAACAGCTGTGTAATATCTTTCCCCGGAAAGGTCAACATTTCTGGCAAACCTGGCTCTTTAAAAAGGTTTCTGAAGATGGATAGACCAACTGAGATTATCATTAAGAAAACTGATTTTCTTAGTTATTATCAATACAGAAAGTTGAACTGATGCTGTCTTGATAATGTTTTGGTCATTTTTGTACATGTATGGAAGCAATATATATAAAACATATACACTGTATATACACATACATAAGTATCAAAATTTTACTCCAAAAATTGACCTGAAAAACCTGAGTTGACTTATCCACGTGTCAATGTGAGTACTGTACGTTAACTCTTATCAAAAAAGCAAGGGAACAGTGTAATCTGTCCTGGAAGCACTGACCACCCCCTCTACTCTCTCATTCCCTCAGCCTTTAGAGTGAGCACAAACAGTTATGCTTGCTGGAATTTTGTAAGTCACAGAATCATAGTGTTCGAAGAGACCACAAGGGCCATCCAGTCCAAGCCCCTGCCATGCAGGAACTCAAAATCAAACCATCCCCGACAGATGGCCATCCAGCCTCTGTTTAAAGACCTCCAAAGAAGGAGACGCCACCACACTCCAAGGGACAGTGTTCCACTGTTGAACAGCCCTTACTGTCAGGAAGATCCTCCTAATGTTCAGGTGGAATCTCTTTTCCTATAGCTTGCATCCATTGTTCTATGTTCTAGTCTCTGGAGCAGCAGAAAACAAGCTAGCGCCCTCCTCAATATGACATCCCTTCAAATACTTAAACAAGGCTATCATATCACCTCTTAACCGTCTCTTCTCCAGGCTAAACATACCCAGTTCCTTAAGTCGTCCCTTGTAAGGCATGGTTTCCAGACCCTTCACCATTTTAGTTGCCCTCCTCTGGACATGCTCCAGTTTCTCCACATCCTTTTTGCATTGTGGTGCCCAGAACTGGACACAGTATTCCAGGTGGGGCCTGACCAAAGCAGAATACAGTGGCACTATTACTTCCCTTGATCTAGACACTATACTTCTATTGATGCAGCCTAAAATCACATTGGCCTTTTTAGCTGCACATCACAGTGTTGACTCATGTTCAACTTGTGATCTACAAGGACTCCTAGATCCCTTTCACACATAGTCACATTAAGCCAGGTGTCCCCCATCTTATATCTATGCATTTAATTTTTCTGCCCTAAGTGCAGTACCTTATATTTCTCCATCTTGAAATTCATTTTGTTAGCTTTGGCCCAGCTTTCTAATCTATTAAGGTCATTTTGAATTTTCATCCTGTCCTCTGGGGTATTAGCTATTCCTCCTAATTTGGTGTCATCTGCAAATTTGGTAAGCGTGTCCCCTATTCTTTCATCTAAGTCATTGGTAAAGAGGTTGAATAGCACTGAGCCCAGGACAGAACCCTGTGGCACCCGACTGGTCACTTCTCTCCAGGATGAAGAGGAGCCATTGCTGAGCATCCTTTGGGTTTGGCTGCTCAACCAAATACTAATCCATCTAACCGTTGTATTGTCTAGCCCACATTTTATTATCTTGTTTGCAAGGATATTATGGGGGACCTTGTCAAAAGCCTTACTGAAATCAAGATATGCTATTCCTTTCATCTACCAAGCTGCTAATTTTATCAAAAAAAGAGAAAAGATTAGTCTGGCATGACTTGTTTTTGAGAAACCCATGTTGACTTTTTGTGATCATGGCATTCCTTTGACATCATTTTCCGCTGCTTCATCCTTTACATCCTTTGTTACATGCCCCTAGGTTTTACTCTCAATTTATCCATGGGTCATATCAAAATCCATAATTTCGGCCCCCAAACCTGCCCTTGACTTATTCATGAAGTCAAGTTACAGTTGACTATATATCAGGGGTAGGCAACCTAAGGCCTGGGGGCCGGATGCGGCCTCCCAAGGCCTTTGGTCCAGCCCCAGACCGGTCCTGTTGCTGCCGCCGCCGCCCACCATCATGACATTGATTATTGTTGTTAGTACTTGTTCTTGGGGTTTTCTTGGCAAAATCTCCACAGGGATTTTGCCATGGCTTTTCTGAGGCTGAGAGAGTGTGCATGCATATTTTTTTAATTTTTTTAAAATTATATTTTATTTATTTATTTATTTATTTATTTGTTTGTTTTTGGTGCTTCGCCCCCCCCCCCAATTATCTAAGGGACAGCAACCCGGCCCCCAGCTCAAAAAGGTTGCCTACCCCTGGTATATATCGTATACAAGAGTTGAAAAAATGAAAGACACATTGAACGAAGAGTCATATGAAGATGAATCCCAAATTCTAAAAAACCAGGTGGAAGCTGCAATAAGACAAACTGGGAAATATAAATCACCAGGAGGAACAGATGATATTCCAACTGAACTGCTACAATCCAGACAGACAGAATCAATTCTAGTACTAACCAACATATGTCAACAAATATGGAAAACAAAACAATGGTCAACAGATTGGAAACAATCAATATATATCCCCATCCGCAAAATTCAGCAATTTATAGGACCATAGTGCGAATTTCACATGCGAGTAAAATTATGCTGAAAATTCTGCAACATAGAGAATATGGAGAAACATAATGGTTCCGAATTGGCAAAGGGATCAGGCAAGGCTGTGTCCTTTCACCCTATCCGTTCAACTTATATGCAGAAAATATTATACCAAGAGCATGTTTGGACACAGAAGGAGGAGTGAAGGAATATCAACAATCTAAGATATGCAGATGATGCAGAAGATATGCAGATGATACTATTAACAGAAAACTTCACAGACCTGGAACAACTACTAAGGAAGATCAAGGAGAAAAGTACAAAGGCAGGCTTACTGCTGAACATAAAGAAAACAAAATAAATGACTACAGAGGAGCTATACAAATTTAGCCTAGACAATAAGAAAATCAAAATAGTAAAAGAGTTTCTGTTCCACAGATTAGAATGGGGACTGCAGCCAAGAAATCAGAAGAAGACTAGGAATGGGGAGGGAAGGTATGAAAGAACTAGAAAAGATCCAAAAGGGTAAAGATATACAAATGAGCACAGACATTAGAATTGTACAAGACATTGTATTCCCCATTACCATGTACAGATACAAGAGCTGAGCAGTGAAGAAAGCAGATAACAAAATCAATTCATTTTAGATGTGAAGTTGGAGAAGATTGTTGGGGATACCATAGACAGTTGAAAAGAGAAGCAAATGAGTCCTAGAACAGATTAAGACAGAAATCTCCCTATACTGTATGTAGTCATCTATAAATCTACTTCATGTATAAGTCAAGGGCAAGTTTTGGAGCCAAAATAATGGATTTTGATATGACCCATGGATAAGTCAAGGGTAAAACCTAGGTGCATGTAACAAAGGATCTAAAGGATGAAGCAAAGGAAAAGCAATGCCAAAGAACTTGCAAAGTTTCATCAGTTATAATAGTTTGTGCTCATATTAAAGGCTGGCAGATGAGAGAATAGATGGGGGTCAGTGCTTCCAGAACAGGTTATGCTTTTGTCTTTCAGCAGGATTCATATATGTGTGTGAATGAATTAAAGTACAGTGCTTACATTGACCCATGGAAAAGTCAATTCAGGTTTCTTGGGTCAATTTGTTGACTATAATTTCTAGACTTATACATGACTTTATACAGAAAGTTGAGGCTGTTATACTTTGGCCACATTATGAGAAGACAATAATACTAGGAAAAGTGGAGAGATGTAGAAAGAGAGGAAGGCTGCATGCTAGATGGATGGATTCTATAAAAGAGGTCACAGGTATGAATTTATAGGACCTAAGCAGGGCAGTGGAGAATAGAGAGCCTCGGAGATGTCTCATCCACAGGGTCGCCCTGAGTCACGATCGAATGAAGGGCAGTTAACAACAACAACAACAACAACAACAACAGCAAATGAAAGCCAGTCCTGAATCTGAATGAAAAATGGCACAGAAATGTTAAAGTAAAAAATGGGAAAGTAGAGCACTAGATATTGAAATCCCAGATGAAATCTAGTTTTCCAAAATCCAAATTAGCCAATTTCTAATTTTCTCCTCTTCATTAGATTCATTACACCAAGTAAAATTCATAATCAGTTAAAACAGCATTAACAACAATTTTAAAAACTTACACGTTAAAAACAATCAATTCATAATTCAGACATTCATAATTTAAATGCCATCTGGATAGGCCTACGAACAAGAATGCTTCCAAATTATGCTAAAGCCTTCACATCGTCACTATATAACAATATGGGACACAATCATTTTGGTATTTTTGCATCCATTGGGGGTCCCAAAACTGAACCCTGGCATAGCAGCAGGTCCAACTGTACTGAATTATCTTCATCAATCTAACAGACAAGAGCAGTGGCAACAATTTCTCACCATCAGACAGATCTTAAATATCCTGAAAGAAGCAACAAAATGAGGAGATGCTTCTGGTCATGTTTCCTTCCCCTACGCCACACTCTCTTTAAAAGAGCTCTTCCTAACCTTTCTATCCTGCTCAATCTCTCTTTGCTAGCTTGTGCTGTTTATTTAGAACAAAGCAGGAATTCTAGGGTTTTGTTTTTTTTTGTCTGGCTCACTCTAACTTTCAGAACGCCTTGACATAAGACTCCCCTGAACCTCAGACTAAAAGTCAAGAAATGATGGTCAGAAGGATGACTGAAAAGGAGGAAAGAAAGGCAGTACAGTGTTATGAACTTCTTTTAACAGAATTCTGCAAGCATATATACTTCTTCCCTTGGACACTATTTCTGGAGATTTTTATCAACATGCTGTCAAGTCCAATAGGATACCAAAGTTCAGAAAGTCGGGTAAAAGCTTAGTAAAAGCAAAACAAATCTTTTTAAAGAAAACTACAGATCCGGTCAAGTGCCTTTCACTGTCAGAACTGATCAGCAAACATTACTACCAGACAATTAAACTGCATATAATTCAGACTTCAGGTGGGCTTAATTCTTATTCGTTAAAATTGACAATAATATTTCTCCTTCTTTTCTCATATTGTCCCTTTTCTTTGTTGTTACAGTCAGATGCTCTCTCTCAAATGATCCTGGACATGTTCACCTCCTTTCCTGGCACCTGAACTGAGCTCACAGTTTAAAGCACAGTGTTAAAACATTCCTAAAACATACTCTCACTACTACATATCCCATTACTACGGTATATTATAGCAAGACAAAAGCATATGCAGCTCCTGACATGTGTTTTGGGTACTGGGGCAACCTGCAGACAGCAAAAAAGGTAGAAATGTTCAAAGGGACGCATTGTTGTTGAAGATGATTGTTGATTTATTGAAATCCTGATCTAGAGGGATGAGGCAAACAACACTGTTTGTGCAATATCCAGAACATTAGTATCCATGAAGAAATGCAATGAGCTTTGTAACTCTTCAATCGGCTTAGAAATAATAGCATGCGTAACTATGAAAAGATTTTTAAAAGCCAGCATAGAGCCAAACGTGGGCAAAATTGGTGTGTGTACACAACAGACTATACATTTTCTAAAATCTTTTAAAAGTGTCTCCCCCACAATACAACCGCATAGAATTCCAGAACTTGTAATTAGCTGTGTTTTGCTAAATCTCTCATAGTGTTTGTAGAGCCTCTCTTATTACCACAAAGATTTTTCTCACAATTGTTGTTTATATAGCATGCTCTCTCTCATGTTCACATCCTCTCTCTCTCTCTCCCCCTAATTTGACAAGTATATTTACTTCTTTTGTTCTTTGTTTAAATTCATTTTCCTGACATCAACCCAAGAGGTGGCATAATTCTTTGCAGCAACCTTCCTTCTTTTATTTTCATTGGAAACTTGTTGTTGATCTTTCCTACATTCAATTAATTGCTCAATATTCCAGAACCAGAGGAAATTGAGTTGAGATTGTGACAGAATACAGTGGTAACTAACTAACCCCTAAAAGGGCAGATATTCTATTTGCCAATTTTTAAAGTATATAATGTTTGTGCATAGTTGCTGAAAAGGTTACCTCATGCAAGAATGCCATTTTAGGTATTCCTTATTCACTAACATCAAATTCAGGTCTCACTAAATTCTCAGTCTAGTGAACACAGAGTTGGGCTCAGATCTAAGAAACCTAGATTAAAATCTGACCTGTGTCATGGGTGCAGTGTAAGGCCTTGAGACATTCTCCTCTAGCTTTATATCCCCTTAATTTGGAGCCACAGGAACAGTTCCACTGGCTTTTCTTTTTTCAGCATTCCATTATTTTTTTATAGCTTGACATTTTTATGCACTGTAAAATAAAGAAAATGCATTCTACCCATATGAGTGGAAGATGCAATCCCACTGTTTGCAACCATTTTTCTTTCACCCAAACCTCGCTTTCAACAACTTATATTTATTACAATACATTTCACTGAGAACCACTCTGCAGACATACAATGGCTAATGGAGCACACCAACAAATTCCAAAAGAAAATCAGCATGTGTTTTATAGACTACAGCAAAGCCTTTGACTGCATAGATCATGAAAGGCTATGGAATGCCCTTAGCGCCAACACATCTGATATTCCTAATAAGGAATCTGTACTTAGGACAAGAGGTTACTGTCAGAAAATAACATGGAGAAACAGAATGGTTCCTAACTGGCAAAAGGATCAGGCAAGGCTGTATCCTTTTACCCTATCTGTTCTACTTATATGCAGAAAATATTATACAAAAAGCAGCTTTGGATACAGAAGAAGGAGGGGTGAAAATAGGAGGAAGGAACATTAGCAATCTAGGATATGCAGATGACACCATACTACTAGCAGAAAACATTACAGACCTAGAGCAACTGCCAAGGAAATTCAAGGAAGGAAGCGCAAAGGCAGGCTTAATGCTGAACATAAAGAAAACAAAAATAATGTCCACGGAGGATCTACATAAATTCAACTTAGACAATGAAGAAATAGAAATAGCAAAAGAGTTTCCATACCTTGGTTCAAGCATTGATCAGAATGAGGACTGCGATTAAGAAATCAGAAGAAGATTAAAAATGGAGAGGGCAGCTATGAACTAGAAAAGATCCTGAATAAACCTCAGAAAGAGAAAAGAAGAGTCCCCCAACCTCCAAAGCAACTATGAATGGCTATTTTATAGTTTTATCTTTGTTAGCACTGCTGATTTGTTGGAAGCAGAGTAAGTGTGACGGGACCTCCCCTCAAACCTTAGGTTACCTCTACATCTTCTCTACAGAAGGCCCCTAGTCACTGACACTTGCCCTGAGTTTACCTTATTAACACTATTTTGAAGTGTATAAGGGCCAGGGTCCCAAGTGTCCGGCTAACCAGTTCAATGTTCAAGTAGCATGCTTGCCTTCAGTTATAAAATAGAGAAATAATTCAGACAGAGAAATCTACTGTAAAAAAAAATGAAGAGCAACTTTATTAAATAACATTGGGAAATAAACTCTCTTATGTAGAAGTCGTAGGCTTTCATGGCCGGCATCCATAGTTTTTTGTGGGTTTTTCGGGATGTGTGGCCATGTTCTAGAAGAGTTTCTTTCTGACGTTTCGCCAGCATCTATGGCTGGCATCTTCAGAGAAAACTGGAATGGAAGAGAATGGGTCTATATATACTGTGAGACCCTGGGTAGGGAGGAGTGGTTCCCAGGTGAACTGTGTGTTGTTCTGTGTTGAATAGGTATTGTTCTGTTGTTAATGGCATGGCTCCAGGGTGGGAGGAAATGCACTCAAGGTTATTGTAGGTCTCTTATGTAGGTTACTCCAAGCTTAGTGTGGTTACATTAACAACATCAACTGCAGGCTTTTAAATACTCTGTACCTTACTCTCTCACACTCAGTAGGAATACCAATCAGACCTGTCTGTCTATCACAGTCCCCTCTGGACCAACTTAACTGAAATCCCTCTCCTGTCAGAATCATTATCCCGTCTTAACTAAAACCCTCTGTCCCTCTCTCTGTCCAGGCCAACTCCTCCGTCAGACACAGATATAGACAAAGATACATACACACACAGAGGTTTTATGCATTTCAATTCCCCTGCAGCCCCCCTTCACAGTCTTCCCAAACTCTGACTGGCTGCCAGGAAGCCAGATGTGCCTTGTAACTATCACAGCAAGATATAAATATTTTAAATAAAATAAATCCAACGCAGTGCAATGTATATATGTATTATTAAAACAGTTATATCCCACCCTATATTCCGGAATTTCTGGACAGAGTCTAGCAAAGTCAATTTTAACTATTTGAGTACACTTAGCTCTCCACATTTGTAAGTTTGCCATCACAACCCCACAAGTGATTCTGCCTATTCCCAACCAAAGCTGGGAGCATAGCAGCCTAGGACCCCAGGAATGGGGAGCACAAGGAACTGATGCCACCAACCCCTCTCCCCTGACGCTACTATCGCAATGTGCACACAACAGCCTCCTTCCCAAAGTCGGAGGCTTTTGCATGCATGGGCATACAAGAGTCTCCAGTCTCAGAAGTGGGGAGTAGGATCCTTCTTAAAAAAAAACAACCCAAGCCCAAAGCTGGAGACTCTTGTGCATCCACTGACAAAATAGCCAGCTTTGAGAATGGGGAGCAAGAAGGATCCTTTCCTCACTTCCAAAACTGCTGTGAGACCACAGGCTAAACATATGTCAACGGTGTGATGCAGAAGTAGACAAAAAAGCCAATGCAAACCAAGGCTACGTCAACAGGAACTAACAGCAGCTATATTAATTACCAATGTTCTATTACAGTTTATGAAAATGGGCTGCCAAGAGGTACGCAAGTGAAAAAAGCAACCACTGCCCTAAAAGATTAATTCTGAAATGCCTGCTGAATAAAAACGGGTTTCACCTACTGGTGGAAAAAGAGGGTACCAGTCTAGCCTCTCTGAGAAGCCATCCAAACAGCCATTGAGAAGGTTCCCAACAAGTGTACCTATGAGAGTGATAATGGGCCTTTGCAGACTGCCAGAAATAGTGCACATTGAGTCCACTTTAAGAGTTAGGTTTAGGTTTAGGGAATCGTGGGAACTGTATTTTATTGTGGCACCAGAGCTCTCTGACAGAGAAGGCTCAATGTCTCAGAAAAAAAACAAAACAATTCCCATGATTCCCTAGCACTAACACTAACCCTAAAAGTGGACTCAATTTGCACTATTTCTGGCAGTCTGCAAAGGCCCGAAGCTTCCCAGGTGAGATCATATGGGACAGCTTAATTTCATTTAGAAATGGAGCATTAATTTGGATAAGGCATGGAAGGGCTTATTAGTAGCATGACAGGTATGTTTCGAAATCAAGAGTACAGGAAGCAGCTTGTAAAACCATGCTATAGTTTATTGTGTTAGGCAGGTAACAAAGACTCCACATTTCCTTGATGTATTCAATCTCTTAGGAGTCTGGGGCAAACATTAGATTTCTTTCTACACTGGACTGTTGAATTAGGTTTTCCAACAGTGCTTCAGTTGTCTCTGTAATAAGCCCTGAAACCCAGGTGTGCTATCTATCCCGTAGTCTCTAAGGGCCTTTGAAGACTGCCAGAAATAGTGCCAATTGAGTCCACTTTAAGGGTTAGGGTTAGTGCTAGGGAATCATGGGAATTGTTTTTTTTTTTCCTGAGACATTGAGCCTTCTCTATCAGAGAGCTCTGGTGCCACAATAAAATGCAGTTCCCATGATTCCTTAAACCTAAACCTAATTTAATTTAATTTGCACTATTTCTAGCAGTCTGCAAACTCATGCCTGTCCCAAGCCCAGCTTTTAGACCCAAGGACTTCTTCTCACGCTCTCTTTTCCAGCACCAACAAGGTCTGTTCCTCTCCTGTGCTCTTCCTTCAAGTCCTCTTGCCTCCGTTCAGCTTGTTTTGCACAGACATTGGTGCACATATGTTATGCCAGGGGGCTAAGAAGTTGCTGTTTCAGCACGGGTGCAAGTCTCTGCAAAACACTGACCTAGTCAGCCCCCTTCGCCAGTTGTGGACAGTTTAGTACACTACATGAGCTATGCTAGTCTCTCTCTCTCTCTCAATGCACTGAATACTTGGCAATGCAGTCAAGGAAAGTTAAGGGCAGTCAGAAAACTACCTTTCCCTGAACCGCAACAGGAAATTCCATATTGTATAGTTAACTATTAATTAAGTCCAAGCAATCCTCGGTTTCCCTCCCAACCGCAACAACAAGGAGTAGACTGGTGGAGCCACTCTTACTAAGGTCTCATCCTGAGAAGCAAAAGTCAAAGACTTTAGAAGAGTTCCTATCAAAGAGGCACTTCCCTGGCATGGAAAAGTGCTGCTAAAGTACCATCCACAGAAGGAGGGCTCCTTCCTAATGTCTCAGGAGCAGGTGCTGCTCAGGTGCTGCTTTTGCTTTATTCCAGGAGCAGAGGGGTAAATCCTCCAGCAGTTGCATAGCAGTTGTAGTGGACCAGGACCAGGACCAGAGGAGCAAATGCTCCAGCAATTACATAGCAACTGTGGAGAACCAGGACCAGGAGGGGTGGGTGCCACTGATCAGTATCTTCTGCCAACCCATGGTCCACTGCCACTGTCCTCATCTTGAACAAACCAGACACTAATGCAGCTGCTTTGGAACTTCTCCTGTGTTTTCATATATATATATATATATATATATATATATATATATATGTGTGTGTGTGTGTATGTATATATATATATGTATGTGTATATATACACACACACACACATATATATATACACACATATATATATACATATATATATACATATATATATATATGTATACACATACATATATATATACATACATACACATACATACCTATATACATATACATATATATATACATATATATATATATACATATATATATGCATACATACATACATATATATCATATATATATATACATATATATATATATATATATATATATACATACACACACACACACGCACACACGCACACACACACATATATATATATATATATTGTGTGTGTGTGTGTGTGTGTATACACACAGACACAAAGGGGGGTTGCAGACTGTCAGAAATAGTGCAAATTGAGTCCACTTTTAGGGTTAGGGTTAGTGCTAGGGAATCATGGGAATTGTTTTTTTTCTGAGACATTGAGCTTTCTCTGTCAGAGCGCTCTGGTGCCACAATAAACTACAATTCCCATGATTCCCTAACCCTAACCCTAAAAGTGGACTCAATTTGCACTATTTCTGGCACTCTGCAACCCCCCAAAGAAAGGAAGGCTCCTGGACTAAAGGCAGCACCTGCTCCTGAAACTTTAGGGAGTGGATCCGAGGCAAGCAAAAGGAGGCAGCCCAAACTCTCTTGACGAGCTCAGTGCCCTGACTGCCGGCGAGGCTGCCAGAGGAGAAGCCAGGGATGGGGGGGGGGGGGCTCCGCAGAGAAGGGATGGAAAAGTCGAGGCCAGTCCGCCAAAAACGCGCAACAATTGTTCGTGCGGACGGAGCCTTTAGCAAGAGAAGGAGCAGCGAGGCACAAGCCGGACCCGTTCTCCGGGAAAGCACTCCCCCCCGCTCTTTCCGCCTGTCCAGCCTCGGAGCATGTGCAGAGTGCAATCCCTGGCCCTTCCTTACCTTGGCCTCGAAGGCGATGCCGTGCTGGAAGGCGTCCTCGTTGTGGAGCGGGAGGCGCAGGTCGTGCCGGTCGTCCACCAGGCTGTAGCGGCGGGAGCCCCGGGCCGAGGGGGAGGCGCCCACCATGGGCATGGCCGCCCGCGGGAGAACGACCTACCGACCGACCCTCCTCCAGGAACCAAGCGCCGCCGGAGCCGGACTGAGGGAGCGGCGCGGCGCGGAGGAGCGCTTTCCGGCTCCGTCCTGAGACTCAGGGGCGCCCCCTTCCGGCTCCTGAGAGAGACGCTCCGCCTCCTCAGCCGCCGCCGTTTCCACCGGAGGGAAAGGAAAGGGCGACGCCGGCAGCCTAGAGGGAGCGCTCCTCACTTCCCGCGAGAGCCCGGGGGCGGGGCCTACAAGGGGCGGGGCCAGGGGAGGCCCTGCACTGACGACGACGACGACGCTCCGCCCACTTCGCCTCCCTGGACCCTTCTGTCAGGCGGAGAGCCCAAGCTCCTCCTCTTCTCCTCCGTGGAAGAGAGTCCAGTGACGTCACTAGGGTTGGTGTCACCCAGTGCGGTCACTCCTGGTGTCACCCCCCCCACACTCCCTCGGGCCGATTGACTTCCTCCCATTTCACAACATACAGAATCCTGTATTCCACCTCAACCTTCCACCTCAACATTAGGGGGAACTTCCTGACAGTAAAGGCTGTTCGGCTGTGGAACACACTCTTCCCTCGGAAAGTAGTGGAGTCTCCTTCTTTGGAGGTCTTTAAACAGAGGTTGGGTGGCCATCTGTCGGGGATGCTTTGATTGGGAGTTCCTGCATGGCAGAATGGGGTTGGACTGGATGGCCCTTGGGGTCTCTTCCAACTATATGATTCTATGATTCCATGATTCTAATGTTCCTCATCAATTGTACAGTAATTCCCATCCCACCATTGAATGTAATGCTAATAGTTGTGACATCGACCAAGGAGCAAATTGACCGATTATTATACCTTCAAATTACAATATCGTATGCATAAGCTAAATGTATTTACATAGATGTAAGAAAGATTGGGTTAAAATGTGATGTTTTTGAAGGGGAAAAAAATAATTAAAAAATTTAAAAATTATTTTTAAAAAAAAAATTTTTTAAAAAAAATTAAAAATTGAAATTTTAATTTCTGATGTTTTTGAAGAAAAAAATTTTTTTAAAAAAATAATTGCATTTTTTAAAAAAAATATAGTTTTTAAAAAAAAAATAAAAATTGAAATTTTAATTTCTGATGTTTTTGAAGAAAAAATTATTTAAAAAAAAAACAATTACATTTAAAAAAATAAATTTATTTATTTATTTTTTAAAAAATTGAAATTTTATTTTTTAAAAAACTCTGGGGCCTCTCCTTTCTCTTTCCACTGAACTTCAACCCATTCCCACCATCTCTTAAAGCATTTTAAAAGGAAGCAGGTGAATGCCAGGGATTCAGTGACTCAAGTGCTTAAGACGCTGACTCTGTTGATTTTAGCAAGATTGGCAGGTTGGCAGTTCGAGGCCCAGGTGCTGCATGATGGGGTGAGCTCCTGTCACTAGTCCCAGCTCCTGCCAACTTAGCATTTGAAAGCATGTAATGCAAGTAGATAAATAGGTACCACTTTGGTGGGAAGGTAAACAGCATTCTGTGCAGTCATGCTGGCCCCAGGATCACAGAGTAGTCTCTGACAACGCTGGCTCTTTAGCTTAGTAACGGAGATGAGTATCACCCCCTACAGTCGGACACGACTTGACAACCTTGTCAACGGGGAATACCTTTACCTCTTTAGGTGAATGCCACAACCCATTTCTGCCAAAGGGTGGGTGTTTGAGGATCAGTGGCGTCAGCTTGTTTTCTGCTGCTCCAGAGAATAGGACCCAGAGCAATAGATTCAAACTACTGGAATAGAGATTCCATTTCAACCTTGGGAAAAACTTCCTGGCAGTGAGAGCTGTTCAACAGTGGAACACACTCCCTTGTAGAGTGGGGGAGTCTCCTTCTTTGGAGGTCTTTAAACAGGGGCTGGATGACCATCTGTCAGGGATGCTTTGATTGAGAGTTCCTGCATGGCAGAATGGGGTTGGATCACTGGGTGGCCCTTGAGGGTCTCTTCTAGCTCTGTCATTCTATGGAGTTAATTTTACGGGGGACAATTGGAAGTATAAACAATTGCGCTAATGGTTTTCACATGACATCAAGATGAAACGTGATTCAAGTGCCATTATCCCGTGAATAACCAGGGAAGAAACAGGATTTTCCCATTAATGATTTTTTGCTGTTTATTGCCTGGTTATTCCCTGGTTATTCACAGGATAATGGAACTAGACAAACTCACCTGTTCTTTAAGAGATCGAACAAGAAATAAATTTGAAAAAGACTGGTCACCTGTTACTAGATGCTTATCAGACATATGGAAATAAAAAGGAATTGTGTGATAGCAATAGTAAAAAATGTAACGGAGACATTTATGAACATATTAAGGTAATAACACCGACTTAGATAAAGAAGAAAATAAGATTCAGTGTATATAATAAAGGTGTGTTTAGAGAAAATATGTACAGAATCAATGTTAAATCTAACTGGAATAGTCTTTATGAACTTGGAAATAATAATAATAATAATAATAATAATAATAATTTATATCCCACCCTTCTGCAGAGCAATCGGGGCGGCTTACAATATTAAAATTTCCATACATATATATTAATACAATTTAAACAACATAAAAATATAGTAACACAGCAATTGTAGGAGAGGATAATGAAAGTCAAATATGTAAAGAAAGGATATTCATGATAAAGGAAGGGAAGAGTTTTTTTAATGTTAGTTTGTCTAAATGTAATGTCTGTTTTTTCTGTTGGTCTTTGATATTGGTGTTTTTTAATAATAATAATCAATAAAATAGAAAGAAAGAAAAAACAATTGACATTAAAACATGCTTAAAATGACATTAACGCAAGGGCCATTATCCCGGGAAGAACCAGGGAAGAACCAGGCAAAAAACAGCAAAAAGTCATTCATGGGGAAATTCCGTGAATGAGTTACTGTTGTTTCTTGCCTGGTTCTTCACGGGATAATGACACTTTAATTATGGGGGGTTGCAGACTGTCAAAAATAGTGTGAATTCAGTCCACTTTTAGGGTTAGGGTTAGTGCTAGGGAATCATGGGAATTGTTATTTTTCTGAGACATTGAACCTTCTTTGTCAGAGAACTCTAGTGCCACAATAAAATACAGTCCCCATGATTCCCTAACCTTAACCCTAACCCTAAAAGTGGACTGAATTCACACTATTTCTGACAGTCTGCAACCCCCCTATGTTTCATCTCAACGTCGTGTGAAAACCATTCACACAAGTGTGTGCAAGTGCAAGTTAATCATGGATTCACAGATAACAGTGCTTTGCACACTGATGTTGTGTAAAAACCATTTGCACAATTGCGTGTTAATCACGGGTTTATACTTCCAATTTCCCCCCCCCCCCCCCCGTATAATAAACTCCTTAATCTCATTTTAATCACATTTTAACGTCAATTGCGTGCTTTTCATGGGTTAATCATTGTTTAAACTCCTAATTTCCTCCCATGTGATAAACTCCCAGATGAGGATGGAGCACGCTTGTTTTCTGCTGCTCCAGAGACTAGGTCTGAAGATTCAAACTATAGGAATAGAGATTCCGCCTCAGCCTTAGGAAAAACTTTCCTGACAGTGAGAGCTGTTCAACAGTGGAACACACTCCCTCGGAGAATGGTGGAGTCTCCTACTTTGGAGGTCTTTAAACAGAGGGTGGACGGCCATCTCTCTGGGATGCTTTGAGTTCCTGCATGGCAGAAGCGGATTGGACTGGATGGCCCCTGAGGGTCCCTTTCAGCTCAGCTTATGATTCCAAGATTAGAATTCTTAGAATCGTAGAGCAAAAAGGGACCCTCAGGGGCCATCCAGTCCAACCGCCTTCTGCCATGCAGGAACTCAAAGCATCCCCAACTTACTATCAGGGGTCCTAATCTGGGACTAGAGATTGTCAACCAGTCCTGGATGGGGCCACACTCCCCTTAAAAGGCTGTGTTCACTTCTGGATCCATCACTCGAAATAGCAGCTCAGACAAATGCATTGGTCCTGTCAGCATGACACACCACCTGCGCCCCTTCCTAGAACTGGAAGGCCTAAAGATGGTAGTTCACATGTTGGAAACCTCATGACTGGACTTCTCTGGTGTGTTCTACATTGGGCTACCTTTGTACCAAGTCTGGAAACTCCAACTGGTTCAGATTACGGCAGCCAGACTGATTATGCGTAAAGATCCAGGGGGTGATCACATTACACTGATCTTAAAAGCACCCGACCGGCTGCCAATTAGTTTCCAGGCAAAGTACAAAGTGTTGGTTGTTACCTTTAAAATCCTCCATGGTTTGGGTCCAGGCTACCTCCAGAGGTTACATATGACTTCTCCCATACAATCTGCCCCATGCACTCAGGTCCTCCGGGAAATGTCTGCTTCAACCGGCCAGGACTAGACTGGCGATGATTTCCCAGAGGACCTTTTCGTTTGCTGCCCCCGACTGTAGAATGACATGCTGGAAGAGATATGACAGCTAAGAATGCATTAAAACAACATTAAAGACATATATCTTCTGGCAGTCCTACACAGTCAATTTTAAACCATTACTTTTTAATTTGTATATTCAGTTCCGTTTCATTTTGATTACGGTCATAGGCCATCACACTATATGAACTCTTATGAGTTTATTTTAGTGATTTTATAGTATTGTATTTTAACTGTCGGTTCATGTGTTTTTAACTATGTTTTGTATTTTAATCTGTTGTACCCTGCTCAAGCCTTGAGGAGAGGTGGGACAGAATGATTATGATTATGATTAGATAATGATGATGATGATGATGATGATGATGATGATGATGATGATGAAATGCTTAAGATAAATTTTCAAGGGAAACCAGAAGTACTCTTGTTAGGAATTTTGTATGAACAGTTGGAGAGGAAACATGAAAGAGTTATGCCACATATGACATGGCGGTAAGAACGATTTATGCTCAGATATACAAACAAAGATCCCATCTCAAGAAGATTATTTGTTAAAATTACATAAATTTGTCAAAATTGATAAATTGACTACATGCATTATGAGATTTTTTTCAAAGAATGGAAGCTGTTCATAGATTATATAGAAAATAAGCAGGGATCTATGGTGATTTCAGGTCTTGAAGTTAGAAGTGTCTTATAATGTATAGGTTTATTGATTCATTTTAAGTATTTTTAAACATGATATAATATTAAGGAAAATTTTTACTTGTTTCTTTTTTCTAAAATGATTGCTAAGGTATGTGATAATGTTTGAGTAGAAAGAGGGGAGTAGAAACATTTATTGGAAAAGAACACACACAAGTAATTTGGAAGCTATAGTTCCCCTGTCTTTGTTTAATAACAACAACAACAATAATTTATATCCCACCTCTCTGTAAAATACAACCGAGGTGGCTTACATGATAAAACGAACAATCCCGTCCCCCAATAACCCTCGGCTAAAATATAATTAAAGAGTCAAATTTTAAAAAACATATTTAAAAATAACAAACTACAAAAAAAAACCACATTACAATAAATGACAAATAAATTAAAATTAAAATAGCTGTAGCGGGAATCAGGGACAGACATAACTATTTCTGGTGGCTGGTTATCTATTCAGGAAAGGCCTGCCGGAAGAGATCTGTCTTAACAGCTTTTTTAAAGCTGTTTAAGGTGGTCAAGTGACGGATCTCATCTGGCAGGCCATTCCAAAGTCTGGGAGTGATAGCCAAAAAGGTCCTCTGGGCAGTTTCAGATAATCTAGTAGCAATAAGTTCTTCCCAGAGGACCTTAGTGCGCGGGAAGGATTATATGGAAGGAGGCGGTCCCAAAGGTAGGTTGGACCCAAGCCATTTAGAGCTTTAAAGGTAATAACCAACACCTTGTACTACGCCCAGAAACTGATAGGCAGCCAGTGAAGCAATCTTAGAATAGGTGTTATGTGGTCTCTTCTGGTTTTACCTGAGACCAGCCTGGCTGCCATATTCTGTACCAATTGAAGTTTCCAAACTAGGCACAAGGGTAGCCCCATGTAGAGTGCATTGCAGAAATCGAGATGAGAAGTTACCAGCGCATGTACCATGGTTTCAAGGTCCCTAACCTCCAGGAAAGGGCATAGTTGACATATCAGCCAAAGCTGATGACAGGCACTCCTGACCACCACATTCACCTGATTTGTCATCAGAAGCGACAGATCTAGAAGCACCCCCAGACTGCAAACACAGTCCTTGGAGGAGAGTGTGACCCCATCTAGGACTGGAAATTGTGTCCCAATACCTGGGTTCAGGGCTGTTACCGTTAGTACCTTCATTTTGTCTAGATTCAGTTTCGTCTAGAAAATGATATTGTCCTACCTTTGTCCTTCTACAAATTAGGATATGTTTGTAGTTGCCAGTATGTCCCTGTAAGAACTTATTGTATACAACTAAGATGTTTTATTGTTATTTTATGCTGGCCGAATGGCTGTAATAAAATAAATATGATATGATATGATTCAGTTTCAATTTGTTTTTCCTCATCCAGTCCGTTACCACTTTAAAATATTCATTGAGAGGGGAGATGCCATCTGAAGTCAGAGATGTAGACTGAGACATGGAGAAATATATCTGGGTGTCATCAGCGTACTCATAGCACCCCACCCCATGACTCCGGGTGATCTCTCCCAGTGACGTCATATATATGTTAAATAGCATCGGGGACAGGATGGTGCCCTGAGGGATGCCACAATTAAGCTCCTTTTTAGCTGAGCAACTGTCCCTGAGCATCACCCTCTGGAATCTGCCTGAGAGAAAGGAACGGAACCATTGCAATGCAATGCCTCCAAGTCCTAATTCTCTCAGGCGTTCCAAGAGGATGTCATCAGTTGTGTCAGCTCAGTTAGGGAGTCTGCTAGACAATGGGGTTGACAGTATACTAGCAGAATCCCCAAACTATCCTTGGTCCTCAGGCTCAGGTACATACACTCGAAGTGGACCGTTTTCCAAACAGGTATCCTGGTCAAGGTAACGTTGTTCTTATGAACCAGAGCCACTCCACCCCCTCGCCCACTTCCCCTTACCTGCTCACTGACAGAGTACCCGGCTAGGAGGGCCATTGCCTAAGTTATAGTGCTGCCTTCTCTCAGCCAGGTCTCTGTAAAACAAGCCAGGTTGACATCTTCATCTAGAAGAAGATCATAAATGATCTGAGTTTTGTTTTTGACCAACCTGGCATTGCAAAGGAGCAAGGTAAGGTTCTGTGGTATGGTTGGTGTGCTCTCCAATCCATTCCAGGAAACAGAGTGAATTGAAGGCAGGATAGCTTTCAGACATTAATTCCGTCTCTGTTCAACCCACTGTTGATGGATTGGAGTGTTCCAATTCAGCTTTTTCTCTTTCCACTCTTCTGTTGTTGTTGTTGTTGTTGTTGTTGTTCGAGGACTACTGTTCTGAGGTCAGCGATGGAATGCCCAAGAAGTTTAAAGTGTGTTGCAAAAGGTTTTTGTGTATTCCCATTCCTAATATCTGATTTATGTCCATTTATTCTCTGGTGCAGAGACTGACCTGTTTGCCCAATGTAGAGTGGTGACAGGCATTGTTGACAGGATGGCATATATCACATTAGAGAATGAGCAAGTGAAAGTGCCTCTAATATTGTGGGTTCTGTGATTAGGTCCCATGATGACATTTTCCAGGATGTGTGGACAGAGTTGGCATCTGAGTTAGTGGCAAGGTCTTATATCTGTCTCCCCATGTGTGTTGTGCATCTTCCTGTTTGAGATTGGGAGGCTATCTGTAGGCAAGTAAAGGCCTGCCACCAATTGGCTTTGAGAGGGCAGTGTTATCGTCCAAAATAGATTGCAATTCAGTGATGAAATGTCAGAGTCGTCTCAATTGGGAGGTGTATGTGACCACTTGTGGGGTTCTGCAATTTCCTGTCTTCAGCGTGTTCTGTAATAGATTGATCCTAGATACAAATCTGTTACCTAAATTGCAGGGGGTCCTGAGACAACACCCACAAACTGATTTTAATTGGGAAATTAATTTAGCTCAATAGGGAGCAGCCAGTTCCAAAAAACTAAAATTCCAGAGTACTAAGTAAAACTTAGTTTTATTATTTGAACAAGAAGAGGGATGTCAACATTAACATGAAGCACTTACACACACACACACACACACACACACACACACAAACAGACTGAGAAATAAAAGGTAGTAGTGGATAGCAAATGAAAGGATTGCAATGTGTACCAGTTCCAGAAGCCATGTTCCAGTCTGGGGAATGGATGAAAAGTAGACTCAGATCACTACCTGGAACTAAGTTTGACTAGCAATCTGAGGAGTTTCAACTGGAATCTGACAGCATTTCTGCTTGATTCCTACTGAGACTAAAATCAGAGTGGCCAACCATGGGGTATTTATGGGCTAAGCTTGACTTAAGGCAGTTTGAGTTGATTTTCCAGGAATACCAGAAATAATGGGATTCCCGTGGCATCACTAGGCATGGTGTCACTCGGTGCAGTAACTCATGATGTCACCCACCCCCATCCCCATCGACGTCCACCCATACCACACCATCAGCCCTGGTGGCGCAGTGGTTAAATGCCTGTACTGCAACCACTCACTCATAGACCACAAGGTTGCGAATTCAGTACTAGCCAGGACTCAGGCTAGACTCAGGCCTGCATCCTTCCGAGGTCGCTAAAATGAGTACCCAGCTTGTTGGGGGGCAATCAGCTCACAGTTGTAAACCGCTTAGACATCCCATAGCGTGATATGAAGCGGTATATAAATGAAGCTGCTTGTTGTTGTGTGCCTTCAAGTCATTTCCAACCTATGGCAGCCCTAAGGTGTGGTAAAATCTATCATGGGGTTTTCCTGGCAAGTTCCTTCAGAGGAAATTTACTACTGTCATCCTCTTAGGCTGAGAGAGTGTGACTTGCCCAACCTGACCCAGTTGTTGTTTACATGACCAAGCCACAATTCAAACCCTCGTCTTCAGAATACACCCCTATCTTCCAACCAAGCTGGGGGTGGGGAGACCTCTCTACACGGGCAGGCAAAAACACAAACTCACACACACCCCTACCTTCCAGTCAGGCTGGGAGGGGAGAGAGACCCAGGTGCATCAGACAGCTGAAAGACCCCCTTGGCACAATGTTCTACAGAGAGATTAATTAAATCGGTTTAGCTGAGCCATCTTAAAATTTAAAATGGGTGGCATCCTGATTTTATCACAAGGATTTAGCCATGGAAATCGCCATCCAGGTGCAGCCCGGGTCCAGCACTCCTAGGGCTGCTCTGGCGGCCATTTCCTTAAGCCAGAAAACTCCTGGCTTTGAAAAAAGGCACGCTGAGCAGCCCTGGGAGTGGGGATGGACATGGGCTGCACCCAGGCAGCAATTTCAGCGGCAAAATCCTTGGGATAAAATCAAGATGCTGCCCATTTTAAATTTTAAGCCAGCTCAGCTAAACCAGTTTAATTAGTGCTGTGATAATCTGCAGTTAAACAAGATGCCTCCAACTCCAAACATTTAACTGTTAGTTTAAGTTTTGAAAGAATCATCTTTAATTTCTACTTAAGTGGAGCACAGGAATTTTAATACTTAGAACTTTATTGAACAGATTGAAGAATCAACTAACTAAATAAACTTAATTTAAATGGAAACTGTGAAATAGATGACAAAACATTTTAATCCAAACTGAATCACAAATACAGTAAAAAGTAAGGACAAAGGAAGAAATAGTGAGTTAGAATAGGCAGATCTGATCTTGTTAATATTTAACTGAACTAATGTTTAACTGAGGAAAATTTAGAAAATACTTAACATTAAAAGAAAAGAGAAGAGGGACAACAACCACAGGCAACACAAACAGTACAGAAATAGTTTTTTAAAATTATTTATCTTATTATGATGAGGGGACTATGCACAGAGTGGAGAGGAAGAGATAAGGAGACAAAGGGCCTAAGCAGACGGACGGCCATGGGCCGCCCCGAGAAGCTGCGGATTGGGGCCGAGGTAGCCGCACTCCTCGGCCCCAATCCTCCACTTTTCGGCGCCGAAGGTGCGCCGCAAGAGGCGTTGGGTGCATCTTCGGTGTCTCTTCTTCCGCAGCGCGTGCGGACGCTGCAGCGGAAGTACGTAATTGGAGCGACGGGCGCTCCGATGATGTGTTCGGGAAGAGGTTGGGGCACCCAGCGTGAGGCTGCCCCTCCCCTTCCTTGCCTCCAAGACGGCGCACAGCACCGTCTGCTTCCCCTCAATAAGAATGAAACTGGAAGTGACTCCTCCTTCATACGAGTATGAATACAGAGAAGGACAGAGAAATGGAAAACATAAAGAAATAATAGAATATAAGGAAGTAAGAAAATAGAGGGTGGAAGAGATGTTGCTCTTGGAACAGTGCCATTTAGAATCTACTGTCACAGTTAGCCATGAAAGAAGTAAATAGCAGATGGACTTTCAAAGTCAAGCGGAGCTGAAAAAAGAACTGACGCAGAGGAGGAAAGTGTAGACAAAATGCCTGTAAGGATAAAAAGTCATGGCTGTCAGGGTTTTGGTTCTATCATTATGCATGAAGTTGGGAAATGTACGGTATATATAAATCCTGTATTGGTTTGTGTTGTATGTATATATACAGATATAGAATTATCTGTATTAGGTGAGTTTAAATTTTGGTGCCAATTTCAAAGAATAGTTGGGAGGAGTATTACTGCAGTTGCAGAGCAGAAATCAAAAGGTTACATCACAGTTACTAGGCAGAAAAATAAAAGGTGCTAGTACAGTCACCAGGCAGAAATCAAATGGTTACATAGAAGTCACTGGCAGGAATGAAAAGGTAACATTGAAGTTACCAGGCAGAAGTCAAATTGTTACATTGCAGACAGGTGGGGCTAGGTAATTCCAGTCTATATATAGGGACAATATGGCAGAGAAGGGGAGCATCAACCTAAACGCTGGCTGATCACTACTGTCCTTGGTCTTGAATAAAGTCTTTTGTTCTTTCACCAAGACTATTGTCTGAATCCTTGGAACAGAGGTGATTCGTACTGACAATGCAGACAGGAAAAGTGACTGGGGAAATTCTCTCGGGGATGAGGAAGGTACAATTAGAAAGAGAAAGAGGAAAATATAAATAGAGATTGTGAGAAGGAACCTGAAAGAAATTTGAAAGAAAAAAAGGACTTTGGGCTGATGCAGACCGGCACAAAGGGCTGGCCTGGGGTGGAGTTTGTGTGGGGCAGCTGCACACCGACTCCACCCCAATGCCGTCCTGATGCCACGTGCCCGTCCGCACAGCGTGCAGTGTCAGGATACCCTCTTTGCACAGCGTGCACACATGCTCAGCCAAAAGGGTGTAAAAGAGCTGCCATGGTGGCTCTGAGGGCGGCCTTTTGCCGCTCTTTTGGGGGTGATTAAAAGGAGGATTGGGGCCATAGCGTATGGTTGCTGCAGCCCTGATCTGCCGCTCCCAGGGGCGGCTCTGTGCTGCCCCTTTTGGGCCATCTGCATTGGCCCTAAAAGAGTGTTTGTAAGAGGAGAAAATGTGAGATGAGACCAAAAGAAGAAGGATGTGGAAAGTTATGGGAAAGTGAGGAGAAGTAGGGAAAGAAAAGATTTAGAGAGGCAGAGATGTGGGAAAGATTATAAAAGAGAAATGTTAGTCACAAGGCTACATTTTGTCAAGATTCCTCTGTTGCAGCTAAAATGTAGTATCCCAGAATCCAGAAAACACATCCATGAGTAGCCATGTTGGCCCTATAGCAAAGTACAGTAACACCCCAAACCCACAAAATCTGCAACAATTGACACCAACTGCAGTAACACCACTGACAGAAACTGGCAAAGGACAGAAGCAACCTGGATCTCAAAGGAAGCATCTTTTTGAGTTGCTAATAAGAGTTTACATTTCATTTCCTGGACTTTAAGACTCTTTCCCCCCCAGGGCTCACATGGCCAAATGGAATGGCCTCTGCCTGCCTGGATCTATACCATCTTAAGTGAGATTAACAAAATCTTGACAAAATGTAGGCATGCGATAGCATTGCCATCCCCGCCCCCCCCCCCCCATTTGCCTGATGAAGAAGCCAGAGGAGCATTGAAAGCTTGCATCATATATTTTATGCATTTTGTTTGGTCCAATAAAGGTATCACTGGTTTGTAGTTTTTGGATGTTTATTGTATTATTGTAGGAGATGAAATAATGTCAAAGAAACTACAAAGCTCATGGCTAATTCAGGGCTGGATTGGATGACCATTGGGGTCTCATATTCTTTGTTTAAAACTGCATTTGCAGAACAATTGTAAAAGGCTTTCAGTTTGGCTTCACTGGAAAAGATAGCAAGGAATGTTGTTTTTCTACCTTGAAGGCAGGCAGACTGTTTCACAGCCAAAGAGATAATATTGATGGTGTATGGACTGGGAGTAAAGGAAGAAATGCCACGATAGTTCGTGCATGGCAAGTAGAAGTGTAACGTAATAAGGAAAGGAGGGGTGTGGAATTCTATCTTGTAGCCAATGAAAATGTTGAATTATGCATGTGTTAATATAGTTACAAACTAGCTGTGTAAGATGGTATATATGAATTTTGATTAGCTGTGGGAGGGGCTCTCAAGTCACAGGACAAACCTGTCTGAGGACGTTATCACACGGGGTCTAAAGCAGCCCCATCCCTTCGCCATCGCTGCATCATTCCGGTTCCTTTGCCTCCGTGATCAGACGACGTCGCGGCAAACCCCGCCCATCCCTGCATCATCCTTGCGCCATCGCTGCATCATTCCAGCTCTTTTGAATTCCTCTTTCAAAGAGGAATTACGGCTGCGTGACCAGAATCATTCCGGTATGGCTCTGGATTGATTCCTTGCCGCTTTTCTTGCCGCTGGTGTGATAACGTCCCGAGAGGCCGGTTGACATAAAATAAACTCTACTTTCCTGAATAGGCTGAGGGTCTCTGTTCCTGTTTTTTATCCACAATACTATATTGAAATAGATAGTTTAACATGTTTGATCAGAAATGGATCAATAGATGAATTTAAGAAAGAATGGTCAGAATTGATGGACTATTTGAAATATAACAGGAAATATAGGGGCAAAGCAGACTGGCTCCAGCCGGCCAGGGACTGCAGTGACCAGGCAGCCCACTCTCAAAGCGGACCACTGCTGCAATCTGAAATGAGCCACTGGCAGGAGTGTGGTTTTTTTTGCTGCTCCTTTTGGCCTGTCTCTTTCAGGATGTAGGAGCAATAGGAATAGAGGATTAAGAGGAAACTAAAGGGAGAAAAACTATATCACTATATAAAAGGATGAAAGATGGAAAAGAATAGTAAAATAATTATAAAAATAGTTTCAGTGGAATACAAGTAAAAGTGATAAAGATGTCTTAGCATTGAATAAAAATATATTCAATAAACAGAGGTTAGGAAGTCAATTTATTTAAATGAATGTATGTTTTAGTTGAAAGAAATGTGTATGTATGTGGATAGATAGGAATGTTATTAGAAAATGACATGAGTGTGCTTGATTTTCTTGTTAACTTTTTAAATTGTTGAGTTGTGTAATATCATTTATGCATTCTGTGTTTATGTGTTCTAATGAGATAGATAAATATTAAAACTAACAAATGAACACACCCTGCAAGTTCTACTATTAGAGGAAATAATTCCAGAATACAGTGACATTTTTCTAGACAAATTTTCAAATGTTGTCATAATGTTGATGTTTAAAAAATGCTCAGTACATTCTAAAAGCCTAAATCCAATTGTTGTTCCTAACTAGAGTATATCACTGAATCAGTAGAATTTTTTTAAAAAATAAGATCTGAATTAGCAAAGTCCTGTTGATTTGCTGGGGCTAACAATTGGATTTAATCCCAAAACCACTGCCAGTTAAAATAATTTTAAAATAATTTTAAAAATTGGAGCAGGCCTGGGGAACATGTGGGGAAGGAATACAAAAAGAGATTAGGATGCCTGCTCTTATTTTTGTTTGTTTCTCTCACTCACTCACTTACTCACTCACCTTCACTCTCTCCAGGCAAAATTTTGTTGAATGTTGTGATGCCTCCTGTGAACAACCACATTTATACTGTCAATTCCTAGGATTTTCTGCCATATATGTCATGCAGTGTTAAGGAGGGAAAGCACTTACACCCTCACAGAAAAATGCATGGATATGTTGTAGTTTTGTGAGTGCTATCTACTCTAATCAAATGAAAATCACACACAAAAAAATTCCTGTGAACACCCAGGCGGCTGAGCTGGCACACTGGAAATAAGCAAAGATGGCAGTACTATTTGAGCAGAAAGCAGCTGCAGCTTTTGTTCTTTTTAGGTGAATGACCAAACAGAGATAGCTTTAAGATGGTTTAATTAAACATTTCAGTTTCTGCTTCCCTGTTCAGCAACACTATTTGGGTTTCAAGTGAATGCTGGGAGCCAAGGTGTTGGTTTAAATAATGCCGTGGGAGACTTCTAAAAAGAGTGATATGCTAGGTAGACATTAAGGCATTCTGTCTTACAGTCACCTACCTGGGATAACTCAGCAAGGCTTATAAATAAACATGTATGTAGAAAGGCATTATAAATGTTATTTTCCAGATGAAGGTCATATGGAGCTTTACAGTACTAAGTGTGCAGGAGTTCTCTCATCTAAAATTCTCAGATGTGATGGTTGCACAATAGGAAAAAATTTCCAGTCAGAGTGGTTGTAGACATCGGACACAATCAGTAAAACAAGTTCCCAAGCTTCTTTGCCATGATTCTTGATTTATAATTTCTAAACTGTGTATGACAGTTTGTTACCGTTTCCCCCCCTACTGTGCAGATCCATTGTACTTTACACGAAATATAAGATGTCAAAATCCAAAATTCTTGTTAATGTTATAACTTCAATAAACCAACCAACTATCCCATCTTTCCTATCATAATGGATTGTTGTAGTAAAAAGAACAAACAGTGGAAAAACAGAGGAAGGTTACAGGCAGAAGACAAGTGTTGGCCGGTCTCCCCATAACATTCCAGGAACAGAGAAAGGGAAAGTCCACTGTAAAGCATTATTGAGGAGCACCCAGTCATCCACACCAGCAATGAGGCTGTAGATGTGGGGATGTGTAGATGTAGATGTGTAGATGTGCAAGTGGGGGGATTTCAGCACACACACTTTCCTTTTCCCAAGTGGAGTAGAGCTGGGAGCTTCTGATGCATGTGTTTGTGCCTTCAAGTTGGCTGTTGATGGATGGTGACCCCAAGAATTTCACAGGGTTTTCTTTAGCAAGGAATACTGATTGGTGTTTTTGCCTGTTCCTTCATCTGAAATAATAGCCTACGGCACCTGATATTTGTTGGGAGTCTCCTATCCAAGTACTAACCAGGACTGACCCTACTTAGCTTCCAAGATCAGATGGAATCTGGTGTCTTTAGAGTATTTAGCCTCAGTATATTTGACCATTTTGCCAATTTAGCACATGACCGCAGGTCTACTGTCTAGAATTGATGTGAACATAATACAACCATCTGTTTTGCTTGTGCCATAAACCTTGCACTCTGTCATTTTGAAAATGTTGCCTCCACAGATCCTCATTTTATTTCCATAACAATAAATGGGAGAAGTCATTTGTGTGTGTAACTGAATTTCCATATCTTCCTATTCAAGAATTAATTTGCATGGAAATGCAGGTGTGAGGGCAATTTAGACAAAGCTATTTATAGCCAGCATCCATAATTTTTTTATAGGCTAGGAGGCAGAACTGAACAATCCATAGTTTAGCATCTCTGGCCAAACTAGTTTTGCAAGCATTTTGACATGCATTAAGGTTGTAATTGTACCACCTAACATATTAAACATATTATTAAATACCATCAGCTAAGTGTTGCTGCTCTAAGCTGTGCCTTCCAAAAGCTGAACCTGATTTCTTGAACTAAACTGCAGCCACTAGCATGTGTGTTACTTACACAGCCATGCATGATACCCTGAGGGGCCCTTTGGGATCCCTCTGACTCAGTCCTTCAGCTTGCTATAGCAGCTGTGGCTTTATTTTCTTTTATTTTCTTTTGGTTTTTAAAAAGATGAAGGGTGGCAGCAGCCAAATCTGTGTTCCCATCATACTTTCAAGTTCACCTTTCTTCCCATAATGTGCCCAGAATTCTCTTGTTATTTCCATTCTGATATCCTTCTCCACTCATAGAATCATAGAGTTGGAAGACACCACAAAGGCTATCCAGACCAACCTCCCAATCAAAGCATTCCCAACAGATGGCCATCAAGCCTCTATTTAAAATCTTCCAAAGAAGAAGACTCCATCATATTCTGAAGCAATGGATTCCACTGTCAAACAGCTCTTACCATTGGGAGGTTCTTCCTAATATTTTTGTGGAATCTCTTTTGCTGTAGTTTGAATCCATTGCTCCATGTACTAGACTCTGGAGCAGAAGAAATCAAGCTAGCTCCTTCTTCAATATGACAACCCTTCAAATATTTAAACAGGGCTCTCATATCACCTCTTAACCTTCTCTTCTCCAGGCTAAACATATCCACCTCCCTAACCCACTTTCACTATTTTGGTCACCTTCCTCTGAGCATGCTCCAATTTGTCAACATCCCTCTTGAATTATGGTGCCCAGAACTAGACACAGTGTTCCAGGTGAGGTTTGACCAAAGCAGAATAGAGTGGTACTATTATTTCCTTCAATTTAAGGCCTAAGCAGACTGCCAGAAATAGTGCACATTAAATTGAGGCACTGCCCTGGCTCAGTGCTAGGGAATCATGGGAACTGTATTTTTTTCTGTGACATTGAGCCTTCTCTGTGAGAGACCTCTGGTGCCACAATAAAATACAGTTCCCATGATTCCCTAGCACTGAGCCAGGGCAGTGCCTCAATTTAATGTGCACTATTTCTGGCAGTCTGCTTAGGCCCATAGACACTACATTCATATTGATGCAGCCTAGAATCATACTGGCTTTTTTAGCTGGTGTATCACACTGTTGTCTCATGTTCAGTTTGTGGTCTACTAAGATTTCCAGATCCCTTTTGCA
Source organism: Phrynosoma blainvillii (assembly GCA_026167975.1). NCBI lineage: Eukaryota > Metazoa > Chordata > Lepidosauria > Squamata > Phrynosomatidae > Phrynosoma > Phrynosoma blainvillii. The sequence continues at coordinate 152,713,289 of JANUYF010000004.1, forward strand.
TATACTTTTGTCAAGCCAAATGTCACCCATCCTATATCTGAGTCTTTCATTTTTATGTCTTATTTTTTCTCTCTAATCTGTTAAATTCATTTTGAATTCTGATCCTGTCCTCTGGGGTGCTAGCTACTCCTAATCTGATGTTGTGATGGAGTCACTGGGCAGACATGATTTCCCAATAGCCAGGCTGTCTGTAGGGAAGGGGCTGCTTTGGAAGGAGTAGATATAAAAGAGAGGAGTGAGTGATGGTTTGAGGATAGAAGGGAACAGTTTAGTTTGGAAGAGTTCAGTGGAATGTTTAGTTAGAGCTCTGTTGAGGGAGTAGGGAGAGTTAGGGGGGTTGCAGACTGCCAGAAATAGTGCAAGTTGAGTCCACTTTTAGGGTTAGGGAATCATGGGAACTGTAGTTTATTGTGGCACCAGAGCTCTCTGACAGAGAAGGCTCAATGTCTCAGAAAAAAACAACAATTCCCATGATTCCCTAGCACTAACCATAACCCTAAAAGTGGACTCAATTTGCACTATTTCTGGCAGTCTGCAACCCCCCTTAGGCAGATGCATGAAGTCAGAGATCTATTCAGGGAAGTTTAGTGAATAGAATTTGAGTGGGGAATTGCCTGCAACTGTTGATTCACTGTAACCATTGTAACCATACCATCTGTGAAACTATTCTACATAAGCTACATTCTTGATACATGTTTTAAATAAAGTTGAGGTTTGTTTGTTACAAAAGAGGCTTCTGCCTGAGTGAATTCACAACCATACAGACACAGGAAACACGCTACCAAAGATATCAAACTTATAAGAGGAGGACACTGGGGACCCTAGGCCTTATACATTTAGGGAAAGTGTATTAAGTAAGGGTGGATGTTGGGCAAGTGTCAGTCATGAGGAGTCTTCAAATGATTCTGAGGATAAAAGGTAGCCTTAAGGCATTGACAGGAAGACACTTGTGACATATGTCATACACAAATTTCATAAGAATGCCCTCAATTCCATCATCTAAATCATTGGATTTTGTTCTTTTTATGGAAGCACAATTAACAGCAGCATTCACTGGTTTTAAGATCCTGTCTGAATGGTTATTTACGTAAAGTACATAACCCTGCACATCAAATTTTCTTTTGAAATTTTTGCCAGATTACGTCATTTGCAAATTATGTAAAATGAAAATTCTCACTCCTTGGTTGAGCAGGTGACAAATTTCACAGCTCATAAAAGCCTTGATTCAAGCATCGAGAATCCAAAATTCTGCATGTTTATCAAACTGTGAGAAAATGTCCTCACATCCCTACTTGAGTAGATCTGCCTTTTTTTCTATCCCTTGTTAGCATTTCACCATCTTCCCCACACAGTGGCCCTACCATTTACTCCTCCTTCCTTTTGCTATGGACATAACCAAAACAGTCATTTTTATTATTTTTAAACTCACTAGCAAGCCTGAGCTCATTATGTGCTTTAGCTTTTCTGACGTTCTCCCTACACATGCTATTTGTATGAATTCCTCTTTGGTGATTTCCCCCCACCCCCCCGTCACTTTCCATTTCTTGTACATGTCCCCTTTAAATCTTAGCTCAGTTTAAAGTTCTTTGGACATCCTTCCTTGTTTCTTTAGATACCTCCAATTTTTCCTCCTCATTTGAACTGTTTGAAATTGTGCCTTCGGTATCTACCTTTTGAGAAACTCCAATTCTTCCTAAACTCCCTTCTGTTTTAGTATTCCTGACTACAGGATCACATCCACTATTTCCCTAAGTTTACTGAAATCAGCTTTCCTAAAGTCTAGATTGAGTGTCTGACTATGCCTGGCTTTTCTTTTCCACTGTATAAGAAACTCCAGGAGAACATGATCACTCCCACCTAAGGATCCCACCACTTGCACTCCATTTACCAGGTCATCCCTGTTGGTTAGGAGCAGATCTAAAATAGCTGTTCTCCTTGTTGCCTCTTCCAACTTCTGGACAATGAAATTATCTGCAAGGCAAGTAAGGAATTTGTTGGATTTTTTTAGCAGAGTCTGACTTCCAACAAATGTCAGGATATTTGCCAGTGAAGGTTAGAAAACTCCATAGGGACAGAAAGATATTAAAAGCTAATCTGTTTAGGTCATTTTGAATTCTGATCCTGTCCTGTCAGGTTTTAGCTACCCCTCCTCATTTTCTGTCTACTGAAAATTTTACAGTGGACCCTTGGTATCCTTTGGGTTTTTGTTCCAGAACCCCCCCCCTTGGATACCAAAATCCATGGATGCTCAAATCCCATTAAATATAATGACATAGTAAATTATGTACCTTATATAAAATGGCAAAATCAAGGATTGCCTTTTGCATTTATTTATTTGAATCTTTTTAAGCAGTGGATTGTTGAATCCATGGATAAAGAATCCATGGATACAAGGGCCAACTGTATTTAATTTATTTCTTGAGACATATCTTGCTTCATTGTCAGCATCTTCCCAGTTATCTAAAAACAGTTCCAATGAGGAGGAAGAATGGGAGTTGTCTCAAAAAACCAGGATGGATGACTAAGGAAGTTACAACTGAGCTAGGTTTTAAATGGAATATGTATAAGAAATGGAAACAAAAGGGAAATCACCAAAGAGGAATTCAAACAAATAGGTAGTGTTTGTAGGCATAAAGTCAGAAAAGCAAAAGTGTATGTTGAGCTCAGAGAGAGATTAAGAAGAATAAAAAAGGCTTTTGGGGGTATGTCCATAGCAAAAGGAAAAAGAAGGAAATGGTAGGGCCACTGTGAGGAGAAGAAGGCAAAATGCTAACAGGAGATAGAGAAAAGGCAGAACTTACTCAATAACTTCTACCTATTTAATCTAAATGAATATAAGTCTCCAGGATCAGATGAACTACATCCAAGGGTATTAAAAGAATTGCCAAATGTAATATTGGAGCCATTGGCAATAATTTTTGAGAACTCCTGGACAACAGGAGAAGTCCCAGCAGACTGGAGGAGGGCAAACATGGTCCCCATCTTCAAAAAGGGGAAAAAAGAGGATCCCAACAACTATCACCCAGTTAGTCTGACATCAATATTGGGAAAGATTCTAGAACAGTTCATTAAACAGAGAGTCTATGAACATTTAGAAGAGAATGCTATAATCACTAAAAGTCAATATGGGTTCCTCAAAAACAAGCCATGCCAGACTAATCTGATCTCTTCTTTTGATAAAATTACCAGCTTGATAGATGAAGAGAATGCTGTGGATATAGCATATCTTGATTTCAGTAAGGCCTTTGACAAGGTTCCCCATGACATTCTGGCAAACAAGCTAGTAAAATGTGAGCTAGACAAGGTAACTGTTACATGGATTTATAATTGGTTGACCAGCCAAACCCAAAGGGTGCTCAGCAATGGCTCCTCTTCATCCTGGAGAGAAATGACCAGTGGAGTGTTACAGGGTCCTGTCCTGGGCCCAGTGCTATTCAACATTTTTATCAATGACTTAGATGAAAGAATAGGGGGCACGCTTCTCAAATTTGCAGATGACACCAAATTAGGAGGAGTAGCTAGTACCCCAGAGGAGAGCATGAAAATTCAAAATAACCTTAATAGATTAGAAAGCTGGGCCAAAGCTAACAAAATGAATTTCAACACAGAGAAATGCAAGGTACTGCACTTAAGGCAATATAAAATGCATAGATATAGGAAGGGAGACACCTGGCTTAACGCGACTACGTGTGAATGGGATCTAGGAGTTCTAGTAGACCACAAGTTGCACCTGAATCAACAGTGTGATGCAGCAGCTAAAAAGGTCAATGCAATTTTAGGCTGCATCAACAGAAGTATAGTGTCTAGATCAAGGGAAATAGTACTGCTACTGTATTCCGCTCTTCCAACTCCATGAGTCTATGTTTCTATGATCTCTCATTAGTCTAATTTTCTCCAGGACTTGCTAATTTCCATTTGCAGTCTTTATTGCGATATCTCCTGAAGTCCTTCTTATCTTTTGAGAAGATTGGATGTCCAAACTTGCTTTTACTACCTGATGCCATGCTGACAGCTGACAAATTGTTTAAGAGTTCCTTAAAATCTTCATAGTTCATTTTAAACTGCAATGAATCTTCTTAAACACTGGGTGTCACTATAGCTCTAATTCCAGTATTTAGTTAAGGTAGCCTTTAGTATGTGCTTTATAGACTATAGCAAAGCCTTTGACTGCATAGATAATGAAAGGCTATGGAACACCCTTAAAGACATGGGAGTGCCAACACATCTGATGGTTTTGATGAGGAATCTGTACTCAGGACAAGAGGCTACTGTCAGGACAGAACAGAGAGAAACAGAACGGTTCTCAATTGGCAAAGAGATCAGACAGAGCTGCATCTTATCACCCTACCTATTCAATTTAGATGCAAAACATATTGTAAGAAAAGCAGGCTTGAACACAGAAGGAGGAGGAGTAAAAATAGAAGGAAGGAACATCAACTAACTAAGATACGCAGATGACACCATAATACTAGCAGGAAACCTTGTTGAGAAAGTGTAATGTCTGGGGTCAAGAGCAGCCAGAGGATCTAATGGGGGGATTAGCTCTCTGCAGGAGGGCAGGAAGGGGGCTGAGCAGCCCCCAAAGAATCATCAGTTCAGATGCCCCTATTCTGCATCCAGCAGCTCCGCAGACAACTCTAAAGCTTTGAAATGGATCAAACTGTGAGTAGAAAACCAGTAAAGAGGCAAGCATAAGGGGCACACCAAAAGAATGAGGACTTTCTTCAGTGGGGGAATGAGAGGCGAATCTTCAGAGGAGGAAGAGGTCAAGGAATGTTGCAATGCTGCAGAGCATTTCCCTGGATTAGCTGCTTGGGTACAGAAAAGGCGGGCACAGGATACCGGTCAGTCGGGCCCCAGCAGTAGGGGCAGGAAATGGGACTGAAGGAGAAAGTCTTCAACAACAGTAAGGGCCCACTGAGGATACAACTCCCACAGGAGGTCAGGAAACAGATCTTTCATGTCTATTACGTAGATATTTCCTTGGTGAAACCAGAAAGTGAAGAGGAATGTACGGGCCACTTCATCAAGAAGGGAAAGGAAAAGAAAGGGAAGGAGGAGGTTCTTCTTCAGCAACTGGTTTTCAGGATGCACCATTTTCATGGCATATAGTTCATGAAGCCTACCCAGAAAGAGGATGGCATCTCACCAATCACTTAGCAAACATATTTAAGGCACACAATCAGGCTGGGGGTGCAGCAGCCATTGAATACAATACAGCATTTCATAAAAGGTCATCCCAGAACACAAAGGCCTGCTCAACAATAAGCTGTGGCTTGTTGTGGTGGGCCTACACATCAGGGCAAGAGCAAGTCACTCAACACATCCAAATTGGGGGGGGGGATATAACTAGGGCAGGTGCCAACGAACACACTGCAAATTTGATGGATCATATCCCAGATTATCATAATATTATGATAATAAAATCAATAATATTAGCCAGTAGATCTTTCAAGGCTTCCAACCCTTCAGTGGCTCCGGCATTGGAAAGGAGGGAGGCCCAGATTTTGCCAAGGTCCCCATGACTACCATTGGGAAATAAAACATTACAGGACCACCTGGAGCTGGGGCTGGCAAATACCCCCATCCAAGTACAGTCCCTTTTACCATTGCTAAAGAAATACCACCCAAGAACAGCAGCAGCCATTTTAAGGAGGGGGAGCCACTGAAGGCTTCCACATATCTTTTTACAAGCCCCTGCAAGTCTAGGGACTCAGGTACCTCAAGTCAGCTAGGGATTTGCACCATATGGTAGTGGGCCCTTGGTATCCACTGGGGTTTGGTTCCAGGTCCCCTGGGGATACCAAAATCAGTGGATGTTCAAGTCCCATTAAATACAATGGTATAAAAATGGTGCCCCTTATATTAAATGACAAATTCAAGGTTTGCTTATTGGAATATATATCTATATCTATATATGCAGATACAGAGGGCTAACTGTAGCTGATAAAATAGAGGAGGAATGTAATATTGGCCAGGTATCTGCCCCTTTCAAGGCCCACCAATCCATAACTAGAGGGTGTCTCCACTGGACATCTTGCCTAAGTAGTAGTATAGGCTGATTCAGCACTCCTCTTATCCAAAAGGGATCTCATTCAATGATAAGTTCCTGCCTGAACTTTGTTCAGTAAAACATGATCCATTCAGTAATGCAGTAAGATTCATACACTCCTGTGTCCCTTGCAAAATGTGATTTAGTCCCCATCTGCACTGCAAAAATAATCCATTTTGATACCACTTTAACTGCCATGGCTCAATGGTGTGCAATTCTGGGAACTGTAGTTTGTTGTGGCACCAGAACTCTCTGACAGAGAAGGCTAAATGTCTCACAAAACTACAGTTCCCAGAATTTTACAGCATTGAGCCATGGCAGCTAAAGTGGTGTCAAACTGGATTATTTCTGCAGCCATCGTTAGCATTTCAATTGCTGCCAGTACACCTGGATGAATTCTGTTTATTGTAGTTTATATCTGACGAGGCCTAGTACATTGAAAAGTCCATGACAATAAAGTGGTCTGAAACAGTATACCTTGGCCACCACAGTCCAATAGCAATATGCATCTATTGCCTATCTTATTCATAGGCTGGGCACTTTTTGTCTGGTCCTCTTACAGAGGTGACAGGTACTCAGCTCTCCCTATTTCTTAAATGTTCAGTATCCATGCTACTAGATGATTTTGGATGATGCTCCTCACTGGAGTGTGAGCTAATCCATCTTGACTTGCCAAACAGCAAAACACAGATTCAAAAATAGTGGTAAAACTTTAATGTGGAAAGCCTGGATGCCTTGTTTTTGACTTTCAAACAATGTTTGGTCAGAGAAGGTAAATTCAAATGTTTTCATACTTTACAGGGACAATGTAGTTTAACAATGACCAATAAGTTAACTTTCTCTTATTTGAAAAATGGTTCTTCTACTTTTGAAGCAGTTATTTGTGCAGAATCCAAGAGACCGCTGAGTGATCAAGCTGCCAGTTTCAGAAGCCTATGAGTATACTGGTGGCTCTTGAGAAGGTTTAAGATTGATATATCCTATTTCTAGAAGAGTAGGATAGGAAGGTTGTAGAGGAGGAGTGGAATGTGCAATTGGAATGCTCCATTCCACCTATTCAGTGGTCCATAACACTCTCATTTATCCATAAGTCCTCCTTTGACCTAGGGATTTGTCTCATCCTACTGCTTTTACTGGACACTATAGATGCTCCACTGTAAAATAACTCTCTATCTTAGATGCTGGTGATGGTGTGCGTGTGCAAAACGATTTCCTACCGACATGATAAAGAGTTGTCTATATACCTTTTTGGCATAAAGATTTTGTAATTATTTAATCTTGGAAACCTAACTATATTTCAGATATATCTCTGTTTTTGTGAATTACCTCCTTGCTTTTTGGAACTCATCATTGGGCTCTGATGCACACAAACAAATAGTGGTTCAACATCAGAAATAATTGTCACCTTCAGTACAGCCAGCTAATGAGTTGTGCTTCCTACCCTTGTTTAAACTAGCAATGAATCAATGTGAGTTTAAGGCAGAGAAGTACAAGAATATTTGGTCAGCTTATGAGATTCATGTATCATAATCAACAGCCTAGTTGATGCTGTATTTTCAGTGTATAGAGTGAAACAAACTTAGCCTCTTTTTTCTATTTTATTTATTTCCATTCAGTGTGTTTACTTAATTTTTAAAAATATATTTTCCCCAAAATGCCATGTAAAACCACCATCAGTGCCCCCCCCCCCCCAATACAGAGGGCTTACTGTCATTTCTTCAGCTGGGAATGGTCTACATTGCTGCCTCACACTTGGGAAGGAAGGAGCAGACTTGCCCCCCCCCCCACTCCACACACATAAGTAGTCTAGTGGAGTAGCATCTTGGTTTAAATGTGCAGTCACATCAGTTTATGGAAATAATTTGTCTTAGTATTAGGAATCATAAATGCTACTTCCGTATCATTTCACCCTTACCATCTAAGAAGACCTTTCTGCAAAAATTTTCATAGTATTTCTAAGTCTAATCACACAAATAAATATTCTGCTTTTGCAGATAAGTATAACCTTCAAGATGGAAGCCAGCTCCACTTTTTTCCTGTCTGCTATAAATTACTTGAAAGAAGGACTTCCGGTTGTAAATGGCACCCGGCCGGGTGGAAACTCAACAGTCTCACTGAGTTCCAACCCACTATATGTAAAATAGAGGTTGCTGCTGGGTCAATTTCAGGCAGCCAGAATACCCCCTTGGCACAGGGGGGTTCAGAGGTGTTCCATGGAGGTTTGTTGCCAGTCCAGAGTGTTTGAGTCTCACCTGAGACCATTCACAGAGGAACTGAGGTAATCGTGGAACTAGTCCTGTTCGTGTCAGAGATGCTGTTTGTATGAGCAGGCAGCAGGCAGGCACCCATCAACAAATTGGAAAGACTTAACCAAACAACAAATAATAATTAAAACATTGAAGATTCGAATTCCAGGGACTTCAAACCAGCCTTTTACAGTAAGATCCTATCTGAAGTAGATTAAGGACTGGGAAGGGGAGAAACAGCTGCAGCAGCTAGAGGGGGAAGTTTATAACAATACAGAAGAAAGGAGAACAAAGAGAGGAGGAGGGAATGAAGGAGGAATAGTAAAACATCATCCAAAAAGATGACTTTGCTTGGGACACTAATTCAGATATTTATAAAAATAAATAAATAAGCAAAAAATAAAAACATCTAAAAACTAAAAAAGATATATTCAGAAGACAAAAAGATCAACTGGACTTACGTGGCTTTATTTAAGCTGGTTTTCAGTCTGAAACATAAACCTCTTTTGTTATTTACCAAACAAACTAAAAACAAATGTAATGCACAACACAAGAAACATATAAGATTTACAGAAGCAAAGAGCAAGAAGGGTGAGGCAACAATGCAGTGGGAAGGGAAAGGAAAAGAAGGAGCTTGGTCACTTCTCCATTTATCTATTTTTGTTTTTGTCTCTCACTGTATAATAAACTGTTAATGAATTGATGTGATACTCAATTTCTAATTTGATTGGCTAGTTGTTGATGATGGTGTTGATGATGTTGAAATGCCTGAATATCAAATTCACTAATGAAATAATTTGTTAGAAATAGGGCATACTCAGTAGTCAATTTGATTTGTGAGGGGAGATCATAGGGATAGCTCAGAGATCCATATAATACTTATAAACTGATTGTGTACTTGAATGCTCAACGAATTACTTGAATACTGATTACCTAATAGATTGAGTAAGTAATTGTTTTGTTGTTGTGTTTTTGAGGGGGGATTATAGGGATAGCTTAGCGATTGATGCATAATTGATAATCTAACTGATTGAGTATTTGATTATCTGATGAACTACTTGAACATCTGATCATCTAATGGATTGAGTAATTAATTGTTTATTTTAAGGCTTTATTTGATGACTAAATGCTGATGGAATGACTGCTTCATTGGAACGAGCTATTTGTTTATTTTACTGCCAGTCAAATTAATTTTATTGTTCATACACCTCAAGAAACATCTCAGAAGGTACAATATAGTAGTACATCTGTGATAGCAGCAATAAGACTTGATTTGATCAGATCTGGTGCACTATTGAGATATCGTGATAATAAGTGCATAACTTAAAATAGGGATTCTCACTCTTCAAGACTTCAAGATGTCAACAACCTCAAGAGCACAGACAGCAACCCAAAGAAATGGAAAATCCATTTGGTTTATCTTTTTTGGTTGGTCAAAAAAGGATATAAATAACCACAGTACAGAGAGCAAAGAAGTTTTTGGAATGATTTGAGAAGGAAGTGGGAAAAGAAGGGGGAAGAGAATTGGCAGATACCAGACAGGATAACAGACATGATGAGATTCTAGAGAACGAACACTTGAAGGGTTTAGAACAGCGGTCGGCAACCCAAGGCCCGTGGGCTGGGCCCGGCCCGCGAAGCCTTGAGACCGGCCTGTGGCCAGTCCTGCCGCCGCCATGTGCACGCAAGCGCGGGCACCATTTTGGCGTCCAAAATGGCGCCCGCGCTTGCACACACATGTGCATGATGGCAGGCGCCATTTTGGCACCAGGCACCATGCGAATGCGCGCGAATTCCAAAATGGCGCCCGCGTCGTGCGCCCCAGCACCATTTCCCCCCCCTCCCGGCCTGCGGCAAAAAAAAGTTGCCGACCCCTGGTTTAGAAGATATGGATGATGCGGCTGAACAGAAAGAATCGGAATTGAAACTAGGAGCAACAGGAGGAGCAACATCACAGAATGACGAACAGTGAAAATCGAAGATACCAATGATGATGAAGGAGACTAGAGTCCTCTCTTGGAACATAAAAGACTGAATACCCTACAAAAAAGTAAAAGGGTATTCCAATGGTTATAAAACCCAAAATGTGATATAGTCTGCCTTCAAGAAATGCATATTTAGAAAAAGGATGTGAGATTGTTAAAATATGCCAGGCTGGGAAGAGACTTCGTTGCAGCCTCTGAAAAAGAAAGAAGGGGGTGGTCATATATGCAAACAAAGAAATAGAAACAAAGGAATTATTTGTTGATCCTAAGGGTCATTTTATCGGGGTGGAGGCTTCTTTTGTTGACTAAAAGGTTATGATAGTTGGTATTTACTCATCTTTAGAAAATAAAAGTTTATTCTATAAGAAACTGCTGAAGTTGTCAGATTTTCCATGTACAAATATAATCATGATGGGGGATTTCAACTGTGTGATAAACCCCCAATAGACAGAAAAGCAGAGAATAAAACATATTTAAAACATATCTTTTTTTTTTAATCTAATGGATGTGATATCCATCCAAGATGCATGGAGATGGAAATATGATTTGGCTAGGGCAGGGGTAGGCAACCTTTCCCCTTTAAGGGCCGAGGGACTTCAGCTCCCAGAATCCCAGGAGGTATTGGCCAACATGGGACTATTGGCCAACATGGCTCAGGCTTCTGGGAGCTGAAGTCCCTCGGCCCTTAAAGGGGAAAGGTTGCCTACCCCTGGGCTAGGGAATTCACTTTTTTCCCTGAGAGTCACAAGGTCTGGTCAAGGCTGGACATATTCATAAATTCAAAACAGATCAATTCAAAAATAAAAGATATAGATATATTACCAAAAATAACATCGGACCACAACCCATATTAATGACCCTACAGGGTAAAAAGATTTCAGCTGGAGATTAGATGATTCTATTCTACGAGATAAAAACAGTAGAGAAAGAATAAGAGAAATACTAACCTCCTTCTTTAAGGAAAACATGACGGGAGAGGTGAAGGAAGGTGTGATTTGGGATACGTCATTTTACAATTGGCAAGAGAAAAGAAGAAGAAAAGAGACTGAAGGACGAAAGCACTGCAAGAACAATTAAAAGACTCAGAAAGGCAATAAAAAAAACACAGCAGGAAAAAAGATAAGACAAAAATTAAAATGACACAAAAAGAAATCTCATTTATATTGACAGAAGAGATTGAAGAAAAGGTGAGATATGTGAAGCAACATCATTTTGCAAATAAAGGATGGTGAAAAGTTCTTTGTAGACGTTAAGCATATCAAAGACAGTTTTTATAAGTACTTTAAAGAATTATATTGACAAGGAGAGGTCCAAACTAACATAATTCAAAGATATCTTGATAGTCAAACAATAGCAAAAATCTCAAAACAAAAAGAAGAGCTAAACAAAGAGGTAACTATAAAGGAAATAACAGACCATCAACAAGCTCAAAATTAACAAAGTTTCAGGCCCTGACAGATTCACCACCAAGTACTACAAGGAATTTAAAGAACAAATATCAGCACTCTTGAAAGAGGTTATGAAGGGAGATCCCAAAATCATAGAAATCAGTGAACATCACCTTAATTCCTAAAGAACATAATGAGCTAATTGACATAAGAAAGACTAGACTGATCTCTTTCCTAAACGTGGATTACAAATTATATGCAGCGATACTGGCAGAAAGATTAAAAAAGATTCATGAAGATCAAGTCTTTTTTTTTTTTTTTTACCGAGAAGATACATGAAAAATAATATAAGGAACCTAACTGACATCACTGATCATGAAGAGAAAAATGATTAAAAAACTGGCATTGGTATTCCTTGATGCTGAGAAGGCGTTCAACAACATCAATTGGAATTTCATGATGGTGGCCAAGAGATGTTATGAATCTAATTGCATTCTCCTGAATTCTACAATTATTCTCCATTCTGCATTCAGGAAAATGCAATTAGATTCATAACATCACTTGAAGCATTGTACAGTGAACAAGAACCTCATATCATTATTAATGGGGAGAAGACAAAACCAATCCCGATTTAGAGAAGTACCCAGCAGGGATGCCTGTTGTCACCTCTTCTTTTTATAGCTACGTTGGAAATACTAGCTAACAATATATGAGGTGACAAAAAGATACCTGGTGTGAAAATAAAAAATCATGAATTTAAACTCAAAATGTATGTGGATGATTAGAAGTCAAAAAATAAACAAAACATGTGGACCAGATGGCTTTACAGCAGAATATTATAAAACATTTGAGAAGGAATTAGTAATACTACTTAAAAATTTATTTAATAAAATTAAAGAACAAGGAATACCGGAATCTTGGGAAGAGGCTAACATTACTCTTATACCAAAGGAAGGCAAAGATAAGCTGAAAGCAGAGAATTATAGGCCGATTTCATTATTAAATGTGGATTATAAAATCTTTATGACAATATTAGCTTCAAGGTTAAAGAATATTTAAAAAAAATTAATACACAAAGATCAAGCAGGATTTTTGCCATCAAGACATATGAAAGAAAATATTCGGACAGTATTAAATGCAATTGAATATTATGAAAAAATAATGAGAAAAAAGTTGCAATGATTTTTCTTGATGCAGAAAAGGCCTTTGATAAGGTAAAATGGGACTTTATGCTGGATGTGATTAAAAAAAATGGACATGGGAGAAAACTTTTATGAATGGATAAGTAATATTTATAAAAAGCAGAGTGCAAAACTGATAATTAATGGAGAGAGAAGTTTAAAATTTGACATTCAAAAAGGTACTAGACAAGGATGTCCACTATCTCCATTGTTGTTCATTATAGTATTGGAATTGTTAAATGACAAGATTAGAGAAGACATGGATATAAAAGGATTAAAGATCAAAGGACAACATTACAAATTAAAAGCTTTCGCAGATGATGTGGTAATATTTATGGAAGAACCATTAAGTTCAATAGAGAAACTCCAAGAAATTTTGTTGGACTTTGAAAAAGCTTCTGGTATAAAAATAAAGAAAAGACAGTAATGCTTACAAAGAATATGACAAAAGAAGAGACTAAACTACAAACTTTATCAGGATATAAAGTGGAGAGGAAAATTAGATATTTGGGAATTTGGATTACAAAGAGGAATGCTGATTTATTTGAAAATAACTATGAAAGAACAAGGAAGAAAATTAAAGGAGATCTTAATAAGTGGACAAATTTAAATCTATCGTTGTTGGGAAAAACAGAGACAATTAAAATGATGGTATTACCAAAGACAAACTTTTTGTTTCAAAACACTCCAGTACTTTTAAATGACAAACCATTTGTACAATGGCAGAAAGATCTTGTAAAATTCATCCGGTCAGGCAAAAAACCTAGAATAAAGTGGAAGACACTGATTGATAAGAGAAAAAATTGAGGTTGTAATCTACCAGATTTAAAGACTTATTATTATGCAAACGCATTAACTTGGATCACGGATTGGGCAAAATTAGAAAATGACAGAATTCTTGCTTTAGAAGGATTTTATCTGAGATTTGGTTGGCACGCATATATGTGGTACAACAAGACAAAAGTGCATAAAGAGTTTGAGCACCACTATGTAAGAAGATCTCTAATAAGGATTTGGCTGCAATGCAAGGAATTTTTTTTACAGAAAATTACTCCTATGGGTGTCACCACAAGAAGCTTTTTTTGGAAGATGGTGAGAAGTATCTAAATGGTTGAGATATCGAGACATTGTGAGCAAAACAAGGAGTGGATTTTATGAATTAAAGCCTTTAGAGAATCTGAAAGAATTAGATAAACATCTACATTGGTTTCCATACAAACAGCTAATGGACAGATTCAAAGCAGATTATTAAAAACTGGGATTTGAAGAGACAGACACTGAATTAAAGTAATTAAGCAAAATGGAAAAAGACTAAAGGCCTTTGCAGACTGCTAGAAATAGTGCACATTAAACTGAGGCACTGCCCTGGCTCAGTGCTAGGGAATCATAGGAACTGTAATTTATTGTGGCACCAGAGCTCTCTGACAGAGAAGGCTCAATGTCTCAGAAAAAAATACAATTCCCACGATTCACTAGCACTGAGCCAGGGCAGTGCCTCAATTTAATGTGCACTATTTCTGGCAGTCTGCAAAGGCCCTAACTTCCAAATATTATGAGATTTTACAAGAAAGAGATTAGGAACAAGACTTAGTAAAAGATACGATGATTAGATGGGCTAAAGATATCAGCAGGGACAGTGATTTAGAAAGTTGGGTATGGGCAAGAAAGAAGACACAAAAATTTACTCAATGCCAAGACTTGAAAAAAAACTATTTAAAAATGGAGCAACGTAGGCATCTTACTCCAGCAAAATTAGCAAAAGTTTATAAGAATGGTAATAATAGATGTTGGAAGTGTAACCAAACTACAGGATGTTGGTTACATGTATGGTGGAACTGTGACAAAGTTAGGAAATGTTGGATAACTGTTCATAAGGTAATTTGTGAAATACTTAAATAAGATATGACATGATACCCGAAATATACCTGTTGAACATGACAAATAAGATCCCAGAAAAAATGGAAAGGAAATATGGGAGAATATTATTATATAGGATAACTTCAGCTCGGATCACACTAGCAAAAAAATGGAAACAAACAGAAGTGCCCTCAACCAGTGAGTGGTTTACAAGGCTTACTGAAATGATGAGTATGGATATACTCACAGCTAGACTGAACAAACAAAATGTAGAAAGTATTGAACAAGACTGGATCCCGATATTGCAATACTGTAAAAGAGAAAACTTAATTGAATAGAGATAATTGATGGGAAACTGTAAATTATTAAATGACTTAATAATAGGTGAATAATGACTACTAAAGATCAAGATAGTTAAAGCTGTTGTTATAACACACAGTGGATGACAATGAGTGAACATTGAAGTAAGGTTGAGTACAAACTGGAGATACCTTGGAAGTCAATTGTAAATATTTGTGTGTGATTATTGAAAAAGAAATTAATATGTCAATTTGATAGATATGTTTGAATAATACATGTTAATAAAATATAAAATTAAAAAAATGTATGTGGGTGACATGGTCATTTATCTAGCAAATCCATTCAGTAATATTCAACTACAGTAGCCCCTCCCAATTTGCGGGGGATCTGTACTGCCCACCCCCATGAAAATGGCAGCTCACAAATATTGAAGCCCCATTGAAAATAATGGCATGCACACACCACCATTATATCCCTCCCTGCTTGTGCGTCCCGTGAAGAGGGAGACCGCAGACTTGAAGTCCATGACTGGGGAGGGACAACTGTACTAATAGAAAAATTAATGGCTTTTGGATGTGTATCTGGACATAGAATTAATAAGGAAAAAACCAAAATACTGACCATAAACTTAACAAAGAATGAAGCTGAAGATCTGCCCAAAAGCTCTAACCACAAGATAGAGAAGAAAGCAAAGTACTTGGGAATAAATATTACAACAAAAAATACTGATTTATTCAAAAATAATTATGCCAAAGTGTGACAAGAATGCAAAAATGACCTGACCCATTGGAAAAAGATCAATCTATCCCTGATGGGGAGAATGGTGACAATAAAAATGATAATTCTTCTTAAGATGCTCTTTCTTTTCTAAAACATTCCAATCTTAACAAATGAAGAACCTCTCAGGAGTTTGCAGAAGGACATGACTGATTATATCTGGGCAGGAAAGAAACCTCACGTTAAATTGAAGCTTCTTCAGGATGAAACTTCTAGAGGAGGTCCTGGAGTGCCACACCTAAGACTATATTACAACTACTGTTGCCTGGAATGGTCAAGGGAGTGGATGCGATTGGATAATAGAAGGCTTTTGCAACTGCAATTAACTGGAAATCATTTTGGATGGCATCTTTCTTTCTTTCTTTTTTACTTTATGATAAAATAAAGGTGAACCAGGAATTTAACAACCATGTCCTGAGAAAAGCAATATTCAGGGTATGGAACAAATATAAAATGCACATCAGTAGGAATATTCCATTGTGGGCCTCACCTATGAAAGCATTTCATCAGACAGAGGCTATAATGGAAGGGCCTCGGCTAAAATATTCAAATATACTGACTGCAGAACAAGAGGATAATATCAGAATAAAGCCGAATGAAGAATTAATCAAAGAAGGCCATAATATGAACTGGTTCATGTATAGGCAAATTAATGAAATATATAAAATGGACAAAAAGACTCATGGATTTATGAAAGGATAATCAAACTTGGAAAAAATATTGTTAATAGAAGAAGACAAATTAATATCAAAAATATACAAAATGCTACTGAAAATGAAAATGGAAAATGAACAGATAAAGGCCTGTATGATAAAGTGGGTTTAGGAATTTGGTGAGAATGTTCCATTAAAGGACTGGGAACTGAACTGGTAAAAAACATTAAAACACACACTATCAATAGATTTGAAGGAAAACTATTATAAATCCAATACAGGTGGTACCTGAGTCCTGAAAGATTAAACAAAATATATAAGAATACCAGCGACAGGTGCTGGAAATGAAAGAGTGAGAAGGGTACCATATGTGGTGTCAGTGTGCTAAAGCCAAAAGATTCTGGTCACAAATACTTAAGATAATAATGGAAATATTGCAAATCAAACTGAACAAAACCCCTAAAACCTTTATACTAGATATGGTAAAAGAAGAAGTGGAAAAAAGATATGGAAAGCTTCTCTTCTATATAATAACAGCAGCTACAGTAGTATATGCTAGAAAGTGGAAAGAAGAGGGGATCCCAGACATAGATGAATGGAGATGGAAGATGTTTGATTACAGGGAAAATGATAAATTAACACAATTAATCAGAAATGCCCCCACAGAAAAAAAACTGAGAAAGAATGGGGGGAAATGAACAAGTATTTACAAGCAATATGATTTTGTTTACAGATCTGTTTATCTGTTTAGTTCTGGATATATACAATATACTAAATAAGGATGACCAAGAAGTAAAGATTGAAATAGTTTTTAGGATCAAAGACATACTAATATACAAATTCAGGAATGGTGTATGTTTGGGAAAGTAGTGAACAAAGAAAAAGAACTTAGAAAGATTTTTATTTTTGGTTATAAACATCATTTAATAACAGTCCACAGAAAATGGATATGATTAAGAAGACAGTGTACGGAATTAAACTGAATACGAGAATAGTAAGTAATATAGGAAAAATTAAGGAATAAATAAAAGGGATATAGGATATCTAAAAAAAAGACCTTGGAGTTGAGGATAGGAAGTATATGTACGTGTGTGTTCTATGTATTTTAACAGACTGTTATATTTAGGCTAGGTTTACGTTATGTTTTGTCTTGTAGTGATGTTCAGTTTGTTTGTTTGTATGTTTGTTTTTAAGATTTGAAAATAAAAATGAATCAAGTATTAATAAAAATTATTAATTACTTGAAAGAAAACTTTCACAAACCCATGAGAAAACTTAAATTGTTTAGCAAGAAAATTCCTAGTTTGTATCCATGGGCCATTACAGACTGCCAGGAATAGTGCAAATTGAGGCCACTTTAACTGTCCGGGCTCAGTGCTAAGGAATCATGTGAACTGTAGTTTATTGTGGCACCAGAGCTCTCTGGCAGAGAAGGCTCAATGTCCCATAAAAAATTACAATTCCCATGATTCCCTAGCACTGAGCCAGGACAGTTAAAGTGTCCTCAATTTGCACTATTTCTGGCAGTCTGTAAAGGCCCCATATAACTTTGTAGTCTTATCTGTTTTATGCTGAACTTTCCCACAAATTCTAAGATGGCACCAACGATAGTTCTCAACTTCAAAGCAGCAGCAATTTTCCTAACTGCTGGAGCTATAACATAAGTGCATGAAAAAATCAAATTCGGTTAGAGTTTAAATGAAATTTCTCAGTTTCCAAATTTGAGACAAAGTTGTAGGACCTACTCATACTCTATTTAGGTATAGAAATCTCAAGTGAAATTAAAGGGCTCTGAACAAACTTGATAGGATTCTATTCACAATTATGGAGAGAGAAAAATCCTTGCTCCGATCATCCAACATTCAGGGGAAGAAACAGTGATCATATATTCTGAATACATTCTAATAATAATTTTTGCAGTGGTTATACCCTAGATCAGTTATACATCCCATGGCTGTCCTTAAAGGATGAGTGGGACTACAAGAGGATGCTCTTAGGCAGAGCCTCTGCCAGAGAGCTTTGCTATATGCATCTTACTTGCCCTTAGCCAATGTTTCTCATCCTGGGAAAAACAGGCAGACAACAAGACTTCACTACAGGCCTCCTCAAGGGCATAGACCAGGGGTAGGCAATCTTTCCCCTTTAAGGGCCAAGGGACTTCAGCTCCCAGAAGCCTCAGCCATGTTGGCCAATAGTCCCATGTTGGCCAACATGGCTGAGGCTTCTGGGAGCTGAAGTCCCTCGGCCCTTAAAGGGGAAAGGTTGCCTACCCCTGGCCTAGACCAATGGCTCCCTTTACTATTATTCATAGATGTCACAGAGACTTCTGAAAAAGGGCAGACAACAATGGAAAACAGAAACAAGGAGAAACACAGAGAGCAAGACAAACTGCTTCATGGGTGTCCAGAACCCTTTATTACATAAAAACAGAACTGTCTTCAAACAAAATAAAAATGCAAAGCCCTGTGCAATGACCAAACTTCCCCCTCAAATGGGTTATATCATTTTCCAAGCAAGTGTCAATCTTAGAATGCTCCCTTCTGGACCAGAAGAAGGCCTACTAGCATCTTCATATGATTTGCCTTCAGAGAAGGCTGGGGCCAGGTGACTCCAAAATCCTGTACTTGGAGGGTCTTAGAGTAACAAACTTGTAGGAGTTGTAAGCACGGAACGAAGCAGCCATGAGTGGCAGGGGTAGGTGGGGTAATGCCCAATTCCTAGTCCCCTGACAGAGCAAGACTGTTCTACACTGCCCATGTGCATCACCTGCATTCTTCACCCTTTCTGCTTACCTTCCATTTCAGTACTTTCCTATTCCCCCCATTTATCCCATTATTTTGTCAAGAGTAAGTATTTCATCTAGCAGTAAAACTGAGCTTTTACTCTCCCAATCAACCTCAGGAAACCCTCTTCACCTTTAAAGAAGCAAATTTTTTTTACAGTAACTGGACATCACCTGCTGAAAAAGAATATGAAAATGCATGGCAACATGTGGGGGAAATCATAGAATCATAGAGTTGGAAGAGACCACAAGGGCCATCCAGTCCAACCCCCCTGCCATGCAGGAACTCAAAATCAAACCATCCCCGACAGATGGCCATCCAGCCTCTGCTTAAAGACTTACAAGGAAGGAGACTCCACCACACTCCAAGGGAGTGTGTTCCACTGCTGAACAGCTCTCACTGTCAGGAAGTTCCTCCTAATGTTGAGGTGGAATCTCTTTTTCTGTAGCTTGCATCCGTTGTTGCCTGCCTGCTCCCTTTGCTTCCTTCATTGGTCCATGAAACGTCAACCCCTGCCTCCTCAGATATACATTTTAGCACTTATTTATGTGAATAAGTGTTTGATTCTCACTGCCTAATGCTGAGACTGAGTATTAAAAATTGATATTAAAATCTAGCTGGCTGCAAATCCAAACACAATTTGTACTCTGACTCCTGGGATATGACAGCAAGTTTCCACACTGGATCCCTTATCTCATGCATCTCACAGTCTAGGCAGCATCAGGCTGTCTCTCAGCTAAGAAGAAAAGGAGGCACATCCATATGATGGGAGCAGTGCTGCCAGATGCAAAAGACTTGTAAGGCTTGGGGGTAGCAAGAGACACTGTGACTGAAAAGATTTTTGGGGTATGAGCATATGAGGAGCAAGAGTTTAGTGTGAGAAAGGGAGAATACCAAGAAGGAAGCCATTACCAGCCTACCATGCTGCTTGGGTTTCAGTCTTATTCCCTGTGACTTTTTTCAGGCCTCCTGCCCATCCCCATACTCCAGCAGGTCCTATAGTTCACACATGGAGTGACTGGCCCTGGGCCCTGCCATATTTTAGACAAAGATTGTATAGTTTATTTAAAAAACCAAACAAACAAGCCCAGCCCCATTAGAAACTCAGCTATTGCTGGAATAAAAGTGAATCTGCCCAGTTTGAGGTTTGCAACTTCCACTGGTCAACCTATCCAAGAACTGTGCCTGCCCACCTGGTAAACCATGACAACAGTTTAAAACTGCATGGCACCCCTCTCCCTGGGGGTGATCAGGGAGAGTGAGAAAGAAACAGTTTTTCTAAAAACAGAAATCTTGTGCTGAAGCATTTGATAAAGCATCAGAATGTCTCTTGAACGAGTACATTTGTAGTCAAATACTGTTCTTCTTGGGGTCGCTTCACATTTTGGCAATGTTGGACCTCCTGTTTCTTCAACTATTTGCCTCACTCTTTTGCACCCATGTGTGAGAAGGTGTGACCACTTTCTGAGTACACTTGTAACAGAGCAATGAAAGGAGCCATTAGGTAAAGATTATAAAATTGTCCAAACCCAACTAGAGTCCCCAGCAGTGATTCAGAAGGTGGCTTTCTTGGGTTGTTTTTTTTAAAAACTGTAAACACACAATTTTAAATAAGACACCAATGTTTACAGGTACACTGGTCCATGTGCCAGTCCTGATTATCCCACCCCTCCCTTATAAAACAGGCCATGATAACAAAAATCTTCATTCCTGACATGTTGATGCACAGGTAACAAACAGATAGAAAAGATCAGATGCTGGGGGTTAGGTTCTCCTTAAAAGGTTCATTTGGTTTTCTTTTCTTTTTAGAGGGCTCCTTAGAAATACCTGAGATGCAGGAGATGTTCTCTCATTTGATCCAAATGTTGTGCCAAGGGCAGCTCTCCATGCTGGGATGAGAGCAGATCCCTCTCCCCCTCCCCTTCCCCCAAGGAAACAAGCAAGTGCTGATGTCAAGAGCCTCATCATGTGTCCAAAATCTCTCTGGTGGGGGATTGCTCATGAGATATGCCTTGAGTAGTATGGCCGGTCTGATTATGGGAAACTGAGTTCTGCTGCAGCTCAAGTGCAATGGCATTTTGTGGGAATTCCTTCACCTGCTTCTTGTACTCAAGGAAAGTGCAGGCCTTGGTGGCAATGGCAATTATATTCTTGCCAATAAAAATGGTGGAGACCCTGCTATCTTGGAAAAGAACCATGTTAATGGCCCGAATGAATATGGTGACAATATTGATGGTCACCAGGCTTAGTACAGGGTACAGCATCATTTTCTGGGGAGCAATGTGCTCCCCCTGCATGCTAATTTCACTGAGGGAAACGCAAGGCAGAATCAGGAGCAAAATGTAACAGTAGAAGAACATGAGCCCTTCTGCCCAGATTGGCAGCCCAGTCTTGTGTGGTTCCCACAGGTTGGCCTGAATGTCTAAAATATCCAGGAGGTCTAAGGCCACCCAGAAGAGACGCCCTCTCAAATCCTCTTTCTTCCTGAAGGTGCGTATGTATTCCATGCTATCCAAGGCCACGAGCACCAGGTATAGTCCAGGCACACAGATAGAGAGAAGCAAGGTCAGTGCTTTCCTAGCCACTGTCTCCAAGTTTCTCTTATCAGCCTTGTAGTTCTGGAATATAAAATACAGTTTTATTTCCAGCACAAAGATGTAAAGGAACCAAAGGATCATAGCATAGCCACGCTTGGCAGTCTTCACTTCAGCCCCCACCCAGACAGCTACATAGCGCAGTACTATCAGAAAGCAGATGTCTCCCACCAAGACAATGATGCAAACACCAATCTTACGAGGACCTTGGTTCTGTTCCACCAGATAAGCATCCATGAATGCCATGCTTGTCATGATAACTATAGTGGTGAGACACACGTGACGCTTGTCTGGAGGTGGAAGCACCATGGTGAGATGATGGAACCACCCACACTCTCCTCCTGGCCTCCTTGTGTTGCTACAAGTGCAGGCCTACATTCATCAGAGACAATATCTCACTCAGTGGATGTCAGTAGTTCTCACACAATAAGGTCCAGCCAGGCAGTGACAGATGAGCAAGATATTTCATGTGATATCCTCAGGTTCCAGCAGCTCTGCAGCAGAGTACACTTGACATAATCATAAATTCAGAAGATTCTGCTACATATGGAGCAAGGCTCCCATGTGCAAAACCCTCAGATAAATCCTCAGGGGAATCACCTTCAGCATTATTCTTATTATCTATGAAAGTACCTTTCAGAAAACCTATGTCTTTCTTCTTTCAGCTATGATTCTCTTTAAGATTCCACTGTTAAGCTCCTTCTTGTGTAACAGGAACATCCTTCATTGGCCTGCAGGTAAACTTTCTTATGGGCTTTCTAGCAGCAACTCATGCATATTCTCAGCAATTAGAGAAATTATCAGGCAGCCATATCATGGTGACAGAGGAATAGCAGATTACAATGTTTTGCTCCCCAAATAGTAAGTGACTGCAAGCAGGGCTGACATCTTCCCAGGGTATATTTTCTGTTGTAGCTCCCTGTTTTTCCTGCATTAAATTTGTCTGGAGCAGTCTCCATGGTGAGCAAGGGTTGCTTTTCCATGTGAGGGTTCTGATCCATCACCTCTTTCTTGGTGACATCTGATCTGGAAAAGAACCAAGAAAAGACAAGTGAGGGAAGTTTTTTCCCCATTATATGTCAAGAACATGCAAGAACTGAGGATGAGTACGGCTCCCATTAAATAGGGTACTGAACTAGCCCCTCAACAATATAACATTTCCCTACTGACCTGCATGAAGCCACATATACAGAACACTTTTGTTCCAGCAAAGCATCACAGAACAATACCAACACTTTTCAAGTCATCCAGTGTCCACAACTTTAGGGATATAACAGATTAAATTGGACAAACTACATATATTCTAAAATCTGGCCATTGTTTCACACAGACCTGCACCTCTGCCTTTCTAGCAGGGTGTCCAGACACAAGAGGACAGGCCTTCTTTATCTTCAACAGTTGTATAGAAAAGGGAAATTTCACCAAGTGTCAGTTGTCATATGAACCTAGAGAAACTGTTTACTCACACATGTGCCCTGTTAAGTTAAATGTGCATAAAAGAGGAATACCATTTGCCTGTACAGTGTAAAATCTGTCTGGGAAACAAAACTGCATCTACAAGGTTGAGGATGTAAAAGGGATTTATGCTGGATGGTGTTGGGGAGACACATCTGCCACACTGGATTTGTACTTAGCTTAATTTTTTATACCAAGTAACATATTTTAAAATTTTCAAGAAGGTAGTTGTGTTTTTTGCAGGAAAAGCAGTAAGATCTAATATTTGCTCTTGCCTATGCTAACGTATCTACCCTTAAAGACTAGCAAATTTTTCTGTCTGAAGGAAATCAGATCATCCTTTCCTCACTCCAATTCCTGCTATTTGTCCCTATTTCCCTCTGAATCTTGCCCTATGAATCACATGGCAGATACTTTCAGGAGCCCCCGGTGGTATTTCCATGGTTCTGTAGCTTTTTGCCATCAGTGAAAAATTGATTACCAGAGCGGGGAGAACCTTTGAGAACACCATCTGAACTGTCTGTGCTAATATTATTATTGGTCCAAAACACACTGCAGAAATAATCCAGTTTGAGACCACTTTAACTGCCCTGGCTCAATGCTAGGGAATTCTGGAAACTGTTTTGTGAGATATTTAGCCTTCTCTGTCAGAGGGTTCTGGTGCCATAATAAACTACCATTCTCAGGATTCCCTAGCACTGAGCAAGAGCAGCTAAAGCAGTCTCAAACTGGATTGTTTCTACAGTGTATTTTGGGCCATTGTTATTCTTTTATTTGTACTATACTAGGAATGTACATGCCCACTTTTCATGGTTTCCCTCTCCTTATTAATCCCCACAGCAATACTGTAGGTTAGGCTTGCTGAGAGAGAGTAGTGATCCAAGGTACCACAGCAAATTTTATGACCAAGCAGAGATTTGAACATGGGTCTATTTGTTACATGTCCAGAACTTTAAACATTGCTCTATAATAGTTTTCTCAGATCAGTTGTAACTAAAAATAGTAATTGAATAAAAAATAGATAATTGGTTCCATTCTCATCTACCCTCCTATAACTTAAAACCATTAGATCGGGTCCTATCTTCTGGGGCAGCAGAGAACAAACCTGCTGTCTTCTACTGGCTACAGATAGACTGTACCTCGTGAAGAATACGAGGAATGCCTTTGGCAAAAACTTGGCAAATCTGATCAAGAGGGCTTTAAACTAAATCTTTGTGGGGATAGGGGATCTGTCTAAAAGCAAGCCCTCTACGCAAATATGTGAATTCTGAAGGGAAAACTGAGGGAGAGGATGGGCACCACAGTAAAACTTCCAGTAAAATAAATGATATTAACAAACAAGGCATTAGATGCCTATACACCAATCCACAATTTTGAAACAAATAAGATGAGCTTGAAGTCCTAGTTCAGGAAGATAAATAAGACTTTATATGTATAACAGAGACTTGGTGGGATGACTCCCATGATTGGAATATATCATTTTGCCTTTCTAGCAGGGTGAAGGTTATAATCTGTTCAAACAGGAAAGATGGGGAAGAAAAAGAGGGGAAGTAGTACTGTATGTCAATGACAAAGTCACTTACATAGAAATCCAAGTAAGTTATAAAATTGGACCAGTTGAGAGCATTTGGTAAATATAAATGGAGAAAGAAATAAAAACAACATTATGGTAATAGTTTATATAATAGGTAATAGGTAATAAAAACTACTTGGGCTAGTTGGGGACATAATGCTCTGTACTGGCCCAGAATTAAGCAGCCAATATAGATACATCCAAGGTGCATACAAATCAATCGATAAGCAAGGCATGTCAGAAGTGCACAATTTCTTTAACAGCAAATCAGAGTTTTTGAAAGAAAAGTGCTGCCTTAAATATTCCTAAATTTAATCAGTAAAATCAGCAGTGGTGGCTGGAAGTATGATGTAACCCACTGAGAAGCTTAGGGGCACATCAATCACTCAATTGGCAACCACTGCACACACAACAGATGTTCAAACACTGTAAAATAATGGAAGCCCCTAGGGAGATATGAACATATTTCCCACACGTATAAGTCCTTGTATGAATTTGCTGAATTCCAGCCAATGTGTTTTTCTGTAAATCCAATATTTATCAGAACACAAACATTCTGCAAAAAGACCTGAAACCCATTTTTTTGGTAGATGTTGACTACTTTTTTAAATGTGGTGTATCAGTATACTGAGCTCTGCCAAACCTTAGCTTCATCTAACCCATTCCAACAAACTCTCTCATTCAGCATCACTAACTGTAAAAAAACAACAACAAAAAAAAAACAGTTGAGTGAAATATGACAAGAAACATGGCATAAAAACAATTTCCACAAAAAAAAAAAAGTCCTATCAATTGCCATTTGGGGTCTCAAATGAAATGACAGAAACTTGTATGAGTTTCCAAAAGATTAAAGGTTAAAGAAGGGTAAATGAGGATCAAGTTCTACTCCTAGAAAGTAATTACAAAGCAAATCAGTTTTACATGCAGAAGAAAATGGAGCGCTGTATTTGCAATCAAAATTGCTTTGTTAACAAATCCTACTAATGCAATTGTAATAATTTCATTTCATACTGATTGGATAAATAACCGTGATCACAGAATTGGAATATGCCCACTTGTCCAAATCTTGTTCTAAACTAAGACTTCAAGATAGCATATGCAAACACACAGACCTCAGTTCACAAAAAGGGCACAGTCTTATATTCATTATTTCAGGCTTTAAAAAAAACAACTTTGTGGTTCTATTTTTATAGCAACTAACATAGATTAGTTGTTTGAGCATTGGACTATGACTATGACTCTGGAGACCAGTATTTGAATCCCCGCTCAGCCATGGAAGCCCATTAGGTGGCCTTGGGCAAGTCATACTCTCTCAGCCTCAGAGGAAAGCAAACACAAACCTCCTTTGAAGAAAACTGGTCAAGAAAACCATTTGCTGGGTAGTCTTAGATTGCCATTCATGGGAACACTTGAAGGCACACAACAACAACATAGATGAGAAGTCACATTTGCATCCCAATATCATTTAATTAATTCCTGCTCATACGAAACTGCCACTCTTTAGTGCCTGGACAGTCCACAATATGTGGCAAATCTTGCTTTGAAAACATACAGGCCTAGTACTACATAACAATGTAGAGTTGGCCCTCCGTTTTCGTGGGGGATCCATTCTGGACTTCCCCTCCATGAAAACGGAGATTAGTGAATATTCAAGCCCCATAGGCTTGAATGGGGTGCACTCCTGCAGGTGCACATAGGTGCGCACCCTCAAGCTCACATCCAATTGATTGAAACGGAGGTCGCCCCTCCATGAATATGTAAAACCGCAGACATAATAATAATAATAATAATAATAATAATAATAATAATAAAATTTATTTATATCCCGCCCTTTGGAAACCCAATCAGGGCATGAGGTCCGTGAGAACAGAGGGGCGACTGTACTGCTAAAACTTGAACAACACACAATCATTATGACAGCCTCTAATCATATCCTCTTCAAGGATAATCCAAAAATAAAAGCATGCATTGTTCCACATCAACAAACAAATCAGTTCTAGCAGTTTCTATCTCCACTAGGAGGACTTTCGTAAATGTAATGGGTCTTAATTGCCTCTTCAAAGGTAGTCTAATATACTTTGCATTACAACAGGAAATGCTTACAATATAGAATCTGCAATATACACAGATTTTTATCCACAGCTTGAAAATATTTTAAAAATATGGAAATTCCAAAAAGCAAATATTGATTTTGCTGTTTTATATAAGGGATACTATTTTATTATGTCATTATATCTAATGGGATATGAACATCCATGGATTTTGGAATCCAAAGGGGTCCTGGAACCAAACCCCAGGAGATACTAAGGTCCCATTGTATTGTTGCTGTGACAAACTTTTCCCTCCCCACCATTACTGTGATAACTCCCCTCTCCAGGAGAGGCCCCACAGTTGTCAACCCTTGAGTTCCTGTCACTCACCTTGCCCATTTCCCCCTCAAGATTGTTCCCTCCATCTGTTACTGGAGCTTCAAGAGACCATTGGATATGATGTTCAATGAGTTCACCCTGGTAAGCGCGACCAGACTACCAACACTTCCATGAGTCAATGTAAGTACCTTAACTCATCAAACCTTAACTCTTATCAAAAAAGGAACCATCCCAGGGTGGCAAAAGGAAAGATCTTAGTCCCATCTTGGGAGGATCAAGAAGAAGCACAAATTCCTTCTACTCTTTCCAGTGTGGCACTGTTTCTCACCCTTCTGAATTCCTGAATGGGAAAATGGTGGCAGTGGGAGCCAGGGTTGGCTGGTCCCCTGAGGTGGTGCTGAAACTTTTGCCTCTCAGTGGAGGATCCGAGGAGCCCCTGCTAAGCCCCCCTTCTGGCATCTTAGTCCTTCATGTTTTGGGGAGATGGCTTCTGTCAAGGACAAACCTCAGTTTTATATCCTTTCTCCCCACCAGCTTCTCCTGCTTCACAGCATTCCCTTAGATGTGACTGACTGACATCAAACAGGCTTGCCTTGCTCTTCCCTTCATGGTTATCATGAGAATTCTGGAAGGAACTGGACAGCTTGAGTTAATAATAATAATAATAATAATAATAATAATAATAATAAATACTTTTTATTTATAGCCCGCCCCTCTGCAAAGCAATCAGGGCGGGTTCATCATTCACATTAATCAAAACCTCCTGGCATTTCACCCTGGGAACCTTAATTGTACTAATTGTAACTACAACTGCACTGATGGTATGCCATGGAAAGAGACACTGTAGCCACTCACAGGCTTTCTGCAAGAGGCATGGCCCAGTGGAGCTTGGCCTAGAAGAGCCATGGCTCTTAGTTCAACCTTGACCAGGAAATGATCCATCCATTACAGTGCAGAGGTATTTTTTACCTCCACCCACGGATATGCCTGCTCCGTGCTAAAGCCCGCATTGAGAGTATGACCTGCCAAGTGTGTGGGCCCGATAACCAATTGGGATAGGCCCATGTCCATCATGGAATCCATGAACTGACGAGCCGCACCTGTTAAACTGGTCTCGAGTGGGATGTTGAAGTCACCGAGAACCAAAAGTCTGGGCGACTCCAGCAACAACTCTGAGACCAGCTGCGTCAGCTCAGATAGGGAGTCTGTTAGGCAACGGGGTGGATGGTATACCAACAGAATCCCTATACTATCCCTGGTTTTCAGGCTCAGGTACATACTCTCGAAATGGTCTGTTTTCCGGGTAGGTATCCTGGTCAAGGAGAGGTTGTTTTTGTGAACCAGAGCCATGCCCCCCCCCCGCCCACTTTCCCTCACCTGCTCAAACACAGAATACCCGGCTGGGAGAACTTGATTCCAAGTAATGGCACTATTCTCCCCCAGCCAGGTTTTCATAAAACATGCCAGGTTGGCTTCTTCATCCATGAGGAGATCATGGATGATATGGGTTTTGTTTTTCACCGACCTGGCACTACAAAGGAGCAAGGTGAGGTTCTGTGGCAAGGTTGGTGAGCTCGCCAACTTACTTTGGGCAACAGAGTGGTCTGAAGGTGGGATTGCTTTCAAACATCAAACCCGCCTTCTTTTGTAACATGGTTCCACTCTGTTCTCACCATATCTTCCCCTGCCCCATATCGCCTCGACTGCTGCTCCCAGAGAGTCATCTATCAGCTCTTCCCTGCTGTGCTGCATCCGATCAGTTGTTTTATAAGCCCCTGGAATCCCAACACAAGATTCCTGCAAATACACAACCCGGGCATCTTATTTACTCCAATTCTCAGTCTCTATATATTTAGATGGTGAGAAATTGGGTGGGCCTTTTGGCCTTCCCAAATCCTCCCAGGCTCCGCCCGGCCTCTCAGTGGTCTCGGCGCTGCTCTCTCTGCCACAGATGGTAGTGGTCAGTTCTGGGCTCTAGGCTTCCCGCAGCTTCGCTGTTCCTGTCTCCACTCCGGCCGCTCAGCTGGTGGAAAAGGGAGTGGCTGGTCCAACTCTCCCTGCTTGACTCCTGGAGCCTTTGCCGCTGCTGTTGCTGCTGGGGAGGCTAAGAGTATTAAATAGCCTCCACTTCGGCCGCTGAGCTGGTGGAAAAGGGAGGGGCTGGTCCAACTCTCCCTGCTTGGCTCCTGGAGCCTTCGCCGCTGCCGTTCTAGACTTTAGGAAAGTTGATTTCAGTAAACCTAGGGAAATACTGGAGCTGATCCGATGGTCAAGAATAGTAAAAGAGAAGGGAGTTCAGGCTGGATGGGAATTTCTCAAATGGGAAATATTAAAAGCACAATTTCAAACAGTCCCAGTGACAAGGAAAAATGGGAGGTTTCTCAAGAAACCAGGATGTATGACTAAAGAAGTTTCAACTGAGCTAAGTTTTTAAAAATACATGTATGAGAAATAGAAAAAGGGGGAATTAACAAAGGACAGTTCAAACAAATAACTAGTATAGAGTTCAAGTCAGAAAAGCTAAAGTGCAGAAAGGGCTTGGGCTTGCTAGAGAGGTTAACAACAATAAAAAGGCTTTTTTCAGTATGTCCGTAGCAAAAGGAAGAAGAAGGAAATGGTAGAGCCACTGTATGGAGAAGATGGTGAAATGCTAACAGGGGACAGAGAAAAGGCAAAACTACTCAACACCTATTTTACCTCAGTTTTTTCACAAAAGAAAAATGGTGCTCAATCTGAGGATAATGGAACAGAGGACACAGCAGGAAGTAAAGAGGTAGTATAAAGAATACCTCCTTAATCTAAATGAATTCAAGTCTCCAGGGTAAGATGAAGGATATTAAAAGAAATTGAAGAAATAATCTCAGAGCCACTGTAAGCAATCTTTGAGAATTTGTGGAGAACAGGAGAAGTCCCAGCAGACTGGAGGAGGGCAAATGTTGTTCCCAATCTTCAAAAAGGGGAAATAAGAGGACCCAAACAATTACTGCCAATTAGCCTGACATCAATACCAGGAAAGATTCTAGAGCAGCTCATTAAACAGACAGTCTGTAAGCATTTAAAAGGGAATGCCATAATCACAAAAAGTCAACATGTGCTTCTCAAAAACAAGTCATGCCAGACTAATCTTATCTCTTTTTTTTTTATAAAATTCCCAACCTGATAGATGAAAGGAATGCTGAAGATGTAGCATATTGTGATTTCAGTAAGACCTTGTCAAAGTTCCTCATGATATTAGCAAACAAGCTAGTAAAATGGGGGCTTGTCCATGCAACTGTTAGGTGGATTAGTAATTGGTTGGCCAGCCAAACTCAACAGGTGTTCACCATTCGCTCATCTTCATCCTGGAAAGAACTGACCAGTGACGTGCCACTGGATTCTGTCCTGGGTCCAGTCTATTCAACATCTTTAACAATGACTTGGATAAGAGGGCATACTTATCAAATTTGCAGATGATACCAAATTAGGAGGAGTAACCAATACCTCGGAATACAGGATCAAAATTCAATATGACTTTAACAGATTAGAAAGCTGGCCAAAACTAACAAAATGTATTTCAAACGGGGTACTACACTAAGGGCAAAAAATAAAAAAATAATAAAAATGCACAGATGTAGGTTGGGGACACTTGGATTGACAACAGTACATGTGAAAGGGATCTAAGAGTCCTAGACCACAAGTTGAACATGAGTCAACACTGTGATGCAGCAGCTAAAAAGGCCAATGCAATTCTAGGCAGCATCAATAGATGTATAGTTTCTAGAGCAAGGGAAGTAATAGTACCACTCTATTCTGCTTTGGCCAGGCCTCACTTGGAGTACCACGTCCAGTTCTGGGCACCAAAATTCAAAAAGGATGTTAAGAAGCTGGAGCGTATCCAGAGGAGGGCAACCAAAATGGTAAAAGCTATGGAAACCATGCCTTATGAGAAGTGACTTAAGGAGCTGGGAATGTTTAGTCTGGAGAAGAGAAGGTTAAGAGGTGATATGCTAGCCCTGTTTAAATATTTGAAGGGGTGTCATGCTGAGGATGGAGTAAGCTTGCTTTCTGCTGTTCCAGAGACTAGGACACAGAGCAATGGATGCAAACTACAGGAAAAGATATTCCACCTAAACATTAGGAAGAACTTCCTATCAGTATGAGCTGTTCAACAGTGGAATACACTGTCTTGAGTGTGGTGGAATCTCATTCTTTGGAGGTTTTTAAACAGAGGCGAATCTGTGGAGGGTGCTTTGATTGTGTATTCTTACATGGCACAGAGTTGACATGATGGCCCTTATCTAACTGTTCTGATGCATAACTTGTATTCAGAACAAGAGGCTCCTGTTAGAAGTGAATATGAAGACACAGAATAGTTCCCAACTGGCAAAAGGGTCAGGCAAAGCTGCATACTGTCACCCAATCTATTCAATCTGTACACAGAAAATATTGTATGTAGAGCAGGCATAGTCTCAGAGGCAGGAAGAGTGAAGATCAGAGGAAGGAACATTAACAACCTTAGATATGCAGAGCACACAATACTAGTAGCAGAAACTAACAAAGACCTGGAACAATTATTAAATAAGGTCAAGGAAGAAAGTGCCAATGTAGGATTAAAGCTGAACATTAAGTAAACAAAAATAGTGACCTTGGAAGATCTACAAGAATTCATCCTGAGTAATGAGGAAAATGAAATAATCAAGGAATTCTCATATCTTGGGTCAAATATTGACCAAAATGAAGACTTCAGCCAAGAAATTAGAAAAAGAATAGGAATAGGAAGGGCAGCTATGAAAGAACTGGACAGGATCCTAAAGTGTAATGATATAACTCTAAACACCAAAGTGAGGATTGTACAAGCCATCGTAACCCCCATCACCATGTATAGGTGTGCTCAGGACAGCAAAGAGAGTGAAGAGAAAGAAAAGGTGATGCTGGAGAAGAGTACAAGAATACCATGGATGGCCAAGAAGACAAACAAATGGATTCTAGAACAGATTAAGCCCAATCTCTCCCTGTGGTCATCATAGTTTCCCCACATCATAAGAAGGCAGAATAATTGAAAAAGACATTGATTCTAGGAAAGGTAGAGGACAGTAGAAAGAGAGGAAGACCACATACCAGATGGTTGGACCTGAGCAGAGCAGTGCAGGACAGGGGGTCTTGGAGATGTCTCATCCACAGGGTCAACATGAGTCAAGGCTGACTCAAGGGCAGTTAACAACAACAAAATTAAAGTAGCCATCTTGAATCCCTTCTCAGGAGAAAGATGGGATATAAATTCAAAAAATAAATAAACAGGTGAGGGGGAGTTATAATTGTAGCAACGGTATCTCAGTGGTGACTAAGTATGGAAAAGTTACCAAGATTTATTCATCTGTAACTGTTTTGTATTCACACCTGCTACAAAGCAAAGCAGCTTCATTTATATACTGCTTCATATTGTGCTATGGGATGTCTAAGCAGTTTACAATAAAACCAGTAATCATACTCATTGGCCCCCCAAGAGTTGAGTACTCATTTTAGCGACCTCGGAAGGATGCAGGCCTGAGTCTAGCCTGAGCCCTGGCTAGTATTGAACTCACAACCTTGTGGTCTATGAGTGAGTGGCTGCAGTACAGGCATTTAACCACTGCACCACCAGGGCTCTTCTTAGATGGCTACTTAGTCATCATTGTGACACTATCACCACAATTGTAACCCCCCCCCAACCTGCTTTATTGGGCATCAGCATCCTGGGGATATAGCTCCATTGATGTTTCCAATGAAGGTTGAGAAGGTTGGGCCAGGAGAGGTTATTTAATTAAGTATACTTAACACAGCAATACTGGGGATGAATGAGTTAAAATGGACAGGAGTTGGTCACTTTGAATCATACAACCACACAGTGTTCTACTCAGGGAATGAAAAGACATGGAGAAATGAGGTGGCTTTCAAACTAAGAAAGAATGTGGCAAAAGCAGTCAGGGGACACAATGCAAAATCTGACCGAATCATTTGCATAAGGCTCCAAGGAAAACCTACGAATATCACCATAATTCAAGTATATGCACCAACCACAGAGGCAGAACAGGAAGAAATTGAAAGATTATATGAAGGAGTACAGGAAGAAATTGGCAGCACACCAACACAAGCTGATCATAAGTGACAGGAATGCCAAAGTTGGAAGCAAAGAAGAATCAAAAACAGTAGGCAGATTTGGATTAGGAAAAGAAATGAAGCAAGTGAGTGTCTGACAGATGTTTGTGAAGCCAACAACCTATTCATTGCAAACACATTTTTCTTACAACCAAAAAGAAGGCTATACACATGCACATCACCAGATGGGCAACACAAAAACCAAATAGATTATATAACTGGAAGTAAAAGATGGCATAGCTCCATACTGGTAGCCAAGACTAGACCAGGCATTGACTGTGGTACAGATCACAAATTACTCATATCAAAAATAAGAGTAAAACTCAAAAAGAAAATAAAACCAGTAATCATACCAAAATATGATCTAAACCAGGGGTAGGCAACCTTTCCCCTTTAAGGGCCGAGGGACTTCAGCTCCCAGAAGCCTCAGCATGTTGGCCAATAGTCCCATGTTGGCCAATAGTTCCTGGGATTCTGGGAGCTGAAGTCCTTCGGCCCTTAAAGGGGAAAGGTTGCCTACCCCTGATCTAAACAATATCTCAACAGAATTTATTGACAATATAAAGAACAGATTTGCACTATTAAGCATAATAGACCAAGAACCAAAAGAACTATGGTCTGTAGCCAGGGACATAATAAAAGAAGAATGCAGACAAACACTTTCAATAGAAAAAAGAAAGTAAAAAACCATGGATGACAGATAAAACACTACAAGCCATAAAGGAAAGAAGAGAAGCAAAAGAAAAGGGAGATAGGGACAAACTAAGAACCATAAATGCAACAGTACAACGGCTAGTGCGAAAAGATAAAGAAAACTACTATGGTGACCAGTGCAGAGAAACAGAAGACAACATCAAAAAGGGAAGATCAAAAGACCCATTCCACAAGATCCAGGAAATCAAAGGAAAGTTCAAACCATGGACTGGGATGCTTTATGATAATAAAAATTAAAGAATTCAAGACTAGGAAGGAATAAAAAGACATTGGATGCAATACAAAGAAGAGTTATTCAGGGGCAGGCAAGCTGTCCCCTTTCAGGGCCAAGGGACTTCAGCTCCCATAATCCCAGACTATTGGCCAACATGGCTGAGGCTTCTGGGAGCTGAAGTCCAAAATCCCTAAGAGGGCCGAGTTTGCCTGCCCCTGAGTTATATAAAAGAAATGACAAAATGAGGGACACATGGAATGAAGAGCCATATGAAGATGAACCCCAAATTCTAAAAAGTGAAGTGGAAGCTGCAATAAGAGAAATGGCAAAAGATAAATCACCAAGAACAAACGATATTCCAAACAAACTGCTGCAATCCACATTGACAGAATCAGCTCTAGTGCTAACCAACAACAGTTGGCTAGTTGGCTAAAACCATGAACAGAAGCTTGCAATACTACAACATTTTATTGCAAGTTCACACACTTTCAGATTTTGTTCTAAGAGTTCAAGAGGTTCCAGATTAAACAATTTCTCAGACTAATAAGATTTCAGATGTAAATGCATCAGATTTTGTCTTACCTTGGGGTCACACCCCCAAAAATGGAGATTAGTGAATATTCAAGCCCCATAGACTTGAATGGGGTGCACCCTATTGATTTAAATGGAGGTTGGCCCCTGTGAATATGTAAAACCACAGACCTGAAGTCCAAAAGAACGGGGGCGGGGGCGACCGTATATCAAAATGTTTGGGAATAATTGCTTCCCAGTTATACCCCGGCTTTCAGATTCTCTCTTCAAGAAGATTTGCTTGGTGATAAATTATTTCATTTTAAAAGATATCCATGTGTGCATTTTGTTTTTTAAAAACCAGAATCCATATCTCTGTACCTCTGTAAGGTGAACTCATTAAAAAGATACAAGCTTTCCAGATCCTCAGATCTCATCATCAGGCAACAGTGCAGAAAATGGGGATTAAGAAAAAATGAATAATCTGACGTTGAAATGGAGATGAAATGAAAATGAAATTAAGGATCAACTATGATTTGTTGGTTTCTTGCTTCCAGCAGTCCTAGGGGCTAAATAAACATCAGCTGGTACTGCCTAATCTGAATGTCTGCAATTCTCTTATTTCCCATTTCTGACTTGAACATCGTGTCAGTCTCTCTCTCCATCCCCACAGCTACTTTTTGCAATATCCCACCAGATCTCCATCTGGAGGTCTCAAAAGCTTGCACATTTTTGTGACCTCTGAGCTGGCCTCAGAGGTCTGATTTTTTTGGGGGAGG
This sequence comes from Phrynosoma blainvillii, assembly GCA_026167975.1. Taxonomy (NCBI): domain Eukaryota; kingdom Metazoa; phylum Chordata; class Lepidosauria; order Squamata; family Phrynosomatidae; genus Phrynosoma; species Phrynosoma blainvillii. The sequence continues at coordinate 152,748,833 of JANUYF010000004.1, forward strand.
GGGGTTCTATGTCAAGCTAAAAAATTTATTTGTTTAAGCATTTTAGATCTATTGGTTCCACTTTAGTTTTATTGTGGAATACTGGCTGCTCATATGTCCAAAATCAGATTTGTGTTTGTTTTAAATTCTTCTGCAAGTATGTCTAGACTACGGTCCTGTGACATCCAACTGGGAAAGAGCCCTCAATGAAACTTACTGTACATGTACAGAATTATGCTCTATGTGCCCTGAATAAATATGTCTATACAGCTGTTTCCTAATGGGTTGTAATACAGAAATATCCCTTGCATTCAGAAAAATGATTTGTAGATTTCATATTATCATGATAGTGTTAACTTGTGATAATCAAGCACCATTGTATTTACCTGGATATAAATATGTGGCCATGTTATAAGATTACCAATGGAAGGCCTTCTCAAAATGTCCCATCAATCTGAGATAAAAGGGAGAAGGAATTCTTGGTGGTGACTCCTCAGTTGTTAAGTCTCCCTAGGGAGTATTTCTAGGTGCTCACAATGTCTGTATATGTGAAAACATTTGTTTGTGTGTAATATTTCTTCTTGTGCTGGAAATTTAGGATTGTTTAGGATTTTAACACTCCCCGTATTTTCCGGCATATAAGACGACCCCCAACTTTTCCAGTTAAAATATAGAGTTTGGGATATACTCGCTGTATAAGATGACCCCTCTTCCAACGGGAGAAAATGAGAAAGTGTTGGGGGGAAAGGACTGCCAATATACTAGGTGATGCATTCTGAGGTATGTACAATTTGTGGCCAAGTAAGTGACCCTGGGCATATCACACACTCTCAGCCTCAGAGGATGGTAATGGCAACCCCCATTTGAAGAAACATGCCAAGAAAATCCCATGATAAGATTGCCTTAGGGTTGCCATAAGTTGGAAAGGACTTGAAGATACACAAGAACAACAAAAAAGTCTGCAATTGTTTCATAGGTAGTACATGGGAATAGGAGCCAGCATGGTGTAGTGGTTTGAGTGTTGGACTTCCACTCTGGAGACCTGGGTTTGATTTCCCACTCTGCCATGAAACCCACTGGATGAACTTGGACAAGTCACACACTCTCAGCCTCGAGGGAAGGCAATGGCAAACCTCCTCTGAACCAGTCTTGCCAAGAAAACTACAGGATAGGGGTTCACCTATTATCCGCTGCTGCTTCCTCCTCCTGCCTCACGCCACATTACGCCACCCCTTCCTCCTCCTCCTCTGACCTGGACTTCCTCTCTTCCTCCTCCTCCCGCCTCCCGCTGCACCACACCTTCTTCCTCCTCCTCCACCCGGTGTATAAGATGACCCCCGACTTTGGAGAAGATTTTACTGGGTTAAAAAGTAGTCTTATATGCCAGAAAATACTGTAAATTTGTGTGCATCACTTTTTATATTTTAGTCTGTGCTACATTTCTACAGTATCTAAGAATGTTTAGGTCACGGGTCGGCAACCTACGGCCTGTGAGCCGAACCCGGCCCGTCGAGGCCTTGTTACTGGCCCCTGGCTAGTCCTGCCACCGATGCCACCACCGTTTTTTTTTCCAGGCTTCTCCGGCTGCCATTTTGTGTTCTGACACAAATGGCGGCCAGGTTGCGCGCAGCGCGCTCTGCCCCCTGCGCGCAGCGCACTCCGTCTCCTCCGCCTCGCCCTCTGCCCTCCGCAGCAGGCCAGCGAGCTCTTCTGCTGCCTGCCTGCCGCCCTCCCCTCCGCTGCCGTCATCTGCGGAGGGAGGCTAAAATGGCAGCGCTCTTTAAACCAAAGCCAGGGCTCTTTCCTGGGCTGCCCCATGGCAGGGACAACCCAGAAGAGAGTTTTGACTTTGGTTTAAAGGGGAGCGATCCTCGGCTTTTCTACTCCCAAAAGCAGAGGCTGCAAGGGTTCCTCCTTTTGGGGGTGGAAAAACCGCCTTTAAACCGAAGCCAGGGCTCTTTCCTGGGCTGCCCCATGGCAGGGACAACCCAGAAGAGAGCTTTGACTTCGGTTTAAAGGGGATCGATCCTTGGTTTTCTACTCCCAAAAGCAGAGGCTGCAAGGGCCCCTCCTTTTGGAACTGGAAAAACCACCTTTAAACCAAAGCCAGGGCTTTGGCCCAGCCCTCCTTGGGGCTGCATGGGGCTGTTTTGGGCCTTCCCGGGGCCCCTTCACTGCGCTCTGCTCCAAGACATGGCACCACCGCTGGCTCTGGGCACAAGTAAGCCTTAAAGTTTAACGTGTTGTTGTTGTTGTATGCATGCCTTAAAGTCGTTTCTGCCTCATGGCGACTTTCAGGAGAAGCTATCATGAGGTTTTCTTGGCAGGTTTCTTCAGAGGGGGTTTGCCATTTCCACCCTCTGAGGCTGAGAGAGTGTGACTTGGCCAGGGTAATCCAGTGCCTTGGAGTTATTTCTGGCTTATTTTGACCCTACCATGGGTTTTCTTGGAAGGTTTCTTCAGAGGGGGTTTGCCATTTCCACCCTCTGAAGCTGAGAGAGTGTGATTTGGCCAGGGTAATCCAGTGCCTTGGAGTCATTTCTGGCTTATTTTGACCTTATCATGGTCAAAACTGCATTATTAGTACAGTGCAGATGCACTCAGATCTAAATTGCACTGGAGAAATAATGCAGTTTGACCCCACTTTTATGTGCTGTAAGTTTTGTCCTGTGAGATCCCGGGATCTGTAGTTTTGCAAGTTTTCTCTGGCCCAAGAGTAATTGTGCCTTACCAAACTGCAAATCTCAGCATTTTGCAAGATGGAGCCATGAAAGTGGTGCCAAACTGTAAAAACAATGTAGTTTGATCCCACATTTAAGTGTTAAGCTCTGTTTTATAGGATCCTGGGATTTGTAGTTTTTGCAAGGTCCTTAGCCTTCTATGTCCGAAAATGCTGGTGCATTTTTGGATTGTGGTGTTTGACTGAGATGTCAGTCTTTGTATTTCAGTTAATACATTTTTTAAATATATCTGGAAAATCAACTACCAGGTGGCCTTGGGCAAGTCACACTCTCTCAGCCTCAGATGAAGACAAAGGCAACCCCTCGTTGGAACCAATTCTGCCAACCTATGATAGGTTTGCCCAGGGGTCCTCAAACTATTCAGAAGACACTGTTCAGAAGGGATTTGCCTTTGCCATCTTCTGAGGCTGAGAGGGTTTGCCTTGCTCAAGGTCAGGTAGTGGGTTTCCCTGGTTGAGCAGGGATTCATTGACCATCTCATTAGCCAGAAGCAGGCCCAGAGTTCCCATTGAAATACTGGTAAGTTTGTTGATTTAACTTTACTTGTTCTTCATTTTAAATATTGTATTTGTTCCCATTTTGTTTTTTTACTTCAAAATATGATGTGTGCAGTGTATGTAGGAATTATTTTTTATTTTGCTTTTAATTTTTTAAATTTTTAAATTATTTAATTATTTACTTCGGCCCTCCTATAGTCTGAGGGTCAGCGACCCGGCCCCCAGCTCAAAATGGTTGCCTACCCCTGGTTTGGGTTTTTGATTAAGTATTCACTTATCAAAGTAATCAGTATTAGCAAGAAATATGGGCTGAACGTCAACATGAAATTTGGTTAGCTTATTCTCTCTCAAGCGTTAGACATCGATAGTAGAAAATCTTATATGTAAAAGATTCCTGTTTCAATTTCTGGCATCTTCAAAGCCCTTACCTGTCAGTATGGATAGCCCTGGTCTAGATGAACCAGTGACCTGACTTATTAGAAGTAGCTTCTGATGAGTTAAGACAACATGTGAATTCAGCCAGAGCCAGTGAAAATGTACAGGTCATTTCAGATATCTCGTTTGGCAGCTAACTGGTGAATTCATTGCATTGCAACATTATTTGATGTGCTCACAGCAAGCACCATCAGAGCTTGGAACATTATTTTAATTTGTTAGCAATGCTTTTCAAAAGAGTAACATATTAGTCATTACTTTTCTTGACTATTTTTAAACTCTTAAAAACAGAAAACTAGCCAAAAATCTCTCAAAATCCCCATCCCGCAAAACCCACATGTTACCAGCAGTTGTATAAGGTCACAAAAGGAACACCATTACGTCCTCGTTACACCTCCCCCATTATACATTATAGGCGACTGTTATTTTCAGGCTCTGAGCACCATATCATAAATACTATCATTAAAATATTGAAAGCCAAAAACTTCAAAATTTATACAAGTTATATATAGCATAAAGCAGCAGAAGAATGTTGAAATGATATATTATCTGTGTCTATCATCAGAAACCTTCAAGCCAGCTTGTGTTTTGTCAGTGCCTGGTGTAGCAGGATGCAATCCACAGAGTGTTTATAAACACACAGTTCAAACTGCACTCTATTTAACAGATTTATATACCACCCTTCATCATTGATTTTGGAGTGTTTATACTAGTAGATTCTGCCTACTGAGCTACTTTCTCTCTAGGTGTGCTTGGGGACTTGGTACCCCAAATACATTACAGCCTGGCTGAATCACTTCCTGGAGCCCTCACTGGTCCACTTCATTATATATAATATCAGGGTAGGTCCACTTCATTATATATAATATCAGGGTAGGTCCACTTCATTATATATAATATCAGGGTAGTCCCACTTGTATCCACGCAGCATGAAGACACAGCAGTGCTTGACAGACTGTCAGCACCACTGCAGCCAACATATAGCAGAAGGTCTACTGCCATTCTAAGTGTGGGCTGGAATGCTGTCTTTTCTAGAAATGTGGTGGTTGAGCCTGTATTAAGAGCCTGTGAATCACAGCTGTATTAGATGGAGTCTTTGACACCAGCACAATGGCAAGGATTAAATGTAGGGGGAAGTAGCATGCTTTTCTTTTCCAGCTGACTTCCCAGCCCCAACCATTTTAGCTAATACAGCTGGCAAGAAGGCTGGTCTTGGGAATCAGGGGCTGGTTCTGCAATTAGTACTCTTTGGTTAAAGAGTAAACATTTTTTCTACCATCCTTTGCTTTTCCTTAATGGAAGGATCCAAAGTTTTGTCAAGAGAAGAATGCTACCTTTTCCTATCAACAAGACTCACCAGAAGAGGCAGAGACTCTGAACATCTGGAAAATGCCCCTTGCAAGCTACTCCGCAACTCTCCTTCATCTCCCTCCAAGCGCTACATCCTCCTGCTAGGAGCACCAGCCTGAGAGGCCTACTTTATCAAGATGAAGTTAGGATTTTTCCTAAATGGTGGGATGATGCCAGCCACTGTACCAAGAGTGTAGAAGTGAAGGAAAGAGGGGCCTTTGGTCCTTGTTTGAGAACTGAGGCCCTTTCACACTACACAGTTATAGCACTATGATTCTGCTTTAACTGTCATTGCTGCATCCTTGAGAATTCTGGGATTTATAGTCTGGTGAGGCACTAGAGAAGCTCTTGGGATGAGAGCCAGTCCCAGGATTCCACAGGATGTTGCCATGGTAGGTAAAGTGAAATCACAGCACTACAACTGTATTGTGTGAACAGGTCCTTGAAGAGGGTAGGTGTCTTCTTTCTCTCTTTCCTAGCAATGCTTGGCCTCTTCCTCCTTAAGCCAACTGGGTGCCCAGACTGCCTTCTGAAAGATCATTCATTCCTTAACCCAGATTTCTGGCTTTTTCCACAGAGCCAGCAGCCCTCAGCAATATCCCTCATGTTTGCATCCAGCCTTAGATTATGGCTATAACTGCTTGGATTTGTTGCTATCTTCTTGCAGACCTGCATATATCCCTTTCACTAAACCAGTGAACTAGAAAGGATGCCATAGTCTAGAATTTAGTTTTGTTCCATTTCATTGCCAACTGTTACCTCCCATATGGCTTCAGGAAAAGAGCAGGCTATAAACCAAAATAACATAACTGATCTCCAAAATGTGAAAATTTCTGCAGGTCTAACCTGGCACCTCAGGATCCCTAGATACTGCCTCCTTTTGCCATTTGGGAGTGGGTTGTGACAACCCACACAATCCATGGCGGGTTAAGATGCCAATTATGGTTAAGATGCCAATTCTGACGACCATAAGGTCAGAAGGTGGGCAGTTTGAGGCCCGGGTGCTGCATAATGGGGTGAACTCCTGTCACTAGTCCCAGCTTCTGCCAATCTAGCAGTTCAAAAGCATACAAATACAAGTAGATAAATAGGTACCCCTTTGGAGGGAATGTAACAGTGTTTGGTGCAATCATGCAGGCCACAAGACCACCAGATCTGTCTTCAGACAACACTGCCTCTTCAGCTTAGTAACGAAGATGAGCATTGCCCCCTACAGTCGGTTATAACTAAACATTCATGTCAAGAGACTACCTTTATCTTTACTGTGACAGCTCAGAAAAGAGGAAGAAGCCATCTATGGGACATGTCATGTATACTTCTTTCCATGCTCAACTCTTACTGTGGCACTGAAAGAAAATGAAGACACTGAAGGGGACACCAAGAATTAGCACCAAGAGCGAGGTGGCGGCTGAGGTCCCGATGTCTCAGGAGGGCGTGATGCCTCTGATCTTTGGACTACTATCATCCCTAGATACTTGGTCCCATGGCAGGAAGGGGCAAGACATATTAGACTGTGCTTTTTATATTAGACCTCTTTTTCTCCACCTCAGACCCGGACAGCACCTGGCACAGGGGGGCTGCCACCTCTTCCAGGTCCATCTCCATCTCTTTCTGCTCCAGTTGAGCAACAGGAGGCAGCAGCTACTCCTGGACCCCTGGACCCTTTCTCTGGGCAGCAGGGTGGGCAAAGAGAGGAAGCCCCTGATGGGACTGCTCTGTGGCTAAAGCAGAGGGGTGTCCCTCATGTACATTAGGGGCAGCATGGCAAAAGAGACCAACTGCACTGGCCCCCTCAGAGAGAGAGAGAGAGAGAGAGAGAGAAGTCATGAACACCACTTTCCTTCCCTAGTAGTGCAGGGCCCAATGGTGGGCCCCATCCTCAGCCTCCTGGTGTGCCTAATGGGGATCAGAGGGGATGCCTGGGCCTCTCTTTCTTTCCTTCCTTCCCTCAGGGTCTCCCCTCCAGGAGGGCCTTGGGCCTGGGGGAGGGCTGCCTTGCTATGAGAGGGCTGGAGGCAGTGGGCATCCCACAAGTTCAACCTAGACGAAATAGAAATAGTAAAACAGTTCTTATATCTGGGATCAAACATTGATTGGAATGAGGACTGCAGTCAGGAAATTAGAAGAAGATTAAGAATGGGGAGGGTGGCTATGAAAAAACTAGAAAAGATTCTAAAATGGAAAGATACACAACTGAGCACAAAAGTTAGAATCATGCAAGCCATTGCATTCCCTATTGCCATGTATGGATGTGAGAGCTGGACAGTTAAGAAAGACGATAGGAAGAAAATCAATGCATTTGAGATAATGTGGTGCTGGAGAAGAGTGCTGAGGATCCCATGGACAGCAAAAAGGACAAACAAATGGGTCCTAGAGCAGGTCAAGCCGGAAATCTACCTGGAAGCCAAGATGACCAAAGTGCGGCTGTCGTACTTTGGACACATCATGAGAAGAGAGGACTCTTTGGAAAAAACAATAATGCTGGGGAAGGTGGAGAGAAGTAGGAACAGAGGAAGGCCACATGCCAGATGGAAGGACTCCATTAAGGAGGCCATGGGTTTGAAGGGGTTGCAGGAATTAAGCAGAGCAGTAGAGGCCAGGGGGTCTTGGAGATCTCCCATCCATAGGGTTGCCATGGGTTGAGCTCGACTTGAGGGCAGTTAACGACAACGACAACGACAGGGCCTCCCCTCCCAAGAGCAGGGCCAGCAGGGTCGGAGCATCCTCCGCTGAAGAGCATCAAGAGCATCCTCCGCTGAAGGCCCCGCATCCCTCGGAAGCGACAGGCAGCGGGGCCTCTTTCCTGGGGAATCCATGGAAACCCCCCCCCCCCACACACACACACCGCCCTTCGAGGCACCTGGAACAGAGGGGAGGGGAGGGAGGGAACGGCCACAGTCCAACGGCCCCCTCAGCCCTCCATCCTTTCCTTCCTTCCTTGGTGCGGGCGAAGGGGCTCCGCAGTGGGTCCCTGCTTCTTACCTGAGGGATGCTCCTTCTTCTTCTTCCTCCTCCTCCTCAGGAGGGAGAGAGGGAGGGAAGGGGAAGCCGCCCTCCCCTTCCCCTCAGGAACCGCTCTCCCCCCTCCTCCTCCTCCTCCTCCTCCTCCTCTGGAGCGACTGAGAGGAGACACTGGAGCTCTTGCCTTCCCAACCGCCGACCAAGGACCAGGGAGGGGGGGAGGGAGAGAGCGCGCACAGGTGGACGGAAGGGGGAGGGGAGGAGGGGGGCGCGCGCGAGAGTGAGAGAGAGAGAGAGGGAGAGGGAGAGGGAGAGCCTCGGGTGACGTCAGCAGAGAGGTCGGGGGGGGGGGCGCGCGCGCGCGCGCGTGAGGATCCCAGGCCCCAACCCAGATAAGCCTCTATCCCAGACCCTCAAGGGAAGAAGGAGCTTTCCTGATGATGATGATGGGGGCCCTAGGAAAAATGGAAGGAAGGAAGGAAGGAAGGAAGGAAGGAAGGAAGGAAGGAAGGGAATACCTCAGGGGATCCCCACTGACTGACTGACTGACTGAGAGGACAGTCTCCTACCTTCCCTGCCTTGTTTTGCCTTTCTTTCCCAGGAGGAATCCCAAAACCTTTTGGAGCATCACTAAGGGCCTTTGCGGACTGCCAGAAATAGTGTACATTAAATTGAGGCACTGCCCTGGCTCAGTGCTAGGGAATCATGGCAACTGTAGTTTATTGTGGCACCAGAGCTCTCTGACAGAGAAAGCTCACTGTCCCAGAAAAAACTACAATTCCCATGATTCCCTAGCACTGAGCCAGGGCAGTGCCTCAATTTAATGCGCACTATTTCTGGCAGTCTGCAAAGTCCCTAAGAAACATGGGTTTAGCCTTAGGAGCCTTCCCCCCTCCCCACCTCGCACCCATCTCACCCCTTTTTGTTTGAGGAGTGGCCCACATTTCTCATGAAAATCTTTAAACAAGAAGAGATTCCCAACAGTTGATGACTGGCTTTCCAAATTAATTGAAATGAAAGAGATGGACAGATTAACAAGAATACTTAATAATGAAGATTTAGAATTAATGAATGAAGATTGGGCTCCGATAGAAAAATATTTAAAATTAAGATGGGAATAAATTGGCAAAGCTAATAAGTAGAAAGTAATTTAGATAGATATTGAAAAATAATTGTTTAAAGATATGGTGTTTTTTTTTTTTTGTATTATAAGTAAGAGTATCAGTTAACAAATTAAGAGATATAGAAAGATACATTTTAAGGAAAAAGAAAGGTGCACTTACTTTTGAATAACTAAGGAGAAGTGTATAGAAATGTATATAGGTAGAAGATGGAGAAGACTAATGCATTACATAAGTAATATTGTATGTATATTTTTAAATTAATAAATATAATTAACGAAATCTTGAAATTGAAAATAGTAATAATGATGATGATGATGATAATAATAATGTATTTCTTATATCCCGCCTTTTGCCTAAGCAATCAAGGCGGCTTCCAAATATAAAATAAATACAATATTGAAATAAACATAATAAGATTAAGACAGCACACATTCTGCCTTCTCTCCCTCCAGATGATGGTGGATGGAGGGAGGGCCCGCCGCAGCCATGGAGTAGTTGATGTTGGAAAGGTTGACGAAGCAGCCGGCCACTGCCTTCCCAGCCGAGGCAAATGTTGGGAAAGTGAAAAGAAAAGTCTGCAATGAGGACCCCCACTCCGCTTCATCCCTTGCTGAGGCGGGAAATTGGGTGGTGGTGATGGCTGCAGATGCCTCCATGGGGGCTTTCACAAACCACAAGGCTGTGAGTTCAGTACCATCCAGGGGCTCAGGGTCGACTCAGCCTGGCATCCTTCCATAGGTCCCTAAAATGAGTACCGATCTTGTTGGGGGCAATTAGATTACACTTTGCAAACTGCTCAGGGAGTGCTTAAGTGCACTGCTAAGCGGTATAGAAATGTACTTGCTATTGCTATTTTGGGGACAGCTGCCCTGGAGGTCCACTTATAGACACATAGGAATTTATCACACGGGGGAAAATTGGGAGTTTAAACAATGATTAACGGGTGAAAATTGTGCAATTGACATTAAAATGTGCTTAAAATGACATTAATGCAAGGGCCGTAATCCCGTGAAGAACCACTAGGGAAGAACCAGGCGAGAAACAGCAAAAAGTCATTCGCGGAAAAATTCCACAAATGAGTTGCTGTTGTTTCTCGCCTTGTTCTTCACAGGATAATGGCACTTTAATCATGTTTTGTCTCCTCAACGTCATGTGAAAACCATTCTTGTGCTCAAGTGCGGGTTAATCATGGATTCTACACAGGAGAACAGTGCTTTGTGTGTGAAAACCATTTGCGCAATTGCAGGTTAATTGCGGGTTAATCACCGTTTATACTTCCAATTTTCCTCCATGTGATAAACTGCATAGCCTCCATCTCCACTGGAGAAATAACCCAGTTCCAAATGCCTATTCCCAGAATTCCATAGCCCTGAGCCAGGGAACTTAGAGCAGTGCCAAACCAGGCTATTTCTCCTGTGGGGATGCAGCCATACTTACCCACCAGGTGCTGCAGGCTACTTTGCAGAGCAAAACCGCCTCTTGAGTATTTCTTGCCTAAGAAAACCCTCTGAAAAATGCATGGCATACATTGACATATGATGACTTGAAGGCAGGTGTACACTCATACAAGCCCCTTCTTATCCTCCTGCAAAATTGGCCTGCTTTTTTGGTGGTGGTGGGAGTCTTGTCCTCACCTCTTCTATCAAGCGACTCCCCCTCTATCTGCTGCAGCCTAGCATTTCCTATGGAAGACCCGGTTAATCGCCTTCGTAGGAACTGGGAACTGGCCGTCAGTCACTCCAGTGTTGGGAAACGTACCACAAGTGATGATAAAGAAAATAGGTTATAAGAATATCAGTTACAATGCAATGGTTAGTAGGAACCAGGAGCCAGTATGTAAAGGATGTCAGAGAGAGAGCGGGGCAGAGGGAGAGAGCGGCAGGCCAGCTCCATCAAGCCTAGCCTAGATTAAGAAGCAGAGCTCTCCATCCACCATCATCCAGCCTCAGAGGGAGAGTGTGGCAGGCCAGCTCCATCAGGCCTAGCCTAGATTAAGAAGCAGAGCCCTCCCTCCAGTCCATCTGCCATGGTACAGGCCTCATAGGAAGAGAAGGACTGCTGGACCTGATCCCCTTCTCCACTGCCATTCCCTTCTCCTTTTGTGTCATGTCTTTTTAGATTGTAAACCCGAGGGCAGGGAAATGTCTAATTAACCATTTGTAAGCCACTCTGAGAGCCTTTTTGGCTGAAGAACAGGGTATAAATACTCCAAATAAATAAATAAATAATAAAAGGACATCCTGCTAGACAAATCCTCTCTCTCTCTCGGGTTGGTTCACCAGCTTGGTGGATTCAGGCAATGCTTTGGGTGTGATCTATATTGATTTTCGTAATCTAGTTGACAAAGGGCCTCAGCAGACGGAGGCCCCGGAGACGCCGCGGGTCGGAGCGCCGCCGGAGTTCAGCCTCCGGACCGCGGCGCTCCTGCGGTGCATCTAAAAGGAGCACCAAATTGGCGCTCCTTTTAGATGTAAGGGAAAGTGCGCCCTAAAAGCGGCGGGCGCACTTTCCCTGGCTCAAACGGCGCAGCGCATGTGGACGCTGCGCCGTGAGGTCATCCCCGGTGCGCCGGCCGTGCGGACGGCCGGCGCTTCTGGGGGCGACCTCGGGGAGAGGAAGGGGCGCCGCAGTCCACTTTTAGGGTTAGGGTTAAGGTTAGGGAATCATGGGGACTGTATTTTATTGTGGCACTAGATTTCTCTGACAAAGAAGGTTCAATGTCTCAGAAAAATAACAATTCCCATGATTCCCTAGCACTAACCCTAACCCTAAAAGTGGACTGAATTCACACTATTTTTGACAGTCTGCAACCCCCCTTAGTCGTCTGCCGAGGCCCAAAATCACCTAAGATGTGTGGGTTAGCCAAATGGTTAATTGCAGGCTAAGCAATCAGAAGGGTTCAAAGCTGGTTGGAAAAGTGCACTGGGAGTGGAGGAATCTTTGAAATGGGTGCCTCTTAGAAGACCACTTTAAAAGGGCTGGAGAGAATCCTCCTCAAATGTGCTGATGATACAAAATTTGGAAAAATAGCTGACTTCTAAAAGACCCTGGAAAGCAAATAGTAAGCATTTGTAGAAGAAATGAGGAATATGTTCTGAACAGCGGAAGCCCCCAAACCTTGCTTGCATGTTCATATTCGTTTTGGTCTATTTCTCTCTAAATGCAGAATTAGTGAGAAACAAATGTCTGAAAGATACTGTTTCAGATTTCAGAAGAGGGCTCCTGTGGAAGAACTGAATGCTTTTCTAAAGAGTTTTCTTTTCTAACAGAAAGAGTTCCTACATATATAAATATGTCAGGAGAAAGGTAGGCTTAATCTCTTCTATATTTCTTTCTCTCTCCCTCCCTCATATAAACACCTGTGCTGGTCAGAATGGATAGCTATTCCATGTGAGTCTCTGGGCCCCTTCACACTACACAGTTATAGTGCTATGATTCTCCTTTAACTACCATGGCTGCATCCCATGGAATCCTGGGGCTTGTAGTTTGGTCAGAGGCACCAGAGGAGCTCCATAGCTAAGAATTCTAAATGCCCTTCCCCAAACTGCACTCCCAGGATTCCATAGGATTTTGCTGTAGCAGTTAAAGTGGAATCATAGTTCTCTAGCTGCATAATGTGAAAGGATGCTCCATTCTCCTGCATCTTGGTGCAAGGAGCCCAGAAACAGGTTTACATATGTATACTTCTCAACTGAGTGGATTTTAAATGATGGTTTTAGATTCACTGTGAATGTGAATGTGAATCTGATTTCCATGACTAATTAATATCTTCCACTGAAATTTTAGATGGCTGATGCTCTCCAAGCACTGTCTTGAAAGATGCTTGCCTTCTTGTTTCAGTTGAGATATATACATCCGGGAACATCTGATTGTATTGTTACCTAAATTGAAGGGGGTCCTGAGAGAAAACCCACAATTTGAATTTAATGGGAACATTATTTTAGCTCAATAGGAAGCAGCAGGAAAGCTTCAGTAATGTAAAGCCAGAATCTTAAGCCTTTTTATACTGGTTCCAAACCCAAAGAACTCCAGAAGCAGGTTCCAAATTATTTTTAATTTATTTATAAAAGGGAATCATCACACACACAGCACACACTCTCTCACTTACGCAAGAACTAATGATGCAAAGCCAGTAAAAGGTAGTGAGTTGTAAGTTTGTAAAGAGGCACTATTGTACCAATAATGAAGCATAGTCCCAATCGTGGGGAATGAAAATGGCTCAGTAGCAACCTGCGATATGTGGGGTGGCTGGCTACTGAGGTGTCCAGCTGAAATCAACAGAAGTTCTGTCTGGCTCAAAATTAGACCAAATTGCTATGGTCCAGGCATGTGTATTTATAGCAAGAAATGGGTTCTGGGGCAGTGTTTCAGGAGTTAAATGACTTTACCAAGAGTTAAATGACTTTCCTGGGGTGAAGAATGGAATGAGATATGTGAGAACAACCAGACAATCAGCTTTTATGTCCTCAAACAAAAAGAGTTTCATTCCCAGAAGGAAACTTCTTTTGTTGTATACAAGCAATCACTGGGCCAAGCACCCACCATCATAATCCTTGGTGAAGGGATTATGCTGTTTCCTATCCTGGGTGATCTCATCATAGCTAAGTGACTTGGCTTCCCACATGCTGAGCCATCTCGATTTCCTAATATGGTATGACTGGTTTCCTGCATTTGAATGCCCCCCTTTGGCTGGCTGCCTATAACATCCCTTTTTAATAATAATTTGACATAAACTGATGAGGGGGGACTGAGGTCTGGATCCTGAGTTAAGAGTAGCCTGAGGGTGTCAAATGAAGAAGCATATCATACAGTCCCTTCTTGATGAAAGTTTATTTCATTTTCAGTACCTATTAGTACCAGAGGGGCATAGCATGCATACACACCCACCCACACATTGAATCAAAGAACAACATGGCATGCAAGAAGCCTGGATTCAAGTGTAGATCAAACAGGTTTCTTTTTATAGTATTGTATGAATATTCTTTGGGGAATTATGTCTGATCTGTAGATTTTTCAGGAAAGATTTTGAAGAGAGAACTGCTGGGGAACTAAATATTCTGCTCATGGATCTTTCCTATCAGGAGTTCTGTTCCAATTAGCTTTGTACCCATTTTGTGTTTTTCATTAAGTTCAGAAAAGTTTGTGTGTGAGTGTGTGTGTGTTTGGTGTGCATGGGGTGGCTGTTTTTAGGAATTCTACCTTCAATATTCAAGAGAAAGCTACAATGGAGATAAAATGAACTGCACCAAACATTTGTAGCAGCAAATGTGGTGTGATGAATCTAAAATTAAATTTAATTGTAAGGTCAGAATTTCTTTGTTTTCTCCACAGATGATAATGAGAGACTAGAGGCAACTTATTCAGACTCTGGGAATTGGACCAGTGATTACACTGCACAGGAATAATGGGGAGGCCAAGAGATTTGCAGAATTAAAACAAGAAGAGGAGTGGAGCAGCACACTTTCCACCAACTGATCTGGATCACTTGAGTTCTCTTCAAGGGCTCAATGAAAGAAAGACAGGGAAAAACCGGTTCTGATGTTTGGGTAGGAGATCAGTTCAGGTACCAAGAAGAGGAGGAAGACAATGGGAGAATTCTTTCTCCTTTCCAGGACTTTGACAGTACTGGACAGTAGAACTAACATCCAATTCCTGGTCTCGCTTCATGCTGGAAAGCACAGTTCCTGGACATTTTTCTGCAGCCACAGCTGTACTAGAATCATAGAATCATAGAGTTGGAAGAGACCACAAGGGCCATCCAGTCCAACCCCCTTCTGCAACACAGGAACACTCAATGAAATCACTCTCAACAGATGGCCATCTAGCCTCTGTTTAAAGGCCTCCAAAGCAAGAGATTCCACCACCCTCTGAGGAAGTGTGTTCCACTGTTGAACAGCTCTTACTGTCAGGGTTCCTCCTAATGTCTAGGCAGAAACTTTTTCTGTAGTTTGCATCCATTGTTCCATGCCCTATTCTCTGGAGCAGCAGAAAACAAGCTTGCTCCATCTTCAATGTGACACCCCTTCAAATACTTAAAAAGGGCTATCATATCACCTCTTAAACGTCTCTTCTCCAGGCTAAACATACCCAGCTCCCTATGTCTCTCCTCATAGGACATGGTTTCCAGACCCTTCACCATTTTGGTCACCCTTCTCTGGACATGCTCCAGTTTCTCAACATCCCTTTTGAATTGTGGTGCCCAGAACTGGACACAGTATTCCAGGTGGGGCCTCACCAAAGCAGAATAGAGTGACACTATTACTTCCCTTGATCTAGGCCAGGGGTAGGCAACCTTTCCCCTTTAAGGGCCGAGGGACTTCAGCTCCCAGAATCCCAGGAGCTATTGGCCAACATGGGACTATTGGCCAACATGGCTGAGGCTTCTGGGAGCTGAAGTCCCTCGGCCCTTAAAGGGGAAAGGTTGCCTACCCCTGATCTAGGCACTACACTTCTATTGATGCAGCCTAGAATCGCATTGACCTTTCTAGCTGCCGCATCACACTGTTGATTCATGTTCAACTTGTGGTCTACTAAGACTCCTAGATCCCTTTCACGTGTAGTCTTGTTAAGCCAGGTGTCCCCCATCTTAGATCTATGCATTTTGTTTTTTCTGCTGAAGTGCAGTATGTTACATTTCTCCATGTTGAAATTCATTTTGTTAGTTTTGGCCCAGCTTTCTAATCTATTAAGGTCCTTTTGAATTTTCATCCTCTCCTCTGGGGTATTAGCTACTCCTAATTTAGTGTCATCTGCGAATGTGATAAGCATGCCCTCTATTCCTTCAGCCAAGTCATTGATAAAGATGTTGAATAGCACTGTGCCCAGGACAGGACCCAGTGGCACCCCACTGGTCACTTCTTTCCAAGATGAAGAGAAGCCATTGCTGAGCAACCTTTGGGTTTGACTGGTCAACCAATTACAAATCCACTCGAGAGTTGCATTGTCTAACCCACTTACAGTTCCCTCTTGGCTTTTCACCTTGATGAAAGGTAGAAGAAATTGTCAGGGGCCAGCTGCAACCGATGCTGCCAAGCAGGAAGTAGTGGGAATATTCTCTTCACTCATAGAATCAGAGAATCCTAAGAGTTGAAAGGGATCTCAAGGGCTATGTAGGGCAACCCCCTGCCATGCAAGAATACACCACTCAAGCTCCCCTGAAATATGTCCATCCAACCTCTATTTAAAGACCTTGAAAGATGGGAAGTCCACCACCTGCTATGTCAATCTGTTCTACTGTTGAACAGCTATTATTATTATTATTATTATTATTATTATTATTATTATTATTATTTCTAATGTTTTGGTTGAATCTCTTGTAATTTGAATCCATTGGATTGTGTTCTAGTCTCTGGAGCAAGAGAAAACAACCTTGCTCTATCTTTTACATGACATCCCTTCAAACAGAATTCAGAGACATAGCCATGTTAGTCTGCAATATCAGTATGCAAAGTGAGCTTGTAGCACCTTTAAAACTAACTGTGGGAAAGAAGTTGTAGCATAAGCTTTTGTAGATTTAATCATCTGAGGAAATAGACCATGTCTACAAAAGCTTATGCTACAACTTCTTTTGCACAGTTAGTCTCAAAGGTGCTGCAAGATCCCTTTGCATCCCTTCAGATATTTAACGATGGTTATCATATCTCTTCTCCAATCTCTTTTCTTCTCCAAGTTAAACCTACCCAACTCCATATGCCATTCCTCATAGGGACTGGTTTCCAGGCTATTGATTACCTTGATCACTCTTCTCCGGACATGTTTCAGCTTATCAATATCCTTCTTGAACTGTGACACCCAGCACTGGACACAGTATTCCAGGTAAGGCCTGACCAAAGCAGAATAGAGTGGGACTTCTATTTCTCTTGATGTGGCTACTATGCTGTTGATGCAACCCAGAATTTGGCTGTTTTGGCTGCCACACCACATTGGTTGAGTCATGCTACTAAGACTCCTAGACCCTTTTCATTTGTAATGGTTTCAAGCCATTTGTCACCTGTCCTATATGTGTGCATTTCTTTCCCCCCTGCCTAGATGTAGTACCTTACATTTATCCCTGGTGGAATTCATTCTGTTTGTTTTAGCTCAGCTCTTCAATCTGTCAAGGTCATTTTAAATTCTGTTCCTGTCCTCTGGGGTATTAGCTACCCCACCTGCCATTGGTGTCCTCTGCAAATTTGATACGCATGCCTTCTATTGAATATAAGTCATTTATAAAGATGTTTATAACACCACATCCAAGAGAGAACCTTAAGGATACCACACTAGTCACTTCTTGTCCAGGATGAAGAGCAACTGTTTGCCAGGACGCTGAGTTTTGTCTGTCAACCAGTTACAGATCCACCTAACTGTAAATCCACCAGCTTGCCTGCAAAAATATTGTGGGTACTAGTCAAAAGCCTTACTGAAATGAACGGAAAGAAAGAGGTTTGTAGAAAGAGGTTTGTAACTTTCATATACTGAGTCTACTTCATCAGATGCATAGAGTGAAGTGCCTGGGAACAGACCTTTATAGCTACAAATGAGCTAGGTTATCTGTGTGAATAGCAATACCGATACAAAGCCTGTAGGTATGGTGATGGGGTGACAAGTTCAGTTTTAAGGATGAGACATGGGAGACTGGTTGTAGGAAAGATATTGCCTAAAGCCAAGATGAGTAGATACCCATATGAGTGATGGAGAGAATTCTTAGATTATAGTATGTTCTGGCTGGGGACCCAAAAGGAGATGTAATAAAATGAGCAAGAGAACCCTCATGAGATTGGAGTATTAACTAGTGTTCGAATACATGTAGTGTGCCAGGAAACCATTGTCACTGTCAATGGACGAGCTTATGCATACTCATATATTCCAACTGTAGTATTTTTCTTTCCAATATCCCCTTGAAGTATTTTTTTTGTTCAAGAACTGCTTGAACAAACAATAACAACAAAAACCCTTCAAATGGTACATTTAATGGGTACAATTTGTTCCATTTAATTTCAGTCACATTTTAGGTGCTGTAAAGATGGACAGATTTATTTACTTATTTATTTATTTGGAGTTATATCCCGCCTTTGTCCCACAATGGGACAGATTAACAGATCTAACATTGCATAGAAATGAACAACTAAATGTAATTGATACTTTTATTGCTTATTATAATGCTTATCAAGACAGAAAAGCTTTCAACATAGCTTTCTTTCTTGGAATTCATAAATTTGGTATTTCTACTTCAATACCAAATTTAAGAAATACTTTATTTTCTGTATTCACTGATGTACACTGTATGCAGCTTTATATTTCTTCTTCAGATATCCTCCTCCCCCTTCCGGCTGCTTTGGCTGAGAAAGGGTTGCTCTTTGGAGACAAATAGTGCAAATTGAGTCCACTTCAAAGGTTAGTGCTAGGGAATCATGGGAATTTTATTATTATTATTTGGTTATGTGTAGTCTATTGAATTGAACTTGTTTTGTTTTAATAGTTTTAATCCTCATTGATTTAATATTGTTTTAAGGGGGGGTGGGGTTTTTGGGATCGGATTTGTATATGTTTTACAGTTGTAAGCCGACCTGATTGGGTTACCAAAGGGCGGGATATAAATAAATTTTATTATTATTATTATTAATTATTTTTTATTATAATTGTTTTTTTCTGAGACATTGAGCCTTCTCTGTCAGAGAGCTCTGGTGCCACAATAAACTACAGTTCCCATGATTCCCTAGCCCTAACCCTAACCCTTAAAGTGGATTCAATTTGCACTATTTCTGGCAGCCTGCAAAGGCCGTAACTACAGTGGTAATCTTCGTCTTGCCTGGTTCCTGTCTACCTGGCTAAAGGTACCTTCTCATTTTCTTAAGGAGGCCAATGAGATCTGCATGCAAGCCTTTACTTGGTGGAGATTGGCCCATTACAGCCAGTGGGGAAACTGCCCTCTGAAACAGGCATCCGCTCCTCCCTGCCTCCTTACCTATAACCAGTCTATTGGAAGGTACTGGTTGTTCAGTTCCTCTTTAGTCTTCCCAGAACATAGCAGACAAGTCACTGATTCTGTCCATGAAAAACTATGGGAGAGGAGGGGAGAACTGGGGGTGGAAGTCAAGACTGATCACTGATTACTGTGGAATTGGTGGATTCAGAAGAGACTCCAAAGTGCAGCAGGGAATTCTGCCCCAGGCTGAGGAGCTTGTGCACTGGTGCTGCCTGGACTGGTGAATTGCTAGGTGGCAGCTGATGCTGATGCTTTCTCTCCAGTTTTGCACTGATACTTGGCACAGTCCTGCAGCACTCTACTCTGATAAGGACAAGAAAATAAGCAGGGACTCTAGTTTTACTGTGAAGTTCAGGAGTATAGACAGAAGGAGAGGAAGTCCTCATTTCACTTTATTTCAGGTTAAGACAGGAAAAACATGGTGGCAAGGGCAGGCAAATTGTTCCATCTCTAGCTTCCCTTGAATGTGTTTCTAGATTTCTGTCTAGTGCTTCACATGCCCTTGGCAAGATAGGCTCATGTTTGATTAATTCCATTACACAATCCGTTCAAGGATTCAGGAACAAAGAGGCTGCTCTGAATAACAAACACAGAGGAGCCCCCAAGATGACACTGGCTGCATGGCAATTAATGAGGAGGGCCAAATGAGTTTTATTCTCCCAGCAGAATGGAGAAAATCATCTAGGATTAGAGAGAGCACAAGCAGAAAGAACCATGCACTGCACAATGAATCTTTTCTCTTCCTGGTTTCTTTACCAGTTACAGAATAGCACGCATCTATGTCAAGAGAATCTGAAAGTACAAATCTCAACCTAGATTTTAGACAAGAGTTTCCAGCATTAAAACAAAACTCTGGATAGAAAACCAGATATTACAAAACTCTGTGTAAGGATGTCAGATGTCTGACATAGATAATGATTTAAAGTAAGCACGATTTTCTGGCTGCCCCAAGCCTTTTAGTCCTGCCTTTCTCTGACCAGTTATAATGGTGCCAGTTATTGGGACTTACCCAGAAGCTTTGGTCCTAGTAGGCACCTGGGTAGTAATCAGCTGACTAGTTCATGAGGAGGAATGAGTTCATTAGGGGCAGTGGCATCACTAGAGTTGGTGTCACCCGATGCGGTAACTCATGGGATGTTATCACACGGGGTCTAAAGCAGCCCCACCCCTTCGCCATCGCTGCATCATTCCGGTTCCTTTGCCTCCGTGATCAGACGACGTCGCGGCAAACCCCGCCCATCCCTGCATCATCCTTGCAACATCACTGCATCATTCCAGCTCTTTTGAATTCCTCTTTCAAAGAGGAATTACGGCCTGCGCGACCAGAATCATTCCGGTATGGCTCTGGATTGATTCCTTGCCGCTTTTCTTGCCGCTAGTGTGATAACGTCCATGGTGTCAAACCCTCCCCCACTGGCCTCCCCCCATTACCACACCATACATAATCTTTAGTCATCTTTTTTGTACTACTCAATAATTGTAATTCCTGCATACCACTGAATGTCGTGGTAATAGTTGTGACATAAACAACTAGCAAAATTAAAATTATACCTTTAAATTACAATATCATACACACAGCTCCATATGCATGGTTTCATGTGGTTGAAGCGAACATTTGATAAAAGATGATATTTTAAAATAAAATTTTAAGAATTTTAAGAATATATATATTTTTAAAAATAAATGTTTATTTTTTTTAAAAAAATAAATTTTTAAAAACCCTAGGGCATCCCAATGAGCCTCACCCTACTCATACCACCTCTTCAGCATTTTAATGGGACACAGATGACTGTCACAGCCTGTTTCTGCCGAAAGGCAGGTGTTTGAGGAGCAGTGGTGTCACCTCCCCCCTTTAAACTGTCACCTAGGACCTTATCACACAGAGACAAATTGCTTAAATCCCTTGTAGAAACAGAATTTAAAACTCTAACCCCCCCCCCCCCCGTAAAAGCGGGTTGTTTCTCAGACGTATTTGTGTAAAGGAGAAACAATGTGACATTAACCCGAACAGAAAATTGCCAAAACCTGCTCCTTTTTACTTTCGGAAGTTCCTGAAAGGAGCGGGTTTTGTCAGCTTTCCGTCTGGGTTATTTTCACATTATTTCTTTTCATGCAAACGTCATTTGAAAAACAACCCGCAATTGTGGATATTGTCTACTTTCTGTTCGTAACTCTGAACGTCATATGAAACACAACCTGCAAAAGTGGGTTGTTTTCACTTTAAATCTAGTTTCTGCATAAGATTCATCCCATGTGATAAACTCTCTACTGTGTTTCTGTTAGAATATAGATGGGTTATACAGTCAAAGGTGAAATGTAGAGATGTGTGTGTGGAATTTTCCTCATGAGAACAACATCTAGAGAAACAAAGTGAATCTAACACCAGATGGCCAAGAAGTCATAAACATGTACTTTCCCAAAGATACAACTCATAGACATAGACTTTGTTATGAGAAAGGCTTGATAACAATACGTAAACATCATTAGGCTGGGAAAATAGTCACGTGGTGGATGATGGACAGCAAGAGGCTGGGTTAATATACATCATACAGGCATTATCCAATCAACATAAGGTTAACACCTAGAAGGTAGAGTATGGGAAGGGCCTAGAAAATCCTTTGATTAAGAATGTTTATTGTTCAAGATGTGAGTGCGTGAGCGTGTCTGGCAGCAGTGGTTTTAACTGCAACAAGTTGGAGATCCTAAGCTTTTGGGATTGTTAAAGATGTAATCTTTCATTGCTGAACTGGTCAAGTTCATCACAATGGATTTTACTTAGTTATCTTATTTTGCTTTTATATGCATTAATAAAGTATGCTTTTGGATTTTACAATGTGTCTTCTTGAATGAGGAAGACAGGATCCTGAAGAAGGGAAGCTGAGCCAGTGGATGGTAAGAGTTACAAAGTGGCTGTGGAACACAGCAGCCAGCTTGTCCTGCAGATTCTGCTGGGTGTCAAAGAGCATCACTGCAACACGAATCATCCACACACTGACAGGTTCACCTCCCCACCCCCTAGTGACACAACTAATTAGGAGATCAAAAGTCCCCCCCTTTTATTTGGAGGAAACTTTACCATTTGAAATACAAGGAAGGTTGTAGGGCCTTTGTAATGGGAGAGGGTCAGGACAGTTCATGGGCCAGTGTAGACAGGACCTTGGAGGACAATGGGGTTTGCCAGACAATTTTTCTTGTATCATTTTAAAACACCTCCATCTAGACATACTGGAGTGCAGTGAGACCTACTTCTTGTTTATTATTATTATTATTATTATTATTATTATTATTATTATTATTATTATTATTAATAATAATTTTAACACAAACAAGTTCACACCCAAAATAATAAACATTCAGAAAGAAAAATATGAAGAAAAAGAGAAGATGAAAAGAGAAATACAGCAAAATACATATGCACATTTAACTAAAAACTAAACTAAAACTAATACATAATACTAAATTACTAGAACATGTAACACTAAGTACAACACTATAGACCAGGGGTAGGCAACCTTTCCCCTTTAAGGGCTGAGGGACTTCAGATCCCAGAATCCCAGGAGCTATTGGCCAACATGGGACCATTGGCCAACATGGCTGAGGCTTCTGGGAGCTGAAGTCCCTCGGCCCTTAAAGGGGAAAGGTTGCCTACCCGTGCTATAGACTAACTAGCTAAAATTCAAAACGTCTCTGACCTCCTAATCCAAACTGTAGGGGGGGGGGCCAAAAGAAAATCAAATATATTATTTTGCCATTACAATTACACCTTGGTGATTAGATAAACCTACTAAAATTACTAGTAGCTATGGCCACAAATTATTGCATCTTTAGATTTCTTATTGCTAGAAAAGTCCATAAGTGGTTTCCAGTCAATAAAAAAAATCTTCAGTTGGTTTGTCCTTTAAAACCCATGTCAGTTTGGCAATTGGATTAACTTAGCAACCTTAACAATTCTGTTTTCCATTGTTGATGCTTCAATCCATTTCCATATTAGGGCAATGTTCTTGCTGCTGTTATCATGTCAGATGTCATCCACATTTACTATCCAGTTCTCTATCTATAATGACCAACAAGAGTACTTCTGGTGAAACTTCACAATCTAACTTTAATTTTTTTTAATTGACATGCAAGTTGTAGCCTAATCGGTTTTCCCCCCCCTTTTCTTACAAGACCACCACATATAGAAAAAAGAGCCCTTCTTATCTTGACAACCCCAGCATTGAGATATTCTTAGACATTTTCAACAATTTATTTGGGATTAGATACTATGCAGATGATGCTGTCTCTTCAGCTTAGAAATAGAGATAAGCACTGCCCCCTACAGTCAATTATGACTTGACATTCATGTCAAGGGACTACCTTTACCTTTACACCATCTACATATCATCTTATACATGCTTTCCTATCAATTATTGCTCAAAGTAAATTTTATGTCTTTGGCCCACATTTTCTCCATATATCTATTTACATGTTATGGCCCAAATTTTGTGCCCACCTTATCATATAAAGTTCAAGCTGTGCTGAATCCCATTGTGGGAGAAAGGCAGGAAATAAATCCAATAAATAAATAAATAAAATGTACATAATCATCCTCTGTTAGTTGTTCAAAAGACATTTATACACTTTTTAAATTATATGATCATCATCCTTACACAGTTCTAAGTAAAAATCATTTTCTCCAGTTTCTACATCACTCTTATCTGGTTTAAATCTTTCCTTAAGCTGTAGATAAGAAAACCAATTAAGTTCTTTGCCTTCCTTGAAGAGCATTTCTCTTGATTTGGATTCCCAAGTGTCATGTTCAAGGTACAAAAGATAATCATAAAACAGCCATTTCTGATTTTGTTAAAAAAGGATTCCTGCAGTGAGATGAGGTGACAAGGTCCTTACTAGCTCCTTCACCATAACAAGAGGAAACTCGAGTTTCTAATGTGAGGTGTGTATGTGTATCCTAACCAAAGTGCCTAACTCTTCAGATCCCACACCACGATAAACTGCAATGGGGGTAATTTTTGTCATGTGATGGGCAGAATCTCTTCATTTTCCATTTAAATTGTCTAAAATTTAGTTTTGGAAGTGACCCATGTCTACTTTGAATGTCTTTACACATTTTTGGTCAGTTTGGGGTCTTTTGGGGGTCTTTTGGCAGTTAGGAAATCTTTTGAGGCATACCAGTAGTACTGGAAGTCATATTTGGGAGTATTTGGGGAGTTAAGGAGACTTGGGGCCTACAAAAATTACACGGGGCCCTCAAGCATAACTTCCCTGATCCTTGCTCTCTCCAGTAATTGCTGCTTCCACTACATAGTTTGACCACAACATGAGCTCATTTTATAAATGTTAATGATTAATGTGTTGAAGTACACTAAGAAGTACTGAGTAGCAAATTTATCGAGGGGAAAAGCAGTGCTTGAGTGCACAATACAATGGCAGTGATGATCACATAGCACTATATGCTCATTCAATTCAATTAATTCTGCACATTGGAGACATTAGAACTGAATCTACCTCACTACACACAGCATAGAACTCTGGCACATTGTTTGGAAGGATCTAGTTAGGGGAATTTATAATTAGCTCAAAATGTGCAAGAGTGGGGCCCTAACAATACCCTGCGAGACCAGAGTACTGTTGTGTATACCAGAGGACTAAGAGATCCCACAATGAATGGCGCTGAGACAAGCTTCTTCAATTAAGGTCTAAATATTTATTAAAAAGGGAAAACACATAACACACACTCTTACACTGCACACTTAGAAGTAAAGGAGTGAAAGAGGGAATAGATTGAGATGGGCCAAACTATGAGAGATACTCACTTCCGAAGTCTTCTCCAGGATTCGTTGTGGATGTGGATGGTGGTGATGATGATGCATGGCCACTGAAATGGGGGAAGGGATGGCCGAGGGAGCTATGATCAGAGAGCAGACTGACGTGGAATCAAGATGCACTCTAAGGATAGTATGTGGAGTCTACAAATCTAGGGGTTTATATAGGAAATATCTAGCTTCTGGCTATAGACTTGATGGCTTGACTGAAGCCTGGACAAAGGCGCTGGTTGTCTGGGCTTTGTTAAGCCAAGGTGTGAGGATGACCTAAACAATGTACTTGGATCTTGACACAATCAAGGAGGGAGGCTAGAGAGAAAAGGGCGCAGTTAAATCTAATCACTGCCCTGTCAGGAGTAAGACTCAGGACAAACAAGCACCATTGTGTTGTCTTTTAGGGATAATGGTCTTTCCCCTTTAGCAACTCCCAAACCTGTCTGGTAGGGAATTTTCCAGTTGTTTGGGCAGTTCCTTTTCCTGTGCCTAACTGACTTGCCACCTAGAGGCCTCTGGCTGATATCTCACAGAGGTCAGTTCGGGGTTATAGAGGGAATTCCATGTGTCCCAAAATTTTATTAAAATCATATTTGCTAACAACATTAAACCAATAAAATGCAACTACATAAGAAATAAAAAGAGGTTGGATTGAAGACATGAAGTGCAAAATAATGTAGGAAGAGACTTAGGATGTTGTTGCCTCTTTATACACACAAAGGGGGCAATACAAATAGGAGTGCACATGTAGAAGGAGCAAAAGGGAGAATCTTACAAATATAGAAAGAGAAAATCAAAACTAAAAAAAATAGAGAATAAAATTATAAACCTTAGTATTGCAACCAAATGGTCTCTCTCTCTCTCTCAGCCTTATCCCATGATAAAACAAATAGCAGCTACATTTTTATACCGCTTCATACTTTAGCTAACTAGTCTCTAAGCAATGTGTAAGGTAACAAAGTGGAAACAGAGACGGAGAGCAGTGGGTTTCTACATGCCTTACTGCATGACAATTACAACACTTTTAGAATCATCTCCAGTGGGAAGAGAATTGAAGCACTATGTCCTGAAACACACGCAACAAATAAGGGGGCTTCTGGCTGTTTTGAGGGTGTGCTGTTTAGATAATGCATGCTGCTCAAGTGACTGGAAGCTGTGCCGAGGCCGCACTATGGGGCTAAAAGCCAGTCCAAAAAGGAGGTGAAATAATGTGCTCCTGGCAGGGTTGGCTTTGGAAGCAGGCTGTGCAGTTGCCATGGTCCCAGCATGATCAGGGCTAGAGTTGTCGAAGGCCACTACTTCCAGGCTGTGTGCTTCAGCCCTATGACATCGTGCGGTAAGTTATGGAGAAAAAAAATACTACTCTCTGTCTCCATTTGCACTTCATTTTTCCAGGCAATAAGGCTCAGAGAAAGAGGACTTGGTTTGTCAGGCCTTGGTTAGATTAAAGAGAGAGTTTATAGTGTTCTAGTTTCTGGAGCAGCAGAAAACAAGTTTGCTCCATCTTGTATAGTTTGACCCACTGATTGTATTTCTACCAAAATAAATTAATGTTTTTGGTTTTTATTCTAATTTATTCTACACTTGAATTTTATTTAATGTGTTTGGGAACTTTTGCTTTTGCTTTTTTTCTTATATACTTTGAAATAGTACTTGGCAATTAAAAATAAGACCCCATGCATTCAAACTCTGAAAGTAGCTTGTTCTATAATAAATCTTTTGGTCAAGACCCTTTGTTGTTTTTAAGTACACCAGTGTATAATTTATTCCTGTTGCTTGTGAAATTGAAAGTGTGAGTTATTATAACAGTGTGAGAGAGCGTTCTTTCCGGAATAAAATTGCTGGACTATTGGATTTGTTTTCTTTGTCAGGACTTGGTTGGATTAAAATTCTTATTAAAAATTGGCATTGTGTTTTGATTGTTTCATGCATAGAAATCATCCTAATGATCATTTCAGCACACAGAAAAACAAGGATAAACCAAGGAGATGCAAAGGTGGAACAAGGCAGGGGAAGTGACACATTTAAAATAGCTTGAGAAGAGCTGAACAAGCAGCCTACTAAAAGTGTGGGATAGAAGACTAGTTAAACAAAGATGTTTGCTTTAACCTTTAAACAACAACAATCACCCCCATATCTCACACACTCTGGTAATTAAAGGGGTAAATGAAAATCTGGTGATTACAGTGCTGCCAACTTGTACTTATAGTTTTAAAAAAGAGTTGCAATAAAGCAAACAAAAGTTAACACTGAACAGGCATTTCATTTTCTTTGTAATAATGAACACTGGGCATGGCTGAGCCCTGCTCTGATAACAGCAACTGGTACAGAAGAAAAGCAGTTCAGCTATTATCAAAGTCATGGATGAGACAGCCAAATTAGAGTCATGGAATATAATGACAGCCTCCTGGCATGTATCCAAGTGCAGGTCTCCAGAAATGCCCCAGAAATCCATTTGTTAATGTCTGGTTGGTCGATCGTAATTATATATATATATATATATATATATATATATATATATATATATATATAATATCCATCTGCTAATTTCTGTGAACCCATTTTCTGGGGAGATCTGTGGACAGGATCCCTTGTTTTCCAAGTAGCTCTGAATTTGATCTGGAATGGTGTCCTTGGGGAAGGGAATATGAGCCTTTCTTCCTGTGTGGTTCCTCTAAGTTCAAAATACATATATATACTGCTATTTTTCTTTTTCATAGGAAACAAGATGAATGGCAACTTCAGGGAAGTTGGAATAATTATTCCTTCCCAAGTGAAAATAGCAGGCTCATGCAGGTTCTTTGTAACATACACACAGGAGAGATCCTGATGAAATATCTCCCACGACATCTACAATTGAACATGTATGGTTGTGAGGCAATGCTGGTTGAAGTTAATCATAGGGTAACATTTCTCTCCTTTTCTATTTGTTAAAAAAATTTATTAAGAATTTCCAGATACATTAAAATCCACATACACATGTATAACAAAAGAGAAAGACAAAAAGGAAGAAGAAAAAGAGAGAGAAAGAGAGACAGAGACAGAGAAGAAAACAAATGCAGAAAAAACAAGCAAACACAAAACTACCAGTAACAAACAAAAAAGAAAGAAAAGCAATGAATTCCAGCTTTCTTTTCAGTGGCTATAAGTAGGTTACTGTACTTTCCAGCCTATAAGATGACTGGGTGTATAAGACGACCCCCAACTTTTCCAGCCAAAATATAGAGTTTGGGATATACTCGCCGTATAAGACGACCCCTCTTCCAACACACACCAAATAAAAATTTAAAAAACCACCATGAGATTTGATTTCAATCTGGTAATTTTAATTCAAATGCTTATGGCATGCAGGTACTTAGCAGGAAAACTGTCACTTATAAACGCAACAAACTACAGCTCCCATGTTCCATAGCATTTATTTCTGCAGTGTGTTTTGGACCTTACTTTTTTAAAAATAGTCCAGATTTAAATGCTGCTTTAAAAATTATTTCCATCTCCCAGCTATGAGATGGTTGAGGGGAAATGAGAAAGTGTTGGGGGGAAGGACTGCCAAATACTAGATGATGCATTCTGGGGTATGTACAATCTGTAGCCAAGGAAGTGGCCTTGGGCATGTCACACACTCTCAGCCTCAGAGGATGGTAATGGCAACCCCCCTTTGAAGAAACATGTCAAGAAAACCCCATGATAAGGTTGCCTTAGGGTCGCCATAAGTCGGAAAGGACTGAAGACACACAGGAACAACAAAAAAGTCTGCAATTGTTTCAGTAGCACATGGGAATACAAGCCAGCATGGTGTAGTGGTTTGAGTGTTGGAGTACCACTCTAGAGATCTGCGTTTGATTCCCCATTCTGACATGAAACCCACTGGGTGAACTTGGACAAGTCACACACTCTCAGCCTCAGGGGAAGGCATACGTTTCTTTTAAAACTTAGCTCTGTTGAAAGTTCTTTAGTCATCCATTCTGATTTCTTGAGAAACCTCCCATTTACCACCCACCCCCATTGGAACTATTTGAAATTCTGCCTTCAGTATCTCCGTTTTGAGAAAATCCATCTGGTTCCAGAGACTTAAATTCATTTAAATTAACCAGATATTCCTGTATTACCTCTTTACTTATTCTGTGTTGCATTTTCCTTTTATGTCCTCTGCTTTATTTTCCTCAGGTTGAGCACCTTTTTCCTTTTGTGAGAAGACTGTGGCAAAAAAAGTGTTGAGTAGTTCTGCCTTTTCTCTGTCTCCCGTTAGCATTTTGCCTTCTTCGCCATGCAGTGGCCCTACCATTTCCTTTTTCTTCCTTCTGCTATGGACATACCCCCCAAAGTCTTTTTTAATTGTTCATTCTTCTCTCTGAGCTCATCATATGCTTTTGCTTTTCTGACTTTACCCCTACACACGCCACCTATTTGTTTGAATTCCTCTTTGGTGATTTCCCCTGTTTTCCATTTCGTATACATGTTCCATTTAAAACATAGCTCATTTGAAAGTGTTTTAGTCATCCATCCTGGTTTCTTGAGACACCTCCCATTTTTCCTCTTCATTGGAACTGTTAGAAATTGTACCTTCAATATCTCCCTTTTGAGAAACTCCCATCCACCCTAAACTCCCTTCTCTTTTAGTATTCCTGACCATGGGATCACACTCTATACTTCCCTCAGTTTACTGAAATCAGCTTTCCTAAAGTCTATAATGCATGCCTGATGATGCTTGGCTTCCCCTTTCCATTGCATAACGCACTCCAGGGGAACATGATTAATCCCACCTAAGGATCCTGCCACTTCCACTGCATTGACCAGGTCATCCCTGTTGATTAGGATCAGATCAAAAATAGCTCATCCTCCAGTTGCCTCTTCCACCTTTTAGACAATGAAATTGTCTGCCAGGCAAGTGAGGAATTTGCTAGACCTTAAGCTCTTGGATGAGTTTGACTTCCAGCAAATATCAGGACAACTGAAGTCACTCATCCATAGTACATCTTCCCTATCTGAGTGTGTGGTCATCTGATCTAGAAAGGTATTATCCAATTCCTCAGTCTGACTTGGGGCTTTGTAGCAGACTCCCACGATAACATCCATGTTGTTTCTTTCCCTGTTAATTTTTATCCAGATACTCTCCACCTGGCTTCCAGGATTTAAGTCCTGGATCTCTTCACAGGTGTAAACATTTCTGAAATGTAATACCCCTATTCCTCCTTTCCTGTTTGCCCTATTTCTCATAATAATAATAATAATAATAATAATAATAATAATAATAATAATAATAATAATTTATTTGTATCCCGCTTATTGGCAAGAATCCAAGCGGCTTACAGTAAAATCCCCACATCAATTTGTCCAACCAACCCAGCCCCCTTAAAACAGCATTAAATAACGCATAATTAAAATAATAAAGATAGAATAAAAACATAAACAATATAAAACATTTTACAATAACATACTTAAACAGGTTACAGTACCCTGATCAGGCTCTACCGCGTTATACTCCTATATTATTACATTCCAATCATGACACTTGTCCCACCAGGCTTCAATGATGCCTATTATATCATATTTGGTTTGCTGTGCTAGACGTTCAAATCTTGTTTATTTTCCATGCCCTGTGCATCAGTGTAGAGACATCTAAGATCACAGGACATCCCTCTTGCTGCATATGTAAAAGTTTTTCCCTGCTACTGTTGGGTCCTTGCACCATTTGCCTTGTTTTCTCTATAACCATTTGGCTATTATCTCCAGCACTTGATGAAGTCATGCCCTCCAGAATACTGTTTACCTCCCCCACATAACTCAGTTTAAAGCCCTCCGGATCAAATTTCTGAGACTGTTGGCAAAAATGTTTCTGCCAAACAATCTGGGGTGCAGCCCATCCCTTGCCCGCAGATGTCCCCCTCCTGAAACCCAGGCCATGGTAATTGTTCTTGGTGTTAACTTCTGCAGGACCGGTTGTTCATCTCTGCTATTTTCTTCTTTTTCTTCTTCTTCTTCTTCTTCTTCTTCTTCTTCTTCTTCTTCTTCTTCTTCATCATCATCATCATCCTGCTTTTCTCCCAAGATTGGAACCAAAGCAGTTTACAGTGTAAAAAAACACAATATAATTAAAAACTTACAAAATTGACAATTAAAATGGTATTAAACTATTACAATATTAAAAAGATCATTCATTTAAATATAGAATGCAATCTTTAAAAAAAAGATAAAATCAGTGGTGTATTGTTTTAAAGTGTAACCATACACTTTAAAACAATACACCACTCCCAGATTTCTTTAATTTTTTTCTGTTTTAAACAGCTGTCTAACCAAACAGGTCTTAACCTTCTGGTGGAAGGACAACAAGGAGGGAGCCACTCTGGCCTCCCTGCGAAGGGAGTTCCCCAGTCTAGGGGCAGCCATGGAAAAGGCTTTCTCTCATGTCCCCACCAACCATACTTTTGATGAGGGTGGGACAGTGAGAAGGGCCTCTCCTGAGGATCTCAGAGCTTAGGCTGGCTCCAACAGGGAGATGCCATCTGCCAAATAGCCTGGACCTGAACCATATATGGCATTATAGTTCATAACCAGCACTTTGAATTGTGGCCAGAAACAAACTGGCAGCCAGTGGAGCTGTTTCAACAGGGGCATTGTGTGGTCTCTGTAAACTGTCTCAGACTCCCAGTTAACAGCCTGGCTGCAGATTTTTGGACCAACTGAAGTTTCTGAGCACTCTTCAAAAGCAGCCCCAAGTAGATTGCATTATAGTAGTCCAAACAGGATGTAACCAAGGCATGTACCACCAATGCCAGATCCGGCATTTCAAGGAATGGGTGCAGCTAGCACACAAGTTTTAAATGGTCACTGCAGAGACCTGGGCCTCCAGGTTCAAGCTGAGTACAAAGGTACCCTCAAAATGCGAACCTGCATCTTCAAGGGGAGTGTAACCCCATGTAACACAGGCTAGATCTCTATTCCCTGATCTGCCTTTCGACTGAAGAGGAGCACCACTGTCTTGTCTGGATTAAGTTTCAATGTGTTTGCCCTCATCGAGTCTATTACTGATGACAGACATGGTTTAGGACCAGGACACCCTCCTTGGATTAAGGTGGAAAGGAGTAGTAGAGTTGGGTGCCAACTGCATATTGATGGCACCTCACTCCAAAACACCAGATGACTTCTCCCAGCAGTTTCATAGCATAGGGGACAACACAGAACCCTGAGGGACCCCACAAGTCAATGGTCAGTGGGTCGAGCAGTAGTCCCCCAGCACCACCTTCTGGGTTTACCCCTCCAGGAAGGAACGGAGCCACTGCAAACAGTACCTCCATGTCTCATACCACCAAGGCAGCCCAGAGGGATACCATGGTCAATGGTATCAAAAGCCATTGAGATGTCCAGAAGAACTAACAGGGACAAACTCCCCCTGTCCAGTTCCCTGCATAGATTATCCACCAAAGTGACCAATGCTGTCTCTGTTCCATAGCCAGGCCTGAAACCAGATTGAAATGGATCTAAATAATCCATTTCATCTAGAAACTCCTGGACTTTGGAAGCCACCACATTTTTCAATACCTTGCCCAAAAATGGTAGGTGGGACACTGGCTGATAATTCTCCACTATAATTGGAGATTACATAGGATTCAGAGTTGGCTTCTTCAAGAAAGGCCTCTCCCTTCCTGGACCATGCCCTTCACCTGGGGGGAGAGAAGAGATAAGAACCTGTGCATCCAGCTCTTTCAACTTTCTACCCAGAGCTTCATAATCCCCTATGATATTCTGAAGGCTGTGCCTTGCAGTATCATAGGTTCCAAAAGGAAGGGGAAATGGTTAGTAGGCTTGACAAGTCTACTACTAAGAGCATAGATTTTTGCTCCAGGATGGCAACACACCTCCCAAGACATTTTGTCAGGCCCACAAAACAGTGTTTGTGTATCTCTTCCCAAGCAGTCCCCCGTGACCAATTCACACCTCCTCCAAGGCTTAGCAGCAGCTATTCTCTGTGTTGATTCTACCAAGGTCTCCTGCACTTTCCCTGAAGACTGTCCCTGCTGCTCTTTCTCATCATCCCTGATTAGGGAGATAGAGATTCAAATCAGTTTTGTTGCTGCAAGCTTGCAGAACAACCCCTGGTTTTCCTAATTCTATATGCTACATTCCTCCAACTGTCTACCTCCTCCCCAGAAACTTCCTCTGTGTGTTCCCCATCCAGGACAGTCTGTTCCTCTCTGTGCAGTGTACAGACCTGGGACTCCAGCGCCTGGATTTTCTCTCCAAACAGGGCTACCAACTTGCACTTGGTGCAGGTGAAGTTACCCACATCCATTGACAAGAACACAAACATCTCAGAACTGTTGCAGGTGACTGCAGCAGCTCCCTCACTGTCCAAGTTCAGTAGTCTTAAGCAGGCACTGCACCAGGACTCTGGGCTTCCCCATCAAACACCCATGCAAAACATCCTGATTTTCCCAGCCTGTTCTTCAAGCTCCAGAGCCTGTGACTGCAGCTATATAAGAAAACGTCTGGCTGCTAGCTCCTCCTCCAGCCAAGTATCTGACTCACTTCATCTGAGAAAAAACTCGTCCTCTCTGGGACCAGGTGCTCAGGAAGGGGACCTGAGGCTATACCCAATAGAGTGCTAACAAGCACACAAGCACACCTCCACCCAGCTCACACAAACAATTAGCCTTGACTCAACAGACAAAATAATGGAGTGGTTTGGTACATTGGTCAACCAAATCAAGGCAATCATGGGGGATAATCTG
This sequence comes from Phrynosoma blainvillii, assembly GCA_026167975.1. NCBI lineage: Eukaryota > Metazoa > Chordata > Lepidosauria > Squamata > Phrynosomatidae > Phrynosoma > Phrynosoma blainvillii. Next base: position 152,782,429 of record JANUYF010000004.1, read on the forward strand.
GAAGGCCATAATCTGAAAGAGGAAAAACAGTAGAAAGGTTAAGCATGTTGCAACAAGCAACAATCAAATTAGTTAACCGGTCTTGTTTTTTGTCTGTCTAACAGACAGGTGTTGAGTGCAAATGGACTTGTAAAGGGACTGTAACAGAATGTGGAATTTACAAAGAAACAGCAGAGCCTAGAGTAACACTTTGTGTTTTTTTCTAATAACCCTACAGCATTTGCCATAGCTCAAATACAGGGAGGGAAACATTGAACCACTGAATCAAGTACAAGCAATAAATAGGCAACAAGACAGAGATGAGAGTCAAAAGGTTGGCACAAAATACCTGCATCCATCTCATCTTATTCATGACAGCATAAAGTGAATAGTTTAGACAAGGATTCCAAGAGCAGGAGGAGAAGCTAAGATGAGCTTAAAGGTAAAGGTAAAGGTATTCCCTGTTGACAAGGTTGTCAAGTCATGTCTAACCATAGGGGGTGGTGCTCATCTCCGTTACTAAGCCAAAGAGCCAGCATTGTCAGAGACTACTCTGTGATCATGTGGCCAGCATGATTGCACAGAACGCTATTTACCTTCCCACCAAAGTGTTACCTATTTATCTACTTGCATTTGCATGCTTTCGAACTACTAAGTTGGCAGAAGCTGGGACTAGTGACAGGAGCTCACCCCATCATGCAGCACCTGGGCCTCAAACTGCCAACCTGCTGATCTTGCAATCAACAGAGTCAGCATCTTGACCACTTGAGCAATTGCATCCCTAAGATGAGCTTAAACTGAGTCAAAGTCAAAGATAAGCTTAAACTGAGTCAAAGCATGGTTACACTTTCTGTTCATTCGGAAGGATCAGGAACAGAATCCTGTAAAGAATCAGTAAAGAATTAGTAAGGGATGAGAAATTGCGGATTCACTGGACGTTTTCACACAGGGCAAAAAAGGGAGTCGTTCCTACCTCCATCTGGCCCCACTCCGGCTCTGTGCAGGAAAAGTTCACACGACGTCGCAGCAAGCCCCTCCTCATCCTTCGCCATCCCTGCGCCATCCCTACCTCACTCCGGGGTCTTGCTCGACGTGTTCAAACTACGTCGCAGCAAGCCCCGCCCCATATTGCGCAATCCCTGCGCCATCCCTGCCGCTAGCCGGCTTTAGCGCCATCTTTTTAATTCCTTTTTTAAAAAGGAATTACAGGCGCTTCTGCCGGAGGCAATCAGGAGTCATTCCGGCGGCTGCTGTTTTCGCCGCCGGAATGACTCCTGATGGCTTCCAGGGGGCTTCCAGGCGGCTTTAGAGCCGCCTGTGTGAATACGTCCACTGTTGGCAATAGCTTGTTGCACCCAGAAATGGACAAATGTCTATTTTGGTCAGGGGATGGACAGAAGTTCAACGACATGCTCTTGTGTGAGATGGATCCCTTCCTTAGAAATTCAGTGACCAAACAAGTAAACTGAGGCAAAGTAAATGGAAGCTTCTTTAGTGACACCTTGTGGCCTCTTTCTTCCAATACACAGAGGAGGTTACAGTGTCTTCTTTGCATTCATATTCAGTCATAACAAATTAATAAACCATCCACATATTGATTTCATACAGACGAATGTGGCAATGAGACTAGCAGTATATGTCACAGAGTTGTCCTGTGCAGAATATGAGACAGGTATCCTTCTCTGAAAAAGCTAAGCAGGAATTCCAGTCTCATCCAAGATAGAAATCTTGGATCACACATACGTTATTTCATCTTTATGAAGTCCTACCTACCTAGGATCATGAGTCCACTACAGATATTGTGTATAAAAGACAGGTGAAGAAACAGAATCTTAATTTTACTAGATGCTATTGATTATCTTTCAACTCATACTCTTATTCAGTGCCTGTTAATGAATTGGTGTTCTTCAATTAATTTTACATGGAGCTGCTCTTGAATATTATTGATTGTGGTTTTTTGGTTTTTAATTATGGTAACCCTATGGATAAGAGACCTCCAAGAGCCCTGGTTATCAATAGCCCTGCTCAGGTTTTGCAAACCTCAGGCCATGGCTTTGTTGTTTGAACCAATCCATCTGTAATGCAGCCTTCCTCTTTTCCAGCTGTCTTCCATTTGACTGGGCATTATTCTTTTTTTCAGTCAGTGGCATCACTAGGGTTGGCATCATCCAGTACATTAACTCATGGTATCACCCTGCCCCAAAGTGACCAGCTCTCATACCACACCATGCAGTATCCTTAGTCATATTTTTTGTACTAATGTTACTCATAAATCATAATTTCCATATATCACTGAATGTAATGGTAATAGTTGTGACATAAACATCTAGCAAAATGAAACCTTTAAATTTACAATATCATATGCACAACCTAAATGTATTTACATGTACTTAGTTTCATGTGGTTAAAGTGAAAATTTGGTAAGTTGTAATATTTTTAAAGAAAAAAAAATTAAAGTACCGTAATAATTATTATGTTTTTTTTTAAAAATAAAATTTTAATTTTTAAATAAAATTTCTAAAAAATTTAAATTTTAAAAACCCTGGGGCCTCTCTTTCTCCTTCAGTTGAGTCTCACTCCACTCACACCATCTCTTCAGCATTTTAAAGGGATGCAAGTGAACACCACACCTCCTTTCTGCCAAAAGTCAGGTGTTTGGGAAGAAGTGGTGTCATCACCCCCCTTTATGGTGTCACCTGGTGTGGTCCACATTACCTGAGTGACATCCCTGTTTCCTATGAATTATGTTGCCTCATGAAAAGTCCAAGTTTAGTCATGTTGGCTTCCAGTGAAAATTCAAGTTTAATTTGCTCTTAGGCCCTTTTATCTGTCTTTTTGGTGGCCCATGATATGTATAGAACTGTCTTCTATTACCACATATCAGATGAATTTATTGCCTTCTTGTCAGTTTTCTTCACTGTTCAACTTTAACAACCAAACATAGGAACTGGAAATACTATGGTATGGATGATTCTCATTCATAGACACTCATTCTAGACTTTAGGAGAGCTGATTTCAATAAACTTAGGGAAACACTGGGAGTGATCCTATGATCAGGAATACTAAAGGAGAAGGGAGTTCAGGATGGATGGGAGTTTCTCAAAAGAGAGATACTGAAGGCACAATCTCAAACTGTTCCAATGAGAAAGAAAAATGGGAGGTGTCTCAAGAAACTGGGTTGGATGACAAAAGAACTTTCAACTGAACTAAGTTTTAAACAGGAGACGTATAAGAAATGGAAAAGGGGCGAAATCACTAAAGAGAAATTCAAACAAATGGCTAGCACATGTAGGGGTAAAGTCAGGAAAGCCAAAGCACAGAATGAGCTCAAGCTTGCTAGAGGGGTTAAGGACAATAAAAAGGGCCTCTTTGGGTATGTCTGTAGCAAAAGAAAGAAGGAAATGGTAGGGCCAGAGAAGATGGAGAAATTCTAACAGGGGACAGAGAAAAGGCAGGGGGTTGGACTGGATGGCCCCTGTAGCCTCTTCCAACTCTATGATTCTATGATTCTAGTTTTATCTAGTTCCTTATAGCTGCTCTTCCAAGTCTTGATTTCTTGAATACAGTCTCCATTTCAAGGTACAGAAAATCTTCATCATTCACTTTAAAATTATTTAGATCACTGGTGGTCATTATTTTTGTTTTATGGCTGTCATAACAATTACTTGAAATACACACGTACATACATAATCACATAGGAAAGCAACAGTGAGTTCTGGCTTTGCTTTTCCTGGAAAAAGGGATTCATACCTTTGCTTCAGCCTCCTGCTAAATCATTCAAGGCAAAGAGGCTTGCAAATGTTTCTACCCCATAATTAATTACGATTACCACGACACCTTCCTTTCCTTTTATAGAGCATTTCCATGGCAACAGCACAGAGTTGTATTTGTCCTTTGTTGAGTTTTTCACTGAGTCACTTTTGCTATTCTGTTCATTCTTTCCCTCTCACAGAATCATAGTCAGAAGAGACCACAAGGGCCATCTACTCCAACCCCTTTCTGCCATGCAGGAACTCGCAATCAAAGCACCTCCAACAGATCCAGCCTCTGTCTAAAAACCTCCAAAGAACAAGACTCCACTACTCTCCAACTGAATGTATGCTGCCGTCAAACAGCTCTTACTGTCAGGAAGTTCCTCCTAATGTTGAGGTGGAATCTCTTTTCCTGTGGTTTGCATCTATTATTCCATGTTCTAGTCTCTGGAGCAGCAGAAAACAAGCTTGCTCCATCCTCAATATGACATTCCTTCAAATATTTAAACTTGACTATCATATCACCTCTCTCGTCACCTCCCCGTTGCTGCTTTTCTTGTGGTGATAAGGCAGGACAAACAGATGTGCTTGTCCTGAAATGAGACATGCTTGTATTACTTTATACATCACTGTGATTCATAACCTGAGATTCACAAACACTTTGTGTGGGACTCCCTTGTAGTTAAAGTGGTACCTGTATTTCTATAGCTAAATATATCCAAATGTGGGGGGAAACTAGAACTTGTCTACATCACCTGATGACTTGCACCATGGATTAGTAATTGAATTTCTAGTTGGCATTTTTCAGGATTAGATGGGCTCTGTCCTCTGATAAATGCTTATCTATATCTGTATTTCTTAGGTTATTTATATGTATTTTTACTTCTTCTATGAATTTTTGATTGTATTTTGTATGCTGTATTTTGCTGTTCTTATACTGGCTTGTGATTGCAATAAATATTTATCTATCACAGCTCCCCAAAATCCAATTCATTTCTTCCCCCCAACTGATTGTCCTAGCTCTATTACAGCTTTTCCCTATCTCTAGACCATCTTTCTCCATCTGCCTGTTAGAGACAAGCCTCAGTTTTGTTTATTTTCTCCCCCGAGCCCCTTCTCACAGCATTCCCTGAACTGTGACTTAAACAGTGGACTTGTTCCAACCAGGCTTGCCCAGCTCCTCCCTTCACACACCCATTCTTCAGAAGTCTGCTCTATTGAGGCATCCATAGGTCTTGCAACTTAAAATAATAAAACATTAAACCTGTTACCATGTTTACCCTAAATATTGTTTTTTTTGCCTTCAAGTCATTTCCGACTTATGGCAACCCTAAGATGAACCTATCATGGGGGGTTCTTGGCAAGATTGGTTCAGAAGAGGTGCCATTGCCTTCCACTGAGGCTGAGAGTATGTCACATGCTCAAGGTCACCCAGTGGGTTTCATGTCTGAACTGGGAATTGAACCCTGGTCTCCAGAGTTGTAGTCCAACGCTCAAACCACTACATCATGCTGGCTCATATTTTAGTCTCCTATTTTACATGAATTTTAACACAGTAAATTAAATTACTAGCAAGCCATTCCAAGATGGCGACAGAGAGGTGGGAATGTTTGCAAAGTCTCCCAACTTGTGCCTCTTCGAGATATCTCGAAGACTGACCCTCAATAAATTTATTGCTTCAGTCGCTAACTGAAGGTCCAAATTTAAGTTTATGTTTAAGCTCAGAAATAAGCCCTCGAAATACAGTAAGATTCTGTTCATTCCTTAAATCTGCCTATCCATGTTTGCTGAATCTCTGGGGGAAGCATTTTGAACTATATGTTGTGTGAGCTACATTTTACTGATTATCTGTTCCTGCTAGTAACAAGGCTTAGCAACAGAGCTCAACTAAAGATAATTCAAGACAACAAAAATAACAAAGAACTATATAAACTTTGTTAACTGGCCTTTGAGACAAAGCATATCAAAGGAGGGAAAAGGACGGTGTCTCCACCATCCCCAGGTAGTCAAACCAATTCATCCTTGTTTAGGAAGAGGAAAAAAAGTAATTCCAACTGCTGCTAAAGGTTCTTCTGCAAAGAGAGCCTCATCTGATGCTAGGTAGTCTTGCCCAGCAAAGACCTTGTCTGTCAGAGTTTTCAACTCAGAACAGATTTTTAGTACTTGGACATTCAGGTTGCAAAGTGGAGATGAGTCCTAAATCACTGGCTGTTCAGTCCCAAGATAATTGTTTCCTTGCCTACAAATGTTAGTCCAACTGAATTTCTCCTAAAACTACTCTCTGAGCAGTGGAAATTAATTGCTCAGACATTGAAGTTCATTGGCACCAACTGACCTCTTTATTTCAATTAACTGTCTTACTGACTCAGAAGATTTACATTCCCAGCAACACAAACAAGCTGATACTGTCAGTTAGACTGAGACGATCTGTAGTACTGATAGAATTGTCTACTCTTAGGGACTTTGCAGACTGCCAGAAATAGTGCAAATTGAGTCCACTTTTAGGGTTAGGGTTAGTGCTAGGGAATCATGGGAACTGTTATTTTTCTGAGACATTGAGCCTTCTCTGTCAGACAACTCTGATGCCACAATAAAATACAGTTCCCATGGTTCCCTAACTCTAACCCTAACCCTAAAAGTGGACTGAATTCACACTATTTCTGGCAGTCTGCAACCCCCCTTTAACTGTTCTGGCTCAGTGCTAGGGAATCATGGGAATTGTATTTTTTTCTGAGACATTGAGCCTTCTCTGTCAGAGAGCTCTGGTGCCACAATAAACTACAGTTCCCATGATTCCCTAGCACTGAGTCAGGGCAGTTAAAATGGCCTCAATTTGCACTATTAGTCAAATTCTCTTAAAGATGTAGTCGCTAAAAAAAAAGGATAATGTTTACTCTCTGGTCCTCCAAGCTGCCAAAATCTTTCTGGAAGTCTACCCCTTTAATGGACTTTGATCCCTTTGGAATTCAACATTAAGTGCAAGCAGGCACCTTAGGGCCTCTGCAGATCAGCCTAAAGGGCCAGCCTGGAGGCAGAACTGGGGTGGGGCAGCCGCACACCAGCCACCCCAACCTCATGCTGACGGTGTCTTGATGCCATGTGCTGTTACACACAGTGCACAGCATCAGGACGCTCTTCCGGTGCAGCGTTCAAACACACTGCACCAGTAAGGGTGAAGAAGAGCTGCTCACCAGTTCTTAGGGTGGCCTTTTGCTGCTCTTTTCGTGGCGGCAAAAGGGAGGTTCAGGACCACGGTGTGGGTTTGCCGCAGCCCCGAACTGCCACTTCCTGGGGTGGCCCAGAGCCACCCATCTGCAGCCCCCCATAGACAACTTTTAGGTTTCAGGCAAGTTTTGAATATTATGAATGTTATAATGGGGAGAAAAGCTGCATTGATATTTTTAGATGCAGAAAAAGCATTTGATAATGTGAAATGGATTTTTTTTTTTAAAAAAAGAAGAACTGCTAAAAGAAATCAACATTGGGATTTTTTTTTTTTTTGAGATGGATAGATGTTTTATATAAAGATCAATCTGCACAGATCTTGGTGAATGGAGAGAAGACAAAAGTCCTTAGAATAGAAAAAGGAATGAGACAAGGGTGTCCCTTATCTCCTTTATTGTTTATCATGATATTAGAACTTTTGAATGACAACTTGAGAGAAAATGCAAACATACAAGGATTGAAATTAAAGGATCAAAATTATAAATTAAAGCATATGCCAATGCTTTAGTTATATTTTTAGAAGACCCACCGAATAACATTGAGGAACTATTGAAGATATTAAATGAATTAGGAGACATGATGAGTTTCAAAATTAACATAGTAAAACAACAGATTACAAAGAATTTAACTGGAAAAGGAAGAGCTAGCTTTGACACAAACCTCATGATTTAAGATTAAAAATAAAGTTAAATATTTAGGCATATGGATAACTGTCAAGGGTGCTTTGATTGTGAGTTCCTGCATAGCAGGGCTATGGACTGGATGACCCTTGAGGTCTCTACCAACTCTATGATTCTATGATTCTGTGGTTCTATGACCTCCCTCCTCACCACCTTCATCTCTGATGTTCTGTGGGTGGGACACTGAACAAAGCCTCCATAGAGATGGAAGAGACGGGAAGGTTCAAGTGGGGAAAAGAAGTCTTTTAAATTAGTTATGAGACAGAATCACTGTTGCACAACAATTAACCTTCTGGTGAATCAGATGAAAGTAATAGATTGGGATGTGATTGCTTAATTTTACTATCATGATGGAGTCATGCTCTAACATGAATGACTGCAGCCACTTATTCATAGACCACAAGGTTGCGAGTTCAATACTAGCCAGGGCTCAGGCTAGACTCAGTCTTGCATCCTTCTGAGGTCGCTAAAATGAGTACCCAACTGTTGGGGGGCAATGAGCTTACAGTTGTAAACCGCTTAGACATCCCATAGCGCGATATGAAGCGGTATATATAAATGAAGCTGCTAGGTCAATATTTTCAAGCTATGGATGGTTGAATTCGTGGATGCAGAATCCATAAATATGGAGGACTGATTGTAGTATAAAAGAAATCTTAGGAACTGTTTAAAGCAAGGGTGGGCAAAGTGTGGCCTGAGGGCCATATGTGCCCCTCTCGGCCCCCAGCTGTAAAAAAAAAAAAAAAAAGGTTTTATGCTAATAACATTTTTAAAAATTGGCCCCAGTTTGTCTTTAGTGGTGTAGAGGCATTTTTGTCATATTTTTAGACATCCCTGGGCATTTTAGGTCCATGGAAAACTTTTTTAAAAAACAAGAAGTCTTCAGGAAGTGCTCTCTGATTGCTTCTTGGTGTTAAAAAGGCTCTCCTGAATAGAGAATGGCCCATTGTTATTTTTGTTGTGTGCCTTTAAGTTGTGTCCAATGTATACTTAAGGTGGTACATTATCATTTCAATCCAGCATTTGAGTAACTGGTCCTGAAACAATTTGACGAGAAAGAAAAACAGTCTCACTCTCATTGAAACAATTTAACTTATGCACAGTGACAGACTTTTAATAGACCAAAAATTAACAATAAGATTATAATTAGACTGGCAGATAAGAGGAGAGCACTGGTCCTTTAAGAGAAGGATGATTATTTAACAAACACTTGTAGACAATTGAATGTTTATCAGATTTACAAAAAAGTTTGGCTCAAGACCCGAGTACCTCAATAGCATTCACTACTACAATAGTAATCCAGGAAGCCCATGGTTTATGTTACACAACTAGATTTTTACTTACATCACAATTCAGGGGACCCGTTTTTTATATACTTCCTAACATTCACAGATAAAGTTGCCTCCTCCAGGGAGACCCATTGTCTCTGGAAATGGTTCTGTTTTAGAGCCCCTGAAACAATATCTAGATTCATTTTTATCTCCATATGTATCTCAGTCAGACTCATATATAAAGGATTCCACACATTTTATTTCCCAAGTGGTAAATATATATATTAGAACAGACTTGCACAACTTGGCAGTAGATAAAGGCCAAAATTAAAATAGGCTAAACGTCTTTGGGCCACAGCTCACTTTCCAAGTAAAGGTATAATGAATGATTAAACTATTTTGCAAATAAACCATATTATAAAAAGGAAAAATTAAATTAATATCAATTAATTAAACTTATTACTTAAGATTTTTATTTATCATGAAATCACATTAATGTTTTAAAAATTACTTTGCTAATTGCTACAAGTTTTAATATATTTTCCAGGTTTTCTCACTATTTACATTTAGTTAATGGGATGTAAGTGGGATTCTTGCCAGCAATCAGTTTATCATACTCCAGAATCATGTTTGAAATTGATGTTTTCAAAATATCTTCCAAGTGTTCATCAGTTAGAATTGATCGTTGCTTGTTTTTATTCAAATTCATAATGGAGAAGGTTTGTTCATACATGTAGGTACTCCTCAATGTGCTGAAAACCTGTAAAGCACCATCTCACAGATTTTTAAACTTTCCCTTGTCTAAACTCTTGCAGAAGTCTTGAAGGCTAGTTTCTCTGTGTTTATTTCAATAAACTGTTGAGCACTGAAGTTCAATTACCTGTAGCTGTAAATGCACAAGGAGTTTTTGTGGATCCACAGAGAAAGGATCTCCAATTAACTTAAATTTAATGTCATCTTCTTTGGATAGTGTCAGTCTTCTGCGAAACTCCTGGATTTCAATGTCATTTGAATATTTTTTCTCCTAATTCGGCATGTTTACACAATGGAATATGTTTCATACACATAGTAAAGTGGCACAGTTCTCTTTAAGACAGTTGGCTTTTTTAAAAACAAAATATTTTTTAATTAATTAACATAAAAATACATACAAACGATTCATTCAAAGTTACACATGAACATGTACATACAAATATACTTAAATTCCAACATACAAACTGACACATCTCAATCATTCTAACTTCCTAACCTAGAAGAACTCCCTGTTATCAGTACATATCTTTTCTTTTTTAACTGTACTTATCTTATCAACTATAACAATCAATCTAATTCTACTAAAACAAAGGATTAACACTTAATATCTAAAATACAGATATATTTATATAACATAATATAATTATTCGGTAATCCTAGAAATCCAATTTTATCAATATACTCCATTTATCACTTATGTATTTCCTTATCTGTTCCCATTCCATATTTCCCCAAGGTTTCACTTCTCATGAGACATGTTAATTTATCTAGTTCTGCCAGTTGGCTTTTGAATAGTCTCAGTTTAATTTTGAAAGCCTTTACAGCAGCAATAATTTGAAAAATAAATTGACACTTCCCTTGAAGCTGTAAGTTCAATTCTTTTAGATGACCTGTGATGTCACATTAAAAAATACAGGTCATTATTCCAAACATCATTGTGCAGCTCTGGGAAATTTTCGAGTCATTCTCCAAGAATTGAAAGATTTCTTCCTTGAGAGAAACAAAACGTTGCAATACTCTTCCACAGCTCAACCAAAGAACTTCAGTGTGATAGAGTACATTGTTGCATGTGGCACCAGCCCCGTCAAGAAATGCTCGAAATCACCTATGTTTTAGTTCCCTTGAACGAATATAGTTTACAATAGAAAGTATCACTAACATTACATGGTTGAAATACAAAACTTTGCTGCATTACACTTGCCATAGTACAATGCAGTGATGCTTAGTTATTTCCCCACCACCACCACCAAACTCTTCAATGAGAGTAACTGCACCAAGGTTTTCCCCACACATAGATCCATCAGTGCAAATGGCCACAAAGGTCCAAAACACACGGCAGAAATAATCCAGTTTGAGACCACTTTAACTTCCCTGGCTCAAAACTAGGGAATCCTGAGAATTGTAGTATATTGTGGCACCAGAGCTCTCTGACAGAGAAGGTTAAATGTCTCACACAATTACAGTTCCTGGACTCTTACTCCTCTCAGACTAGAGACAGACTGAAGATGGTTGGTTGCTACAGGTCATGTTACAAACAGGAGAGAGTGCACCTGCCAACTTACATGATGGGCACAATAGTGACTAATGGTAGGCAGGTTAGGTGGGGCACAGACAACACACTCATTACATCTTTACATTTTTTTAATATCCTCTACGTTTTCCCTGATAAGGGAGAGAGCTTCATAGAATCATTGAATCATAGAGTTGGAAGAGACCACAACGACCATCCAGTCCAACCCCCCTGCCATGGAGGAACTCACAATCAAAGCACCCCCAGGAGATGGCCATCCAGACTCTGTTTAAAAACCTCCAAAGAAGGAGGCTCTACCATATTCCAAGAGAGTGTGTTCCACTGTCGAACAGCTCTTACTGCCAGGAAGTTCTTCCTAATGTTTAGGTGGAATCTCTTTTCACTGTAAATCCATTGTTCCAGGTCCTATTCTCTGGAGTAGCAGAAAGCAAGCTTTCTCCGTCCTCCATATGACATCCATTTAAATAATTAAATGCTTCAAATCAATTCTGTAGCTGCAAGGTCACAGAACAATCCCTGGCTTCCCTACTTCTACTTTTCATATTCCTCTGACTGTCTAGCTCAGGGGTAGGCAACCTTTCCCCTTTAAGGGCCGAGGGACTTCAGCTCCCAGAAGCCTCAGCCATGTTGGCCAATAGTCCCATGTTGGCCAATAGCTCCTGGGATTCTGGGAGCTGAAGTCCCTCGGCCCTTAAAGGGGAAAGGTTGCCTACCCCTGGTCTAGCTCCTGTGTAAAGGAATTGACCTCCTTCCCGGAAACTTGCTCCATGTGTGTGAACATTGTGCCAAGGGAGTGCCCTGATGCCATCCAGGGTCATCCATTCCATTCTGTCCAGGAAAACCTCTTGCTCCCCAATATGATGAAATGTACATACCTGGGCCTCCAGCTGCTATGAACTTGCACTTAGTGCAGGTAAAGTTACCCACATCCATAGGCAAGAAGACAAACATCCTACAACTGTTGCGGGTGACTTACTGTCCATATTCAGAAGTCTTAATTAGGCACTGAAACAGGATTCTGGGCTTCCCTCTCTAAAACTCCCCCATTAAACACACATGTAAAACAGCCTGGTTGGCCTGGACAGTTCACCAAGCTCCGTCACCAAGCTTAAGAGATTGGGGCTATAGCTATATATAGCCTGCCATCATACGCATGCGTCCGCACGTAGGGGGCACCATTTTGGAAGGCCCCAGGGTGCCTGCGCAGGGCGAATTCGCCCTGCACAGGTGCCCCGGGGCCTTGCCGGGGCCCAGGGAAGGCCCCACGGCAGCTGTGCAGCTGCCGTGGGGCCTTCCAAAATGGTGCCTGCGCTCACGCGCATGCATGCACAAGTGCGGGTGCCATTTTGGATGCCAAAATGGCACCCGCACTCGGGGCGGCAGCGGTGGTGGCAGCGGCAGCAGGACCGGCCAGGGGCCTGTCCCAAGGCCTCCTCAGGCTGCACCTGCCCCGTGGGCCGTAGGTTGCCGACCCCTGGCTTAGAATCATAGAGTTGGAAGAGTCCACAAGGGCCATCCAGTCCAACCCCCTATCATGCAGGAGCTCACAACCAAAGCACCCCCAACAGATGGCCATCCAGCCTCTGTTTAAAAACCTCCAAAGAAGGAGACTCCACCACTCTCTGAGGGAGAGTGTTCCACTGTCAAATAGCCCTTAATATCAGGAATTTCCTCCTAATGTTGAGGTGGAATCTCTTTTCCTATAGCTTGCATCCATTCTTTCATGTTCTAGTCTCTGGAGCAGCAGAAAACAAGGTTGCTCCATCCTCAATGTGACACTCCTTCAAATACTTAAACAGGGCATGATAGATTGTAAGAAGCCTTGCAGTTGTTTTTTTTAAATATTATTTTTATTTATCACACACACAAAAATTCCATCAACCGTCTTACATTCATGCATTCACTTGGCCAATGGTTGTCAAACATAATTAACTAATTGACAAACAGACAAACGAACAAACACCTCCCTCCTTTTTTCAAATGACCTTCTTTGGGATACATTTCTATTAGGTAAACAGTAAATGTTTTGTACCTTTTAATTAATAAATGATAATTGTTTTGAGCCAGACTAACAGAATAAAGCTAGAAGCCTCTAAAGTAGACTATTAACTCAATTGTTGCAAGGTGAATCAATACATAAGCAAATCAAGGCTTGGACACAGATATATTACAATATATTAGAGGGAGCCCTGGTGGCACAGTGGTTAAATGCCTTTACACCAGCCACAAGGTTGTGAATTCTATCCAAGAGCTGCAAGGTCCACTCAGCCTTGCATTCTTATGTAGGTTGCTAAAATGAGTACCCAGATTGTTAGGGGTAATTAGCTTATACATTGTATACTACTTAGGGAATGCTAAGTTCACTGATAAGCGGTATAGAAATGTACTTGCTGTTGCTATTCTAAACCAAATTGATTAAATTGGTTTGTTCTAGTCAGAACTAATAATAGGATTTGGGCTTATGATTGTTTAAAAAGAAGATAACTTCAATGTCTGTAATGTTTATAAACATTGTTTCCTTTGCAGCATCTTAGTTGGAACTGAATCCATTTAATGTCAATCATACGCCTCTTTGTAAAGTTTTCAGTCAGTAACAGCATTCAGTCAGGATCTTTCTGAAGTATTCATTGTAAAATCTTTCCTATACTTAACCTATTCATTCACCAATCCTTTAAAAAATTCATATTCATTCTTATACCATATTATTATTCAACATATTAATAGCTTTTGTGAAAACAAGCACCCAACAAACCAGACTTTACATGTAGATTAAACAGTGTAATATATCCACTGATTTCAATATCTAAAGCTTTAAAATGATGTAAAATTAAAGGCAAGAGTTAAAGCTATTGTATGTTAATTTAAGCTCCATGAAGCCAGAAGAGGTGATACCATAAAGAATATTTCCCATGATTTTTAATGATAATGTGCAGTGTCATATAATGTGCAAGGGACAAGCAAAGATGCTCTATATTGTCCTGATCCTGTATTATGTTTTATTAATCTTAAGATTATTTTAGTCTAATTTTAAGAGTAAACTTTCATGCATTTATGAAGCATCTGAGCCTTACTATATTGCTGGAAAAAATTCTCTTCTGCCTTATATCTATTTGTTTATTATACCAGTAGCTAACAGGATGAATTAAACAGTTAGAGGAGAGCTTTCTGCAACCTCAACTGCTAGTTGTCAACAAGAGGAAGTTTTGATCAAGATCATGCTGGTGGAGTATGAGGACTTTACCAGGTTATATGTACATATATGTATATATGTATTATGTAGGTTACAAATAGTGCCCTTGGTCATACCTATCACACAATGCCTCTCCCTCTCCTTGCTGCCTTGTTCTTGAAGTGTGATTAGCCTGCACCTTGCCATTGATGGGAAAACACATCAATAAGCTCCCACTATGAGATGATGTGTGCAAGGGATCTTGAAGTCATAGTAGACTACAAGTTGAAATGTGTGATGCAGTAGCTAAAAAGGCCAATGTGATTTTAGGCTGTATTAATAGAAGTATACTGTCTATCAAGGGAAGTAATAGTGCCATTGTATTCTGCTTTGATCAGACCTCACCTGGAATACTGTGTCATGTTGTGGGCATCACAATTCAAAAAGGATGTTGAGAAACTGGAGTGTGTCCAAAGGAGAGCGACTAAAATGGTGAATGGTCTGGAAACCATGCCCTATGAGGAATGACTTAGGGAACTGGGTATGTTTAGCCTGGAGAAGAGATCGTTAACAGGTGATATGATAGCTCTGTTTAAGTATTTGAAGGGATGTCATATTGAGGGGGGAGCAAGCTTATTTTCTGTTGCTCCAGAGAATAGGACCCAGAATAATGGATCCAAGCTACAGGAAAAGAGATTCCATCTCAACATTAGGAGGAACTTTCCAAAAGTAAAAGCTGTTTGACAGTGGAACACACTCCCTCGGAGAGTGGTGGAATCTCCTTCTTTGGAGGTCTTTAAACAGAGGCTGGATGGCCATCTGTTGGGTATGCTTTGATTTTGAGTTCCTGCATGGCAGTGGGTTGGACTGGATGGTCCTTGTGGTCTCTTCCAACCATGATTTTATGATCCCATTGGACTAGTGCTGGTGCAGCAATAGTTCTCAGGTGTGGTAAGTTACTCCTACAACAGTCCCAGGATTGCACAGTCACGTAGTGTTAGCGTCTCCTCCTGTCCCCCTGCTCCATCACTATTCCAGAAGAGCCCTTGATTTTAAATTGCATTTGCATAACTCCACAATTGCACTTAAAAACACACATACATACAAGTGCAAGGTACCCAGGGTAGGGGGATGTGGGCAGAAGACATCATGAGGGGCCAGCAACAGCCTAGTCACACTAATGGAGGGACATGTGTGTCAGACTTGAGCAAATTCAGGAACTCTATGTATCAATAAGTCCAGCATGTTGAACCAATAAGAAGTTTATTGAGAACACATAGTCAGAAATTCTCCATTCAGCATTTAAGACAGAACTGCCCCCTACAGGCCAAACAATATCATAAAACCTCAAACCATTAAACTCCACCCAACACCCTTGGCGCCAAAACCAGCAAGCACCTCCAATTCCCATAGCTTTCCCCCATATCAAGCCAGTCCCCTTTTTCCAAACCTTCTCACCAGTGCTATCTCTCTTCAGCACAGGCATTCCACCGAACACCCCTCCTTCCAGTTACATACAGACTCTCTGCATCCCACAGCTTGTACGTTCCAAAGGCCTAACTTTCTCAAAACTATCCTAGCCCAGTACCAATACTCCCAACTCCCCATATCAACTAACATATTTGCTGTGACTACAAACATACTGACAATCCCCTATCAACTACAACTATTAAAATATTAAAACATTTAACCCAATAACAATAAAAACCTGACAGAATCTATGCACGCAGGCATGGTTCTGACAGTTTGCCCTCCCAAAACACATCATTGTTAATCATCTCAACCTACCTCACCCACCCCCAGTTTGTCAGGATAGCTCAAATGAAATTTCCCTACCAATTTAGGAGCTTTGACATGTTTAGCCTTCACCCACTCATGATCACAAGGAAAATGTTTCCATTGAACCAAATATTGTAATCCCCCTTTATGCATTTTAGAGTCCAATATTTTGGAAATTTCAAAATGATACTCCCCATCTACCAACATAGGCAAAGGTGGAGTTTCCTCTTTTCTCCAGTGTTCACCAGTCTGGGCAGGTTTCAGTAGTCTGAAATGAAAAACAGGGTGTAAATGTCTATAGGCTTTTGGCGAGTCCAACTCTGCCATCATCTCATTGATTAGTCTCTTGACCTCAAAAGGTCCCATATATTTAGGACCCAGTTTTTTGGCGGGGTGTCTTGTTTTCAAATGTTTGGTGCATAAATAAACCTTGTCTTCCAGCTTTAAGTCCCACCCCACCTTCCTGTGCCAGTCAGAAAACTTTTTATAATCCTTTTTTGCTCCTTCTAGAACATTTCAAATGTGTAGTCCATCTGCTTTTAATTTAGAGATCAACTGAGTCACTGTCACAGGATCAGATGACTCAACTGTTAAAGTGGGCAACAACTTATTCCATAACCATAAACAATTTCAAATGGTGAATGTCCTGTACTCTGATTGACAACTCCATTGAAAGCCACTTCAGCATGTGGCAGCAGTTCATATCAATTGTCCAGGGGGTGATTGGTATAACACCTAAGTTACCTTTTCAGTGACATGTTTGTTCATTCTGATTGCCCATCTGTTTGAGGGTGATGAGCAGAGCTCAATGCTAGTTCAACTCCCAACTTGGACTATGACACCTTAGAAAATTGGGAGGTAAACTGCGACCCTCTATCAATCACTATCTTATCTGGTAATCTGTGACATTTATACACAAATTGTATGAACAGATCAGCCAGCTTGGGGCTGTGAGGAGTCCCTTGCACACCACATCATGCACTTATTTGTCAAGAAAGTTTCAACTGACTGAGGTATCATGGCCTGTCTGGGGAAAAGAGGCATTTACTGTCAGACTTGAGCAAATTCAGAAACTCTGTGTATCAATAAGTCCAGCAAGTTGAACCAACAAGAGGTTTATTGAGAACACATAGTCAGAAATTCACCAGTCAGCATTAAGACAGAACTGCCCCCTCCAAGCCAAATGATATCTTAAAACCCCCAAACCATTAAACTTCATCCAACACCCTTGGCGGCAAAACCAGCACCCACCTCCAATTCCCATAGCTTTCCCCCATTAAGCCAGCCCCCCTTTTCCAAACCTTCTCACCAGCGCTATCTCTCTTCAGCACAGGCATTCCACCAAGCATCCCTCCTTCCAGTTACATCTAGACACCAACTCTCCGCATCCCATAGCTTACACATTCCAAAGGCCTAACTTTCTCAAAACTATCCTAGCCTAGTACCAATAGTCCCAACCCCCCATACCAACTAACATATTTGCTATGACTACTAACATACGCACAATCCCCTATCAACTACAACTATTAAAATATTAAAACATTTAACCCAACAATAAAAACCTGACATAATCCATGCACGCAGGCATGGTTCTGACAGTGTGGTAGGGAGTGCTCCCAAACTGGTTTGCATCCACTCCCCCTTCATGTGGGGTGTGTGTGATAAACTCCCCAGTCTCAACTAATGCATTCACAACAAGGTGGCTCCCTCTGTCTTTCTGCTTCCCCCAGCACATAACAACAGGTTGGTTCTGCTGAGTGGCAATCCATCTCTTTAGCCAATGTTCACCTGCACGGGTGTGCCTGTCCTCCTTCCAGTTGTTCTTGAGTGTAGAGGCCAAAGCATCCCTCCTTCCAGTTACATCTAGACACCAACTCTCCGCATCCCATAGCTTACACCAGGGGTAGGCAACCTTTCCCCTTTAAGGGCCGAGGGACTTCAGATCCCAGAATCCCAGGAGCTATTGGCCAACATGGGACTATTGGCCAACATGGCTGAGGCTTCTGGGAGCTGAAGTCCCTCGGCCCTTAAAGGGGAAAGGTTGCCTACCCCTGGCTTACACATTCCAAAGGCCTAACTTTCTCAAAAGTTAGCAGCCTCTATCCATAGCATAAGGCTGTTACTCCCTTCTTCAATGCTCAATAGCAGCCAGAATGAGGTCCTACCAAACCATACAGTTAATCAATACTAGGGAAATAGAGATGCAGCCAGAACTCCCACAACTATTTTTTGTGTGTGATGGGATGGGGACCTTATTAAACACCTCCTTTCACAAGTGTGAAAAAGTAATACTCTGGTGTAGCCCTCAGGATGCCAACCTTTGTGTGTCACTGCAGTAAGATGGAACTACATGAAAGTTCACATTTAGTATTCTGGATTTGGAAATTAATATGATGAATGTGTGAAAAATATTTAATTTACTACTATGAGACTTCCAACAGTAGGCTTGCTACAAGACATCTCAGTTTGCAACCAGATGTCAGACTACACATTAAGGGAAATGTGCATTTCTTGTGATTAACTTGACCTCCCTCCAGTTCCATAACTTATATATAGTTCAATAATTAGACTTGCAAGATGACCTCCTGTCTATCTTCTAATGATCAATTAGAAAGGAAACATAGCGAAATGCAGTTGAGGGAAATTGTGCTATGATGGTGTTGCTCTTATCTACTTAACTACTTCAGAAGCCCATATTTTGAGTTAAATAATTGCTAAATGTACCATTGTTTACACCAGTGGTTACCAACTGTTTCTATGCCACACACCCCTCAGAAATGTTTGGTTAATGTTCGGACCCCCTGCAAAACTAATAACACATTTGAAGATGAAGTAGTCTAATTTTTAATTTTTAAACCACAAATTGAACCACATACAATACTGTGGGTGAACAAACTGAACTTTAAAAAAACCCTTTTAATTCAGTGCATAAAATGCCATCCTAAGTTGAACAATTACATTCTAATTCAGAAAAAGTTGTAAACTATTGTGCATTGTAAAATTATCTCCTTTTGAGAAAATAAACACCCAAGGCAGAGCTTTTAGTTGAAAACTCTGTTTAAAAAGAGCTGCCTTTTACTTCACATTTGTCTGGAAAATCTGGATTCCCATATGTCTAGCTGATATTCTGGTAGTGTCTGAGTGGAGCCGGGGCAGAAAATTTCAGTCACTGGAACAGGATGGTAGGAGTCTGATGGGAGGGGCAGTCAGTCAGCTGACCCTTCCTGTCAGGAAGTGGGGCTGTTCTAATTTCATCTCCAACAGTTTGAAGTCATTTGTTTTATTTATTTATTTTAGCAGTAGTGAGTGCTGGTTGTGGCACTTGTGCCAATTAGCTCACAGGGCTGGCAAGACAATGGATGTTTTCAAGAATGTGGGGGTTGAGTGCATAGACCATCCACCCTACTCACCAGATTGTGTTACATCTGACTATTTCCTTTTCCAAACCTTAAAAAGTGTTGGAAAAGAAGGAAATTTCTGAATGATTCAGAGGTGATAGAAGCAGCAGAGCATTATTTCAATGACCAGACATCAAATGTTTCCCCTGAACTATTAAACTTGAGAAATGATGTGCCAAATGGATCAAACTTGCGTGGTGAAAATGTGGGAAAGCATGTGGGTATCATGGCAGTAGGTCATTCCCTTCTTGGTTGGGCCAAGAGAGTTTCAGCAACCGTCATATATGATGTAGATGTAGATGTAGGTAGATACCTACCTACCTACATATGTATAGTTTTATAGTTATGTTTAAGATCAGACCCTTGTTCGCTCCTTACATTTAATATCAAGATGACCCCTCTGTGGAAACCTGATCACTTTACACTTGGAAAACTGGTTGGCACTAGCAAGGGAGCAAGGAAGGCACCTACCATGATGAGACCTCTTGAGGCACCAGCATAATCCCTTTTGTCTTTAGAGGGTGACAATAATAATATAATAATAATAAAATTTTATTTATATCCCGCCTTTAGCTGAGGCTATCAAGGTGGCTTACAATTAAAATATAATCCCATACAATATAATAAACATATAACCCCCCCTTAAAAATATATTAAATCATTAACAAGCCTTCCTGGGGAATCCCCGCGGCCACGCTAGGCCTCTCGGAGGCCCGGCGTGGTCGAGTGAGCCCTCCTGGGGGACCCTCGCGGCTGCGCTGAACCTCTCGGAGGCCCAGCGCAGTCGAGGGAGCCCTCCTGGTAGTGTGCGTGCACGTGTGTCACCAAGGCCCAGGGTGCACGTGCGTACTAGCGCACCACCGCCACCCGAGGGGCATTGGGGGACAGGTCCCACCCCCAAAAAGGTTGCCAACCCCTGCCCTAGCATTTTGGGTAACAAGATCTCTATCCATTCATTTTTGTTAACTGCCCTTGAGTCAACCTTGAGTGATGGTGACCCTGTGGATGAGACATCTTGAGGATTCCCTGTCTTCTACCACTCTGTTCAGGCCCTGCAGGCCTCCTTGATTAAGTGTAACCATCTGCTGTGTGGTCTTCGTCTCTTTCTACATCCCTCTATCTTTCCCAACATCATTGCCTTTTCTAATGACTCATGCCTTCTCTGATGTGGCCAAAGTAAGACAGTCTCAGTTTTGTCATCCTGGCTTCCAGGAAGAGTTGATCTGTTCTAGAACCCATTTATTTGTCTTCTTCACTGTCCGTGGTATCCACAGCACTCTCCTCCAGCACTACATCTCAAATAAGTTGATTTTCTTTCTTTTGGCTTTTTTCACTGTCCAGCTCTCACATACGTACACGGTGATGGGGAATACAAGCTTGAACTATCTTCACTTTAGTGTTCAAAGTTATATCATTGCACTGTGGGTTCTTTTGCAGTTCTTTCATACGGCCCATCCAAGTCCTAGTCTTCTTCTAATTTTTTGACTCCAATCTCTGTTCTAGTCAGTATTTGATCCAAGGTATGGAAAACTCTTTGACTATTTCAATTTTCTCTTTATCTGCAATGAATTCTTGTAGATCTTCCATGCTCATTATTTTTGTTTTGTTAATGTTCATCATTAATCCAATATTTTCCTCTTAACCTTCTTCAGTAATTGTTCCAGGTCCTTGTTGGTTTCTGCTAGTAGTACTGTATCATCTGCATATCTTATATTGCTAATATTCCTTCCCCTGATCTTCATTCAAGCTGAGTTTAACCCTGCCATGTGTATGATACTTTCTGCTTTCTGGTTGAATAAACAGGGAGATAGTATGCCCAACCCTTTTGCCAATTGTGAACCATTCTGTTTCTCCATATTCTGTTCTAATGGCATCCTCTTGTCCTGAGTATAGGGACCTTATCCCACGCTGCTGTAAAAGTGGCAAGAAAGCGATATAAGCATCATCCCACTACTATAGCGCTAGCAATCCCCAGAGATGGCAATGGCCAGCACACGCAACTGGCATCATCGCGCTATTGACGATATCGCGATGATGCCCCCCCACGGAAAGCGCATTTGCAGAGCACACTACAGCATGGTATAGTGGGATGATTCCGGCAAGCATATTCTTGCACATGCACTAACTTTTTGCTTTGGCGTCAACACATCACCAAAAGTACTACAAAACATGTTATCATTCACCCCTATGCTCTGCCTGCACCCACAAGCCTGCACCCAACAAGCCTGCACCCTACAACCCAGCACCCACACGACAGGAAAATGTCCACCGGCTGTGTTTGTGTCCCTATGCAAAAAGGAAACACGTCATAGGATGCTGCCAGAAAGAACGATGGGAAATAGCGCTAGGAACGATGGGTTATGAAGTGGAAATGCTCATGGGGAGGGAATTGCTGACCATACCTACAGCGCTAGCGCTTTCATAGCGCTAAGAATCAGCTCGCGCTATTGCAATGCCTGGTGAAACCGACATTCAAAAGAATGTGAATGATGCTGCATTCCGAGCGGTCTCTTGCCGGATTCTTAGCGGCGTCATGGGATCAGTCGGAAAAATTTAGCGCTATAGCGCCGGATTCTTAGTGGCTTCTTAGCGACGTCGTGGGATCAGTCGGAAAAATTTAGCGCTATAGCGCCGGATTCTTAGTGGCTTCTTAGCGACGTCGTGGGATCAGTCGGAAAAATTTAGCGCTATAGCGCTGGATTCTTGGTGGATTCTTGCTGCTTTTGGCCCCGTGGGATAACGTCCTAGGTTAGGCATCAAGATGATCAGTTGTTGAGGCACTTGCATTCCTCTAAGAGCAAGCCATAGCTTTTTATTATCTATGCAGTCAAAAGCTTTGTTATAGTCAATATTATATATATATATAAAATTAAAAATTGTAAGTATATCATATTAATTGTAAGTATACCATATACCAAATTGTAGGTGTACCCTTCCAAAGTGCTCCTGTCCTAGGCTTGGCTTTTCTTCCCTCCTGTTGGAAGGGGCAAAAGCCCAGGATAGGAGGAGGAGGAGGAGGAGGGTGCACGTGTCCTTCCAAATTGTAGGGTTGTCCCCTCCTCCTGCTGAGAACATGCACACACCCTTCCAGGCTGTGTGTGTATGGGGGGAGAGAGCATGGTCAAACTCACAAATAATCAAACCTGTGAATGTTAAACCCACATATACAGAGGGCTAACTGTATATCATTTGAATCTATATATCTATATCTATAAAGTTAAAGATTTCCCTTTTGACAAGGTTGTCAAGTCGTGTCCAACTGTAGGGGCAGTGCTCATCTCCGTTACTAAGCCAGCGTTGTCAAAGATGATTCTGTGATCACATGGCCAGCATGACTGCACAGAACATTGTTACTTTCCCAGCAAAGTGGTACCTATTTATCTATTTGTACTTTTACATGCTTTTGAACTGCTAGATTGGGACTAGTGAAGGGAGCTCACTCTGTCCCGCTGCACTTGGGTCTTAATCTGCCGATCTTCTGATCTTGCAAGCATCAGAATCAGTATCTTAACTGCTGAGCCCTCGCATCCTGCTATCTATATCTATATCATATATATGTAGAGAGAGATAGAGATATGGATGTGTGTGTGTATGATATAATTATTAGTCACACAAATGTAATTTTATAGAATGGGGATTACTAGGAAGACCCTCTCCTGACCGGCTGCTCCAGGAGTGTCTGTAGGGTCCTGTCCATCCAGATACTCCTCAATATTCTAAACCAGGGGTTCCCAACCTTTTGGGTTCACAGGGCCCTTTTTAAAATCAATGGCGGAGTTCCCAAGAGGCCTACTCTATGTCTTACAGATTAGTGGTGTTTAGTAGTGTTACTTTTTGTTTCATATTCTTTAATTTCATTCAATTTTTATTTCTTTCATTTTCCTGGAGTGGCTGTAGAGCTCCTGGGAAGTGCGTGCAGAGCCCTAAGGGCTCCTCAGAGCACAGGTTGGGAACCGCTGTTCTAGAATATATCATGATACAGATGGTCTTTAAGCACTTAGAAAGGAATGCCTTGATTACTAAAAGTCAGCATGAGTTTCTCAAGAACAAGTAATGCCAAACTAATTTTATTTATTTATTTATTTATTAAAAAAGGAGTCGCAAGCTTTGTAGAGGAGGGGAATGCATATCTTGCTTTCAGTAAACCCTTTCATAAGGTTCCCCATGGTATCTTTGCAAATAAGCTAGTAAAATGCGGGCTAGACACTGCTACTGTCAGGTGGATTGCTAACTGGTTGACTGACTAAACCCAAAGAGTACTCACTCACCAATGGCTCCTCTTCATCCTGGAGAGAAGTGACCAGTGGGGTGCCACAGGGTTCTGTCTTGGACCAAGTGCTATTCAACATCTTTATCAATGATTTGGATGAAAGAATAGGGGGCATGCTTCTCAGATTTGCAGATGACACCAAATTAGGAGGAATAGCTAATACCCAGAAAACAGGATGAAAATTCAAAATGACCTTAATAGATTAGAAAGGGGGTGCTTTGATTCTGTGTTCCTGCGTGGCAGAATGGAGTTGGACTGGATGGCCCTTGAGGTCTCTTCCAACTCTATGATTCTATGAATTTTTTATTTTGGGCTACACTGCCCTCATTCCATCACTCCCCTCTCCCAACAGCTATACTCCTGGGCACTGAACAGGTGTCAGTTCTTGGCAGACAGCAAGGAAAGGGTTGCTTATTCTACTAGAAACAGTACAAACGGCTTCTCCCACCCACTGCCAGTTGGCAGATACAAAAGAAATCCATCCTCAGCAAGAAATGTATGTGGGATGAGTTTTTAAGAAATCCATCTGCTTTTTTATTTGTTGGGCACAATGGTCTATCTATTTTGGGCTTCTTGGGCATTTTGCCTGCCGTTTAAAATGTAGAACAATTAGTCATTTATAAATGGCCTCACCAAATTTGTGGTGATACAGTCATCCCCATGGCAACAGTCTGCTTCCATGTGCATACAGAAAATGCGGAGAGGAAGTGCAGAGAGAACTGTTAGCCCCAAATCACCTCCTGCGAAAATTCCCAGAATGGGTTTCTTCATTCAGACACTGCCATCAATTTCCTATTATTTAATGTTTATTTAGCACTCAAGCCTTTCAAAGTCCTGTGTAGTTTGTTTGTATTCCACAGCATGCCTACTTGACAGGTTTATTCTCATTTTACAAAGAGAACGGAAGGTTGGTTATTCATTTATAGACACACAAACACAAAATATTGAACTGTCCATATAACCAAAGTCTAAGGTGCAATGATACACACACACTTGCCTGAGAGAACATCCCATTTTACTTCATGAGAATGATTTTTAACAGAGCTTTAAAAGAAGTATGTGTGTAAAGTTCTAGTTCCATGGTCCATCCCAAATAGTGTCCCATGTAGGTGTTGCTGGATTGCAAATCCCATTATCCAAAGTATAACTATTTCTTATACATGTCAATGATATCTCAGCTCATCTGAAAGTTTTTTGTACACCCACTGTAGTTTCTTTAGCTACCCCCCCCCCCAATTTTTTTTTCCTCACTGAAATTCAATATGTGACTTTCAAGAAACACATATGCTTCATGAACTTCCTTTACTTTCAGCATTTCTGATCATGGGAACTCACCCAAAATACTGTAAGCTTATTGAACAAGCTTTCTTGAAGCCTAGAGTGTGTGTCTGAGTATGTTTGGCTTGTCCTTTCCTCTGTATAACAAGACCCAACAAGAATATGGTCATTTCCACTCAAGGATCCCACTATTTCCATCCTATTGACAGTTCATCTCTATCAGGATCAGATCTGAAACAGGTTCGATTCCTCCAGTTCTGTACAATTAAATTGTCTGAATGGCAAGGAAGGAATTTGTTGGAGCTTATGTTCTTGGCCAATTTGACTTCCAACAACTATTAAGGTGATTGAAGTTTCCCATTACTATGATCTCTCTCCTTTCTGAATATTTGGTTGTTTGTTCTAGAAAGTCATCATACAAATCTTTCATGTTATCTGGTGACTAGTGTTGGTTACAAAATGCTTAGTCATCAGAACCTTCATCAGCTTCCCAAAAGGACAAGGTGACAGGGACAGGGCAGGAACTTATAGCTCAGTCAAAGTTTTACAGTTCAGTCAAAGTTTGGATTAGTACTAAGGGCAGCATCTATTTGGTTCTATTAGCAATCTTTCAACATTTCTGCAGAGATGGTAAAATTTGAGGCCATGCAGCAAACAAAACAGCTTCTGTCTCTGGCTTTCATCACATCTCCTTCAATGGACTAAATTATAAAGCACTTTTTACCACTTTTAGGGGCCTTTCACACCACACAATGATAGCCTTATGATTCCACTTTTAACTGTCATGGTTATAGAATTCTGGGATTTGCAGTTTAGGGAGGGATAATTAGAATTCTCAGCCAGAGAGCTCTAGTGTTTCTCATAGTGCTATAAGTGTAGTGTGAAAAAGCCCTTAGTCACACGCACACAAAAAGCTTTCAAAATGATCTAGGTCTACTAGAACTATAGGTCTACTATAGCCTAACAAAGTTGACCGAGCAAAGTTCCAATACAAAAATCATCAATGAAAGCCAAACTTCTGAAAACAAATCTATTTCAGATTTCCTAACAGACAATATAACTTTTGGAGATGCATAGAATATTTTCCAAATGTTTTATCTGGTCTATGATCTGCCATGCTAATATCAATTCTCTCTTTCTTTTATATTCCCATTAATCTTAGGCAGAGATATTAAAGAAAGAAATAATTTCAAAGTACAAGAACTACCAATGAGGATTATACAAGCATATTCACTTTTAAACTTGGTCCCTAGCCTGGTCTCCTCAGCAGAGAAAACCAGAAAGAATACACTATTTAATTCTGCAAGTGAAAGGAAAAGAGTTTTTACTGGCATGCAATAAGCAATATTTAGTATGAAAAAAGACCCTAACCGGAGTTTTTTAAAGAAAAAAACTCATATAAAAACTGTTACTCATATTTTACAGATGCACCCCTGATTATCATACATTTCTTTTTTGCCTGTCTTCTTAGAGATATCCCATACATTTGACTATTATATTCAATAGATAAGTTTTAATTATCTTTTCAGATCATCCATGATGTTTTGAAAAAGGAAAATGCTTCATTTATTGCTAATAATTTCATAACAATAGCAAGTATAAACAGCTATCATTCAGGCTGTCTCTCTCTCTCTCTCTCTGTGTGTGCATATATATACACACACACAAAGAGAGATAGCTTGCACACTAGTTGAATTTTTACATCTCTCTACAGTTAATGTGCTAATTTATTTAGTGTAGCTTTTCATTCTCTTTAGCTAAACTGAAATTCAATACTAGCACCCACACATCAAAAATTAAAGGGAGAAGGACTTTCAAGTACAGACAGCTGCTTACATTTATTTATATTTATTAATGCCTCTTTATTGCTACATTTGAAGCTCTTTGGAATATTTAAAATATATTCTACAAGGGTGGGGAAAGTTCAGTTTACACACAGCTCCTGAACCCCCCTTTTGTTTCCTCTAAAGTTCCCTGCCACTCCCCTATCATCATCAGACCTCCACCCCTTTCTCCCAGGTGATTTTTTTTTACACCCAAACTGCCTTAAGGACACCAAAAATAAGCAGATTGTTCCTTTGCTCCCCCCGCCCCCCAGCATTAAAAATAAGCCACAAACTGGTTGAAATGGTTCAGTCAGCACCAGGGCAGCTCACATGAAAAGATGCACAGAAATATAAATATAATATAATATAATATAATATAATATAATATAATATAATATAAAACAACCCACAGAAGAAGCGAACATCAACAATGCAGGGAAAGAGACTGATGCATGGTTCTAAATGGTACTTTCAAAGTTAGCAAACCTTGCCAAATTGTATAGTATCTTTATCTCTTGCTTTTTGTCTTTTCATGGGTGGAATGAAAAGCATGTGATTAAGCTTTTTCACAGCTTCGTGAAGCTTGTTCCTGCTTTTTTCCTGTTGTTGTTTCAGCTCTGCCTTCAGCTTTGCTTCTTGCTTCCTCAGATCAGTTATCACATCCTCTGCAGTGATTCCTTTTGTAATGGCTTTGTTGGTTGCTGCTGACTTGATGGAATCCATTTTGTGGCCCTTTAAACATTTCCCTTTAAATACAAGTCTGTATGGACCATGTATTTTCTTGATTGTGCAAACATGATTATGACATTTAAGATCAGATAGTTTCAGGTCCACAGCTGCTTCTATTCTTTTGATAGTTCTGTTGAACTCCTTTTCTCCTAGCTGTTCTTGCTCTCTTGCTCTGACCTGTGAAGAGAAAATTAACTGTTTTTCTGTTTACCTTAAAAATTTAAGCCTTAGTATGTACTTCTATTCATTACTAGATAAATTAATATGTAGAGAGATCTTGTAGCACCTTTGAGACTACCTGAAAGAAAGAAATTGGCAGGATGAGCTTTTGTAGACTTCAGTCTACTTCCTCAGATGCATTTAGATAAATTAATATACGGTAATTTAAATTTCAAAGCCAGCTTTTTTCCTCATTTCTCATTTCTATTTTTAGGTACCATGACAATGGTTCCCATTCTTCGAATAATTGATTTTTTTCTAAAAATAAAATAAAATAAAATAGTTAATTTATCCATTTAGGCTAATTCCAAAGGAATTTTTGTACTCATAGAATCATACAGTTAGAAGAGACCACAAGGGTCATCCAGTCCAACCCCCTACTATGCAGGAACTCCCAATCAAAGCATCCCTGACAGATGGCCACCCAGCCTCTGCTTAAAGACCTCCAAGGAAGGAGACTCCACTATACTCCGAGGGAGAGTGTTCCACTGTCGAACATCCCTTACTGTCAGGAAGTTCCTCCTAATGTTGAGGTTGCATCCATTGTTCCGGGTCCTAGTCTCTCTGTGCACAGGTTAATCTAGGTTAATATAGCTCTGTAACCAGATATTGTAACAGCTTTCATATGGCTTCAGTGTTCTATACTCTCCAATCCATCCCAATTAAGTAAAATTCTTGCTTTAACACTGTTTTTTTTAAATTTAAGTATACTCTGTTTTTAAATTAAGTATTAATCTGTTTCCAATTGTTTTTGCTTCCCAACATGTCCATCGTAAATAACATGTTCCTACTTTGATGTACATTTCCAACAGGAATTATCTATTCCTTTATACATTTTTTTTGATAATTTTCCCAGTGTCAGATGCCACCTAAACATCATTTTAATAAAAATCTGTAAGATTGTTCAACAGTGTAAATTTCAAGTCTTTTTGCCACATTTTCCCCCAGTTTTCCAATTCTATGTTAGAACCAAAATTGTGGGCCACTTAATCATACATTCTTTACACACTCTTTATTACACTGTTTAAAACTTCTGAGATACAATAACTCTATTTCAAGACTTCAGGTCATGGTGTAGCTAAGCTCACCGTATGAAAAAGTTGAAATTTGGAAAGAAACATCATGTGAAATTTAAACAATTGTAACTTTCAGAATATTGGTTGCATTTCATACAGTTTTAGAATAATAAGTATGGGTTTTGAGATTTTGAAGTTCAAAGTAAGATTTGTAAGCAAATAATTCTGAAAAAGGTAGAGGAATGATAATGAGATATGATTATTTTGCTGTAACCAGATTAACGTAATTATGATTTTAATAAGATAGACAAATTACTTGTATTTGAATAGAGTTAGGCAGCAGGTCGTTGAGAGAGGGGAAATAGCAATTTTAGGATTCTGAAGAACAGTAGAATTGAATAACCCTGAGAATGCCCCTCCAGGAAAGAATGGAGCCTCTGTAGAACAGGACCTCCAAGCCCCAATACAGCAAGGGAACACACTGAGAGGTACAGCAGAACTGTATTAACTCTAGCATCCAAATATGAGAATCTGGTGATTTATCGGTGAAGAAGTGGTGGGCAAATTCTTCACAGCAGGCAAGTTGAGTTCTTTAAATTGTTCTTTGGGCCAAACTGTAACATCCCTGACAACTCAAAATAGTTCCACTGGATGGTTCTGTGTGAATATAATGGCAGCAGCCCAAACAGCCTTTTTTATATTCCTTATTGCCCCACCACAGGCCTTCCAATAAACTTTAGCCCATTTTTGGTTGAACTCACTCTGGGTTTTCTGCCAATGTCTCTCTAGTCTGTCTCCCTCATTTCATTGCTGAAGGTACTGTGATGAGGATGACAGGTTCTATAACAGTCTTGGCCAGATGTGTCTTCATCTTCTCCCATAACATCAGAATGGGAGTGTATTTGTTCAGATTTCCAGATAGCCACTCAAGACAAGTTCCAGGAAACTTTACTCAACCCCCCACCCCCAAATATTCAGCATTTGTTACCAATAGTGGCCATCTTCCTAATTTTGGTATGTGAGTGCGTGTCCCATCTATGGCCCTGAACATACTCTGACTGTAAGTAGCCATGGGACGTATCCTACCCGGTCATGTAGTCAAGGTAGCCATGAGCCCAGAGGCGAGAGACCACATACAAGGAAGAGAAAATCAGATACATTTGGGAGCTACAATCAAGGAAACATTCACACCTCTGATATAAGAAGATTAGGATAATTTACAGCAGGATGATTATTATTATTATTATTATTATTATTATTATTGCTCTTAAGCCAGAGAGGGCTAATTTACAACTTCATTCCCACCTTTGAAGTCCCATGAGCCTTGAAGATTTGGCCTTTGGTGTATCTTTTCCTCAAGCTATTTAAGCACTCCAAATTTCTTTGTTCAGTGCACTAGATAGAATGCATGGGGTCACTTTGTCACTGTGAATTCTGACTAGTTCCGATTTGTGGCCTTCCATTCCAGCACATCCCATGGCCGAGTCCAACACCAGTGCAACCCATTTGAACCATCTGGAGCAACCACATTTAGAGTGAGTATCACCATTAGTGGAGCCTCTTACTATTCCAATGCTAATTCCTATATTCCTTAGCTCTTTTGTGTGTGTGTGTGTTTGTTGTGTTGTGTGATTCCCCAAATAAAAGTACAATTCATTTAGAGAATTCTGCCACTGTGGATTCCTATCTCCTGACTTTTGGTATACAGCTGGGAAACGGTCTCAGAGGAGTTTTGTAGTGCAGTCTAATAATTAATTGAGCTAATTAAAATTCCTCTAGAAGGACCCTGTCAGAACCTGGTTTCAGGTTCTGCCAGATTAGTGTTGGGGATGATAGATAATGAGAATAGGCTGGAAGGTGCTGGGAGGATGGGTGGTGTGCAGCTGCTGGGTTGTTTTGATAACGGGCGCTTTGGAATGTTGAGAACTGGAAGGGAGGATGGTACTCCTTGGAGCCATTGGTAAGGGATGAGCTAAAGAGGGGGTGAAGGAGCTGGGGGAAACGAAACTGTGAGAATTGTAGGTGGAGATGGGTTTGCGCGCCTAAATGTCTAGGGGGTGGAGTGAAGGTTTGAGTGGTTTTAATTAGGGGCTGTGATGTTGGGGGGGGGGCAGTTCTGGCTTAAATGCAGTGCTGTGAAATACTGACTTTGTGTATTCAATAAACTCCTGATTGCTGCTATTGGCTGGTTTACTGACTTCACAGAGTTCTGATTTTGCTAAATCTGACAGACCCATTGCTACATCTTCTATGGCTAATCAGCATGCTTAGTCCTCATTAGGGACGTTCATGCTTTATTTTTTCATGCCTAAATATTGTTGTTTTTAATTAAAAACAACATTTACCCCTATAAGCTTTAGGATTCCAGCATGTATGCTGATACTTCTCCTTTTCTGTGCAGTGTCATTTTGGCTAAATGAGTTTGCTTTTAGTATAATTAGTATATTGTCTATGTCAGACTGATGAGAATTGCATTTCAACAACATCTGGAGTACCTTTTCTACACATAAGGAGGGTGAGAATAAACTGAAGCAATAACCATAAACATAACATAAATGAATGTTAGAGTTATTAAGTCTATCAAATTAGATTTCTAATAGGTCTCTAAATTAACATGTTACCTTTCTACAGCTGTTACGTTTCTTGTACATTACAAGCCCATGCAGCTCTTCACGTAAAGTCACCAGGTCACTCTTGCATCTCTCAAGTTCTTCAATAGTTCTGCTAAGCCCAGAGCAACACAGATCTGCACATAGCAAAACAGTATCCTTGTTACAAATATCTTGCGCTTTTGCCTCTTTTGTTTCAGAATCTAAAACAGTATCCTGTAAGATAGAAGGAAAAATTCCAAAGTTTACTTTTCTGTAATAATCTTCCATAACTCGAGAAAGACTTGTCATCATAGTCATAATAAAAAATGGTAAGATAACTAAACATGATAATTAACTTTATATCCAATCTCAGTTTGTAAAATGATATGTAGCACTTGAACAACACTGATCCTGTTCTTAGAGGGTATTGGAACATACTTTATACTCCTCAAGAGAACTTGCTGGGAATCTCCAAGACCTAAGCAGAACAGTGGAGGATAGGGGGGCTTGGTGGTGTCTCATACACAGGGTCACCATGAGTTGAGGGTGACTCAAGGGCAGCTAACAACAAACATATTGAGAATGGAGCAAGACTGTTTTCTGCTGCTCCAAAGCCTGGGACATGGAACAAGGGATTTAAGCTACAGGAAAAGAGATTCGGCCTAAACATTAAGGAGAACTTCCTGATGGTAATGGCTGTTTGACAGTGGGACATGATGTCTTGGAGAGTGATGGAGTCTCCTTATTTGGCAGTTTTTAAAGGGAGGCTGGATGGCCATCTGTTGGGTGTGTTTTGATTATGTCTTCCTGCAGGGCAGGGAGTTGGACTGGATGGCCCTTATGGTCTCTTTCAACTCTATGATTCTATGACATTAAGTCAAATATGAAACCTGAAACATGAGCATCATGCCTCCCACCCATACAAAGGCAAAATGGTACAGAAAGAGTTGCAAGGACTGAAATTATCCTGAAACATAAAAATACAATATAACAGTCAAACTTCAGAAGTACATTCAAGGCAAACTGGAATGTAGTACAACTCTCTCAAAGGCTGTGTCAATCGTAGACCTCGAGTCTATTCTGTACTGAATGAAAGCTGTGACCAGGAAGTCGTGTAACAAATGTCCTAAAGCATCACACCAGCCCGGAAGGCTGAAGATGTGGCTGTGGTCTGCATGGAATGGGCTCAAATGCAAGCTGGATGGTCTTTTTGAGCCAGTTATGCTAGATGGACATTTTGCAAAGTGCTGCAACAGGACAAGCAATTCGATGAAGAATAGCATATAAAAATATTTGTGAGCCAAGGTCTCTCAGAATCTGAAGTTGGATTCGGCAGTAAAGCAGGAATAACAATGTCCTGGTTGAGATGGAAGGCTGACACCACTTTCAGCATCTGAGGATGACTTGATTGGGATGAAGAGCATTTATCAACAGCATTTACATTTCTGTACCACTTCATAGTGAACGCAGCACTCTCTAAGTGGTTTACAATCTGTAAACCAATTGCTCCCAACAAGCTGATTTTACTCATTTTACTGACCTACGAAAGGATGGAAGGCTGAGTCAACCTTGGAGCCCTGAGATCGAACTCACAAGACTGTGGCTGCAGTACCAACATTTAACTACTGCACCACCAGGGCTCTTAATAGAGGTATGTGTGATCCACCCAAGTGCATATAGCTCATCACCACATCTGACTGTCATGTTTGTGATTCTAGGACAAGAACTGGAGATCACAAGTGACCATGGGCTCAAAGGACTTCCTAAGATATGTCTCAGGACAAGCTCGAGGTTCCACCTTGGCATCAGGCCCAGGCCCAGGGAGAGAAGATTCTTGTAGCAAATTCAGCACAGCAGCACATTCATTGCCAGAACTGAGTTACAGCCTAGGTTTCACTTTTTAAGAACTTCCCTCATCTCGTTCCCCCCTCCCAACGACCTGGATCCTACAAATATTTACTTGCACTTGCTCACTCCTCCCAACATGGCTCCAGAGCAGATAAGCAAACTTTTACATGTCTGAGGCCTGACAACATCTAGGATAGTTTCTATGTCTGCCAGGAATTATCTTTTGGATGGAGCTAAGATGAACCAATGTAGTGCAGGGATGCAGTGGCTCAAGTGATTAAGACACTGACTCTGTTGACTGCAAGATCAGCAGGTTGGCAGTTCGAGGCCCAGGTGCTGCATGATGGGGTGAACTCCTGTCACTAGTTCCAGCTTCTGCCAACCTAGCAGTTCAAAAGCATGCAAATATAAGTAGATAAATAGGTACCACTTTGGTGGGAAGGTAAACAGCGTTCTGTGCAATCATGCTGGCCACATGATCAGAGTATCTCTGACAACACTGGCTCTTTGGCTTAGTAGGGGAGATGAGCACCGCCCCCTATGGTTGGACATGACTTGACAACCTTGTCAACAGGGAATACCTCTACCTTTAAGATGAACCAGTTATTTATATAGGGATACGGGACAATGCCTTGCTTCTGCGGACTAGCTGCCGCCACTGCCATGACCTTTTGAAAACACAATGGGCTGTTCTGAGGCCAGAGGGTAAGACCCAGAACCGGAATGCCTTCTTCCCCACTGTGAAGCAGAGGAACCTCTGATGGGGTGCCCAAATCAAAATGTGGAAGTAAGCATCTTTCAAGTCCAGAGTGGTGAATCAGTCACCTCCTGCATCAAGGGGAGGATAAAGCTGAGTCACTATTATGAAGCAACATGGATGGATGTAGCACTGATGCCTGAGAAGCTTAGGATGGGACATAGGCATCCTTTTTGGCAATAATGAAATACCGGGATATGAAGCTTCAACAATATTGAGAGGTGGGGATGGGTTCGACGGCCCATTTTTGTAAAAGAGAATCCACCTCCTGGAATAAGGTGTAGTTGTAGATCTTATGATGCCTATTGGGGGATACTCTTTCAACATGATGGCATAGCCTATTTCAATGATATTGAGGACCCAGGAATCTGAGGTGATGGAGGCCCAACTAGGATGGTATGTCTCGAGCTGATAATGGAATTGGGCTCTGGATGTTCCCCTGTCCAGGGCATATCAGTGTCCTGAACCCTGTAGAGGTTCTCGATATTGAAGGAGGAAGCCAGAATAGAGGAGGGAGTTGCCCATGACTGGTGGATGACTTGGGCCAAATAGGGTGGCATAGGCAATGCTTCAAGCACAGTTGCTTGTGATTAGGTATGGTGAAACTACATTCTCTCCAGCACAGGTGATTGCATAAGAGGGGGAGTGGAGGCCCCATCAAGGTCACTAATGAACATGGTTCAGCAATTTCACTTTGTGATGATGCAGATAGAATTCTTTGACCTCAATACAGTAATAGGTTATAGGTTCCAGCTTTCTAGATAGTTCATGACTCCTTTCTCTCTTCTTTTTCCAGGGTTCACCCTCAGTAGAGACAGACAGTTGACACCACTCTTTACTAGGCTTCTCTTAAGTACCCCAGAGTTGGATGAGCCTTGTGTTCCACTCTTATTGATATTAAGTCCAATACTGATTGTTGAGCCCTGGATATAATGAAAACTAACAATAGAGTGAGCCAGTGTGGTACAATCATTTGACCATGACTATGGAGACCAGGGTCAAATTCTGACTGAGCCATGTAAACCACACTGGGTGACCTTGGGAAAATCACAGTCTCTCAGCCTTAGAGGATGGCAATGGGAAACCCCCTCTGAAGAAACCTGTCAAGAAAACTCTGTGATAGGTTCACCTTAGGGTCGCTATAAGTCAAAAATTAGTTGAAGGCACCACCACCACCATCACCACCACCACCACCACAACATCAAGCTCTCATGCTTATTGAGTGGCTCAAATCTTATGTTAGTAATTAATAAATTAGTAAAGTAGTAAAGACATAGAATTAGTAGAGTTGGAAGGGACCACCATGCAGGAATACACAACTAAAGAACTCCTGAAAGATACCCACCCAACCTATGTTTAAAGACCTCAAAAGGAGACATTAACCAGGGTGGTGTAGTGGTTTAAGTGCTGAACTAGGATTTTGGAGACCACGGTTTATATCCTCACTCAGCCACGGAAACCCACTGAGCGACCTTGGACACATTCTCTGGGCTTCAGTGGAAGGCAAAGGCAACCTCCCTCTGAGCAAATGTTGCCAAGAAAACTGTATAATTGGATTGCCTTGTTGGAAAGTACTTGAAAACACAAAACAACAAGAGGAGGAGTCCACCACCCTCTGATGCAATCTATTCTACTGTCAAACAATTCTTACAGTAAGAGATTCCTAATGGTAGCAGGAATCTCTTTTTAATGTAATCAGAATCTGTTGGCTTGTGTTCTAATTTTTGTAGCAGCAGAAAACAAGCTTGTTCCATCTTCTTCATGACACCCCTTCAGATATTTAAGTATAATTATCATGTCTTCTCTACTTGAAGCTCCATACATCATTACTCATAAGGCCTGACTTCCAGGCCTTTAATTGTCTTGATCCACTTTTTCTGGACACATTTCAGTTTGTCAATACCCTTGTTGAACTGTGGTGCCCAGAGCTGGACACAGTATTCCAGATTATGTTTGGCCAAGAAGTTGACTACTATTTCTCTTCATCTGGACACTATATTCCTGATGATGCAACCCAGAATTGACACTGGCTTTTTCAACTGCTGCATCACACTGTTGACTCATGCTACTAAGATCCCTATATCCTTTCCACATATATTGCTTTCAAGCCAGGTGTGCCTCATTCTATATTTGTGCATTTTATTTTTACTGCCTAGATGTAGTACCTTACATTTATCCCCTTTTAATTTTAGGCCCATTTCTCCAATCTGCCCAAGGTCATTTTGAAAGCTGTTCCTGTCCTCGCTACCTGCCCCTTTACACTAATCTGCAAATCTGATAAGCATGTCTTCTGCAAGTCTGATAAGCATCATATAAATCAGTGGTCCCCAAACTATTTTGAGCTACTGCCCCCTTTCCTTTTGGGCAGCAACCCTAGTGCCCCCCAACTCATATTTTTTGATATTAGGTCTATGGTTCTCCATGTAGACATGCTGGCCACATGACCACAGAATAGTCTCTGACAATACTTGCTGCCTTGGCTTAGTAACAGAAATGAGCACTCCCCCCCCCCCCTACAATTGGACACGACTAGACAATCTTGTCAAGGGAAAACCTTTACCTTTACCTTTTCTACTGCAAATTCAAAACAACCAATCTTGGTTGCTGCTTCCTTGGGAACAGCAACCAAGCAGCAGGCTGAGCAGTGACCAAGTAGCTTCTTGCTTGTGCCAGCCTTGCAACTAAAGCTGGTGCAAGTGAGAGGCTTTTTCATTGCTGTTTGACTGACTGCTCATTCGCTGCTCCCTTTGTGCCCTGTCATCCTGGGAGCAGCAACTGAGCAGCAACTAAGAAGTCTCTCACCCAAGCCAGCCTTGCAATAAAGGCCAGTGCAGACAAGAGGCCTCTTAGTTGCTGCTCCCAGGTTGACCAGGTGCAAGGGAGAAGCTTCTCCCTAAAGAAGAGGGCCTCTCAATCCTTCATCAGAGCAGACAGGTGCAACCGGTGTGTGTGTATGGGGTTCACAGAGGCCACATACTCTGGACTGGAGACTAGTGTGGGCTGGAACGGGATAGATTTTAACTACAGGAGCTGCTCCAAGATAAAGGGCTCTTTCCAAGAATTGAACATAGATACTCCCTCTCCAGAAACATGTCTTTCCCATACAGGTTCAAGTGTCCACTCTCCCTCAAAAAATTGTTTCTTCTGAAACCTCTTCTCTCAGCCTGTCTGATGAAAGAAAGCAGGAACAGCAATGCAACTCCAACCTGCTAGCCAAGTCCCAGCAAAGTTCACAAAACCTAAGCAGGTTCCCAAGTTTGAAAGCTCTTTTTTGCTGCCACCATGAGCTCTAACTCTTTGATCCAGTCTGTCCCAAAATGGTGCCGCTTTGAGTCACAGAAGTGATGGATGCCCTGTGCCCAAGTCTTACACAATTTCACCAATTGTCACTACTAGCGAAAGGTGCCAGTAAGGTAGTAAACTCAACATGGGCGAGGAAAGTGTGAGGGGCACCACCCCACAAAATAATCAACGAAGCTGTGTGGTGGTTTTTTGGGGATGTTGAAAAGAAGTTTAATGTAATCCTCATCTCCACCATGATCCTAAAGACTGCTGGTTCCCCTTGTCTTTCCTGCACACCAATACTCTGACTGAAGGCTAGCCTGCCACGCCCTTTCCCCCTCACTGCCTCCCTACTGTCCCCTTTCTACCTCACTGCTCCCTTGGATCCTTCCACCACCCAAGGGCATACAACTCACTTTGGGAATCCCTGACCTACATCATTGACAAAGACGTTAAATGACACTGGGCTGAGGACCAAACCCTGTGATTCTCTCCAGGATGAAGAACAACCATTGGTGAACAGTCTCTGGGCTCAGTTTGTCAACCA
Organism: Phrynosoma blainvillii; assembly: GCA_026167975.1. Lineage (NCBI taxonomy): Eukaryota > Metazoa > Chordata > Lepidosauria > Squamata > Phrynosomatidae > Phrynosoma > Phrynosoma blainvillii. The sequence continues at coordinate 152,820,329 of JANUYF010000004.1, forward strand.
ATTATAGATCCACCTAACTCAATTTATTTATTTATTTACTGTATTTATACCCTGCTCTTCAGCCACAAAGGCTCTCAGAGCATCTTACAGATAGTTAATTAGACATTTCCCTGTCCTCAGGCTTACACTCTAAAAAGACATGATACAAAAGGAGAAGGGAATAGCAGTGGGGAAGGCGCTCAAGTCCAGCGGTTCTTCTTTCCCTCCGAGGCCTGGACCATGGCAAATGGACTGAAGGGCTCATCTTCTTACATTAGGCTGATGAAGGCCTTTCTCTCCCCCTGAGGCCAGATGTCAGATTTCAAAATTTCAAAATTGTAACAACGTATTCAAGACAGACAGTTCTGTGACTCTTGCTAGTTGAATTTCAACTAATCCAAAACCCTGGATAACAGGGAGAGGGAGAGGCTAGGGAGCAGAAACAATCCAAGGACAGGAGTTTGCTGCTGCCACCTCCACCACCATCTCAAAAGGAAGTAGGGGGTTTCTCTTCTGTCTTGTAGAGTTTCCGAAGGCTGGAGTCCATCAAGAAATCCACTGACCTGTCGATGGGTTTGATGATGAAGGGAATGGCCGAGAAGCCAAGGGCTGTAGTCGTCCACTTCTGGACAGAGAGAGTCCAGTGGGTCATGCTGCCCAAGAAGTAGAGGGAGATTGCACTTGATGCGGTTGATGGTGAAGCTGGGAATGTTGATGGAGGCCAGGGCCTGCCAGATGAAGCTGTCCACCATGGCCACAGTTGCCCACCTGGTTTTCCTTCCATCTTCCTGTGGCTTTCCTGTGGCAGCGGCTTTCTTGCCCTTATTGATGGCATCCAATCATGCAGGCTGTGGTGACACCATAACTGGCCCAGACCAAGGAGATAGGTACGATGGCCCAGAAGGACTCACCAACTTCATTGGCATAGCCCAGATAGTGGAGCCAGGGGTCCCTGCCAGTGGAACCCACGGTGGGAGAATTGGAAGAAGTGGTCCCTGAAGAAGAAGGGGCCAACGCAGCCCAGGCCAGACACAATGGGTCCTGAGCCAGACTCCTATTGACCACCAATCACAGTCTAGCCCATAGTTCTCCAGCTTGCCTACAAGAATGCCATGGGGGCTCTTACTGAAATGAAGACACAGTTACTCCCCTGATCTACCTAAATTTTGTAACACTATCAAAAGAAGAGATAAAATTAGTTTGGCATGATCTGTTTTTGGGAAACCCATGTTGGCTCTTAATAACCACACACAGAAACACTTTTTAATTATCCATTCTAGAACCGTTCCCAGTATTGACATCAGACTGAGTGGATGGTAGTTGCTCAAGTCTTCTTTTTTACATTTTTTGAAGATGGGGAGAACATTTGTACTACTCCAGTCTCCTGAGACCTCTCCTGTCCTCCAAGAATTCTAAGATTATTGGCAGATTATGTGCTAATTCCTAGTTCACTTTGATGCAATGCATCTGTCCCTGGAGACTCAAATTAATTTAGAGTAGCTAGATATTCCTTTACTATTTCTACATATGCTGAGCTGTAGTCCTCTTACTGCATGATTTATTCTATTTTGACCAAATAGAGCACTGTTTTCCTTTTGGGAGAAGACTGAGGCAAAGGAAGAACTAAACAGTTTGGCCTTCTCTTTGCTCCCTATTAGCATGTCACCATTTTCTCTACCTAGTGATCCCACCATTTCCTTGTTCTTCCTATGAACATAGCCCCAACCCCACCCCTCTAGTGATCCTGAGCTCATTCTGTGCTTTGGTTTTAATGACTTTCCCATTTTCCAAGTTTCTTTAGACATCTCCTAGTTTTCCTACTCATTGGAATTGTTTGCAACTGTGCCTTTAATACCTCACCTTTAAGAAACTCTCATGCACCATAGCATTTACTATGGGTTCTCACTCAGTATTTTTCTAAGCTTACTGAAATAAGTTTTTCTGAAGTTCAGAGTGCATGTATGGCTACATTTGGCTTCCCCTTTTCTCTGCTTAACAAATCCCAAGAGAACATGGTCACTTCCACCCAAGGATCCTAATATTTCCACCCCCCTGACCAGTTCATATCTGTTGGACAGAATCAAATCCAAAATAGCTGATTCCTTGTCTTTTTCTCCATCTTTTGCACAATGAATTTGTTTGCAAAGTTAGTGAGGATTTGGTGGACCATCCACATTTGGCAGTGTGACTTCCACCGTTGTATCCCATTATTACCATATATCTTCTTTTTGAATACTGGTCATTTGCTTTAGAAAGGCATCATTCAAATCTTCAGCCTGGCTGAGAGGGCCTATGGTAGACATCCAAAAAGGTAAAGGCTGACAAAGTTGTCAAGTCGTGTCCGACCATAGGGGTGGTGCTCATCTCCGTTACTAAGCTGAAGAGCCAGCATTGTCAGAGACTACTCTGTGATCATGTGGCTAGCATGATTTCACAGAACGCTATTTACCTTCCTGCCAAAGTGGGACCTATTTATTTACTTGCATTTGCATGCTTTCGAACTGCTAGGCTGGCAGACACCCATAATGAGACCACTGTTGTTTCTCTCCCCTTTAATTTTTCACCAAAGGCTCTCAACCTGTTTTCTGTACTTTAAATCACGGATCTCCTTACAACCATACACATTCTTGAGCTATAAAGATACTGCACCCCCTTCCCTGTTTGGTCTATTTCTTTGGGTTATATAAGTTATACTCCTTCATTACTACAGTCCAACCTTGAGACTCATCCAACCAGATTTAAGTGATGCCTATTAAATCAAATTTCCCTTACTATGTTAAGAGGTCAAGTTCATTTTATTTTTGTGTGCATTAGTGCAGAGACATCTAAGACCATTATATCCAGCTAATTGTTTCTTCTGCTGGGCTCTGGTACTATTGGCCAAATTTTCCTGTATCGTTGAAGCTATTGTCCCTAGTACTTGGTATCTCCCTTCTCCTTGTAACTCAGTATAAAGACCTCCTGGTAAGATTTGTGAGACTCCTAGCAAATGGCTGGGTCTAGTCTCAAACAAAGCAATAAAGGGACATTATGAAAATAATCAATAGCCTTCAGAACCTTATTTCTACAGGAGAGCATGGAGAAACAACAATGTGTTCCACTGAGCTTTCTCAGCAAAGTTTTGAGCATGCTGACAGGAATGATGTCGAACCAAAAGTGTTGAAATTTCTCTCTCCCAGGCAAAGCAAACAACAAGAATTATCTGTGGAAGCAAATTTTCTTCATTATGATACATTTATTGAAGAGAACCTTAGAAACCATAAGCGCTGACACATTCAGAAAGCATCCAAGGATACTCCAACTCAAAAGTAAGACACAGAAATGTAACAAAAAACAAACAAACAAAAACCCCCACTATGATATAGTACCAGAAGAAAGGACAGAAGGAAAGAAAAGGACAGATCCTCAGCAAACTTGTGAAAAACTGGGGCACTGAAATGTTCCTAATTCTGTTACAGAAAAAAAAGAGGGACAAGCAAAAGCCTCTGAACAAAACTGCTGATTTTTTTGAATGGGCCATGTGAGGTTCTGCATAGGCACAAAACTGATATATGTGAGTCATACACTATGAAAAACTGTCCTTTTGTTCTAGGCACGTGCTGATTTGATGGTGATGGTGAGGCCTTGAAATGTAAATATAACATATAAAATGTAGTATATAAAGCAGAAAGCTCTGTGTACTGTAGAATGTGTGTGTGTCATTAAGACAGCTTATACTAACTAGGCAGAACACCATTGTAACTACCAATATTGAGATGCTAGTATAAACATTACTAGTAAAAAAATGACTTAACCGATAAAGTTAAAACAGATGCTGCAGTAGAAAGCAATGGCTGATATAATCAGCTGGCTGATGTAATCTGAGGGCAGATAAGTGTATCTTGTGTTACATCACCTTTGGGGAGGAAACTAATTTATTTATATAAATGAGGAACAGACAGTGTCTCTTGTTTTGACTGGACCAGATATGTCAGTTCATAGACATAAGCAATCCAAGAAGAGACAGAAGTCAGGCAACTGAAGTCTATCTCCATCGTACGAGCTTTTGATAACGGCTCCTGTCTCAAGCCAATACCCAAACATGCTGATGGAGATAGACCATACTACTAAGACAGAAAATCTAAATACTAAATAGATGTATTTCTCATACCTCTAAATGCTAAATCACTTTTTTTTTATACCAATGTATGGAATCAACCAAGGCCACACACTGAATTGGAGAGAGTGTTAAGCAACAAAAGTAAATCTGAGATCACTTCCTATTACTAGAAGCAGGTAATCTACAAAAAGGAGGAACAGTAGGTGTCTTAGATTGAAACAAAAGTTCCTAAATGAGGGTTTATTTTATTCTATTGCATGAAAGTAGAACATTTTATATCATTGAAGTGAGCAGACCCAGTAAAGCAGGATATGTTTGTAGGACCAAAGCAGGGCATACTTTGGACTTGGGACTTTCAACAAAGAAGGTTGCATCATGGCCTTCACATGCTCATCAGCAGAGATTACAAATCACCCACTGACAGAAGAAAGGATTCTCTTTGACCAAATACTTTGCTAAGGTCCACTGTACGTTAACTGTTGTTAGGCACATAATAACAGGTCATATTGTTCATATCATATCATTTTTCTAGCCAGCAAAATCTTCACAATTTTTGCAAAATGAAATAAAATATATAAGAACTGCAGTCCAAGCATAAATTAAGACATACCATCCAATGCCAATATACTGGTTCCATAGGTTTCCATTTCAGAAAGGCTTCCAGTCGAGAATTATCAGATTCTATGAAATGCAACAACTGGGGAGGGGGGGGAGGAGAATGGAACAAAACTGTATTTTATTATTTATTTATGTACTTATTTATTTATAGAAAAACTTTAATAATAATAATAATAATAATAATAATAATAATAATAATAATAATAATTTATATCCCGCTTATTGAAAAAGACAATCCAAGTGGCTTACATAAAAGTCCCATGGGACTTTACTATTTCCTGTCCCTCCCCCACCCCCTCTGCTGCAGCCAACTGATATATCATGTGCCCATTGGCTGTGACAGAGGGGGGCGGGAAGTGTGCATGCTGGGCCCCAAGCACCACTGGGAAAGTGAGTCCCGATGGCAGCTGGGGCCAATTATAGGCCCTGATGCTGGGGGGGAAGATGCTGGTAAGGAAGGGAGGGAAGGATGATGGATGGAAGGAAAGGGAGGGAGCCACGGGCTTGCCATTCGTGAATGATCAAAATCGCAAACGTCAAGTCTGTGGATATGGAGGGACACCTATATTACAATGTGTCTAAAAGTGATACGGTCTTTCAGCACAGGGATGATAGTATTCTGCACTACAGCAGTTTAAATTTTGACCATCAGTTTGAAATTTTTGATGCCAGATTCTTCACAAGCAGCTTCATATTAATACTAACCACATTTTGTATTTTGTATTTATATAGCATTTTCCCAGTTATTTTCCCCCACACGTTATTCTAACAGCCAACCTTTAGGGTAAGTCACACATCTAACTTGTGCAAGTGTGTTTCCAGCTGAGGTTATATTTGAACTGAAGATCTATAGTTCAAAGCTCAGTTATGCTTTTGGACCCATATTGAGAGAAAGGCAGAATATAAATAAAATAAATACCGTATTTTTCGGCATATAAGACGCACTTTTTCTTCCCCAAAACGAGGGTGGGGAAGTTGCTGCGCCTAATGAACCGAATATAAAAGCTGAGGGCAAACTGCCGAGGCCTAGGCTAAAAGTAGGCCTCATTTCAGCCTGAGCCTCGGTGCTCCAGTGGGCTCCTCCCATCCCAGGAAGAGCCCATTGGAGCAGCCAGGACGGGGGTGGAAAGAGTCCTCTTTTCCTGGCTAGTTGAATGTGCTCCTCCTCTTTCCACCCCCATCCTGGGTGCTTCAATGGACTCTTCCTGGGGTCAGAGGACATCCTCCCATCCCAGGAAGAGTCCATTGGAGCACCCAGGGCGGGGGTGGAAAGAGTCCCCCCCTTGAAGAAATCTGCCAGGAAAACCCTCATGGTAGGATCCAAATGATCCAGAAATTACTCCAAGGCACTGGATTAGTACCCTGGCCAAGTTACACTGTCTCAGCCTCAGAGGGTGGAAATTGCAAACTCCCTCCTCTGAAGAAATCTGCCAGGAAAACCCTCATGGTAGGATCCAAATGATCCAGAAATTACTCCAAGGCACTGGATTAGTACCCTGGCCAAGTTACACTGTCTCAGCCTCAGAGGGTGGAAATGGCAAACTCCCTCCTCTGAAGAATTGTGCCAGGAAAACCTCATGGTAGGATCAAAATGAGCCAGAAATTACTCCAAGGCACTGGATTAGTACCCTGGCCAAGTTACACTGTCTCAGCCTCAGAGGGTGGAAATTGCAAACTCCCTCCTCTGAGGAAATCTGCCAGGAAAACCCTCATGGTAGGATCAAAATGAGCCAGAAATTACTCCAAGGTACTGGATTATTACCCTGGCCAAGTTACACTGTCTCAGCCTCAGAGGGTGGAAATTGCAAACTCCCTCCTCTGAAGAAATCTGCCAGGAAGACCTCATGGTAGGATCCAAATGATCCAGAAATTACTCCAAGGCACTGGATTAGTACCCTGGCCAAGTTACACTGTCTCAGCCTCAGAGGGTGGAAATGGCAAACTCCCTCCTCTGAAGAAATCTGCCAGGAAAACCTCATGGTAGGATCCAAATGATCCAGAAATTACTCCAAGGCACTGGATTAGTACCCTGGCCAAGTTACACTGTCTCAGCCTCAGAGGGTGGAAATGGCAAACTCCCTCCTCTGAAGAATTGTGCCAGGAAAACCTCATGGTAGGATCAAAATGAGCCAGAAATTACTCCAAGGCACTGGATTAGTACCCTGGCCAAGTTACACTGTCTCAGCCTCAGAGGGTGGAAATTGCAAACTCCCTCCTCTGAGGAAATCTGCCAGGAAAACCCTCATGGTAGGATCAAAATGAGCCAGAAATTACTCCAAGGTACTGGATTATTACCCTGGCCAAGTTACACTGTCTCAGCCTCAGAGGGTGGAAATGGCAAACTCCCTCCTCTGAAGAAATCTGCCAGGAAAACCCTCATGGTAGGATCAAAATGATCCAGAAATTACTCCAAGGCACTGGATTAGTACCCTGGCCAAGTTACACTGTCTCAGCCTCAGAGGGTGGAAATGGCAAACTCCCTCCTCTGAAGAAATCTGCCAGGAAAACCCTCATGGTAGGATCAAAATGAGCCAGAAATTACTCCAAGGCACTGGATTAGTACCCTGGCCAATTTGCACTGTCTCAGCCTCAGAGGGTGGAAATGGCAAACTCCCTCCTCTGAAGAAATCTGCCAAGAAAACCCTCATGGTAGTGTCAAAATGAGCCAGAAATTACTCCAAGGCACTGGATTACTCTGGCCAAATCACACTCTCTCAGCCTCAGAGGATGGAAATGGCAAACCCCCCCCCTTGAAGAAATCTGCCAAGAAAACCCTCATGGTAGGGTCAAAATAAGCCATAAATTACTCCATAAGACAATGGCCTAAAAACTCCAAAGGTACCAGTCCATCTGATCTTGGAAGCTAAGCAGGGTCAGCCCTGGATAGTCCTTGGATGAGAGACCGCCAAAGAATCCCAGGTGCTGCAGGCTGTATTTCAGAGGAAGGAACTGGCAAAACCACTTCTCGAGTCTTCCTTGCCTAAGAAATCCCTAAGAAATTCATGGAGTCACCATAAGGCGACAGGAGACTTGCAAGAAAGTTGGGCAGGGAATTTGTGCAATACCTGGCCCTGCTGCTGGCTTAAACTTACATTTACAACTTAAAATTGTTCTTAAACTGCTGTTAACTTTATAAAGTTGATATAAAATATTTTACTACAGTATTTGGTTAAGAATCTTTTTTTTCTAGATTTTCCTCCTTTAAAATTGGGTGCGTCTTATATGCCGGAGCGTCTTATATGCCGAAAAATACGGTAGTTATAACTGGCATACCAGAGCCAAATTCTCACTGAAAGAGCCAGTCTGTGTCTTGTGTTCTACAGGATGTCAGACTAAAGGTAGAGCCACAAATGATGAATACTATTCAATTTAAAATAAACTGAAATAAAAATCTTAGGCTAGAACAGAATCTTTTGTATAACACATTTGTATTCTAAGTGCAAGCTGAGATGTAGGTGGAAAATTTTCCACATCATTTATCGTCACGTACACACACACACACATGTTGATTCACAGTTGTCTGGATTGTTGAAGTGCAATGAACCATGTAAAATGGACTAAACATGGGATATGAACTTTTTGTTATTCTTCTAAGGAGAGCAACTTTGACAAATGCTTGTGCTCAGAGGAGCAGACCATCAAATGAATTGACTGCTAAGTTGTTTCTATTTTGTAAAATTTCTGTTTTGCAATCAGTCATGAAATTAACCTGCATTGAAAACAAGTCCGTCACTACCCTAATCACTATCTTTTTGTGACTTTTGGGTAGATTGACAATGAAGTCCATAATGATTTCAGCCCAATGGGTGGGAAATTGTGGGGAGGGATTGTAATAGTCCATGAGGTTTTCCTCCTGCCCAATTGGCCATCACATACACTGGACATGTTTTGATATATTTTCCAATTTCCTGGGGCTTTTCAGTGCCTCTAAATTTTTGTGTTTAATTCACACCTCAAAGGGAGAGGCAGTTCCTTCTAGCAAATGTCTCCAGGCCAATAATGCCTGTCTGACTGCTTCAATTTCCTTCTCCCACATTGGCCAGTTGTGTTCAGTTTCTGAGAACTTTCTCAACGAATAGGCACAAGGTCTTAATTCTCCCCTTTGTCTTTCTATAGGAAAACAGCCCCCACAATAACATCAGAAGCGTTCATTTGCACTATAAAGGGCTCCAAAGAGTCAGGATGTTTTAAATAAATGTTTGAGGTGATCAAAAGACTCCTGACAGTCTGGGTTCCACTCAAATTGGTAACTGGTTTTTTCTTCTCCTCCTTCCCTTTAGTCTTGAGCAGATTATTAAAAGGTGAAATTTGGGATTAACTGACAACAGAAGTTGTTTAAAAACTCTGGAGCTGTCACCTCATATTAAGAACTCCCCAAGTCACTATGTGTTGTACCTTTGCAAGATCAGTTTCAATCCCCTCACTGTACCCCAACTAGTCCAGTTTGTTCTTGGATACATATAACTGATTGTCCAACAAATTTTTTTCAGTACCTTTTGCACCAGTTTTACATTGCACTTGTAGTTCTTGAAGTGCACCAAAGCATCCAAATACACTAGCATCCCCTGATGCAGGAATTCAAAAACCACCTCATTAATAAAATACATGAACACCCCTGGAGCACCACTTAATTCAAAATGCATGTCCTTAGCTAAAGATTGGAATGTAGTAAGATGTAGGGTGGGGGACACCTGGCTTAACAAGACTACATGTGAAAGGGATCTAGGAGTTGTAGTAGACAACAAGGTGAACATGAACCAACAGTGTGATGTGGCAGCAAAAAAGGTCAATGCAATTCTTTTAGGTAACACATGGCCATGATGCTGTCAGTCAACACTTGCACCATCTTGCCCCTCAATAGAGTTTTGAAGGAAAGAAACACTTTTTCTACAGCCAGCACGAGGTGTTGGGATGGAGAAATGAATTCCAATCTGGACACTGGACAGATCCAGCCACTAGTGGAGGGATTTCTGTACTGTCTTCAGTACCATGAGCCACTTTCTTAAAGAGTCCTGAAGTGGACTTAATGAGACGATGAGCCAAGCCTGGAAAGGATGCATCAGAAGGCAGGTGTTGAGGTCACTGACATAGTTGATGCCAAGTAGCCCAGAATGACTTGAACCAGTTGAATCCTGAGATGCTGGTACCGAAGGCAACTCCATACTGACTTGCAAGATAGTTGAAACGGTCAAGGGGTATAAAAGTGGCCTGGACAGTGGAGTCCAGGATTGCCCCAATGAACTAACTCAACAAATTCAATATGTTGGCTGAAGATTGCATTTTTCCTTGTTGAGGCAAAGTCCCAGTTTGTCCAAAAGAGCCAATATTGTCTGTACATGCTGTAGTAACAGGGTTCTGGAAGAGGCGACAACTAACCAGTTGTCTATGTACAAGCACAGGATGACACCTTGCTGCTGAAAAAAAGCCACCACAACAGGCATTACCTTTGTAAACACTCGAGGTGATGTGCTGAGGCTGAACAGTAGAACTTGAAACCTGTTACGTCTTTCTTCCTACAACAAAGCACTAGAAATGTCTGTGACAAGACTGAATCAAAATAAGGAAGTAGGAATCTTTTAGATCCAAAATCACATATCAATCCCCTTCTTTTCTAAAGTCATCATCTTGGATTGCCAAGGACGAATATATAGGTTTATACCCCTCAAGTTGAGAATTGGCCTTAGATCACCATCCCTTTTGGTGATGATAAAGTACTGGAAGAAACCCCACCAACAAACTGGATTAGGCTAGCTCCTTTCAATAGCTCCTCAATAGCTCCTTTCTACAAGAGTGTCTAATTATTTGAGTAGACCAGGTGATACCCTAAGGGGGGCTGAAACCACTGCTCCTCAAACATCTGTGTTTTGGCAGAAACGGACTTTGGCATTTGCCTGTTTCCCTTTAAAATGCTTTAAGAAATGGTGTGACTGGGGTTAAGCTCAGTGAGAGGAGAAAGAAGAGGCCCCAGTTTTGTTTTTTAAAATAAAACTTAAAATCACAACTATTGCCATTACATTCAGTGACATATGGGAATTATGATTTACAAGTAACATTAGTGCAAAAAACATTCCTAAGGATTCTGTATGGTGTATTATGGGTGGAGGTCAAGGCTGGGGTGACACTATGAGTTACTGCACCAGGTGATGCCATCCCTAGTAATGCCACTGCATAAAAGTCAAGTAGTTAGAGATCTTGGAGATGAGAACAGCCGAAGGGGAGAAGTTCCTCCCCATGGTATAGAGCTTCTTGCTCCTCTTCTCCACAGATGTAGAATGATGATGATGCAAAGTTCTCAACTGGGCAGCATTAAAAATGATGGAATTAGGTTTCAGATGCTGCCCTAGAGGAAGAATGGCTGAATGACCCTACAGAGAGTCTCTGACTTGCTGGAAGTGGATGGAATGAATGATAATGTAAACCAAATGACTTGAGCAAGGTGCAGATGCATTGGTAAAGCTGTTGTTTATAACTGAATCCACTGGAAAACCAGATCTTCAATCAGAATTCGCCGTTGCTGGACCTCAATATCAAGAGACTTGGCCATGTGGCACATCTAATCAACAAATGCCTTGATATGATCAGTTGGGGAGGAAGGGTCCATGGTGCCCAAATCATTTGGAGGAGACTTTCTAATTGACACAATCACAGAGCCAGACCTGAAAGTACCAAAGAAAGATGGATGGTCTGGCTAGCAGCAACAACCCTGGAGGTATAAGGAGGTACTTCTTTAAGATGCACTTCTTAAAAGAAGCCAGCAGTTCTGAGAAAGCCCTGAAAGCTAGCATGGTTCAAAGCTCACAACAACAATCAATCCTCAGAAGATATCTTCCAATCCGAGCATGCAAATGGTATTCCTGACAAGGTAGCTGCAGAAGTAGATGAAAAGGAACTGAAGGGTTTCACAGGAAGACCCTTATATAGGGCTGCTGAAGGTGGGCAAGGCTACTGCCAAAACTCTTCAGAACACTATAGAATGCTCCAAAAGAGGCACTGCACAAGTGCAGGATAAGGACAGGTTGCTTACCAGTAACTGCAGTTCTTAAAGTGGTCATCTGTGCCCTCACACATTAGGGTTTTGTGCCTGCACACAGACTCCATTCAGAAAGTCCAAAGCTGTGTAGACTGGCAGGAAGACCCTCACTCACTCCCATGCACTGAGCATGACCATGCCTGCCAAGCTAGCTCCTTCTCAGTTCGAGTCTGCTATAGAAAAATAAATAAATAAAGAGGGCCTGAAGAAGGGAGGAAGGGCAGGTATATGTGAGGGCACAGATAACCACTCGAAGAACCACAATTACAGGTAAGCAACCTGTCTTTCTTTGTCATGGTCTCTATGCCTCACACATTAGGGTGACTACAATGCCTACACTGTAGAACTGAAGACAAAATAGCCCATCTGAAACTGGCATCTAGGCTAGATCTGCAGTCAAGTCTGTAGTAGCAAATGAATATTGAGAGGTTCTGACCAAGTCACAGCCTTGCAGAGGTCAGGTAGTGGGACACCATGCAGAAATGCAGCAGATGAGGAAACAGCCCTGGAGGCTTGACAACTTCATAAGCTAAAAGAATATTTTGAACTATCCATTTTGCAAAACATTGTGAAGAAACTGGATGGCCCTTTCGGGGTCCACCATAACAAGCAATAGACAATCAGAACATGGAAGTGCACTGAACATAGAAGGCCAAGGCACGATGAGCATCTAGGGAATGCAGTCTTCTCGAGAGGGGTTGATGGTTGAGGATAGAAGGTGGGTAAAATAATGTCCTGCAATAAATGAAAAGATGAAACCACCTTGGGGAGAAAGGAAATATCAGGCTTCAGAATCAGTATGTCCTTATGGAAAACCAGGAAGGGATCATCTGAGCGGAAGGCACTTGTTTCTGAAGCCCTCCTCACAGAGGTTATAGCAACCAAAAATGCCACTTTCATAGACAACAGTCTCTGACTAATAGAACAAATTGATTCAAAGGGTGGTCGGGTAAGCTGGGTAAGTACTACAGATAGCGATTGGAGGGGTGGGGTTCAATGGAGGCAAGAGGTGGGAAGAGATGGTGGAGATTTTTGAAGAATCATTTCATTATATCACAGCAAAAAAGATATGCCAATGGGTAACCCACAGGCTGATTAGCAACTATACAGGCCAAGTAGAAATTCTAAGACGAAAAAGCTAAGCCTTGATCATGGAGATGAAGGAGGGAGTGTAAGATCATCGAGAGGCAGACTGGATTAGAAGGCTCAGAGAGAAAGTCTGCAAAGGAAAAGAAATGTCTTCATTTATAGAAGTAGGAACACTTCGTAGAATCTTTCCGAGCGGCAGAAATGACCTGAAGTAGTTTGAGCAAGGTCAGAGCTAGATCCTTCACACCATCAGGTGTAGTTTATTCACATCTGGGTTCAGCACCAGGCTATCCAAATGTGATAGAAAGTCCAGTCAACAAGGAAGTGTAAGGTATTGGTCCTGCGCAAGATGTAACAGAAGAGTGAACCAAGGCTGTCTTGGCCAGTAGTGAGCTATGAAGATAGCACTGTACTCTGACATTTTGATTAGTGGAGAGGGAGGGAAGGCATGTGGGCAGAATAGACGACGCAGGGAGGCAAAGAGATCTACTAGAGGAATCCCTCAGCAAGATGTTATACGAGAGAATGCTTCCTCAGACAGTGTCTACTCATGATGAAGGATCTTCCTCTCTGGTACCAAAGGACGGAGAAAGGGAGAGAGCGGATTGCAAGGAGGGGTGCTAGAGTGATGAGAGGAACAGGTAGAAAGTAGTAATCAGCATGGGAGAAACGGTGGTGAGAAGGAGATTGAGATTGATCATAGTACCAAGGAGGTGAACGGAAAGAAAGTTCCCTTCTATGGTACCTGTACCGGTACGAAGGTGAGAACGGTAAGAAGAAGGATGCTCATGCCAATAGTTTTCCTGTTTATATCAATCCATACACAAAACAGAAGTAAATGGAGAATTGCCACCATATCGAAAAGCCCTGGAGGAAAATCGAGAACGATCTCTACATGGAGGCAATTGGTCAAGACAGGGCAGTGTCATCATTGGTACAGACTGGCAAGGGGACTGATGGAGCTGAGGCAGCGAGGTCAAAAGGGGGAAGGAGTAGATGGCCAGTGTTCTGATAGGAGAGGCAAGTATTTGCAGAGGAACAGAAGTCGGTATCGATGCAGTAGTTGGTACTGAAGTGTCTTTTGAGTGTTTGTGCTTTTTATTTCCTTAGTCTTGTGGCCATCTCCATGTGAATCAGAGTCCTCCATCAAAGAGGCAGATTGTTTCTTCAGTTTGGAGGATACCTCTTAGGCAGGCATAGAGATGAGTGGTGGAGCATCCGTCAGAGTTGAAGGGGTTTCCATATCGAGCCCAGGATTGATCAGTAATTGAGTAGTGGGCTCGGTGCCAGTTGGTATTGAGGTAGCGACCAGCATGATCGTCAGTATTTTTGGTAGTATTGTTGAAATCGAAACTGATGAAAAGAGGTTCTTAGTCACCATGTTGTCTAAAACTGAAAGGGGCTTTTCCGAGCTATGGATCTTCAGCCTCTGGGCCCAATTTCTCAAGGCCTGAGGTTGAACACTTTACAGATGGTACAACATTCTACACCATGCCCCTCTCTGAGAGAGAAACTTTTCTACCACAGGTAGAGCAAAGTTTGAAAGGAGAAGCAGAGGCCATAGGATGGGGGGGGGGGGGCGGGCAGCACAATGAAAGAAAGGTTTTTTTGAAAAGTAAGAATAGTAGAAAAAAAGAAGAAATGAAAAAGAAGTGAATTATAGATATAGAAAAAAATAGGGAAAAACAGGAGGCTACTCAGCAGCTAACAGTTGAAATGAAGTTTCTGTAATGGTGGACGAAAGAAAACTGAGGAGGATCTAGCTTGGTGGGCTTGGGCATGCTCAATGCACAGGAGTGGGTGGTGTCTTCCTGCCAATCTATTCAGCTTTGGACTTTCTGAATGGAGTCTCCGTGCAGGCTCTAAACCCTAATGTGTGAGACACAAAGAAGAACTCAGTTCTGTGAGTCATAGAGACCACAAAAAACTGTATTTTAACTGAAATGGAAACGTCTGGTCTTCCCTTTTCTGAAATCTAACCTCATAAGTTAGATATTCAGAAGCAACTTGTTCATGCTCAACCTGTGGCCTACCTAAATTTCTTTCATAATCCAGGTTTCACCAATCTTATATGTTTGTTTCATTTTTTCCCCTAAGAGTAGAACCATATATTTCTTTCTGTTGAAATTCCCCCCTTTTTTTAGTTTTGGCCCAGGTCTCCAATCTGTTATGGTCATTTTGAATTCTGATCCTGTCCTCTCAGTTATTAGCTACCTCTCCTATTCCATCATTCAAGTCATGTATAGAGATGCTGAGTAGCAATGCCCCAGGACAGAACCCTGTGGCACCCCACTGGAGATTACCTCTGGCAGTTCTTTCAGCACTCTTAGATGAGGTTCATCTGGCCCTGGAGACTTGAATTCATTTAAAGTAGTCAGGTAGTCCTGTACTACCTCTTTACCTATTCTGTGCTGCATTTCCCCTGCTGTAGCATCTGCTCCATTTCTCCCAGGTTGAACACTGTTTTCATTTTGGGAGAAAACTAAGGCAAAAGAGGTGTTGAACTGCAGTTAGAAGCAAAATAGCTTTAATTTCTAGTTAGCAATGCAGTAACAATGCAATAATATCAGGTGGACTCTTAAAACCCAGTACATCAGGGGACCAGCCTGATCACCTTTGGAATCGTTAAGTCAGCAAGTCTTGCATTTTAGGTAGAATATGATTTCATATTCTGTGGAAATATAGTTCTTAAATTCAGGCACACAAATTTAGCAATGTCATTTCTCCACTAAATGTCTAACACAGCATTATGTCAGCAGAAGATTACCTGTTTGTAACTATCAGGTTGTCTCACAACATCTACTTCTGTGATTGAAAAATGACCAATGATGGCATTGACATGAGAGCCAGAAGTGTATAAATGTACCTGGAACAGAAATTTATGGATTACAAGTATTGCATATACTCATGTATAAGTCTAGAAATCTTAGTCAAAAAAAAACAAAAAAACCAACCCACAAAACCTGGGCTGACTTATCCATGGGTCAATGCATGTTACTGTTCCTTAACTCTTATAAAAAAAGCCATCCTCTTCTCTAAGTAGAGTGGCAAAAGGAAAGAGCATAGTCCATACCAGGAGAAGCTAAAAGAAGTATGAACCCTCTCTGCTCTTCCTCTGCCTTGAAATATACATTTCTGAATAACTGATAAAATATAGAGAAACTTTCAAGTCCATTACTGGACATCTTTGTCAGAAATTAGCTCAATGATCCCAAATTGTGGGAAATCAGAAGACCATAGACAGTGAAATTTATAATTAAGGAATCTTAATTTACAATTAAGGAATCAACAACAACTTGATCTGTCAGCTAAATCTTTTTGCTAATGTCTCAATATACCATAGATTTGTGATCTTCTAGAATCTAGATACTTTTCAACTGCAACTCTCATTAGTCCTAGCCAGCACTAAGTGATAGTCACACAACTTGCAGTTCAACAACATCTGAAAAGCCTACAACTTGTCCATCTCTGTTTGTCAACTATTCCAGAAGTACTAAATCACAAACTAGGGTTTAGTCATAAACTATAGGTACCAGTTGACACACAACAGCCTCCTGCTAAAATAGCTGAGTTTAGTATCAGGGTGAGGGAAGAAGAAGTGGTGTGCAAGGAGAATGGTCACATTTAATTTCAAATCAGTTGGATTTTAACTCTCTGTTTAAAATTAGAGAGAATGAGAATGTGTAGAAGTATAAAATGTAAAACCCTCACAATTACCTCATGCAGAAGCTTACACTGTTCTTGCTGTTCGGTATGGCAATTTCGCCACTGGAATTCCAGTTGACCGTTTAACCACTGCAAGTATCGAATATCTCTGTGGCCTTTTACATCAGCTGCTGGATCTACGTTTCTCTCAAACTGCAGGCTTTTCACAAGAGTATCACACTAATATTAGGAGACAAGAACAAAATCTTTTAAAATGCATTTTCCCTTAAGAAATGTATCTTTAGAACAAGTGACATCACATGTATGTATGCATATGTGTGTGTGTACACACACAAACACAAGCATCTTGTTACATTTCTACAATCACACTATCTTGGGCAAGTGAAAACCTTTTCTAATCTAAAGATATCCAAATAGTATTGTTTCCTTCATATTTAACTGAACTAGCATTCTGGATTTCTATTGAAGAACTAGATGCTTCACATGAGAAAAGAAATGTGAGGTGTTTCTACATTGCTACAAATATAATTTCAATGTTCACTTGAACAAGTTCCTTACTAAGACATTATGTTGTAATGGAACTGCCACCTGCTGGAAAAATGCCACCTTCACACCAATGTCCCATGGAGCAAGGTATGAAATCCAGCAAACATTAATTCTCTTTGCAGACATATTAATTTCCCCCTTCAGAGGTTATTGTGGTTTTAATGTATCTCTTAAGAGGCATTGCTATTGGAAAAAAAATCAAGCTGAAGCTAATGTCAGAAGTTAAAATTGAACTTGTCACCTTATCACCCTACGCACAACTTTTGCATTTCTATAGGTATTCATACAGACTATAAAGGTCCTTCCTGGGCATCAGTTCACATCATTCATCTGAGTAAGTAGGCCAAGTATACAAAAGCTTAGGCTACAACTTCTTTCATACAGTTAGCCTCAAGGTTATGCAAGATTCCTTTGCTTACTGATATTGAGACTAAGGAGATGCTGAAATAACCCGCCTTACCTCTTCCGAATTGAAGCCTAATTCGAGAGGCAGCCGGGTCCTATCACAAGGTTTTTGCTGACATAGCCGCCAGATGAGTCCAGCCCAGCTGCATCCAGGTCTCCGGCGCACTTTGACGGCCATTTTTTGAAGTCAGAAAGCTCCTGGTTTCGAAATAAGGCTGCTGAAGTGCACTAGGGACCCAGCTGCAGCTGGGTTGGACTCACCTGGCAGCTTTGGTGGCAAAACATTTGTGACAGGACCTGACTCCCTCCCAAATTAGGCTTCAGTTCGGAAGAGGTAAACTGGGTTATTTCAGCAGTGGGATAATCTCCGATCACAGCTATGTCTCTGAATTTTACCACCTAAAGCAGGTGTTCCCAATTTGAGGTGACCACACACCCCAGGAGGTGCGAGATGGAATTTCAGGGGATGAGACAGAGTGGATTGTATTCTTGAGTGACAAGTCACTAGTCAGCAACCAGTTCTTAGAATCTAATTGCTCAATTTAGATTTGCATTTTATGTACTGAGTTAAAGGCTTTTTAAAAAGTTCAGCTTGTGCTCTCAAAGTAGTGTATGTGGTTCAATTTGTGGTTCAAACATTAGAAATTAGATTTCTTTATATTTAAATGTGGTATTACTTTTATAGGGGGTAGAGACATTAATCAAACATTTACTAGGGGTGCGGGGTAAAGAAAAGGTTGTGAACCACTATCCTAAAGTAAGATAATGGCGAAGGGAAGCTTGTAGCAGCTGGTTTTAGTTTGTGTACTAGACAAAAATCTGAAGAAAAAAGGCATTGTGGCTCAGGGTCACCCTTGGAGTAAGCAGTATCCACAAAGTATTTTTCCTTCCCCCTGTGGTGATGATGATGATGATGATGATGATGATGATGACAATGATAATAATAATTTCTTACCTGCCTCTCCTCATGGATTGAGACAGGGAACAACAATTAACAGACACACATCAGTTAAAATACATCAATTAAAATGCACATCAATTCAAAAGAACATGCATACAGTTTAAAAGGATAAGATATACACATATGAAAACAATCCACATTTAAAATACACAATTTAAAAATCATCTGGGTAAGCCTGCCAGAAGAGACTCCATTTGTCCCTCAACATTTGCAGCTTTGATTTTTGCAAATTTTTTTATTCACAGATTTTATTAGTATGTTCTCTCTAGGAATATCTAGGTCTTCCAGCGCAACTCTATGGTCAACATTAACCAAAAGCTGCACTGCAGGACCGAGAGATTCCTACAGAGAACACTCCACTAGGCATTTGTAGCTCCTCCAGAGCAATTCTATGATCAATATCTGGCAGATGTTGACCACCTAGAAAATCCTAGAGAGGTGTTCTCGCAGGTAAAAACATAGTGTTTTTGTTATTTGCAGTTTTTCCACATTCACGGGGGTCCTGTGCCCCTAACCCCAGAGAATGTGGAGGAATGAGTGTCTTCAATGTTTTGAATTCCAAGAGTAAATGTTTGTCATAGATGTCATGAACTCGAGCTACACCTGACAGATTGGTCTCAATCCAAATGTTGAAATCACCCAGGATCAAAAGTATGGGTGACTCCAACACCAGTGCTGGGACCAGTTCTGTGAGCTTGGGCAGGGAGTCTGTTAGGCAGTGGACTGGAAGATACACTAACAGAATCCCCAATATATCCCTGGTTTTTAGGCTCAGGTACACACAATTAATGTGGTTCAGCTCCCTAACAGGTAGTCTGGTCAGATTAAGATAGTCTTTATAGACCACAGCTAGTCTGCCCCCTGCTCACTTTCCCTGACCTGCTCGCTAACACATTACCCAGCTGGGAGAGCTTGAGCCCATGTTGGGCCACTATCATCTCCCTACCAAGCTTCTATGAAGCATCTGGGGTTATTTTTTTCCTCGGTATTTTAGGGCTTTGGAACACTGATGTCTCAGATCTAAGTCAAAGAATCACAGAGTTGGAAGGGATCCCAAATGCTGTCTAATCCAATTTCTGCCAGGGGAGGTATCCAAAATAAAGCATTTCCTGAGAGGTGGCCATCCAGCCTCTGCACTTTCCAGCAAAAGAGATCATCACTCTCCAAGGGACTCTTCAAAGGGACCTTGCCGTGATATAAGTTCATTATCATAATCGTCATCATATGGCAGAAGACTGTATGGTACATTAATATGTTATGCACAAGCCTTTACTGTAAAATGTAAAATTCATTTTTCGTTCTGTAGTCACGGTGGTAGTGTGATCAATTTACTGCAGAATTAGTTTTTAACTGGGACAAACTTCTAAAAGTCACAGTAAAATAGAAATAAATGGTTGCAGGAAAAGTTCAAATGGTAAAGAAACTTTATATTTAAAAGCAAACTAAATACCTGTATACAGATTTTTTGTGGATTTTCTTTTGTTCTTAGTATGATGTGTGAGAATCTTCCTTGAAAGAGTAAATCCATCTTTTGTTGCTCAATGCCTAGACTAATAAGAGGTCTGTACTTTTTCCAAACCTTTCTTTCTGTTTAAGCTATATTTTCCTATATTATTGATTTTTCATTTTAGTTTTAAGAGTTCTTTTAGAACCTCACAATTATGTCTCAACATTTGGGCTGATACAGGGATGTAAGAAAAACCACGCTTGTTTAGACTGAGGGGCCAACTAATCCAACATTCTGTTCACACAGGGACAGCCAGGTGTCTATGGGAAGCCTATAAGCAGAACATGGGTGCAATTGCACCCCTTCACCTTGTGCACACTAGCAATTCATACATAAAAACATACTGCAAAGGGATCCTGAAGCACCTTTGAGACTAACTGAGAGAAAGAGAGAGAGAGAGAGAGAGAGAGAGAGAGAGAAAAGCATAATATTTTGTAGACTTCCTTCCATAGTCTGAGGTCTATTTTCTCAAATGCAAGCTTTCATAAGTTTACAAAAGCTTATGCTACCTACTTCACAGTTAGTCTCAAAGATACCTTTGCATATAGGGGTGGTAACATATATAACCATCCTCATTGATAGCCATTGATGGGCCCATCCTCCATGAAAGGCTCTCCAAATTGGCATCTAGTAGTATATCTTGTAGCAGTGAGTTTCACACTTTGAATATGCTTTGTTTAATTATATTCTGTATATTTATTTATATTGACTTTCCTCCATTCAGTGTCTGCGGATGAACTTGGGTTCTAGGATTAAGAGTGATGCATAATTTCATACATCTCTATTATGTCTGCCTTTACTTTCTTTTTTCCTACAGTAAACAGCCCCAAAAATATGACCTGGTCTCACAAATAAGTTGTTCTAGTCCTTTGGTCATTTTGCTTCCCCTTTTATGAATCTTTTCCATTTCTACAACATCCTTTTAAAGCACCAAGACTAGAACTTACACAATATTTCAATTATGGTTGTTTTATGGTTATGATTTATAAAAGAGCAGTAAGATACTGGCACTGCTATTTCTGACACCTTTTCTAATTTTGTCCATCTTGGAATTTGCCTAGGGAGGTGTGTATTTTCTTTTATAGCAGTCTCATATTGTGAGATATTTTAAGTGATACAACTATGACTATTAGATCCCATCGTCAATTGCTGCCAGTTTGCATCACATCAGTGTGTATGTAAAACTGGGTTTTGAAAAAATACTTTACATTAATTTTTCTGAATTTTCATTTACCATTATAAAGCTCATTCTTTCACTTTAGAGAGATGCTTTTGGAGCTCTTTACAATCCCTTTTTGATCTCACCAGCCTAAACAATTTATTGTCAACAACAAATGTGATCATCTCACTATATATCTCTAACTTCAGGTTTTGCATCAGGAAAGCAGGGTTTGCTGGTTTAAATACTTCTGCTCATTCCTGCGTAAGGCAAAACTGGGTGGCAGAGCACAAAGCCCTATGAGGACTGCCATCCCAATTGCAATCTGCTCTTCCTACCCCCCTGCAGTTTTCTCTCATGCTGCCCTGGCCCAAAAAATGCACGCCTGGTGGCCAGGGCTTGCCACTGCCTCTGCTGCTGCCCTACTCCATTTTATTAATAAGAACTTGATCATCCACATTTTTTTGGTATCTGTGTAGGGTCCTGGAGCCAAACACCTTGTGGATACCAAGGGCCTACAATAAGTTCTTTGCCATCATTTTCCTTTGCTTTGTCTTTCACATTCTTTGTCTTTGTCACATCCCCCTAAGTTTTACCTTTGATTTATCCACAGGTCTCATCAAAATCCTTAATTTTGGCTCCCAAACCTGCCTCAATTTATACATGAGATTGACTTATACATAAGTATAAGTGGTAGTTATTCGTCAATCATCCCTAACGACTTGAAGAGATGAACGGTAGAGGCAGAACATGAATTCATGTATCTTCTCTATGTTTAGGCTGTTTCATCACTTGAACTGGGCTGGTATACATCAAGTATCCCCTAAACTAGCTATTGCTAATTAAGGAGTTTCTTCAAACATATCTGGAACCGATTTGACTCTCACTGTCACCTACACCAATTGAAGAAGAAAAAATCAGTAAACATATACAACCACCCCTCATCCCCAGTTTCTAGCTGCTGACAAAAAGGATCTTTGAGAAATATTTAAATATTTTAAAACTTACCATGCAGACAACTATTTCATCCCAAAGTTTCAGTCTATTTAGTGTCAGTGACTGTTTCACTAGGCTCACTCTGCAGAGAAGCCAGGAAAAAACCAACAGCAGCTCCTTGCTCCCCAGTGAACCATCAGAAGGAAGATGATAAAATTTCAGTCTTCTGTACCCATGGTTGAAAACTAAACATTTGACAAATCTGACTTGGGTGCCTAAATAGGAAGTAAGGCAAACATAGTTACTTTCCAACGTTCAAACACTGTGTCCAATGTAATAAAACTCCAAATTCACATTTATGGGCCACCTACAACTGGTTTACCAGAAAAACATAGACTGCCAAATGTTAGTCTAGGAAATATGGCAAAATTCTAAATCTTAATGCAAGAGGACCAACTTCTGAGGCCTAGGGAAATGAAATACCTGAGGCATTTATCAGCTTAGTTAATTCTATCCTACCTAGTTAAAAATTAAGCTCTGGTCTCCTTTGTTTGCCAATCCATTTTCGATATGCTAAAAGGAACATTGGCCTTACCGATGAGACTTTCTGATGTGGGTTGCTCCTCCTCATTGCTCCAGTAGGCAGGAGAGCTACTTTGAGAGCTACCAGCAGGGGAAGCAACTTCCAAAAGCCCTCAATCCATGATACCTCTGAATATAACAAGAATAAAACATGCACACTTCCAATGATAAAAACTAAGTAAAGAAGGTAAAGGTAATGGTTTCCGCTTTGACAAGATTGTCTAGTCATATCGAACTGTAGGGGGCAGTGCCCATCTCCATTACTAAGCCAAAGAGCCAGCATTGTCAAAGATGACTCCATGGTCATGTGGCCAACATGACCGCATGGAACGCCATTACCTTGCCACTGAAGTGGTACCTATTTATCTACTTGCACTTTTACATGCTTTCCAACTGCTAGGTTGGCAGAAGCTGGGACTAGTGATGAGAGTTCACTCCGTGCCAGGGCACTTGGGCCTCAAATTGCCGACTTGCCGATCTTGCAGTTGCCAGAGTCAGAGTCTTAACCACTGAGCCACTGCCTCCCTCCACTTTATGCAAGCAGAGAAACAAAGAGAAAAAATAATGACCCAAGCTGTATCTAATTGTAAAAACAAATCAACTGCCACCACCTTCTCCCATCCCCTGTGAGTTTATTTCTCCTCTATTCAGGGTGGAACAGATGCCTTTTTCCAGAGTGGGACTCTTTAGGGACTTCACAGGTATGGGTTTGCAGAAACTAAGCAAGCAGTAGAGGACAAGGAGTCTTGGAGATGTCTCATTCATGGGATTGTCATGGGTTAGGATCGAGGGCAGTTAACAAATGTTGAAGCTTGTGTTCCAACCTCAAGACCCTGCTCCTCAGATAATTCCCTTTCTTCCATCTGACAGTAAGGGTGACAATGAAACATTGTCACAGTCCACATCTGAGGAATGTGCCCTCCCCCTTGCCTTTTTACTTTTCAAGTCCTGAAATGAGGTGTTTTGATCAGCAGTTCTTTAAACCCTTCCTTTTCTCCTTTCTGTGGCCATTGTGGCCACCATTTCATGAAAATGGTGGCCATTCTGAAAATAGCGTGGTTGGAATTCCCTCCTTTCAGGTGGGTGGTGGCTGAGTCCCTACTCTTCGAGGATGATGGACGGGGGATGATAATTAATCCCTCCTGATATTTGGCCTCTTTTGCCCCATGTCTTTCCAGTTCTGGTGGCGTGGCATGTATTCTCTGACTGGTGGGGCCATTTTGGGCATTTGGCAGCAAACCACTTATGCTGCTGTGCCTGCTGTCTCTTGCCCCAATACCACTTTAAGTTAAGTGCAAATGTTGGAGTGTAATTGCTGACTGGGATGTCATTGCTGACTGGCCAAGACAGGAAGGGGGTTGGTTTGTCTACTCATTCCCTGTCCATCCTGATCCCCTGTCATGTCCTTGGACCCTTCCTAATTCCAGAACTTCTGATGCTGCCCTGAGTTGTCTAGGATGGATCCCTGTCCTCCAGTCACTTCACCTTTTTCTTAGATTTCAAAAACCAGCCACATGGGACTCAATCACACAGGTGCACATGATTCCCCTGATATTCCAGGGCTTTCTGCCAAAGATGTTCTGATTCCAGTCAAACACTAGACTAGTTCCTCCTGAAGATACAGGAAAAGGAAAGAATAAAAACAAAGGATTTTCTTTAAAAGGTTGAAAGGGTGAAAAAAGAGTCTAGAAGAAAAGAGAATGAAAACCAGAACTTGATCTAAGCCTACTTGGAGCAGCGGCAGGAACTAAACTGAGGGCCTTTGGGGGTTGCTCTCCCTGCAGTAACTCTCCAAATCTACTCCCTGCCTTCTTGAGCAATGAGGAGGAGCAAGCCGCATATGATGTCTAGGTGGAGACATGCCCTGTGGTAGAATATCCACCCCATAAGATTTCTAATGGCAGCAGGCCTGCCATGTCTGTGTCCAAGAGCCCATGTGGATATGAAAAAATGTGGGTGTTCAAGTCCCATATTATTAAATGGCAGCAATGTGAACACAGGCATGTCAGAATGTCCGCATTCATGCTGTCACCATTTAATAATACAGGATGTTAAATTTGCAGTTGAAATTTGTGGATCTGGAGCCCCCAATGTTATACAGCTTAGGTTCTGGGCATCCAAACAAGAGCTAGTGTCACATCAACCTGTCATTGTCTGCATTTCTCCTGTGTTAAAGCCCATGGCAAGCAAGAATGTCCTAATTGTCCAAGACACCCAAGGAGACATTGTATTTTGTAATGAGGGAAAATGCTGCCATTTGATTAACTGTGCTTTTTATTGTGGATTTGCCTGGTTTTATTGTGTTATTTCCTTTCTCACATGAACTGCCTCAGAAATATGAAATAAGCCAATAAAAATACTATATGTATTTGTGTGTGTGTGTGTATCAAGAAGCCAGTGTGGTACAGTGGTTTGAGCAATGAACTAGGGTACTGGAGACCAGGGTTCAAATCCCCACTTGGCTATGGAAACCCACTGGGCGAATTTGGCCAAGTCACATTCTTTCAGAGGAAGGCAAAGGGGATTCAAATCCCCTTTGAATCTTGCCAATAAAACCCTGTGATAGGACTGCCTTAGGGTTACCATAAGTCAGAAAAAGGCTAGATGGCACACAACAGTAGTATTAAGTGCCTACTTCTCATCAAACTAAAAGTGGCAGGTAGCCCTGCCCCCTTTTTAGGGGTACACTTTTAGTCCCACCTCCTTGGTTTTGGGGTTCCCTCTGAAGGCCTTTTGGGATTCCATTCCTGTTTTCCCCTAGGTTCTGAGGTTTCTGGAGTTACCCTGGGAACCTCCCACAAG
Source organism: Phrynosoma blainvillii (assembly GCA_026167975.1). NCBI lineage: Eukaryota > Metazoa > Chordata > Lepidosauria > Squamata > Phrynosomatidae > Phrynosoma > Phrynosoma blainvillii. Next base: position 152,845,708 of record JANUYF010000004.1, read on the forward strand.
TCTGTGAAACCCCTTCCTAAACCAAACCACCCCCCAAGGTTTCCATTTTTTGCATATAATTTTCCAGCAATACAATTCAGTATGTATTTCAAAACAATAAGGCATTCTGCTCCCTGTTCCTGGGGGTGTGGCAGAATGGTGCAGTTCTAAATACCATGGATTGGTCTGTGTTTCCTCATTTCCATGAAAAATTACCATTCTACAGAGAAAACGCACAAATGGGGCTGCTCTATGCATGGGGAGGGAGAGAAGAGAGGGCCCTAGGAGCCTAGGGAAAATGCAATATCTGGGTGAGAGCAAAGGCCCTGGGGGGCTCATACACTTGACACTACAGAGGGACATGCTTCTAATTCACACATTCATTCATTCGTTGGGGTGGAGGGAATTAGGCCAATCAGCATAGTTCAATATTGGCTCTACTCTAGAAAACACACTCCTAGGGAGAGGAGAAAAACAGTTCTGCTTCTTATTATCCTCCACACATTTCAGAGCTGTGAAGTTCAGATCCAAGCATGCTGCCAAAGAGTGAAAGACCTCTTCCCTCTGCTGAGTTCTCCCAGTATGGAAACCCTTCCTTTTCTCTATTGGGGATGCTGAGACCAGCTCAGAGAAGTATAATACCCCATGCACAAAAGTCAGATTTTGTACAACAAAAATGGCTGTTCTCTTAGGGGATATGGAGTTTAGGAAGGGGCCTCACATATTTGTGGGAGATTTCTAGGGGACCCCCAATATCCTCAGAATCTAGGGGAGACCAGGAGTGGGACCTCCAAAAGAAACCTCTTCAAAGATGACCTCAAAATATGTACAAAAGATGGTCGCCCTCTTGGGAGATTTGCAGTTCAGGAAGGGATTCTACAGACTTGTGGGAGGTGCCCAGGGAACCCCTAGAATCCTCAGAATCTAGAGGAGAACAGGATCTCAAAAATTCCCTCAAAGGGAACCCCAAAATCAGGGAAGTGGACTGGTATGCACCCCAAAAAGGGGCGGGGTCATCTGTCATTTTGTATTTGACAAGAAGTAGGAACTAAATACTATTCGCAACAACAACAATAAATAATGTTGCTCTGCAAACTATATATGCTCCAAGATTAGTAACAAAATGCAACCTATGTCAGGAGATTCCATCTGTCCTCCACCTTGGATCTGCTTCAGCAAAGTGTACAGTAGTTTCCAAAAAGTGACACTCTGTTTAGAAAAATAACAACAGTCAGAACATGTTACATTATAATTTTGATATGTATCCTACCCCACCCTAAAGCTCTGTTACGTACTATACAGTGGTTAGTTCAATTCCCTTTTTAGCAACTCTGCAGAAGAAAGAATACTTTCAAAGTGCAACACTTTATTAGAAACTAGGATGTACGGTATATTCTGACTTCCCTCAGACTCTTAAAAATGCACTGCATGGCATACGATACTGATCATGGGATGGAGCTTCAGCAACTCTTGTTTTTAAAACCTAGGCACTTTCTTCAAGTAGTGTGATTGCAATATTTGGCTATGATGAATGGGAATGACTTTGGGGATTGAGGAATTTCAGCTTCACCATGTTTATTCAGATGAAAGTTCTATTGAGTTCAGTGGGGCTTACTTCTTGGAGGTACTTAGAACTGCAGCTTATAGAAGTCTACCCACACCTTTGATGGCTTCAGAGCAGGGATGGTAAAATGTGGCCCGCAGGCAGCATGCAGCTCCCAATGATTTTCCTGTATCCCCCAAGCTTGCCCAAAGGTCCAAAAAAAAAAGTGTTGTTCTGTGTTTTTTTTTGCCCCAAAATGTCCTCTAGGGAGTGTCAGGGGAATTTTCATCACCTTCCGCCCTCCTTCCAAACTCAGCCATTTTAAGTTTTTTAAAGCTGTAAATAAACTTGAAGTCACTTCTGTCACTTCTGTTTTGAAAAAAGACTTCTCCTGGGCCTAAAAACATGGCAAAAAAGATCCCACAACCCCTAGAGTGCACTGGAGAGGTAATTCTGGGTGTTTTCTTTTTGAAGTGGTGGTTTGGTGGGTGCAGCCCCCAAAGTCCCTAGAGGGCTCACGTGGTCCCCTAGCCTCCCTCAGTTGCCCTGGTCTAGAGTCTAGTCCAGGGGTAGGCAACCTAATGCCCGGGGGCCGGATGCGCCCCCCCGAGGCCTTTAGACCGGCCCCAGGCCGGTTCTGCCGCCGCCGCCGCCCCCCGCCATGATGATATTATTGTTGTTATTACTTGTTCTTGGGGGTTTCTTGGCAAAATCTCCACAGGGGTTTTGCCATGGCTTTTCTGGGGCTGAGAGAGTGTGCATGCATATTATTTTAATTTTTTTAAAAAATTAATTTTTTTATTTTAATTTTTATTTATTTACTTTTTGGTGCTTCGGCCCCCCAATTGTCTGAGGGACAGCAACCCGGCCCCTGGCTCAAAAAGGTTGCCTACCCCTGTAGTCAATGGGCAGACAACTGCAGAAGGCTAGGGGTCACATTAGCCCCCTAGGAGATCTTGGGGGGCACAACTCCCATTATGACCCTTCCCCCCTGTTTTTTGCCCCCAAATGTCCTCTAGGGATGGTGGGAGGGAATTTCTGTCAGGTTTTGGCCTCCCTGAGCTATTTTAGGCCCAGGAAATTGCTTTTTAAAGAAAAGAAAAGAAAAGAATATAGCAATAGAAATAGCAAATACATTTCTATACAGCTTATCAGTGCACTTAAGCACTCCCTAAGCAGTTTACAATGTGTAAGCCAATTGCCTCCAACAAGCTGGGTACTCATTTTAGCAACCTCGGAAGAAGTGACCAGAAGTCACTTTCAATTTACTTTTGGTTTTTAAAAGGGTCTTTCCTCATCCTAAAATGGCCAAAGGATTGGCCAAAGCATGGTGAAAATGACCCCACGTCCCTTAGAGGGCTTTTGGGGGGCTTTTTAAAAACCTCTGGAGGACCTGGGGGGCACAAAAACAGCCCTGGGGAGCACATGCAGCCCACAGGCTGCACTGACATTATAGTTTGAACCAGGACACACCATGTTCCATTATTTGGGTCAGCCACCACAGATTATGGACACTCTTGCCTATTCCTTCAGTGCATATCCCATCCCACAAGCATCAACCCATACTCACATATACAAGGCTCAGGGGAGGTTCTAGCTATGGCACAACTACCATGCAACACTGGTGTCCTGATTTCCCATTTTTAAAAATCAGTATTTGTTCCTGGACAAACAGTTTCCAATGTCAAAACATATGAAAGACCCATGACGAAGAGGTGGTGCAAAGGAAGATTGTTCCACAAATGCGGAGCCAGATCCTGAAAGACTTGCAGCCAATAATCCTTTGTCCGTAGATCTTAAGCTTCTAGATGGTGCATACCATGCTAGCTGAGATGCCAGATACTGGGAGAGGTTAAAGCGCAGGGCCTTAAATACCAGGACCAAAAGCTTGTAATGAGTCCTGGCCTGAACTGGTAACCAGTGGAGGGATCTACAAGAGGAAGAGATTTGGGGAGGCTTAAGACAGCCAGAGAAGTAAGAGCTGTCATACTTTGGCCACATCATGAGAAGACACAACTCATTAGAAAAGACTATAATGCTAGGAAAGGTGGAAGGAAACGAAAGAGAGGAAGATCACATGCTAGATGGATGGACTACATTAAGGAGGCCACAGGTATGAATCAGCAGAAACTAAGGAAAGCAGTGGAGGACAGGTAGTCTTGGAGATGTCTCATCCACAAGGCAGCCATAAGTTGAAATCAACTCGAGGGTGGTTAACAACATCAGCAAAGAGAACAGGAAGTCAAACTTGCCAGTAAGCTATTACAAAAGTCCAGGTGTCAAATAACCAAGGACTGGACAAGCAAATGGGCAGTCTTGACACTCAGTAAGCAGAAGGCTAGGGGTCACATTATAGATGTGGATATGGATGTTCAAATGGTGGAAAATGCATGCCTTAGCAGATGCCCTGAAAAAAGGGACAGGACTCCTTGCAACCAAGACAAGAGCCAGTGTGAAACCCTGTAAACACAATAAAAGGCATCAAAGTGGGACTACTGAGTGTTCTGGCTGAAACACCGGAATCTCTGTTTTATCCATATTCAGCTTAAGAGAGTGAGTGGTTATCCAGAGAAACACTCAACAGGAAGACTGAATCAAAGTCTTGAATCAAAACTCTGGAATATTTGAGTGTCATCCGCATAGATGTGAAAGCCACCTCTGAAATAAGAAATCCAAGGGGGAGTGTAAATAGTGTGTGTGTGTGTGTGTGTGTGTGTGTCTGTGTGGAAAATTGAGGAGTTTATTGCAAAGTTAAAAAATACGGCTTACCTGATACAGCTTAAAATTTAAATCGGGTGGCGTCCTGATATTACCACAAGGGTTTTGCTGTCGAATTTGCCGCTCGAATGCAGCCCAGGTCCATCCCTGCTCCCAGGGATGCTCAGCGTGGCTCTTTTCAAAGCCAGGAGTTTTCTCCTGGGAACAGGAATGGACCTGGGATGGACTCAGGTGGCGGATTCAGCGGCTAAATCCTTGTGATAATATCAGGATGCCGCCCAATTTAAATTTTAAACCAGATCAGGTAAGCCGTATTATTTATCTCTGCAATAAGCTCCTGAGAAGTGGGGGAAGAGGAAGGTATGGGGAAAGCAAGCTGCTGATGCTCTTGAGGAAGAACATATTATCTGGGAGATGTTGCAGCAGATTGCTTTTGCCCCAGTCTACTGGGAAGGTCAAGACCAGGGGTAGGCAACCTTCCCCTTTAAGGGCAGAGGACTTCAGCTCCCAGAATCCCAGGAGCTATTGGCCAACATGGCTGAGGCTTCTGGGAGCTGAAGTCCCTCGGCCCTTAAAGGGGAAAGGTTGCCTACCCCTGGTCAAGACAGTATGCCTGCCTCTCTTCTGAGTTAACTGAGTGAGAAGGACTTTTGCACTTTGAACTCAGTTTGCAGCCATTTTTGCCCTCTAGGCCACATGCATCATGACTTTTATCAACGAAATGCTGGCAGGTGGGCTCTTCCCTCAGGCCTCCTTCTCCCCTAGACCCCTGCCTGGCTTCAGGGCAACGGAGGAAGAAGAAGGAGGAGAAGGCCAGAGGGCCAAGGGAGGAAGAGCCCCACCGTGGCCCCAAAACCTCACGGAAGGGAAATTAACTAGATTGCCACACTACCCTCTCATAGCACTACTATAACTGCTCTGGCTGCCTCCTGTTGCATTCTGGGATTTGCAGTTGTATACCCTATTACCATGGATGGATGTGAGAGCTGGACAGTTAAGAAAAATGATAGGAAGAAAATCAATGCATTTGAGATAATGTGGTGCTGGAGAAGAGTGCTGAGGCTCCCATGGACAGCCAAAAGGACAAACAAATGGGTCCTAGAGCAGATCAAGCCAAAAATATCCCTAGAAGAAGCCAAGATGACCAAACTGAGGCTGTCGTACTTTGGACACATCATGAGAAGAGAGGACTCTGGGAAAAACAATAATGCTGGGGAAGACGAAGGGGAGTAGGAAGAGAGGAAGGGAAGGCCACATGCCAGATGGATGGACTCTATGAAGGAGGTCATGAGTATTGAGGGGTTGCAGGAATTAAGCAGAGCAGTGGAGGACAGAGGGTCTTGGAGATGTCTCATCCATAGGGTCGCCATGAGTCGAAATTAACAACAACAAATTTAGAATTTTCAGCTGGGGAGCTGTTAGGCCTCAATGAACTACAAAGAATGCAACAGGAGGCAGCCAAGCAGTAAAGGTGGCATAGCAGCACTATAAGAGTGCAGTGCAGTAATGTGGCAACACACACACACACACACACCCCTACCAGCCACACTTAACTGGTCGAGGGGCGGCTGGAGGGGCTTGACCCCCCCCCCCCCGTTTTGCCTCTTTAGGATGAAGCGCCTGAGGCGGGGAGGGGAGGGGGGGAACAGGCGTCCTCCTTTCCCAGGACATAGAATCATAGACTCACAGAGTTGGAAGAGACCCCAAGGGCCATCCAGTCCAACCCCCTGCCATGCAGGAAACCACAATCAAAACATCCCTGACAGATGGCCATCCAGCCTCTGTTTAAAGACCTCCAAAGGAGACTCCACCACTCTCCGAGAGAGTGTGTTTCCTTGTCAAACAACCCTATCTTGCACCCAGCCCTTCAGTCTAGGAGCAATTTCAAAAAGCCCTCCATTTTGAGCAGGAGTAAGAAGCCTGGCTTATGTCCTGCTCTGAACGTTTTGAGCTGTTCCTTCGGCCTTGTCCGCCCTGGGCCGAGGCGCCCCCCCCCCGGTCCCTTCAGACCCCTCAGGGCTTTCGAGAGGAGGCCAGCAGCCTTTTCCCCAAGGCCTCCGCCACCCACCGCTTCGGGCCTGTCGAACTTGGCCAGGCGGAATTGCTCCGGGGAGAGGCGGGCGGCGTCGGGGAGGCTCCGGCTGAGGGCCTCGACGACGGACGGGAGACGCAGGGACGACGACGAGGCCGCCGCCATGGCCGCTAACACTCTGGCGCCTTTCAGTCAAAGAGAGGCGCGGCCCTCTCAGCGCAGGGAAGGAGGCGGAGGACGGAGGCCTCGCTCCTCCCTTCCTGCCTCCTTTTCTGAAACACCAACAGAAAAACCAGAGGCTCTGCACCCACACCGGGGAGGTTTGGCACCTTTTAAACTGCCCTGGTTCAGAGCGGTGCCAAACCGAGTTATTTCTCCAGTGTGGATACAGGTTGGTCAAGCTGGGCAGGTAACTTCCCTCCCCCTCAGACGCCAGAGACACAAAAACCACTTATGAGGTGCTCCTAGTATTCCGAATTCAGATGTTGGGCCTTTGCAGACTGCCAGAAATAGTGCAAATTGAGTCCACTTTAACTGCCCCTGGCTCAGTGCTAGAGAATCATGGGAACTGTAGTTTTTTTCTAAGACATTGAGCCTTCTCTGTCAGAGAGCTCTGGTGCCACAATAAACTACTGTTCCCATGATTCCCTAGCACTGAGTCAGGGCAGTTAAAGTGGACTTAATTTGCACTATTTCTGGCAATCTGCAAAGGCCCGTTGTTTCCTTGTAGATTACCACGCTACACTCTTATAGCGCTACTATTCCACTTTTAACTGCTCTGGCTGCCTCCTATTGCATTCTGGGATTTGCAGTTTAAGGAAAGGCATTTAGAATTCTCAGGCAGAGAGCTTTTAGTGTGAGGCCTCACTGAAGTACAAGCCTCAGAATGCAACAAGAGAGAAACAGGGCAGTAAAAGTGGAATAGTAGCGCTATAAGAGTGCAGTGCAGTAATGTGGCTTGTCGTTTGTTGTTGCTCTGTGCCTTCAAGTCCTTTGCGACTTATGGTGACCCCTAAGGCAAACCTCTCATGGGGGTTTTCTTGGCAAGATTGGTTCAGAGGGGGTTCCCCATTGCCTTCCCCTGAGGTTGAGAGAGTGTGACTTGCCCAAAGCCAACCAGTGGTTTTCCATGGCTTAGTAGAGATTTGAACTGTGGTCTCTGGAGTCGTAGATCTTGAATAGTCGCAGAGAATACTGTGACTCTGCAGGTCTCTAAAGATGCCAGCCACAGATGCAGGCGAAACGTCAGGAATACATTCTTCTAGAACAGGGGTAGGCAACCTTTCCCCTTTAAGGGCCGAGGGACTTCAGCTCCCAGAATCCCAGGAGCTATTGGCCAACATGGGACTATTGGCCAACATGGCTGAGGCTTCTGGGAGCTGAAGTCCTTCGGCCCTTAAAGGGGACAGGTTGCCTACCCCTGTTCTAGAACATGGCCTCACAGCCCGAAACCCCCACAAAAACCTATGGATGCTGGCTGTGAAAGCTTTTGACTTCAGATCTTACAGTTTCCAATTTTTGCAAAATAGCCCTTCCAGTTCCCAATGGGAGCACGGAGCTTGTAGTCCAGGAAAGATGTTTTTTAAAGTAACCTTTAAATGTCCTATTTTCTTTTGACTTTTTCACAATAGGCACCCAGCTGAAGCTGTAAGGATGCGCTTCAACAACATTGCAGTGTGTAAGAACTTAAATAGAGCCAGCTCAGGTTGGGCTTGAGGGCTCCTCCTCGTCAAAATGTCTTCCACACCACCCCTTGAAACCGTTTCCCCCTTAAGGCGACCCTGGGGTGGCACTGTCACCTGGTGTTCTTGGTAAGATTTGGTCAGAGTGGCTTTACCTTTGCTTTCCTTTGAGGCTGAGAGTGTGTGACTTGCCCAGTGTCACCCAGTAGGCTTCCATGGCGCAGCTGGGATTCAAATCCTGTTCTCCAGGGTTGTAGTCCAGTGCTCAAACTACAAGCCACTGGCCCGCAGCTCTCCCTATATTTTGGGCAGGGGTTTGGGCTGAGAGAGAGAAGACTGCAGCTCTGCAGATCTGACATGGGCTTGAATTCCCATCCAACTTCCCTTTTCAGTACCAGGAATCACTTGGATTAAGGCCACTTTTCCTCTCAGTCTTCCTCCCAGCCCAATGTATTTAGCATTCAGTTGTATGCCAAAGCCCCAGGCTGCATGGATTGACATTTAGTGCACATAGTACATGTAGTGCACAGATTTCCCAGAGAACAAATCCTACTGAACTGGATATGTATATTTCTGATTAGGCATGCATAAATGTTTACCAGTGCAAAAACAGCAAATTGCTTTACTCAAAAGAAACCTTAAATTAGAAAGTCCAGCTGTTTTGGAGTATGTAAATTTTTGTTCCTGTCTTTGATGATAGAATTATATAGTCAGCCCTCCATATCTTTATCTTTCTCCATGGATTTAAGCATCCATGGCTTGAAATTTTTTTTAAAAAAATATAAATTCCATAAAGCAAACCTTGATTTTGACATTCTATATAAGGGACACCATTTGACTATGCCATTATATTTAATGGGACTTGAGCATCCACGAATTTTGGTATCCACGGGTGGTTCTGGAACCAAACCCCAGCAAATACCAAGGGTCCACTGTACAGTATTTCCTAATATGTTGTGCATTTTAATTAATACATGTTAAGTCAAGAACGTTGTTTCATACTTATCTGTTCAATATGCCTCATCACAACAAAATCATATTGGTAAGAGTTACTGGGACAAATCAGTTAAGAGGCAGCACTTTACCACGATTAAAAGGTATCCCAGAATGTGCATATGTTTACCTGTGTCTTAGAAGGACACACTCATTATAAAGTTATTAGATATGTATCTACCATTGTACTTTCTATTCTTGCTGTGGCTAGTGTGCCACCATTCCATGGCAAGTGTGACAATCTCCATCCTTGCGTTTGATTTCAGAATCAAAGAAGGACATGAAGATCATCTTCACAACTGAAATGTACCAAGGAGTATTAATAGAAGGCAGAGTGTTTGTTATTGTGTGCCTTCAAGTTGTTTCCAACTTATAACGACTCTAAGGCAAGCTAATCATGGGGCTTTCTTGGCAAGATCTGTTCTGAGGTGGTTTGCTATTGCCTTCTCCTGAGGCTGAGAACATGTGACTTCCCCAAGGTCATCCAGTGGGTTTTATGGTTGAGCTGGGAAGTGAACCCTATGATAGGAGAGAGAGCAATGATTTGAAATTACCTCTCCCTATCTCGACTACTCAGCCTGACTATCAAAAGGTACCAGGCTCAACTGAGGCAAAGACAAACCCCTTCTGAACAGATCTTGCCAAAAAAATCTCATGATAGGTTTGTTTTAGGACTGACATAAGTCAGAGATGAACTGGAGACACAACAACAACACTTCCTTAATAAGCTATAACCAAGTAATTGCTAATCAGCAAGCATAGGCAGGAATTATAAAGGAGTCTCACACGAACCCAACTGGGAAACGAAAAAGGCTGTTCCTCAAGCTAATGGGGAGAAAGGTCACATTAAAATGTTTCAGATATATTAAAAGGCCTTCTGGATCTTCACTCTTCAGGCCTGTCACACGAAACTGAAAATAGGTTTTGATGTTTGACTATACATCTCCAAATGCCATGGTTCTTACTAGGCAGGGGACAGGTAAGAGAGAAGGAGAGTTGAGGGCCTAACACTGTCTGCCAGAGAACATTTGTGATGTCAAGAATAAGAAAGCTTGTAAGCAAAGAAGTTCTATCAAGAATAGCGAGGAAAATAGCCAGATGTAGTTTTTAATATCAGTTTATTTTTAAGATAAAAAAATTCATCACTGAAAGATTTAAGGACTTCTTAAGAGCCAGAGAGAACAGGCTGTCTATTCTCTACAGACCCAACCAAGGTGCTGGAAAGCAGAGTAAACAGTGGTCCCTGCCAAACCAAGTAGTGCAGCTGAACCAAGAGCTCCGCGGTTTCGTTTCTTGGGATCTGTAAGGCAAAGATAGAATAGTCACATAACTTGCTAATACAACAAACTTTTATTTCTTTGCTGCAACGAACCTCTCTTTGCTGTCTTACAAGAGCTCCCCAAACTGTAAAGCAAAATTATGTCACCTCTGTAGAACAGAAGTGCAACCCTCACTCCAACACAATCTCAGTCATTTGCAGTCTATTTAGGGTACATTTCTTAAGTGGGCAGTTTTTCTGTATGCCTCTCACAAATTCATTTGCAATTCTAACATATTTTGTTCTGCACATTACTGAAGTCCCTCTCTCAACATACATTCTACGAAATATCACAGAAGGAGGTATGCACAAGGACCTCCTGCAACTCAAGGCCCAAAGCAGCCAGGTTCATAGAACCACCATTTTTGCTTTCTTAGCCACCGGCTGCAAGACTGTCCCTTCTCCCACTTTCCACAGAGCACACAAGTGAAGTGCTCCTGGTGCTTGCTTGCAACTAACACCAAGCTCAACCAGATTCTCTTCCATCACCACCAGATCACTAAAACAGCTTTAGTTTGTGCTTAAGAGAATAAGCAGGTTTCTTGGGTGAGATGTGATGAGAATTAAGCTACAGGTAATCAGAGTAAGCCTGACTTGATTTTTTTCTTGACATAATTAGGTATTATTTTCAAAGTGGAAAACAGAAGAGAATCTTAACACTGGGGCCATTTCCAACTCCAAATGCTTTCTGTAATTTTTAGCCGTTGCACACTGTATAGACGTGAGGAGGATCAGGGTGTGCCCAATTCAGAGAAGAACCAATTTGGATCCAAAAGGATCAGTAAAGTGCACCAAATTTGCACCAAATGAGTGGACTGCAGTTCCCAATACAGATTCTTACCCCCTGTGTAGTAGCCATAGGCATAGAGCAGTCTTCCAATGATCCATGCTATACCAAGTCCTGTAGTGGCACGCTGGAAAGAAAATAAGTATACACTAAGAGTTTTATAAATAAATGGATGTGCAACTGAGGGAAGAGGAACCAGGCAATTCTAATCCTTCAATTGTTAATCCAGGGAGTCTCCACAGGCATGCCCCAGGGGCTGAAATACTATAGCAGGTGTCCAAAATGGTAATTGATTCAACTCCCACTCCTTGCCCATGCTTCTTTGTGGTGCAACAAACATTAAAAGATCATAGAATCATAGAATCATAGAGTTGGAAGAGACCACAAGGGCCATCCAGTCCAACCCCCTGCCATGCAGGAACTCCCAATCAAAGCATCCCCGACAGATGGCCATCCAGCCTCTGCTTAAAGACCTCCAAGGAAGGAGACTCCACTACTCTCCGAGGGAGTGTGTTCCACTGTCGAACCGCCCTTACTGTCAGGAAGTTCCTCCTAATGTTGAGGTGGAATCTCTTTTCTTGCAGCTTGCATCCATTGTTTCGGGTCCTAGTCTCTGGAGCAGCAGAAAACAAGCATGTTCCCTCCTCAGTATGACATCCCTTCAAATATTTAAACACGGCTATCATATCACCTCTCAGCCTTCTCTTCTCCAGGCTAAACATCCCCAGCTCCCTAAGTCGTTCCTCATAGGGCTTGCTTTCCAGACCCTTCACCATTTTAGTTGCCCTCCTTTGGACACGCTCCAGTTTCTCCACATCCTTTTTGAATTGTGGTGCCCAGAACTGGACACAGTATTCCAGGTGAGGCCGGACCAAAGCAGAATATAGTGGCACTATTACTTCTCATGATCTAGACACTATACTTCTACTGATGCAGCCTAAAATTGCATTGGCCTTTTTAGCTGCTGCATCGCACTGTTGACTCATGTTCAACTTGTGGTCCACCTGGATTCCTAGATCCCTTTCACAGGTAGTCTCATTCAGCCAAGTGTCCCCCATCGTATATCTGTACTTTTCGTTTTTCCGCCCTAAGTGCAGTACCTTACATTTCTCTGTGTTGAATTTCATTTTGTTAGCTTTGGCCCAACTTTCTAGTCTGGATGAAACTGGATGAAACATCTAGTCTAGATGAAACCACCAAATAGCTGGAACCTATTTAGTAGTCATGATCATAGAATCATAGAAACATAGAATCATAGAATTGCCACAAGGGCCATCCAGTCCAACCCCCTACCATGCAGGAACTCAAAATCAAAGCATACCCAACAGATGGCCATCCAGCCTCTGTTTAAAAACCTCCAAAGGAGACTCTACCACTCTCCAAGGGAGAGTGTTCCACTGTCGAACAGCCCTTACTTTCAGGAAGTGCCTCCTAATGTTGAGGTGGAATCTCTTTTCCTATAGCTTGCATCCATTTCTCCAGGTCCTGTTCTCTGGAGCAGCCAAAAACAAGCCTGCTCCCTTCTCAATATAACACTCTTTCAATCTCTGTGTGCAATTACCCAACCAAACAATTTTTGTGCTAATCTGAATAGTCCATCTTTAATATTTTAGCCTCTTATAACGAAAATCAGCCATGCAGCAAGGTTACACCCATTAGTAAGAATGAAGAACGAGGCCTAAGCTGCCTACTTACCGGATGGTAGATCCCACCTATTCCAAGGAAGAACAAAAAGGGAGGGTACACTTCCAGCCTGAAAATGCAAACACAAATAATTGGGGAGGTTTTTTTCTCCTGAAAGATACCCATTCAATCTCTGTTTAAAGATTTCCAAAGAAAGAGAGTCCACCACCCTTCCAAGGCAGTATATTCCACTGTCAAAACCTCTTATAGTAAAGAGGTTCTTCCTAAATTTAGACTGAATCTCTTGAAATTTGAATCCACTGGTTCATATTCTAGTCTCTAGAACAGCACAAATCAAGCTCACTCCATCTTCTGTGTGACATCCCTTAAGATATTTAAATATAGCAGTCATGCCACCTCTCAGTTGTCTCTTCTCAAAGATAAACACACACAGCTACCTATGTCATTCTGCACATTTGATCATATTAGTTGCCCATCTCTGGACACATTCTAGCTTGCTGATACCCTTGAACTGTGGTGACCAGAACTGGATACTATTCCATAGAGCAAAGAGGAGGAAAAAATGCAGAAGGAGTGCCCAGCTGCTGAAAGGGAAAAAAACCCAGCTGCAGTTGGTTCTCCTCTCATCCATTGACCAGTTGCCTACCTGAGCAACCTCCTATCCATCAAGAGAGAAGGACAATGAGGATGACAATGGTGTGGCACTCTTCCCTTCCCCCACAAGATACAAACAACAACAACCAAAGACACTACACAAGCACCACCAGCCATCTCTATTATGGAGTTTATCACACGGGAGGCTAAGTACCCAAATCCCATGCAGAAATGGGATTTAAATCCCAGAAAAATCCTGCAAAAGCGGGATCATTTTCAGACTCATCGGGAGCATTGAGCATTAACATGAAAATAACCTGCACAGAAAGTGGACAAAATTGGACAAAATCCCGAAAGTAAAAAGAGCTGATTTTGTCCACTTTCTGTGCAGGTTATTTTCACATTAATGCTCAATGCCCCTGACGTCAATCCTGCTTTTGCAGGATTTGTCCACTTTCTGTGCCCAAAGTCATGTGAAAATGATTCTGCTTTTGCGGGATTTTCCTATTTTAAATCCTGTTTCTGCACAGGATAAACCCTGTGTGATAAAACGCCACAGAATGACTTATGGTCAAGGCTCTTCTCCCCTTTCAAAGTCTGTTTTGCACTACAAAGCATTTCCCAAGTCACCTCCAACCCAGTCACAGACCCAGGCACCAAAGAAGGCCTTGCTCCATGCAGAGATAGTTATTCATAGCAGTGTGGAATGTCATTGTTTGCACCTTCATGCAACAGGCAATACTCACGTGTTCTGGTGTGCCCTCTGGATACAGTTGAAGATATGTCCATTTTCAGGGTCTGTACTATACATGTTTGGGTACTGTTGAGGGGAAAAATAAAATTACTAAATGCTGACACCCCATCAGCTGGTGAGTGTGGTAGAGTTAGAAGAAGTCTGAAAGATATTTCAAATGTAGTCAGTAGGAAACATATAATCTCCCCAGTATGCACACATGGAAATAAACTGTTGCTACCATGAACAACCTACTGTGCTTTTATTGTCAGGTTAATATTTTACACTCGCATAAACCGCATGAGATCCAGTTGGTGTAGTGGTTTGAGTGATGGACTAAAACTCTGGAGACCAGGCTTGAAGTCTCTGCTTGGCCATGGAAACCCACTAGGTGACCTTGGGCAAGTCAAAGTCTCTTAGCTTTAGAGGAAGGCAAAATGTTACCCAAAGAAAGGTGTGGGGCTGGGGAGTCCCCACCAAATATGCTAACATTACTTTAATTGTTGGGGAAATTAGCTGTTGCAAGAGGCTGGGCAACCTTTAGGACCATTTGCACCTATATATACCAGTAATAACTGAGGAGAACTCCAGGTTTTGGATGAATTAAGAGAGTTTTATTTAGAAAAATGCAGAGTTCAATCATACACACAATAGCAATTAATTCAGATACAGCATTCAGAGCTAACCAAAATGGAAATATGGAAACTGAATAGCGGAGTTGAGGAGTTTGCAGGGGGGGCTATATTACCCGTCCGATGGAAAGCTGGAGTGGCTCTGACGGCAGCACATTTTTATACATGGAGTGCAGCCTGGGACAACTGTATGAGTACTTTGAGCATGCAGAGACTAGGTTTCTGGGACCAATATTTATAACTGAAACCCAGCCACAAGTAGTGGGCTATACTGCAAGGTAACAAAGGCTGCATGTCCTTTCCCAGGAGTCGACAATGGGATTCTGGACTGGTTGATGACTTTAATTTTAGTGTGACAAAAACAGTGATTAGATCAGACAACCCCAGGGTGACTGGACAGGGTGAGGTGGCAGAGGGCAGACAGAGAGGGTGGCTTACTGCTTGGGGTGCAAGGAATCGTTTAGCAGGGTTTTGCCAAAAGCATGGAGTCTGAAACATGCACTAAAATGAGGAACATTTCAAAGAATGACTTGGTCAATAGAAATGGCTCAAGTAATCTATGTTTTATGCTATCAGAGGTACAGGTGGGGGTGGAGGGGGGTCTCTCTTTTTCTCTTGTCATACTTGTCTGGAGACTGTTCACCAGCTGTAACTAAACAGAGTACCCACAAAAGGTTCTTACTATGAGTTAGCCAAAGCAACTCATGAGAAAGCACCATGACGAGAAGCTACAGAAAACAGTGGGTGCCTCTTATGGTCAAGGCTCTTCTCCCCTTTCAAAGATGCTGCAATCTGGGCCTAGACAGAATATGTGTGAGGCCAACTGGACAGTCCCCCATCTGAAGTGCTCTCAGAGAACAGTCCTTTATTTGATGACTCCTTTTTTCAAGGGCTGTTTGATTCAACCTTCCTCATTATGGTGAGATATACTGAATTTCTAGTTAAATGAAAATAATTATTGGTAAATTGGAGCTATATGGGTAAATAAGCATTATTTAGTTATTCTACCCAAAATGGGCTTCATGGCAGTGCTTTTGCCTTCTTTTGCGTGTCCTCTTTTTTGGTGATGTAGTTGCTCTCGTCAGCAAATCAAAACAAAACAAGAAGAAGAAAGTGGCCACTCTTCCAACACCAACTGTTTGCAGTTAAGTCCCTGAGTCAGGCTTCTGACTCACCAGTGAGAGTTGAGCAGACACAACCTTTGGCTCTTTTCCCAATTGCAGTATTAAAGCCTTCCAAAAGTAGTTAAGATCATTTTGTTCTTTCCTTCCTTTGAGTTTTTCCAAGACTTTTCCATGACAAAAATCTCTGGAGCCACATGCCATTTGTCTGAAAGCAACATTTGATGACCAGCCAAGATGTTGCCTCCCTCTATTCAGGTTTCAGGCCTGATTCAGATTAGAGTAGAATTTGTGCTTAGGCAGAGCCCTCACATCTAAACACAGCTTTAGTGTTTATTTCAAGGGCATATCAAATACCAATGGACACAAATACCTTTGAGCACCAAAAAAGTTTGTCTTTCACCATTGAACACCACAGGGATGTTTTACACTTCATGGTAAAAACCTTTATCACATATTTTCCCCCTAGAAATGAAGCCTCACTTTCAAACATTATCTCAGCTGAGGAGTAGATGACACAAACAAGTTTATACATATTTATCTACCTTCCCCTCTCATCCTTTTTTCAAGGCAAGAAAGTCCATTAGAAATTTAAGAATATTAAAATTGATACTCCTGTGTCAAAGAAACAGTGCACAAAGACTCCACTCCATGGCACACAGCATCAAGGCACCCACTTGCCGCAGTGCATAGACACGCTGTGCCAAAGGGGTGCAGAAGAGCTGTGGCGGCGGTAAGGGTGGCTTTTCGCCACTCCAAAAAGGAGTGGCATTTGCCAGCTCTTTTTGGAGCGGCAAAGAGCTGGATCAGAACCATGGCATGTGGTTGCCACGGCCCCAATCTGGTGCTCCCAAATTAAATTAGAAAACCTTTCACTCACATTAGGGGCCGTCTGTATGCCCCCCAAATCTTCCTGAAATGTGAGTGAAAAGTTTTATAATTTAATTTGGCAATAAGGAAGGCTACATATTTCTAAGACTTTAGCATAGAGGAAACAAAAGAACTGAGGGCCAGCCCAAGCTTTTTCTCAGCCAATTGTTTCAGAGTATCCAGGAAGGAATAGCTAATCTGTCCCACAGATTATCTGGGAGACTGCCTTGTTCCCTACAACTGCTACCAGCCCCATCAATTAATAGGGGGTGGCCCTTCTGTGGGTTCTGGCAGATCTTGAAAACAATGCATTACATGTAACTTTAAGAGCTCATGAGGGCATAATGACATTCATTATGCAGACAACATATTTATCAGCAATGTTTTTATGCCCCCAGAAGCATTTTGAAGGGATTCATTCTTCTTCACTGTCATGTGCTCTAACTCCTCATCCACACCATGGTCCAAAGGCTGCTGGGTCTCCCTGTCTTTCTTGTGCAAAAATACTTTAGCTGAAGGCTTCCCCTGCTACACCCTTTTCCCTCACTGCCCCCCCCTGGATCTTTCCACTGCCCCCTAAGGGGGCATACCACCCACTTTTGGAATCACAGTCATAGAGGTACAGCTGGTCTCAGTTCAATCAGGGAGGATGAAGGTGCAGTCTCAAATAGAGTGCAGCTCTCTCCTCTGCTCCCAGCCCAGAGCAGCTGGATCTTCATGGTCTGCATTGTCTCTCCCTTCCTTCCCCTCCCCTCTGATAAGAATGAAGAGTAGCAACAGCCCTTCCTGGGGCTTGGCAGCTGCCAGGTAAAGGACGTTTCTGAATGGAGCACAAAGGCAAGAGGCAGGGGTAGGCAACCTTTCCCCTTTAAGGGCCGAGGGACTTCAGCTCCCAGAATCCCAGGAGCTATTGGTCAACATGGGACTATTGGCCAACATGGCTGAGGCTTCTGGGAGCTGAAGTCCCTTGGCCCTTAAAGGGGAAAGGTTGCCTACCCCTAAGCAAGAGAATAGTCCTCTGAGCCCCATTCAAAAAGAGGATTTACACATGCATGTCACTAACATGATGCAGACCAGAGGGTGTACTAGTCAGCCTCTCTCTCCCTCCCTTACTCTAAAGGTATCTTTCAGCTCCCTCTCCCCATCTGAATTGTTTCAAAAATGACAGAACTGTAACATTATTGACATATTTTAACATCTCTCTCATTTGTTAGGAAAACACTGTGAGGCACAGCCCTATATTTATTCACTAGTTATTTTCAAAGTGAATAAATAAAACAAACTTTGCACATGCTCATTCAGTATTTTAAAATCGTCTCCCTACCAGAACCCATGTGGTTGGTGAGAAGGGCACTGGACTGAGACTTTGGAGATCTGGGTTCAAGTCCCCAATGCGCTATATAGATCACTGGGTGACCTTGAGATAATGACTGTCTCAACCTGACTTATTTCACAGGATTATTGTGATGATAAAGTATGGAGGCAGAGAGCCATATATACTGCCTTGGGCTCAATGGAGGAAAGGAAGGATATAAATATAACAAATATAATAATATGCTTGTTTGTTAAGGAGCACAACAGTTACTATTTCTTTCCCATTTTGACTCCCACCACCACCAGCAGAATAAAGGTAGGTGTGATAAATCCTCTTCTACTTAAATGTGCAGGCTATATTCCATGAAATTTTGGTAAGATTATTGTTCCTCATTTGCTCTATTTTCTGTCTCTAAAGATATCCCCCGAGGTATCCACATTTCCATGCTCACCTCCACTCGATATTTCTTCCGTGCTTTCCCAACATTTACAGCAAGGTGCATTACCAAGACAAAACTGGCAGCACCAGTGAGAACTACGTAACCGTATTCCTTAGAGAGAACAACCATCTTTGCACTGTAAAGAGAATAAAAGGAAAAGGTCAGTCTTTGCTCCAAAACTGCAAATATCTGCCCTCACACAAAAATACACAAGCATCACTTACTCTGGAATCAAGAGACTGGTAAAAGTCACACTCTGGAACTTGCTTTCCTGAAGACAAGGAAAAATATGCTAACTGTAATACAAAAGGAGAAGCAAAACCATAGTGGAGGCTGGCCCTATAGTCACAGAATAATAGTCTTAGAACTGGAAGAGACCACAAAGGACATCTAGTCTAATCTCCTGCTCTGCAGGAATACACAATTACTGCATTCCTAAAAGATGACCATCCAACTTCTGCTTTAAAACCTCCAAAGATGGAGAGTCCACCATCTCCAAAGCAATCTGTTCCACTGTTGAGAAGCACCTATGCTTAAAAAAAAAATCTAAAGTTTAGGTGGAATCTCTTTTGTAATTTCAATCCAATGGTTCATGTTATGGAGCAGCAGAAAACAAGTTTGCTCCATCTTTCAAAAATGTAAACATGGTATGATGTCACCTCTTAACCTTTTTTTCTCCAGGCTAAACATACTCAGTTCCCTATACAGTATGGTTTCTAGACCTTTCACCATTTTGGTCACACTCCTCTGGGCATGCTCCAGCATGTCAATATCTTTCTTGAATTGTGGTGCCCAGAACTGGACACAATATTCCAGGTGAGTTCTGACCAAAGCAGTTTTGGAGTATAAGCATCAATGCTTGTGTGTAGCTCTATGTTTTCCTTTGAGAAGGGGCAGTGTCTTCTACACAGGAACACTAATTTATCTCTATGGTCATTTGGTCAGTGTTGCTTGTGAAGTGGTCACTTCCCACACCCCTTCTCTTCCTAGGGATTCTTCCTTGGGGTAATACAGAAACCATGTTTTGCTCATAAAGATGTTTTTCTTCTTACTTGCACACATAGAGAGGTCAGCTATCTAGGGACCTCTGTACCAAAGTATAGTTTTTTCTACTGATCGGTTATTTTTGTAGAACCTAGATGTAACAATAAAGTTATTTTCTTTTTACCTACTTATGTATCCTGTTTATTTACCAGAAGCTCAGATCTAGTCTTTTTACCAAATACCTGTGGTGTATATGCTTGTTGCCGCTGCAAAACTGATTTAACCTCAAATTACCAAACCAAAATTCTAACAAGCAGAACAGAGTAGTACTATTACTTCCCTTAATCTGGATACTATACTCCTGTTCATGCAACCCAGAACTGATTTGGCTTTTTTGGCCATTACTTCACACTGTTGACTCATGTTTAGCTCGTGGTCTGCTAAGACTCTTAGATCCCTTTCACATGCACTGTTTTCAAGCCAGGTGTCACCTATCTTATACTTGAGCCTTTCATTTTTTTCTGCCTAGGCATAGTACCTTATTTCCACTGAAATTCATTTTGTTAGTTTTTCCCAGCTTTCTAATCTGTTAAAGTCACTGTGACTTCTGATCCTATCCTCTGGGATGTGAGCCACACCTCCTAATTTGGTGTTTATCTGCAAATTTGATAAGCATGCCTCCCATACCATCATCTAAGTCAGGGGTAGGCAACCTAAGGCCCGGGGGCCGGATGCGGCCCCCCGAGGCCTTTGGACCGGCCCCAGGCCAGTCCTGCTGCCACTGCCACCGCTGCCCCCCGCCGCCGCCGCTCCCCGCCATGATGATATTGATTATTGTTGTTATTACTTGTTCTTGGGGTTTTCTTGGCAAAATCTCCACAGAGTTTTTGCCATGGCTTTTCTGGGGCTGAGAGAGTGTGTATGCATATATATTTTTTATTTTTTAAAATTTTGTTTATTTATTTATTTACTTACTTACTTATTTTTGGGGCTTCGGCCCCCCAATTGTCTGAGGGACAGCAACCCGGCCCCAGCTCAAAAAGGTTGCCTACCCCTGATCTAAGTCATTGATAAAGATTTTAAACATGAATGGAGGCCCACTAGTCATTTCTCTTCAAGAAGAAGAGCAACCTGGTTGGTGCGTACTCTCTGTATTTGGTATGTCAGCAAACTGCAAATTCATTTAACTATAACACTGTCTAGCCCACAGCTGTCTTGCAAGAATACCATGGGGGGGGGGGCATTGTC
The DNA here is from genome assembly GCA_026167975.1 of Phrynosoma blainvillii. Classification (NCBI taxonomy): domain Eukaryota; kingdom Metazoa; phylum Chordata; class Lepidosauria; order Squamata; family Phrynosomatidae; genus Phrynosoma; species Phrynosoma blainvillii. The sequence goes on from JANUYF010000004.1 coordinate 152,866,340, forward strand.
AAAAGCCTTAAAAAGGTAAAGGTAAAAGTATTCCCCACTGACAAAGTTGTCAAGTCATGTCCGACTGTAGGGGGCGGTGCTCATCTCCATTACTAAGCCAAAGAGCCAGCATTTATCAGAGACTACTCTGTGATCATATGGCCAGCATGATTGCACAGAACACTGTTTACCTTCCCACTGAGAAGTAGTACCTATTTATGTACTTGCATTTGAATGCTTTCTAACTGCTAGGTTGGCAGAAGCTAGGACTAGTGATGGGAGCTCACCCTATCATGCAGCACCTGGGCCTCAAACTGCCAACATACCAATCTTGCAATCAACAGTCAGCGTCTTAACCAGTTGAGCCACCGCATCCCCCATAAAGCCTTACTGAAATCAAGATATATCACATCCACAGCACTCCCCTGATCTACCAAGTTTATAACTATCCAAAAAAACAAACAAACAAACAAACATGTAAGATTTATTTGGCATGAAATGTTTTTGAGGAATCCAAACTACTTCTTAGTAATTTGTTGTTAACTGCCCGCAAGTCGATCTTGACCCATGACAACCCTATGGATGAGACATCTCCAAGACCCTCTGTCCTCCACTGCTCTGCTTAATTCCTGCAGACCCATCCCCATGACCTCCTTAATAGAGTCCATCAATCTGGCATGTGGCCTTCCTCTCTTCCTACTTCCTGCCACCTTCCCCAGCATTACTGTTTTTTCCCAGAGTCCTCTCTTCTCATGGTGTCTCCAAAATACAACAGTCTCAGTTTGATCATCTTGGCTTCCAGGGAGGTTTCCAGTTTCATCTGCTCTAAGACCCATTTGTTTGTCCTTTTGGCTGTCCATGGGATCCTCAGCACTCTTCTCCTGCACCACATCTCAAATGCATTGATTTTCTTCCTATCATCCTTCTTAACTGTCCAGCTCTCACATCCACATATGGTAATAGGGAATACGCTGGCTTGTATGATTCTAACTTTTGTGCTGAGTTGTGTATCTTTGCATTTTAGAATCTTTTCTAGTTCTTTCATAGCCTCATTCTTAATTTTCTTCTGATTTCCTGACTGCAGTCTCCATTTCCATCAATGTTTGATCCCAGGTATGAGAATTCTTTTACTATTTCTATTTCTTTATTATCTAAGTTGAACCTGAGAAGGTCCTCAGTGTTCATTATATTTGTTTTCTTTATGTTCAAGATTAAGCCTGCCTTTGCACTTCTTTCTTTGATCTTCTTTAGTAGGTGTTCCAGGTTTGTGAGGTTTTTTATTAGTACTATGGTGTCATCTGCATATCTTAGATCAGGGGTAGGCAACCTTTCCCCTTTAAGGGCCGAGGGACTTCAGCTCCCAGAATCCCAGGAGCTATTGGCCAACATGGGACTATTGGCCAACATGGCTGAGGCTTCTGGGAGCTGAAGTCCCTCGGCCCTTAAAGGGGAAAAGTTGCCTACCCCTGTGACTTAGATTGTTGATATTCCTTCCTCCTATTTTCACTCCTACTTCTTCCGTGTCCCAGCCTGCCTTTCTTATAATATGTTCTGCATACAGGTTGAACAGATAGGGTGAAAGGATGCTGCCAATTGGGAACCATTCTGTTTCTCCATGTTCTGTTCTGACAGTAGCTTCTTGTCCTTGAGTACAGATTCCTCATCAGGACTATCAGAAGTGCTGCCACTCCCATGTCTATTCACTGCCTTCCAAGTGCACACAGATGGTTTAATGATCTTTTCTAGAATCGTTTAATGATCTGTTCTAGAACCTTTTCTAGCATGTGTCAACCTGACTAGTTGGTGGTCACTCAAGCCTCTGTGTGTGTGTGTGTTTTTGATGATAAAGGAACTGAAAATACATAGCCAAGCAGCAAACAGAGAGGAGACAAGCTCCACATGCTCTAAGATGGTCAACTGTTTATTCAGAGTTTAAACTGAACTCTGTGCTGAGGTGGGAGTTTCTCACATACAAACCTTTACTTCAAGGCCCTGGCTGCTGTAATCCAGTCAGCAATTGCTGAAAATTTCAGCAATATGGCTAGAGGAAATGCCTGAACTTGAAATACTGGAAGGGATGGAGAGCAGTCAAGTGGGATCAAAGCAAGCAATGAATATGCTCTGGGACAGGCCCCATGTACCCGCAGTGACCTTTCTCCCAGCAACCAAGGGCACTGTACTTTGACTCTTGTGCTGACTTGGTTTACAAGCAAAGTCCAGGTGCAGAGCACCCAGATAAGAAGGAAGGTAGCAACAAGTTCTGTTCACCAAGAGCTGTTCCAGTAGGAATCTCAAACGCAAAGCTATTGCATGCACCTCCCCTTCTGCTGTCTCCCTTTCACCTCTGCAGTTGAACTTCAAACTCTACCACTATTTTACCTTTGCCTCTCCTAACAATTACAAGCTGCCTCTCCCTAGTTGTTGCACAGATTTACAGCCACCATATCAGTAATAAAATGATACGTTCAACTAAAACTTTGGGAAGAGCATGGCTGAATACCAAGATATCAAATCATATGGATGCAATCCTATAGTTGCCCATTTGGGCAATTATGTGATTTGGAAGGCTTTTAATTGCACTAGAAAAATCACCCCAAACAAGTCGTTTTTTTGGCAGGATTTAAAAAGGGTAAAACTATGCAGTTAATTCTACACAGTGCCACCCATGCGTGGTTTGTCTTTTTAGTAGAGAAATACAGAGTGATGTTTAAATTGCACTTTATCAAAAATGAAAAAACTCAGCTGAGGATTAGTTCATTCAGTGGCCTATGGCCTCCAGGCACTCATAGGTTGCATCTGCACTGCAGAATTAATGAAGTTGGACACCACTTTAACTGCCATGGCTCAATGCTATCGAATTCTGTGATTTGTAGTTTTGTGAGCTATTTAGCCTTCTCTGGCAGAGAGCAGTGGTGCCACAACAAACTACAAATCCCTGGATTCTATAGGATGGAGCCACGACAGTTAAACCAGTGTCATTCTGTAGTGTGGCAGCAGCCCTAGAATCGTGAATCCAAAATGCACAAAGGGGGTACTGGACAAGACACAAGGGTATGGCTGCCCTTTATGTTAAAAAGTTAAAGGTATTCCCCACTGACAAGGTTGTCAAGTCGTGTTTGACCGTAGGGGGTGGTGCTCATCTCTTACTAAGCTGAAGAGCCAGCATTGTCAGAGACTACTCTGTGATCATGTGGCCAACATGATTACACAGAACGCTATTTATGTTACCTGGAGGTATATGCACATACTATCCTGAATGTTCAAAGCCAAGGGTTGTTACATGGAGCCAATAACTGAATCAAGTGGTTTACTGCCTTGGTATTTCTCTTTTCCTTCCTCTTACCCACCACAAGACTTAGTTTGAACCTTCTCTCTATGCTCTAGAACCTGTTTCCATTCAAAGTAAATATGAGACAACTCTTGTCATCTCTCTGAACATTTATAACATGCTTTCACTACTGAGAAACCAGAGGCAGTCCATAAAGAGCAAGGTTCTCAGGCCAGATTGTGCATAAGCATCTCTCCTTTCCTAAATTAAGCTCATATCTATTTAGTACATATATAAGAAAATGAATCCAGTCACCATCATTCACTTATGCAATGGGCTTTTCAGCAAGTCCTTTCCCCAGCTAACAAGAGTCAGTCAAGGCTATATGCCAACAGTATAGGCCAGGGGTAGGCAACCTTTCCCCTTTAAGGGCCGAGGGACTTCAGCTCCCAGAATCCCAGGAGCTATTGGCCAACATGGGACTATTGGCCAACATGGCTGAGGCTTCTGGGAGCTGAAGTCTCTCGGCCCTTAAAGGGGAAAGGTTGCCTACCCCTGGTATAGGCAATTTTTGGCCTGATGGCCCACTAAAGGGGGCTCAGGCCTGTCTACTGGGTGTTTTGTCCAACCCTCAGCACATTCAGTTAGCCCCCAAACCAAAGTCACTGAACGAGAGAGAATGCCCCAAGAATCCTCAAGCATGTGTGGCAGAATCTGTTCACATGGTGAATTTGTGTGATCAGAAATATTGGCTGTGGAAGCACAGGCATGGCCCAGCAGGCGACATAGATATGTTCTGGGCATTATAGCTATCACAGAAAATTTGGTAGTAGATGTAGAAATAACATGGGATAGGTTCCAGTACCACAAAAAAGAAGAGCCATTCAACAGACTTTTTATTTCAAACTAATTATATGCATCTTTGAAATGAAACAATCGGGTCAAGTAAACTTCTAGTTTTTAAACTTCTAGAGACCACAGAAAAGCTTCTTCCAAAATGTATCTAGGCTTTTATTTTCACTGGCCTCCACTGTCCATATTTCCATTTTGGTGGTTGAACCTCTAGATTTGTATTTATTTTTAACGTGCTGGAGACAGCTGGTAAGGCAGGCTGCTTTGCTCTTTGTTTTGCTGTTCACCCTCAAACTGAGTAAGGAATTTTGAGGCAAAGAAAAAAAGTGGTAGCATGAGCTTTACTTGAGCCTACTTCCTCAGATGCATATAGACCAGGGGTAGGCAATCTTTTTGAGCTGGGGGCTGCGTTGCTGTCCCTCAGACAATTGGGGGGGCCGAAGCACCAAAAACAAACAAACAAACAAATAAATAAATATAAAAATATTTTTTAAAAAAATTAAAACTTTTAAAAAATGCATGCACACTCTTTCAGCCCCAGAAAAGCCATGGCAAAACCCCTGTGGAGATTTTCCCAAGAGAACCCAAGAACAAGTAATAACAACAATAATCAATATCATCATAGTGGGCGGCGGCGGGTGCGGGGGGCGGCGGCAACAGGACCTGCCTGGGCCGGTCCAAAGGCCTTGGGGGGCCACATCCGGCCCCCAGGCCTTAGGTTGCCTACCCCTGATATAGGCTTTAGTCTAGGAAAGCTCCTGCTGCCAACTTCTTTCTTTCAGTGAGTCTCAAAGGTGCTACTACAGGATCTCTCTACAGACTGATCCTACAGACTAATTGGGCTTTAGCTTTGAGTTCTACAGTAAGGAATGGTAGAAGCAGCTGGCCGTCTCCTTCCCCGTTGCAGGCAGTAGGCACATATAGCTGCAGAACCACCAGTTATGCCAAAATTCTCCTTTTGACCAGTTCCTGCTTTAGTGCTTTTTTTTTTTTTTTTTTTAACCACAGACACACTATTCAAACTTGGCATCCAAAGTCCATGTTTTCCAGCCTGGTGCTGCTACACTACATCCCAAATAAGGAGGGAAAGGGAGGCTTGGAAGGCAGAAAAGGACTTGGAGTGTGTCCAGAGAAAATTGGAGTGTGTCCAGAGAAGGGCAACTAAAATGGTGAAGGGTCTCAAAACTATGCCATATGAGGAACGACTTAGGGAATTGGGTATGTTTAGCCTGGAGAAGAGATGGTTAAGAGGTGATATGATAGCCCTGTTTAAATATTTGAAGGGATGTCATATTGAGAAGGAAGCAAGCTTGTTTTCTGCTGCTCCAGAGAACAGGACCCAGAACAACGGATGCAAGCTATAGGAAAAGAGATTCCACCATTTGTTAATGGATTTTAACTATGTTATTTGTTTAATAATGTTTTAAGGGGGGGGGGATGCTGTTTATTGTAATTGTGTTTTATGTTGTAAACCGCCCGGATTGGGCAACCATTGGGCGGTATATAAATAAATTTTATTATTATTATTATTATTATTATTATTAACATTAGGAGGCACTTCCTGACAGTGAGAGCTGTTTGAGAGTGAAACACACTCCCTCGGAGTGTGGTGGAGTTTCCTTCTTTGGAGGTCTTTAAACAGAGGCTGGATGGCCATCTGTCGGGGATGCTTTGATTGAGAGTTCTTGCATTGCAGAACGGGGTTGGAGTGGATGGCCCTTGGGGTCTCTTCCAACTATTCGCTCCAAGGGAGTGTGTTTCACTGTTGAAAAGCTTTCACTGTCAGGATGTTCCTCGTAATGCTGAGGTAGAACCTCTTCTCCTGGAGCTTGCATTCATTGTTCTTAGTCCTATTCTCTGCAGCAGCAGAAAACAAGCTTGCTCCTTCCTCAATATGACACCCCTTCAAATACTTAAACAGAGCTATCATACCACCTTTTAACCATCTCTTCTCCAGGCTAAACATACCCAGAAAAGCAGCTTCTCAGGGCCTGAACAGTCTGCCAGAAATAATCCAATTTGAGGCCACTTTAACTGTCCTGGCTCAGTGCTAGGGAATCATGGGAATTATAGTTTTTTCTGAGACATTGAGCCTTCTCTGTCAGAGAGCTCTGGTGCCACAATAAACTACAGTTCCCATGATTCCCTAGCACTGAGCCAGGGCGGTTAAAGCGGCCTCAAGCTGCATTATTTTTGCCAGTCTGTCCAGGACCTTAAGTCAGCTTCTTGTGTCCGCAATGGTGGAGACCGCCCTTACAAGACCGGCCAGCCTTTCTACCCTCCAAATGATCAGCCACAGCCTCGGAGGGGGAAAGGAAGGGCGCCCACCGCCACAATTTGGGATCATCGCCCGGGCCATAAGGGTTTTAGGGAAGGCGAGGACGGGGCGCTCGAAGCAGAGGCTTGATCCCCGAAGGAAGGGCGCTTTTCCTCCTCCTCCTCCTCCTCCCAGCTTTCCCAAAGCCCCGAGGCCTCTCCAGGCAGAGGAAAAAGTCCTCCTTCCCCAGGGCATGCCCTGCATTTCAGCCTCCAGGAGGGCTTCCAAAGGGGCCTCAGAAGCATGCCTTGGGACCTGTCCTCCGTCTCTCCTTGAACGCCCTCCATATCCCACAGTGCCTCGTCCTCCTCTGAGGTGAGGAGGCACCCGGCCGCCCTGCTCCCTCTCCCCAGGAGCCCACCGCTAGGGACCACCACCCCTTCCGCCTGCCCCACGGGTCTGGGTCCCTTTTCCCCATGGGGCCACTGAGGCCAGCACTCACCGCTTCTCCGCCGCTGGAGCTGGGCCTTCCAGTCCCGGGTGGGGCCTCCTTCCAGGGCCGGGCCAAGGCGGAGCCACTGCCGCCGCCGCCGCCCCCTCGCCTCAGGCCTAGGCGGTTTCCAGGCAAAAGGGGAAGCAAGAAGTGGCTAAAAACAATGTACACTCGTCCCTCCACATTCTCTGGGGTTAGGCACACAGGAGCCCCGGGAATGTGGAAAAACCGCAAAAAACAAAACACTGTATGTCAGGGGTAGGCAACCTTTCCCCTTTAAGGGCCGAGGGACTCCAGCTCCCAGAAGCCTCAGCCATGGTGGCCAATAGTCCCATGTTGGCCAATAGTTCCTGGGATTCTGGGAGCTGAAGTCCCTCGGCCCTTAAAGGGGAAAGGTTGCCTACCCCTGACCTAGAGATTCCTAGAAACGTGTTCTCTGAGGTAAAAACATATAGCAGGGGTAGCCAACCTTTCCCCTTTAAGGGCCGAGGGACTTCAGCTCCCAGAATCCCAGGAACTATTGGCCAACATGGGACTATTGGCCAACATGGCTGAGGCTTCTGGGAGCTGAAGTCCCTCGGCCCTTAAAGGGGAAAGGTTGCCTACCCCTGCTATATGTTTTTACCTCAGAGAACACCTTTCTAGGAATCTCTAGGTCCTCCAGTGCAACTCTGTGGTCAACATCTACCAGACACTGAGCATAGAATTGCACTGGAGGAGCTACAAAGGCCTAGTGGAGTGTCCTCTCTAGGAATCTCTAGGTCCTCCAGTGCGACTTTTGGTTAAAGTTGACCATAGAGTTGCGTTGGAGGACCGAGGTATTCCTAGAGAGAACATATTAATAAAATCCGTGAATAATCAAATCAGCAAAAAGTCAAAGCTGCAAATGTGGAGGGACGAGTGTACATTAATAGACCTCTTGTGTTCGGTTTTACTGTTCCCATGTTCTCATTTTATTGGACAACTTATTCCTTGTTTAATTTGTGACACCGTTTAGACTTGTATAGAGATTTTTTAGCACCTTTGAGACTAACTGGAGAAAAAAGGGGAAAAAATAAAAGTTTGTAGTATGAGCTTTTGTAGACTTGGAGGGGGATTGCAGATGGGCGGCTCTGGGCCGCCCCAGGAAGCAGTGGATTGGGACTGCGGCAATCCCACGCTGTGGCCCCAATCTTCCCTTTTGCCGCCCCCAAAAGAGCAGCAAAATGCCGCTCCTTTTAGGGGTGGCAAAAGGCCACCCTAAGAGCCAGCACACGGCTCTTCAGCACCCTTTTCAGTGCAGCGTGCTTGAATGCTGCGCCAGAAGGATGTCCTGACTGCGCGCCATGCGTAATGATGTGTGGCGTCGGCATGGGGTTGGGGCAGCCAGCATGGCCGGTCTGCAGAGGCCCTAAGTCTACTTCTTCAGATGCTTATGGTGGATTGAAAGCCAGGGACAGACAGGAGTGCAGAAGTTTAACGGAAAGAAACTGAAAAGGAATGTTGGTTACTGTAGCCTCAGCCAGCATGAAGAGAGCCCATGAGCTCTACATGATACGTAGTTTGCAAAGGGCTCCCCACATGGACATCCTGTTGTTGGAAATCCATCAACCTCTTCAAGAAACTTGCCCATATACAGACAGATATCTTCTTTCGCAACAAGTGCAAACAACGGGATGTCATTCCTAAGGACTTATGTGTGGGGAACCCTTTGGAAACTATGTATCATGTAGAGCTCATGGGTTCTACTCATGCTGACTGAGTCTACAGTAACCAACATTCCTTGAGACTAACTGGAAAAAAGAGGTTTGTACTTAAGCTTTCGTAGACTTTAGTCTACTTCTTCAGATGCTTATGGTGGGTTGAAAGCCAGGGACAGACAGGAGTGTAGGAGTTTAACCTTAGAAGATAACTGGAAAAAAACCCCAACACCTACTAAGAAAGATCAAAGAGGAAAGTGCTAAGGCAGGCTTAATGTTGAATATAAAGAAAACAAAAATAATGACCACCGAGGACCTTCACAAGTTCAACCTGGACAATGAAGAAATAGAAATAGTAAAAGAATTCCCATACCTGAGATTAAACATTGATAGAAATGGGGACTGCAGTCAGGAAATCAGAAGAAGATTAAGAATAGGGAGAGTGGCTATGAAAGAACTAGAAAAGATTCTAAAATGCAAAGACATACAACTCAGCACAAAGGTTAGAATCATACAAGCCATCGTATTCTCTATTACCATGTATGGATGTGAGAGCTGGACAGTTAAGAAAAATGATAGGAAGAAAATCAAATCATTTGAGATGTGTTACTGGAGAAGAGTGCTGAGGATCCCATGGACAGCCAAGAGGACAAACAAATGGGTCCTAGAGCAGATCAAGTCGGAAACCTCCCTGGAAGACAAGATGACCAAACTGAGATGTTGTATTTTGGACGCACCATGAGAAGAGAGGACCCTTTGGAAAAAAACAATAATGCTGGGGAAGGTGGCAGGAAGAGGGGAAGGCCACATGCTAGATGGATGGACTCTTAAGGAGGCCACAGGTATTAAAGGGTTGCAGGAATTAATCATAGCAGTGGAGAACAGAGAGTCTTGGAGATGTCTCATCCATAGGTTCGCCATGGGTTGAGATCAACTCTAGGGCAGTTAACAACAACAACAGTCCATCAACATCTGGATCAAGGAAGCTGTCCTAGTAGAAGGTGCATGTGTGGAAACCACACACACACTGCTGGATGGCCTTTGGGCAAGGGTAGGCAACCTTTCCCCTTTAAGGGCCAAGGGACTTCAGCTCCCAGAGACCCAGGAGATATTGGCCAGCATGGGACTATTGGCCAACATGGCTGAGGCTTCTGGGAGCTGAAGTCCCTCAGCCCTTAAAGGGGAAAGGTTGCCTACCCCTGCCTTTGGGGATTCCTTCCAACTCTAGGAGTCTTATGTATTGCTGCATGGCCAAAGAGGTTTGGTCTGGATGGCCCCTGGGGGTCCTTTCCAACTCTAGGATTCTATGTATTCCATACAGGAGACACCCCCCCCCCCAGGACCATCCAGCCCAACCCCTTTGAATATGCAGGAATACATAGCATTCTACATATTTCTGCATGGCAGAAGAGGGTTGGACTGGATGGCCCCTAGAGGTTCCTTCCAACTCTAGGATTCTATGTAAAGCTCTCTAGGACTCATTCTTTGTCCCTCTGGTGCTACAGGGCCAGATATCTGGCTACAGGGGCTGCAGAGATAATAAAGTGTGTGTGTGTGTGTGTGTGTGTGTGTGTATGTATACACATGCGCCTTCAAGAAGCCCATGAATGTATGGGGAGCCTGTGAATTTCCTAGGGTTTCTTAAATGAGGAATCCTCCAAGGTGATTTTGCTAGTTCTTTCCTCTGAAAGCTAGCCTACAGCACCTAGTATTATTCCCTGGCAGTCTCCCATCCAAGTACTAACCAAGGCAGACTGACTCTGCATAGCTTCCAAGATCCGGATATTGTTGGACTTCAGCTCCCAGCATTCCTTAACATTGGCTACCCCAACTAGGAGCTACTGGAACGTGTAGTCCAACAAAGCAGTCCCTCAGAGTGTGGTGGAGTCTCCTTCTTTGGAGGTCTTTAAACAGAGGCTGGATCGCCATCTGTCGGGGATGCGTTGATTTTGAGTTCCTGCATGGCAGGGGTTTGGGCTGGATGGCCCTTGTGATCTCTTCCAACTGGATGGCCTGGATGGCCCTTGTGATATCTTCCAACTCTATGATTCTATTATTCTAATAGCTAGACTCCATAACTCTCTTGAGTTCAGTGCATTATAGTATGCGCTGGATAGAGCAAGGTAGACAAAGAAAGAGAATTAGAGCTTTGAAAAGTTTTGGACTACAGCTTCCATAATTCTTCTTTCAGCTATAGGACTTGTTAAAACTGATCCCAGCGTCTTCTTTAATTTATCTCCTTCAGAAACCTGACCAAGCAGTCTCCCCTCACTCCCATCCTCTGTGTGACATCTTCTGTTTGAGATTTGACAAATGGAAATCCAGTCATTGCAAAAACAACATCTCATTGGCAAGACAGCTTTGTATGTGACTTGAGTATGAAAATTAGCACACTCTTGCATTTATGGCAATGATGCCATAAAACAATAAAACAATTCAGAACAACATAGTTTTTTGTGAGTTTTTCGGGCTGTGTGGCCATGTTCTAGAAGAGTTTCTTTCTGATGTTTCACCAGCACAGATGCAGGCGAAATGTCAGAAAGAAACTCTTTTAGAACATGGTCACACAGCCCGAAAAACCCACCCCCCCCCCAAAAAAAAATCAGAACGTTTGTCCATTTACTTCATTTGCAATTGAGCCATGTGAAAATTCTCACACCTATGCAATCATGTGGCAAATTTCTTGGTTCATACATAAATCAATTAAAAGAAATCAGCAATTCATGTCTTTAGCTAAACATGACGAATAATCGTCACATCACTACCAGCAAAGTCCTTTTGGCTTCAGGTGCAGATGTGACTATAGGGCCATTGTAGCCTCATCTTTCTCCTTCCTTTCCCCCTGAGTCTAGGGATTTTAAGGTGTTGTTGCAGAATGCCGAAACATAAATTAGAGATAGTTTAACCAACAAATGCAAGTCATATTTGCAGATGACACCAAATTGGGAGGAGTAGCTAATACCCCAGAAGACAGGATCAAAATTCAAAATGACTTGAACAGACTAGAAAGCTGGGCCAAAGCTAACAAAATGAAATTCAACACGGAGAAATGTAAAGTACTGCACTTAGGGCGGAAAAATGAAAAGCATAGATATACGATGGGGGACACCTGGCTGAATGAGACTACGTGTGAAAGGGATCTAGGAGTCCAGGTAGACCGCAAGCTGAACATGAGTCAACAGTGTGATGCAGCAGCTAAAAAGGCCAATGCAATTTTAGGCTGCATCAATAGAAGTATAGTGTCTAGATCAGGGGTAGGCAACCTTTCCCCTTTAAGGGCCGAGGGACTTCAGCTCCCAGAATCCCAGGAGCTATTGGCCAACATGGGACTATTGGCCAACATGGCTGAGGCTTCTGGGAGCTGAAGTCTCTCGGCCTTGAAGGGGAAAGGTTGCCTACCCCTGGTCTAGATCAAGAGATGTAATAGTGCCACTCTATTCTGCTTTGGTCAGGCCTCACCTGGAATACTGTGTCCAGTTCTGGGCACCACAATTCAAAAAGGATGTGGAGAAACTGGAGTGTGTCCAAAGGAGGGCAACTAAAATGGTGAAGGGTCTGGAAACCACGCCCTATGAGGAACGACTTAGGGAGCTGAGAATGTTTAGCCTGGAGAAGAGAAGGCTGAGAGGTGATATGATAGCTGTGTTTAAATATTTGAAGGAATGTCATATTGAGGAGGGAACAAGCTTATTTTCTGCTGCTCCAGAAACTAGGACCTGGAACAATGGGTGCAAGCTCCAGGAAAAGAGATTCCACCTCAACATTAGGAAGAACTTCGTGACAGTAAGGGCTGTTCGACAGTGGAACACTTTCCCTTGGAGTATGGTGGAGTCTCCTTCCATGGAGGTTTTTAAGCAGAGGCTGGATGGCCACCTGTCGGGAATGCTTTGATTGGGAGTTCCTGCATGGCAGGGGGTTGGACTGGATGGCCCTTGTGGTCTCTTCCAACTCTATGATTCTATGATTCTATGATGCTATGATTTAAAGATGGTAGAAATAAATATGAAGCTGAGTGCCTCATTTGTCCTGCAGGAATATATGTTTCCATAGCCAATAAAGGTAAGTCAATTAAAAAAACATTTAAATTAAAGGTAAGTCAATTAAAACATATTTTAAACATATATTCTCTATTTCAAAAAAATAAAAATAAAAATAAAAATAAAAATGGTGTGTACTCTTTACAGGGTCACAAGATTTGGTAGTTCATCTCCAGTCCCAGAAGCACCTGTCAGAACTATGCCTGCGTGCATGAGTTCTGTCAGATGTTTGGTTTGGGGTGTAATAGCTGTAGTTGTTTTGGGGTGATAGGTGGGTTAGTATATGGGAAATGTAGGGCCTAAGCAGACTGCCAGAAATAGTGCACATTAAATTGAGGCACTGCCCTGACTCAGTGCTAGGGAATCATGGGAACTGTATTTTATTGTGGCACCAGAGCTCTCTGACAGAGAAGGCTCAATGTCCCAGAAAAAAATACAATTCCCATGACTCCCTAGCACTGAGCCAGGGCAGTGCCTCAATTTAATGTGCACTATTTCTGGCAGTCTGCTTAGGCATGTAGTGAGCTTTTATGAAAGAAACGCTGCTTGGGGTGGGGGGATGGGAGTAGTGCTGGATGTAAGATAGTTTTGAGAAAATCAGGCCTGTGGAATGAATGAGTTGCAGAGGAGGTTGGCTGGTGCTGAGAAGAGTCTCCAGCTGAAGGGGGGTGATGGGTGGAGTGTTTTGGCTAAAGCAGGATAGCTTTGGTGAGAACATGGAGAAAGGGGGGTTGACTTGATGGGGGAAGAAGAGCTGTGGGAATTGGAAATGGGTGCTAGGTTTGGTACCAAAGGATGTGGGGTGGAGCTCAATAGTTATGAGGGTTTTAATATGGCATTTCGTTGTCAGGGGGGGGCAGTTCTGGCTTAAATGCTGACTAGTGAATTACTGGCTGTGTCTTTTCAACAAACTCCTAATTGATTCAATTGGCTGGTTTAATGGCTACACAGAGTTACTGAATTTAGCCAAGTCTGACAGCACCAGAGGAATGGCCAAAGTTGCTGTAATATTGCAGATACATCATTTTCCTTCCAGACGGTCGTCAAAACCTACACAATTAGTAAATGCAGAAGAGCATTTCACACCATTATCCACCATTCATCATTTCAATCTATTGACTCTACACCTAAGCTAACTGATGAAATTTACTGTAACTCTGATATCTCCAAAAAAGTGTCACGTGCTAGGACAAAGGACAAAGCTATAATAAACAAAATTCTTGGGCCACATTCTGTTGGTGTGATGATACAATGCTTGAAAGAGATAATCATGTTTTGAGGTTAGCACAGATGGTAGAAATCATCTTCCCAATTTTAATACAGTTTTAAAATTATTATTATTATTATTATTATTATTATTAAGCAGGAGGTATCCAGAGTAAAGTTATAGAGCTTAAAAACTCCCAATGAAACATCAGACACAGTTTCATCCTACATAAGTGGTACACTAAGAAACCTTGATTTTGTTGACACATGTGTAGCATTTACTGGTGATAATATAAACACTAATTTTCGGGGGGGTCTTAAAAAGGCTTAGGGTATAAATATTTTCACAAAATGAAAGAAATGTGTGAACAAGAATGTAGTAGGTATAGGCTGTCCAGCACATATCCTTCACAATACCTTTCACCATGGGGCTGGCAGCTTGGGAGTTGATTTGGAGTGCATAGTCATAAAACTGTGTAATTATTTTTCTATTTATACAGTAAGAGCAGGACAACAAGAGTACTGTGAATTTGTTGATACAAATTACAAAAAGTTACTGTCCTATACTAAAACTAGGTGGCCATCTCTGTTTCCAGCAATTCATAGAATACTTGAGATATATGGAGCTTGGCAATCTTTTTTTATCTTTGCCTAGTCCCCATAAAATTCTGAAGGATTCCGCCCCCTCCCCCCCGCCAAGTTGAGTAAGTCATATTTGTGACATCTACATTAATGTCTGTTTTTTATGAAAACATCAGGGAGATTTTTAAAAATTCCATAATTGATATAATTAATATATAGAAAATTCCTCCCTGCTAGAGAACAAGTTGGAATCATAAGATCATCGAGTTGGAAGAGACCACAAGGGCCATCCAGTCCAACCCTCTGCCTTGCAGGAACACACAAAACACCCCTGACAGATGACCATCCAGCTTCTGTTTAAAAACTTTCAAGGAAGGGGACTCCACCACTCTCCGACGGAGTGTCTTCCACTGTTGAACAGCTCTTACTGTCAGGAAGTTCCTCCAAATGTTGAGGTGGAATCTCTTTTCCTGTAGCTTGCATCTGTTGTTCCGAGTCCTATTCTCTGGAGCTGCAGAAAACAAGCTTGCTCCATCCTCAATATGACATCCTTTCAAATATTTAAACAGGGCTATCACCTCTAAGCTTTCCCTCTCCCCTACGCTAAACATACCCAGCTCCCTAAATCTCTCCTCATAATGCATGGTTTCCAGACTTTTCCCATTTTGGGTGCCCACCTCTGGACACATTCCAGATTCTTAACATCCTTTTTAAACTTTGGTGCCCAGAACTGGACACAGTATTCCAGTTGGAATCTTCCTCTATTTCCCTTAAGGACGTTATCACACGGGGAGTCGCGGGGAGAAAGTGGAAATAAACCGGAAGAGCGGAAGACTTTAATTTATGGGATTTGTCCTGTTCCACCTCGTCTGATAACTAAATTTGAATTTAAAAGGGGGTTAATTTGAACAATCCCTGATCTTTTCATTTCCTCAAAAATCCCGAAAATGAAAAGATCTGGTTTTCGTTCGAATTAACCCCCTTTTAAATTCAAATTTAGTTATCAGACGAGACGGAACGGGACAAATTCCGTAAATTAAAGTCTTCTGCTCGTCCAGTTTATTTCCACTTTCTCCCCGCGACTCCCCGTGTGATAACGTCCTAAGAGGTGTTGTCATGTTCCTGAGAGAAGGGATTTGACAGTGAAGCAGATTATTTTACGGAGGAAGCAATATCTTTGTACAGGGAGTGCTATAGTTATTTAAAAAAATAGAGTGTCTCATTTATAGATTTTCACTGTTTCAAATGGATGGATTTGAAAGGAAAGTTATTAAAGAAAGATATGGAAGCATGTATAATGTTTTTAAGTGGAAAAGAGTTGATTGATGATGCAAAATGTTGTGACCAGTTATGTAATTTAAACAATTTTCTTGACCACAACAGCACAAACCTTGAAAATAGGTCATGTAATGATAAATGAGTTAAATATTTTGAGAGTAGCAAAAACGACAGATACTAGTCACAGCTACTCAAAATGGCAGAATATTTCTTTTTTACTCCCAGGACACAATGCAGATGTTGAAAGGGTTTTTTCCTTTAATTTCAGCACAGTGGACAAATGAAAGTAATACATTTAATGTAGATTCAGTCAAGGGTTTGTTGCTAGTAAAGTACAATTTTAAGCATTTGCCTTTCTCAGAGTTCTATAAGTATATTGTAAGCCAACAAGACATTTTAATCAAGATAAATTCATCAGAAAACTATGAGTACAAAATAAAACATTGTTTAATATAGTTATAAAGAAACCATATGAAATGAATTTATATCCAGATTTTAGCGTTTTTAGCTTTTATTTTGTAAAATGCTACATTTTTCTTGAATGTCCTACATTTGGTGGTGCCTTGTCCTCCTTTGTGGTTATAACATTTTGGCACCCTGGTTGAGCACAGTTTGTGGGAGAAAAAGACTAAGGCAAAATTTGCAGAATTCACACAGAAGTTAAACCTTCAAGGTATAATTTTATTTCATAATTTTATTACATTGTCTCCTCAAAAATTGTAAACAACATCCTGGGTTTTGGTATGAACAAAAAATAGCTGGGAGAAAATATTGTACCAACAAATCTATCATATTTTGTCATTGGATTACTGTTTGACCGACACAGTGTAATATACTGGGATAAAAAGATGTCCTGTGCCATTTTGTGGTTGAAACATAATGCAGAGAAGCTGGTGTGTTTAGATGGGTGGGGCAGCAAGTGAATGTTCACTTGACTAGGAAGGGCACACCTACACATTTTGATCCTGAACTTGCATGGTGTCAAACTCCCTAGGATTAAACATGTTTTACAGTGCAATCTTTGTGTAATTACTCAAAGCAAATATTTGGGACCGTGAAACGTTTTCTCTGGAAAAGTTTGCCAAGCCTCTTTTCTCATTATTTGTCATCAGGCTTTTCATGAGTGATTTTATTCCTTTTGCTGGCACTTTGGCTTTTATGCTATGTTTTGAATTGTCTAATATAAGAATGTTGGTTCTTACTTGTGATACATCTGTTTCTAGTAGATAAGGAAGCAACATCTTGTAGTCTGGGTTATGCTACTCCTACTCGCTCCAGATAGGCCGGAAAAAGAGTCTCCAGTGTCCCCATGTATGGGAAGATAATCCTAGAAAACCAGTTGTCAAAACAGCCCAAAAGACAAATGTTTCTTAGGGGGGTTGCAGACTGCCAGAAATAGTGTGAATTCAGTCCACTTTTAGGGTTAGGGTTAGAGTTAGGGAACCATGGGAACTGTATTTTATTGTGGCATCAGAGTTGTCTAACAGAGAAGGCTCAATGTCTCAGAAAAATAACAGTTCCCATGATTCCCTAACCCTAACCCTAAAAGTGGACTGAATTCACACTATTTCTGGCAGTCTGCAACCCCCCATAGAAGAGAAAACAAAACGATGTATTAACATTTGAAGAACACAGAAAACAGCCTGACATAGAGACAAACAGAACAGTACTTACCCCCCTCCGGGGGGCCATATGTACATCCTAAGACATCCTTACACCAGCACTCCTTAGGATAGACCAGGATGTTTGTCCCTTATCTAGTGGAAATTGATGTATCATAGGTAAGAAACAATGTTCCTTTTCCCAGTAGATAAGGAAGGAACATCCTGTGGTTTGGAATTTACTCGAGGTATCCTACATCAGAGAAGCTGTTGCAGAGTCAAAGCTGTCCAGCTTGCAATGCTTGATGTGGCTGTCCTGCAAATTTCTGTCAAGGTGGCACTCATGGTTAATGCTGCTATAGTGGGCTGCACTATGGTAGAATGTACAGTGATGCCCCTTGGGGGAAAGGTCTCTAGAGCCTGGAAAAAGTGGTAATGCATGCTCTGATCCACTGGATCAAAATGGAAGTGGAGACCTTCTTGCCCATGGAGCGTGGTTGAAAGGATATGAAAAGGGTGTCAGAGGACCAAAAGGCAGGGCTTTTTAGTGCTAGTGACTCTGCCTGTATGCATAATACAGAAACTGGCAATGTATTCTGTGGATTGGGACATGAAATTGCTTTCTGAAGGTTGACCAATGAAAGGAAGTCCCCTGACTGCATTACCTCCAGGATGTGCTTCAGTGTATCAGTGTGGAAGGAACAGTTCCTGACAAAGTGGTTCACCCTCCAGGTGCCATTCTTTGGGATAAGAAAGAAAGTGGAGTAGCAACCTTTGCACCTCTGTGCAGGTGACACCTCTTCTATTTCCCCTTCTGAAATAGATGGCCAATGGCTTCTAGTAGGAGGTATTGTTTATGATGGCATCTTGACGTTGGGGATATGATAAAGGACTCATGGGGTCTGCTATAAAACATGGCCTGGTATCCGTGTCTGGGTATGTCTAGTACCAAAGAGTCTGAGATGGAGTTCACCCATGGCAGCATAAATTCCCAAGCCTGCCTCCTACTGGCAGTGTGGTGTCAGGACTGCTGCCCCTTCCACTGGTGTCTGCCATTGTTTTGGAGTTGGGAACAGCTATCTGCAACTGAGGACTTGTGCTTAGAATATCTGATCTCCCCATTGTGGTCTGAAACCCCTAGAGCAGTGATAGTGAACCTTTTAGGGGACAAGTGCCCAGATTAAAAGGCCTTCTGGCACTGGGTGTTACCTGGTGTCAGGGCTGGGACTTCCTCCCTCTGGGGATAGCACTTCCACCCTCCAGGGTGGGACTTCCAGGGTGGGACTTCTTCCCTCCGCCCTCCTGGGCCTTCAGCTGCCTCTCCAGAGACAGCTGAAGGCCCGGGGAGGGGGCAAGAGGGGGAGAAGAGGAACAGGTGTGCACCTCTTCTTCCTCCTCCCCCTGCGCCTTCCCCAGCCTTCAGCTGCCTCCAGAGAGGCAGCTGAAGGCCGGGGAGGGTTGGGAAGGAGGAGGAACAGGCACACACCTCTTCCTCCTCCTCCCTGACCTCCACGTGCCAGGGAAAATCGCTTCACGTGCCATAGGTTCACCATCACAACCTTAGAGTCCCTGGATTGAAAAAGAGAGCTATATGAAGTGGGAGCTGGGAGCATGAAGAAGAGCTACTCTGTCTGTTGTGTCTTGTGTCATCCCTCTTCTTCCCTGGAACCAGTGCTTTCCTTTTGTCCTTGTTTTCCAGAAGGATGGGTTCCGGAGACTCCCCAAAGTGTTTGCTCCTGAAGAAGGGAGTAGATACTACTTTCCCCCTCCTGGCTAGTCTGGAGAAGAAAGCACCTGCACCAGCAATAGCTGTGGCCTTCTAGGCGGTCACCACCTGGATCCAGACTGCTAAATCTGGTGGAAGCTCCTTTTCTGTTAAGAGCCCTCCCTCTCCAGTATTCACCTCTACCTCCTCTGGCATCATATCAGCTCAAGTCCTCAATCACTGGTTCATTTTGAGCTGGGTGGGGGCCATGTGATGAAGTGGCAGTATGGAGGGATTTGTCCTTGCATCTTGTGCAAAGGGAGAAGAATCAGAGGGGAGGAAGGGTTTCTGGTCTGGCCGGGGAAATTCTCCCCCATGCTAGACCTTCTTTCACACTCCTGAAGCAGGGAAAGGGAGAAGAGGTGGGGGAAGCAGTAGCCAAGGGAAGAGGAAGGAGACTGGAGAAGAATGAAAAGGACAAGACAATAGAGGTTTGCTTTTTTAAAAATGGATTAAATTAGATTATGAAGAAGGGAGATGAGGTAGGACAAATGGAGAGAGATGGCTCCAATGCAGGACTGGAGTGGTTGTAGAGATGAGCAACAGAGAACACATCCTATTGAAGTAGTAGGCCTTTTGGGATTAACTCTCCCCATGCCTAACACTAGATTCCAGAAGGTCTTTCTTTTTCCTACCTATCTGGATCAAGTAGGAGGAGATAACCCAAACTATAGGATGTTCCTCCCTTATCTGCTGGGAAATGTGCAGTTTCAAATTGTTGTTTCATTATTTTGCTTTTTCTGTTATTGTGAGTCACCACAATGAAAACAGTTTTTAACAGTGGAATGAGAATGGTTAAATGAAAGATTTATAGCCATGTAGATTTGCAGAGAACCACACATTAACAGCACAAGCCTTCTCTGCTTGTTCATTCAGAAGTCTCACTGTCTTAAGAAAGGCTTATTCACTAGGGACGTTATCACACGGGGGAAATCTGTTGGGTAATCCACACAAATCCCAAACAAAAACTGAATTTGTGCCTCATGATTTCACACGACACCGCACAGAAACTGGTCAGAAACTGGAGAGAAACTGGTATTATCCGAGATCTTTTTAATTTCGGGAGTTTAGAGGAAATGCATTTGCGAAATTACAGATTTTGTATTTATTGTAATGTGAAAAACAAATACGCACGGACATTTCTCTTTTAAAACCTGGAGGAGGGCCAAGAGGAGGAGGAGGAGGGGCCTCCAGGGAGGGAGAGTCCTGGGCTCCTTCTCAGTGCCAGGGTAGGGAAGGGAAGGCAGCCCAGGAGAAAAAAGTTTGGGACGGAGGAGAAGTTTGGCATTTGGGATAGAGGGAAAAGGAGGGGAAAGAAGGCTTCCCTTGCAGCAGCTGTGGGTGGATGTGGGTGCACGTGTGGTGTGTGCTTGTGGAGCAACTTGGAGCTCTATCTCACCATGAAGTTCTGCCCTGCAGGTCCTACAAAGGGGAAAGGCTTATGGGGGGGGGGGGCATGGGAGGTACCTCCAGTTTCCCCCTCTCAATCCCTCCCTTGCCTCAGCTGCCTTACCTTGCCTTGCCTTGCCTTTCCAGCCTTCTCCTCCTCCTCCTCCTCCTCTGCTCTCTTGAGAGGTCCTAACCCCAATGGAAGGGGGTTAGGACCTGTGCAGGAGGACATGACCCCAAATGTAGGACAGTCTGACATTTCCTCCTGGGAAATGCAGGACTCGCCCTGGAAAAGGAGGAGTCTTGTCACAAAACACACCCATTTCCAGTGCATGTACGGGTTTTTTCACTTCTGTATGAAAGTTAAAAACGTCTTTTTTTCGCTATTAACTTAATTCCGTTATTACTGCAATTACGTGTGAAAAGCTTTTGCGTAATTAAGCTCTATTTTCACTTTCTTTTCGGGATGTTTCCACTTTATTATCTCTTTAACAATGAAACTGGCCCACGTGTGATAACGGCCTAAGAAGTGCAGGACTGCAGTTTTAATATGTCCCACAGAATACCATGGGACTCACTTCCTGTGTAAGCATACAACGGGTTACAATGTCAACAAGTCACATTTCAGAGATGTAGACTAGGGAGTTCTTTATTCTTCATCTTCATTATCCCCCCCAGTGGCAGTTAAGAATTTATAGATCACTGCACATATTCCTAAGAGCCAAGCCAGCACAGTTCCAGCAGAGAAAATACAGAAGCCAACAAGCCCCAAGAACAGATAGTCTTGATCATCAAAATGGATGTAGCACTTATAATGGAGCTCCTCTTGTGCCTCTTCCAGCAACCTCAAGCCATGCACAAAAGCTGGGCTGTAGCAGGTGATGTTGTCAGAGTCTGCAGAGAAAACACAAAGATGACAGCAACCCTGTATTTATGATAGAGACCCATCAATTAAGCATGGAAATCATAGAATCATAGTTGTAAGGGCCATCCAGTCCAGCCCCCTGCCATACAGGAATACACAAAGTACTCCTGGCAAATGACTATCCAGCCTCTGTTTTAAAATTTCCAAAGGAGGAGACTCCGCTACACTCTCAGGGGGCATATTCTAATGTCAAACAGTTCTTACTGTCAGGAGGTTCTTCCTAATATTGAGGTGGAATCTCTTCCTGTAGCTTGAATCCACTCTTCTGTGTCTTAGTCTCTGGAGCAGCAGAAAACAAGCTTGCTCCATCCTCAATATGACATCCCTTCAAATATTTAAACATGGCTATTATGTCACTTTTTCTCTAGGCTGAACACACCAGACCATTCAACCTAGACAGTGAAGAAATAGAAGTTGTAAAAGAGTTTTCATACCTGGGATCAAACATTGATAGAAATGGGGACTGCACGCAGGAAATCAGAAGAAGATTAAGAATTGGGAGAGTGGCTATGAAAGAACTAGAAAAGCTTCTAAAATGTTAGAAAATATTATAAACTAGAAAAGATTCTAAAATAAAACCAGAAAAGATTCTAAAAGATTCTAAAATACAACTCAGCACAAAAGTTAGAATCATACAAGCCATTGTATTCCCTATTACCATGTATGGATGTGAGAGCTGGCCAGTTAAGAAAAAAAGATAGGAAAAAAATCAATTCATTTGAGATGTGGTGCTGGAGAAGAGTGGTCAGGATCCCGTGGATGGTCAAAAAGACAAACAAATGGGTCCTAGAGCAGATCAAGCCAGAGATCTCCCTGGAAGCCAAGATGACAAAACTGGGGCTGTTGTACCTTGGGCACATCATTAGAAGGGAGGACTCATTGGAAAAACTAATAATGCTAGGAAAGGTGGAGGGAAGTAGAAAGAGAAGAAGACCACATGCTAGATGGATGGACTTTAATAAGGAGATCATGGATATGAATTTACTAGACCTAAGCAGAGCAGAGGAGGAAAGGGAGTTTTGGAGATGTCTCATCCACAGGGTTGCCTTGGATCGAGATCGACTTGAGGGCAGTTAACAACAACAAGAAAACACACTAAGCTCCCTAAGCTGCTTCTCACAGGGCATGGCTCCCAGACTTTGTACCACTTTGGTTGCCCTTCTCTGGACACATTCCAGTTTGTCAATATTCATCTTGAATTGTGGTGATGAAACTGGACACAATATTCCAGGTGAAGTCTAACCAAAGCAGAATAGAGTGGTCCCTGCCAGGGAGAAGACGGAAAGCAGTTTATGGGCAGCCATTTTGAGTGGATTTGGGAGAGTGTGTTTGTTGCTGAGGGGGTGGCGCTTCTGTGGGTCATATCTGTGACTCAATAGGGGGTGAAGCTAGCTGCCTAGCTCTATATAACTCGTCCCAGAGGCTTTCCAGGCCAGTCCCTGCCAGGGAGAAGGAAGGAAGGAAGGAATTTTTCAGAAAACAAGAGAAAGCACAGCACAGGTAGAAGGGGGCCCCCTGGAAACTTTGTTTTTAGAGGTTTGCCTTAAAAATTAAAAAAAATAAAAGAGCTTTTTGGAGTTTTTTTGCTCAGAGGGAGAGAGTCACAGACTTGCCTCCAGAATAAGGTGACATCCAGGAGCTCCCAAATAGAGTGATAAATCCAGTTGATTGAGCTTGCTGACAGAACCTGGTGAAAGGGCCAACAATGGCACTTTACATAGGGGTTTGTAGGGAAACTTTTTGAAGGAGAAGTCCACAGTCCTGTTTCAGTGCTTACTTAAGATGTCTCAATATGGACACGGAGGGAGCTGCTGCAGTCACCTGCAACACTTGTGGGATGCTTGTCTTCTTGCCAAGAGATGTGGGGAACTTCACCTGCACCAAGTGCAAGTTTGTAACCCTCCTGGAAGAAAAATCAAGCAGCTGGAAGTCTGGGTAGCTACACTTCAGCATGTTAGGGAGCAAGAGGTTTTCCTGGACAGAGTGGAACGAACGGTCTTGGATGGGGATCACACAGAGGAAGTTGTTGAGGAGGCGGTCACTTCATGCACACAGGAGGTACACAGCTGGAGGAACGTCACACACAGAAGTAGGGAAGCCAGGGATTGTTCTGCTACAGAATCAATTTGAAGCTCTCTCCCTTATCAAGGATGAAGAGGAAGAGCAGCAGGTACAGTCCTCAGAGATAGTGCAGGGGACCCTAAGAGTACCACCGCAGGGAACAGCCACTGCTAAGCCTCGGAGGAGGCATGTGGTGGTGGTGGAGGTGGTAGGACTCCTTGTTGAGGAGAACAGAAACAATGGTTTGTGGGCCTGACAAGATGTCCCGGGAGGCGTGTTGTCTCCATGGAGCAAAAATCTGTGATGTGAAAGTCAGGCTGACAAGACTTGTCAAGCCTACTGACCATTACCACTTCCCCTTGGTCCATGTAGGAACCAATGATATTGCCTTCAGAATATCAGAAGGGATTATGAGGCTTTGGGTAGGAAGCTGAAAGAGCTGGATGCACGGGTTGTTATCTCATCTCTTCTCCTAGTTGAAGGGCAAGGTCCAGAAAGGGAGAAGAAAATAGCAGATGTGACTAACTGGTTCTGTAGATGGTACTGCAAAGAACCAATTTGGATTCTTGGATCATGGGCTGCGGTTCCATGAGGGTGGACCTCTGGCAAAAGATGGGCTGGATCTCACACCTGTTGGCAGAAACATTTTTGCCAATAGTCTCAAACATTTGATCAGGAGAGCTTTAAACTGAGTCATGTGGGGGAGGGAGACAGTACCTTGGAAGGTATCTTGGAAGGCAGGAGTATATCATGGGCTGGAGATAATAGTGAAAGTGTTATAGAGGGAACAAGGCAAATGATGCAAGGGCCCAACAGTGGGAAGAAAAAACCTCACACAGACAGCAATTTGGGAGGATGCATGGTCTTAGATGGCTCTATACTAATGCAGAGAGAATGGGAAATAACCAAGATGAACTTGAAGTCCTAGCACAACAAATCAAATATGATATAATAGGTATCACTTAAACCTGGTGGGATGAGTCTCATGATTGGAATGTAGGAATAGAGGGGTATAACCTTTTTAAGAGAAATAGGCCAAAAAGGAAAGGAGGAGGAATAGCATTATATGTCAGGAATGTTTACACCTGTGAGGAGATCCAGGGCTTAAATCCTGGAAATCAGGTAGAGAGCATCTAGGTAAAAGTTAAAGGGGAAAGAACCAACAAGGATGTTATTGTGGGAGTCTACTACAGACCCCCAAGTCAGACTGAGGAATTGGATGATGCCTTTCTACAACAGATGACCACACACTTAGAAAGAAGAGATGTAGTAGTGATGGGTGACTTCAACTATCTTGATATTTGCTGGAAGTGAAACTAAGCCAATACTTCAAGGTCTAGCAAATCCTCGCTTGCATCGAAGACAATTTATTTGTCCAAAAGGTGGAAAAGGCAACAAGGGGATCAGCTATTTTAGTCTGATCCTAACCAACAGGTATGATCTGGTAAATGGGATGCGAGTAGTGGGATCCTTAGTTGGGAGTGATCATGTTCTCCAGGAGTTTCTTATATACTGGAAAAGAGAAGCTAGGCATAGTCAGACACTCATTTTAGACTTTAGGAGAGCTGATTTCAATAAACTTAGGAAAACACTGGGAGTGATCCCATGGTCAGGAATACTAAAGGAGAAGGGAGTGCAGGATGAATGGGAGTTTCTCAAAAGGGAGATGCTGAAGGCACAATCTCAAACTGTTCCAATGAGAAGGAAAAATGGGAGATGTCTCAAGAAACAAGGTTGGATGACAAAAGAACTTTCAACTGAACTAAATTTTAAACGGGAGATGTATAAGAAATGGAAAAGGGGTGAAAGAACTAAAGAGGAATTCAAACAAATAGCTAGCACACGTAGGGGTAAAGTCAGGAAAGCCAAAGTGCAGAATGAGCTCAGGCTTGCTAGGTTAAGAACAATAAAAAGAGCTTTTTTGGGTATGCCCATAGCAAAAGAGAGAAGAAGGAAATGGTAGGGCCATTGCGCAGAGAAGATGGAGAAATTCTAACAGGAGACAGAGAAAAGGCAGAACTACTCAACACCTTCTTTGCCTCAGTCTTCTCACAAAAGGAAAAGAGTGCTCAACCTGAGGAAAATGGAGCAGAGGACACAATAGGGGAAATGAAGTACAGAATAAGTAAAGAGATAGTACAGGAATACCTGGTTAAGTTAAATGAATTTAAATCTCCAGGAGCAGATGAACTACATCCAATGATATTAAAAGAACTGGCAAATGTCAGAGCCACTGGCAATAATCTTTGAGAACTCCTGGAGAACAGGACAAGTCCCAGCAGACCAAAGCAGGGCAAACATTGTTCCCATCTTCAAAAAGGGAAAAAAAAAAGAGGATCACAACAACTATCGCCCAATTAGTCTGACATGAAGACTGGGAAAGATTCTAGAACAGTTCATTAAACAGAGAGTCTGTGAACATTTAGAAGGCAATGCCATAATCACTAAAAGTCAACATGGGTTTCTCAAAAACAAGTCATGCCAGACTAATCTGATCTCCTTTTTTTTTTTTTTTATAAAATTACCAGCTTGGTAGATGTAGGGAAAGTGGTAGACATAGCATATCTTGATTTCAGTAAGGCTTTTGACAAGATCCCCCCCACGATATTCTTGCAAACAAGATAGTAAAATGTGGGCTAGACAATACAATTGTTAGATGGATCAGTAATTGGTTGACTGTCCAAACCCAAAGAGTGCTCAGCAATGGCTCCTCTTCATCCTGGAGAGAAGTGACCAGTGGGGTGCCACAGGGTTCTGTCCTGGGCCCAGTGCTATTCAACATCTTCATCAGTGACTTGGATGAAAGAATAGGGGGCATGCTTCTCAAATTTGCAGATGACACCAAATTAGGAGGAATAGCTAATACCCCAGAGGACAGGATGAAAATTCAAAATGGCCTTAATGGATTAGAAAGCTGGTCCAAAGCTAACAAAATGAATTTCAACACAGAGAAATGTAAGGTACTGTACTTAGGGCAAAAACAAACAAGCAAACAAACTGCATAGCTATAGGATGGGGGACACCTGGCTTAACGAGACTACTGTGAAAGGGATCTAGGAGTCCTAGTAGATCATGAATCAGTGTGATGTGGCAGCTAAAAGGCCAATGTGATTTTAGGCTGCATCAATAGAAGTTTAGTAGCTAGACCAAGAGAAGTAATAGTGCCACTGTATTCTGATTTGGTCAGGCCCCACCTGGAATACTGTGTCCAGGTCTGGGCACCACAATTCAAAAAGGATGTTGAAAAACTGGAGTGTGTCCAGAGAAGGGCGACTAAAATGGTGAAGGGTCTCGAAACCATGCCCTATGAGGAACGACTTAAGGAACTGGGTATATTTAGCTTAGAGAAGAGATGGTTAAGAGGTGATATGATAGCCCTGTTTAAATATTTGAAGTGATGTCATATTGAGGAGGGAGCAAGCTTGTTTTCTGCAGCTCCAGAGAACAGGACCCGGAACAACGGATGCAAGCTACAGGAAAAGAGATTCCACCTCAACATTAGGAGGCATTTCCTGACAGTAAGGGCTGTTCGACAGTGGAACACTCTCCCTCAGAGTGTAGTGGAGTCTACTTCCTTGGAGGTCTTTAAGCAGAGGCTGGATGGCCATCCGTTGGGGATGCCTTGATTGGGAGTTCCTGCATGGCATGGGGTTGGACTGGATGGCCCTTGTGGTCTCTTCCAACTTTATGATTCTATGATTCTATTACTTCCCTTGATCGAAGACTATCCTATCCTATCAATATCCTGTTCATGCAGCCTAGAAATTCATTGCGTCTCTTGGCTGTGGCATCACACTACTGTCTCATGTTCAGTCTGTGGTTCACTAAGACCCCTAGATCCTTTCATATGTACTGCTGTCAAGTCAGGGGTCACCCATCCTATATCTGCATTTCATGTTTTCTGCCTAAGGGCAATCATAGAATCATAGAGTTGGAAGAGAACATAAGGGCGATCCAGTCCAACCCCCTGCCATGTTTCATTTTCTTAGTTTTGGCCTAGCTATCTAATCTGTTAAGGTCATTTTGAATTCTGATCCTGACAGCTACCATTCATAATTTGGTGTCATCTGTAAGTTTGGTGTCATCTTCATATTTTATAAGCATGCACTTTATTCCATCATCCAAGCCATTGATAAAGATGTTGGATAGCACTGGGCCCAAGACATTTGGAAGAATTCCTTATCTTGGACAGAGGAGGGACAGAGTCACAAACCTGCCCCCTCTCTCACTATGAGGTGCCCCTCCTGCTCCTGGGAGTTGCACTCTAACAAAATTTGGAGGTTCTCATCCTATGAGACAGACCAACAACAAGGAACTATTACATTTCCTTAAGTGGCAGCCAGAATCTCTGCAGTTGTTAACTGGCCTCGATTTGATCTCAACTCATGGCTACCCTATGGATGAGACATCTCCAAGACCCCCATCCTTCACTGCTCTGCTTAAGTCCTGCAACCCCTTAATACCTGTGACCTCCTTAATGGAGTCCATCTATCTACCATGTGGCCTTCCTCTATTCCTACTTCCCCCCACTTTTCCTAGCATTGTTGTATTTACAAATGATTCCTCCCAGCTCGTGATATGTCCGAAGTACGACAGCCTCAGCTCGATCATCTTGGCTTCCAGGGAGGTTTCCGGTTTGATCTACTCTAGGACCCACTCATTTGTCCTTTTGGCTGTCCATGGGATCCTCAGCACTCTTCTCCAGCACCACATTATCTCAAATGCATTGATTTTCTTCCTAT
This sequence comes from Phrynosoma blainvillii, assembly GCA_026167975.1. Taxonomy (NCBI): domain Eukaryota; kingdom Metazoa; phylum Chordata; class Lepidosauria; order Squamata; family Phrynosomatidae; genus Phrynosoma; species Phrynosoma blainvillii. The sequence continues at coordinate 152,894,454 of JANUYF010000004.1, forward strand.
CATCTTTCTTAACTGTCCAGCTCTCACATCCATACATGGTAGCATTTTAGAATCTTTTCTAGTTTTCATAGCCACCCTTTCCATTTTTAGTCTTCTGATTTCCTGACTACAGTCCTCATTTCTATCAATGCTTGATCCCAAGTATGGGAATTCTTTTACTATTTCCTTTCTTCATTGTCTAAGCTGAACTTGTGAAGGTCCTCGGTGGTCATTTTTTTTTTGTTTTCTTTATGTTCAGCATTAAGCCTGCCTTAGCACTTTCTTCTTTGATCTCTGCAGGCCAAAGTACATTATATTAAGTGCTCTGTTTTAAAATATTATTAAGACTTCTCTTTCTTACCAAAAACAGGTTCCAAAGGCTGGGATAGGTAACTTTACTGAGTCCAGGACCAATTTTCTGTCTTTGCAACCTTCGGCCAAAAATTGTCCCAAACACAGAGACCCCAAAAATTATTTTAAAAAACCATGAAGTGGCCAGAAGTATACTTTTGTTTTGAAAAATTGTATTTTTTAAAATGTTAAACAGTAAGGGGGCATGAAAATCTATTAAAAAGGTCATTGAAAGTAGGACACTCATTTTTTTTTGGCCTTATGGTGGTCAACATTGGGACCACAATCTCAACCCCCCCCCCCCCCCCCCCTTGGCAGGAGAGGTGCACATAAAGTTGAAATACACTGGGCCCTTGTTATCCACTGGGGGTTGGTTCCAGGATCTCCTTAGATAACAAAATCCATGGATGCTCAGGTTCTATTAAATATAATCGTGTAATAAAATGGTGTTCCTTATATAAAATAGCAAAATCAAGGTTTATTTTTTGGGGAATTTATATGTTCCTGGAATATTTTCAAGCCATAGATGGTTGAATCCATGGATGAAGAATCCATGGATATGGAGGGCCAATTGTACTTATGAGAACATTTTAGTGATGTACACTGATATGTTATTCGAATGAAGTGAGAGAATAACAAAGGCTTCAATCTAATAATTTATTAACTTGACTATAGCCCCTCAACCAGCAGTGGGAATTGTTTTGGCTTCTAGATATTTTTGAACTTCAACTCTCTGCAGCCAGAGCAAGCACAGCTGGGAGCAGGGAATGCTGGGAATTCAACAGCTTCTGAATGGTCATACAATTCTCCCTCCTGCTCTAAACTCCCACAGCTAACTAATAGATAGAGGGAGTGTGCAAGTAACCCTGGAAACCACAAATTAGCCTGCAACATACAGAAACATATAGATATCTATAACTCCTATCTTGCTGTTGCTGCAGTCGAGCCCCATTTACTTTAAGGGAGTATCCTAGAGCTAACCTTATTTACTAGAAATGGCAGCTTTGGGGGACATTTTTTTCAGGATGAGTAGCATGAGGGGGAAGTTGCTCCTGGTGCCACAGCCCCAATCCAAATTGCATTCCCTGGGCTGCTGCTTGTTAACAAGAAGTTCCATTCACATTTTAAAACAGCATGCTTAAACATGTAGTTGTCTCTAAAATGCTCAAATTTGGTCACAATATAATTTTCTAAGTATAAATATTCTGAACTTGTTTTCAGCTCATGGTTTGGGTGTTAAAAACTAGCAGTGACAAGACACAAGAGTGAACCAGAAGTATGATTCTATGTATCTTTCTGAAGAGCAGCCCATTGCCCAGACTCCTTGTATAAAGAAATATTTGGGAACCACAGCTTGGAAAAGTTCTTTATGAAAAGTAACTCCCACATTCTTACAGCCAGTAGGGCCACTGGTGATTCTGGGTGTGGGATTCTGTGAGTTACAGTCCAAAAGCAACTTATCCAGGCTGTGCCAAACACCTAGGGAAGTATCTTTCACCGAGATCGTTCAAGCCATCTGTCTATTCAGTCTCTTCTGACTGGCAGCATCTCTCCATTAGACAGAATGTCTTCCCCATGACCTACTGCAAAAAATCCTTTAACTGGGGGATGTGAAGATTCTACCTGGGACTTTTTCCATGCATAACATGTATGCTGCCATGGAACTATGATGTCTTACCAGTGCAACAACTGATTGTGCATTTTTCTGCCTCTGCATGTGTTCTAAATGAATGGGGAATAGAAGCATAATTCATTCCTCTGTCATTGTTTTTCACTATCAACTCTGTATAACAGACATGCTGCATGTTTGAGCCTATTGCATTGCAAACGAACCCAGCAGGCAGTGAAAGAATAGTGTTTTTTTCTTCTTTCTCTTCATGATGTTGAAGCACTTTCATTCTCTTCTGGTATGTGAGAGGGTCGTAAAAGAGTCATTTTTGCCAAACAGATTTTTCCAGCTTGGCAAAAGGGAAGCTTTTAAACCCCTTCACACTTTTTTTACAACCAGAAGAGAATGAAAGTTTTTTGATGTCGCGAGGAGCCAAAAACAGAAAAATGATTTTCTTTCACTGCCTGCCAGGTTTGTTTGCACTGCAATAAGGCTCATGGTGAAACTGTCCACATTACCACACTACACTCTTAGAGTGCTGCTATTCCACTTTTATTGCTCTGGTTGCCTCCTGTTGCATTCTGAAGCTTGTAGTTCAGTGAGGCCTAAATGCTCTTTGGCTGAGAATTCTGAATGCCCCTCTCTAAATGGCAAATCCCAGAATGCAACAGGAGGCAGCAAGAGCAATTAAAGTGGAATAGCAGCACTATAAGAGTGTAGTTTGGTAATCTAGTTAGGTGATAACAGGCAAAGCTCATGATGTGTTCAATGGGAGTCCCTACCCCTGGACAATTTGTTGCATGTGGTTAGCAAGGGAAGAGAAACAGATTGTTTGAATCTCCTCTCATGCAATAGATGATAACAGTCAAGTAGAACCACCAAATGACCAATGCTATCTTTTACCACTACATGTGATGGAACAGGATGCATCTTATTTCAGTTTCAGAAGGAAGGAGGAGCTGTTGCCACCAGATAGGCTTACAATTAAAATTTAATTGCTCCTCTCACACAACACCCAACAAGATGCAAAAATGATGTATCTGTTTCACATACATGGTGTTGCTCTTTGAAACATAGTGACAGCAAACGTATAGGTGAGTTGTGTGTCAGAGGTGGGAAATGGAGCTATCTTGGCTGACACTACCTTTTCATTCAATGCTTCATTTTCCTTTCTCTGTCAGATGTGCTGCCTGGAATAGAAAACACTTCAGGCAGTGTAGCTTTATCTGTATTTGAGGGGGTCCCCAAAAGGGAAATACAGAAGGAAAAAACCCTTTGTAAAAATACAAGTGAATAGTATAAACATTTTGGGAAGCATATGAGATTTTGTTAACCTTAATAATCACAAAAGAAAAATAACCAAAAACTATGACCTCAGCAAACTTTCAGACAATAAAACAAGAAGAAGGCTACTCAGAATAAAGGAGAAACATGACCAGCTTTGTGAATTAGAAGTTAACACTGGCATTAGGAAGATCTGCGACCTTAACTGAAGAAAAGGAAATGAACTGCGAAGAAACCATAGAATTATAGAGACAGAAGAGACCACATGGGCCATCCAGTCCAACCACCACACAGAATCAAAGCACCCCCCAACAGATGGCCATTCAGTCTCTGTTTAAAAACCTCCAAAGATGGAGACTCCACCACACTGGGAGGCACTGTATTCCACTCTTGAACAGCTTTTACTATTAGGAAGTTCTTCCTAATGTTGAGGTGAAATTTCTTTAGTTTGAATCCATTGCTCCATGTCCTACTCTCTGGAGCAGCAGAAAACAAGCTTGTTCCATCTTCAATATGACATCCCTTCAAATATTGAAACATGGTTATCAATTGCCTCTTAATCTCTTCTCCAGGCTAAACATACCCAGCTCCCCAAGCTGCACTTCTGCATGTCTTTGCCCAACATTTTCAAAGAGCATTTATTATTATTTCAATAACGAGGAAAAAATATCAATAATCTGAGATATGCTGACAACACTATAATGCTAGCAGAGAACCTCACAGACCTGGAACAACTACTAAGGAAGATCAAAGAAGAAAGTGCAGAGGCAGGCTTACTATTGAATATCAAGAAAACAGAGAACTTACACACATTTAAACTAGACAATGAGGAAATAGAAATAGTAAGAGAGTTCTCATATCTGGGATCAAACATTGATAGAAATGGGGACTGCAGTCAGGAAATCAGAAGAAGATTAAGAATGGGGAGAGTGACTATGAAAGACCTAGAAAAGATTCTAAAATGCAAAGACATACAACACAGCACAAAAGTCAGAATCATACAAGCCATTGTATTCTCTATTACCATGTATGGATATGAGAGTTGGACAGTCAAGAAAGAAGATAGGAAGAAAATCAAATCATTTGAGATGTGGTGCTGGAGAAGAGTGCTGAGGATTTCATGGACAGCCAAAAAGACAAATAAACAAGTCACAAAGCAAATCAAGCCAGAAATATCCGTAGAAGCCAAGATGACAAGACTAAACTGTCATACATTGGACACATCAAGAGAAGGCATGAATTGTTGGAAAAGACAATAATGTTAGGAAAGGTGGAGGGAAGTAGAAAGAGGATGGCCACATGCAAGATGGATGGACTTTATTAAAGAGACCACGAATCTGAGTTTGCAGGAACTGGGCAGAGCAGTAGAGGAAAGGGTGCCTGGAGATGTCTCATCCTTCGACGCAAAGGCAGTTAACAACAACAAACAGTACTTTACATCTGCAATATTAATACAGAATGTGGTGTAATATTAATACAGGATATTAAAGTAATGGTGCTCCTCCCTGCTTTGTTCCTAGTGATTAGTCTACATGCCTTTGCTCTATGTATTGAAACATGGAAAGTTGGGGATTTTTTAAGGACTGACTTTAGGGACAGAGAAGTAGTTGCATTGAATCCATAGACTATGCACACTCTTTATTCCACCAGCCCAGTAATAAACAGCCAAAGTTAACATCATGTCACTGCTGGGACAAACACAAAGCCTAGAAATTGGAAAACATACCTAGTTTTTAAACATTTGAAACTCACCTGGTATAGTGACCCCACTCTCTTTCATCCAGCTGCATAGTTCCAGGAAGGAGCAGTTACAGAACCAGGGATTCCCACTCAAGCCCAAGCTTCTTAGGTTGGGCAAGTCCCTGACAGTGCTTGTGTCAATGAACATCAAGCTACAGCGGCTCACATCAAGGTGCCTGAGCCAGGTATTATTGGCAAAAGAGTCCTTCTCAATCTCAACCAAACTGGGATTGTCTGAAAGCTTTAATACAACTAGGCTACTAAGCTGTGCAAAGGTACCAAATGTTACCTGTGTAAGGTTGTTGAAGCTGAGGTCCAGGTAGACCAATTTAATAATGCTGACAAAAGTGAAATCCAGATCCTCCCCTAAAATGTTGCCACTACAATCTAGGTAGATCAGGTCACTGAGAAAGTTTAGTTCCACTGATGGCAAATACCTAAGCTTGTTTTGAGCCAGGATTAGTTGTCTGGTGTCCAGTGGGATGATGGCAGGGAACTCTACCAGCTGCTTCCCTGTGCAGTTCACAACCAGATACTGGCAACTACATTCCTTTGGGCAGCTCACACTTTCTGCTGTGTAGCTCATTCCAATGAGAAGCAGTATCGACACAGACCTGAAGCTGTTGGAAGGGGACAAGATGTGGCACTGCAAGCAGCACACCTTTCTCTTGGTACCTTGATGGTCTCCATGCAGTTCTGGGGGAGAAGCCATTTCTTCTCTATAGTCAACCTAAGAGTGTCTGTTCCATGGAAGCTCTGTGATCATCAAGATCTCTGGCAAGCTGCCAGCTTAAGTGCCTGGGGCAGACAGCTCATTTTCTGGAAACTGCAAAATAGTCGCTTCATGTAGGGCACATTTCTGCCAGGTGATACCTTTCTCTCCTTCCCAGGTAAGTTCACAGTTCATTTACACTCAGGGATGTGACTGTTTTGTGCATGGGCTGTGTCATTGTGTCTGCCTGTGTGCTACTTGAACGAACCAGGCAGGCTGCCTTTGTGTAAGGGAGCTCAGCTCATGCTTCATTGTTTCCTACATATTTAAAAAAGGAAAGAAAAAGAGTATCAAGCAGCAGGCCAGGTTAGCACAGAAAAGTGATATTGTGAAGAGTGGGCTTATGCTTTAGGGAGCAGCAGCACTTGATGACTTCCATGTCTGTGGGTTGTAAATATCCTCTAAGTTTTAGTCTGAATATGAAAGAAGCTTTCCAAATTGCTGAGCCTATGTAGGAGGGGGAATATGGTTCAATTATTTGCATAGTGCATTTAAAGTTTAGGCTAAAACCTAGAGTAGATTTACTATTTCACTGACATGGCAGTCCCCAGCTGCCATGGCCAGAAAGTATCAAGTCTATTGTGCCAACAATGATACCACAACTATGGTACATGGAACTAGGTAACCAGTAGCTTCATCAACACAGCTGGGGAATGAAGATCACAAGCATTAAGAAGCTGTTTACTGCTTCTCTCAGAACTGACCTGGCAGAATACTAGTATGATTGTCCGGTGTAGCACATGAGCAAATACAGCAATTTTATGACCTGATGTTCAACGTAACTTGGATAAAACCATGTACTTGTTTCACTGATAATAGCATTTTGTTTGGTCACCATTATAAGCATTTGATTATTACCATTTGTTAGTGTTTTTGCAGGTGTTTCTGACATGGAGGCCCTGAAAAATTTACTTTTTGGAAAGTAGAAAAGTGAATAGCTCTGGATTCAGAGTAGAGGTTGGCTTCAGATTTGCAGCTAGATTTAACTGGAAAGGCAGTGAAATACAGAGACAAGGAGGGTTTAAGATGTGTGCATCTGAAAAGCTTGGCACTCCAGCCCACATTACTTTAAAAATCCCAGCAGAGAGATAACATTTGTTTAGATCTCTAGCAACTGGTCAATGCTGGGTGACGGGTGAGTGGTATTTGACTGGGCCAGGGCTTTCTACAACAGCAGTAGGTGTATTTTATTGTTGTTAACTGTTGTCAAGCCGATTCACCTTTTGGAGCTCTTATGAAAGACTTTCAAGCCACTCTATCACCAACAGCCATGCTCAGGTCTTGTAGATTCAGGGACATGGCTTTCTTGTTTGTAATGTAGTCTTTCTCTTTTTCTACTACCCTCTAGCTTGGCAAGAGTTATTGTCTTTTCTAGTGAGCCATGTCTTCTCATGATATGTCCAAAGTATGATAGTCTCAGTTTAGTCATCTTGGCTTCTAGGGAGAGTTCAGGATTTGCTCTAGGACCCATGGTATCTGTGGTATCTTTTTTAGCACCACACTTCAAATGAGTTAATTTTCTTGCTATTAGCTTTCTTCACAACCATACACAGAAATTGGAAATATGATGTTACAAAATATCCTAACTTTAGTATTCAATGATATAGTTTTAAACTTCAGGATCTTGTCTAGTTCCTTCATAGCAGCCTTTCCACTGTTTTTTAGTCTTCCTAGTCTTCCTCTGATTTCTTGGCTGCAGTTTCCACTCTGATTAATGACTGAGCCAAGGTATAGAAATCTTGATGTGTTGCAAAGCAAAGCAAAGCAGCTTCATTTATATACCGCTTCATATCATGCTATGGGATGTCTAAGCGGTTTACAACTGTAAGCTCATTGTCCCCCAACAGTTGGGTACTCATTTTAGCGAACTCGGAAGGATGCAGGCCTGAGTCTAGCCTGAGCCCTGGCTAGTACTGAACTCACAACCTTGTGGTTTATGAGTGAGTGGCTGCAGTACAGGCATTTAACCACTGCGCCACTAGGGCTCTTTCAATGTCTTCATTGGTCCAAAGCAGACCAGCAAGAAACACTGGTTTCGGGGCAAATGTCTCCACCCCCAAGCTAGTGTCATGCTGCCTGCCTGACCAGGCAGTGGGCAGCATTGCGATGTTCCTGTGGCACACCGCTGCTCCGCAGAAATGGGGAAAAGCCATGGCGGCAGTGAAAAAGGTGCCTTTTTTCTACCCCCAAAAGGAGTGGCATTTGCCACTTCTTTTTGGGCTGGAAAATCATTGGATCAGGGCCACGGCATGCAGTTGCCATGGCCCTGACCCAGTGCTCAAAGGACAGCACAGAGCTGGCCTTTCAGGGCAGTCTGTTTTGCACCATTGTCTGTTTTAAAATGGTGTAAATCAACTGAGATTCTTAACTTTGGGCCTTTACAGACTGCCAGAAATAATGCAGCTTGAGGCCACTTTAACTGCCCTGGCTCAGTGCTAGGGAATCATGGGAACTGTAGTTTATTGTGGCACCAGAGGTCTCTGACAGAGAAAGCTCAATGTCTCAGAAAAAAACTACAATTCCCATGATTCCCTAGAACTGAGCCAGGGCAGTTAAAATGGACTCAAGCTGCATTATTTCTGGCAGTCTGTAAAGGCTCTTTGTTTTCTTAATGTTCATCTGTAAACCTGCCTTTGCATTTTCTTCCTTGACTTTGGGGGGAAGCAGACCAGGGCATCGGGGACGCCCTGGGATGGTGTGCTGCGGGACCGCGGCAGCCGCACCGCGGCGCACTGTCGGCGCCTCTGAAAGGAGCGCAAAATCAGCGCTCCTTTCAGAAGACAGGGAAAGTGCGCCCTAAATGCATCGGGTGCACTTTCCCTGGCTTTTCCGCCGCAGCGTGTGCGGACGCTGCGGCGGGAGGTTGCCCTCGGCGTGCCGGCCGTGCGGAGGGCCGGCAGCTCCGAGGGCAACCTCGGGAGGAGGAAGGGGCGCCGCTCGTGTGGCTGCCCCTCCTCTTCCTTGCCTCGGAGACGACCCTATTGGTCGTCTGCCAAGGGCCTTTCTTCAGTAAATGTTACAAGCCTTTGCTATTTTCTACTAGTAATATGGTGTCATCTGGATATCTTAAATTGTTGATGTACCTTCCTCCAACTTTTACACATCCATCCTCCAAATCTAATCCTGCTTTTTAATGATATGTTCAGAGTACATATTAATCAGATAAGGTGATAAAATACAGCCTTGCCAATTGGAAATCATTCTGTTTCTCCATTCTGTTTCTCCTCTTGTTCTGAGTATAGATTACACATTAGGACACGTTACAGTTGTGACACATGCATTTCCTTAAGAATGGTCCATAGTTTTTCATGATCTACACAAAGGCTTTGCCATAATTTATAAAACACAGGGTGATTTCTTTTGAAATTCTTTGGTATGCTCCATTATCCAACATATGTTTGCAATATGATTCTTAGTACCTGTTCCTTTCCTGAACTCAGCCTGGACATTTGACATTTCTCACTCCATATATGGTACTTTGCTTTCATAGGAAATTAATGGAATGGTCCTGTGGTTACTGCAGTCTATGATGTCCTCTTTTTTGGGAACTGGAATGTAAATCAAGCATTTCCAATTGGTGGGCCTTTGTTTTGTTTTCCATATTTGTTGACAGATTTTAGATCGAACTGGTGTAGATTCTGCCTCTGTAGCTTGAAACAGCTCTATTAATATGTCATCTGTTCCTGGTTATTTATTTCTCCCAAGTGCTGTGAGTGGAGCTTCCACTTCAGTTTCTAAAATTGTAGGTTCATTTGTGAATTGTAAAAAGATGGGGATGTAAAAAAGCCAAGACATGTTGGTTTAAAATTAATAAATGGATTCACAAGATTCTGGGACTAGAAATAAGTCTGAATCCAGAACTATGGGCCTTTGCAGACTGCTAGAAATAGTGCAAATTGAGTCCACTTTAACTGCCCTGACTCAGTGCTAGGGAATCATGGGAACTGTATTTTTTTCTGAGACATTGAGGCTTCTCTGTCAGAGAGCTCTGGTGCCACAATAAACTACAGTTCCCATGATTCCCTAGCACTGAGTCAGAGCAGTTAAAGTGGACTCAATTTGTACTGTTTCTGGCAGTCTGCAAAGGCAGTATGTTTATTTAATATGATTAATATGGAGGAAAGCATCATAATTTAATTAGATATATGGTCACAACAGCTAGGATGGGATATGTTTGTGAGAATTTACCTAACTCTATGAAATGGATGGAGAAAATGATTGAAATAGCAGAAGGAAATTAACTAATTTGATTAAAAATAATTCACGGAAGGGTTCCTTGGAAATAGGGAGTCCATTTATGGGTTATATAAAATGTCAAAGAGGGGAGCCATTGTCTTTAGCATCTGAATTATAGGTAGTAAGGAGGTAGTAAGAAACAGTATATATTGACATGCTAAATAATAGGAAAGTTTGGGATAACTTAGATTTAGTGAGTTTGTATTTATTGTTAGAAGTGCATTTGATGAGAAATAGAGACAATTTGAGGGCATTGGGAAGTTGTTTTTTAAAATTAATTTCCATAGATTAAAAAACATACAACACATTATACATACAGTAACAAACAACAATATAACATAAACAAACATAACTTACAAACATAAAATAAGACTTCCCTTCCTTTACTTTGAATAATTTTTGGTTAATATTTTGACTTTCATATATCATCCTTATTATTTATAATTGATTTATCATTCTCCATTTTTTTTCTTCTGACCTTAATAAAGTCTTCTATATTCATCTTTATCTGTTACACATCATATATATTAATCTGTTCTACATCTTATTTTAACAGGGCCTATACTTTGTTACATTCTCATATATTTGTCATACCTCTTATATAGGGGTATTTGTCATACCTCTAAACTTTAATTAGTTCCATTTCTTATTCTTTTAGAGCGATCACACTGGTTTTCCCCTAAAGTTCTTTAAAATATTCTGTGATCGGTGATCATTCTTTCCCAATTTTTTTACTATTATGTCCTTTTAGTAGAGATGTTAATTTGTCCATTTCCATGACATCATATAATTTGCATTGCCATTCTTCTAAATTAAGAGCCTCATTACTTTTCCATTTTTTTGCAATTATGGTCCTAGCAGCATATAACATATAGAATAGTATTTTACCAAATTTCTTTTCAATTTCATCATCTAATATTCCCAACAAATATGTGTCTGGTTTATTCAGCTTGATTTTCAATTTTTTTTCTATTTTTGTATGTATTTGTGACCAAAATTTCTTCGTCCTTTCACACTCCCACCACATATGTATATATGTACCAATTGACTTTGAACATATCCAGCATTCTTTGTTACTGTTTTTATAAATCTCAGATATCTTTTCTGGCTTCAAATACCATCTATATTGCATTTTATAATAGCTCTCTCTTACTTCATAGCTTAATGTGAGTTTTACTCTTTTTTTCCAATTCTTTTCCCATTCATCAAACATTATTGGTTTTCCCACATCCTGTGCCCATTTTATCATATATTCTTTCACAGATTCTTCTTCCAACTCTACATTCAGTAATATTTTATATAGTCTTGAAACCATGTCCTGAGATTCCTCTGTCATTAATTTTTCAAATTCCGATTCTTCCTTTTCTGTCTGTCTTGTTATCATATCCATCTTAAATCTTTTCATAATTTGTCTATATAAAAACCAATTACAATTTAGACCTTCTTCCAATAGCAATTCCATAGTTTTCATTTTTGGTTTATCTCTTTCCCAGTTCAATAAGTCTCTATAGGTTATCCAGTCATCATCTTTCATTTTTTCTCTCCTATAGAAGGCTTCGTTTACTGAAGTCCACTGTGGGATTTTTTAAACGAATACTCTTTGGTATTTTTGCCAGATCCTCAATATCGATTTTCTTATAGGATGGTTATTAAATTCTTTATTCACTTTAACTTTATCATAAATTAGATATGCGTGCCATCCATATGCTAAGTCCGCTCCTTCCAACTGTAGCAGTCTATCATCTTTAATCTGTATCCATTCCTTTATCCATTCTAGACAGGAAGCATAATAATAAACTTTGAGATTTGGGATGCTCATCCCTCCTTTTTCCTTGTCATCTTGTAAAACTTTCATTTTAATTCTAGCCTTTTTTTTGTTCCAAATAAATGCGAAGATATCCTTTTCCCATTCTTTAAATGGTTTATCATTAACTATAATTGGTAATGTTTGAAAAAGAAACATCATCTTTGGTGTCATATTCATTTTTATAGTTGAAATTCTACCAGTTCAAGTTAGATTCATTTTTGTCCATCTTTGTAGATCTTTCCTTATCTCTTGCCATACCTTGTTGCAAAGAGCATTGAGAAGTCTTTTTTAAGGGGTGGGAGTGGGGGGATGAGATTAAAGGAGGATGTTAAGTTATATCTTGTTATATTGCAATGGTGTTGTATATGTATTGTCATGGTGCATGTTCTAGTTTAAATGATGTTTATGTGTGTAGTCTTTTCTTTTCTTTTTTTAGTCTTTTCTCTCTCCCCTTTCTTGTAGTTGTTTTCTTTTCTTTTTATTCTTGTTATGTTTTTTTTACATTGTGAATGTCTTCATTGCATTTTAACATTATGAAAAATCATATATATATATATATATATATATATATATATAGTAGGTCCATCTTCAAATAGTTCCTCTTTGAATGACTCTGTCATCCTTTCATCTCTTCTATGTAGTTCTTCAGTATATTGTTTCCATCATATTTTTTTCTTTGTACTGGTCATTTAATGTGTTCCCTTGCTGATCTCATAGCATCTCTGTCTAGCTTTGCCCTTGGGAAGCTAGCCACACTCCCAACATGAAGCCTCAGCATCTTGTGAAAAATTTCAGTAGAGAGAGGGAGAGAGAGTCCAAGCTCAGCAAGGCATCAGTAGAAAAGCAGAGGTAATCTAATCCAGTTCAAGTAATTCACAAGGCAGTATTCAGTCCAGGAAAGCAGTCCAAAGGATAATCCAAAAGAATACTCAGAGTCCAGGCAAAACTCCAGGCAATAGGCAATCAAATAAAAGAACAAGGTGCCAGCATGGCTTTCTCCCAAGGAAAAAGATGGTTGTCAGCCATACTGGAGTGAGGGAAGTGCTGGGTTATTTATAGTCTGTGTGGGTCTCACAGATGCTCCCTATTTGCAGTATGCTTCTTATGTAAACACTGACAATGCTGGCATCTTTCTCTCTGTGCAAGGGTAGATATAAGTAAATCAGTGTCTTCATCTGAGGGTGGTAGCTGTAGGGAACTTAGCTCCTGTGGCTGCTGGGAACTCTGTTCCTGTACTGGCTGCAGGATCTCCTCTTGGGGCAGCTGGAGTTGTGGCTGCAGCCTTGGCATATCCTCTGGGCTCTCAGACTTTCTACTAGAGTCTTCACACTCAGAGGACACACCAGGATCCTGGAGGCATGGCATGACATTTTTCATTCTTGGTTTGAATTTCCCTTTCATTTCTTGGATCTTGTGGAAGAAGTCTTGTGTTCCTCCTTTTTAATTGTCATCTTCTTTTTCTCTGCATTGATTGTTATAGCAGCTGTCTCTACGCACAAGTTTCTGAACAGTTGCATTCAAGGCTCTGACTCTGTTTCTTTTACCTTTACTTTTGCTTCTTATCTGTCCTTTATTGCTTGAAGAGTTTCATCTGTCATCCATTGAGGCTTCTTTTTTCTTTTTGTCTGAAGAGATGCCTTTTTGTATTCCTCTCTGACAATGTCCTGGTTTCAGTCCAGAGTTCTTCTGGCACATGGTCAATAGTGCAAATCTATTTTTTCACATTAACTTTAAATTCTATGGGAATATTTTTCAGGATGCATTTTGATACAATAGTTGGGTTGAGTGTTCTTTAGCATTTCTCTATTTTTTTTATATCAGCAGTTCATGGTCTGTGCCACAATCTGTTCCTGGTTTTGTTTCTGCAGAGAGAATGGAGTTTCTCCATCTGCTGCTTCCATGTATGTAATGTATTTGATTTCAGTATTGGCCATCAGGTGATGTCCATGTATGCACTCACCTGTTGGATTGCTTGCCTCACAAAATCCAGTCATTCTTCTTTATTTCTTGATCTTAGGTCAAATTTTCCCATAATCTTTGATTCTCCTGTTTCCTGCTTTTGAATTCTAATCACCTATGATTAACAAGAAATGTTTTGGTGTGTTATCAATTTTCTCTTGGACTCCAGCACAAAATCTTTCATTTTCTTCTTCTTCTGCCTCAGCAGTCCAAGCATAAATTGGATTATGGTTATGTTTATAGATTTTCACTAAGCCTTATTGATACTATTTGGTCAGACTTTGCATTATATCATTTGACTTACACGTCTCTATGTGTAGACAGCCCACGTTCTTTTGGATTTTCAAGTATTAACATAGATTCTTCAAAGCTTTTTAGCTCCTCTCATCCAACTTTTGCTCCAGGGTCAATGAGAGGATTCAACAGTCATGCTAGCTAATTTTCCATTTCCATTGTTTCCTTCTGCTAATTCTAGCAACTAAACTTAGGACACATAGAAACAAATACTTCCTTTCACACATCATTAGATGCTGTAAACAAATAATTTATTTATTTCTCTCAGAGAAAGTATCAATGACATGGAAACTGGCTGCTTTTTCACACCCCAAATATAAACTTGTGTCCAAGGGAGTTCTACCTACAGCTGTTGCCAAGTTTCTAGCTTTACAATTGTAATGTATTCTTCAGTAATTACTTTATGTCATTAAGACTAGTCATTCTTTCAAGTTTAGTGATCTCCAGAGTGGTACTGAGGAAAGATGTCATTTCATTCCTTCTGAAGAACTGAATTCAAGTGATGAAACTGCTACAATTGTGGAACAAAGCAAATTTAAATAAGCAACTTTAGAACTAAAACACATCCCCATCCACACCCACAATCTCTGTGGTCAAGCACGTGTTAAATCAACAAAAGAAAGAAAGGCATCTGCCATTGAGGCTTTTCATACTACAGTTGGTCCTCTGTACATAATTATAGTACTTGGCTTAGTGGTTAAGATGCTTACTCTGATGATCGCAAGGTTGGCAGTTTGGCAGTTTGAGACCCAAGCATCATGTAATGGAGTGAACTCCCATCACTAATCCCAGCTTCTGCCAACCTAGCAGTTTGAAAGCATGCGAAAATGCATGTACATAAAGAAGTACCACTTTGATGGGAAGGTAACAGAGTTCTGTGCAATCATGCTGGCCACATGATCACAGTGTCATCTTTGACAATGCTGACTCCATGTCAAAACCATGCCTGCATGCATGGATTCTCTCAAGTTTTTATTCCTGTTGATTTGAATGTTATCGTTATTATATAGGTTGTAGATGGAAGGGGATTGTGGGTAAGCTAGTAGTCATAGCAAATAGGTCAACTGGTATGGGGGGATGGGAATAATTGTAGGGGGGTAGAATAGTTTTGAGGAAGTTGGGCCATTGGAATGTGTAAGCTGTGGGATGCAGAGAGTGTCTGGATGTAACTGAAAGGAGGGGTGTTGGGTGGAATGCTTGTGCTGAAGAGAGATAGCACTGGTGAGAAGGTTTGGAAAAGGGGGGCTGGCTTGATGGGGGAGAAAAGGCTATGGGAATTGGAGGTGGGTGCTTGTTTTGGTGCCAAGGGTGTTGGGAGGAGTTTACAGGTTTGGGGTTTTTAAGATATGGTTTGGCTTGGAGGGGGCAGTTCTGGCTTAAACGCTGACTGGTGAATTTCTGACTATGCGTTCTCAATAAACTTTTTTTTGTTGGTTCAACTCACTGGACTTACTGAAGTTTCTGAATTTGCTTAAGTCTGACACTCCCTCAGCTTAGGAACAGAGATGAGCACCACCCCCTATAGTTGGATATGACTAGACATAGGACGTTATCACATGGGTCAAATCTGCTAGTTAATCCACACAAATCCCAAACAGAAACTGGATTTGTGCCTCGCGTTTTCACACGACGTCGCACAGAAACTGGACAGAAAGTGGACAGAAACTGGTGTTAACTGAGATCTTTTGAAATTCGGTTGTTTTGAGGAAATGTTTTGAGGTTGTTTTGAGGAAATTAAGGTAATTTCGCATTTGCCGTAATGTGAAAAGCAAATGCGCATTGGGAAGCATTTCCCCGCATTTCCCCATGGTTCCGCGGGGTCCTTGAGGCAGTGTCTCCTTCCCCCTCAGCAGACCGCTTAAAGGGCCATCTTGGGGGCAGGGAAGGGGAGGGGCAGCCGCACGATCGGCACTCCAACCCCTTCCCCAGGTCGTCCTCAGAGCAGCTGGCCCTCCGCATGGCTGGCGCTCCGAGTAGGACCTCCCACCGCAGCATTTGCACGCGCTGCGGCGGAACAGTTGGCAAAGGTGTGCCGCAGCCTTTTGCGGTGCACCTTCGGCGACTTGAAGGACGGGCAGCCGTGGACTGCCCCGGGAAGCTGCACTGCAAGGCCAAGGTATCGCCACACCTTGGCCCCGCGGTGCAGCTTCGCCACCCCTGAAAGGAGCGCTAAATTGGCGCTCCTTTCACAAGTCGCCGAAGGTGTGCCGCAAAAGGCTGCAGTGCACCTTTGGTGACTCTTCCACTGCAGCATGTGTGAACGCTGTGGCAGGAGGTCCTCTTTGGAGCGCCGGCCATGCGGAGGGCCGGCTGCTCCGAGGACGACCTGGGGAAGGGGTGACAGGCGCGGCGAGTGACAGCCACGGCAAGCATAGCTATATCTGTGCATGTGCTAGAAGATCATTTCTAGTACATTTATGGGCTTTTCTCACTTGTGTGTGAACGTTAAATGCGGTGTTAGCCTGAGTTTACTGTAATTTCGGAATTAAGGTAATTACGTGTGAAAGCCATTTGCGGAATCAAGGTTTATTTTCGGTTTATTTTCGGGATGTCTCATTTCCACTTTATTGTCGGTTTGTGGCCCACGTGTGATAACGTCCAAACTTGTCAAAGGGAAAACCTTTACCTTTTACCTTGTTGTCTACATGAAGAACCATATGATGATGAACCCCAAATTTTGGAAAGCAAGGTGGAAGTGGTGTTCAGAGAAACTGGAAAGAATAAACCACCAGAACAGATGATATCTCAATTGAACTGTTACAAATCACACAAACAGAGTTCCAGTGTTAACCAACATATGTCAACAGATATGGAAAACAAAACAGTGGCCAATGGACTGGAAACAATCAATATATATCCCTAACCACAAAAAAGGAGATACAAAAGCCTCCAGCAATTATAGGACCATAGCATTAATTTCCCACACAAGCAAAATTATTCTCAAAATTCTGCAGCATAGACTCCAGTCATACATAGAGAGACAAATGCCAGATATCCAAGTGGGTTTCAGGAAAGGAAGAGGCACTAGGGACCACATCACAAACATGTGATGGATAATGGAGCGAGCCAAAGAATTCCAGAAGAAAATTAGCATGTGCTATAGCAAGAGATCACAAAAAGTTATGGAATGCTCTTAAAGAAATGGGAGTGCCACTATATCTGTTAGTCCTGATGAGGAATCTACCTTTTTAATCTAGTCACTAGAATTAGAGTAGGGTAGTTTAGAATGCCAGCATTATGACCTTTTATAAAAATTCCATTGGACTTGGTTTAACTTGCCTGTAAGCTAAATTAAAACCTGCATAAAAATTAGTGGCTTTCCGTTTCACTTGCTTCTTTTGCCTTGAAGGACATCATTCCTGGAGGGGAAGGGTGCCAACACAACTGAAGGAAAGCCAGTGATAAAAGTATAAATTAAAAAGGAACTAGAGAAAGAAATTAAAAGGAAAAGCAAGTGCAGCATGACTAGTGGAAGTTGTTAGAAAGGTGAGCGCAGGGTGAATTTAAAAACAAGGAGACAAGAAAGTGAAAGAAAAGTGAAAGCCTGGCTGGTGGAATACAGAACAGGAAATGGTGGTGTGAAACAGAATGAAGGGGAGGATAATAAGCAGGTTAGAAGAGCAGAAAGTTAGTCAGCACAAAAAGGAGAGAAAAGGGTGAGATAAAAGATAAACTTGGGGAAACATAGATCCAGATTAAAGATTGCATATTGAGAAATTTGGAATAGATAGATAGAGAAGGATTACAACAGAAGGACTACAATGGAAGGAGGACTTGGGAGGGGATGGCAGACCAAAGACAATGACGGAAGGAGGACTGGGGAATGAGATGTCAGAAGTGAAAAAATAAGAGGGAGACCTTGGATTTTGATGTGCCACTGAGAAAGAGATAGTAAAAAATACGTGAGAGAAAGAACACAATGGAAGGAAGACAGGGGATGGGATGACAGTTCTTTTAGAGAGATGGAGCCAAGTGAAGGGAAAGAGCGTCGGAAAGAGGGTGGGGGAGGAGACCATGGAGAGGCAAACTTAAATAAGTAAAGGTGAAGTAAGAAGGAAGCATTCTTAAATAAACTTTAAACTCTATTTTTTTTTCTGTTTAACTATCTCAATGGACGAACTTCCAATAATTGAGGAACTAAGTAATGATTTATTGTTGATCTAAGGACTCCCCCACCAAAGTAACCCGACTAATTAACTGAATCTTTTTCATCTAACTAATTGCTTGCTATAGTGTAATTAAGACTGTATAATTGAACTCAATTTTAAAACAGAATTTAAGAATTGTAATTGATCAGCTAATTGTTGTAATTAAGGGGTTATTTGGGTAAATTACAGTATATGAATGAATGAATTTTGATTTAAGAAGACAGAAAGTTAAGAGCTAAGATATTAGGGGGTTAATTAATTATTTCAATTACTATCTTGTCTACTTAAGGGAATTAATTAATTAATTAAGATGATTAACTGAGTAAATACAGGTTTTGTACAATTATTTGAAGGAAGAAAGTGTGATATTTTTGTGATATAACAAATATACTGTGTAGAAAATATGAGAGAAACATACAAGAAAATTAATTGACTATTTAATGTAACATATTAGTTTATAGTTGAATACTGTCTGTTTAATTTTATTAATAGTATAATTAACATAAGTTATATTAACTTTGCTTGTTAGTAGAGGAAATTATTGATAGATTTATATAGAATAGATATTTTATAGATCAACAATTTGATAGCATTTGATGGTTAGGAGAAAATAAAGGCAAGAACTTGAATAATCACATTAATACATTTGAATTAATGTATACATAATAACACCAAAGATGGCTTCAGGTGCCAAAAGAACTGCCCAAGTGGCTTCAATAGCACAAAGCAGGGGCTCAACTGATGCAACTGCTACCAAAATCCCAGATCCCACTTTAATATTTCTTGAAGAATTTTAAAAAATTAAAGAGGAAATACTCTTAGAGATGAAGCAAGAATTTAAAACTTCAAGGAAGGAGGCTAAAGAGGACATGCAAAGGGAACTGAATACATTTGGTTAAAAAACTGGATAAAATCACTAAGGATATTGCAGGACTACAGACGGATAGAAAGAAGCTTAGTGTAGAGACAGCAGAACTGGAAAATTCTATGTAGGAGCTCCAGGAAAATGAGAAAAGGAATGAGAATCGGGTTCTCATGCACAAGATCCATTATTGCGAAAAATGTCTATAAAGCTGAGAGGTGTCCCAGAAGATTTGAAAAAGGACTTATATGGTGGAATGAATTTGGAGCTGGCAAACTATGTGGGGACAACTGAAGCAGAGATGTATAACATGATAGACAAGATTTTTAGAATTAATTTGATTGGGGCCAAAGGAAAAAAAAGTTGCTATGTAACGTGGTTGTGTCTTTTGTTAGATCTAAGTGGAGAGATCAGATATTACAAAAATGTTATGTATAAGATTTGGTAACAGAAGGGTATACAATCAAGATTTACAAAGATATCCCTCTGGAAATTCTCAGAAGATGACAGGATTATAAATTCTTGACCCACGAACTTATGAAAAGAAAAATACTCTATTCATGGGAAAGAACAGAAGGAATCTCTCTACTCTACAAACAAGAAAGATACAGAATTAATATGGTGCAAAAGCCAAAGATTTCTTAAGAAAACTGTGAGTAGATCAAGAAAAAAGCACAAGAAGAACCTAGGATGACAACAAGGAGCACAGAGTGCAAGACAATGGAGGAAGAAGACAGTAAATTGAAGAATGGAGAAAAAAATTCTGATTTGGATGATAGAAATGATGAAGAAGAAGGAGTGATTTCAAAAATTTTGGGGGAAGAGGAAGAGGAGACAGGAATATAAAAAACAAATATGGCATTGGAAATCAGATCTTGGAATGTTAAGGGACTGAAAAATGAAATGTAAACAAAGTAAAGTTTTTCACTATTCGGCCAAGAAAAAATTGGACATTATATGTCTCCAAGAAGTTAAAATAAAACAAAAAGATGTCAAATATTTGAAAAATCCAAAAATGGAACAACTATTTGTCTCTGCAAATAAAAAAAGGAAAAGCGGTGTTGTAATGTATGTGCATACTAAATTTACAGCAATGGAAATTTGCAAAGATGGTGATGCCCATTTTATTGGTGTGGATTAAGATTAGAGGGAATCAATTACTTCATTCTAGGCATATATTCACCCATTGATAATAAACAAAGCTTCTTTTTGAAAATTGGTAACTTGTTAAGAAACTTGGATTATGAAAATATCATGTTAAGAGGCAACTGGAATGGGGTAATTGATACATTTAAAGATAGAACACCCAATAAAAAGATTTTAAAAAATTGAGGGAAACCCCTGGTCAATTTACAGCAAGAGATGAGTCTGTACGATGTCTGGAGAAAACTATATCCCTCTGAGAAAGGTCATACTTTCTACTCTTACCAAAGTAAGAGTCCCACTTTTGCCAAAGATCAAGAAAATGGAGATCCAAATTGGTTTCAGACCATAATTTGATAACTCTGGATGGAATATGGAAAGAAGCAATTTAATTGGAAATTAAATGACTCGCTTTTTAATAATGACACTTTTTTGGAAAAAGCCAAAACTACATGAAAGAATTTAACTATGTAAAAGATGGAGTACTGCCAATGAAATTGTCTGGGACACCAGTAAGGTGGTAATGAGGGGACTTTTGATTTAAAGGAGAGTGGAGAGTAAAAATAAATCTAAATGAGAACTGCAAAATTCGGAAAAAGAGATTCTGGAGGTAGAATTGGAGCTAAATAAAGATCCAACAAGTGACAAAAAAGAATAAATATTTGATGTTTGAGAAAACAACTTGAAAAAACAATAATGATGGAAGTTGAAATGAAAAGAAAATGTATTAAACAGAGACACTTTGAATTTGCAAATAAATCTGGAAAATGGTTGGCAAACAGACTAAGGAAAGAAAAACCGAAAAAGTCCGTACTAGAACTTGAAGTAGATGGAAAAATTGTGCACAGTTAAGAAGGGATAGAAGAAGCTTTTTGGAATTACTATAATGATCTGTATAAGAAGGATCGATTGTAGAATACCTGGAGAAACAAAAAATTAGAAAGATTTCTGAAAAACATCAACAAACTCTGAATGCAGCTTTTATGGTGGAGGAAGTCGTGGAAGTGATCAAAAGGTTAAAAATAAATAAAGCACCTAGTCCAGATGGCTGTACTGCCTGGTATTACAAGAAATTTCAGGAAGAAATAAAGATACCTCTCCAAAAGACATTAAATGATATAAAAAATAATGGCTTACCTGATTTTTTGAAAAACGCCGGTATAACATTAATACCAAAAGAAGGGAAAAACATCAAGGAAATAACAAATTACAAAACCATCTCTTTACAAACTATAAGATTATTATATTAGAATTGGGCCCCAAAGGAAAATGTACACTGTGGGAAAGGGCAGCAGCCATGATGACACAGCATTTGGCCACAGCTTAGTCATGCAGCCTCATGCTGATGTAATAGGACATGACATCATGGGGGTACCTGGTGCTGGAAAGCACAGAAACTGCTGCAAAAGTGCTGTGAAACTGCAGTGTCACTCAAGTGAGTGACAGGTGTCCAGCAGGAAGAGGCAGGGCCAGAGAGTCATGTGGAGCACAGGCTATATAAGGCACAAGCCTCTGGACACACATGTGGTGTGTGGATTGTGGTTGTGGTGTGTGGATTGTGGGTTGAGTTCGTGGTGTTGTTGGATTGCTGTTGGAGTTGTGTTGGTGTATGCTGTACATATCTTTGTATATAGAGCAACAAAGATTAAAACCTCATTCGTGAGACGTCTGTCTGTGGAGTCTCTGTGCTCTATCTAGAAGGGGAGAGGAGTTTCTCCAGCTGACAAGCAGCCTGCTTCTTCGGAGAAGTCTGGATCCTGGTGCTTCATGTTACGTGATCTCCATGCGCTGCGTTACCATGCCTAACATATTATAGCTGAAATCGAAGTTTAGGAGGGCCCTATCACTGGCTCGCTTTAATGTGATGCCCACGGCCACGCTCGAAGGCAGATTTAAAAAAATACCCTTTGATTTTCGTTTCTGTCCATGTGGTTCGGGCAATGTTGAAACCAATGAGCATGTTCTCCTTTACTGTCAATTTTATAGGGATGCTCGACATCAATTGATCAGCCCACTATTGAGTAAATTCCCAGGCAAATCTGACACTTTTTATTTACGTCTTCTTTTAGACAACAATGACCTTACAGTATCTCATATGGTGGCCAAATTTTGCTACATTGTTTGTAAATTGCGACCTCAATTGATAAATTGATAAATTGATAAATGAACATCTCACAATTGTGTAGGAAGATTTGGTTGGTCACTGTATTTATAGTTTATTCTTAGTTTGTCCATTGCTCTGTTGGTCTATACGTTTTTTTTTAAACATATTATATTTTAGACATTTTATATATTTTAGATATTTTTATGTATTTTAACATTTTTGTACTGGTCAAGGACCGAATAAATTAAATTGAACAATTAAATTGAGTATTATAGCTGAAAGATTAAAGGAAATACTGAAGGAATACATAAATAATGATTAATCTGGATTTTTGCCTACACAAAATGAGGGACAACATTAGGTAGTACTGGACATTCTGGAATGCCATGAAAGAAATAAAAGAAATAATGATAAAAAAATTAGTTCTAATATTTGCTGATGCAGAGAAGGCTTTTGATAATGTTAATTGGAATTGTATGTTTGAACTCTTGACCAGAATGGGCATAGGGGGGAACTTTATTACCTGGATCAAAATAAATAAAGAAATATGATCAACAAAATGCACAATTAATAATAAATGGAAGAAAATTCAAGAAGTTTGAAATAAACAAAGGAACCTGGCAAAGCTGTGTCTTTCACTGTTACTTTTTATAGCTGTATTAGAAATTCTGGCTAATAAAATGAGAAATGAAAAAGAAATTGGTGGTGCAAAGGTTAAAGGATTTGAATACAAATTGAAGGCCCTTGCCGAGGACCTTGTGATTATTTTGGATGAGCCCAGCTAACAAATAAATAAACTGTTTAATATTATTGAGGACTTTGGTAAAGTGTTTGGCTTCAAAATTAACAGAAATAAAACATCTCTTATTTAAAAAAAAAATTGAAAGAAAAGGAGCAAATTATTGAAAAATATCAAAATGTCAGATAAAAAAGAAAGTCAAATACCTAGGAATTTGGCTAACAAATAAAAAACTGATTTTTATGAGAACAATTATAAAAATAAATGGAAGGAAATTAAAATAGATTTGCATACATGGCACAAACTGCATTTATCATTGTCTGGGTGCATTGAAGCTGTCAAAATGATAGTTCTATCTAAAATGAACTTTTTCTTTCAAGTTATCCCATTTTGAACAGTGACACACCTTTAAAAGAATGACAAAAAGATATTAGAAACTTTATCTGGAACAAGAAGGCTAGAACAAATTGGAAAACTATGATGAGACAGAAAGAAGAAGGAGGAGGTGGCATGGCAGACCTGAATCTCTATCATCAAGCTAACGTATTGAATTGGCTGACAGACTGGATTAAGTTAGAAAATATAGAATTACTTAATTTGGAAGGGTTTAATAACAGGTTTGGCTGGCACAAGTACATTTGGTATGGGAAAGCAAAAGTTCATAGTGAATTCCAACATCATATTATAAAGAGATCATTTTTAAGGACCTGGGAAAAAATAAGAAGAAAGTCTATAGAAAAATTCCTCTTTGGGTCTCAAGGCAAGAGGCCTTCATTGGCAGATTGAAATTGCTGGATACTTGGTTGACTTATAAAGATATTCTTTATAAATATGAAAATAACAAGTATGAATTGAGACCAATAGAAGACTTGACCCCAAGTTAGACCCCAATATGCATTGGTTCCTATATGTACAATTAAAAGAGAGGTTCAAAATGGACATCAAGATGGAAGAGACTGGTGAAGATCTGCTCAAACTGGATAAGATTTCCTTTGGCACTGAATATATCTGACCAGCAAAAATATACAGATTTTTACAAAGCCATGAACAAGAGCAAGATTTTATATCTGATGTGATGATTAAGTGGACAAAGTATAGACTTGGAAAGTTGGAAGTATGCCAGAAACAAATCAAAGAAATTCATTAAATCCCAAAACTTAAGAGAAACCATTGGAAGATGGAGCAGAGATGGTACCTAATCCCAAGTAAAATCACAAAGATTTACAAGAATGATTCCAACTCATGTTGGAAGTCTCAATCAGCTACTGGATCATGGTTCCTTGTTTGGTTGCACTGCCCAAAATTAAAAATGTACTGGAAACAGATATACTTATCGATTGAAAAAGTGTTACATATACAATTTGCAATGAGACCAGAAATATATCCACCACAAATTGAAAGGAAATATTGGTGTATTGTGCTTTACTTGATAACAGCGGCCAGAATGACGTTAGCTTAACATTGGAAATGGCAGGAAATGGCAGAGATAGATGAGTGGTTATTAAAACTTTTAGAAATGATGGAAATGGACAAACTGACCTGTTGCTTAAATCACAAAGATGCAAATGATATAGATGAAGAATGGTTCCCAATCATGGAATATTGTAAGATAAGATGGCAGTAAGATGTAGTAACATTAAAGTCCGTATTAAAAGATAGATAGATAAGGTATTAAGAGCAGTTAAAATTGTAATAATATAAGCTTATGCTGAATATGCTGAAGGACTCAATATGCTGAAGGACGACTGTTATGGAAATTTCAGTGTTTTATTTTAAAAAAATATGACAATGGGAGGATTGGTTGATAAGGGACCTGTTACTAGAGTGACTGAGGAAATCAATTTAGGTGAAGCTTCTGTGGGAAGTTATATCTGATGTAATCACCTTTTGTAAATATCTAATGAATATGTTTATTTTATATATTAATAACATTTATTATATAAAAAAGTTAGAATCACTCAAACCATTTCCCCCTAGTACCATGTATGACTGTGAGAGCTGGACAGTGAAAAAACCAATAGGAGGAAAATTAATTCATGGTGTTGGAGAAGAGTGCTGAGGATACTGAACAATTAAAAAGACAAACAAATGGGTCCTAGAACAGATCAAGCCAGAACTCTCTCTGGGAGCCAAGATGACTACATTGAGCTGTCATACTTCATACACGTAATGAGAAGGCATGACTCATTAGAAAAAACAATGATGCTGGGGAAGGAGGGAAATAGAAAGAGTTCAATACAACATATTAGATGGATAGACTCAATCATGGGCCTGAGCCTGTAGGACCTGAACTCCTATAGGAGTTTGGAGAATCTCATTCACAGGGTCACAATAGTCAAGATCAACTGAAAAACAGCTAACAACAATATTGTCCCACTTTCAAACCTTCAAGATGTCAAGGTTCAGAAGCCATGGGAGCAGGAGGTATCCAGTGTCAGTCTAGAGTTCAGGAAAGCTGTAAATCAGAAAAGTGCCCAACTGGTTCCAGTAAGAAGGTAATGAAAGGTAAAGGTAAATGTAGTCCCTTGATATGAATGTCTAGTCATAACCAACTGTAGGGGGTGGTGCTCATCTCCGTTACTAAGCCAAAGAGCCAGCATTGTCTGAGGACTACTCCAGTGGTCATGTGGCCAGTATGACTGCACCAAACATTGCTACCTTCCCACCAAAGTGGTACCTATCTATCTACTTACATTTGCATGCTTTCAAACTGCCAGGTTGACAGAAACTGGGACTAGTGACAGGAGCCCACCCCATCATGCAGCACTCGGGCCTGGAACTGCCAGTCTTTCAATCATCAGAATTGGCATTTTAACCACTAAGCCAGGACAAGGTTCATAAATCTAGTACTTACAAATACCAAGTAATCAACAGGTGAGCAGAACTGAATTCAGCAGTTTGACTGGAGGAAGTTCCCTGCTTATAAAGCCAGCCAGCTCAGTACACATCTTATTTCAGGCAGTATTTAATGAGTGCATCTTGCAGCTGTGCTCTCCCTGATGCCTTGAATATAGCCTATTGCTCCATCTGCAAAGGAAGGTCTGTGCCAGATGTCAATGTTTCTGCCTTTCTCAGAGACTGACAGAGGGGGCCTCTCCACCAGATCCTCTTCCTTCTCTGATTTTTGCTGAACTGAAGGAAGCCTGACTAGTTATCAGGCATCTGCTCCACCTCCTGTACATCTGCTTTGTCTTCCAAGGAAGATGAAGTCTCAAGGGAGAGTTTTTATCTCTATTCCACTTTAACTGCCATAGCAAAATCCTGTGGGATCCTGGGATTTGTAGTTTAAGAAGCGGCATTTAGAATTCTCAGCCAGGGAGCTTCTCTAGTGCTTCTGACCAAACTATTGTTGTTCTTTTATTTGTACTGCACTGGGAGAGTTCACTTTACATGGTTTCTTTCTCCCTGTTAATTACCATAGCAACCCTGTAAGGTAGTTTTCCTAAGAGGTAGCAATGGCCATCACATGGGGAATTCCATGACCAAGGAAAAATTTGAACTTTAACAGAGTTCTCTCAGATCAGCTGTAAGTTTACAAAATTGGATGAAGGTTGAAACATATTGGAAGAAAAAAAATGCAGCAATTAATGTGTGCAGTTTGCACATTAGAATAATTACAATAATTTGCATACCGTGCAGATTTGAGGAAGTGGACTATTGTAAGTCTAAGTATGCACTATAGATGTATCCTTGGAGCAGAACTGGTTATAATCTCTTTGCTACCTATCAGCCTATTTCCAGGCAAAATGCACACTTCTGGTTATAAAGCCCCATACAACTTTGCTCCAAACTATTTAACAGATTTATCTCCCTATAAGCACTCACCTGGACTCTAAAATCCTCAAGAGGACCTTTAGTCCCTTCACATTCATAGACACATTGGTTGGAAATGTTAAATACATCCCTCTCAGTAGCCTAGTAACTGTTGCCAAGACAGCTATAGCTCCTAGTAACTATTATTGGAGCAAAAAACATATGCCATTTCATTATGACATCTGCATGGCAACAGAGATGCTGTCTAGGCATGTGTGGAAGGAACATTCACAGTGCCTGGGCACCACAGAAGATCAAGAGGCTCTTTTTCCCACCCCTGAGCCACCACCTTATTAATCTGCCATACCTAGAAGCCACAATGTCAGTAATAAGGCAAGAGGACAAAAAGCTGAATGATATCTCCACCCTTGGCAAAGTAGCTGCTCATGTCCCTGACTTGATAGTATATGGTGATTTCTCTCAAGATGTCCCTTTCATTGAGAGTTTTGATGGTGTTCTGCTATTTGTAGACATTTCAGGTAGGCAAAAAACCAGAGAAGAATACTCAGGCTTAAAAAATTGGCTCTTGATACACACTTTTTGTGCCCCTGATATTCATTTCTGAGCCTAATCTAGAAGAATCATGGTTATGTCTGTCTTCAATATAGTGATTTCCAGGGTGATTACAGACCCCCCCCCATAGTTGCCAAGACATATTCTGCAAGGAGGCAATCCAGCAACTTGCAACAGCAGTCAGGTGTACTGCTGTCCCAACCCCATACAAAAGCAAACCAAACACAGAGCAGGTTCATTAGACATTCTCTCCAAAAGTGATTCATAAACTCTGATCTGCCCTTTCATACTTTGAGCTTTAATTCATAGTTCCAGGATTTCTTTTATTGACACCAGGTGCTTATGCATGTTAAAGGTTTCACAGCATTGACTGAAAAATTTAGCATGGACACCAAACTGGACCGTGGTGCTGACGAGCTGACCCAGACTCTCAATCACTATGTAGGGGACATTGTGGAAGGTGAGTACAGAAGCAATGCATGATTATTCACAAGAAGCATGTAAATGGGATTGATGGTGTTGTCAATTGGTCTTCAAAATACATTTAGGGTGTATGTGAGGAGATCACTCTCTTCCTTTTTGGAAAGACAGAATAAGGGTTTGACATCTGTAGTGCAACAAATGACAGTTATTGCTTCTTTACTGCCGAGTTTCTTTTTGAAAGATGCCGTATTTTCCCAGCAAACAAACATCAATACATTGTTGCTGGGAATATATCCCAGATACAAATACAATTGTTCTTTGGAATGCTATCTGGAAAGTGATTACATGGGGCTGCTGGCTACTATTTATTGGAACTACATGTGACATCCCTGATACTGTATTGCAATTCTCCCATCAGTACTGTGCTTTCCAAATCATAGTGTGAACAAGAACTGAAAGTGTTAAGGGGCTTCTGCACACTTTTAAGCTTATTACACGGCACTTACAGGAACAGGAATGGAAAGGAACGGAATCGGACAAAAACACATGTTACTGGACAGGAGAACACCACCAATGCCTCTGGGAGTCCCCAAGCCTTTCCCCAGCCATTCCTAGCAGCCAATTTTTGAAGGACAGTATTGTTCTTCAAAATAGGCTGCCAGGAATGTCTGGGGAATGGCTTGGGGACTCCCAATGGCAATGGTGGCATTCTCCTGTCCAGTAACATGCATTTTTATCCCGTTCCGTTCCTTTCCATTCCCATTCCTGTAAGTGCCATGTGATAAGCTTATCTGATTTGAGTCTGAGTTCACTTCAGCTCAAGTGAAATTGGCTTTTTGTGATGGAATGCATTTCCCCCAGATTTTAAAAAAATATCGGCCAGAAACACAGCCATGTCAGCTCTGTTGCCTATACAAAGTAAATATCATAGAATTATAAAGTTGGAACGGATTCCATAGGCCATCAGCTCAAACCCCATGCTCAGTGCAGGAAATCCAGCAAGAGCATTCCCAGAATTCTCAAGCTGGAGCATGTCCAGAGGACGGTGACCAAAATGGTGAAAAGTCTGGAAACCATGCCTTATGAGAGTCAGGGAGCTGGGTATGTTTAGCCTGGAGAAGAGAAGGTTAAGAGGTGATTTTTCCCTTTTTGAAGATGGGGACAATGTTTGCCTCCTTCTGTCTGCTGGGACTTCTCCTGTTCTCCAGGAGTTCCCAATGATTATTGCAAATGGCTCTGAGATTACATTTGCCAGTTCTTTTAATACTCTTTGATGTTGGAGAGTGGTGTAGTCTCCATTTGTGGTTTTTAAAGAGAGGCTGGATGGCCATCTGTCAGAAGTGCTTTGACTGTATATTCCTGCATTGTAGGGGTCTAGACTGGATGGCCCTTGTGATTCCAACTCTATGAGTCTATGATAGGTAACTAGCCTCTTTATGTAGAGAGATCTTGTAGCACCTTTGAGACTAACTGGAAGAAAGAAGCAGCATGAGCTTTCATAGACGAAAGTCTACTTCATCAGATGCATATGAATGATATGTAGCCTCTTTTTGAAGATATCAAGAGAAAGAGATCCCACCACCTCTTTAGATAATAGGTTTCATTGTCAAACTGTTCTTACTGTCACAAGGTTCCTTCTAATGTTCAATCAAAATCTGCTGTCCTGTAACTTAAAACGGGGTTAAACTTGGTCGTGCCTTCTGGGGCAGCAGAGAACAGATCTGCACCCTCCTCTCTGTAATAGCTCTTGAGATATTATTATTCTTCTTCTTCTTCTTCTTCTTCTTATTATTATTATTATTAAGCAGCTTCATTTATATACCGCTTCATATTGCGCTAAGCGGTTTTCAATTGTAAGCTGATTGCCCCCCAACAGCTGGGTACTCATTTTAGCAACCTCGGAAGGATGCAGGCTTGAGTCTAGCCTGAGCCCTGGTTAGTACTGAACTCGCAACCTTGTGGTCTATGAGTGCGTGGCTGCAGTACAGGCATTTAACCACTGCGCCACCAGGGCTGCTATTATTATTATTATTATTATTATTATTATTATTATTATTATTATTATTATTATGTTATATCCCACCTTTCTCCCAACATAGGGATTCAAAGTGGCTAACAGCAAATTTAAAAACAATGCAAAATTAAAAAGTATAAATATAAAATTTAAAAAACAATTAGTTTCAGAAGGTAAAATATTTATTTATGAATTAAAATATAACATGTTAAAATACAAACCTTAAAATTTAAAACACATAACATTTAAATCCCAGCTCTTAGCAGCTTGAAAAGGACTGACAGCATAAGAATGTTTTTACTTGCCACTGAAAGGATAGCAGGGATGGGGCCATCCTGGCCTTTCTAGGGAAGGAATTGCAAAATTTGGGAGCAGCCACTGAGAAGGCTCTCTTTCTTGTTCCTACCAAATGAGCCTGAGAGGGTGGTGGGACAGACAGAAGGTCCTCTCCAGATTATCTCAACACCCTAGTAGGCTTGTAAAGGGAGACGGTCCTTCAAATAACCTGGACCCAAACTGTATAGGGTTTTATAATTCAAACCCAGCACTTTTAATTGTGCCTGGAAATGGACTGGCAGCTAATGGAGTTGCCTCAACGAGGGAGTTGTATGCTCCCTTTACCAGCTCCAGTTAACAACCTGGCTGCAGCTCTTTGGGCTATCTGAGGTTTCTGAGCACTTTTCAAAGGCAACCTCACATAGATTGCATTACAGTAATCCAAACAGGATATAACCAAGGCATGTACCACCGTGGGCAGATCTGACTTCTCCAGGAATGGGTGCAGTTGGTACACTGGCTTTAACTGTGGAAATGCACTCCTGCTCACTGCTGAAACTTGGGCTTCCAGGCTCAGCACTGGAACCAATCAGCCCTGGTGGCGCAGTGGTTAAATGCCTGTACTGCAGCCACTCACTCATAAACCACAAGGTTGCGAGTTCAATACCAGCCAGGGCTGAGGCTTGACTCAGGCCTGCATCCTTCTGAGGTCGTTAAAATGAGTACCCAGCTGTTGGGGGGCAATCAGCTCACAGTTGTAAACCGCTTAGACATCCCATAGCGCAATATGAAGCGGTATATAAATGAAACTGCTTTGCACTGAATCCAGAAGTACCCCAAACTATGAACCTGAGTTTTCAGGGGGAGTGTGACCCAATCTAACACAGGCTGAATCCCTATTCCTAGGTGTCTTTTGGCTGACCAGGAGCTCTTGTCTGGATTAAGCTTCAATCTGTTTGCCCTCACCCAGTCCATTACAGGAGCCAGACACTAGTTTAGGAAAGGAACAGCTTCCTTGGAATTGGGTGGAAAGGAGTAATGGAGCTGGGTATCACCAATGTACAGGTGACACCTTACTCCAAAACTCTGGAAAACCTCTCCCAGTGGTTTCATGTAGATGTTTAAAAGCATAGGGGACAGGACTGACTCCTGAGGGACTCCACAAGCCAATGGCCAAGGAGTCAAAGAGGAATCCCCCAGCACCACCTTCTGAGAATGCTCCTCCAAGAAAGAACGGAGCCACTGTAAAACAGTACCTCCAAGCCCCATCCCAGAGAGGCGACTCACAAGGATGCCATGGCCGATGGTATTGAAAGCTGCTGAGAGGTCCAGTAGGACCAACAGGCACACACTCTTCCTGTCATCCATCAAGGCAAACAAAGCTGTTTCTGTCCCATAGTCAGGCTAGAAACCAGACTGACATAGATCTAGATTATCAATCTCATCCAGGAACCCCTGGAGTTGATCAGCCACCACAGGCTCCTGCACCTTGCCCCAAAATGGATGGTTGGAAATTGGCCTGTAATTATCTAGTGCAGCAGGATCCAGGGAAGGTTTTTTTCAAAAGAGGCCTTACCACAGCCTTCTTCCGGAGTGTTGGGACTCTGCCTTGCTGTAAAGAGGCATTAATCACTTCTCTTACCCACTCGACTAGTCCTCCTCTGACCTGTTTAATAAGCCAGGAAGGGCAAGGATCTAGTATACATATAGTGGCTCTCGCCTCTCCAAGGATCCTGCCCACATCCTCAGGCTGCACAAATTGAAAAGTATCCATCAATACTGGACAAGCAGGAGCCAGGATTACATCCACAGAAACAGTATCAAATCTGGGTCTGAGTGAATCTGAGCGATTTTATCAGTAAAATGGTGGGCAGGTCCTTCACAGCAAGCTGTTGAATGGCTTACATTCTCATCAGGACCAGATCATAATAGATCCCTAACCACTTGAAACAGCTCAGCTGAATGATTCTGTGCAGCCACAATAGTTTTAGTCAAAAAAGCCTTTTTTTTTTTTTTTGCTGTCTTTATGGTTATACTATATGTCTTCAGGTAGATTTTAGTCTGTTTTTGTTCAGATTTATTCTGCATTTTCTGCCACTGTCGCTCTAGACTCTGTAGTTTATTTTATTGCTGCCAGTTCCTTAGAAAACCAGGGAGCTTAGAAAACCAGGTTTAGCTCCACTCCGTGAGACCGGATGCTTAGGAGCAATCATGTCAACTGCCCTGTTTATTTCTCCATTCTGGAGATCAACCAAGACTTCGACAGGACCACCTGCCAAGGCAGCAGGAAACTCCTCAAGAGCCACCAGGAATACATTTGGATCCATAAGCCTCATGGGATGGACCATCTTAATAATAATAATAATAATAATAATAATAATAATAATAATTTCTAACTCACCCCTCTGCAAGGCAACCGGGGTGGCGTACAACAGGTTAAAACAATGCAGGAGTAAAACACATCACCAAATACTCCCCCTAACCCTCCCACCCCTTAAAAATAAATTAAACTAGGATAGTATTAAAAACAGCATCAAATAATAAAATCATAAAGCAAAAAACAGCAAACAATAGCAGCAAGGGGTAGGAGAGTGGATTAACAAGCCGGACCATCTAGAGGCAGAGCCGGGAAATTACTCCGGGAAGGCCTGCCGGAAGAGATCCGTCTTTACTGCTTTCTTAAAGCAGTCAAGAGTGGTAATAAGACGGATCTCATCTGGCAGACCATTCCATAATCTTGGAGTGGCGACAGAGAAGGCCCTCTGGGAGGTCTGCAACAGCCTTGTTTTCATAGGCTGTAGCAGGTTCCTCCCAGAGGACCAGAGTGTGCAAGGGGGATCATACGGAAAGAGGCGGTCCCTGAGATAAGTTGGACCCAAGCCATGTAGGCCTTTAAAGGTCAAAACCAGCACCTTGTACTGCACCCAGAAACTAATACACCAGTGAGCAGCCTGGCTGCCATATTTTCATAGAATCATAGCCCACAAGGGCTATCCAGTCCAACCCCCTGCTATGCAGGAACTCCCAATCAAAGCATCCCCGACAGATGGCCATCCAGCCTCTGCTTAAAGACCTCCAAGGAAGGAGACTCCACTACTCTCCGAGGGAGTGTGTTCCACTGTCGAACAGCCCTCACTGTCAGGAAGTTCCCCCTAATGTTGAGGTGGAATCTCTTTTCCTGGAGCTTACATCCATTGTTTCGGGTCCTAGTCTCTGGAGCAGCAGAAAACAAGTTTGTTCTCTCCTCAATATGATATCCCTTCAAATATTTAAACATGGCTATCATATCACCTCTCAACCTTCTCTTCTCCAGGCTAAACATTCCCAGCTCCCTAAGTCGTTCCTCATAGGGCTTGGTTTCCAGACCCTTCACCATTTTAGTTGCCCTCCTTTGGACACACTCCAGTTTCTCCACATCCTTTTTGAATTGTGGTGCCCAGAACTGGACACAGTATTCCAGGTGAGGCCTGACCAAAGCAGAATAGAGTGGCACTATTACTTCTCTTGATCTAGACACTATACTTCTACTGATGCAGCCTAAAAGTGCATTGGCCTTTTTAGCTGCTGCATCGCACTATTGACTCATGTTCTGTGGTCCACCTGGATTCCTAGATCCCTTTCACACGTAGTCTCATTCAGCCAGGTGTCCCCCATCGTATAGCTGTGCTTTTCGTTTTTCTGCCCTAAGTGCAGTACCTTACATTTCTCCGTGTTGAATTTCATTTTGTTAGCTTTGGCCCAGCTTTCTAGTCTGTTCAAGTCATTTTGAATTTTGATCCTGTCCTCTGGGGTATTAGCTACTCCTCCTAATTTGGTGTCGTCTGCAAATTTGATAACTATGCCCCCAATCATCCAAGTCACTGATAAAGATGTTGAATAGCACTGGGCCCAGGACAGAGCCCTGTGGCACCCCACTGGTCACTTCTTTCCAGGTTGAAAAGGAGCCATTGTTGAGCACCTTTTGGGTTCGGCCAGTCAACCAATTACAAATCCATGTAACAGTTACTTTGTGTAGCCCACATTTTACCAGCTTGTTTGCAAGAATGTCATGGGGAACCTTGTCAAAAGCCTTACTGAAATCAAGATATATTATATCCACAGCATTCCCTTCATCTACCAAGCTGGTAATTTTATCAAAAAAAGAGATCAGATTTGTCTGGCATGACCTGTTTCTCTGAAACCCATGTTGACTTTTTGTGATTATGAAATTACCTTCCAGATGTTCACAGACTCTCTGTTTAATGATCTGCTCCAGAATCTTTCCTGGTATTGATGTCAGACTAACTGGACGATAATTGTTGGGATCCTCTTTTTTCCCCCTTTTTGAAGATGGGGACAACATTTGCCCTCCTCAAGTCCACTTTTTGAACCAATTGAAGTTTCTGGGTTAGGCACAAGGGTAGCCCCATGTAGAGCGTGTTACAGAAATCTAAACGTGAGGTTATCAGGGCATGTACCACAGTTTCCAGGCCCCTAGTCTCCAGGATAGGGCGCAGGTGGCGTATCAGCCGAAGCTGATAACAGGCACTCCTGACTGTCACATTCACCTGAATTGTCATGTGAAGCGACGAATCTAGGATCACCCCCAGACTGTGAACACAGTCCTTGGAGGAGAGTGTGTATTCCCAAGCCTGGTTTCGGGCCCATCACTGTTAGTACCTCCGTTTTGTCTGGATTCAGTCTCAATCTGTTTTTCCTCATCCAATCCATTACTGCCTTAATAGTCCTTAATTAGGCTGCATCAATAGAAGTATAGTATCTAGATCAAGGGAAGTAATAGTGCCACTGTATTCTGCTTTGGTCAGGCCCCACCTGGAATACTGTGTCTAGTTCTGGGCACCACTGTATTCTGCTTTGGTCAGTCCCCACCTGGAATACTGTGTCTAGTTCTGGGCACCACAAAAAAAAAAAAAAAAAAAAAAAAAAAAAAAAAAGGATGTTGAAAAACTGGAGCGTATCTAGAGGAGGGTGACTAAAATGGTGAAGGGTCTGGAAAACATGCCCTATGAGGAACGACTTAGGGGACTGGGTATATTTAGCCTGCAGAAGGAATGGTTAAGAGGTGATATTATAGCCCTGTTGAAGGGATGTTATATTGATGGGGGAGTAGCTTGTTTTCTGCTGCTCCAGAGAACAGGACCTGGAACAATGGATGCATGCTACAGGAAAAGAGATTCCACCTCAACATTAGGAGGAACGTCCTGACAGTGAGAGCTGTTTGACAGTGGAACACACTCCCTCGGAGTGTGGTGGAGTCTCCTTCTTTGGCAGTTTTTAAACAGGGGCTGGATGGCCATCTGTTGGGGATGCTTTGATTTTGAGTTCCTGCATGGCAGGGGGGTTGGACTGGGTGGCCCTTGTGGTCTCTTCCAACTGTATGTTTCTATGAATTGGTCCCCCACCCCTGAAGAGGCTCTGAGTTGCAGCAACTCTAAACCTGACCAGAAAGTGATCTGTCCATACCAATGGAATAGTAGAAAGGTCCTCCATTCCCAGATCACCAACATCCCTCCTGTACAAAACACAAGGTCTAGAATGTGCCCAGTGGCATGCATGGGGCCAGATACCAGATGGGACAGCCCATGGTTGTCACAGTGGCCATGAAATCCTCAGCCACTCCTGACAAGGTAGCCTCAGCATGGATGTTGAAGTCCCCCAGCAGTATAGCCCATGGAGACTCCAACACCACCCCCAAGACCACACTGGCTAGCTCAGGCAGGGAAACTGTTGAGCAGCGGGGTGGGTGACACACTAATCTGTCTCAGCTGCCCACCTTTAAATAAGCATTCAAACCCTGCAGACTGAGGGATATGATGTCTGGTCAGGGGGATAGTATCCCAATAGACCACTGCAACTCTACCTCCTCACCCCCCAGGTCTTGCTTGCCGCTGCACAGAGAATCCTAGTGGGCACAGCAGAGAGAGATTAACCCCCTATCCTCATCCAACCAGATCTCTGTAACACAGGCCAGGTTAGCATGTTAATCCAGGATCAAGTTCTGGGTGGCAGCTATCTTATCATTCACTGACCTGGCATTCAGGAGCAGCATTTTTGACCCAGAGAGGTTGCTACCATGCCTATGCAGATTATTTGGGATGGGAGACATAACTAACTCTATTCCCAGGATGATGTAACTGTCTTTCATATCTTCAAATACCTTGTATAACTTGAATGGCTGCTCCCTGAATACCATTATCTCTCTCCCTTGGTTGGTAGTGCATTTCCCCTCCCCATACAAATAAATCTGTTTGTTAATCAGTATATGCAAGCAGGTGAACTTCTCTTTTCTGCTAGCAGCAATAGGAGAGACTTTTATCCCTGTGGCGGCAGCAGCAGACCCACACTTGCAGTATCCCACTTTTATAACCCCCAAGCCCAGAGAGCTAGTCCAGTCCAGCTTGGGGAACTTGTAGCAGGCAGTTGGCTCGGCCTCAGTCCTGCAGAGAGTCACTCACTCTTGAGATGAAGAAAGAGTCCCAGAGGAATAAAGAGGTTGCAGATGGAACAAGATTCCTGTCATTCCCTCTTAGATGGTCTTTGGTCCTCCTCTCTCTCTGTAGGGTGTGCTGTGCTTGTAAATATTTAAAGAGTGCAATCATGTCACACCTCAAGTCTTCACTAGGCTGAACATGCCAGCTCCTTCAGACTTTCCTTCTATGTTTTGTTCCAATTTGTCTGTATCCTTAAAATGAGGTGCCCAGAACTGAACACAGTACTCCATATGAGGTCTGACTAGCAGAGAATATAGTGGGATTATTATTCCTTTTTCTTGGAATCTATGGTTCTATTAATGCAGATTAAAATATTATTTGCCTTATTTGCTGCATCATCACACTGCTGGGTCATGTCCAACTGACAATAAACAATAATCTCAAAGTCCTTTTCAAATGTACTACTGCATAGTCCATCCTATAAGTGTACCTTTGTTTTTTGTGGTCCAAATGTAGCATTTTGACTTTGTCCTTATTTTATTCTATTAGTTTCAGCCTTTTCCAGTTTATCAAGGGCCTTTTGAATTCTTTTCCTATTATTATTATTATTATTATTATTATTATTATTTCCCCATAGAGACTGAGCAGAGCAGCTCACAATTTAAAAGAACAATATAATTAAAACATACAAAAAGTGAGCAGTAAAATAAAATTAAACTATTACAGTATTAAAACAAATTACACAATAAAATAATAAAATGCAATTACAACAGATAAAAGCTATTAAAAGCAGTTCAGTTAAAACAACACAGCATCCCTTAGCCCATTCTTTAAAAACTTTTTAAAATTATGTTAAAATAAAAAAGGGTTTTGCTTGCCAACAGAAGGACAATAATCTCATCCACCAACTCCTCCTCCTGGAAGTTCTTTTAAAACTCTTTCTCTTTGTTTTTAATTTCCTCCAATATTTTTTTAGTTCTTTCCAAATTCTTTTTAAATTGTGAGTTCTGCTGTATAAAAATCCTCTCATGAAAGTTTCACTGGCACCTAAGCCATTCTCACATCTGTACCTTTGATTAAACTATCTCCTCAAAGTCTTTTAAAATCTTCTTGGCTTTCATTACAATCTTTTCATCTTGTAATATAATTTCATTTAATTTCCAATCACAAGACCTTCTATTTCATACTGATAAAATTACTTGATCCAGATTATGATCCAAAAATGTCTTTCGTAAGATCGGCATTGTTTTTACTCCATTATATGGAGTCCTTGAAAATAAAATCATATCAATTCTTGAGAAAGATTTATGAATCTAAGAATAGTAAGTATAATTTTGAGCATTTCCATATTTAAATTTCTACAATCTTTAATTAGATGTTTTTATTGTTTTCTTATTACCGTTTTTATTGATACATATTGTAGTAGAAAATAAACTGTGAGAAATATAACCTCACAGCCACAGGTTCCTTTGGCAGAGCAAAAACAGATAGGAGGATCACAGATCAGATAACAAACACAGGGTTTTATTTTTATGTGCACAGTCCCAAGAGAAATTCGCATTTCCAGGCTTGGGCAAGAGACAAGGAAAATGCCTGTTGTTTTTATACACAACCAGACAAAGAAACTCATCCCTAACATCTTATTGGATGCTCTAAATTTTAAACATATAAAATTCTAAGCAATGAGAGTAAAGATCTATGCATACGTTATAATCTGTTTTAGGTACCATTAGTGCCAGACCCACTGCATTCCAGGAAACATCTTTCAGTAGAGACTGATACTTCCAGGACCTCTTTCAGGGTCTCTTTGCACTGATTTATTGTTATGGCTTTCTAGCTTGTCCTGACACCTCTTTGTTATAGCTTCAGGGTCTCTCTAAGGTCACTGTGTAAATAAACATTTTAACATTCCTGGACCTAAACCTTCTGGCCATGTATTTCTGTGTTAAAGGCACCAGTTCCCAGAATCTTCTTTGTATGGCCTGACACTTA
The DNA here is from genome assembly GCA_026167975.1 of Phrynosoma blainvillii. Taxonomy (NCBI): domain Eukaryota; kingdom Metazoa; phylum Chordata; class Lepidosauria; order Squamata; family Phrynosomatidae; genus Phrynosoma; species Phrynosoma blainvillii. The sequence goes on from JANUYF010000004.1 coordinate 152,932,943, forward strand.
CGGTACTTAGCCTCTAATTTCTACACATAATAGCACACATTTCTAATTTAGGCATATAAAACATTGATTATCAAGTTATTGCTACCTCAATATAAAGAGTTCACAAAAGTTTAATCAAAAGTTTAATATTCCAGTTACAATATGCATCTTAATAATCAAATAAACCTATATCAATACCAAAGTCAATGTCATATAATTTTATGTATATTCCAAAATAATTTTTTTTACTAACACTATATTCCTTAATGAAAGGATTAAGTTGTGTATAATACTATAGACTTCCTATCATGTCTCTGTTCAGTGTGGCTTTATCTAATTCTTTTCAATGATATTTGATGTATTTTGCTTCAATTTTATCTTGATTTCCTGTTTTATTCTCTTGAATATCGATATCTTGCAATATTGTTTCACATACCATTATTACTCTTTTTTTGTTCAACTCCATTTATTTTTGCAATAATCAATAGTTGCATGCCATTCTTGTTCTGTTTCTTCAGATGATTTACCATTTATCCAGCAAGTCAATTTGTCCATTTCTACTATGTCTAGTATTTTAATTAACCAGATATCAATGATTGGGACATTATTTAATTTCCAGATTGGGGCGAGTATTATTCTGGCCATTGATAATATTTTTCTGATGATGGCTTCTACTTTGGTTCCTTATTTTATTTTTTCATATTTAATAAATATATTTCTGATATTAATTGAAAGTTCATTTTTAATAATTTACCAATAGTTAGGTGAATTTGTGACCAATATTGTTAGATTATTGGACAGGAAATAAACAAGATGAGCTTGAACTCCTAGCACAACAAAGCAGATACGATATACTAGGCATCACTGAAACCTGGTGGGATGAGTCTCATGATTGGAATGTAGTAATAGAAGGGTATAACCTTTTTAAGAGAAATAGGCCAGACAGGAAAGGAGGAAGAGCATTATATGACAGGGATGTTTCCACTTGTAAGGAGATCCAGGACTTCAATCCTGGAAGCCCGGTGGAAAGCATCTGGATAAAAGGAGAGATGTAGTAGTGATGGGTGACTTCAACTATCTAGATATTTGCTGGAAATCAAACTCAATCAAAACTTTAAAGTCTAGCAAATTCCTCACTTGCCTCAAAGGCAAATTCCTTCCAGGCCAGGCCATGCCAGTGAGAAGAAGGACAGCAGTTTCTGGGCAGCCATTTTGAGTGGGGCTTTGGGGGATTTTTTTGCTCAGAGGAAGTCAGAGACTTGTCTCCAAAACAAGCTAGTAGCCACGAGCTCTCTATCGAGTTATAACCCCAGTTAATTGAGCTCACTGAAAGAGCTTGGTGAAACGGCCAAGCCAACAACGGCCCTTTATGTGGGTGTTTACCGGGGGGGGGGGTTGAGGGGGAAGCCCATAGTTCTGTTTCAGTGCTTACTTAAGATTTCTCAATGTGGACATGGAGGGAGCTGCTGCAGTCACCTGCAACACTTGCCTAGCAATGTGGGGAACTTCACTTGCACCAAGTGCAAATTGGTAGCCCTCTTGGAAGACAAAGTCCAGCAGCTGGAGGCCCACACACTCAAAAAGGAGAGATGCAGTAGTGATTGGTGACTTCAAATATCCTGATATTTGTTGGAAGACAAACTCAGCCAAAACCTCAAGGTGTAGCAAATTCCTCACTTGCCTTGAAGACAATTTCATTGTCCAAAAGGTGGAAGAGGCAACATGATCTGATCCTAACCAAGAGGATGACCTGGTAAATGGGGGTGCAAGTGGTGGGATCCCTAGGTAGGAATGATCATGCTCTCCTGGAGTTTCTTATACAGTGGAAAGGACAAGCCAGGCATAGTCAGACACACATTCTAGAATTTAGGAGAGCCGATTTCAATAAACTTAGGGAAACACTGGGAGTGATCCTGTAGTCAGGACTGCTAAAGGAGAAGGGAGTTCAGGATGGATGGGAGTTTCTCAAAACGGAGATACTGAAGGCACAATCTCAAACTGTTCCAATGAGAAGGAAAAATGGGAGATGTCTCAAGAAACCGGGTTGGATGACAAAAGAACTTTCAACTGAACTAAGTTTTAAACAGGAGACGTATAAGAAATGGAAATGGGGTGAAATCACTAAAGAGAAATTCAAACAAATAACTAGCACATGTAGGGGTAAAGTCAGGAAAGCTAAAGTGTAGAATGAGCTCAGGCTTGCTAGACAGGTTAGAAAAAGTTGTTTTTGGGTATGTCTGTAGCAGAAGAAGGAAGAAGGAAATGGTAGGGCCGCTGCACAGAGAAGATGGAGAAATACTGACAGGGGACAGAGAAAAGACAGAACTATTCAACACCTTCTTTGCCTCAGTCTTCTCACAAAAGGAAAAGGGTGTTCAACCTGAGGAAAAATGGAGCAGAGGACACAATAGGGGAAATGCAGCACAGAATAAGAGGTAGTATAGAAATACCTGGTTAACCTAAATGAATTTAAGTCTCCGGGACCAGATGAACTACATCCAAGGATATTAAAGGAACTGGCAAATGTAATTTCAGTCACTGGCAATAATCTTTGAGAACTCCTGGAGAATAGGAGAAGTTCCAGCAGACTGGAGGAGAGTAAATATTGTCTCTTTCTTCAAAAAGGGGGAAAAAGAGGATCACAACAACTATTGCTAGTTAGTCTGTTAGTCTGACATCAATACTGGGAAAGATTCTAGAACAGTTCATTAAACAGAGAGTCTGTGAACATTTAGAAGGGAATGCTATAATCATTAAAAGTCAACATGGGTTTCTCAAAAACAAATCATGCCAGACTAATCTGATCTCTTTCTTTGATAAAATGACCAGCTTGCTAGATGAAGGGAATGCGGTAGACATAGCATATCTTGATTTCAGTAAGGCTTTTGACAAGGTCCCCCATGATATTTTTGTAAACAAGCTAGTAAAATGTGGGCTAGACAATTCAACAGTTAGGTGGATCAGTAATTGGTTGACTGACCAAACCCAAAGGGTGCTCAGAAATGGCTCCTCTTCATTCTGGAGAGGAGTGATCAGTGGGGTGCCACAGGGTTCTGTCTTGGGCCCAGTGCTATTCAATATCTTTACCAATGACTTGGATGAAAGAATAGGGGGCATGCTTCTCAAATTTGCAGATGACACCAAATTAGGAGGAATAGCTAATACCCCAGAGGACAGAATGAAAATTCAAAATGATCTTAATGAATTAGAAAGCTGGGCCAAAGCTAACAAAATGAATTTCAACACAGAGCAATGTAAGGTACTGCATTTAGGGCGGAAAAATGAAATGTATAGATATAAGATGGGGGACACCTGGCTTAACAAAACTACGTGTGAAAGGGGTCTAGCAGTCCTAGTAGACCAGAGCTTGAACATGAGTCAACAGTGTGATGCAGCAGCTAAAAAGGCCAATGTGATTTTAGGCTACATCAATAGAAGTATAGTATCTAGATCAAAGGAAGTAATAATTCTGCTCTGGTCAGGCCCCACCTGGAATACTATGTCCAGTTCTGGGCACCACAATTCAGAAAGGATGGTGACAAGCTGGAGCATGTCCAAAGGAGGGTGACTGAAATGGTGAAAGGTAGAAATCATGCCCTATGAGGAATGACTTAGGGAGCTGGGTATGTTTAGCCTGGAGAACAGACGGTTAAGGGGTGATATGATAGCCCTGTTTAAGTATTTGGAAGGGTGTCACATTGAGGATGGTGCAAGCTTGTTTTCTGCTGCTCCAGAGGATAGGACCCAGAACAATGGATGCAAGCTCCAGGAAAAGATTCCAGCTCAACATCAGCCATAATGTGGAATACTTCACCACATTACTTATATGAGGTATAGTGAGCAATTTAGTTTTTCATTTTCTGCACTCCCCCCTATCCCCCCAAATAGTGAAAAACAATGTAAGTGGGTGAGGGATTTCCTCTGGAAGCTGCACAGTTTTCTGTGTATAATTTTTACAAATACATTGAATGTAGGTTTTGACTGCAAAACTGCACAGTCTCTTGCACAGTTCTTAGAAGCTTAGGTTATGTTGTGTTGAGAACAAAAAAAAAGTTCCCATAATGTGGAATATACAATGTACAGTACTTCTGATAATGTGAGAAGTCAATTGCAATTTGAATTTTACTGTGAAAGAGAATTTATTAAATACGGTCAGGGGCACCATTTGGAAGCAACCAATAGAAAGGGCAATTCAGTCATTTAGAAGCAGGTTTCTCCTTGAAATCCAGTGGCAGATCTTTCTGTAATTCTGTTCTTCTCTCCTTTCCTTTGATCTACAGAGGTGCTCGTTTTTGGAGGTGATGTCTTGAAATTTGCAGGTATGCACTGTGGATAAGAGATAATTTTTAAAATTATATGAATTGGGAGTGGGAATATTTTGTTTGGTTTGAAAACTGAGACTACATTCCTCTTATTTCAATCAGGAAACAGTTAAAATTTAATGTATGCCAAACTTCACCTCCACAATCATCACTATCATCCCATCTTTTCTCCCAAAATTAGGACTCAGCAAGGTTTACGATTAAAACATATTAAAAAGTGAACATTAAAATGAATTAAGTTATTGACAATAATAAAATGATTAATAAAATTTTAAAATGATTTAAAACTGTACTTAAAATACACTTAACATTTTATTCTAATTAGAATAAAACTAAAGCATATATCATTGTGGCAAGATCAGGCATCTTGAGGAACAAGCACAGTTGGTGCACAGGTTTTATATGTGCAAAAGCACTCCTGGTCACTGCAGAACCTGGGCCCCCCAGGTTCAGAGCTAAGTCCACGAATACACCCAAACTGAAAACCTGCATTTTCAGGAGCAGGGCAATCCCATCTAACACTGACTGAATTCATGTTCCTTGATCTGCCTCTCAGCTGACCAGTAACACGTCTATCTTGTCTGGATTACATTTCAATTCACATGCCCTCATCCAGAAACTGAAGACAGACACTGATTTAGGGCCAAGATAGCCTACTTGGAATGGGCTGGAAAGGAGTAGAGTTGGTGTCCTCAGCATATTGATTGCACCACACCCCAAAACTCCAGATGATCTCTTCCAGCATTTCATGCATACATTAAGTAGCATGAGGGACAAAGCATAACCCTCAGGAACCACATAGGTCAATATCTAAGGGGTTGAACAGGAGTCCCCATGCATTAACCTTTGGATTTGCTCCTCCAGGAAAGAATGGAGCCACAGTAAAACAGTGACCCCAAGTCCCATCCCATTGAAGTGACCCAAAAAGATACCAGGGTCAATGGTATTAGAAGCCATAGAGAGGTGCAGCAGAACCAACAGTGACACATTTCCCCTGTCTAGTTCTCAGCATAAGTTTTCCCTCAAAATGGCCAAAGCTATTTCTGTCCTATAACCAGGTCTGAAACCATATTGAAATATATCTAGTTAATATGTTTCATCCAGGAACTCCTAGAGCTTTAATGAATCAGGAAAAGCCTATGTCTCTTACTGGGTTAGTACACATATTGTGGCTGTCACCTCTCTAAGAATCCTATCTACATCTTCAGGCTGCATAAATTGAAGTATCCAATAACATAGGACAAGCAGGAGCCAATGTTACATTCACCTGAACTATATCAACTACAGCATCAAAGTTGGAGCAAATCTGAGTGATAACATCTGCAAAATGCTGTGCAAATTCTTCAAGTGGGCTATTGAGTGGTGTCCATTTTCTATTTGAGGTCTAGTGTGTAATAAACCTCTGATCACTCAAAACAGCTATGCTGGATGGCTTTGTGAAGTGCTGTCTGCACTGCCTTGCGGTAGGCCTTCAAATAGCCTCTAGATTCACTCTGAGTCTTCTACCTATGTTGCTCTAGTCTTGTCCTCACTCATTTCATTGCTTCCAGTTCCTTGGGGAAATGGAGATGGTGTGGCTACACTCCATAAGAGATGACACTCAGGAATAATTGTGTCCACTGCCCTGGCTGTTTCTCCATTCTAGAGGTCAGCTGAGCCAGATTGTCTACAGAATTGCCTGTTAAGGTGACAGGAAAATTCCCAAGACCCATCAGGAAGCTGCCTGGAGCTATCAGCCTCCTGGGGTGGACCAACCCAGGTGGTCCCCAGCCCTGCAGAGGTTCTGAGTCCCAGTGAGGCCAAACCTGACCAGATAATGATTTGTCCATGACAACAGAACTACAGAAAGTTCCTCCACACCATTATCACCATCACTCCACTCACTACAGAAAACAACGTCCAGAGTGTGCCCAACAGCATGAACGAGGCCAGATACCACTTGGGACAAACCAATGGCTGTGAAGGAGGTCATGAAGCCCCCTAACTCATTCCCAACAGGGTGGTCTCAGCATGGATGTTGAAGTCCCCTAACACCACAAAGTGAGGGGACTCCAACACTGAGACCACTCCAGCTAGCTGTTATGCAGTGGGGTGAGCAGTACCCCAACAGAATCCCTATTCTGTCCTGGCTACCCATACTCAATACATACTCAAAATTGGAATAGGGCATATGGTTATGGGAATGAAATCATAATAGACCACTACAACTCCACTTTCCTGCCCTCCATGTGTCACCGGCTGCTGAACAGGAAAAGTTGGTGGGCAAAACTGAGAGAGATTACCCCACCCCTACCCCTAAATATCCAGCAAAGTCTCCATTATACAAGCCAGGTTGGTCTGCTCATTCAAGATCAAATTTTGAATGGCACTTGTTTTCCCATTCACCAACCTGGCATTCAACAGCAGCAGAATGTCACCAAGGTTCTCTGAACTAGAAGGCAGTTTGGGGGCACTCTGCTGAACTCCCATCTTCTCTGATAACATGACTGTCTCCCACCTCCATATCTCCCTCTGCCTTCTACCACTGCAGTAGTTTCTCCCTGATTCCTCTCACCTGCCACCTTCTTTAACAGGCAGGTAAAGTGCTTGTTCTTAAAAACAAACAAAACTGTACAAAAAGGCCAGTGTTAAAAGCACATAACAAACTTACGCTGGTGCCTCTCCCCAAAGGGGCAACTTCCCCTCTGGTGTTGCTCCCTTTGGCAGTCCACCCCCCCCCACTTGTTTTTATCATCCTGGTAGGCAGGCAGACAGCTGAGCTTGTCAGTAAGCAGACCCTGAAGTGTCATGGCCTCAGTCTTGCAAAGAGTCCACTTGGAAGCAGAGGCCCAAGGCATCAGCAGCACCACCACCACCACCACCAAGCAGCAACCTTTCTTTCTTACAACATCCTGGACCACACTGCAGAATCAATGCCACTTTAATTGTCATGGCTCCTTTTTATGACATCCTGGGATTTGTAGTTTGTTGTGGCAACAAAGCTCTTTGACAGATATCTCACAAAGCTACAAATCTCAGACTCCCATAGCATTGAGCCATGACAGTTAAAGTGGTGTTGTGAAGACACACCCAACTAAAGGGGGAAATTTATTTTGAAGAACAAAAGAAAAAGGTTTCTCCTCCCCAGCTCTAACAGGCTTAAAATAAAAGGTACTTTACAGTTTAGGTTTCAGCAATCTTCAGGGTTGTCATCTCTCTGGGTTTGATCTTGGTTTGATTTCTTACTCAATGAAGCTGGTGCAGGGTCTTTCGGCTTCTGGTGCTCTTGACTTCTTTGTTGTTGATATTCAATTTAATTAACTGCTTTTGGTAACTAATCTAACTAAATGGTAACTAAATTGGCTAATGTGGTAACTAAATTGGCTAACTGGTAAATAAATTGGCTAAACGATAAATAAATTGGCTAAATGGTAAACGGTACCATTTAAACGGTAAATAAATTGGCTAAAGAAATGCCCTTTCCATCTGTCTGTGCCTGTTTGCCACCAAAGAGATAAAGCCAAGCCTGCCTAAGAAAAACTAAAAATCCCAAGCTGAATCAAACCAAAAACTAAAAAAATGCAGGGGATTCCTCAGCTCCTCCCACAAACTAATACAATAGAACATTCCTATGCTCAAACATACTAAAACTAAAGGAAAATGCAGGGGAGGATTAAACAGTCCAGGCTGGACATCACAGGTGTCAATCTGCATTAATTCTACTGCTGAGTCAGTCCTCATGTCTCCCATGGCCTTCCCTTTCTTCAGGTGCTGTATAGTCCCTCCTCCCCAAGAGTCTTGTTTTTATAGTCCCAGCAGGCAGACAGACAGCTGAATCCTGGGCAATTAACTGATATTGACTTACATGTTCTGTTTTCCTTTGGCATTTTGTTGTGTCCTCCACCCCCCCCCCCCGCCCCGGACATTTCCTACAGAAGCACTGGAAATATCTGCTACTGTTTCCTTAGAGCTATCAGCAATTTCCCAATTCATTAGCTACTCCTATTGAGAACAGCCTTCCTAATGGAGGAGAAATTAAAAGACACTTTTTTGGTTTTACACCATGTGATTTAAACAGATATATCATTTTTTCATTGTTGCAAGATATTTACAATTTTAACTCATTAGTGCAGTTAACTTGGAATGAGGTTATTGCTTTTGTTTTACACCTCACTTTTGCTGGACATAATGATTTCATTTCCAGCAACCTGTGTCTATGTTAAAAAGTGTATGTGTGCATGGGTGTGCACACAGGTGCCTAATTTTTTGTTTAAAAAAAGGAAAGGAAAGGAGAGAGGAGGGGGAGTTAAAGATAGAGACAGTTATTCTATTAGGAGAGTGGCCCTGATAAAAGTTACTGATTTTAACTGTGGAGCTTATCGCGCCGATAATAAAACCAGCTTACCTGAGCCGGCTTAAAATTTTAAACAGGTGGCATTCTGATGTTATCAGAAGGATTTAGCCACCAAAATTGGTTCCTGAGTCTATCCCCACTCTTTTCTAAGTTGGGAGTCTTCTGGCTTAAGGAAATGGCCACGGAGCGGCCCTGGGAATGGGGATGGACCTAGGAGGCGATTTTGGTGGCTAAATCCTTCTGATAACATCAGGATGCCACCCATTTTAAATGTTAAGCTGGCTCAGGTAAGCTGGTTTTATTATTGGTGCGATAAAGTCCTGTGTCTAGCTTTCCCTCCTAGGAAATTAAATTAAATTAAATTAAATTGCATACATTATTGAACATTAAAGGCAGCTCCCATGAATTTGTCTGTATTGAAAATGTTATTTACTTTAATCTGCCTTTTCAAACAAAATGACTAGAATATTTTTTTTTATTTATAGAGACTGAGGGCCTCTACAGACAGCACTTTACGCTGTCTTGGAGGAAGGGAAGGGGAGGGGCAGCTACATGCTGGCTGCCCCAACCCCTCTCCGAGGACATTCTGACGGTGCAGTGTCTTGACATGCTGCACCAGAAGGGACATAGAAGAGCCGCATGGCGGCTCTTGGGGCGGCCTATTCCTTTCCGAGGCAGCAAATGGGAGAATTGGGGCCAATGCATCTGGCAGCCTCGGCCTTGATCCTCTGTTTCCTGGAGTGGCCCAGGGCCGCCTGTCTGCATCCTCCCTGAGTTGGTGTTTGAGTTATTGACATGAGACCTAAGGAAAATTATACCCATAGCTTTAAACTTTAAATTTCACCCTGGAGCCACAACAAACTACAGTTCCCCAAATTCCATAGCATGGAGCCATGGCAGTTAAAGTAGAGTCAAACCAGATTATTTCTGCAGTGTGGATGCAGCCTATGTTGCCTGAGGAGGATGCAGGTATTGATTCTGGTGTTGCCTAGTGGTGGCTCTGACTCCATCTACTGGTGGCTCTTGCTCTTGAATGGAATTTTTGGTGGGCTTTTTTCTGTCTGTCAATTTTAAAAAAATCCAAGCCCTGTTTTAAGAAATGGAGGTAAAACTGAAGACCTCCCTGCATAAGGGTAGGCTGGAAAGCATTTAAATTGAAGATTTTCTAAGGACGTTATCACACGTGGGTCTCAAAGCGGCAAGAAAGCGGTATGGAATCAATCCAGAACTATACCGGTATAGACCCCACAAGACGGAAATGGCTATCAGACGCAACTAGCATCATTGCGCAATTAACGAAACCATGATAGATGCGTTCCTGGGAACCGTATCTGCCGTTCACACACAAGTGAGAAGATCCCTTCCAGAACCCAGCAAGGATGTTCTTGCTGCCCGATCAAAACAGGAAGTACACGTCATAAGATGCTTCCTCACAGATCCATGGGAAATAGCGCGGGGAACCATAGGTCATGTCGGGGAAATGCTCCATGATACGAAAAGATGGCAGGAGGAATGTGGTTAAATGAAAAGGAGATGGCAGGGGGGCTTTCAGTCAAAGTATTGGTGAGCAAGAAAGAAGGGCAATCAGCAGCCTTTAGGACCATGGTGGGGATGAGGGTTGCATGAAACTTCTTTTCAGGGTCCTTTAAAACCACCACACAGCCTGGTTGATTGCTTTGTGTGGTGGTGTCTCCCACTCTCCACCTCCCACACAAGCTCACTCCATTATTATTATTATTATTGTTGTTGTTATTTCCCACCCCTTTCTCAAAACTGGGACTCAGAGTGGCTTACAGTGTTAAAAAACAGTACAATTAAAAGCATACAAAAAGCTACATTAAAATAAATAACATTATTACAAATTACATGTTAAAAGAATAAAATACAGTTAAAAGTAAAAAAAAAATGTTGAAAACACTTTAAAACAACTCCCTTAGTAACAGTGTTTGAGAAATTAGTAGTGGTGGCAGTGAGGGAGAAGTGGTGGCAAAAAGCAGCTTTCAGATTGGGGACCCTACTTAAGCTTTGTGAGTTGTCACCCAAGACAAAAGGAGGCGATAGTTCAAAAAAGTTTGGGGACTACTGCTTTAAAGAATTTGGGGACAAAAATAGTAGAACTTAGGGTATTAATTGAATGACCATCTCAATTACTTTTGAACTGATGTATTCAATTTGAAAATAGAAATTCATAAAGTGGACATTGTTGGTATCCTGCTCCTGGTTGGAAACCTTGAGTGCTACTTTGCTGGCATCAGTGTCTTTCAACTCAATATGTCAGGAATAGACAAGAGGAATATAATCAGAAGTCACCAGTACATGCTACCCACTATAGCTGCTCCCCCCTCCCCACCAGTGCACAAACTCTTTAAAAAATCTGACCAATTTTAATTTGAAAGTGAAAGTGACATGATACCACGTCTTCTTCATCAAAGCAACTGGGACGTTACAGAGGTGAACATTACTCCTGCACAATTGCCCACCCACAACCTAAAGAAATTTGCTGTCTCTTACTATTTAATATGCTAAGTGGGATGAGACATTTACAGCTAGAGGTGCAGACAGCCACAGAGCACAAAATGTCATGATAGGTCACTGAAGCAGATGGCAGTGCAGGAGAAGTGCACATCTTGTAGACACTGTTGATATTCTTCCAAGTCCCTGGAGGTTCTTTATCTTAAGTTGCAATAATAATATTTACAGATATGTACAAACTCTCCTCACGACTCCTCTCAACATTCACTGTCTGTAGTATAACAATCCAACCTTCTCCAACCATCAACTCTCTCTAACCCACTATCTTCATCAACCCACACATGCACTGAGTCTCAGTGCACTTATATAGAGAGTAATATAATGGTCATCGCTTATTGCCACTTAACATGATGCAATCTCTTAGCAATCACAGCCATACAAGATATTTTTACCACTGTTTAAGAACATTATTCCAACTCATCTGCCTTTGAGAACTGAGTGCTTAAGAGAGATCAGATATTGGCAGACAGATTTGACTTGACCAGACCAGATCTAGCTATGGCTTCACTGCTTCCAATAAATTCATTATTTCTTTCTGATATTTCCAGGGGATGCTTTACTGGCACTCTGGAAGGTGGAACGTTGCCATATACATGACATCATCACTCTGGCACTGAAATGTAGTTTCAGCATCCAGCAGGAGTACGGTGTTCGTGACACTGAGGTGGGACTAGAGCTACGAGTGAAAATAGGTACAGTCTGCTTTCCTCAGAGCTTAGAGCTAAGGTAGGAAGTGTATTGGCTATGTTGGCCAGGGTTGTGCAATCCCACAACTTCAGAAAGGCCACATGATTCTGACCTCTGATGTAGCACTTGTAGCCTTTCAAGCTTTTTTGTTATGAAAAGCCCCAGGCCTGGCATATGTATCAACTTTATCCCATACTGAGACCACCCAAATAGGGCAGATCTGGACCGCCGTGGAGCCACTCACCCTGGAGCCGTGGCAACCACACATACATGACCTCAATCTGTCCCTGCCACTGTGATTCTGAATGGCCCTCTGAAAAGGAGCTATTTTTACTGGTCCTTTTCATGGCAGCTTTTCTGGGTCAAGATGGCTGGGAGGCTTGGAGGCATGCATCGTGTAATCGCCATGCCCCCAAGCCACCCAGAAGTGGGCTTTTTTGCCTGTCTGTTTCAGGCCATTGTCACTAGTCTTTGCAATTAATGTTACATGAACTGTTGCATTGCTCATTCCTTCTTGTTCCTTTCCAGTGCTGGGATGGTGGCAGTTTAGGATTGACATGGCATAAAACCTGAGAACTTCTTGTCAAAATGCCTCTAAAATTGACTTTAAATACTCCTAAAAGGTAGCTTTTGGAAATAACTAGACAGTAATTATAGTATTTTATATTAATAAATGAACACCTTCCCTGCTCATTACCTTACTTTGAAAAGTAACATTGTTCCATTGTTTCATAAATGACAGCAAAGCATTTGATTGTATAGATCACAAAAAATTATGGCGTGCACTCAAAGATAGGAGGGTGCCATGTCTGATAGTCCTGATGAGGAATCTGTACCAAGGACAAGAGGCCACCATCAGAACAGAATTTGGGGAAATAGAGTGGTTCCCAATAGGCAAAAGGGTCAGGCAAGACTGCATCCTATCACCCTACTTGTTTAACTTATATGCTGAAAACATCATAAGAAAAGCAGAATTAGAATCAGAAAAAAGGAAGAGTTAAGATAGGAGGAAGCAACATTAAGAACCTAAGATATGTGGACAACACCATAATATTAGCAGAAGACACTCAGGAATTGGAACAGTGAATAAGGGTCTCTACAGACGGGTGCACACACTAAGCAAGGGCACATGAAGAGAGAATGGAAAAGAAGACATCTTTTAAAGAAAGCTTTTATTTTAAGCAAGCAATATTATATTAGCAAATGTGTATCTTTTACATGAAGGCATCTTCCTTCAAGCATTACTTAGGAGTAATTACAAAGTTACAAAACAGGCTAAGTCATATTCAGCTAAGATTAGAAAGAAACATAAGCCCTAATGCAACTAGGTGAGCATTCCTATTCTACTCATGGTTTAGATGGTGTTCTGGTCCTTGGATGTTCCTGCTGAAAGTCTGGACCTCTTTGTGCTGCCCACAACCAAGCTTGCATGGGGATGGTGAAACAGACAACACTCCTCTCCATCAGTCCCGAAATCTCTCAAATCTCTCATGGCACCATGTTTTTATAAGATCTTATCTTGGAAGTATCTTGAAGATGCTACACTTCTCCCAAAATGATTGTCCTCACTGGTCAATTATCTCTCTTGATCTCTGTTGCTCCTATATGACGCCGATTCTCCCCCCCCAATGTAACCTAATCTATCATATCATTAATACTTTGTTTTATCTGGAGGAGAGGTTATATTTCCAATATAGTCTGGTAACAGCTGGAGGCTGGAACCACACTGGCTATGATTTCATCCTGTAACCTAGAAAAGAACAGAATTAAAACATAACGCAACACACAATACTAAAGGTTAGCTATATTGTTAATTAGCACACAGGTAGGAAACATTCTCCCTTAACCTCCCATCAATGGGAGCAGGTGGGGGATGCCACCCTAAGGGAATGTGACACATTGCTCCACAAACATCAGCCTTTTGGCAGAAACAGGCTGTGGCATCCACCCAAGTCCCATTAGAGTGGGTGTGAATGGGGTGAGGCTCAGTGGGAAGAGAAAGGAGAGGGCCCAGATTTTTTAAAAATATTAAAATTTAAAATTTCAAAAAATATTTTTAAACTTTCTTCAAAAACATCACATTTTAACAAATTTTCAGTTTAAGCTCATGAAACTATGTATATGTAAATACATTTAGGCTGTGCGTATGATATTGTAATTTAATTGTATAATTTTAATTGTGCTAGTTGTTTATGTCACAACTATTACCATTACATTCAGTGATATATGAATTTATAAGTAACCTTAGTACAAACAAACTTTCCTAAGGATTCTGTATGGTGTGGTGTAGCCAAGGGAAAAATTCTCTAGGGGAATTTTAATTAGCTCAATTAATTAAAAGGCTGGTTACAAGGGCCTTGGGGGTCATTTCCTGTTTGTATACTGAGGGAAAAGAGATTAAAGGAACTTCATAGATGCAGAATTCTCCAAATGAAGTGTTTCTTTTATTAAGTGGGAAAAACACACAGAGCAATTCACTTTCACTCATGCATTCATTCAGAGGCTCAGCAAATCAGGAGTTAGCTGGGGATAGCTTGAGGCTGAACTAACGGCGATACTTACACAAGTTGAGGCTTGGCTCCAGGTCCAATTGGGATGTGGATGATGTGGGATACAGCTGTTCCAGTGAGTGGTCACGGGAATGGATGTATCAGAACTAGTAGAATTCACAGTGACAGAGTGTCCCCACGCATTCTAGCTAGCCTGTCTGACAATGGAATTTAGGGATCTTTTATAGCCAAAATGTGGCCTGAAGGCAAAGGTGTTTGTCCTACATCAAAGAGCCAAATTTGCACTGTAAAGGAATATCTTGGTCTGGCAACGTCAGGGTTGAGAATGGAGTTGTAAATTAACCTTATCTTATTTGTCCAGCAGAAACCTAAGATGTTTCCTGCCTTGTAAAGCACCCATCTTCCTGACTCTAGAGGTGGTTGCAGACTGCCAGAAATAGTGCAAATTGAGTCCACTTTTAGGGTTAGGGTTAGTGCTTGGGAATCATGGAAATTGTTTTTCCCCCCCTGAGACATTGAGCCTTCTCTGTCAGAGAGCTCTGGTGCCACAATAAAATACAGTTCCCATGATTCCCTAACCCTAACCCTAAAAGTGGACTCAATTTGCACTATTTCTGGCAGTCTGCAACCCCCCAATGTCTTTCATTAGCAACTCCCCAAACCCATCTATTTGAAGTGTTTATGTGATGCCTACTTGTTCTTTCACCTCAAGGACAATGGAGTCTAGAGTCCAGAGTCTGTTTTAGGGTCATAAGAAAAGACAGGCACCCATTTAAAAATTAGGAAGAGTGCAGTGATGGTAACAGTGGTATGCAAGGAAGTCAATGGTGAGGTGACGCCATGAGTTATTGCACTGGGTGACACTAACCCTAGTGATGCCACTACCTCCCACCAGCCCTCTAATGGGAGGGTATCTTCTACACAGGTGAAGCTTCCAGACACATGTTAACTATCAAGTCAAAGTCTTAGAACAACAAATTCCACTGGAGCAGTTTCCTGTTATCTCCTTGGACTGTGTGAAGCCACTGAAGCTCCACATGTGTGCAGCATGATCAATCTGGAGAGTAAAGCTTCATCTGACTGGAGTATAGGACAGTACAGTGACTTTGAATGTCCTGCCATCTTGGCTTCTTGAATCAGCTTGTTAAGTGTGTATATAATGGTGTAACATACCTTCTCTATTATGAAGCAATTGGACTCCCTCACAGAAAGCTTCTTGCTGAGGAACAGAACAGGATGACAGATGCCATTTGGATCCTCTTGTCTCAGGACTGTTCCAATGCCTCTGTTGGAAATACCTGTAGCCATGATGAATGACTTGTTGAAGTCAGGAGCCATCAACACTGGATCTGATATAAAATCCTGTTTCAGCAACTCGAACACTTCTTGACACTCAACTGTCAACTTCACTCCCTTAGGCTTCTTAGAACCTGTCAGATCTGTTAGAGGTGCTGCCATTTGGCTGGGTACAGCCAAAGTAGTACCCAGCCAAGCCAAGGAAAGATTGAACCCACTTCCTGCAATGGTGAGTAGGCCAGTTCTGAATACCTTCTACTTTAGCTTGCAAAGAAGTGATAGTTGGTTGACCCACTTTATGGGCAAGGTAATTCACTCAATTAAGCGCAGATTGTCACTTCTTGGCTATGACTATCAGTCCATCATCTCTGATGCATTGGAAGAAAATCCCAAGGTGTTTTGGGTTATTCCTTCTGGCAGTTTTTCAAGGGAAAAGCCCCAGGATGTCTATAGCAACTCTCTGGAATGGAACATTTAATGGGGAGTAGTTAGGGAGGGGCTTTGGCCTGATCTCTGGGCTTGCCTACTCTTTGGCAGACCCCACATGATCCGATATACTCAGTAACATCCTTCCCCATCTCCTCCCAATAGAAGGACTTCCTCAGTCCATCTTTGGTCCAATCCACTCCAGCATGTCCATTGGGATGATAATAGGCTAGGCTTGATATAGCAGGCCCTGTACTTGGTAGGAATTGTAGTGGTCACTGAGCATGCCAGCCCTCCTTATACCCTTTCACCCAGGCTTCTCAATAGAACAGCACCTTATCTATCACAAATCTGGACCACTTCTTCCTTTGCCATTTTGCATGCAGCTTGAAGACTCTGGTCTGCTTCCTTCTCCTTCTGGAATTGCTGTCACTCCTCTGGAATCAGCAACTCCTCATGGAGTGGGAAACTTGCATCAAGATCCTACTGTAACATGGCAGAAAGTAATTTGTTTTGATACTGAAGCAATAATTTCAGGTGTTTCAGGATGCTCATCTTCTTGTTCCCCAGCTTCTTGAACTGGCCCTGTTCGTGGACTTTCCCCACTGTCCTCTCCTTCTACTGAGACATCAGTGAGAATTCGCTTGGTTTCTGCTTCCTGCATCATTGAAGGCTCTAAAATGTCAGTTGAGACTCACATCTCTGTTGTTTCACAGGGTACAGTAGGACTCACTGCAGCTGTCAGCTCTGTTGACTTGCCTCTTTTCTGAGAGATTAGCATGTTCTGCAGTGCCTGCACCTGCTGGTTGCCCACTTTCTCTTCCACCCTGCTTGTAATGCTGTGTCAAGTGTAGCAGGCAACTCTGAGTAGAGTCCAAGTGCATGCTGAGGTGTACTTTGACACTCACATAGACCATGAAGTGTCATCTTGCTTCTTTTAGGGTCTGACTGACATGAAAGATAAGAGCATCACCCAAGATTGTAGGGCATTTGATGTCACTGTATTGTCCATGTTCTTTCAGCAAGTACCTCAAGTAACAAGAGCTTAGTATGCACAAGCTGTTGAGTGTTTGATCCAGTCCAGTTCAGTCTCAGAGTATCCAGCAAACTGAAGGAGACACAAGAGGGTGGTTGTCATCTGATCCAGAAGTTGTTGAGCAAAGCAGTCATCCAGGTAACCAAAGCCAATCAGTAGCAAAACAGATTGACAGGAAACTATAGCTCTTGATAACATAGGTCTCTTTGAGTCTGAAAGTTGGAGATTGAGGCAGTGGGAGGTCTGGCTTCCCCCAGGAGCTGGCAGACATGGAAGACACTGAACACACACTCCCTCCTTTGCTGAATAGCAAAGAGAGAAATGCTGAGTTGTCAAATGTGCCCATCCAAAGGTCAAGAAAACAGCAATACTGAGAAGTGCTATTAATTACCAAGCAAGAGAATTGAAAGCAAGAAAGCTGCCTGGGAGTGGCTGTGAGATTTATAGGCAGCACACAGGTGTCTAATTAGGTCAGTGTCTTGTACTTAATAGCCTCTGGGATCAGCATTTCTCTCTTCACTGTTCAGCAAAGGAGGGAGTGTGTGTTCAGTGTTTTCCATGTCTGCCAGCCAGACCTCCCACTGCCTCAATCTCCAACTCTCAGACTCAAAGAGACCTATGTTATCAAGAGCTATAGTTCCCTGTCAATCTGCCTCCCCTCCTCCTCATCTGAATTGTCCAGAGTGTGAGTTATGACATGCACACAGCAAAGTCCAGTATCATTTCCATCTCTTGTACTGAAAAGGGACAGGTTCTATTGGTAGTGACTTTGGGGGTACTCTGAAGGCTCTCTCAGAGGCATTGATGAGGCTTGGATCCACATAGGAACTATAAATAGCTGAAAGTTAGCTTGTTCCCCTGTGACAACTTTCTTGCCGCCCCCCCCCCACGTGTATCTTCTATAGTTGGGTACCATCTTAGGGTTGGACTGTCCCCAGTAACTTGTTGCTACCTCCATTTGGAACTTGGAAATTGTTGCTACTACCATTTGAATCAACTTTGGCTTCTGTTTGCAGTTGGCTTTAAGATGCCCACGCTCACCACTTGTGAAGCATTTTGTACTTGTCTCCTGGCTGGTTCTGAGATCTTGATGAATATTAGCTTTATTTGACAATTTTGAGGTTTCTCCTTATGTGTGAAGTGAATCTCAGGTCATGCCTCATGGAGATTCCCTGTGTTTGTGTATGATGGCTGTCCTCTACTGATTTCTAGGCAGTGGTGTCACTAGGGTTTGTAGCCAAAAGTCTAGTTAGGAGAATTTTATTTTGCTCAAATTTAATTTGGGTTGGCTACAAGGACCCACAAGACCATTTCCCTATTTGTATACAAAGAGAAAGAAGTATCCAAGGAATTGCGCAGAGGCAGAATTCTATACTTGAAGTGTTTCTTTTATTGGTGAAAAATCACACAGCAAATCACATCCATTCACACTTTCATACAAGGCTCAGGAAATTAGGGATTAGTTTGGAATAGTTTCAAGGCAGAACTAACAGCGATACTTACATAAGATGGGACTTGCTTCTGGATCCAATTGGTTGGTATGGCATAGGACACAGTTGTTCTGGTGAGCGATGAGGAATGGATGCACTAGAGCTAGTCAGAGTTCACAGAGAAATGAAATCCAGACTAATACACTAAGCAGGGTCTTGGGGGTCTTTTATAGGCCAAATCTAGCCTCTGGGTAAAAGTGATTCCACATTTATGGGTGAAGTCATGGTCTGGCAGTATTCAAGGTGGGAATAGGTGCTTGATTAAGCCCATCAGGCTTATCCAGTGAGACATCCTTGAGATTATGGAGGTGTTAATGTTCCATTTGCAACTCCCAAACTATCTGTTTAGCCTGCCCCGGGGCATTGTTCTCTCAATAGCATTACCTGTTTACCACCTTAGCGGGTGGTGTGGACATGTCCCCTCACTTTGGGGATTATGGTGGACTGCACTGCAGGCTCCATCTGGGGTCATATGGAAAATTACACACACATCAAAATTTCAGAATGCAGGTAACAGGTTAGTAACAAGGTTTCACACACATCCCATTGACCTCCTCCCATACCATATCATATCACACAGAATTTTTAGTAATATTTTTTGTTCCAATGTTACTCAGAAGTTGTAATTCCTGTGTATCACTGAATGTAATGGTAATAATTATAACATAAACAGCTAGCACATTTATAATTATATCTTTAAATTGAATTTAGCATATACATACCCTAAATCTATTTGTATATAGTTTTATGTGGTTAAAGTGAAATTTAAATTAAAAAAAACTAGGGCATCACATTGCCTGCATGGGAGATTAATGCAATGGCCCTGTGATTCTTGCTGTCCCTTTTCTTGGGGAGTGGAATGTATATTGAGCATATTCAATTGGTGGACCATTTTTTTGATTTCCATATGTGTTGATAGATCTTACTTGGAACTAGAATTAATAAAAAAAGTGAAGGTGAATCTGTACTTAAAACACTTAAAATAAACCAATCACTTAAAATAAATTAATCAGCAGGAACAGATGACATATCAATAAAGCTGCTTCTGTAGCTTAAAGCAGCAGTATTGGTTAGTCCTGTGTTCCTGGTGATTTATTTCTCCCAAGTGTTCTGAATGCATGTCTTATTCACTTTTAAAACTTGAAGGTTCATCTTCAAATGGTTCTTTTTTGAATGAATGTGTTATCCTTTCACCTTCTTTATATAGTTTTTCAGTGTGTTTTTCCCTTCATCTTTTTATTTGTACTTGGTCATGTAATGTGTTCTTCTGCTGGTCATACACCATCTCCACTCTTGATTTAAATTTCTTTTTGATTTCTCAAATCTTGTGGAAGAGGTCTCTTGTTTTCCTTTTTTTTAATTCCCAAGTTCTTTTTCTTCTGTATTGATTATTATGATTATTTTTCTTTCTCCCTGCGCACAAGTGACTGTTTTTGATCCTATCTCAGTTACCTTTTATTTTTGCTTTTCATCTCTCCTTAACTGCTTGAAAAGTTTCATCTGTCATCCACTGAGGATTCACTTTCTTTTGGGCTGCAGGTAGTGTTATGGAATCATAGAGTTGGAAGGGGTTCTCCTGGCCATCACGTGGGGCATCTTCCTGACACAGTCCCTACTATAAAAGAGTTAAGCAGGGCTTTATCCCAGTGACTGCTTTATTTAACTTTTATATCAATTGTCTGATTAAAATTTCAATGAGCAGTAGTTTCCACCCCCTAAATTGGCCAGCTGAACCATATAAATTCTCCTTTATGCGTATGATACAGTGCTTCTATCTTACTCAGCAACAGGCTTAAGGAGATTTCTAAGAGAGTTACTGTAACTATTAATTGCAATATTAATTGCAATTATTAGTTAGTTAATAGTTAATTGCAATATTAATTGCAATAAAAAGGTGATATATTTTACCAGAAAGAAGGTTGTCCATAAATGGCAAATAAATGGGACTCCTATTAAACAGGTCACAAATTATAAGTATCTTGCTGTAGTTTTTCACTCTTCCAGCTCATGGAAAACACAGAACAAAATGGCAGTTTAGCCCAGAGGAGTATGGGGGGTTGCAGATTGCCAGAAATAGTGCAAATTGAGTCCACTTTTAGGGTTAGGGTTAGTGCTAGGGAATCATGGGAATTGTTTTTTTTCTGAGACATTGAGCCTTCTCTGTCAGAGAGCTCTGGTGCCACAATAAAATACAATTCCCATGATTCTCTAACCCTAACCCTAACCCTAAAAGTGGACTCAATTTGCACTATTTCTGGCAGTCTGCAACCCCTATACTAATAATAATCTTGTAAATTAGGCTTTAAACTCTGACACGGACTGCCATAAAGCCACAATGTAAACTTAGTTATATCAAGGCTGGGAACCCAGATCTTTCCACCTAAAGTCCAACATGCTAGCGACTGCACTGGACTGTATCTCCTATGTGTATCTGCTAATCCAAATAAATTGAGTTGAGTGACTGAGAGAGAAAAGTGGAGCTTAGAAAAGGTTTTGACTACAGGTCCCTTAGCTCTGGTAGATGTAGTAAAAAAAAAAAAAAAAAAAAAAGGCAGTGTTTCCAAGCTCTGTCAGATACGGATCAATATAACTGCATGAGTATTTGTAGTCTCTTCAGGAGCTGGTTCTGAGGACTACTTTCACACCACAGTGTGTGTGTGTTTCCTAATCTACATAGAGTGCTTCTTCAACAAATCATTTTGGTTGAATTGCAACATGTAAGGTGCTGAACTTGAAAAGTAATCCCAGGTTGTCTTCACTGTATCCTCATATACTATGCCAATGTATCTTTCCCTGTGTGGCATTTGCTGTTTTACATTTGTTAAATTTGAATCCAGTCATTTTCAAAACAAACAAAGAAACAATTACAAACAATTTCAATGTCTCATTGTCAACATGTATCTACTAGTCTACTTTTATTTTGATTTACGATAGCCCCAAAAAGCACTAGGCAGCACTAGGCTAAGTTAAGAAACAGACTCAATTGCACCCCTGCTGTTTAGCACTCAGCTTACATTTACTGAAGCAAGAAAGCAATAAAAACATCCAGAACATCACATTTTCAATAGCGGTTCCTGCTCCTTTAGTTCATTTGGAAATGAAACACCTGATAATTCTCACACCTGGCCAAACAGGTGGCAAATTTCTCAGCTTATAAATAGACTAGGGTCAAGAAAATAAAACCCCATATGTTTAGTGAACAGCAATGAATGACACATCAATAAAAAAAATCTACTTTGTGTTTGACAGTGAAGATTTTCTGAGACAAAAATTCATGGGGATGGGGAGTAAGTGCACTGAAGATAATATAGGCTGTGCTTGTTCTTTGCTAATATGAAGATATAATGTAAATAATTGAACAGATCATAGCTACATTGGCTTCAGAAGTACAGGAATATATTGGACAACCTTGATACAATATGGTCTGCTTTTCATACATACTTTGGGGCCTAAGGAATCCATAGCATAATGTAAAGAGGAAGAGGGAAACATAATTATCATTAATTGTGATATTATCAATGATCAGTTATCAAAAATCAGGACAATTGAAATGAGAAGTTTTCTCTGGGACAGAATGCTGAAAAAATATCATGTTCTGGGTGAAATCCAATAGATGTGTTATGGCCCTCAATACAATAGGAATTATTAGCACCCTAGTAGTGGCAGTTCATTTCAGCTGCCATGTATTTCTAAATGTTCCACTAAGGATGCTTTCAACAAAAAATGTTTAAATAATGCAAATACTCTTAAGTGAAGATGTGGGGTGCCATAGTGAAGATGCTATATTTTTCCCCAGGATTATCCGCAGGTCACATCTCAAAAGTTGTTCTTGGAGACAACAGGCATCAGTATTTCTTGGTAATCGGCCGGGCAGTGGATGAAGTGCGGTTGGCCCAAAACTTAGCAAAAGCAAGTGAAATTATCTTGTCACCAAATTGTTGGGAACTTTGTGATAGAAACTTAATTGAGGTGGAAAGAATTCAAGATGAACGAGCAGTTAAGGTAGGTGTCCTCCAATTAAATTATAATCGACACCCACCATTGCATATGAACAATTCTCTGAATTTTTCTCTGCGTGTTTTTCATATAATCATAGAATCATAGAGTTGGAACATACCACAAGGGCTATCCACTCCAACTCCCTTCTATGCAGGAACTCACAATCAAAGCACCCCTGGCAGACAGCCATCCAGCCTATGTTTAAAGACTTCCAAAGAAGGAGAGTCTGCCATTCTCCAAGGGGGAGTGTTCCACTGTCGAACAGCTCTTCCTGTCTGGACGTTCCTCCTAAAGTTTAAGTGGAATCACTTTTCCCGTAGCTTGCATCAAGTGTTCGGGTCCTATTCTCAGGAGCAGCAGAAAAAAAGCTTGCTTCATCCTCAATATGACACCCTTTCAAATACGTATACAGGGCTATCATATCACCTCTTTTAATTTTCATTTTAGACAAGGCACTGACACAGAAATCTTCCTTCCCTCTCCCTTCCCTCTGTTACATAAAACCCAAACATTTGCACTGCTTCAGGTAGGCAGCATGGCAAGTTCCTCTTCTTTGCAGATAGATATCTGATGTCATGTGAAAATGGTTGGGTTCAAATTTTCATGCAAGAGTATCCATTTTGTATCTCCTGGAACTGAACACAGATGTGCAACATGCTTTGCATGTATAGAAACCTATACATTTCTATATGGATTCCTGTGAAATGCGATGCATTTCACAAAACAAAAGCTGTGTTCAGATATATACTCCTGTTTGAAAAATGTATGCATTCAAAAATATGTCCAAAAATGCATTAGTTAATGGGAATGCATAGTATATAAAGTACAAAAAAAAAAAAAAAAAACTGTGGGGATTTTTTTTTATACGGGGGTGGGGGGGAGTTTTTAATTTAAGTGGTGAAAAAATAAGAATTCCTTCTCTGGGAAGGAATATCCATATATATATATATATATAGAGAGAGAGAGAGAGAGAGAGAGAGAGAGATTATAGCTTGCTTGGGAAAGACCAAGTCAAGCCCTAGGTAAATCACTCTGTCCAGTGTAAACTGACACTTCTAAAATAAGACTGATATTGACAAATCCACCCGTTCCTCCTTGAAATAACATTGTTTCCAAAGCATTGTACAGAAGGATAGAAGGTTGGCCCTGTGGATCTTAGATCCAAAGCTGAATATGGCAGTATAATCCTTTACTTAACACAGTGGCATCACTAGGGTCGGTGTCACGTGGTGTGGTAACTCATCGTGTCACCCCCTCCCCATTGACCTTTTCTCGTACCAAACCATACAGGACCTTTAGCAATGTTTTTTGTACTAATGGTACTCATAAACTATAATTCCCATATATCACTGAATGTAATGGTAATAGCTGTGATATAAAACAATGAGCAGAATTAAAATTATAACTTTAAATTACAATATTATATGCCTAGCCTAAGTATATTTACATATACATAGTTTCATGTGCTTTAAGTGAAAATGTGGTAAAATATGATTTTTAAAAAGAATTTTTAAAAAAATCTTTTGAAATTAAAATATTTAAAAAATATGTTTTGAAATTTTAAATTTGATTTCATTTTTAATCTGGGGCCTCTCTTTTCTCCTCCCATTGAGCTGCATCCCACTCACCCCATCTCTTCATTATTTTAATGGGACAAACCTGAATGCCACTGCCTGTTCCTGCCCAAAGGTAGATGTCTAGGGAGCAGTGGGGTCATGCCACCATTAAGGTGTCACCTGGTGAGGTCCACATCCTGCACACTCTTCTAGTGATGCCACTGCTTTAACACACAATGGACGTTATCACACGGGGAGCTCCGAACAGAAGCCGTCTTTAAAGTGAAAGTGCTACCGCAAAAGCGGAAGCAATTAATTAGCCGGCTTTCCCCGTGTGAAAACCTCCTGCGCATTTAAAAGGAGGTTACTCTGAACGGAAAGTAGGCAGAAAGTGCTTCTTTTTATTTTTGGAAGATCCCCAAAAATAAAAAGAAGCAGTTTCTGACTACTTTCTGTTCGGATTAACCTGCTTTTAAATGCGACGTCGTCTGAAAATATACCCGCTTTTGTGGGTTATTTTCAGTTTAAACCCCCGTTTCCTCACAGAATTTCCCCCGTGTGATAACACTTAATGCTTGTCTCAGCTCCTCACCTCCATACCTGTCTTTTCCCTCTGTTAAACATATGGTTGTATACAACTCATCTTCCTCAAGGTGGGTACTGCAGTTGTTAGATACATTTCAGGCAAGAGAAATCTAATCTGAGGGCACTATCCTGAAATAATCAAGGAAGAAAGTCTCTGTTCAGTAACTATAGAATGAATGGATTAATATGCTATACAACACTCTGTTCAGTAGCTGCTGTAACTGCTAGAATCCTAATGAAAGGAGGAAAACAGAATGAGAAAACAGAACAGACTATTTCCCTGCCAATAGCTGCAGGAGTAAAAATTATGCCTGTCCTCAAGGGCCTGAGACATGAGGGAAGATGTGCAGGAAAGAAATAGGCTTGCTATGTCATGGGATAGCAAGAATGACTGGAGACAGCAGAATACAGGGATATGGGATAAGTATTTCTGAATGGGTATGTTTCTGTTCACCCCCAGGTAAGATACATTAAGAATGTTCTTGAATTTGACACTGAGGAGTTCTTTGAAAGATGTGCAAACTACCTGTATCAAAATCGCATCTGTAACAGTTTTGGTAAGTCTGAAAACTATAGTGAGATTTCTTTTTTTCTTTCTTTTTAAAATTTTGATTAAACATACAAATATGAATACATACAATGACATTAAAAAACCAAAATGCACACAAAAGAACATAACCCCCTAACATAAAATATAAAAAAAACCACACACATCACTATATATACAACCTTCCCCCAACTAAAAATATTTAACTCAAATTATATTAAATTTCCCAAACATTGTATCCAAGTTATACTTCTTTTTCTAGTGGTATTTTAAAAAAAATCATGATAACAAACAACAAAAAAGTGAACAAGCAAACAACCAATTATGTAACAAATTAATCACGTGTATGGGTAATCACAGCTTGCAATATGTGTGAAGTGAGCAAAGGAATAAGCTTAGTTCTACTAATGGAATAAGGCCTTGGGAGATAGAATTGTGGAGTTGGAAGAGACCACAAGGGCTATCCAGTCTAACTCCCTGCCATGCAGGAACTCACAATCAAAGCATCTCTGACAAATGGCCGGCCAGCCTCTGTTTAAAGACTTCCAAAGAAAGAGACCCCACAACTCTCAGAAGGAGTGTGTTCCACTGTTGAACAGCTTTTACTGTCAGGAAGTTCCTCCTAATGTTGAGGTGGAATCTCTTTTCCTGTAGCTTACTTCCATTGTTTCAGGTCCTATTCTCTAGAGCAGCAGAAAACAGTTTGCTTTTTTGAAGTTAGGGACACATTTGCCATTATCCCATCTGCTAGATCCTCTCCTTTTTTCCAAAATTTTTCAAAGATTATTGACAGTAGTCCTGAAATTTCACCTGCAAATTCCTTTACTAGACTTGGATGTAGTTCATTGAGCCCTGGAAATCTGAATTGATTTAGAGTAGCTAGGTATTCCTGTATTACCTACTTTTCTATTTTGAGCTGTGGTCCCCTTGCTACATTATTTGCACAGTTGTCACCAGATGGAGCCCTGTTTTCCTTTTGAAGGAGAAAGTGGCTAACAAGGTGTTGAAAAGTTCCTCTTCTCTGTCCCGTTAGCATTCCATCATCTGTTGGGACTACTATTTCCTTGTTCTCCCTTTCTCCAATCACAACCTAAAATCCCCCTTTCATTCTTTTTAAACTCGCTAGCAAGCCTGAATTCATTTTCAGTATTCCGCTTTGTTGACTCCCTTTCTTTTTCCATTTCAGTCCTGACCTTTCCTCCAAACTACTCAATATGGCATACAGAATAAAAAGGAATTCAGGTTGAAAAACCATATAATTAAAATGTTGATAAAGGCTGCATCTGCACTACAGAAATAATTCAGTTTGACACTACTTTAACTGCCATAGCTTAGTGCTATGGAATTCCAGGAATTCTAGTTTTGTGAGAGTCATGGCAGTTTCAAACTAGATTATTTCTGCAGTGTGATGTAGCCTAAAATAATGTTAAACTAATTACAGAATTAAAGCCAATAAAACACACATTTAAAAATATAGCTTAAAAATAGTACAGCACCAAAGCAAAGATGTCATTATATAAAACAATCAGTTCCCAAATGCCTACTTGAATAGAAAAGATGAGTGTAGGCACAGCCACAGAGAAGACCCCCTTCCACATTCCCTCAAAATATGCCTGTAAGGGTGCAGGGATTGAGAGAGGTGCCTCCCCTCAATCCCAGTTCATCTGAAACTTCTTTATATATCCATCTTGGTTTCTCCAACCAATTCCAGCTTGGAATTGTTAATAGTTACACTTTCAGTATCTTGCCCTTTAAGAAATTCACAGTATCATGAACTGTGAATCATGAACAGCATCATGAACTCCCTTCCTTGGAGCATTTCTGGCCATGGGATCTCAATCTTTAAGCTTACTAAAATCAGGTTTCTTAAAGTCCAGAGTGTGGGTTCAACTACAGTACCATTCTAATCAGCTTTGGTCAGACCTTACCTGGAATACTGTGTACAGTTCTGGGCACTGCTGACCAATGGAGAACTTGAAATCAATCATATAGGTCCAAACTCACAGCATGGGTCTTGATAGTCCCTCCTCCCCATGTATCACATTTTTTCCAACTGTCTGCCTCCTATGTTTGGAAACTGTCCTCTTCCCTAGAGGTATCCCTTCTATGTGGCTCAATAGACTGGCATAATGAGCTGGCCTGAGGGCAGTGTGGGAGCATAGTGACTGCATGCTGGCTGCCCCAACTCTGCCCTCATGCCAGCTTCATGCCGTGCACCCCACTGCATGGTGGGAGGCATCAGAATGTTCCCTTGGTGCAGTGTCCACACATGCTGCACCAAAGGAGGGTCAAAAAGCTGCTGCCACAGCAGCAAGGGTGGCTTTTTGCCACTCTAAAAAGGAGCAGCATTTGCCAGCTCTTTTTAGAGTGGCAAAGCATCAGATTGGGGCCACGGCATGCAGTTGCCATGGCCCAATCCAGCGAGCAAAGGGGCGGCTTGCCACCACCCCTTTCAAGCAGTCTGTACAGTCCCTGCTGCCTTTCCAGGAGTCTGCTCTGCTCTGTCCAAAAAGGCTTTAACCCCCCCCCAACCCTTATAAATCTGATTAGCTAGGTAAAAATAGCTAGAAAAGATATGGCAAAAGCAGTTAGAGGATACAATGCAAAATCAGGCCGAATCATTTCAGTAAGGCTCCATGGTAGACCTGTGAATATTCAAGTATATGCACCAACCACAGAGACAGAACAGGTAGAAATTGGTAGATTCTATGAAGAAGTATAGGAAGAAATTGATAGCACACCAACACAAGATATCAAGCTGATCACTAGAGATTGGAATGCAAAAGTTGGAAGCAAAGAAGAATCAAAAATAGTAGGCAGATTTGGATTAGGCAAAAGCAGGGGTAGGCAACCTTTCCCCTTTAAGGGCCGAGGGACTTCAGCTCCCAGAAGCCTCAGCCATGTTGGCCAATAGTCCCATGTTGGCCAATAGCTCCTGGGATTCTGGGAGCTGAAGTCCCTTGGCCCTTAAAGGGGAAAGGTTGCCTACCCCTGGGCAAAAGAAATGAAGCAAGTGAGCACCTGATGGATTTTTGTGAAGCCAACAATCCATTGCAAACACATTTTTCATACAATGAGAAAGAAGGCTATACATATGGACATCACCAGATGGTCAACACAAAAATCAAATAGATTATATAATTGGAACTAAAAGATGGCGGAACTCTATACTGGTGTCCTAGACTAGACCAGGCACCGACTGTGGCACAGATCATGAGTTATTCATAGCAAAATAAGAGTAAGACTCAAGAAGAAAACAGAACCAGTGATTATACCAAAATATGATATAAATAATATCTAAACAGAATTTATTGACAGCATAAGAAACAGACTTGCACTACAAAGCATAATAGCCCGAGAACCAGAGGAACTATGGTCTGAAGCCAGGGACATAATAAAAGAAAAATGCAGACAGACACTTTCAGAAAGAAAATCACTACAACGGCCAATGCAGAGAAATAGAAGATAATAACAAAAAGGGAAGAACAAGAGATCTATTTCACAAGATCCGAGAAATCAAAGGAAAATTCAGACCAAGGACCGGGACACTTTATGACAATAAAAATAACATAGTTCAAGACTATGAAGGAATAAAAAGACGTTGGAAGCAATACACAGGAGAATTATATAAAAGAGATGACAAAATGAAAGACACATGGAATGAAGAGCCATATGAAGATGAACCCAAAATTCTAAAAAGTGAGGTGGAAACTGCATAGATCAGGGGTAGGCAACCTTTCCCCTTTAAGGGCCGAGGGACTTCACCTCCCAGAATCCCAGGAGCTATTGGCCAACATGGGACAATTGGCCAACATGGCTGAGGCTTCTGGGAGCTGAAGTCCCTCAGCCCTTAAAGGGGAAAGGTTGCCTACCCCTGGCATAGATCATTAAAGGCTATGGAATGCCCTTAAAGGCATGGGAGTGCCAACACATCTCATAGTTCTCATGAGAAATCTGTACTCAGGACAAGAGGCTACTGTCAGAACAAAACACGGAGAAACAGAATGGTTCCCAATTGGCAAAGGGGTCAGACAAGGCTGTATCCCAGGGGTCAGCAACCTATGGCCCATGGGCCGGATCTGGCTCCCTGAGGCCTTTGGACTGGTCCCCACCGACCCCCGCCACCACCGCGCATGCTGCCACTGCACTGCCACATCACGCGTCATGGCCGCCATTTTGTTTTCCAAAATGACAGCTGTGACTTGCTTGCGCATGCGCAGTACTCCGGAAGTACTGCACATGCACGAGCAAGCACGCACACATGCTGCCATTTCCCCACCACCACCATTGGCCCGCAGAAGACCAGGGGATTCCCGGACCGGCCCCAGGTAAGGGGAACTTACCGACCCCTGTGGTATCCTTTCACCCTACCTGTTCAACTTGTATGCAGAACATATTATAAAAAAAGCAGGCATGAACACATAACGAGGAGAGAAAATAGGAGGAAGGAATATCAACAATCTAACATATGCTGATGATACCATAGTACTAGCAGAAAACCTCACAGACCTGGAACACCTGCAAAGGAATACCAAAGAAGAAAATGCAAAGGTAGGCTTAATGTTGAACATAAAGAAAACAAAAATAATGACCACTGAGGACCTTCACAAGTTCAACCTAGACAATGAAGAAATAGAAATAGTAAAAGAATTCCCATACCTGAGATTAAACATTGATAGAAATGGGGACTGCAGTCAGGAGATCAGAAGAAGACTAAGAATGGGGAGGGAGGCTATGAAAGAACTAGAAAAGATTCTAAAATGCAAAGATATACAAATGAACACAAAAATTAGAATCATACAAGCCATTGTATTCCCTATTACCATGTATGGATGTGAGAGCTGGACAGTTAAGAAAGATGATAGGAAGAAAATTAATTCCTTTGAGATGTGGTGCTGGAGAAGAGTGCTGAAGATCCCATGGACAGCCAAAAGGACAAACAAATAGGTCCTAGAGCAGATCAGACCAGAAACCTCCCTAAAAGCCAAGATGACCCAACTGAGGCTGTTGGACTTTGGACACATGAGAAGAGATGACTCACTGGAAAAGACAATAATGCTCAGAAAGGTGTAGGGAAGTAGGAAGAGAGGAAGGCCACATGCTAGATGGATGGACTCTATTAAGAAGGTCACGGTTATGGCATTGCAGAGCAGTGGAGAAAAGAAGGTCTTGGAGATGTCTCATCCATAGGGTCACCATGGATCAATATTGACTTGAGGGCAGTTAACAACAACAAATAAATCTGAGATATCAGGGTCCCAATCTTTTCCACTTTCAGATTTGCAGCCAGTTTGCAGGGATAGCTCCTCACATTTTCAGGCCAAACCACTGAAACAGGAGTGGTTCCTCGCCCTTATCTTTTTAGACTGAGGGTTCATAGTCATTTGTTACCTATATCTGGAGGTCCTTTTTATCAATTTCTGGCTGTCTGAGTTGCCAGCTCATGAATTATAGTAAAATCCAAACAGATAGATTTAGGAGATTATCACACCAGGTTTTAAATCTGCTATTAAAACTGGAGAATAGCACTTTTGGCAATAACTATTACATAACTGGCTGTTTCATTGCTGCTTTGGTGTTTGAGCATCCTTTTTCAATGACAAGGATCATCCATGAATAAAGCACCCAAATCACTTCTGTAATAATAGTAATAATAACAATATTTATTTTTATCCCTCCCCTCTGTGTAATGCAACTGGGGTGGCTTACAAGATTAAAAATACACATTTCATATTTCACAATCTCACCCACCCACCCACCTCTTAAAATACTATTAAACAATGACAATTTAAAACACACTTAAAATAAAATACAAATAAACAAATAACAATAACTGCAGCAAAATCAGGGGAACAGGTTGGGCTGTCTCTTGATGGCCAGGATATCTATTCAGGAAAGGCCTGCCGGGAGAGATTCATCTTAACAGCCTTTTTAAAGTTGTTCGAGGTGGCAATATGACGGATCTCATCTGGCAAGCCATTCCATAATCTGGGAGTGGTTGCTGAAAAGTTCCTCTGGGCGGTTGCAGACAGCCTAGTTTTTATAGGCTGCAGGAGATTCCTCCCAGAGCACCTGAGTGTGCGGGGTGGATTATACAGAAGGAGGTGGTCCTGAAGATAGGTTGGACCCAAGCCATTTAGGGCTTTACAGGTGATGACCAACACCTTGTACTGTGCCCAGAAACTAATGGGCAGCCAGTGAAGTGATCTTAAGATCAGTGTTATGTTCTCGTTGTTCCTGAGACCAACCTGGCTGCCATATTCTGTACTAGTTGAAGTTTCTAGATCAAGTACGAGGGTAGCCCCATGTAGAGTGCATTACAGAAGTCAAGACAAGAGGTTACCAGTGCATGCACCACAGTTTCAAAGTCCTCAGCTTCCAGGAAAGGGAGCAGCTGGTGTATCAGCCGAAGCTGATAACAGGCACTCCTAACTGTTGCATAACTTTTCTGGTGGCAATTCTGGTATTGGGCAGACACATGGTATCAGTATCTTCTCCCTCCCAGGTCCTGCTGCCTATTCTAGAGTAAGCTGGGTTTTTAAAACTTTCTTTTCTCTTCTATTCACCTCCCGGCCACCAGACAGAGACCCTCCTGTGCTAGATTCACCTTGCTAAGAGACCCTGTTATTTCCCCTTTAGTGGGGAGTGGGGAGTGGTAAGAAGCTGCTCCCCTTTTGCAGACAAGGGGGTGTGAGTGGAAAAGGCATGCTGGGTAGGGCAGGCAGGTGAAGTTGGAATGAGGAAGAGAGTGTGCCAGGACCTTCAATGGCACTAAAAGTCCCCATGTGCTATTCAGATGTGGTAATGAAAGCTCTAAATCTGAAATGTTTTCTTCTTTAATAACATGACTGTAGTAAGACTGGTGAGAAAGAGGCTGATGTGATAATGCCTTTAGTATCACCATGCCACTAAAGCATTCTTTCTTGGAGAGACAATGGGAGACTGAGCAGACTCTCTATTAGTCTCATAAGCTATTTATTAACTGCAGAGAAGAGCCAGCATGTTGTAGTAGGCTGCAACACTGAAGATCATGGTTCAATTCCCTGCGCAGCCATGGAAACCCACTGGGTGACCTTGGAGATCCATGCACTTTCAACCCCAGAAAGCCATGTGATAGAGTTACCTTAGGGTTGCTATAAGTTGGAGACAACTTGAAGGCATACAACAACAACAACAACAACAACAACAACATAGCTACACACACCCCTCTTAGACAGAAACACTCATGGAGTGTCACAGCATTCTAGGATTTTCCTTCTAACTCCTCCATGAAACAGCTATGCTATGCAAAACACCTGTTATCCCTGTCTTGTTACTAGGTCCCTGTTCACTGAACTCCAGAGAGCTGAGAGATCAGCTCTATAGGCAGTTAGTCACTGCTAACTCTGCCCCCAAACAAGCCAGTGACTCAATTCTTCTCAGCATGAGAAGAACTTAGGCCATTTTCTTTGACAAACCACATGATCCCAAATACATAAAAACAGACAAGCCTCCAAGCAACTCAGCAAAAACAAGCAGCCTAATCCAAAAGACACAATCATACCTTAATTTGTCTTTTCCAGCAATCTATCACAAAATGTCAGTTGTTCTTGTACTATTAATTCCTGTCCAAATATTTATGGAATTTCTGATATCCCATAAAAGCATAGTTAAATAGCTTCAGAGACTCCAATCCTCTCCTGGTCCATGAAATCCATTAACAAGGGGATAGGTAGCTAGCAGTTTCTGAAGCTGTACCTGTCCAACTTTCATATCACACGGGGGAAATCTGTTGGTTAATCCACACAAATCCCAAATAAAAACTGAATTTGCGCCTCACAATTTCACACTATGTCGCACAGAAACTGGTCAGAAACTGGACAGAAACTGGTATTATCCAAGATCTTTTTAATTTTGGGAGTTTAGAGGAAATGCATTTGCAAAATTACAGTAATTTCGCATTTACTGTAATGTGAAAAGCAAATACGCACAGACAATTCTCTTTTAAAACCTGGAGGAGGGCCAAGAGGCGGAGGAGGAGGAAGGGCCTCCAGGGAGGGAGAGTCCTGGGCTCCTGCCATGCAGGGAAGGCAAGGCAAGGCAAGGCAAGGCAAGGCAAGGCAAGGAGAGGGAAGTTTGGGACGGAGGAGAAGTTTGCCATTTGGGATGGAGGAGAAAGAAGGCTTCCTTCGCAGCAGCTGTGGGTGGATGTGGGTGCAAGTGTGGGGTGTGCTTGTGGAGCAACTTGGAAATCCATCTCACCATGAAGTTCTGCCGTGCAGGTCCTACAAAGGGGAAAGGGTTATGGGGGGGGGGGCATGGAAGCTACCTCCACTTTCCCCCTCTCAATCCCTCCCTTGCCTTTGCTTGCTTTGCCTTGCCTTTCCAGCCTCCTCCTCCTCCTCCTCCTCTGCTCTCTTGAGAGGTCCTAACCCCAATGGAAGGAGGTTAGGACCTGTGCAGGAGGACATGACCCCAAATGGAGGACAGTCTGACATTTCCTCCTGGGAAATGCAGGACCCGCCCTGGAAAAAGGAGGAGTCTGGTCACGAAACACACCCATTTCCAGTACATGTACGGGTTCTTTTCACTTGTGTATGAAAGTTAAAAAGGTCTTTTTCGCTTTTAACTTAATTCTATTGTTACTGTAATTACATGTGAAAAGCTTTTGCGCAATTAAGCTCTATTTTCGCTTTCTTTTCGGGATGCTTCATTTCCACTTTATTATCTCTTTAACAACGAAACTGGCCCACATGTGATAACGTCCATAGATACAATTTGCAGAGCCTGGTGCCATCACTAATTCTATTCTGCAGGCTAATAGATTACATTAGAGAAAATACAAGTAAAATGGTAGGGAAGTAACCACTATGTATAGCAAAAAAGATTTAGGTATTGTAATTCCTCTGTCATATTTTTCTTCCCTGATTGCAAATGTTCTCACCTTTCTTTACTAGAGATTTTGAGAAACGCTTCTGTGCTGCCTCCAAATCAAGAACTTGAGAAACACTTGAGGAAATATGTGATGAGGAACATCCTGAAGAAGGTAGTTCAGTGGGCACTTTATTGGTATTTTTTTTTAAAACGTATTACTATAACATGATGTATTCTAAATAGAAAATGCTCGCTGCAGGAGATGCAATTGTTCTCTACATTTTTTTTTAAATAAAATGTCACACTTAATTCTCAAAGATTATTGTCAGTGGCCCTGAGATTACTTCTGTTAGTTCTTTTAATACCCTTGGATGTATTTCATCTGGCCCTGAAGACTTGAATTGATTTAGATTAACCAGGTGTCAGGGACAGCCAGGTGGAGGACTTGGAGGACTCTGAGGGGGAGGATGTGGGGCCTGATCCTAGCTTGGTGCTACCAGCCCCCATAGAACTAGCTGAACCTGGACCTAGCTGTGTGGAACCCAGTGAGCAACAGCCCCTGCCTCAGCAGCCTAGCCTCCCTCCTCAGCAGCCTAGCCTTTCCCCAGCAGAAAGCCTTTCCCCAGCAGAGGTTTCATGCCAGGAAGAAGCAGAGGAGCAAGAGATTGAAATCCCTACCTTTGCTCAGAGGAGAACAGATAGGGAGGGGCTGCGGCGTTCTCGAAGGCTAGCTGAGAAACGTGCAGCTAAAGAGAAACACCTGGGGGAGAGGAGCTGAGGCTAGATAAGCAGCTGGGAAAAGCCAAGCTCTTTGTCAAGGCTTATCGTGGATTCCCCAGTGAAAGCTCTTGGCTCTCGGCTTGACTTTGGATTGCTTATACCCTGTGACCTTTGGAACGGCTCTGGACTACCTGCTCGCTATAACCCTGAACTTTGGAGTGCTCTCTGGACCTGACTTTCGGAACTCTTGGTTTGTTGGTACGTCATTTGCAACTGGGTTGCTATCTGGGAAGAGGCCTCCATCTTTATCAGCCACGTGTTGGCAGCTTTCCTGGACAGAATAAGCCTTGACCATAATCAGGCTGATAAGATGGAGGAGAGCTCGTTAGTAAGAGAACTTCTTGAGCAAAATAGACAGCTATCAGAGAGGATGGGGCAAATGATGCATAGCATGGCTTTGCTTCAGAATCAAGCCCAGCCCCAGCCACGGGGAAAAGGCCTCATATCTCTGCCAGAGAAATATTCTGGTGAAAGAAAAGAACTGGAAAGTTTCTTAGCTCAGTGCAAGCTGCACTTTAAAATCAAGGGAACTGAGTTTACCACTGATGCACCGAAGGTGGCTTTCATTATCAGCTTGTTGTCTGGACCTGCAAGCAAATGGGCCACTCCTTACCTCAATGAGGATAGCCCTGTCCTCAACAGCTTGCCGGACTTCCTGAGGGAGATGAGGGCTGTCTGGGGAGACCCAGTCAAAAGGGAGACGGCAGTGCACCAGATTAAGATGCTTCAGCAAGGCAAGGGCTCTGTGGCAGAATATGCTACTGCCTTTCGCCTTATAGCACAGGACTTGACCTGGAATGAGAGTGCTCTGCAGGACCAATTTCGTTGGGGTTTGGCTGACCCCATCCAGGATGAGCTGGCCCGCTCAGAGCCTCCTGATACATTGGCTGCCCTGATCTCCCAGGCAACCTGCATTGACTGTCATCTCACAGCCCGCAGGCAGGCTCGACGGTCCGACCGGCCTCTTCCTCCTTTGTCTGTGTCATCAACTCCTGCAGCTTCCCTTGAGGCTGCCTCTCCTGGGCCTGCAGAGGAACCAATGCAGCTGGGAGGGGCCCGGCCATGGCTCACTGGGGCTGAGAAGGAACGAAGGAGGAGAGAGGGCCTCTGTTTGTACTGCGGGCTTTCTGGGCACTTTGCCAGGGAATGCCCTGCCAAGGGACGCCGAGCACCGGTGCAGGGAAATGGAAGGCCCCAGGTTCATCACCTGGGAGCATCTCTTGAACCTGCTCCCCTCCATTCACCCTGCAGCAGAGACCCCTTGTTGGTGGCAGCCAACCTCAGGCTCCCTGCCCAAGAGCTCATTCCCCTGGGAGCTATGATAGACTCGGGAGCCTCCAGCAATTTCATGGACTTGGGGTTTGCTACTTGCCACCAGATCCCCATGGAGGCCCTAGCCGAGCCAAGACCGGTGGAGACCATCGACGGGCGGCTTTTACGATCGGGTCCAGTGACGCACCAGACCTTGTTATTGCAATTGGAGATCCAGGGCCATGTCGAGGAGGTCCGATTCCTACTGGCTGACGTGCCGCATTTCCCCTTGGTCCTGGGGATGCCCTGGCTCTCCAAACATGATCCTCATATCTCGTGGGCCCGTCGGGAGGTCCTGTTTGCCTCCGAGTTTTGCCAAGAGCATTGCTGGCCCGAGAGGATCCCGGTGGCGGTAGCAGCGGATGCCCAGGAATCCTCAGTAACGCTACCTGAGAAATACCGGGATTATGCCGATGTTTTTGATAAAAAGGAAGCGGATCGGCTCCCCCCACACAGGCCTTATGATTGCGCCATTGACTTGGTACCAGGGGCTCCTATTCCAGCAGGACGCCTCTACTCCCTCTCAGAGCCTGAGCTGGCGGCTCTGAGGGATTTTTTGGAAAAGAATATTCAGAGGGGGTTCATCAGGCCATCCAAATCCCCTGCAGGCGCCCCTGTGCTGTTTGTTAAGAAGAAGTGTGGGGAATTACGCCTGTGTAATGATTACCGGGCCCTCAATCGGATCACCATCCGGAACCGGTACCCATTGCCCTTGATTCCGGAGTTGCTGGAGCGACTCCGCTACGCCAAGGTTTTCACGAAGTTGGACCTCAGGGGGGCCTACAACTTGGTGAGGATCCGGGCTGGGGACGAATGGAAGACGGCCTTCCAGACGAGATATGGGCATTACGAGTACACGGTCATGCCCTTTGGCCTGTGTAATGCTCCGGCCGTCTTCCAGCACTTTGTCAACGACATCTTCCGGGAATATTTGGACCGGTTCGTGGTGATCTACTTGGACGATTTTTTGATTTATGCCCCCAGCCAGGCTGCCCATGATGCCCACGTCCGCGCCATCCTTCAGCGACTTCGGGAGCACCGCCTCTACGCCAAGCTGGAGAAGTGCGCCTTTGACCTCCGGGAGGTGGACTTTTTGGGATACCGGATCTCTGCCCAGGGTGTAGCCATGGACAACTCCAAGGTGGAGGCGGTGTTGTCCTGGCAGGCCCCTCGCAGTCGGAAGGATGTCCAGAAGTTCCTGGGGTTTGCCAATTTCTACAGGAAGTTTATAGCAGACTACGCAGCAAGCCCTCTGTCTCACCTGCTGCGAGGGACAGCCTGCTTCCAGTGGACAGAGGAGGCCCAGAGGTCATTTGATGCCCTCAAAGAAAGGTTCACATCGGCCCCGATCCTGCAGCACCCTGACCCACGGACTCCATTTGTAGTGGAGGCGGATGTCTCGGATGTGGCAATTGGGGCTGTGCTGCTTCAGCCTATGGGGGCCAAAGGACACCTGCTGCATTGTGCCTTTTATTCTCGGCAGCTCTCTTCTCTTGAACGCAACTATACGATCTGGGAGAAGGAGCTGCTGGCGATCAAGGCCGCCTTTGACACATGTTGACATCTGCTGGAGGGGGCGGCTCATCCGGTCCTGGTCCACACCGACCATAGGAACTTGGAACATCTCCAGACGGCTCGGAAGTTGTCTCAGAGGCAGAAGCGGTGGGCCCTGTTTTTTGGCCGCTTCGACTTCCGACTTCAGTATGTTCCTCGGGCCCGGAATCGGCAGGCCGATGCTCTCTCCCGTAAGCCAGAATACGCCACGGACCCGGAGGGGGAGTCTACATCCACCTTGCTGCGCCCAGAGAATTTTGCCACTGCACGGGATGCTACATTGCTAGACCAGATCTGGGACCTCCAGGGCCGGGACCCATTTGTGGCACGGCATTTGGCGGAAGGGGACTCTTCTCCCTTTACACTTAGGGATGGCCTGCTGTATCATCAGGGCCGGCTGTATGTGCCTGCAGGTCCCTGTCGGGTGACGGTCTTACAGTTGTGCCATGATGCCAAGCCAGCAGGGCACTTTGGTTTTTGCAAGACCTTGCACCTCCTCACCCGGGAGTTTTGGTGGCCTCGGGTCCGGGCGGAGGTGGCCCAGTACATGGACACATGCCCAGTGTGCCGCCGGGCCAAGGACCACCCTGGAAGGCCCGTAGGGTTGTTGCTGCCTCTGCCAACGCCGTCGGGGCCCTGGAAGCTCATCTCGATGGACTTCGTCACAGACCTGCCCCCCTCTGCCGGCTGTACCACCATCTGGGTGGTAGTGGACCTTTTTTCCAAGATGGCACACTTTGTGCCCTGTGTTGGCCTCCCCACGGCGAAGGAGACGGCCCGGATGTTTCTTCAGCACATCTTCTGGCTCCGTGGCCTTCCCGAGGGGGTGATTTCGGACCGAGGCATCCAATTCATGGCCCGGTTCTGGACTAGCCTGCTGCGGCTCCTGGACGTGGCGCCGCACCTGTCCTCGGCGTACCACCCGGAATCCGATGGGCAGACAGAGCACACCAATGGGACGCTGGAGCAGTACCTCTGCTGCTACTCCAGTTACCGCCAGGAGAACTGGGTCGACTTGCTGCCGTTGGCCGAGTTCACTTATAATAACTCGGTGCATGCTTCGACGCAGCAGACGCCTTTCTTCGCCACTGGAGGCTTCCATCCACGAGGGTTTCCAGCTGTGGCTCCAGTTTCAGCGGTTCCTGCAGCAGCCCAGTGGTTCCAAGAACTCCGGGCTGCTCAGTCCTTGCTGCAGGAACAGCTTGAGGTGGCGAAGGCGGTGTACAAGAAGGGTGCAGACCGGCGGCGGCAAGAAGGTCCTCCTTTGCAGGTGGGGGACTTGGTATGGCTGTCCACACGCCATCTCCCACTTCAGCGGCTCTGTCGGAAACTGGATGCAAGGTTTGTCGGGCCATATAAGATTGTGGCTCAGGTGAATCCCGTGGCATTCCGACTGCAACTGCCACGGACGTGGTGGATTCACCCGGTCTTCCACCGATCGTTGCTGCTTCCGGCCTCAGGGGTCAGGCCCGATGCGGGCTCCACGCCTCCCGCTGATCCGATCCTGGTCAATGGGGAACAGGAGTTTGAGGTGGCCCAGATCCTGTCCCATCGATACAGAGGCCGGCTGCAGTATCTGGTCGATTGGGTCGGCTACGGGCCGGAGGACCGCTCTTGGGAAGATGCCGCTGATGTGCATGCTCCTCGCCTGGTCCAGGCATTCCATCGTCGCTTCCCTGACCGGCCTCGTCCTCCGCCGGAGGTGGGGGAGAATGATGGGAGGGGGAGTGATGTCAGGGACAGCCAGGTGGAGGACTTGGAGGACTCTGAGGGGGAGGATGTGGGGCCTGATCCTAGCTTGGTGCTACCAGCCCCCATAGAACTAGCTGAACCTGGACCTAGCTGTGTGGAACCCAGTGGGCAACAGCCCCTGCCTCAGCAGCCTAGCCTCCCTCCTCAGCAGCCTAGCCTTTCCCCAGCAGAAAGCCTTTCCCCAGCAGAGGTTTCATGCCAGGAAGAAGCAGAGGAGCAAGAGATTGAAATCCCTACCTTTGCTCAGAGGAGAACAGATAGGGAGGGGCTGCGGCGTTCTCGAAGGCTAGCTGAGAAACGCGCAGCTAAAGAGAAACACCTGGGGGAGAGGAGCTGAGGCTAGATAAGCAGCTGGGAAAAGCCAAGCTCTTTGTCAAGGCTTATCGTGGATTCCCCAGTGAAAGCTCTTGGCTCTCGGCTTGACTTTGGATTGCTTATACCCTGTGACCTTTGGAACGGCTCTGGATTACCTGCTCGCTATAACCCTGAACTTTGGAGTGCTCTCTGGACCTGACTTTCGGAACTCTTGGTTTGTTGGTACGTCATTTGCAACTGGGTTGCTATCTGGGAAGAGGCCTCCGTCTTTATCAGCCACGTGTTGGCAGCTTTCCTGGACACCAGGTATCTTTTTACTTATTCTGTGATGCATTTTCCCTACTATGTCTTCTGCTCCATTTTCCTCAGGTTGAGAATCCTGTACGTTATCTTTAAATTCTATGTTGATTTTCTTCAGCTTGTATTTCAGTACAATGATTGGTTTTGTTTTCTTCTTCAGCTTTACTCAGATTTTTGATATTAGCAATTCATAGTCTGTGCCACAATCTGCTCCTGTTTTTGTTTTTGCAGAGAGAATGGAGCTTCTCTATATACTCATAGAGTTGGAAGGGCCATCTGGTCCAAACCCCTGCCCTGCAGGAATACAGAATCAAAGCACCTCTGAAAGATGGCAATCCAGTCTCTCTTTAAAAACCTTCAAAGAAGGGGACTCAAGCACTCTCCAAGGCAGTGTATTCCTCTGTTGAACAGCTCTAAGTTCTCTCTAATGTTGTGGTGGAATTTTCTAGTAGTTTGAATCCACTACTCCAGGATCTATTCTCTGGAGCTGCATAAAAAAAGCACCTTGCTCCATCCTCAGTATGACATCCATTCACTAAACAGGGCTATCAAAGCACCAAATACATATCTCCCTAAGTTTCTCCTCCTAGGGCAGGGGTAGGCAACCTTTCCCCTTTAAGGGCCGAGGGACTTCAGCTCCCAGAATCCCAGGAGCTATTGGCCAACATGGGACTATTGGCCAACATGGCTGAGGCTTCTGGGAGCTGAACTCCCTCGGCCCTTAAAGGGGAAAGGTTGCCTACCCCTGTCCTAAGGCATGGTTTCCAGACCTTTCACCATTTTGGTTGTCTGCCTCTGGACACACTCCAGTTTGTCAACATCCTTTTTGAATTGTGGTGCCTAGAACTGGATGCAATATTCCAGGTGAGGTCCAACTAAAGCAGAATACAGTGGCACTATTACTTCCCTTGATCAAATATTATACTTTTATTGATGCAATAAAAGGCCTAGAATCACATTGGTCTTTTTAGCTGCTACATCACACTGTTGACTCATGTTCAACTTGTGGTCTATTAGTACTCCTAGATCACTTTTACATGTACTGTTGTTAAGCTAGGTGTCCCCCATCCTGTATCTATGCATTTCATTTTTTCTTGCCTAAGCGCATACCTTACATTTCTCCATGTTAAAATTCTTTTTGTTAGTTTTGACTGAGCTTTCTAATCTATTAAGATCATTTTGAATTTTCATCCTGTCCTCTGAGGTATTAGCTATTTCTCTTAATTTGGTGTCATCTGCAAATTTGAGAAGCATGCCCTCTATTCTTTCATCCAAGTCATTGATAAAAATGTTGAATAGCACTGGGCCCAGGACAGAACTCTGTGGCACCCCACTGGTCACTTCTCTCCAGGATGAAGAGGAGCTGAGCACCATTTGGGTTTGGTCAGTCAACCAAGTACAAATCCACCTAACAGTTGCATTATCTTGCCCACATTTTATTAGTAACATATAGAGGTCATGTGTTACATGTTATATGTATGTTATATGATATATATATATATATATATAGAGAGAGAGAGAGAGAGAGAGAGAGGCGGGGAGAGAGAATGGGAGAGAGGTTATATGTTATAAATGGACGGGAGAGCTGATATTTTGAACTGTGGACACAGGATTATGCAAGATTCATTCAAAAATAGAGGGAGTCCATAAAAAAAATCTAATGCAAGTTCCATCAATGTAGTTGATTAGGGTGGGCAAAGTGCACCACTTCAGATATTGGACTGCAACTCCCTGTATTCCTGAACTATGGACAAAGCTGGCTGTGGCTCCTGGGAGTTGCAATCAATCAGCATCTAGTGTGTCATGATTCATTTCCCACCTTCACATTTTTTGACAACTCCCAGGGTCACCCTGCCAACATGCTTCATTGGCTGTGCTGGATTGGGATTCTGGGTGATGTAGTCCATCCAAAAAGATTGCTACAACGCCCATCAATGTAGTTGATTGGGATGTGCAAAGTGCACCACTCCAGATTGGACTGCAGCTCCCAGCATTCCTGGCCTATGGACAATGCTGGCTGTAGTTCCTGGGAACTGTAGTCAGTCAGCATCTGTAGAAACTCATGATTCATTTCCCACCTTTTTGATACAGATGTGCTTGTTTTGTGCCCTCAAGTTGTTTCTGAATTATGGCAACCCTAAGGTGAACAGCATTTTCTTGACAAGATTGGTTCAGAGAAGGCTGAGAGAGTGTGATTTGCCCAAGGTCACACATGGGTTATATGGCTGAGCCAAGATTTGAACCCTGGTCTCCAGAGTGCACATCTCCACAGATGTGTCCAGCATGACTCAATTACTCTTATTATAGCTTAAACTATAAGTTTATAGCTTAAATTTAGAAAAGCTGTCTTACATGCAGCCAAAACCAGTTTCCCCTCAGCAAGCAGAAGGGCCATCATCATAACAAAGCAACAGGAATTAGCCAATGAGTGTGTGCCCTCTGATGAGATCCTTTCTGAATTGTTTATGTAAGGTACATAACCTTGCCCATCAAATTCTCATTTGAAAGGTCTCATCCCTTCACTTATTTGCCAACAAAATTAAAATTCTTACTCCTTGATCAACTTGATTGAGAAGCTGCAGGCTTCACAGCTCATTAAAGAATTCATGGAAGCATCGAGTAACCAATATCCTGTATATTTAATGAATAGTGACCAGATTTCATCACATCTCTAATCAACAATCTTAGATATGCAGGCAAAACCATATTACTAGCAGAAACCATAAGAGAATTGCAACAATTACTAAAGAATGTCAAAGATGAAGGTACGCTTAATGCTGAACAGTAAAGAAAACAAAAATAATGATCACAGAAGAAATGCATTAATTCAACCTAGTCAATGAAGAAATCAAAATAGTTAAAGAGCTCCCATACATAGGATCAAACATTGATTGGAATGGTTACTGCAACCCAGAAATAAGAAGGAGACTAGGAATGACAAGGACTGCAATGAAAGAAGTAGAAAAGATTCCAAAGAGTATTGTCCAAGCCATACTATTCTTCATCACTGTGTAGGGATGTGATTACTGGACAGTGAAGAAAGTGGACAGAAAAAAGAACAACTCATTTGAGATGTAGCTCTGGAGAGGATTTCTTCTGATAGCAAAGAAAACAAATAAATCAGTCCTAGAACAGATCAAGGAAGAATTCTCCCTGGAAGCCAAGGTGACGTAAATTGATGCTGTCATACTTTGGCTGCTTCATGAGAAGGCAAGACTCACTTGAAAAGACAATGATGGTAGGAAAGGTGGAGGGCAGTAGAAAGAGAGGGAGAGTGCATGCCAGATGAATAGGCTCAATCAGGGAGATCACGGTCATGAGTCTGCAAAACTTAAGCAGAGCATTGGAGGATAGGGGGGCTTGGATTTGTCTCATCTACAGGGTTGCCATGAGTCAGGGCTGATTTGAGGGCAGCCAACAACAACAATAATAGAGGTTATAATTTAATGTTGTTCTAATTGCAGTTCCTGGGGGGGGGGCATGTGTCTCACCGTACTGCAAACATTTTCTGCAAATCATTAATTTTCCAGTTACCTGTCGTCAGGTTTACAATTTAAATAAGAAATGACAGGTAAGGAAAAGGTAGAGAAAAGGGAATCACTTCTGTTGGATTAAATCTCTGGCTCCTCTTCTCTCCCTCAAAAGCCAGAGTGGTGGTGGGAGCAGCAATGGTTCTGGCAGCAGGGTGGGGACACAAACTCCAGAGAAAACTCCACAATAAGGAGGATACCCTGAATCTGGGGCAGATAGGACCATGCATTGTATTGCTTGATTATCCCAGATTAGTGGGGAGAGTGGGTTTTTAATGGTTTTCATCAG
The DNA here is from genome assembly GCA_026167975.1 of Phrynosoma blainvillii. NCBI lineage: Eukaryota > Metazoa > Chordata > Lepidosauria > Squamata > Phrynosomatidae > Phrynosoma > Phrynosoma blainvillii. Next base: position 152,976,925 of record JANUYF010000004.1, read on the forward strand.
TGTAGACAAGCCCCAGGCAATCAGGAGCTCCCAATTACTTTCATATGCTCACTGTGGCTTCTCCCTCCTTATCTCCTCTGGGAAAAGAATGATGAGTAAATGAAAGCATATCCCTCTTTTCCTTCCCTTCACACTGGGCACACCCCTATGTACCCAAGCAGTCAAAACAGCTACAGGACCCCATGCAAAATAAGTGTTTCTTCTAAATCTAAACAATTAAGATAACATAATAAGAAAGTTTGGAGGTTGTTATGATATGAGAGGAAGGGGTGGGCCACATTGATAGTAGCACACCACAGTGTCATCACACAGGATTATTCACACTCCTAACCACTTCTATTTTGGTTGAACAAAATCAGCTGAAAGATTATTTCAAAGGTTAGAGACTATACATCAGAGGGACAAAAGGAACTTTTCTAAGAAGTGATGTTAGAATTACATTAAATTACATGGATTTAATGTGAAATAGTTAAAAATGCTGGAGCATTCACAACTATAAGAATAAGAACTGTGTGTGTGTGTCTGTCTGTGTCTGCATGCTCATGCACACATACACATAATCCTTTATCACACTTCCCCTTTTTCCTTTTTTTCTAAGTTAAAGTTAATTAAAAAGTTAAAAACAGTCTGTCCTGTTTTCCAGATTGATGACAATCAGCCACTGGAATATTTGTCAGAGCTTCGACCAGTTACCATTGTTTTTGTGAACTTGCAATTTGATGAAAGTGCTAATACTCACCATCTGTGTAAGGCTATCCAAGATGCCTACACTAAGATCATAGCAGTTATCTACCCTCTCAGTGGAAAAATCAACAAGGTTTTTATGTTTGACAAAGTGAGTGCAGGGATCTTTCTTATCCTAGGTTGATGCTAGTAGGAGTTTAGCAGCCAAGCACATAACGAATCAGTATGTAGCCACACTGCAGAAATAGAGCAGGTTGATACTACTTTAACTGTCATGACTTTATCCTGTGGAATCCTGGGATTTGTCATTTCATGAGGTAGTCAGCCTGGTCTGTTAGAGAGTCCTGATGCCTCAAAAATCCCAGAAGTCCATGGGATAAAGTCATGGCAATTAAAGTGGTGTAAAGTGGTATTTCTGGTGTGGCTACATGATTAGTGTAGGCCATAAGCCAAGCTTACAGTGGGACTGGATGCGAAATTTAGCTGGATAGAAGGATAGTGGACAAGTAAAGGTGCTTGGACTTTTGTTCCAGCAATTATACTAAAGCCAACTGCAAACTTAACTGGCCTAGTGATGTGTACTCTCTGTCCTCCTGGGCTTAAAGGGGATGCGCTGTCTTATGAAGGTATGTGCACAAATGAAGTTGAGAGGCCTCCTGCTATCTCTAGACAAATAATGTTTTAAATAAAAAAAGATGCAAAGAATAGCAAAAATAGCACGCTTAGCATAGAATGATCCAGATGTTCTCCTTTATCCTGCACTTTCCTTGTATTTGTGCATTATAGCACTGGAAGTTAGCTTTAGCAGGAATTGAGAAAATTGGTTGTCATCCAAAAACAGGGGTGTACCAAACCTGTGTATATATGAATCACCTCTAGTTCTCACTACTGAACTGAAATTTCTTTGAGAGAACCTTTAAAAACAGGAAGGAGAAGGACTCTTGCCAATGTGTTGTAACCTGAGCTTGGAAATAGTTTGCTAGACCTGAATCCTATTGTTAGTCCTAACTAGAGTAGATCCATTAAATCAATTGTAGAATAGAGAATCAACAGTTGCTGTTGTTAACTGCTCTTGAATTGATCCTGACTCATAGCAACCCACTGAATGAGACATCTCCAAGCCCCCCATCCTCCACTGCTCTGCTTAGGTCCTGTGGATTCAGGCCTGTGACCTCTCCGATTGGGTCCAGCTGTCTGGTGTCTGGTCTTTCTACTACCTTCTGCCTTTCCTAGTCAACAGTTAAGGTAAAGGTAAAGGTATTCCCCACTGACAAGGTTGCCAAGTCATGTCCAACCATAGGGGGTGGTGCTAATCTCTGTTACTAAGTCAAATAGTCAGCGTTGTCAGAGACTATTCTGTGATCATGGGGCCAGCATGATTGTAAAGAACACTGTTTACTTGCCCACCGAAGTAGATAAATAGCTGCTATTGCTATTGCTATTTATCTACTTACATTTGCATGCTTTCAAACTGCTAGGTTGGCAGAAGCTGGGACTAGTGATAGGAACTCACCCCATCATGCAGTTAAGTACACCCTAATGGTACAATGGGGATTAACAATCAGATTTTGGTCTTAAAAATTAATTTGTTCCCTTAATTAATTACCTTTTTAAAAGCAATTTCAGAAGTTTTGTTTTGAACAGTAAGTGATACTGACACTAACAGTTTTAGTAATGGTGAATGTTTCATATTATTTTATTACTCTTAGAGGATAATTTTGGCTATTTGGGGGAATTTTAGGGCCTATGCAGACTGCCAGAAATAATGCAGCTTGAGGCCACTTTAACTGTCCTGGCTCAGTGCTAGGGAATCATGGGAATTGTATTTTTTTTCTGGGACATTGAGCCTTCTCTGTCAGAGAGCTCTGGTGCCACAATAAACTACAGTTCCCATGATTCCTTAGCACTGAGCCAGGACAGTTAAAGTGCCCTCAAGCTGCATTATTTCTGACAGTCTGTAAAGGCCCTTAGTGATGTTATTTTAAAAGTAACATGTTCCTAACATTTGATTAATGTAACAAAATCCTTTGCAGTATAAAGTTAATGTCAATAATTTAACATTAACAATAACATTTCTAGACTCTGGCTGTAAATTATGTCTGCTCGCTTCCTTGGATTACAGCAAACTGACCAAAGGTTTAAGGCCATGGATTATTGACAAAGGAGTGAATACAGATATCAGGAGTGCTTTAAGTCAGATTATTTATAATTTATCCTTTTTATCAGAACTGTTTGAACATGGCACTCCTCCATATTGCTGCTTGGTTTTCCAACTTTTTGGTTTTTCAACTGTTAAACTTTTTTTTTCTATTGCCTCATTTGTTTTGCTTTTATGGGTTGTTTGTTCTACAGTTTTATGTAAACTCTTTGGAAAGCCTTGGACTGAAAAACAGTCTGGCAAATGACAACCTTTTTTTTTGGTGGGGGGAGATAGCACTTATTTGCTCACTGAAAAACTTTCTCTGGTGGTGTATTGTCTCTTTCCCCACAAAGGGCTGCACTTTACTTTGCATCTTTGGCCTCCCTGGAGATAAACAAGCTGATGAGAGTGCAAATGCTCTTGACAGTGCCTATGAAATTCATTCATTCTGTTCTACAACACTCATGAAAGTAAAGTAAGTAATTAATAATAGTTTGCAAGTGGCATGCATTTGGTAGTGTTACCTCCTTGTAGTACTCACACTCACACCTAAAATCTCTTCTGTTATATTGGAGTGTCATGAATGATGCCCATGCTCTTGGTGCTTCTAACAGCTGTTTGTATCCCAGTCATAGATTTTAATGCAGAGCATCATAAAGAAACATGATAGCTGGGACCTGGTTACAAAAACCAGAGAAATGTGTCAGGATAATCAGGACTGTGCCTAGGCTTAGGCAGGGTTGAGCAAGTCGTGCATAAAGGAATCTCACGAGGAAACGTAGCTAAGGTGTAGGTAGTAACTACACAGGAGGCTTGTTCCTTTCAGGAATTTTCCAGCCCCTGCCTGTCCATTCAGGGTCTTTTTAAGTAGCTACTAGCATTTAACTTATGGAGTTATAAGGCAAATGTGATGCTCCATCTCTAGCTTACTCAATAAACAGGCTTCATGGATGAACCCGAAAAGGATTCATTAAGCAGCTCAGCACTGTAAACAGATGTTTGCAAGAACTGGCTTCAAACACCTAACTACAACCATATGACCCCCCTCTTCACCCTTCTCTCCCTTCTGCCTTCACTTTCTTTTCCCTGAAGAGTGACCTCTGGTAACATCTCGTGTCTATCTCCTTCCCACCAGCAGGCATCTCCTCCTGTTCTCAGCAGTTAGCACAAAACCCTTTCAAGCAACAGTTACAAATTTCCAATAACAGAAATACTATACACTATAACTTTATATAAAAAGATTTAATAATAATGAACTACAACCCATGGCAGGGGAACATCAAGGAGACCCTGACAGCAAATTATTCTTTCTCCCAAATGGGACCCAAATATGAAGTTGATATTATATCCAGTTCACCACTATAAAATAATACAAATACATAAATTTAAAGAGCTTTGCATAGTTATATATATTCTATTTTGTAATAGGCTATGGAAGGAGAAATTGTTGTCACATGGGAACCTGGTTAAAGATTTTACTATTATGTTATAATAATCTCTGAAGTGTCTAGTGACTGGCACATAAGAAAGTTGGGGGTTGATAATCATATTGTGGCATTGCACTGAACATATTTTTAACATTTGTTCTTAAACATTCATGTAATGGTGTGAGCTTGGAGTGGATATGTACTTGCTGAGAAGCATGGTCAATGACTGATGAGTCATAATTGGATTATGCAGACAGGCTGTCAGTGAATTTGTGGCTGAGCTAGAGTCTCTTGCTTCTGTGGCATTTTCAGAGTGTGGTGGGAAGTCTTTATATGAACATATGATCTTCATTCCAGCAAGAATTTGTGCACAACCCAAACTGTTTATGGTAGGCTCAAGCATTAAACCATGTAATCCACAACTCATTGCATCGGCAACCTCCTCTCCACCATAGACATAAGATAATGTAAGACAGAGGCTACAAAGGAAATGAAAAGAAGAAACCTTGCTTACTGCAATTGTTTTTTTGAACCAATTCATTTGGTGGCTGTTACACAACGGGAAAATCTTGAATGGATTGTTGTAAAGGGAGTGCTGCAATGTGATAAAAGTGCAGAACAGCATTTCAACTTCCCAGAAATATTAGTTAAATGCAGCACTGCATGATAATTGTGGGACAAGAAGGCAATGTTTTCCCCTCCCCACTTCTCACCCACCTCTCTTCTCCTGCACCAGATATGTTGACTGCATGATTGCAGAAGTTCTAGTCCCATCTATTTCATCAAAGGAGCAAAGGTGAATGTGATCATAACTGGCTATCTACATAATGGCACTCAACCATGTTTATTCTCTTCTTTCACTGATTGGTAACTCCCCTTTCTTTCTTTTTACAACAAACACCATCTTGTAAGGAAGAGGTGGACAAAAGAAGAAGGAGCAGGAAGATATTATCTAAATTGCTGTTATTTGATTGATTCTCTCTTGTTTTCTCCTCTTCCATTCAATATTTTGTTTTTGAATTAATGCCTCCCTTATTACTGCTTTCACAGCATCCCATACCATTTCATTAGGAACATTGTTATTCATGTTTGTTTGGAAGAAAAAAACATTGTTATTATCTCCTCTTGATGTAGTAGTGAATCATTCAATCACTATCTTTGTAGAGATCACAATCTAATAGTAGCAGTTACAGAGTTATGGTCCAAAAAGGATTTAGGCAAGAGCTCTTTCTAGTTTTGTTGCTAATTCTTTAGAAGCTCAAATAACATCAATCCTGGACCATGAGTGGTGTTTATCTGAATAAATAGTGTGGTCTTTTCCCTTTGGTTCTTTATACCTCCAAACATCTATTAATTGAAGTGCCTGTACAAGTTGAAAGAATTCTTTAGGGAGTTTATTTTGTGTTAATTTCTTTTTTTTTATTACCATTTCTGTCTATATCACACTTTTGCTATCTTTTGGAGATACTCAAGAGAGACTTCTTGGCTATCTGTTTCGCAAAGACAGTTCAGAGTGTTTCTTTTTTTATCATTTAGTATTTTGAAATTTTACAAAAAAATTATAATATTCGTTTCATATATATTTTTTAATAATTAAATATCACCTCAGTGCACCCCTCCCCCAGAGCCATTCCCATCTTTATATTCCATCCAAAATTTTAGCTCATCCCATGGAGGTAATTTCCCATCCTCTTTTCTTAGTACATTTTCAATAATTTTTTTCCATATTTCATCAAAATCATCCCCCCCCCATAATCCTTTCTTTACCTTCAATTCACATGTTAATTTATCATTAATCGCTAAACAAACCTTTTGTCATATCTTTATCATTTATATCCCATGTTTCTTGCCATTCCTTTCCAATCCTATCTACAATATCCTTGTAATTCAATATCTTAGTATTTAACCTCCACCTTTTTATTTGTTCGTAATCTTTCTTAATAACAATTTCTACATTCACCAAAGCATGGTCCGTTATTTTGAGATTTGATATTTCTGTATTTAAAACTTTATTTATCATATTTTTTAAAGACAAAAATGTAATCTATTCTAGTATAAGTTTTATGTACAGCAGAATAGTATGTATATTTCCTTTCATCCCCTTTTACTAATCTCCACACATTTTTAAATTCCCTTTTTTTCATTATTTTATTTAAGTTTGTTATATTTCTATTTTTATTCTTTACAGAGGGGTTAGATTTATCTTTAATCTTATCCATTTGCATGTTAAAATCTCCCACCAAAATCACATGTTGTTCTTGCATATCATCCATTTTTTTAAACACTTCCTCATAAAACTCTTCTTGCTTTTCATTTGGAGCATATATATTAGCTAATACATATTTATCTTCACCTAATTCCCCTTGTATTATTATATATCTTCCTTCTTCATCTCTTAATACATTGTTTATTACAAAATTACATTTTTTGCAATTAATATTTAAAATTCCCAAATGCTTTTTCATAATTTTTTTATCCAGTTCAATTTCAATTCATTTTCCCCGTCTTTCCGTTGGTGGGTCTCTTGTAAAAAGATAATATCTATGGTGTCCCATTTTAATAATGCTTCAATCCTTCTTCATTTAATCACAGAACCAAGACCTTTGGTGTTTAAAGTTGAAATTTTTAACTTATCTGCCATAGTACAATTTATTCCTCTCTCCAATGACTCCAGTTTGTGCAACCCATATCCCTCCCTCTATCCCCCCTTTCTCCTCCCCCCTCATATCCCATTTACCTCCCCACTTCTTCTTGCTAGAGCAATTTGCTCTAGCCTCGGTTGCCGAAGCTACCCCTGTGGGGAGGGGTGGTGAAGACATACCAAGGCCCAAAAGAAGCTGCCTGCCTCCTGAGTGCTCATTAATTAATTAAATTTAACTTTTCAACTTGTTAGTACTGTTCAGAATGTTTCAAAATAATTGCAGTTTTTAAAACTTCCTGCTTTCTAGGGGTTTTGCCCTTGCTTCAAAATCCTTTTCTCCAGTTTGCCCATGGGCTCCTGCTGTTGCAGAATTTTTCCTACTTAACTGTAACCTTTTTCTTTCTGAAGACAGACCCTGGCTCAGGGATGAGGAAGACCACCGAAGTCTGTGAGGGGAAAAACCACACAGTGGAACTTAACTGGCACCCTGGTACTGGCAGGGATGAGGGATTGTGATCTAGCTGAGCCCTACTGGCTTCCAAAAGGGTCACACTGCTTAGCAAAGTTCCCTATTACAATCAAACCTTAGTTATACAGAGCAATGCACCCCTTTTCAGGCAGGTTTTGCACAAAAATCCTTCTGTGTGCGCTAGGTCAAAACTCTTTGGAAACCTAGGCAGAAGGAGAACCATGGAGCTCCAGGGTTGGAGAATCACTGAGATTCTTGGGGGGGGGGGGAATCCCTCATCATACTCTGGAAGAGCTTTGTGTGTGTGGGAAACAAACCCAAAGGAACTTTATCTGTCACCAGCTAATGGGAAAGAAGGCTAGGGATCTCTGACTGAGCCCTGACTATTAACTTTTTGTAGGGTGAGGGGGCCCTTCCTCCACCTTGGGCAAAATATTAAAACACTAGTTTGGTTGCCAATATGCAGGTGTGTCATCTGGAAAACAGGGATGGATCTGACCTCCCAGATCTGCCACAGACCAAGTTCCATATCTCTGGAAGGTTCCCATGAAATGATAGGCACAGATACAATAATCTGCCCTTTGAAAGTGCTCTAATTGTGTGGGGGTTACACAGAAAGGAAAGGCTCCATGCCACAGGGGAATCCTAAGGTGTGTGTTGTGTGCTTTTGGGGAATGAGTGACTGGATCCTGAAAGGTCCCTATCACTGGTTTTCCCAACACAAGATAGCCCTTGAAATGGGGAATCCAGGTTCTGCACCCCGATACAGTTCCCAAGGATTATCTGAGTTCAGCTCTGTCTCCTCACAAAGTTGCAGAAGCCAAAACATAGCCCAAAAATGGAAAAGGTCCACCCTCAATAGCAGCTCGAACACATAGAACTGAAACACTCTTGCCCAGTATTTTGCTCAAAGTCTGGTTGTTCTGGGGTTCTTTTCCCTACTTCTACACTCGCAGATGTGCTAACTGCGCACTTTAGCACTTCTGGGATCCATGGCTTGCCTACATTCTCCACCAGTCTTGTTACTTAAATTGCAGAAGGTCCTGGGAGAAACCCCACAAATTGCATTCAATGGGGAAATTGATTTAGCCCAGTAGGAAATAGGGAGAGGGCTTTGGTAACATAAAGCCAGGATCTTCAGCCTTTATATGCTGGTTCTTAACCCAGAGAACTTCAGAAGCAGATTCCAAATCAATTTAGTTTATTTATAAAAGGGGAATCAACACACAAACAAATGTACTCTCTCTCTCACACACAAGAACTGACAGCGAGTTGCAGGGTTTATACAGAGGCACTGCTGTGCCAATCCAGAACCATAGCTCCTATTATGGGGTTACTGTAAAAAGGATGGCTCAATAGCCTCCTGTGATATATGGGTGTCCAGCTACTAAAGTGTCCAGCTGAAATAGAACAGAGGTTCTGTCCAGCTTCAAACTAGACCAAATTGCTATGGTCCAGGCATGTGTGTTTATAGGAAGAAATGAGTCCTGGGGCAATGTTTCAGGACTCTTCCAAGAATTAAATGACTTGCTGGGGGGGGGGGGGAGAATGGAACAAGATACGTGAGAATGACCGGACAACTGGCACAAATGTCCTCAGACAAAAAGAGTTTCATTCCCAGAAGGAAACTCCATTTGTTTGTAGTGTGCAAGCAATTGCAAGATACAGTACCCAACATCACACTCCTTGCTGAAAGGATTATGCTGATTCTGATCTTGGGTGATCCCATCACAGCTTCCCGCATGCTGAGCCATCTGGATTTCCTAATATGGTATGGCTGGTTTCCTGCACTGGGGTGCCCCCTTTTGCTACCTGTCTGTAACATCTCTTTTTTATATTAATTTGATATAAAACAATGAGTGATGACTGGGGGCTGGATCCTGTGGTAATAAAGGGATTGGGAGGAAGACAGCTCATAGTAATTGCAATGGAGGGGACCAGTGAACAGTGTAATTTGTCAACAGTGGAATCTTGTCTCTCCCCTTTTGGTTTGTGGAAAGAAACTGAACTGATTACAGGTAAGCCAAGGTAACTCAGAAGCAAAATGTAAACTAACAAACAAAAACTTGTCTGGTTTACCCCTTAGTTTGCACAATTGTATATGTGGGGGATCCATTCTGGACCCCCGTCATGTATGGAAAAAACTATGGGACCTCAGGTCCTGTTGATTTTAATGGTGGCATGCTCCTGTGTGTGGCGTTGTGTGCAAGGTGTGGGCATGCACACCATTTTGTCCCTCCCCCCAGGCTTGCTGTCCATGTGACCTCAAGCCTGCATATGGCAAGCCCGTATATGGAGCAGGCGGACTGTACTTTTACACTGACCTTCATATAGCTTTAAAATCAGAGCAAAAACAAACTGAGATATGGTGCACAGTACCATATTCTGTGATTTATTTCATAACGCATTAATGTATTCAACTATGTGATTTAGGCTGTTGTATAGAAAGTCTGTACACTGATTGTAACTCCAAGAGTGAAAGTAACAGTTTGAATTCTGCTTTGTACTGCTGAGCTCATGTTGCTCCCTTTGTGTTCTAGGATTGTTTCTATTGGGGTCACCAGTGGGCCAGTTTTCTGTGGAGTAGTTGGTCATCGAGTGAGACATGAATACACAGGTATCACAAGCCTTTTGTACCCAATCCAATCCACAGTCAGGTTTCGAATTATTGGTCCAATAGAGGACATGTTAGCTTGCATCCCACTCCTACAGAGCCTATCAAGTAGTGTTTCCTCATTTATCTCCACTAGGGATGGAATGGGCATTCAACAGTTTCCCAGTTGAGGTTAAAATTTAAGCATCTTGATCCCTCAGTAACATTTGCAGGAAGAAAAATAGTACCAGCAAATTCCCACAACCATTCAGGAACTTCTTTTGTTTTGCTTTGATCTCAGTACAACAAAAACTGCATTGGGTGAATTTTTTTAAAAGCTTACATTGTTTTTTGCCATATGTGCACTCAGAAAAACTGCACATGATTAAAAAATTCACTATACAAACAGAAAATTATATATTCAAGAGTTGGCTCTCTCTCTATGTGTGCTGTTTCATCTGTCTGTTGACAATATACTGTTTCTTCAGGGCTATAGTTCCATTTTCTGCTTTAAAGCTGTGCAGGTTTTAAATCTGTACAACACTTAAAATTGTGCAACAGTTAAAGCTTGCATCATTCTATTTTGTGCTTTTTTCTTTCTGCCTTTTTGGGAAGCACCATAGCTTTTGAAACTGCATATCATTCTGTTTTGTGCTTTCCTCACCCTCCAAACTGTGCAACTTTTAAAACCATACAACATAATTCTATTTTGTACTGTTAGGAGAGCGGGAGCTTTTGAAGCTGTGCAACACTTAAAGTTGTGCAGCATTTTATTTTGTGTTCCCCCCCCTCTGTGTCTGTTTTCAAAGCTCTGTAGCTTTCTTGAGAAAGTTATATTTGTTTTTTTTGGGGGGGGGGAGTTCCCAAATGTCTTGACATGGGGGAGGAAAAATGGATAGCTTTTTGCTGATATCTCTCACAAATGGGAGACTAGAATTACCATCCCTAATTTCTAGAGAACTTGACTTTATCAATATCATACTTACTTGTGGGATTTGTGATCTCCCAAGACCCTCCCCCCAAAAATCTGGAACAACTTTTTGCTTCATATCGCACTCAAAGTGACTTCACTGCATATGGACTCTGAGAAGCTGTTTGGAGTCCTCAGTAGCCCCATCACTGAGTGTAGTCCTGGCACTGGCCCCATGGATGCCTGGCACAACAGCACCACTCCGTCAGAGTAAGTCTTGCACTGAGACAAGGGGCCAGACATTGTATTATGGGTTATCAACATAGCCACAACTTTAATGCAGTCACAGAGAAAATAAACCATGAATAATATAATGGCTAATAAACCTATCATAAATCAATAATACATTATCATAAATCAAACATGAATCAATCATATTTGGATAAGTCTTAGGTTAACCTTGCAGTATCAAAATCCCCCAATATCCCAAGGAGTTTAAGGTTAATCTTGCAATGTGACCTGTAAATCCGCTCCACAGTGTTAGTGAACGTCCTCCATTTTTGTTATATATTTTAACCATGTGGAGTTCCCTATGACTCCAGCCTGACCCTTGAGAGATGGCAGCCATAATCCCCTAGATGTAAGGTCAGGTAAGCAAGCTAAAATTGCTTAAGACCACTAAAGATTTCCTGGACAGGCAGGTTTGGGGAGTTGCCCTTGGGAATATCCCATTATGTTGGAAAAGATACCTAATGGTGTTTGTTTGTTTTAGTCTCACACTTAATGAGACAGTGATCAGATTTGATTGCACCCCTTTCTCTAGCTTCCTTTCCTTGATAATTTTGAAACCAAATGCATTGTTTAGACTGGGGTAGGCAACCTTTCCCCTTTAAGGGCTGAGGGACTTCAGCTCCCAGAATCCCAGGAGCTATTGGCCAACATGGGACTATTGGCCAACATGGCTGAGGCTTCTGGGAGCTGAAGTCCCTCGGCCCTTAAAGGGGAAAGGTTGCCTACCCCTGGTTTAGACTATGCCCAGACTTAAGTAAACAATGGTAAATCCATCAAGCCTTTGTCCATCTATTGTTCGACTCATGGCCAGGAGGCAGAATTTCCCTATAAACCCCCCTGGATTTTAGCAGACCTCATGCTACCTTGGAAGTACATGCTGAATCTCTGTCAGTCTGCGCTCTGAGATAGTTCCTGCAACCCCCTCTCTTGCCGGTCGTGCCCCTTCCACAGAGCTCATCTACATTCACCAGAAGCCCAGAGGAGTCTCTCGGGTGTGAGTATATCTCCCTCTATCCTGGTTTTCCTCTTTGCCTCCCCCACTCTCACTCTTCCTCGCTTATTCTTCGTGTGTGTGTGTGTGTGTGTGTGTGTGTCGCATTTGGATGTTTGCTTATTTTTGTCAAATAAATATTTTAGGTTTTAATTGGAGTGTGGTCCGGTTTCAGTGTCTCTCCTTGCCAGAATTTTTACGTCTCCGGTAGACAATTGGACAAGATCTCAGAAGCGAAGTTGGGTGCTTCCCTCTCACATTTGAGCTAATTATAAATTCTCAAAAATTAGGTCTTGGTTTCCCAACAACAGTGCTATGAAACTTGAGAAAGCAAGATGAATATTGACCCTGGCACTAATAAAGCATAATGCACACATAGTGGCAGTAGAGGAGGATTCCACAAGCACACACACACACACTGGAAAAATTGAGAATGAATGAAAGAAAGAGATGTTAATAGTGTTATCTCCCCGTATGAGCCCCCCCGTGCCCTTCGTTCAGCGGGGAAAAATCTGCTCTCACAACCTAAAACGAAATTCAAGCAGACTTCCCTAAGGGCATTTTCAGTCGTTGCCCCTAAACTGTGGAATGGCCTGCCGGATCAGATACGCCTTATTACGTCTCTTACCACTTTTAAGAAAGCAATTAAGACGGAGCTCTGCCGGCAGGCCTTCCCAGAATAACTCTGTACAGGGATATGCACAGCTGAGTCACTTATCTGGTCTCTCCACCGAGAGTGGCATTTTGTTTTATCTTTTATTATTTATTTTAGTTATATGTCTGTTTTTAACTCTATTATGTTTAATACTGTTTTAAGGGGGGAGGGTAGTGGGTGAAGGGCAAGAATGTGGATTTTAACTGTAATATTTTAATTGATGTACGCCGCCCCGATTGCCGAGCAGAGGGGCGGGTTACAAATAAAATTTATTATTATTATTATTATTATTATTATTATTATTATTATTATTATTATAAATAACCAAACATATGATAATCACAAAAAATAATCAGCAAGGCTAGCACAGTAAACAGCCAATTAAATAGTCAACAATGCCACATAACCTAATTGACTTGTATGTGGATGAATGTGGTCTCAGCCCACTCAAAGTCTGAATTGCTATGTGCTTTTATTATACTGTATAAACTACTCAAGCCTCAGTCTTGACAGCCTAAGTCTGCTGGATACATCTTTCTGGTTTTTGAATACAGTTTTCTAGGTTTTATTACTGAAACTTCACTTTCCAAACTAAAGTGATCCTGTACATGATATTAAGTGCTTCATCAGCCTGCCCACATTTCTGGATTCCCCAGCTCTCATTCTACATGGGTTGTAGGCTCCAGAAAGCATCTGTTCTTCAAAGAGCTTTCTTACATGTCTTGTAGTGTGAACTCATGTTGAAAAGGGTTCTTTTGCTGCAATGTTGTGTATACAAAAAACTGCCCAAGATGTGGTTCATTGCTTAAAGTGGTCCATTTGCAAGCTTGTTCCCAAAGATGGAGGTATATCCAGTACAGACTGGCAAAAAGAGCTGGCTTCCCAGCGGTGTGGGGGTGTGGCACTCAGACAGCAGCAGTAACCTGGAAAAAAATGCTGCTGCCATGGCAAAGGCACTTTTTTCCTTGTGCAAAAAGGACCAGATTTCTGCTTCTTCTTTTTGTGCTGGGAAAATGCCAGGTTGGGGGCATGGCATGCAATGACCAAAGAGGTGGTGGCAAGCCACTCCTTCAGGGATGTCTGTTTCACCCCAAAGTTACTTTTTTGGATTATAGTTCTCAGAATGCCACATTCAGTTGTTCAGATGGATAAAGAAACTGTGGCTTGTTGAGAGCATGTGTTTAAATTAATTTCATTAATTTAATTAATTCATGTTCTCATTTTTCCCATGGCATAGTGATTGGCCGGAAAGTGAACCTCGCTGCCCGGATGATGATGTATTATCCTGGTGTGGTGACCTGTGATGCAATCACCTGTGCCAAATCCAAACTGCCATCCTATTTCTTTGAAGAGCTCCCCTTAATTGAAATGAAAGGTGTTCTGAACCCCGGGACAGTTTATCAGTTTCTTGGTGTCACTGAGAAAACGTAAGTATGGCATGATCTTTATTTTCAATCAAGGGAGGAAAGCAGGTTATCCAGATGTGTGCTTCTCCAGCTGACAAATGTTCTGGGTATGAGAAATTTTTGAATTCATGAAGTGCCCTGGGAACTAGGCTTCCAAGATACCTCATTTCTCAAGTTCATCCAATTTTCAGCAAAAGGGAATTTAGTTAAAACTGCAACATATGTTAATACTATGCAGTTGTCTGTTTCCATCAAAAGATCCCAGGTGGCCTTTTCTTTGAAAATTCATTGAATCTAAACATACATGTCTTACTTGAACAAAAGCTGCCCATAGGCTTCAAAATTATATTTCCTTCCCTTCTTTCTTTTGCACTTCAGCTGCCTGGTCAAGGGTTTCTGAAGCCTATGACAGCCAGACAAAGCAGGCAGAGATGCCAGGGTATACTGTGAAATTAGAGCAGATCAGCCATTAGTGACACAAAGGAAGTACCCGCAGAGCTAGAGTTAGATTGATTAAAGCAATGGTTAAACTGAGTGAATATTTATGTAAAGCTTATTGACTCAATAGATCTACTCTTTTTGGGCCATTTAATAGGATTCAGATCATAGAATTAAATGAGGGACATATTCCTACCATTTTAAACATTAGATGTGAGCATTATTTTTTCTCTCTTTTGATATATAATTCTCCAAATCATGTACAAGTATTTATGGTTCCTAAAAAAAATAAATAAATAATGCAGTTGGAATTACTTGGAAGAAGATCTAATTTTAACATCAATTCTAACAAGTCCAAAACATTCAGATATTTTGTGATGTGTGTCTTAAATATAGTATGCTCTAAAAATAACTGAGTCAGAGGGATTGTTTCTCATTGGTTATTTGGACAAACTGATTCAAACTGTACTTACAAGGAATAGCCCATTTTTTCTTGTGCTGTTCTTTCCTCATAAAGGGGGGAATTCTGCTTCTCCTGCCATCTGTAGCTGTGGAGCTCTTTGACTTTGAAGAATTTAATGTTCAATTTGGAGTTCTTTTCCTTGTATCCATCACCATGTTTTTTTCTTTTTTCTTTAAAGTATGATTTACAAAGCATATCTGACCAAGGAGAGATCTGAAGAATATCCTTTACTAGGTAGGTAGATTGCTACTATCCTATGACAGTCAGTTATTTGGACAAGAGGGGAAAATGCTATGGGTTTGTAGGAGATGTTAGTATGAGCTATTATTAGTTGTTGTTGCCTTTCTCTGAGGCAGCTACTGCCATGGCTGCACAAAACTGCAAATAGCTGAAAAAGTACTGCAAGAGAGAGGTACTGCTACCAACCTATATTTGCTACACATTTGCCATTTTACACTATGGTACCTGTGCCGTTTCTGAACAGTCTTCAGGTGTCACAGTGTATTGCACACCTATACTGTTTCTTCCAAAGTTTCTCTTATTTGAATAGCATAAGAATCCTCATAATCTTTCTGTGTGGTGCAGAGATCAATCTTATGCAGAATCACTGAGTGCTCTGATTTCAGAATCTCCAATCTTTCCTATGTCAGAATGATCACCACAGAAATATCTGTGAAAGCTGTGATAGCCTGGGACTGGATATTTTAGGTAGACCTCTTCCTCTGAAGTCAAGCCTCTCATTTTGGAAAGCGAGATCGCATATTTTCTATGGTCTGGGGACACCTTTTTCTAAAGACTAAAGAGCTACGCTCTTAATAGTGCTAGATCTGCCCCCTCTGGGCACTTGATATGCCAGAAGACTTTATTTACTTTAAAGAAAGTAGACAGTAATGAAGATATAAAGTATACATTTCTAAATATATTGACAGAGATGCTTTTCAAGAATGTGTAATAATGTATAGATAATGTCTGACAACTAGCATTTTGAATATCTCTTGTTTTTCAAAAAAAAATGTTGATACTTTTTTCACATTATTCACAAAAAATGTAGAGAGAAAAATATTCTCTTAGCTTTACCAAACTCAAGAAACATCTGTCACTTGTCTTCTTTCTCCACAAAGGCTAGGCTCCATGGAAGACAATTTGCAAATGACTTGTATAAGATATTTGAAACCATGTGATGGTAGTCATTCAACTTCTTGGAAGCTAGGGCACAATCCAGCCAAAGTTAAGCCAAAACTTGGAAGTAAATGATTACAATAAAATGATTATAATTAGTTTCTTTTCTGCAACAACAAATTATAACATTTTAAGAGATGGCTGTGTTAGTCTGTTTCAGTATAAAAAGGAAAGGGAGGAGGATAAATCTAGTGCAACCTTTAAGGCTTAAGTACTTATTTTCATATGAGTTTTCATAAATTTTAATCTCCCTTTTCAGATGCACATATAAAATATGATGGTGGTATTCAATAGATGGTACTGCAATCCTGTTTTGAAGAGAATATAGGCATAAATAAAGATAATAATAATTGCATCCTCATCAATGCATCTGGAGAAATGGACTCATATCCATGAAAGTTCATGTTAAATTCAATTAGTTAGCCTTTAAATGTTCCACTAGATTCTTCCTCCCTTTCTTTTTATAAAGTTATAACACCATTACTCTATGATTGTAACTTAACATGGAAGAATTTCACTTTATCTGTGTAGTAACTATTATATTTAGTCACTTTGTTAGTTTTCCATTTTTCAGATGCTCTTAGCCATTTAATTTACTTTCCTTTTATGTGTAGTGCAAATTTCTGTTCAAACAGGAGTATGTGATTTTTAAACAATTTTTTGTGTGTTGATTCTATCCCTACCACTGCTTTTAACTCATGATCATAGTCATAGATTTTGACTCAGGCACATTAGCAGTGCAATTCTATGCATCTCTGCCTAGTAATAAGTCCCACCAATGGAATCATAGATGTCAGTCTTTTTACTTCCCCAGTCCCCAACCTACTGAGTGCAATGATATTGTGGGTGTTTCAGTGAAGGCAGATACCCTTCACTGAAATACCTTCCAATTGCTATTCTTACATTCCCACAACAGTTTCTTCCAGCTTTAAGGTTTAACATTTTTACCCCGTAAATTTTTGGTTCAAAATTGTGCCTCATGGGAGCTATGGGAAGAGGGGGCTCAAGGGGACAGATTTTGAAATTAAAACAGATTGATCTGAGGTTTAAAGGAATAGGAAGGGCAGCTATGAAAGAACTGGACAAGATTCTGAAGAGCAAAGACATACAACTGAGCACTAAAGTTAGAATCGCCCAGGCCACTGTATACCTAATTACCATGTATGGATGTGAGAGCTGGGCAGTGAAGGAAGCAAACAGAAAGAAAATCAACTCATTTGAAATGTGGCACTGGAGAAGAGTACTTAGGATACCATGGACAGCCAAGAAAACAAACAAATGGGTTCTTGAACAGATGAGACCAGAGGTCTTCTTGGAAGCTAAGATGATCAAGTTGAGACTATCATACTTTGGCCACATAATGAGAAGGCATAGATTACTAGAGAAAACAATAATGCCAGGAAAGGTAGAGAGTAGAAGAAGGAGAAGACTGCAGACCAGATGGATGGACTCAATCAAGGGGGTTTCAGGCCTTTGTACCCCAGTGACCATTGTTACAATTGAAAAGCACCCCATTACGATACCCACTAGTTTTGCATTTCTGTTGCTATTCACATAGCCTACTTACAAAGGTATGTTCCTGGACACTTCACTGCATGGATCTGAGGAAGTAGACTGAAGTCTGTGAAAGCTTATGCTACCAACTTTTCTTTCTTTCTTTCTGTTAGTCTCAATACCTCTTTAATACAATTCCACCTTGCATATTGATCTAGACTTAACACTGTTATGGCTTTTAAAGATACCAAAAAGGTTCTAGAACAGATAATGAAACAATCAGTCTGTGCCCACTCATGTTTTTTTACCAAGCAGATCCAGGGAGATTCAATAATGTGATACTGAATTGAAGGTCCCACTACATTTACCATGATCAAATCTCTCTGTGGCATTTTAACCCTATTGATATTCATGGGGGGGGGGACGGGGGGACAGCAATAGGGGTAAAATGCCAGGAGAGATTGGATCGTGACAGGAGGGAGGAGGAAGAAGAAGAAGAGGGTGAGGAAGGAGGAGGCAGGATGCTGAAGGACGTGGCAAGGGGGAGAGGAAGAGGGGGAAGAAGGAGGAGGGAGGGTGCTGGAGGATGCAGCAAGGGGAGAGGAAGAGGAGGTGAGGAAGGAGAAGGGAGGAGGGAGGGAGGGAGGAGGATAGTCGATGCCTATATGGATTGGTAGTTCCCGCTACCAAAGATCTGGATCCCCGCTCATTGATCCGATGTCAAATGCACCGGATCAAGTGGTTTTTTTTAAGCCCCCCCCCCCCAGCAAACTGCATCAAGTGTGCTTGAGGGGAATGTGAACACCTATGAAATGACCCAGGTTCCATGAAGTGGTGTCCAGAAAGGCCAATGTAATTTTAGGT
Source organism: Phrynosoma blainvillii (assembly GCA_026167975.1). Taxonomy (NCBI): domain Eukaryota; kingdom Metazoa; phylum Chordata; class Lepidosauria; order Squamata; family Phrynosomatidae; genus Phrynosoma; species Phrynosoma blainvillii. The sequence continues at coordinate 152,995,570 of JANUYF010000004.1, forward strand.
TGCATCAACAGGAATATACTATAGGAGCATTTCAGATTAATGAAACAGTAATAGTGCCATTCTATTATGCTTTGGTCAGATCTCATACTATATTCAGTAATTCTGTGTTCTTGAACTGGGCACCACAGTTCAAGATGAATGAGCTGGAGCATGTCTGGAGAAAAGTGACCAAGATGATAAAAGGTCATGAAACAAAGCCCTTAGGAAGCTGAGTATATTTAGTTTAGAGAAGAGATGACTAAATGATAATATGATAGCCATCTTTAAATATCTGAAGGGATATTGCAGAATCTGAGGAAGCAGACAAAAGCTTATGCTACAACATCTTTCACTCAGTTTCAAAAGTGCTACAAGATCTGTTTGCATACTGAAGGGATGTCATGTAGAAGATGGAGCAAACTTGGTTTTTCTTGCTTCAAAGACTAAAAAGAATAAACAAATGGATTCAAATTACAAGAAAAGAGATTCCACCTAAACATTAGAGAAAATTTCTTGATGGTAAGAATTGTTTGACAGCGGAATAGATTGCCTCTTAAGGTGCTGGACTCTCATTCTTTGGAGGTTTTTAAACAGAGGTTGGATGGCCATCTCTCAGGAGTGCTGTAGTTAAGCATTGCTGAATGGCAAGGGTTGCACTAGATGGCCATGTACTTCCTTCCAACTCTATGATTCTGTGATCTTACAGCCAACATACAGTAGTAAGTATTCATCAGGTGATAACTTATAAAACTTCCTATTTCATGCCTATAAAAACAAAAAAAAATTGAGTGATATCAGCAAATATTTCAAAGCATATTTTGAATTGTAAGGTAAAAATGCACATTTGTAATATAATTTAGGGTTTCTCACTCAAAACCTGAATAATTTGATGAAATTTGTTGTGACTGGACGTGGCTTCAGTTGGCTCTTTTAAATTCATGCAATTTGCTTTCTTCTTTTTTCCAGGTCGCAAGAAAGAGACTGACATCTTTGAGAACTTACTGAATGACTTTAAAGGTTCCAAAAAAAGTCATGTCATGATGTATGAAGGGCCCATGGGATATGGAAAAAGCCAGCTAATGGCTGAAATTGCCTACCTAGGGCAGGTTGTTGGTCAAAAGTTAGTGTTTTTCCACCTTTATTATATATAGCCAAATTCAAAGTATGTTGAAATTCCACCTTCCATTTGCCACCCCTTATCTTCTTTTTCTGTGCTGGCTCCATTTTGTGTAGTCAGAGTGTATACAGGGTAGCATACTGTCATTTCTAAATCACAGTTGTAAAGGCATTGGTTTCTGGGACCCTTTATCAGTGCTTATTTTCTGGGGAGATTGTCTAAGGGGTCATGCAAACCAGTAGCTTGGAGTGGCCTAAGGCTGCTCCAGGCCCAGTTGTCCCCTGATCAGCATGGGACTGCAGTGACCACATGGCCCGGTCCTGATTTGGGCTGCTCCGCAGTCCCAGATGGGATGCTGGCAAAGAGTGGGCTTCCCCTACTCCTTGTTCTAGCTGTTCCCAGATGGTCACACTCTCCATGCGGCTTCATGACACTCTGGGGGCATGCGTCATCTGCATGCCCGCTCCCCAAAGTAGTTGGAGGCCACTCTTTCCTGCGCATCTGTTCTTTTTCTCCCACAGTTTAAATAGATAAGCAGTTATTGATTATCCTTTAGTATACTCAGGAGTCTGACTCAGATGCTTAAACAAAAAAACACATAATTGTTGAAAAGATTCATAGTTAACATTACCTTATTACAGTAACAACCACTAATGAGAACCAATTCCTTAATCATGAAATAACTTAAGAGCCTTTACACATTTTAATTTCCCTTCATCAGTTACTTCAGAATTCTTGTTTCTTCTTCCAACTGCCTCAGAATCTTTGACCCAAAACACAGTGCAGAAATAATCCAATTTGAGACCACTTTAACTGCCCTGGCTCAATGCTCAGGAATTCTGGGAACTGTAGTTTTGTGAGACATTAAGTATTCTCTGCCAGAGAGGCCTGGTGCCCTCATAAACTACAATTCCCAGGATTCCCTAGCACTGAGCCAGGGCAGTTAAAGTCTCAAACTGGATTATTTCTGCAGTGTATTTTGGGCCTTTGTCTTCCCTCTTGAGAAGGCAGGTTCCTTTCTCTCTCTCTCTCTCTCTCCCCCCCCCCCCCCCGGTTTCTTGACATTTGTTTAAATTTATTTCATAGAATCATAGAATCATAGAATTGGAAGAGACCACAAGGGCCATCCAGTCCAACCCCCTGCCATGCAGGAACTCCCAATCAAAGCATCCCTGACAGATGGCCATCCAGCCTCTGCTTAAAGACCTCCAAGGAAGGAGACTCCACTACTCTCCGAGGGAGTGTGTTCCACTGTCGAACCGCCCTTACTGTCAGGAAGTTCCCCCTAATGTTGAGGTGGAATCTCTTGCAGCTTGCATCCATTGTTTTGGATCCTAGTCTCTGGAGCAGCAGAAAACAAGCTTGTTCCCTCCTCGATATGACATCCCTTCAAATATTTAAACACGGCTATCATATCACCTCTCAGCCTTCTCTTCTCCAGGCTAAACATCCCCAGCTCCCTAAGTCGTTCCTCATAGGGCTTGGTTTCCAGACCCTTCACCATTTTAGTTGCCCTCCTTTGGACACACTCCAGTTTCTCCACATTCTTTTTGAATTGTGGTGCCCAGAACTGGACACAGTATTCCAGGTGAGGCCTGACCAAAGCAGAATACAGTGGCACTATTACTTCCCTTGATCTAGACACTATACTTCTACTGATGCAGCCTAAAATTGCATTGGCCTTTTTAGCTGCTGCATTGCACTGTTGACTCATGTTCAACTTGTGGTCCACCTGGATTCCTAGATCCCTTTCACACGTAGTCTCATTCAGCCAGGTGTCCTCCATCGTATATCTGTACTTTTCGTTTTTCTGCCCTAATTGCAGTACCTTACATTTCTCCGTGTTGAATTTCATTTTGTTAGCTTTGGCCCAACTTTCTAGTCTGTTCAAGTCATTTTGAATTTTGATCCTGTCCTCTGGGGTATTAGCTACTCCTCCTAATTTGGTGTCGTCTGCAAATTTGATAACTATGCCCCCAATATCGTCATCCAAGTCATTAATAAAGATATTGAATAGCACTGGTCCCAGGACAGAGCCCTGTGGCACCCCACTGGTCACTTCTTTCCAGGTTGAAAAGGAGCCATTGTTGAGCACCCTTTGGGTTCGACCAGTCAACCAATTACAAATCCATGTAACAGTTACTTTGTCTAGCCCACATTTTACCAACTTGCTTGCAAAAATGTCATGGGGAACCTTGTCAAAGGCCTTACTGAAATCAAGATATACTATATCCACAGCATTCCCTTCATCTACCAAGCTGGTAATTTTATCAAAAAAAGAGATCAGATTTGTCTGGCATGACCTGTTTCTCTGAAACCCATGTTGACTTTTTGTGATTATGAAATTACCTTCCAGATGTTCACAGACTCTCTGTTTAATGATCTGCTCCAGAATTTTTCCTGGTATTGATGTCAGACTAACTGGACGATAATTGTTGGGATCCTCTTTTTCCCCCTTTTTGAAGATGGGGACAACATTTGCCCTCCTCCAGTCCGCTGGGACCTCTCCTGTTTTCCAGGAATTCTCAAAGATTATTGCCAATGGTTCCGATATTACATTTGCCAGTTCTTTTAATACCCTTGGATGTAATTCATCTGGTCCTGGAGACTTATATTCATTTAGATTAACCAGATGTTTCTGTACTATCTCTTTACTTATTCTGTGCTGAAATTCTCCTATTCTGTCCTCTGCTCCATTATACTTAGGTTGAGCACCCTTTGCCTTTTCTGAGAAGACTGAAGCAAAGAAGGTGTTGAGTAATTCTGCTTTTTCTCTGTCTCCTGTTAACTTTTTGCCATCTTCTCCACACAGTGGCCCTACCATTTCCTTCTTTTTCCTTTTGCTGCTGACATACCCCCAAAAGCCCTTTTTATTGTTCTTAACCTCTCTAGCAAGCCTTAGTTCATTCTGCGCTTTAGCTTTTCTGACTTTACCCCTACACGTGCTAGCTATTTGTTTGAATTCCTCTTTGGTGATTTCCCCATTTTTCCATTTCTTATACATGTTCTGTTTAAAACATAGTTCAGTTGCAAGTTCCTTAGTCATCCATCCTGGTTTCTTGAGATACCTCCCATTTTTCCTCCTCGTTGGCACGGTTTGAAATTGTGCCTTCAGTATCTCCCTTTTGAGAAACTCCCATCCGTCTTGAACTCCCTTCTCTTTTAGTATTCCTGTCCATGGGATCACCCCCAGTATTTCTCTAAGTTTCGTAAAATCAGCTTTCCTAAAGTCTAGAATGCGTGTCTAACTATGCCTGGCTTCTCCTTTCCACTGTATAATGAACTCCAGGAGGACATGATCACTCCCGCCTAAGGATCCAACCACTTGCACCCCATTAACTAGGTCTTCCCTGTTGGTTAGGATCAGATCCAAAATAGCTGACTCCCTCGTTGCCTCTTCCACCTTTTGAACAATGAAATTGTCTTCGAGGCAAGTGAGGAATTTGCTAGACCTTGAGGATTTTGCCGAGTTTGACTTCCAGCAAATATCCGGATAGTTGAAGTCACCCATCACTACTATATTTCTCCTTTCTGAGTGTGTGGTCATCTGTTCTAGAAAAGCATCATCCAATTCCTCTGCCTGAGTCGGGGGCCTGTAGTAGACTCCCACAATAACATCCCTGTTGTTTCCCTACCCTTTAATTTTTATCCAGATGCTCTCCACTTGGCTTCCAGGATTGATGTCCTGGATTTCTTCACTGGTGTAAATATCCCTGACATATAATGCTATTCCTCCTCCTTTCCTGTTTGTCCTGTTTCTCTTGAAAAGGTTATACCCCTTTATTTCTACATTCCAGTCATGAGACTCATCCCACCAGGTTTCAGTGATGCCTATTATATCATATTTGCTTTGTTGCGCTAGGAGTTCAAGTTCATCTTGCTTATTTCCCATGCTCTGTGCATTAGTGTAGAGACATCTAAGACCATGTGTCCCCTTTACTTGCTGCCTGTGCACATTTTTTTGCCTCCCACTGTTGGGTCCCTGTACTGTTTGCCTTGTTTCCTCTATGACAGTTTGACTATTTTCTCCAGTCCTTTTGTCTTCCAGAATGTTGTCTGCCTTCCCCACACAGTTCAGTTTAAAGCCCTCCTGATCAAATTCTTGAGACCGTTGGCAAAAACATTTCTTCCAACTGGTGTGAGATGCAACCCATCCTTTGCCAGGAGTCTGCCCTCATGGAACCGCAGGCCATGATCCAAGAATCCAAATCGTTCTCGACGACACCATCTGCGGAGCCAATTGTTGACATCTGCTATCTTCCTCTCTCTTCCTGGACCATGCCCTTGAACTGGCAGAAGAGACGAGACGACAATCTGTGCCTCCATTTCTTTCAGCTTCTTACCTAGAGCCTCGTAATCCCTTTTGATATTTTGAAGGCTGTGTCTTGCTGTGTCATTCGTTCCCACGTGGACCAAAAGAAAGGGGTACTGGTCAGTAGGCCTGACCAGTCTTGTCAGCCTCTCTGTCACATCTTGGATCTTTGCCCCAGGGAGACAAATAAATATAAGCTGCTTTTCTAGCTCAATTCCACCCAAGATGTTAAACAAATGGAAGTATCAAATGAAATTAAAGTTCAGCCTTTTCAAAAACAAAATACATGTTTAAAACTCAATCCGTGTTAGCAAAACCCCCAGAGCCATGGCAATAAAACAGGACCATGGCCCATAAAATACTTGCATTAAAAGGAAATCAATATAGGAGAGTTTCGAAAGTCTTTTCAAACAAGGTTTTCCCACAGGCATTTATCTTAGGGGTATGCCAAAAGTTGCATGGTGCCATGTAATTATAATTCAAACACAGAGTGAACATAATGATAGCACACCTTGTCTGTGCTTTGTTGTTTAGAGTCACATTTCATCAGGCTAGACGCCTACAAGTGTAACAGAAAGTCTTGGGAATACAAGTGCTTCAGTCAAACCTCAGAAAAGGCTTTGTGAATTCTTTACATATTTTTGCTTGGTCTGCTCATTAAAAAAAAGCCAGGAAGCATCCCATATGTCACCAATTTTTTAATTTTATGAGTAAGTGTGACTCTGAAGTCTATACTAAAATATTCTGGATATATCTTTTATGGTCTTGGACAAATAACTTCGAGCGCTATCGCCATGTGCAAAATATATTAATGAAAGAAGCGGAATTTGAAATATGTAGAATTTGCAGCAGAGTTTCTCGGGTGGGAAAAAAAGGGATAGAACTGGGATAAAGAAAAGATTTCCCCCTTTCTTGACTTCAAACATATTAAGGATGGACTAATATGGTGAAAACACAACGTTTGAAGTCCTCAAAGATATTAAAGAATTAAAAGGCTCTATATAGCAGACTTAACAAAAAAGATAGGACTTTTCCTATTGTTCCCTTAACTCCCAGTCTGCAGCCGCCAAGACTATTGTGGCCATTACTAACTCGAGCTAATGAATTAAAAAATAAAATAAAAAGAGAGAGAAGAAGTCCATGGGAAGCATATAATAGTGAGCCGGCAAAGGAGGAGTTAACTCACCTGAGAGGAGAAGGAAATATATTGTGCGTTGGAGGCAGCAGCGTGTCCTTGGAATGGAGTGTTTGGAGGAAGGCGGAGGCTTGAGAATGGAGAGACGAGGAGGGGGAGTTGTGGAGGAAAGTGAAGGTGGGCCTTTCTCTGATTGACTGCAGAGGCTGTGAGTAAGATGGACAAGACTGCATTGAATCCGGAAGAGAACTGGAGCCACTGACCAGAAGAAATAGCAACAAGGGACAATAGAGAACAGAGGATAGATAGGTCAGAAAAGGCTATAGAAGACAGAGGAAGACCTCTAAAGGTGATACAAGGAGGGGGGAAAAGACTCATGACAGAATAATTTGCTGAGGACTGAGAGATCTGCTCCTTATTAGGAGAAAAGAAAGGAAGTAGAATTACTACTAAAAGAGAGACTATAGCTGCCATAAAGTGTAATTTGGTCTCGTTTTTTCTTATAGATAGAGAATATAAAGAAGAAAGAAAATATAAGAAGATTAAGAATAAGAAAATTTAATTTAAAGAAACAAAAGACAGATTTGGATTGTATTCTAAGTGGAATATATTGGAAAATTGTAAGTGGGATATATTGGAAATACTAGACAAAGAAGGTGGGATGTAAGGGATTGCCCCAGAGGCTTAATAAAAATTTGGACTGGATCTTGTATTTATTTTTGATTAAAAGTGTGACAATAATAATTCCTTGCCTAGAAATAATACAAGACAGGAGAACAATTGAAGATAATAGATTATGATGTCGAGAAATCAACTAGCTAAAAGTCAGTCGCAGCTCCCAAGGAGACCATCTATAGAGCAACCTAAAGTGATAGATCCTAATGTGACTATTTTGGAGGAGATAAAAAGATTAAGATTGGAAATAAGACAAGAAATGAAAGATTTTAAGATGGAGGTGGAAAGAGTTACAGGGGATAAACCAAACAATAGAGAAAATAATGGGTGAATTGTCTACAGTAAATCAGAGGGTTGATAACTTGGAATTTAGGAGTGACAGATTAGGTGAGGAACTAGAAGATATTAGGAAAGGAAAAGAACAAGATTTAGATGAAAAAGCCATGTGGGATCAGAAATTAAGGGGAAAATGTGTAAAAATAAGAGGGGTCCCAGAATGTAAAAATGAAAATTTATTGGATGTGGTTATCCCTAAACTGGCAGAACTCCTCAACAAAGATGGCCATCAATTCCAATACAAAATAGACAGGGCATTCAGACGTAATTCGATGGTGGCAAAACAAAAAAATTACCGAGGGATATAGTAATCTACTTTGTTCGAAAACAGATATGTGACTTACTCTTGAGGACCCACAACGAAACACTCTTTGAGATAGAGGGGAAACAAGTACAGATTCTCAAAGACATTCCAGGAAGACTTTTGAAAAAAGAAAAGATTACACATTTCTGACAGCTTTTCTTAGGCAAGAAAATATATCGTACAGGTCGGGTCAACCGGTGGGATTGACTTTTTGGTTTAGGAAGAGAAGGGTGGTGATAAGAACAGTAGAGGAGGCCAGGAGACTTTGGGACCAAGAAGAGAGATGAAGAAAGAGCAGAGATAAAGGAAATAATAAAGGAGAAAATTCCTCAAAACAAAGAAATGAAAAGGAAGGAGAAAGACAAGGAAATAAAGAGAAATATAGAATAGAAGAGGGATTAAAAGAAGAACTTAGAGAAGGTGAAAAACAGGAGGAAGAAGGGGCAGTGAATTGGAGATATAGAAGTGAACTAGTACAGTCAGAGGATGAAGCTCCAGATGACCTTAACGATAATGAACACAACAGAGAAGGAGAATCACTGGAAGATAAAGACATAGATGTTATATAGAATAGCTCTGGGGTTGAGATCTCACCCATTCCCTCCCCATGGGACTGTCTTTGGGTGGTTACAGCTTGACCCAATTGTTGTGGGGTGAACACTGTCTCTGTAGGGGCTTGTCTCTTACTGTCATGCTGCAGCGGCCTAGATAAGGCATTGGCTAAAACATTTTGCTTTTCTGGAAAGAATTTCAGCTTGAATTTGAACCAGTAGAAGAACTTGGCCCAACTGTTTTGCTTGGGGTTTAACTTCTTCAGGGTCTATAAAGCCTCTAGATTATGATGGTCTGTCCAGACCTTGAAAGAGTGGGGTGCACCTTCCATAAAGTGGTCCCAAGTTTGTAGAACCCACTTTACAGCAAAAGCCTCCCGCTCCCATGCAGCCCAGTGCAGTTCTGCCCCGTAAAACGTTTTAGACAGATAGGCACAGGACCTCAAGGTTCCCTCTGTGTCTTTCTGTAGTAACACAGCTCCCAAAGCAAAATCGCTGGCATCAACTTGCACAACAAATGGCAAATCTGGATGTGGGTGTTTCAAAACTGATTCAGTGCTGAAAAGATGTTTCAGGTTTTGGAATGCTTTCTGACATTCAGGAGTTCATTGTATTTTAGCAGAGATCTTGAGCTTGAAGCCCTGCACATAGGTTTCTGTTTCGGGTAGGTTTTTTTTTTTTTTTTTGTTTGTTTGCAACAAGTCTGTTATGGGAAGGGCTATCTTGATGAAATCAGAGATGAATTGCTTGTAGAAATTTGCAAACCCCAAAAACCTTTGTACCTCTTTTCGAGTCTTAGGCGGGGCCCAGTCTAACACTGTTTCGACTTTGGCAGGATCCATCTCTATTCCTTTTGTGGATATTCTATACCCCAAAAAGTCCAGTTTCTCTGCATGGAAACTGCATTTAGACAATTTGATATATAACTGATTGTCCAGGAGACATTTCAACACTTTGTGTACTAACTGAACGTGTGAGTCTTGGGAGTAAATTAACACATCATCCAAATATATCAACACCCCATCAAACAACAAATTGTGCATTATTTTATTGACCAGTCTCATGAACACCCCTGGTGATCCAGCTAGCTCCAAAGGCATTACCAAATATTCAAATGCCCCCAGGGGGCAGTTGAAGGCAGTATTGTGTTTGTCCCCCTCCTTCATTCTACCTGGAAGTAAGCATCTCTCAAGTCCAGTTTGGTGAACACTTTCCTGGTAGCTAATCGCCCCAACATGTCCTTCATAAGTAGAAAGTGGGTACTTGTTAGTACTACAGATTCCATTGAGATTATGCTAATCCATAACTAGTCTCAATGGGCTTTCTTTCTTCTCCTTGAAGAATGCTGGGGCCACAAATGTGGAGGTTGATGGCCAAATAAAACCCCTGGCCATTTTTTTCTCTATAAATTCCTTGAGGGTCCTTAGCTCCAGAGGGGTCATTAAATATAATTTAGGCTTAGGGGGTTGGGCCCCGGGATCTAATTTAATTGCACAGTCTGTGTCTCGGTGTCTGTGTGTGGGAGCTGGTCGCTCTCCTTCTCAGCAAACACTTTAGCCAAGTCTCTGTAAACAGAGGGGTAGCCCAGTTAGTCCTCCTGAACAGTTTTTCCCACTCGCTCATGCAAAGGGACTGACTGGATGGCAGTAGCCACTATCTCACCTCCTGGGTGCAATTCGGGAGCTCTGATGTGTTCGCTACATTGTGGGTCATCAAAGATCAGTTCTTCTGGCCTCCACCTGATCCCAGGGTTGTGAAAGTGTAACCAGTTTATGCCTAGGATCAGCTAGTAATTTGAAGTGGGGCCCAGCACTAACCTGATTTTTCCCCAGTGGTCCGCCATCCCAAACCACAACTGCCTTCATTTGCTCTGTAGTAGTGGCCCCTCCCATGGGTGAACCATCCATTTGATGGAAGGTAATGGGAGGGTGTCAAGTTTTCTAACCCCTAAATTAAGCTCCTGGGCTATAGTTGGGTTTATAAAACACTGGGTGCAGCCACAATCTATTGCTGCCACCAAGTCCACACTTCTCCCTTTTGGATTTACTAGTTTGACTTGCTGGGTGTATAGAGGAACTCCTCCCTTCACCATAGGGGTGCAGCTGTTTGGAGCTGCCACCTGCCTTCTAAGACAGTCTTTGGAATTTCCCCCCTGGCTCTATGTTGTCCTCTGAACTTGTGTTTTCTGATGTTTCCACTGGCATAGCTGTCTTGCGGCTTGCCACCTTGAGGGCCTGACTGGTTGTAGCTCCCTTGCTTGGTCGCCACTTGTTTTTCGACAGGGTGGTGTTAGATGGCTCTTTGAAGGTCATCCTGCTTGCATTGTCTTCTCAATCAGGGCAATCAGCTATGCGGTGGCCCTTCTTGCCACATGCCAGACAGAGACCTAGCTTCATGTGTTGTTCCCTCTCTGAATCTCAGACAGGTGTCCCTTTGGTCCTTCCACTGGTACTACTGGGTCTTGCTGGCTCCACTTCTGTGTTGTCTGGTCAATCAGATCTCTTCTTTGACCAATTCGCCTTCCCTGGCCAAATGAATCCACTCCCCACAGTGACCAGTGGATTGTCTCTCGAGAGGACCCACTCCAAAAGGTCCAGCCACAAGCATTATTTGAAGTATTGCACTTTCACCGCTTTGGGCCACTCAGGAACCTGTGCCACCAGACTGCAAAATTTCACAGCATATTTTGACACAGAGCTGTTGTCTTGCTCTAATGCCATCAGTTTAGTGCAGGCTTTCTCCACCCAAAATGGATCCTCAAACTGGGTTTGCAGGGCCACCATAAAGACCTGCAGGTCTTTCGGCTCTGTGGCTCCACTGTTATACAGTTGCACCAGCCAGCCTGCCACTTCACCTTCCAGATGGGCTGCCTCACACCTCACTTTGGCCCCTTCATTTGGGAAAGTTTGACCCCACTCATTCATGTGACCAGCTACTTATACCAAGAAATAGGGTAACTGACTTGCCCTTCTATTGCATTTCACTCATAGGTGCTGGGCCATCGGGTCTTGTTTTCTTGAAGCTGGGATTGCTGAATTCTCTGGTCTGGGTGGAGTCACCACTGTCATTGTCCCAGTAGCTCCCATCTCACTGTGGGTGGGTTGCTTAGCAGTCAATCTGGTCAGCGTGTTTACGACCTCTATTGAGGCGGCACACATTGATTTCAGCTCTTTTGGCATCTGCTGAATCTGCATCCCATGGTCTCCCCCAGCCTGGGGGTTTTGGTCCAGTGGTCCTGTTATGGCCGTGTCCCAAGAAGACACTCTTCCAGCTCAGCGTCGCTCCCGGGCTCTGGTAGGGGCCACAGTTTGAAACCATCCATCTTCTTCCTCCAGGGCATTGTTTCCCTGATCGTCTTCTTACCTCTTTTCCTGAAGCATTTTTGTGATGGATTCATCTTGCTCCGAATGCTATTGCATTGCACAAGATGATATTTAGGAGCATCAACCTATTGTCAGGATTAGTCAGCTCTGTTCCAAGGATTCAGACAATAGTCTTGGTGAAAGAACAAAAATACTTTATTTCAGACCAAGGATAGTAGTGATCAGCCAGCATTTAGGTTGACATTGCCCTTCTTTGCCTTATTGTCCCTATATATAGACTGGAGTTACCTAACCCCACCAGTCTGCAATGTAACAATTTGACTTCTGCCTGGTAACTGCAATGTAACCATTTCATTTCTACCCAGTGACTTTTATGTAACTACTTGATTTCTGCCTGATGATTCTACTACAGACTTTTGTTTTTCTGTCTAGTAACTGTGATGTGTAAGGGATGCAGTGGCTCAAGTGGTTAAGACGCTGACTCTGTTGATTGCAAGATCGGCAAGTTGACAGTTTGAGGCCCAGGTGCCACAATAAACTACATGATGGGATGGTGCCCACAATAAACTACATGATGGGATGAGCTCCTGTCACTAGTCTCAGCTTTTGCCAACCTAGCAGATCAAAAGCATGCAAATGCAAGTATTGATTTCAATATTGATGGAATTTCGCAGTCTAGTGGTGCAAGTTCCTGAGTGGCCCAAAGTGGTGAAATAGTTACCACTTTGGTGGGAAGGTAAACAGAGTTCTGGTCACATGATCACAGAGTAGTCTCTGACAACGCTAGCTCTTCAGCTTAGTAACAGCTTAGTAACAGAGATGAGCACTGCCCCCTATGATCAGACACGACTTGACAACCTTGGGCCTTTACAGACTGCCAGAAATAATACAGCTTGAGGCCACTTTAACTGTCCTGGCTCAGTGCTAGGGAATCATGGGAATTGTATTTTTTGGGGGACATTGAGCCTTCTCTATCAGAGAACTCTGGTGCCACAATAAACTACAGTTCCCATGATTTCTTAGCACTGAGCTAGGACAGTTAAAGTGGCCTGAAGCTGCATTATTTCTGGCAGTCTGTAAAGGCCCCTTGTCAATGGGGAATACCTTTACCTTTAAGGAGGGTGCCAGTCTAGCCTCTTTGAGAAGGGAGTTCCAGAGCCTGGGGGAAGTCATGGAGAATGAGATGCACCTGTGAGAGTGATAGGACAGAGAAAAGGGCTTCCTCAGAAGTTCTATAAACACAATCAGGTTCATAAAGGAGAATGTTGTTGGTGTTGTTGTTAACCAACCTTGGGTTGATCTCTTCAAAGTACTTCAAATAAGATGGACCTAAACCAAGAGTGGATTCACTGTCCTAACTTAGTTGTGATTATGTCTGATTGCCCAATTCACCTACTGAAGCTGTAGTCAAATGTCCATCTTTGAAAGAGTGAGGGATAATACATTGCACACCAACAGCTCTAGATGTTTTGTGGATTTTTTTGATGCAGTGCCTGGTGGGGTGTAAGAGAAACCTACTCACTGCCAACAGATGATTGCATCACAGATATTGTGTGACTGCATCCGCCTTAGTTGTTGTTGTTTATTGCCTTTGAGTCAATCCTAACTCATGCCGACTCTGTGGATGAGATATCTCCAAGACTCCCTATCCTCCACTGCTCTGCCTAGGTTCTGCAAATTCATACCTGTCATCTCATAATAGAGTCCATCCATCTAGCATGTGGTCTTCCTCTCTTTGGACTTCATCACACGGGGAAAATCATGGGGAAAACTGAGGGTTTAAAGAGCCATTATCCAGCCATTATCCAGCAAAAGATTTTCACACATCACAATTAAATAATGATTTGTTGCTGTTCATTGCCTGTTTATTGCTGGGATAATGGCTCTTTAATAGCAATGTCATGTGAAAATAGTTCACCCAGTCATGGGATAATGGCTCTTTAAACCCCCGATTTTCCCTGATTTTCTCCCTTTGAGGAAAGTCCTTTGTACATCCCTCCATCTTTCTTAGGTTATCGTATTTTCCAATAAGTCATGCATTCTCATGATGTGGCCAAAGTATGGCAGCTTCAACTTGATCATCTTTGGTTTTCAGGGAGATTTCAGGCTTGATCTGTTCAAGGACTGACTTGTTTGTCTTTTTGGCTGTCCATGGTATTTTCAGCATGCTTCTCCAGCACCACATCTCAAATGAATTAATTTTTTGTCCTTATCTGCCTTTCTCACTCTCCAGCTCTCACATGGGTACATGGTGATGGAAAATACAATAGCTTGGATGATTCTGACTTGAGTGCTCAGTTGTATATCTTTACTCTTGGATTTTCTGACTGTAGTCTTCTTCCTGATTGATATTTGATCCCAGGTAGAGGAATTATTTTACTGTTTCAATCTTTCCTGATTATCTAGGTTGAATGTATGTAGGTCCTCTGTGGTCATTATTTTTGTTTTCTTTATATTTAGCATTAAGCCTGCCTTTACACTTTCTCCTTTGGCCTTCCTTAGGAATTGTTCCAAGTCTATGATTTCTGCTAGTAGTATGGTGTGATCCGTGTATCTTAAGATTGTTGATATTCCTTCAGCCAACTTTACTCCTCCTTTTTCTAAGTCAAAACCTGCTCTCCATCTGCATACAAGTTGAACAAATAGGGCAGGGGTCGGCAACCTACGGCCTGCAGGCTGGGTGTGGCCTGCGGAGGCCTTCGGACTGGCCCCTGCCCGGTCCTGCCGCCGCCGCCACCACGCCCCACCGCTGCCTTTCATGGCCGCAGGGGTCCTCCAGGTTGCCATTTTGGAATCCAAAATGGTACCCTGGAGGACCCCCGCAGTGGTGCTGGGTGTCTCGGAGGCCTGGAGTGGCTGAGGAAGGCCTTCAGATGGTCCCCTGCCCAGTCCTGCTGCCACCACCGCCACCACGCCTCGCCACCACCTTTCATGGCTGCAGGGGTCTCAGAGGCCCGGCGTGGTCAAGGGAACCCTCCTGGGGGGGCCCGCAGCGGCGCTGGGCCTCTCAGAGGCCTGGCGTGGCCGAGGGAGGCCTCCTGGGGGGCCCCACCATCGTGCGCATGTGCGCATGATGCAGGGGGCAGCGGCTGCCATTTTGTTTTTCAAAATGGTGTCGCTCGTGCATGCAGGGGGACAAGTGCGCAAATGTGCAAATGCGTGCACCGACCCCCAGTGCCATTCCCCCCCCCCCGGCCCGTTGGCAAAAAAAGTTGCCGACCCCTGAAATAGGGTGATAGAATGCAACCTTGCCTGATGCCTTTGCCAATTGGAAACCATTCTGTTTTTTTGTATTCTGTTCTGACAGTAGTTTGTTGTCCTAAGTAGAGATTTCTCATCAGTATTGTCGGATGTAGTGGCACCCCCATGTCTTTAAGAGTGTTCCATTGCTTTTCATGATCTATGCAGTCTAAGACTTTGCAATAGTCTCTATAACACATGCTAATTTTCTTTTGGAGTTCCTTAGTGCATTCCATTAGCTATCATATTTTTGCAATGTCGTCCTTAATGCCTCTTTCTTTCCTGAACCCTGTTTGCAACTCTGGGATTTCTCTCCCATCTATGATTGGAATCTATCTTGCAGAATTTTGAGCATAATTTTGCTTGCATAGGAAATTAATGCTATGGTCCTATAGTTGCTGCAGTCTTTGCTGTCTCCTTTTTTGTGGATGGGCATATATATTGATTGTTTCCAATCTGTTGGCCAATGTTCACCCCCATCCATATTTGTTGACATATAGAATTGATTCTGTCTGTGTGGATTGTAGTAGTTGGATTGGAATATCATCTGTTCCTACTGATTCATTTCCCCCAGTTTCTCTTACTGCAGCTTCCACCTCGTTTTTTAGAATTTGGGGTTCATCTTCATATGATTCTATGTTCCATGTGACTTTCATTTTCTCATCTCTTTTATATAACTCTTCTTGCACCACCCTATTTAAGTCCAATCATACCAATGCAGTATGTCTTTTAAGAGTCCTCCCCCATACTCAGGTCACTTATTTCTTATTTTTTTCATTAGATTCTTTCTCATCTCATTTGCCTTCTTGTCTAGAATTAGTTGGTAAACTGATATGTCTTATATAGCCTATTATGCTACACAGGGACACTTATTTCCTAATATCCAGGCTTTGGGAACTTAAATTTAGCAAACGGTATACTGAAAGAGCACCTAGCTATAACACTTTATAGTATTTATAGTTGACCTGAATAATCTCACTTGGTTCTTCATTGTGTAAAGAACAGCTTTGGAGCTTTGAAAACTAGTGTCATAGATTTTGTGTGTTTTGGTTGGCGTAATAAAGGAAACATTGTGGTGATATTTTGGATTTTGTTGTATCAAACAATGATTATAATTGTTTCCTGACAAAGGCAGTTTACTTTTTCTTGTACAACAGGGTTGTAGCAATGGAGCTCACAAAGATAAATATTTGGCAGAATTTCTTCGCTATCCGGACACTCATGGCTATGTTCCTGGGGATTGATACCTGTAAAACATATGATGCAAGACAATATATTCTTTTGGGGAAAATCCGTGATCTAATAAATGAACGATATTTATGCCTTCTCAACAATCTATTTCATGTCAAGGTAAAGGATGCAAACATACAAGATCTTTTCCTGCTGTGAATCAATTTATGTTGCTTGATGTTGTTTTATAGATACTCTTCATTTATAGTACATTAAAAATACATATGGCCATAGTATGTAGATAATATGTTCTGCCTGAAATGTAGACTATATCTTGAAGCCATTTATGATGTGAAAAGACAGGCTAAAGAAATTTGATAAATTCTTGCAATGGCTTCAGTGTTATTTATACTAGTATAATGAATGCTGTCAAAAGTGTGAGGTTCGCTATTCCCAATCAAAGTAATAGGTATTATTTGTTTTTCTGATCAGTTTCCCACTTCAGAAGAGGTTTCCAAAATGAACAAAAATGCAAAGAATGAAGAAATGGAAACAATACTTGTAAAGATTCTAGAGAATGTATGTATTGTTTTTGTTATTATAATGAAAGAGCTTGGGATAAGGAAATCTGAAAAATTGTGCCTCCTCAAATGAGTCTGCCTGAAATTTAAGATCTTTAGTGGTGGAGGCCTTTTTGTTTATGGTGCTGCCCCACAAAGCTATATCAGGAATTTCTCTGTAGTAGTATCCCAACTAAGATAAGTTAAACTGGCTCCATACTTTCTGTCTTTTTAATAGGCAGTCACTTTGCTTAGCTTTTGGTCCCCAAAGCTAGGTGTAGCTGTTTTAATTGTTTATACTTTAAAAACTATTTTAAAAGGGAAGTTTGTCATCTATTTTTACATGTTTTTATTCATGTATTTGATATTATAAAAATCCTTACCCGTCTACAGAGCCCAGGTGGTCAGGGATGACAAGTGGAGGGAAGCTGGTACAAATTAAGGGAGCCCAAGGCCTGGCTATGTGGCACATGTTTTTGTTTTTATTATTTGCTGACTTTTTTAAAACATTCATTGTGAAATCAATGAATTTCAAATAAAATAATAATGTGAAAACCTGTGTTGAGCTCCACTAAGAGCTCAAAACTGCCACAGACAGGCTAGGAAAAGAAGTCAGATTGCTCAGGGGTCACTTTCACAGCTACCAAGCAAAGTGGCCTGACTGTTTGCCTGCTTCCAGCTGGGCCAGGCTTGAATTTACTGCATTTATTGGAATCTTCTCTCATTTCCCTTCCTGCACATAGTGCTGAGTGGCCACCTCATTGTCCCCTCTACCATATCCACTTGCCTTCCTTACTGCTGGGAATGCTGTGGGCATGCCCACTAGGAGGTCTCCTGGGCAGTATGTATTTGGAATCTCTTCCTAGCCTGGAGGTAGTCAGAGAGGGAGGAAGAATAGGGAGTGGGAGAAGATCCCCTTCCTCAGATCCTCTTCATACATAGTCCAGAGCCCACTTCATACTAATTCCAGAGCCACCACCTATCCTAGAGATACTTGCCTGGCTGAGCAGCCACCTAGCTCACAATCACCCACCAGCAGCCTCTGGCTGTTGCACAGATCTGGTAAACAGCTGAATGGACTGCTCAAGAATAGTTTTGCACTGGAACTCAAATCCACTCTCAGCAGACTTGTCTTTGTGCTGAAGCAATAGACAAATGCCATGACTAAATGATGCAAAAATATGGATTTTAAGCTCCACATCTATGGTTAGGCTCTAGTTTGTTGTTGTGTGCCTTCAAGTTATTTCTGACTTATGGGAACCCTAAGGAAAATGTATCACTGGGTTTTCTAGGAGTGAGAGTATGTGACTCCCCCAAGATCAGCCAGTGGGTTTCCATGGCTAAGCAAGGAATCAAACCTTGATCTCCAGATATGTAGTCCAATGCTCAAAGTACTACACCATGCTGGCTCTCTTAGACTCTAATAACTCATGTTAACACATCTGACTTAATCCTCCTCCCTTAATCTCTCTCAGACAATCTTGGAAACTTTCATTCAGCTGCCTACATTAACCTGCTTAGTTATAAATTCAATGGAAATTGTATATGAGGCCTCTCTATCTTGTGGGCAAATAGATCTGGCAGTGCAGTTTCCCACCCCTGCCAAAGATTATATCCAGCGAGCATGGATTGGGCCTTGGGACTCTGTGGGATGGATCCAGTCTCCAAGCCAATTTTTCTCTGACTCTTGGCATGTTTACCATTTTTAGTGAAGGCACAGAAACAGTTTTGGTCATGTTTTTATTCATAAGGTTATTATTATTACAGTGGTCCCTCTACATTTGTTGGGGTTGGGGTGAAGGACCCTTGTGAAACTTGCAAATAGAAAAACAATATTCTTTTTACCTAAGAGAACACCTCTCTAAGAATCTCCAGGTCCTCCAGTGCAACTCTATGGCCAACATCTGCCAGAAGTTGATCATAGAATCATGCTGGAGATGCCTAGATAGGCATTTTCTCTAGGAACTTCTAAGTTCTCTGGCACAACTCTATGGTCACCATCTGACAGAGTTGTGCTGGAGGACCTAGAGATTCCTAGAGAGAACATATTAATCAAAACTGCAAATAATCAAAGCCACAAAATCCAAAGCCACAAATGTGGATGGTCAGCTATTTTAATTTTTAGTTTTAGCATCTAATATGATATTACAAAAGTAAAAGTAGTTATGCAAAGGGAGATATTTCAAACTGGGCTGAGGAAATTCCCTTTCTGCCACCAGGCACCATTCAGTATAGCAGTAATATCAGGTAGATGTAAATGGTGTGATGACAGAAATCAAGGTATGTAACATTACCTGGACTATTGCTGTTTTAGGCTGTGGAGAAAGAAGTTCTTATTTTTGTTATTGATGAAGCTCAGTTCATTGATGCAGCCTCATGGGATTTCTTGGATAACCTGCTAAAGAAGGTTGCCATCTTCGTTGTCATGTCTTTATCTCCTATCAACTACAAGGGGAGATTACCTTGTCCATCTGCAGCCCAAATCATGAACAGTCCTGACACAACTTATATTCAGCTAAAGGAGTTAACACCGTCAGTAATTATTCAGAAGGCATGTCAAGACCTTGGAGTGGTCAGTATTGACAGGGAACTTGAAACGTAAGTAGACAGCGTCAGCCTCTATGAATCTGTTACCTGTTTAATGCAAAAGCAATTCATAGTTGACAAGAGCAGAGTTTTCTAGTTGCTTTTATAGGAACCAGATAACATGCTTCCTGGCTTCTGGCATATATTCGTGCAGACAGTGACATGTGGCTAGTTTCTTTGCAGTTCCCTTCTTTGGCCAGAGCTGAATAGTGGTGCAAAATGTTATGTCCCCACTTGATATTATTTAAATGTCAGTTAAATACCCACTGTATATGCTGATAATTTGTGAGAGAGTACTGCCTATCATCATCAATAAACATAAGCAGAGATGTCTGTCACATCATGACTTAAATGGCTTGGAAACTTGGGAAAATTTCTTGCACAGTGCTGAATCATAGAATCATTGAGTTGGTAGAGAGTTGGGGGACTGGCATTTTTCCCCAATGTGCTAGGGGTGACACCATATTTCTGCCCATTCATTACATTTTCCTTCATTCTTTCTTTCTTGGAAATTTAATAAGGACCAGCAGCCAAAGGCTTGGAGACTAGGGACCACCACTTGGAGTAATTTTGTTCTAGTAGGCATTCTGGATAACTAATTTGGAAGCATACAAATATGTCATGGAAATAGATAGAGATAGATATAGATATAGATATAGATATAGATATATAGTGTGTCTTTACCAGCAAGTGCTCACATTTGTTTGGGGAGCTCCTTCACCAGTACTTAGTTTTAGATGATAAGTTGCACATCGTAAACAAGCAAGTAACAATAAGCAAAGTAACTGTCTGAGGATGGTGGGAGGTATTTTTAAAGGTGCTCCTATGTACTTTCAAATCTTTCTTGAAAACAAACGATAACTAATGTTAGTGCAAGCAGAAAGACATACGCATTTTGTCATGTATCATGAGAGAAAGAGTAGACAAAATGTATAAGGAATATTTTTATATTTACTAAAATAGTAAAATTAAAAAGTGGCAAGTTTATTATATTAGAATAAATTATGCAAATCTGAAAACTAGAGCACTAAATTTGTTTTGGAATGTTTTGTTGGTAGATTTTGGAATTGGTAAAATGGTTTAATTTCCTTTTCACACAGCCTAATAAGGGCATTATATATTAGATTTCAAAAAATTCCATTAAAATCATTTGATGTAAAAGAATAGTTTAAAGCAGGGGTAGGCAACCTTTTTGAGCCGGGGGCCGGGTTGCTGTCCCTCAGACAATTGGGGGGCCGAAGCACCAAAAATAAATAAATAAATAAAGCAGGCTTTAGGAAGGCAATCTTCACAGCTTCAAGTGGCCTTCTTCTGGAGCTCCTAACTTGTGGACAGCTGATCAGATGCAGTTGCAAGTGCTAGTAGCCTTTGTGCGTGGCCATTTGAGCAATGACATTTCTTGAAGCCCAGAGTTTGCCATCAATCTGCTGCTGCTGGTAGAAGATGGAAGAACCAGGGTAGTGTGGCAATTCATAAACAGTGTTTTAAATTCTTGAATTCACCTGTGACAATTCCCTCCCTCTCCCCTCCTCCCATGCCAGATTTTTAATACAAAGAAGCCATGGAAATCCATTTTATTGTGAGGAGCTTCTCCGGAATCTGCATCTAAATAATGTGCTTCAGTTCCACCTGGTGGAGGAAGATGAAGAAAAAGAGGATGAATGGGACAGACTTTTCAGTAAGCTACTGGTCATTAACTGTTCACATGGCATAGCTTTCTGTACAACAAATTCCAAAGAATGACAAACTCTCCGTGTATATAGGTGGGAAGGACAGGGAATGACCAATCATGGCAGGCCAATTTTGACAATATCACAACATATATTTTATTAGAGGCTAAAGGTGACTCAGATCATGCAGCGCACCTGCCACAGCACTTATGCAGACAGTTGAGCTCAGCAGGAGAGTAACCAATTATACAACAGGATACAATCGCAGCTCAATGGATAGTGCAGAGAATCCCTCAGCCAGGGAGACAGGAAGGTCTAGCTCCACTCCCTGCCTCCTGATTAGTCAGACATGAAAGGATGGTGCAATATAAGCCCAAGGCCTACAAAATAATGAGGATTTCCCCTTCTAGAGGAAAACTGCATAGGCTTTCCTGAATCTCCCCCCCCTCCTCAATTGAACCAATAAAGATAAGAGTGCATCTCCTCCTTAAGTCCCATATGAGATATGACATCCTTGGGCTTATTTATAGTCTTATCACTGTCACAGGCACAGAGGAGGCCTTTCTTGGTGGCTACTCCCACAGTGTCGAAGAGCGGGTTGACCCCAATCTGCTCTTCTTCCATCAACAGGGAAATACTGCTTTATCTTGACAATCTTTGGGCCACTAATTGGTTGATGTGGATAGGTTTTAATTGGGGAAGGTGCTATACCTTTTTCTTATCTGTTATGTTTTAAATGATTTTAAATTGACTTTAAACCAGTCCACTTTTAACCAGATAGTCTCTTTTGTTTTAATCTGTGTTGTGAGTTGCATTTGGCCCTGTCCTGGGAGAAAGGTGGAATATTAATTAATTAACGTCAGTCCACTTGCCCATCTGTCTGCCCATATCCTCAAGTTTCTACCAGAGAGACAATAACAGCATCAACCTGTCTCCCTTGAAACTATTTTTCAGGGTTTTTTAAAAGAGCATTTCCCTTCTGATGGAAGAAAAGTAGAATGGGGCCAAACCACCCTTCCACAGTGTTGGAATAGCTACTAAGAAAGCCTTCCCCTGTGCTTGTGACAGTGATAAGACCATTAGTAAGCCCAAGGATGTCATGTACTGGCTGACTCCAGTTCAGAAATACAAGCCACGGTGCGATTTTGCTGCTTTTTGCATGGGTTAATGTTGTGTTAATGCCCAATCCATCCAACGTTGTTTGAAAACAATCTTGCTCTTGCAGGATATTCCCGGGATTTAAACCCCATTTATTCATAGGATTTGGGTGCTTTGCCTCCTGTGTGATAAATTCCAAGGTCTCCATAATTCAGAAATGACTTGAAGGTACACAATAACAACAACTTTGGGGGCCCTAGTGGGCAGTAAAGTGATTTGTAAGTATTTTTAATAGATGGTGATGGTGATGAGATTAAATCAAATTATCTCACTGATGTTTCTTTATTCTCCTCCATGAAGCTACTACTGTTCTGAAAAATCAAGACTCCAAGAACGTAAACAGTGAGGATGAATCATACATTTGCACAATTAGGCAGAATGTGAAACTGCACAGCATTATGCTACCTCCAACATTAAAAGGTGAGGAGATGACCCAGTCTTTATGAAATGCTACCTTCCTCTTGAAGCCAGAAACCATATAGGTCCTATGATTCTGTAGTTTGAAGGTTCATACAACCATCACATATAAGTCTGTTTTGAGCAGCCCAGTTGTGCTTTTCCATGTGAGGCTTATGAAAACATGTTACTAGAGAAAGAGTTTGTACTATATGTGCATAGCAACTTCCTAATTGTTTTAATAACCTTCAGTGGTAAGCCTTCCCTGATTCCCTCTAAGCAGTATCTCCTCTAACTACCCACTTTATTAGTTGATCCTGTCTGCTATTCTCTTACTTTCCCATATACATGACAGATAGTAACATTGGTCTGTACCTATGATATGTTTGCTTTTAGTAGTGAAGGATGAACATCCTCAGGTGGATTGCTCCTCTCCTCATTCTGAAAGATAAGAATGGAACAGACCTTTTTGGGTGACCTCTAGCAGGAAAATTCCCTCCAAGGTCATTCATTTGCACAGCTGAAAGCATACTATAAAGCAGCTAATAACTACAAGAGACCAATGAGTACAAATGGCAGAAAAAGAGGGAAACAGGAAAATAAAGTAACTGGTAGACCACTTTACAGACAAAGTGATGCCAGCCATTTGAATTCCTGAGTGTAGGGAAATGCACAATTGGAGAAATATGACATACAGAAGTAGGAACAAGGATTGTTCTGTGAGCTTGCAGCTACAAAACTGATTTGAAGCTCTTTCTCTTATCAGGGATGATGAGAGGGAGCAGCAGCGACAGTCCTCAGAAGAAAGTGCAGGAGACCCTGGTAGAATCAGAACAGGGAATAGCTGCCGCCAAGCCTCAGAGGAGGCATGTGGTGGTGGTGTGGGACTCCTTGCTGAGGGGTACAGAAGCAGTCGTTTGTGGGCCTGACAAGATGTCTCGGGAGGTGTCTTGTCTCCCTAGGACAAAAATCTGTGATGTGACAGTGAGGCTGACAAGACTTTTCAAGCCTCCTGAGCATTTCCCTTTCCTTTTGGTCCATGTGGGAACCAATGATACTGTAAGGCACAACCTTCAGAATATGAGAAGGGATTATGAGGCTTTGGGTAGGAAGCTGAAAGAGCTGGGTGCACAAGTTGTTATCTCGTCTCTTCTCCCAGTTGATGGGCATGGTCCAGGAAGGGAGAGGAAGATAGCAGACATGAATAACTGGCTTCGTAGATGGTGCCACCAAGAACAATTTGGATTCTTAGGTCACAGGCTACGGTTCCATGAGGATGGACTTCTAGCAAGAGATGGGCTGCATCTCACACCAGTTGGAAGAAGCATTTTTGCCAATAGTTTCAAGCATTTGATCAGGAGGGCTTTAAACTGAGTCATGCTGGGGAGAGAGACAGTGTCTTGGAAGGTATCTTGGAAGGCAGGAGTATATCATGGGCTGGAAATAATAGTCAAAGGGGGGAAGCAGACGGGAGCTTCCCGTGCGCCGCGGGACGGAGCGCCGCTGGACCGCGGCAGCCGCACCGCGGCACACCGTTGGCGACTCTAAAAGGAGCACCAAATTGGCGCTCCTTTTAGATTTCAGGGAAAGTGCGCCCTAAAAGTGGCGGGCGCACTTTCCCTGACTCAAACGCCGCGGCACGTGCAGTCGCCGTGGCGTGAGGTCATCCTCGGAGCGCCGGCCGTGCAGAGGGCCGGCGACTCCGAGGGCAACCTTAAGAAGAGGAAGGGGCGCCGCTCGTGCGGCTGCCCCTCCTCTTCCCTGCCCGGAAGACGACTCTATTAGTTGTCTGCCGAGGCCCAAAGTGTTGTAGAGAGAACAAGGCAAATGATGCAAGGGTCCAACAGTGGGAGGAAAAAACTCACACAGGCAGCAAGTGGACAAGACACATGCTTTTAGATGTCTCTACACTAATGCACAGAGAATGGGAAATAAACAACATGAACGTGAACTCCTAGCACAACAAAGCAAATATGATATAATAGGCATCACTGAAACCTGGTGGGATGAGTCTCACGATTGGAATGTAGGAATAGAGGGGTATAATCTTTTTAAGAAAAATAGGCCAAACAGGAAAGGAGGAGGAATAGCATTATATGTCAGGGATGTTTACACCTGTGAAGAGATCCAGGACTTAAATCCTGGAAATCAGGTGGAGAGCATCTGGATAAAAATTAAAGGGGAAAGAAACAACAGGGATGTTATTGTGGGAATCTACTACAGACCCCCAAGTCAGACTGAGTAATTGGATGATGCCTTTCTAGAACAGATGACCACACACTTAGAAAGGAGAGATGTAGTAGTGATGGGTGACTTCAACTATCCTGATATTTGCTGGAAGTCAAACTCAGCCAAAACTTCAAGGTCTAGCAAATTTCTCACTCACCTCGAAGACAATTTCTTTATCCAAAAGGTGGAAGAGGCAACAAGGGGATCAGCTATTTTACAACAACAACAAGTTTATTGAGTAGCCGAAAGGCCATTTCAAATTAACAAATACATAGTAATAAAAGCAATATCATAGTCATAACGAAAAAAAGAAAAAAGAACATAATTGTATAGAAATATGATAGAGTAATAAACAATTAAGATTTATATTATAATTATAAATTAAATTAAAAATAGAATTAATATTGAAATTATACTTAGAGTTAAAATTAGAATTTAAATTCAAATTTGAATTCAATTCAATTCAGATTAAGAATTTAAGAATTAGAATTAAAATTGAAATTAAAATTAAAATTAAAATGGGAGGTAGCGGCAACAAATACATCCTTCAGCAATTTTCATATCAGTTCATCACCCTTGCAATTAACCCCAATCGTCCCCACATATCTAGATCTTAACAATGATGCTTTATGAAGGAACCGAGCTGTAGCAACAGAAATTTTTGGGTTTTGACCACTCATAAAGTATGACATTCTGATGTGGGTGTCCCAGAATGTTGTTCTTTTGATATAATGATGTAAATATTGATCCCTTTCCGCTTGATACAGATTACATCTAAACAAGATGTGTGACAGATCTTCAATTTCCTGGTCCCCACAAATACAAATTCGTTCATTATAAGGAATGCCCTGAAATCTTCCATATCTTACCATGGTATCTAGTTGATCAAACCTAGCCCGAATAAATACCTCTCTGAGATGTTTGGGGATCTGAATTTTTAGATAAGATGGCCTTTGAAAGGACCGTTTGTGTTGGCTCAGCCATTTCAAATTACCTACCCTACTGAGTGTAGCTATATCTTCTTGGGCTGCAATGTCCAAAATTCTCTGTCTAGCACCCTTTCTTGCTTGGTCAGACATAAAGCAATCTACAGGTAGGCCACAACTCTTAACAAAATTTAACAACTGGATTGCCCATGAGGACTGCATTTGGGAATCCAACTGTTCTAATAGACATAATCTAGGTAATCTGTTTAGCTCCATTTCATTAATTTTACACCAATAATTAAACATTCTAATTTTAGCAGCGGAGTGAATAGAGTAAATTTCTAATTCCAATCTTACAGCAGCAGCTGAAGTTCTTTTGTCCACTCCCAAAATAGCTCTCAAGTGTTGTGACTGAGCTAATTCTACAACTACAATAGAATTTGGGCCCCATATTTCCGCAGCATATAACAACATAGGTGTAATCTTAGCTTTGTACACATTAACTATTGGGTCTAAGGAACCTGGGTACTTATTAACTTTTAATTTAAGAATAAGATCTGATCCTAACCAACATGGATGACTTGGTCAATGGAGTGCAAGTGGTGGGATCCTGAGGTGGGAGTGATCATGATCTCTTGAAGTTTCTTATACAGTGGAAAGGAGAAGCTAGACATAGTCAAACACTCATTCTAGACTTTAGGAGAGCTGATTTCAACAAACGTAGGGAAACACTGGGAGCGATCCCGTAGTCAGGAATACTAAAGAGAAGGGAGTGCAGGATGGATGGGAGTTTCTCAAAAGGGAGATACTGAAGGCACAATCTCATACTGTTCCAATGAGAAGGAAAAATGGGAGATGTGTCAAGAAACCAGGTTGGATGACAAAAGAACTTTCAACTGAACTAAATTTTAAATGGGAGATGTATAAGAAATGGAAAAGGAATGAGATGACTAAAGAGGAATTCAAACAAATAGCTAGCACATGTAGGGGTAAAGTCATGAAAGCCAAAGCACAGAATGAGCTCAGGCTTGCTAGAGGGGTTAAGGACAATAAAAAGGCCTTTTTAAGGTATGTCCATAGCAAAAAAAAGAAGAAGGAAATGGTAGGGCCACTGTGCAGAGAAGATGGAGAAATTCTAACAGGGGACAGAGAAAAGGCAGAACTACTCAAAACTTTCTTTACCTCAGTCTTCTCACAAAAGGAAAAGAGTGTTCAACCTGAGAAAAATGGAGCAGAGGACACAATAGGGGAAATGCAGCACAAAATAAGTAAAGAGTAAGTACAGGAATACCTGTTTAACCTAAATGAATTTAAGTATCCAGGACCAGATGAACTACATCCAAAGATATTAAAAGAACTGGCAAATGTAATTGCGGAGCCATTTGCAATAATCTTTGAGAATTCCTGAGAAGTCCCAGCAGACTGGAGGAGGGCAAACATTGTCCCCATCTTTAAAAAGGGGAAAAAAGAGGATACCAACAGCTATCATCCAGTTAGTCTGACATCAATACCGGGAAAGATTCTAGAACAGTTCATTAAACAGAGAGTCTGTGAAGGGAATGCCATAATCACTAAAAGTCAACATGGGTTTCTCAAAAACAAGTCATGCCAGACTAATCTGATATCTTTTTTTAATATATATATAAAATTACCAGCTTGCTAGATGAAGGGAATGTGGTAGACATAACATACCTTGATTTGAGTAAGGCTTTTGACAAGGTCCCCTATGATATTCTTGTAAACAAGATAGTAAAATGTGGGCTAGAAATTACAATTGTTATGTGGATTAATAACTGGTTGACTGACCGAATCCAAAGGGTGCTCAACAATGGCTCCTCTTCAATCTCTGTTTGTTTTGTTGTATATTCTAATATAGGTCTACGTTGTGCTTGACTTGAAGCCTGCATCATAGCTTTTTGCCTTGAGACCATCAACATGATTTTAGATTTTTATAGTTCTTTTACTTGCTCTGTCACTTTTTGTCACTAGATGGTACTATCCTGTTTCTCTGAAGTCTTATATTGTCCTTATAGACAATCTGAGTCTTATCAGTTTTGTCTTCTCTTTCTGTGTATTTGTTTTATCTATGAGATATGGATTCAATGCACCTGTTGTCTCTCTCCAGAGGATACTGGGTGTGATCTATCCTGTAGATTAATGCTCAAGAGTTCTTATTTAGTTTTTAATTTTAGGTTCAGACCATTTAAATCAGAGAATATTTTTTTAAAAAAAACAACACAGTCATTATCTGGATCTACTTTTCAAAATAATTGTCCCAGAGTTGATCTAGCTTTTGGCTTTTCTTAGTCCTTTTAATTGTTTTTCCCAAATAGGGTTTCTCATTCAGTTTGAGGTATGAATTTATAGTCCATTAGAGGTAGAATTTTCCAGATTTTTTATATCTCTATATCTTCTTTATATCTCTATTTCAATTCTAGTCCTTTCCAACAAAACAAAACAATATGAAATGTTAATGTTCCATGCCACCAATCTTATAACTTAGTAGGATTTTCTTTTGGTAATCCTCCACAAGCCACAAACTGGAAGGGAAGGTCTGGTGTGCTTTTACTTCTTTTCCCTTTCCTCTTTCAGTTTCCTCCCCAGCCTTCTCTTTTATCTGCTTGACTCCTCACAGCTTCCCTTTATTCCTTTCCCCCTTCTCCTCCATTCCTGCTGTCTTTTTTCAGTTTGTGAGTAGACTGCATTTCAGGTTTTTGTTTTGTTTTTTCCTTTTCCCAAGCTAAGAGAAATGACTCTTTGTTTTCCTAATGATATTCCATTGTCTTTGTTTTATATAGCTTAGGTGACTTTGGGCCTTTGCAGATGGGCCCTTTGTGGTGTCCTCGAGGCTGGGATGGGGCGGCAGCCACCCCAACCCCTCCCCAAGGACATCCTGATGCCACGCGCTGTTACACATAGTGCACAGTGTCAGAATGTCCTCCCGGTGCAGCATCTTGATGTGCTGCACAGGAAGGGGCACAGAAGAGCTGCATGGCAGCTCTTGGAGTATCCTTTTAGCAGGCTCTGAAAAGAGCGGCATTTTGCCACTCTTTTCTGGGCCAGCAAAAGGGAGGATTGGGGCCGAAGCATGGGGCAGTCTCAGCCCCAATCCTCCACTTCCCAGCATGGGTCAGGGCCACCTGTCTGCATCCCCCCTTAGAATAGCTTGTTCTATTAGATAGTTATGTCTTTCTAAGCTGTCAGCAGCTGCATCTTTGCCTGTAAGGCTACACACTGCGTTATGTGGCTCACGGTGCTCCCCAGACTCACCCAGATTTCTTGTTGGGTTTTTTGATCAGTTGAGTCAGGGGTCCAAAATTTGCTGATGCACCTCTGTGAGCACCTCTTTCTCCTCTTTTCAAAAAGGGTTTTTTCATCCCGATTAGATTATTTTTTCCCCTCGGGATTCTTCTGGGACTACGACCTGTCTCCGGAGATTTACAGAGACAAATATTTGCACTACCATTGCGGACCAGAAGCCCTGATGAAATGGATTATCTTGATTATCTTGATCCATTTCAATCTGGCTGGCCCTTTCAGTCATTTTTATACCATTGCACATATTATACTTCTGAACTACCTCTAGGTAATGGAACCTGGGGAAACTGCTTTGCATTGGTTACCGTCCTTCTTGGAAGGCAAAATCAAAAGGTGGTGTTGGGGGATTCCTGCTTGACCCCATGACCATCAAAGTGCTGGCTATGACCTTTAAAGTTTTACATGACTTGGGTCTGCATCTGAAAAACTGTATCTCCCTATATGAACCTGCCCAAGCTCTAAGATCTACAGGAAAAGATTCCTCTTGGTCCGACCACCATTAAATCATGCCTGGTGAGGATATGAGAGAGACCCTTCTTGGTGGGTGCTTTCAAGTTTTGGGACTCCCAGGTTGTAGACCCTCTTCTTGCTGTCTTTTTGCCTGCATTTTGAAGAAATGCAAGAAGAAATGCAGAAGATAGCAATTTGCTGGCAGTGGTGGTTATGCTTTGGCTCAATTTCTTCTCAAAAATGCTGGTGGATATAATTTGCTTCATTTTCTTCTCATATGTAAGATTCCTCCTGATAGTTATCAAATAAATTATGAATTTTATCAAATTATCAAATTGTTTGATAAATTACCAAATTATTTGCTAATTTATTTCATAAGAGCTGAATATGCTGCCCCATTCAGCATTACTAAAACTAATTTAAAAATCAGCATATTGTGAAGTACAATATGCAGTACATAGATCTTGGGCCATAACAGATATGTTTATAACCTCCATGAATATAAGCAAGAGAATTAATAAGGTTAATAAGGTTCTGCCTAAAATTTTATCTGATCACCATCAAATATTGATGTCTTTAATGGATAGACCCAGAGAATTTAATTGAAGACTCAATGAGGTATTGCTAAAGGATAAAAAAAATTATTCGAAGCATGCAAACATTTGAAAAATTACTTTTTGGATAACATGAGACAAGAGGCAAGTATGGATATGATTTGGGAAGCTTCAAAGGCTGTAATGAGGGGTTTTTTTATCCAAAAGGGGCAGAGAGGAAAAAGAGAAAAGAAAGGAGATTCATAACATTACAGGATGAATAAAGAATTGAAGAAAAACAATTTAAAATGACCCTATTAATGGATTATTAGTGAATGAGATTAAGAGTATACAAGAACAAATATTTTGATATTATCGGAAGAAATATGTAGAAAATTGAAATATACTAAGCCAAGATTTTTTGAAGGGCTAAATAAACCTGGAAAGCTATTAGCATTCCAACTAAGATGACAGAAAGAGGAGAATGATTATACAGACTAAAGAACAAAGAATTAACATTTACAGCCTAATCTAAGATAGTACATGTAATATGTGATTACTATTGAAAACTATATAAGAAAGATGATCAAAACATAGAAAATCTGAAATTATACTTAGATAAAAGATTTGTTAAGATGTTTAATGAAAAACAAAAGGAAATCTTAAATAAAAAATATCACTACAAGAAATAACTGAAGCAATTAAGAAAAGTAAACCAGGCAAAATGGCAGGACCCGATGCATTTCCTGCAAAATATTATAAGACCTTTAAAGAACAACTACTGATACCTTTGCATAGGCTAGTGAATGATATTTTGAGGGGAGAAGTACTGAGAACTTGGATTGAAGCTAATATTGTAATAATCCCCAAAGAAGGAAAACACAAAACAGATATTAAGAACTATCATCCTATTTCTTTGCTCAACTCTGATTACAAAATTTTTGCTTTGATAATGGCTGACAGATTGAAGAAGGTTCTTGTAGATTGGATTGAGTTAGATCAAAATAGCTTTCTACCAGGGAGGAGAATAATGTAAAGTAGGGGTCAGCAATGTTTTTTTTTACCTGGGGCCAGTCGCTGGTCCCCAGGTCTTCCGCCGGGCCGGGGGGGGATGGTGGCGCGCACACCCACACATGTGTGCACAGCCCCTGCTGAACCTGCTGCCGGCGCACGCACCGCTGCATGCATCACAGCCACCATTTTGTTTGCCGAAATGGCGGCCGCAACTCGTTTGCACATGTGCAGAAGAATTAAGAATAAAAGGTTTTCAGTGTGGATGTTTTTTACATAGACAGTTGTGTGAAAGATTTATTCAGGATAAAAATACAAAAGGCTTTGGGAAAACAGACATAGAATTTGAAAAGATCCTAAGCAATAAAAAATAAGTCCAAAATATCTCAATTCTATGCTCTTCTACTAAAGCTGGAATTGCAGGATGAAAGTATTAAGAATATGATAAAGTGGGCCATTGATCTCAAACAAAACATCCATCTTGACCAATGGGAAAATCTTGGAGACAGATTAAGACACACTTTAAGTTATGATAGGGAAAACTTCCATAAAATGCAGCATTGGTGACGTTTAACACCTGTTAAACTGGCTAGAATGCCAAAAGGAATAAGAAATAAGTGCTAGAAATGCCAGGAGGAAGTAGGCACTTTCATCCACATGTGGTGGAATTGTACGTAAGTATGCCAAGCAATATTCTAAGGAAAGACATCCCCTGACGAGTTGGGAGGGGTTTCTTGTTGTGCTGGCCAAATAAGGACAGCCTTTTCCAATAGGGTTATTGATTGTAGCTCCAAGTCTCGCGGTGTTAATGGTCTTGCGAGACTTGGGCCGAGAGTTTGTCATTTATAGCTCTGCGCTGCCACATGGAGGCAGCCATTTTAGAGATGAGACGGAGTGACCCATCCCACCCACCCTTTATTAAGAGTCTTTAATTGTTATTCTCAGGCTTAGGCTGGTCACCTTCGGGGGCCAGGAGGGAATTTTTCCACAGAGTTCTTCCCTGGGTTTTTCACCCTCCCTGAGATTTATTATTAATTATGATTATGTTTAACTAAATTAATTTGGGATTGGGTCATGGTGTGCTAATTCATTTTTTAAATTGCTTTGTCGCAACTTGGGAATAGGGTCTATGAGTTGAAATTGTAATTGTACTGTAGGGCAGGTAATGACCTTCACCCCACGAATAATTTAATCTGGCTAATTAAAAATTGGGGGAAAAATGGGCATAAAACAAATTCAAAGGAAATGACATATGCATTTAAAGGCATGACTTCATAAAATTGTGTGATGTCATATGACAAAATATGACGTCATTTCCGGGGGAAGGGGTTTGTAAATTTGTTGTTATTATTGTTTACTTGTTTTGTCACGTGCAGTGAGGGACCACCCACTTGGGGGGTTACACCTTCACTTACACACGTGACAAATTTGTTAATGTTTATTGGTTATTAATAGACCCTGTACAGCTAAATAAAAGTTGTGCCATTCAGTTGAATGTATTGCCTGGAAATGGACCCTAAAGTACTGGCTGAAATTTTTTTATGCTGGCACTGATTCGGCTTTTTTGCATTTAATTAAGGAAGATAGCTATACAACTCTCTGGTCTAAATGTATCCAGAAGAAATTGTCGAGATTAGGCCTTTCCAGCAACTTTCTTATTACACAAGATTTGTCGAAAGCCCAGCACATTCTATCACGCCGCATTAAAGATATTGATAATCAATATTCTTTGTCCTCTGCTCATACCTCCTGTTCTCCTATTACTTTAGGGCTAAAATTTAATCTTGAAAGGGAAGCACTTCATCTGCAAAACTTGACTATTTCAAAGTACCGGTCTGTGTTCTCTAAAGCCAGATTCAACGTAATTCCTTCAGCGGTTTTAGAGGGTCGTTATAAGGGAATTCCCTACCACGACCAGGTTTGCCCTTGTGGCGATGGTTCTGTTGAGTCCTTAGAACATGTTTTGTTTTTTTGTAATTTTTATAAAGATGAGAGGCTAAACTTAATCTCTCCTCTCCTGCTTAAGTTCCCGGGCAGATCAAACAGCTGGTATGTGGAGTATCTGTTAAATGATTCTATGAAAAACAAAACAGAAATAGTTGCTAAGTTTCTCTTTTCTGCGGTTAAAGCATGTAAGGTTATGGTTCAATCTAACTGAATGGTCTCGTTTCCTCTTCTCCCATTTATATATGTATATATGTAGATACATATATGTATGTATGTGTATATATATATATATATATATATATATATATGTATAATTATTGTTATTATTATTATTATTATTATTATTATATTGTATTGTATTTTTTTTACTTAAAGGATTATATGTATTGAATGTTTACTTTGTAAATTTAAGTAACCTCACTTTGTAAATTATGCATTTAATGTTTTTAAGGTTTTATATGTTTTATATGTGTTCTTTGTGCCAGTGCAAATACATAATTTTGTTACTAAAAATTTGTCTTCTCAAGAAAGTATGGATCCAAAATATAATTTGTTGGGGATGTACTCAAATGAACTACTGTAAAGAAAATATGGTAAACTTTTATTTTAGATGGCTACAACTGCCAGAATAATCTATGCAGCCAAATGGAAAAGGAGTGAAAGTCCAGGGAGTAAGGAATGGTTATTTAAATTGTTAGATTGTATGGTGGTGGATAAGCTTACAGCATTACTGAGGGGAAAATCATAGGAAAAACAGAAAAAGATTGGGAGCCTTTAATATTGTTTCTGAAAAAAAATGAACATGAAAAAATGAGCATAGAATTATAATATGTAATTATAATTACAATTAGGCTTTTGTTTTTGGAAATAAAACTTGAAGGATATGTGAAAGATAAAAGATATATAAGAATGTTGATGAAACGTGGTGTTATAATTTCACTTTATTAAGACAAGGAGAAGAAGGATTGGAGTAATTATAATTTGGAAGTATGAGATTGGGTTCAAAAGCAGAAGACAGGGAGAACTAACCTAGACCAGATTCAGGAAGTTTAAAAAAAATGTTTTGTTTGTCTTTTTGGGTTTTGTTGGTGTGTGCATATATGAGTATGTTTGTATCTATGTTTTTATGCCTATATTGTATATTTAAAGAATAAAATTGAAAAAAAATCAGCATTTTGATCAAATTACTATGTAGAATTTAGATTTTCTCTAAAATATGCTGATTTTTGTTTATTAGTTTTGGTAGCACTGAATGGGAATATAACTTTGCATATTAAACTCTTCCTATAATTAACTGTCCTCTTCAAGGAAAATAAAATGCCTGTAAGGCCACAACATAATTATTTAGCTAGGAATCATGCTGAGATCTTCATCTTCCCATTCCTTTTACTATTACATGTTTCAGACAATACAAAACAAGATTTAGGAAAACATATAAGGCATAAGTATAGACTACATAATAAAATACTCTGGCATGCTTCTTACAGCTATGTCAAGTCTAATGGAAAACTCAACCAGCCTTTTTCTTGAGTAGTAATATCACTATCAGTCTTATCAGATAGCTCCTGCATAGTGTCAACAGATGAACACAAGTTTTCAAGTGCTACCTCTCTATTTGGTGATTATACTTTGTGAGGAACAGGAAGAAGACATCAACAGTTTATGTTAAGTGTTCCATGCTCTATCTCAGCAAGATTTGGTCGGAGTGTTTCCTGTGTTATACAGTACATGAAGTCTGCCTTGTCTTTTCTTTATAAAGTTAGATACAAACTCTGCATCTCAGTTTTAAACATCATTCTAGAACTGTCTCTGTATTCTGAGTATACTATTCTTATGGGGCACTTTTTAGGCTCACTTATTTGGCATGTGCCTTGACTACTTTTCTGATTGCATGACAATTTTATCTGCTTAGGAATTGCCCTGGCTGAGCTAGACAACATGAACCCTTCAGAACAGATGGTGGTGAAATGTGCATCTGTCATTGGTGTGACCTTCACCACAGAACTGCTTCTCCATATCCTCCCTGAATGGACAAAGATGAAGATGAACCAGACACTGGCAGCCCTGGTGGAATCCCATATATTTCAATGCTTCACTGAAAGAAAAGAATTGCATGCCATACTGAAAGAAGATGAGTTCACCAGTGAACTCCAATTCTCTTCCAAGACTGTTAAGTCAATGGGACAAATGGCTGGTAGGCATGTTCCTAGGAAACTTATATAAAACATTATAGTTTGGTTGCTGTCATGGCCAGGAAGGGATGTGGGTATAAACAAGATCATTTCTGTATGTATGTTTTATGTGAAGCTGCTGATGAGTGAATGAAATAAGTGTTATTTAGGCAATACCATGTTGCCCATAAAGTTGGGGTGCTGGGAGGGCACCCACAAATAATATTTGATAGGGGAATTCAGATAGCTCAATTAAAAGTATATCTTGACTGTGGCAACATTCAGGGATTTTACCCTTTGTATAATGGTTCCAAATCACAAAGAACTCCAGAGGCAATTCCAAATCAGGTTTCTTAGGGGCTCTACAGACCACCCTGATAGAGCAGCGTCCCACTGCCTCTTTCAGGTCTGGATTGGGGCTGTAGCAACCACACACCAGGATCCCAATCCAACAGTTTGCCACTCCTTTTTAGAGTGGCAAAAAGCTGCCCTTGCCACCGTGGCAGTGGTGGCCTTTCAGCATTTCTTTGGCTCAGCATCTTTAAACACTGCGCCAAAGAAGTAGCATGACACCACCTGTCGTGTGTTCAGGGAGGTGGTGTGATGCAAGCATCAGGTCAGAGTTAGGGCATGTGGCATGCGATTGCCACTCCTCCACTCCAGCGTTTATCACCGATGCCAGTCTGTAGAGGACTTTAGTTTTATTAGTAAAATAACCAACAGGCATGCACACACACTCACACACATGCATACACACACACACAGAACTAATGAAGTAAAAGTGAGAGAAATAGTGAATTTGAGGATTGCTAAGAGCTGATACTACCTTTCCTGTAGCAAAGCTTTGATTTGGTGGCTTCTGGAATGAAGATGGATGCAGTATTCCAGGTGAGGTCTAACCAAGGCAAAATACAGTGGTACCGTTTCTTCCCTTGATTTAGACACTATACTCTTATGGATGCAGCCTAGAATTGCACTGGCTTTCTTAACTGTTGCATCACATTACCAGACTCATGTTTAGCCTGTGTTCACTAAGACTCCTAAATCCATTCCACATGTACTACCATCAACCCAGATGCCATCCATCCTACATCTGTGCATTTCAATTTTTTCCCCCCAAGTGTAGTATCCTACATTTCTCCGTTTTGAAATTCATTTTGTTAGTTTTGGCCCTGCTTTCTAAACTGTTAAGGTCATTTTGAATTCTGATCCTGTCCTCTGAGATATTAGCTATTTCTCCTAGTTTAGGGCTTATTCCCACTATGATTTAAACCGATTTGCTGATCAGGTTATTTGGTTTCTGTGTGCCTCGTTCACACTGGAAATGATTTCAGATGTGACTGCGATCAGTCGGAATCATGAAGAATCAAGGTGAAGTGAAGCAAATGCAAAATAATCACTCTTCTGGTGATTCTTTTGAAAATAATCAATTTGCAAGTGTGTGCAACAAATGGAAACAATGTTCAGAATTCAGTTGCATCGTACCGGAGAAGAGGGACTATGGAAGAGGGTTGGCAGAGGTGTGTAACCCATCCTGACTCAACTTTAGGGGAAATCCACCATTTCCCCCCACTCAGCATTGCATTGTGTGCTGGCATGGCTTTGGGTTTGTTTCATAATTTTATAAAGGGAGAGAGGTTCCTTCCATCCCGCGATCTCCCTTTTCCCTTCTTCCCCTCCATCCATCCCCCTTTCCCCCCCTTCTTTCTGTAGATGGCTCCATTTCTTTTTTCTCTCCTCTCTCAAGATGTCTCTCAATGCTTTGTCAATCAAAGCAGTGGCTTGCCTTTCATCTTCTCCCTCCCAGCCTCACCCCTTTTAAGAGAGAGAGGAGGGGGGAAAGGGAGGAAAGAAAAAAGAAAGAAGAGGAGGAGGAGAGAATGGGTGGAGGGAATGTTAAACTTTTGGAATGCTTTCCTTGGGGAGAGGGGTTTAATAAAAATAACTGACAGATTTTGCGATCACTCATATTTCTGTGGGATCTCTAGAAAAAAGTAGAAGAATTCAATATATTTATGGAGAAAATGCTGAACCTACACCTCTTTTTCTCTTTCAGATCTTGGATTAGTTGTTTCCAATAGGCTCACTCAAGAGGAGAGAGTGATGCAATGCCGAGTCATGCGGTTCTGCACCCCACTGTTACAAGAAGCAGCCTATGAGCTCTGGCTGAAGAATCAGCAAAAGGCTTTGCATCTCAAATGTGCCAGTTACCTGGAGTGGCATGCTCACCGCTGCAAGTGCTGTGGAGAAGGTGACTTCATTTCCTTCCACCGTTACGCAGTGGAAGGCATGCTGGAAAACATAGAAGTACGGGAGGCTAAAACTGAACAAATCCTGGACAATGAGCTGAATCAGACTGCTTTGAAGCTTGTTTCTGATACACTGAAAAAGCTAGAACCATCCAAACATGAAGGTAAAAGTCCTTAGCTGGCATGAATCTTTGATGATGGTAGTACAGCAATCTTTTCCACAGTCTAATCTAGATTCTGTCCTTAAATAATCTGTATCTGGAGAATGAATATCTGGTCTAGTCACAGGAACATGATAGAGGAAGTGTAATAATTTTGCAGAGCAATCAAATAAGAAATAAAAACAAGGGGAAAACTGAGTTACTGAGAGAGAAGTACAGCAGAAGCAAAACCAAAGAAATCAACACAGCAAGGCAGATTAACAGTATTTGTAGGGATGGAATCCTGATGAAGGAGCCCCACTCCATGCTTACAAACTTTGCAAGGAGTAGCTGAAAGTGTGTGTAGTATTTTGATGTGGTATGCAGCAGACATCTGCTGTATGAACTCCTAATAATGGATGTAAGTCATATCCTGACTTGATTTGTCCTCACACAGCTAACAGGAACCACTTTAAAATTTATGCTCAGCATGCTGTGCTGTGGGATAGTATGTGTGTGGGAGGGTTTTTCATTGGTCTCTGAGAAATAGTCTGCATTTTGTTTTTTTTCTGCACAGATTTAGAGAAGAACATTTAAGCAGGGCATATTTTGAATTGCTCTGACTTAATGTCTTACTTGAGCCTATTGGTGCCTCAAGCAGGACTCCTGCATCCTTTCTCCCAGTGGCATCATTAGCATTGGTATCACCCCAGTGCAGTAACATACTGTCATCCCCAGGCTTCTTGGCACATACCCCAGACACCGCCAGCCAGGTTGCCTCTCCTGTGGTGGGGATGGGCTACTGCTACTGCCTGGCAGCCCCTTCTGTGTGTGGTGGGCCTGCTGCCCCAATAGGAAAGGGAAGTGACTCCCTTTCCTGCCTGGCCAGCAGCGTTACCTGTCAGAATTCATGTTCTACATCAGAGGTAGGCAACCTGTCCCCTTTAAGGGCCGAGGGACTTCAGCTCCCAGAATCCCAGGGGCTATTGGCCAACATGGGACTATTGACCAACATGGCTGAGGCTTCTGGGAGCTGAAGTCCCTCGGCCCTTAAAGGGGACAGGTTGCCTACCCCTGTTCTACATGTTAGTTCTGCCAGGTATGGTTCTTGGTTTTCATGCTTTATATGGGTATGTATTTTATGTTTCTCTTGTTGGTGATATGGATTTTAAGTTTCTTTCATTGGGGGGTACATATTTTATGTTTCTTTCACTGGGGGAATGTATTTTATGTTTCTTTCATTGGGGGGTGTACTTTATGTTTCTCTCATTGCGGGAATGTGTTTTATGTTTCTTTTATTATTTTATATGCTTGCTTTTGCTAGAGATTGTAGATGCAGGTGTTATCACTTGTTATTGCAGTGATGTAACCTTGGAGAGCTGGGTGCAGGGCTTTGCTAGCTGAGCTTAGCTGGTTGGAATGTGAGGGATGGCTGGGATAGTTTGGTTGTGTTTGGGTGAGGAAAGAGGGGGTTTGGGGTGGTGGTGGATTATCTCATGGGGATAGTGAGTGGAAAACTATGGTTTCATGCCAACTTGTGATTGGTGAAGTTGTGGATTTGAGGTATTATAATATACTGTTTGTGCCAGGGGTAGGCAACCTTTCACCTTTAAGGGCCGAGGGACTTCAGCTCCCAGAATCCCAGGAGCTATTGGCCAACATGGGCTATTGGCCAACATGGCTGAGGCTTCTGGGAGCTGAAGTCCCTCGGCCCTTAAAGGGGAAAGGTTGCCTACCCCTGGTTTGTGCAATTATAATGTGTTCTGCTACTGCAGTGTTCAAACATAAGTCAAGGAACATGAGAGACACTGCAGACTGGGCCAGCCAGAAAAATCAGCAGTAGCAGAACACATTATAAACCATCCTGGGCATAAAATGCTGTTTGAAAACACTGAAATTCTGGACCATGCCAACAACTATCAGGTCAGAATGCACAGGGAAGCCATCGAAATCCACAAACACTTGGACAACTTCAACAAGAAAGAAGAAACCCTTAAAGTAAACAAGGTTTGGCTACCAGTCCTGCAAAATAAGAAAATCAGCACTCAGCAAATGCAAAACCAACCAGGGTCAGGGGTTTTCCCAGCAGACAATAGCAGACAATATCCTTGTTGGCATATCCCCCCAACCTGAAGCCATGTCATTAACAACAGAATAAAACCTATTCAACACAGAACAATACACAGTTTACATGGGAATCACTCCTCCCTACCCAGGGTCTCACAGTATATATAGACCCACTCTCTTCCATTCCAGTATTGTCTGAAGATGCCAGCCACAGATGCTGGCGAAACGTCAGAAAGAATCTCTTCTAGAACATGGCCACACAGTCTGAAAAACCCACTAAAAACTATGCCAACAAGAGTTATGGGCCCAAACTGCTCTGTGGTAACCACCAAGAGGTCTATGTGAGTCTTTCTGTGTGCACGGTGAGCCAGACATTTTGTCCAGACTGTCAGTGAGTCAGGAAGGCAAACAGTTAAAGTGCCATACTGTTTGCCAGCTCCTTATCTGTAACTGAGCTGAGTTTGGAGGTCTGCCAAGGCACAGTGTAGCCTTGAAGAACTGTTAACAGAGCCGAGGAACTGGAACAGTTAGCTAAAGTGTCAATGCTAAATAATGGTAATTATTCATACTGGAGTTTGTTTGTTGAAGCACTTTTGTTGAAGCACTTTTGAGACTTGAAGGCTTGTGGGACATGGTGCAGATGCTCCCTGATGAAGACAAGGCTGAGGAGGATAGAAAAGCCAGGGCAACTCAGCCATGTGAGGAACAAACAAACTGCCTTAGATGTTTGGCAAACACTCAAAGAGGTGCATCAATCATCATCCTTGCTTTCCAGGATGATTTGGTGCAAGAGGTTGTACGGTTGCAAAATGAAAGAGGGCAACTCTGCAACCCAGCACTTGGCTAAGATGCAAGATTTGTTTACTCAAACAGAAAGCAGAGGAGTGGAGATTCCACATTGCCAAAAGGCCTATATATTCTTGGAGAGTTTGAATAAAGACTGGGACTTAGAATCATAGAATCATAGAGTTAGAAGAGACCACAAGGGCCATCCAGTCCAACCCACTGCCATTCAGGAACTCAAAGTCAAAGCATCCTGGACAGATGACCATCTAGCCTCTGTTTAAGGACCTCCAAGGAAGGAGACTCCACCACACTCTGAGGGAGTGTGTTCCACTGTCGAACAGCTCTCACTGTCAGGAAGTTCCTCCTAATGTTGAGGTGGAATCACTTTTCCTGTAGCTTGCATCCGTTGTTCCGGGTCCTGTTCTCTGGGGCAGCAGAAAACAAGCTAGCTCCCTCCTCAATATGACATCCCTTCAAATATTTAAATAGGGATGTCATGTCACCTCTTAACCGTCTCTTCTCCAGGCTAAACATACCCAGTTCCCTAAGTTGTTCTTCATAGGGCATGGTTTCCAGACCCTTCACCATTTTAGTTGCCCTCCTCTGGACACGCTCCAGTTTTTCAACATCCTTTTTGAATAGTGGTGCCCAGAACTGGACATAGTATTCCAGATGGGCCTGACCAAAGCAGAATACAGTGGCACTATTACTTCCCTTGATCTAGATACTATACTTCTGTTAATGCAGCCTAAAATTGCATAGGCCTTTTTAGCGACTGCATCACACTGTTGACTCATGTTCAGCTTGTGGTCTACTAGGATTCCTAGATCCCTTTCACACATTGTCTCATTAAGCCAGGTGTCCCCCATCTTATATTTATGCATTTTATTTTTCTGCCCTAAGTGCAGCACCTTACATTTCTCTGTGTTGAAATTCATTTTGTTAGCTTTGGCCCAGCTTTCTAATCTATTAAGGTCGTTTTCAATTTTCTGCCTGTCCTGTGGGGTATTAGCTATTCCTCCTAATTTGGTGTCATCTGCAAATTTGAGAAGCATGCCCCCTATTCTTTCATCCAAGTCATTAATAAAGATGTTGAATAGCACTGGGCCCAGGACAGAACCCTGTGGCACCCCACTGGTCACTTCTCTCCAGGATGAAGGGGAACCATTGCTGAACAACCTTTGGGTTCAGTCAGTCAACCAGTTACTAATCCACCTTACAGTTGTATTGTCTAGCCCACAGTTTACCATCTTGTTTGCAAGAATATTGTGGGAACCTTGCCAAAAGCCTCACTGAAATCGAGATATGCTATGTCTACCACATTCCCTTTATCTACCAAGCTGGTAATTTTATCAAAAAAAGAGATCAGATTAGTCAGCATGACTTGTTTTTCAGAAACCCATGTTGACTTTTAGTGATTATGGCATTCCTTTCTAAATGTTCACAGACTCTCTGTTTAATCAACTGTTCTAGAATCTTTCCCAGTATTGATGTCAGACTAACTAGTTTTTGGGATGCTCTTTTTTCCACTTTTTGAAGATGGAGACAATGTTTGCCCTCCTCCAGTCTGCTGGGACTTTTCCTGTTCTCCAGGAGTTCTCAAAGATTATTGCCAGTGGCTCTGTGATTACATTTGCCAGTTCTTTTAATATCCTTGGATGTAGTTCATCTGGTCTTGGAGACTTAAATTCATTAACCAGGTATTCCTGTAAACTTCCTCTTTACTTATTCTGTGCTACATTTCCCCTATTGTGTCCTCTGCTTCATTTTCCTCAGGTTGAACGCCCTTTTCCTTTTGTGAGAAGACTGAGGCTAAGAGGGTGTTGAATAGTTCTGCCTTTTCTCTGTCCCCTGTTAGAATTTCTCCATCTTCTCTGCACAGTGGCCCTACCATTTCCTTCTTCTTTCTTTTGCTATGGACATACCTTAAAAAGGCCTTTTTATTGTCCTTAACCCCTCTAGTAAGCCTGAGCTCATTCTGTGCTTTGGCTTTCGTGACTTTACCCCTACATGCGCTAGCTATTTGTTTGAACTCCTCTTTAGTGATTTCACCCCTTTTCCATTTCTTATACATCTCCCATTTAAAACTTAGTTCAGCTATAAGTTATTTTGTCATCCAACCCAGTTTCTTGAGACATCTCCCATTTTTCCTTCTCATTGGAACAGTTTGAGATTGTGCCTTCAGTATCTCCCTTTTGAGAAGCTCCCATCCATCCTGACCTCCCTTCTCCCTTAGTATTCCTGGCCACAGGATCATTCCTAGTCTTTCCCTAAATTTGTTGAAATCAGCTCTCCTAAAGTCTAGAATGAGTGTTTGACTATGTCTAGCTTCTCCTTTCCACTGTATAAGAAACTCCAGGAGAAAATGATCACTCCCAACTAAGGATCCCACCACTTGCACTCCACTGACCAAGTCATCCCTGTTGGTTAGGATCAAATCTAAAATAGCTGATCCCCTTGTTGCCTCTTCCATCTTTTGGACAAAGAAATTGTCTTCGAGGCAAGTGAGGAATTTGCTAGACGTTGAAGTACTGGCCGAGTATGACTTCCAGCAAATATCAGGATAGTTGAAGTTACCCATCACTACTACATCTCTCCTTTCTGAGTTTGTGGTCATCTGTTCTAGAAAGGCATCATCCAATTCCTCAGTCTGACTTGGGGGTCTGTAGTAGACTCCCACACTAACATCCCTGTTGTTTCCATCCCCTTTGTTATTCAGATGCTCTCCACCTGATTTCCAGGATTTAAATCCTGGATCTCTTTGCAGATGTAAACATCCCTGACATATAATGCTATTCCTCCTCCTTTCCTGTTTGGACTATTTCTCTTAAAAATGTTTTCCCCTCCCCATACCTACATTCCAACCACGAGACTCATCCCACCAGGTTTCAGTGATGCCTATTATATCATATATTGCTTTGTTGTGCTAGGAGTTCATGTTCATCTTGTTTATTTCCCATGCTCTGTGCATTGGTGTAGAGACATCTAAGACCATTGGTCCTCTCCACTTGCTGCCTGTGTGAGATTTTTTGCCTCCCATTGTTGGGCCCTTGCATAATTTTGCCTTGTTCCTTATAAAACACACTGACTATTATCTCCAGCCCATGATGTATTCCTGCCTTCCAAGATACCTTCAAAGATACTGTGTCTCTCCCCAACATGACTCAGTTTAAACCCTTCCTGATCAAATGTTTGAGACTACTGGCAAAAATGTTTCTGCCAACTGGTATGAGATGCAGCCCATCTCTTGCTAGAAGTCCACCCTCACGGAATCGCAGCCCATTATCCAAAAATCCAAATCATTCTTGGTGGCACCATCTATGGATCCAGTTATTTACATCTGCTATCTTCCTCTCCCTTCCTGGACCATGCCCTTCAACTGGGAGAAGAGATTAGATAAGCCTGCAGGGAGTACCTGAAGAAGATCTTACAGTTGTTATGGTGTCAGCGCATATCTTGGAGGAGGTCCAGTGACAAGCGTATGATTCTGAACTCCATAGATGGGAGAGAGCTGAACCAGTGCCACCCAGATGACTCCTACAAACAGAGAGTGCTGCGGTCTGCAGAGTGAGGCACTACTTCAACTGCAGAGAGGCTGAGCACATCTGGAAAGATTGCAGGAAGCCTTCAGCAGCACAGGAGAAAGCATCTGCTAGCAAGAAGCAATAGAGAAAGCCTCGGGACAGGAGGGAGGTTGCTTCTTTGGCTCAGGAGGTTGCTATGTGCATCAGACAGCCACTCTTAAGATTTCTTGGCTTTTAGATTCAGGAGCTACACACTTTCTTGTGAACAATGCAGGGCTTCTGAAAAGGACTAAGCATGCCTGTGTGGACTCTGTAGGTCTGGCAGATGGAGGTTCCAGCCAGATACAGGATATGGGGACTGTATATTTTCCCGGTTTTGACAGTGACTTTGATGATGTGCTGTTTGCCAATAAGTTACAAAATTGCCTGCATCCATGCTCACTGATGATGGCTATGAGTTGCACCTTAACAGGGATGGTTACATAATTTTCATGAATGGGAGTGTGTGTGCCGAGGTTCAAAAGAAAAGTACCACATGGTAGATAAAGCAGAGCATGCAGCATGCAGCAGTTTGCAATGAGCCCATGCACTCCTATTGTGCACACTATCTACACAAGGTCATGGGACATGCCAGTTTCACTAGCCTGGGGAAACTGAGCATGGTCTGTCCTGAGCTGAAGCTTGATCTGTGCAATCACTACCTGGACTACTCTGTTTGAAGCAAGGAAAAGCTGAAGGCTTACCCTGTTGCAAAGGAGAGCAAGCGCACCACTCAGCGGCCATTCCAGGTAGTGCACACAGATCTTTTAGGCCAGTATCCCCCAAGTGAGGGAGGAAATAGATTCTTAATGGTAATTGTTGACAGACACACCAGATATGGATATGCAACTCTGTTAAAGGGCAAATATGAGGCTGCTGACAAGATAAAGCAGTGGGT
The DNA here is from genome assembly GCA_026167975.1 of Phrynosoma blainvillii. Taxonomy (NCBI): domain Eukaryota; kingdom Metazoa; phylum Chordata; class Lepidosauria; order Squamata; family Phrynosomatidae; genus Phrynosoma; species Phrynosoma blainvillii. Next base: position 153,040,370 of record JANUYF010000004.1, read on the forward strand.
AAACACTGTGGAGAGGAAATGTGATTATACGGTGGGTTCATTGGTGACAGATAGGGGTGGCGAGTTTTTGTCCCAGACTCTACAAAATTGGCTGAGACAGAGGGGAATACGCCACAATACAATGAACCCAGGGACCCCTCAGAAATTAGGCTAGCATAAAGAAGGATTGGGGTCCTAAAACAAATGAAAGACTGCATGATGCTTGATGCAAATGAACCTCCCAGCCTGTGGGGGGAGGTGGTGTTAGGTGCCTGTCCCATAGCCAATAGAATGTGGAATGTTGCAATCCAACAGACCCCATATTACATGCTTTATGGGAGGTCACCCAACCTTAAATACCTGAGGGTGTTTGGGCAGTTTACAAATGTGTTAGTCCCTGCAAACCTTTGGAAGAAAGGTGAGCCCAAATGGAGAAGGTTAAGGTTTGTGGGCTATGAAGCCAACAGTTATAGATTCTCCCTGGGATATGGCCATGTTATGTTGTCCAGGAGTGCCAACTTTGAGAAGCACTCAGGGTGGGAGACTGTACATAACAACCACAAGGTTGTTTCTGCCATTGGGGAGACTGAATACAAATGCTAGAAATGGAGGGGTGGACTTGCCAGTGGCTGTATCTTAGGTCAAGCCAAACACCTCACCTGAGAGCAAGCCAGATACCTCAGGGAATCACACTGACTCTCACACACCGCCTATCACTACCAGAATGTTTGAACAAAAGCAGGAAGCAGTTGTCCAAACAAGTAGCGATAGTGAGGATGAGAATGGTAGGATGAAAGTGATCATCCCTAGGAGGACACAGAGGGTGAGAAGACCACCAGACAGATTTGTGGTACTGGGTGCTAGAGTTTGCATTGTTGTGGCAGAGGAGCCAGAGAGCTATTAGGAATTGCTTACCTACCCCATAGAAGAGCAGGAGAGATGGCATGAGGCTATGGACACAGAGTTTGTATCTCTAGGGAATAAAAAAGTATTTGATGTGGTTGATAGACCTGCAGATCAAAAAGTAGTTGGATGCAGGTGGGTCTATAAAAAGTAGGAGATGCCAGATGGTAGTCGCAAGTACAAGGCTAGATTGGTGGCAAAGGGCTATTCATAACAAAAGTTTGAAAGTTATGAAGAAAACATTCTTTCCCATGGCTAAGCCTAAAAGCTTGAGGCTTGGTGTTAGCATTGGAGGCCAGGAAAGGGCAGATAGTCAGGCTCTTCGACTTTGAAATTGCTTGTCTCAATGCTTAGTTGGAGGAGACAGTCTTCATGGAGTAGGCACCCGACTATGACAAGGACAAATACATTAAGGTATACAGGTTAAGAAAAACACTGTATGGCTTTAAGCTGAGTGCTCTTTGCTAGAATAGGTGCATATATGAAGAGCTGTTACAGTTAGGATACAGATGCAGCATTGCGGATGCGTGCATGTACACAAAGAAGGATGTCACACTAGTAACCTACATTGGTGATTTATGTGTAGCAAATAGGATTGATCTGGAGATTAGAAAAGTGCAGGAGAAATTGTCCAGGAACTTCATCCTGAAAGACATTGGAGATTTAAGAAGTTACCTTGGCATAGAGGTAGAAAGGACTCAGGATGGTGGATTTCTGCTATGTCAAAGAAAGAAAATTGATAAGTTGATTGAGAAATGTGGACTGGAGAGTGCAAAGGTAGTGCAGAGTCCAATGACTCCTGACTATGGTAACAGTGAGTCAGAGAAAGCATTTGAGAACATGGAGCTATTCCATTCTGTGATTGGCAGTTTGATCTTCATAGCAAATAACATCAGGTAAGATACCTCATTTGCTGTAGGCTTGTTGAGCAGAAAGGTTGCCAAGCCTAGTGTACAGGATTGGACTGCTTTAAAAAGAGTCCTGAGATATCTGAAGAGCAGTAGAGACAGAAAGCTGGTGGTTCGTGGGAACATGACACAGCTGGAGTGCTATGTAGACAGTTCATTTGCTTTGGAAGTGACCAACAGAAAGTCAATATCAGAATTACTAATCAGATATGGTGACAGCCCTATGGTATGGAGGTCCAGGAAGCAGAACTGTGTTGCCCTGAGCACCACTGAAGCTGAGTTTGCAGCATTGGTCTGAAATGGCAAGCAAAATTCAGTAGGTGAGACAACTGCTGGAAGATTTAGGTGAGGAATGTAGAACACCTACCATCATACATGAAGACTCACAATCATGTATAGCAATGGCAGAAGTGGAGAACCTAAAGTGCAGGAACAAATACATAGGTGTCAGGTACCAGAATGTGTGGGAGATGGTGCAGAATGGGGTTCTGGGTCTGAGATACATTCATTCAGAAGATAATGTAGCAGACATTCTCACAAAGGCACTTCTGGTGGAGAGACATGAGAGGATGTCTATCCGGATGGGACTGAACCTTGGTGGTCACTGAGAATACTTCATGAAAGTAAACAAACACAGTAAGGAAAATCAGCACATATCTGAACATTTTGGAGGGGCATGTTAGGATACTGGTATCCTGGAAAATGTACAGATGTGGGACAAAGGTAACAGCGTTACCATGGGTCAAAGTGAGCCATGATGAATAAGCATTTGGACCCAGATGAGTCACTGGGGTCTGATGCAATCTTGGCAGGATGTAAAATCATCAAGTGGCAGAAAATGCAGTCATGGTGCATGGGGGACATGTATAGAGGTGACACACTGGGAAGAGGCTGGACTGAATGCCTAAGGATGGTGAGTGTATATAAGGGAGGAGCTTCAGTGCCCAGTGTGGGTGTTGGATGGTGATGTGTATAGGCGAGAGATTCTGTCTGTGTGAGCACTGATTGTAACAAAGGAACAAAGATTAAAGTACCTCTTAGTGAGAACTCACTGTGTCATTCTGTTTGTTGCTTCTGTGAGTGGGAGAAGGATTTCTCCTGCCTGCATGAGCTCAGAATGCCTCTTTGGGGTTTGATCCAGGTGTACTGCTTTGGCGTTTTGGACTGCTGGTCACACAAATGCCCCAACACATACAAGACTCATTGATTGTGCATAGACTCTGAGTTCCTTAGTTCTGACACCACCAGATCCACTAGGCAACCCCAGAGCAGCAACATACTCCCTTGTCTCAATTATTTGTTGTAGTGTTCTTTCTATAGTTAGTAGCCTTTTTTTTTCTAGACTGTGAATTTTCCAGACCTGAGGACAGATATTCAGAAGCTTTCTTAGACCTACATTATATTCATAATAAAGGAGATAATTAATCAATATGACAGTAATTTGTGGCCAGTTCGTTCAGGTATTGGTCAATGTCTTTTGGTAAAGTTGCTTTCAATGGCAGTGTTGGTGATTAAAAATGTTAGAATATTGAAAAAATATTTTTCAGATAACTTTCTTTTCAACTCTGTTTCCCTTGCAGTACGTAAATATTTCTCCTTTACCAGCTCTAAGCAAGCTACTCTGGGATTTCTGCAGGAATCAAGTGGTGGTAAAGTATTTCATTTACACCAAGATGCACAAAGACACAATTATCCTCTTGAATGATAGGAACCTATCAAACATGTATTTCTATTTGTTACTTTTTCCTTACCTTTAGATACAATTTCTTCTGAGAGCTGGAAGGAAATTAGAGTCCCAAGGCGTATCATTAGCAGAGGTAGGCTGATCTCTTTAATATACCGGTAATTATTGAAGGAACTGCAGGTGATAGAATGTGATAGATTGAAAATCCATATTCTATTTCAAAATCTGAAAGTGGGTTTATTGGCACCTGAATGAAGCATTTCTTATTTCCTGTTCTATCTCATAGCAAGTGAAAATAAGTGTGGGGGAGATGAGTCTCAGAATTGTAGAATCATAGACGTAGAAGAGGCCTCATGAGCCATCAAGCCCAATGCCCTGCTCAGAGCTAGACAATTTCCAGCAGGTAACTGTCAGCCTCTTTTTGAAGATGTCCAGAGAAGGGTACCCCACCAACTCTCTAAGCTATTGGTTCCTTTGCCAAACTGCTCCTGTTGAGAAGTTCCTTCTAATGTTCAATTGAAATCTACTGTCCTGTAACTTAAAATGTGGGGCAGAACAGGGATAGTTAACAGAACACAATGAAAAAGCAGACGTATGCAATATCTATTTTGCATCAGTTTTCTCTCCCCAAAAAGAACTGTGCTTCCATGAATCAGCAGAGAACCTTGGCAAGGGATCTGGAACGCAAATCAAAATTGATAGGAGTTAGTCAGGAATTGCCTAGCTAACCTAAATGAGTTCAAATCTGCAGGGACTGATGAATTGCACCCCAGAGTACTGAAGGAACTTCCTTCCTCTGAGCCACTTGCCATCATTTTTTTAGAAATCTTGGAGAACAGGTAAAGTGCAGGAGGACCAAAGAAGGACAAATATTGTCCCTTTCTTCAAAAAAGGCAAAAAGGAAGATCCAGGAAAATACAAACCAGCCAGCCTGATCTCAATACTAGGAAAAAGATTAAAATAGGTTATACAGGAGTCTGTGCAAGTATCTTGATTGACAATGCAGTGATTAGTAGAAGCAAGCATGGATTTGTCAGGAGCAAATCCTACCAAACTAATCTTATATCTTTCTTCAACCAGGACACTAGTTTAGTAAATGGGGAGAATGCTGTAGAGATGTTGTGGAATAGATAGGAACACTACCAGATGGATCCACAAAGAGTCATCACCAATGGTTGTGCTTCATACTTGAAGGAGGTCTAGAGTGGAGTGATTAAAGTTTTTCCCCAGGGCTATTACTCTTCAACATTTTTATCAGTGTCTTAAATAATGGGATGGAGGAATCTTAAGTTTACAGAGAGGTGGCTAACACTTTGGAAGATAGGAACAGATCTTGTATTATGTTCTTTTTATTGTCATAGATCGCCCTTCCCCTTGCTTTGAATTTCCCTTTGAGTTGTCAGATCTTGTGGAAAAGGTCTCTTGCTCTTCCTTTTTTATTGTTTTCTTCTATTTCTCTGCATTGATCATTACAGTAGTTCTCCTTATGCTTGCACACTAACTGTTGTACAGTTGCATTCATGATTCTGGTTTTGTTCCTATCTCCCTTTTCTTTTGCTTCTCTTCTTTCATATGTTATTCATTGTGTCTTCTCTTTCTTTTTGGCCTTCTAAAATGTCCTCTTGCATTCTTCCTTGATTATGTCCTTGGCTTTTGCCCATAATTTTTCTGGTAGTTGGTCAGTTATGGTTAATAGCATGAATCTGTTTCTTATATGTTCAATAAATTCTGTTGGAATATTGTTCAGATCATATTTTGGTATAAAGACTGGTCTTGTTTTCTTCTTCAGCTTTACTTTAATTTTTGATACAAATAGTTCATGATCTGAGCCACAGTCAGCAACTGGTCTAGTTTTGGCCATCAGAATTGAGTTTCTCCATCTTCTACTTCCAACTGTATAATCTAATTGTATTGGCCATCTGATTATGTTCATGTGTATAATCTCCTAGGACGTTATCACACGGGGCAAATCTGCTGGTTAATCCACACAAATCCCAAACAAAAACTGGATTTGTGCCTCACGTTTTCACATGACGTCACACAGAAACTGGAGAGAAAGTGGACAGAAACTGGTGTTATACGAGATCTTTTGAAATTTGGTTGTTTTGAGGAAATGCATTTGCGAAATTACAGTAATTTCACATTTACTGTAATGTGAAAAGCAAATGCGCATTTGGAAGCATTTTCCCGCATTTTCCCATGGTTCCGCAGGGTTTCCCATGGGTCATCGAGGCAGTGCCTCCTTATTACGTTTACTTCCGGTTTTGTTTGGGCGACAAACCTGCCGGCCAGACATGAGCCTCTCTGCTTTGTCTTTCTAAATATATCTGTTTTTTACTAGAGATATCGGGCCATGGTTGATGTGGGGTTTGTGAAGTAACACAATTGGGGATGGGTGCTGCAAGAGAGAAATCACGTTAATGGCGAAAACGCGGCCAAAGCAATGACGAAGTGGGGAAAAGGAAGTGACGAAAACAACATCCGCCAGCTGCGGTGAGCATAGCTATATCTGTGCATGTGCTAGAAGATCATTTCTAGTACATTTACGGGCTTTTCTCACTTGTGTGTGAACGTTAAATGCACTTACTGTAATTTTGCAATTAAGGTAATTACGTGTGAAAGCCATTTGCAGAATCAAGGTTTATTTTCATTTTATTTTTGGGATTTCTCATTTCCACTTTATTATCGCTTTGTGGCCCACGTGTAATAACGTCCTTAGTTAGTTGTATGAAAAAGGTGTTTGCAATTAATAGGTTGTTAGTCTCACAAAATTCCGTTAGACACCCGCCTGCTTCATTCCTTATACCTAAGCTGAATCTTCCTACTGTTTTTTTATTCTTCTTTGATGCCTACTTTAGAATTCCAGTCACCTATGATCAACTTGAAATTCTGGGTTGATGCGTTATCAATTTCTTCCTATACTCCTTCATAGAATCTTTCAATTTCTTCTTCCTCTGCCTTTGTGGTTGGCACATATACTTCAATTATGGTGATATCTGTAGGTTTCCCCTGTAGCCTTATTGATATTCTATCTGACTTTGCATTGCATCCTTTCACTGCTTTGCCATGTCTCTATTTAGTATGAAGGCCACCCTGTTTCTTCATGTCTGCATGAAAAAACACACACAACTTTTGCCCCTTTTTGAGCATTCTTCTATTGGTGAGGAGAGGAATCACTTCATTTGATTTCATGAACAATCTCTCACTTTTTGAGTGCATCATTAACATGAAGTCTTATGGAACTAAAGAGTAGTTCATCATTCATGTGATTCCTTCACAGAATGAGACAACAATGACATGGAGTCATTTTCTTTTGTGGCACATCCTATAGCAGCATGTGAATAATGCTTGCAGATATCCAGTGAGGAAGAATCATATCATATAGTCCAGTTCAATTTCAAAGCAATTTACTCCTAGTCCAGAAAAGGGCAATCCAGAGGCACAGTCAATGATGCAGTAATATCAAGAGCCACAACCTAATAATGAGTCCTAACTCATCAGTTTCAGTACAGGCAGTACCATAGTCAAGGTCAAAACAGTCAGAAGTCAGTTAAATTAGCAAGGCAGAGCACTGACAACAACCCACAGAGATCCTTACAGTCACACATCAGATTAATCACAATAGGCAGATAAAATTTAACTACCAAAATCCAAGCAAAGATGCACATTGTTCTCTGCACTAAGCATGGCCAGAACTGAAACTTGTATGCAGTTGCTACTTGGAACTATAAACCTCCCTGTAAGAAAAATCCTGCTTTAAAAGAAACCATGCACATACTCTTAAAGCAAACATTATTTTAAAGGTAACCTTCTTTGGGACCCTCCATCTGATAATCTTGAGTCAAGCCATTGCCTTCATTTATCTTTACTCTCATGAACTATGAAGAATTCTGGCATTCTGTTCCAAGTCAGGGACCCAGTTTTCCCTCTCATGAGCTGTAGCTTCCTGATGACTGGCAGATCCTGAGCTGACAAGCTTTATTGACTCCTTGCCATCCTTTAGCCTTTATTGACTCCTTGCCATCCTTTATCCATACCAGAGGACCTCTTCAGTGAGATTGTTACAGAGGAGTTTTTTACTAAGCATGCCAATCAGGCCAAGGGGGAAAATGATGCAATTGAGCTCCACTCAAATTATTGCATTAAATTATTGTCAAGAATTACATAGGATGTATAGTTGTAACATGGAAAAGTAGTTCCCAGTTCACCATAACCTTCATTTAGTGATTCAGTACAAGGCCAGTTCTAATGAAAGTGTAGGGGTCTGTATCTTATATTCTGTGAATTATATCCAGTTTCTTACATACCAAGAAGCCACACTATATGTTACAATGTTCTAGAATTATGTATTTCCCTCACTTTACTCTCTTTTGTCTCTTAGATGATGCCATGCAGAGAAACATCACCATGCAAGACTCCTTTAGGTTTGATAAAAACAATGTTCACGTCTCTGGGATTTACCACCATGCACAGAAATCCTTAAAAGGCGGGGAGGGAATTAAAACCAGAAATGAGAGACATTCACTTCAACTTTTGATTTTGGAAGTCTGGGAGGGAGTGGCATCACCTCCGGAGTGTCACCTGGTGCACGGGGGGGGGGGGTATCAGGACTTCAGGGGGGTTCTGGGGTGGGGGCAAAAGGGGGCCACCCACCTTGCTGCACTGTGCCACTCTACTCACAAGTAGAACAGTGCACATCACTGTGTCTGCCACTGCTTCATTCTCTTCATGAGGAGGATGAAGTGGCAGCATGTAGGTCAGTGGGGGGACTGAGCAGGTTTCACCCCTCTTGCATTCTCTGCACCCCCTCCCCCCAGAACACCACTGCTAGGAAGGTATTTTGGGTTGCAGGGGCTCTGCAGCTGCTGCATGCAAAAATTCCATTCCTGGAGGCTTCAGAGGGAAAGAGAGAGAACATTTTTTAATGGTGTACACCTTTTCCATTACAGAATGGTGATGGAGAGGAATCTATAGCAGTCTGGATGCTGCAAAAGTGGCCTTATTTGAATACTTGCCCTGCTAGCCTTTATGTGCTAGTTCACTGTTTATACCCTTGATCAGCTGAACATTGTTACCTTTTTAAAAATGGCTTTATTCATGATTTAAAGCTCTTCAAAGGATTGTTCTCTTTTTTGGGGTGGTAATCTTCCTTTAGGCAATGCACTAGAGGCCATTCAAAGTACTATCTACTCTTTATACCACCACAGTTCTTGCTGGGGATGGGTAGTGAATTGCTTTTCTCACTAATGCATGTGGGAAGGGAGGGAAAAGGGAAGGTGAGAAAGAAAGAAAGAAAGAAAGAAAGAAAGAAAGAAAGAAAGAAGATGACCCCCACCTATTTTTTACATTTTAATGGGGCAGGTTTGTCAATAAATTAGTATGATTGATACTATCATATGTACTTTGATCCAAACAATAGTGATTACAGTAATTTCCAGCTAGCCAGAATGTTTCATCATTGAGTAAGGATTTTAGTTTGAGTCTTATTGTATGCAGTCCAATATACTACTGGTTGCATCAAATGAACACAGTTTTGAAAAGTTACCTGTCTAGAATTCTGGGAGTTGTAGTCCTATAAAGGTATTTTTCCAAGTTGTGCACCAGATTGACTAACCCCTAATAATTAAGGAGATTATCACATTGAAGATTATCGCACTCAAAAAAAGTGACTTGTCCCCAACAGGATACAGTTGCTTTTGGGATTATTACCTGGTTTTATTGCACATAAATCACCGCTGATGTCACTGGGCGACTGCAACCTGCAGGTAGACCAGGTCCTAGTCTCTCTCAGCCAGCTGTTATGCAAAAATGGCAAACTCACATTTTTGCAAAGTGGCTGGCTGAGCATGGCTAGAATCCAAGCTGCAGCCGGACTGCAGTTGCCTGGTGGCAGCGGCAACATTTTCATGTGTAATAAAACCAGGTAATAATCCAAGAAGCAATTGTATCTTGTCAAGGATAAATTGTGATTTTTTTTAGTGTAATAATCTCCATTACCTTTGCTCCCGGCATAGATATGGGATGTTACTTCAAGAAGGCAAATGTTATCACATTCACCTGTTGCCAGGTAGCAGGCAGCCTGTTTGCAACTCAGGCTTCTGCCACAGGTTTTCAAGAACAAGAAAATCCCATTCATGAAAAAATGTGAAAGAAGCCCAGAGAAGCCTGGGTTGCAAACAGGCTGCCTGCTGCCTGGCAACGGGTGAATGCTATAAGATACGCCTTCTTAAAGTTACATTCTGCATCTATGCCAGGAGCAAAGGTAATGTGATAATCTCCTAAAACTTTAGAAACTATTTCTATGTTCTGTGATGGAAGACCGCCCATGCTTTAGGAGTGGCTGAGCATTCCTTTCTTCTCACCATGCCAGAGCTGAAGCTACAGAAATGGAATTCCTAAAGAGAATGGATGAAATCATCTTCCTTACTGGAATGGGCAAAAAAAATGACAAGACCGTGAGTTCTTGTGAATGTGAAGAGATTGTGGAATCTGTCATTGTGCCCTTGTCTCAACACTGTATAGCTCTGGGAGATTACACTCGAGCTTTTTATTATTTGCTGGAATGTGCATCTGGTTACGTACACCTCTCCAACAATTATCTGGTCAGTGGAACATACCCATTCCCCTTCAGCCTTACAACTTTGTCCTCACCTCTTTTTTTTTTCTTTTTATGTGATGTGAAAGTCCAAGATATTGGACACATTGGATCTTGTGCAATGTGGAAGGTAGGAAATAACTAAATACATAAATAGTACCATGGTAGAATCAAACTTAATATTTGAGAAGTTTACAAATTTAATCCTACACTTCAGTGCTATAAGCAAAGCACACTTGTTAATCTTGCCCATGTTCGTGTGCTCTCTTCAGAGCTTGGAAGAAATGGAGCTTAGAAATCTTACTTTTGGATTGCAACTCCCAAAATCCCACAACTAGCATGACCACTAGGTATGCTGGCTGGAGGATTCTGAGAACTGTAGCTTAAAAAGTAACATTTCCAAACTCATTTTTTCTTTCATTCTCATATTTATCAACTGTATTAGTTTGGCTGGGACAGCACCAATTAATCTTCTGAGATCTCACTTTCCCCAAATATTTTTAAAATACTCCAGTGTGTCCCTCCTCTCCCCACATTTCCTCTTCATCCTTGGCTTACTTCAGTTGCTGTAAAATGATTTCAAAGTGCAAAAGTAGTTCACATTCAACTCAGCAAGAGGAAGAGAAGAGAAGTAAGGAAAGGGCAGGATCTTGCCTTTCCAGTAAGCTCAGATGAACGCAAACTGCTGCAGCATATTTTAGCTTAGTTGAAGGGCAGTTGGTCCTAGGCTTGTCTTCAGAGGCTCTGCCTCTGTGCAGATCTGGGTGATCTTAGAGGTTTTTACGAAGTTCTTAAAACAGTATTTGGACCTACTTATCAGGTCCAAAGCCCCTTATACAGTACAGATGGTCAAACATTAATTACTGATAAAGCCTCCATCCTGAATCAATGGGCTAAACATTTTCAAAGTCTCTTCAGTGCCAACCGAGTAGTCCAAGGCTCAGCTATCCAACATATGGTACAAAAACCGATGAAAAACGAACTGGACATAACTCCCACTTTGGAAGAGACCCTTAAGGCCATACAGCAGATGAAAAACAGCAAGGCAGCTGGGATTGATGGAATCCCACCTGAAGTTTGGAAACACAGAGGTCATGTACTCCATGCTAAATTCCACAAACTCCTTGTGAGTTGCTGGGAAAAAGGGGAACTGCCATCAGATCTCCGAGATGCAGTCATCATTACCCTGTACAAGAAAAAAGGAGCAAAATCCAATTGCTCAAACTATCGAGGTATACCACTGCTCTCTATTGCTGGAAAAATCCTTGCAAGGATACTCCTGAACAGATTAGTTCCTGCTATTGCAGAAGAACTCCTTCCTGAAAGCCAGTGTGGCTTCAGAGCCAATAGGAGTACTACAGATATGGTATTTGCCCTTAGACAACTGCAAGAGAAATGTAGATGTAACATTTGTTGACCTTACCAAAGCCTTCGACACTGTGAGTAGAAAAGGTCTATGGCAGATCCTGGAAAGACTAGGATGCCCCCCCAAATTCCTCAAAATGATTATCTTGCTACATGAGGGCCAGCATGGTCAAGTCAGATACGGTGATGCTCTTTCAGAGCCCTTTCTAATAACTAATGGAGTGAAGCAAGGTTGTGTTCTTGCTCCAACTTTATTTACAATCTTCTTCAGCATGATGCTCCAAAGGGCTACAGTAGAGCTCAAAGAAGAAGACGGCATCTATATACGTTACCGTGTTGATGGTAACTTGTTTAACTTAAGCCATCTGAGGGCTCGCACCAAGACTCTAAACTATCTAGTCCGTGAGCTGCTCTTTGCTGATGATGCTGCCCTTGTTGCCCATACAGAAGCAGCTCTGCAGCAGCTAACATCCTGCTTCGCAACAGCTGCAGAAATGTTTGGGCTGGAAATCAACCTGAAGAAAACGGAAGTTCTCTACCAGCCTGCACCACAGGACAAACACCACAATCCCCACATTGCTGTAGGCAAATCTGTGCTTAAGTCCGTTCAGCAGTTCACCTACCTGGGAAGCATCATCTCCTCAGACGCCAAGATTGACAAAGAGATCGATCACAGATTAGCAAAGGCATACAGCGCATTTGGAAGACTTTACAAAAGAGTCTGGAGTAACAAACACCTGAGGCGGAGCACAAAAATCAGTGTGTATAGAGCAATTGTACTGTCTATTCTCCTTTACGGGTCTGAAACATGGGTCACCTATCGCCAACACTTACGACTCCTCGAACACTTTCATCAGCGCTGTATATGCACAATCCTAAATATACACTGGACTGACTATGTGACAAATGTTGCTGTCCTTGAGCAAGCAGGGATCACCAGCATTGAGGCCATGCTATTGAAAACGCAGCTGCGCTGGGCAGGGCACGTTTCTAGGATGGAGGACCATCACCTCCCAAAAATAGTACTCTATGGTGAACTCGCCACGGGTCAGCATAAGAGGGGCGCTCCAAAAAAGCGATACAAGGACTCCCTGAAACAACATCTCAGGCTCGGCCAAATTGATCACCAACAGTGGTCCACCCTGGCCTCACATCGGGAGGCATGGAGACGCACTATCCACAATGCTGCAGCCTTATTTGAGAAGTCACGCCGAACAAGTCTCGAAGAGAAACGACAACACAGAAAGAATCACAACCCCGAAACATCACCCAAGGAGATCTTCTGCTGTGCTTTCTGCAACCGGACTTGTTTATCTCGGATTGGCCTTTTTAGTCATCAGCGCGCTTGCAAAAAGCGTGGGATGAGTCCTTCCTGAATCTTCATTTGCGAAGAAAAGCCAGAGATTTTAGCTTAGGAAAAGAACATCATGTTCTATTGTTGAGGTAAGCAAAAGGAATAAACACCTTTGTAAAAATCAGGGGTATTTCCCAGAAATGTGCATGAAGTGCCCTCTCAATCAAATTCTCACACAATTCAAATTTCCCTAAAATAGTATCAGCATTGCAGAGAAGCATTTCTGGTTTGAATTTTGAATCAGTTGTTTGTTTCTGAGATTTTGATAAAACTTAAACAGTCTGTCTGCCCCAACCACAAGCTTACCATCTGCAGATGGCCCTGCCTTATTCACCTCAATGATGGCACATACACGTGGCTGTGCCACCACGGCAGTGTGCACAGTACACTTCCATTGAAAGCAATGGGACTTGAGGTCCCGCTGCTTTTGCCATCCATCCAGGGGGTCCAGATCAGAACCCCCTCAGATACGAAGGGCTTGCTGTATTTCAAGGCTTAGTTTTGCTGGTTTTCTTTTTCCTGTCCCATTTCTTTTCATTTATTAATCCTCTGTGTTTGCCAAAGCTGCATCAAACAACAGGAAAGAATGTAACTTGTAGAGGTCAATTGGGAGAAAGTCTAATTACTTTGTGGCAGTTCCACTCCACACCCCCATGTGGAGCAATGTTCTATTTACATTGCCAATGCAGTCATACAAATATCTACTCAGACATAAGTCCACACGAATTTAGGGGGACACACTCCTAGGTAAATGCACAGGACTGTAGCCTGGGACATTTTAAAGGCCATTAGAATGCATGCATTTTTTAAATAAAAAAATGACAATCATGTTTTTTTCTTACTACATCTTTCTTAACTAAGTGCATTTATATCAAGGAGCTTAAAATATTGCACATTATATTTCTTCATCCCATTTGTATTTTAAGATCCACCTAGTAGGTTAGTCTGAGTAGGTATGATTGGCTAAAGATAACCACATGAGTATTTTGTTATACTGAAGCTGGGTTTTAACCTGTTCTGTTATGTGCATTGGGCAGAGGTGATGGTTGTGAAGGCAGAGTTCATACAGTGGACCTGAGAGCAATCCGTAATTTAGAGCAGGTCTGGGAATAGACTTTTTTATTTTAGAATAAGGTTTATATAATAATATATTTATTTTTAATCATATGATGTACATGCATGCATAGAGGCACATAATATTATATTTATTATTTTGCTTATAAAATTCTTTCAGGTATTCCTAAACACATTAAATAGATTCCAGGGTTTCTCGGCTTAAAACAATAGTTTTGTGTGTCCTTCCTCATTAATGACTTTTACCCTCTTTTTGCGTGGCCACATCCTTTTGACTCTGATGTTGCTCAGCCATACATGTCCCAGTTTTCATGTGTGAAATGTGGAAATGCTTGCATTCTGGCTATATTATAGGTTGAGTGAGTGAATATTATGGTAACCAGTTGCTACCAAGAGCCTGTTAATTTTGTTTTTATTTATTTAATAGTTTGTTTATTTCATGTCATGCTAGAAAAACAAGGAGCAAAGCTCCTGTGGTGAAAAAAGACATCAGTCACACTGAACCTAACCCCAGTTTAACCCCGAACCACGTACCAGACTGAGAACTGGAAAGCCCAAGGGAAATGGGGTTAAACAGAGACAGAAAATACATCCTCTGTTCTCTGTTACTTTTTTTCCAGGCTTTTACATATCTGAATACAGCCGAGAGCATGCTGAGATCATCAGTATTCAAGGAGAAAACTGTCAGTCAGTTTGAGGAGTCAATTTTATGCAGCCTGAAGGGAGAGGTAATAAAACCATGCTGGAGTTGTTTCATTGTGCTTCACTTCACTTGGAAATGGCTGTCTATATACTGGCCATTATTATTAATTTATCACACAGGGACCATATGTACCTCCATCCCGATAATAATTAAAGCAGCCGCAACCCACAAAAGTGTGCAATGCGTGAATGATTTTCACATGCAGAACACAATAACATGTTAGAAGCTCATTACTAAAGCAAGAAAGAGGGTAGAACATGCATTTGGTTTTCACACAGATGCATGTAAATCCCGATAATGAAAAAAGTGAATTTGTGAATGAAACAGAAATGAATTTACGGTATTTTCCCAAAAATGCCTATTTGCTGGTTCATGTCACTTTCCTGTCGGATTCCAAGCACTTTGCGCAGAATGTTGTGTGAAAACTATTTGTGCAATTGAGCCTAATACACTGGATAACCGTGGGTTCTGACCTGTTTAAACTTCTAATTTTCCCCATGTGATAAACTCCCATGCTGGAGTTGCTTCATTGTGCTTCACTTCACTTGGAAATGGCTGTCTATATACTGGTCATTATTTTCCTCTCAAATAGGCCCCCTTTTTTTATAGAATAGTATGGTATTCTGTCTGCTTGCATAGTAATAGCATTGATTGAGATGTAGATTGCACTCAAGATATTCATTAATATTGAAATTGCAGTTTTAAATGCCAAAACTTAGGACAATTTTTCCTCATATTGGTTTCCACTGGAGAATGGTGGACAACACCCACCCCTCTGTAGACAACCCAAAGAGCAAGGGTGGTCTGTAGTCTTCAGCTTCCAAAACTCTGTCCCTGAAGGTTTTTTTTCTGTCTTTAAAAGTTCAAATGGAGCTTTGATTTCCTGAGATAGGGAAAAAGACTTAACAGGTAGGATTGAAAGTCTTGTCCCTACACTTGATTTTCACCTCCAAACTTCCTTTGTTCCTCTCTCAGATGTATGAGTGGTGATATTAATTTCTTTGGAGGGTGGTGATAAGCATCCCTATTTTCATACTCAATGAAGTGGGAAGAAAGGCTTTGCAAGCTGCTTTCCTGCACATTTTTTGTCACCACTAGTGGTGCAGAATTGGGGAGCCACCCACTCAAGGAGGACTCTGCTTCTTTTACCAGGGCTGTAAGAAATAGAGAATGACTCTTGATTCTGCAAATAGTCTCATTAGTCACCTTCTCCAGCCTTTTACAACTTAATGATGACATCACAGGAATACACTGAAGCTCCAGTATTTTGCTTTCCTTGTTAAACATCTAAAAATACATCCAAGAAAAACGGACAAAGAAAGTATTGTCTGAACTCATTTTTGGTGCCTCACCATATGTCCAGTTTGCTGCAATATGCATGGTGGTGTTTTGTGCCCATTGGTGCCTGTTGGAGCAGAGATAGGAGTTTATTGCACTCTAAATAATGCAACTTATCCCCAACGGATTTTGGGTTAACAGCAGGTATTATCATAGGTGAAATCGCGGCCGCTACCACCAGGTGGCTGCAACCCAGGTCCCAGCTGCGCTCATCTGGCTGCTTTGCAAAAAATGGGAGCTTATAGTTTTTGCAAAGTGGCCGGCTGAGCACAGCTGGGACCTAGATTGTAGTTGCACAGCGGCAGCAGCGGCAATTCCACATGTGATAATACCACTGTTAACCCAAAAAGTGACTATCCCATTGGGGATAAGTCGCATTATTTAGACCAGGGGTAGGCAACCTTTTTGAGCCAGGGGCTTGGTTGCTGTCCCTCAGACAATTGGGGGGCCGAAGCACCATAAATAAATAAATAAATATTTTTTTTTTAAATTACAAAATTAAATATATATGCATGCACACTCTCTCAGCCCCAGTAAAGCCATGGCAAAACCCCTGTGGAGATTTTGCCAAGAAAACCCCAAGAACAAGTAATAACAACAATAATCAATATCATCATGACGAGCGGTGGCGGCGGCAATACCGGCCTGGGGCTGGTCCTAAGGCCTCAGAGGGGCGCATCCAGCCCCCGGGCCTTAGGTTGCCTACCCCTGATTAGAGTGTGATAAACTCCATAGATAGAGACAATTAGAGGTGCAACCCAGATGTTTTAAGGAGATGGTGTAAAATCAGGTACATACAAGAAAGAGAGGGGAAAGGGAGAGAAAGAGAAATGCAAGCATTCCATTCTTTCACACACAACACAAACATAGGCAGACATACAATTCACATTGACAACAGTGGGAGGTACATACAGATTGCAGCCTCTATTAGTCTTTCATGTACTTGGGAGAAGAACCCCAATATTCATAGGTCTCGTCTTCTATTTCTGAGTGGAAAGCACCATATTATGCCCCTTCGGAGTGGCAGTTTCTGCATCTCCCTCATGCTAATCTGGAGCACAAGTAGTCCCAATAAGTGACCTGATATTTGGGTTGGTTTAGAATCATAGAGTTGGAAGAGACCACAAGGGTCATCCAGTCCAACCCCCTGCCATGCAGGAATCACAATCAAAGCAACCCTGACAGATGGCCATCCAGCCTCTATTTAAAGACCTCCAAGGAAAGAGACTCCACCACACTCTGAGGGAGTGTGTTCCACTTGGAACAGCTCCTACTTACTAATATTGAATCTCTTTTCCTGCAGCTTGCATCCATTATTCCGTGGAGCAGCAGAAAACAAACCTGCTCCACCCTCAATGTGACACTCCTTCAAATACTTAAACAGAGCTACCATATCACCCCTTAACTGTCTCTTCTTCAGGCTAAACATACCCAGCGCCCTAAGTCTTTCTCATATGGCATGGTTTCCAGACCATTCAGCATTTTGGTCGCCCTCCTCTCTGGATACGCTCCAGCTTCTCAACATCCTTTTTGAATTGTGGTGCCCAGAGCTGGACAGAGTATTCCAGGTGAGGCCTGACCAAAGCAGAATAGAGTGGCACTATTACTACCCTTGATCTAGACACTATACTTCTATTGATGCAGCCTAAAATCGCATTGGTCTGTTTAGCTGCTGCATCACATTGTTGACTCATGTTCAACTTGTGGTCTACCAGATCCCTTTCACAAGTAGTTTTGTTAAGCAAGGTGTCTACCATCCTATATCTATGCATTTCATTTCTCCATGTAGAAATTTGTCTCAATGGGAAGGAGAGAAGACAAAGGAAGTTACAAGTAGTCATACTGAGGGCAAGACAGTGAGGAATGAGAGATTCTTTGCCAAAATGTGGACAATTTCAAAAGCAGTGCAAAGGGTTTTTTATAGAAACATCTGTGTATTCCATGCATAGGTTTTACTGGTTGGGCATTATTTCTGTCTACCTCTGGTTGCTATGGGTAATCATTATGTACAACTTAACACAGTATCTGCTGTACTAGAACAATGGGATTTGATGCCCAACAGATTCTGTTTGGCTTTCTCCCAGATTACTAAAAAAAAAAAAAAAAAAAAAAAAAAAAGGAAGACAAAAATAAATTCAAAATGAAAATGAAAATGAAAAAGCCTCCACCATAAATTACTGTATTGTTGTAACCCTCATGTTCTATAGGTCTCTTACAATATGGGTCAAATTAATTTGGCAAAAAAAATGATGAAGAAGGCTTTGAGTTTATTGAAGAAGAGTTTCCCAATGACTGTTGTGGGAGCCTTTTTCATGTCTATGGTGGAAACTTCCAGACATTTGTCTCACCAGAAGAAGCAGGCGTTTTGGCAAATGTCCAGTGGGTAAGATGCTGACAAACTCTCTAGAAGCTGTGTGTGTATGGGCTACACTATCACAGAATTATAAGTAATTTCACATACCCTCTGGTTCATCCTCTAGATCTCAAGAACTTTATAGGCAGATGCTAGTCCAGCTTCTATTTGAAAATTCTCAGTCAAGGGTTTGAAAGAATGTAGTGCCTCCTTACTTTAATAAGAAGTGCATTCTTCTAGTGGTTCATAGATGCCACTCATAGGGCTCATTGCTGATTGCTTTATATGTGCCTCGTTCACATGAGAAATGGTTTCAGACATGACTGTGATTGGTCTGACTCATGTTGAAGTGAGGCAAATGTAAAAAAAATCTTTTTAGACACTAGTTTTTGGTGGTTCTTTAGAAAAAAAAATTGAAACGGAAGAGTGTTCAACAAGTGCGAACAACAGATCTGATTCGCATCTCCCCAAAGCCCAGCTCCCCGAAGTTGAATGTGGTGAGCTAGGCTCCCTTGGCCTTACAAGCCCTCACCAGGCAGAGCAGGGCCACACTTTCAGGGCTCCCAGACCCAGCTTTTGTGGTCTGTCTGGGCGGGCGTTCTCTTCCTGGTCCCTCTCCACCTTCCCTCCCTCCCCGGTGGCAGTGGTGTTTCTCCTTCTCCTTCTCCTTCTCCTTCTCCTTCTCTTCCCTCCCTTTCCCCTCTGCCACTGAAGTGAAGCCCATCTCAAGGGGAAGGCGAGGGGTCCTTCTGCCTGGGTCCAAGGCAAGGGGTGCTGCTGGGTCAGGCACTGGGTAGCCCCTCTGGGTCAGGCCGGTGCAGCTGCTGGGAGCCCTGTGGGTGGGGGATGCGGATGGTACCCCCCCTGGTCTGCCCCCCCCCCCAGGCTTGCCCTGACCCCCCAAAGCCCTCTGCCACCACCAGTGATTTGAGCCCTACATGCTCCTCTGCTTTAGGAGGCTTGGCTTCCAGCAATCACAACCTTTTGGCCAAGAAGGACACCCTTCAGGGTGGCCTGGAGGCCAGGACCAGACCCTCCACAGGGATCATGAAGGTGGGTCCCCATCCCTCCCTCCCTCCCTCCTTCCTTCTTGCAGCCAACCCTCCAGCCTCCTCTTTGGACCCAGGTTCCTTTGGCACATGGGGAAAGGTTTTGACACCTCCAGCACCAAATACACCAGTTGGGATCCCTGCAGGTCTTTTCCTGGCTCCCTGGGCAAGAGATCTTAAGGAAATCCTTCTGATGGCAGTGGCTAATCTCACACAAACACACACACACACAGACATACACCAGTGCTGTCCTCACTTGATGAAAGGAGGCCCCTTGGAGCCCGGAAAACCTGATCCCCCCCTGAGCTGGGGCACAAAGGCAACTTAGGGCTCATTCCCATTAGTGGGAATGACGTGGAATAAGGGAATAATTTGCTTCCATAGTGGGAACTAAGCATTGGCCTGAATCGAATCAATGACCCGGAGTCAATGCAATTTGCAAACCAGTTTAAATGTATGTGGGAATGAGCCCATAGTGTAATCTAAACCCATCCTATATAGCAGGGGCACACAACCTTAGAATCATAGAATCAAAGAGTTGGAAGAGACCACAAGGGACATCTAGTCCAATCCCCAGCCATACAAGAATACAATCAAAACACTCCCCACAGATGGTCATCCAGCATCTGATTAAAGCTCCACCACACTCTGAGGCAGCATATTGCAATGTCAAAGAGCTTTTACCCTCAGGACATTTTTCCTAAGGTTTAGGTGGAATCTTTTTTCCTGTAGCTTGCATCCATTGCTCTGTGTTCTAGTCTCTAGAGCAGCAGAAAACGAGCTTGCTCCATCTTTAAAATATTTAAACAGGGATAACGTCTCACCTCTTATCCTTCATTTCTCTGGCCTAACATACCTAGTTCTTTAAGATGCTCCTCATATGCAATGGTTTCCACACCTTTTACTATTTTGGGCACCTTCCTCTGGACATGTTCCACCTTGTCAATATCCTTCTTGAACTGTGGTGCTCAGAACTGGACACAGCATTCCAGGTGAGGCCTGACCAAAGCTGAATAGAGTGGAACTATTACTTTCCTTGATCTAGACACTGTACTTCTATTGATGAAGCTTAGAATCACATTGGCTTTTTTTAGCTGCTGCATCACACAGTTGACTCATTTCCAGTTTGTTGTCTACTGACTCCTAGGGGGGTTGCAGACTGCCAGAAATAGTGTGAATTCAGTCCACTTTTAGGGTTAGGGTTAGTGCTAGGGAATCATGGGAACTGTTATTTTTCTGAGACATTGAGCCTTCTCTGTCAGACAACTCTGATGCCACAATAAAATACAGTTCCCATGGTTCCCTAACTCTAACCCTAACCCTAAAAGTGGACTGAATTCACACTATTTCTGGCAGTCTGCAACCCCCCCTAGTTCCCTTTCACATGTTGTCAAGCCCAGTGTCACCCATGCTGTGCATTTTAATTTTTCTGCCTAAGCATAGTAACTTACATTTATATCTGTGCATTTTAATTTTTCTGCCTAAGCATAGTAACTTACATTTATCCCCACTGAAACTCATTTTGTTACTTTTGGCCCAGCTTTCTAATCTGTTAAGGTAATTTTGAATTCTGATCCTGTCCTCTGGGGTATTAGCTACCACTCCTAATTTGGTGTCATCTTCATAGTTAATAAGCATGCCCTCTAGTCCATCATTCAAGTCATTGATAAAGATGTATACCACACAGGCCAGGACAGAACCCTGTGGAGCTGGTCTAGTCACTTCTCTCCAGGATGAAGAGGAGCCACTGGTGAACAACCTTTGGGTTGAGTCAGTCAACCAATTACAGATCATCTAACAGTTGCATTGTCTAGCCCACATTTTACTAGCCTTTTGCAAAGATGTAATGTGGGACCTTGTCAATGGCCTTACTGTTATCCAGATAAACTATATCCATAGCATTGCCTTCATCTACCAAGCTTGTAACTCTATAAAAAAAAAAGAGATAAGATTAGACTGGCATGACTTGTTTTTGAGAAACCCATGTTGATTTTTAGTGATCATGACATTCGTATCTAAATGGTAATAGACTGTCTATTTAAAAATCTGCTCTAGAATCCTTCCTAGTATTGATGACAGGCTGACTGGATGGTAATTGTTTGAGTCTTCTTTCCCCCTCTTTTTTTGAAGATGAGGATAGCATTTGCCCTCCTCCAATCTGCTGTGACTTCTCCTCTTCTTTAGGAATTATAAGAGTATTGGCAGTGGTTCTGAGTGTACTTCTGCCAGTTTTTAAAATACCTTTGGATGTAGTTAATCCGGCCCTGGAGACCTGAATTTGTTTAGAGTAGCCAGGTATTCCTGTACTACTACTACTAATAAAATTTATTTATACCCCGCCCCTCTGTGAACAATTTAAATTTAACAACAATTAAAATTACTTACAATGTAAAACCAGAAAACCTGAATAATCACCCTCCTTAAAAAAAGTATTAAACCAAACACTAGTTAAAATATATAGATTAAAATGACATACAATACAAATAACATACACTACAATACAATACATAAATAATGAAATAGAGCAATCAGAGTAGCGGCAGGATCCAAAATGGGAAAGGGCAGAATAGGGGAGTTCCTGAGGTTGGGAAGTCTATTCTGGAAAGGCCTTTTAATGTATTTTGTACTGCATTTTCCCCAATGCACCATCTGCTCCATTTCCCCAGAATAAACACTATTTTCCTTTTTTATATATTCTGAATTTTAGGCTATATTAAGAATTACAAAAGTTATAAGAAAAAGAAAAAGAAACAAGTAAAGAAAAAAAAGGGGGAAAGAAATGAGGAAAGAAAAAAAAATATTACTTCCAATCCTCCTTACACCAGTTGTATATAGATATAGTTATTCATGCCTTCACTCTACTATTACAATAAATTTCTTTCTCTTGTTAGCCTTTTCCTTCTGATCATCAAACCCCAAAGTTAACAAATCATTTTCTTTTTGTGTGTGCAAAAGGTCTATGCATTTTCCAGTATTTGAGAAATGTCATCTTTCTCTAACCAGACATCCATTTCTGCTAAGTCACTTAATTTCAACAACTGCTCCTCCATAGTTGGTAATACTAAATTCTTCCGTCTTTGCACATACCACTGTCTTACTGCCATAGTCATATATTGAAGTAATCATCTGTGAGTCTTCTCCAGCTGTGAATCCCAACAGTCTGAAAACAACAGTTCCAAGTTTAATTCAATATTTGTCTTTAAAATCCAATGCATCAACACGTGTATTTGAAACCAATTTTAAAGCTTTTTCACATGTCTACCACATATGATAAAATGTCCCTTCAATATTGCTCACAATTCCAATATACATTACAAACATCATTATACATTCTAGAAGGTTTTTCTGAAATCATGCCATCTATACATCATCTTGTAAAAATTATCTCTAAGATCATATCAGGTAAATTTCAATCCCCTTGACTACATATTCTCCCACTGATTCAATTGTATTGCCAAAATTCTTGTCTCATTGTATCATACATTGTCTTGTTCTTCCATTTCAAATGTCAACAAAACTTTATACATTTTTGGCATTTACCTGTTGATCATCTGTTCAAAATTGCACTTCAATTTTGATGTATTTTGCTCAAAACCATATATATTTTGTCCATTTTAAATCTTTCTGATAGTTGTAAGTAAAAATATCATTGAAAAAAATCCCTCCAATCTTAGCTGTTCTCTTGATTCAATTCTATATTCCCCTTGACAAAACTCCAAAAGTTCTTGGTACATTAACTGTCTTTGCCTATAAAAGGCTTCTTGTGCTGAGACCCATAAAGGCATTTTGGGCACAGCCTGGGTTTATATCTATTACATATTCACAACAAGGCATGTCTCACAAAATGATTTTTAAAGTCTATGTTAACTTTAAACTTATCATATTATTTATGTATTTATATAGAGTATTTATAACCACTCTTTAGCCACAAAGGTGCTCAGAGAAGCTTACAGATTGTTAATTTTACATTTCCCTGTTGGCAGCCTGCAACCTCCACTATACATTGTGTCATGAATATCCTTGCCATCCAGACTTCAATTCATGCTCTTCCATGAATTGCTCTTCCATGAATTCCAAATAAAATAAATGATCTTTTATTTCTCACCATCATCCATTCTCTCATGTAAACTGAAAAGCAGGCAACAAAGTACAATTTCAATTCAGGTAAACCCAATCCTCCTTTCTCTCTTGCATCTTGTAATATTTTGTACCTAACTCATGTTTTTTCCTTGCTAAACATAGGGGCTATGCAGACGGGCAGCTCTGGGCTGCCACTGCTAGCCGCAGATCGGGGCCACGGTAACCTCACACTGCGGCCCCGATCTTCCCTTTTGCCGCCCTTGAAAGAGTGCCCTTTAACACCCTTTCTGGCACAGAAGAGTGTCCTGATGCCACACGTCATGCGTAATGGCACGCGGCATCAGGACAGCATCGGCGTGGGGTTGGGGTGGCCGGCGTATGGCTGCCCCACCCCATCTCTGCCTCCAGGTTAGCCCTTTGGGCAGGTCAGGCTTAAACTTAGTTATGTCTTTTTGCCATTTCTTGAATGGCACATTATTTGTCAAAATTGGTATTGTCTGAAACAGCAACATCATTCTAGGTGAAACACTCATTTTTTTATCACAGATTTTTTTTTTCAACAATGGCCAATTTATGGAGGATGCAGACGGGAGGCCCTGGGCCGCCCCGGGAAACAGAGGAGCGGGGCTGCTGCTACCACACACAGCGACCCCTGATTCTTCCATTTGCCACCTCTTAAAAGAGCGGCAAAATGCCGCTCCTATTAGAGGTGGCAAAAGGCCACCCCAAGAGCCACTACACGGCTCTTCTCTGAGGACGCTATGCCGGGAGGAGGTCCTGATGCCACGCGCTGTGCGTAAGGGCATGTGGCATCAGGACGTCTTCGGGGAGGGGTTGGGGCGGCTGGTGTGCGGCTGCCCCTCCCCTTCCTTGCCCCCAACATGCCTCAAAGGGCCCATCTGTAGAGGCCCATAGCTTCTCCCATTGTAACATGTCCTTCTTAATTTCATTCCCTCTGTTAACATAATTATCTTGAAACAACATACAATTCATATTCGTCATAGTAATACCTAAGTACCTAACTTTCATCCCAATCTTAAAAGTAGTTATCTCCATCATTTGTGTATGATCTTCTGTATTCATATTTTTCACCAATGTCTTTTGATTATTAAAGCCTGCCAACCCACCAAAATCATTTAATTTTTCCAATAACTATACTCTCCAAAGACTTTTCCCCAATAATTGCCTGATCATCAAGAAATGCTCTTAACTTATAAGTTTCTCCCCCCCCCCCCTTATACCTCATCTTCTTCTTAATGGTTTCTGTGACTTAGGGCCTTTACAGACTGCCAGAAATAGTGCAGCTTGAGGCCACTTTAACTGTCCTGGCTCAATGCTAGGGAATCATGGGAACTGCTAAGGTCAAGATAAATTCCAGAGGCTTCTAATTTATCAAGATGTCTCAAAATCCCATGGGAAATTATCTCTAATAACTATCAGTAGACAAGGCATAAAGGATGAGGAGCTTGTTCCTAATGATTTCAGAACAATCTTTCCCAACCCACCACTCTCTGGGTGTGTTAAACTACCATTTCCATTGCTCACTAAACCATCAGTTGTATATTAAGCAACCTGTAATCCTACAGAGATAAAAGTTGCTTGGTTGGTGAAGACTCTCCTGTTCTACTTAGAGTGAGCCTATGCAGCTCCCATGCCAACTGAAGTAGCTTTAGGCACATCTTGTCAGGTCAGCTATTGCTCTTCTGCCCTCGGGATGAAGTAAAGCAGCAGAATCCTACAAATAGGATTGTCTTGTTCTCCATGCTGTGCACATTATATTCCTCCAGTTATCAGGAAAACTCTCCATTGCAGGACCTATTTCTTGTTTTGGCTAACCTTTCAACGTGGGATGTGACTATTTAGTTCCTTGTTTTGACAAGGGTTTGCTATATTTTCCTCCTATGACATTCCCTGGCACCTTCCTGATAAAAAATGGCTCCTTTCTCTTTCACACTTATTCCTAGTTTCCTGTGATGAGGACTGACCCTTGACCTTAGGCATATGACCATTTGCTTCCAGCACC
Organism: Phrynosoma blainvillii; assembly: GCA_026167975.1. Lineage (NCBI taxonomy): Eukaryota > Metazoa > Chordata > Lepidosauria > Squamata > Phrynosomatidae > Phrynosoma > Phrynosoma blainvillii. The sequence continues at coordinate 153,065,778 of JANUYF010000004.1, forward strand.
CAGTGACATATAGTTCCACTTTAGTCCAGATAAGGTGTGCAAGACTCCAGGTGCACCAAACAAACTAATAGCAATGTAGGAAGGTTCTCCAAGACTGAAGCTGCAAACTGCAGAAATAATGCAGTTTGGCACCACTTTAACTGCCACAACTCAATGCTATGTAATTATGGAATTTGTGGTTTTGGGAGATATTTAGCCTTCTCTGTCAGAGAGCTCTGCTGTCACAACAAACTACAAATTCCAGGATTCCACAGGATGGAGCCATGACAGTTAAAAGGGTGTCAAACTGCCTGAATTCTACAGTGTGGCAGCATCCCCAGTCAACCTCCCTGTCCAACATGGTATATATCACATTGTGTAGGTATGGTCTAGATAAGTGAAGAGACAAAAGAAAAGCCACACTGTTATGTTTTCCCACAGGCTCCAATGAGGTTCCAAATGTGGGTTCTAAATGTTATAGTATAGACCTGGAGAGCATGAATCTTTGCAGTCCTCCAGTTTTGATGCAGTGGGATGTTGGTGTTCTCTAGATGATCTCACAATTAATAAACTGATGAGAAAAGGGATACTGTTCCTCTGCATTATTATGGTATCTTTTGCAGGAAGGAGAAGAAATTAGCTGTTCTGTTCCAACAAGGACACTGCCTTTCCCTGCTGTGGCAACTTTTCAGCCTGGATCTTGCCAGAAGCAGCAAGAAGTTCTCCCACCTGGCAGCTCTCATGAAGGTGAACTGTGCAGAGGAATCTCAAGATGACTCCCAGGTATCTGGCTCTATTCACAGAGATGGAAAGAACTCTCATACATTTTCTCACCTTCTCAAAGAAGGGGTATTGCAACACATCAAGACACTTCCACTGAGAAAATTTGTCAACTGCCATGAGGCTTTTCACATTTGAATTTTTGTTTATGAAAAATTTATGTGAAAAAAGATGAAAAAGTGTTTTGACATTTATAAAATTAGTTTGCATTAGAAGCAGAGGGACTTTGCACAATATGTTTTAGGGTTTTTTGTGAAACTTTTTTTTTCATAAACCAGTTTGTAAACCCATGTATTGGGAAGATACTTTTTGAAATCCTTCATACTTGTATGTGAGGATGAAAACAGTGAGGATTTACATCCCAACTTGTTATTGCCCAAGCAAAAATCTTAGGGCCTTTACAAACTGCCAGAAATAATGCAGATTGAGGCCACTTTAACTGTCCTGGCTCAGTGCTAGGGAATCATGGGAATTGTATTTTTTTCTGGGACATTGAGCCTTCTCTGTCAGAGAGCTCTGGTGCCACAATAAACTACAGTTCCCATGATTCCTTAGCACTGAGCCAGGATAGTTAAAGTGGCCTCAAGCTGCACTATTTCTGGCAGTCTGTAAAGGCCCTTAGTCCTCTAAGAAGGATGGAGTTCAGGTTGTGAAAGTTCAAGATAAATTCCAGAGGCTTCTAATTTATCAAGATGTCTCAAAATCCCATGGGAAATTATCTCTAATAGCACATTCTTAATAGCTAAAAAAAATCACTTGTTTTCTCATTTGCATGTCTTAGATAATCTCATCTTATATGGAATTCTCACTTTGTTGTCAATTGATGGGCTACCAGCATGAATGGATGAAATATGAACTAATGGCCATCCAACGTAGTTCACATCTTCGAGTTGTTGGAGAAGGGATATTTATAATAACTAAGCTGGCATTATCACTGGCCTACATGAAGCTTTGCTTGGGAAACCTGCCCCTAGCCATCCAATTGGGTAGGTCAGCTGTACAGTTACCTAACAGTTCCCAACTGTAGTGACTTTTACGATTATAGCTGTGTGAAAATGGGCTCTCAAAATTCTCCACACTATCAGTAGACAGAGACTATTGAGATGAATATTTCACTGAATGTTTCCACAGAGGAGAAATACTTCAGCAATTATCAGAATGGGGCTCATATTTAGTGATGGGCATGACACTGTTTGGTTCTTCTTTCTCCCCAAAACATTTTTGGCCGGCCACTATTTTACATCCTTAACCATTCCTTCAACCTAGCATTGCTCTGGGTCACTGTGGTGGTGAGAAATGTTTGTTGTTGCATTCTTCAAGTAATTTTTGGCTTGTGGTGACCCTATGGGGAATCTGTCATGGAGTATTTGAGGCTGAGAGTGTATGACTTGCCCAAGGTTACCCAGGGGTTTTCCATGGCCAAGTGGGAAATCAAACTCTGGTCTCCAGAGTTGTAGTCCAATACTCAAACCACTACACCACATTGGCTCACATGAAGGGAAATGTAGCCACTGGAAAAATGATGGGAAGAACTTACAGAAAATTTTTCAACTGGTATTAGATTGTTTTTCAGGAAAAAAAAATACATTCTCATAAATTTGGGCTCAGCTCTGGTTGATATTTTTTCAGGGTTCAGCATCTTCCTATAATTTTCCCAAATGTTACATTTTGGAGGAGTCATTGTAGATGCTTATAATGGAGCTTTTCTCTGTAAATCCTGTAGTAGCAGCTATGAGGGAGCATAATAGTGTCTCTAGCTCCAAGAAGAAGGTAGAAGTAGTGCTATATAACAGTCTGTCTGATTTTTCAAATGATTTATTACCCCCATGAAAGAGGCTTCCATTTTCTGTCTCATTTGCAGTATCCCTTTGATGATATTTTTTGTTAGGATATTGGCAAATTTCAACAACAGATCATACCCAGCAAAGCATGAGAAACAGGAGACCAGCCAATCATTCTTCAAACACCTGTTATCAGCCAAGTAAAATATGAGACAGAGGGGGGAAGCAGACGGCGCAAAGTGCCGTTTTGGGGGCAAGGAAGGGGAGGGGCAGCCGCACGGTAGGTGCCCAACCCCTTCCCAAAGACATTGTCGGAGCGCTGGCCCCTCTGCACGGCCGGCGCTCCGATGATGCCTTCCTGCCACAGCGTCAGCACACGCTGCGGCGGAATAGTCGGCGAAGGTGTGCCGCCAGCCTTTTGCGGTGCACCTTCAGCAACTTGTGGAAGGAGTGCTATTTTAGCGCTCGTTCCTGGGGCGGCGAAGCTGCGCCGCGGGGCCGAGGTGTGGGGATACCTCGGCCCCGGTCCGCAGCTTCCCGGGGCAGCCCATGCCCGCCCGTCTGCTTCCCCCCAGTGTCTTCAGAGATTGTCACATCATGATTAAAAGCGGCTTACCTGAGCCAGCTTAAAATTAGAAGTGGGTGGCATCCTAATATTATCAGATGCATTTCATTGCCGAAATTGCTGCCCGGGTGCAGCCCAGCTCCATTGCCACTCAGGGGGGCACTCCGGTAGCCATTTTTTCAAGCTGGAAAACTCCCAGCTTCGAAAAGAGGTGCGAGGAGCACCCCTTCAAGTGACAATGGACCCAGGCTGCACCCGGGCGGCAATTTCAGTGGCTAAATACATCTGATAATATCAGGATGTCGCTTGCTTCTAATTTTAAGCTGGCTCAGATAATCTTCTTTATCTAAAGTAACAAAAATAGTTTTACTCACACATTTTGTGTATAACTCATACACAGGCATAGCTTTATGGTAAAGATAAGTAACGTTCTACATGTTACTTGTAAAAAAACATTTAGAAGAAAAAGGTTTGTCAATTGGTCAAAAGAAATATTCTAATAACATGGAGACAAAATGAAATCTTGAAGACAAAATGGTGACTGGAAAATAAAATGGAGTCTGCATAAGTTACCACAAACATGTAAAGTCCTAGAGAGTCTCAATATGTGAGAGGTTGCTATATCCAACAGTTTTGGAGCTTACTATAATATTGCAAGATGCCTGAAAATGCTGTATTTATTTCTCTTATACACCATCTTCCCTGGCTGCCCACATTCCCTGAGGTGAAAAGTCTTGTGGAAGGAGCCTTCTCCTGGACTTTAACTGACATATGAGATGCTGGAGAGGCTCCTGGCCACACAGAGGACTATGCAGTAAAAGGCAGGACATTCACATGCTTCTTGGACACCTCAGTAAACAAAAGATTGAAATTCACCAACACAATTTCTCTGAAATTTGACTTTTTTTAAAAAAGGAATCTCTTTTCTGTCCAGTTGAATGAAAACAGTTTAAAATATGGAATAAATTTTGGTACAGAAATAATTGTAATCAAGCAAAAGGCAATTTTATGCATTTTTTTATTTACAGGTTCTCGAGCACATGAATTATGTGAGCAGCTGAAGAAACCTAAGCTTGACTGTATTGTTCTTTTAGACCTTTTTAGTGCTCTTTTTCTCAGCACCAGGTATAGCTTTCTCTTTTTTTTGACAGAAACGGTAGTTTTTACCTTTTTATTTTTTATGTGGAGAATACTTTCCACATCAACTCTTTCTGTATTCATGGAATACTCTGTACTGTACCATGTTCTGTAGCTGTTGTAGGATGTCCAGGTAGCTGGGAAGGCGCACAGGGGCAGCTGGGAGCATCTTAGGTCTCTTTCTCTACATGAAGGGAAAACTCACCCTGAAAAATATTTCTCTTTGGCTTTACATTGGACGTTATCACACGTGGGCCAGTTTCATTGTTAAAGAGATAATAAAGTGGAAATGAAGCATCCCGAAAAGAAAGCGAAAAAAGAGCTTAATTATGCAAAAGATTTTCACACGTAATTACAGTAATAACGGAATTAAGTTAAAAGTGAAAAAAAAAAAGACATTTTTAACTTTCATACACAAGTGAAAAGAACCCGTACATGTACTGGAAATGGGTGTGTTTCATGACCAGACTCCTCCTTTTTCCAGGGCGGGTCCTGCATTTCCCAGGAGGAAATGTCAGACTGTCCTACATTTGGGGTCATGTCCTGTCCTACATTTGGGGTCATGTTGGGGTTAGGACCTCTCAAGAGAGCAGAGGAGGAGGAGGAGGAGGCTGGAAAGGCAAGGCAAGGCAAGGCAAGGCAAGGCAAGGGAGGGATTGAGAGGTAGCTCCCATGTCCCCCCCCCATAAGCCTTTCCCCTTTGTAGGACCTGCAGGGGCAGAACTTCATGGTGAGATGGATTTCCAAGTTGCTCCGCAAGCACACCCCACACTTGCACCCACATCCCCCCACAGCCGCTGCGAGGGAAGCCTTCTTTCCCTTCCTTTTCCCTCCATCCCAAATGCCAAACTTCTCCTCCATCCCAAACTTCCCTCGCCTTGCCTTGCCTTGCCTTGCCTTCCCTGCATGGCAGGAGCCCGGGACTCTCCCTCCCTGGAGGCCTCTCCTCCTCCTCCTCCTCTTGGCCCTCCTCTAGGTTTTAAAAGAGAATTTTCACGTTACAGTAAATGTGAAATTACTGTAATTTCACAAATGCATTTCCTCTAAACTCCCGAAATTAAAAAGATCTTGGATAATACCAGTTTCTGTCCAGTTTCTGTGTGATGTCATGTGAAATCATGAGGTGCAAATTCAGTTTTTGTTTGGGATTTGTGTGGATTAACCAACAGATTTCCCCTATGTGATAACGTTCATTGTAGTGTTGAGGATTGGAAACAAATTTTCAAGAAAATTTGTCCACCCCAACTATTACTATTCATTCAGAATATTTTAGATGCTGCCTTTTAATAAAACAATTCTTAAGGTGACTTACAAATATAATATAGTACTGTCACCAATAAAAATTAACATACATACAGCGTAGAAGTTCTCCATCCTCTTTCTGTGGATAGGGAAAAACATGATTTTCTCTGATTCTATAGTCTTACAATAATTGGCAGTTGGTGCCACGTATCCATTTAGCATGGATTATAAGATTTTACAGTGAGTGGAACAAATTATACAGTATTCCTCTTTACTCTGGGAATCCATGAAGTCAAATTTCTATCCAGTTGTCAAGTCCAGCAGGTGCCTTGAGTTCAGAAATTCAGGCTTCAGTTATTAAAACTCAGCAAACATTTAGTCCAGGGTTAGGCAACCTTTCCCCTTTAAGGGCCAAGGGACTTCAGTTCCCAGAATCCCAGGAGCTATTGGCCAACATGGGACTATTGGCCAACATGGCTGAGGCTTCTGGGAGTTGAAGTCCCTCGGCCCTTAAAGGGGAAAGGTTGCCTACCCCTGATTTAGTCAGTACTATACATCCATACCAGAGACATTCATTGTCAGAACTAAACAGCAAGCATTAACAATGCCTAATAAAACTACATAAAAATTAAATATGGTGGGCTCATTTCTCATTCATCAAAATTCAATAAACATATTTGCCCCTCTCATTTCCCATATCCTTACCACCAGATTCTTCTCACAGGAATGATCTTTTATGTCCTTACCACCAGATTCTTCTCACAGGAATGATCTTGAACAGGCTTGAATCATGCCAGCCTCCGCTCCAGTGGCTGAGATCATCATTTCTCTGCAATATTTTTCCACTGTATATCTCATCACGTAACCTTCCTAATATTTTATGACAGGAAAGGTGCATATGCAACACCTGACACTAGTAGAGAATTCCCACCCACCATAATTTATTAAGAAACTCCCAGGTCTCCCCTGAATATAATTTGCAGATCACAACACCAAAAGTGGGAGAAGGAGGAGGACTTGGTAAAGTCACTCCCCTCTCCTATCATCAACATCATTTGGCCCAGCTAAATTTCTTGGTGTAGGGAGAGTCATAGAGAGCTCCCTTCATATACCTTCCAACGTCCAAATGGTAACAGAGTGGGAAAGATCCTTTCCCAAGGGGCAAAGGGTTGGAGTTTTGGAGAGGGGCTTCTTCCAGACCTTCCATGGATTAGATTAAGCCCATAAGTTTGGCATTATCTTCCCCATGCCTAAAGGACATTACGTTTAACACCACAAAATCTTATAAGGGGAGATCCTTATAGCTATCCATCTCACTTTAAAAAATGTAGACACTCAGAATCAGGCCTTCAGTGAAGCTCCATTGCACACAATGAAAGGACATAACAAGTTCCATGTTTATGCATGGATGTGCTATTAAGTAGCTTCTTTCCCAACGGTGGTCTGGATAGTTTCTGAACATACTTTAAAGATATTTCCATTTCATATTCTATTCCTATATAATGTATTCTGGAAGCTGCCAGAACATGCATGACTGTAATAAGAGCGCAATTCTCTAGGAGTAGAAAGATGGGTCCTACCACAATAGGTTATATAATTATATAATGAGATGATACAAAAGGCAAAAGAGTTAGCAAGACATGAGCAGGGCTGTTGGAAGCCTTTCATTCGTAGGGTTGTTGAATGCAACTTGATGCTATAGTGACAACAAACATGCCATCCATTTTCCCCTGTCCCTGGGCTCGTCTCATGCCTCTGCCATCCTCCCCAGTAGTATACCTGTGTAGCTCCTGTCAAAAATGATTTATGACCCTTTGATGGGCGTGGCTAAGGATGATTTATGACCTGTCAAAATTGATTGATTGATGACCTGTCAAACTGGTGGGCGTGTCCCTCCCTCCCCCGGAAATGCTAAGGCGGGACATCCTGTCCACGTGACCCCCGGTTTTCCAATGAGCGCCCCCCTTTGATTCCACGTGACCCTACTCCCCGGCCAATGGCTGTTCTGAACCACGTGTCCGGAACTGGCCAAGGGTGTTTTCTGATTGGTCCCTATGAGAATCACGTGTCCCTAACTGGCCAATGGTACTAGACTTCCCAGAGCCGCCATTTTAGGCATGCCCAGACAAGTTCTGCGAGACAATATGGAGACACGTGACCCCCGGTTTTCCAATGAGCGCCCCCCTTTGATTCCGCGTGACCCTAACAGGCCAAGGTTGTTTTCTGATTGGTCCCCATGAGAGTCACGTGTCCCTAACTGACCAATGGTACTAGACTTCCCAGAGCCGCCATTTTAGGCATGCCCAGACAAGTTCTGCGAGACAATATGGAGACACCGAGGCGTTTTGCTGCAGCCCGGACAATCCAGCCCAGAAAGAGAGCCTCCTGGCCAGATAATTATCACGGGCCTGTGGGTTTTACTGACCCTCCTGTACCGTTGAATATTAAACCTAAAAAGGAAGCTAAAGAGCCTGAAAAGACACCCGACATTATGGATTTCATTGATGATGCCTCAGAACTGGAGTGTGATTGCCGTTGCAATTTAAAAGCCATTCTCCAGAAGAAGAAAGTGGCCTAGCAAATTCAACAGTTGGGTGCTTGCTTCTGAAGTTGGTGAACCTGTTTAGAGGTGAGAGAGAAATGGGGGATAGCGGATTTTATATCCTACTCCCTAGCAACAGTAGCGCCTCCATTTTCCCACAGAATACTATTTCATTCTTTACTATCTCTTTAGCAAGGCCCCTGGAACTGCCTGGAGAGTGGGAAGTAGGGCTAGCTGAGATACAGTACCCACACACTTGGAATAATCTCAATACTAATACACCTTTTGAAATTGCAAATGAGACCAAGAAATGGCCCTTAATTGTGCCACGGGGTTATTATTCTGATCTCCCTGAACTGCTGGAAGTCATGAACAACCTGATAACAAGGTCTCCAGACCCTCCTGAAGCGCTCCTGCACTATGACCGTGTGAGCGGGAAGATTAGGTTTAAAACAAATGGGCCATACACCATCCAGGCTGGAGGGAGACTAGCTCACATGTTAGGGTTAGTGCCCAGCCGTCATGCCAAAACTCCACCTTTCAAAGCCGATATCACGGCGGGTTTCAACACCTTATATATTTACACCGATATAGTGGAGCATCAGATAGTGGGAGACTTCTATGTCCCGCTGTTGCGCTGCGTACCTGTACGGGGTCAGAGCAACGAATGTGTCAATATTGTTTATGACAAGCCTCACTACATCCCTGTAAGTAAGCATCACATTGACACCATCACCATTGAGATAAAGTCAGACCAGAACAAAAAAGTGCCATTTCGCTCTGGTAAGGTGCTTGTGAAACTACACTTCCGCCCCAGGAGGACACTGAAGTTTTAAAAATGGTGATTATCAAAACATATGGTGACCCTGCTCTTTATAGAGATTATTACAGGGTCCAGGCTGGTAACGGCCTTCCGGGGTTCCATGGAATTCCTGTAATGTATGGATCTGGGCTTGGTGGGATTTTCAGAGGCCTTTTCAGAAAAGCAGTCCCCCTTTTGAAAAGAGGCCTGAACATCATTAAACCCCACGTTAAAACAGCCATGCAGAATATTGCTACAGATGTGGCTGGTGAAGTTACTCAGGCAGTTATAAATAAAATGAACCCCACAACCCCCCAAGAAGGCTCAGGACTGATGTATATTCAAAGGAGGCATCGTCAAAAAAGAAAAGCATCACGGGTGAGGTTAACAGGCCCTCCCCGAGCCCTTAAAAGAAAACGTCTGAGAGGAAAGAAAACACAGAAGCGGAGAGCTGTAAGGAAGAGGAGGAGGCTGTCCCGGACACGGCCTAAGAGAGATATAATTTAAACTAACACCATGGCTTTTATCCACAGTGGTTCTGAAGAATGCACAAAATCTGAATTAGACCTATTTACTATTGGGCCTACACAGACAAGTATTGAGAAAAGTTTGTATATTGAGGTGCCCCCCTTGACGGCTCTGACAGAATCTGCACCACTAGACTTTTTCATTGCAGGAAATGGCGAAGACTATATGGATCTTAATGATACTCTTTTATATCTTACTTGTAAGATTACTAAGGATGATAACACAAACATACCTCAAGCTGCTGAAGTTGGCTTGGTGAATTATCCTATAGCCTCCATTTTTAGCCAGCTGGATGTGACTTTGGGAGATCGGTTGATCAGTCAAAGCAATAACTGCTACCCATACAGGGCTTTCATAGAATCTGTGCTGAACTACAGTGAAGACACTCTAGCAACCCAATTCTCTACAGGTTTGTTCTATAAAGATACTGCTGGAGAGCATGAATCAGCAGATCTGGATGGAGCTAATAGAGGCTTTATTGAAAGAGCAAACCTGACACGCGGAAGTAGAAAACTAGATCTGCTGGGCCATCTCCATACAGACCTGTTTTTCCAAGAGAAACTGCTTCTAAATGGGGTGGATGTCAAAATTAAACTTACACGCAACAAAGATCCTTTCTGCTTAATGACCGATGATGCAGACAGCAATTACAAATTGCAAATTTTATCAGCGTCCCTTTTTGTGAAGAAGGTGAGAGTGTCACCGGGAGTCCGGCTGGGTCATGCAGAAGCACTGCTGACATGCAATGCCAAATACCCTGTGGACCGTGTGAGCATGAAAGTGTTTAGCATTCCAAGGGGCAGTCGTGTCACCAACCAGGAGAATCTCTTTTTGGGCCAACTCCCCAAGCAAGTGATTATAGGCCTGGTGGATAATGACTCCTTCAGTGGAGTTTACAACAAAAATCCCTTTAACTTTAAGCATTATGACATCAATTTTGCAGCACTGTATCTGGATGGAGAGCAGAACCCTACAAAACCCTTTCAGCCCAATTTTGAAGATGGAAACTGTGTCAGGGAATACATGAGTTTGGTGCAGACAGCAGGCAAGCATATGAAAGACCGTTCTCTTTTAATCAACCGTGAGGAATATGCGCGAGGTTACACGCTTTTTGCCTTTGACCTTACCCCAGACCAAGAAGGTGGAGATCACTATTCGTTGATCAAAACCGGGAACCTGAGGGCTGAATTCCGGTTTGCCAAACCTCTGCCTACTACTGTGAATATGATAGTTTATGGTGTCTTTGACAATGTGATAGAAATAAATCACAGGAGAAATGTCCTGTATGATTATATGTAACATGGACAGCGTGCAATTAACACGCATTCTTTCTTCAAATCCTTATACCCAAAAGCTATTCTGTGGAGTCTTCCCATGTGACATGCTCCCTGGAGAGAAGCTGATACAAAGACCTGTCTGTCTAGTCATCAACACCCACCCTCACAATCTCCCTGGAGAACATTGGCTGGCCATCTACTTAACAGAAGAAAAGACTGGTGAATTTTTTGATTCCTATGGACACCCTCCCGACCACCCTCTCTTTCCTAAAACCATCATTAAATTTTTAAGAAAAAATGCCAGCAAAACTATGTTTCAGCCCAGAGCAGTACAAGCCTCAGACTCTGTGGTTTGTGGTTATCACTGTGTGTTTTTTCTTCAGCACCGCTGTAAAGGCCTGACATTTAAAAATATTCAAGAATTATATTCTCACGATCTGCAAAGAAATGATGAAATGGTGGTTGAATATGTAAAAGCAAAGAGAAACATGCCCAGGCTTGCCTCACATATGCTCAGACTTGTCCCAAACATGTTTCAACAACCCCAGGGATGTATTACCTGCAATGCTTTTCATAGACGCTCTTGTCAATAAACATATCCTCTAGGGAGGATTTAAAAGAATTTTGTGTGTTTTTTTCTTTTATCAAAATCAAAACATAGACTTAAAATAAGTTATATTATTAATTTATTAAATTATCTTTTTTGGGGAAAAATCAGGAGAGTCATAAGTGGAGCCAATGAGAAGTACTGGATTGTCGCTGTTTTCTCAAAGCCCTGCGGGAGGTTTTGGGTGTCTGAAACAGCACTGGAGCTGTATCATAGGGACTCTTTAGCTTGTCCAAAACCTCTCTGTTGGCATGGTTCCCCACCACAGAGGTTGGGACATTTAGCTCAGCCATGGCCCTCATGAAAACATCCCAGCCTTTAGGAACATGTTTCACAGGTAAAGCATGTGTCTGAGTAACCCCCTTGACTAAGTCAAGCACATTGGATCCAGCTACAGGTTCGCCTTTGTAGACAAAGGTTCCTTTGTCATCCCATGAAGAAATACTCTTGTTTTGTTTCATTTTGTTTAGCAATACCCTTGCAGCATTCTTGTATCTAGCAGGCAGGCTTTCCAGGACTTCTTGAAACAGGTCGTCAGAGGAGTTTGCCACCCCCTTTTCAGGGGGCTGCTGCACTTCAGGTAGAATTAGATTTATGTTTTCTTTCTCTGCTTCCTTCTGTCTGACATGAGTTAAATACTTTTGAAGCAAAACCTCATATTGCTTAGCTTTTTCATACTCTGTTAAGTCAGTCCTGTGAAGAATCTTCTGCATTTCAGCATCCAGGGTATATATGGCCTTAGTCCTGATATTTTCATCCTTAGGAAATGAGCCCTTTAACTGTTCTAGCTGGTGGCTAGGGACCAGATACATCTTTTCTGCATATTCCATTACTGCTTAGTTAAAAGGCTTGTTATCAGGGGAACAGCAAAGCTTAACAGGGGTCCAAGAAAACCCCCAGACTGCTTCACCAAGACTTTTTTTCTTCTCAGGGAGACTCTTCTGTTACCCAGGGTTTTAATAAGATGGCGTCTCTTTCTCAGTATGCGCACCTGATGAGGGGATAATGGAATGTTGCCTTTTAAAGTATTCAGGGCTATTTCTGAGATGGCTGCCACCAGATCATTTGATGCTGTACATAAAAAAGCTTTCCTCTGGGGTGGGGGCATCTTAATGAGCATTTTTAAGAGTGCTAGGTTTCTTTTCACACGTCCAGACATGTTGACCTGAGGGTGTGGTGAAAGCAATATGGTGTAGGAATTAAAGCTGAAGCTTTTTGTAACCACTGGCACCCTTCTTCATGGTATATATTATAGGCCAGTCTGGAGGAAAAATTCCTGTTCTTAACCTGTAAGATTCTGGCGTGTTAGTCTGCAAATCAATAATGAGGTAACCAAAGGGTCTGCTTGTTGCATCAGCAAAGGCTTCCATGAAGAATTTAGTGTTTCCTGGGTACATTTGACGAGCTAAAGTTGCAATTTGTAATTTATCCCTAGGGTTTTTAAACAGCACCATGTATTTTGCATTTAAGCTGATGGTCCTGAGGCTTTTTCCCTTGCAGAAAATATTTTGTGTAAGGAAAAAAACACTCAGATTCCTGTGATGAACATGAACTGTAAATAGTCTTTCAATATTTGCATTATCACAAGACTGCATAAGATCGTCTATTACCAAGAACTTTATTTTATTCAGAGGTAACAACTCTTCATTATCAAAGTTATCAGGCAAGCCCTCTACAAATTGAATAAAAGGGTATTTATGTAGGAGCTCTTGATACAAAGGTTGCCAGCAGCTATAACACCACAAAATTATCTCAGGTTGCACTGAAAACAGGCTGTGAGCATTATCCAACATATTTTTTACAAATACAGTTTTTCCACAGTTGCTTGGTCCTGCTAGAATAGCTGAGAAGGGGTGTTGCCACCGTGTAGCCATCTTCAATAACCGTAAGGCAGAGTCTTAAACCCTTCAGTAATGACTCTCTTGTCATAAACCACCCTTTGAGTTTTCTTGAGCTCTTTGGTATGAATAGACCACTGGCGTTTATTTCTAACAATACCTTGTTGCTGCACAACTATTTCATGAGCACCTCCTTCCTCCCTGTCTGAGACGTAGTCAAACACCAGGTCCTTCAGACTATCAAAATTAATTTTTTCACAGTTAGCAACATTCAGTGTAATCCCTTTGACCTTCAAGCATGCTTTTCCCCCGGAAAGCTTGTACCCATAGGTTTTGGGCCCTGCTGATACATATTCTGTGATATGTTGATCTGGGGGAATTTCACTGGTGAGGTCACCTAAATAATCCCCAAGGGGGGGCGACCACTCCCCCTCCCTACTCACAAAGATCACGCTATCTGTATCATGGTAAAGAACCCTCTCTTTCAGCCGAGAAAGTAAATGATAAAGCTGAATTCTAGCATAACAGGTAGTGAAAGCTGCGATGAATTCATTCTTTCTACCTGAGGTTGTTATGCGTTCAGCAGCATGCTTCCAGGACACACAAACAGCCTCTTCGTCAATAAACTCAAACATTGAAACATTGTAAGCATCAGAAAATAAAAGGTTGAAAAATAGATCAGGGTCCCTGATCACTTGTGTGTTAGTCAAGTTGGTTCTCTGGCCAAACTTTCCCCACAAAGAATTTAAAAAGAGTTTGGCAATCTGGCGCTTTGCCGGGTTCACAGCAATTTGGTCCTTGCGCAAAAGCACCCCCTCTTTTGCCTGAAAATCAGCTATGTATTTATCTTTGTCTTCTTCACTAACACACCAGTGGGGGTACCCTGAAGCCTCCTGTTTCTGGCGAAGATGTAATTTTATATATTCTTCAAATAAACTTCCTGATCCCCGTAAAAAGTTCCACACTTCATAGATTTTCATCACCTTGTAGCCCTTTTCTATAGCTAGATTAATTTCAGGAGTACACCATGTTCCCAACAAAGACCTCTGAGCATCAGTGTGATTGCAGGGGTCCAGTTGTCGTTTTTCTGCACAAGTTGCACACAGTACAAACATGAGCTTTCCACCAATTTTACTGGGAAGAACAGGAAAGAACAAACCACGAGGGGGCAGTATTTTAAGCTTGGCAAAGCCAAAGTACTCTGAGAGGGGCCGAAAATCCTCATAAATGATCTGTGGGTGTCCAAGAGGATAGCTTTTAGTTTTGTTGACATAGGGGTAGAGGCTTGTAAAATCATAATATTTAATCTCCTCACCCTCTTTAGGCTTGTAGTAGAGACAGATGGCGTTTGTACGACCACCAAACAGCGCATCCCTGGCCTCTAATGCTGGTGGGAATTCTGCTTCAGTCAGAAATTTCTTCAGCTGAGGGTCTGTTCTCTTTTCGGTTGTCCATTCATGTTCCCAGATTGACCTGACCTCAAAGCCCCTGCTTTTCAGTTCAGCAGCCTTTTGCTGAGTGGCATTGTACACAAATTCAAAGGTATTGCCCATCAGAGAGTTCCATTCATCGGGAGCATAACATAGAGGGCAGCCATGCCAGTAACAGCCATTAAATTCAAAGGCTGTCTCTTTATTATCTATGACAGCATAACCATCAAGATAATAGTCACCAACTTTTACTTCTCCACCCTTTAGGGCATGCTGAATCTGAATGTTCTCTTTGTGTTCAATGTACGAAAGCCATTGGATTGCAGGACTTGAGAAGCGCTTGCAATAATTATGGTACCTATCAGGCTGTGGGATTGCAATCTCATCCTCCTCTAGAAAATTAAACTTGAACATTGCAAAACACACGCTAGCCAATGTGGGGTACTGTAACGGGTCTATGGCTACCCAGCCTTTCTCCCCTGTCTCTGTTCTCTTGTATACTTTTGTCAGATCAATGATTTCATGTCTATATTTGGTACAAGCCTGTACCAGAATATTGACATCTTGCTGGCAATAAAAGGCCAGCTCTTTCTGAAAGTCAAAGATTTTTGTCTTGTTTTCTTCATACCAGGCTAAAAAAGCCTCCTTTGCCCCAGCCATCATAGTTTCCACACCATAATACTCGGGCTTAGGCATAGGGCCTACATAATCCCAATTTTCTGGTGTATTGAAAAAATGAGGAAAATATCCCTTACATTCATCAAAGCCCAGGGCCTTTGGGAGTCGTGCTAGAGCCATGGGCAAGTGACTAAGTGAATCAATGAATTTCAGATCTACACCTTTCACTTTAACACATATCAGTTTCCCTCCTTGAGCAATAATATCAACATCCACTTTTTCTTTGATCAGTTCCTGTATAACAAAATACGAATCATAACCCTTAGCATTATGAGCTATAAATGTGGTACCCCCAAATTTACCATCAGTTATGATGGTAAATTTGGGGGTACCACATTTATAGCTCATAATGCTAAGGGTTATGATTCGTATTTTGTTATACAGGAACTGATCAAAGAAAAAGTGGATGTTGATATTATTGCTCAAGGAGGGAAACTGATATGTGTTAAAGTGAAAGGTGTAGATCTGAAATTCATTGATTCACTTAGTCACTTGCCCATGGCTCTAGCACGACTCCCAAAGGCCCTGGGCTTTGATGAATGTAAGGGATATTTTCCTCATTTTTTCAATACACCAGAAAATTGGGATTATGTAGGCCCTATGCCTAAGCCCGAGTATTATGGTGTGGAAACTATGATGGCTGGGGCAAAGGAGGCTTTTTTAGCCTGGTATGAAGAAAACAAGACAAAAATCTTTGACTTTCAGAAAGAGCTGGCCTTTTATTGCCAGCAAGATGTCAATATTCTGGTACAGGCTTGTACCAAATATAGACATGAAATCATTGATCTGACAAAAGTATACAAGAGAACAGAGACAGGGGAGAAAGGCTGGGTAGCCATAGACCCGTTACAGTACCCCACATTGGCTAGCGTGTGTTTTGCAATGTTCAAGTTTAATTTTCTAGAGGAGGATGAGATTGCAATCCCACAGCCTGATAGGTACCATAATTATTGCAAGCGCTTCTCAAGTCCTGCAATCCAATGGCTTTCGTACATTGAACACAAAGAGAACATTCAGATTCAGCATGCCCTAAAGGGTGGAGAAGTAAAAGTTGGTGACTATTATCTTGATGGTTATGCTGTCATAGATAATAAAGAGACAGCCTTTGAATTTAATGGCTGTTACTGGCATGGCTGCCCTCTATGTTATGCTCCCGATGAATGGAACTCTCTGATGGGCAATACCTTTGAATTTGTGTACAATGCCACTCAGCAAAAGGCTGCTGAACTGAAAAGCAGGGGCTTTGAGGTCAGGTCAATCTGGGAACATGAATGGACAACCGAAAAGAGAACAGACCCTCAGCTGAAGAAATTTCTGACTGAAGCAGAATTCCCACCAGCATTAGAGGCCAGGGATGCGCTGTTTGGTGGTCGTACAAACGCCATCTGTCTCTACTACAAGCCTAAAGAGGGTGAGGAGATTAAATATTATGATTTTACAAGCCTCTACCCCTATGTCAACAAAACTAAAAGCTATCCTCTTGGACACCCACAGATCATTTATGAGGATTTTCGGCCCCTCTCAGAGTACTTTGGCTTTGCCAAGCTTAAAATACTGCCCCCTCGTGGTTTGTTCTTTCCTGTTCTTCCCAGTAAAATTGGTGGAAAGCTCATGTTTGTACTGTGTGCAACTTGTGCAGAAAAACGACAACTGGACCCCTGCAATCACACTGATGCTCAGAGGTCTTTGTTGGGAACATGGTGTACTCCTGAAATTAATCTAGCTATAGAAAAGGGCTACAAGGTGATGAAAATCTATGAAGTGTGGAACTTTTTACGGGGATCAGGAAGTTTATTTGAAGAATATATAAAATTACATCTTCGCCAGAAACAGGAGGCTTCAGGGTACCCCCACTGGTGTGTTAGTGAAGAAGACAAAGATAAATACATAGCTGATTTTCAGGCAAAAGAGGGGGTGCTTTTGCGCAAGGACCAAATTGCTGTGAACCCGGCAAAGCGCCAGATTGCCAAACTCTTTTTAAATTCTTTGTGGGGAAAGTTTGGCCAGAGAACCAACTTGACTAACACACAAGTGATCAGGGACCCTGATCTATTTTTCAACCTTTTATTTTCTGATGCTTACAATGTTTCAATGTTTGAGTTTATTGACGAAGAGGCTGTTTGTGTGTCCTGGAAGCATGCTGCTGAACGCATAACAACCTCAGGTAGAAAGAATGAATTCATCGCAGCTTTCACTACCTGTTATGCTAGAATTCAGCTTTATCATTTACTTTCTCGGCTGAAAGAGAGGGTTCTTTACCATGATACAGATAGCGTGATCTTTGTGAGTAGGGAGGGGGAGTGGTCGCCCCCCCTTGGGGATTATTTAGGTGACCTCACCAGTGAAATTCCCCCAGATCAACATATCACAGAATATGTATCAGCAGGGCCCAAAACCTATGGGTACAAGCTTTCCGGGGGAAAAGCATGCTTGAAGGTCAAAGGGATTACACTGAATGTTGCTAACTGTGAAAAAATTAATTTTGATAGTCTGAAGGACCTGGTGTTTGACTACGTCTCAGACAGGGAGGAAGGAGGTGCTCATGAAATAGTTGTGCAGCAACAAGGTATTGTTAGAAATAAACGCCAGTGGTCTATTCATACCAAAGAGCTCAAGAAAACTCAAAGGGTGGTTTATGACAAGAGAGTCATTACTGAAGGGTTTAAGACTCTGCCTTACGGTTATTGAAGATGGCTACACGGTGGCAACACCCCTTCTCAGCTATTCTAGCAGGACCAAGCAACTGTGGAAAAACTGTATTTGTAAAAAATATGTTGGATAATGCTCACAGCCTGTTTTCAGTGCAACCTGAGATAATTTTGTGGTGTTATAGCTGCTGGCAACCTTTGTATCAAGAGCTCCTACATAAATACCCTTTTATTCAATTTGTAGAGGGCTTGCCTGATAACTTTGATAATGAAGAGTTGTTACCTCTGAATAAAATAAAGTTCTTGGTAATAGACGATCTTATGCAGTCTTGTGATAATGCAAATATTGAAAGACTATTTACAGTTCATGTTCATCACAGGAATCTGAGTGTTTTTTTCCTTACACAAAATATTTTCTGCAAGGGAAAAAGCCTCAGGACCATCAGCTTAAATGCAAAATACATGGTGCTGTTTAAAAACCCTAGGGATAAATTACAAATTGCAACTTTAGCTCGTCAAATGTACCCAGGAAACACTAAATTCTTCATGGAAGCCTTTGCTGATGCAACAAGCAGACCCTTTGGTTACCTCATTATTGATTTGCAGACTAACACGCCAGAATCTTACAGGTTAAGAACAGGAATTTTTCCTCCAGACTGGCCTATAATATATACCATGAAGAAGGGTGCCAGTGGTTACAAAAAGCTTCAGCTTTAATTCCTACACCATATTGCTTTCACCACACCCTCAGGTCAACATGTCTGGACGTGTGAAAAGAAACCTAGCACTCTTAAAAATGCTCATTAAGATGCCCCCACCCCAGAGGAAAGCTTTTTTATGTACAGCATCAAATGATCTGGTGGCAGCCATCTCAGAAATAGCCCTGAATACTTTAAAAGGCAACATTCCATTATCCCCTCATCAGGTGCGCATACTGAGAAAGAGACGCCATCTTATTAAAACCCTGGGTAACAGAAGAGTCTCCCTGAGAAGAAAAAAAGTCTTGGTGAAGCAGTCTGGGGGTTTTCTTGGACCCCTGTTAAGCTTTGCTGTTCCCCTGATAACAAGCCTTTTAACTAAGCAGTAATGGAATATGCAGAAAAGATGTATCTGGTCCCTAGCCACCAGCTAGAACAGTTAAAGGGCTCATTTCCTAAGGATGAAAATATCAGGACTAAGGCCATATATACCCTGGATGCTGAAATGCAGAAGATTCTTCACAGGACTGACTTAACAGAGTATGAAAAAGCTAAGCAATATGAGGTTTTGCTTCAAAAGTATTTAACTCATGTCAGACAGAAGGAAGCAGAGAAAGAAAACATAAATCTAATTCTACCTGAAGTGCAGCAGCCCCCTGAAAAGGGGGTGGCAAACTCCTCTGACGACCTGTTTCAAGAAGTCCTGGAAAGCCTGCCTGCTAGATACAAGAATGCTGCAAGGGTATTGCTAAACAAAATGAAACAAAACAAGAGTATTTCTTCATGGGATGACAAAGGAACCTTTGTCTACAAAGGCGAACCTGTAGCTGGATCCAATGTGCTTGACTTAGTCAAGGGGGTTACTCAGACACATGCTTTACCTGTGAAACATGTTCCTAAAGGCTGGGATGTTTTCATGAGGGCCATGGCTGAGCTAAATGTCCCAACCTCTGTGGTGGGGAACCATGCCAACAGAGAGGTTTTGGACAAGCTAAAGAGTCCCTATGATACAGCTCCAGTGCTGTTTCAGACACCCAAAACCTCCCGCAGGGCTTTGAGAAAACAGCGACAATCCAGTACTTCTCATTGGCTCCACTTATGACTCTCCTGATTTTTCCCCAAAAAAGATAATTTAATAAATTAATAATATAACTTATTTTAAGTCTATGTTTTGATTTTGATAAAAGAAAAAAACACACAAAATTCTTTTAAATCCTCCCTAGAGGATATGTTTATTGACAAGAGCGTCTATGAAAAGCATTGCAGGTAATACATCCCTGGGGTTGTTGAAACATGTTTGGGACAAGTCTGAGCATATGTGAGGCAAGCCTGGGCATGTTTCTCTTTGCTTTTACATATTCAACCACCATTTCATCATTTCTTTGCAGATCGTGAGAATATAATTCTTGAATATTTTTAAATGTCAGGCCTTTACAGCGGTGCTGAAGAAAAAACACACAGTGATAACCACAAACCACAGAGTCTGAGGCTTGTACTGCTCTGGCTGAAACATAGTTTTGCTGGCATTTTTTCTTAAAAATTTAATGATGGTTTTAGGAAAGAGAGGGTGGTCGGGAGGGTGTCCATAGGAATCAAAAAATTCACCAGTCTTTTC